>JAUMIR010000006.1:36845091-39345091 GCA_030847615.1 Gambelia wislizenii | reverse complement strand
GAGTTGTAGATTAAAACAATATCTTCGCAGCTTTCTACCCCAGCCTTCCATAGCAAAGGAACTATATGCAGCTGCCAACACAGGTATGCTAGGTTCCTCCAGGTGAGAGAAGCAATAGGGAGTCAAGCAAGTTAACCCCCTCTTGTGGAGGAATTGTTTGTTGTTACATGTTTTCAACTTGACTCTAATGTCTGGTGACTCTTTTGCAGGGTTTTCTTGGCAAGATTTGTTGAGAGGTTTGCCATTGTCTTCCTCTGAGGCTGAGAGGGTGTGACTTTTGCCCAGCATCACCCAGTGGTTTCCATGGCCAAGTGGGGATTCAAATCCTGGTCTCCCAGAGTCATAGTCCATTACTCAAACCACTGTATCATACTGGCTACTTTTTGGCATCTCTTTGGCATGGTACCACCATGACACATGTTTCAGGCACAAATAGACTTGTCTAAACTCTATTGTCACCATGCTTCCTTCCACACTAGTTTAAAAATACTCAAAAAGTAGAGGGGGTAAATTTTAGCGCTTCTGCAGAACTAGGTAAGGTTAACTGTCTAAATGCTGAGGCGGTTCTTCAAGCTGTATTTAAAAAACAAACACAACTTGAAGAACCCCCTCAGCATTTAGATGGTTACCTTACCTAGCTTTGCAAAAGTGCTGAAATTTACCCCCTCCACTTTTTGAGTATTTTTGAGCTAGTGTGGAAGGAAGTATGGTGACAAGTGTTCAGACAAGTCCATTTGTGCCTGAAACATGTGTCATGGTGGTGCCATGCCAAAGAGATGCCAAAAAGTAGCCAGTATGATACAGTGGTTTGAGTAATGGACTATGGAGATTTTCACATGGGCTATATATCCCATGGCAGGGACAGAACAGGGTTGGGAAAGATTTTCCCTTTCGGACAACGTTGACCCCGTTCTGTCCTGCATCCATCCTGTTCCCATCACTGTTCCAGAACAATGTAATCACGATTTTTCATCGTGAATAGACCTCCCGTTCCGTCACTATCACGCAATCACGGGTGTGCGAACAGGTGCCCCGTTCCTGTTCTGAAATGACAGCCGCAGAGGGGAGGTCTGTTCCAAGCACCTCTTACGATCTGGACATCCAGGTAAGTGGCACCCTTTATTTTACCCTCCCTGTTTTTATTGTGTGATTTAAAGTGTGTTTTTGTGCTTGGTGAACTGATTTTATGCTTGAGGGAGTTTTATTTTTTAAATTTACCGCTCGGCCGTTATCATGTGATAATGTGATAACGTTTCAGATGGCCGGTCGTAAAAGCAGCCTTACGACAGCTGCATTTACGGCCGGCCAGCGAGGGGAGGGGGAGCCCATTCCTGCTGCGGAATTAAGGTAAGTGTGTGAAAGATTTACATTATTCCATGGCAGGAACGGGAGAGGAGGTGGCGGGGCAGTAATGGGGCATTTTGGCCCCGTGTGAAAATCTCCTATGACTCTGGGAGTCCAGGATTTGAATCCCCACTTGGCCATGGAAACCATTGGGTGACCCTGGGCAAAAGTCACACCCTCTCAGCCTCAGAGGAAGACAATGGCAAATGTCTCAAAACAAACAAACTTGAACATCTCATCTTGATGCAGGCCTAAGCCAGAGTCATATTTGACATGGACAGTCTTGTAAAATTCCACGAGTATACGTATGGAGCAGATCCAGAAGGATGATGACTACTAGATGGATGGCAGTGTGAGGGGGGGAATCTCTGAGGATACAAGCTGTTGCACAGCTGGGGAAAATCCATTGGTAATGGAAACCCCCTTAGGCAATGCCCAAAGAAGTGCTGGTGCATTTGTGTGTATGGACTTTATCAGACGTGGCAAAAACTGTGTCATTAGGACGCAATGATAGCACAAAGGGCTGAAATTATCAGATGGTGTTATCACTTACCTGTTCCCGCTGCATCGCACTGGCATGAATGAGGCGTCACGTTTTATTGATGGCTTTACCCATCAATAGAAAATGATGCCTCATTTGTGCCAGCGAGATGCAGTGAGAACAGGTGAATGTTGAGGGCATCTGATAATTTTACACTTTGTGCTATCACCGTGTCCTAAATGATGCAGTTTTTTGGTGATATTTGCCTCATCAAAAAAAAAGTCCTATGTGTCTACATATATACTCTGTGTGTTAAATACCCCCCTGAAATTATATTTGCTTATTTTTAATTTTAATTTTAGTTTATCCTAGTCCTAGAGAGAAATGATATCAGACCTGGGAGGTTCTGAAGTCCCATCATCTGATCAGTGGACATCTTTTCTACTTGGATTGTATCATTTCACTAGGTATGGGATGCATGCTTTCAAGCCATAATTTTCTAGCCGTAAGAGCTAGAAACTTGGTTTCGCTATTCTGTCTTTCTCATTTTTTTCTTGGTGCAGTGAAACTTAGGTTAACAGTGTTGAGCTCAGCATGGAATACACAATATATATGGAATATATCTGGTTCTTGCCTAATGGAATTAGTTTCTTCTCTTTCTAGCCATGGATCCAACTATAAAGAACCCTGTTTTGGAAGACTTCAAAAATAAATGTACCGTAACCTTTTCTGTTGCTCACAGTAGGGTTGGTGACCTCTTCCCTGAAAAGGGTTACGTGAATAGTGACAGTGGCAAGGAGCAAACACTACCTGGCACCTGGTTACTGTCCTGCCCTTTTCCAAGGTGGCAGTGAGGATTTAGCCCAGACATCCTGCTGCCCATAGAGGAGAATGTTAGTAGTCAGAGCTGATTTTTGCTGCTTGTTGTCCCCATCAGGTTAGATGGGTGGTGTGAGAGAAGCCACTGGCTTTTTTTCTGTCTCTCTCTCTCTCTCTCTGCTCAGTGAATGGAAAGGAGTAGGAGCCAGCAATATCGTAAGTAGGGTGCAGTTTGTTTGTTGAGGGAACTGGTCTCTCACTAGAAGCCTTGCTCAGACACCAAGAACAAGTAGCAGGGAGGGCTGCTGCTACTTCTCCTTCTAGGGGGTCATCCGTGCAATTTCCTCTCTGGAAATCAGAATCTCAGTAGATGCCCAGTGATATCAAATCCACATAACAAAATTGATAATCCCCAGGCAGGCAGTACTCCTTGGGAGACCAGGGCTGGTTTTATGTATTCTTTGCCCCACATATCCCCACTCAGTTATTTTTTTAAAATAAATGCAGAACAGTCCCCACTAAGGGAGGTCAATTTCACCATGTTTTGGATTCCCCTTTGGGTTAGTTTAGGGCCACTCGAGATCTTGGTTTAACAAGAATATAAAGCAGAAGTTGTTCTAGTTTCCTTCCTTGTTAAATAAATGGCTCCCCTGGGCTTAAAATAGCTGGGGGCCCAAAAAACAATCCACATGTCACATGCAGCCTTTAACCCCACTTCTGCAGCCCCCCAGCACCCCTCTTTTTTGGCATGATTTTTGGGCAATTTTTACCTGAAAACTGCCAAAACATTCCAAACCACATGCAAATGCAGGTTGCCCCCCTCATTTATGTGGGATTGGTACCTGCAGTCTGGGGAAATGATCTCTCTAGGCATCAGGAGGTCCTCCAGCATGTCTCTATGGTAAATTTCCACCAGAAGTTGACAGTAGAGTTGCACCAGATACCTAGAGAGGCATCCTCTCTAAGGATTTTCTAGGTCTCCCAGCACAGTTCTATAGCATTCTATGGCAGTTTGCTATTATACACAATTCAACATATCTGTATAAGTTTGGGAATGTATCCTCAGTGGTTACAAAGTGTGACCTGTAGTATGCAATAACATGCAAGCCTGAGATTTTTCCAGAACTCTTTATCAGGCTAGTTGGGCTGTAGTGGCCACTACCTCCCAGCTATTTTGGAGAATTGTAGTCCAGGAAAGCCACAGTTTTTCCAGTCTCTGCCCAAACCTATTAGGAACCTTTTAAGGGGGCTATTCTGGAGATTTGGTCCTCTGTCCTGTCTATCTACTTTTTAAATAATGGAGGATATTCTCCCTTTGGTGGTGACTGACATTCAGTGAAGTTATGGGAGGATGCTCTAGAGTTCTATCTGAGACGTTTTTCCTTTTGGGCAAAGAAATTTTGGCAAGGGCTGGAACTGGCACTATACTGGCAGTATTTGCGTGAGCAAATGGTATATACTCCTGTTCCTTTGCTTTTAACTCCTTTCTCAGTGGACACAATGTAGGAGTTAAATTCTTTTCCTGCGTGAAACTATTTGTCTAATGCACATTGGAAACTGCTTAATGCAGTGTAGATGTGTAAAATTGCTATTGCTTAACCATTTGTAAGCCGCTCTGATAGCCTTTGTGGCTGAAGAGTGGGGTATAAATACCTAATTAAATTAAAAATAAAATAAAAAGTTGGGATTGTTAGTGCTAATACTCATATGGACTAGCACATACCTCTGATCTAAAAAACTTACTCTGTTCCACTGTGAAATTTGTTGCTAAAAATAATCACTTTGCATGTACAGATAGGATGAGAGAGGACCAAAGGTGCCTTTAGTATCATGTGCTAAAATGTCCTTGAAGTGCATTAGGGGTTTGTTGCAGTAAAATGTGTACTTGGGTGAAAATGGCCCTGTCTCTTATCCTTCTCTTAATAGTTGTCTTCATCATCATTACTTAAAAAACAAAAACAAAAACCTATAATCCTTTTTCAGTATATAAATGTATTTATATATTCACCTTCTGTATTAAGTTAGACCGAAGGATAATGACTTGTCTGCAGGGCTGTCATATGTACCTTATGACTTATGGCCATAAGGATTGGTTTGAACCCCATTCTCCAGTGTTCAGACCCAGGATTGAGCACTACCATATAACCAATCATATCAACACACTTCTTTGAGCAGTGAGTGCAAACCAGGCATTTGTGGTCTTATGCAGACATATTATTTCCCTGGATTAAAGTTGCAGTGGTGGTGGTGGTTGCAGTCACATGGGCTGTATTTCCTAATGTGAGTGAACCCTTGTCTTCATGTGCAAAAGAAAATACTGGTAGAATAATCTGGCAAAGTTTATCATTTCAGTATGCAGGTGGAGGGTGCCATTTTTTAATGTACCCCAGTACTGAAACATTCATAACCCACCTCTCAGCAAGCTAATGCAGAGTTTGGAAATTTAGTGTTTGGACTATAATTCCCAGAACCCCCCGCCATGATCATGGTTCTGATGGTTTAGATCAGAACCATACTGGCAGGGGATCCAGGGAATTATAGTCCTCCCTCCAGCTCTTATCAAGGAGAATGAGAAGTTTTAATTCAGTCTACTTTCTGCTGTGCTAGGTTTGTACTTACAAGAACCTACGCAAGTGCAGCTTCTATGTTTGGAAATGTAGAGTTTGGAAATGTAGAGTGTTTGGACTATAGTTCCCAGAACCCCTCGCCATGATCATGGTTCTGATAGTTTAGATCCAGAACCATAGTGAAATATAGAGTTTGGAAATGTAGAGTGTTTGGACTATAATTCCCAGAACCCCCCGCTATGATCATGGTTCTGATAGTTTAGATCAGAACCATACTGAAATATAGAGTTTGGAAATGTAGAGTTTGGAAATGTAGAGTGTTTGGACTATAATTCCCAGAACCCCCTTGCCATGATCATGGTTCCGATGGCTTAGATCAGAACCATATTAGCGGGGGTTCTGGGAATTATAGTCCTCCCTCCAGCTCTGATCAAGGAGAGTGAGAAGTTTTAATTCAGTCTACTTTCTGATGTGTTAGGTTTATACTTACAAGAACCTAGCCAAGTGCAGCTTCTATGGACACGCTGAATAGACAGGCTTCGGACCTCTCTTTAGTCACAGAAATAATTTTTATAGGTCTGTTCAAAATTGGCTTTGCAATTGGGCAGGTAGAAGGAGGCCTCCATTGGAGATTCTGGGAGTTGTAGTCCAGAAGAAGTAATGTTTCCAAATTTTGATAAAAACTAGCAGCATTGTTTTCTCCTTTTGTTTGGTCAGTAGGAGTCCCTTCAGCCTACTGCAGTTCAGGTTCGTCCTTCTAGTTCCAGTTTGAGCTGCTGACCCAAGTTGTAGTGCTGGTGAATGCATTTTCATACCCTACTGCTTCATAAATACAGTATTTTCTGTCTTCACAGTCCAAGTGATCTGACGTGACCAGAAGGAATTGCCATTCAGCCTCTGACAACCATGTTAAGTTGTACTTCCAACAGTATCAGCCATACCTAATGGCAAGTGCCAAAGACATAGTTAAGTACATGCAAGTCAGGGAGCCATGTAGTCCTCCAAATGTTGTTGGGCTGCAGTTCCAGTAGCACTAGCAAGTATGTCCAATGGTGAGGAATGCTGGGAGTTGCAGTCCAACATCTAGAAGGTAGCACAGTTCTCACACGTGGGGTAAGTGAAATGTGAGTTACGTGACTTTGCTGGTGTGTGCTTTGTCTTCTCATTTGTCCACATGCTTGTTCCAAATGAGAACAGCCAAAACTACACTGACTTGGAGCAGAGTTGGAATGAATAATGCTTCCCCCTATCCTTGGCTGCCTCTATTGGTGCTGTGATTGCTGTGTGCCTGTACTGATGCTTCCTTGGCTGTGTACTGGACTGGGATGAGTTTACATGTTGGTTGCTCTTAACAGACTCACCTAAGGGCTGCATTTGCATGGATGTATGAGCAAAGCACACATCTTTTTCTTAGAACCCTGAAAATCAATTACCAGAGCCTAGTGTAAAATAGTGGTAGGTGGACACATGCTAAAAATTAAGAACAGGGTGTCTTTGGGTGCATGATCACCCAAGGAATTTGTGATCAGTATCAGAACCAGGCTCACAAGTTTTTTCATAGAAAAATCAATTTCCCCCTTTAGGGGTGTTCTCTAGCTGTTGCTGTAGTTAGACATTTGGGACTCAGAAAGTCTTGTCTTTCTCCTGCACACCACTCACACATCTAACCATAGGTTCCAGTCTGTTTCCACTTTATTTTTTTTTCCAGAAAACCAACCAACCAACCAACAAACATTCTCTTATATTCACAATTTTGCTTTTTTACATCCATATTTCCAACATATTTTCTCTTCCTTTTTCTTCCATACATTCCTTCATTCAGTTTCGATCCACTTTACTTTATACTTACTTTATACGCTATACCTCAGCTATTCTTCTATACGTCCTCATTCTTGGACTTCCTTACATACAGTCCTAAGTAAGCAAGTTTTTTTTTTTACTTTGCCTCTTATAGACTTCTTATATACCTCTGTCGTTACCTCTTCTTTCACCTTTCTTATTCCCTCTCAGTTCAAATTCTCGCATATCCATCTTACCCTCTTTCATCCTGTTCCTCTCTTATCTTCTAGACTCCATGCTTTTAATTATAACTCTTTTCGATCATTCCTATCAATTTCCAATTCCTGTCGTCTCCTCTCTTTTTTTTTAACCATAATATTATGCTAATTAGCATAGGTCCCAGTCTGTTTCTTGCCCACTCCTAAAGTGGGATCCAGCCAGAGTGAGACACTTTGAATTCCTATCAGTTTTAGCAGGAGAGTTTATCATGAGTTTAATTCTCTTTCATTGTAATCCTGGGTGTTTTAAAAAGTGCTTAACTTTGGTTAGCTTATGCCTCTGATTTTACCAGCAGGACCAACAGTTTGGTTTCTCAGCCTTTTTCCTTTCCTTTCATATTTACCTCTTTTCTCCTTGCTCTACTCATTCTAGACACCATTTCCCATCTTGTTCCTTTTTTCCTTCTCTTTTCATTTTATCAGTCTTCTTTTTATTTTGCTTTCATTTTGATACATTCTACTATTTTCTCTCCCCCGCCCCCCAATCTACTTTCTTCTTTTCTTCTACTTGGCAGCTTTCCTTTTTCTTTTGTTTCTCTTCTTTTTACTCCTCCCTTCCTTCTCATACATATGTGCCTTGTTCTCCTTTTTTCTCTCATGCGTATCTTCACTCTCCTCCCATGTTTAATCTTTCTCTGTTTCTGCCTCTTATGCTCTATTTTCTTTCTTATGCTCTTCCCCCTTTTCTTTGTCTCTCCCCCCCCCACCTCTTTCATCACAGTCTTTTACTAAATGAGTCAAAACAGACATTTGTCATGTACCCTACAGGAAGTATGGGGGCTTTTGTTCAAAAAGCTGCTGGCTAAGCAGAGCCTCTGACTTTCTATTATTATTTAAACAGGCCCCACTGAGCTTTTTCTCTTGAAAGCACGTGCACATGTGTGCACAGCCTGCCAGTTTTTGCAGGGTGGGAGGTAGGTTTGAAAACTCAAACTCTCTTAAAATAATAATTGCAGCCTTCTCCAACTTTTGGGTTAGTGGCTAGAGGATGGGGCAGGTACATATTTTTGAAGGCTCAGAGGAGAGATGCTAGCAGGAATCTTGGTCTCCTCTATACGAGCCTGAAAAAAATGGATTGTTCTGCAGCAATAACATCTTAACAGTTTTACAGTCCTCATAAACTTTGCATGCCCTCTACCCAAGATGATGGCCATGAGTGAATTACTCGATTTTAAATCTGCCACCACCAATTTTTTTAAAAAAAACCCTATTTGCATGGTGCACATAAGCAATATTTTGCCTTTACACACAGGAAAAACAAAACAAAACAATACCCCATTTTATCGCCTTAGCGATTGCTCGCTAAGGTGAAAATCCAACATGGTGATAGCACGCGCTTGCCCTGTTAACAAGCCCTGCCCCCCTGTGCTCGTCCAGCCAATCAGGTTTGCACTTCCTCTCATATGGGGAAGTGATTCAAAGCAAATTGCTTGTCTGAACGAGCGGGAATGCGCATTCCTCACAGAGCTTTTTAAAAACTCCAGAAAAGCCACAAATGCTTTCCTGGTGTTGTGTTTGGAGTACTTTGCTGCCCCCTTCCAAATATGGCACGTTGATGTGGGTTCCCACTAAGATAGATTTTCTTCCAAGTGAATTCCATTAGTATTATTTTGACTCAGCGTATTTATTTTGGTCAGCGTAAGAGGGGCGCTCCAAAAAAGCGATACAAGGACTCCCTGAAACAACATCTCAGGCTCAGCCAAATTGATCATCAACAGTGGTCTGCCCTGGCCTCACATTGGGAGGCATGGAGACACACTATCCACAATGCTGCAGCCTTATTTGAGAAATTACGCCGAACAAGTCTTGAAGAGAAATGACAACACAGAAAGAATCACAACCCAGAAACATCACCCAAGGAGATCTTCTGCTGTGCTTTCTGCAACTGGACTTGTTTATCTCAGATTGGCCTTTTTAGTCATCAGTGCACTTGCAGAAAGCGCGGGATGAGTCCTTCCTGAATCTTCGTTTGAGAAGAAAAGCCAGAGAGAGATTTTGACTCTTTAGACCAGGGGTTCCCAATCCCCAGTCTCTGTACCAGCCCGTGGTCTGTTAGTGACCAGGCCACACACAGGGTTCCCTCTTGGGAAACATACATGTGTCATCCTGCCCCCGCCTGTCCGTGGAAAAATTGTCTTCCATAAAACTAGTCCCTGGTGCCAAAAAAGGTGGGGGGCACTGGTTTAGATGACCCCTTGGATTATAACTTGCACACATAGTTTAGATTTGCTTTAAAAATATTTTTTGAAATCAGTGTCCACATCACTTGCATTCACATGAACATGGTGAGGCACTTGTCTCAAGAGTATTTAAGAACAAGACTCTTCTACATTGGCAGAAGAGTATATTAGCCCCCTTTCCCTGAAACTGCAGTTGCCTTGAATATTAAATAAATAAAAAATATTTTTTTTTAAAAAAGAGTCTTGGGAGGGTAGTGCAGAGTCTTTCCTCTGTTCTTCTTTTAGAAAAGGTGTTGTGTTACTGATGCATGGATATGTCCAGAGAAAAGCTTGGAAAGTCTCTACTTTAGGTTCCCATGAACTGTTAAGGAGAAGAGGTGTGTATTTCTCTTTATAGAGGGCCCAGTATTAATGGTGCTTGTGGGTAGGGGAGGGGGGCTGTGGGTAAAAGCCAATTATTCCATGGCTCAATAGAACTTGTGATAGAAACGAAGAAATTGAAGTATTTTAATTGTCTACATTAAGGGTTTATACTAATGACTTTTTTATGACAGCTAAGAACCTTTTTTAATATACTAGTATAATAGATTTCTAAATCATATTGTAGAATTGCGAATATTATCATTACTTTGATTAATGTAATCAACATTATTAGTCCCTCCCCACCTCCCTCCCTCCCTCTATATCTTTTTTGGTACTATATTTAACAGATATCGTGGGCTGTAGTTTTAAGCAATTTGTATTTTTTTAAATACACACACACACACACACACACACACACAGACAGAGTGTATGTGTGTGTGTGTGTGTGTGTGTATCCCCCCGTGCTGTAATTTTAAAATAAATTTCAAAATAAGAGGGCCCTGTATTCAGGGTCACCTATCATCTTAGTTTCCGGTGGGCGGGGGGTTAAAATAATTTATTAAACATATTTATTAGGAGAGTCAGTGTGGTTTAGTAGTTTGAGTGTTGGACTATGAATCTGGAGACCAGGGTTTGAATCATTGCTCACCCAGGGAAACCCACTGGGTGACCTCGGGCAAGTCACACTCTCTCAGCTTCAGAAGGCGGCAGTGGAAACCTCTTCTGAACAAATCTTGCCAAGAAAACCCAGTGATAGCTTCACTTTAAGGCCTCCATAAGTTGGAAAATACTGTACTTTGAAGGCATACAACAATGAACAACAAAAATTTATTCAACATAAATATGTCCCTGTCCTATGATGGATGTGGCCTCAGTCCTTCATCTGAAATTATGTGCTCTGAAAGTCCAAAGAATCCATGTAGAACTCTTTGAACAAAAACACCTTTAGTAGTGAGAATGTATGGTAACTTCAGTGTTAGCAGTGCTGGGTGAGGATTTTTTCAAACATATCCAGGAATAAACCAACTAGAAGAAAAAGAGAGTTTCAGATGGTTTTATGGGGAGGAGGAGTAGATGGGGGATGCTTGATGCCTGACCTTATCTGTCTTTTAAAGGGTCCCCCCACCCTTAAAAAGAAGGGATGACAAGACTTACAAAAGCTTGAATTGCTCTCTATTTATTTACCTGTTACTGTTTTACCAGAATGGCATTGTCCTGTCAGAGAGAAAATAGCACCAAAGTGCCTCATCACAGCATTTTCTAAGCAGCCCTTGCCATAAACAACCTCCCCCGTTTCCCCCAGGATGTATATCTCCTACCAGCTCTTCACTTTTGAAAGGAAAATTTGAGGGGCTTCAGCAATGTGGTGTGAATGTGTGTTGTGTTTTATGGTACACTTGTGTGGATATTTCAAGCCTTAAGGGCTTGAAAGATAGAAAGATTGTGTGGAAGGGGGTGTTATAAAAGCATTTCTACACTGTATCAAGCAGGTTTTGACAAAAAAGCCTGGAGGAGCTTCCTTATCAGATGAAGGGGAGAGACTTTTATTTTCTGACTGGGTTTGGGGTTTGGGTCCCCCCCCCTCAACTCCAGATTCCTTTTGAAAGTGAGAAGAAAGTGTGAAACTGTCTTTTCCAGACTGCTTCTTGTTGTGAATTCCTGAACCCTGTCAGGATGACTTCATAGCCATACACTCATCTATCCAGTGTTCAGTTTGTTAGGGGACATTATGCTGCAACCATTATGTGGCTACCTGGTAACTCTTCTCTCTTTTCTTTGGCCCTTTTCTTTGACATGTATGGATTTCCTTGTGGTGAAAGAGGTGTATTCTGCACTTTCCTAAGGGCATGTTTATCAGTTCCTATTTCCTATGATCTTAAGGAGTATTCTGGCATTGCCAGGGCTGAGGCACAGTGAGTTTGGCACAGTGTAAGACCTCCATATATACTGGTAGCATTGCCCGTAGATGGGCAAACATTCATCTGTGGAAGGCCTTTGATACACATCACTTAAGCAACAGTGGGATGTTCAGGGCTTTGATACACTGTCACTTAAGCAATAGTGGGATGTTCAGGGCTTAATCCCTACCATGTGGTTTGTTTCTGTAGTGCTGCAGGCAATTTGAAACCCTCCATATGCCTGCAACTGTGGAGAGGGATACAGTTCTGCACACTTTTTTAAAATATGTGCAAGCAGGACTAGTTGTCTGTGTAGAAACTGTCTAGAGTTTTACCTTAGAGAGAAAAAATCTTTTTAAAACAGAAATTTTACAGATCAGCAAGCTATTCATCAGTCTTCTCGATGCACATATTGAGTGTGTCTCTTTGTGGACTTCTGGAAGGTGATTTGTATTTTCTAGAATTCTGAATATTGTGATTATTGTTAAAGATAATGCATGAAGGATTGGAACTTTCAGAAAATATAGGGATGAAAATTGGGATCTAATTGGATTCTGGATGCTTGACAAGTTTCACCTTTTTGAAAAATTTCTAGAGAAGGATGCTGTAATTCAGGACTAGGGAAACTTTGGTCATACAGAGGTTTTGGATTACAGTTCCAATCATCTCACTCCATTGGCCATGCTAGCTATGGCTTCTGGAGATGGAACTCCAAAACACCTGAAAAGTCAAAGGTCTTACACCCCTGCTATAAATTGCTGCTCTTATTCAGGACTGGAGGACAATATGGAAATAAATTGCTTTCTGGACCAGATTGGCTAAAATTGGGGGCTGGGTGGGGAGTAGCATACAAAACATTTTCCAGCATACATGGCTTGGCCCCCTTACTCAAATCACCTATAGCTATGTTGCATTTGGTGTTGCACATGACTTCCCTTGATTTTTGTTAGTCCCACTTTGTGTGGTCTGCATTATGTACCTGTTATGTGAAAGACATCACTGCCCTGCATGTAGTTAGTGAAGGAGGTGTGTATTTGGGGTGTTTTCAAATAAGTTAATAAGCACATAGAAGCCTAAGAGTAAAGGGAAGTGAACAGTGAAATGCATGCAAAGACATTTAATTCATTTAATTCCATAAACCCTTCCCCTTCTGGCCAAACAGCTCTCATTTCTAGGGTTCAGTCATGATCCTGGAATGCAAAGCTAACATGCTTTCTGTTGTTGTTGTTATAAGAATTATCTGTGAAGACCATATCACTGACGTGTTCAGTTTGCAGTCCATCCCTGCAGAATCTGTGCCAATTATTACACAGGAATGCAGAACTCTGCACCATGAATTCAAAAGCAGACCTGTCTAAGGTTCAAATAAAACACATGATTTTAATTTCTCACTCTGTCTAATTTGTTTTGGTTCAGCTAGTCATGGGTGAGGAGAGAGAAGATGCATGAAACTCATCTCCTGTCTCCTAGAGAATTCCACAGGGCTCACTCTGACGTTACCGACCATGGGCTACATACTTTCAAACTTGGTTTACCAAGTTTATGGACTAAACATAGCTTTTTCTTCCATTTGTTCTTCTCAAAAAAAAAAAAGAAAAAAAGGAGGGGGTGGAGAAATTGGAGAACCTCAGGATACTGATGTCTGTGAACAATATTGAATTCTGCCCTTGTACAGAATTACAAAGTAGACATAACTCTGTTTATAAGTTTTGGGCCATTGTTCACACACAATGGTTTTGGTACATTCCTGATAGGGAAAGGCTGTAGCCCTCTAGCAGTGTACCTGCAGTAGGTCCAGTGGTCAGCTCTTGGCACCTCCAGACAGGACTGCATGTGACTCCTGTCTAAAACCCTGAAGAGCTGTTGTCAGTCAGGGCAGGCAGTACGTAGTATAAGGCAGCTTCCATTGTTCCTATGATAAACCACAGTTCTTGTTTTTGCCTTTCAAGGAGATTCTGGGTCTTCTTTTCTTTTCTTTTCTTCCTTCCTTCCTTTCTTAAATTCACACATGTACAAGAATTGCTGTTACAAAAGTTTCAGCATACAGTTGTCCCTTCATATTCGCTGGGGTTTGGTTCCAGGGCCCCCTGTGGATACCAAAATCCATGAATACTCAAGTCCCATTATATACAATGGCATAGCAAAATGGTGTCCCTTATATAAGAAGGCAAAATCAAGGTTTGCTCTTTGGATTATTATTTTTTAAAGAATATTTTCAAGCTGTGAATACTTAAATCCGTGGATATGGAGGGACAACTGTATTCTACTGAATCTCTAAAACAGGAAACCTCACCCCATTTGTCTTGTATTTCAGAAGCTGATGTGGTCCATTGGTGGGGCGAGATGTTAAAAATTAGCCCTCAGTCCATCAGATATTGTCCACTCCCTTTCTAGGACATTAGTTGTTGGTGTAAGACAAGAGGCATCTTGTCTGTCTTACACACGCACATAAATGCACATACCTGGACACTAGGGTACCACCATTTTACATGCTGCAGCTGGTGAGGCTTGTTTTGAACTGCATGGTAATATCTTTATTGGGGTAGGTATGTTTTAATATATGAATGCTGTTTTTGCTTTGAATCATACAAATCATCCATGGATATGGGTCCATCTGTATGTTAAAAGTATACATGAGTTTCTGTATACAGGTCGACCCCCGTATCCACGGTTTCGGTATCCACGGTTTCACTTACCCAAGTCCGAAAAAATAGGTTCTCTCTAGGCATTTCTAGGTCCTCCAGTGTGATTCTATGGCCAACCTCTGGCGTTAATCTAATTGAAAATAATAAGGTTTCCTGTTATCCACAGTTTTAGGTATCCATGGGGTGTGTGTGTGTCTTGGAACATATCCCCTGCGGATATATATGGGGGTCGACCTGTATTTTATTTGTGTGGATATCTGCTTCCATACTCTCTCTTCCATGTGATGATATGCTAGAATCTGTCCCTGCTGTGTTAGTAACAACAATTGTATCCCTATAACACTGCAGTTGCAAGGACTAGAAACTTGCTCTTCTTTTTAAATAGGAAATATAATTTTCGGAATTAAATAGGAAATTCTCAAATCTATACTGAGGACCATATTTTGCATCCTGCCATCTGTTATGGGGATTTTTCAGTTCTGTCCCATTCCTTGGTTTCTCTCTCTGTGCCCCGCTCCCCAATCCTTTCTTGGAAAAATCTTTGTTTTCTGAGAGAGTTATCTGTATCATTTTAAATTTTACAACAGAAATGGGTCGTTTAAACAGATGAGCTGATGTATCATAGTGTCTAAGAGCATGATCTATATGGTGGAAATCCAGAGTTATAATCTCTTGTCAGTTATGAATCCACTAGATGACATTAAACAAATGTCAACCTCCCGTTTTGTATGACAGGGATAATAATTATGTACCATAGGGATAATAATTCTGCCCTACCTTACAGGGTAGTTGTGAAGAATCACATAATGTATGTAAGAACAGAATGTTCTTATAAATAGGGCTTAACAACATAGACACAACAATAGCATTTACAAATGTATTCTTCTTCCCAAATTTAAGCCTGGTAAAAAAGTCCTGTTGGATTGACAACTTGCCCCATGACATTTCAAACACAAAATTGGCCTAGGCATAGAGGCAGGGAGTCCCTTGTTTCTGCATTCCTTATTTTTAGATTTTCCTTGGGTTTTTTTTCTGGGCTGTGAGGGCCTAAGGATGCCAGCTGTGAAAGCCTTCGACTTCACATTCACAGCCTGGAAAAAAACCAAGGGAAATCTATGGATGCCTGCCGTGAAAGCCTTTGACTTCACATTCCTTATTTTGCTTGGTGGGGCCACCCATGCTTTGATTTGGCATCGAGGTTGAGAAGACTTAGGTATCAAAAGAGTTGTGTCACCTTCTAGTTTCTGCAGCTCTTTATGGGTGCATTGTGCCAGCTTGGATTCAAAGCTGCATCCTTAGACAGAGGGGTGTGTGTGTGTATGGGTCTCCATTGCCTGGCTACACACCCACCCACCCACCCTCCCCCCCCCCAATTTTACAGGGCTGGTTTAAGGCATCAGCGGTGTCAGCATCCGCAGGGGGGCCCATCATTGTGGGGGGACCCATAGTAACCTTCCTCCTGCAAAAACATTATTAGTAATAATGTGAATATCCTGTACTGTAGTAACCCTCCTCCTGCAAAAACCTTATTAGTAATAATCTGAATATCCTGTACTGTAGTAACCCTCCTTCTGCAAAAACATTATTAGTAATAATGTGAATATCCTGTACTGTAGTAACCCTCCTCCTGCAAAAACATTATTGGTAATAATCTGAATATCCTGTACTGTAGTAACCCTCCTTCTGCAAAAACATTATTAGTAATAATGTGAATATCCTGTACTGTAGTAACCCTCCTCCTGCAAAAACATTATTGGTAATAATCTGAATATCCTGTACTGTAGTAACCCTCCTCCTGCAAAAACGTTATTAGTAATAATCTGAATATCCTGTACTGTGACTAGCTTAGGTTGAGTGAGGTTACCTTGACCTGAGATAAACATATGCCCCCCCCCCAAATAAAGCATTGCAGGGCTCCCCCCAATTCCTTAAACTGGCCCTGCCTTTTAAACAGGTGTAAATAGGTTTTGCCTTCTTCCTTCCTTGCTCCCTTTGCTGGCCTTTGCTCTGTGGTCCCCACCATAATTGGGTATCTCCAAGTCTGTTGGCTGGTGGGTCTGGTTCTGACCCTGCGGTGGTGGTGGCGGTAGTGGTGGTGGCAATAGCATGCTGGTGGCAGCCCTTGGCAGGCGAGGAGGAGGAGGAGGAGGAGGAGGGCGAGGGCGCCCCTGTGATGTCACTGGGAAGGAGAAGGCCTGTGAGTGGGTCATTTGGAGGTGAAGCTTTTTTTTGCAAGGAGAGTTCAGGCGGAGTTCAGCCGCATAACATTACGCAAATGAGGGGCGGCTGGAGGAGCAGCAGCAGCAGCAGCAGCAACCTCTCTTTTGGAGAGGGGTGATGCAGGCGAAAGGGGGCGCCCTGGCCGGTTCCTCGCCCCCCCAAAAAGAGGGGTCCCTCCCGCCTCTCCTCCTGGTTGCCTCCTCTGCGCTCCCGCGATGGAGAAAGCGCCCGGCGCTGGTGCAGCAGGCTGTGCCGCCGCTTTGTAGCCGGAGACAGCTGTTGGCGAGGCATTTTTTTTCCATGGCTGTCATCTTCTCCCCCTTTCCCTCCCTCCTCCCCTTGCCTTTCTTTCATTCATTCATTCCTTTCTCTCTCTCTCTCTCTTTCTCCTCTCCTTCCCCCCCCAGCCGGTGCTTCCCTGCAGTTGGTTGGGGCTGCGCAAGACACAGCACGCAGCAGGTAAGGAAAGAGTTAAAGCCAGCTGAGAGCCGACTTTTCGTGTCAGGGAAGATTTTGTGCTGCCTTTAATCTATCAGTCCTGTACATTGCACACACACACTCACGCACACACACGCACACACAGACACATTCTCTCTCTCTCTCTCTCTCCCCCTTTCCCAAGCAGCTGGGCAAAAAATAAAATAAAAATCCTGCATCCAAGGAGATTCTGAGGTTCCAGGCCTTTGGCATCTTCTCAAGCATTCAAAACCTGACAACACATTTGTACAATTCATTTCTCTCCCCCCCCCTTTCTCTTTCCCTGTCTCTTTTTACCTCCCTCCCCCTTTCCTCCCCTTTTTTTCTCTGGCAGGGGACAGAGATGCAATTTTAAGATATGTGTACATAACCCATGAGCACAGTTTTCTGTGTATTGTGTTCAGTCATCTGCCAGACAGGAAAAAGCTCTTGGATTCTAGCAGGAAGCCTTATTTATTTTCGAATGAGTGTGTGTGAAACTTTTTCTCCCCTTTTTCTGGAGCAAAAGGATACTCCCTCCTCCTTTTCCCTTCTTTCCTCTTGTTAGTTTGGGAGAAGGAGAGAGAATCATGGAACTGAACAGGAGGCGGAAATGTGACCAAAATGCTGCCTAACACCAGTGAATCTACTTCTACAGAGAATTCTGGTTTCGGGAAGGCTGAGTGTCTTGGATTTTATTTTATTCTTTTCATAAAGTAAAAAAAAAAGCCTTTTTTTCCCTTTTCTTTTTTTGGGATTTATAAAAATATTTTGGTCTTGAAACGGGAGAAGCATCTCAGCGTGGATTGGCCAGCCTATTTCCCCGAGGGATGCGTCTGGAATAGAAGATTGAAGACTTGAATATTATCTTTTGGGTGTTTTTTACTTGAAGCAAAAACACTGGTGGCCAACCCGGCCTGTTTGGCGGATTCCCCAGCTGCTTTTGGATTCCCTAAATACCTCCCCACTAGGGATCAAGAGGCGGTGGGGAGAGGGAGAGATCAGAAAACAGAAAACAACAAACCTTCCCTGTTTCATTTGGATTCTTTACCAGTATAGGATTTTGCTCTTCGGTCTTTCAGAAACCAAACTTTTGCTTTGCTTCCCTCCTTCCCAACCCCCCCTCCCCACAACCCCCACAACCTTCTTACCCTGTTGTTCCACCTGGAGAAGATGTACGAAAGTGTGGATGTAGCTGGTTTAAGCAACAGTCCTAACCCCTTCTTCATGATGGATTTTTACAACCAGAATCGTGTGTGCTTGATCCAGGACAAAGGACCGGGAAACCCTAACCCTTACAGCACCCCTGTCCGTAACCAGCATTGGAACAGTTCCAACCACTGTACGTATAATGTGATCCTTATCTTGGGCCTGACTCAGCTGGGGTGACACCCCTGTTGCCCCTTCTCCCCTGTTGCCAGCTTTTGTGGTGACCTTATTAAGAAAGATTATAAGCTACACAATAATTGGGTGGGGTGAAGGTTGGTAGGATGGGATCTGTCATCTTTGCTTGATTTATGGAGACCGAAAGCCTACCGTGTTGTGATAATAGAGGGTGGTGTTTGGAGGGTTAGGATCAAAGGCTGGAGTTAATGGTGCTTTTGTACTGTGGTTGTGTGTGTAGTGGGGGGGCACATTGCATATTGCGTCCTTTTCTATTTTTATTTTTGTTTTGAGAAACCCATGTCCTGCTGACATGCCTGGCTTCCCCCTCCACTTCTCCCCAAATTCTCTGTGAGAATTCTTACTTTTGGTTTTCCTGTTAATCTGTTGGTGTTGATAAATATTTCTAATTCTGTTGGTTGTGTTTTGATTGCTCGGTGAGGGGAATGGTGTCAATCCATAAGAAAAATGGCAAAACCCACAGTCAAACAAGAGTGGCTTTTATATTTTTATGTTTGGGTGAAGGGGCTTTTTAACAATGCTCTGGTATCCTGCCCAGTTTATGTGGGTTGGGTACTCCTTCCTTATTCATCTACAACTCTCCCTCACCTTCAGCCCATATTGAAAATACACTCAACTGTGTTTGGTAACAGCACAAACTTCTAGTATGTCTATGCTCCATGTAGCATTTCATTGCTTTCTCTTATACGTCACCCCTTCCCCCAATTCCCCAGTGGTGGATAAACAATCCCATGGCTTCTTTTAATTTCTTCTATCTGTTGTTAAGCCACTGTCTCTAGGTAACAGTTGGAAGTTGCATGGGGGGGGTATTTTTGTTTCCATACATTTGCTTTTGTACATTTGAGCCAATTCTGGGGAAGAAAACACAGGAGAGTTGCACCAAGTAAGCTCCCCTCCTTTCCAGCTGGGTGTTCAGTTCCCAGCTTCTGATAAGGTCTCTGACAAAATCCAATTAACTAAATAGTACACCAAGCCTTTAATCTTTCTATATATACATATGGGAACAGCCTCTCTGTGGGTGAGTGGGTGGGTGAGCTAGTAGAGAAGGGGGTAGTCCTAAGTGGTGACGGAAAAGGCCAGTTTTGGGTGTGGACCTTTCTGAACTTTTTATGCATAATATAATATAATTTGACTATATGGATATATATATATTTTAAAAGAAGTGCTTCACCTCCCTGCCCCAACAATGAATACAACTTATTAAATCCACCTCTCTCTATCCAAAAATCTTCAGAGTTTTTCTCCAATCTCTTTCTTGTCCAAATAAACCTTATTGTTCTTCCTAAACCCCTCCCTAATTGCTATCCCAGGCCCTTCCTGGAGCGTGTGGGCTGTTAATCACTCTGTGATTTGGATTTGAGTTATATGCCTCCCCCCACTTCCAACTTTTCTTCCTTTAGTTCTTTCTCAGAGCGGGCTTTAGAACTGTTGGTCTTGAAACTAATTTCTTTTGCCAAAGCCTGGGGATGGGGAGAAAACCCTCTCGGTTAAACCAAAATTCTTCTCTCAGCTGTCAAGAAGTGCTGAGGTAGTGTTTGCAGTGACTTAAAACAGCAACAACAATTGAATTACATACTAGTTAGATATCCTTGCTTGTCAGTTTCATAATGAATCCAAACATCCCAAATGGTGGCCTGATATTGAACGGTAAAACTTTCCAAACTTTTTCCTAGACAGCTGCTCAAGCCTGACTCCTGATGCTTTCACACATAAATGGTCATTACTTTGACCAGACCCCAAATGCACATGTAACTGTTGTCTTGCTTTCATCTGGAGAGGACTTAAATGGAAAACTAGGAACTTGGGCCCTTCTTTAAAAATATCACTCCTGCACCTGAACTCTTTGTTGACTTGGATCTTACCAAAATAGGATCCAATCCACCATTTCTTGAAATACTTTCTGCACAAGTAACCTGAGCAGAAGAGAACCTTGGGATAGCTCTCTCATGATTTTACAGAATGGGGCCCTCCTTAAAAACAGGGGCTGTACAAAACAAATAGGTGAACAGATGATGATTGTGATGATGATGATGATGGGGAGGAGGAGAATGATCATAAATAAATATTACACTGGAAATGAATTTGGAGGATATAAGGACATTCACATACATTAATGGGGGTAAGGGGCAGTTTGCAGTCAAAACAACTAAATTAGGTTTTTCTGGACTGTACCAATGGAGGCTGAAGGTAAGGATTGCATTTGAATGCTTCCTTCTGTTAGAGGGGATGTCTTCCTGTTTAAAAAACCAATGTGCAGGAGTTCTAGCCTATTCTTCCTCATAATAAGCTCTTTGTGGAGGATTCCAGTATGCAGACCATCTCCCCTTCCCTGCAGTGGAATAGTCCAGGGAAACTTTGATTCTGCTGTCTGCTGCATCAGGCTCCCAATAATCTATACGACAATCCTGAAAAGTAGGCCATTATTATTATTCCCATATTATGCATGTATAATTTAGAGAAAAAATGGCATTCAGAGTATTCATAGGTCAGATAAGAGACTGGATTTTTGGCATTTCCAATAAGGCACATCTTACTGAATGACCACTAATGCTATCTGCATTTACACCTTTCTTCCTGTGAATGTAGTAGCCTAAGATAAAACAAAAACAATTAAACTGGCATATCTTGCTGAGTCCCAAGGAAGATAGGAAAGGGACAGAGTAGGGCTGGGCTGGTGAACCACTGAGGATTGATTGGTTCATTGTCTCCAGGAAAGCAGATTTGCCTGCAAAATGTAGAGCTTTTTATTGGCCCTGAGCAAAACAAGTCTTGAAGGCACCTAGGTCTCTTGAGTGCTATATTAGTACTGACTCTGTCCAAATATATTGCCAGAAGATCTCCTCTCCCCCCCCCCCCCGCTTTGATATTCTATGCAAAGCAGCAACATCATAAAGCTTCTTGCCGACTCTAGTGAAATGTCAGCAGCTTTCAGGACATAATCACACTTTCCTGGGGGCTGTTGGCGTACAGATATAGCACGTGTCTAGATAGGTGCATGTGGCAAAAAGCACATAGAAATGGCTAGTTTTGGATTAAATCCTGTCTTGAGGAGTTTTTGGTTTTTTTAAATATGGAGTAATATTTGAACCTGCCCCAAAATAATGAGAAGGATGTATGTGTACTTGTTCATGTGTGTGGCATTTTTAGTTTCCAAAGGCATTGATTGGCCTTTATACTGCTGCAGTGGGCAAATTTGCTCCTCTGAGTGACAGGCCCACATCCTCCACCTCTCCAGATTTGGCAAGAGCACTTCCAATTAATGCTGTGCCCTCCCACTTTTTCAGCCATTTCTGAAATGTCCCCATTTCTCTCTTCTCATCCCATTCCCTCCTTTGTTCTCTTACTTCAGTTGCTGCAAACTGAGTTCAAAGTGCAAAAGTAGTTTGCTCTCAATTAACTTAATGTGAGAGAGGAGAAGAAGGGGCAAAATCATGCCCTTCCTGGTAGACTCAGGAGAAAGTGAATTTCTGCAGCTTCTCCTAACTTGTACTTTCTTCCTCATTAATAAATTTTGCCGTCTTGACCACTCTCTGATGATGCTTCGCAACACATGACCCGATTTTCATACATGAAGTGTTGGAAGGTTTTGCAGTACTGAATTTTAATTCCATTGTTTGGCAAGAGCCAAAATGAGGTACAGCAGGCCCTCGGTATCCTCTGGGGTTTGGTTCCAGGACCCCCGTGGATACCAAAATCTGTGAGTGCTCAAGTCTCATATATAATGGCATAGTAAAATGGTGCCCCTTATATAAAGTGGCGAACAGCAGGGTTTGCTTTTGGGAATTAAAAAAAAATATTTTCAAGCTGTGGTTGGTTGAATCCGTGGATATGGAGAGTAGAGTGTATATGCTTTTGAAGAGAATGCTGGGATTGGGTAGGAGAGTGTAGAGTACAGATCTCCATGACCTTCACTGGTGTCTTGTGGATTCAAATTACTGTCCCTCTACCTCACAGGTTCATACATTTCTCCCCTCAGCTTATGTGCTTATGCCATTACTGGGGTTTGTACTGAATCACTGAGACCAGAATGTGAGTGTGTTGGAAAGCGTGTTAGATAACACAGGCTCATAACAAGGTAGATAGGAGGATAAAATGGAATAATCCTCTGTGAGTCATCCAGAAGTCCTTGGTGGAAGGGCAGCAGACAAATGGGGAGGAAAGTACCGGTAAATATTTTTTGAGGGTGCCCACCCTGTGAGGAAAGTCTGTGTTCTCAGAGCTGGTGCTGCCATTAGACAAAGTGAGGCAGTTGCCTCAGGTGGCAGAAAGTGGGTGGTGTGGAAGAGGCAGTAGCCTCTGTCTGCCCCCCCCCCAAGCTGTTCCCTGCTGTTTAAACACAGCTGTGTGTTCCCCATGGTCTGTATGATTCCTAAGCTAAACTGGTGAAGTGGAGGTTGCTGTCCCACCACCAGTGTTGGAAATAAGATCTACCGTAGGTGCAAGTCTCGGTCACCTTTGAAAAATGGAATGGCAGGAGAAACCCATTTGTCCTTTTCCTTAGACAGCAAAATGTCTTGGAGCAGCCCTTTCCCTGTTGGATCAATGAAGAGCTTCAGCAGAACTAAGAGTTACCCAAAGCCCTATGGTGAATTTTTGGTAGATATGGGGCCTGGACCTAAGTTCCTAATGAACTAACCACTTCCTCTCATGTTTGTATGGAGTGATCCACCATAAATTTCTCCCTTTCCCATTCTGGCCCCTAGAGTAAGAAGATTTGGAAGTTTAAACTAAGAAGCCTCCTCTGCCTGTACTTCCATGAGTGCCAGTCTCTCAAATGGAGCAAAAATGCTTGCAGTAATACTACTTGTTGTGTGCCTTCAAGTTGTTTCCAACTTATGGTTATTGGAAAATATGTGGAACAGTCCACAATGTTCCTCCTCTGAACTTCACTGAGAGCACCTTACAAAACAGGCTGCTATAAAAATGGAGAGCAATTTAACTCCCTTCAGAAGTACAGCAAGTTAGCAGAGTTTAACTGTTTAAAATACACTTGCAATGGTTGCGTGTATGATACCAAGCATGCAAACACACTAAGATAACCACACTCCTTTTTGTTTCCCCAAAGTTACACTACTAGCATAATAAGGACCCAGAAACGTAAATGTAGTATAAAAGTACAAAAACTTCATTTACTCACATACTCAGAGCATCTCATACAGAAGAACAGCAGCATCTTGATAAAAATAGTCTAGAACTACCAAAAATGACTAAAAACTACATGGTTACAAAGAGATTGGTCAGACCTCACCTGGAATACTTTGTTCAGTTCTGGGCACCACAATTCTAGAAGGTTATTGACAAGCTGGAATGTGTCCAAAATGACAAAAGGTCTGGAAACCATGCCCTAGGTTAGCTTAGGGAGCTGGGTATGCTTAGCCTGGAATAGAGAAGGTTAAGAGGTGACATAATAGTCATGCTTAAATATTTGAAAGGATGTCATGTTGAAGATGGAGCAAGCTTGTTTTCTGCTGCTCCAGAGACTTAAGACAGGGAGCAATGGATTCAAACTACAGGAAAAGAGTTTCCACCTCAGTGTTAGGAAGAACTTCCTGATGGTAAGAGCTGTTCGATAGTGGAATACACTGCCTCCAAGTGTGGTGGAGTCTTCTCCTTTGGAGGTTTTTAAACAGAAGCTAGATGGCCATCTGTCAGGAGTGCTTTAATTGTGTCTTCATTTACATGGCAGGTGGTTGGACTGGATGGCCCTTGTGGTCTCTTCCAACTCTGTGATTCTCAGAGTTGTTCAGAGGGGCCTTTGCCTTCCTCTGAGGCTGAGAGTGTGTGACTTTTCCAAGGTCAGCCTGTGGGTTTCCATGGGTATTTGAACCGTGGTCTCCAGAGCCGTAGTCCAATGCTCAAACCACCACGCTGGCTCTCTATTGTAGTAATACTGCTAGATACAGGGCCATTTTCTATCTCAAAGGGCCCATCAGAGCAGTATCGTCCCTTAGAGCTGAAAGAACTCTTATATTTTGACATTTCAAGTTTTCATGTGACATGCAGAGCTCCCTTTATATTTCTCAGCACTTTTGAAACTTTGATCCTGGGAGAGCAGGATTGGAGCACATCTGTATGTATTCCGTGGAGAGCAGTGTGCACAAAGAAGTCCAACTACCAAAACATCAGATTGCAGGCTGGGCGGGCGAGATAAAAAGAGAAAGAAAGAAAGAAAGAAAGGGAGGGAGGGAGGGAGAGAGAGAAGTAGTGTGCCAGATATAGAGGAACATATGTATCTATATGAACCTACAGCTAGAAAACCACACCCTCAAGCAGGCTGTAAAGCAGTTAAGTGGAGAAACACAGTCACAATAAAAATGCAGAATCCAACACGCTGTTTCTGCCTTGATTCAACATAAACATGTACACAACTAATGTTGTCACACCCACCCCCCCATAAAGGAAAAAAACAAGCATTGCTGCACAACTCTTCTCTTTCTGCCACCCCCCACCCCCCACCAACAGCGACAGAACAGAGGAACAGAGAAAATGCAAATGCACAAAATCTCTTTCTTTTGTGGGAGAGAGAGGCGGGAAAGAGGAATTTAAGGCACAATATGCACAATATCCGGCTGCTGTTTATCATCAGTGTTTCAAATTCCTAGCTGGCTCTTCTTTCTTTTCTTCCACATCTCCCCACCCCTACTTTTCCAAATACCCTTTTTTAATGAAAAAAAAAATCCCAATTCTGGTTGTTCTCCATAGAGAGTGAGCGAAATAATCCTCACAACCTGGTCTACCTATTCCAAACAAACCTTTCCTCCGTATAAGGGCATCTCTAAAGATTCCCTGTGGCCTTTAATCAATCTGCAGATAGGCTTGTTGGATCTTCAGGACATGGTCTGTGAATCTCCAGTCTCTTCCAGCTACTTTTGGGAAACCCCCCTGGTGTTAATGCCCAACATATCCCTTCAGTCTACCTTTGGATTGGTTAGAGAATCCTCCGGTCTTGTTTCCCTCCCTGCATTTCTTATTCCACATTCAGCTTTGTTTTCTAGGTCATTGTTACTTCTCTTTGCTGCTGATAATTGTGCTTCTTTCTTGTTAGGAGTCAAGAGAATGAAGCAAAAGGGTATCCTTCTTCTCACGGGATAAGTTGCTTTAGGGTTAAGCCTTCCCTCATTGCAAGTGCACCTACTGTTCTGAAATGGGGCAGGGGGACAGGACCCAGCACTTAACATCTTCCATGATTTTGCAGATGGCATTACAGAATCTCATCCGAGGAGAATAGCTCTCTCCTTCCTTCCTCCCCACCACATCCCCATTGCTAAATTTCTCCCAAGAAACGCACCTCCGTCAGCTGCTCTTGGGAATTTGCACACTTGCTTTCATTGGTAATTTTCTTTCCTGCCTAGAAGGAGAGGGGGAGGAAGATGGGACTGGCAGCAGGGGAGAGCTGCAGAACCGGAAGTCAAGGGATGTCTGCAAAGGGGTTATTTATAGCAGAGGCTGGCTTTCCTGGAGCTTTGCGTGGCACAGAAGGGAAATCTCTAGCAGTTCCGTATGGCTCGCAAGGGAAATCCTTTTGGCGGAGATTTAAATGGGAGAAGGATCCCTACCACACCAAAAGGATGATGGAGCTTTATATCCAGCCTTGCAAACAAGGTTTCCAAACTAGCCCTGCTTTTGGCAGGGGTGGTGGTGGTGCAATTTTCTGTTTTATAATTGGTAACAAAGCATTTTGTTTTAAGAATATACCCAGCCTGGGATAAAAAATATGGAAGACTTTTTTTTAAATTAAAGAGCCAATACCATTTTTGGAAATGCATACAAGTTATGAAGATCCTGGCATTTCGCTAGCCCACCTCTCTTCCCCAACATTTAAATCTGAATAGTAGAAACACTCCTGTGCCATCCTACTCTCCCTCTTCCTTCACAAGTGTACATAGTTCAGTAGGACACCCCTCACTGCAGTTGAGTTTTATATCTGGACACTCTAGAAACAGAACTATACCTGCATCTGTCCCAAATTATGCAAGAAGGCTAATCCCTTCTGCCATCTTCTGCCACTGAAATAAACAACATGCTTTAAGTGGTTTTTGCATATTCTGCTTACAAAACTGCAGCTTTGGAAATTTCAAGAAAGAACTTGACAGCAATAAAGGGGGTAGGTGTGACAGTTCAGTACTATAGGACCAGCTGGTAGCAACCTGCAAATCAGGTTGCAGGTACACTGATTCCCAAAGGCATGCAGTCATAGCCCCAGGAACCTCTTTCAAACCCCATCTTTTGAGATTTACTGTTACTGGCTTCAAGCTTCCAAGAAAAAGGACTAGGAACTTAGTTCTGATTTGTTTTTAAAATAAGTCTAGTTCATGTCTGTACTTTTTGGGAGAAAGTTGAGCCAACTCTAGTTCTAGATCCCAGGTTCCATAATTTTCGTAGTGTTTTTATAGATGTATGTCTAAACATACTGATGACAGCTGTTTCTGACAATCTTTTCTCAGATGCAGACTCTTAGAATGGAGGTAAGGATTGAGTTGGACAACCATCTTTGTCATGGTGTGTTATAAGCCCTTTGTTGTTAGGAAGAGATGGCAGGGGTCAAACAACAACATTCAGTTTTTTTCCTGTAGGTTGCACACATTGAGTAAGATGTAGTTATATGACTAGAAGTCCTAGGTCCAGATCATAAGGTAGAGTGGAGAAGAGCAGGCAGGCACAAATAGGTATAACATTTGAGGGAAAGTACAGGTCACGGGAAGAAATTCCACTGCTTTCAGTGAAACTGACTTCCACATAATGAATTCGGGAGCAGTTAGTGGTGGATTGTGTAGAAATAATGAAACATAATTAAGAAATGAAAGATAAGGTAGGAAGAATATCAGAAGCAAGAAATTGCTACCAAATAATTCCTTAGTAAATATGTTTGTTCAGAGAGGGTTTGCCTTTGCCTTCCTCTGAGGCTGAGAGAATGTGACTTGGCCAGATTCACCCAGTGGGTTTCCACGGCCAAGTGAGGATTCGAACCTTGGTATCCAGCGCTCAAACTACTATACCAGGCTGGCTGTCTTTAAGGAAGGTATGAATATACTTTAGAAAAACAAACAAGAAATTGCTAGAAAAGTTATGAGTTCAGAATAGCAATAGGCAACAAAGAAAAATAATTTAGGTACATGTGAACAATAGAATTATGCATATGTACCAGCAAGAAAGAGCTCTAGATTGTTTCAAACAAAAATTCATTGAGAAAGGAAACAAAGGAAGTGTAATTATAGCTCAAACTGTCAACAATCTGGTTATCGAGCAGACGCTACCTCAAATAAAGGAGTCTAGTGGATAACATATACAGATGGCTAAAGAACCTTTAACTCAATTTATGGACTAATCTGCTTTTTTTAAAAAAATATTCTAATGAAGGTATTAATTTGTTGTTGGGTGAAATAGACTTTCCAAAAATATGAGAAGATGGTAAACAAGAACAGGATCTTCCAGTTTTTCAGTAGGAGGTGATAGAAGTCATTAAGGGTTTGCAAATTAATAAGACACCAGGATTTGTATCACATCAGAATTATATGAATTTTTTTATATATTTCTCTATCAGCTGAAGTTTCCCCAAGATGTATTACAAAAGATACAATATTGAATAGTTGCCAAATTTGTTTTTGTTAAATCTAGGAGAAAACTTTAATCAGCTGAATCATTTCAACTTATATTTTTGGTCAATATTAATAGTGTTATTAGCAATAGTAATTAAAGACTCAGTGAAGTTCTGCCAGAAAAGAGGGGCTAGCCTTTTTTAAAGAGAAGGATACAAGAACATATTAGAATTATATTTAACATTATTAATTATTGCTAGTAATAATAAAGCTGTTGTATATACATTGATGCTGAAAAGGCCTTTGATGAGGTGGAATGGGCAGTTTTACCCATATAATTCATCTCAGTCTACATTGGTTCATTTGTAAGTAAACGAATCAGTCTAATTTAGAAGACCCCCACTGAAAAAATTACTGTTAATGTGTATCTTTTCACCTTCAGTCAAAATCACAATAACGTATGGGATTAAGCAGGTCTGTCCATTACCTTATTTCTTAATTTGGTAATATAGAAGCTTGCTGCAGCTGTTTACAGAACAATTGGATTGACAAAATCAATCGAGAATAGGTTAAAATTATAATTTGCAATAGATGTTGTATGCAAATAGAAATGTAAGATTCTCCTCTGTGTCTACTAGTTTTCAAATTACATTTTGGAAACTGTGAGGCTCCTTGGAAATGTATGGGTTATTTCAGTACAAAACTCAATATAATGGCAAACAAACTTTTATGTTTGTTTGCAAACAAACAAATGATTATGAAGTGGAGTCACCAAATGTTGAAATGGGTAACTAGAGAGAGACGGCCTGCCCTGTTTGCAGAATAGCCTTCCTATAATTACTTACCTGGTGCCATCTCTGTGTGTCTTTTTGCCATCAGTTGAATACCATTTTATGTGCCCAGGTTTTTTATATAATTTAGATTTTATAGCCTTTTTTTTTGGTTAAAACCTATATTTTAGTTGTGTTTCCATTTTCATGGCTACTGTTGTATTCTAATGTTGTATCTGTTTTGTAAGCCCACATAAATAAATGACAGCTTACCCACTAATTACTGATATTACAGGACAGTCATGAAGGGTGTTTGGTTTCATCTTGCTGTACATTAACAAAAAATACATAATCAAATCAAAGCTGGGTAGTAATGAGTTACAAGCAGAAGTTGCTGGCAGGGGGAAGTGAGTAACAAGACACAATGAAATTTCATTTCAAAAGGGAGCAAAATGTGATGGGTAACATTTTCTGGTTACACCTTAGTTACCGGTATTTTTATAGGCATTGAAAGGAATTTTTTAAAGCATTTTGACCATTTCCTCCAAAGTTTGATGCCATTCTCTTACTAATTTTAAGGTTCCTTCTCTCAAAAGTAACAAGCTATGCAATAAGCAACTTAACAAGTCATTTTCAAAGCATCTTAATGTGAAACAATAACAAATGCCTTTTCAAACATTGTAATATGTAATAGGAACAATTTTTTTTTAAAAAAAAGAATTCTCCCAGGTCTGCATAAATTATATCCAAGAGGGTTGACCAAGGTCTATGTGACCATCCCAAAATCTTTTGGAATAATAATTCCTCTTTCCATCTCCTTCCCCGAGACAATTGTGGAAAGGAGCCACCATAAACCTCAGATGGCAGAAAGTACAAAAGAACCACATCTCTCCTAGTAGTATGTTATCCTTCAAGGCTAGCTCCTGTAACCCAAGGCAAATCTTCATTTTGATAACCAGCAATCCCCATTGTTTCTGGGGTTAATTCTCCCCCCTCCTGAGGTTTTTACAGGGTCCCTGCCTTTCCTGCCTAAGGCAATGGTCTAAATACCTACCAGCCTTTTACTAATTTGAAGATTTAAGAAACTAGGTGGGGTTTGGGTTGACTGAGAGGGGACAATGCATGGACATGAGGTCACACTCCAGCCTTGTCTCTCTCTGTAAAACATTAACTATCATGTTTTGTGGGTAGGGTAGGAATCAAGAGAATTCTCCCTAGTACCTTTGTTTTAAGGAAACAGGGTTTTTCCTTGAGTTTTTTTTAAAGAAGCATATTTTTAAACAGTTCTGTAATTTTCATAGGAAGAGAATATCTGCAGCATGCTGTGTTCATAAGGAAATTGTCATAGCAAGGAAGCTGTGTTCTCTGTGGGCTCTTGAGTATGAACTATGATTTGAGAAGTTCCCCGGCTTGAATTTCTTAGTCACAACCAGTAAGACCACTATTCTCTCAGTCTTGACCCCATATCTGCTGTGTGAGAATGATATGTAATTCTGGTCCACCATCCAAGCTTGTTCTGAGAACCGCTGGGATAATATTTTTTTAATTTATTTTATTTATGTATTTATATCCCACCTTTCCTCCTTACTCCCAATGCTTTAAGTATTCAAAAATATTCTTCCATCTTTCCATCCAGCCAAGCTGCCCATGATGTCTTGAAGTTCCATTTTGAGAATCCAGATATTTGCTTAAATACATATCTTCTTATTAACATGGAATACAATCCATCAGGAAGTTTTACATAAACCCCATTGAAATAAAAAAAATGGGTCTGGCACAAGAAGTTATTGCTCTACTGATCAGATGGATATGTCTTGACACTTTTGACAGTGGTCAGAATCTGCCTTTTTTGGTTAATTGTTTCCTGGTAGGGCAGTTTCTGCATGCCTTGTTGTCATACCCTGTTCTTATACAGTCTGAGGAGCAGCAAGAGGGAGAAGGAGGGAGACAAAGATAAGTCTGGAGACAGGAAGAAAAGGGTCTCTTCATTGGCCCCTAGACCAAAGAAGAACCCTGACTGGAAATCTTTATGAGGAGTGTCGCTTTACCTACTTCATCCTGTTGATGCAAAGACAATTCTTTGTCTTTTGTGACTAGTTTCCCTATAGCCACTCATTTTGTTAGTACTGGGCCATGGTAGATCAGTTCAGTCCTTATGTATGACCCATCCATCACATGACCTGTCAAAATTGGCCCTAGACATTTTGCTGCCTGAGGCAAAGGACAAGATGGTGCCCTGTCTCTCCCTCATAACGAAACTGACTGGACATGCCAGTTGAATCATAATAGCAGAAGGCCAGTTGTGTGTATATGGTGGGAGGGGGGTTAACTTCTGTACCACATGGCACAAATAGCTGTGTCCCTCTGTAGAGGGGAACTGCTGAGGGGCTCTTGAGGAGGAGATAGCACACTGCGACTGCTGCTGCCCAGTGTGAGCCATCTGAGGCAGTCACCTCACTCTGCCTCCTCAGTGAGCCAGTCCTATGGCCAAATTCAAGACCTTTTGCTTGCCCATCTAATATAGGCCAAGGGTGAACAGATCCTTGTCCAGTTGATGTTCGTCCATCTAATATAAGTCAGGAATGGACACATTCCAGTTTGTGGGATCTACTTTGTTTTCTTTACTAGAACCTGAAGCTCTACCAGCCAGAGGTGTGTGTGCAAAACACTGCTTGGGTGAAGAATAGCCAGATGCAAAAAGGGAAATTCAGGAAATGAAGACAATTATCTACTACACAGACACCCTACCCCCACATCACACCACCACAATACACGTACATGGTTTTAAAATATTTATTTATTAAGATGGAGGGTGTGCCTTTCATCAGCTGCTGGGCCTAGACATGATGTAGGTGTACAGATCTACCCTGAGTAACTTCAGATGAGGAATTCTAACCCCAAAACTGGAAAGGAACCAATTGATGTTCATTTTTTTACAGGTGAGGTTAGGAAAGAAGAGAGACAGGATTCATATTTAGTAGGCAAGCTATGAGCAATGTTTATGTTTCCCCTGCAGAAAAAAACTTCATATTTTCTTGCTATTTTTTAATCTGTTGGGAGCCAGGCACCTACTGAAAAATACCCAGAGAGCTGTTAGTAGAACCTAATCTACCTTTCAGTTATCCCATATCCCGGTAGTAAATGTAGACAGCAGGGACCACATTGCTTTTTTTGCTCTGTTCCAGCACTTATCATGCTAGAGCTACATGAACATTAAAAATATAGAAGCTTTAGCAGCTAATGAATAGAAATAGATTTGATCTTAGGCTACCACTTTTTTTTTTTGTCAGGTAGGATTGAATGAAACATCATGATGAAATTGAGTTAGGACAATATGATAGAAAGGAATACTGGAGAACGAGTCCCATGTTTCATGGTGTCCCTTATCAGAGGACAGAGAATTTCATTAAAAACAAACAAACAAAAACACCTTGCCAGTTGCTATCTGCCAGCCTCATTTTTAAAGTCTGTAAATTAGGAATATTTGGGACTACATGATCAGGATTGTGAAGATGAATACAAATATTGAAACAAGCTCTTGCGTTCCCCCCCCCCCCCGTGTGTGTCTGTGTAGCATCTATCTGTAAGTGTGCGCACACACAATAGGACATAGGTTTTGCTGAATATAGCAATCCACTTATATATTTTATTTGTATAGTTTTCCTGGGCTAACACAATTGCATCTTTCTTTACTTATCTATAGAAAAAGGAAAGGCCAGTCCAGTTTTTGTCTGGTATATTTTGGGTGGGTGGTGACCATGCAAAAAGGGCTGACCTCACACCATTTCATTAAAAGGAAATTAAAGTGCTATTTGTGGGGGAACGAATTTTCTCTTTGGGACCTGTGGTCTAGCTATTAAAGAATTGTATCTTGTTTGCATGCTGGATGGCTCTCGGTGGAGAAGTGAGAGGAGTCTAATGGTCAAATTAATGAGATTTAATAAGGTTGCTGGTGTCAGCCCCCTGTCCCCCACCCTATTCTTATGTATGTGGCAGGAAATGGGTATGATGCACTTTGATCAGACAGGAAACTAGTACAGGTATTGGACAGCTGATTTAAAACTGAAACATAAAAGGCCACAATACCCTAGAGAAGTCCCCATACTCCATCATCGAATTGTGTATATATGGGGGGGAGGGAGGTGACTATGTTTCTTAGCATATCCAAATAGTTCCATGACCTCCCCCCCAAACACTGTGATTCCATTATTTAAAGCTGAGCCAGTCACCTTCTTTCATATATTTATAGCCCAGTTATATTTGTATTTGCTTGTTAATAAGTAAAACTGATTTATTCCTATGCAAATGTATTCAAGTTCGAGGCTGTAGGCTTAAGTTTTGTTCTGGTGGAAGAGCTGATTCTTAAGATTTTTCTCCTTTTGTTCATTTGGGTGTTTATTTTGTCTATTTTACTTTGCTGGTTCAAGAAGGTGTCACACACCTCATTGTTAACCAAGAGAAAAAATGATTTTCTCATAGTACAAGATGTGTACTGTCCTAAAATGATTATTTGTTATAACAATAGAACCGGGAGGGGGTGTTAAAAAAAGAAAATAAGAATAACTATATAGTGGTATACAGTACTTCAAACCATGCTTTTTCTACCATGGAAAGGTGCTCCCTAGCTGTAGAGCAATTACCAAGCATCCATCTTCAGGTGCCATTTACTGTCTAAAATTTGGTCTAAGGATGGTTTCATGAACAATATGCACATGATCAAACAAAGGAGGTGCAGTAAAACATCAAGAAGATAGTCATAACAGCACATTCCTGTGCATGCTTAGTAATAACAGCACAATCCTGTGCATGTTTACTAAAAAGTAAGTCCTGCTGTATTAAATTTACTCCCATGAACGCATGCATAGATTTGCCGCCTGAGAAATGTAGAGCTTCGAGCACTTAGTGGGTCAGTAAGCAAAAGGCATATTGCAGCCCACTGCATGGCTGTGCAACTTGGTGTTGGATGTAGTCTCCCCCTCTACCTTTGCCCTTTTAAGAAGAAAGGAATGAAAGTGGATAAGTAATTTTCATTGTGAAATCTCAGAAGGCAGAACTGAATTTCTTGTAGTCAGAGCCTTGCATAGTTCTTTGCTTCCTTCTCAGTATTAGCAGAACCAGGACAAATTTTGTACTCTAAAGAAAATGTACACATTTATTTTTATAATTTATACAGGTAGTTCTTCTTGATGCCCAACTTTGAGCATGGCTTCATTTTTTAGCATGGGAATCAGATCACAATCAGGTCTTGAATTGTGTGGCCTGACGTGGGTGTTCCTCTGTGAGATGATCAGACAAGCCTGTTCATGACTACCTATCTTGCCCTAGAGCAGGGGAGGGCATAGTGTAGCCCACTGGCCATATGTGGCCAATAGGTCCCAGTCTTGCAACTCCTAAGCCCCCTGCCACCAGTCCCCCTAAACACTCAATTGTTTTTATTAAAAACAATTGGCACAATTTTCATGCTCATTTTGAAGAAAGCCTCCGCATCCAACACACAAAACTAACCTCACCCCACAAGTTCCCCAGAGCCCTGTACTACCCTCAATATAATTTTTCTTTGCATACCTTCTCAAAATGGCGATAGGAAGTGACACAGTGGCATTTTCTGTTGCCATTTTGAGAGGGACTGTAGAGGAAATTGGAGGTGTTTGGGCTTACTGGGAAGGGGTTGTGGCCTATGGGGAGGTATGTTGGGAGAATTTAATCCCCAAGCAATTGCCCACTCCTGCCCTACAGCCACCAATGGCCTGTGGCTGAAGCGTACAGGGGATGCCTCAGCCTGCAGTGGTGCACCTCCCTCTGCTCAGACCATGGTCTGCCATTGTGTGGAGGATATACAGAGGAGTGTTAGCCATACTATGGAGTGTACATATATTTCTATGGAACATTGGGAGGCTTTTGTGAAAATGTGTGCCGTCGAACACTTCCCAGAATCCTCTACAACATTTAGCCCATCTGCAGTTAATCAGCAGTTAAGTAGATGGTGAAAAGCTACATCTGAAAAACTGTTCAGTTTGGAGCAGCAGCATAATAACAGTACAGGTCGTTCCCCATGGTGCTCTAATGTGACTGACTCTGTGATCAGCTTTTGACGGCATCCTCTGTAGGCATATTCTAGGTCCTCCAGCACGATTCTGTGGTTTTCTATGGCAGTTCGCTATCATCTGCAGTTTCAGTTATAAACAGTAAGTCTAGGAACATGACCCCCATGGATATGTGGGGCAACCTGTAATACATTTCTGGCCTCACCTCAAAGGTCTCATGACTGCCACCACCAACTATTGCTAGCCCATGTTGCAGGTTTGTTGTGCAAGTAAAATAGGAACTTGTTGGACCAATATGTAAATGCTGGAATAAGGATTTTGAGCTCTACTTTAGGGACAGTAATAGGAAAAGTTACATTTTGGGGCTATACCTCCCAGAATCCCCTGAGCCAACATTGACTTGGGAATTCTGGGAATTGTAGTTCATAACGTAACTTTCTCAAGCTGTTGAGAGTTCATGTTGAAAGCTAAAAAAAAATAAGGAAGTGTTTTCTTTCTGAAGTACAGTTTCTGAAGACGGGGGTGGGGAAATACTTAAGGCGTAAAGCTTTCACTCCTGAAGCCATTACTGTAATTTCTAAAAGGAGATGTGTTGGGGTTCTAGCTTTCCTAGGAGCCACGGATGTTGACTTGTAAGTTGAACCCCTTAAAAGTTTAAGCCCACATGCACATTGGGAAGGAAGTGCACTCTGTTCTTGCTCAGGGGCATTTATGCCATGCATTATGGGGTGAAGCACAAACACTGCAAATAAGTTCCTTGGCTGCCCAACCCCTTGCTCAGATGAAAGTGCTTTGTGCTGTGGTGTGTGTGTGTGTGAGAATAGGCACCGAGTTCAGAGATCTGTCGGGCCTCCCCCTGCTTGTGTTATCTGTACTCTGCTGTTTGTCGAAGAGAGCTCTCAGTCTCTTTCCAGCCAGCCCAGGAATTTGAAGCATGCTGGGGCCCTTCACTGCTGAGATCTTATCTTCAGGAAGCTGCACACAGTCTCTGCCTTCCAGCCACGCCCTGAGATCTAGCTGACAGGAGCCAAAAAAGCGTGTGCATGGGGTGGGGTGGGAGGAATAGAAGAGATTCTCCTTCTTTCCCCTGATCCAAAACAAAGGCTTTGGGTGCTCCATTTCTCGGTTTTACCTTGTCCCCTTCCAGTTGAATTTTTCCAAAGGGGAAAATTAATATAAGCACTAACTGAGGCAAACCAGAGTGAAACTGTGCAAGTCAACATCTTTTAAAAAATAGAATTTGTCTTTGTGTGGTTGAAGTCCCACGTTCACCACTGTATCTGAATCAGTCCATTCCTATATAAAGAATGGAAATGTATAACATTGAGGCAACTTTTAATATATTCATTGTATTTTATTGGTATCGTGAGTCACTTTGAGGGCTGTTGAAAAGCAGGATACAGATGCAACTTCTTCACATGTGGGCTCACACACAATCAGAAAATGGCCTGTCTTGCAGGGTTATTGGAAGAGTGAATGAGAAAGGTTTGTGAGTGTGTGTGAGGGGGTGGTGGTTGTGTTTTAAACTGTTTGCAAGTTTAAAACAGCTACAGATAAATTGATAATAGAAATTAATGTTTTTGATATTGAGAAAGCCTGTACTCCTGAGTTCTCTTCTCTGTACTGGGGGAAAAATAAAGCAGAGTGAATTTGACCCTGGATTTTAGGGACGCAGAAGCTGTTTTCAGGTGCTAACACTCAGCCTGAAGTTATTCTCAAGGCAGCTTTCCACTTCTCCATTGAGTAAGCGTAGGTCCTTCCCCTCTTCCATGTTGAAAAGCTTAAAGAGGTCCCACTTCAAACTGCAGAAACCTCTTCTTTTTAGAAAGAAAACCTTTCAAGAGAAGTGTGCGTGTTTGTGTACATCTGCATGAGGTCATGCGTATATGGATATACACAGGTGGATGGATGGATGGATGGATGGAGACAGAGATGTATGAGTGTGGTGTGTAGATGTTTATGTATGCATGTTCTTGCACTCTCAGATATATGGAGAGATAAATATGTAGGTATAAGCTTTATGCATACCATAAAATGTTATACTATAAAATGCAGGGCTACTGAATCAGAGCATGCTAGGAATAAGGATTCCTAAATACATGCCCATCTTGAGAGACTTTGGGAACTTCTGATTGTGACTGATAGGAATCAAGACTCCAGAATTTTTATCTTGAGTGCAGTAAAAGAAAGAAAAGGACAGTAAAAAAAAAATGTGCAGGTTAGTGGCCTCACTGCTGCTTTTTGTTTTTTAGTTAGTTGTTTCTGTCTTTTGCATGCCACTGTACCTACTGTTTAAACAGAAAAGCATCCAATACATATGTGTATGTGCCTTCAAGTCACCTGTTGACTTATGGCAACCCCATGGATTTCACGGGCAGGGAATACCAATTCCTTAGGCAAGGAATACCAACAAATACTTTTAAGTAAATGCCATTACTTCCATGGTATTACCTGGAAGGTTGGGCTGCAGCACAGGAACACAACAGGCCAGACAGACGTCAGCTTTCTGTCCCTGACTCCTTTTCCCTTTCTGTGCGGTAGAGCAGACTGCAGGAAGTTTTATTTCACAGTTGCCCTGGAATGGTGGAAAAAAACACAAGGGAAGAAGTGGATGCCTTAGAGTATGTCTTTATGATAGAGCAGCTGCCATCATTTCTCTTGCCCTTGGGGTTTAGGGGTAAAGTATTCCAAAGTATTTATTTATTTGAGTATTTTATACCCTGCTCTTCAGCTACTAAGGCTCTCAGAGCAGCTTACAAATGGTTTAGCAATAGCACTTACCACTGCTTTATAGCACAAGGCACTCTCTGAGCAATTTACAATGTGCTAGCTAATTGCCCACACAAGCTGGGGACTCATTTTACCGACCTATGGAAGGCTGAGTCAACCTTGGAGCCCTGCAGGATTGAACTCACAATGTGTACTGGCATTTAACCACTGTGCCACCAGGGTGACCACTTGGCCTAGTTACAGAGAGCAGTCCTCTGTTTGAAGGGGTGCAACTGCGAACGGCGTGGAGGCTAATTCCTCTGCCCTCTCCAGGTTGCACTGTTGCTTTTGGTGTGTCAGAAATGGTATTGTGTCACTTTTGGCCACCACTTTGCCTGATTTTCAGTCAAACGTTTGGGTTTGGGAAGTGGGGAGCCTGAAGGGGTGGGAGCCACATTTGCAGCTGGGTATGAGCTCATTTGGCCATTTTTTTGGTGAATAATTGCCCCCCAAACAACACATTAAAAAACATGTTTAAATGGTTGGAAGGCTTCAGGACCTGCAAATTGGGCCCCAAGGCTGCATGTGGCCCATGGGCCATACTTTGTCCATCCCTGATCTAAAGAGCTGTGTACTCATGTCTGGTAGAGAGCCAGTGTGGTGTAGTGGTTTGGATGTTGGACTAGGATATTGGGAGACCGGGTTCAAATCTCTTGTCGGCCATGAAAACCCACTGCCGACCTTGGGCAAGTCACAGTCTCTCAGCATCCGAGAAGGGCAAAGGCAAACCGACTCTGAACAAATTCTGTAGGGTTGCCATAAGTCAGAAATTACTTGAAGGCACACGACAGCAAAGGGCTTAAGGGGAGCAACAGGGCCTTTAAAATTGCAGGTAGCATCTGGACTGGGCAGGCACACAGATTACATGTTTCTCTTGATGGGATGAGCTATCCTGTATTTCTATTAAACTTATAGTAATTATTCTAGAATGTTCTAGAATGTGCATCAATGGATAGAAAGTAGCACGTGTTAATTATTACTATTTTTTTCACATCTTCCCCATATTTTTGTCCTCTTTCTTGGTAAGTTAATTCTTTTATTGGTAATTTGTCAGTGGGCATGCCACTATGTGTGCAGATGGGGTCTTCACCAAGTAAGCTTGACTCTTGACAGTACTTAGAATTGACACTACACTTGGCCTTCCACATTTACAGGTTTAATTTTTGAAGATTTGATTATTCACAGATTATTTACTGCTGCCTCCACTTTTTCCCTATACCATTTTTATTAGAGACTGTAAGCCTCGCAAGACTGAGAACATGTGGGGAAGCTTGTAAGTCCCTAATAAATATGGTGTAGGGCAACGGCGGAGGTGGTGGCAAGCCCCACCAACCAACCACTTCTGCCTTGTGAAAGAACCTTCCTGCCTCGAAGGAATCCATGATGGGATGAATCTACAGGTCATACTTTTTGTGTGTGTGTGTTTAATATGTTTTGGAGGCACCCATTTTTGGGTGCGGGCGGTTCTGCACCTCTAACGCCAGTGAATGTGGAGGACAGATTGTACTTTGCTTGTTTTTTTCTCCATTTAATTGAAGCTGTAGCCCAAGTGTAAGGAACCTGTATCCCTGCAGATGTTTTCAGACTACAGATCTCACAATCCCTAGCCATTGGTCATGATAGGTGTTAGTGTCCAACAACATCCCAAGGGCTGCAAATTCTCACACCCTTTCTACTGGTCCTATCCTCTTCCAGCTTCCTTTCTGTATTTTCCCTGCCTTCTTTCTCTCTGTTTGTGTGTGCCTTGAGAGAGGGAGGGGGGAGCATATTTAGATTGTAACCCTGTGGGCAGGGCTTTGTTGTTGCTCTTATATTCCATACAGCACTTAATTTATAGGCGCTTAATAAATAATAAGTACTATTAAATAGAGTGCTGGATCTGAGCAGGCTGTTTGCCTTTCCTCTGGCCTAGCTCCAAGGCTGCCATTGAGTATGGATTAAGCAGAGGGACTGCAAGTTGAGACAGCCATGCAAGGGTGGTTGGGCAGAGAGACATCTGTTGATCCAGCTGGGAGATGTGAAGTCCTGTGGGAGGGGGGAGATCCCAGTTTATTCAGTGGCATCCCTGCTGGTTCAGAGGTAGAAGGATTTTGGGTGGCTGGGGGAAGAAGCATGGCGGTTGGCAGGAGCTCTTCCTCCTGCAGGGATGTCTGGGGTGTGTCTAACCGAGTTTCCTGTCCATAGGGCTTGAGGAAAAGCAAAGTATGCGGATTCCCGGCAGTGGAGTAAGGAATTCTCCTTGGAAGGAAGAGAGAGTTCCCTCGAATGCTCCGCTAGCATCTGGTTTGCAGCTGGACTTCTGCTTCTGCACTTATCTGCTGGGGTGGGGCAGGCCGGACAAACAGAAGCACAGTGGGAGAGAACGTATGCATTCTCCAGAACAAATGACTTCCACATACACGCAGTCACTTTTAATACGGGGTGGGAAAGTGTGTGGCCATCTAGATATTGTTGGGCTCTGAGTCCCAGCAGCCCTAGGCTACGTTGCTAGTGGCTGTGGGGTGGGATGAAGGCAGTTACAGACAAACAATGTCCAAAGAGCCACACAGTGAAGATTAAAAAATCTGAATATCTCTTGCAGCTAGTTCCATATTTGCAAATGCTAACATAGAGAGGAGTTCCTGCTTTGCCCTAGATCAAGAAGTGAAAGTCCTCCTTTTAATTACGCATGCTGTGGGATGAGGCCTCAACTTATTCCTATGACCTAATGTAGTCCTATCTTCCTGAAAATGCATTCTAGTCTTTTTGTGCATTGCTCTTTGACAGTAGGCCAATGGGAAGTAAAAAGCTACAGTTGTTTCCCTGTTGTTGTTGTTGGTGTTGTTGTTGTGTGCCTTCAAGTCATTTCTGATTTATGGCAACCCTAAGGCGAATCTATCAGAAAAAAATATTTTCTAAGGCTGAGAGTGTGTGACTTGCTCAAAGTCACCCAGAAAGTTTCTATGGCTGAGTGGGAATTCGAACCCTGGTCTCCAAAGTCATAATCAAACATTCAAACCACTATGCCACATTGGTTCCCTTTTACTCTGCTAGAAACTGATCAGGAAGGGTGCTGTATTTGTAAACCTGATTGGATGAGGCAAGTAGAAGGGCTTTTGCTCTGTTTAGCTAGAAGAAGAGAAGATTTAAAGAGAGACAAAATAGTGGTCTCGAACTGTCTGAAGGGCTATCATGAAGAAGGTGGAGCAGACCTCTTTGTTGCTTGAGGGCTTGGAGGGAAGAGGACTAGAACCAAAGAGGTGGAGATTTGTTTGTTGTTGTTGTTTGCCTTGTCCAGTCCTTTCTGACTTGTGGCTTCCCTAAGGAGAACCTGTCACAGGTTTTCTTGGCAAGACTTGTTCAGAAGGGGTTTTGCCATTGCCTTCCTCTGAGGCTGAGGGAGTGTGATTTGCCTAAGGTCAACCAATGGATTTCCACAGCTGAGCAGGGATTCAAACCTTGATCTCCAGAGTCATAATCCAATGCTCAAACCACTACACCATGCTAGGGAAGTTGTTTCCAATAGATATTAGAAGAAGCATCTTGGCTATAGAAGCCATTCAACCGTCTGTCTGGGGAGGAGTGTGAGATCAGTTCTCCTAGACTGGATGTTCTTTAAGCAGAAGCTAAATGGTCATTTGTCAAGAATCCTGTAATTGCATCCTATACTCTAGATACCCTGTTGAGTAGGGGTAGACTAGATGACCTCTAATGTATCTTACTGACTCCAAAATTCAATGAGACAAAGGTTTTAGTCATTTGACCAAGGCCACAGAATGACTCCATGCTAAGTACTAGGACCAAACTCTTCTAAATCTGTTCTGCTGCCAGTTGGCCACACCCACACTCTCATGACCTGTCCACTTATATATTACTTTAATTAATCCCATAGCACTTGAATTCTCTCCCATGTGTATCTGTTTGCCCTGCCTACCCCACCCCAGCATTTACGTGCAGAATTAATCATTATTTTGCTAGCAGTGGCAATTGATGGCTCCTGTATCAGCGAGGCAGTGAATCCACTACAGGTTTTAGTCCAGATTTTAAAGCAGCTATTCAAGAGAGTGAACCTAGTTTGGTGGTAGGGTTCAACACCTTGGATAGCTCTCTTAAAGTTCCCAGTAAACCCCAAAGTAGATTCACTGCCCCATTGACATAGAAATCACCAACTGCCACTGTTTCCTAGAGGACAGTGAACAAGAGGTTGGCTTCTGGATGCCGTTGGATTATAACAGCAGTTCTAACCACTGTAACTAGTGGTGAATGACCATGGGAGTTGGAGTCCCACAATCTCTGGAGAACCACAAGTTGCCCAGTCCATTCTAAGTATATGAAAAGCCCCAATCTCTTAGTGTGCAAATCAAAAGTAAAGTAAAAACCCTGCATCTTACCATATAGAATAGGATGGCTGAGGAATATTTAGAATACGTTTTAAATCAGTGATGTGATCTTGCCTGTGCCAGCTCGCGAGGGCTTTTAGTAGTAAAATTGCTTTGACTAGTCAATTTTGTTTGCAAAATGCCAATATAACCTTTATTCTGTTCATAGTCACAACATTCAGATGAGTTAAATTTCTTCTAAAGCGTAACAAGCCGTAATGGGGAAAGATCCATGAGTAGATCATCCTCTAAAAGAAATTGTGAGGTTGGTTTAAATCACGTACATATCTACCCATATCTGTTACTAGATATAGAGTGAAAACCTCTCCTGATGCCTACATTGTACTTCTCCCTTCCCCCTCAAAAATGTATACAGGTTGAGCATTCCTAATCCAGAAATTCAAAATCCCCAAACCAAAACTTTTTGCCACCAGTCACCTGCGTCTGTTGTTGAGGAGGAGGTTGCAGGGCTCCTGCTCATTCCTTGCTCCGATCCTCAGTCTCTCTCTAGCCTTATGTCTCATTTGTTTGCTACTTATGAGAAAGGAGGCTGGAGAGAGACATGATCTGAGGGACAAATGAGCAGGAGCACCACAGCACCTCCTCAAAGATGGAAGCCAGCGGCTAATGCCAAAAAAGGTTTGGTTTCTTGCCTTTTCACGGATCTAGTCTCTCTCCAGCCTTGCATCTCATATGCAACACACAAGATCAAACAAGACGTGAGGATGGAGACAGACATGAGGATCTGTGAAATGGCAGGAGACGTATATGTATAGGCAAATACAGATACAGTCGGCACTCTGTAGCCATGCATTCTGCATCCACTGATTCAACCATCCACGACTTGAAAATATTCTAAGAAAAATAAACCCAAAAAGCCAACCTTGATTTTGCCATTTTATATAAGGGAATGGGATTTGAGCATCTACGGATTTTGGTACCCACAGGGGTGAGGGATCCTTGAACCAAACCCCAGCAGATACCAAGGGCCCACAGTATTCTAGAATCTGAAAAAATCCAAAATATGAAACACTTCTGGTCCCAAGCATTTCGGATAAGAGGTACTCAACCTATAGTAGCTATAGGAGTGATTTGGATTGTGGCCTGGGAAAAGTTTTAGAGACAGCCCTGATCCAAATTCCCCCTTCCCCAAGTAGCTTTTAGAAGAAGAAAATGATGTGAGGAGTTTCAGTCTGCAATATCACATGTAACACATAGCTTATCCTTCACTCTTATTTCAGTTATGGACTCCCAGAAGGAGACAGCATAGGTTTCCAGAGTTAACCTTAACCCCCCCCCTCCACACTCAAAAACTTTATTCCCAGTTTAGAAATAGGCAATGACTTTCAGGAGAAGTGAAATTTCTGAAGACTGGATGCTTATGGGGCAAACAATGGCTTAGTGGGCAGGATGTGCTTCTTAGATACTTCTGGTTGTCTTTGGAAACAGAATGAGAAGGACCTTTGATCTGATCCAGCCAGATTGTTGTTGTTGTGTTCCTGTATGACTTCTGATAACCTGCAGTTTAAGATTAAAAGCCATCCTGATAACAACATTTCTTCATTCTTGTCCAAATTCCACGCTGGATGGTATTCAGCCTGCAAATGAGGGACATGCTGAAAGCTCTCTATAAAATCTTTCTGCAGCCATGGCACGAATGTCTCAGCATCCTTCTTTTATTAGCAAGCAGCCCTGGCAAATATGCAGACAAAATACTTATTCTTATTTCTATCTACCTCCTCCACCCCCACCAGTGTTTGAAGGAGGTCCTTCCTATTCACTCCCCCACTCCGCCTCTAGCGACAGGCCACCAGGCATCAAAATCTTGTCAAGTCTGTAGTTTGCCAGTGCTTGCTCTGCGCTGAGGAAGTTCTTAAATTATATAAAAGAGGCGATAAATTATTGACACCTCTCTCTCCGTCACTTTAATGGATCCGCTTGCTCAAATGGGAGCTGTGATTTATTCAGTGTAGAGGCCTAGAGGAAGGGTGGAGGGGAGGAGAGGATGTTCAAAGGAAACACCACATGCGTGGCTTTGCTGCATGTGGAAAAATGGTTCTTACCCTGACTGTAAGTACTGTACACAGTCTGCTGCCCTCATTCCTCACAAAATGTGCACTGAGTAGATGATGGAGGTCTATCCCCAAGCCATTTGGGCAGGCAGGCTATACTCCGGTAGATTAAAGCTTTCAGTAGTGCCAGGCAAGCTGTATTTCTTCCTCTAAGCTCTTCACTGCTTGGGTGCTGAGTGGTGGGAGATTTAGAACAGACAAAAGGGGAAGGAGCTTTTCACACAGCCCATAATTAAACTGTGGAATTCACTACCACAAGATGTGATGCAGGATTAGACAACTTCATGGAAGATAAGGGCTACCAGTGGCTACTAGTCAGGGTGGCCACATGCTACCTCTGGATATTAGTTTTTAGGGAAGGACAGCAAGAAAGAGCTGTTGTGCCCATATCCATGTGTCCAGTTGATTACTGTGAGAAACAGGATGTTGGAGTAGGCAGGCCTTTATTTTGATCCAGCAAGGCTTTTTAAAAAAAAATGTTTCCCCATGAATACCTGATGAGAAAGCTTTAGAGTCAGAAGTGGGAAACCTAAGGGGACCATATTCCCTAATGGCTAGCCTTTCAGGAGCTGTTTATTAGTGGTGGGCATGGTGAAAGGAAAAATTGGATGAGGCAACAATGAACATGAGCGAACGTGAGTTAGTTATAGGCACACAACACATCTACACTTCCATTCATACACACCCTCAGTGACATATTAACACCCAGCAAACCTTCCATTGCACTCAATGGAAGCCTTGAAAAACAGCATTTCCAGTGTCTCATAGTTCCTATGTCTGATCTGGGTTTTAGTATGAACTTTAAAGAAACTATGCATAGAGCTCAGTCTATTTTAGGGTTGGGGTCCAGAACCTTGCCCTTTAAAATTTTGACTAAAACTTGGAATGGGTTTGCTGGCTCACTGATATGGGAGCCCCCAGCCACTGGACATCACTGGACAAAACAAGGCTTATTACTGGAGTGGGGAGCATTAGGAGAGGAATGGATGCTGGAGCCTCCCCATCCCTGTACTTAACAAAGAACCTTGGGATGCTCCTGGAACACAGTTGGAAGACTCCTATTTTAGGATATGAAGCGTTCTTTTCTGTGGAAACATGCCAACAAGCCCTTCAAAGCCAGTATCATCCATCCTGAATTGCCATGGGTTTTCATGTGTGTTAGGTCAGCAAGCATCTTTCCTGTGTCCTTACCTGAGATGCCCTTTTGCTGGCATTGTGTTGAGTTGGAAGTGGGAGTCTCAGTTGTGCAAAAGGGTGCACTGTCCTATGTTTCTCTTTCCACTTCTTCTTTCCAAGGGCAGTGAATGGTACTTGCAGGGGAAGAAGAGGAGATGAAGGTCCTACTCAACCCTTTCTGGATCCCCCCACCTGACCTTCTAGAATCCCAGCTGCTTACTTTCTTTCAGAGTTAGCCAAAAAGGGCTAATTTTACCATGCTGGAGATGTTTGCAGGAACAGGTCAGCCAGCTTTGTGTGTGTGTGAGGGGGACTGTTGTGTTTGCTTTTGTCAGAGATTTTTCCATAGTAGGGGGTGATGCTTTTTCCTTTTGGCCTGAAAATTCTTCCTTGCAAACAACGGCTGAGTTTGGGTTGTGAAATAAGTATGTCATTCTATGTAGTTATCACCTAAGAGCTGAAGTGTGTCTAGGAAAGTTCCTTTTTTGGACTGCACTTCTCAGAATCTCCCATCCAACATGGTCAGTGGCTGTACTAAGAAGGAACATTGAGAGATGTGGGGCTTAATTTACTTTCAAGCATGTGCATGGTTTAAAAAAACTTCTTATAGCCCTTTAAAAGCTATTTTAACTTATTTCAGTAGTTTAATATTTAAATTATTTACTGATTTTAATCTGGAATTGTTTAAATTGTTCATATTGCTTACCTGTTTGCCACCCTGAAGTCTCACAATAAAAGGGTGGGAGAAAAATATTTTAATAAAGTAATTAACAAACATATCTGGAAGGTGCGATTTGAATAAAAAGATCTATTAGATCACAGGTCTTTTTATTGAGACAGGCCTCTAGAATCACAGCAGGGTTGCTGCTAGAGGGTTTTGGAGGAAGGTTTGAACTAGTTGGGTGTTACTTATTTTAACTGATGTGTTTTTAATTGGGTTTAATATCTTAATTGTATTTAATTTGCCTTTGCCACCTAGAGTGCCACTGGCTGGGAGAAAGACAGGGTATACATTTAATAAACAAATTAGTGCACGAGTAAAATGTTCAAATTTTAGGCCACCTTCACACTTCAATCTAGATGTGAGGATAGGGTGAGCCTTAAGCAGCAACCCAAGCCTGATTTTGCACACACACCCACTCATACCCCCACCTGATTGCTGCTGAAAATTTTTATTTTTTAAAAAAATTAATATGTAGTTTGCTGCTGAAATTCACGAAATCACTACTAGCCACTAAATCAGAAATGAGAATAATGCAGTTGTTGAACTGTAACTTCCATTAACCCTTAGCCCAGTGCTAGTCAAAGTGGTGGTCCCTGGATTGATGCCAGCCCCTGAGCCTTCAGCTGATGGTCCCTGGCATGTTTCCAGGAAAGAAAGAAGCAGTTGTAACCAATGGGCACAAATACAGTGCCATGTCCCTGGCATATTGGAAGAAAATATTTTCTGTTCCCTCACATCTGGGAGAAATGCTGGGAGTTGCAGTCTCCCTGGAGGTCTCATGGTTTCCACCCAGCACTGTCAGAAAATGAACTCAATACTGTGTAGTCAGCTGGATAGTACAGTAGGACTCCTGTATCCGCTGGGGATTGGTTCTGGGGTGCCCATGGATACAGAAAACCGTAATAGCAAACACCATTTAAAATAATGGGACTTCTGGTTTAAAATACCATAGAGTTGCCTTGGAGGACCTAGAAAATGGCTAGAGAGGACACATTTTCTAGGAAGACTATGATAGGTGTGCTGTTTTGTGTCCCATGGATAATTTAATCAGTGGATAATGAATCAGTGGATACAGGGGTCCTCCTGTAAATATTATAGTCATTTCATGTCCTTTTAGTTCAACCTCAATAGTCAGTGTCACAGCCAATGTTAAATTAATGAAAGCTGATCTAAAGTTCTTCTGTGTTGGGAGTGAGCAACTGCATTGGGGTGGTGAGGCATTTTTCACCCCCATGAACCACAGTGGAGGCTGAACCACCACTGAAACAGAAATACACCACTGAAACAGAAATGCTTTCCATTTCATTTTCAGCCCACCCTTTTATGAAGCAGGGTTGAGGTGCAAGGATCAAAGCTACTGTGTTGTGGTGGTTGGGAGACAACAAAAATAGCCAAGAAATTCTTTTTAAAAAACCCTGTAGACTTGGGGATATTGGAGCTGCTCCAAAGACAGCAAAAAGATGTTTCAGGTACTGAATACAGCGTACAGATCATAGTTTCACAATTCCTGACTAGTACATAAATATAAATTGAATAATAATTCATAAAGTATAATGGGAAAGTTTAATAATTTCCATTATATAAAACAATTATTTTTTTAAAAAATAACTACAGGTAATTTTATGTCTCTGTGTGTAGAGAGATAATGCTTAACTTCAAAGTAACAACCAGGCCAAATTGTAGGAGCCAGTGTGGTGTGGTGGTTTGCATGTTGGAATAGGATTCTCTGGGAGACCAGGGCACGAATCCCAACTCCAGTATGGACACCCATTGGGTAACCACATTCTCTCATCAGAGGAAGGCAATGCCAAACCTCCTCTGAATAAATCCAACCAAGAAAAACCCTGTCATAGAGTCACCATAAGTTGGAATCAACTTGACAACAATAGCAACTGCTAAATTGTATATATAATCTTCCACCACACAAAAAAGAGAGGCAGAAGTGCTACTCTCAGGCTCAATCTGAAAAGGAGCCCCCAAGATCTATGGTAGCTGCTTACCCTTGATTCAAAAGATTAATCCACAAAGGCTTCCATTGTGTGTATGTTTAATATTGTAAAGAAAAAAAATATTGATGGGTCTGAGGATTAAAAGCATCCTTTGAGGCCTCTTTTGGATCTGCTGTGTTGGTGTAATTAAGGTTGTCTGTCCCATACCATCAGGTGTTTGGTTTTATTATAGGCTTTGTCATACTTCCTTCCATATCTCAAAAGGGCAGCCATATTAATACTTTGCTAATAATGCATTATTTTAGTAATAATGCAATAATATTTAGCGAATTTAATCAAATGGTTTTTAAAATGGCAGATCAACAATCAGTTTTCAGAATTTTTAAGTCAATCATCAGTCCCCCCCCTTTTTTTTTTTGAACAAATTCTTTGGAAAGCCAGTGTTACCTGGTTAAGTCAATCATCAGTGTCCCCTCTCCATTTTTTTTTTTTGAACAAATTCTTTGGAAAGCCAGTGTTACCTGGATGAGGTGGAAACACCCATTTCAATTGTACCCAGCTACCAGTGTAGCATGAATGCCTGGTGTTCCCCTTGGCGTTGCCAGGTGTGGAAATATATGCAAACACAATACTTAAGAAGTGGAAGCACAATCCATTCTCAAATGTTTGAGGACGAAAAGAACTATGATCCTATTGAGGAAACAGTTGTTAAAAAGCAACAAATATATACTAGATCTAAGGCGAAGAGACTTGCCCAGTCAAACATGCTGTTGCCTCAACCCTTTAAAAAAACCACAAAACTTTTCCCTCCCCCCCCCCCGCATTAAATTTCTGTTTCATTCCTTTAGTAATCTGTAGGCCACGCAACCCCAGGGAAGAATCCCTGTTGACTCACTTTGTCAAACAAAGGTGTGCTCTATAAACATGAAAGTAAGAGCCTCATTCAAGGCCTCCCAAGATCCTTTGTGAGGGAACTGACAGGAGAGAGAATAACCTCCTCCTTTTGCAGTTTCAGTCTGAGCTTTCAAGGTCAAACCTTGCTCTCCTGAAGCAAGGAATGTAGAGGGTGGGGAGTGGGATTGGTGTGTGTGTGTGGCATTTGTTTTCAGACCAGATCTGTAAGAAACAGGGCAGCCAAAAACACTTTGGTGCCCAAGGCAAAGGAGAAGATGGCACCCTCACCCTTCCATATGCAAGAGGTGGACTTGTAACTGCATCTTCCTTTGATATTGACAATGGAACAGCATTCTCCACTACACCTGGGCGCTCTGTGTGTGTGTGTGTGTGTGTGTGTGTCTTCAAGTCACTTCATTGGGTTTTCTTAGGCAAGGAATATTCAGAGGTGATTTTGCCAGTTCCTTCCTCTGAAATATAGCCTACAGCACCTGATGTTCTTTGGCAGTCTTCCATCCAAGTATTAACCAGGGCTGATCCTGCTTAGCTTCCAAGATCAGATGGAATCTGGTCCCTTTAGGGTATTTAGGTGGCCATTGGGGTGTATCAGCACTTTACAATTATAGCACCTCAGTAGCACTTAACTGTCTTGTTTCCATTCTGTGAAATCCTGGGATTTGTGGTTTGGTGAGATACTTAGAATTTTTTCCTAGACAACTCCAATGCCTTAGTATGGAGGAGTACGTTAAATTTTTTTAACTACCTCACCAAACTACAAATCCCAGGATTCTGTAGGATGGAAACATGGCATTAAAGTGGCATAGGTGAACATTATGGATACAGCTCTGGAGGCAAGAAAAGTGAGAAGGGGAGGGCTGAGATAATGTCTCAGGATCATAGCAACAGCTAGCATATCATTTTGGGGATCCCTGAAATGTTTTGCCTTGTCCCATAGCATGTGGCCCACCTTATTGTTTTGTGTTACCAGAACTCTTCACATGATATATGCCTTTCCAACTTTCCCCAGTTTACTACATACATTAGGACCCCTGTATCCACTGATTCATTATCCACTGATTCAGTTATCCACAGGATACAAAACAGCACACCTACCATAGAGTTTTCCTAGAAAATGTGTCCTCTTTAGCCATTTTCTAGGTTGTCCAAGATAACTCTATGGTATTTTAAACCGGAAGTCACATTATTTTCAATGGTGTTCGCTGTTATCCACAGCTTTTGGTATTCACGGGCACCCCAGAAGCAATCCCCAGTGGATAAGGGGGTCCTATTGCAATGAGAAGTCCAAATAAGCTGGGTTTAATCTTGTGGAACACCCATAGTGAGAATTTTGGTATGAGTGTGATTTTAATACAGTTGGATCCCAGTACCCGTGGTTTCAGTTATCCGTGGGACACACAATAGGGACATATCCCATAGAGTCGTGCTGGAAAATGCCTAGAGAGGTGTCCTCCAATGCAACTCTATGGTATGTTTTTACCAGAAGTCTTTTATTTTAATAGGGTTCGCTGTTATCCATGGTTTCCGGTATCTGCAGTAAGTCCAGGAACTGAATCCCCATGGATACACATTGGAAACTGCTTAGTGCAGTGTAGATGTGTAAATTGCTATTGCTTAACAATTTGTAAGCTGCTCTGATAGCCTTTGTGGCTGAAGAGCAGGGTATAAGTACCTAATTAATTAAAAAACAAATTAAAGTAATTAAAAATAAATTTAAAAAATACTGGTGTCCAACTATATATGGAGGTTTTTCCCATAACAGGAGGAGTTTGGAATAGAGGACTTGAATCTGGATTGTGTCATTTGTGTTGTTGTCTAGACCAGGGGTAATAACTATGTGGCCTGCTGGCCTTCTTCCTGTGGTCACTGATGCATCGGACCTTCCCCATTAGAGAAAAAATAATTCCAAAAATGAAGAGTCCTGCCTGCAGGTGCCCAGTTCTCAATTTTAAGCCTTTTTCTCTCCCTTTCCAAACACTTTTTGGACCTTTAATAGCTCCCCACCTCCCACCTTCCAAAAAACCTTTCATCTGGGCACTTTGAGTTTTAGGAAAAAGAGCAGATGAGAGCTGCGGTGGTCCAAGGGGACTAGAAAATGGGGCAGGTGTGTCTGGATCTGCCCACCCCTAGTGTGGACATACACACAAACACACAGAGTATACAGTAAGACCCCCATATCTGCTGGGTATTGGTTCGGGTGTGTGTGTGTGTGTGGATACCGAAAACTGTGGCTAATAGCGAACACCATTGAAAATAATGGGACTTCCGGTATAAAGTACCATAAAGTTGCCTTGGAGAATCTAGAAAATGGCTAGAGAGGACACATTTTCTAGGAAGACTCTATGGTCGGTGTGCTGTTTTGTGTCCTGTGGATAACTGAATCAGTGGATACAAGGGTCCTACTGTACCTGTAAATATGTGTCCAGTCCATGCAAACTTGTGTCATAATACATTTTTCAGCCTTAATACTTTGTTTGAATGATGTGGTTTGGGAGAAAGAACATTTGCTTTTTGGATTTGTTTGTGTGTAATTCTCCCTCACTTCTGCCCCATCAGCATTATTCAGTTCAGTTCTTCTTATGAGTATGTCTGTGAGTCTGTATGTGTATATTTTCAGATGTGTCTTTTTGATCTGTCTGTGTTTGCTTTTTGAGATATATGCTGTATGCCACTACAGATGGAAATGTTTCAACTAGATTATTTTACCAAGGTTTTTGTGTGTGTGTGTGTGTGTGTGTGTAAATCTCTCGGTGGTAGAGAAGGCAAAGTTCTTCTCTATGAGGTAGATGTATATTTCCGAATAGTGAATATGTTCATAATAGAGTTGTCTGCCTATGTTTTTGTCCCATCCTGCATTCGTTGCAAGTCTATATTTAAGACTGTGAACAAGCCACTTTGTTTGTTATTGTTGTGTCCCTTCAGGTGGTTTCCAACTTATGGAGACCCTAAGGTGATCCTATCACAGGCTTTTCTTAGCAAGATTTGTTCAGAGGGGGTTTGTCTTTGCCTTCCTCTGAGGCTGAGAGTATGTGACTGGCCCAAAGTTCCCAGTGGGTTTCCATGGGCAGGCAGGGATTCAAACCCTGGTCTCCAAAGTCATAGTACATTACTCAAACCACTACACCATGCTGGCAGTAAACAAGCCACTATTTATATAAAAAAAATCCAAAAAAATTCAAGTTCCAAAAGGGCTCCAAGGTTCACTCAGCCTTCCATCCTTTTGTAGGTCAGTAAAATGAGTACCCAGCTTGTGGGGGCAATTAGCTAACACACATTGTAAACTGCTTAATGCAGTGTAGATGTGTACATTGCTATTGCTTAAAAACAATTTGTAAGCCGCTCTGATAGCTTTGTGGCTGAAGAGTGAGGTATAAATAACCAAATAAATAAAAAAATAAATAAAAATACCCAGTGCATACCAAGCCTCCTTAAACAAATTATTCTGACATTTACTTTCATTCAAGTTATTTATTAATTTGATTATAACCCTTATTTCCTATCCTGTCATCAGCCACTGTTGCCTTGAAACATTTGATTATTTTTCCAGTGTTTTATAATTAGAAATTTAGCAAGAGAAATAAAGAGAACATTAAAAATCAAACTTCATATTCACGAATTTGTCTGTGTTCTGAATAACATGCCCTGTTATTTCCAAAATGAATAAGCTGTTCCAGAGATGGTTAGATGACAGTCTTGCAGGATCTACTTTACTTTTTACTAAAAGCCTGAGATCTACCTGCTAGAGCAGTGATGGCGAACCTATGACACGTGTGTCAGCACTGACACGCGTAACCATTTCTGATGACACGCGGCCGTAGGCCTCCTCCCCCCGCCTGCAACCTCACCACCCTCCTTAAAGTGGCGATCGCAGTCCATTTTCTTCCCCTCTGCCACCCTCCACAAAGCGGGAATCTGCGAATATGTGGAACCACGAATGTGAAACCCACGAGTGTGGAGGGACAACTGTAGTCGCAAATGTTTCATCTTCCCCTATTAGACACTCTGTGCCGGAGGTCTGTAGGCCAAAACAACAGAAGTCCGGCACAGAGTGTCTAGTTCTGGGACTTCCGGTTAAGCCAGGATCTTTGCCCTCACTTCTGCTGGCAGAGATCATGTTTTTTCCTGAAAGTGACACACCACCCGAGTTATGCTCAGCTTTTTGGTGAAGTCTGACACACCAAGCTCAAAACTCCATCACTGTGCTAGAGTGTGGTGCAACATGGCATCCACTTTGATTCAAAGTGACCCTATAGTTGGCCCAGCCAGTAGGAAGGCAGTATTCCAGCAGGGTTCATAATGGTTGGTCAGTAGCTGGGCAAGAGGAAGGAGAAGAAGATCTTAGCTAGCCAGAGGACTGGCTGTAGGAGACACATACTGTATATATAAAAACACACAGGGCGTGGGGAGTAGGACCAAGAGACACAGGTAGAGACTTCCTGGCAAGAAGTCTATACCTGGCAATTCTGAGTCCAAGTATTTGTTTTGGCTACCAGAATGAAACCCCTGTAGCCCTTACACACAAAAAATACATTCCTGTTATCTTAAACTTTCTTCATTTTGGTAGTGCAATCGAATTAGCTGGAGGAAAGAGTAATTTTGTTGCTGCTGCTATTGCTAAAACAATTGGGAGTCAGATATCCTTGCTGATCTGCTGCAAATTACCCCAAAACAAGGTAGAAAACTGATAAGGTAGGCTGTAAGTCAGGGGTGTGAATCACATAGCCATCTAGATGTTGGACTACAAGTTTCAGCATTCTTCATCATTTGCTGTGTTTGCTAGGGCTGCTGGGATTTGTATTCCAACAACATGTGGAGACCATATAATTCTCACTTCTGCTTATAAACACTGTCTAGAGTCCTATCCTCAACCATGTGTACCTGAAATTCTGGATAAAACCCTATGTATTTCATGAATTGGGCTGCAGGCTGCAGTATCTCCTGCTATAATTTGTCTTTAAAGTGCCACAGGACTGCCTATAGTTCAGAGGTAGAACATTTGCTTTGCATGCGGATGGTCCTATAGGTTTGGTCAGTTCCAGATTCAGCATCTTCAAGGAGCATGGCAGAGAAAATACCTGGAAGAACTGCTGCCAGTCAGAATAACCAATTGGACAACTAATTTGGACAGCCAAATTATCAGACTTGGTAGAAGGCAGTTTCCTACATTCCTATGTCAAAGACTAGAAACTGCTGTTTAATTTTCTAGAGTTTTTTTTTTTTAATGGCGATATTGACATTATAGTATGTACTTGAGGTAATCTGTCTTGACCAAACAGTTTGTAAAGGTAGTGGGAATGGGGGTGAAAATGTTTAAATGCACAACCAATATAAATTTCTTTTGTGCAAGTGTCCTTGAAGTGAATGTCTTTTGCTCAAATATACCTTAAATTAATACACTGGGCTTGATTCCATTCACAATAACAAACAACCTCTGTGCATGGAGGGAGTGGTATGCAGTGCAATAGGGGCCTGTTTTACTGTCTTTCTTCAGTGCACATGGGCATTCAGATCAATTCTGGGAGTAGACTGTTTTCACTTGGACAAGAAAACACAAACACTGGTATAGGAGGCATGCACAAGCCTCTTAATTTCTGCCATTATTTGGTGCAAGGCCCACATCTTATAACAGTTACTTTTGGGGGCTAGAGCTCCTAGAATCCCCTAGCCAGCATGGTCATCAGTAAGGCCTGTATGTTCAGTCAGAGGAGGAAGGAAACTAGACATTGTACTCTCCAGAGATCCATCCAGAATTTCATTCCAGATCCAGAACTCCTTCTAGATCCAGAGCTCTGTTCTTAATATATTTCAGTGTCCTGTTATTTCAGTCAGGAGCCTCTTCATTACAGTATTTTAAAAATCTTCCATGCTTCCTACCCACCTGTACTATGTGAAACCAAAAGGCAATGTTTTGCACAGATCTTACTTTAAAATGTATTTTTATTTAAAACAATGTTTACTTGTGTGCTGGAGTTAGCATGTAAACAATACAGTGTGCCCTCCTGATCCACAGGCTCCGGATCTGCGATTTTGAGAGACCGCGGATTGTCACGTCCTATACTTAAAATGTGGGTTGACGTAAATGTGGACATGCTGAAGTGTCTGCGTGCACATTGCCACCATTTAATAATATGGGGTGCAATCATTTGTGGTTTTTGTCATCCACGGGGGTGTCCTGGAACCAAGCCCCTGCAGATCTGGAGGGCCCATTGTACTTGCAGATTTTCCCATTCTCAAAAGAAAGGGTGTCACCACCAGGACACAGTGTCAAACAAATTTGTCAACTACTGGTAGATTTTTCAGTCCACTATGAGGATAAAGACAAGCGTGTGGTGTTTTCCCCCCTGTTCTCATTGCCTTTGCACAAAAAATAGATATGTTTTTAACATTTAAAAACTTAAGTTAATTCCCCCCCCCCCGCAAAGTCCTCACATGCCACACAAAAAAATCATAGAAAATTGCAGGAAAATGCTTAGAATTTTTTACACAAGAAAGCTTTTGGACTTGTGAAGATACACATCCCTTGCTAGAGTAGGTCATGGTCTCTGTTATCCTCTTCTTCTGTGAGTTGTGTGTTACAAAGTTCTGGGCAGTGCATTATTTGAATATTGTGTGCTCAGAGGATGAGGCGAGGCTGTCTCTGTACTAATCAGGCATTTCTGGCTGAGAGAGATAATAGGCCCCACCCGAATCTTCCCTCCAGCACCCCTCTTGACTCCTCTACCATGACCCCCTCTCCCCTCTAGCTTGTCCATTGTCAGTGCACACTGGCCCTCTGGTTGACAATGGGCTCTTTTGTGCTGTTGGCAGCCTTCTCTTTTGTCAAGTGCCTTTTTTTAATGCCTCCCTTCCCCTCTTCCTGGCCTCCAGGCAGCTTCCCCATTACCTCCACCTTCCTTCTCACAATCTAGTCCAGGCTGCTTTGCAGGGGGCCAACTCAGTCAGAAGAGTTCACTTCCCTGCTGTACATGCAACATACCTCTGCACAGTGTGGAGACAAGAGAAAGGTTTCTTCTTCTCTGGTAACAGTAGAAATTGGGGTCACCCAAACTGATTTGGGTATTATATCCAAGGACTTTCAAAAGGAAGTATTCCTTCACACAATGCATAATTAACTAGTAGCTTTCACTGCTGAAGAAGATGTTGTGGGGGCCATAATTCCGACTCTTCTGTTGTAATTTATATTAACTCCTTTTCTTTTTTCTTTCTGCATAATGAATCTACTCCCCATCCTGTTCCACCTGCTCTGGTTCCTGCTCCTCTTATGTGTTGTGCTTAGCAAAGTTTACCCATATACCTTAGTAGGAATTTCAGCTAGCTTTGTTTTAGTTAAAGGGAACATTTAGGCCAGTGCTATTCAAAGTGGTGGTCCATGGACTGGTGCTGGTCCCTGGAGCATTTCCAAGAAAGAAGGAAACAATTGTAAAGATTGGGCACGGGTATGTTATCAGTCCGTGGCATGTTTTGGGGGAAAACTTGCTGATCCTCCACATCAGATAGCTCAAGATGCACTGTTGTAGCCAAATTCTTGCTAAACTTAGAAGTGTCCCTTTTTTGGACAGCAGCTTCCATTAGCCATGCTGGCCAGAAGAATCTGGTCCAAATAAAAAAGTATCATTTCTAAACAGAAGTCTCACAAAGTAGTGCAACTCCTAAAAGCTGTGGGTGCTTCTAGATGAAGCTTTTATTGTTCAATCACCCTTCTCATTCATAGAATTTTACAAGAGGTCCAGTCACTGTAGTCTTTCATTTGTAACCCTCCTGTGTTTTCTCACAGCATCCTCAGGTTTTTTTTTTTCTTACTAAAGAAAATCTGCTAAGAGAGAAAGAATGGAATGGAATAGCTCTGAATTGTATTGGTTGTGCTAGGAGCTATTTTGTCTGGAAGTACCATGAATGTTGTCCTATTTGAAGGTATTCTTAGTTGGGATACTAGAAAACTACCAAGTGTATCATATTCTCTCTGGGTCTGAATCCTATTCAGCCATGAAAACCCATTGGCTGGCCTTCATCAAGTCATACTTTCCCAACTTCAGAGGAGAACACCTCTGAATTAATTTTGCCAAGAAAACCTTATCATACGATTGCTATAATTCAGAGTCAGCTTCAAGGCAAACAACAAAGCACAATACTATCTTGGTGAGCCAGCGTGGTGTAGCAGTTTGAGTGTTGGACTACGACTCTGAAGACCAGGGTTCAAGTCCTGGCTTGGCCATGGAAACCCACTGGCTGACCTCAGCCAAGTCACGTTCTCTTACCCTCAAAGAAAGGCAAAGGCAAACTCCCTCTGAACAAATCTTGCCAAGAAAACCCTGTGATGGGGTTTGCTGTAATGACTTGAAGGCACACAACAAAAGCATACCATCCTGAACACACTTGATTTTGTCTGATTTTGGAAGCTGAGCAGGTTTGGGCCTGCTCAGTACTTGGATGACAGCACCCCCCCCCCCAAGATCTCCAGGTAGGGCTAGGAAAGAATCCTTCCTGAAACCCTGGAGAGCCATTGTTGACACTCAGAGCTGATGATTCTGGGCTAAAGGGATTAGTAATCAGACTCAGTACAGACTGAGTCTCTTATCCAAAATCCTTGGGACCAGAGGTATTTTGGAATTTGGAATTTGGAATATTTTGGATTTTGAAATACTTGCATATATATAATGAGATATCTTAGATATGGGACCCAAGTCTAAACATGAAATTCATTTGTTTCATATACACCTTATACATGAAGGCAATTTTATATACAATATTTTAAAGAATTTTGTGGATGAAACAAAGTTTGTGTACATTGAACCATCTGAAAACAAAAGTATCATATCTCAATCACCCATGTGGACAATTTTGGATTTTGGAATATTTCAGATTTTGGAATTCCTGATAAGAGAGACTCAACCTGTATAAATAATGCATCTTCTTGTATTCCTAAGTCCTACTTGAGCTTCATGTTTGATAGAAACAGGTCTTGTACAGTTTCCTTTCATTTCCTCTCTTCTGTTGGTTCTCTAGTGCATTTTCTTTAACAGAAGTGACTGGGCCTTTGTGGTTCTTCGCCTCTTTTCCACTCCAGGAGTAAAACTGAGTGGGAGTAGTCTGGCTTACATTTTAAAAGTTGTACAGGAGTACAACCATAAGGTATAGTCCTATACAATGTGTTCTCCAAATGCTGTCAAAGGAGGTGTATTTATTGGTGCTCTGTCTTTGTTCTGGAGGAAAGTTCCAGCCTTAATTCTAAGTATGTGGGATCAGGCTTTCATAGATAGGGAAGGGCATTTTGTTCATGCTCAGAGGTAAACTTTTTTTTAAAAAAATTATTGTTTTCTTGAGTGAATAAGATGATTGGGAGCAGGTGAGGGTGGAAGCTGCAAAGGGGGTATTCTTTTTGCCCTACTGCCCACCCAGTGTGCTAGGGGTAAAAATGGGGATTTTTTTAAAAAAAATAAAAATAATTCCAGGTGCATGTGCTGGCACCACTTTTTTTTTTACAGGTTGAGTGGGGGAACTGTGAAAGCTTTTCTTGAAAGTGTTTCCACCTCCTTTCTAAATGTGGCTGTTTAAAGGGAGGAGTTGAGCATGATGGAGGGATGGAAGGATGCCCCCCTTTCTTCCCAGCCTTGAGAGAGGAGGGGGGAAGAATCCAGAAATGCTACTCTCTCTTTCCTCCCCCCCCCCCACAACCTGCAGTTTTCACCAAAGAATACGACCTCTGTTTGCTGCCTTTGGGTGGGAGGTGGGCATTCTGGGCTCTGGCCCAGTGAGGGCATGTCGGGGAGCAGTTAATTTGCGCCTCTGTGGGCATAATTGGGCGACCCGACAGCCGTCCTGTTGGCAAGGGAAACAGTTGCTCCTTGTTCTAACTACTGGCTTTCCCTTTTGTCTTTGCCCCAGGCAGTGGAGGGGGAGCTGGGAACAATCCATTGTGAACTGTACAGTCCCTGTTCTAATGCCTAGGCCTGCTTGTGAGGTGCTGGGGTGGCTTCACCACCCCCTCTGTTATGGTCAGCAAGTGTCCTATTTTGAGGAATAAGATCCTGGGGATATGGCAGCCATGGGTCCTTAAAATGGGGGGATGAGAAAACATCCTGAACTGAGGGACATCAAACATTTCTTCAGAAAATTGAACTGAATCAATATGTTCTGGCGTCTGATTGTATCTTTTGGTGAGATAGTAGTCCCTTTGGCAAGAGGAAGGGGCTTGGTAGGAATAATCTTGCTCATCTGTAGCAATACTTGAAAAAATCTCCCTTCATAACAAAACTTGGAAAAGGTTTTGGGTTGAGTATTTTTTAAAACTATAGTTCCCAGAATCTTCAGCCAGGATAATGAGGATGATGATGATGTTGCTTGCCTTCAGGTCATTTCCAATTTATGGCAACCCTATCATGGGGCTTTCTTGGCAAGATTTGTTCTGGTGGGGGGCTGCCTTTTCCTTCCTCTGAGTCTGAGAGAGTGTGACTTGCTCATTGTCACCTAATGGGTTTCCATGGCTGAGCAGGGATTCGAACCCTGGTCTCCAGAGTTGTACTTCAACACTCAAACTGCTACATCATGCTGGCTCTGCCACTGGCTTTTCCCAAGCTCTGGCTCTGTGGAGCTAAGACAGCCCAATAACATGCTAATATAAAGCATATTCTATATATGCACACTGAAACCATGTGTTGTGCTAGAAAGGGTGTGATAGATAGCTGTATTTTTTTTTTAAAAAAGTCTTATCTTGTGAAAACAAATCCCTCCAGAAACAAACTTGCCAAAGCAAGAGATACAAAGCACAATGCAAAATTGCAGGCGTTCTGAATGAAATGAGGGATAAATATACAGTGGACTCACCCTGTCCACAGATTGCCCCACCCCATTATAGTCAACGTCACGCCAACGCCACACCAACGTGTCTGCTCACATGTTGCCACCCATTGACTATATAATGGGACTTCAGCATGCATGTTTTTTCTCATCCCTCAGAACTGAACCCCCATGGATGGGAAAGGTGCACTATATTTTGTGCTCACATTGGGAATATCCCTGGCAGTTGAGGACACATGGGAGAGAGAGGGAGATTGGTCAAGACTGGTGGTGGTCAACATAAAATGCCCAAGCCTGTTTTAATCTACAGGCATGAGAGATGCATAGATCATGTGAAGCTGCAAAAGTTTGCATAAGGTATTTTATGCTTTGGAGTTGGCCTAAAATATATATATTGATGCCTGTGAATGTGTGCTGAATGTGCATTCAACGGCCTGACAAGAAGTGCCTCAGAATGCAGTGAATATGTGTGTTCAAAATGCTGCTGTCACATGTTAGGGTGGGGGACCTGCAGACCTTTCCTAATTTATTTCATGCAAGATGAGGAAAGGGTGGGAAAGGATGAAAAAGGAAGCTGGCAGAAAGAGAAAAGAGTGAGAGGATGTGATGGCTCCACCCTCTTTTGGCTCCTTCCACTACCAGCTCCACACTGGAATGCACTTTCTGAGAGATTAATCCCTGAGGAAAAATGGCCCTTGACCTGAATATTTCAAATGAGTTTTAGAATGTTTCATATAGGTTTTCCTTGGGATTCCTGGTGTTTTCCCTCCAGCTGTGAGAAAGCTAGAATCCAGAACTTGGGAGTAGGGGGAATGAAAATGATGGGTACAGACAGGGCTTTGAAATTATAGTTGTAGTTCTATCTCCTTTGTCTTTTCCCCTCTACTGTAACTCCCAATCTTCAGATCTTCTTTTGGGCATTAGCTGTCTTAGCTCCTCAACACCCTGCTTTCTCTAAACCAGAAGGCCCTGTTGCTCTCTTAAACCTAACAGTCCTGCTGTCCTTCAACTCAACCTCAACCAGCTCTTTTCCAGAATTAGAAATAGTCACCCTGCAACCAACTACTAAATCTATGTTTTTGGTAGCATCTAGAGTTGCCAAAGTGAAAACTGGAGACAAGTTTCCTTGTGGCTTTAATGGCTGGGTAGAAGAGAGAGTTTCAGAAGAGTTGCTTGTTACCTGGTTACATATTCAGGGGCAGCCATGCTGGCATTGCAACAAAATACAATAGGACCCCCGCATTCATGGGGGATTGGTTCCAGTTCCCACTGTAGATGGTGAAATCCACTGAACCCTCCTTCCACCCACCCAAACCCTCCTTCCACCCACCCACCGTGCTGGACCCACCCCCTATGGAGAAGGGAGGGGAGGCGAACTCGCCTCCTCCCTCCCTCCCTCCCCCGCCTGCCTGCCTGCCTGCCAGCTCCACCATGCCAGAATCTTCGCCCCCCCCCCAGATCGCCTCCTCCCTGCTTCCTCCACTGTGCCAGAACCCTCTTCCCGCTCACCCAAAGCCTCTGCCTGCCCACCGGAACCCACCCACCCCCATAGAGAAGGGAGGGGGAGGCGAACTTGCCTCTTCCCTCCCTCGCCACACCGGAACACCCCCCCCCAGCAAGGTCTCCTTCCCCTACCTGCCCACCCACATGTCATGCTGGAATCCCCCCATGAGGTCGCCTTCTTCCCCTGCCCACCAACCCGCTCATCGCACTGGACCCCCCCCCCATGGAGAAGGGAGGGGGAGGCGAGCTTGCCTTCCCCTGCCTGCCATGCCACAACCCCCCCCCGCAAGCTCACCTCCTCCCTCCCACCCACCCATCTGCAGATAATTGAATCCGTGGATAGCAAATCGGTGGATGCGGGGATGCTACTGTACAAAAAAAATCCAGAATCTACAAAACAGCGATGCCTTTATTGAGCCAACTAAAAAAGCATAAAATACATCATACAAGCAGTCAAAGCTCCATTGGCTTCTTCATCAGGCAAAGGTATTAAAAATCATACAGGAAAAGAAGAAAAAATGAAGACAGTAGAGCCATATGCCTACATTTTGTCTTAAAATGTTCTTCTGTTGTCAGTTAAGAGGATCTAGAGGGATATCAATGCAAGCAGAGGCCATCCCCCCCCCTTTTTTTATTACTTGGTTGTGTGAGAAGCAGCACTTGCTAAAAATCCCTTTTCTACACAGCCATTAAAGGTACAGTAGCTTTCTCCAGTTTTCACTAAGCAACCTTAGTAGTATCACATGGGAACACTTTTCTTGAATGATTACTTCAGGCTGAAGATGGGAGAACTGCATGTGTTGTTGAACGTTGTCCCGCCTTTAATGAAAACAGAGCAACTGAAAATCTGGCACATAGAAACAAACCTGTCAGAGAAATGGTTTGGTTTACTCTGTTTCCTGATGTGTTACCTTTCTATAGGTATGTATGGTGGGCACATTATAACATTGTGGTGGTTGTTAACTGCTGTCAAGTCAATTTCGACTTATGGCGACTCCATGAATGAGAGGTCTCCAAGTCACCTTATCTTCAACAGCCGTGCTCAGGTCTTGCAGGCTCAGGGCACCCATGGTTTCCTTGATTAAGGGCTCATTTACACAGGCCAGGATATGCCAGATCAGGCCTGGTTCTCCCCTGTTACCTCCACGAAACAGGCCGGAGTCCAGACACCACCTGCATCACACTCTCTGACATCAGGAAGCAGGCCTGCAACACATGAGCAAGGCCCCCTGTAAGAGACCAGCTTTGCTCACATGCTGCAGGCCCCCTTTCCAGCTTCGGAAGAGGGAGGCAGAGGGCAGCTGCCGTGATGGGCCAGAATGCTGGCATGGGCTCCTGCGGCCACGCAGGGCCAGATCTGTTTTTTGCCTGCTGGAATGGATTTATACAGGTATTATTTTAAAACATTTTACCAGGCCCTTCCTCCCTTTCAATCCATTTTAGCCCCATCTTTGCCCCAGGGGTTGTGAGGACTGCCTTGGGGCAAAATAGGGCAAAAGCCCTGCATCATAAGGACTGCAGGACTCCAAGACAGGGTCAAGATGGGGTAAATTATCCGGGTAGACAAGCCCTAAGTCTATCTATCTGGAATGTGGTCTTCCTCTTTTCCTACTGCCTTCTACCTTACTAACATTATTGTCTTTTCTAGTGAGTCATTTCTTCTCATGATATGGCCAAAACATGACAGTCTCAGTTTAGGCATCTTGGCTTCTAGGGAGAAGTCAGGCTTGATTTGCTTTAGGATCCATTGATTTGTCTTTTTAGCAGTCCACAGTATCTGTAGAACTCTTCTCCAGCACCACCTTTAAAATGAGTTGATTTTTTTCCTATCAGCTTTCTTCACCGTCCAGTTTTCACAACCATACATAGAAATGAGAACTACAATGGCATGGACAATCCTAACTTTGGTATTCAATTACTGTATATATTTTGACACTTCAGGATCTTGTCTACTTCCTTCATATCTGCCCTTTCAAGTCCTGGTCTTCTGATTTCTTGACTGCAGTCTCCATTTTGATTAATGATTGAGCCAAAGTAAAAAACAACAACCTTGAACTTTTTAAATATCTTCATCATATGCTTTCAAGTTATCTAAATCATCTGTGGTCATTATTTTGTTTTCTTAATGTTTCCATTCTAGGTTATTGTTTTACTCACAGGCCTGACCCAAGAGATCCCCCCCCCATTTGAAATAATAGCCCTGAGGTTCATTTACCGGTACATATATTTGCTACAATAATCTTTCCGTGTGAGCTAGTATTTTTGAGCTACGACTTAATCCCAGGACCTGCTTTCACTCCACAGTTCAGCAGTTGAACATGTAGAGTGCCTTTCCTTTGCCAACATATGTAGGGGTAGCTGTGTTTGCCATGCAGCAAAATACAACAAAATCCATAAAAGAGCGATACTTTTATTGGCTGGCCAAAATGCACAAAATACATCATACAGGCTTTTGGAGCTCCACTGGCTTCATCAGCCAAAAGATGTTAAAAATCATACAGGAGACTCCGTTGCAGGGAATCCCAACCAGTGCCCCACATATATGGTATTGTGAGTATGGGGTGCTCAGATGAGACCAGCTTTCAGAATTTTCTCTCCATTTAACAGCTCCCACCCTTAGGTCTCACAGCCTCTTCCCACAATTAGGAATAGAATCCTGGTCTCTGGTTGTCTGCTTTTCTGCTTTTCCGTAGCTGTGCGCCTCTGTGTCTCCTTTGTGGTTGGCATTGGGCCACACCATTGGATGTGTGTATATTGGGGGTGGGTGGGAGGGCTTGTCCTAGTGAGGCCTTGTGTTTTGCGCTGTCAGGGTGGGGACATCATGGATCATGAGTTGGTGCAAAGTCCTCAGGGTGCATTCCCCAGCTATAAACCTCTTCCTGAGCAGAGGCCCCACTCAAAGAAACCCCTTTCATGTCTGCAATCTCCTGGCATGCATCAGTCCTTTTGTTTGCTGGGCTACATCCTGGCTCTTTTCCCTGCAAGTTTTGTGTGTGTATGTGTGTGTGTGTAAGTGTAGTTTTCTTTTGCTGAAGAAGGGAGAGCTAATCAAACCCATCCTTGGGGGACTGGCCTGGAGGCCTTTCCCATCTGAAGGCCTACTCACCCTGTGCGGGGCCAGGCCTTTTAATATCCTGTCTGACTGGTTTACTCCGGACTCTGGTTTGAAGAAAAACATCGGCAGACATCCTACAGGAAAGGGGCCGTGGGTGTGCAGCCAAGCCTTAACCTTTTCATGCCTGGGGGAGCGGAAAATACATCAAACATGTACAGGCTGTGAAATGTTGGTGTGGTTGTTGCCAGTGTTTTGTTGTGGTACACACGGAAATCAAAATGAAGTCTGTGTGTTGTTGTTTTTTCTATTCACAAGCAACTACCACCTCCTTGAAAACAGTCAGAAAATCCCCAATGTCTTTGCTTCCTGTCTTCCCTCTGTTCAAATCCTCTAGAGATCATATCCCTTCCCCAAGCTGGTAAAAATAGGCAGGTCCTGCTTGTCACACACACAGCTTTTACAGAGTTGTGCTTTCAACCCAGGAATTGTGGGAACCAAAACATTTGAAATGGGTTGTGCCATAGAGGGGGTTATCTCAATAAACCTGTGTGGTGAGTTTGGGGGACAGGGGAGTATTTCATGGGGCTAGAAGACAGCCTAGACGTTTGGAGTGTGGTTTCCCTCTGAGCCCTATCTCTGTTGGGTAGGATTTTCCATAAAAGATTCCATATGTCTCCATCGTTTGGTACACAAGTGGAAGGTGGGACATGTATGTGTCTGGTGTTACATTAGATTAGGTTACAATATCTTTTTAAGCAACAACAACAATAAATGAGAGTAATATGTTAAAACCGGTTTTTCAAATACACCAGCAGAAGCACAAAAAAATTAAGGATCTGGAGCAGTAAATTCAGTGGTCATAAAAAGCCTGTTCGGTAGCTTCACCACCCACAGAAGGAGAAAAGAGAAGCAAAAGATGTCTCCTGGAGGCGGGACAGTTCTAGAGAAGAAACCTAGATCCTGTGCCTGCCCTTAGGTGTTGTCTGTCTGGAAAAAACAATCCGAACGGCATGTGAATTTACGGCAATCCGTTCAAACAGCTGTTCAATACATGTCATTCAGAAGGGGGGCAGCAGAATCCACCACAAAGTCTGTGTGCGCTTCGTACGGATTTTTTAAAAAGCTCCTTATGATGTGTAAATGTGCAATCGTTTGAACACTCACATTCGCACAAATACGAATGGGCAGTGCAATCTGATTGGCTGGATGAGGATGGGGGCAGGTCTAGCAAATAGGGGAAGCAGCTGCAGCTAAGTGAGGCTCCGGGAAGTCAATCAAACAATGTTTTTATACTCTTTTAAAAATTCTTTCTCTCTTTGTAAATACGAAGTGTTGTTTGTGTGCACCCTGGGAAACTTTTTAAAAAAATTGGCGGTGGCAGATTTAAAATCAGGGGTAAATCACTCGTGGCCACCATCTGCCTAGGGGGTCATGCGGAGTTTAGGGGGGCCCTTTTGGCTCTGTAGGCAGGTCGCATTGTTGCGAACACCTGCCTTTCTGAACATGTTCGTATTTTTTCCCCCTTGTATAGACAAGACCTTAGATTGAGGTAGGAATCATATGGCCCTGCAGATGTTGAGGGACTGCAACTCCCAGAATTCCTCACCATTGGCTATGCTGGCTAGGGGTACTGGGACTTGCAATCCAACAATATCTCGGCAGCTGTCTCATTCTCATCCTGGCCTTAAGACGGTGTCGGGACAGGGAGCAGGGAACTTACCAGAATGGCAGTACCATATGGCAGCTTAGCATCTTGCCATATACCATATGGATGGACCTAAGTCTTTTACATTTTTGAGGATCAAAACTGCCATATTGATTGGACTTAGAAACACACTGGGAACCAGCGCAATCCTAAACTGTCCTGAAGCAGTTGTATTTTCCAAACATACTTCAGTGGCAGTCCCATGTAGAGCTGATTCTAGTAGTCTATCTGGGATGCAGCTAAAGCCTATGTATGTAAGCGCCTGAGTAGGGTAGTGGTTAGACTGGGAGGTCCAAGTTCAGGTTGCCGCTCAGCCATAAAACTCACTGGGTGACCTTGGGCCAGTCTCTCTCCCTCCTCCCTTGGGAGGGAAGAGAAAAAACATGTAAGCTGCCTTGGAATTCTTTTGAGGAAAGGCAGGAAATTAATTAAGCATTAGGGAAATTTTATTTATTTATTTATTTATACCCTGCTCTTCAGCCTCAAGGCTATCAGAGCGGCTTACAAATTGTTTTAAGCAATAGCTATTTACACATCTACACTGCGTTAAGCAGTTTCCAATGTGTGTTAGCTAATTGCCCCCCACAAGCTGGGTACTCATTTTACTGACCTACGAAAGGATGGAAGGCTGAGTGAACCTTGGAGCCCGCTGGAATCGAACTTGCAATGTGGTGACTTGCAGGACTGGCATTTAACCACTGTGCCAATTGATTATTGGGGAAAGGAAGTAGGTTTTTATGATATTTTTTGCCAGCTCTTCTCCAAGAAGGTAATGGGATGTACAAGGTTTTTGTCACCCACATAACCTTGTGAGGTAGGTTATAGTTTGAAGAGAGTAACTGGCCCAAGTGAGCTTCATGGCTGTGTGGGAATTTTTGAACAGTGCTCCTAATCTAGCCACTACACCACACTGTATCACATAGTCTTTAGCAAAGCTGCCCCCTAAGTGTCCAAGGAATCCCCACTTTCTTCAGAAGGTGTGCCAGCCATTCCAGTGTAAGACAAATATCTTTCGTAGAGGAGATTTGCTGCTGACCAATGCAACACTGTCTTGTCTGGATTAAGTCACAGTCTCTTTACCCCTCCTACCACCCAGCTTTTTTCAGAAGCTTCCTTTTTGGTTTGTCTGACAAACAGTTCTCTGTAACTTGAAAGCTTGTATTGCTTCTACATGCAGAGATTTGGGTTCACTAAAATTAACTCTCATTCACCAAGACAGGACATTTTTAATCCCTAAGAGTCACAGCCACAGAACTAGACCTACAGTGTAGACATTTTGTAGCATTTTCACCTGAACAATTTTAAACTATGTCCCCAAATCTCAGCCACCTGCCATGTACAGGTTGATTCCCCCCCCCCCAAACAACAACAGAAGAAACAAAAACTAACAAATATATTGCTTTTTGCCTTTGGGGTGCATTTGTGTCCCAGCTAGGATGAAATATTAAGACTTTTGTTGTTGTTCTGTAGTGTTTTTTGGCATACCGTAATACAGCAAAGCAGACACATTCCGTCCTAAATTCTCTTTTAGTCTTGAACACAATCATTGACTTCATTAGACTTATCTACATGTTGACTCAACTTGTAAGAATTGATTGAATAGGTCTACTCTACTTGAGATTAACCAACAGGATGCCGATGGGGTGAAATCAAAATTGAGTTGGGAAGGATTGGGGAAGTCCTATTAGGGTGAGAAAACTCAGTAAGACCTTGATCATTAGATCGTAATCTTGTCTACAGCCCCTGCCCTCAATACATTGGAATTCTCACGAGGGTCAGATAATACTGTACCCCACAACTCACAAAATGCAAGGTAAACTAAAGAAAAAAATAGTACTGTGTGATAGTCTCACTGTGTACTCCTGTTTTAACTGGAAGGGACACACTCCTTTATGTAAGCCTGAAATCTGACCTCTCAGAATTTTGGCTCTCCATTTCATATGCTGTACCCCATTAAGACTCACTTCATTCTGGTGGGGCATGGATGGATAGTCGTCATTCTTCCAGGCTCATGGCCACATCCTACTTTCTCTTACTTCAGACCGGTTCTTCCTGCATCTGAGGACAGGGAATCTAATTTCCTAGCCCTTTCTGTCTCTAGTTACCATCCATAAGATATATTTTAAAGGCATTTTAATCTTCTTTGCCTAACTCTTAGTTCTTTCCCTTTTTAAACAACTTTACTAATCTTCACCTTCCTTTTCCTTTAATGTGTGACACATGCATGACCCTAATTTTTTCCATCACACACAGAATATTACACTCCTCTAGTAACCATAGCGTTAAGATCCTTTTAACTTCAAAGACCTTGTCCTTTTTGCTTTATCTGTTGTTGAGGAAGAAGTGCGCTCTGTACACGCTCAGAGACACTTCCTTCTTTGTAGTGACTCTTCTGTGTTTTTCTGGCATTCAAAGGGATGTTGTTTTTTCCATGCCCCTTGAATCTGGATTGGTTTATCACCCTGCACCCCAAAGCGGTCCCTTTCCCCTCCCAGAGCAAGAAATCCAGCAATATCAGCCATTGCCGCACTGCCTACCCCTCTCCCCTTCCTCCCCCTCTCTCTTCCCCCTCCCTTCAGACTAGCTGCAGTGCCAGCATGTAACGCTCCTGGGATTGGTTGTGTCTGGCTCAATCCCACATCTTATTTTTCTGGCCTGAAAATGTCAAATCGCATCTTGCAGCAGTGCCATCCCACCCTTGCAGAGAGCATGCTGGAGGCGGCTTCCAAAGCTTTCAGGCCTTTGGCCATGTGAATTTGGGCTTCTTTTTCCTCACCAGGCTTCTTAATTCCCTCCACTGCCTCCCCCCAACTCCATCTCCCACTCACCCCCGCCCCAGTCAGAATTTCTTATGATGGGTTTCTTGAGGAAAGGTATTCTGGTTGCAAAATCTGTCTGGCTGAAATAGAACTTGCTGAAAAGCATCCCTCCAGGACACAGTGCTGAAGTGTTTCACTTTCAAATAATACCATTAAAATCATAGAGCAGTGTTCCCAACAGGCTGGCTGGTGCTTCTGTTGGGATTTGCCTTTGATCAGGGACGTTTCCATGGCGGGAAACTCTCCCCCTCTTCCTCATTTCCAAGTATAGAAACCCCAGATTTAATGCATAGAATACCTTTGAATTACAAATTGCAGCCATTCTATAATTCTATCCTCCTTGTGTCATGCCTTCTTAGTCTTCCTTCCTTTCCTCTGTAGAGAATTCGGAGGGTTTTGCTGTTATTGTAATTGCTTTTAATAATCTTAAAATGACAAAATGGCAAGGTGGTATGGATGTATTTGGTTATGCGAACAGCTCAGAAGCAGCTGCCTTATCCCTGGCTCCTTCTTTGCCTTATGTGGATTTAGCAAGAGTCCAGGGACCAATGCATGTGTGAATGTGCTGTCATAGATCAACATGCCATGGACAGATCTGTTGTTTGTGTTTGTATTGCTTTATCTTCAGAGTCTTTTGATGGAGTCATTTCACACATTCAGCTACTGGGCACATGTAGAGCAATCAAACCCTGTATACTTGAGGCAGATATAAGGGTTGCGGGGGGGCGGGGCTGAAGACAACTCCTGTATCTATAATGGTTGTATAGAAGAGGGACTTTCAGCAGGTGTTTCTTCTTATTTGGTGGCATGACCAGCAACATTGCTGAAATTCCTCTTCTACACATCCATTAAAGGTACAGGAGCCCTCTTCAGTTTTCAGTCAGGCAACACTAGGTGATATTCATCCCATCAAATGACAGTATATGCATGTTTCTGCCAGGCCATTTCATTAAAGTAACTTACTTGCATAGATTACAGGCAGGGTCAAAATCTCACCACTGTTTCAGCATATGCGTTTGGCCCTGAGACACCATATTTGACTTTATTTCTCTCTCTCCCTCCTTCCTCCTCTCTCTCTTTTTGCAGCCATTGAAACACAGAGTACCAGCTCAGAAGAGATTGTACCCAGCCCTCCTTCTCCACCCCCACTGCCCCGAATCTACAAACCCTGCTTTGTGTGTCAGGATAAATCGTCCGGCTACCACTATGGTGTCAGCGCCTGTGAAGGATGCAAGGTGAGAGTGGGTAAAGGCAGCAAGGACTAGAGGAGGCCCACACTGCAGGAAAGACGTGGGAAGCATAAGGATTTGTTAAGTATGCACATTCCTTTCTGGGGATCCATTTTTAGTCTCTCAGACTGATCCAAGACAGTTAGGAAAGAGGCACATTATAATGAAGAACTCTGGGTGGAGGAGGAGAAGGGATTGTGATGCAGTGGGGACAAGAAAAGAGGGATCACAGCTCCTCTCTTTTTCTGCTACCAAATTTGGCAAGTTTGTTTTTCTTGCAAGTGGGCCTTATCAGTGTGAGTACCACAGGCCCACAAAGACCTTTTGCTATCTTCTTGCTTCTGACTGTTTCAGGGGATTAATTGCAATATGCAGTATTCATCTGCTCCCCCACCCCCACTTTGGATAAGGGAATGGAGGGGACAGGACTGTGTTCACACAGCGCTGAGTGGGTCTCTTAGGTTTTTGATCCTTACACTCTTCTAGGAAGTGGTGCTATGCCTTGTCTCACCCTGCCTCTGGCTGGTTCTGAATGTACTTTTAAAGATGTTTGCAATTATGCACTTTTACTGCATTTTGTTTGTTTTTTTGGTTTTGACTGCTGCCTCCTTTTGTGATCTGTACTTTTAAAGATGGGACCAGGGCACAAGAGTGTGTTTTAATAGCTACATTTGCTGTGGGATCTGGAAGTTGTGTTTGCAAGCTTTGGGCATATACAGAAAAGCGTAGTTTCTCTCTCTGTGCAGTCACGTATGCATTCTCTTTTCCTCTGATTATGTACTTCTCCCTCCTGTCCTCACATTACAATCCATTTATTTCTCTTTCCTGCATCTAAGCAGGATGAGCTGCTGTTGCTCTACCTGTCCATGCGCACGCCCCTACTTGCACTAGGCTGGCAGCATGACCTTGTGGGTCAAATTGGCACAGATCAGTCTGGGCAAGAAGCCTCTGTCCCCACTAGCAAATCCCTTCCCTCTGGCTCATTAAGATGAAGCCCTTTGTGCTTCTGGTTGCCTGGAAAAAAGCCCTTTCTGCTTCCCAGCCAGGAGCCTCTTAATCTCATTAGTGGGATGTGTCAGTGTTGTCCTCAGTAACTTGTCCTGAGCAATCTGGCCTCTTCTGTGGCTGCCCCTGAACCATTGGGCCTCTGCTTCTTTTAACTGTATTCCACAGATAAGTAAGTTACTTGCAGCTTGGAATTTTGACTTATGGGAACTCTAGCTCCCATTCTCTCAGGCCCACATGGTCAAGCTAGCTGGGGATCCTGCAAGTTTATAGACTAAATAAGTAACCTTCCCAAGCTCTGATCCTAACCCTTGCATTGGCACCTCTGTTTTGGGTTTAGGGGAAAAATAAAGTACTCTTGAGTGTCAAAAACTGGACAAAAAGTTTTCTCTTAGCAGCAAGACTATAATGTATTCTGCTCACCTATGAGCTTGCCTTTTGAAGAGAATGCAGAAACTGTGAGAATCTGAACTTTATGATTTTTTTAAAAAAAAGGTTTCTAGCCCTTATGCGTAGAAAAATATTTGCACTTCCTCTGTTCTCTTTTGTCATTCAGTTTCTTGGCTAAAAGTCTAATTTCTTTGAAAATTCTGGCTCATTGAGCAGCAAATTATTGTATGTCTTGTTAGCATAATTCAAAGCATGGAAACTCGGTTTCCAGATTTTCTTTCAGGGACATATGTAGTCCTGTTTTATAAGACCCACCACTGCGGCTGCAGTTGCACATGAACTTTTGAGTTCAACAGAATTTTTAGTTAGACAGAACAGAAAACGTAGTTAATTTCTAGCCCATCGAAAGACAGGAGATACTAAGGACAGGTGTGTGTGCACGCACATGCATGCATGCATAGGTATGTTTTACACCCCCCTATACCCATTTTAGCTGTGGCTATTCTGATAGTCTTGAAGAGAAACAACAACGCTGAAAGAATCACAACCCGGAAACATCACCCAAGGAGACCTTCTGCTGTGCTTTCTGCAACCGGACTTGTTTATCTCGGATTGGCCTTTTTAGTCATTAGCACGCTTGCAGAAAGCACAGGATGAGTCCTTCCTGAATCTTCGTTTGTGAAGAAAAGCCAGAGAGAGAGAGATTCTGATAGTTCAAATTCTAGGTATATCTGTAAAAAAAACTAATCTGTCTTAACTGCAGTGGCTGCCTCCCCAACGTGTCTTGGAAAGTTGTGGTTTTTTGTCGTGGTCTCTGTGCTTTACACAAAAGAGTCTTGCACATATGTGTGAGGGCACAGATGACCACTCAAAGAACCATAGTTTACAGGTAAACAATGTGTTCTTCTTCATTATGGTTTCTGTGCCTCACATACAAATGCACAGAACCCATTTGTGTGTGGGCACAGATGGACTGCTTGAAGAACCACAGTTACAGGTAAGGAACCTGTTCCTCTGGGATAGAGGGGGACTGGGGATCTCTAAAAGCAAATTCTTGGTTGTCATTATCTTCTTCTTTCAGGAGTGCTTTAGCTGTATATTCCTGCATAGCAGGGGGTTGGACTAGATGGCCCTTGTGGTCCCCTCTGTCCATAAGATTCAATGATTCTATGATTCTTCTCAAATATAGGGGTAATTATAGTGGCCTGTCTTGGAGTGTTATTGTAGGATTATGGAGAAAACATTATTTGACATACTATCATAGCTCTAAAAGAGCTAGAGGTCTGGAACATAATTCAGTCCCCTTGCTGAAGCTAAACAGTGCTCTATCTGCACAGTGTCTGGATGGTAGATGGTAGATCAGATAGAAACCCCACATGAGCCACCTTGAATTCTATGATGGAAGAAAGGTGGGATAGAAAACTGAAAAATAAAGTTAAATAAACATGGTAAGTTATTCTCAAAATTACCCTTAATTCGCAGAGTCTCACAATAGCTTATGGGTGGAAGCTGGACATTTTTATGGAGTATTAACCTGCACAAGAATGCTGGGAACTAGAATTATGATGATGGTGGGAGAAAGGCAGCTCTGTGTCCCCATAGGCAACAGAACAGGGAAACCAGCAACTCACATGATCATTATCAGGGTTGGGCCACAGGCAGTCCTCAACTTAATTTCATGTGGTCCCTGCTAGTAATCAGTTCAGGAAGATATGGGCACGGGAGGGAGAAAAGTGTGTGTGTGAGAGAGGGAGAGGTGGAAATTACAAATAGAAAGGAAAAGTGTGTTGGTTTGACAACTTTATATTTATTTATTTATTTATTTATTTATACCCCTCTCTTCAGCCACAAGGCTATCAGAGCGGCTTACAAACTGTTTTAAGCAATAGCAATTTACACATCTACGCTGCATTAAGCAGTTTCCAATGTGTGTTGTCACATTGCAGTCCCTGGCATTTAACCACTGCGCCACCAGGTCTCACATTTGGATTCATGTCCTGCCTGCTGTTGGCACATGGTATCCAGCAGTTTAAACCCAACGGAATGTGGCACTCAGCATAAGAAGGATTGCCCACCATTGGTTTTTATAGTGCCTCAGTATATTTTCAGTATATACTCTATGTACGAGGTCTGTCTATTAAATAATGAGACTGATACAGTAACCCATCTTTATTTATATGTATTACAATTCTAATGCTTGTCCCCTTCAACCTACTCCCTATTCAGACCCACACACTGATGCATCCTTGTTTTCCACTGGTCAAGGGCGTGGAACAGATCAGTTTCTCAGCTGTTTTATCAAATCTGCCCTTTTCTTGTTTATGCTTCAATTGACTCAAGATATGTTCCTTTAAGCACTGATTTCACTTTAGGGAAAAGAAAAAAATTGCATGGTGCCAAATCTGGCAAATATGGTGGATGTTTAAGTGTAGTAATGTATTTATTGGCCAAAAACTGCCTCACAGAAAGTGCTGTATGAGCAGGTGCATTGTCATGATGAAGAATGAAACCATTTCCCCACAGTTCTGGCCTTTTTTTTCCTGACTCTTTCACTCAGCTTTGTCAAAACTTCCTTATAATTGTACTGGTTCACTGTTCTGCCTTCTGGAACCCATTCTGCCAAAATTATGCCCTTGATGTAAAAACAAACAAACAATGAGCATGGCTTTGAATGTGGACCTGCTTTGACATGCTTTTTTCATTCTTGGTGATGATGGTGTTTTCCAGTGTGTTGACTGTCGTTTTGTCTCAAGATCCTACTGGAAGATCCAGGTTTCATCACAAGTGATGTTTTTTTGGAAAAAGGTTTGGGTCCACCTCAAGTTGCAGCATAATGTCATGTTGCTCTACTTTTAAACTTAGCATTTTTCCAGCACACAACAGACAACACAGCTGCTTTAAATGACAACTGACAATTAACTGAATGGCTGAGAGTGTTGATGTTTGTCATGCAGGTTCGGACATGTTGAAGGTCACCACTCATTCACAATCAGTTCTCCCTGATAAGTCTGAAAGGTAGAAACACAGTCTTGTTATTTAATAGACAGACCTCGTGCACAATCTTGGATCATCTTTACAACAAGCTGGTAGAGTAGGCTCATATTGCCACTTCCATATGACAGGGGTAGAAGTTGTGTATCTTCCAGATGCTTTGGACTCCAGCTTCCACCATTCCTCACCATTAGGTATGCTGGCTGGGGTTATTGGCAGTCGCAGTTCCCAAGAATAACTCAAGGGCTGTGCACTTCCCACCACGATCACAGGAGGCCCAGAAAGCCAGATGTTGAATTTTAGACAAGGCATTGTGTTAGGGCAGACACTGAAGTTGGTGGCAGAGATACAATTTGAACTGGGGACACCTTCTGGTTTTCACCACCACACACTACCTCTGTACACTGTAGCAAAGTGGCAGGTGAGAGGGGTGTGAATAAGTGAGCCAAGCCATATGTTGCTGCAAAGAAGGGGCAGAAGGGTTGGTTTGCTCATGCAACTTTTTCTCGTCTTCATCCTGTAGGGTTTTTTCCGCCGCAGCATCCAGAAGAACATGGTGTATACCTGTCACCGTGACAAGAATTGCATCATCAACAAAGTGACACGAAATCGTTGTCAGTACTGCCGCCTGCAGAAGTGCTTTGAAGTTGGCATGTCCAAGGAATGTAAGTGGAGGGCAGAGGAGGAAAAGGGAGATGGGGAAGGGAAGTTTCTTCCTGCCAGCATCCTCTTCGAACAGTGGCTCTTAACCTTTTTTTTTTTTTAATTTTTTAAAAAAATTTATTTATACCCCGCTCTTCAGCCACAAGGCTATCAGAGCGGCTTACAAATTGTTTTAAGCAATAGCTATTTACACATCTAACTGCATTAAACAGTTTCCAATGTGTGTTAGCTAACTGCCCCCCACAAGCTGGGTACTCAATTTACCGACCTACGAAAGGACGGAAGGCTGAGTGAACCTTGGAGCCGGCTGGAATTGAACTTGCGATGTGGTGGCTTGCAGTACTGGCATTTAACCACTGCGCCACCAAGGCTCCTATGTGTGTTAGCTAATTGCCCACAACCAGGGACCCCCTTTAAATATCTTTTGTTGCCGTGGATACCCAAGACTTAACTCAAGATTTAAAACTCTATCAACAACAACAATAACAGTGATGCATCATCATCATCATCATCCATTAAACCTTCCCTAAGAGGCACTGGAGGAGGAGGGAAGACTTTTCTCCTGCTTCTTCCTGCAAGTTTGTGGCTAGAGCAGATTGAATGGCAGTGCGCAGGCCAAGCCAGCCAGCCTTTGCCTTGGCTCCTGTTACATGGCCACTCCACTGCAAGGAGGAGATGGGCCAAACAGCCTTCAAGCCTTCATGGACCCCCTGTGAGGACATCACAGACCCTTCTGGGTCCATGGACCACAAGTTAAAAACTGCTGTCTTAGAACAGAAAGATCCTGCATGTCCCTTTGAACATCCAAGTTCCAGCTTGTGTTAGAGTAGACTTGGGAGACCTTGACTGAATCCATGAAGGTCACTGCCAAACTTTTTGGTCAGATCACAACCTCTGTATTCCCTAAGAATCATAAAGCCTTTTCAAATAAAAATTCAAACCAGAATGATGTAGAAAGCCCTTTGCTTCTCAGGCTATCTAATGTGTGTATGTGTGTGGGGAACCAGCAGTTCCGCCGCCCTTATGTGCTAGGACCAGTGCCATATTTGTGCCCACTAACTACTAGTGTTTCTTTCTGTCCTGGAAAGTCTCTACAGGCGAGCAGCTGTATGACTGGCACTTTGAGTAGCATTGATATAGAGGTCAGAAGATACATGGGCTACAGGAAAGGCTTTGAGGATGAGAAGTCCTGAGGGGTGTGTGTGATGGTATTGAGGATTAGAAAATGTAACCAAGTTGGAACTGCTTGTTTGGTATCACACCTTTTCCCCAGTACTGGGAGCTGCAAATGCATTTGTTGAGAAAGTGCAAAAAGAATAGTAAGGACAGATGAGAGAGCTGGTGTTAGATTTCTAATCTTGGTGACGGGGGAGAGGTACCGGTACATTTCTAAACGTGAAGTCTTGTTTGCAAAGGGTTCTAGTGTTTAACAAACAGATCATCTTTCCCCAATCTGGTGCCTTTCAGACATGATGGACTAAAAATTGAATCATTTCCAAACAGCAGAGCTTGTTGGGGGCTGGATTACAACTGGCCCTCCAGGCAGGATCCATGTGATGGCTCCTTTCATCCCCTCTGATAGGTTCTCTGCTTCCATTTGCACCCACACTTTTTGTGAAAGAAAAGCTAAGAAAATGCAATTTGGAGGCAAACAAGCAAAAATTAAAAATGTTCGGCAAATGTGTATGCTCAATAATATTTAGATAATTTTGTGTAGCTGATTTCAGGGGGGAGGTAGAGCATTCTTTCCAGTTCATTCTTAGAGGAGCCATGCAGCCAATGGAGGTGTTGGCCTATTCTACCAAACAGTATCCCCACCCCACCCTTTCAAAAATGTTATCAGATGCCATTGATAAGACACAGATTTTTCCAACCCCCCCCCATGTGGGGCTCACCCCTTTGCTTTGTTGTAATTTTGAGGTGTTTCCCCGGCAACCAGTGATTGATGATGTCAGAGACAAATGACGCAGACAGGGCCCTCCTGGCGTCTGCAATGCTTAGTTGTCATGGTTCCCGACTGTAATGGGGCGGGTGGGGGGAGGGAACCCCACTTTGCCATGACAACTCAAAGGGTTAGATTAATAAACCCTTGGGGTGGGGAAAGAGCAGATTGATCCAGTGGAAAATGGAGGTGCGGATGGGCAGAGAATCAGTGGTTGATAGGGGACCTCCAAGTTCCTACCCCTTTTCCCCCTTCCCTCCAAAGCTGTGAAGAAACAGGATGGGGTGTAGGCGGAAGAGGCGTAGGGGTATTGAACAGGAGAGGTGCTTCTCCTAGTCTCCACACAGTTTTCTCCACCCATTTATGCTGATATTGGCCTGAATCAGGTGTTGAGTCAACATGTACGTAAATGCAGTTGATTTGGTGATTCTGTTCTAATCAAAATTAACTATAGAGTTTAAGCCATAGACTCCAAATGTTCTGTTGGGAATTTTTTAAAAATTGAAATCTATCACTTTATTTCCCCCCTGTGTTTTCTCCAAAACTGGGGTCCAGTCCCCTGAAGTCCACATCCACCAGCCCTGTAGAGAAGTTGTGGGGAGGGAAGTTGACTCCACTATAGAGATGTTAACAACAGGAACAGCATTTGTTAAGTTGAGGTGTGTGGATAAAGAACTTCAAAATCCAAACTGATAATATGCAAAAGGATCTTGTAGTATCTTTGAGACTGAAAGAAAGAAGTTGGTACATAATCTTTCATAGGCTAAGTCTACTTCATCAGATGGAGATTGTACTTCATCAGATTTTAATAGTTGTTTGATGGAAAGCCACCCTGTGTGGGTTAGACAGGGTGGAGATAGCCATCCTTCTTGCCAAGAGTTGAGTTGTGTGTGTGAGGATAGCTGAGGTAAAATTCAAGCACAAACCAAACTGAAATGTGTTTTTTGAAGGAGTTGAGGGGTGGAGAGATAATGAATATGAGCCACCTTTTTTGAGTCTGGTTTTAAGATGCACCCCTCCATAACACGTTTGAATCCCCTCCTCACACATCTTTCTTGCCATCTTTTGCTTCTCCTTATGCTTCTTTTTCTCTTACTCCCCCCCTCTGCTTCAGCTGTGTGATGATGGATGCAGTTTTCCCCCTCCCTAACTGCCTGTCTGGACTGTGCTTTATTGAATTTGCCAAGCAGACATGACTGATTTCCGAATTATCCCCCTTCTCCCCACCCCCACCTCCTCCCTTAGGCATGGCAGTGAAATGTACCAGCCCACCATGAGGAAAAGGCACATCTGGCATTGCTGATGGCTTGCATTTATGTACTTATTGTAAAGGGAAGGGATTATCATAGAGAATAAAAATCCAAAAGAACCCAGAACCCCTGCAGACCTGAAAAGACAGTCTTCCTACTTCTTCCAGGATGCTCTCATATCTGTTCTGTGCAAAGATACACCTACATCCGAGACACAAACACACGGCTTTGTGCTGCCTCACTGAATCCTATACACAAAGAAGAAGTACCACAGATCTGATATATGTGTCTGTGTCTTATTGCAGTCTGTGGGTCTTAATACTGTAATTTGGGTCAGTTTTGCCTTCTGTAAGTTGATTAAGTACATTCCAATTAGTTAAAGCAGCTATTTGATTTTTTTCTCTCTTTGACTTTTCTAGCCTGTTCCATTTATGAGGATTCTAGGAGGTTAAAAAAATACAACCAAGATGCATCTAAAAAGTCCAAGTTCAAATGAATTGATATTGGTACAACCCAAGGAATATCGAAACCTTTCTCCTTTTATTAGCTTACGCAATGTACCACTGAAGAGCCCACACTGAGGTTTTGCAGCACTTCCTAAAACACACTCAGGGATGGACAAGTCTGAAGTGAAAGAGAGTTCCTCAGATCTTAGATTACCTGTTTGCCTATACTTGCTGCAGTGGCTTGGTGAATAGATGGTCCACATGAGAGGACACATTTTGGTGAAGGCCTCTGGGAGTATCAAGGAGAAGAAGCAGAGAAAGCACATAGTAATGGTTGTTGCTGGAATAGTAACAAACAAGAAAGAATTCAAAGACATAGCCATGTTTGTCTGGAATTTCAGTAAGCAAGGGGATCATATAGCACCTTTGTCTTACTGAGAGAAAGAAGTTGTAGCATAAGCTTTTGTAGACTTGGTTTACTTCCTCAGATACAAGACAGAGGTTGTGACGGCAGGCCAACCCAGGCCTTGAGGATTGTTGATTCTTCCTGTCCTGGGGGTGATTATGCTTCTCCTGTCGGAATAAAATTATCCTCTCAGCTGTTTTTCCTAGAGCCCCATTTGCTGGATTCTCTAACAGCTGCCCTGGCTTTGGCCTGAGAGGAGTCAGGCTTCAGTCATTCATGATTTGGGAACCTGATCTCTTGACCACTCTGACACACCCATGTGTGATGGCTTTTGAGGATGTTTTAAGAGCTGCAGCTAGCGCAGAACGCTTTGGTACACCTTCTGACAGGAACCGGCTGCAGAGAACTTGCATTCAGTCCCAACTGCATTGGCTAACTTTATGTATCCAGGCCTAATTAAAAATGAGACCCTTCAGGGTCTGTGGCACATGTACTTTCCTTCCATACATTCCTCCCTGATACTGAGACCTTCCACAGCTTCTGGAAAAGGCCAAAGAGTTCCAAGGCCATCATGGTGATGGTGGTGAAACTCTGGGAGGTGAGCCCCCATCGGAGATGTGTCAAACTGTTTCCCGCTTGACATTTCAGAGTTGGCTAAAGCTTCTTTGTGCTTAATGTGACACTTCTCCTTATTCTTCAGGTGCTGCTTTTGGTAGTAAGGAAAGAGTGTAGAAGTGCTAAAATAAATAAATTCAGATTGGGAAATCAGAATAGTTCTGAAATATTTGAGGGTACAAAGAGCCTCACTTAGCTGAATAAACAAATAGCATTTATCTTGTCTTCTGTTGCCTCAGCTGCAGCTTACAATAGTTCAGAAACGGCAAGGATATGTGTGTACATGTATCAATGCATACACACACACACACCTCATTAGATCAGCTTGTGTTTTCCCCTTTTCTCCTGGGGCAGTAAAGGTGTTGTCAAGCATAGTATGTTACTGCTATCAAGTAATTTGATAGCTGGATAGATTTTGCTTGTGTTTTGGATCTAATTGTCTTAAGTGGGATTGGGGAGGAGGAATATGATTGAATGTGAAAGATCCCCTACAACATGTACTTGGGCTCACTTACATGAGACTTCTGGAACCATTTGCTCTGTGGACACTCTTCTTGAATACCGTATATTCCAGCGTATAAGATGAGGTTTGAGCCCTGAAAAATAGGCTCCAAAATCACGGGTTGTGTTATACGGCGGATACACTTTGCTTCATCCCCGCCGTCTGAACTCCTGCCTCTTTGCTCCCTTCGCAAATGGAGCGAAGAGGCAGGAGATCAGGTGGGGGGGGGGTGAGGCAAAGTGCTTACGGTTCATTCGCCCCCCTTCCTCTGCCTTCTCCCCCTTTAGGGAGCAACCGAAGACAGAGGAGGGGGGCAAATGTTGCTGGAAAGCCCCTCCCTCCAGTCCTCCCTTCCACCCACCCCCTCCCCAAAGCCGCAATTGGGTTCCTGATCGTGGCTTCGGGGAGGGGGTGGGTGGCTGAGAAACCCCCTCCCTCCAGCCACCCTTCCACCCTTCCCGAAGCCCCCTCCCTCCAGCGTCCTCCCTCCGGCCACCCCCCTCCCCAAAGCCGCGATGTGGCTCCAGATCGCGGCTTCGGGGAAGGGGTGGGTGACTGAGAAGCCCCCTCCTTCCAGGCACCCTTCCACCCTCCCTGAAGCCACCTCCCTCCAACCCCCCCTCCCCAAAGCCGCGATCCGGCTCCAGATCGCAGCTTCGGGGAGGGGGTGGGTGGCTGAGAACCCGCCACCCTCCAGCCACCCTTCCACCCTCCCCAAAGCCCCTCCCTCCAGCCCCCCCCCAGCCAGCTGTCCATCCCGCATTCCCGCTGGGCAGCCTCCTCATGGGTTGGGGAATACAGGGAGGAGGGTGAACCCCTCCCCAGCTGGCTGGCCATCCCACGATTCTTCTGCTCATGAAGAGGCTGCCCAGCCTCCTCGTGGGTTGGGGAATAGTGGGAGGAGGGAGAACCCCTGCCCAGCCAGCTGGCCATCCCGCATCCTGCATCCTGTTCGCTTTCCCAACTCAGGAGGAGATCCTCCTGAGTTGGGAAACAAAGAGGATCAGCTGGCAACGCTCCCCCAGCCAGCCAGCCAGCCAGCCAAATTGGGGGTGGGGGTGGTCTTATATGGCAAATATATGCCAAACCCTAGATTTTAAGTTGAAAATTGGGGAGGGTGGTCTTATACGCCCAGTCGTCTTATATGCCAGAATATACGGTATATTTACTTTCCATTCTGTTTTGGGTTGGAAAGACTGCTCTGTCATGGGAGCCAAAAACAGAGCTTGGGAAAGTAACTTTTTGGACTACAGTTCCCAAGATTCCCTAGCCAACATGGCCAGTGGCTGGGGGTTCATGGAGTTGCAGTCCCAAAAGTTACTTTTACAAGCTTTGGCTGGAATAGTATGAACATTCCTCGAGTTGAAATTGCATTTGGGTCCTACTCTAAATCAGAGGCAGGACACTGTGATGAGGCAACCTGATTTGCAAGAGTAATCTTGACACTGGCCTTTGATTGTAGGAACTCCACACTACAAAGGTGGGTCTGATATACTGCAGAGAAAATAGCACCAAAATAGAGATGTAACTATTTTCCATGTCCCCTGGCTGAATGTTGAATCTGCTCTGCAGGCACACTTTGAACAGGATTGTGTCCCTGCATTGTAAACTGATCCAGTCACACCTTATCCTGCGTTTTGGTTCTTCTTGCTTTAGCAAGCTCCTTAAATTTTCTACACTTTTTTTTTTTAACAACTTGAGGGAAATGTTCCTTGTTTTCAAAGTGTCAACCATCCAGGTTCTAGAGACTCCAACCAAGAGCTGGCTGGGATTTTCCCAACTCTGTCTCCCGTATTTCCTTTTGAACGTACATTTTATTTTCTCTCCATCCCACCTCCTTCCATGCAGCTTCTGTGGTCCCTTGATCTCTAATGATGTCTCCTCCAACCTACCTTTCTCAGTTATCTTCCTTTTTCTCAACTCGGTGTCTCTGCCTGCTCTCCTTCCGACTGCCTTCTCCACCTGCCCTTCTCTAATGTTGGAGAGTCTTAGGGATCTGCCTGTTTTGCCTACTTTCTTCAACCAGTGTTGACCCTCTCTTCCTCTTGAGCTTCTCTAACTTACTACCTAGCCTTCCTGACCCTGCTTCCCAATACTTTAGCTTTTCAGGTCTTTTCCCTCTTTCCCATGGTTCTAGTTTACAACTCTTCAGTTTCTTGGCTCAGTTTCCCCAGCTGAACTGATGGTACACTTCTCTTAAACAAGTAGCAATATTTGAAACAGGTACTGTACACTGCAGACATAGAGATTCCACCTAAACATTAGGTGGAATCTCTTACTGTCAGGAAGTTTATCCAAATGTTTAGGTGGAATCTCTATGTCCACCATCTTCCCCACGCAGCAGCCCTACCACTGTTGGGATATGTAGTTTGCAATCCAATAAGTTGAGATGTTTTTGCTTGCTAAAGGGTTAACTGATAGAGGCAAACAGAATGTTTGATGTAACTTCCTACTAAAATGTGATTAATGTTTCCAGAGAAAGAGGTGTGTCCAAATGCTTCTCTTTGTCTGGAAACACTGCCATGAGGTCTGACGCCATGATACCTTTTTGAGTAACAGGTCATGAACTGCAGTCCTGCACCTACTGTATTTTGTTTGTAATAATGTAGTGTTTAGTTATTTTGGGTAGTTTAGACTACAAGTTATCATTATGCTGCTGTTCCTCTGTATGAAATGCTCTGAGTATGTAAGTAAAACAGTTTTTGTACTTTTTAACTACTTTAAGTGTTTTTGAGGCCTTATTATGCTAGAGGTGTAACTTGGGAAAATAAAGGGTGTGGTTATTTAAGCTTACATGCTAGAATCATACATACAACTTCTGCAAATGTGTTTAAACAGTTAAACTCTGCTAATTTACTGTGCTTCCGAAGGAGGTTAAGTGCTATCTGTTTCTATAGCAGCCTGTTTTGGAAGGTTTCTCCAGTGAAGTACAGTGGATGAACATTGTAAAATGTTCTTATATCCCAATAACCACTTCCATTTCAGACTAAGGAGATTTTCAGACAGGCAAAAATCGCTCCTTGCCGCGCGAGCAGCCTCCCGAAACTGCTGCGCGGCAAGGGTCTTCTTCGGACGACGCTGTGCCTCTGGCGAAACCGTCCGTGTCACTTCCGTGAAGCTTGGGACGGCTCCGCGTCATATTTCAAGCACGGGCAGCCTCCGTGCTTGAAATATGACGCGCAGCCGTCCCAAGCTTCACGGAAGTGACACGGACGGTTTCGCCAGAGGCACAGCGTCGTCCGAAGAAGACCCTTGCCGCGCAGCAGTTTCGGGAGGCTGCTCGCGCGGCAAGGAGCGATTTTTGCCTGTCTGAAAATCTCCTAAGTGCCAAAAATGACTGCAGATCTATACTTTTCATATCTCTCGTAAGTAGTAGGAGGTAGGAGAGGATTCACAGGCAGATGCAATGAGCAGTAAGGTGCAAAATATAACTCTTTCCCAAAAGTAGAATAATTTTTCTTCTTTGCCCGTGGCAGGCAAGGAAGATAAAAATACAGATGGTTGGATCTGTCAAACTTGATTTTCCTTGCACTTTTTTTAAACTTCGAAGTTCTTTCCATCTTGTCTCTGCAATGTATTTTATTTTTTGTTTTTGTTTTTTGTGCACATGAAAATTCATAGATTTTTTTCACATTTTTCAAAAATGCAGTTTTTGGTACTATAGTATTTTAATGTATGCTTTTGTGATTATTTAAAAAAATTCCAATAGAAAAGCAAATACATAGATTTTGACAGTAAACATTATTCATAACCTGTGTTTAGGTTCTAGAAATTCACATTTTGTGTGCTTCCTTTGCACTTGCCGAGTTCATTCATCAGACTTACTAGACTTACTAACCTTACCATACTTTGAAATGTGAAGTGAATGAATTTCTCACTCATCCCTTGATACGAAATACTTCAGAAAAATTCCTTTTTATTGGAACACCTATTACCACTCCCTAAACAATGCATAGCTTAACTGTTGCTGCCTTTGGTTCACTTAAAAAAATATCGCCTAAACCTTTGTATCCCAAGCACTATAACTACTGCTATAGCAACAACATTAGTAGTAAGTAGTCTTAACGGTAGCAATCTGGGAAGGAAGGATGACTGGGTTGGCTCTCCATTCAGGGCTCTTGATTTTTCACCATTCTTGGAGAGCACCACTCATCCTGTGACCTCTTCTTTGCAAACTCTTTCAGCTGTCCGGAATGACAGAAACAAGAAGAAGAAAGATGCTCCCAAGCAGGAATGTTCAGAGAGCTACATCATCACGCCTGAGGTAGAGGATCTCATTGAGAAAGTACGAAAGGCCCATCAGGAGACCTTCCCTGCCCTCTGCCAATTGGGCAAGTATACCACAGTAAGTAGCAATTGAGGTGAATGAAAGGAGGGCAGGAGAAAGCTCACCACGATAAGTGGTGAAAACTGTAATTTTAGTGCAGGGGCTAGTTGTAATTGGGAAGCATCAGTTGGTTTGAGAGAAGACTATGACTGAGACTATGGCTAGTCTGTGCAACCATTCCCCAATCCTGCTCCACAGAGGAAACTATATTATGTCATAATAATTAATATTGCTAAGTGATCACATTTGCTCATGTTTGCACATTTAGTATAATTTATTCTTATGGTGCTGCTTTATGTGGAAGTTGGGATAACACTACAGAATGCCTCAGCTCACATAACATGTTCTGTAATAGCACAGTGGTCACTTTAAGCCAAAGAATACATATGTTATGACCCCTGTATCTGCAGGGCCGGTACCCTTGGATTCACTTACCCGTGTCTGAAAAAAAATATGGTCTCTCTAGGCATCTTCTAGGTCCTCCAGCGTGTCTCTGTGGTATACTTCTGCTGGATACGGGGGTCGAACTGTACATTCTTTCAAATAAAATGATTGCCCAATAGACATTTGGTCAATGGACGTCACCAAATGGACATGAACAGCCTAGTAAAGTCTTAAATCATGCCTGTTCTTATATAACATTTAAAGAACAATATTCTCTCTTTCAGTCCAGTTTTCCAACTGCAGTACATCAATACTAGTTCATCAATACTTTCTGGAAAATAAACAAAAGGAGTAATTGTTAAGAAAATTTAAAAGTTACAACAATATATTAAAATGTAAAAATAAGAAGTATTTTCAAAACACTCTCATGACTGTAAACATTTTAAATCTCCTAACAAAGAATTAAGTCATCAACAATCAGAATCCATCCATCTAGCCACATTTCTAGTAGGAAAATGTGTGTGTGTGAACACACCTTCAGGTTGTCTGAAAACTTATGGTACCTCTTGAGTTTCATAGGGTTTTTTTAAGCAAGGTGTACTCAGAGGTGGTTTGCCATTGCTTTCCTCTGAAATTTAGCCTACAGCACCAGGTATCCTTTAGTGGTCTTCCATCCAAGTAATAACCAAGCCTGACCCTGCTTAGCCTCCCAGATCAGATGGGATCTACAAAAAGAAATTTTTACAAAAACTCATTACAGTGTTGAGGAACCTGGGGGGAGTACATTATACACAAAGGTACCCAAATGACAAAGAGACTGCACCCTCTGGCTCTATGAAAAACTGGCAGGCAACATGACTGAAATAACTGGTTTACATTTATATAGATTCTTAAAATCCCAGAGTTACTCTCAATTGTAAGAACAAATCAGTCAGGCCCACTCCCATATTACTTGCCTGTCTGCCCTTGTGTTGCCTTCTCTGGCTGCAGGAAGCCTTCCAGGATCTCTGTCAGACAACCTTTTTCATCACCTGCCAACTGATCCGTTAACTAGAGGGACTGAATCTGGGAACTTTCTACCTATGTTCTACTGTCACTGGCTAAGCAGCCATTTTGCTGCTGCTAACTAGGTTAGGCAGATCCAGTCCAGTTATTTCCATAGTTTTATCTAGCATTTTCCAATTTTTTTCAAGATCCACTGTCTTTAGCCAAAAAACAAAAACCCACCTTACCTGGAATTTGTTGGTTAATCCCAACTATACCAACTATTGAATTAGCTGTGGAATGGTGAGTCAACATATAGGCAAATCCAAGTGATTCAGTGGCTCTGCACTATTCAGGACTAATACTAGGATTTAGGCCCTTGTGTTTGGGTTTTAGAATTTTTATTATATCCTACCTTTTGTTTCAATATTAACTAACCCAAGACTGTTTCCAGCATTTTTAAGGCAATGGTGAAGTTTCGCAGGAGAAAACTCAGCTTTGTTTTCCAGCTTGGCCTGATAGTTTTCACATTACAAAATTTGTTTCCGTTGATGGTTTGACTCCAATTTTAATGATGCAAGAAGAAAGGTTAAATGCCAGAACAGATAGTTTCAGATACAGATCTTATTTTTGGAGGGTAAATTGCACAGTTCTCTATAGCCTGCATGGGCAGTGGCCAAGGTGGCTGGGAGGTTCTGGAAGTTGTAGTCCAAAAAAAAACTTTTCCAGTCTCTGTTCAGATGACTGAAGCAAGTAAGCCCAGTCATATTTTCCATAGGAGGGCAATATCAGCTGACTTGGGAACAATGTCTCATGAAACATCTCCCCTCCCCAAATCAGTCTGGAGGTAAAGCAAAATTCTCCCACTCACGCTTCCAAGAAAGGAAATTTAGGGGTGGGGTGAGGGAATCAAATCTGACCCTTTTTGCTTGAGTCTCAAATGCTGTTCTCTCACCCTGGGTTTCTCTTGTCTCCACTCATCCACAGAATAACAGTTCAGATCAACGGGTTTCTCTCGACATAGACCTGTGGGACAAATTCAGCGAACTGTCCACAAAGTGCATCATCAAGACGGTTGAATTCGCCAAGCAGTTGCCAGGTTTCACCACGCTCACCATCGCTGATCAGATCACACTTCTCAAAGCTGCCTGCCTAGACATCCTGGTAAGTAGGGGGTCCTTCCCCACCTTCAAACAAAGGCAAAAATAAGATGAGCCAGGAAGTTTTTGTGTAGGGGCTGGAAGGACTTAGAGCAACTAGATCTTCGTTCTCCAAGGAGGCCTACAACCTACATCAATACCACCACCACCACCACCAGTAAACCATATCACCTAGTTTACAGCATCATACAAGTAAACATGGAAGGAATGGGCATAAATCTGATGCAATTAATATTCTCCTTTCTAGATCCTTCGGATATGTACGCGCTACACCCCAGATCAGGACACCATGACCTTCTCAGATGGCTTGACACTCAACCGCACACAGATGCATAATGCAGGCTTTGGGCCCCTCACGGATCTGGTCTTTGCCTTTGCCAACCAGCTGCTGCCACTTGAGATGGATGATGCCGAAACAGGACTGCTCAGCGCCATATGCCTCATATGTGGGGGTGAGCATCATAACTGGGAGAACATCAGGAATAGATCCTGGACCCATGTCCTCGGTTGCTGGGCCATGGCCATCATCACGGTGCACTGTAAAGTGGTTGCTCTGTGCATGTGTGTGTGTGTTTCCATGTGTGCACGATGTCTCTGTCTTCAGTCCTGAAACAGCTACTAGCCTTTAAAGGCCAAAGACAGGGAAAGTTACATAGGCTACTTGCTGAGACTTTCAGTAGCTAGGAAGAGCACATAGAGTAGATTTCTGGTGATGGAGACAACCTGGATGCTCTGTTCATACATTTTTGTTTTGTGGCTGCTCCACAGGAGCAGAAGGACATTTTGTGGCAAACAACCCTTGTTATATAAGTAATCTAGAAACAATTCTGTGCAGTATCCTTAATAATGACATGTAGTGTAACACTGTTGTTATTGTTTCCATTTTTGTGTCAACCCCATCTCCATGTAATCAGTATAAAATGTTTTAAAATTTATATTCACCCTTGCAGACGGGGGCCAAGTCTATTCCTGTACTTCTTCAGCCCCAAATCAGTGGAACTGTCATGACTATCTTAAGGCCTATTAATTCAGTGAATCTGCTCTAAACATGATTATGTCTGGAGCCAGGCCAAAAGCATGCTGAAATACTAACATCTACAAGCATGCTTGGAAAAGTTTGGGATTTTTTATACCAGCTCCCACTGACCATGCTGCTTGGAGGATTCTGGGAGCTGTAGTCCAGAACAGTAGTGGTCTTGACCTGGTATCTACCTGGGAGTGGATAAGCAGAAAACTGATTTTTTCCTTGTCACACTTGATCAGTGAAATCATAAACTCTGCTTTCCCACATTGGGGGTTGGCCGGTCAATGATTCCTCTGTTTCGCTGTGCAAGTGTTCCCCATGTCGAAGATCAGTAGTGACAAAAACAGTCCAGAATACTTGCTTTTAATCAAAATGATTTATGGGTGACATAATGAGTGCCAGTTTATATATTGAGTTGAATCAAGTGGAACTGCTCTTCATGGACTGTTCCATTTAAATTTCAGCATTCACATTTTCTCCACATCTTTTTCCCCACAACCTCTCCGATCTCCCAGCCGATTTGAACCATGTGCTGTCAGGGCAGAGGGCTTGAAACCAGGCCAGCTGGATGCTCTGTTCATACAAACCAGGCATGTCAAGAAGAGATCAGAGTGTTGCTGAGATTCCTTTTCTTCATGAGATGAAGATATTTTTTTATGTTTTTTAAAGGAGGTTTTTAAACATATAGCTCCATATAGTAAAGACCATATAGTCAAGACCAAGAAAGGCTTGGACATGTGAAGCTGCTTAAAAGTCTAGCCCTAAGATTTTGCTTCAGGCTTTGAGGCTCACAGGGCAGAATGGCAATCATATGAAAAGGATTGAAATTAGCTTGACTTATTCCACAGGCTATATTTAAGACACATACAAGATCAAAATTTTTAGCAAAGTGTATTTGGAACCCTCAATCCACTACCCCTCAAAATCCTCAAGAAGCCACAAATCAGTTCTTGCCTTTCTGGTTTCTATTCTGCAAACCCAAACCCTACTTCTCCCCAGTTAGCCTGAGACATTTACCTTTTTAAGGATGTTGAGAACTCTCTATTCCCTTGTACACAGTTGTGGGGGGGGCGGGGAGCTTGGAAGCAAAAGCGCCCTAAGTAGAGCTTTCTTGAGCCTTCACCAGATGAGTACATACCTTTAAACTACAGATGAGAGAGGCTCATGGGCTGTATACTGCCCCCCCCCGCACCTCTCCCCAAAAAACTTATGCGACTGAATTCCAGCAGCAAAATGGGAAACTGCTTTACACCAAGCAGAAAATCCTCATTTTAAAGCTTCGGGTTTGTTGTGGCCTGCTGCAGTTACAGTTGTGAGGAATGTTGTAGCCCAGGACGAATTGCAAGTCCTTGAAGGACCCAGTTCTGCATTAAACTTCCTTCAATCCTGCATTAAAGTTGCTCAGTCTTGCTGTAAACTGTTTTGGCGGGCAGACAAGCTAGAAACAATTTTTGCTTGCTTGTCCATCAAAAACCCCAGCTCTTCTGTACAAAGTACTATGTTTTGCTCTTCTGCTCCACACAAACAGCACGCTTCTCTTGAAGCTAGGGAAAGGAGGCCAAGAGAGCCTCTTTAATGTGCTACATCTCTACCCAACAGCACCACCAGGTGGCAGGAGGTTCTTTGGGCAAACATGAAAGTAGGTGCTTTTAAAAAGCTTTTGATGAATCCAAGAGAACAGGGTGCGTGCGTGTGTGTGTGTGTGCTAATATAATTTCTAGTAATAATATTTCAAATCCTGGAAAAACGTACTTTCTATCCCAGTAGTAATGTTGCCATTTAATAGCACACACCAAGAATTTACTTTCACTGTGCAGGAGAGAGTGCAAAAACCACATGTGTGGTTGTCACATAGTTTTTAATAAATGCCTGTGTTCCCCACAATGTCTGTTTTGCTGTGTGCAGATGGTGTACAGGCACTAAAAAGCACTGCTGATCTCGGCTTTCTTGGCAGATTTCCCCGTTGCAAAATGGACTTGTGATGTTTGGATAGTAGCAGTCGTGTGTGTGTGTGTGTGTGTGTGAGAGAGAGAGAGAGAGAGAGAGAGAGAGAGAGAGACTCTGTGTGCATGTGTAAACACACAAATTCCCACTCATTTAATTGGTTTGGCTATAGTAAACCCATTATGCTCTAAAGCAGTGGTTCTCTTTAATCCTCCAGTTGTTTTGGACTTCCAACTCCCAAATGTCCCACCCAGTATGGCCAGTGCTCAGGAATTCGGGGAGCTGAAGTCCCAAACATCTGGAAGACCAAAAGTTGAGAACCACTGCTCGTAAAGCATCCCAAGGTATGAAATCACTCTAACCTAATGTAGATATGGATGCGTCAGTCTCTTTTCAGTCAATGGCAGTTCCACATGTATTCATTCATAAGTCCATCCCATGCCATTTCTACATTTATCTGCCAACCAAACCCTCCCCCAAAAATATTTTTCAAAATGCATTTGGCCCCCAAATATGCATCATCATACACATTTGAACCTAAAATGCACGTTTGTATTTTAGTGTAATTTTTTTGAGCTGAAAACTATAAAGTCAGAGAAATGTGAAAACAAAAGGTTATGTTTCAGTCTTGTTACTAGTTTAGGAGGTGTATGTCTGGTTGATTTGCTTAAAAATGCAGGTTGAGCAAAATCATTTATGAACCTAAAACCACACACAATGAAAACTGCATCCAACCAATCCTCTATACCCAGGGACTTCCAACAAATAGTGTATATTGTATTTGCATGATTGCATCAGCTCTTACACCTATGAAAATCAACATGGAACCCAGTAGTCACCACCTTGTAACTTCTCAGTCATAAAGGTGGAACTTTTTCACAGTGAAGGGTTTGTTTATTTTTAACCCTGCAGTTGCTCACTTTCCACCTGTTTAAAACCTTGCTGTATCTTTCTGGTATGGGGACATGTTGAGTTTTGCCCCACTGAGCCTTAATTAAAAATAACAGGATATGTTTGTGTAGATATTTATTGGAATAATTTATATTTTGTACTTTCGGTTTCAAATGAAGCAGTGAGGTCTACATTCTTCAACAAATACAAAGCACGTCCTAAATGCAAACCCTCCCCCTTGAAAGTACTTCCATGCACTACATCAGTGCTGCTCAAAGTGCCAGCCTCTAAGCCATCAGCTGCCAGTCTCTGGAGAGTTTCCAGGAAAGAAAGAAACAGTTGCAACCAATGGGCACAAATATGGTGCCAATCCTTGACATATCGCAGGGAAAATGGCCTGTCTCCTACATCAGATAGCTTATGAAGCACTGCTCTCCATAGTTCCTTGTTCCTATCTCTTTACTTATTGAATAAGTTAAGTAAAAATTGTCAAGTTGTTATAGGTAGTTAGTTTGTGTATGTGTTCATGTTAACAGACCTATTAACCTCACGGAAATTTGCTTTTATGTGCAAATCTGCACACAGACTTGTTTAGGACATCATTAGTATCTGTAAGTGCTGAGTGTGCACAGCTCTTCATGGGCTGCTCTATGCCTTATGGCCTCTATCCTTTCCTAACCTCTTGCTTCCTCACCAGATCGGCAGGACCTGGAACAGCCGGACCGAGTAGATAAGTTGCAGGAGCCACTTTTGGAGGCTCTGAAAATCTATGTGAGGAAAAGAAGACCTAGCAAGCCCCATATGTTCCCCAAAATGCTGATGAAGATTACAGACCTACGAAGCATCAGTGCAAAGGGTAATGACCAGGCTCCAGATTCTGCATGGAGAATGTCTTCTCTCCACCTTAAAGCTGTGTATGTAGCAGGGCAAGAGAAGAAATGCTGAAGCAAAAGGCTGCATCTCCTACGTTACTGTTTTGGAATGTATATTTACAACTTAAAAATAGAAGTCTGACAATGTATTATCATCATACAGAGGCTTACTGCATGAGAAGGGAAAACGGCAGTGCAGCCGGAATGTTTTGCCTTCTGTTCTACCTTACCACATGACATATCCTTTCTCCAGCTGTTCTTCAGTTCTGGTTCCATGAGAACAAGGGTAAATGTGAGTTAGAAAAAAGACTCACACTTACTGCTGTCTCCCACGGGGACCAGAATGGAAAAACAGCTGGAGAACGCTGATGGCATGTGGTAAGGCAGAATGGAAGGCGAAACATTCCAGCTGCACTGCCATTTTATTTCCTTGTGCAATAAACCTCACAGACATAAGATGATTTACAGCAGTGAGATGAGTAGAGCTTGGAGAAGTCCCCTTTTGTGAACTACAACTCCCAGAATTTCCCCACCACCATGGCCAGTAGTCTAGGAGCTGTGGTCCTCAAAAAAATTAATATTGGCAAACTCTGCTAGGGAAATATACACTTGTTGCTAAGACCTGGACTAGCTGCTCTAAACACTGTACTGTGTGCAGTAATCCTGACCCATTCCCAAAGCTCATCTATATTGGGCAATTGCAAGGTTTTTGGTGTCAGGTGGGGAACAAGAAAGTTTAGCAAGAAGGTGCCCAGGTGAGACTTTACACCCTCTTGAGTTACCTGTCTTCTTCTCGACCCCGCTCCACAGGTGCTGAAAGAGTTATTACGTTGAAGATGGAGATCCCTGGGTCAATGCCGCCACTCATCCAGGAGATGCTGGAGAACTCTGAAGGCATGGACACTTTGGGGGCCTCGACGGGTGCCTCATCCCGTATAGGCAGCTGCAGCCCCAGCCTTTCTCCCAGCTCCAACAGAAGTAGCCCTGCCACACATTCGCCGTGACCCCACTGGTGACCAGGACAAGCCGCTCGATCACCCCCTTCCCTGCACACTTGGGTCTTTTGTTCCCTGGCTATGCCTGGACAAATGTCTAAGAAGCAGGGGTGGGGCGAAGGAGGGAAGCCGTGGGACAGCATGCCACTGGAAGCAATCTCCTCTGCACCCACCTTCTCTCTGCGCCATGTGGGTCATGGTCGGGCCCACAGGGGTGGGCTCCACGTACTCTTCCGTACCAGCACACTTTATCTTTTGTTCAACCGTTCCAGCAGAAGAGGGGTTCTGCTTGCAACAGAGACCCATTCTCCCACTGGGGAGGCACAGATCGTATACAGGAAGTTCCGGACTCTCTGCGCACAGATCAACGAGCTGATCTGGAGGACAGATGCTCAAAACTAGGAGCGAGACTTTACATATATATATATAAATATATATATATTAAAAACAAACAAACGGCTGATTACAAAAAAAAAAAATCACCTCCTATGTGGCACGCACCCTCCCACTCTTCCCGCCATCCTGTCGTGCACACATACACACCTCCACAAAGGGGGTTGCCTGCTTCTTGTTGCAGTGAAAATGAAGTGGTGTTTTTTCCCCTCCCCTCTCTTTCTCTTTCTCTCTTTTTCTGGTTGAGTTTGCATTTCAAATGTTTCAGGGGAAAGGGTGTAATGTTTCTTGGGTTTTTTTGTGTTTTTTTTTTAATTGCTCAGAAACCTCCCCCCTCTTAATGTTCTCAACTTGACCATGCAAAGTTACCTTTTCCCTCCTTCTTTGTCTCTCCCACTCCTTGTCCACCCACACATGCCTAAAAATGTCACCAGCAAATAATAATAATAACAACAACAACAATAAATAATAATAATAAAGTAAAATTAGTTCTTCAGGTTAAGGAAAAAAGTACACTTAGAACAAGGAGGGAAGGATTCATTTAAGAAAGAAGAAATATTATATATATAAAATATATATAAATATCTATAAATACATTTTAAAAGAAAACTTTGTAAAAGTTTGGAATTTGGAAGGTTTCTAGAAAGAGGTTGGCAAGGAGAAAAACCAGTGGGGGGGGGAAATTCATGTATGGGGTTGGTCACAATTTTCTTTTTAATATAAAACCTGTATTCAGAGTTACATGTTTTTTTAAAAAATAATTCAGGGGCCACATTCACACAAAATGCTAAATCAGAATTAACAGGAATTCTATGGCTTATTGGTACTGAGCAGCGGGCTTGTGCCCACTTTCCAATCACTCCAGCTTGATACTCTCTAAAACAGGACCAGCAGAGGCAAAGGTGGGCAACTTTCGTCAGTCCAGGGGCTCATTTTGATCCACCTGTCCTGCCACCTCAAAACTGGATGGGTTTGCTTCTACTTTTTGGAAGAAAGAAAACCTGGGTAAGGCACTCTTGATGAAGCAAGGCCCACCTGGTCATACAACTGGAAACAGGTGATTCATCCCTGTTTTTAGAAAGGCCCCTTGTTGCTATTGTGTGCCTTCAAGTCGTTTCTGACGTATGGCGACCCTAAGGCGAAGCTGTCAGGGGGTTTCTTGGCATGATTTGTTCAGAGGGAGTTTACCTTTGCCTTCACCTTCTTCTAAGGTGAGAGAGGGTGACTTGGCCAAGGTCACCCAGTGGGTTTCCATGGCCAAGTGGGGATTCAAATCTTGCTTTCCAGAGTTGAAGTCCAACACTGAAACCATTATGCCATGCTGGCTCTCGCTAGAACAGCCTCTCCTGGACTAAAATTGCATAGGGGAGAGAAGGAGAAAACATATATAGTGGAGGGACTTAAAAATGGGGAAGGAGCTATGTATTGTCTACCTCTGAACTAAGGATGGACATAGCTTCAGGTTATGTTCCAAATTCAGGCTTCGCTCAGCTCAGCTGAGCCTGTCCAGCAGATCCAAAAGAGGCCTTTTTAAAACCAAGAAGTAGAAGACTGTTTTAGGCCAAGGAGAAGCTTTTTTTAAAAAAAATCAAGAAATAAACCAATCCAGTTCATTTTCTGATTTGAACAAGGCTTCTCCTGGACCTCAAACAGCCCACGGGGCAAAAACATGGCAAAATTGTTCCCAGAGTTGCCAAAGGCACAGAGAACATTTTAAACTTTAAAAAAAGAAAAAAGACAACGGGTACCGTTGGAGCCCTCAAAAATTATCAGGGAGGGTGAAGTGCTGGTGTAAGGACATGCTGTTCATTGTTCTTAGCAATTCCAGCTAAACAAATCTGGGTAGCATAAGTTAAAGGTGCTTAATTTTGGATGGATTTGTATCCTTTGGTTATTGGCTGGTTTTATTGTGAGCTGTTCTTCTTGGCTCAGACTCAGATACATAGCTAAAATCTGGCAGTTCTCAAGCTTTGGCGGGAGGGGCAGATGAAAATTTGGGAAGCAAGTCAAGGTTTTAAGCACTGTGATAAAACTCTTATTTTGAGCAAAAGGCTTCCAGTTTTCTGGAGTGTGTGTGTGTGTGTGTGTTTGTGTGTGTGAAAAACAATCCTACATTGTTAGATGTTTTCACTAACAACTCTCTTCCCTTAACCTTGATCCTAATTTAAGATTTTAGAACAAATGACACTTCGTTTTGTAATCTGCAGAGTTTTGTGAGGGGAAATCTTCCCCCCTCCCTGTTTTTTTCTGCATTCCTTGGCCCTTTTTCACTTCACAGTTTTTTGAACAGAACCAGTTCCCATTTTATGGGGAGGAACATTGAGTTTTGAGACCTAAGAAATAATACTAGGGATGTAGCGCCGCCGCAACTGAGGGTTTTTTTTTTTAATGTTTCTTTCAACATTCACCCTCATCCTGATGCCATATCACAAACTATTTGACATGCCAAAAGCTGGGGGGGCGGGCGGTGTCAGCTTTTGAAGACAATCAAGGCTGCAGTCCTGTACCCATTGGATGTACAGGCAGAATTACTTTTGAGAATTATAACCTTTGAGGCTACATTCTTACACTCCTATAAGTCCCATTGACCTGTTTCTCAGTAGACAGGGGCAAGATTATTTTCCAGCAAGTATTATCTTATACATGTCTACTCAGAATTAAGTCTATGGGGCTAACTCCCAGCTTAAGTGGGTATAGGATTACAGACTTTTGGGCTCATGAAGCTAATTAATGCAAGGTCCCTTACGTCCTGACTAAGAAGCTTCAGAACAATGGCAAGAAATATTCCTGATTTATTTGCAGACTTTTAAAAAAAATGTTCTCTAGCACGCACACGCACGCACACACACACACACTCCAAAAATTGTGACTGGCTTCAAAACTATGTGAATGAGGATGGGGAATGTCCTTGGTAGGACTGTGGGATCCACACGCAATTTCTTATTGATTTTACTGATTATTTTTCTGTTGAGATTTTAGTGTCTTAGAATCTACGACATGAACATTAAAATTGTGGGGAGGTGGGAGGGGAAAACAAGAGCAATTGAGATTTCTTTCTCCTGGAAGCTCCTCCCTCAGGTTTGAAGGGCATGCGCTCCACACCTCTCAGATATGTATATAAAGCTGTTGTTATTTCATATAAAAAGATACTGGTGAGTTTAAATCCTCCAATAATTGCTGCATTTGGTGGGCAAGCGGGGATGGCTCTAAGGTTTGATGTGGGTGTTTTTTTGGTCTTTGCTTTAATTTAAACCAACAGCTCTTTGCCATAAGTTAATCCAGTTTTATGCACAACTGTGCTATGGGTGGTGAGCACCAGTTTAGTTTAGGAGAGTCTACATTGCCTGTCACTACTGTAGGAAGAATTGCGGTTTTTCTCTGCGAGTAGAGAGCTAATTTTGCCTAATTTTATACTTTTAGCAGGAAAGAAGGCAAATTCAACAGCAGGAGTGACTTGAGACTGAGACTGAAAACAGCCAGTAGAAGAATAAAACAGTTGAACTGAGTGAACACACATTTTTCACCATAAACTAGGGTAGGAATGGTGCAGCTCTCCATATGATGTTTCCTATTGGCTGTGCTATCTAGGGTTGCTGGGAGTCGCCGTCCAAGAATATCTGGATGGCCACACAGTGTTAACCCCTGCCCTAAACATGTGGAAACTCAGTGCCATCCAAGGAACAGAAACTTCTTTTTTAAAAAACAACAACAAAAACATATACAGTTGTCCCTTCACATTCGCTGGGGTTTGGTTCCAGGACCCCCCGTGAATACCCAAATCCGTGAATACTCAAGTCCCATTATATGCAATGGCAGAGCAAAATGGTGTCCCTTATATAAGATGGCAAAATCAAGGTTTGCTATTAGGATTGTTATTTTTTTAAGAATATTTTTCAAGCCGTGAATACTCAAATCCGTGAATGTCAAATCCGTGAATGTGGAGGGACAACTGTAATTAACTTTTGGAATACCTAGATTTGCACAATATGTAGTGCCAGCCAGTAACTTAGATGGCTTTGGTGGAGGGCTATGGAGCATGTGGCCTTCCAGATCTTGCTAGACTTCCATCAGCCCCAATCAGCATGGTTATTAATCTGAGGTGATGGGTATTCCAGCATCGTCTGGAGAGCCACAGGTTCCCTGCTCTGGATAGATCTGTTATGAGCAGTAGCCATAACCAAGAGCAGAGCTTCCAAATGTAGTAAGCAAACTAAATGTCAGGTACTTGCAAGCTCTGCTCACAATTACACCAAATAATGGACTAAAAGCACTTTTTATGCATCAGACGTTTTAAAGTTACTCTGGAAAACCTCAGACCCTACACCTAATAACCTCAATTGTTCTGATAAGAAAACAATTTGACATATCCTGTCCTGTGGCGCTAAAAATGAGGAAAACTGTCTGATAATGCTGGAATTCACCTACTTTGAACCAAGGCGCTAAAAAGGAAATCGTGTAAGGAAAGATGAGGAGCTGAGCATGTTTAGCCCAGAGGCAAGAAGTCCAAGGGGAAGAAGAGATGTTGACATTTTTCAGATATTTAAAAAACCCTCAAAATGGGGGGAGGATGGGTCATCCACATTTCATAGTGCTTTTATTGCAGGACAAGAGACAACTGGATTATAGCTTGATAGCAAAGGAGGTAACCTATGTACTTATTTTCATAAACACTGGCCCCAAACCAGGCAAAGAAATGCAGCAGAGAGAGCCACACCCTCAAGGGTCCAACTGAATTTAGCAAAACATCCATGTCTGGGACCATAAAAAGTTTCTATACCAAGTGGGAAGTATTCTGCCATTGTGTAGAAAATGGACTTGAGGTATCCATAAAAGCTAGCTGGTGGTCTTACATCAGGAGTGGAAGACCCATGCCTTTCCATATGTTGGACTGCCCATGGCATAATCACTGGCCATCCTGGTTGGGGAAGATGGGAGTCCCAATATCAGAAAGGTCACAGGTTGCCCAGCCCTGCTTTTCATTATGCTGGCTTAGAACCAGAGAATCAGAAGGGACTGCAAAAGTGATCCAGTCCGACTCCCTGATGTTCAGGAACACACAACTAAAACACTCCTGAAAGGTGACCATCCAACCTTTGTTTAAAAACTTCCAAAGAGGGAGAGCCGACCAACTTCCAAGGCAAACGCTCTCAAAAAGTCTTTAGAATCACGACGGTCTATTGGTTATTATACTAATCTCTGGAGCTGCATAAAATAAGATCACACCCATCTTCTACATGGCACCCCTTCAGATATTTAATGATAGTTATAACTTCTGCAGATTAACATACCAAAAACCCTAAGCCATTCCTCATAAGGCTTGGCTTCCAGGCCATTAATTGACTTGTTCACCTTCCTCAGACAAATTCCAGCTTGTCAATATCCTTGAACTGGACACAACAGTCAAGGTGAGGTCTGACCAAAGCAGAATAGAATGGTACTACGACTTCCCTCAGTTTGGGCACTTAAGTTGCATTGCCTTTTTTTGACTTGTCATGTCACACTGTTGATTCATATTTAGCATGTGGTAAACTCCTGGCCTATATATCCTAAAGGTTCCCAATCCCATCTGATCTTGGAAACTAAACAGGATCAGCCTGTTGGATGGGAAACCATCAATGAATACCAGGTGCTGTAGGCTCTGTTTCAGAGGGAGCAACTGGCAAAACACCTCAGTACTATTCCTTGCCTAAGAAAACCCTATGAAATTCATGGGATCGTCATAATGTTTCAGAGAAAGGAACTGACAAAACCACCTCTTAGTACTGTTCCTTGCCTAAGAAGACCCAATGAAATGTATGAGATTGTCATAACAGGTGACTTACAGGCACATATATACACATACATACACAACTAAGACCCCTAGATCCTTTTCACCTGTACTACTGTCAAGGCAGGCGTAACCCATCCTATATTTGTGCATTTCATTTTTTCCCTCCCTCAATGCAATACTTTACATTTATTCCTGCTGAAGTTCATTTGGCTTCATTTATACAGTTCTTAGTGAGATAGAATTATGTGCCCTATGTGTTCTTATAGACCTCCTGAGCCTTTAAAACAGCCATAAAAGGCAGAGGAGTGGGGTGCACAGAGGAAAGGGGAGAAGATGATAAAATACCACTTGGGTACTGCTCACATGTTCATTCACCTGCTACATGCCTCTTTTGCCCACTGGGAGAGTTAAAGCTGTTGAAATCATGGGGGGTGGATCTTGGTTCTGCCTTTTTCATGGGCTCAACAATATTGCTCCTCAGTTTGGAGGTTTCCTCCTCTGGCCCCAAAGCACCCACATTCAGCAGGGTTCCAAGACCCTCTGTAGCATTTTCAGGGTGCCAGGTGGGGGTGAGGGCTGCTGTCAGCCCCGTTGCATTGTGCCTAAATCTGGATCCAGCCCAGGATGTGTATCCCACAGTTCTCCATCTTTTCAGATAATTTCTTCGCCCTTTTCATCAGTTTCCTTGTTAAGACAATTTTGTTGTGTGAGGCAGAAAATCCAATTGGTGCATTCATGCATGGGCACACAGATACATGGACCCCCTAATGCACATGCACACACACACACACACTAATTAACGTATGGCACACAATCCTTCTACTGTGCTCTTGGGCAGTTCTCACTGACTTCATTGTGGGTTTTACTGGAGAACATGCTGGTGAATTGTGCCTTGTAGGTCAGCTCTTCCACTCTATCCCCTCCCTTTCATGGCACACTTGCATCAGGCCACCTCTGCTCTCCAGCAACTTGAAGCAAATCCACACAGGGGTGGTCACCACCTAATTAGTGACTTCAGTGTGATAATCTACTAATGAACATGAAACATTCCTCACCCTCAAGAAAACTTACACTATGGCCTAAATTCTGTTGTTGGTCCTGACTAAAGTAGACCCATTAAAACAATGATTCACCTCTCCACAAGTGATTGTATGGGTATGTTCTAGTTGGTACAAGCCCCTGGATGGAAACAAAACAACCAGAAAGCACGTAATGAAACTGAAGGAATAAAAGGAGATAAGGCTCCACGTGCTCTATGATGGTCACAAAGTTTTATTTCTTAAAAAGCCACTGAGTTTCGGCCTTAACACCAATAGGCCTTCTTCAGGGGCTATTCAAGTCAGAAATTTCTGGAGTTGTAGTATGCACTATACAAGTGGACCATTAATTGATAAAATAAAGGAACTAGGTCTACCAATGGATTCTTATTTATAGATTTTGGCATCCCAGAGAACCAATGAAAAAGTCAATTGATGTTAAGGTCAAAACGTGGTGGGCTTTTTAAGAAATAAGTTTGTGATCATCATTTAGCACATGGAGCCTTATCTTCTTTTATTCCTCCACAAGCCACTGGATGCCAGACAATATGTTCAGAGACTGGGTACACTCAATTTGTTAAAAGGAGGTATACCCTTTACCATTGCTACGATGTCTTTAGGCAAGACTGGCCCTGCCACATAGTAGAGCAATGTGTCTCGTACAGGTGGCAGTGGTGGTAATGTGTTGGAGGGCATAGTTTTATGCATACCATACATGCTGCCCTGTACCGCATAACTTATCCCTAAGCCATCAGGTGTGGTAGAGGTGGACTGTGCTCAACAAAGCTTTGACGACAGACAGTTCAACTTCTGCATATGGACTAAAGGCAGAGAGTATACTCAATGTTCTTTGGCATTTAGGGACTGTTCTAGCTGGCATTAGACTCTGGTAGTGGATGTATTTAAGGCCTACATACCCTAAAGGCACCAGACCCTGTCTGATCTTGGAAGCTAAGCAGATTCAGACCTGGTTAGTACTTGGATGGGAGACCGCCAATGAATACCAGCTGCTGGAGGCTAAATTTCAGACGGAGGAATTGGCAAAACCACCTCGGAGTATTCCTTGCCTAAGGAAACCCTGTCATAAACTGACAGGGGACTTGAAGGGACATACACGCACACAGTGAAGGAAACCAATATGAATCATGTTTAGATTGTGAAGGAGGGCAAGGAAGAATTAGTGCTCAGCCTTGGAGAGTCCTGCCAGGATACAGCTACAACAACAGTAAGAGCACTAAAACTATGGAGCACACCCTGGTTACCTTTTGCTGTGTCTTTCTTTACCTTTAGTTTATGGGGCTTCATCTGAGGGTCTCCTCTGAAACCTGTACTCAGCTTTGGACAACACAGAAGTAGTAATAGCAGACAGTCCCTCCATTGCCACCGTATGATTGGGGAACCACCTTTCTAGGCCTTAGCTGGCAGAGCTCCCAGGTCAGAGGGTAAGTTGAATCTTGAGCAAGGCTCAGAAACAATGGGGTTGTCTAAATGGTAAAAATACCCCTCATGGAATTCGCTGGGAATCCAACCTGTCTAAATGGGATCCCACATCAATCCACACTATTTGGAAGCGGGGGGACCAAAACAGCAAAAACAGTGCTGGAAAAGCCTCAGTGGCTTTTCCCGTAGTTTTTAGAACAGTGAGGGGTGTGTGCATTCCTGCTCATTAGGATAAGCGATTCGCTTTGAATAGCCTTCCCATATGCGAGGAAGTGCAAAGCTGATTGGCCAGGCGAGCGTGGGGAGTGGGGCTTGCTAACAGGGCAAGCACCTGCTGCCGCCATGTTGAATTTTCGCCTTAGTAATTGCTAAGGTGATAAATCAGGGTGGGTTTTTTTGTGTGTTTTCCTGTCCTTTTAACTAAAAAAAAAAATATCGCTCCAGTGCACCTTAGACAAGGTTGGGTTTTTGTTTTTGTTTTTAAAGTTTCAGCAGCTGCAAAGTACTAATGTGAGTAAATCACTTGTGGCTGCCATCTGGCATGCGAAGCTTCTGGGGCCAAAAACATTAAGACAAGTTGCTGCTGTGGTGAAATGCCATTACTGTGAGGTACCCTGTTTTTCCCCTCTGGTATAGACAGGGCCAGTATTAACACTAATGGCTTGAATCCTGTTGGTAGTCTCAACAAGAACAGACCAATTGAATCAATGCGATTTTTATAGCAATTCAACAGTTGATAGAGTGAGTCTTCTTTAGTTGTAGCTACCAGTAGAATTCGGGCCAAAATGTTACCATTATTAAAAAAAATACATTCATTGATGCTAATTGCTTTAGTGAATAGTATAAAATCAATTCATCACATTAATTATCATATTTAATTAACCAATATTAGTGATGTTTTTAAATTTAAGAAACCCATCAGAATGACTGGCTGCTAGCACCCTGGTTAATGAACTAAGGTAACATGAAATGTTAATTTTTATTCAGACTGGAATGTCATCGGTATCAAAATGCTTGCAATAACTATTTTTTAAAATAGTGAAAAATTGGAACCATAATGTGTGACAGACTAATTGTTTAAAACATATTAATTCCAGGCTCTGATTCTGAGAAGCCAGGGTTTGGCTGTGAGAATGTCAAATGCTTTCCCTTGAACGTAAGCAAAGGGATCTTGTAGTACCTTTGAGACAAACTGAGAGAAATAAATTGTAGCATAAGCTTTCATAGACTTGGTCTACTTCCTCCATGCATCTGAGAAAGTAGACCAAGTTTATGAAAGCTTATGTCACAATTCCTTTCTCACAGTCTCAAAGATGCTACAAGATCCCCTTGCTTACTGATATTCCACAGCTATGCCTTTTAATACTTTCCTTTGAAAACACACACACACACACACACACACACACACGTACATATGTACGTACGTTATTGTTCCAAAATAACCTGAATTCTGTGCCATGTGTAAACAACAGGCAAACTTGTCTGCAAATATCTGCACAATTTATTCTGTTCTTGTTATGTTGAGAGGGAAAGAATCCCTGAGGGCAGTCAGAATTCTTAAGCCTCAGAGGACTTTGCTCAATCCACCTGTCCAGTCTGAGATTTCCTCATTCATGACATATGGGGCCAGTCCTACTATTAGACTGTGTGGGGCAGCCACCTCAGGCAGCATACACTGGGGTCTCTTATTCCTGAGCTCCCTAGCTATTCCATTCTGGTGAAGAAGAGATTTGTGTGTACCCCATATGACCTGTCCTATGCCTTCTTCTTGCCCTCACATGCAATATTTGTCCTTTTACTAGTATGGAAGCAAGATTCATGCCAGTCTGCTTGCCTTCTGTACTTAAATCAGGAGGGTGTAATTTTGTCATTTAATTCAGGTGGCAAACTTTCTTAGGACAGCTCAGGTTTAGGCTGGAGAAGAGAAAGTTGAGAGGGGACATGATAGCCATGTTTAAATATTTGAAAGGATGTCATTCTGAGAATGGGGCAAGCTTGTTTTCTGCTGCTCCAGAGACTAGGACACGGAGCAATGGGTTCAAACTACAGGAAAAGAGATTCCATCTAAACATTAGGAAGACCTTTCTAATTCGGAAGTGAAATACATTGCCTCGGAGTGTGGTGGAGTCTCCTTCTTTGGAGGTTTTTAAGCAGAAGCTGGGTGGCTATCTGTCAGGAATGATTTGATTGTGTATTCCTGCATGGCAGGGGGTTGGACTAGATGGCCCTTGTGGTCTCTTCCAACTTTTATGATTCTGAGATAAATAGGGGTATAGCAATGTAGTGGAAGGGCAAAATTAGGGCATTGCCTCCCAAATAAGAATTCTGTCCCCTGCCCTGAAATTTTCCTTCCATTTCCAATGTTCTAGCATTGCAGAGAGGGAGAGATCAAAAACGGTTGACACTTACTAGAACTTTAATATTTGCTGGGTTTGTGTTCCCTTAATAACAGTTGACTTTTCTTTAGATGCCTCACCTGTACCTCTACATATTCAAATGAAGATTTAAGTCACTGCAAGGTTACAAATTTGGAGACCGGAGGAAAATTTAATTGGGGGGGGGGCAGAATTCTTAGTGGAGGAGAACAATGAATCTCAGAATCATAAAAGTTGGAAGAGACGCCTTCATTTTGTCTCCCTGTGGCTACATGTATAGGATCTGCTCTACTGATGTACTTTCAAGGCCATTTTTGCAATCCGAAGGACTACTAGACACTAACAAGAAACACAGCTAAAATAAAAGCAACAGCAGCCCATTCTCTCTCTCTCTCTCTCTCTCTCTCTCTCTCTCTCTCTCTCTCTCTGTGTGTGTGTGTGTGTGTGTGTGTTATAAATTGCACCCCCATCACCCCTGGAAACTTTACTGTGTAAAAGCAGCCATCAAGCTAATGTTACATGACACAAAGTTTGACCTTTAGATTCTTGGGATGGCAAATGCTGTTCCCCTGTGGAATTGGAGGGGCAGGAAGCAGAGGAAGAAGCACAGGGGAAAACAGGAGTGTTTTCAGGCGAATGTGGATCTTAAGGAGGTGGGTTTGGTGAGCTGTGAAAGATAGGAGGCTGTCCATCCCATGCCGAGAGAAATGCAAACAAAACAGTTTACAGAAGTGAGAGTGAGGGGGAGAGAAAGAATGCTGGAAAATCCTGAGATCCATGTTAGTGCCAGAGTTTGGAAGCAATGTGTGACAAAGTGGTGACAAACAACTATAAGTTACTGGTTTTGGTAATGAAGCCACATTTTAAATGCATCGCAAGATGTGATCGGCAAGTTACTTCACTGGTTTAAAAGATATTTATTCAGGGATAGCTGTGTTGTCCATGCAATAAAATATAGCAAAATACAAAACACACACACACACACACACACACACACACATTGTGGGAATGGCTTTACTAAGCCAACCGAAACTTGCAAACTATATTATGCATGCTTTCAAAGCTCACAAGCTTCTTCATCAGGCATGGATGTTAAAAATCACTTCAAGGAAAGAAATGTGATAATGGAGGGTCACAGAGCTGCATCTTTCGTGAGATGTTTGAAGCTGGGTTTAAGATGGTGCTAGAGGGAAGTTTAATGCAGGTAAACCATACCCCTTGGTGGCCGTAAGGTGTTTGGGACAGAAAAGCAAAGCAAGGCAGTAAGCTTTTTTTCTCCATTGTTAGAAATCTAGCCCTTGCTAGGCTTTGGTGTTGTGTGCCTTCAAGTCATTTCTGACTTATGGCAAACCTGTCATGGGGTTTTCTTGCCAGAATTTGTTCTGAGAGAGTGTGATTTGCCCAGGTCACCCAGTAGGTTTTTTTATGGCTGAGATTCTAATCCTGGCCCCCAGTGTCCTAGTCCAATACTCAAACCACTACAGCAGGCTACAAGGTCCTTTATAAGGCAGAATACAGTGAGTCTCTTGAGATTCATGGGAATCATAGGCCCTCAAGATGTTCTTGGACTGCAAGTCCCAGCAACCTTCAACAGTAGACCCAATGGCAAGGAATGCTGGGAACTGCAGTCGAACAGCATCTGGAGGGGCACATAATTTCCATCCCTGGTTCAAGGAATGATTTTTAAAATACTTTACACACATGTGTCTGGCAATGTTTGCTCAGCTGGATCAGGTCGGGTTCAAATTTGGATGGGAGAACACAGGTGGATATCTGCTATGGATTAGTCACATATAGTTACTTTTCAAAGTTATTTTAAGGGTATTTTGGATTATTTTGGTGGTATTTTAACACATTGTATGCTTTTCTGCTATCACAGTAGCTTTTAACCCTTCCTTTACCAGGTGCCACCTTTAAATATCTTTGTTGCTGTGGTCCCCTAAAATTGAACTCAAGATTTAAAACCCTAATAATAATATCTGATAATACTAATGATTATACAATTACACTATCCATTAAACCTTCCCTGAGAGGTACTGGAGGGGAAGAGAAGACTTTCCTGCTACTTCCTGCAAGTTTGTGGCTAGAGCAGGTTGAATGGCAATGCGCAGGCCAAGCCTCCACTGCAGGCAAGAGGTGGGTTGAGCAGCCTTTAGCCTTCACAGACCCCCTGTGAGGACATTGCAGTCCCCTGGGGTTCCCTGGACCATAGGGTAAGAATCACTGTGCTATCACTCCCAAGTTAAAAAAAAAAGCGCAGAGAGCATCAACAGGTAATGGCCAGTAAAACATGGTAATAAGTAACACCAGTATCTTCAGTTTTTTTTCAACCACTATAACAAGTAACAGGAACTAATTATTTTCAATGGGTAATTTGCTAAGCTCTTTGGCCAACTCAAAGGTCACAAAAAGCTGTTCACATGTCAAAATTCTCCCAGAGGGAATGTCCTAAAGAAAATAAAATAAAATGAATGAAAGAAATAAAAAGGAGACAGGGAGGGGGAAAAAGCAGCTGATATTTAAGCCATGGAGTCTGTGGAGGTTGCAGACATTCAAATTAGGCTCTTTGAGACTGGCGTGAGCTGGGTTCAGGTACCTCAGTGACAGTGATCTGTGGCCGGTGGGTCAACCTGAGGGAAGCTGCTGCCACTGGAGCAGAAAGAGAAGCCATTCTCTGGGGGCATGTGGATGGGAGCGGTTGCCCATGAAGAGAGGGAAGATGTGTGATAGGGTTCCCCCCCTTGGAAAGGTGAGGTGGTCTATAAAGCCTGCTTGTCTGCCTGTGGAGGACACAGTTCACTGGGCTAATTGGATCTGGCTGTGAGGAGATCAAGCAGATGAATCCTGTTAGGATGGAGAAGTGGGCAAGAAATCTTTCAGGGCTTTTCCAGAGGAAAGCTGGAGTCCCATGGCCTCTGAAAGGCAACAAATCTATCATGGGTAAGTTAAGTTTCCCAAAGGCATGAAGTTGGTGGGGGAGGCACAAGTTAAGTTTCTACAGTAGGACCCCCGTATCCACTGGGGATTGGTTCGGGAGGGATCATGGATATTGAAAACTGTGGATAATAGTGAACAGCATTGAAAATAATGGGACTTCCAGTTTAAAATACCATAGAGTTGCCTTGGAGGGCCTAGATAATGGGTAGAGAAGACACATTTTCTAGAAAGACTCTATGGTAGTTGTGCTGTTTTGTGTCCCATGGATAATTGAATCAGTGGATAATGAAACAGTGGATACCAGGGTCCTGTATTTTTACAATGAAGGCATGGCAAGGCTATATTTCTAGATTAAAGCTAATAAATAAGAATGGTTCCATTTTGTGCAACAAACAATAGTTTCTACTTCTAACTTTCCTTTAAAGACATTTTTCAGCGGTATTTTGAAGTTATAAAGTTTTATGCCATTATTCCTCCTCAGGTTCCCACTCACTCTCCAAAGGAATGAAAACAATTTACACACACTGCAATGAGACGGATAATCAAGCGCTTTGTATTCAGTTCCAGACTGCGTTACTTTTAAAAGCTAATTTTCCAAGCTCTGAAAAGTTGAATCAAGGACCTCCAAGCTGCCAGTCAGAAACACTAGTGTACTCTCACACTCAAACTGGGTTCCATGGAGCCCAAGTATTCTGTGTGTGCCAGTCCAGAGCCTGCAGGTGTATATATATTCATTGTGGTGAACAAGAATTGTACAAGAACACTGTTGGGTGTACTCCTGTGCAGCACTAGTTCGTTTTTATTGAACCCGTGCAGGAGAATTTCCATCCTTAATTGTACCTCAGATCTTCTGGCTAAGGTAGCCACATTTCTTTGCTTCAGTGTATTATTATTATTATTATTTATTATTTAGGTATTTATACCCCGCTTTTCAGCCACAAAGGCTATCAGAGCGGCTTACAAATTGTTAAGCAATAGCAATTTACACATCTACACTGCATTAAGCAGTTTCCAATGTGTGTTAGCTAATTGCCCCCACAAGCAGGGTACTCATTTTATCAACCTACAAAAGGATGGAAGGCTGAGTGAACCTTGGAGCCCTCTGGAATTGAACTTGCAATGTGGTGACTTTGCAGTACTGGCATTAAACCACTGTGCCACCAGGGCTTCCTTCACATTTGAAAAATAATTACATACAGTGTAAGGTGATCTCTGGATACATGTGCATATTCAGCTTTCCAAAATGTTTCACTTGATGCATCTGCAAAAGTAGGCTTCAGTATCTTGAAGCTCAAGCCACAGTAAATTTGCCAGATAACTTGCTAGTCTTAAAAAAGAGAGAGAGAGAGAGAGAGAAAATAAAAATAATGTTTCCTTTCCATCTGAATTGAGATTCCCCATCATATTGTTTAAAAGACCGCCAAAGGACTTCTGGTGGCTGCAACCTGCCAAATGTTGTCATGTGGCATGTTTGCTGTTGCACACGGATTCTGGCCATATTGGACTAGAGGGGTGTTTCACAGCCTTAATGCTCTGGTTCTTTTAAGCTCCTTCTGCTTCAACAGAAACTTGGAATCGTATTCATGCAACATGCATGAGTGCGACCTTTAAGCTACCGTAAACTGTCACCTCATTGCCATTTCACACAGTGTATTTTTTAAAAGAAAGATGTATTAAATGCATACATGTATCAAATGTACCATCTGGTTTAGCCCTGTGTGTCCAGCGTTTGCATATATGCAACCATCTCTGCCAAGGCATATTTCAGTAATTGCAAAGAAATTTCCTGCTGTTGCCATGTTCACTTCTGGCCACTAGATGTCAGCAAAGAGCCAGTTCCAAACAATTGACTTGTGCCAGGCTGGCAGAAGAGGCAAGATGTGATGCTAACTCTCCACTTTCTTTAGACTTTTCTGATGAAAGAAGGAGGTGGGTGGCATTTAGATTGGAAATGCAGTCTAGGGAGATCAGTTTTAAGTACAGAGGTCCAGCTGTGATCAGGAACATTGCCTTTGCCTTGTCCAGAGAGCCGTTAGGCCAAGTAGAATAAATGGGCACACCCCAAAACAGCTATAGTTGCTGAAACATACAGAGGGGGTTACAATTCTGTTTTAGCTCACAACAGAAGAGTAATAGGTGGACACTGCTAAAAAAAAATAATCCCAGTGTGGAAGCCCATCACTTGGCCTCACAAAGACATGGAGTTTTTGACTTCTAAAGCTACAGTCCTTCTCACACACACACTTACCTGGGAAAAAGTCTTAGATATGAATGTTTATTCATTCTGCCAGCTCTTCTCTTCCCTTCCCTTCACAAATAATAATTACATCAATTTAATACTCTTTAACTGTTGTGGCTCCCCACCTCCCCAGAATCCTGGGATTAGCAGTTTCATGCCATAGTGAGAATTCTCCACTAGAGAGCTCAAGTGCCCCAGAAAACTACAAATTCCAGGATTCCATAGAATGGAAACATGGCAGTTAAAATGTGATCATATAATTGTGTGGCATGGAAGAGACCTTAGCTCAAGCTCTTAAATTTAACCAAATTCAACGTCTTAACAATCGTATTATAACCAACATGAGCCATCAAGTCCAAAGAGAGAAGGGAGACACGGCCTGATGTCCCTTTCGACCTCCATCAGCCTGTGGTATGTGGAGCTGAAAAATGAAAGGAAGTGCTGGTCTTAAGAAAAGAGGCTGGACAGTTCCTCACTGGGAGGATTTATGAGTTGCAAGGGATGTGTGCTGTTGATGGGAATGAAGCAGGAACACTGCAGCCTGGTGGGAGGGAGACTGGGGAAGAAATCTGGAGCTTGAAACAGTTACCTCTGTGAACTACAACTCCCAGAATCCCTCGGCCATGGAAATCTTCCCGTTCTAGGAGAATGAAGTCCAAGAATACATAGACGCAATGATGTCACATAGTTTTTTAAGTTAGTGAACCTGATTAATAAACAGGTCACCCTTCCGTGTGTGCGGTACTGGTACCTACGGTTTCAATTATCTGTCGTCCAAAAAATATGGTCTCTCTAGGCATTTGCTAGGTCCTCCAGTGCAACTTTATGGTAACTTGCAGCGGATGCTACTGTAGAGTCGTGTTGGAGATGCCTGGACAGGCACCCTCTCTAGGCATTTCCTAGGTCCTCGAGCGCAACTTTGTGGGGTTCACTATTATCCACAGTTTGAAGTACAGTATTCACAGTAAGTCTGGGAATGTATCCCTTGAGGATATGGTGGGTGACCTATATGAGGTCTGTCTATTAAATAATGAGACTGATAAATAACCCATCTTTCTTTATATGTACAGTATTACAATTCTAATGCTTGTCCCCTTCAATATACTGTACTCACATACTGATGCAGTCTTGTTTTCCACTGGTCGAAGGTGTGGAGCAGATCAGTTTGTCAGCTGTGTCAACACATCTGCCATTTTCTTCTATACTGTATCAATTGACTCAAAACATGTTCCTTTAAGCATCGATTTCACTTTAGGGAAAAGAAAAAAGTCACATGGTGCCAAATCTGATGAATATGGAGGATGTTCAAGTGTAGTAATAATGTACTTATCAGCCAAAAACTGCTTCACATAAAGTGCTGTGTGAGCAGGCGCATTGTCTTGATGAAGAACGAAACCACAGTTCTGGCCTTTTTTTCTGACTCTCTCAGCTTTGTCAAAACTTCCTTATAATAATGCTGGTTCACTGTTCTGCCTTCTGGAACCCATTCTGACAAAATTATGCCCTTGATGTAAAAAAACAAAACAAGCAGTGAGCATGGCTTTGAATGTGGACTTGCTTTGACGTGCTTTTTTTCATTCTTGGTGATGATGGTGTTTTCCAGTGCATTGACTGTCATTTTGCCTCAGAATCATACCGGCAGATCCAGGTTTCATCACAAGTGATTTAAAAAAAAAAAAAAAAAAAAGCTTTGGGTCTGCCTCAAGTTGCTGCAGAATGTCAGCGCAAATTTCCTTGCGGCACTCTTTTTGCTCTGGTGCGAGAACCCTAGGGACCATCTTGGCACAAACTTTTCTCATGGTGAGGTCCTCATGCAAAATTTTCCACGCAGTGTCTTTGTCAATGTTCACGGATTCAGCTATGGTTCGGACACTTAGTTGGCAGTCTTCTCGAATAATCTGGCTGATTTTGTCTACAACTTCTTCAGTTCTTAAGTAGAAGATCATCCAGGGTGTTTATCTTCCACATTCTCACATCCTTCTCTGAATCTTTTGTGCCACTCAAACACATGCACGCGAGACATGCAGTCTTCCCTGTAGGCCTCAGTAAGCATTTGAAAAGATTCCGTTGGTGTTTTGTTCAGTTTTACTAAAAATTTCTAATTGATATGTTGCTCAACCTTTAAATTTAGCATTTTCCCAACACACAACAGACAGCACAGCTGCTTTAAACAATGATTGACAATTAATTGAACTGCCGAGAGTGTTGATGTGTGTCATGCAGGTTCAGACATGTTCAAGGTCACCACTCAAGTGTTCATAATCAGTTCTTCCTGATTTGTCTGAAAGGTAGAAACACAGTCTCATTATTCAATGGATAGACCGTAGAACCATAGAGTTGGAAGAGCTTTTAATAAATAAATAAATAAATAAATAAATTCTGAGTGTTATCTAATCTAACCCCCTGCCATGCAAGATGACATAATGAAAGCCCTCCTGAGAGATGGTCATCCAACCTTTGCTAAAAACCTCCAGAGATAGAGAATCCACTACCCTGTCCACTGTCAGTCAGAATCCACTGTCAGTCAGTTCATTCCACTGTTTATTTCTATATGTGTGTGTGTGTGTGTTTAAATACCTCCCTGGTTGCATTTTAACTGTGCTGAAACATACCACTGTCAAGCTTTATCTGCCAACACACTTCTTACTCATATTAACGGGTTAATGGGAGAGGCAGAAGGAGGGGAAGAGATTCCATGGAGCTTCCACCTTGTTTGTTTTTCCTTCTCTCCTTCCACCCCCCCTTCTAGCCACCTCTGTGGTGAGGGTCCCATCCCATCCGCCACAGGAAGCAGGTGATAAAACCACCATTGGCTTTTGGCCACCAGCCTCTCCCCAGCTGCTATAGTGGACATTGCTACAGCAGCCACCCCAGATGAGAATGTGACATGAGCATATAGATCCCAAAGCAAAAGAAAAGGAACAAAACCAGGGAGATTACTTCTTGCTGCACATGCTATGGCTTCCTCGGCTTTGCAGCCTGTAAGGCCTACAGCCCTCCAGACTCTACCTTTGCTTTCATCCACCCCAAAAGGAATTTAAAAGTATTGAAGTCCAAAGTTCACATAAGTCAATATGCTTGCAGTCATGCAGCTGCCCAGCCCCTTTAGTAGGTAATAGTCAGCACCTTTTAAAAAAATGAACAGTGCTACTCAGGACTTAAACATATACTGTACTGGTTAACCTCCACAGATTCAGTATCCACAGTTTCACTTATCCACATCCAAATATATATATATTCTCACTAGTTATTTCTAAGTCTTCCAATGTGATTCTGTGGTCAACTTCAGGTGTTTGTCCCATTGAAAATAATAGAGTTCCCTATTACCCATGGAATCAGGTATCCACAGGGGTATCGGAACATGTTCCCCACAGATACGGGGGTTGACCTGTACTGATTAGAGATCAAAAATGAAACTGAATGGCTGTAAAGAGATCCTCAAAGCATGTGCAGTATACCTCCCCCACTCCATGGGTAAGTGCTTTGGCCTGAAAAGGCTGCTGCCTTTGAGCTGGGCTTTAATGCTTCCTAACTTCAAAGAGAGACACGATGACAGGTCACAACCATCCCATTATGAAAGAAAAGAATAAACTGTGCATACGCTGAAGGAAACTTTTATTTTTGGTATTTATTCCCATAGTCTGAAGCTGAGCTCTGGGTAGAAATGAAACTGTGAAGTGGCCACTTAGAGGAAGAAATTCTATTTTTAGGTAACCAAAATAAAACCAAGGCTTCTTGACACCACATGTAAATAAAACAATTCCACTTTCCCTTATTAGGGTTGGAAATCAAGGGATACTAGCCAAGATTCTGTTCAACCTGGTTGAGTGGAAATCTATGCAATGGAGCCTCTGTTGCTGCTGTGTGGTAGCCCTAGTGACTTCACATTGGGAAATGTGAGATTGCAGTGGATCTCTCTAGCAGCATAAACAATTGGCAAGGCAGAAGCTGAACAACAACCAGTCATACCCCCACCCCCCGCCACCTCCACATACATGGTCTATCAGATAAATATATAAACAATCTTATTTGTAAAACTTCTTTGTAAAAGTAGCTTTACTTATAACTCATTTGTGCATAGTCAATATATGGTCTAATGGAGGAGAGAAAAAGAAGAGAAAAATGTCTGCGAGTTAGAGTGATACAGGAAGAGAGAGTGGGTTGGTCAAGTAAAACAAGCTGGAAGCCTGCAAAAATGCTAACTAGCATTTAGTGACTATAGGCATGTAAAGTTTGCTAACTCTTAACACTTCAAGCTGGGGTTCTGGATACATGTGTCAGTGGAATGTTGTTGCACAAGGAAATACTGAATACCTTCTTTTGCAATGACTGAAAAATGGCATATGGTAGTTTAATGGGAGGTTGCACCAGTGTATGCCACTAACATGGTTCTGGACAAAGACTAAGCAGTGGGTCAGCTTCTTGGATCTAGCCACATGCTCCTCATGATTTCCCCCTCAAATTAGAAAAGAAGTAGTAAATTCATCATCTGAGAGCTGGAAGCAAATTGGCTAATTAAAATACTAAGCTCAGAAAAGCTATCTTTTGGACTACAGTTCCCAGAATCCTCCAGCCAGTATGGCCAGTACTGTCTTCTCAAAGTTGGTGAGATTCTGGAGCTGGGCTGTGTTGTCTTGTGTTGCACTGCAGTGTGTTGCAGCGTTTTGGTCCAGCTCCTGCATTGCTACATGATTCTTCCTCAGTCTGTAAGGTAAACGAATTGAAACAACAACAGCACCAACGGGGATGGGTTGGTCATACTTGGAACAGGCCCAGTGAAATCTATAACACTTAAGGTAATCACAAAACTAACCTGAGACCTATTGATTTCAGTAGGTCTTCTCTAGGTATGACTAAGTTTGGATCCTACCCATTGTCTCCAGTGCATGTAGATGTGCTTCTAAGTGTTTGAAAATTTCACAAGATGTGAACTATCTTTAGATCTATTTTTTTTTTTAAAAAAATTGTTAACTGTAGCCACAAATCAAGCAAACAGAAGGTATACAGGCTGAGTATCCCTTATCTGGAATTCTGAAATCCGAAATACTCCAAAATCCAAAATCTTTTGAGCTACAACACAAATAGTGTAGTACATACCTATACATACTGTATTTGTGAGAGAGACGCAGCTGGAAAGAGGAGCAAGGATCTATGAAATGGCAGGAATTTCAGAGATCCTCAGTCTCTCTTCTGCCTCATTATGTCTCATTACATATATTCAAATACAGGTATTCCAAAATTCAGGGAAAAAATCCGAAATACGGAACACTCCTGATCCCAAGTGTTTTGGCTAAGGGGTACTCAACCTGTATTAAGTCTGCTGTGGAGCAGTTTGTGAAATAGGGGCGGGGTGAACGCTCTTTTGATGTAAAAACAATTGGATGGGGAAATAGAGTCCCAAAGGAGGAGGAGGACCATTTGCTATTGGAAAGGTTAAAAATAGTCTGGATAAATATATTTCTGGGAAGATGAGGGGCTTTGTGCAATACGCTGAGAGTTTGCTAGGCAAGCTGTCTGCCTAGCAAACTGTCTGATTCTGTCTTCAATTCATGAAGACAAAAGTTTTAACAGACTAAACAGAAGCACTTGTAAACACTTACAACCATCATCACCACAACTACTACAATAACTAGTATTCTATACAAGTTGACCACTGTATCCACGGATTCAGTATGCACGGTTTCACTTATCCATGTCTGAAAAAATATGTTATCTCTAGGTATTTTTAGGTCCTCCAGTGTGATTCTATGGTCAACTTCCAGCGTTTGTCTCATTGAAAATAATAGGGTTCCTCATTATCCATGGGTTCAGTTATCTATGGGGGGGTTCGGTCTTGGAACATATCCTCCACAGATACGGGGATTGACCTGTATCAGTGAATTAATTAAGTGTGCTAAACAACTGTTATGCATATTAGACAACCTATCTGTAACAGTTCAATCTATTTTGCTGGGCATCAGCTAAACTAGGAGGAGATCCATTTCTGGTGGCGATTGGAACATGAGTGAATGATATTCAGTTCCAAAAGTATCAACCATTAATGAACATTAACTCTTCTGGAGTACCCTTTGTTTTGTCCTGGAAACCTCTGAGAACCATTGTATATCACTCCAACTCCTATCCCTTTGGGGGAATTATTTCATATAAATTTCACCCTAAAACACCACCAAACTGTGCACAGTTCCACTTCCTTTCAACTCCACACAAGACTGTGTAGCCAGGTGTGTATGAATCCCCTGCTTTCCAACTTCACATCAGTTCATGTCACCAGTCTATTGTTCGGACCTTCTCACTGTCAGTTTACTTTGCAATCTCCACTCCCAGGATTGGTACAGTATAACCTGCAACCCCCTCACTCTATTCCTCTATCCAAACACTTCCTACTTTATTTGTTAGCCTTGTGTGACTACTTGAAGCCTGAGTGTATGTGCATGAAAAATAAAAATAGTACTGCAAGCCACAATGTTATGAGTTAGATCCCAGAGGGCTCCAAGGTTGACTCAGCCTTCCACCCTTCTGTAAGTCAGTAAAATTAATACCGATTTGTTGGGGGCAATTAGCTAAAAAAAATGTAAACCACTTAGGGAGTGCCTTGGCACTGATAAGCAATATATAAGTACCAACTAGCTGGACTTGGCACACCATACACCTTTTAAAAAACTCCACAAAAAATGCATGGTAGACCTCATGACAACCCTGTAAGGTAGGCTGGTGGATTTAAATTCCCCCTCCCTCTTCTTAGTGTTCCACACTTTTCCCGGAATTGCTGAGGGTGATTTGCTCTGTTGCCCTGCCACCGCCACCACCATCACCAGTTGACTGCCTGGGTCCTGTCGCAGGCAGCCTGTCACCACCACCAGTTGACTGTCTGGGTTCCAATGTGGGCCACAGATTGAGTGACAGGAGTGCATTGTGAGGTGGAGAGGGAATTTGCATGTGGGTAGTGATTGGTTGGGTATGGGCTGAATGTGTTTCCTGAGCAGCCAATCAGCACACTGGGAAAGGCAACATACCCAAGAGAATTTTATATATATAGAAGCTATTGCTATTGCTAAGTGTATCTACAGCAGGGATAGGAAAAGTACAGTCCTGGGGCCTCATGTATCCCTGCCCCATAGGCTGTCTTTGAAGCCCTTGAACCTTCCAGACTCCCCAGACTGGCCATTTTTCTGGCTAGTTTTTTTAAACAGTGAATTCCTTTTCCTGAAAAGCTCCAGGAGCAGTGGCTCACCTTTTCAATAGGTTGCAGAGCCACCCACATTGTTTAATATAACAAACAAACAAACCCATACCTTCCAGCTGTCTTTATTTGGCAGGGATAGTCTCAATGAACCCTCTGCCATCCCCCCTTTTTAGCTGCTTTTAAAATGTCCCAGTTTCTCTCTCCTCCTCTACTTTCCCCCTTTGCCCTTAGCTTACTTCAGTTGCTGCAAACTGAATTCAAAGTGCAAAAGTAGATTTTACTGAATTCAGCAAAGTGAAGAGAAGAGGGGATGGAATCTTGTCCTTCTCAATAGAGCTAGGCAAAAGCAAACTGCTGTAGCTACTCTTAGTTTCTGTGTTCTTCATCATTAATTATGTTTGCCATCTTAACCACACTCTGATGTTTCTTGGCTATATGTGTCCTGGTTTTCATTGGTGAAATGTTGGAGAGTATGAAATACCTCCTCCCCCCCTTTTCTTTTTCCAAAACCAAAACTGGATTTCTTGCCATTTGTTTCAAAGCATTTTGTTTGGTTGGTTTTGTATTTTTGGTGCCCCATATGGCCCTTGAGAATCTAAGGGGAAGAAAATTGGCCCCTTGACCTGTCACAGTGGTCTACCTTGATCTACATCTAAGGTTGCCAGGTGTCCCTTATTATAAGGGATGCCACTTATTTAAGGGACAGAACGTGTGTCCCTTGTAGGAGTGGCAAATACTTTTTAAAGGGATGTCCCCTATTTGAGGGTTGGAAAGTTTTTATACAGACTGAACAAAATGCCACAAAATCCCATATATTACTGTGTCGACCCTTCAGAAAGTCAGAAATGTGTTCATCTTGTAATTTATGAATGCAGGCAAAGTGTTAACTTTACAGAAAAATGCACAGGTATGTTAACTGAAATCAACTTTCCTTTGGTATTTAGGTAGAACATGAACTCGTTGAAAGCTGCTTCCTGATTGTCAGCTCTGCAAGTCATGGACTTTGTCTGTCCCTTATTGCTATCTTCCAAAACTGGTAACACTATCTATATCAGGGATTTCTGCCATGTTAGTGTCAAGCTGAAGGAGGCTTAAAGCAATGAATATGCAATGCCTCTATCTAAAAGGGCAGGGGGGAAATGCTATCTAGGAAATGCTATTGATGGCATCAGAATATATATTTACATGGCTTCGGTGACACTCTTTTAAAGGCAGGCAAAATATTTGGATGGGTAAAGACTTCAATTAGGGCACATCCAGATTGATTTAAAAGACCAGAAAGTCTCAGGGCCCATCTACACAAGGGGGAAAAAAATCTAAAATACCTTGTAGTATTGGCATCTCACAGCAGCAGCGACATGTCTAAACAGTTTTTCTGGCCTTGGAAGCCCCAATAAGCCTCACATTCCTGATGGTGGCTGCGAGTGATTCACTCACGTTAGTTCTTCACCACTGCCATTTTTTTTTAAAGTCACCCCAAGGTGTGCTGGTGCCATAGAGTGATTCTCCAATTTGATAAGAAAGCAAAACAGAAAATATTGATCCTTTTTATTGTCTTAGCAAGCGATCACTAACACGAAAATCCAACATGGCAGCAGCGGGCACTTGCCCTCCTAGTAAGCCCTGCCCCCACTCTCACCCGTCCAATCAGCTTTGTGCTTCCCTTTGAGCTTTTTATTGTTCTATAGTCCAAATGAGCAAAAACGTGCACCCGCCTTGCGGCTTTCGAAAAAGTACGGGGAAATCTGTGAAGTCTTTTACCCTGCTGTTTTTGCTGTTTTGGGGCCCCCCTCCTTCCAAATAGTATGGATTGGCGCTGGATCCTGTTTAGACAGGTAGGATTCCCAGCGAATTCCATGAGGGGTATTTTCACCGTTTAGATGGGCCCACAGATTTTGTTCCTGTTCTTTTCAATTTTATTTTGGAGATCCATTCAGCTTTTGTTTATCCCAGAATATTTTCTGTCAGCTCCTGGTATTATCAGGTTGGTTGATTTTAACCCAGTATAAAATCAGAAAGACTAGGAATAAAATCTGGGGCTTTCTATCAGTCTGAATGTGCTGTCAGAGAAAGTGGAGTTGCGGGGGCAGAGAATGTGCAGCTAAAATAAGCCATGCTAAGCTTCTATAACTGGCCAAGCCAGACAGCTATCTTTGCGTTCCTGTTTATGTCTCATCCATGCTTTTCTCCAGTTTTACTGGGCATAAAAAGTCCTCCTGAACCCTGGAAATCCCTGGCTATTTCTATTTAGTATGTTGTTGAGGATTGACTCTATATCTTCTTCTTCTTCTGCAAATCAGTTATTTGTATAATTGTACATTCTGCATGATTTCATTTTCTGTGAGCATGAAGACTTTCAGAGTAGAAGAAACCATAGCTCCTGTTGGAAAAGGAATGGATCTAAGCAGATAATTACTTTTAATAAGTAATCTAGCATGTTGGTTCAAACCTCAATAAAGTTACTTTTTGGACTACAATTCCCAGAATCTCCCAGCCAGGTAGCGGAAGCATTCTGGAATGTATATTCCAGAACGTGACTCCAGAAAGTAATTATAAAATAACTCTGGTCACAGTTAATATCAGATTGACATTTTCAATATTGTAGCATCACTGAAAAGACGTGGCATAATTAGAAGAGTGCGATATATAGCATAGTGTAATGGTTTAACTATTTTACTAGGACTGCAGGAGACCAGGTTTCAAATCTCCACTCAAGCATGGAAATCCTGTGAGTGACCTTGAGCAAGTCGCACTCTCTCAACCTAAGAGGAAGGCAATGGCAAACCTCCTTTTAAATAAAACTTGCAAAGAAAGCCCTGTGACAGGGCTACCATAAGTCAGTCAACTGAAGGTACCTACATAATAACAGTTAAAAGGGTCTTGTGTGATTTAGGAGAATGGAGTATTACAGAAAGACAATTCTGAAGTGAGGGGGGAAAATCAGGTAACATACAGTCACACACTCAGGCTTCTTATGGCTTGTATGTCTTCACAATGTATGTCTGTTCAGAACTACGTTCCAGTAAGCTCAATGAGGTTGACACCTAGGTAAATGTGTATTTGATTGCAGCCAAATACAGACATTTATGACATCATATGCATTTCTGACACAGGCTGTTGAAAGGAACAGAGAAGTCATGGGAAAAACCTACCAATGGAATCTAAAAATTATCCATTTGGAATTATACCTTTACACCCTTCAGTTTCTCCTTTAAGGATGACAGTCCTTTTTTAAAAAAAAGCACCGTTCTCAACTGGACCACATACATACAGTACATGGACAATTTCCCTACCTGTTTTGCTTTTCTGATGTCTGGTTTCAGCAAGGTGCTTGACCCCTAAGAGTCTTGGGTCAGAATAGCAGCTTCTCCCCTGAAGGAGGACCAGCTGGTTCTTGCCATGAACTTGTTCTGTAAAAATGCTAGTTTGGCTATAATTACATAGCGAGCTTATAATAGCTTACTTAGGGCTTGTCCATATGGGGAGGTGGGAGAGAATGGATTGCTCCGCAGTAATGGCAAATTGCAGCAGCTGCAATTTGTCTTAATGGTGTTTTGGCCCCCAAAAGCTTTGCATGCCTGCTGGCCAAGATGGCAGCCGTGAGTGAGATACTCGCATTTTTAATTTGCCACATCTGAACTTTTTTAAAAACAACAACAACAACTATTTCCCATTATGTGCTTCAGTGATATTTTGCCTGTTAAAAAAAAGAGAAAAAAGAACACCCCATTTCCTCACCTTAGTGCTTGTTTGCTAAGGCAAAAATTCAACATGGTGGCACTGGGCACTTGCCCTGTTAGCAAGCCCTGCTCCCCCCCTTATTCAACTAATCAGCTTTGTGGGTTGCCATTAAGACAACACGTGTTCTCCTGGAGTTATACAAGGATTATTTTCACCATTTAGCCAACCCCTCAATCTCTTCAATCAAATGCCATAGGAGTTTGGGCAGTGCTGCCTTTCTCAAAAGGGCCTAAATACCCTAAAGGCACCAGATCCTGCCCTATCTTGGAAGCTAAACAGAGTCAGCCTTGCTTAGTACTTGGATAGGAGACCACCAACAAATACCATGTGCTCAAGGCTATATTTCAGAGGAAGGAACTGGCAAAACCACCTCTGAATATTCCTTGCTTAAGAAAACCCAATGAAATTCCTAAGTTGACAGGCCACTTGAAGGCACATAACACATACATACCTTCCTGAAGCTGGTGCCCTCCTGATGTGTTCAGTTGTAGGGAATTGTAGTCCAACATAGCTCGAGGGCATGATCTGGGAAGAAATCTGGTAGAGTGGTACAGAGAAGGATAGTCAAGCCTACAGAAGCCAGAAACATACCCAAGGAGGCAGGTATGGACTTGCTTAAGAGCTAGTGGGGTGGCAGTTCTGAATCATACACCTGTTCCACCCTTTCCTTTAACCAAGTTGATGGTGCTACAGGACATTCAGCACCAATGGACATCCTTCTCTTTCCTGGAAGACAGAATGTTCCTACACTGCCAGGACCACCCCATCTAGCTTTATCTTCCATGTTAGCAATTTTCAAAGAATCAGACATGTTCACCTGTTTCAGTTTGAAAATAAAAGAAGTAAAGGGGTGGAGAAATGATTCTCACAGAACTTTTAAGTCTGTGTTTATTCATTTTAGCATGCAATTTCATGGATTAAAACCCACTTGCTCAGGTGCCATATCAGAGCATCCAAGGAAGTGAATTTTGACCCATGAAAGCTCATGCTCAAATAAATAAACAAGCCTGTTAGTCTTAAAGACTGTAAGAGTCTTGCATCGTAGAAGCAGTGGATGCTTCAGACAAAGCCATGGGGACTTTCTGCTGAATCAATTGATTTTTCATATTAACAGATTTTACAGACAGATACACATACCTCCTATCCACAAAGTGGCAACCACAACTCTTAGCCCAAGTGAGCCAACTTGTACCCCTCCAGATGCTGTTGGACTGCAACTCCCATCCTCCCTCACCACTGGGTATCCTGCCTAGGGACTTGCTGCCCAACAACATCTGAAGGGATGCAAGTTGCCCATTACTGCTCTAATCAATCAGTTTATTTGAAATTTGTCCATAATGAGTTTAAACTAACTGAAAACAGAATTTTCTCTGTCTCAAGAGCATCCTCTAACTCTATCATGCATCATACAGTGACTCCATGTTTTTTTAAAAAAAGAGGTCTCCCTTTCATTGCAGATTTTCACTCTCAACAAATCTAATTCGGGCTAGCCAAAGGAAATGGTTAAATCAGCAGTGTTCCTGCTTGCTTCCCACTTTCATGCTCCTATATGGCCAAGTGAACTCCAAAGCATTTGGAAATGCAAGGGGAAATTTCTTATTTAGGCAGGAGTAAGCCACACCACTGCTCATCTTCTACCTTCAAGCTTTTTATTCCAAGCATCTGAGGCTGACAGTTTCCCAACCTACATCTTAACAGGCTCCAGGTTTGTCCTCTTAGAGACAAACGTAATAAGCTCCCCTTCCCACAAAAACATATATGAAAAAAAGAAGAAGCATGAATTACAAATATTGTGGGAGCAAATCCCATCACAAGCAAGCATAGACCTTTAAATATCAGGTCTGTGTAACTGGACCAATGGCTGAGAACAGGCAGAGTCCATTATTACAGCCCCAGAGGAATCCAGCTCATCCAGGGAAAAATAAGTCAGGAAGAGCACCAGCAACCCCAGCTCTTAGACTGTCAAGTCGGCTCTGGTGGATGAGCGAGATGACCGGCTGCTCTTGGTGGAGTTTTTATGATGGAAGGGGGCCTTGGGCTCATAGTGGTTGGGAATCTGGCCATGGGATGGTGTCCCATTGGTGCCCCCATCTGCTGGGGCCAGGAAGTGCTGAGATTTCTCTTGTTTCTGATTGGACCAATTGTCCTGCTGTTCGTATGATGCCGCGGTAGGAGGAGGGGCAATGGTGCGACATCTCCGGCACCGGTTCTTGAACAAAAGGTGAGCCAGCTCCACCAAGCTGAGGAGAGCCGAAACCAGCCCCACCATGAAATAGAACTGGATGAAGATGGTCTTCTCGGTTGGGCGAGAGACAAAGCAGTCAATGAGGTGAGGGCACATACGATGCTCACAGATGTACTGGTATTCCACTTGGAAGCCGTATAGCATCCATTGTCCAACAAGAAAGCCGATCTCAGCCAAGATCCTCACAACCACATTGACTATGTAGAATGTCTTGATGTTTTGGGTGCGTTGGCTGGTCTGGAGATCACATTGTAGTTGAGCCTTCTGCCCGGCCCGGTTGGCTTCCTCCTCAGCTGCATCCATTTCTTTCAGGCTGCGGTTTATCTTTGTGGTCTGGTGCATGGAGTAGATGACAAAGAGGACAGCCGGGGCTGAAAGCACCACAATGTGAAAAACCCAGAAGCGGTAGTGAGAGATGGGGAAGGCCAAGTCATAGCAAATCTGCTTGCACCCAACCTGCTTGGTGTTGCACTCAAACTCTTCCTGCTCATCATCAAAGACGTCACTGCCTACTGTGGCCAGGATCAGGATACGGAAGATGAGCATCACCACCAGCCAGAAGCGGCCCACCATGGGCGAGTGCTCCTGCACGGCATCCAGAAGGGAGCTCAAGAACCCCCACTCACCCATGGCTGCTGTAGTGGAAAATGATTTAGTATTAGTAGTAGACGTAGTAGTAGTGGTGTTTCATTTATACACCACTCTCCCCCCAAAAACTGGGACTCAAGGTAGCTTACAAAACTTCAAACAAGACACATGCAAAAGCATAGGTTAAAAACATACAAAAAGGTATTGCTAAATTGCATCTAAATTGTCAGGATGAAAATGGAGAGATGAACCTCACTGGAGTTCCCTTCCTGAGTTAGTGACCTCATTCAAGGTGCATACATACAATTATCACAGAGTAGTGGTCGGAGAGGCAAGGCAGCCAAAGGCTGTCAGAAGCCAACCATTAAACAGCAAGGCTTCATGTGCCTTATTCATCACAGGTGTGTCTTGTTAACAAGACAGGAACTTACTAGAGTCAAAGTGAAGCACTAAGGACAGTAGTCACACTAGGGATGGAAGAAATATTCAAAAATATTCAAAAAATGATTGGAAAAGGTTTTTCTTGAAGGTTGGGAAATCCTGGTGAGAAGAATCCTGGATTGATGAGAATCTTTGCAGTTTGGGACTTATTCTACATTAAATGTGTGTGTGCATATGCAGAAAACAGCACTTTCTGCTCAGGAAATAACTTTTTCTCATGGAAAAAAAGCTGCGCAGAAATATTTTCTGTGCAGAACATGCTATTTCTTGCACAGAAAAAGCTGTTTCATGCACATAAAGATTATGTGTGAATTTTGTGCAGAATAATTCACAACCTGTAAATAGTGTTCCAAAAACTGCAGTTTTTGAAGACTCTCTTACAGCGGGAAGATTAAATTACTTGTTGCTTCCTTTGAGAACAAACCTAGCAAAAAATTACATTCCCAAAGTAGCACAAGGAGTTTTTAACAATGATTACTTTGGTAGTCCAGTGGCAGATGGGTCCTGGCTAATGATCAGTAAGTTTTTCATAGCTTGAAACTGGGCTTAGGGAAGGACTGTCTGTCTGCACATGAACTTCAGCTCCTCCTGCCACTAGAGGTTTGGCAGCTGACTACAATGCAAGGTGGTGCTCTGTGCTGGCACACTTTTTTGGCCTTTGGGTGGGAATATGGACAAAATTTTTGGAACTGGTGGATCCAAAACCACCATTGATATGCCCCTGGAAAAGAGGTGAGTTGTGTATGCTCCCTGAGCATCTTGCTGGTTGGTGGCACCAAAAAACGAAACCCAGAAACATGAAGTTAGTATCAGGATGCACAAGCAGATGGGGGAATTTGGCTTAAGGGCACCTTCATCCATTTTACTACACTTTTCAGGTTGGAATCTTGATGTGGAATTCAAATGCAGATTCACAAAATGGTCTTAATCCTATTGTTAGTCGCAACTGGAGTAGATCTGCTGAAACAATTGGATTCACCTACACATTGACTCACCATGCAACAATGGATGAAATGGATCTACTCTAGTTGGGACTAACGAATAAGATCCTAGCTATTTTATCTTTTCTCTTGATTTGGATACAGCTTCTGCCATTCTTGTCAAAATTAGTAGCAAGGATGCTAGTCTAGGCAGAGGGTAAATTCAGTCACAGGGGACATTCATTCAAGCAGGCAGCTGCCCAAACATCAAGGTTGATTGGCTTAGCTGTGCCTCCAAAGGGATGTGGTTTCAATCAGAAAGTGTTTCTAACAGCTTCACTTGGAGACCTATTTAGAAATAGGCCTTGTTTGTTTCTTTGTCAATGAGAAACCACTGGTTTACTTTTCAGAATATTACCACCACAACTATTGTATAGGGATTGCTCACACAACCACAATGATGTGAACTGGAGAGTAGCTGGGAGGAGGTTCCTATAATCTATAGGAGGAAGGACAACTGGCTGTACACCAGGGTTCTAAGTCCACATTTTAGTCGGGAGAAGAGAAGGTTGAGAGGGGACAGCTGCTCCAGCAGAAAGGAGCTTACTTGTGGTGTTCCACAGGGTGCCATCCTGTCCCCGATGCTGTTTAACATTTATATGAAGCCGCTGGGTGAGATTATTCGCAGTTATGGGGCTGGGTGTTATCAGTACGCTGATGACACCCAGATCTATTTCTCCTTGCCCCGATCATCGGCCTCGAATTCCGATGGCGTCTCTCCTCTTAATGATTGTCTTAAAGCAGTAATGGGCTGGATGAGGAAAAACAGATTGAGATTAAATCCAGATAAAACGGAGGTGCTCACGGTAGCGGCCCCCAAACCAGGAGTTGGGTTGCAACCTCCAGTCCTGGACGGGGTCACACTCTCTGTTAAGGACTGTGTTCGCAGTCTGGGGGTGCTCCTTGATTCATCGCTTCAGATGACGAGTCAAGTGAATGCGACAGTCAGGAGCGCCTGTTATCAGCTTCGGCTGATACGCCAGCTGCGCCATTTCCTGGAAGTAAGGGACCTCGAGACTGTGGTGCACGCGCTGGTAACCTCCCGTCTAGATTTCTGCAATGCGCTCTACATGGGGCTGCCCTCATGCTTGGTCCGGAAACTTCAGTTGGTACAAAATATGGCAGCCAGAGTGGTCTCAGGAACATCTCGGAGAGACCATATAACTCCAGTACTAAAATCTCTCCACTGGCTGCCAATCAGTTTCCGGGCCCAGTATAAGGTGTTGGTTATTACCTTTAAAGCCCTAAATGGCTTGGGTCCAACTTATCTCCGGAACCGCCTCCTCCCATACAATCCTCCCCGTGCACTCCGGTCCTCTGGGAGGAATTTGCTTCAGCCACAAAAATCTAGGCTGTCTGCAACCTCCCAGAGGGCCTTTTCGGTAGTCGCCCCCAAATTGTGGAATGTCCTGCCGAATGAGATCCGTCAGATAACGAGCCTGAGTGGCTTTAAAAAAGCACTAAAGACGGATCTCTTTCGGCAGGCCTTTCCTAATTAGATCCCGGCCTCAGGGGATCCTGGCCTCTTCTAGGCTGCTGGCCATTTATTATATTTTATTGTATTTATAGTTTTAAATGTGATTTTAGATTAGTTGTTTTTAATTTATATTTGTTTAATGTTTTTTTATGGGGGAGGGTGGGAGTGGGGGTGTTTAGGGATTTTATTTGTATTGTATTTTAAATTCTGTAAGCCGCCCCGATTGTTTTAACAGAGGGGCGGGGTATAAATAAATTTTATTATTATTATTATTATTATATGATAGCCATGTTTAAATGTTTGAAGGGATGTCATACTGAGGATGGAGCAAGCTTATTTTCTGCTGCTCCAGAGACTAGGACATGGAGCAATGGGTTCAAACTACAGGAAAAGAGATTCCACCAAAACATTAGGAATACCTTCCTGACAGTAAGAGGTGTTCAGAAGTGGAATGCACTGCCTCGTAGTGTGGTGGAGTCTCCTTCTTTGGGGGTTTTTAAACAGAGGCTGGATGGCCATCTGTCGGGAATGCTTTGATTGTGTATTCCTGCATGGCAGGCGGTTGGACTAGATGGCCCTTGAGGTCTCTTCCAACTCTATGATTCTATGAAAATGTTTGATGAACATTGTCTAAGTGGTTGCTATAAAGGTCACCAGTCACAAAGGAGAAGATTTGGTAACTTAACTGGTGACCTGGTACAGGCAATTATGGGATAGGAATCCTGTTCCTTTCTCTCCCAGTCTCCCTTTGGTCTTCTGAATGACCTCTTAACTTTTAAGATGTCTTCACCCCCTCTCCCTCCCACCTTTTAAGCAAGTCGATTTCAACTCTAAACAGGCTGTGAAATGGCTATGAGTTTGGGAAGTGGAACTGGAGCTGGATGTTTTATGTTTGTTGCTGAGTTATCTGGAGAGGAGGCAGAGATAAAATCAGACAGCTCAGTGGGTCTAGGCTGGCTGAGTGTGTGAATGGCTGCTGGGGACAGATTGGTGTACCAGAGAGGGATGGTACTTTCCCATTGAGGATCGGGCAGAGAGAGAAAACGAATGCATGTAATACATAGCAGTCTTTGCCAAATGTCTGATAACTATGACACGTTTATCTTCAGAATTAAACTTGGAGGCATGCTGCATTCTTGCCCTGGCAAGCGCTATTTTTAGAGTGTGTAATAGTAAGGATTAGCCACTTGTTGTGGGTTTTGTGTGTGTGCATGGATCCCTCTTCACGGCATGCCTCCTGCTTGGAACAGTAACTCATGCAGAGATACAAGAGAGGCAGCCTCTTCTGGCAGCTGCTGACCCTACTGTCTGTCTGCATCAGGAGCAGCTGCACCATACAGAAATTAACCATCTGCAGAAGAAGTGAGGATTGAAGGAAAGCAGGCCAGCAGTGAATCTTGAAGAAGTGGAGGACACAGTTTTACTTCAGGTGGGCAACTGTGGCCTCTCAAAACCTTTTTACAGTTGTCCCTCCGTATCCACGGATTTGGTATCCACAGATTTAAATACTGCATTCACAGCTTAAGAAAATAGTATTTAAAAAATAATAATTCAAAAAACAAACCTTGATTTTGCCATCTTACATAAGGGACACCATTTTGCTATGCCATTGCATATAATGTGACGTGAGTATTCATGGATTTTGGTATCCCTGGGGGGGGGGTCCTGGAACCAAACCCCAGAGAATATGAAGGGACAACTGTAGTTACAGGTGCCCCCTCCCGTATCCATGAGGGATATGTTCCTGGACTTACTGTTTATAAGTGAAACTGCAGATAATAGCAAACCCTATTAAAATAAAGGACTTCTGATACAACATACCATAGTTGTGTTGGAGGGCCTAGTGATTTCTAGAGAGGACACCTCTCTACGCATTTTCCGGCACAGCTCTATGGTATGTGTCCCTCTTTTTTCAGACATGGATAACTGAAACAGTGGATATTGGTTCCACGGACACAGTAGGCGACCTGTAATTCATTATCTCATGGTGCCCTTGCTTCTCTCCACCAAATCTTTGCTGCCACCTCCCTGCATCTTCTGCATGTGGCACCTGTCTCATTTTGCCTAATAAGTAAATAGTCCATACCTTTAGAAATCAAAATAACTGGCAACTAATGGTGATGGCAATCAGCTAAAATTTGGGTAAACATGTCTTTTAAGTTTGGACCTTCAATATCTCATCCTAGTGCTGCATTTGGGAGGAGGGGGAGCCATAACGTTAATTTCCCTGGCTGCTGGCTCAGGCCAGAGGCCAAGCAAAGTTGGCTGTCATCACTGTTTCTCATAGTAGTAGTAGCAGCCTTAGCAGCCGATTCCACAGTTTATCTGTGGAACTTCTCTTTGTCCTGAATCTATGACCATTCAGCCCCAGTGGATGCTTCCAGGCTCTAACATTATTAGATGGGAGGGGAATGATTTTCCTATCTACTTCCTCCACACCTTGTATACGTTTCTACACTACTATCCTGTTTCTCCTCCCTTACTTGACATATTGGCTCTGCTGCGTTATATTAATAGGAAATATTCTATACCCCAGAGGTCTGCTTGAGTCCCATGCTTGGAGAAAGGTGGGATATATTTGAATAAAATAAAATAAATAGCTTTTATTAATTACACTGTATGTTGTTTCACAGCCGAGCAATTATGCCTTTCTGTTAATACCAAAAAAGCAGTTATATTTTATTCAGACAAAAAGGATTAATGTAAGAATTTAGTCTGCTGAAAACCATGGTCAGGAGGTAGCTCTAATGTGTATATATACTTTTACATCTAGCTAGAGTTAATTCACAATGTACATCACAAACTGACATTTAGTCACATGCAACCTTATATTTGTTAAGATTTAAACGGTAAATATTTAATTGATCCAAAATAGTGTTTTGCCTGAAAAAAATAAGTGTATGTCTCTGTGTCTGTTTTAAAAAGTTTTCCTGTGTGTCTACTTTTTAACATCGTGTGTACACCTTGAAATTAAATGGCTTCTTCCAAATGCTGATGATTATTCTTAATTTTAGTATTTTTGCAGCACATTTTGGTGTACACAGCAAGTGGCAGTCCCTGTCTTATTTAGCTATACTGTAGTGCCCTAGCTTCACCAGCCCCTGGATGGAAGCACACAAAGATTAAGTGGAGATGTTCATTCGGGCACCACACTCTACAAGATGGTATTAATCCTCTTGTAGACTGAATAGCTCTGCAATTCTACCTCCTCTTATAAAAACAGACCTACCTACCTATTCAAAAGTTACCTATGGAATAGCGTAAGTACATTTTCAAAAGAGTAATACAGTACAACTTTGAGAGACTAAATAAAGATGCCAGATCCCATCTAAGCTATGCAGGGTCAGGCCTGGTTAGTACTTGGCTGGGGGACTGCTAAGGAACACCAGAGGATGTAGAGTCTATTCAGAGGAAGGCAATGGCAAACCACCTCTTGCCTAAGGAAACTCTATGGAATTCATGGGGTCTCCATAAGTTGACAAGCACCTTGAAGGCACACACACAGACACACTTTACAACTCATGCCTCCTTACTCACCCATCCCCAATCTACCTCTAAACTGATGCCTGTCTTCTGAAGTGTCCTACCTGTTGCTTGCGATGCTGCCTGCTTCTCGTCTGGTCTAAAGCAGTGTCCCCAGCCCTGCTGCCAGCATTTCCTTCTTTGTTCTCCCCTCACTAGTTTAAACTCTGGCTAGAATAGTGGCACAGTACGGGAGAGAGAGAGGCAGGATTTTCCCCTCTAGTTCTGGCTGGAAGCTTTTAAAGTGACAGGGCTGTCCCTAGCTGAAGAGTGGCATTCATTCCCTCAAGGCAAGTGGATGCCCAAGTCTAGTCCCTTTACCTCTCTGAGGGGAGGCAGGAACAGATACAGTCTTGTACTTTAAGGGCAACAAGGAGAGGCTATGCCAACCTAATTTTCACTTCATTTTATAAAGAGTCAGATTTTTCAATTCACTAATTAAAAAACAACAACACCCAGGGTGCTTTATCATAAAAGACTAATCTCCTCCACTCCCTGCAAAGGGAGCCAAGAAACAAAATGACACCAACCCTATTTTCTTTCTTACCTCTCACTGAGCTGAGACTCCTCATCTCTGGCCATTTCGAAATGGGACCAGAGAAATATGTGTGTGTATGGATTTCAGTTTGGGAGAATTTCAGTTTCTCACAGCTGGCAACTTTCTTCTCCACTCACATCTGATGATGATATGAAGATGCCCTAAATTAGAGCAACCGTTATAGAGCCAGTGTGGTATAGTGGTTTGAGTGTTGAACTAGGATTCCAGAGCCTTGGGTTCAAATCCCTACTCAGCCATGGAAAGACACTGGGTGACCTGGGGCAGGTCACACTATCTCAGCCCCAAAGGAAGGCAAAGGCAAACCTCCTGAACAAATCTTGCCAAGAAAACTCCATGATAGGGTCACCGTTTTTGGGACATCACCCAAGGAGACCTTCTGCTGTGCTTTTTGCAACCGGACTTGTTTGTCTCGGATTGGCCTTTTTAGTCATCAGCGCTCTTGCAGAAAGCGCGGGATGAGTCCTTCCTGAATCTTTGTTTGCGAAGAAAAGCCAGAGAGAGAGAGAGAGAGAGAGAGAGAGGGTCACCATAAGTCAGAAACAACTTTTGAAGGTAAGCAACAACAACAGCAACTTAAATTAGACCTTTGGTCCAACTCTACTCTTCTAGGCTGCTGGCCATTTATTATATTTATTGTATTTATAGTTTTAAAAGTGATTTTAGATTAGTTGTTTTAATTTATATTTGTTTAATGTTTTTTTATGGGGGAGGGTGGGAGTGGGGGTGTTTAGGGATTTTATTTGTATTGTATTTTAAATTGTGTAAGCCGCCCCGATTGTTTTAACAGAGGGGCGGGGTATAAATAAATTTTATTATTATTATTATTATTATTACAAAACCTTAAGGACATTTTTTCCCTCAGGCTTGATAACGGAGACCTTGTAAACTAGAGATGTTACAAATTGAGTCTCTCAGATGGACCTTACTCATGCAGAACAGACACTCTGCTACTGATTCATGAGCACTTAATCATTAAAAAAATCCCGGGATTGCTTAGCACTAGAAAAATACAAGGTACAACAATGGCCATCTAAGCCAATGCTTCTCCTGATCTTTTTGGATTTCAGCTCCCCAAATCCATGACCATTGACCATGCTGTGTGGCATGTCTATGAGAGGAAGATACCTGCAGGGTCAAGGGTTGAGAACCACTGATCTAGGCCAACCATCTGCCAGCTGAGGACATCTACTACTAGCATCCCTGATAATGTGGCCACCCAGTTTCTGTTCTAAAATCTTTATGACAGGAAACCCTTCCACCTCTCCAAGATAGTCTTTCCTACTGTTGAATAACTCTTACTACTCAGACGCTCCTGCAAATGTTTATGCAAAATCCTTTTTCTTGTCATTTGAACCTGTTTGTTCAGCTCCTCTGAAGCAGCTTTTCCAATGTGGTGGCCTTTGTATGTTCTGGACTATGGCCAAGAACCACTAACAGTAAGAATATTTGGTATCTTTTTTAAAGTAGAGTACACGAGGGACTAATGCATTATGAGCTTGTGGTAAAGACAGAATAAATTACTCCGGATGGTCTTACGAAGTTTTTTTAAAAAAAACCCTTACACTTATTGCCTCAGGAAATCCATCTTGGGATAGGAAAGGAGGTAGAAAAAGGAAGTAAAGCAAAAAGGAAGCAGGAAGGTTCCATCTGCCATGCTGCCTTACCACATGACATTGTCGATCTTCTGGGATTCTTTCATTCGGTCCCGAGGGAGACCAACGGCTTTTATCAGACACATGAAATACAGCATCATAATGATGCCACATAAACACGAAAGGGCATGCAGATCAGACGACGTTGCCCTTTTATGTTTATGTACTGGCCATAAGCCTTCCTTTTTTATTGACGACCAAGCTGTCAATAGATCGGCCATGGCGATATTTTGCCAGCATTGCTGGCGTATGAAACCTTGCCAATTACCTCTCGTCATTGCACTGTCTATAGTCGGTCCAGCCAGAACACTTCCAGGTGAGATTGCGACATCCGGGTAGGTGACACACTTTTTATGACCCTCTCCAGTTTACTTGGGACTTTTTTTTAGTGTGTTTATGTGCTTTTTGTTATTTTTACTGTCTTATTTTTGTTTTTATTTTTGAATTTCCCACGCTATGCATTCTCGTGAGAATATGCGGGATTTCAATAGAGGAAGTGAACAGAGCTCTGTTCACTCCTCATTCATTGCTGGGAAGCCTTTTTCCGGGATGGAAGGTAAGTGTGGCATGGGGAGTCCTTTTGCGCCATAAAACCAGCAGAAGTTATGCCAGCAAAAGAACGGGGTTTAGGGGTAGTCTGATAAAGTTCCAAGGTAAAACCACATCTTTTTGCTAACTGGTTTTTCCAGTTAGCAAAAAGACACGGTTTTACCTTGGTCCCCCACAGGACCAAAACGAAAGAATGACAACGTCATGTGGTTAAGGCACCATGGAAGATGGAACCTTTCTGCTGCACAGCCGCTTTACTTTAGTGTGTGGTAAGCCCCATAGTCACAATTTTAACACTATTGCCATGATCATAACTCATCTCTCCGATCCACTTTACCAGGCATAAGCTGCATGAGGAGATGGAGATCCATTCTGCTGATGATCCGAGCATGGCTGAATAACATTTCTGTCAGGTTTGGGCAGCGGCAGGGGGAGGTCGGACCAGGAGAAGTTACTCAGTTTAGTACTGAGTTAAGTATAAGCTGATGCAAGATTACAGCCTATAACGGACAGGTTGCTTACCTGTAACCATAGATTCGAAAACCGGCTATATCATACATTATGGGACTCATTGAGGCAAATGAGGCAACGTGAGTGGCCGTCGGAGCTGGGCAATTTCGCCTGGCAGATGACACACTGTTTAAACCCAGTTTTAGTGGCCATAGCAGACACAAAGGCGATGGAATCGTAGTCAAAACCGGTCCAGGTCAAGCAAAAAACCAGAGATCAGAACCAAGCCAAGAGAAGCGTGAAAATCGTTGTCAGAAGTCCGAGTCAAGCCAAAAATTTCTCAGCACAAACAGAATCAAGGGGAGAGAGATAGAATCGTCATCAAAAATCCAATCTGAGTCAAACCAAAAGCGAAAGTGAGTAAACTAGCGAGCGAAGGTTCCTTCGCTGGCTCTCCTAGCCGACGTGATCGCAACCAGGAACGCTGTCTTCATGGAAATCAGACGTAGGTCATATGTAGCCATCATCTCAAAGGGAGCTTTGGACAGTGCGCCAAGACCAGCTCCAGGTTCTTGGGGTCCACTTATCTGGTTGAGGTGGTACCCGAGCGCCTGTCGGTGAGCCTTGTGGGGATGACTTGTGAGAAGGTGACACTTCCCTGGATGGGGATCTGGAGGCTGACCCCGCTGGAGATATCTCCTTAGCTCTCTCACTGTCAGGTGGTAGGGTGTCCGGTACCGCTTTAGGTGTAGACTGCTCCGTTGGTTGTCTAGTGATGGGCCGGGCTTGTCCTTTATCCGTACTCATCGGGTGGTACCAGGTAGGGTCCCTGTATCTTCTATGCCTGTAGTGGTGTGAGGAGGGATCGTAGGCGTCGTCATAAAAAGGGTACCGTGGATCGTGGTCCCAGTGGCGAGAGTACGGATGGTACCGGTGGTATCTTGTGGGGCGGTCATAGTACAGATGACCGTAGCAGTCCCAAAGCCATTCCTCCTCTGAGGACCTGATGTCGGAGACGTAGGAACCAGTCGAGATCGACGGGGAGCGGGCCTGGCGTGGTGTACGGGACCGACGTCGGCGTCTCGGGGAGCGGGATCTACGCGGTCATTGTGGAGAGCGGGACCGCCATGGAGACCGGGACTGACGAGGTGTGTGGGATCGCCAAGGGGACTGGGACCAGCGGGGTGTAAGGGCCCGGCGAGCTGAGTGGGATCATCGGGATGAGTGGGATCGGGAGCGATGAGGTGTGCGTGACCGAGATCGTCGGCGAGAATGGGACCATGCAGAGCGTGATCCCGAACGTGAGACCGACCTGGAGTGTACCGTCTGAGGTGAGCGGGACCAAGACGAGAGTCGAGGCCTTTCGTGGGATGGGGACCTGGACCGAGGTCAAGGAGTGAGCGACTTAGGAGGCGGGGACGATGCTGATATCAAGTGGGATCGATGGCGCGTATCCTTCTCAGCTGAGCTGGTCGAGATCTCTACAATCCGGATATCGGGGGAATGTTCCTGAAGCTCACCCTCCAAAAGTTCACGGTCTCGAGCGTCGATCACTGATGTCAGGGTCGGATCCCTTGACGAACCCTGCAGCCTGGATATATTGAGTTTCAGAGGGGACACCACCAGAGACTTGACACCAGGGGCGCAGTTTTTTTGTGCTGATGCCCAGTCCTGTTGGGCACTGCCAGAAGGAGATTCGGCCACCCTGGTCTTCTTTTTCTTTTTGGGAGGTTCAGACATGCTTGGTGACCTAGGGGTGCCGCATGAAGTCTCCTTCAGAGAGGTGAGTCTCACCGCCTTATGCTTATCTCTCTGTTGCTCTTGCATAGCGGTACCGAGGGCAGTACCGAGAGCGCCCCTCTTGGCGGTACTGTCAGGGGTATCCGGGTCCGACTTCCTTGATTTCGAGGAGGTTCCTTTGGTCCCCAATTTCTCCCGATCCCGGGATTTGCCCTTAGACGCCTCTTTAGAAGACTGCTTCGAGGCCTGTGACGAACCCGATGGGGCCGGGGCTCTCTGGGCCAACGAGGAGGCCGAGCCCGACAGAACATGCTCATAGAGTTGAGCTTTTAGCCTCTTATCCCTATTGTGCCTTGCTTGAGGGGTAAAGGCATTGCAATGGTGACAGGAATGCGTGTCCTGTCTTTCTCCAAGGCACATCAAACAGTTGGAATGCCCATCTGATTCTGGCATCTTTGCACCACAGGTCAAGCAAGCCTTGAAGAATCCCGTAGAAGCCATAGCTGGTAAAGTAAAAGTCACTCATGAATTCAAAGGTCAGACAGTCCGAGGTCGTACTGAGAAACACCAGAAAAACCAGCCAAAATCCAGAGAAGAGTCAAAGAAACAATCCGAAATCCGAAGACCAGGGAAGAAAACGGTGAGCGGGGGGAGAAAAGTTCTAGAGACTCCAACAACGTTCCTTGATGCTGCTAGCGCGACGAAAAAAAGGAACTGAGGAGGCGGGCTCGAGGAGGGCCTATATAGCCTAGGGGATGGTGGGTGGGATTACCGCCAAAATTCAAACTTAAACTCTATTGACTCTAACGACTTTCCAAAAGGCTTCTGCGCAGGCGCAGGATTAACCCTTTATGTGTGCATTCACAGAGACCACGAAGAAGAAGGAAAGGTTCCCAGCCTATTTGTACAATCTGTAAAACACGCTCTCAAGAGTTCCTCTAGTTTAGAAATCCCTTCCTAAGGTAGAGCCGCCACCACTTGCTGAGTTAACCCTTTCCTTGTCTAGCACACCAAGAAGCCAGACAGGTTGTGTTAAAATATCAACAACGACCTTTTCCTCTATCCCAGAGAAGTTCAGATGGCTGACTGAGAAAGGCACATGACCATGGAGATTAGGAATAACAGAAAAAGCTTTATTTTAGTTCCAAATGCTTAAGGCTAACATGGAGGGACATCCGGTCTCTGCAGGTACTCAGCTTAAGGTTACAAGAGATATACTGTACATTCAATCATACTACCAAAATGAATCATAAAACCTAATGCATGCTAGCTAGACAGTCTCTAAGCTAAGAATAAGAGTAACATACATCTCTGATGTTCATAATCATCAACCATGTCCCAATTGGGATGGTTAGGCCAGGCTCATCCTAGCAGCCTAATTCAGTCTCTGAAGATGGAATTCAGAGTTCTTTAAATGGAAGTCTCCTCCTGAGGCTTCAGATATCCCTTGGGGCCCTTTGATGTTATCAGGCCCATGAGGGAGGTGGGCTTCCCCCAACCTCTATTATCACAGTCTATTCATCTTGCTGGTCCAGCCATGTGGCTCAGAACAAAGCATGTGGCATGAGGCCTAGAACAAAGGGAGTCCAAAATTTAAAAGTCCTTTGGTCATCTCTAATTAGTTCTGCATTGCCAAATCTGATAGGCTCTCCAGTCAGGTGATGTGATGTCATGTTTAGGAAATGAGGTTCCCACCCCCCTTACTATACCTGCTGCTATGGAACCCAGGGAATGAAATTTTCCACTGCTGTGAACTGTAAGTTTTGAGATGAACTCCCCATGATGGCTGGGCAGTCCATCATAACAGTTTGGTATTGCCTTCCTCTTAGGCTGAGAGTGTGAGTTGTCCAAGGTAATCCCACAACAAGGAATTTGAACCCTGGTGCCCTGAACTCCTAGTACAGTGGTTCTCAACCTGTGGGTTCTCAGATGTTGTTGGACTACAGTTCCCAGGAGCCCTGGTGGCGCAGTGGTTAAATGCCAGTATCGCAGCCTACGAACCACTGTCCTAGTACAACATTTAAGCCACTGTACCTTGTTGGCTCTCAGGGTACTCAAGTGGAAATGATGGAAGATGTTAACTTTTCTTTGGAATCTTTCTTGAAACTGGGAGCTCATTAGAATGCCTGCCCTTGCCCCAAGCTATTCAACACACTGTAACCCCTTATAGGGTTGCCAGGCTGAAAACTGGAATGGGCTCCTGTACCTTTAATGGTTGTGTAGAAGAGGGAATTTCAGGAGGTGTTGCTTGTTACCTGGTTGCATGTCCTGCTGAAATTCTCTCTTCTATACAACCATTAAATGTACAGGAACCCTCTCCAGTTTTCAGCCTGGCAACTTTAAGTCCCCTTATATTTAAAAAACAAACAAAGCAAAACCCATGTCAATAATACCTAATCATGAGAATGTCTGAAAGCAGGGAACACTGATGGATGCACCCCTCACTAGTGAGCCTAGAAATAATGAGTTACAGCAACACACTAACTGAGGGGGCAGGTTTGTAACTACAATAAAATGAATTTAAATTTCAAAAGTAATACAAGTTGGAACTGTTACTTCATCAATGCAACAAGCAACATTCTCTGGTTACTTTTGAAGTTACCTGTAAAGGGAATTTTTGTTTTTTAGCCTCCTGAGAGGAATGTTTCAAGTTTTATGCCATATTCCTATCCACTGTAACAAATCTCCCCTTAACTGAAAAGTAAAGAACAACACAAGTAGCACAAAAAGTAAAAACACCAACACAACGCAGGTGTGACAAACGGTGACAATGAATTCCTATAATGAGAAAAATAACAAATTACTTTCTAAAAGTAACTTTCCAAGTTTGCACGGTATCCTTCTCCTTTAGGAAAAGTTGGTGTAAAGCTATGAGCCTACCAGCCTTTCTCTTTTCCCCCACCAACTTGGTGATACAGCCTCTTGTGCATCCTGCTCAGGAGGCAAAACCTCTGCTTCCTTGTATAAACACAATCGCTACATGTTTTTACTTGTTTTTCTCTCTGTCTGCCTGCTTGAAGCCAAGAAAAAGAGAGAGGGGAGGGGGAACCAGAGCAGGGTTTTCCCCCTCCCAAGTTGGCAATGAGAGAGGGGGTGGGTGGAACAAGATTGTACATGGTGGGGCAAGGTGCAAGGGAGGGTGGTGTGTTGACACAAGGTGAGGGAAGGGAGGGCAGGAAGTGCAGCAACAGAGTGTCAGGTGCAAAGGAGGAAGGGAAAGCAGTGGCATGAGGGGAGGCCAGGGAGGGGGGCTAAAAGAGGTGGGGCAAAGTAGCAGTGATGTATAAATGTCTTTTACTCCAAGTCTCACGTCTCTATCTTCAAGTCTCAAGTTGAGTCTTAAGTTCTTGCAAGCTACTTTCAAGTCAAGGCTCAAGCTGAGTTTCAAGTATGGGAACCAACTGGGAGGTGGTGGTGATGTGTATATGGGGGGGGTGGAGTTTCAATAATTAGAATATCAAGAAGACATGCATAAAGTTAAGTAAAAAAATATCAGCAAAAGTATTAGGCAATGGGCTTGAGGTGGGGGTTGAAGTCTGCTCAGCAACCTACCCAATGCTGTGCATCAGAGGAGTGTTCTAAAGCCTTTGAAGAGCTTTAGAAGGATCCTTTCACCTCAAGCCCATTGCATTTTTTTTTCTGTTACCACTTCCATCATGTGACTGGTAGGCAAAAAGCAGTGAGATCATGGAGGTATTGTTCAAAGGAGGAAAACCATTTTCTGCTCTGTATCATTGTTGGATGACTGTGTTTATATTACTGAACCAAGGCCAGCAAGTCAGTTGCTAAAAATATATAAGTCACAAGTCGAGTCGAATCAGTGCATCATTTATTGTCGAGTCCAAGTCAAGTCATTGAAGCAACTTGTGTCTGACTATCACTGCAAGGTAGCAGCACAGAGCGGGAGGGAGGCACAACAGCAACAGCAACAGCAGAGGCTTTCCAAGAGGAGGGGAGTGGTGCAGTTCATCATTCCTGATAACTCCACTGCCTGTGATGGCCACATCATAGATGCTACCATGGATATGGGAAAAAGTAAGAAGAGCAGATAGACAGAAACTTATTGAGGTAGATGTGTGATATGAATCTAAAGATTTTGGGGGAAATGGATTCAAAAAATGAAAAAGAAATATCAAGTCCTTCCAGAAGGATGTGTTTGATCTGTTTACTCATATGCCAGTCAACAGGATTGTGGCCAAGGATTCCATTCACAGGCAATTCAAAATGGCAGCCTTTAAGAACTTAAAGGTGCCCCCATTCCTGAACTTGCCATTAGTGTCCTCTATGGAGAGTGCTGCTGAGACAAGGAAACAATCAATATGGTCTGGTTCAGGGAAGGGCCATAGATTACTCACAGGAGGCCTTGTCCCACTCAAATTCTCTATTGCTGCAAGGAAAGAGAACTCAGTTTCAATATGGCCTAATGGTAAGGTCCATGTAATCCCAATAAGGTTTGTTTGAAACCCCACCACACCTGCACTTATGGAGAGGCAGAGGGAGGCAGTGGAACATACCAAAGCGAAGCAAAATTTTAAAAGTGAAATAGAAACAAAACTCATCTTGTTCCAAACAAAACCAGACTCATCGGGCAAGTGCTTCATAGCATAAGGTATGCTTGTTATAGAAGTCACATGATGCTCAGTCAGACGAGAAGTGAAAAGTAATTGGGGAGGGAAATCCTGGAAGCCTTTAGGGACCCCCTTCCTCAAAGGTTCTCTGTTGTGATGGGCATTAAAGGACCTGAGACTCAAATGGACTGAGAAAAACTGTCACTCTACGCAGATTGAACAGCCCTTGAATTGCTATTCCAGTCCAAGTCTGTGTCGTCCTCATCTTCGGCTGCTGCCACACTGCAGAAATAATGCAGTTTGGCACTGCTTTAACTTCCATGGCTCAATACTATGAAATTCTGGGATTTGTAGTTTTGTGAGCTATTTAGCCTTCTCTGTCAGAGAGCTCTGGTGCCAGAGCAAACTACAAGTCCCAGGATTCCATAGGATGGAGCCATGATCATTAAAGCAGTGTCAAACAGCATGATTTCTGCAGCGTAGCAGCAGCCTGTCTTCATTTTATATTTTCTTTTAGCTGAACCTCTTCCTTCTCACTGCCCATACAGAAGGCAACAATACATTTGCCTTCTAAGATGCATGTCATTGTTTTATTGATTATTGTAAAGGTTTTACTGTTTGTCTTTAGTGATGATTGCTAGACGCTTTGAGTGCTGATTTTTAAGGTGAGACAGGAATATGCTGATATCCTACTTTGGCTGCTTAGTTACACCTGCATAACTATAAAACATATCCTGGCTCAACCTTCCCCAGCCCACCTTAATAGCCAGCAGCCAGATCAGGTGAAGGAGGTCTGTTCAGCTTCTGATTAGTAACCTGTGAGCTAGACGATGCAACTGTTAGGTGCTTTGGTCAGAACTCACCTGGAATACTGTGTCCGGTTCTGGGCACTACAATTCAGGAAGGATATTGAGAAGCTAGAACGTGTCCAGAGGAGGGCGACCAGGATGGTGGGAGGTCTGGAAGTCATGCCCTATGAGGAGCGGCTTAGGGAGCTGGGCATGTTTAGTCTGGAGAAGAGAAGGTTGAGAGATGACATGATAGCCATGTTTAAATATTTGAAGGGATGTCATACTGAGGATGGAACAAGCTTGTTTTCTGCTTCTCCAGAGACTGCTGCTCCAAGACACGGAGCAATGGGTTCAAACTACAGGAAAAGAGATTCCACCTAAACATTAGGAAGAACTTCCTGACAATAAGAGCTGTTCAGAAGTGGAATACATTGCCTTGTAGTGTGGTGGAGTCTCCTTCTTTGGCGGTTTTTAAAGAGGCTGGATGGCCATGTTGGGAATTATTTGATTGTGTATTCCTGCATGGCAGGAAGTTGGACTGGATGGCCCTTGAGGTCTCTTCCAACTCTATGATTCTGTGATTAGTGTGTGAAGGGGATAACTTTTCCATCCCTCTTCTGCCAGGCAGTGATGCTGCAACAATCAGAAGCAGGGCCCTTGTAGCAAGTCCTTTTTGCAGCCTCACTTGCTGACAGAATGGTGGAAATGTCATCCTGATGGTGCCGATTGGCAGTTGAACAGAGCTTTTTCACCTGATCCAGTTGCTGGCTCTTAAGGTGGACTCAGGGGAGTATTTATGTAATTTTACAATAAGACTATATAGTGCTACTGAATACAGAGCGGTTATGAATCCCTAACTCTAGGTTATGAATCATTAACTGCAATACTGAATGCCAGCCATCATAAATATATTTTAGGCTGAATGACTTTTGCCAAGGACTTCCTAGCTGAGCAGACTTGAATTTCATTCTTCTGTCTTCAGAAGAAATAGTCATCACTATATCACATCACTGATAATGGTTGTGTTAATCCTCGATTTTTGTTGTTGTTAACTGTCTTCAAGTCAACTTCAACTTATGGTGACCCTATGAATGTGAGACCTCCAAGATCCCTGGTCACCCACTGCCCTGGTCTTCTTTAAATTAAAAGTTTTCTCTGAAAAACTAAGTTCTAAAGGATAGATGAATTTCCATGGCGAACTGCTGTTAGCTGTAGAACTGTTTAAAATTTTTGAGCCACTGTCTACCTGAATAAAAGTTATATGTCGATTGGAAAGCTGACTTCCCAGCATTTTGAATACAGTTGTCCCTTCATATTTGCTGGGGTTTGGTTCCAGGACCCCCTGTGGATACCAAAATGTGTGAAGGACAGGTTGCTTACCTGTAACCATAGATCTTTAAGTGGCCTAATGTGAATTCACAGAATATGCAATGGCATAGCAAAATGGTGGTCCCTTATATAAGATGGCAAAAATCAATGTTTGCTTTTTAAAATACTTCCTTTATCACATGGGAAGCAAAGTGAAGTTCTTATGACATAAACATCTGGCACACAGAACTTTTGAGGCAGCCAGCTTTTGTACAGCTGCGAGCTTCACATGGTGTCTTGTCCACATATTCCATGTGAATTTTCCTTCAAGAAAGCTTGGCAGCTCTACCTACAAGGCACTTGTGCATATGGCTGGTAGTGCTTTGCTGAAGACAACTGTAGAGGTCATAAGATTTAGAGAAAATTGGCTCTCGATTTCTAAAATCTTTAAAATGTACAGTAGGACCCCCGCATCCAGATTCCTTATCCACTGATTCAATTATCCACGGGACACAAAACAGCACACCTACCATAGAATCTTCCTAGAAAATGTGTCCTTTCTAGCCATTTTCTAGGTCCTCCAAGACAACTCAATGGTATTTTAAACCGGAAGTCACATTATTTTCGATGGTGTTTGCTATTATCCAGTTTTCAGTATCCAACAGGTCCCCCAGAACCAATCCTCAGCGGATATGGGGGTCCAACTTTATTATAACAAACCAGGGGTCCTTTCACGAAACACAGGTGATTCATTTGGTGCCAACTTTTTATGACTTTGAGGACTGGTCCTGCAGTAGAACTGTTCACCAGCAACTGATAAGATACATCTGACTACGATACCTCTTCGTTCAAAGCAGTGTACTCTGCTAGGCAACTTTGTGTTTGAAGGAAATTTCAATCATTTTATTTACGTCCTACCTTTTCCATGAAAGCAGGACTCAAGTTGGCTTACAGAATAAGTGGAGATACAAGTAAAACCACATATGGTTTCAAAACATACAAAAAGATTAAAATACAGGTCAACCACTCTATCCATAAGGGATACATTCCAAGACCCCCCATGGATACCTGAAACTGTGGATAATAGGGAAACCTATTATTTTCAATTAGACGAATGCTGGAAGTTGACCATAGAATTTCACTGGAGGACCTAGTAATGCCTAGAGAAAACATTTTTTCAGATGCGAATAGGTGAAACAGTGGATACAAAAATCGTGGCTACAGGCATCAACCTGTAGTATTAAACTGTCTATAGAATTAAAACCACATAAAATATAGTTTGTTCCCCATATCCGTGGGCTCAATATCTGCGGATTCGAGCATTCACGGATCATTGCCACATACCTAAAATGGTGGCACCCATTGCTTGATATAGGACTCAAACATCTGCGTTTTTTTGCTATCCATGGAGGGTTCCAGAACCAAACCCACGCAGACACAGAGAGCCCACTGTAATGGCTTAAATTCTCCTTTTAGTTCTGACTAAAGTACTCCTGTTTAATCCACTGGATTTACCTACATGCTGACATGTCCAACAATTGATTGAATGGGTCTGCACTAGTTGGGACTAACCGAAGGATGCCAGCCATTAATTTTAAAAGCATAGTTAATGTATTTCATTGTGCCTATCAATTATCATTCCACAAACTTTACATACACACACCCAATGCAGCATTGGGAACCAAGAAATTTACTTCACACCCTTGTACAGAACACCCATTACTCTGGTCAATGACCGTAAAAAAGATTGTATTGTATTGAACACCCATTACTGTTAAGTTCAGTTCTTGCAGCTTCTCTGTCCCTACACAGGGTTTTAACATCTTCCATCTCTGCTAGTCGTATTCAAATGGGATAGACATGTTCACTGGGGGGTGGGGGGTGTTTGGTAGTGACTGGAGAGGCTTTAAATAGCACATGGGAAGGGAGGCTGAAGTGTTGGTTGAGTCTGTGCAGTCAGCCCACTCTAACCCCACCCAAGTGGAAAATCTGACAGCTCTTTGGGCACTTGACTGCTTTCCAATAAACACTTTGGTCTTGCTGATACAGGGCCCTGGAATGTCATTTGGATGATCAACACTGGGTGGAGGGGAAGGGGGCCACACCAACAGATCTGGCTAGACGGCCTCACATGCAGAACCCATACATTTTTCAAAGACGAAATATTTACACAAGCTGAAATTGGTGTAGTCTGTACAGTATTCAGTGTACATTGAAAGTTGTAGATCTTGCTTTGTACCCAGCCATTTGGAAAGATAAGTTAGTCTCTCTGCTCCCACCTATTACCAGCATATATATTTCACCTGAGGCATTGTAAAATTGCATCATGAAATGCTGTTGTGAACACAGCATATTCATGTACAGAGGGAGGCTGCTTGCTGTGCTCAACCACTACTTGGTCTCAGTTTACACAGGCAGTGTGGGCAATTCTGCCTGGTCAGAGCATCAGGCGTGATCACGCCATCCCTCCCTATGTGATAGAACTATGCACTCTAAGAGTTGTCACTTGCATCTTTGTGTTACCACTGTTCTCACCTTGCTTCCTTCAGACTCTGAGGCAAGTTGCTGTGTGCCTTCAAGTCATTTCTGACTTATGGAGATTCTAAAGGCACCAGATTCTATCTGATCTCAAAAGCTAAGCAGGGTTAGCTCTGATGAATACTTGGATGGGAGACTCCCAATGAATACCAGGTATTGTAGACTATATTTCAGAGGAAGGAACTGGCAAAACCACCTCTGAGTATTTCTTACCTAAGAAAACCCTATGAAATTCATGGGATTACCATAAGCTGACAGGCAACACAAAGACAAATGCAAGGTGAACTTATCATGGGGTTTTCTTGGCAAGATTTCTTCAAGGGGGGTGTTGCCTTTGCCTCCCTCTGAGGCTGAGTATGACTTGCGTAAGATCACCCAGTGGGCTTCCATGGCCAAGCAGGGATTTGAACCCTGGTCTCCAGAGTCATAGTCCAATGCTCAAACAATTACACCACACTGGCTCTCTAATCTTCAGTACATACCTAAAATAGAAATGAGGTAGAGAATAGGGCTCCTCAGTGTAGGCAAGAGCTCCTTCAAGCTCCCCAACATATTTTGCTTTTACAGAGTAAACGTGAAGTGTGTCTCAGCTATCAGACATTTGAGGAAAAAAAAAACTGTTTTGAGATGTTTGACTAAAATGGTATCAGTCTGATACTGGAGGAAAGAATTTATTAATTTAATTTTTTATCTTGACTTTCTGCAAGCATAGGAGGCAAGACAGCTTACAAAAAATTAAAACATACAACTAAAATCTTTGCCAGCAGAAAAAGAACAGAGAGGAAGGCTAACCAAACCTCCCATGGATGGGAGTTCTACAGTCTAGGAGACACTGAGCTGTCTTGCCTTGATGCTGGCACTTCCTTTCCTAGAGATAGCTGAGGTGAGAGAAAATACCAAGACCTGAAAACCCATGTTATAAACCATGCAACATCTGAAGGACCTTGTGAAATTAAAATGACATGTTTTCCAAGGAATACTTCAGGTCCACATGAAAGGAAGTTAGAGGTATGGTAACGCTCCCCCACCCTCTTCTTTTCTGCATGCTGCAAAAGCAGGGTGGGGTGGGGAATGCTGTGCTCAGCAAATGGTGGTCCAGGAACTGGCTGAGTCTTGGTCCTGGGACGCAGCCAGTTGTTGGCACTGATGGCTGAGTGTGCCTGGCTTTGTCCCTGCATAGAAAAGACAAGTGAGGAGTGATGAGAGGGAGCCTTCATGGAGACTCCCATGTGACCCTGGAGACAACCCAACCCAAAGACATTATGTAGATTGGACTGGAGTCTCTGGGAGGCCAGATTAGGCCACAGGTCTCTCTCCATCACTGGTTCAGTCAGTGCACACCTGTCATATTTGACACCTGGAGTGGATCACTGTTTAGCACCTCCTCTCTACAATAAAGCTGTGAATGTCTGCAAATTTCCCCAAGTTCCTGAAGGACCAAAAAGCACAACTGCTGCAAACTTACTTTCATAGTGAAAGATTGCACCCAGTACCTTCCCTGCTTTCTGACCAGACAAGCAACAAGGGGAGCAGCCAGGTAATCTTGGGGGAGACTGTGGGAATACTGGAGGGAATAAGGGGGAGGGAGGGAGAGCAGACAGACATAGTACTGCACTCTGAATTAGGAGAGGGATGGGAGATAGAAGGACATAGAAGGAAATGTCTGCCCACAGTAACCCCTCCCACCGTGCTCTGCATTGCTGTTTCTGGATCTATGCCAAAATGCATCACTGAAGCAGCAAGGGAAGCAGCTCGCAGGGGCTCTGACAGAGTGGTTCTCATTGGGATGGGTATAAATGTGAAAGGAGATGCCACCACTTCCTAAACACTATGTCAAGACAATGCAGTGGCAAGTGTGGAAGCAGGATCTATGTTGAGCTTCAGGCAAAAATCTGCAGCAAAAGGGCCTCTAACATTGTTTTGAATTGCTGGTGCATTTTTCTTTTCTTTTTTGTTGCTTGCACCCAGGGCAGACCTTGGGCTCACATGCACCCTCCTTCATATTCTTGCAGAAACCAACCATGGTTTGTTGTGATGCCTGAAAGCTATTTTTCAGTATAGAGAACAGTACAGAGTCAGAAACTAGGATGTTTAAGCACATTCTTCCAATAGAAAAACATTTATTAAAGCAAATATAAAAGCAATAGAGATTGAACAGTCTCAAAGAAACACAGAAAATATTTACAGAGACAGACATAACAAAGATAAAACTTTGTGCTATCAAAAAGGCAATTGAAAACATTTGGAATCCATTTCTTGGCCTTCTAAAGCACACACACCACATTTTCTAATGAGACAGATTGAGACACAAATAAGCTTTCTTTTCAAGTCAAAACATCTCATCATCTGAGTCCTCAAGATACTGAATAGGCTTTCTAGCCCGACCCACCCTTTCACGGGGTACAGCTGGAGCAGGCAAGTCCACATCTGAGCCCATTGAAAATGACTCATCAATCTTCTTGGACTTCTGGAAAGCAAAAAGAGGGGCTGTTAAATTCTTTGAGGGCATTAGAACAGCCATATGGAAATTGCTTAATGCAGTGTAGATGTGTAAATTGCTATTGCTTAAAACAAATTGTAAGCCGCTCTGATAGCCTTTGTGGCTGAAGAACAGGGTATAAATACCGGAGAATTCATATTTTGCTTGTTGAGGGACAAAAGAGCTTTCCATATTTTATGGCAGGCGTGGGCCAAATGCAGCCCCTGGGGCCCCCTTTTACTGCCCCCAAAGCATTCCACCAATCCCCAACTCCATTTCCTTCTGCAGCCACTCACAAAATAGCAACAAGAGACATGCATTCACTTCCTGTCACTATTATGAGAAAGTGTGCAGAAGAAAAGGTGTAGCAAAGGCCAATCAAAATGATGAAATGGTTGGATTACGTCCCTCAGCTTGGAAGGCTGAAGAGTTTATGCTCCATTTCCCCCAATCTCTTCATGTTGCCATGATGAGTGGTTGCAGAAGACAATGAAGTTATTTGGGTTTGGTGTGGAGAGCTGTGGCTCCATGGGGGAAAGAACTGTTCCTTGGCCTCCGGGCCCACCCCGTTCTATGAGGAACCTGCCCTCCCAATTGGGCCACATGGTATTGGAGGAGGGGCCCTCTTAAGAATAAAAGTGTGGGGTAGCAAAGAGCTTGAGGGAGTATAGCCACTTTGCCCTTGCCCACTACTATTCCACACATTCTTTCTCTACCAACCACATAAATATATTTTTGTGTGTGTGTGTGTGTGTGTGTGTGTGTTTTAAAAAAAGACACTGTCTGGTTTTTGTCTTTTCTTTCTCTCTGACATGTAGCCATGATCATATCAACAGCTCTTTATTGAGCTGCAGCTTCCCCCCTCTGGGCCATCCTCTGTGGTTAGGCATCCAAGACCACATTTTCTACATTCCATTCTCATTCTTGTTCAGCAGAGCGGGGCAGAGAAAGAAATACCAGTAGGTAGTGGTTAGAAGAGTGGAGAAGATGGACTAATGATGTACCACATCAAAAGGTCAGTGGGGCTCCAACCAGGCTCTACTAACCCCCTTAGATATAAGCAAATATTCCTATATTACCGATGAAAAACTGAGCCAGACAGACATGCTCTAAACCACTGCGACTCCCACAGCATATGTAAAAATACATTTCATATAGTTTTCTTATTTCCTTGCGGATCATTGTAGGCCTTCCAGTATGTTAAACAGCTGGAGGCAGTTCAGTTATTCATATGTTCAATTTTAGAAAAATTGCCTCAATATCAGCATGATAAAAACACAGTCACAGTGAAGCAGGGCTAGAAAATACTTTAATATTATTCCCCATCTTGCAAGTGAAGTGTTGGGGTGTGTGTGAGAATATTAGTGGCAAACAAACCTTATGTGCTGTTGTCTTCTTGACTGATTGGCCAAAGTCAGAATCTGAATCCTGAGAACTGGGGGAGGAAGAGGAGGGTTTCCTTTTGGCAGGTTTCTTTGTCTTGGCCAGCACAGGCTTTTTGGAGGCTGCTCCATCTGTACTGGAATCTGAACTCTTAACTGCTGTCTTGCTGGCTTTTGCAGTCACCTTTTTCTTAGAGAAAGCATCCACAATAGAAAGCTGGTTGCCTAAGGACAAAAGAAGCAATTATACTCATGCAGTTACAAGTTTTGTTTGTTTTTTCTACCAAGAAGCTGGTTTTGCTGCAATACTCCTAAGCTTCAAGCATCTGCTTCAGAGATTCACTCTGATAATTATCAAATCAAGTTACAGCTGAGCAAACTGAAACACAACTCATAGGACATGGCAGAGCATTGTCTAGACAAAAGCAGCAAGAAAATCAGGTTGGATAAAAGGTTTCCCTTGTGCTACTGTGAAGAAAGGCAGCCATACACTATAAACAATGCTGGCCAAGTGCCTGTGGACATTGGCTACTAGGTTGTAAGCACCAGAACTTGCAAAAGGTAATTACAGGCCTAAAAGAAAGGGAAGCATTTGCATGAAGACCTTGGTCTTGGGTTGTTGGACTGCAGAAGCATGCTTCCACTTCTCTGTAGACAATGATACCACAGCTGAAGTCCTGTTTAAATTTTGTTGCCTTGAAGCAGGCAGACCTGGAACTGGGGGAGGCTGTTTCCACTAAAGGGACCAAGCATACAACTGTTAGGGAATCTGCAATCCACCTTTGCAGAATAAGCCATCATCAAATGCTTTCCCCCAGTTTTTATAAACAGTAATGGCAATAAGTACTTGTCTCAATGCACAAACATTGGCAAAAATCTTACCTTCAGCTGCATTTATTGTTTTCTTGGCTGGAGCTCTCTTTTTAGGGGCAGGTTTAGATAGCACATCAAGACTTGGGGCTGGTTTTGCTTTTTCATCATAGTCTTCAACATGAACTTAAAAAAATAATAATATTAAGGTTGGTTTACATGTGCACTGAAGGGCCAGACAATCAGGAGGGATATTATTATGAGAGAGTGGTGTTTCTGGAAATAGCAATGGATTTTTTAAAAAACAATTTACAATGAGATTGAGATTTCTTTTTTGGGAGACATAGCAGGAAAAGAGTTAGAGGAGAGGGAGAAACAGCTAGAAAAGAGTTAGGAAAACTGTTTTTCTGTAGAAAAAATATATATGATTTTATAAGTTTTGATTTTTATTATTAGCAAGTATATGATATAGAAAGGAGGATACGGAATTAGATGAGTGAGGTATAGATTGATTATATACCGTATTTCAGTAACTGCTGAGAGAAGATTGGAAGTCTCTTATTTTTTCTGTCCGTTCTTTTTTCTCCTTTCTAACTATACAGTATTCTTTTAAATTCTATCTTCTCCTTTTTATTTTCCTTTGATGTTTGTTGTTTTATTTAAATGTATGAAATGTTTATTGTATATTAAAATCTTAATAAACTTTAAAAAAGAAATAGATAGAATACAAGAGGTAAAGGCTATTTTAATTTAAAAGATAAGTGAATCAAATCACTTATTAAGAAAAAGGCCCCAATTTAGGCATAGTCTGGCAAAGAACAATTAAAGCAAGACAGCCACACTTAGAGGACCAATGAGTTTTAAGACACGTAGCTTCCTTTGCAATCGCTGCATGGTGATGGAGTGAAACCCAATTATGTGTGAATTCTTCATTCTCACCAATCCATAGAACTGCATACATTCATGATGAGGGACAAAACTCTCTTTAGTCCTGAGTTCAAGAGGGTGGAAGGTGATACTGCTGACATTATTAACTACTTCTAAAGCAGGCCACACGGGCTAAGACTGTGGGATGAGTTTAGTTCTTTAGCTCCCCTTTCTCGGTTCTGTGAAAATCCACCTAAGGCCCAGCCAAGACCATCAAAGGCAGGAAATATCTACCTGGCTACATTTGTATTGGGTCTTTCCTCCCCCTGGATTCAGAAGCATGTCATGAAATGGATGTTAATGTTTCCAGGCTGCTTCAGCTAGCCAGCTGTTGGTGCCCCACCCCAAACTCTCTTCTTATGATACTGTTGCTACTAACAGGAATGACATAGAGGGGAAAACAGTTAAGTGCACAAAAAACAGGAGAGGGCACAAAGGAATGTGTTATGTGGGTAGAAAGAAAGAACAGCCCATATGTGATGGAGTTAAGAAAGACATGCTATGGGGTGGACAGACAGAAGAAAAATGAACAATGAGAAGAGCTCAAGGAGAAGCAAGTACAAGGAATGGAGTGTGGGGAGAAAGGGTTAAAACGAAAAACAGTTAAGGTTGTCAAGTTTAAATCTGTTTGTCACATAATATGCAGCATACAAAACAGTCAATTAAAAAAACCCACACACTCAGATATAATGATTGAGCAGGACATGTTGCCAGCTAGATTAAAGTCTAGCAGTTGAAGTCACATTATAGGAAACAGCTACTGAAATGGTCATAAAAATGATTTTCTGTATTATAGTGGTGTGTCCCTTTTATGCCTTTATCAACCTAAATCGGCCCTCAAAAGTTGAATTGTGCCTGCCTGCCCTAGGCTATTCATGGCTTCCTTATGTATAGCAGCAAGAACTGTCAAATGCTCTAACAAAATACACATTGGGGTTTCAGCAATCCCCTTGTTTACAGAATGAACCCACAAAGCAAGGAGACAGTTCAAGATAGCACTACCACAAAGAGAATTACACTGACAGTTCTTGTCTGCAGACTAATTTCCTGGCTATTTTTGAAGTTTTTCTATCTCTTGCTAGTGTTGACAGTGATTTGGCAGGATCCTGTACCACCATTCCTCCATCTCACCAAAAACCCCTTGAGACATTGCTAGCTCATGCTTTTTCAGTTCAGGTCTTCTTGTGTGGGATAAATATATGGGTTGGGGGTCAAACAAAAATAAATAGGTGGGAAGAGAGTTTGGTTTTGATAACTGAAACTGGAATGCCACTAAACTGTGTGATATACTTACTTGCGACAGCACTCTGTACCTCTGGTGGCTTAGAATCGTCTTTTCTTTTTGGCTCCTTTGTTTTCCTAAAAGATAGAACCAATAATCTGGAGATATATATATATATATATATATTCATTGGCTTGCCTTATTTTGTATAGAAATTCTGTGTAATACTGTAGCTGAACAGTGTATGTTTGTGGAACATTTCAGTAAAAGAACAGGTTGCTTACCTGTAACTGTGGTTCTTCAAGTGGTTATCTGTGCCCTCACACAAATGGGTTTTTTTGTGCCTGTGCAGAGACACCCCCCTTGGAATGTTCTAGAGCAGAGTAGCTTGGTGGAAACTGTCCAGACAGGTTGCTTACCTCTAACTGCAGTTCTTCTACTAACCATAGAAGGAAGGAGTGTCAGGCTACACATGAGACGAGCACAGCCCTCCTGAAGGAAGCCTCTGCCTGGGATAATATGAAATAAAGGTAGAAGGCTGGGAACAGGTAGCATCTCTACAGATGTTGTGTAAAGGGACTTCTCCCAAAAAAGGTTGTGGCCATAGCTCTGTTCGAGTGGCTCCTCAGCTGGGCCAGAGGCTGCTTGCCTAGAAGTTCATATGCAAGGCAAATGGTCACCATGACCTGCTTGGAGAGATGTTGAGTTGAAACAGGGAGTCATTTCTTCTTAGAAGACTAGCAAAGAACAGGTTTTTGAGACTTCCTAAAGGACATGGTGCAGTCAACAGAGAAGGCCAGCACTCCTTAATATCTAGAAAGGGCATAGGAAATGCCAAGAAATTGCTGACAAACAGCATTTGATGGAGGAAAAAGACAAGCTCTTGTCCGGCAACGAAACCAGAAAGCCAAGGATGTGAGTGATTCGAAATGCTTCTGGAGAAAAGTCTTTAAACCTCAGAAATGCAAGGAACTTGGACCACTTGTAGGCGTAAGATTGTTTCATGGATGGTATATGGTCTGCTTCAAATAAGCCTGACAGGATCTGACAGGGATGTTATAGTAAGATCCTCCAGGCTGTGAACTTGAGAGTCTGCAGGTTGGGATGTCTCACCTTGCCCTCAAGGAGAAACTATGGGGACAGAAGCTTGGCGGGCTAGAATATGCACAGTAGGTAGAAAGAGACAGGGTTACTGCCAAGCTAGTCAGCTGTAGAACATTCTGATGGAGGAGTCTCTGCACAGATGCAAAACCCATTTGTGTGAGGCACGGAGATCATGAGGAATAGATTTTACCAAGGAAAACCGAGAAAGACACAACATTGAAATCCATATAGCTGGAAAATTAGGATAACTAAGCATTGGGATGAGCATACTTAAATTCAAATAGGAAAAGCAATTCCTTTGAGCATTAACCTGAATTTACAGCACCACATGTATTCCAAGCTGTGCTGTCAAAAAAATAATGAAGCAGGGTTTTAGAGGGCATCTTTCTGAGCCCATGGAGAGTCTGCAAAGTATGGGGCTAGATGGAAAATTAAGAGTTGGTACTTACCATTAACGATCATTCTTGGATGGTAGGAGGAGCAATCCACTGTACCAATGGGTCATTCCCCCTTGCAATTTTTAATTCCTGTCTATCCAATTGGTGTGAGGGAGAATGACACATTGGTATAGTGAATTGCTTCTCCTCATCCATCCAGAGAATAACCTTGCCCCACAGAAGACAGTTTCCCATAATAAAATAAGGGGAGGGAGAGACAGTGACTGAGAGAGAGACGGAGATGCTTCTGGTGTTAAATCAACATCATGCCTTGCACCAGAAACACCCGTCTTTCCATTTTGAAAAATTTGCCATATTGCAGAAAGAATTTTGTGCAACCTTATGGTTCAGACATTATTGTGCTAATTGTGGTTAATCCTCACAATAATGAAAAACATCAAAACAAGGATAACACAGCTACATATTTTTGCATACTTCCCACACTCACTTAGAAACAGCCTTCAACTTGGAATCGGGAACCTCCTCATTGTTATCAAGTGCAGCATCTGCATCCATTTCCTCCTGTACCTGGAGTTTCACACTTGTATCACTGAGGTATGAATCTGAATCTGAATCCAATGTATACTTGGCTTTTGCTGAAAACAAACAAAATGAAAACCAAAAAGGTTGTAAATCCAAAATCGACAGAGGGCTCACCTCAGTTCAACAGGACGTACTCCCAGGGAACTGTGTGCAGATTGCACCCTCCATTACCAGTACAGAGGATCAACTCCCTCAGTCCCCTCCCCACATTCATTTTTAAAGCATTATTTTAATATAGCAGAAGTGCTTAAACCACACTATCAAGTAAAAGTTCAGAGTTACTTCTTAATCCTTCATAAGGCTACCTGCAGCTTGGCGGCGTTGTATGTTTGCACGAGGTGCAACCTCTGCTTCTACTATTACATCATCATCATCATCAGATTCTGAGTCAGACCAAGGGTTTTTTTTCATGGCTTTTTTCACTGGCTTGAATGGCAGCATAGACTGTTTCTTGGAATCTGTAAATAAGTAAATTAATCTGCTAAATTGGAAGACCAATTTGTAAATACACTTGAGTGCTTTGATGGAGAACATGGATGGTGGTGGTATGTGTTAATATGAATATCTAGGACATGCTTTTTTTCTGAAATAAGATCAGACTATACAAAAAGTCTGCCTCCCCACCCCCTCCGGGATTCTTGTGAACAGATCTTACCTGGCTCGGTTTTCAATTTCTTCGCCAACCTTTGTTTAAGGCTCTTTGGTTCCTTATCACACCCTAGTGAATCTCCTTCCTGATTCCCATCAAGCTCAGTTTTTTCAATCTACAGTGAAATAGAGGAGAAATGGTCACCTCAGAGTGGATGACTGGGCAAAGAAAAGGTATCAGAAAAGGAAATCAATGTATACAATATATATCAATAGTGTGCACAGACACAAAGAAATATTTACTACATTACCTTGATTTTTCTTTTTAATTTCTTCTCTGCGTCTGCTTTCATCTCTTCAGTTACTCGGGGAATGACCCTTCTGCCCTGTGGAGAGGGCATGACTTCCTGCAACTTCTTTACTTTCAGCTTTCCTCCTTTCCCTTTGATGGGCTTGCTTGTGCCCCCTAACATTTCATCCTGCTTTTCTTTCTCTTCTAGGACCTAGAAAAAGTGGCATAACAGCAGTGAGCTGAAGAGCCATCAGTAGGCAGTGTTGGGTTTCACAGCTCAGAAAATACCCATCAGCTAGGGACAGCAACCTTTTAAAAGGAGCAGGAATAAATTTCATAGCTTATTTTGCTTCATATATATTTTTGTTTTTTTAAATAAAGAGACACCTCAGTGTAACCAAAACTGTTTAAAATTAAATTAGTGTTTTAAATTAGTGTTTTTGATAGGATAATTTATTTGCTTTTTAAAAATGCATTTAAAATGCATTCTCTTTGTTTTTTAGATGTACTTTTAAAAATCTATGTTGTGAGTCTTCTCAGCCCTCATGTTGGGAGAAAAGTGGGATGGAAATAAAATAGCACAACTAAAACTGAAATAGGCAGCACTCACATTGCCTATTAGCAAAAGTCAGAAAGAGCCCCTGGGGTCTTTCTGCTCTCCACACTAATCATTCAGAAGCTTCTGCTTTGGAACAGAAGTGGTCTAATAGTAGCCCAGTCACAGAAAGCCAGGCTCCACTGACAAAAGAAGACCATCCTTTTCACAATCTTCTTTTTAGAAGACACAGACAGTCCTCCTCACAATCTTCCTTTCAGTGGAAGACAGAACTGTATTCTGAACAGTCAACTTACCCAACGTAGGAAAGGTTCCTGCTGTGAGCACTTAAGTCATTACAAACTCTAAACTGATTACCTGGCCAGAAACTTGCAGCTTTCTCCAAAGAATTACTTATTACTTACATCAAGAGATTCAATAAAGACAGCTAGATCTTCTCTCCACAAATCATTAGGATTCTTCCGTTTCAAGTTTTCCAGTTCAGTTTCCTAAAAAGAGCAAGTGACAAAGAGCTAAGTACATGATTGTGGCTTCAAATAACATCACCTTTCAAGCTTTTTTCGGAACAAGTCATCCACTTACTTTGTCATCTCGCTGCTTGCACAGTTCATCCTTTTTTTCCTTTGTTAGGTACCAGAGAGGCATGTTCAGTAGGTAGTTGAAATCTGGCCCAGTGGTTCCAGCAGATTCATTTTCCTTCTCACTTTCTCCCTCTTCACTTGTGTCATCATCATTGCCCTGAAGTAGCAGAGGCAGTTGGTCATTTGTTAATAGTTGCTGAGGCTGCTCAGCAATTGTAACAGAGTTCACCTTTCCAAAACAATGCAGTTGTTGTCTGCCCATTTCAAAACTTCCTCCCTTTGAAATTTGGAAAACAGCAGTGACAGTAGAGCCAGGTGCTCACTGTCTGTCCCTCAGAGGGAAATGCTGAACACTGGACCTGTTCCCAGTTCCCAGGAGATGAGATAATGATGAAGCTACAAATATTGCCATCAGGTCAGCTTTGCATACAGCAACGACGTCACCTTTCCACCTTAGAAGACCACTGGTCCTTAAGAGAGGATGAAGATCCATTGTTTGAGCCTCAGCAATAGGACTGCTTGGATCTCCTCACACATTTATAGAAACAGGAGTCATAAAGCAACTAAACTATTTAAGAGGAACAGATTGAGGTCTATAATACCTTCTGCTGAGATTCCTTCCATTTCTTTACTGGATCAGACTCATAACCCCTCTGGATAAGGACCTTAATCAATTCTTTCTTGGGCTTGTTCTCTGGAAACACAAACATTTTTAGATCACCAATAGGAATGAACCCAGATGAACAAAACACCAAAATGGTACACTGGGAACTTACAGTGAAGTCAGAATGGAGAAGGTGGCATCCAGGCATGAGTTAACTCCTTCTGCTGCCCAGACAAGGCAAGGAATGACATCATCTTAACTGAAACTTACACTAGCTCCTCGCTCCTCTGCTCAGTTCCATGCAAAAGCCAGAGACAGAATCAAAAGCATAGAAGAAACCCCGTGCCACCAAGAGGTTGGGGCTGGATGTCTCCTCCTTGGCAAGAATGGATCTGCATGGTAAGTTCCCAATGTACCATTCTCTGCCAGCAGAGAAGGAGCCATCCAGGAATGGGATTTACCAAAGTCTCTACCCGTGTAGGATGGAAAAGATGTTAAGGGAGCAAAATTTGAAATAAAGGTAGGTAGGAACCACTTGCTGGAGGATCCTCTTGACAAAAGAGGCTCTCACAGAGAGAAACCTGTTGAACTTATAGTGCTTGGGTGAAGGTGGAAGGATTTGCCCAGGTAACTGCTCTGAAAATCTCTTCCAAGGGCATGCTGGTTGAATAAACTGCTGAAGTAGCAGCAGATCTGGTTGAGTGTGCTATAACTCCCTGTGGCTTAGGAAGTCTGAGTGATTCATATGCAGTGATAATATACCTTGCATACAAAAGACTGGCATTAGTTGTGACAATTATCTGATCAGGATCCCTGAGTGGAACCCCTTGAGAGAGATTGGACTTTTGTTCTCACCGCAGGAGATGATTTGACTTCTTGGGGAACTGCAACCTTGAAGTGACAGCGGGCAGCTATATGGGCACAGAATGGCTTCAACAGCCACTGAAGGTCTGCAGTGGAAACTTGCCCAGGTGGCTGGGTGAAAGAACAATACCATGAGGCCCAGCAGATGTGCTAAGGCCATCAGGTCCCCCCAAACAACTGAAAATAAGAGAGGTTTTAGACCAAATTTTGTCTATTCTCTCTGGAGATGGAGCCATCAACCCTGTCTGTGTCCGTGAATGGACCCAGGTGGATTAACTGCTTGGATGTGCATAGATGACTTTTCTTGTGATTGATGAGAAACCTGTAATCTAGCAGGCACTGGAGCATGGTCTCTCAAGCTCTTCAAATACCTGGAAGGGTTAGAGATCCTAGAAGAGGATTATCCAAATTAGGGGAAGATATGGATGCTCTGCTGTCTCAGGTGAGCCACAGGAGCAACCATGAGCTTCATAAATATCCTGGGGGCCAAGGCTAACCTAAAAGGCAGGACTATGAACTGGTAATGAGTACTGAGGAAACAAAAGTGTAGGAAATCGCCAAAGGAAAGATGCACAAGAATGTGTAAGTCGGTTTCTACCAAATCTATCGAAAGGAGGAAGTCCCCAGGAAAAAGTTGTTCCTGGATGGTCTGGAAGCTCTCCAAAATGTCCTGTATCTGACAAACTTGTTGAGGAATTTCAGATCCAGAATGACACCAATTTATCCAACCACCATATTAGAAAACCTCTCCATTGACGCCCCCTTGTCATGGAAGAGAGGCTTGCGTACCCTAATGATGTTTTGAGCTAAGCTGGCAGTGGCATAATAGCCACCGGTAGGGTCTCCCACGCCAGACAGGTCAAAACCGAAGGGTCTGACAAAGTGCGTCAAAGGGCAGGACGGGCTCTCTAGCCTTATGACAACCATCCTAGGAGAAGGAAAACTCTAATCCCAAACCCAGGCAGATGGTGCTCGTCCAACCCTGTAAGGTCAACCATCTAAGAGAAGGAAACTCTAATCAAACCTACAACCCAAGGACCTCGCTGCTACGTTCATGCTTGCAAGGCCACAGCATATGAACCTCCGGTTTAAAGGGTGAGGCCAGTTCTGTGCATGCTGCGCTCCAACAGAAAAATCCATTGCACAGGCTCGAAGGACAAATCCAATTAAAAAAAAAAAAGCCCTGTAGCGATAGGCGAGGGACAAAACAGCAGATTCACCAGAAAAATCCATTGCACAGGCTCGAAGGACAAATCCAGTTCCAAAAAAGCCCTGTAGCGATAGGTGTAAACGGTAGGTGTAAAGATGCACTGGAAGCCGCAGACCCAACCCTGCATACTGGTGGTTCAGGACTTTGGTCACTCGAGGCTGACCAGGGAGATGACAGTCTTGTTCGGCAGCATCCTGAACGACCAAGCAGCCTTTTTTAAGGAAAGCACTGCTTGCTCCATATGGAGAGGGGCCTAGAAAAGGTGGCCTAAAGAAAGCTCATCCCCATCAACCTGGTTGGCTAGCCACGGCCAACGGGCATCTTCTGATGCGGTCAAACCAAGGCAAAGAAACAAAGGCACACACTGGCCTCCAAAGGTGTAAATACACTTGACACTTGCATGCTGGAACATCAGAACCATGCGAGACTCTGCAGATAGTGGACGGCCTGAGCGTCGTTCTGCCCTAATAGCCCATGACCTATCACAACTTAATATTGACATCGCTGCTCTTAGTGAAATTCGTCTCCATGAGGAAGGCAGCCTTAAAGAACACAGCACCGGCAACACACTTTACTGGTCTGGCAAACCCAAAACCGAAAAACATCTTTCAGGAGTAGGCTTTATGATTAAAAACTCCATTGCCTCCAAACTCGAAACCTTGCCAACAGGACACTCTGATCGCATTATTTCCTTACGCCTCCCACATGTTGTTCTCTTTAGTATATATGCCCCAACTATGCAAGCTGACCCTGTAGAGAAAGACAAATTCTACACAGACATACGCCATCTCATACAAAAAGTCCCTGTAGAAGATAAAATTATTATCCTTGGTGACTTCAATGCCAGAGTAGGAAAGAACTCCGAAGCCTGGAAAGGTGTCTTAGGCAAGCATGGTGTTGGAAATTGCAATGATAACGGACGCCTCCTGCTAGAGTTCTCTGCAGAACAACAGCTGACTATTACAAACACTATCTTTCAGCAGAAAGATAGCTTGAAGACAACCTGGATGCATCCCCGATCCAAACATTGGCACCTCATTGACTATGTTCTAGTCCGCCAGAGAGACATTCGTGATGTCCGTCATACCCGAGTGATGCCCAGTGCAGAATGCCAAACAGATCATCGCCTCGTCAGATGTAAACCAAATCTTCAACAAGCTACTATGAGAGACAACTTCCAGGCAAATCTGCAAACAAAACTTGAAGACCATCCTACAGTGCTTTGGCAACATATCAAAAATAGTATCCTCCAGTCTGCAGAAGAATCCCTCGGGTTTTCCCACAAGAAAAATCAAGACTGGTTTGATGAAAACAACCAAGAGATCCAAGAGCTGTTGGCAAAGAAGAGAACTGCTCACCAGGCATACCTCGCCCAGCCAACTTGCCATGTAAGAAAAGCAGGTTTCCGTCTCACATGTAGTAAACTTCAACAAAAACTCTGAGACATGCAGAACAAGTGGTGGATCAATATAGCAGAAAAGACACAACGCTGTGCAGATGTGGGTGATCATAGAGGATTTTATGAAGCTCTTAAAGCAGTGTTTGGACCTACTTATCAGGTCCAAAGCTCCTTATGCAGTACAGATGGTCAAACATTAATTACTGATAAAGCCTCCATCCTGAATCGATGGGCTGAACATTTTCAAAGTCTCTTTTGTGCCAACCGAGTAGTCCAAGGCTCAGCTATCCAACATATGATCCAAAAACCGATGAAAAATGAATTGGACATAGCTCCCACTTTGGAAGAGACCCTTAAGGCGATACAGCAGATGAAAAATGGCAAGGCAGCTGGGATTGATGGAATCCCACCTGAAGTTTGGAAAAACGGAGGTCATGTACTCCACGATAAATTCCACAAACTCCTTGAAAGCCAATGTGGTTTCAGAGCCAATAGGAGTACTACAGATATGGTATTTGCCCTTAGACAACTGCAAGAGAATTGTAGAGAGCAGAACAAGGGTCTCTATGTAACATTTGTTGACCTCACCAAAGCCTTCAACACTGTGAGTAGAAAAGGTCTGTGGCAGATCCTGGAAAGACTAGGATGTCCCCCTCAAATTCCTTAACATGATTATCTTGCTACACAAGGGCCAGCGCGGTCAAGTCAGATATGGTGATGCTCTTTCAGAGCCCTTTCTAATAACTAATGGAGTGAAGCAAGGTTGTGTTCTTGTTCCAACTTTATTTACAATCTTCTTCAGCATGATGCTCCAAAGGGCTACGTCAGAGCTTGAAGAAGAAGACGGCATCTATATACGTTACTGTACTGATGGTAGCTTGTTTAAATTAAGCCGTCTGAGGGCTCACACTAAGACTCTAAACTATCTAGTCCGTGAGCTGCTCTTCACTGATGATGCTGCCCTTGTTGCCCACACAGAAGCAGCTTTGCAGCGCCTAACATCCTGCTTTGCAACAGCTGCAAATTTGGAAGACTTCACAAAAGAGTCTGGAGTAATAAACACCTGAGGTGAAGCACAAAAATCAGTGTGTATAGAGCCATTGTACTGTCTATCCTCCTTTATGGGTCTGAAACATGAGTCACCTATCGCCACCACCTACGACTCCTCAAACGCTTTCATCAGCGCTGTCTACGCACAATCCTAAATATACACTGGACTGACTACGTGACGAATGTTGCTGTCCTTGAGCAAGCAGGGATCACCAGCATTGAGACCATGAAATTGAGAACACAGCTGCGCTGGGCAGGGCACGTGTCTAGGATGGAGGACCATCGCCTCCCCAAAATAGTACTCTACGGTGAACTCGCCACGGGTCAGCGTAAGAGGGGTGCTCCAAAAAGCGATACAAGGACTCCCTGAAACAACAGCTCAGGCTTGGCCAAATTGATCACCAGCAATGGTCCGCCCTGGCCTCACATCGGGAGGCATGGAGACGCACTATCCACAATGCTGCAGCCTTATTTGAGAACTCACGCCGAACAAGTCTTGAAGAGAAACGACAACGCAGAAAGAATCACAACCCAGAAACATCACCCAAGGAGACCTTCTGCTGTGCTTTCTGCAACCGGACTTGTTTATCTCGGATTGGCCTTTTTAGTCATCAACGTGCTTGCAGAAAGCACAGGATGAGCCCTTTCTGAATCTTCGTTTGCGAAGAAAAGCCAGAAAGAGAGATATTAGAAATTTATGGAGCTAACCAGACTGATCTGCCATTGGAAGGGGCATAGGGAAGGAAGAATTAGAAACTGGCATAAGCAGAGAAACAAAACTTATTTGTGATATTAAAAAGGCCACCAGCAGGCTTCTGTAGCATAAAAGGAGCAAAATGCACCTGTTCCCCCCCACACACACACACTATTAGATGACCAAGATCACAGCTGTCTTTGAACCAGATGTGGCTGAAGAGACTGAGATCATGGCAGCTGCCACTGGGGTCCTGTCTGAAAGAGGTGAGGAGGACAACAAGGGTAGAGGGGAGGCTGTGAGGAAGTAAGTTTTTGACACCAAAACCAAGGCTCCCATAAGTGCCATAAGAAACAGGCACACTCACATGGTGGCCATTCCCACTGGTATAGGCAGCTCAGTGGGAGAAAGCCTGAGTGCTCGGAACCAGAGATTGCTCCCAACTGAATCACATCTGCTGCAGTACTCATGCAAGTTACTCTGGATGAGGCATTCATAATGGTTGGGCAGGCACAGGAGCAAGCCTCTTGATGGCTTCTCGAGGAAGCAGATAATAGAGCTCCCTGGTCTGTGGCTGTGTGGATGGGCTTAGACGAGGGCTTGGAACTACAGGAACTGTTGGGCTTCCCCCCCCCCCGCCCCGACTTCCTGAAACTTTATCCAAAGTAGGATATCCCTCAAAAACTGGACAGAAGGGAAAAAACATTGCTAAGATTTAAAAATTGGGAGCTTGGTTCTTTAAAATGTTGAGGCAGAGTTAAAGCAGTAGGAGAAAAACAAAGTGATTTAAAAAGGCAACCCAAAATTAGAAGTTTCTTAGGAAGGGGAAAGGAATGGGGTTTAAAGGGCTTTTTTCATGTCTCTTTCTTTTGTTTTTGCTTTAGAAAGGCAGTGGCCCAAAAGAAAAAGAAAAATGTTTAAGTCAAGGAAACAGCAGAAGAGATTCAGTATGACCTGGACGGGATGAAGGCAAGGAAACAAACTGAATGGAAGAGCTAGAAGTTAGCAAAAGTCTCAGTTAAAATGATGTCATTCCTTGCCTTGCCTGGGTGGTAGGAGTTAACCCATTCCTGGATGGCTCCTTCTTTGCTGCCATAGACTCAAAGGTCATATAAGTTTAACCGTTTTGGCACTATGTGAGGAACAAGGACACACATCAGCTGGCACTCCAGTAAGAAGGACAAGATAGGATACAATTGCTCTATCACTTCAAGATATATCAAATTGTTTAGTTTGTTCAAGTTCTGTCTCAAATAAACATTTGCATAACCTCGGTTTTGAATTGCACTTTTAGAAAATTATGACTCAAGGTAAACTCTCATACTACTTACCAATCACGATTTTGCCCTCAATTTTTTCTAGGATGAAGCGAGCCTGGTTGTTCAGTTTAGCAGACTCTGCACCCAACATCCCAACGAGCCAGTCTTTTCTTAAGGAGTAATAGCGCAATCTAAGTTCGTAAAACTCCCGTAGAATCTCCTCTGCAGTTTCATATTTCTTCAGGCAGCCAACATGGTCAAAAAGTACCTGAAACAAAGAACAACATTCCAGAAATCAACATTCTGGAAGTCTTTGATTGTGCCTTGGAAGGCTGCATGTGTGCTTGTTGCCCTAACCCTCAACTATTTCATCACAGCGGTCAACTTCTCTATGGGCAGCTATCAAAAGTCAGTAAATGTGTGACTACTTTTTTTTGGCCCCCTCCTTTTTTAAAAAGAAAAAAGTGTAAAGATTTTTGTAAGACAGGTCTGTAAAGTAACTTCTTTAGGATTCTTCTCCAAATGATCAAGCAAAGCTTTTGTAAACTGGAAGAGTTGGCTCACATTTTTCATGCTGTTGATATGCCACAAATGTCATTTTTGCTAACAATGCAAATGTCATTCTCAGTACCTAATTACTCTGAAGCAAATTCTTCCAATTTCAATGGACTATACTTCTGAAAGCATGCATAGGATGACTTGCTAACTTTGAGATATGCTGTTTCAGAGATTTTGGTGTAAGCCTGTACGCAAATATCTAGAGGAAGTCCCATTAAATCAGGGATGGGAACAATGTAGCCCTCCAGTTTTTGTTGGACTGCATGATTCCCATCTCTACATTAAACTCAGCAGGGCTTACATCTAAGTAGGCATATATAGAATTTCACTATATGATTGAGATAATAGGTGATAAATAAATTACTATTATTTCAGATAATGGAAAAACATCCAGATTTTTTTTTAAAAAACTATTATCTGACACTGTCCTTTAGACATCTAATCCAATTAAAAAAGCATCTTAATACTAAACAGGCCATTAACAACACTGAAATAATCGTATTTACTGGGAATCTCAAAGAATTTTATTTACTAAAGATGTTTCTCTTAATGTTTCAAAAGCCCTGAGTAAACACTTTATAGTTATTACCTTAATTGGCCCCATCTGATGGTTCGCCTCATTTCAGGCTGAATAAATGGAGAAGGCCCCCAGATTTAGATTGCGTCCGGATTTTTTCTTACCATGTTGTTGCAAGAAAGAGGAGTCTGCAGTTTGAAGACTTTGTGTAGCCCAGCAGCCTCTGCTTCTGCCAGCTTTTGCTCGCTCATTTTTATTACAAATTTGACAGTGGTGTCTGTGTGGTATTCTTTGTAATCTGTTATTAGTGGGGGAGTCTTCTCTGTGCCATTTAGCATGGGCTCCAGAACCTGTTCTTTGTATACCTAGGGTAGGGGAGAAGACCGGCATCATCATTTGCCTTTTCCTTACAATAAAAATGTTCAGGAACTTATGAATGTTAAACAGTTTAAAGAATGCAGTAAGAAATTACTAAGTCCTACCTGTGTCCATGTGCGAACAGGAAGCTCAGAAATTTCAATGGTGGTTGAATCAAGAATGGACACCTCCCCATTGACTAGGTATTGGTTTTGCCCCAGTGAATCTATTGTCCCCTTGAAATTCTTGTAACTAGGCATCTAAAAATATAGAAATTGTAACAGAGTAAGCCAAACTCCATGAAATTCCTAAGGTTCCACAATGCGATCAGTGTTGCTCAGACTAGAGCAGTGATGGGGAGATCATCTAGATATAGAGGGAAAAGGGAACAAGGGCTGAGAGCAACAGTGGAAATCTTCAGAGTACAGAGGTAACATTAATCAATTTTCCAAGTCTTTCAAAGTAGACTGTGTCATATGAATTTTTCCTGATCATGTGGACAAACCATGAAGTGAAAATCTTTAAAAAGTGAAGACTCATAACTCCAGTATCAGTCATGAGCTTTCTCCAGTACTTGTCAAAACACCAAGGCAGACAATTCTGCGCTTGCTCCCCACAATTAATCTTCCTCTTTTCAAAAAATTGTCAACTCCTTTTGAATAAGTGGCTAATACATTTTCATTACCATTGGCAGTGGTTCATCTCCATCCAGCATGCGTCGAATGTTATTCACCACTTCTCGGATATCGTAGTTGGGAATCTTGCATGACCAGCCAGTTCCAATACCCTCAGCACCATTGATTAGCACCATGGGAATGATGGGGACATACCATTCTGGTTCTACCCGTTGGTTGTCATCATATAAAAATTTCAGCACACTGTCATCTACCGCTGGAAAAGCCAATCGTGCCAAAGGGCTAGAAAAGAAAATGACTAATGTTTAAGTTGTTCTATGGTAACTATCCTAGAAATATTATTTTGGCAAAGACAAAGAATCATCTTGCTGAATTTCCTGCAGCAAAACTTGTTATACCTAGATCATGTAAACAGATTAGAGGCTTTAAAAGTGGCTGTTATAACTTTCAAAACAAATACAGTCAAGTTCAAGCAGGCTGCTACTAACCTCAGCATAGTGAAGATGTATCGAGGGCTGGCAGAGTCCTTCCCACCATGCAGCCTGGTACCAAATTGGCCAATAGGCTGAAGCAAGTTAAGGTTATTGCTGCCCACAAAATTTTGAGCCAAATTGATAATGGTCATCATCAGCGAGGCCTGGAACAGACCAATTACAAATTAAAAAACATTGACAAAATGTGACCAAAGTACTAGGATTTGGTGGAAAGGGGTTCTAGGAGAGAAGGTAGAAAGACATAGCAGAAACTACTCTAAAGCAAATAAATTAACTGGCAAAAGATGGAGATTAACTAGGCCTCAGCTATAGGTCAGAAGAGCAAAGTCTGCTGGAAGTCCACTACCTCCTGTTTTCCAGGCAGAAAACTGCCTCAGCTGTTGACCAATTGTTCTGTGGTTGCAGGAAAGAGAGAAAGGTCACTTGAACACTAACACCCATCAAAATGCAAAGCCCACCCAGCAAAAAGATAATTTCTTAGGATAATTTCCCCTTCTTTTAAAACATTTTTGCTACTTTTGCTTGCAACCCAGAGACTTTGGGATGGAGTGGGATACAAATTTTAAATAAAGCAATATTGCTAAAAATAAAGCAATATTACTAGAACATTAAAACCATAGCAAAGACGAATGTTGCCTGTAATCATGTGAACACTTTGAGCAACAGAACCACATTGGTCCTCTTTTAATGTGTGCCAGCCCTTCCTTGGGAGTAAAAGTGCTGCTCCTTTCTGGCCTCAAACTCATCTCTTCTTTTACCTCTCCATGGTGGTAAGAGGACATCTCAGCCACTGATCCAGCCAACTGGGCAACTTTCACCTCCCGCTTGTCATTTCTTTTGAAGCATGTGAACAAAACTTTCCTCTGACCTGGCTTCAGTCCTAAAAAGAATTAGTGGTGAGTCACATGAAGTAAACCATAGGTTTCTTTTTTCTAAGAAGCAATTGCTAGGTTAATTAAACCAGTGCCTATCACAGGGCAAATCAGATAACACTGAGATTTGGAGCATCCATTTGCAAAGGGATTGGTTCTGTCACTCTCATCTTCATATGGATGGGGAAGTGAGGAGACAACCAACTTTAATGATCATTGCAAGACGGCAAACCTGTTTCTCCTTACAATTGCCAAGGTAAGCAACATAGGATGGCAGATTAGCTTTGCAAGGTAGGGGCATGTAGGCCACATTGTGCCACAGCCCATGGGTACATCAAGTGAGTGCCTTAAGTTTCTATTCAGTTGGTGTATGTATAAAAGAGACCCTAATAATTCTTAAGATCATAAAGAAGACACTTTAAAGTGAGAAAAATCACACATATTCATGTCATTACACACAAATGAAGTGGCCTATAAGGTGGCAGATGAGATGGGTAAGATCCTTTATTTCATCTGAAAAAAGTGTGTGTGTGTGTGTATATATATATATGTTATCTACATTTTTACAACTGTGCCACCATTGCCTCAGGAAAACCTTTTTTTTAATGAAAAGGTAAGAACTTGCTAACATAAGAAGCTTGTGATATAACAAGACTGAAAAAATACTGGCATTACCTAAGTAATAAAGATGTTGATTCTCTCAGGAAGCAAACCCAAGAGGATCTCTAAAAGCCAACTGGGAAACAGACTCATAGGAAGATGCATTATATGTTGTTTTAGTACACATATATCAAAGTGTCTATCTTTTTAAAAAATGTTTATTTTTTAACACACGCATTCTGTTTCAGGCAATTGCTTGGGAAAGAAATATCATAATCTTACATCTGCTGCTACTAAAAAAATCTTTCTTACTGATCTTGCCCTTTGTTGTTTGAATCTTCAAATATAATACTGCAGTACATTTACAAAACAAGGAAATCTGATCTAGATTTCAAAGCAGTCCACATAACAGGCAGCTTACCATCAACCAATGATGGGATGGATCGCTCATTGTCGGAGTTTGAGAAGAGAACAAGTTCTTTGTTGATGAAATCATTGTATGTCAGGTAAGTTGTCGCTGTCCCATATAAGTAATCCTAAGTGTGGAAAAGCAGTTTAAATGATTATGCTTTCCATACAGCTCATCAATGCTTTCTTCTACTGCATTATCATTTTCATTTCTAATAGCCTGCTCCCCTTGACAAGACAAAGTAAATTAACTTTCACTAGGACTGTACACAGCTAAATAGGTTCCTATAATAGAGGTCTCGTAAAGAAATGATTCGCATATACAGACATCACTCAAAGAAATTTGCAATAACTCATAGCTGAATGTCATCAGCTGCCTTCATTTGACCTGCTCAAACATTCCTCACCATACTTTCCTGAACATGGAACAGGATAACGCGTTTCTTTGCCTGTTTCCATCATTACTTTCCTCATGTGGATAATAGATCCATTTGAGGACAATTTCCTGCTCTTGTGGAGGCTTTCCAAGTGAACAAGTTCCCTATTCTTTGACAGTTCTAGCTTGCCTGAGGGTCTTCAGCTGCATAGTTTTCCACATGAGGAAAGCTATACTGCCATTGGGGTAGGTGTTCCCTTGCTCAGGAAAGGATGGTAACACCTGAACAGGGCTACTGTAGTCTCGTATTGATACGAAACCTTGGTCTATGACAGCTGTTTCAAAATTGTAACTAGGTACTACTGTTACAGAGCGATGAACATGTGTGTGGGAACTCAGAGATAAAGAGAGCACTAAGAAAATTTTCAGTTGTCATGTTCCAGTAGCAGTTCAAGTAGCTTGTTTTTCCTGCCCTTTCACTGAGGGCCAAAACTACACATTACATGAAACATGTGAAAACATGGTTGTTTTGAAAAACAAAAACAGCCGATACAGAAGGGTCTAATCAGGACCTTGACAGAGATGTTTAATTTTTTGTCTGTATCATGATCCTAGTAAAAGTTGCTCCCAACCTTCAACTTGTGGGGAAAGTCCCTTTAGCTTGAAAGTTGTGGGAAAAGGTCACTGTCCCAAATTCCTGCATTTTACTGATGTTATGACAACCTTTGGGCCAAACAGCTGAAACTTCAGTCACAAGAGGCCCTGATACATTTGCCTGATAGAGAATGTGGCCCTGTACAAAAATAAGATGTTGCCTTATACTGTATTTAGTGAGACAATTTGCCCACCCTACATATTATTTCCTCTCCAGAATTTTGGGCAGAGGTCTTTGGTTATTCTACACTGGGGGCAAAATTTGGATGAAATTTGGACTACTCTGGTTACTGCTGATATCCCCTTCTTGAGTCCACTGCTGCCACCTTCCTAGCCAACCACCTCCCCAGCAGAGCCCCACTGGTGTGCACTCACTCGCTTTGAGGTCAGAACAAGGCATCCAGCCATGTGATCAACGTTGAGGGGGTAGCCTGACTGACCTACTGTTCGGCAGTGGGGTTCAATGCTTGGCTGGGAAGGCAGCAGCAGCAGCAGACCTGAGGAGAAGGGGAAATTATCCGCAACAAAGCAGTGCAGGCCAAGGAGGAGGGACATTTATTTTTCATGACTGGCCTTGGCTGGGGAGTGGGTGGCAGCCCTGGATTGTTACCGCTGACCAATTGCAGCAACTACCAGTGACATCTAACAAAAAATGGTGATGCTTCCCATCCAAAAACCTGATGCAACCCTGATCCAGATGACCACATGTACAAAAGCCGGGTAAAGACTGAATTTTCCTGGAAACTGCAGAACAAGAGGTGAGCTTTATAAGATCACATATTAAAGGCTAAAGAAAGGTGCTTTAGCTATGCAAAGGGTCTTACCTGGTGTGTTCCTATATTACCAGATTCAAGGTAGGTACAGATTTTTTTCCTGGTGTGGGCAAGCTCTTTCACATGATCTGTTATCCAATCCTTCTATCTGGAGATTGCTATCTACCTCTGCATACAAAGCATACACTGTACTACTGAGCTACTGTTCTCCCCCCACAACTATTTGGAGAGAGTGATATGCACCTTTAAAGACCACTTACATCTGGCAGTCCCTGTAGCTTCCTCTGCCTTCGATCTTCCATGAAGTTTGTCAGCCATTCCTTTCGGTCATCGACCTTTTTTTTGCTAAAGGCCTTGAACATTACAAAATGTACAGTCAACTTTTTAAGACTAGTATTCACCAGTATACTTATTCAGGAAATCAGACAGATATATTTAGGATAATGAGCAAATTTATTTTCCTAACATCATGGGCTGAAATAATTTTTACTTCTTCAAAGTCAGTTTCTGCTGACTATATTTCCTAGAGATTACAGGGCTTGTCTCATTCCAGCTAGCCAGAGTGAAACATACACAGGTGCGAGTATTTCAGGGTACTAGCACACTCTGGCTTCATTGCCTGTTTGTTTTAAAAAACTGCTTCTATATTATAAGCGAATCTTGAGCACCCACAACTGAGGGTTATGCCATGCCAGAAAGACATCCTTCTAAACTTTTACAGGTCACATTTGACTTCCTCTGGAATAAAAGGCACATCAACACTGGTCTTTTTTTTTTTTTTTAAGTTCTTCTGGTGAGAACCTACTAATTTTTTAAAACATTGAATGGTTCAAACACAACCATTTTGCAGATGCAACCCCCAAACAATAGAAGACTAGGCACGATTATGCTACCAGAGTAATCGCAGCATCATCTTCAGGGCCAGAGTACTTGAAGGGTATTCGGTGCCTTGCCATCTCCGCAAAATACTCTTTTGCCTCCTTTGAAGTGCTGGTACCCAGACCTATACAGATAAAGATGGACAGGCCCAGTTAGATACCTAGATAAAACCTATACAACCTATCTTGCAGTGTACACACAAGCCTCAACATATATTGCAAAAAGAAAGTTTTACAACCAGAATGAAACCAAAGGCTGCAGAAGTAAAAATGGATTGCTTTCATCTTGGCATTAAGAGATCTCAATGTAGGTGTCTTTCCTTATTAAATGTTAATCTACACCATTTATTTTACACTGTCTAGGATTGCAATCCAGATGGGCTTAGTATTAAAACTCTGCCACAATCTGATATGGTGCAGCACCAAGAGGAAGTTAGAAAGCTTTTCCTTGGGTTTTTTTCCTGGGCTATGAGGCCAGGTTCTGTAATAGTTTCTTTCTGACGTTTCGCTTGCATCTGTGGCTGGCATCTTCAGAGAATGGTTGGGTAGGAGTGTGTCTGGGGTTTGTATGCTGTGAACCCCTGTAGGAGAGTATATGTAAATTTGTGTAATTGAATGTTTAGTTTCTGGGTATAGAAATGCAAGGCTCATTAGTGTCTGTTTGGCTAACGGTTGGTTGATGGGCCATTATCTGCTAGGAATCCTCTTGTCCCTGGGTGGAATTCCTTTGCAAGTGTTGAGTTTTAATTCTATTGTATTTCAAAACTGGGAGCCAGATTTTGTTTACTTTTAAGGTTTCTTCTTTCCTGTTGAAGTTGTCCAGGTGTTTGTGGATTTCAATAGCTTCTCTGTGCATTCTGACATGATAGTTGTTGGCCAGGTCCAGAACTTCTGTGTTTCTAAATAACATTTTGTGTCCAGGTTGGTTTATAAGATGCTCTGCTACTGCTGATTTTTCTGGCTGGCCCAGCTAGAAAGCTGTTTAGAACAATCTGCAACAGTGAGAGTGTTTATGTGCAACTGGAGGATTCGATTCCATTTTGAGTAAGTGTGGTTAAGGCTTTTGGTGGGGGGAGAGCTAGATTGGAGGCTGCAGAACCTTTTGGGGAGCTGCACAGGCAGAGTCCAAGACAGACATCCATTTATAACCACACTCAGAGGAACAGACAGAGCCTTCTCCCTAGCAATCATGGGTGACCAGGTTCAGACTTCACTATCACCCCTGCTGCCACACAATTATCCTTAATCAGTCTTTGTTTCCCCACTGTCATTAGCATGCCAAAAGCCTTCTATTGGAAACAATCACTCCAAGGGCAGAGTTGTGTTTGAAGCTCCGTGGGATTCTGATTCTTTAAAAAATAACCCATTTGCTCCTCGGCAGCATCAAGACAATGAGCAGCCACTAGCTTCTTGGCCACTGCTATTCTGAAGCTGCAGAAGCATCCAGAAAAGGAGAGGAAAAAAAGAAAGTAAGCAGTTTTGTGTGTGTGGAAAAGAGCTATTTTGAACAGAAATACTTATAAAGTAGAGGGAAGCAGCTTCTGAGCAAGGTAGAAGGAAAAGCTCAGAAAGAAGCTTTGTACAAGGCAGTGAAAAACTAAAGGAGCAGAGTTATTATGTACCTTTGACTCTGACTTATGGCGACCTTATCACAGTGTTTTCCATTTGCTATTGTGTTCTTTTAAGACTGAGAGAGTGTGACTTCCATTAGACGAAAAATTATTATCATGTCATCCTTATCTTTCTGAGCAGTACCTTAACCCATCCTTTTCAGGTACTTTCTGCCCACCACACACTGAAGTGATTGAGAATAACCACCACCACCACCACTTCCTTATCTGGCTATGGTACTATTGCCAACTGACTCTGGGAGTCTCTTTCTGTTTTATAACCAGCTTGACAACAGGGTTACGGTTTTAGAGCTATCCTTTCCATTTATTCTCAGTTTACATGGAGCAATATTCTTTCTAAATCTTGTTTTCTAAACAAAAACTACTTGCTAGACTTGAATATTTGATACACATCCACCATTCCCATATGATTTTAGGTCAACTTTTAAAAGTGGTAACAATAAAGCCACTCTTACTTGGCTTCATTGATGCTACCACATAGGATTTTAGACAAACCTTTATAGTACTTGATTTTCCAGTTTTTGTAGTTAGAATTGCTGCTTTTCCATTCTTCAAATTCAGGAATGCTATAGAACGAAATCTCTTCTTTGTTTTTAGAAACCTAAGGTGAAATAAAAAGTTACCATTTGAAAATGTTTTGAACAGCTAACATTTTAACCATTAGACTTCAGAAAGGATTGTTTCAACTGCTCAAGCTCTTACCTCTGAAGAAAACAGAATAAAGCTCACCTTTATGATAGGAGTAATGAACTCCTCCAGGAAACGGTGCTTCAGAAGAGAAGGCCAGTTATGGTGTATGAAATTAATCAACAAGCCTTTGATGTGGGAACCATCTTGATCCTAAAAAAAATGTTGAGAAAACTGAGTTGAACCACTGGTGCTGTTAAAGGGGTAGCAAGTATATCCAATAGTAGTGAAAACACTCACAGCATCTGTCTACTCATTGTTGTATGCCTACAAGTCATTTCTGACTTATGCCGACCCTATCATGGGATCTTCTTGGTAAGATTTGTTGGGGGGGGGGGCTGCCTTTGTCTCCCTCTGAAGCTAAGAGTGTGACTTGCAGTGGCTTTCAATGACCAAGCAAGGATTCAAACCCTGGTCTCCAGTCATAGTCCGACACTCAAACCACTACACAATGATGAGTCTCACTCTCTGTCTACTCAGAGAGAAGCAAAAAATAGATTACAGTAGAACCCATGTATCCACAGGGGATTGGTTCTGGGCCCCACCACGGATGGTGTAATTCGCAGATAATCGCAAATGCCACCCACCATCCTGCTGCTGCTGCAGGAGCTCTCCTGGGGGAAGGGAGGGAGCAGGCAAGGTCCCTCATGCCCCTCCCTTCCCCCTGCGATCACCCCGGAGCTCTCCTGGGGGAAGGGACAGGGCAGGCAAGATCTTTCCCCACCCCCATTGCCAACCACAAATAATTTTATCCTTCTGATAGAACATATCCTTTTGACAGAAAACTAGATTTTAAAGCATTTCAAATATGATATAAATTATTAAGGAATCACATAGAGGACAACAGCAACTAAAAATCAGAAGGCTGTAGATGCCAAAAGTACATAGGGCTGTTGCATATGAGTAAAAGAGAATAGCTCCCACAGTAGTATAGATGCAACTGTACAGTTACATCCATTAGTTTCTCACTGTTTTAGAATGCTCATTTTTGCACTCCTAGAAAAGCAGTATAATCTCCAGAGGTTCTCAAAAAACTTGAGATAGAGCATGTGAGAGATGAAATGTAGGATACCCATCCTGTAGGCTTGTGGTCTGATCAGGTACATGTACGTAATTTGACAGCTGCTTAAACTGCATGATCCAGTAAGGGACCAGGGCTCTGAGGAATCTTTTTAAAAAGTCCAGTAAAGAATTTTGCTGTCCATTCATTAACAGATATGAAATGGGTAAGTAACCATCTGCAGTTTCTTTCCAAGCCCAAATCAAGCTGCTGGTTTTGATCCTTAAAGCCCGACATTCTCAGCAGCCAGATTGTTCCAGCAAATACTTTCCCTGTACAAGCTTCTTCCCCTCATGTTATTTGAGATCTAAAAGATTCTGTTCCACATGTCATCCTTTAGGGAGCTAAGATTTGTCTCTGCTGGGAGCAGTGCCTTTTCATTTGTAGCTCTGGAAAGAAACTATCTAAATGGCCAACTTCCACCATCTTTCTTAGTCTTGCTTTTTTTGAAAATTATGCTTTTGAAAATTATGAACCAGTCATTTGGGATTGAACAGAAGCATGCTTTTATTTTTGCTTAATTTAAAGGGTTTTTTTTAAAAAATGTTCTTACTTTACTAAGAATTTTAACTGTCGCCTATGTAAATAAGCCTTGGTTTACTTGAATTAAAATGTAAAGACGGGCTGGAATCCTGTTAGGCAATTGCGAATATGTAACCTATAGTTATGCATTCACAACTGCTACATATGCATGATCCCTAGTTTAGAGGTCATGTTGGGACCGTGAAAGTCCCCTAAACCTCTTACTGGTAAGCAGCAGCTGTGATTGCTATGGGTCTGTTCCCTGTTGACTGGGAAGCAGGCACCTGACATTTCTATGCTTCCTCGTGTGAGCATTCATTCACGAGAGGGGGTGGGAATGCCAGGCAGCTGCTCCTTGATTAACAGGGAAACAGCCCTGGTGATCTCAGTGGCTGATTACCAGTAAGCGGTAATCATGCCAAAATTCACTATGTAGCAACATGCCCACTGTGGTGAGTTACAAAATGAAGATAAGGAAGATGAATGGGCACTGGAAGGCCTCTACAGCATCATCTCCACTTTACCAGCCACACATACAAGGAATGAGATTCCACAATATTGCTTTTGCTAGCACAGAGAAAGGCTGACCTGATCTGTCATGATCATGATCTTTCCGTAACGTAGGCTCCGGAGTGATTCTTCGTCATCATAGCTCTTCTTATATTGCAGACCCACAATCTTAATAATGTTGTTTATTTCAGCATTCTCCATTATCTGTAAAAGAGTTTCACATTCAGTGTACAAGCCTACCTATTAAAAGATTTGCCTCTTCTCTGCACTCTAGCCCACCAGGCATGGTCAGTTAACTTTGAGGTAATCTCAACTTTTTTTTATCTAGTGTATGACATGCTGCTACGTAAAGTGCTTAACTCATTTTAACACACTTTAAAATAAAAAGATTTTGCATCTCACAACCCAGCAAGAACCCCTTGGAAACAGTACAGCAGCTGTCCTTATAGTGATTCTTGAAAAGTGATCTCAATTTTTTATTTTAGCTGTCACTGCTCCATTGTTTATAGCACAATAACTTTCCATTCAATAGTTTGAATGGAGATTAACTGCTATCTAAAGCAAGTTCTACTCAACTGCAAACCATAGTGCAAAGTGCTGCCAACTGACCTGTTTGTGGGAAGCTTCCCGTACATTAAGCATCTTTCCACGCAGAGGAAACACTCCAAATCGGTCCCTGCCTACAACCCCAAGGCCAGAAACAGCTAGTGTCTTAGCTGAATCGCCTTCTGTCAAAATGAGGGTACAGTTGACCGAGTTCTTGCTCCCTGAAAAGAGAAATGACCACCTTAACCTAGAACGACCCGTTTAGAGATATACAATATTTTTATTAATTTATTTATTTATTTATTTATACCCCGCTCTTCAGCCACATGGCTATCAGAGCGGCTTACAAATTGTTTTAAGCAATAGCTATTTACACATCTAACTGCATTAAACAGCATCCAATGTGTGTTAGCTAACTGCCCCCACAAGCTGGGTACTCAATTTACCGACCTACGAAAGGATGGAAGGCTGAGTGAACCTTGGAGCCGGCTGGAATCGAACTTGCGACGTGGTGGCTTGCAGTACTGGCATTTAACCACTGCGCCACCAGGGCTCCTGCCTCTGCCACTTTCTGATGCCTACAGTAAATTCCTCTCCCCCTGACCATATGTTCTGGTACAGATCAGTTAGTGGGAAGTGGACTGCAAAATATTTTGGGCAAGAGAACAGACAGCAGCTTCAACAAGTGCAAGACAACCCCCACATTCTCAGAAGCAAGATTTTCGCTTCTTCTCATGCACTGTTGCCCCCATAAGGTCAAACTACAGTCTACTGGAAGCAAGGATGCTAAGTCCAGTATCTCACTAGAATCAGTCATACCAAAGGTTCCTTTTCTTCTGAAATCTGGGTTATGTAGCCTTGTAGGGATTGCTATTCATCTTCTAATGACTAGCAAGGCTTCTGCCCTTGTAACGTTATTGGAAAACATACCAGCATCATTGGCGTCATCCAACTTGGGTATTCCTTTAATTCTAGTGTGTTTTACAGCGGAACATTTCTTGTTTAATTGAATCTGGGCTTTAAATTTGACCCAGTTCAGAATGCTTTCCACTATGCCACAACTGACCGCCTGAAAAGAAAGAAAAAAGTGCTTATGAGAAAGAGCCTGAAATGCACCCCACATTGCTCCTCCCATCTCCCCTGCCCGAATTCATTTTGCACCAAGCTCTGGATCAAGACCCCTCCCCCAAATATTAAGCAAAAGGTAACACAATGTATCTCATAGCACTTACCCCCTTAACAAACTTTTCACTCAGCTTGCATGTTGAGCCAAAGCTCTTTGCCTGAAGTGTCATATTCTCTTTTGTTTGGGAGTCAAAAGTAGGGTTTTCAATCAAGCAGTTTATGAAAACCCACATGTGATTCTTTACCTGGAATTCAGATGCAAGGATTAACACAGACTGCAAATATCTTAACTTATTGGACAGTCTTATCTCTCAAACCTATCCAGCTGCAAAGGTTTCCAAAGTCTCAAACTGACTATTGTTATTGGGCTAGCACTGCCCAAAAGATAACCGAAGTGTTCAAAAGTGATGTAGGAGGATCAAATAAAATATGTTTAAACAAAGTAGGAAATCACTACAAAGAATAATCAATTGCAAAGAAGAGCCTGGACTTGCACTGTGAATAATGTGTCAGAGTATTTCATTAGATTAAGCTTGCTGTGCAGAGATGCAAAGCTGCACTGGACAAGGTTCACATGGTATTCCCTCTTCTATGCAACAATCTAGCCAAGGTACAAAAAGCCCATTCACTTCTGCATCTAGTCACCTACAGACTGTGACTTTTCTGCATTTAGAACTGTAGGATGACGTAAAAAGCTTTGTGTACACATGGAGGTCCATCTGTACTTTTATCAAATAGAGGTTTAAGAAAGAAATTCATACCTGGAAAGGCTTCACTCCAACTCCACCTTTGTTCTTTTTCTTTACCACATCAATGAGTTTGTTGACAATTTGGTCAGCAATATAGTCCACGTGTCTGCCACCCTATTAAAAAAAAGAAAGAAAACCAAATATTAGTGAGGGTTTTTTGGACAGACTACCACCATATATATGACAATACATAGGGCTTTGTGTTATATTTTTATCTTGTCAATGTGCAGAATAATCTTATTTTATGTGGTAGGAAGATTTATGTTACTTCAAAATTCATATTGGGTTAATCTTTAAGGGTTTATTTATATATTGTTTTTAGGAAGGAAGAGTACACAGCACTGGTATCTTTTGTTACCTGTAATATGCACTGAACAGCTTAATTATCCAAAGATAAAATTTCAAATAACTGAAGATTTTCTTGTTCTCATTGCATAATTCTTTGGTATAGCTAAGTCATAATGTATATAGTTAGCTTTGGTATATTTCTTGTTATTAAATCAATTCCAAAGAACTACAATGATAGGACATAATTCACTTCTGACTCCTCCCTTCAGATACATGATTTCCCACTCAATTCTTCTCCTCTTTCTTAAATATCTCAAATCTATTTCTACATCTTTCTATGAACATATTTATTTCTATAGAATGAAACAGCTGGATTCTAAAATAATGTATATGTATCTCTGTGTAGTTCCCCTAATTATGAAGTCGATTTTTAGTCTATGAATAGAAACATAAGCAAGTATTTATTTCTTTACTAACATTCTATTTTCCTTAACCTATTATTATATTTAGAGTTGCCATGCTACTCCATTTTTCTTTCCAACATTTTATCACATCTTTCCATTGTTCCTCTTTTTTTTTAGTGAATTGTCCTTAGTTATTATACTTAGTTTGTCCATTTGCATCATATCTAATAGCTTTAGCAACCAGTCTTCAATTGTTGATGTAATGCCTGTCTTTCCATTTTTTGCATATATTATTCTGGCAGTCACTATCAAGTAAATTAGTACTAACTTTGTCTTCCTTCTGTTTTCTTGTCTGTCATGTTTACTAAGCACAGTTGTCCCTTCATGTTTGCTAGGGTTTGGTTCCAGCCCCCCCCCAATCGATATTAAAATCCGTGAACATTCAAGTCTCATTATATGCAATGGCACAGCAAAATGGTGCCCCTTATATAAGATGGCAAAATCAAGGTTTGCTTTTTGGATTATTATTTTTTAAAGAATATTTTCAAGCTGTGAATACTTAAATCTGTGGATACCAAATCCGTGGATACGGAGGGACAACTGTACTGTAAATTCAGGCTTCATTTCAAATTTAACTTTTAGTATTCTGGTTATAGTGTCATGAATTTGAGTGCTCAACTGCATAGCCACCACATGTGATAGAAGGTACCCTCCCATTCTTCACATTTCCAGCACTTTCCATTTCCTTTTTTAGTAAATCTGGCAAGATTTAAAGGTGTCAGATACCACCTATCCAGATGGATTCCTGACAACTCTTGGGGAGTTTCCTGTTGCCTTGGCAGGTGAGCCTGTCAAAGCCCTGGCTGAGCTCTGGAATAGGGAAATAGCCAGGGCAGTGGACACGATTGCCCCTAAGTGTACTCTCCCACAAAGTGGAGCCAAGTGAGTCCCCTGGTTCACCAGTGAGTTGGTAGCAATAAAACAAGTGGGACGGAGACTAGAACAATGATGGCGGAAGACTCAGAGCAGTCTGACCAAACACAGGTGAGAGCTCATTGGAGGGCCTATGCCATGACAATGGTAGCAGCAAAGAAATTATACTTTTTTGCCACCACTGAATCTGCAGTGTCACCCAGTGGAGCTATCTCAAGTGGTCAGGAGCCTTTTACACTTTGGCCCACAAGAGAACAAAGACCACTCAATAGCCCCTGTGAGGAATATGCAAGACATTTTGCAGACAAAATCGCACAGATCTGCTCTGACTTGGGATGCTGTAGTTGAGATAGGTCCAATGGAAGTAATCTTGCCACCTGCTTGTTCTGTATTACTAGATAAATTTCAGTTTTGGCAGCCAGAGGATGTGGACAGGATCCTTAGAGAAGTGAGAGCTACCACATGTGTACTGGATCCTTGCTTTTTTCCTGGCTCCTGAAAGCAGCTAGAGTGGGGCTGGCTGAGTGGGTAAGGAGAGCGGTGAATGCTTCGCTGCAGCAAGGGAACTTGCCATCCTGTTTGAAAAAGGCTGTGACTAAAAAATGTCTCCCCGTGTCCCACCATTCTGAAAAAGTATTGGCCAGTCTCTAGCACTGCATTTTTGGGCAAGGTTCTGGAGTGTGTGGTGGCTCCCAGCTCCAAGAGCTTCTGGATGAAATAGATTATATAGAGCCATTTCAATCTGGCATTAGGCCAGTTATAGGGTGGATATGGCTTTGATCACCTTGGTGGATGACCTACACAGAGATGTGGACAGGAGTGTTGGTTCTGCTGGACCTCTCATGGTTGATACCACTGAGCACAGTATCTTTGTGTGCCGCCTCTCTGGGATTGGCTTGGGGGACACTGTTATGCAGTGGTTCCAGTCTTTCTTGGAGGAGTGAACTAGGAAGGTGCTGCTGGGGGGCTCCCATTCAATGCACTGGCCGTTGCCCTGTGGGGTCCCTCAGGGTTCTGTTTTGTCACCCATGCTATTTAACATCTACATGAAAATGCTGGGAGAGGTCATCTGGAGTTTTGGCATTCGGTATCACCAGTATGCCTAACTGTATGACACCTAACTGTATCTCTCCTTCCCATCTGATTCCAAGGAAGCTGTCTCAGTACTGAACCAATGTCTGTTGTCAGTAATGGACTGGATGAGGGCGAACAAATTGAAACTTAATCCAAACAAGACAGAGCTGCTCCTGGTCAGTCCAAAATCTGATCAGGGAATAGGGACTCTGCCTGTGTTGGATGGGCTTCTACCGCCCCCCGAAAACTTAGGCTCACAGCTTGGGTGTTCTCCTGGAATCAACTCTGAGCCTGGAAGCCTAGGTTTCTGCAGTAGCCAGAAGTACACCTGCATAGCTAAAACTAGTGCACGAATTACCAGTTTCACCCATGTCTTGAGACATTAGATCTGGCCACAGTGACACATGCCTTGATTACATCCTATTTGGACTACATGGGGCTGCTTTCGGAAACTTCAGTGGGTCCAGAATGCTGTGGCCAAAATGTTTACAGGAGCTAATTATAAGGAGCATATAACTCCCTTGTTAAAACAGCTCCATTGGCTGCCAGTTTGTTTCCAGGCACAATTCATGTTGGTCATGACCTATAAAGCCCTATACAGCTTGGGTCCAGACTCTTTGAAAGACCCTATCTCCTGATGCAAACCAGTACTTTAAGATCAACAGGAGAAGGCTTTCTCTCCATTCCGCCACCATCACAAGCTCACTTGCTGAGCATACAAGAGAGAGTCTTCTCATTGGCTATTCCCACATTTTGGAACTCCCTTTCTTGGGAGGCTGGCCGGCCCCCTCCCTGCTTTCCTTTTGCGGGTAGACAAAGATGTAATAAAAATAAGGGAACTCTTGGACCCTGCAACATGCAGAAAACTCAAGCAAGACCCGACCAACAAAAATCACCAGAAAAACAAATGCTTTGATCAAGAACTCATCAATTCAGCCAATCATACACCAGAATCTATGCAGACCAGAGACTCTCCCACCAAGAGTATATGGACTTCCCAAGATCCACAAGGATTCCATTCCACTCCGACCCATAGTGAGCGCCATTGGATCCCCCACATATTACTTGGCCAAGTTTCTGGCCACACAATTACAAACCCACATAGGACAAACCCCTCACCACATCAAAGACTCAGCTCACTTCATAGAAAAAATCAGCAACATTGAACTGAAACCTAGAGACCGACTGATCAGTTTTGATGTTGTCTCCTTGTTAAAGTCCCCATAATGGACACCATAGCACTCATCCAACAAATATTTCCTGAGGATATCACAGCCTTGTTCAAACATTGCCTCACCACAAGCTACTTCCAGTGAGGTAACGAATTCTATGAACAGGTAGATGGGGTAGCCCCCTGAGCCTCGTGATAGCAAACTTTCACATGGAACATTTTGAAAAGCAAGCCCTGGAAACAGCAACAAAAAAGCCCACAACATGGTTCCGATATATGGATTACACTTTCACCACTTGGAACCATGGAGAAGATTTGGTCTCATTCCTGGACCACCTGAACAGCATCCACCCAAATATCCAATTCATGATGGAAAAAGATGTTTTTATTCAAGCAGGCTTTTAAAATCTAAGAAGGGGTGTTTTTTTAAATAGGGATGCTTTATCTGTCTTTTAAATTGAGTGTGTTTTTAAAATGTTCTTACACTGTTTTCTCTGGTTTTACTGTTTTTGATTGTCTTTGGGTGCCACCTTGGGTCTCATTTTGAGAGAAAGACGGCATATGAATACAATAAAATAATAATAATTATAGAGTAGCTGCACTTCCCACAGTTCACTGTTTCATGCCTTAGTTCAGGTGTGAGGATTTTGGATCCTCCAGATGCTTTTAGGTAACAACTTTATTTGATTTATATCCCACCTTTATCCCTTTGTAGGCTGCAAGGCAGTTTCCATCAGCTGTAGTCAGTACAGCCAACGGTGATGAGTAGTGGGTGCTGCCATCCAACAAAATCAAGAGTCATACACTGCTCACTATAACCTCTGATAGTTATTACTTTAAGTATAGAGGGGCTGCGGATTAAGAGACAGAGTTACAATTATGCTTCAAAGAGTCTGTGGTTCATGTTCACTTGGAATCAATGACTCTGAGAGCATATTATGTTCATATATTATATTTGGGCCAATACCATTGAAATATATGGTGTAATTCTATAACCCAAAGAAAATTTATTACTTTTTAAAAAAACAAAGCACAAGACTGCAACCCATGAACACCTTAGCATCTTCAGTATTTCCAATTAAGAAATTAAAGTGAAATTTCACAGAACTTTTACAACTTTTGGAAAAAAATGTTCAACTGGAGATTTTTAGGTCTACTTTCAAAATTCAATAGCTATCTATTAAGATGGTTATGTTCCTCAATAAAAGGTCTGTAGAGTTGCCATTTAACGCTAAAATAAAGTCAACAAAACAGATTCAAAAAGCAAGAGTGCAGTATTCAAAAAAAAAAACCAGGCTAAACTAATTACCTTCGTTGTAGCAATGCTATTGACGAAGCTAACTTGCTGGAATCCCTTTTCACTCATCGTTAGACAAACCTCCCATCGGCTGTTAACTTCTTCATGGATAATTTTCAGTGGATTGCCAGTTTCATCCAGCTTGTCCTTAACATACAAATCCACATAACTGCGGAATCCTTTGACCTGTAGAGATAGGACAGGTAACATTGCAGTAATCCTTGGGGAATCCTATTGCTTTTGGCTGTTAACACATCAGACGAAGGGGATGTAAGTGAGCTAATGCATGCTTCTTCACAGATTAATCCCCACCACTACCACTATGAGCCGCCACCACCTCATTTGCTTGGAGACCAGGGTCTGAATCCACACTCAGCCATGAAAACCCACTGGGTGACCTTAAGCAAACCCTGTGACAGGTCCAGAAAACCCTGTGATAGGTTCACCTCAGGATTGCCATAATTTGGAAATGACTTGAAGGCACAACACCACCACCACTTCTTAGGCTACAGGGTACTATTTGACCCCAGTGCTATTTGACATCTACATGAAGCTGCTGGGAGCATTCATTAGAAGATTTGGACCGAGGCACTATCTGTACACTGGTGACACACAGCTCTACTTCTGTTATACCTGGTTCAGAGAGGCTGTGAAAGCCTTGGAATCATGTTTGGATGCAGTAGTGGGCTGGGTGAGGGCCAATAAACAGAGCCCTGAACCCTGGAAAGATGGAGGTTCTGTAAGCAACTGGCTCCCATGTCTGAGAATGGGAACAGACATTGGCTCCTGGATGATGTTGCACTGAAGGGTGTGCACACTCCTTAATCCAGTACTATCACTGGGACACAGATGTCTTCTGGGCTGAGAATGTCTCCTACCATTTTCTGATAGTAATATAGCTAAAGTCATTCAAGGACAGCAATAAGCTTATCCACTATGGTTCATGCACTAGTAATTTCATGACTGGATTAATGCAATGCAGGTCTAGACGGCTGTGCAATGCCACACTGTGGTTGGCAACAGAAGGAGTTTATCACTAGTATATTACCCCTATTCAGTGAATGTGCTAAGGGACATTCACTAAATGCCTCCATGCTACTAGATGTTTTGCTAAACAACTCTAGATAGTAAAGTGACCAGCCGAGTCCCTGCCTCCTTGCCCACAAGCTGTGCTTACCAGGATGCTCTAAAAAAAGTATCCAATATATTGGAGATCTGGGTCATGGCAGCTTGGAAACTGGTCTTAAGTATCCCATTGTCCACTCTCTAGAATTCCATACCAGTATAAATTAAATAGGTGTTAATGGTATTTATTGAAAATTTACTTGTTCCATAAAGGTTTCCCAGAACAATGACTGGTCTATAAAATGCTTAGGTTTTCTTTATTTAAATAGTAAAATACATACAGATATAAGTAAGTAAAATAATTTCATTTACTCACAGGTAGCTTCTTTCCATTCAAAAATACTTTGACATCTTTGCTTGCTCCTGCAACATCATAAGCTCTGCGAGACATTAGAGCCACAATGTCTTTGTCCAAAGTGGTCATTTTAAATTTTGACAGATCAGGTTGGAAAGTGACACATGTAAAATCTTCACCGTCAAAGTACTTCAATTTCATCTCTCCAGCTTTACTCATATTATCGGTCCAAGTCTGAGGAAGAAAAATGAATTACTAATTTTTGGCTACTGAGATGAAGGTGAATTTCTTTAGCCACAGTGGACATTTACTAATTAGGGAATAAACAGCTGGTTGGATTAACTCTCTTAATTCAGCCACCTTCTAATTCTCAGTCAGTATTTAAGATGTGCAAGTCCAGCAATTAAAACTGCTGACCAGATGGTGTCTAGACCTCTAGAAAATGCAGAGCAAACTCAGAAGCTGATATTTAAAAAGCATATATGACCTTTGAGCATCCTAAAATGACAGAATCAATATTATGCTTACAAGGTTCCCCATACCTGCTTGAAGAGCTTCTTATATTCTCTGCATGCAGTTTCCACTGTAAATCTGGTACTGAAGATATTGCACAGCTTTGCTCCATAACCATTTCGACCACCTGGAACCATGAATACAAACAAATCAAGTTAATGACACACAGTAACACTCTAAAGTTTAGGAGGTATGCAGTCCGGTTCTATGCAATTTGCACAGAGAAAGATCCTGCTGAGTTTATTGCAACTAATTCTGCAAGTGTGCTGCAGCTTTTAAGAGGAATTTGGTTTGGTTTCGAATCAAATCAAACCTCATTTTTCAGGCTTTGTACCCACTAAACTTACATGACAAAACAGACCTATATGGAATATCCACATTCCATTTCTTCTTGGTGCGCCAAGAATCTCTTCCCCAAGTTTCCTTTCCCATTCCTTAAGCTTGCCTTTAGCTCAGGAGTCAGAAACATGTAGCCTTCCATGTTGTTGGACCCCAGCTCTAATTAACCACAGACAACACAGCCCCTGGTCATGTGAGATGGGTGCTGCAATCTAACATTATCTAGAAACCATCGGTTTCCCACCAACTCCTGCCTAGTGCACTATTTTCAGGAACAGAGCAACAGGTTAAACACAGGTTGCAAAGGTTTGGGGAACGCATGTTAAATTGCTGATCTTTTAATTATTTACCTATCACCCACTCTAGTGTGCATTATGAAAGAGAACCAGTAGTCAAGAGGCAGATTTTTCACTCCTCAATGTGTGCCTTTTCTACCAATTTTAATGAATGGTATTTACTGGAAGGGAGCATAGCACCAGGGCAAAGGTATGGTGAAATCAAGTACTTTGTGATCATTCCCATCTTGCAGTTCTTCAGCTTTCAGACTGTGAAGCTTTAGCTCCAACTAGTGAAGATTCCGTGAAAAGACACAGCTAATATTTTTTCAAATATTAGTCCTTTTAGAATGTATTCTCAAGCCTCTGAATCACTTCTGGGCTGGTTAATTGTTTCTAATAAGATTTCCTCTAACCTGTGACTTTTTTCTCATCGTCATCATAGTTGCTGGAAGTCAAAAGCTGCCCAAAAATAAGAGCTGGCACATAAACTTTCTCGACTTTGTGCTCTACAACAGGAATTCCTTTTCCATTGTTCCACACAGAGACTGTGTTATTTTCCCTATGAAAACAAAAATAAAATCTTTATCAAAAAGAGATAAAGTCTCACTGATAATTGTATTAATTTCACATCCACCCAAACAGAACTTATTCAGCACTATTCCCCTATAATCTCAGAAACCTCTCGTCTCCACAGACCTAAATGAAGACCCTTTATTTAATGAAGAGGAACCTGTTGCCCACATTGACTCTTGGGCTTGTTTATGGTGTTAAAATCAAGTTCATATATATATTGTAAAGGATGTTTTGTTGGGATTCAAGTTTTTGACATAGATTTTTGAAATGATAGCTCTTAATATACAAACTGATTGATCATTAGTCTGACAGCAAGATTATACAGCAACATTTCCTTTCTTAAATTCTGCCTACCGGTAGTTATATATGTTCATGATTTATACACCTATATTAAGAAGAGGATAGTTCAGAGCCATAGCTCCCAGACCACGAAACACAGACACCTAACGGTTAGCATACATATTAAGGAAGCCCTTGGGTTTTATACTTATTTTTAACCTTTAATTTAAAATTGTTCATGTGTCTGAAGCCTACATCACCATATTCTCTCACTAGGTGTCAGACATCTATAACCAGCACATAGCTTTTCAGTCAATAGTTTGAAACTAGCAGGAGTAATCTGAAGGATAAAATTATAGGGCTTCCCTCAGTGCTATGACACAGCCCTCCCTTCTTGGGCATAGAGTGAGCAAACCCCTCCCTAAGGGGCCTGAATAGGTCTACTATGGCAGCAGACATATCTGAGTATCCTAAAAGCCATGGCTTCATTCAGTAGAGGTTGCCAAAATGTGCCCTACTGAAAGCTATATGGCTGTCCTTGAAGGCTTTGATCAAATCCCCCCTCCCAGTGTCGTCCTCTTTCCTTGTGTGTCGCATTTTTAGATTGTAAGCCTGAGGACAGGGAATGATTTTTTTTCCTTGTAAAGCACTATGTACAGTGATAGTGCTATATAAATAAATGATGATAATGATAATAAAGCTAACAGTGACTCCAATCTGTATGACGTCAGGTCCTTCTGATAGTTCAATAAAAGCAGGAGGAGGCTCAGCCATCCAAACCTGAGTATCTTAAATACTTTACTATAAAAGATCTACCAACTGGCTTCTGCTTGGATTCCCTCTGAATCTGATGTTGTGGTTCAGATGACAAGCAGGCAGTTCCTCTGTCGTTAAAAGATACAGGGCCTAGCAGGCCCATAGCCATGGCCAAGCTGCCAACCTTGTTGGTTTTCTGACATCGTAATACAAAAAGAGTTCCCACAAATTTAAGCACCTTTGGAAACAGTGCTCTGCCTACACAAAATCATTCAAATAAGTGATAGTACCCAGAAAGCAAAATTCTAGCAATATGGGTTACTAACACCAAGGCCCCAAGCACAGATTTAGATTCAAGTGATTGAACTGCATATTCCACTTCATCCCCTGCTACACCAATGTTTGAGGAAGCTAAGACATACTAGATGAAAATGTGAATATGACTTACGGGTCAATTGTAACTCTGATGCAAGACATGCTCTTATCCCTCTGCTTGTTATCAGCAGCATTGACTAGAATGGAGAAAGAAATGTAATTTGTTAGTGAGGAGCCAGATTTTGTTGTTGTGTGCCTTCAAGTCATTTCTGACTTGTGTTAACCCTATCATGGGTTTGCTTGGCAAGATGTCAGTACGTATCATTGGCAATGAGCATTGTCAATCAACTCTTGTTTCTCCAGTTGGTTAGCAACAGTTAGTCTTTTTATAAACAAGGCTGTGGAAGACAAGCAATGCATTCAGATAGCAAGACTGTGGTTCAGCTAGAGGTCTGAGTTCATCAAATTACCCTGAATATATACCATATATTCCGGCGTATAAGATGACTGGGCGTATAAGACCCCCCCCCATTTCCAGCCAAACATCTAGGCTTAGGCATATATTCGCCATATAAGACCACCCCCAAAATTTGGCTGGCTGGCTGGCGGAGCCTTGCCAGCTGATCCTCTTAAACGGGGCATCTTCACTTGCTCTCCCCACCTTCCTGGAAGCTGGGGAGAGGGAGCGAATCTAGGGGTTTAACTCCACAGCCCCGATGCCTCCTTCTGGGAGCCCAGAAGGCATCGGGGCTGCAGAGTTAAACGGGGCATCTTCGCTTGCTCTCCCCACCTTCCTGAAAGCTGGGGAGAAGGAGCGAATCTAGGGGTTTAACTCCACAGCCCCGATGCCTTCTTCTGGGCTCCCTTGCAAAGGGAGCCCAGAAGGAGGCATCAGGGCTGCAGGGTTAAATGGGGCCCAGGAGGAGGATGTGGAGGCTGTGCAACCAAACCCAGGATTTGCCCCCTCTCCCCACCTTCCTTGAAGGTGGGGAGAAGGAGCGAACATGCCCCTTTTGGCTGCACAGCCCCGATCCCTCCTTCTGGGCCCCCTTTCGGGGAGGGTGGAAGGGTGGCTGGAGGGAGGGGGCTTCACAGCCACCCCCCTCCCCAAAGCCGCGATCTCAAGTGGGAAAGTGGTGTCAAATTGCATTATTTCTGCAGTGTGGCAGCAGCCATGGTCTCCCATCCTTTCTGCAGATTGTCTTCCTTTCATTCAAACAATCCTCTGATGAGATTCCTTCGCTGCTGCTTTGGCTGTGATCTATGAGTGCTGCTTTAGTACAGCCTACCCCAATCCAGTGCCATGCCCAGTGGTCAAGCTGCATGATGATGGGCGTTTATAGTCCAACACATCTATAGTAGCTAATACCCTAGAGGACAGGATCAAAATTCAAAATGACCTGAATAGACTAGAAAGCTGGGCCAAAGCTAACAAAATGAAATTCAATATGGAGAAATGTAAAGTACTGCACTTAGGGCGGAAAAACAAAATGCATAGATATAGGATGGGGGAGACCTGGCTGAATGAAACTACATGCGAAAGGGATCTAGGAGTCCTAGTGGACCACAAGTTGAACATGAGTCAACAGTGTGATGCGGCAGCTAAAAAGGCCAATGCGATTTTGGGCTGCATCAATAGAAGTATAGTGTCCAGATCAAGGGAAGTAATAGTGCCGCTCTATTCTGCCTTGGTCAAGCCTCACCTAGAATACTATGTCCAGTTCTGGGCACCATAATTCAAAAAGGACATTGACCAATTGGAGCGTGTCCAGAGGAGGGCGACTAAAATGGTGAAAGGTCTGGAAACCATGCCTTATGAGGAAAGACTTGGGGAGCTGGGTATGTTTAGCCTGGAAAAAAGACGGTTAAGGGGTGATATGATAGCCCTGTTTAAGTATTTGTAGGGGTGTCACATTGAAGATGGAGCAAGCTTGTTTTCTGTGGCTCCAGAGACTGGAACACGGAGCAATGGATGCAAGCTCCAGGAACAGAGATTCCACCTCAACATTAGGAGGAACTTTTTGACAGTAAGAGCTGTTCGGCAGTGGAACACGCTCCCTCGAAGTGTGGTGGGGTCTCCTTCCTTGGAGGTCTTTAAACAGAGGCTGGATGGCCATCTGTCGGGGATGCTTTGATCAAGATTTCCTGCGTGGCAGGGGGTTGGACTGGGTGGCCCTCGTGGTCTCTTCCAACTCTACAATTCTATGATTCTATGATCGCCGCTTTGGAGAGGTGGGGTGGCTAGAGGGAGGGTGGACGGGTGGCTGGGGGGAGGGGGTTTCGCAGCCACCCCCCTCCCCAAAGCCGCGATCTCAAGTGGGATCGCGGCTTTGGGGAGGGGGGTGGATGGACAGAGGGTGCTGGAGGGAGGGTAGACGGGTGGCTGGGGGGAGGGGGCTTCGCAGTCACCCACCCCCTCCCCGAAGCCGTGATCTCAAGTGGGATCGCGGCTTTGGGGAGGGGGTGGTGGCTGGAGGGAGGGTGGACGGGTGGCTGGGGGGAGGGGCTTCGCAGCCACCCCATCCCCGAAGCAGTGATCTCGAGCCGGATCGCGGCTTTGGGGAGGGGCGGGTGGCTGGAAGTAGCACGCTGGAGGGAGGGGCTTCGGGGAGGGTGGAAGGGTGGCTGGAAGGGGGGGGGCTTTCCAGCAACATTCGCCCCCCTCCTCTGTCCTCGGTTGCTCCCCAAAGGGGGAGAAGGCAGGGGGGGGGCGGCGAATGAAGTGTAAGCACTTTGCCTCACCCCCTGCCCCTGATCTCCTGCCTCTTCTCCATTTGGGAAGGGAGCGAAGAGACAGGAGTTCACACGGCGGGGTGAAGCAAAGTGTATCCGGCGTATAAGACGAGCCCTGATTTTGGAGCCTATTTTTCAGGGCTCAAACCTCGTCTTATACGCTGGAATATACAGTATTACAATTCATCTGTACTTCATCCCCCTCACCAACTGGGACTAAAAGACATAGCCATGAACATCTTTTTGATCTTGTCACATTTATTTTATTGAAATGCATTCTCAACATACCTAGGATTTCATCAAAGATTTTATACAGGCCAGGTACAAAAGTGACATCCCTGCAATTCAGTCCTACATCTTCATCAAACACCCACATTTGCTGAAAAGATATTTTTTAAAAAGTAGCAAGTGTTAAAAATGTCCATGATATCAAAAACAGTTATTTAGATAATATTGTTTTCTAATAAAGTGAATTAATGACAAGCATATACTTTTCAGTACTGGAAATGAACTGAGAATGGAGATAAGGAAAAAACTGAAGTCAAAGAAACAACTACAGTATAGATACAGAATGTAAACTATTGTATTTATTTAATAAAACAGTAACTTGTCTATAAAGCTATCTGCCATAATTCTGGCTCACCCAGCAACAACATCTCAGACTTTGCTCAGTGGAACAGGCAAGTATAGTGCAATACAATTTTCAGGAAAGAATAAGATAAGATTCCTCTGCCTATGTCACTCATTCAAGTGAGCACAAAAAGCCAGTATCGTTTTCCTGCTTGCCATGTGAACTGATTGTGCTCAGCATGAAATGCCACATTTCTGGGCTAGAGTGGTTGTATAGAAACCACACTCACACCCCAAAATTAAAACATAGTCAAGCTTTTTGCTGTGATGTTAGCACATTTTTAGCAGAACAATCTGGGAAATCTTCCTTCAGTTTTAGAGCGCCACATTCTGTCTTGACCCCAACTTTCCCAAGAAAAGCATTTTTTTTAATTACCTGGGTGACTTGTTCTACAGAGCCAATATATGTATCAGGCCGGAGCAATATATGCTCCAGCTGGGTTTTCTTCTGGTAGATTCGTTCGACAGACAACCTCTTTTTGGTATCCTCATTCTTGAGCTTACCCACTTTGGGGTTTCCATCCACTGTCTGAATTGAAGCAAAATAAAAACATAATTTCGAAACAGTAGGCAAGGAGCAGCTAGCTGGGTGCCTCCAAGAAAAGACTTTAATGGAAATGAAAATACAAACTTGCATAGTGTCTGAACTAAACACCTAAATGAAAGAATGCAAAACAAAAAGAGAAGGGACAGTGCTGACCTACTGATGACAGTAATCAGCGATGCAAAAAGAGAAATTCAGGTTTTGTGGTACTATACAGTACTTCTGACTGTCATATAGTTCAAACATAAAAGTTGCCTTGGTATGGTGTCTATGGGCTTCCCTAAAACCTTTTAGCTGGCCAACGGCATAAACAATGGAACAAACACATCCACTGTGTGATCCAAGACATACCCACATGTTCTTATGGTTTAGGGACATAATCCTTCTAAACTGAAAGGTACAATGGATTTGAGGGGAAGAAAAAAAAAAGCAAGAAGCATAAACACAATCTCTACAGTAGTTACTTTATGATCAGAAACTCACATTGCTCAGCTGCCAAACAATGCCTCCATGGCACCCTCTCAATACATTTACAGTTGATCAGAAAATATACCGTGGGGCCACAAAACCACCCATTTAAAAAAAAAAACAACACGCGTGTTTGGGGGGGAACTGTACATATCAGTGAGACTCAGCTAAGAAAAAAATATGAATAAACAGTGACAGGGTATAAAAGAAAAAGGGAAACAATGATGCCCGTGGCAGGCCTTTAATAAAAATAATAGTGATTGGGTTTCATTGGGAGGAGAGCTAGGATGAGAGAAGAAATCACAAGAGGATGGGGGGAGCACATGTTTTAAGGCAGGTTGCCTGGGACTGAAGGGAACAACATCTGGAAAGCCAGAGGTTCCCCATCCCTGGCTTGCTCTGACTGGCAGTGGCTTCCATCACTTCCTGTCATATTTTTATTTTTTAAAAAACAAACCCAAATATGCTGGGAACTTTTATTTCAAGCCTGGCTGCCTAACAAACATCATCATCATATAATTTATTTATATTTCGCCTTTTCCCTAGGGAATCAAGGCGGAGTACCACATAATGATAACAATAAGATATTATAACAATAAAAGCTCCAAGTTAAAAGACAATCCCATATCCCATCCCTCCCCCCAATCCTAAAAACAACAAAAAACAATAAAATAGAAATGTGTTCCTGTGACCTAAATACGGGCCTATTCAAAGTATGGATCCAATCCAATCCATTTTAAATGTTGTGAGCCGCCTTGGGTCCCACCATAGGGAGAAAGGCGGGATATATATATTGAGAGGGTGCCATGGAGGCATTGTTTGGCAGCTGAGCAATGTGAGTTTCTGATCATAAAGTAACTACTGTAGAGATTGTGTTTATGCTTCTTGCTTTTTTTTTTCTTCCCCTCAAATCCATTATATATATAATTTTAAGACAGACGAAATTAGGTTCTAGGGAGCAAAAAAAGATCGGTGAGGTAAAAAGTTAAAGCAAACGGAGGGGCGATGAGTGGAATTATTATATGGATTATTATTATTATCCAATCCAGTCCATTTTAAATGTTGTGAGTCGCCTTGGGTCCCGCCATAGGGAGAAAGCAGGGAAATAAATAAATAAATGTTAAGACAGGAAATGAGGTCATAGGAAGCAAAAAAAGATCGGCTAAGTATAAAGTTAAAGCAAACGGAGGGGCGATGAGTGGGAATCCGATGGCATGGATTTTTTTTAAAAAAACACCCTGAACTAATGTGGTCTGGATTATTATTCTATGGATTATTGTTATTATTATTAGGATCCAGTCCAGTCCACTTTAAATATTGTGAGTCGCCTTTGGGTCCTGCCATAGGGAGAAAGCCGGGAAATAAATAAATAAATTTTAAGAGAGGAAATGAGGTTCTAGGGAGCAAAAAAAAGATCGGTGAGGTATAAAGTTAAATTAAACGGAGGGGCGATGAGCGGGATTGCGATGGCATGGATTAAAAAAAAATTTCTGAAGTAATGTGGTCTGGATTATTATTATATGGATTACTGTTGTTGTTATTATTGTTGTTGTTGTTAGGATCCAATCCAGTCTCTTTTAAATGTTGTGAACTGCCTTAGGTCCCGCCATAGGGAGAAAGCCGGGATATATGTGTGTGTGTGTGTGTGTATATATATATATATATATATATATATAAATATAAATTTTAAGACAGAGGAAATGAGATTCTAGGGAGCAAAAAAAGATCGGTGGGGTACAAAGTTAAAGCAAACGGAGGGGCGATGAGCGGGATTGCGATGGCATGGATTAAAAAAAAATCCCTGAAGTAATGTGGTCTGGATCATTATTATTATTATTTTTACGGGATGAGGAAAATGATATGAGAAAAATAACAAAGAGGTGAATAAGGGAGCCCTCATGGGTGAAAGGGGTAATTTGGACTTACCTTGAGCGGGGAAAAGGATTCGTCGAGATCCATAGCGGATTTGGAGGAGGAGGAAAAAGGAGAAAAGTGAGGGGAACGAACTGAGGGGGGGAAGGAGCTACAGCAACGGTGAGGCGAGGAGGCGCTTAAAGGCTGCCGGGCTGTTTAAGGGACCGAGATTGAGGAAAAGGGAGCCGAGGCAGGAAGGAAAATGGACCGGCGATACCGACGCGCCCCCGCTTCTCTCTGGACAACCTGCTTTCTTCGGGTGGGCGCCTCACAGCAGCACAACCGCACCGCCTCAGCCCGGCAGGACCCAACGGCTAACGGAAAGGCAGAATAGGCCAAAGAGCAGAAGGCGGCTGAGGGAAGAAGAAAGGCTTCAAAACTTGAAAGCCTCCTCTCATCCCGCTCAAATGCGGCTCGGCCAATCAGCGCGAGGCTGACTCTAACCGGGCCAATCGTCGATGAAGAACGGAGGAGGGGGCGGGAGGGAATGTTTGGCCAGCCAATGGAGACCAAGATGGAGCGTTCAAAAAGCATTGAAAAAAAGAACTCCACCCCCCAGTCTTTTAGCGTTTAAACTGGAGGTTGGTAAAACTCCGCCCCGTCGCTTTAAACCAATAGGCAGGGAAATTATTTTGACGGACGTCTTGTTGGGCCAATGAGGGTGAGATAGAGCATTGCTCGTTATTTATTGATAGATTATTAATGAATTAATTAATTTTATTAATGAATTAGGTATTTATACCCCGCTCTTCAGCCACAAAAGCTATTAGAGCGGCTTACAAATTGTTTTAAGCAATAGCAATTTACACATCTACACTGCATTAAGCAGCTTCTAACGGTTTGGCAAATACTGCAAGCAAGGTGTATTATTCTTAAGGGATTTATCTGACAGTTAGTATACAAAAGTGTTCTCATATATTTAAAGACAGTGTGGTCTGGCACATATACAGAGCCCTTTTACACTACCCAGTAATAGTACTATGATTCCACTTTAAATTGTCTGTATTCTATAGAACCTTGGCATTTGTAGTTTCCTGAGGAAACTAGAGCTCCCTGGCTCAGAATTACGAATTGTTGTGTGCCTTTAAGTAGTTTCTGCCTTATGGCGACCCAATCATGTGGTTTTCGTGGCAAGATTTGTTCAGAGGGAGTTTGGCATTGCCTTCATCTGAGGCTGAGAGAATGTGACATGCTCACGGTCACCCAGTGGGTTTCCATGGCCAAGCCAGGATTTGAACCCTGGTCTCCGGAGTCATAGTCCAATGCTCAAACAACGACACCATGTTGGCTCTATACCTAAACTGGAAATCCCAGGAATCCATAGAATGTTGTCATTGCATTTAAAGTGGAATATAGTGCTATAACACCTGTGAAAAGGCCTGCTGTTTGTGTAGGATGGGAGAGATCAAGGCTCAAATCCCTTCTATCAGTCACCTGTAAAGCTTGCTGTATGGGCCAGTCACTTTCTGTTGGGATAGTCTAAAGATGAAAATACGCCTCACAGAATGCAAGGAGAATACAGGCTGTCTTAATGGCATCCCACATGTTTCACTGTATTCAGAAGGAGGAGGCCCCAAAACGTCATAAACTGAGAAGGGAAAGCTGCTGCAGTTTTTCCTGGAGTTTTAAAAAAAAACTTTGAAGGAAATGCGAATTCCCGCTCATTGGGACAAGTGATTCTATGGGCTGGACAAGCATGAGGGGCAGGGCTTGCTAACAGAGCAAGCACCTGCTGCTGCCATGTTGGATTTTTGCCTTAGTGAGCAATTGCTAAGGTGAGAAAACAGAGCATTGTTTTTCCTATTTTTTCTTTTTCTGTGTGTAAAGGCAAAATATCGCTTATGCACACTGAAAATAGTGGGGTGGGTGGAAAAAAAGTTCATCAACAGATTTAAAAATGTGAGTAATTCACTTGTGGCCACCATTTTGGCTAAAGGACATGTGGACTTTATGGGGGCTGTAAGACCATTAAGACAAATCACAGCTGCAGCAAATTGTCTTTACAGTAGGACCCCCATATCCACTGATTCAGTATCCACTGATTCAATTATCCACAGGACACAAAACAGCACACCTTTCATAGAGTCTTCCTAGAAAATGTTTCCTCTCTAGCCATATTCTAGGTCCTCCAAGGCAACTCTGGTATTTTAAACCGGAAGTCCAATTATTTTCAATGGTGTTTGCTATTATCCACGGTTTTCTGTATCCATGCCCCCCCCCGAACCAATCCCCAGCAGATATGGGGGTCCTACTGTGCTGTGGATCACTGAGTTTTTTTGGGCTCATATAGATGGCCTCTAAATCTAAACTACCTGAATCATGGGATTGCTGTGAGGGGAAAAAATTACTTCCTTTCAGCTTCTTGGGAGGAAAAAAGGCAGTATGAGGTGACATGACATGGCATGATGAAGCTATCCATAACTTAACAGTGGTAGAATAATGCTCTGGGAAAAAATGAAAAGTAACTTTAATTGCATGTTCTTCCAGGGATCCAAGAATACTGCCTCCCAATGAAATTTTCCTTCAGTCCCCAAATTTCTAGCATTGCAGTTGAGTATTTAGAAATATGATTTCGACATTCAAAGAAAAGAAACTTACCGGTACTAAAATATTGTACATGTACAAGGAAGCCTTTCCAGACGTGTTCACTTTGTATGCTGCAGGACTGTCTCTGGTGCATCAACAGCTGGGTGTGAAAAGTCATTCTCAGATTAGATACATTTTGACACTATAGTTGTGTTCAGGGCTTCATCAAAGAAAAGCAAATTTAGTAATCCTGGCTTTTGAAAGTAACATGTTTTGAGGAATTTCAAGTGGACAATTTCTATGCAGAAAATTTCTATTCTATTAATGGTTCAAGTAACTGTAGTGGAATGACTTACACTGTATGCATTTTCTTCCTAGTCACTGTTTTGCACACTTTCTGCAACCAGACTTGTTTATCTCGGATTGGCCTTTTTAGTCATCAGTGTGCTTGCAGAAAGCACGGGATGAGTCCTTCCTGAATCTTCGTTTGGGAAAAAAAGCCAGAGCCTTTGCGTGTAGGATATATTTTCATCAAAAGGAAGAGGCAGGAACAAAGGTACAACGTTAATACTCTACTATAGTCTGGCCTCACAAATACAGTTGTCCCTCTGTATCCACGGATTTGGTATCCACGGATTTAAGTATTCACATCTTGAAAATATTCTTTAAAAAATAATAATCCAAAAAGCAAACCTTGACTTTGCCATCTTATATAAGGGACAACATTTTGCTATTCCGTTGCTTATAATGGGACTTAAATATTCATGGATTTTGGTATCCACGGGGGTCCTGGAACCAAACTCCTGCAAATATGAAGGGACAACTGTAGTTGCTACAGACAACTAGTTCATAGACATGTCTCCTCCTAGCTGGAGTAAATAAAACAATAAATGACAGTGTTTCCATGGCAGGAAATTCTGTGGTTAAACTAGTTAAAAGAAGTCTGTTAAGTTAAAGCAGGAAAAGGGATTTTGTGGTCTTTCAGATATGGTCGGACTCCATCTCCAATCATCCTTCGCAATAGTGGCTGAGGCTGATGAGAGAAGAAGCCCAACAACTTCTGGAGGGCCACAGGTTGCCACTCCTGTGTTAAAGTTTTAATGTTGCCCTGGGATAAGATGAAATATAAATGGTCAGCTGACATGTCCACAGCAATAGCTGTTTTCTGCATTGAGACATATATTATCCCAAGTGGGAATATGCATTTATTTAGAACATTTTTATCTTGCTCTTCCCTCAGAATGGCTTCCAGATCAGTTTACATTCAGATCCATAAGAACATGTCAGGAACAGGTCATTCTTGCTATTTACCCCATCATTTGATACGTGCAAGGTAGCATTGCTTCGCCTCTGCCTACATGAGAGTTGAATTGGCTCCCTGAATTCCCTCCCTTTGTAATGGTAAAGGAGTGACAACTGACATGGCCAGAAACAGGCCAAATGGTAAAGAAGTCAAAATAACAAAGGGGAGGGGGCAACGGGTGAGAAAAGGATTGTAAAAGGTTTAAACTGACCAATGGATGAAAGCCACGCCAGGCTTGACTGTTTTAATATTCCTCATTCTAAGCAGCATCTTTGAACTAGTAACTCTGTAGGAACTCTGTCTAGTAATAAAAGCTTACTGTTTTAAATCTGAAGCTGTTTGCTTAGGGAGTTTAAAGAAGACAATTCATGACAGTTTGCTTAGAATCTTAAACAACCACAAGATTCTTGTTGCCATGGCTGAGAGGTCTGGAAAATAGAGTATCTTGGATGAAGTTGCCAAACGAGTGGAGTACAGGAGCGCTGGGCAGCGCAGGGGCAGAGGACCTTGGAAACAGCAGAGACTTACTTAGGTGAAGCTGCAGCCTGGCTTAACGTAATGGGTGCGAGACCATGCAGAATGATGGACCTGGGAGAGACCAGAATATTGGAAGTGAACACAACTGAACCTGATGAGGGTGGAGACGGTGAGAATGCGAGGGAACTGGCTGCCCTATGTGAGGAGAACTGGCAGTTGCGGAGAGAAATGAGAGACCTCAATGTGCGACTCCAATGAATATGGATGGAGCAATGAGAATGAGAGGGGGAACGACTGGATGCAGAAGCTAATAGCGACAATATGGGAGTTGCAGCAGCTAGCACTCCACGGTGGGAGAAAACTCCATACCTTAACCCAAGGACAATGCGGGTGGCAGGGCTGGACCATAAAATGAAACCCCTTGCCCAAGGACTATGGACCACCAGCCACAGTACATGGGAAAGAGGAAGCTGAGGGCCAGCTTTGATGGGGACTCTAAGGAACTGCCCTACTTCCTGATGCAGGTTCAGGGCTTTTGGGGTGATTGGGGCCCTATGTTCCTGAACAATGCAATGGCAGTGAGATGCATCGCTGGTGAAGTGGCCAAGTGGATGGTGGAACTACATGGCAGCAGGGCTGCAGAACTAACCAATGCATGGGGGTTTGTACGACCTCTAAGAGAAAGATTTGAGGAACCCTTAAGGTGAGAAAGAGTGAGAGAAGTTGTTGACCATTTCCCAAGGCTCCATAAGCATCAGTGAGTATGCCAGCGAATTTCAGAGCTTAGCAGCGCAAGTGTGGGGCTGGACTGAAGAAATGTGTGTGAAACAGTTTTGACAAGGACTGCGGGCTGAAATGCTGGATTGAACCTTGCTACGAGGGGAGCTTACTACACTACGAGGGTGGGTCGAGTTAACAAGCAGGACAAAAATGCAAATACGGGAGATCCAATTTATCAAGAGAAGTGAGGAGGCCACGTGGTGAATGACCCTGTGAAGAGACACCACGAAAAGTAGCCCCAAGGAACTGAGACAGCAGGAAGTCAGTGAACTGGAGAGCTGGAGAGCAGAAGGATTGTGTCTGCGCTGCAGTCAGAGAGACCACTGCATGGCAAGATGCCCAGACCAGCAACAGATGGTCTACACAACCAGCGAGGGAGCGGAAAAGGCTTCCCATAAAGCAAAGGACACGGGAAAAGGCAAGCAGCCTGCACTAGCAACCGAAATGCTGGCATGGGAGCCGCGGGCACTGGAGATTGAATCCACTGAGGAAGAAGTGTCAGTGAAGAAGAGAAGCCACTGAGAAACAATGAGATCCTGCCCTGAAAAGCGCTGAAGGGCAGGCAATGAAAGGCAGGTGCTTGGAGACTGTGGTGAGTGGAAATGCTAAGCCATTCTTTGTACAAAGAAAACTAGAAAACCCCATGGGGAGTGGGAGTATGAACTTGGCTGCACTTTTGGATTCAGGCTGCACTAAATGTCTAATGAATCCCACCGTAGTGACTGTACTGGGACTGCAATGAGAAGAGTTGCCTGAGCCCATAAACTTTGTCATGATGGATATGGGGTGGGTTAGTGAGACACTGAACACCAATGGTGAATTTGGGGGTGGGGGAACATTGGGAGCTTATAAAGTTTGTAGCTGCCTCCACTAAAGGAATACCCAGTTGTGTTGGAACTAAACTGCCTATGATTTCATGACCCGACCATTATTTGGGCTAAAGAGACTATAGTATTCCATACCCCAAAATGCAAAGATCATAAGCACGATTGGTGCAAGCAGAAAGGAGAGCGTCCAGAAAAAGAAAATGGGAACGCAGAAACTGTAGTGGTGGCGGCTGGGGTCAAAGAGAGGAAAAGGAAAGGAGGTGGACCAGAGCCAAGTCAGCAGGAGCAGCAGCGAGTAGAGATTCAGGTCCCCGTAGAGTATCAGGATTTAGGAAAAATTTTCTCAGAGGTGAAGTGTGATGTCCTGCCCCCCCCAGGCCAACAGATTGTGCCATAGAAATAAAACCGAGAACCAAATTGCCAAAACCAAAAATATACGCCATGACTCCAAAAGAGATGGAGGTACTGAGGGAATTTATAGACACCAATTTGAAACGTGGTTTCATTGCACCTGCTACATCCCTGATGGGAGGACTGGTGTTTTTCAGGGAAAAGAAAGATGGGGGTTTGAGACTGGTAACAGATTACAGGGAACTGAATGTGATAAGTATGAGCAACAAGTACCCCATTCCACTAATCCGAGACTTGTTGGGACAGTTGGGCACTGGCAAGATTTTTACGAAGCTGAACCTGTGGGATGCTTACTTTCAAGTAAGAATTCGAAAAGGAGATGAGTTCAAGACCACCTTTAATTGCCCCTTGGGGGCCTTTCAGTACCATGTGATGCCTTTTGGGTTGTGGGGAGCCCCAGGAGTGTTTATGAATTTGATTAATGAAGTACTTCATAATTTCTGTACAAAGGTGTTTTAGTGTACCTGTATGATGTATTGATTTACTCACAGGATTACAAATCCCACATGCAGTTAGCATGCAAAGTGTTGAAAAAACTGGTTGATAATCACTTGCATGTAAAATTGTCTAAATGTGAGTTCCACTGCAAAAAAGAAATTGACTCTTTGGGGTACCGCATATCCATACAAGGTATTGAAATGGATCTGGCAAAAGTAGAAGGGGTGGTAATGTGGGAACCTCCCTGCAATAGGCGACAAGTCCAAAGTTTTCTCAGTTTTGCAAATTTCTACAGAAATTTTATTCTGAGATTCGCACAAGTGGCCCTCCCCATTACATATCTGCTGAAAACCAGGAAAAGGAAAAAGAAAGGGAGTTCAGGGAAAACAGAGAAACCCAAACCACAAAGCAAAATGGTATGGGATAGCAAGTGCCAAGAGGCTTTTGAGCGTCTGAAAGGACTTTTCAGCTCCGAGCCAATACTAAAACACCCAGAGATGGATAAGCCTTTTATAATTCAGGGGGATGCTAGCGATGTAGCACTGGGATCAGTGTTGCTGCAAAAGGACAAGAAGGGAGATTTAAGACCCTGTGTGTATGTATCCAAAAAATTCTCAGGAAAGGGAATGAGCTATCTGGGAAAAAGAGGCTGCAGTCATAAAAAGAGTGCTGGAGACCTGGTGGCATTTTTTAGAAGGGGCTGCCCATCCTCATAGAACAAACCAGGGCACTGTGTTGGATCTTAAGCTGGGTCCTCACAGAATCGATTCGACATTTGGACGGACCACAAAAAAAATTGGAGATGTTGCAGACCTCTAGAAAACTCAACCCCAAACAGATGAGTTGGGCTAAGTTTTTCTACAAGTTTGACTTTACTCTCAAGTTTTTGCCTGGTGGAAAAAAATTCTTAGCTGATGCATTTTTGGGATTACCATAATGTGACAACCAGCGGGTGGAGACAATAGACACGGTCTTCCCTCCAAAACAATTTGGGCTTGCAGTTGTGACACAGAACCAGTCAAAAACAGGAGAGAAAGAGTCTCGGACGCAGCTGTCCATTGTGGAGACGCTCCAGAATGCCTATGAGGAGGAGGATTGGTTGAAAGCCCACAAAGAAGAGTTGCAGATGAAAAATGAACTTTGGTGCAGGGAGGAAAACATTATGTCCCCAAAACATTAAAAGGTGAAATACTGAAATAGTGTCACAATATAAAATCAGCAGGGCATTTTGGGTTTGTAAAGATGTTACATCCGGTGATGAAATTGTATTGGCGGCCAGGGCTAAAAGGTGATGTAGCTGAATATGTGAAAAAATGTCCAGTGTATTTAACTGCAAAACCCCAAATGGGAAAGTCACATGGCTTACTGCAACTACTCCTCACTCTAGCTAAGCCTGGAGATTATAAGCAGGCTTAGCTGGATTTCATTGTAGATTTACCTACTGGGGGGATGGTTATTGGGGTAATAGTGGATTTGTTCACCAAGCAAGCCCACTTTGTGGGGTGTCAGAAATTACCCATTACACAGAGATTAGCTAAATTGTTTATGCAACATGTTTATAGATTGCATGGAGTGCTGAACAAAATAATTTCAGATAGAGAAAGTCAGTTCACATTCCAATTTTGGAAGGCTTTCTTAAAGCTGTTGGGAGTGGAACAAGGGATGAGCAGTTCCAATCATCCACAAATGGATGCGACAATGGAATGTTTGAATAAAATTTGGAACAGTATTTAAGATGTTATGTAAATTATCAACAGGATGATTGGTTAGAATTGTTGCCGTATGCCGAGATGGCGTACAATACAGTAGGACACCCATATCCGCGGGGGATTGGTTCCAGGGCCTCCAACAGATAATGAAATCCACAGATAATAATGAATGCCCCTATCACCATTTCTGCCTCAGGAGTGTTCCTGGGCAGCGATCCCAGGGGCAAAGGAAGAGGGAGGCAAGATCTCTCCTCCCCTCCCTTTGTTCCGCATTGCCATTTCTGCTCTGGGAGTGATCCCGGGGAACAATCCCAGGGGCAAAGAGAAGAGGGAGGCAGATCTCTCCTCTCCTCCCTTCGCCCCCGCATCGCTATTTCCACCTCGAGAGTGATCCTGGGGGCAAAGGGAGAAGAGAGGCAATATCTCTCCTCCTCCCCTCCCTCCCCCATCCACCCCCCAATGTCGCCATCCACAGATAATTGAATCAGCTGATGGCGAATCAGCGGATGCGGGGGTGCTGCCGCAAGCACAGGACTCTTGTCATTTAAAGCTCTGTACAGGACTGAAGTGCAAGCGCTACCAACCCTAGAGATCGTTCAGACTGACTCTGCTCCATTGCAAGAGTGGGTGGAACAAGTGGTGACATCTTGGCCCCGAATTATCAAAGCACTGGAATATGCTAAAGAGACTTATAAAAAGTACGCTGATTGTAAAAGGGCCCCGGATTGGGACTTCACAGTGGGGCAACAAGTATATTTGTCCACAAAGTTTTTAAAGACTCAGCAGCCATCTCGAAAGCTGGCTGCTAAGTATGTGGGACCTTTTAAAATAAAGAGACTGGTGAACACGGTAACAGTAGAATTGGACTTACCAAGAACTCGTAATAAAATTCATCCCATGTTTCATTTTAGTTTGCTTAAGCTGGCACCAGCCGAAGGAACGTGGAGACAAGCAGCGCCTCTCCCCATCATGGTGGATGGGGATCAACATTTCAAAGTGGAAAGAATATTGGATTCTAGGTGGCACAAGAGGTGATTGCAATACTTTATATATTGGAAAGACTTGCCTTTGGCAGAGAGGGAATGGGTTGATGTGGATCACATTAAGGCTCCGAGGTTGTTACTGGCATTTCACCGAAAATATCTGGACAAGCCCAAAGCTCAATGATGAGGGGAGAGGGAAAGGTCTTACCAGTGTTACTTCACCTCTGCCTACATGAGAGTTGAATTGCCTCCCTGAATTGCCCCCCTTTGTAATGGTAAGGGAGTGAACAACTGGCATGGCTGGAAACAGGCCAAATGATACAGAATTCAAAATAAAAAGGGGGGGCAATGGGTGAAAAAGGGATTGTAAAAAGTTTAAGCTGGAATGGATGAAAGCCACCCAGACTTGACTCTTTGTAAATATTTTTATGTCTCTGTATTTCATTTTGTCCCTCATTCTAAGCAGCAACTTTGAACTAGTAATTCTGTAGGAACTCTGTCTAGTAATAAACTTACTGTTTTAAATCTGAAGCTGTTTGCTTGGGGAGATTAAAGAAGACAATTCATGACAGAATAATAATAAAAGACAACCCCTGCCACAAATTTACAATGCAAAGGAGAAAAAGGATGCAAAAAGAACCATTTTTATTTCACATAGGAATTTTTCCATAATGGAGATGTATTGCAGTATAAATACATCATATTTGTATTAAAACTTCCCCATTTCAGTTTTCCAAATAGATATTTTTAAAAAAACAGTTGATAAATTGTGTTGATAGAAATCTAATCCAGTTAGAGGGTCTGTTAACAAATATGTGATAAAAGGGGACTTATTTCAAAGGCTTACAAACAGAGCTTAGAAAAGTTACTTTTGGGACTACAACTCCCAGAATCCTTCAGCCAGCATGGCCACTTATAAGTGCTTATAATGTCCTCCTTCAAAAATTGGGAATGGGTTCAAAAGTTTATAGCCCGATAGCAAGAGATTGTGGGGTGGAAGTTAACAGAAGAACAATGGATATCTGTTTTTTTCCAGAATAAGATAAGTAACTTCATGGCAGCTAATTTCAAGGAAAATAATTTTAAGCATATGTTGATGGTACTTTTAACTGTATAAATTAAATACATATAATGGAATGATTCCAGATTCCTTTTGGTGTTAGACTAAATCAAAGGCAAATGACTCTAAGTGATGGATTACTGAAATGCTCAAGTACATTTCTGCATATGAGATATCCTTCTTATCTTTGAGGATATGTATGGATTACTTCAATGTTATCCCAGGACATTGGCAAGAATTCTGTAATAAATGTTCTCATCACTGGTAGTTCTGGAGTTGCCATAAGATCCTATGGGGGATGCCCATATAAGGAACTTGATAAGCAGTATTAGAATCAGTAGTCTCTGATTCTAATCTGTGTCAGTGATATGATCTTACATAACAGGCCACTTTCAGGCTGTATTAAGGGGTCTCCTTTGTAGCATGTGGGCATTACTGTGCTAACAGGTGTAGTATGGTTGTTAAGATAAAATCATTGGCTTATACCAAATATGTGTTATACCATCAAACTCTGGTTTTCCTAACCAGAATGTGCTAGTTTTGTGTGTGTTGGGATAGCATTTACTGGGACTATGCCATGGCCGTCTGATTCTCTCCACAGTTCTCTCCCCCTGCTGGTGAAATGAAGGGGGTGGAGAAGGGTCCAGTTAACACACACCCTGAAAAGTCACTCATCTGTGCAAAATTCCTCAGAAAGGCTTTCCAACAGGGGTCTGTATCTTTTAACCCTCCTGGGAAAGAAGCAGTCTGGAGAAGATAGAGAAATTGTAAGGAAGGTGTTAAATAGATCCCCTCCACACACACTGTCTGAAGCTATTCCTAGCTGTTTTGCCCTAATACAAGAATGCCCTTGGAGAAAAGAATGTGTGAATTGCATGTAACAGTGTACAGTTCTATGCTTACAAATGCAGTTTAAGAATGGAACAAGCTGCCTAAAGTAGGATGATTGTAGAACTTCCTTCCTTGGCCCTTCTCAAGAGAATTCTAGATATACCAGGGATGCTTTAGATGCAGGTTACATTTCTAGTGCAAGGGGTTTGCCGTTGCCCTAGGTGTGTGCCCTAGGCACACAGTGCCTCCAAGCTGTAGAGGTTATTTCAAAAAGTATAAATATGCCAACAACTTAGACCATGCCCTTTCCCTGTTAGAGCTGGGTTTTCATTGCAAAAATTCTATAGGACACTTAATATCCCATTAATATTTCTGTGCCTGATACATTCTTTTGCCCCCTTTTTGCCATGCAAAGAACGAGATACATGTGCACCTATACATATGCAAATACTTGCATCTTTTTGCAGGAGGGGTTCTGTGCTGAGACCAAAAGGACAAGCAGCACAATTTTGGACCTGGCCATTTCTACACTGCAGGAAACTAGCTGTGATTCAGACAACACATAACTAGGCCACTTCACAAACTTCATTTCCCAAGTCAGTGTGGAGCAATCAGTATCTGGGTGTTCCATCAGATGGTCTTGGTGCATGACCCCTGTTTCATTCATCTTGCAGCAAGTAGGTCTTTCCAGTGTCCCTTGTCCATCTGATGCTGTCCTCTCCATCCATGTAAATATCAGAAGGTATTTTCCACACATAGGACAATCAGGGAATCTGAGCAACTATGCCTGTCCTCTGTGAGGAACTTGCCTGCAGCTGGAGGTGAAGCAAAGCCTTCTGACAGGCTGGATGCTGTTCGCCAGTCTTGACAATCTTGATTGGGTGATTGGCCTCCCCGTTGTTTAATGCCATGCCAGGCTGCCTTGTATGTCCTATTAAAAAATAGCCATGCTAGATTATGAGTAAAAGCCAAAACCTACATTTGAGCAATTAGTTTATTTGGACCAACCAAAAGGACACAGAAGTGTGCAAGCTTTCAAGTTCTCTGGAACTCATTACAAGGGTAGATGGGACAGGATGTCAATTGCACTGCACCACACAAGAAGAAATCCATCTTGCCTCTCTCTGATCTCCATCCATTGCTCCAGTGGCCAAACTAGACATGATGTCAGCAGTTCGCTGAGTAAATATGAAACTGTCCCAGTGACACAGAGAAAAAAGGGCTGACAAGGCTGGATCTGCACTTAACTTTTAAACTGTAGCTTGTTTCTATTATTTGCTGTTGTGTGCCTTTAAGTTGTTTCCGACTTATGGCAACCCTAAGGCGAACCTATCACAGGATTTTCTGAGGACTGAGAGTGTGTGACTGCCCAAAGTCACCCAGTAGGTTATCATGGCCGAGTGGGGATTTGAACCCTGGTCTCCAGAGCTGTAGTTCAGAATTCAAACCACAATGCCACGCTGGTATAGAGTGCTTGAAAAGTAACTCTTTACCATTCCTTTTTGCAATGTCAAAAAAGTTACTCATTTCTTTTCTATTGCTTTCTATTACTTTGGGAGGGGGCTTAGGGTTGATAAGAGAATGGCAGAAACTTGGAAATATCCTCTCAAAATTCCTTAAGTATTTTTAAAAAGCAACTAGAAACTGTTACTAGTTATACCAGTTAAGTTACTCTACTGTTAATCATTAAGTTGCTTTTGAAATATAATACCACTACATCCTCATTTGCCCACCTCCCAAAGATAACTATGTTGCTTTTAACTCCTTAATTCCAAGCTCTCATTTAACAACAACAGGTCAACAGTTCTGTATAACTACTCTCAAATACCACCCCATAAGCTAGCTAGGTGAAGTCACTACTAATACAGGAGCTTAGCTGAGGGGGAAAGTACTTGAAGAGATAAGCTGGTGAATAGAGTAAGGCACAGGAAGCAAGAGACTCTGCATTTTTCACCTTTGACTTCAAAGGCAGGTCTCACTCACCCTTTCTCTTTGCATGTGACTGAAGCATAGAATCATAGAATCATAGAATCATAGAATTGCAGAGTTGGAAGAGACCACGAGGGCCATCCAGTCCAACCCCCTGCCATGCAGGAAATCACGATCAAAGCACCCCCGACAGATGGCCATCCAGCCTCTATTTAAGGACCTCCAAGGAAGGGGAGGAAGCCTTCATATAGGAGGCCAAACACTCAAGCTGGTAGCTGGAGGCTCCGTCCTCTTAAGGGTGCTGTCACAACTCATGTGACAACTGAGTAATCAAAATGTACAGTCGCCCCTTAACATTCATTGGGGTTAGGTTATGAAAACCCCCGCGAAAGTGAAAAATCCGTGAATAATAGCACCCCCCCTGGCCTCCCAAAAGTGGCTACGGGGCCTTTGGAGGCCCTGTCGCTACTTTTCCCCCCAACTCCCCCAGCCTCCTGAAAGTGGCGACGGGGCCTCTGGAGGCCCCGTCACTACTTTCCCACCACCATTCTGCCAGCCTCCTGAAAGTGGCGATGGGGCCTCCGTTGCTACTTCACCTCAACCCCCACCCCGGCCTACTGAAAGTGGCAACGGGGCCTTCGGAGGCCCCGTTGCTACTTTCCCCCCAATTCCCCTGGCCTCCCTCTGACCCATGGGTTTATTTGGGGGGGGGATACCTCACCCACGAGTGAAGCAGGGAAAGATATAAAAGAGGTGGACTTACCTGCTGGAGGTAGAGGAAGGCTGGGGGGCACGGTAGCAAGTGTGGGAGCAAGGCGGAGTTGGAGATGAGGAGGCAGTCTGAGTTAGCCATGGAGCAGAGCATGTGTTGCCGGCTAGCCTAGGAGCGATTACGCGGGCAGCTCCTCGGCTCCCAGACCCTTGGCTTCTTCCCTTCACAGCACTTACTCCCCCTCCCCACAACACCATGTGCATGCACACGCACATTCTCCCTCCTCCCTCTTTTTGGCAGCTCTCCTGTGTGGAGCTATTTAGGAGGGCTCCATTGGAGAAGCTGCGCGTGGTGCTCTGGGCTCAAACAAGAGGCCCACCTGCCCTCCGCCTTCCCCGGCATTTCTGAGGTGGCTCCGAGGCTTCAAAGCCTCGGAGCCCCATTGGGAAGGCCGGGGAGAGGCCGGGCAGATTCCCTCCCTCCCATCCGCTGCCTCCCCCAGCCTCCCCAAGGCAGCTCCGAGGCTTCAAAGCTATGGAGCCCCCTCTGGAAGGCCGGGCGGCCACCCTCCCGCTCACCTGTCATCTTCCCCGGCCTTTTTGAGGCGGCTCCAAGGCTTCGGAGCCACCTCGGGAAGGCCGGGGAGAGGCCTGGCAGCCATCCTCCCACTCACCCGCCGCCTTCCCCAGCCTCCCCGAGGCAGCTCCGAGGCTTCGGAGCCACCTCAGGAAGGCCAGGGAGAGGCCGGGCGACCACCCTTCCGCTCGCCCACCACCTTCTCCAGCAGAGTTCTGCCTGCCAGCCACCTTACCTGTCTTTCCGAGGCAGCTCAGGGGTGGTGGTGGCCAGGTGCATCTTTAAACACATGGGACTGATACACTAGTAACAGTGAGTATTTGAGTACTATACCTTTTCCGACTGTGCTCAGAGCAACTTTTGTATGCTTTCTCCATCATCCTTACAACAAACTGGTAATATAGGCTACTATTATCCTCATTGTACAGATGGGTGGAGCCTGAAGACAAGAGGCAGAGCTCTTTCTATTGCTCACAAGGGAAAGGTATTGTACAGATATTCAGTTCTTGTTTTTCTTAAGAGATATGCTCTGTCAATCCACCCCCCAAAAGGAAGAAACTATGGAAAAACCCTAAGATGGCTGAAAACAGAAAGCAATGACATCTGGACCTCTCACAGACCTCCATGAGTGTAGCAGTATGACTGTGTAGTAAAAGCCACCCATAATTGTTTTCCTAACTGTAAAATTCAGCAGCTGAGATGTGATTTGTATAGGCAGTACCAGGAGGACAGCAAACACTCTGTTTTCAATCAGTAGCTTGCCTACTCCTCACTTTTTAAAATTACTTTCACAAATCTGGATGGGGTTATGCTCTCTGTTAAGGATTGTGTTCGCCATCTGGGGGTGTTCCTTGATTCATCGCTTCAGATGACTAGTCAGGTGAATGCGACGGTCAGGAGCACCTGTTATCAGCTTCAGCTGATACATCAGCTGTGCCCTTTCCTGGAAGTAAGGGACCTCAAGACTGTGGTGCACATGCTAGTAACCTCTCGTCTAGATTTCTGCAATGCGCTCTACATGGGGCTACCCTCGTGCTTGGTCTGGAAACTTCAGTTGGTACAAAATATGGCAGCCAGAGTGGTCTCGGGAACATCTCGGAGAGACCATATAACTCCAATATTAAAATTTCTCCGCTGGCTGCCTATCAGTCTCCGGGCCCAGTATAAGGTACTGGTTATTACCTTTAAAGCCCTAAATGGCTTGGGTCCAACTTATCTTCAGAACCGCCTCCTCCCATACAATCCTCCCTGCGCACTCCGGTCCTCTGGGAGGAATTTGCTTCAGCCACAAAAATCTAGGCTGTCTGCAACCTCCCAGAGGGCTTTTTCGGTAATCGCCCCCAAATTATGGAATGGCCTGCCGAACGAGATCTGTCAGATGACGAGCTTGAGTAGCTTTAAAAAAAGCACTAAAGACGGATCTCTTTTGGCAGGCCTTTCCTGATTAGATCCTGGCCTCAGGAGTTCCTGGCCTCTTTTACTCTTGCTGGCTATCGTTTTTTTTTCAAATGTGATTTTAGATTAGCTTTTAAAAATTTTTTATACTGGTTTAATATCTTTTTATGGGGAAGGGTGGGGGTGGGTGGTGTTTAGGGATTTTAATCTGCATTTGTATTTTAATTGTTGTAAGCCACCCTGATTGTTTTTAACAGAGGGGCGGGGTAAAAATAAATTTTATTATTATTTATTATTAATATGCCAGTAGTCAAAAGGACTGAGAGATCCACAGAACTAGAAAACTCAATGGGTGGCCTTGGGCTAGTCATTCTCCCATAGCCTGACATACTTTGCAGGGCTGTTGTGGGGATACAATGGATGGAAGGAGAGCCATATATGTCACCTTGAATTCACTGGTGAAAGCTGAGATATAAATGTAACTGATACATCTATAATAAAGCTTACCACCTCCCCAAAATGCATTTCCCCCTTCTCTGCCTCTGTAATATTTTTTTCTAGAGCTGCCACTTTTGGATTTCGTGACTTGGAGCATAGAACTATTCCTAATAAGTGATAAAACAGTTATTTCTTTCCTCCCTACTTACAAGAAGATGGTGAATATATTTTTGGATGGCCTATTTTGTACATCTCACATAGTAATGCATCCCTGTGGGTGCTTTCTCTCCCCACACCATGCTCACCATGTAGGATCCGTCATAACATTGTGCCCACTGAAGGTGTAGATGGGGAACCTCATGGAATTGAAATGAGGAGTGCCGTCTTTACCGAAGAGAGAATTCCAGCTCTTTGCCAATAGTTGTCCCTACAATAGAAATACAGGTAGTACTTTTAACAGACTAATACATAGGTAGTACAGTTGTCCCTCCGTATCCATGGATTTAAGTATTCACAGCTTGAAATATTCTTAAAAAAATAGTAATCCAGAAAGCAAACCTTGATTTTGCCATCTTATATAAGGGACACCATTTTGCTATGCCATTGCATATAATGGGACTTGCGTATTCATGGATTTTGGTGTCCACGGGGGGTCCTGGAACCAAACCCCAGCAAATATAAAGGGACAACTGTACTACAGTATTTTGCCACCCCAGATCCCATAAACCTATTAAGTAAGCCAGCATCTAGGCAAAATATACTACCTTGAAACCTGCAGAAACATAAGGAATTCATACAGGCTAGGATCTTTCAAGTGTCTTTTTCCATAGCAGAAGTAAATACTAGATAGTTGCTTAGGAACTGCTCATTCAACTACAATACTTGGTAATGACATCAAATATTAGAATTAGTTGGGTAAGTGCTAGGCAACTGCCATGTGCTTCCCTCAGCTGTAGTGTAAGAAGAATGAATGGCTGTCTCAGGTATATAAGAAGTCAATAATATTTTGTCACGAGCCTTAAGGTTGACAATAGGCAGACTCCTATCAGTTCTCTTCACAATTGAGACTAGGCTTTGAGTGGAGGAGGATAGGAAGGCCCGGAAGGTTCCATGTAGCTTTGCTTCCTGTGACTGCCGATAGCACTTCAAATCAACGCCGGCAATCCCATTCATGTCACCAGTCAGAGGGGCATTGAGAGCCACTAGACGGATCTAAAAAAGTGAAGAGATTTTATATAATTATATCATACACAAGGAGGAAATGATTCAACAGGTGGAGTAGGTCAACCAGAGCAACATCTAATGTCTACTTCATCAGCTTTTACCTACAGCCTTGCCGGATCTTCACCAAGTTGGCTCTGAACTACCAATCAAAACCACTTTTAGTTACCTATAGTGGTTATAAATCAGACATTGGGCAACTATTGGAGGTAGTGGACTGCACGGGCCACCAAGGGGCCTTGGAGGGAATCCCCTTGGTAACCCTACATCTGTGCCACTGCCAAGAAAAGGTTTGTAAAAAAATGTCCCCAAATGCCCCTTAGGAGGTTGAGGGAGGTAATTTTGCACCCTCCCCGCCATGTTAAACCCAGATGAGCCCTCCCGCCCCCCACAAACAGAAACAACAAAATGGCCTCTTCTGAGACTAAAAAGTTGTAAAACTGCTCCCATGTCTCCAGGAAGCATTTGGGGCCAAAAACAATTTTGTCAAACTGCTTTTCAAACAAAAAAGGCTCCTGGGGCTCACAAAGACAGCCTTGTGGGGCTGCATGGAGCCCACAGGGTTCACTTGCTATAAACTAAGAAACCATGGGATTTAGAATTCAATACAAATCCCCATAATTCTCTACACTGTCACAAAAAGAGCCTTAAGGTTTTTGGAAGAAGCCAAGGCCATGACACCAGGGGCCCATTTACGTGGCAAAAAACCCCAAGAAGAAGTCGTGTCAAACCCTATTGGTTCACAAACATCACACACTATTCAGAAGGAGGGGTAGAAAAAATCCCAGTTAACCCGTGACTTTCCATCCCTCTATTTTCCAGGGACTTTTTTGGAAAGTCCAGGACAACCCGCACTATTGGTTGTCTGAATAATCAGGAACCATCCCGGGAAATGGGATGATTTCTGATTGGTCGGACTTTGGAGGGTGCGGGCTTGCAAGAGAAGCCTTGCAATTCTTGATCCGCCATTTTTGTATGGCCCTCCATACGGTCCTCTGCTGGCTCCAAAGCCCAGCTGGCAGCCAGCTGAGAGCCAGGCAAGGTCTTTCCCCTCCCCTAGCCTGCCCTTCCTTCCGCTGCTGCCTCTCCCTCCTTCCTCCCCCTTCTCTTACCTGTTTGCAGCCAATGAACAGGGAAGAGAGGGAATGGAGGAAGAGGCAGCAGTGGGGAAAAGGGCAGGCAGTGGGACTGTCAGTCCCGTTGTCTGCCTGTCCTCCGTTGCAGCCTCTTCCTCCATTCCCCCCCCCCTTTCCCGTTCACCCCAGCAGCCAGCAAATGGGAAAGAGAGGAGGGAGGAAGGAAGGAGAGGCAGAAGTGGGGGTCAGAAGCGGCATAGCCCTCGGGAGCACTCTCAGCCCTGCATCGCTTTCGTTCGGGAGGCCGAAGACGCTTCTGTGACTGTTAGTATTGGGGCCGGGCAGAAGAAGCTGCCACAGGGGGAGGGGTGTGTTCCCCATGACTGTCAGTCACAGAAAAAGTGTCCCCACCATGGCAGCAGTGGCGGCGGAGATGGGAGAAAGGGTGGGCTGGGGAGGGGGGACCTCTGGCCCGCTTGGCTCTCGCCTGCCTCACCGCTGATTATGGCGGTTTCTGTCATTGAGGGAACGGTCCCTCAGTGCAAGAAGCCTCCGCAGTGGGGTGCAGGGGTGGGGAAGGTGCCGGGAAAAAAGGCCAGGGAGGGGAGGGAGGGCTTGGCCCTCACCTGGCTCTTAGCTGGCTGCAGCTTCTGCAAGCCGGGCTTTGGAGTCAGCGGAGGACCCTATACAGGGACATAAAAAATGGCAGTTCCAGAAGTGCCAGGCCTCCCTTGCAAGCCCACTCCCTCCAAGGTCAGACCAATCAAAATTCAGCTCTGCTGTGTGCCCCTTTCCCAAGATAGAGGTACGTGTAAACAACAAATCCAAAAAATCGAGACTTCTGCTAACCGTGACAAATCGTGAGAACAGTGAGGGACAGATTCGAGACCACGATTTCTCGAATCTCCCCAGGATAAAAACTGCTGTGTAGCTGCTCCCCAGATTCAAATAGCTTTAAATTTGCAGTAGTACTGTGACCAAGAGCCTATGGTGTCACTAAGGCTGGTGTCACCCTTTCCTCCCGACAATGTCACCTGGTGTGGTTCGGCCTCTCCACACCCCGTTACTGCTGCCACTGCCAAGCGCTTGCTCTTAAACATGTAAGTAGTGATGTGGCATTTCTCTAAGGATGAAAAGCCTTTGTTCTACGGAAGAAAACTGAGAGCCTTTGCAACTGAAAAAAAGAAAAACAAACTAAAGGAGGATTCTAGGACAGTCATGAAGCATAGGTATATGTTTCCTTCATCTGTTCAGGCCTCTCCAGAATTGCCAGCTCTTCTAGTCCTCCATTCTACAAGCTTATAATGAATTCAAATACATGTAGCTCTGCATCAGCATTGGTGCCAGCCTACCAGGAGGCCTTGTAAAAGGAGGAAGCTAATGTACAGTTCACAACAAGTTCTACCTCTCTGGAATGGCCTTGGCTGTTTCTTCTGCTTGCTCTGCTCCATATTAAGATCCCAGTTGTGTCACTAACCAGAGTCTTTGTCTGAAACAGTATATGTGTTGTTGCAAAAAGATGAAGAGTTGTGCCAGTGGTTTGATTCCTTTATATGCATTTCTGCTGGAACTTACTGAAGGTATCCTATGGGAGATCTTGGTTGGTGCACTCTGGATTGCTGCTTGGCTTTCATCCTTTGGGGCCTAGAGAAACAGGCTAAATTTATTATTTATTCAGAAGTTTTATATCTCACCTTTTGATTGAAAGTAGGTTACAACAGATTGTAACATAGTACACATGTATGCATGTGCACCCCCCTCAAATACACTTTGGTCTCTGGCAGAATTGGGAAAGTTATGTTCATACTACAGCTCCCAGTATCTGCAACCTACACAGCCATGCTGGCTGAAGGTTGTGGAAGTTGTCCACAAATAACTTCCCCAATTCTGAGACACACCAGGACTTAAGGATTCTTGAAAGACATGACAAGTTGTCTCTAGCTTCATAGTTGTCAGCATAATCTCCTGGAAGTCCTATTGCAGGGATGGACTGTAGTTACGTAGAGTGTTGGTGAGGTATGGTGCTTATGCTCAGAAGGAGTTAGCATATTTCAAAGTTCAACTCTGATACCAAAAGCCTATTGTGAGTCTGAATCTTGGTGGGTCCAGTGAAACACTTGGGAACAAATGAGACATTGTTTTGTCAGATTGCATTGTGCTATCAGGATGTGTGTGAATGAAGTGGTTAGTTGGAAAAGGAGACAATTCTTTCACTGGTATAATTACTTTGAAGAGCTGGAATGTTTGTATATTCCATGACATCACAGCTGCTCATCTTGAGGACTTAAGATATTTCTTAATAATCTATAACACAACTTAAGGGGCTAGTGGTTTGAGCATTGGACTATGACTATGGTGTAGTGGTCTGAGCATTGGACTATGATGTGGAGACCAGGGTTCGAATTCCTGCTTGGCCATGGAAACCCACTGAGTGACCTTGGGAAAATCACACACTCTTAGCCTAGGAGGAAAGCAAAGGCAAATCCCCTCTGAACAAAACTTTTGAAGAAAACCCTGTAATAAGTTTGCCTTAGGGTCACCATAATCAGAAACAACTTGAAGGCACACAACAACAACGAGAACATAAAATTTCATATTTGCTGAGCCTTACCACAAATCTGTCAATGCAACTTTGTATAAATGTTTTAAAACAAGTCCCTAAAACATATGCATCCTGAGATTAGAACAGAATATTTCTCCCCTATGCCCAGCTTTGCCTTTCTGCTATTACTTATGGACTGAGAATGAGAGCCTCTTCAGAGAATAAAGTGGAGGACCTAACTTCACCAAACTGATGCCCTCCACAGGTCTGGCCATGTTGGATAGATAGTGTGAGTTCAATCTAACATGCCCAAAGAGCACCACATTGGGGAATGTATCCCCAGGCATAGTTCTCTGGCTCTCAGTAGCTGTTGTTGTGTGTCTTCAAGTCATTCCTGATTTATGGGGATCATAAGACAAACCTATCATGACATTTTCTTGACAGAATTTCCTCTGAAGCTGAGAGAGTGTGACTTGCCCAAGGTCACCCAGTGAGTTTCCATGGCTGAGCAGAGATTCAAACCTTGGTCTCCCAGTGTCCTAGTCCAACACTCAAATCACTGCAGTGGCTGTTAGGAAAACTTAAATGGGGCTACTGAGCTTTGGATGAGATGCTGACAAGTAGAGGAGGCATTTTACAAATACAGTAAGTGCATACATGAATAAATAAACCAACTAGCTAGCAAGTGGGTTGTTCTTCCCTCACCCCAAAGTGTTGCATTGCATTGTTTCATTACTTTATCTAACATTTAACTTTGTTGTACAAATGTGTAACTTAAATAGATTTAATGACTGCTAGATTTTTCTCTCTTTGGCCAGAGTGATGGGCAAGCCTGTGCCTTTCCTTCTTGTGCAAAACACTGAAGTCATTTCTTGCAACTGCAAGACCAACACTGAGTAAAGACAACAATCAAGCAGGTTATCAGCACAGCTTTAGAAGCTGGGGAAAGTCCTCACCCAATTTCTCTCTGTGGACACTGAAGGGTCATCTCCAACCAGTAAAGTCTCTGAATCCTCTAACTGGATCAAGCAATAAGAACAGACAGAAATAATTAAATAAATGTGAAAATGAACACTTGTTCCCAGACTTTGCCATCACAGCCAGCATTGCCAGGAAACTCAAACAAGTGAGCCAAGCCATGCCATGAAGACTCAACAACTCCCTCAGTCAGCAGAAGGAGCATTCCTCCCCATTACAATACAGAACATATGAGCAACCGTTATGCATTTGACCAGATGTGTAACTAGTCTGGTCTCCTGGTTCATGTAAGAGCCAACCAGATGCCTCTCAGCTAGAAAGAAAGTGAGCTTGATTGAGCAATATAAATCTACAAAGTCTTAGAAGTTTTATGGAGATTTGATCTTTCAGATAACTAATTCTATCAATTCCCCTGCAAAGTGAAATGGTTTAGCGTCCTAAGAAATCCTACCAGAAGCTTGCTCCATCCCTTCGGGGTCCGGAAGAAAGCTTCACTCCCTTCACTGACATAGACCAAGCTGCCTTCAGGAATGGAAGAGGCAGATTTGAACATCAGCTCTTTTGACTTGAAAATCCAGGAGATGCGCTGCAAAGCAGGGAAGAAAAAAAAAGTCTTTCAAAAAAACATTACCCAAACACATTAGCCTGAATTTGGGAATGGATTTTTAATTATCCTTGAGTTGGGAGGTGTTAGATTCTACAATACCAATCTTAATGCAGTAGATTGTTATATTAACAAAATTTCCAATATCCACCTCTTGTGGTAAATTTTAAAGTGTAGGTAATCATTATGATGGTGCCCAAAGCCACATGCAGACACATTCCAAATTCAGAAATGCAGAGTGCTGTATGTTGATCCATGCTAGCAAACCAAGTCTAATAGTTTTCATTTCCAGCAGGAACATGTCTTTTGTAAAGCTAATGGATCTTAATTGCCAAATCAAGACAGAACCCTCCCCAAATACTTTGTGTTAAGAGTAGCTCAGAATAATACATTATACTGAGAAAATCCTCCACCCCTAAGCTACTCTCAGGAATAAACTCAGAGGGAACAGAGAAACCCTTTCGGGTGGCAGACATTCTGGTTAATCAAAATGTCATGACACTCCAAGCCTATAAGTCCTAGCTATATCACATCACTGTCCATCCCACTTGCAAACAGCGGTTGTCAAACAGAAAATCTGAAGAAAACCCCTCTTTTTTCCAGATAGCTGAAATCATTTAAAAAGGGGATGATTCACTCTTTCTTCTTTGGTAAATAAAAGTGGCAGGTTTTCTTTTGTTTCAGAAACCTGCTTGTGTATTTTGCAAACCAATGCCTTTCTCAATTTACTGAATTTTTGAAATGGTATTTCCCCATATTTTCAGAGGTTTGGGGCTAGGTGATGCTGATCGGAGGTATAGTTCAAAATATCTGGAGGGATCTAAAGATTGAGTCTAAAACACATTATCAGTCTCCAGCTTCAAACAAACAAACAAACACACACTTAAAAGCCCATCTCCTTTTTTTCTTTTCCCTTTTCCTTGTGTCCATGTATCTATATAGGCCCCAAAGTTTACCAGCTGGGGGATTATAGGGGAAGCAGTTGCCCAATAAGCAATGAAACCACCTGGGTGACCTTGGGACCAGTACTCTCTCTTTTACTCTCAGTCTGACCTACCTCACAAGGTTGTGGGGAGGGTTTAAGTGGGGAGGAAGAGAAGTGTGTATGTCATCTTGGGTGCGTTGGAGCAAAAATGCAATATAAATGTATCTATTAAATGAAAAGGGATCTTGCAGCACTTTTCAGACTGAGAGAAAGAAGTTGGTAGCATAAGTTTTCTGTACACTTAAGCCTAGTCCTCAGATGCATGAAGTGCTTAGGAACAGACCTTTATGAGCAGGCTGTATGTGTGAATAGCCATAGAAATGCAAAACTTGTGGGTATGGTGATGTATGTGGTGACAAGTTCAGGTTTAACAATGGTCAATAGTCATTGAGGGACAAAGGCAGGAGGAAAGATGTTGCCTAAAGCCATACTCTTCCTGGCTTTGGGCAACATCTTTCCTCTTGCCTTTCTGTCAATGAGGACCATTAGTTAAAACTGCACTTGCCAGTCCAACACTCAAACCACTATGCCACACTGACTCCTACCAAAGACAAAACCTGTCAAATGCCTTGCTTGCCAGGAAATCAAATCTTTCCCTGAGCAGAAAGCTCCATTTTCTAATCCTATATATCCAGGACTTTGGTGAATGTAGGAAATGCTCTCTGCAGATACACAACTCTTTACCCCAGACTACTGAAGGAGAGATTAACAACAACAAAACAACCAAGACAGCAATATACCTTAAATCCATTCTGGTTTCCACTGGAAGAATCCCTTAGAAGCAGCTCAGCATCATCTGTATAGCAGAAACAGGACAAAATGAAAATTCCTTCCTCTCCCAAACAGACTGCATCCCGCCTCTGCAAAATGTAAACCAGTGGCGGGCAAAGTGTGGCCCTGGGACCATATGTAGCCTCCCTTTCCCAGTTGTTTTTGGAGGCTTCAACTCTTCCAGACTCCATAGGCCTTTCTTCTTCTGGCCCAAAAGAAAGGGTAAATGATCTCTGCAGGAAACCCCTGGGAGTGGCAATTTATTTTAAAATAGCTTGCTGGTTGGGGAAAGTATAATGTTCAATGTAAAAATAACCATTTTTCAAAACCAGAAGTGAAACTTCCAGGATTATTTTGCTTTTCTTTTCAGAATCAATAGAGTTGGAAGGGACCAAAAAAGGCCATCTAATTCAACACCCTGCCACAGAGAGATACACAATTAAAGCACTCCAGAAAGATGGTCATTCAACTTCTCTGCTTAAAGACCTCCAAAGGGGGAAAGACCTCTGAGGCAGTCTATTCCACTGTCAAACAGTTTGTACAGTAAAGAAGTTCTCCCTAATGTTTAGATAGAATCTCTTTCCTTGTAATTTGAACCCACTGATTTGTGTTCTTGTCTCTGGAGCAGCAGAAAACAAGCTTGCTCCATCTTCTAAATGACATTCCTTCAAATATTTAAATATGGCTATCATGCCACTTCTCAATCTTCTCTTATCCAAGCTAAACAAGCTGTTTTCTTTTCCTGGCAATCTTTGTGACCTCTGGAGTTGTCCTGGGGGCAGGAAATGACCCCCCCCCCACACACAGTTACATTCATTTCTACATGGAAAGGAGTTAGCACTGTTCTTTCTGAGAAAAGCATCCAAATCAAGATTGGAAGGAAATCAGAATGGCTGGCAGACAACAACAGCTCCTCATTATTTAATGCCTTCTACCAGAACAGTTCTTGGTTAAAATTCTCAAGCAAATATGGTACCAGCCCTGGCAGAGAGACTGTAGGAAACATGCAGGTAGTTCAGATGTTATCTATGAATGTTCTTCTTCCCTCATTAAGACAATGGAGGAGGAGGGACTGGCTAGATTTAAAAGTCTTCAGACAAGTATGCCTGTGAGCTTAACAAGGTTATTTCTAAGGTGCAAGTTGTCTGTTTTAAGTCTTTTTACTCTGCTCTTTAACTGAAAAAACCCCCCAAAGGAGCTTACGTACCAGTTAACAACAACAACTACAACAACAACAACAACAAAACAGTCCTTGCTATCAGACTTAAAGTCTTGACACAGAAAGAAAAAGAGATGGGGAAGGAAAAAGGGGAAAAGCTAATTAACTGAGCTGTTCTTAAACTTATGAGTTCTTATAATGGCCAGCTCAGATGGAAGCTACCTGCCAATGAAATATATCCACTCTGTGGTTTGTCAACTTTTTGTCTGGAAGTGTGGGGAAGTCCTGCTACAGAGCAGCTGCTCAGAAGCCAAGCCCTTCCTAACCACAGAGTAATTGACAGCTATGGAGAACAAAACATTTGAGGAAAGGTTGAAGGAGCTGAGCATGTTCAGTTTGGTGAAGAGAAGACTGAGGGTGTGTATGTGACATAATTGCACTCTTTAAATACCTCAAAGGTGTTGGAGATATAGTATTCTTTCTGCACCCCCCCCCACTTGCTAAGATTAGGGAATTTCTTTGCATGCTAAATCTTCCTCCCTTTCTCCTCAAACTACCTTAGTCATTTTGTAGGCTTGGCTAAGTAGCTCTGCTCATGCAAGCTATATGATATGGGGTGACCTATTGAGTCATTCATCACATGACCTCATGATTTAAATGTTTTATGGCCCTTTGTTCCTCTCTTCTGAGAGAAGCCTCTCACAAGGCACATGCACACATCTAACTCTGCATGTATGAAGATGGGAGCCATGTTCTCACTTACCCGCATTTACCTTTTCTGAAGAACAAAGAAACATGGATGCTACTGCAAGCAAAACTTAGAGAAATCCAGCCTTATTTACCTTATCTTACCTAAATTCACTGAATTGGGTGAAGTCTACCCTGAAGTCCTTTAGTTAGTTAAAGATGCTAGCTTTGCTTTGAATATGCAGATTGCAAGAGCTATTAGTAAATGCTTAAGTATTCTTTTTAAAAAGAAAGGTTGTTTTTGTCTTTCTTTTGTGATTCATAGTACTTAACTAATTGAGTCTGTCTGCCTTTCTCTCTGCTAACTCTGCTCTACAGTAAAAGTCTGATTTTTTCTCAAGAAGATATTTCCAAAGGGCTTGCTCCCTCTTTAATAAATTTTCAGTGTTTATGCTCATACACCCCCCCAAAAAGGAGGGGGCAGGCCTGTTCTCTGCTGCCCCAGAGGGTAGGAACAGGTTAATGGTCAGAAGTTACAGGACAGTAGATTTCAATTGAATATTACAAGGACCTTCTTGACATTAAAAGCAGTTTGGCAATGGAACCAATTGCCTAGAGAAGTGGTGGCATTTCTTTCTCTGGATGTCTTCAAAAAGAGGCTGGACAGCCACCTGCCGGGGATGCTTTAGCTGGAGATTCTACCATTGAGCAGGGGGTTGGACCAGATGGCCCATGAGGCCCCTTCCATCTCTATGATTTTATGACTCTAGTATACAGGAAGAACACAACTGCGCTGGGCAGGGCACGTTTCTAGGATGGAGGACCATCGCCTCCCAAAAATTGTACTCTACGGTGAACTCACCATGGGTCAGCGTAAGAGGGGCACTCCAAAAAAAGCGATACAAGCACTTCCTGAAGCAACATCTCAGGCTCGGCCAAATTGATCACCAACAATGGTCCTCCATGGCCTCACATCGGGAGGCATGGAGACGCACTATCCACAATGCTGCAGCCTTATTTGAGAACTCACGCCGAACAAGTCTTGAAGAGAAACGACAACGCAGAAAGAATCACAATCCGGAAACATCACCCAAGAAGACCTTCTGCTGTGCTTTCTGCAACCGGACTTGTTTATCTCGGATTGGCCTTTTTAGTCATCAGTGCACTTGCAGAAAGCGCGGGATGAGTCCTTCCTGAATCTTCGTTTGCGAAGAAAAGTCAGAGACAGAGAGGAATATAGGAAGTTGAGACAAAGAAAGGAGCACCTTCACCTTTTCTTTGAAAGAAGCTGAATAAACCCAGAAGGGTCTTCTCTTTCTTCTCCTCACCATGCTCTTGATCCAAGCCAGGCTGCTATTCCCCACATTCAAAAAAGAGAACAAGGTTGGCAGAGCAACCAGGGCATGCCTGTCCTCTCACTTCGCCTGAACATCTAGCTTGACAATTCACTGATGTGTTAACATTGGGTGGTCAACTTGAAGTGTCCAGGACTAATTTCCCTCTCTGTACCAGTGGCACTACTTGAAAATTGCCCAAAATCTGGCAGAAAATGAAACTAGGAGTAATTTGTAATTTCTGCTTGCAGACATTTCGGCAGTCTTCCTATATTGGCTGATTTTTAAAAAATGTTTCTGCCACTTCTGTGGTTCTTCACCAATTTGGGATGATCCCCTCCACATTTGGGGTTAATGCAGAAGTGGTCTAAAAAGTCCTTGGGAGACCATGCTTTCCCCATCACTGCACCGACAGGATGCATAGTTGCAGAAAAGCATTGACCAGGCCAGCTGCTAAACGGCCAACTTCAATATATGCCAGCAGGACTAGGAAAGACATGCAAGATTGTTCGAGACTGGAAACATGTGGTTATATGTCTGTTCCAAATACAGAGAGAAAAAGGATTGTACCTGAATCCCCAGATGGGTCATTGGACACCTGGAAGAAATAAGAACAGAAAGATGAACACCTTATCAGGAAAGCTTTAGCTATTAATGATGCATCTAGAAACACGTATGCATAGTGCAGTGTGTGTATGTGTGTGTGTGCATGTGCATGCATGCCTTCAAGTTGCCTATTGATTCATGGCGATCCCATGAAATTCATAGGGTTCTGTTAGGCAAGGAGTGCTCAGAGGTGGTTTTGCCAGTTCCCTCTGAAATATAGCCTACAGCACCTGGTATTCATTGGTGGTCTCCCATCTACATACTAACCAGGGCTGACCCTACTTAGCTTCCAAGATCAGACAGGATCAGATGGGGCCCAATGGTAAATGGAATCAAATGAGGTTGATTTAAACAAGTAATCATACTTGTTGAGCAAGGGGCTTTATAACCTGGTCTGGCTGTCCTTTCCCTTCCCTGCATTCAGGGAGCTTCTTGGGTCATGTCACTGACAGCAATGATTTTGTCTGGGGTACTGTCAATGGTGTTGTGACAGTAAGCTGTTTGGCAGTGGAAGGCACTGCCTCAGAGTGTCGTGGAGTCTCCTTCCTTAGAGGTTTTTAAACAGAGGCTGGATGGCCATCTGTTGGGAATGCTTTGATTGTTTATTCCTGCATGGCAGGGGGTTGGACTGGATGGCCCTTGTGGTCTCTTCCAAGTCTATGATTCTATGACCTATATTGTGCCTGCACACTGGAGGTGCACAATCTATTCATTCTGTGGGGGCACTGGGAGGGGAGGGGTGTGGAGAGGCCAAACCACACCAGGCGACACCATTGGGGGGGAGGACTGACACCAGCCTTAGTGACGCCACAGTATTCAACCCTTGGAGGGGCACATGCAGCCCTGGGGCCACATCTGATGTCAGCTGGGAACCAGGAACATTGCACACCTTCACACACATTCTTCCCCTTTACCCCAAACATACCTCAGTGCATTTGCAAACATGCACATAAAGCTTGTACTCCCCTTCCACACCTCAGCACACTCCCATCCCCACCAATTTGCAGCTACTAGCAGCAGGAGAAAAGCAATCTCAGAAGGCAGGGCCCAGCAGTCCACCACCACTCTTACAGCCCAATTGATGAACAGAGGTAGAAAAGACTTTTTAAAAACACCCCCCACCCATCCTTAGGAGGATTATGGGAATCTTAGTTTCATAGAAAAACATTTCTATGCTTTGCTGACGAGGAGGAAGGTATGTGGGATCCTGCTGGTTTCAGAAGCCACACAGGGAGCAGCTAAGGTCTATGTGGCCCCAGGTTTTGTATTCCTACTGTAAACTGAAGTTAAACAATATATTTTAAAGAAATCTCTCATCTGTACAACTTGTATCCAAAGAATCTTGGGAAGAAAAGCCAATGGTATGGCATGCCATTCAGAATCCCAGATGTCACAAGTAGTGGCAGCTGGTGGCTTGGATGTCAGTGAGGCAGTGAATCTGCTTCAGATTTTAGTTTGAACTTTAATGGATCTATCCAAAGTGTTGAATCCTATTACTGAAACAGGTCACAAGTATCTTAAAAGTCAAACTAAATGGGACCTGGGAGTTCTGAGCATAGAACACCACAGCCTTTCTCTTAAAACAACAATAAAAATGCCAATAGAAGCATGGACTCTAGACCAGCATGGGAATGGGTAACCTTTATCTTACTATCTTTTTCTATGTTAACTCCCTTCTCCCCAAAGTGACAATGTGCTTCAGTTGATAAAACTAAGGAGCATACTCAGCAGAACCATTTACAGCCTTCCTAGATTTGGTACCCTCCACATATGATGGCCTGACATGCTGGCTTGAGATCATGAGTGTTGTAGTCATATTGGAAGGTATTACATTAGGGAAGCTTTAGAGTAGAGGTGCAAAACATGTGTCCCCCAGATGTTAGCAGACTGCAACTCCCATCAATTGTAGTCAGCCTAGTGAATGGTGGGGATGATGGGAGCTGTGGTCCAGCAACATCATGGAGAGCCACCATTTCTTACCCAGTCTACAGCCAAAAAACAAGAGTGTTTCTGAAGGGGAAAGTACACAACCAAGATTATTATGTCTGAACCAACCATCTCCCATTGCTCTGGTTCGGGCTAGATACTTTTCATGCAGAGAGCTCTGCCTTGCAAAACCATCCATTCTGGGCCTGGGGTATATCTGGCTTTTCAAGATGTCTCTCAGGACAGGGAAAAAGCATCCGTTTGGTCCTGTCAACTTACCGGCTGCTTGCAATGAGGCCTGGATGGGACAGGATACACTCTCTGGAAACAGAAATATCAGTTGGTGATAAGCAGTGTAGGGCAAATCAGACCCCCAAAGGTGGAGGTGGGTGGGCTGAAATACACGTTGAAGGGGAAGGGTATAAGAGCCCCCTCACTTTTATCAGGAGCATTCCTATTAGATACAAAACCCTAAAAAGCAAGAGACCATACCATCTCCCTCTCCCAATACCAGGCCTTAGATTCAGTTAAGAAATTTTGGATTGTCATATTCTGACTGTCTGTCAGGTTTTTGCTGCATGATTTAGGCCAGGGTTTTTTAAAGCTTTTCCCTTCAGGGAAAGGAAACCTTCCTAGACCAACATGTCTTCCAAGGAACTTGTGTGTAATGCAGGTAGAACATTTTGGATCATTTTCTGAGCAGGAGAAAGGAATCTTGGCTTCCAGGCCTAATACATATCCTCCAACTGTCCTGATTTGTTGTCATGGCTTCTAGCTGCTTTTAAAATGTCCCAGTTTCTCTTTCCTCTTCCACTTTCCCCCTTTACCCTCAGCTTACTTCAGTTGAGGAAACTGAGTTCAAAATGCCAAAGTAGTTTGCATTCAATTAACTGGGGGGGGGAGAGGGTAGGAGGGATGGACTCTTGCCCTTCCCTGCAAACTCAGGCAAAAGCAAACTGCTCCAACCTCTCCTAGCTTTTGTGTTCTTCCTCACTAACAACTTTTGACTGCACTCTGATGTTGCTTGGCCACACGGTGTCCGTTTTCATTTGTGAAATGTTAGAAAGTATGCTAATCAGGTTTTCCCAATTGAGACAGAGGATTTTTGCTACTAAGGCAGGGCACTGATTTCCCTTCAACTTTTCCCTTTGGGATACACATGCGACAATGCGACAATTTGCCTTTCTAGGGAACAATAATGTCACATACCCCTAATATCATCTGGCCCATTGGAGCCCTGGTGGGAGTGTCATACAGATCAGCGCCACCGCCACCACCCTGTCACTAAATGTTCTCTCCTGTTTTAAAACACACACTTGCTTCATGCAAAGCCAGATGTGTTGGACCTTGGTTTTGCCTCATTTGAACTCAAATATGCCCAATATTATGCTGTGGCTGCACATTTCTGTTCTGTAGTAACAGTCTGGACACAATAGCCTTTCAGGGAAGAATCATTACTGATCATTTCATGATAACCTTCCAAGGAATCCCAGAGTTTCCCTGAACAAAGTTTGAAAAATATTGATCTAGGTGTTAGCAGCATTCAAGAGCTGCTAATGTTAGACCTTGAGTTACAAACTGGAAGAATTTATCTACAGTTCCCGCCTATGCTGGATCCAGAAATCCACAACCAACATAATCCATATCTGCATATAGAAAAGATGCCCCATAAAAAGCCTTATCTCTTGCTTAATAAAGTGTGTCACATACCGCAAAAGATATCCTTAAAAAAAAAAAAGACTCATCACACTCTCTCAGCCTCGGAAGAAAGCAAAGGAAAACCCCACTCTGAACAAACCTTGCCAAATCTCCCCATAATTCTTAGGATTGCCATAAGTCGGACATGACTTAAAGGCACACCACATCAACAACCACCAGAAAGAAGTCCAAGAACATGACCTAACCAAGTTGACATGGACTGAGGGCAGCAATGTTGATATTCTTTCTGGATCACCTAAATAGATCCAGTTGCTAGTCCCACCAAAGTTGACCCACTCAATCAATGGAACTTACATACATATTGACTTACCAAGTTCCCACTGATTCAAGGGTCTACTTTAGTTGGGACTAGCAATTAGTTTATTCCATCCAGATGACACAGAAATGGAAAGAAAGTACATCCCTCAGCTCTCCCTACAAAGGGAACTCCATAACATCCTATTTAAAAATTCTGGAGTCAAAGAAAATAGAGCTTGGAAAAAGTTAAATTCCAAGAATCTCCACAGCAGGTATGGCCTCTGGTATGGGACCAACATTCACCCAAAATACATGCAGGCATGCCTCAGTTATCAAAGCCTCTGACAAAGAAGCTTTTTCCCGCCAAGTCTTTTTACACCCAACATACTTTTTTTCCTCATTGTAGCTGGAAGTTGTTTTTTCCTTAGCACCACCACCATTAGGAAGATGGAGAAGGAGTGGTGGAAAAGAATAGACTTTCAGTATTGGGGTGCAGCAGTGTGTCTGCAGTAAACAGTGCAATAAAGCTTGAGCTGAGAAAGAATGGAATTCTGCTCTAGCCAGTCCTGTCTACAACAGGCAAGGTAAATAGCCGCTGCCCCCAGGATCCCTTGTTAAGCATCCTGTACAGCAAAATAGAGGAAAAAGAAACTCAGTCAGATGGAGTCAAAGAAATTAATTAATTGCAGAAAATAGCACATTATCTCACTATCGCAGCAGTGTTCATTTCTCCCCACGATGCATTTGCAAGATCACTGGCATGGGAAACTATTTGAGTTTGCAGGTCACATAGAGCATGCTCGCGATAAAAGATGGTGGCTGTGAGTGAATTACCTGCCTTATTACCTCCCAAAAAGCTTCCCCCATTTCTCCCCTTTTTTTGCCGTTAAAATAATAAGAGATGCGGAAGAGCGATCTTCTGCTTAAAAACATTTTTTTTTTTGCTCTGCCACTCGAAAATAGTGCTTGATCGTGTCACTGAAAAACAACAATGGCAACTCCGGCTGCTTTGTAGCTGGCAAGCCCACCCCTGCGCACATCCGACCAATCATGTTTTGACTTCCTGGATGTGTCCCAATTCAAATTGGTTGTTCAGATGGGCTGTTAGGTGCATTTCCACATACTTTTAAAAAAAGATTGTGAGAAACAGCGAAACTGTTATCAAAAATTCCAGCTTACCAACCTTTCGCACCAGTGCTGCATAGTTTACATGATTTATTGCTAAATTGGTTGATCTGATGAGTTTTTGACTTTGTGGTTCACACATACAAAGGTGGAGGGGAATGGCCTCCAGATCACTGTCATTAAAGCCAGGCAGGAGACGGAGAGGGAGCAAGAAGGAGCAGCAGTGGGAGGGGGAAAGAGGGCTCCGAAAGAGGCTCTTTAGCTTTGTCTGAGCCAGAGAACAGCAGATAAAGAAACCAAAAAACAAGGAAGACCACGTGTATGTGTGGGGGAGAAATAATGACAAAGGAGGCAAGGAAAGCAGACTAGATTCCCTTTGCCCTGCATCCATGCCAGCTGAACAGACTGCTTCTCTCTCTCTCTCTCTCTCTCTCTCTCTCTCTCGCACACACACACACACACACACACACAAAGCAGGGTGAGGGAGGGAATGATCACTACTCTCTCTCTACCCCCTTCTCTCTCTCACACACACACAGAGGAACAGTAATTATGGCTAAGCGGAAAGCAAGCCAGCTGGCTGGATCTTTTCGTTTGAGGCTCATCTCTTGCAAGTCCACCCCCTCCTTGGTCAGTCCAGCCAATCACGGCTCAGCTCTGCTGTGGCTGTTTTGGGAAGACTGCTGGTAGTTTCCACAGCCATATGCAAAATGGCAGTTCACACAATCAATAGTGCACTAAGTCGCACTACTTGTCAAAAAAAGTTGGGAAAGCGAAAGCAAAAGCTGATACTGCATGACTTATGGGGTTTTTTGCCCCCCTCCTTCTGAATATGGCGACTTTGATCCGAAAGATGTGGGAACTATTAGGACTCTTTGTGAATTCTTAGAGGATCTATTTTGCCTTAGAGTTTTCAGCCCCCTCCTTATATGGTGAATCCCAGCAGGAGCTAATCCGGACAAAAGGTATTATGCCTGCATTTTTTGAATTTTTTTTTCATCGTCTAAACAACCCCAAGGAGAAAGCAGATAAACCTCCAACATATTAAAAAACTACAGATCTAGAAGTTTGGCCACTAACATGGAAATCAAAAGAAAAGTGGAAACTGGTGAATAAAAAAAAATCATCCCTTGAAGGTCTTTGGAAGAAGCTTCCAAATGGCCTCTAGAAGATTCAAAAGATTTTGTCTTACTTATGGAAGGCTTACCTGACCTGTTTGTTTCATTTCACATACACATATTGTTAGTTTTAAATAAAATGTTTGCTGAAACATGTTGAACTGCCCTCCTTTTTTGTAGTGAATGAACTGATTAATTCTATGTTATTTCTATTTCTGGCATCAAATTTTCTGTTAAAGACATAATGCCTAGTAACACATCTACTTCATTAACAGAGGTATACCTGTACTGACAACCAACTGATCACAAGAGGAAGAAATAAAGAGTGCCAAGTAATCTGCTAGTGAGGCCTGAACTAGGCTGAAGACACCTCTGGAATCCCATGGGGTTGGGATGAAGAGATATGGGGAGTTGCCAGGAAAAGGACAAAACAAATGGCTTCCATCAGATGGAGATCCCATAACTGTGAAGCATACAGGATGCTTGTGTTTCCTAACCCTTTCTCTTCTTAGTGGTAAAATAATGTAAGTAAATAAGTACTTGGGGGTTGTTTAGATGAAAAAAAAAATAATCCAGAAAGAATGCAGGCAGAATACCTTTTATTTAGATGAGTGCCTGCCAGGATTTACCCTTTTGGGAAGGAGGGGGGCTGAAAACTCCAAATAGATCGTGATAACAACTTATGCTGTTTCTCATGATCTTTTTACAAAATTGTGCGAAAATGTGCATAACAGGCTGTCTGAACAACCAGTTTGAAAAGGGGCACATAGAAGAGCTGAAACCTGATTGGTCGGACTTTGGCAGGAGTGGTCTTGCAAGGGAGGAAGTGGCTGGAGCTGCCATTGTTGTTTTTGCCGGGTGAATGATCTTGTGCACAATCGTTCAAGTGGCAGAGCAAAAAAGAAAAAGAAAAAAAAAGTTTTTAAAGTGGAAAATAGCTCTTCCGCATTTGTTATTTTTAAAAAAGCAGGGGGAGAATGGAGAGAGATTTTTCAGGAGGCAACTCACTCGCGGTCACCATCTTTTTTCGGGGGCATGCTCCATGTAAACTGCAAACTCGGCCAAGTTTCCATGCCAGTGATCTTTCAAATTTGTCATGGGCACAAATGAACACTGCTGCAATAGGGAGGTAAGGCGCTATTTTCCACAAATTATTTATCCCATCTAGCTGAGCCCTTAGTAAAATGTGAACTGAAGGAAAACATGAGATACAGTGGACAAAGCAAAACAAAACACTTTCTGAACCATATGCTAACAGAGCTAAGCAGGGAAGAAGGTGGCTGAGGATTACTCTTCACATGAGACAGTTCTTTTTTTTTTTATCTGAATAGCAGACATACTTTCTGTAGAAAAAGGAGCTTTCCTTTCCTTAATAAAAGCAGCTATCTGTTCAAATATATACATGAGCGACATTTTGTTCATCACACCAAATAAGTGAAGAACTTGATCCTAGATATTCCATAAGGCACCCTTCAAGAATAATGTGGCTGCAGCCTGTTCCCACTCTCCTTACATTGGACCATAATTGCATTCATGCCAGTTAGCTGGGTGTTGTCAGTACTGAGTGGAGGAGTAGAATCACTCACATTGAGGTAAAGAACGCCTGGTGGTCCAGGAGGGCCGGGGAGACCAGGTAGGCCAGGACTTCCTGGGGGACCTGGAGGGCCCTAGATGTAGAATTAAAAAAAAAAAGAAGAGAGAGATAGCGGTGGTTATCTGCAGAGAACAAATGCTGAAATACAATTTTGATGGCACTGAGTATTTCCCATAATTCACTGGATCAGAGCTTAGACCATTGCTCCTTACTTTAAAAAAGTAATTTGGTATGGCTTATCATTTTTGGAAGAGTAACTTATTGCATTTCTTGTTACTATTACATTATTATTTTTTTCAATTCTTTTAAATTATTGTTCTGTACACTTTGAAAATACTAAACCAAAAAGGACCCCCAAAGCAATGGTTTAAGAGTAACAGGTAAATGTTACTCATTATACTAAAAGGGTATACTGTAAATAATGTTTACTGTGAATGCTGTTACCCAAAAGAAAAGCATGATTTCCAAGATCTGGTCTGGACATGCTGGCAAATAGCTTGCCAAAGAATATAATAGGCTCAGATCTGACAGAATTAAAGACCGCTGCGCCATGAAATCCTGGTAAATAGTACACCCAACTTAGTTCCATGTATTGCTCACTGAGACAAGGTGGTTTCTTTAAGGAAGTGCCCAAGATGGAATTTTGGGCGTCTTGAAGCCCCCAAAGTGAAATATAACCATGCAACCCAGAACAGGGAGACAGAGGAGGTTTGAGCCTTCCCAAAGTTATGCTGGAAGCGGCTGAGGTCCCCCCCTGCCCCCCTCCGAAATGATTAGGCACCAAGGATCAGGACTGCCATGATTCCTGTGTAACTGAGAAACTACCATTCAGAAATGTCCTAGTTTACAGACATCTTTGCATTTGCTTAATAGGCTTTTATATATTATCTCCTTTCCTTGATAAATTAATTTTATGTGTCAAACAATTTTATAAGATTCATTTATTATTTTCTCAATGTTTTCATAGTAGTCACATTATTAACTGCTTTAGTTGGTATTATTACTATAACTATTATTAGTCACTGTATTCTGTATTTTTACTGTGTTGTAAAAACACATGCATGCCTGCAAAATTCATAATGACCTCCCTGCTAGTCTTCAGTGCCCTTCCATGTTAAAAAACAGTTCTGGGTGTGTGGGTATAATTTTTTAGATACTGCAAAATCAAATCCAAACCAAGAATTGTAGGAAAAGATGCAAAGCTGGAACTGACTTACATGATTGTTGACTGCACCATATATCTCTGTTTTCCCTTTGCCATTCTGGGGAAGGATGAAAGGGAGAGGGGAAAGATGCAAACTCAGCACCCAGTAATTGTGACAGACATGTCTTGCTGATTCATAATATTTTCAACATTCCTTTAAGTCTCTCTTACTTTCTCCTAAGTTTCTCTTTTCATGTTGAAAAGCTCTAGTAATCTATGCTGAATGATCCAAACTGGTGCCATTTTGGAACACATACATATCAATACAGTCATACCTCCATATCCACAGAACCAATATCCATGGTTTCAGTTATCTGCAGGTCACAAAATAGGGTCACGTACCATAGAGTTGAACTGGAAAATGCCTAGAGAGGCATCCTCTCTAGGCATCTTCTAGATCCTCCAATGCAACTCTATGGCATGTTTTTACTGGAGGTCCTTTATATTAATTGGGTTGTTTGTTATCTGCTGTTTCCGGTATCCACAGTAAGTCTGGGAACCAAACCCCCACAGATGTGGGGTCTGACTGTATGTGTTTCTGCCTATACACCAAGAATATAGACTTGGGAAGATTGTCCAAGTGACTCTATGGGAATTTGATTCTGGGTCAGCCAATTTGCTGCCTGCTAGGAAATATCTATTTACTACAACTATGCTCTGCTTATATATTTGTAAACAAGGCAGATATTACATCACAAAAGTGCTGCTTCTGGACTTCCCACTGCATGGTAAAGAGGTGAGATTGCAATAGTATGAAATAGGGATACTTTTGCACAAAACTTTCCTCAGCCTCCAGTTTTCACTACCATGCTTTCCCTCAGGGAGGGAAAGCATGGTAGTGAAAACTGGAGAACTCAAACCTCATCCAGCCATTGATAGAGCACAATAGCATAAATCAGGGATGAAGGAAGTGTGGCCTAAGGCCACATTTCAGAATGATGATAGAAAAATGGGGTATGGAAGCAATTTTGCTATGTTTTAGGCTAGGTGTCACTGGGCTGTTTTAGCCCCAGGAGAGGCCCCTTTTTTTCAAGCAAGAAGTAAACTATAAATCAATCTCCATTTTGCCTCCAGTTTGGTGGGAAAAAACAGTTTCTTCTGAGCTTAAATGCCCAAGAGGTTCAAAAGGCACAGTGAAATTCTTCACAATGGCCCCTAGAGGGCACAGGGAGCTTTGGTTAAAAAAAAGTTTTTTAAAAAGGGTAAAAGGTTGTCCTCATGGCGCCTAGAAGATGCAGCAGGAGGGAACGGCCCTCAACAATTCTGGGGAGAGTCAATGTGCCTCCCAAGGCCATCACAGCTGCCCTAAAAACAAAGTTTGGAAAAGGTTTTTTTGAGATTACAATTGCAATACTCCAGTAATACTTCTGGAGTATAACTATGATAATAGTATTTTAATAGGGGACTGGAATGGGGTTGTTGATCCAGAAATTGACAGGAAAATAGATAATAAATGCAAATGTAATCAAGGAAAATTACCAAAATGATTTTTTGACTGGAAGGAAATATTAAGTTTGGAAGATGCTTGGAGACTTAAAAATGGAAACTCAAGAGATTTTACTTTCTTTTCACATAGACATAATTCCTGGTCCAGAATTGACATGTTTCTCATATCTACATGTCTACATTTTTGGTACAAAAATTCAGAACATGGAAATATTACCTAAAATTCTATCTGAACATAATCCGATATCACTGATCCTCAAGTATGTTAGAGGAGAATATAATTGGTGGTTGGATGACTTACTACTTAAAAATGAGAAAATTTTAGAGAAAGCTAAATTAACTATTAAATTATTTTTCAAAGAAAATTTAAACAAAGATGTCAAGGTAAATGCTTTCTGATATGCTAGTAAAGCAGTTATGAGAGGTTTCTTTATGCAACAAAAGTATGAATGGAACAAAAAAAAAGAATGAAATATTGAAGAATTTACAGGATGAATTAAGGAAAAAAAGAATCTTTGTTAAAAGAAGACCCATCATGGAAAGATCTAAAAACACAGATACAAAGGATTCGGCATCAAATATCCACTTTGCTGGTAGAAGAGATAGAGGGGGGAAAAAAGAAATATGAGAGATTACAATTACAGTAGGACCCCTGTGTCCGCTGGGGATTGGTTCTGGACGGCCCATGGATACTGAAAACCGTAGATAATAGTGAACACCATTGAAAACAATGGGACTTCCAGTTTAAAATACCATAGAGTTGCCTTGGAGGACCTAGAGAGGACACATTTTCTAGGAAGACTCTATGGAAGGTGTGCTGTTTTGTGTCCCGTGGATAATTATAGAATCATAGAATCATAGAATTGCAGAGTTGGAAAAGACCACGAGGGCCATCCAGTCCAACCCCCCTGCCACGCAGGAAATCTTGATCAAAGCATCCCCGACAGATGGCCATCCAGCCTCTGTTTAAAGACCTCCAAGGAAGGAGACCCCACCACGCTCCGAGGGAGTGTGTTCCACTGCCGAACAGCTCTTACTGTCAAAAAGTTCCTCCTCATGTTGAGGTGGAATCTCTGTTCCTGGAGCTTGCACCCATTGCTCCGTGTTCCAGTCTCTGGAGCAGCAGAAAACAAGCCTGCTCCATCCTCAGCGTGACATCCCTTCAAATACTTAAACAGGGCTATCATATCGTCTCTTAACCGTCTTTTTTCCAGGCCAAACATACCCAGCTCCCTAAGTCTCTCCTCATAAGGCATCGTTTCCAGACCTTTCACCATTTTAGTTGCCCTTCTCTGGACACGCTCCAATTTGTCAATATCCTTTCTGAATTGTGGTGCCCAGAACTGGACACAGTATTCTAAGTGAGGTCTGACCAAGGCAGAATAGAGTGGCACTATTACTTCCCTTGATCTAGACACTATACTTCTATTGATACAGCCCAAAATCGCATTGGCCTTTTTAGCTGCCGCATCACACTGTTGGCTCATGTTCAACTTGTGGTCTACTAGGACTCCTAGATCCCTTTCGCACGTAGTCTCATTCAGCCAGGTCTCTCCCATCCTATATTTATGCATTTCATTTTTCCGCCCTAAATGCAGTACTTTACATTTCTCCGTATTGAATTTCATTTTGTTAGCTTTGGCCCAGCTCTCCAGTCTATCCAGGTCATTCTGAATTTTGATCCTGTCCTCTAGGGTATTAGCTACTCCTCCCAATTTGGTGTCATCTGGAAATTTGATAAGTATGCCCCTAATTCCCTCATCTAAGTCATTGATAAAGATGTTGAATAGCACTGGGCCCAGGACAGAGCCCTGTGGCACCCCACTGGTCACATCTTTCCAAGACGAAGAGGAGCCACTGCTGAGCACCCTTTGGGTTTGGCCAGTCAACCAATTACAAATCCATTGAACAGTTAACTTGTCTAGCCCACATTCTACAAGCTTGTTTGCAAGAATGTCATGGGGAACCTTGTCAAAGGCCTTACTGAAATCAAGGTATGCAATGTCCACAGCATTCCCTTCATCTACCAAGCTGGTAACTTTATCAAAAAAAGAGATCAGATTAGTCTGGCATGACTTGTTTCTCTGAAACCCATGTTGACTTTTTGTGATTATGGCATTGCCTTCTAAATGTTCACAGACTCTCTGTTTAATGATCTGTTCTAGAATCTTCCCTGGTATTGATGTCAGACTAACTGGATGATAATTGTTGGGATCCTCTTTTCCCCCCTTTTTGAAGATGGAATCATTGAATCAGTGGATAATGAGTCAGTGGATATGGGGGTCCTACTGTACAATAATCACTGTCTTTCTGATATTACAATTTCCCAAAGAAGAACTATTGGAGCTATAGTCCCAAAAGGTAATGTTTCCAAGTTCTGTCTTAATGGAACACAGATGTCTCTAGAAGTACCTTAAGGTAGGTAAAAGGCACCCAGGAGTCACATGGGCCAGAAAGGTCAGGTAAACGTACATCAGTTCTGCCTTCTCCACAGCAGCTGCGACAGTCCTGTGTGAAAGCAGAATAAATGTTAAAGGGGAAAAAAAATCTCCCTTTCCACCATTGTGTCTCCAAGGACAGAAGCACTATCTTCACAATTACGCACCAGTTCTCCTGGGTCCCCCTTTTCACCCTGCAAAATAAAACCAAACAAAATGAACAGATGGTCAAATTGCAACTTCTGGCCTTTGACTTCCTGAGCTAAAAACACTGAAATACAGACCATATTCAGAACCAGAGCATTTCAAAACTGGGACAGGGCGATGAAAAGCCATAGTTCTCACATTAGAAGATTATTTTACTGGGATGATACCTCCCTTCCCCTGTCCCCTTGCTTTAGGAAAAAAGTTGTGGTCACTCACAGATTCCTAGGATGCCACCATAAATTTAATGTGATCAGCACAATCTGATGACTATGATTCCTCAAGGTCTTACACTACCCTGAATTCATAATCTTTATGATGATGATTTCCATCAGATAACACTGTGCTAGTGAATAAGTGTTTATTCATAAGTGGTTGGAAGTAGAGAAGCTCTTTTAAATAGGTTGTCCTTGCACAGTCTATCAAACTGCCTATCAAGCTCAATATTATTGGGCACCTCTGCAGGTCTGCCCCCTTATAAGGGGCCTATTACCAACCCTGGGGTTTTCCTGGCCCAACTGCTTCTCCTATCTGCTCTTGCTGCCTATTCACCTGTCCTCTTCTACCATCTCAAGCAGTGACAAGCATATGGAAATGGGTGTCATCTTCCACTTGCTTTGCACTCTTCAGCTGGGCAGTTGTGCAGATTGGGCACAGAGGGCTAGGGCAAACAAATGGTGAATGATGACAGCAGTGTGCAGAAGGTGAGCTCCGCTGAAGACATTTTGGCCCAGTTTTCCCCCCAGACCTAGGACTAGAACTGACTACCTTGGCTAGAAGTAGAGAAGCTCTAACAGGGAGAAAGATACAGGACAGGGCTAAAGAAATGTGTGGTCCTCCAGAGGTTGGACTCCAATTCCCATCAGACTGAGCCAGCATGGCAGAGCAACAGAAAGACAGGTGCTGTATTCCAAAACATCTGGAGGTCCTCCAGTCCTCATACAAGAGAAAGGCATCCTGGAGCTGTCTGGACCTGTCATGTTGTTGTTGTTGTTGTTCTTGTAGGAGGGATCCACCTGGACAGCAGATGCACATTAGAGGTGTATCCACTGTAGAAATAATGCAGTTTGATACCACTTTAAGTGCTGTAGTTCCATCTTATGGAATCCTAGGATTTGTATTTTTACAATGTCTTTGGCCTTCTCTGCCAAAGAGTCCTGGTGCCTCACAAAACTACAAATCCCAGGATTCTGTAGGATGGAGCCATAGTAGTTAAAGTGGTATCAAACTGCATTATTCCTACAGTGTAGATGCATCCTAGATTGTTTTTAAGGTGGTGCTACGCATGGAAAGAGGTCTGTTTCCCATGGGCATGCACAAGGTCATACTGAAGGCCTTCTCTAAACCTAGTAAGCCAGAACAAGGGAAAGCCAGTAATGTTGGATCCCAGCACCTAGGCTTGCCAAATACAAACACCAGCCATGTGTATAGTTTGGTATCCAGGTCTCGATACATACCTTAGGTCCTGGAGGCCCAAGAAGTCTTGAGTGAGTATTGCACTACAAGAAGAAAAGCAAAGGCATCAATGAAACCCATTAAGAAGCACACAAAAAACAGCCCATATCCTTTTTGTTAATGTCAGAACTTGGAAACATCACTTTTTAAAAAATTATAACTCCTCAGACCCTTAGTTGGTAGTGGCCATGCTTGGTTGGAGGATTCTGGGAGTTGCAGTCCAAAATGTTCTAGCAGTGTACAAATAAAGGCATGCTTAAGCAGGGATGGGGATAATGTAGCCCTATGGTGTCAGACTGCACTTGCCAGCAGCCCTAGGCAGCATAGCCAATGGTGAGGGATGATGGGAATTGCAATCCTCAAACATCTGGAGGTCTACATGTCTTCCATCCATGTCCTAGACCCTGTGCTGTAGATCTTTTGCCAAAATTGATACTTATTGGGTTAAAAAAATAGATAAACCATGATAATTAAATACAATGTTGCACATACTGTATACATTTATATTTATCAAAGTTGTTTTGCTCCAAAGATTCATCCCCCACTCTATGGAATATGAGATATTTTTCTCTTTTGACAAGAACAAGAGGACTGGAAGGAACTGACATTACGGGATGAAACGGAAGACTGAAAATAACTTTGTGGAGAAGCTAGAATCCAAGGATCAATGGAAATGAACAGAGACAACGAGATGAATAGCAGAATTTCTCCTTCTGTCTAGTCCTATAAGGCAACCACAATCTTTTTCATGTGTTTTCAGGTTCATAATTGCGGTCTAAAGGTCTAGAAACCTGAGGTTAAAAAATCAGAAAGGAAGTGCACAGCACCTTGCTTTTCAATGCTGTGGCACCTTCCCTGCCATAAGCTACCAAACCCAGATGGCTATCACAGAAAGAATCACATCCAAACTCTGGAGTGGGATGCTCTCCATTTACCTGATTTTCTCCAGGTAGACCAGGGGGTCCCATGGGGCCAGGTAGACCATGAGACCCCTTTTCTCCAGGCAGTCCTGGATCTCCTGGGGGTCCTTGTAGGCCAGTCTCACCTTTTTCACCCTGGAATGACAAAACATGGGGATGATCAGGGCGAGGTCCAAAACAAAACAAGGTCCATCGGTGCCATCATTCTGGGGCGGGGGGTGGGCAGCAGATATTCAGATTTAGGAGTTCTTAGTCTCAGTTGCATTTACAATCCCCCTCCCTGCTTTGATTCAAGGTACATCTGAACTCAAGCCTTTCCCAACCTGATAACCTCCAGATGTGTTGGCTTCAGAGCTTGGGATGTTACTTTTTAAAAGTCACTCACAAGCTTACCCCCAGGTGATTCTCCAGTAATTCATCACTGTTAATGTAGTAAAATAATTAGCTCATTATGTTACTCATTGTATGACTTGTTACTTTCTGTTACTTTTAAAAACCAAAACTTATAGTTTTGATATAAGAATGGCATTTGAAAAAATTTGCTGTTTCCCTCTAAAAGAGGGGTGGGCAACTGTTGGAAGGAAACAGGCCAATTGGCCCCCCGGGAGACCTTGGAAGGCTGCAGCCCTATGTAGCACACCCTCCTGCAAACAAACTTTTTTTTTGCCATCAAATGTCCCCAGTGATGTTTAAGGGCATTTTCACCATGCTTTTGGGATTCCCTCTATTTAATGCAGGAAGTAAACAGGAAGAGATCTTTTTTTACAACAGGATGTGACCTGAGGGTCATTTCCTGTTCATTTCCTCTACTAAAAAAGGCTTCCACTGGGCCTAAAATGACCCAGCCCTCCCACCCCAAAAGTGGAAAAATGCCCCCATGACCACTAGAGGCTATTTTTAATGACTCCTTGGGTTCCTTGGAGGCAGCCTGTGACCTACACTTTGCCCACAACTGCTCTGAAATAATGCTAAAAAGTACAGTAATTACAAAGTTTTACTTGTCACACTAAAAGGAGTACTCCCATTTCAGTAGGACCCCCATATCCATTGATTCAATTATTCATGGGACACAAAACAGCACACTTACCATAGAGTCTTCCTAGAAAATGTGTCCTCTCTAACCATTTACTAGGTCCTCCAAGGCAACTCTATGGTATTTTAAACCAGAAGTCCCATTATTTTCAATGGTGTTTGCTATTATCCATGGTTTTCAGTATCCACGCCCCCCCCCCGAACCAGTCCCCAGTGGATACAGGGGTCCTACTGTACTTCCTATTGCATTCCTTTTGAAATTTATCTCCATTGTGCTTTAGTTACCCCCTTCCCAATTTATGACTCTTGTACCTCTTTACCTCAAGCTCTGGTTGGATTACAACTCCCACAATCCCACAGTCAGCATAATCTGTGTATTACTGTTCCTGGTCTTTCTTGCCCATTTTATGGCACCCAGCTTGCCCACATTATCCCATTCTCTCATCCCTCTTTCCCTCATGCACCCTGTTAATACCACTGGTTACCTTTGGCCCATCCTTGCCTGGTGGTCCTTCTTGTCCTGAAGGACCTTTCTGCCCAGGGAAGCCTGGAGATCCGGGTGGCCCTACGGGGCCTGGAAGCCCTGGATGTCCTTCGGGGCCCATGGGTCCTGGAGACCCCTCTGCCCCTGCTGGCCCTGGAATACCTGGCAGTCCAGAGGATCCTGGTGGTCCGGGCTGGCCTGGTGCGCCAGGGAGGCCTGGAGCTCCTTGCTGGCCTTCATGCCCAGGGTGACCAGGAGGGCCTTGAGGGCCTTCAGGCCCTGGGTATCCCTGAGGCCCAGGAGGCCCTGGGTGGCCAGGCAAACCCTGTGCTCCAGGGGGGCCTTCCGCAAGGGTGGCATCTCCCTAGAAAAGGTCCAGAATAACAGAGGTATATGAGTGACATTTTAAGAGACAGAGGAAAAGTTCATGCAGTAGGCTAGCGACTCATATGTCAAGATTTCCAGTTCCACCAAAAACCAAATCAAAAGCCTAGGTGTTATTGACATGGAAAAACTTGCCCCTGAGGTTTACGAGTTCAGATTGCAGGTGGGAATTCATATGATACAGTAACACCCTCGCACCTGCTGATTCGCCATCCGCTGATTCAATTATCCGTGGGTGGCAACAGTGAGGGGTGGGTGGGAGGGGGAAGGCAGGCAGAGGAAAGCTCGTCTCCCCCCACCCTTCCCTGGGAAACCTCTGGTGGGGAGGGTCTGGCTGCGCGTGGAGCTGATGGGGGGGTTTAGGTGTGGGAGGGGGAGGGAGGAGGTGAGCTCACCTCCTTTCTCCTTTCTCTCCAGGGGGTGGTGGTGATCCCGTGGCAGCGGCGAGGGCGTTTGCTATTATCAGCGGATTTCGCTATCCACGGTGGGGGCTGGAACCAATCCCCCATGGATATGGGGGTCCTACTGTATTGTTCTTTGATAACAAAAGCAACAAGAAGCCTCAAAGAGAGAAAGCTAGCATGTCAGGGGCATGACTATATTGGGACTGATCCCTGGCATGGTCTCTTTCTTTGTAGAGGAATTTTGCTGCATGAAGGAGCATTCCGTCTTGTGTTTTCCCACTTGCAGTCTGAAATAGCAGTATAGTCTTTGCAAAAGTTTAGCACTTCACTGAGAATTGGGGTTAAGGGCTAAACTAAACATTTTTCTGCTATTTATGATTTTATACTAATAAATAAAAAGAAAAATCCACAGTGACATTAATGAGGATCAAACAATAATTAAATTAAACATATAAATTAACACAAGCTGCTCATTTGTTGTTGTCGTTCATCTTCAAGTTGTTTCCAAGTTACGGCAACCCTAAGGTGAAACCACCATGGGGTTTTCTTGGCAAGATTTGCTCAGAGGGGGTCTGCCCTTGCCTTCCTCTGAGACCGTGTGACTTGTCCAAGGTCACCCAGTGGGTTTCCATGACTGAGTGGGGATTTGAACCCTGGTCTCCAGAGTCGTAGTCTAATGCACAAATCATTACACCATGCTAACTGCAAAACTATTGATAGAGAAGTGACTATAAGATAGCGACTACAGTGGGCCCTCTGTATCCACTAGGGTTTGGTTCTGGAATCCCCTGCAGATACCAAAAACCACAGATAGTCACATCCCATATTATTAAATGGCAGTGAAACACACATGGATGCACAGCGCATCCATGTGCACATTGCCACCATTTTAGGTATGGGGCATGGCAATCTGCAATCAGTTGAATCCTTGGATACAGAGGGTCCACTGTATAGGACTGGGGCTAAAGCAGACATGTCAGGGCTCCCACTCATATGTCCAACCTTTCTTTATTCAAAGCATGTGTGAATGTCTTATGGCCAAGCTAGTTGAGATTTTGGGCAGAATCCTGTTGATACATTAATGGCCCATTGTGCTAGAAATCTCTCTTCTTGGCCATGGACAATATCTGTGACAGAAGTAAGGCAAAGTTGTCACAGTCATTGGGAAAAGAAGGCAGCTAGCTCTGAGCAATGTATTTGTATAATGCTTGCTTTCCGGAGAGTCCTGTGAGGTAAGATGTTCAGGATGGCTGGGCTGGGCAATTGCCTGTGCCATTGGACAGATGATTTTCTAAGGTAGCCTGCCCAAGGCTCTTGCTACATATGACCCCTCTGGAAGCTGGGCAACATAGAAGTACAGAAGGCTTTTTGAGTTGGCAGCTTTCTTTTCCCAATGAGGACAAAAGCTTTACCTTACTTCCTTTGCAGCCACTGTGCCTGTCGCCTTTCTCTTCCTGCCATCCCACAACTGCTGCCTATGCTGGTGCAGTTACAGCGGCATGGGGGTGTAGTAGGATGTTAAGCCATATGTACTATCAGCAATTTGTGAAGGGGAAGGGTCCGAATAACGAGCAGGCACAGGGGCCTAGTATAAATCAAGGCCATGGCAGGAGAGATGGTAAAGGAGCTTTAGTCCATGATCCCTTATAGTCTTGATGAGTGCTTGGGAAAGTTACTTTTTTTGGAATGCAACTCAGAGAATCACCCAACCTGCAGGGTTCTGGGTGGTTGCAATCCAAACAAACAAATGTTTTCCAAGCTCTGATCCTGACCCATATTAGGCAACTCACACAGGTGATTTGCCTTGTAAGGAAAGCTTCCATTGCTAAGGACAGCTTCCACTGGTGTAAACAGCAGCTTTTTCTATTAATGACAGTGCTGTGCATTTTCCTTGTTTTTTTTCTGAGCTGTGAGGCTATGTTCTGGAACAATTTCGCTTGCATCTGTGGCTGGCATCTTCAGAGAATGGTTGGGTAGGAGTGTGTGTGGAGTTTATATACTGTGAACCCCTGTTGGTGAGTATATGTAAATTTGTGTGTTTGAATGGTTAGTTTCTAGGTGTAGAAGTGCAAGGAGGATTAGTATCTGTTTGACTAATGGTTAGTTGATGGCCCATTATTTGCTGGAAATCCCCCTGTCCCTGGGTGGAATTCCTTTGTAAGTGTTGAGTTTTGATTGTATTGTTTTTCAAAACTGGAAGCCAGATTTTGTTTACATTTAGGATTTCTTCTTTCCTGTTGAAGTTGTCCAGGTGTTTGTGGATTTCAATAGCTGGACACAACCTGGACACAAAATTTGATTATAACTTAGAGATAATCATAGAATCATAGAATCGTAGAATTGTAGAGTCGGAAGAGACCATGAGGGCCATCCAGTCCAACCTCCTGCCACTCAGGAAATCTTGATCAAAGCATCCCCAACAGATGGCAATCCAGCCTCTGTTTAAAGACCTCCAAGGAAAGAGAGCCCACCACACTCCGAGGGAGTGTGTTCCACTGCCGAACAGCTCTTACTGTCAAAAAGTTCCTCCTAATGTTGAGGTGGAATCTCTGTTCCTGGAGCTTGCTCTGTTCCATTGCTCCGTGTTCCAGTCTCTGGAGCAGCAGAAAACAAGCCTGCTCCATCCTCAGCGTGACATCTCTTCAAAGACTTAAACAGGGCTATCATATTGCGTCTTAACCGTCTTTTTTCCAGGCTAAACATACCCAGCTCCCTAAGTCTCTCCTCATAAGGCATCAAACTTAGAGAAATGTTAGAGAATGATAAACTAACATGTATCCTAAATAAAGCAAATTCAACGAAATTGGAAGAAGAATGGTCCCCGATCCGAAAATATTGGGAGAAAAAATGGAAGATTAAGGTGACTTAACAGAATGAAGAAAAAGGGCAGTATACCAGACAAGAGAAAAAAAAGATATAAAATAAAGATAAACTTTAGGAAAGTAGGCTCTGAACAACAAAGCATAAATGCCAATCTAAGCTTAAAAATTTTGAAAATTAAAGTAACATATAGACGATAGAAAGGGAAAGTAAAAGAAATAATAATTAAAGTAATAAATGAGGAGAGTGAAAGGAAAAAGAACAATTTGAAGCAATCCTAGACAGGGGCCGGGGTGAAGGGAGGTTAAAGGTCGTGTGAAGGGGAAAATGGACATGAGTGTAAGAAGGGAAAGTATGTTGTAAGGGAGAGAGAAAGTGAAGGAAGGAATTAGAAAGCAGGATGAGAGGAGAAAGAAGAGAGAAAGATTTGGGTGAAAAGGAAGAAAGGAAGAGAGTAAAGATAAGGAAAGGAAATGATTGTTATGGTTATGGTAGAATGTAGGAGTTTGGTAAAAGGAATTTGATTGGGAAATAAGAGATATGAGATATGCCAAAAAGAAAGATAAAGGTAACAATGTAGGAATATTGATAAACAACTGCTTGGAATATTTTGGTTGCAACACTGTAATGGAAGATTTATGTGGAAAATAAAAATAAATAAATAAATAAATAAAAACACAGAAATTCAGGACCAGGCCAACAGCTATTATGTCAGAATGCACAGAGAAACTACTGTATTGAAATCCACAAACACCTGGGCAACTTCAACAGGAAAGAAGAAACCCTAAAAGTAAACAAAATCTGGCTTCCAGATTTGAAAAACAATATAATCAAAACTCAACACTTACAAAGGAATTCCACCCAGGGACAGGGGGATTTCCAGCAGATAATGAGCCATCAACCAACCATTAGCCAAACACACACTAATCCTCCTTGCACTTCTACACCCAGAAACTAACCATTCAAACACACAAATTTACATGTACTCACCAACAGGGGTTCACAGTATATAAACCTCACACACACTCCTACCCAACCATTCTCTGAAGATGCCAGTCACAGATGCAGGCGAAATGTCAGAAGCAAACTCTTCCAGAACATGGCCTCACAGCCCGGAAAAAACTCAAGGAAAATCTATGGATGCCGGCCGTGAAAGCCTTCAATTCCACACCCTACTACAAGTTGGATATACAGTATGGGGCAAAGGGATAAAGCCCCGTCCCACTTCTTCCAAGGTCTGATTCCAGGCCCGCCCCCAAGTCTGCTGTTCATTTAAAAAAAAATCCTCATAGTGTATTGAGGAAATATGAAGCCCACTGGCCAAGCGCTTGATGATATATCAAACCAGAGCTTACAGAATTCCCCAGCCAATATGGACAGTGATCATGTGGGCTAGGGGATTCTGGGAACCATAGTTTCCTCAAAAGTGACTTTTCCAAGTTCTCAGTTTACTAGCATCTGATTGGACATGCACCCCCTGCCAGCCACCCCCAGCAAGCAAATCTCACCTCAGACCTGCCATCTCCATTGCTGGTACCAGCACAACCTGGTGTTCCTGGAGGGGCCAAGCCTGGTAGTCCTGGGGGCCCTGGAGGACCTGGATGGCCAGGGCTACCCGCCTGCCCAATTTCCCCAGGTAGTCCCCTCTGTCCTGGTGGGCCACGGTCTCCCTTGTCTCCCTATTGTAGAAAAGAACTTGTGATTAAGAAGAGTAGTGTGGATGCAGCCAACAGTCTCCACCAAAAGTCACATTCCACATTTCTGCTGTGCAAGATGTTCACCTTCCTCTTTACAAACTCCCACAGAGATGAGTCCTATGTTGTGCTATGATCAACAGTTTTCACTCTATGGTCCTCCAGATATTTTTGGATGTCTATTCCCAGACGTCCCAGCCAACACGATCAATGATAAGGGATTCTGAGAGTTGATGTCCAAAATATCGGAAGGGCTTCAGTCTGAGAAGCACTTGCTTAAGTGACTGGACAAGAGCCAATACTAGCCTGCAACCCACTTCACTTTTGGGTGCACTTATTCTGAACACAAACATTTTGCAAGGGGGGGGCACTTTACCAGGTGGTGGGGTCCATATTCATTGTATACCTTCCAACATTTTACAGATGAAAACTGGAACCAACATCACAGTGTGGTCAAGATGGGAAAAGTTACTAATGAGGAAGAACACACAAGATAGGAGAGGCTGCAGCAGTTTGCTTTTGCCTGAGCCTACAGGGAACAGCGAGATTCTGCTCCTTCCTTGAGTTAATTGAGTGCAAATTATTTTTGCACTTAGAAACAACTGAAGTAAGCTGAGGACAAAGGAGGAAAGTGCAAGGAGGAGAGAAAAACCAGGACACTTTTAAAGCAGCTGAAAAAATGGGATAACAGAGGATTAATCAGGACTGTCCCTACCAAACTGGGATAGTTGGAGGGTATGTCATTAATTTAGGGGCCAGGCATACTTTAAAACAAAGTTCCACTGGGATATTGGCAAAAAATTCCATGCCGAATCACATTCTTGAACTGACATAGGGCAAAGGGTTTCTTTTGTCTGTGACTCAAGTTCCTACTGCTTTCTTAGGAGAGGTTTTATGCCATTGATTTTTAACCATCCCATGAGAATGGAGCTCATTAGCTTCAACTCTTCACAGCATGGAAATAAAACAATAGGGAAAGTGATACCTGCTAAACTCCGGACGATCATGCAGGCCTTTTAAAAAAAGGAGGTTCAGCCTGTGCTATGCAGTCCACAGACAGCCTCAAGACGTGGGTTGTGCAATTCCTATCCTTCTCATCAGCTCATCCCCCCATTGCTATTTGGCATAATTGCAACTGCCCTGCCAATGGCAGCCCAAACACAGTGATCCTAGTTGCTAGCTCTGAGAGGGAAAGGCTGAAGACTCCTCTCCTTCTTCTATGAGAAATCTAAAGCCGCTGGTATCATCAATCACAAATTGGTGATGCCATTGAGATTGCTAGGGCAGGTGAAATGTTTGTTTCTCCCTCCTTCAGCAACTCAAAAGCATCCTCCCAAATCCAAGCAATGTTGTGGTCTTGAACAGGATTGCTAGGATAACCCCAATGTATATATGTGGATGGGATTGTGCATACTTGCCTTAAAGTCATATTTCCATTACTGGCCCCAAGGAATGGTAGCAACCCTACGAGGGACGATGTGGCCTTGCTTTACTCAGAAAATCTATTAGTTGGTTTTTTGTTTTTTGTTTTGGTCACTAGCCATGTTCCTGAAGGCATGTGTAAATGCTCTCTTTTGTACATTAGACATTGGGTGAATTATAAAACAGGACTAGAAAAAAACATAGAGGCCCACCTTAGGACCATGAGGGCCAGGCATTGCTGGACAGATGCACTGTGGAAGGCTATACATCTAAGGAAGACAGAAAAAACAGTTAGTGATAGACCATGTCCCACATGTGGCTATCAATGCTATGGTTGCCAGGTCAGGACTACACCAGTCCCTGTAATTTCAGGTCAGATCCTGGGACCTAGAAATGAACTCCTAGGAAATCACAGGGGCTGGGGCCAGGTGATGTTACAAGGGTGGTTTTACAAGGGGAAGCCCCTAGTGATGTCATTAAGTGTCAACCATAGTTGCATAGAGTAAGCCAGTGACTCTTAATCTTTTCTTTACCAGGGACCCCTTTAAGTATCTTTTGTGGCCACAGACCCCCAAGACTTAACTGATGATGATGATGATAATGGTACAATTACACCATCCATTAAACCTTCCCTTGGAGGCACTGGAGGAGGAGGGAAGATTTTTCTCCTGCTCCTTCCTGCAAATTTGTGGCTGGAGCCAATTGAATGGCAGCCAGCCAGCCTTTGCCTTGGAGTCTGTCACATGGCTGCTCCAGTGAGGGACGGAGGTGGGCCAAGCAGTCTTTAAGTCTTTTTGGACCATCTGTGAGGACACTGGGGCCCCTGGGGGTCTGCGGACCACAGGTTAAGAACCACTGGAGTAAGCCATTCAAAAAACAACAGCAAGTCTAGGGACTTTATCAGACTATCCCTTTAAAGTGTTCTTTTGCTGGCATAAAAAAACTATTTTTATGCCAGCAAAAGAACGCCTCCCCTTACCTCTAATCCCAGCAAAGGCAGCTCCGGCAATGAAATAGGAAGTGAATGGAGCTCCATTCACTTCCTCCTTTGAAATCCCGCAAAAATATTGTGAGACTTCATTGCGTGGACAATTAAAAACAACAACAACAAAAAATAACAGTAAAAAACTTTTTAAAAGTACAAAAACATACTTGAAAACTTACAAGTAACCCAGAGAGGGTCATAGAAAGTGTATCACTTATCTGGATGTCATGATTTCACCTGGAAGTGTTTGTGCTGGACCGGCCACTGACGGGGTAAGTACAGTTAAAAAAAGACGCAATGGCAGCAAAAAAATTGGAAGGGGGGGATCAGTTGATGGCTTAAGCCGTCAATTAAAAAGTACAGGTTTTTAAGGGGACATAACCGCGAAAGAGCAATGTCGTCAGGTATGTGTGTCCTTTCGTGGTTATGTGACATTGTTATGATGCCGTATTTGATGCGACTGATTAAGTCCTAGGACTACACTGTTATAGTGCTATTATTCCACTTTAAGTGCTCTGGCTGCTTTCCATGGAATCCTGTGATTTGCAGTTAAGGGAGGGGCATTTAGAATTCTCAGCCAGAGAGAACTTAGGCTTCACTATAAACCCCAGAATTCCACAGGAGGCAGCCATAGTAGTTAAAGTGGAATAATAGCACTATAACAGTGCAGTGTGATAAAGTCCTAACTAGGGTTGACACTTGTCCCTTATGGGAAATGTCTCATATTTGAAGGTTGGAAAGCTTGTTCCTGATAGGATTGGCAGGTGTCCTTTATTATAAGGGATGTTCCCTATTTGAGGGTTGGAAAGGTTTTCCTTTTATATCTACTGAATAAGATACCCCCCCAAAATCTCATATCTATAAAGATAGAAATGTGTGCCTCATATAATTTATGAATGTGGACAATATGTTAATTTTACAGAGGAACATGTGGCTTAGTTAACTGAAAACAATACTTTCATTTGGTATTAAGGTAGATCATAAACTTGTTACTATATACTTCCTGATTGTCAACCATGTATGCCATTCATTTTGACTGTCCCTTAATGGATTTTTTAAAACCTGGCAACACTAAGAGGCTTATCACACACCGAATTAAAGCGGCAGGGCAGCCAGAAGATTTCGCTTTCCGTGTTGTCCTACTGCATGACGTTATCATTCTTCCAGTGTTCTGCCGATCAGGTCCAGTGGGAGATAGGGGGAAAACTGCATCTTTTTTCTAACCTGAAAAATCCATTAGTAAAAAGACATGGTTTTACCTCTGTCTCCCCAAGGGACCCAAACAGCAGAACACCTTCCGGCTGCCACACCGCTTTAATTCAGTGTGTGATAAGCCTCTAGTGTAACAAATGAGGAAGATAAATATATACACACACTTTTCAAGGCAGCACTTTCACCCTGAGTTTCCCCCATTTACCCCAAGGACTGGAGAAGAACAGAACAAATAGAAAAGGTAGAATAGCATCACCAAGGTAGGGACACATTTGATAACCAAATACAAACATACCTGTTTTGCCTCAGATTCCTCTCTGACTGTGGATTGTTGAACTGAAGTTGTCAAGTGTTCTGAGTTCTCCTGGGATACAAGAGGATGATTGTTAGGAAATTATCTTTTGTGGTAAAACTAAGTAAGACAGGCTGGATTTGGGTGTTTTTTCTGAACCACCAGTGAACATCAGTTTTCCTCTTGTTTGCAACACAACAGCTCTTCACTCAGCTCAAGGGCAGTGGGCATGATATCTTTTCATGGAAGAAGACTGGGCCGCTTTGTAATGCACACATCTGTCTGCTTTCAAAATGGCTGTTCACAAAGCGGCAAAGGGCCTCAGATTCATAAGGGCTAGGAGGACAAGGCCTGTGAGGCAGCAGGGACCAGGAGTGATTTAGCAAAGAAGAAGGTGAATGCCACCTACTAGCATCCCATAAGATGAATGTCAAGGCCAATCTTTACGGCATAAACTTTGCCATATTTGTGGGTGAGACAGGGAGATGTCATGATTTCTCAAGTACTTAATTACGGGTCTGAAACATGGGTCACCTATCACCACAACTTATGACTCCTCGAATGCTTTCATCAGCATTGTATACACACAATCCTAAATATACACTGGACTGACTATGTGACGAATGTTGCTGTCCTTGAGCAAGCAGGGATCACCAGCATTGAGGCCATGATATTGAGAACACAGCTGCGCTGGGCAGGGCACGTTTCTAGGATGGAGGACCATGCCTCCTAAAAGTAGTACTCTATGGTGAACTCGGCACGGGTCAGCGTAAGAGGGGCGCTCCAAAAAAGCGATACAAGGACTCCCTGAAACAACATCTCAGGCTCGGCCAAATTGATCACCAACAATGGTCCGCCCTGGCCTCACATTGGGAGGCATGGAGATGCACTATCCACAATGCTGCAGCCTTATTTGAGAACTCACGCTGAACAAGTCTTGAAAGAAATGGCAACGCAGAAAGAATCACAACCTGGAAACATCACCCAAGGAGACCTTCTGCTGTGCTTTCTGCAACTGGACTTGTTTATCTCGGATTGGCCTTTTCAATCATTAGTGCGCTTGCAGAAAGCGCAGGATGAGTCCTTCCTGAATCTTCGTTTGTGAAGAAAAGCTACAGAGAGAGAGAGAGAGAGAGTTGAAATTTGCATTCATCTTTTCCTTTTTACCCAGAGAATGGAGGCAGCAGCTGTCTTGGGAGGGAGGGTTGACAAGGTCTCCTCAGTTACCACCTGCAAAAAGCAAGACAGTTATAAAACAACCCCCAAGTTCAGGCATGTAGACACCAGTGGTGTCACTGGGGGGTGCAGAGAGGCTGAACTGCACCAGGTGACACCATCATGGGGAGTGATGCCACAGGTGGACACACTGGCCAGTGGAGTGTGGGGAGCAGCAGTGGAGAAGGCTCCAGCTTTGTTCCTTTAGCGGGACACACAGCAATAACAGTATCTTCCATGCAGTGTGTCCAGCTACAGAAACAGAGCTAGACACTTCTCCATGACCCTGCCCACTTTCCACTGGCCAGTAAATAGCCATGTGAAGGGGGTGGGTTACAATACCTAAAAGTTGGTTTTTGGGTTGGAGTGGGTGAGGAGACATGCTGTAGTTTCTTGTGACAGAACTTTATGCTACCTCTTCCTGATCCATTATTTGTTAATGATTAAAACTATAGGAGTCCTGTCCTGAATTCAGCCTGGCAACCCTATGATCCATACACACTTGAGAACCTAGAAGTCCTGACTATGTACAGAGCCATCATGTATGAAGGAGGCTCTCCTCTTCAGATTCTACTCTACTCGTAGAGAGCCATGATGGAAGGAAGCGGGACTAGTTTCCCCCTGCTCCTCCTATGTTTACTTTGCACTAGTAGAGGCACAATGAGTGTGTAAACCAGCACATGAAGATAATCACTCATACTTCTGGGACTGAGTTGTGAGAGGGATTAGGTCAGAAGTCATGGGTGATGCATTTGGGGAGGCTCAAGGCCTGGCACCTTTCCTTTTGGGAACTAATCACTGACAGAATAACTTGTAAGATTTGTGAAAGCACATCATTTTGATTTTTAAAGAGTAAATAAAGGAAAGTAAGTATCTATGGTAGCCAGCGGTGCATAATGGTTTGAATGTTGGACTATAATGCTGGAAGCCAGGGTTTGAATCCCTACTCAGTCATGAAAACCCACTGGGTGACCTTGGGAAAGTCATGTAATCTCAGCCTCAGAAAAACCCTATGATAGGTTCTCCGTAGAGTCATAATAAGTTGGAAACAACTTGAAGGCACACAGCAGCAACAAGAAGAAGTATCTGTGTCTGTAATTTGTTGAGAAACCAGTGTGACACAGGTAGGGGTAGGGATAGGAAGAATATTCACAATTGTGTTCTCAGGCTAAAAAGTTCAGCATAGGAAGGGGAAGACTCTCAAACAGAATTATCAGCAGCATCTCACCAAATGACATTTTCCAGTAGTCTCTTCAGGGATCCATGGCAGCTGCAGTATTTTGTAACCAACATTCCATATCTTGAAATTTTAACCCAAGCCCTAGTTTAACCTATGGAATCTACACCGGGGCTCTTCCACTAGCAGCTTTTAAGGGGAATTAAAGCAGTGGTTTCATGTGCTCTATACTCACCAAAATACCCCCACAAAATCCATCCTTGCAGAAAAGATGAATGTAATGTATGTTCCTTCAGAACAACAGCCCTGCTTCTCCTGGTTCATTTCATTTTCTTATTATGATCCACAGATCAGATAACTGGTTCATTTCCCTTTAGCTGCTTCCTAAATGCTGCTTTCATTCAAACTGGCACTAATGCTTTGATAGCCAAGCTCCAACATACCTGTTTTGCCACTGAGTCCCCCCTGATTTTGGATTGGCGAACTGGAGGAGTTGAGGGGTTTGAGACCTTCTGGAACAAACGAAAATAACAAGAAATAATCTTTTCTTAGGCTCCACCAAGGACCAGGTTGTCTCTTCCACTCTGCTATAGAATAGCTCCTCACACAACCCAAATGCAGGTATCCCCTTATGATGGAGGAAGAGACAGTTTCTGTGTAAGCTACAACATGGATGGGCAAAGTGGATGGAGTCTAGATTTTTCTGGACTCCAGATTTTATTGGACTCCCAGCATTCCTCACCTATGCTGGCTAGGGCTGCTGGGAGTTGCAGCCCAACAATACCTAGAGGGCTGCAATTTGCCAACTCCAGGTCTGCATGCATATGTCTGCTTTCAAAATGACAGTTAATCCTTTAATGAATTATTCCCCTCATTCCAGCTAAGCTTGCAAAGTTAATTAAAAAAAAATGTTTCCTTACTCATGATAGTGCTTAATTCATTGGCATTACTCATTACAGTGTAGGGCAGTTGCATTGCTCTTTACTTTTCAATTACTTTTTAATAATTTGCAGGGAAGAAAAATATAGGATTGATAAGGGGATAGAATGAAATGCCCTTTAAAAGAAACTTTAAAACTCATTACACACTAATAAAGTAACTCTTGGGAGATTATGGAGATTTCCAGACTACACTGTTACAGTGTTACTATTCCACTTTAACTGCTCTGGATTCCTCCTGTGGAATTCTGGGGTTTGTAGTTTAGTGAGGCCTAAGATCTCTCTGGCTGAGAGCTGTAAATGCCCCTCCCTAAACTGCAAATCCCAGGATTCAAGAGGAGGCAGCCATAGCAAATAAAGTAGAATAGTAACACTATAACAGTGTAGTCTGAAAATCTCTTTAAGTCTGTTGTACTTTGGATATGAGATGTGACTTATTGGAAAAGATAATAATGCTTGGGAAAGTGGAAGGCAGTAGGAAAAGAGGAAGACTGCAATACGGATGGATAAATTCAATCAAGAAAGCCACAGTCCTGAGTCTGCAAGACCTGCGGAGAGCAGTTGATGACAGGTGTCTTGGAGGTCTCTCATCCATAGGGTCACCATAATTCACAGTTGAATTGACAGCAAATAAAAATGACTGAAGCAAGCCATCCTCCAGAAGATGAAAAAGATAGGCAAACTACAAACTATTTGCTATAGAAAATTAAAGGAAGCCACATGCCATCCTGGCAAGGCCTCTCCCAGTATTGTTACCTGAAACTGTAGAAATTCGCCGTCTTCCTCCTCAGCACTTCCCTCAAAGACGGATGAAAAGGGAAAGGTGATGTCAGGAGGGACCTCTGTCCTGCTAGCAGCTGATGTGGCCTGGGAGGAAAAACAGAATTTGTGGGCATATTCCAGCATAGCAGAATATGGATATCAGCTAGGCACCCATAGTATACTGGCATGGGTTGGGTACTGGCTTCATATTGAGGTGCGGGGGGAAAGCCATGTATTTTGCTATGTCCCAACAGTGGTGCTTTTTCTACCATAATTATACGTGATAGAATTTGTTTTTGGAAAGAGGTGATAGTGTACATTAAAGCTTACTTTAGAATATGTATTTATTCATTTGTTGAATTTCCTCCCAAATGGCAGACTTTAATCCAGAAGGCTAGATAGCCAGCCCTATATGTGTGAGGCCTGGCTGTAATTGTTCAGTCATGAAAGAAAACTTGCTTTACACATGCTCCAAAGCCATCATAGTCTGTATTATCAAATTTCTACCCTGTCCAATTCTTTTTATTTTAAAGGTAACCATGGCTGATATTTATTTTTTAAAAATTGCACAAAACAAGACGTAGCCAATAGCAATAACTACCATTCTGTGCATATAGCATTACTAGTTCACTTCTCCCAAAAGCTAAGGTACCTTTATAAACAGGTTCTGGGGCTGAACACTGGCTCAAGTTAAGCTCCAAACCAGGAAAGAGAATAATTAGTCTATCAAGCAGTATGACCATCTTCAAAGGACTGTGAGGTAGATCATGTGCCACTTTCCAGTTTGCATGGGATACCCAAGAAGGTGGCTTTGTGCACACCAACTCTTGAAGCTTAGAAAGCTTGGAGTCCAGACTGGCATCTCTGTAGCCACCGCCATCTCACTCTCTGAAGCCAGGAACCTGGCCCGCAGCATGTGAGTAAGCCCCCCCTGCATGTGATAAGCCCAGTGACATGCTGCGGGCCGGCTTCCTGGCTTTGGAGAGAGCAACGCGGATGGCAGCTGCAGCAATGGTCCGCTGTGCCGGAATGGGCTGGTGCAGTCACATGGGGCCCAAGCCCAAGGACAAGGGTATTATTACTAGTATACAAAGGAGTCTGTTTTCCTCCTTGAAATGTCGCAGGCAGGAGTTAGAGAATCCTGACAGTCACTGCAGAAGCAAAATACTAACAATTCACATTTCATGTGTAATCACAAAATGAATAGTGCTACTCCTGAACCTGAATCAAATTAGGAAATGGTGCCAACTTCTATATGCACATTTCTGAAGAGACTGAAGGGGGAACAAATCAGCTTAGGAAACAGACACAAACACTTCTCTCCAAAGAAACATACCCATTCCTGCAGTAATATATTGAGCACAAAGTATGAAGAGTTGAGGGCAGACACAGCATCTTAACTGTGGGATGGAAGGCAAATGAGAGTACAGGTACACTCCCAGCCCTTTAAAATGCCTTTGAATGATTCTTGCTCTGAATTAATTCCATTACATATCTCTGTATGTTTCCACTACAGTACCACCTTCACCCATGGTTTTTAGGTGTTTTGTAATAGCAACTTCATTCTGAGTTGAATGATTTATCGGCTCAGGCTGCCCCTCTTGTTATTCAGCATTACTACTCTGGATGGTTTCCAACTGGTGAATAAACACCTGCCCTATACAGGTGCTGAATTTCCTGATTCCTGTATCTATCAACAGTGCTTCTCAAGCTATCTGATGGGGTAAACTGGCATTTTTCCCAATGTGCCTGAGACCAGGACCATATTTGTGTCATAATATTATCGTAGTCATAGTTGTATCATAGGTACGGTCCCCATATCTGCAGATTCATTTACCTGCATCCAAAAAATATAGTCTCTCTAGGCATCTTCTAGGTTCTCCAACGTGACTCTATGGTATTCTAGGGCCAGAAGTCATTAATTTTACTAGGGTTCACTATTATCTGTGGTTTCCAATATCCATGGTAAATCTGGGAATATATCCCCTGCAGATACAGGGGTCATACTAGTTTCCTGGAAACTCACTATGGATTAGCTGCCAGTTCATCAAACACTACTACCTTAGAGGGTGGAGCCTGGTGAAAATTACTTTTTGGACTACAACTCCCATCAGGGGCCATACTGCCTGGGTGATGCTGGGACATATAGTTCCTAAAGTGACTTTTCTGAACTTTGCTACAGGGGGAATGTGTGTTTGGCCTGCAAGGCCAGGCATTCTGCCACAGTGCCCAAGGTTTTGTTGTGTCTCACAAGACCTTAATTGTTGATAAGGTTAGCAGGAAAGGGGCAGCTTGGCATGGCACAGAGAGGGTGAGAGCAAGTGTCTGTCACAGGGTGAGGAAGTTGGCCTTGGGACTTTGGTCTGTGTCTCCCACATCAAGAGCTCTCTCAGGTCAGATTAGCAGCTGCCTGGTTTACATTGGCACCAACTTTTCATGCAGACATGGGGAATGGGATGAGTTGAGAAACTGCAAGACAGCACTTGCAGTTGCCTACATGATGGGTGGGGAAAGAGAATAAGTAGTATAAGGAAAGCAAAGCTCAGGGAGTTACTTTTTAAAAAGTAATTAGCTATTTTATGGGTGTATCTATTTGATTTATATCCCACTTTTCTCCCAGAACTGGATCTCATGGCAGATGAAGACTGACATTAAAAACAATTTTAAAGATCTGTTACGGTTGCAATTCCAAAGCTACTTCAATAGCTACTTACAAAATACAGTTACAATTTTAAACTAACTTCACTTTCTTTACTATTCAAAACTATTACTTTTTTTTTTTTTATTTACAGTCAGCTCACCATATCCCTGGATTCTGTATCCACGGATTCCACCATCCATGGCTTGAAAATATTTTTTAAAAATAGTCCAAAATCAAACCTTCATTTTGACATTTTCTATAAGGAACACCATTTTACTATAACACTGTATATAATGGGACTTGAGCATCCATGGATTTTAGTATCTACAGGGGGGTCATGGAACCAAACCCCAGCAGATACCAAGGGCCCACTATACTTCATAACCTTTGGAATGCTATAAGCTCCTGGCCTGTGGTACAAAACACATCTAAATGGTGAAGCTAGACTGCCTATCACTATATATGTAATTAAAACAGTTGCAGTTACATCACAAAAGAAGTGAAGTTATTCCTCACCACATTACAGTTGTAATACAGCTTAATTATGTCCTAATTTAGAGAATGGTAAGTATGGTGTAGTAGTTTGAGTGTTCAACATGAACTTAAGAAAATGGAGGTTCAAATCCTCACTCAGCCATAGGAACCCATTGGGTGACCTTAGGCAAATCACACTCTCTGACTCTAAGAGGAAGACAATAGTAAACGTCCACTGATTAAACCTTGCCAAGAAAACCCTATGATAAGATTGCTCTAACTCAAAGTTGACTTGAAAGCACACAACAACAACAATTGCTCTAGTTACTGCAAAAAGGTATTATTTGCAAGTAACTTGTTATTTACAACTACAGGTAGTTTACTCTCAACCTGTTAGGCATACCTTATAGGATTTGTGCATGAACACATGGCTACACATACATTTGTGGGTCACCACTCACAACATAAGCCTCCCACGCAGTTCTGCATGCACATGTGCGGCAACCCATGATACATGTATCTCAACACCAAAATATATAACACAAATGCCCATGGTTCAAAATACAACAAATAGAATAACATTGAGTAGATAAGGGGAGGGCAAAGTGCAGCGCTGGGGCTCCATCAAGAGTGTAGTTACAGGGGGGCAAAATGAGGACAATTCCCCTAAAATAATAATCCCCCCAAATGAAATTTTCATTCAGTGTCCAAATTTCTAGCTTTGCAGAGCGAGAGCAAGAGTGAGAGAGAGAGCGAGCGAGAGAGAGAGATTGAAAAAATCCCTCTCTAGAACTCTGCTTTGATTGTGTACTCCTGCAGGGTAGGGGGTTGGACTAGATGGCCCTTGTGGTCTCTTCCAACTCTATGATTCTATGATTCTTACATCTGCTGTGTTCACAGTACCTTGGCAGCTCCATCTGCCCCTTTTCTGTGGGTGGCTGAATTTTTTCCCATTCCTCTGAAGTTATAAATTGAATGCTCAGCTGAAGTTATAAATTACTGCAATGATAGAAATTTGGACAGTGCAGGATAATTTCATGGAAGGGGGAGAACTCTTTATTTGTGGGAAATTTTGTCTTTCCTGTAGTTATACAGTACTGCTAGGCTCCATGCAATCCCCCAGACTATTTTTGCAGCCCGTAACCCTCCAGGCTCCATAAACCTTTCTAGCACCCCCACCCCAAAAGATGCTTACCCAAGTCCATTCACCATTTCAATAGATTGCATGATCCCCATGCACTGTTTAACACTGAAAAGGCCTTCTTTTTCAAAAGTAGAACCGGACTTCTTTCTCCTACCAGTTTGTTTTTGTTTTTTCATTTTCTGGCAGTGTATCTGTTCTGGGTTTTAATTTAAACTTTATAGGAGCTCTCCAAGGTGGTGACTCCTATCCCCCAAAGAGGCTCTGAACCTTGGAAGCTCCTTTAAAATTTAGAATCAGATTAAAGCGCAAATGCACAAGTCGCCAGCCTCCATTGCACACCAAGGAACAGTAAATTTAGGTTTGCCACATTAAACACCCAATGAGAACTTGCAGCCAGGCAATCCTAAATTCCTTGACAAATGTTCATTCTTTGCATTTTTAAATATGTACATCCAAGCTTTTTAAGAAACTGTATTCCTTAGACCAGGGGTGGGGAACCTTTGGCCTTCTAGATGTTTTGGACTTCAACTCCCACAAGACATAGCATGACCAGTGGTGTAGAATTATGGGAACTGTAGTCCAAAATATCTAGAAGGCCAAAGGTCACCTCCCCTACCTTAGACTATAAGAACCAGCATAGTATAGTGGTTTGAGCACTGGATTATGACTCTCCTGCTCAGTCATGCAAACCCATTGGGTGGTCTTGGGCAAGTCACATTTTCTCAGCCTCAGAGGAAGGCAAAGGCAAACCCCTTCTGAACAAATCTTGCCGGAAAAAACACACACCCTGTGATGGGTTTACCTTAGTTGGAGACAACTTAAAGGCACACAACAACAAATTCCTTAAAATGGAAAGGGTGAATGCAGCTTTGGAGGCAGTTTTTGGTGTGATGTTTCTTTTGCATTGTTGGTACGCTGTGCAGGAAAACCCACAACCAACTGGAAAATTGTGATTTCCTACTAGGCTTCAAAAAAGGATGCACAGGTGTGCGTGCATACCGTGATCTTACATATTTTGCCAAATAGTAGCATTACTTCTAGAGGCACTGTCAGCCCTGACTTACATTGGCATGTCTCATTCAGAAGACAACATTCTTTCATGTGCACAAAAGGTGCACCCACCTCTTTCTGCTTTAAACCTCACAGAGGTTTAAACCACCACACTCCTTTATGTCTCTGTGTGCACATCCACACTTGTTTGCAATTAGCAAATAATTGCCTTGCTGGATTAGACCAAAAGTCCTATCTAGCTCATCACTGTTTCTAAGTGACCAGAAAGATGCCTTTCTAAAAACCACTCAGCTGTGAATACAGCAAGGTGGTTAAAGAATAGCTGACTGGTTTCTGGCTACAGGGATCATGTGACAACCCCCCCCCCCCGTTAAAACAGCTGCGTTGGCTTCCAGTCCGTTTCCAGGCAGAATTCAATGTGCTGGTTCTGGCCTTTAAAGCCCTAAACAGCTTGGGTCCAGACTATCTGAAAGACCATATCTTCCTATACAAGCTGGCCCGAGTGTTAAGATCGACCTTACTCTCAGGAGATTATCAGATGTATTAAAAGTGGTGTTACAGGAATGCTAGGAGATTGCAAAAGGGCTCCCTTTTCAGATGACGTTGTTCCCCCCTCGTTATTCATCCATTCTGCTGCTGTTCCACTGACGTTGCTTTTTATTGATGGGAGAAGCCGTCAATAGATCCCCCATTCCATTCCTGTCACAGATATTTCTGTGTGTGTGACAAGGTGCCCCATTATGCTGGGGTAGATCCCAGCATCAATGGGCAGTTCCTGCCAGAATACTTCTGGGTGAGATCAGGACATCCAGGTAAGTGACACGCTTTTTATGACCCTCCCTAGCTTACTTCTACCTTTTAAAGTGTGTTTTTGTGCTTGCTGTGATTTTTTTTCGTGTTCTTTTTATCTTTATTTTTGAATCTCCTGCACTCACGTCTTCTCGCGAGAATCCGTGGGATTTTGATCCAGGAAGTGAAGGGAGCTCTGTTAGAGCTCCGTTCACTCCTGGGCTGCTGGAACGACGGGAGAGGAGGTAAGTGCAGTGGGGAGTGTGATTGTGGCATGACAGGGGCATGACAGGGGCGGGAGTGGAGATTGTGGGACAGGACTGCTTTTTTTGTTCTTGTCTGATAATCTCCTGTGTCCCACCATCTTCACAGGTGTGGTTGGTGAGGACTTGGGAGAGAGCCTTCTCCATGGCTGTTCCCAGACTGTGGAACTCCCTTCATTTGTAATTTGTGAAGTTTTAGTTGTGTTTTTTAACTATTGTAACCTGTTTTGAATCCCATCTTGGGAGAAAGGCAGGATATAAATCCAATAAATAAATAAATATAAATAATAAAATAGTCTAATGTGACAACCAGTGTATGTGCTACACGGAGTTTAGAAAATATTTTTTTGGACTACCACTCCCAGAGTCACCAGCTGGCATAGCCAGTGGCTTTGTTGGCTGGGGGGTTCTGGAAGTTGTAGTAAAAAAGAAGAAAGTAATATATCCAAATTAGCACAAGCACATCAGATCTTGCCATTTGTTGTTGGAGGGGAAAGAATACCAGAGCCATCATTCAGTAGTTCAGGACTTGCTTTGTATTTAGAAAATTCTGCTTTCAGTTTCCAGCACCCCCTGGTATCCTTGAGAAGCACCTCTTTCTAAAGACCAGGAGAGCTGCTGCCAGTCAGATCAGACAGTACTGAACTAGTCAGACGAACGATCATTGCTTGGTATAAGAAAGTTTCAATAACAACTAAGATGGTGCACACTCAAGATCACTTAGATTAGATTGTAGTGACCTTCATACTCGCTTAACTGCTCATTGTAAGAAAATCCCCCCCTCCTCCATTTTATAACAGAATGGAATGAGAGGCATTCATACTTCCAGATTAATTATTACAGAGTACAAGGGTAGGATCTTGTATATACACCATCCTCGACACTCTCTCCATGCTCTGAAAGTGACCATTTGTTGCAAAGGCACAAGTTGCTCTCAAAACATTCAGCACAGACTTGTCATTGTTTATTATTTATTTTATTTCTATGCCACCTTTTTCCCAGAATGGGACCCAAGGGAGCTCACAACACATAAAAACAATTTAAAAATACAACACTTAAAAGATTAAAAACAATTAAAATTGTTACAATTTAAAATTAAATAAAAACATATAAAAGTTAAAAGAATAAAAACAATACAAACACATCACCATAAGAGCCTCTGTGACTGCAGCTAGAAATTAAACGCCTGCTGGAATAAAAATGTCTTTGCCTGTCAGCGAAAGGAAAACAGGGAGGGGGCCAGCCTAGCCTTCCATGGAAGGGCATTTCAGAGAGTGGGACCCACCACCAAGAAGGTTCTCTCTCTTGCATCCTCACCAGCCAAGCCCGTGATGGTGGTGGGACTGAGAGAAAGCCTGCTGTGTGTCTTCAACTCATTTCTGACTTATGGCAACCCTACGGTGACCTTATCATGGGGTTTTCTTGTCAGAATTTGTTCAGAATTCTCCCTTAACTTCCTTGGAGGCTGAGAGCATATGACTTGCCCAAGGTCTCCAGTGGATTTCCATAGCTGAACGGGGATTTGAACCCTAGTCTCCAGAGCCATAGGATCCAGTCTTTTAAGCAAAATGGTGCTTAAAATATATTAATCAACACAGAATAATTTTAATTAATATCTTTTAAGCATTATTCTGCTTAAAAAACTGGATTTCCTTCCTTCCCTCCTTCTCCCACACACAGAAAGACTCACATACTATTGGACTCATATGATCATCCTCACAGTTCTAAAGTATTTAATATTTCACTTAATGCTGTACTACACAAAGTCTTAGATGAGTACTTGGGAATAAAAAAAACTAGGAGGTGTTCATGATTCTGGATGGCTTTTTTAGTGAATAATTGCAATCTTGTGGATGCAATTTTGAAGACTGAGCTGGGCTCAAGATGTTAATTTCTTTTCTGTCTCTTCTATACAACTTTGTTCTGACTTCCACCATGCATTCACTCACTTATGAATTTGCATTCAGTGCAGACTGATCCAAATTCCAGTCTCCATTGGACCATGAAACTGATTGGATGATCTTGAACCAGTCCGTATCTCTTTCTCTGCATGACCAACCTCACAGGGTTGTTGTGAAGAAAAAGTAGGTAGGAATATAAAATGTATGCTGACTTGAGCTCAATCAAGGAAAGACGGGACATAAATGTAAGCAATAAATATAAGGAGACAGTTTCAGTGGACATATTCAGGTACATCATCTATGGCTGATGCAGCATAGCAGCTATTAGTTTGGAAATTCTCCCTTCAATTTTAATTTCCACCCCGAATTCACTTATCACACTACACTATTATTATCTTATTATTCCACTCTGACTGCTATGGCTGCCTCCTGTGGAATTCTGGGCTTTGTAATTTAGTGAGGCCTATGAGTTCTCTGTTTGAGAATGTTAAATGCCCTTCCCTAAACTGCAAATCCCAGGATTCCACAGGAGACAGCCATAACAGTTAAAGTAGAGTAATTGTGCTGTAACCGTATAGTGTGATAAGGCAATGATCTTGGAGTTGGGATGATGATGATGATACTTATACTCTCCAGGCTGACTTTATAAAAGGTGTTAAGACACTGTTACTGAAATAATGTTGTGGATACGATGAACACTTACAACATTTTATATAAATGCAGCTATTATGGCTGCTATGTGTCCAGTTACCAAAACATACCTCTGTTTGCAACAGTATTCTTCTCCCCCATTCACCAATAATGATAGGGAGAGCTTTACCTGTTCAATTTCTGCTGTTCACTCTGCTGTGAAAAGGCACAGGAGCCTTCTCAGTAAAAAAAAAGATGTAAGCAGAACTCTCCCACACTGACATAACTTCATAAGTGTCTCTCTCCCAACTCTCTGTTCTGCTCAGTTGCTAGATTATGCACAACCTAGTCCACCACAACCAGCTATCACATGGCAAGTGCTCACCAAGTCCAGTGTGTTTTCAGATGTGGCTGCCTCCTCCACAAATGTGTCAGGTGTATTCCAGGGAGAGGATGTGCTCTCAACAACCATCTTCTCAGAAGGCTGCACCACATCAGCTTCCATACCTGGCAAAACAACATAAAACCAGATTAGAAATGGTTACCACATCACAGCATCCAAAGCCAGAGTATAGAAAAGTTATTTTCTTCAGCTACAGTACCCATACCACCACTACCACACTTACCCAGCATGGCCACTGGAAGTTATGGTCTAAAAATAACTTTTCCATGCTCTTCCAAAATACGAAAGCAATCGCTTCAGTTACCATACTTTTTTCCCAGCACACAAAGAGAGGAAAACCAAGGTTGAGACACCAATATTATTCCACTTTAACTGCTCTGGCTGCCTCTTGTGAAATCCTGAGATTTGCAGTTTAGGGAGAGGCATTTAGAACTCTCAGCCAGAGAGCTATTAGGCTTCACTATACTACAAACCCCAGAATTCCACAGGAGGCAGCCATAGCAGGTAAAATGGAATAATAGCACTATAACAGTGTTATGTGATAAATACAGCTACATCCCATCCACCTTTCTTGGTGCTTGGGGCAGGCCTTATAAATACACTGTAAGGTAGGATAAGGTGAAGAGCAGCTTGCTAGAGGCACTCTGCAAGCATCAGGGCTAAACAGAGATCTGAGGTTAGTTCCTCTCAAACAAAATTTATCATGCTACCCCATAGTACATTGGCAAGGGTTCTATAACTTTTAAAACTGCACAGCAGGGAGAAATTAAATAGGTGTAACTTTTCCCTGTTTCACAAATGCTCTGAAGTAGAATTTGGAGAGATAAAAGCTTTTAAACACCACTGCATCACTACAAAGGAAAAACTAGCATGTTAACAATCCTGCCTAGGGTTATAGCTAGAAGGGATTCTTGAGCTCTAGCAGTTGTGAAAGAAGCTGGATTCCAGGCTGCCTCATGCCCCATTCCTTATGCTCCAAACTGTTAAGACACATTCTCATGCCCCTCCCTGCCATACCTACAATCCAAACCCTCCACATTGTCTAGCATTAAATGCCATCCTTTTTAAGCAGAACTCTGTATTCCCCTGTTCTTCTAATCCAGTGGCGGGCAACTATGACCTCATCCCACATAGCCAATGGAGATGGTTTATGGGAATTGCAGTCCTAAAACAACAGTTGTTCACCCTTATCCTAACCCCTTCCTCTATAGGACAAGCAAAGGTGAGTTTGATTATATCATTTGGACTTACCTTCGGGGGTTGTAGGCATCACGGCTGTTGTAGTTCTGGAGTCCTTAGATTCACCAAAGGGCCACCACAGCTGAGCAGTACTAGGGGGAACCAGCTCCCCTAACATCAAGAGAAGGCAGAGGTAACCCAAAGACTGGAGTCCCCTCCAACCCTCCATGTCTCTTTCAGTGTTCCAAGTCTTCAGCATGCACACATACTTCTCTGTTTCTTTCCATGCCAACCTTTGGCACTTCTGATCCATGCTCTTATCTGCCCATGATGCCTGCCCACCAGACTCTCTCTGCCAATCAGCTGGCACTTCACTCTAGAGCACGACATTCTGCTTGAATTTCCAGAAGGTAGTCAGATTAGTCTGTTGCAACAAAAACATCAGAGTCTTGCAGCACCTTAAAGGCCAACAAATTGTGGAGAGGGATGGGAGACTGCCAGTGAATACCGGGTGCTGTAGGCTATATTTTAGAGGAAGGAACTGGCCAAACCAAGTCTGAATATTCCTTGCCTGGAAAACCTTATGCATGGCCCCCACAAGTGTGTGTGTGCGTGTGTGTGTGTGTGTAACAGGGCACTAGCCTGGGGAACTTCGGATTAGGAAGGGGGCTGGCCATTTATTTTTTTAAATAAATATAAATATAAATATAAATATAAATATTACTTGGATGTCATCATTTAAACTGACTTATTTTAATTTTTATTCTAAATCCTGTAGAGCATCTCACTGCCTTTAACTTTAGCGGTAGGTAGAGGCCCCTCTTCAGGATGTGGGGGCCATAATCTTATGAAATTCATTGGGTCACCATAAATCGACAGGCAACTTGAAGGCACATACATACACACTGCTATTTTCACATGACTGAGTGGGCCAATGGACTAATCCAAGAGAAGGCAATTCTGAGCTTGTGCATGTGTGTGTAGAACTAATGCTTTCTTTTAGGCTATGCTCATGTGGATAAAAGTGTAATTCAATCCAATCTGCCAGTGTGGCACTGTGGTATAATCATGGTACTGTACGTTAAGTTGCACCAATAAGATTATGGGTTTAGACAGTACACCAAATAGACTATGTATGCTGACCTTTGTATGACATAACCTTTTGTGGACTATAGCTCACCTTATGTGATGTATGAAATATTACCCCTGAGATGGATGTAGTGGTGTATGGTGGGGATTGGGATTGTAAACAGAGTAGTCAAAGGGAAATAAATGCAGTAAATGTGGTCTGTATGATAATTATATTATTAATGATGGTCATTCACAAAAACAGTCATAACACCCGAGATATCCTAGAATAGTTAGGAATGCAAACCTTTATTCCAGGAATCATGAAGCCCCTCCAGATTATGTTGGACTACAAACCTATAAAATGAAACACCCATGATCCATAACCCATAGTGGACAATTACACTTCCCTTTTTATAATCCTATACAGGTACTGATTTTCAGACTGCACCATGAAACTGTTGAATTACAACACATTAAGAGGTTTAGTTCTAGCCCCCGTGGTATGAATCATGATTAAGGTAGCTTTTTATTGTTTATATTTGTTGTTGTTGTTGTTATGTGCCATCAAGTCAGCTTTGACTTATGACAACCGTATGAATGGGATACCTCCAAAATATCCTGTAGTTACAAGCCCTGCTCACTTCTTGGAAACTCTGGGCTGTGGATCCCCTTACCTGTGTTAACTTTGCTTGCCAGCGTTGGGCTGTCTTGTGTTATCACCAGCACCTTTCTTGTGAGTGGTCATTATTAATAACATAATGATCACTGTCTATACTTTCTAGATTTCATTTTCTTCTGACCTCACTGTTTATAACCCACCCACCTACCTCCTGGTGTATATAAACTTGTAATTCAGGATTACACTCTAATTTTTTTTTAAATGAAATGGACTACTCAGTGCATCTACACTGTAGAAATAATGCAGTTTGACACCACTTAAAGTGTTATAGTGCCATCCTATGGAATATTGGGATTTGTAGTTTTACAAGGTCTTTAGCCTTCTTGCCAAAGAGTGCAGGTGTCTCACAAAACTACAAATCCCAGGATTCTGTAGGATGGTACTATGGCATTTAAAGTGGTGTCAAACTGCATTATTTCTACAGTGTATATGCACCCACTGTCTACGATAGCTTAAACCATAACAAATTTGTCAGGCTTTAAGGCACCACAAAATTCTTTATGGTAAAACGTGTTTGGTGATAAAGGGGGTAATAAAGAGCAATCCTCAAAAACTTCATCAAACAGCAGCTTGAATGTTGTCTCATTTCTGGCTAGGCAGAACAGCCAGACCATTGCACTAAAAACCAAATTTCAACATGTGAAAATGTTAGGATTTCACTATGATTACATTTGCATGCAAATTAAGGGGAGATTCACAGAACAATTGCTGTGCTGTAAACATGTGCATTTCCACCCAAAATTATTTAATGTGTGGACATTGTACAGAGGTATACAGCATCTCTATATACTTTACCAAACTATAGGTATCTGGGAAACCTAGTCCAATTGGGCTTGTCTTATGCATCTGTGTTGGGGTTTAAAGATGCCTTGATATTTGTGTGCAATGTGTATATGTTACACATTGGCTATTGGAAACAGGGTGTGTAACACCAGAGTTTCTTTCAACGTCCACCATCATAATGTCTGGAGTTGCCCTAAATCACAGAGTTTAACCCCACCCCTCAAACAAGTCAGAAGGAAAGGAGAAGTAAAGGGGAGAAGAAACTGTTCCCTCACTACAGGACTTGGGAACCTTAGGCCATGTATATGTTTTGGACTACCACTTCTATAACCACTTTTCATTGGCCATGGTGGCTGTGGCTTTGGGAAATTGAAGTTTAAAACATCTGGAGGCCCAAAGCCCCCCTCCACCTTAATACCACAGAGACAAGGGTCCCCTTCAGGTTTTGGAAAATTATATCAAGGATAGCCCTGTTTAAATATTTGAAGGGGTGTCACGTTGAGGATGGAGCAAGCTTGTTTTCTGCTGTTCCAGAGACTGGAACACGGAGCAATGGATGGAAGCTCCAGGAACAGAGATTCCACCTCAACATTAGGAGGAACTTTTTGACAGTAAGAGCTGTTCGGCAGTGGAACACACTCCCTCGGAGCGTGGTGGGGTCTCCTTCCTTGGAGGTCTTTAAACAGAGGCTGGATGGCCATCTGTCGGGGATGCTTTGATCATGATTTCCTGCATGGCAGGGGGTTGGACTAGATGGCCCTCGTGGTCTCTTCCAACTCTGCAATTCTATGATTTCTGATTAAGGAGTTAAAGTTGAGAGACATTGTGGGCAACGAGGGCTGCAGAATAGGAGAAGGCTAGGGCTAGGAGAGGGTGCATACAGATTTCTCAGAAGAGTGAAGAAATAACAGATCTTCTATAGACCACCAAATTAGTTTTCTCCATCCTGTCTTTTGCCTTGGTCAGGAACTGCAACCCATGAAGTAATCTACAGACTAAACACCATCCCCAGGCGTCAGTGAGTGATAAGGTTTTGGTGGAGTGAGGGTACCTATTTGGGTTTGGAAAAGAACTCAAGGCTGCTTTGAGTCATGACTGGCTATACTCTCCTGTCAACCAGGAAGGAGGGAGGGCTAGGGAGAGTGTGAAGACCTAGCTCCAAGAACAAATTAAAGAAGATTATGTTTCTTCTACTGATGGCAAAGCCACACTTGTCTCTGTATTTTTTTTTAATGGAAGGAAAAACAGCTTTTATACAAGCTGTATACAGCTGACAGCTTCATAGAAGCTGATAAAATAATGCACGTAGGTCAACACAATAATTATATGTCTCTCCAAACGCATGCCAGGAAAGACTATCTTACTGTTGCCTAAGCACAGGATTTGGCTATTTTCTAAACAAAAATCACTGCCCTGGCAGAAAGTGTTCCTGAGATGAACATGCCCTTCACGCAATTAACCGTACAGTTTTTACTAACTATAATATCACCTTGTTTGAGTTCATCTGTCTTTCTTCTTGCATTTTTTGGGGTTATTCTCCCATCCTACAAGGAACAACAAAACTTTTGAAAGAAGTCAGTGGGTAGAATCATAGAATCATAGAGTTGGAAGAGACCACAAGGGCCATCCAGTCCTACCCCCTGCCATGCAGGAATACACAATCAAATTGCTGTAGGCTGGGTGTTAGACACATACAAGCCCCCGATATATTTAGAAATCCAGAGGGTAAGATGATACACAGACCTAGGTTTAAAACAAGGGTGGGAAATACGTGAGTCAGGAGCTGTATATGGCCCCTGCACTCCCCTTTTTTGAAGCCCCACAGCATCCCTGCAGAATCAGCCACCACTAGTAGTACCACTGAACTGAAAATCTCCCCCCGCTCCTTGCCTTGCTCTCCTTCAGCAACCAAAAGGAGGAAGTCACCCTGCCTCATATGGAGCTCTATGGTTAGGAAGATGTCATCACACCTTCCTGTATCATAGCCAGCCTCCAGAATTGCAGATGAATTTTGGTGGGAATTTTGGTAACGGTGTAGCCCCTAATGGGTTTCAGGGAAACGTATTGTCCTGACCTCTCCACACACACTTGGGAAATTGCCCATCCGTGATTTAAATCCACTTCTTGCCTTAAAGGATATATGATGATCTTGGATCTGTCATTACAGTAGGACCCCCTTATCCACTGATTCAATTATCCACAGGACATAAAACAGCACACCCACCATAGAGTTTTCCTAGAAAATGTGTCCTCTCTAGCCATTTTCTAGGTCCTCCAAGGCAACTCTACGGCATTTTAAACCAAACGTCCCATTGTTTTCAATGGTGTTTGCTATTATCCAGTTTTCGGTATCCATGCTCCCCCCCAGAACCAATCCCCAGCAGATACAGGAGTCCTACTGTATCTCTTAGCCTAACCCAGCTTACAGGAGTGCTTCTTAACCTTTTTTTGGGGGGGGTCACATATCTTTTTGAGAATCTGAAGAAAACTGTGGACTCCCTCTTCCCAGAAAAAAAAAAGCACTTCTACACAAATTTAAAAGGAACAAGATGAAAACCAAAGAGGAAATCAAGGAGGGTCATGGACCTCTTGCAGGTCATCTGTGGTTAAGAACCCCCTGTTTTTACAGGGTTGTGAGACTAAAATGGCAACACTAAAATGGCTCTGCATTCCCACATGGACCTCCATACTCGGAAGCCTCCTTCCTTGTCCTTTTGAGCCTCTAGAACAAGGGTTGCCAAGATTTGGAGTTCTTGGGCTCAGTTTCAGCCCTTGGGATCCACGGTGGACTGCATCATTTCCCCCAAACCAGAACTGAACTGAGGAATATTGAGGTAAAACCAAGCAAGGTAGATCTTTGTTTTAAAGGAGAGTAGTTAGAGTAGACTTCTCAAACCAGTTGTTGAATGGTATGTCAACATGTAGGTACTGTGAATACCATTGATTCAGTAAGTCTTCTAGTTGGGTCTACTCATAAGATTTAGGTGAATGAGTTCAAATGTTTCTGTTTTTTTCCACAATAGGTTCTTGTATCATTGCCCCATCTTCCTCTCCACCAAGTCCCTCCGCAAATTTCACCCCTGGCTTTCCAAGTTGCTAGACTAGTTTTTGCTTTAAGTGTTGGTTTATTAAGTGGCCTTGATAGGGTGGTCTTGAAAGGCATCATTAGTTGGTATCTGAGATGAGAAAAATAAGCTTTTCTGATCACATCTTAGATCTTCAAAGGTAAGGGGAAGTTCAGAACTTCACCTGTCCTTGCATCATGGTATGGAAAAGATGGATAAGTATGTATGTGTGCAAGTCAGCCGTGAAATAATTAGGTGGTAAGTGATCACTGTATGCATTTCTTCTTCTCACATTCTTTTTCTGCTATGGCCACCTCCTGTTAGCACTTGTTGGACATGTCCAATTCATAGGAGTCCTGCTGTCTTGCTTTTATGTCCTCCCCTCAAGATATTCTCACTTTCTACTCTGTCACCCTTGCAGTCCATAGCAACACCGAGGGGCATTAAATAATGTTTTAAAAGGGAGCTGTAGTTGTGGAGCGCATTGACATGTTGCCAACTACAACAGGCACAGTGTTTTTGGCAGGTGGTGGTGTTCATGTCACTGGGGTGGTGAATCCAGTCTGTGGTTCAGCCTAAATTTTAGGGGAGCTATTCAAGGTGCTGAATCTTCTCCCCAGAACATGTTCAGGACCATGGACAGTTCCTCTAAAATTTAGATTAACACTTGTGGTTGCATTCACCACCCCACTGCCATAGAAGCCACCACTGTGTGGTGTTGTTCAGATTTCTAATTAACAGTTTCTTTCTCCGTTGTCATGTCTATGTGTAGTAGTGTACCGGTATCACATTTCCTGTTTATTTTTTTTCTAACAGTTATAATTAGAGCTGACGTAATGTGTGTATAGACCAGGGGTGAGCAATTGTATGGGGAGCAGGGGAGCAGTTTTCCCTCCTAGACCTCCCTGCTGGCCACACTCCCCCTCAGCCTAAGCCCAAATACCTCAGTTTTCCTCTGCAGTTTCTCTCAAATGGGAACAAGAAGTGATGTTACTTCATTCCCTGTCACCATTTTAAAAGGGACTGCAAAGAAAACGGAGGTATTTGTGGTTATACAGAGTTTTAGGGTGCTTGTAATGGTTGGATGGGGCATTTTAATAAGTTTTCACTTGTTTGGGGGGGCTTTCTGCATAATTTGGGGACAAAAATGTCATCTTTTTTAAAAAAAATGGGGTGGGGATTTCAGAGGCCAAAAAATGGGGCTCCAGGAGCTACATGCTCACTCCTGGTTTAGACAAATGTATGAAATGATGCAATTGCATTGCAAATAAACATGTGTGCAGATGCACACACATTGTCACAACAATCAGGGGGAAAAATCAGAACTTGATTTTCCCTGAGGAAGTAATGCTTCAAAATAGATTTAGGAGGCCTTGTTATCAGATACACACAAAGAACAACTCAGATTTTAAAACCTGACATCCCTGCTGATCCAAAGCATCCAGAATAAGGTGGGATTCCAGGCCGTTCCTTTATATGCCTACATTCAAATCTCTAGCAATTTCTTGACATTTATTTTTATGTGTTGCTGTCTCATCCTCCTCCTCCTTTTTCTTCTTCTCCTATTGCTTTATAAGCATTGTTTACGTGATATGTCTTTAAATATGTTCAGAAATATTGGGGTTTTCTGTTTAAAAACACAATAATGCAATAAAACAAGGTAGAGGGGGGGGGGAAACATTCAGGTGGATATATCCATGTGTAACAACTTTGAGGCCTGGAAAATGTTTTTTCCACACCTCACAAAACAAATGAACTCTTATATGTAAAGGAGAATATTGTACTAAAGTGATTTTGGCTTTGCAGAGGTTTTGCTGCGTTGGTGCAATGCAGGACAGCTGGTGCTATTTTGGGTTTTCTATTTGCTGTTTTCTGTCAAACCGCTGTCCAAAACACACCATTCTCAGCTAGAGAGCTGGAGTTCAGCAGAGGGCGCTAGAACTTGCTAGCAGAGAATTCTTATTAGCTCACCAAACTACAAATCCAAGGATTCCAAAAGATAGAGTCATTACAGCTGAAGTGGTATCAAACAATTATAAATGTGTAGTGTACATATGCTCTCAGGGCATGGGGAAGATGGATCGCCTATGTGTCTGACTGCTCTCTGCTGCTGTGGTTGGGTGGCTAGTGAACTGTTCTATGCTACTTGGCATGTGGCTTTGAATCATAGTGCAGTGGGCCCTTGGTATGGAGTTTAGTTCCAGGATCCCCCATGGATACCCAAATCTATGGATGCTCAAGTCCCATTATCTACAATGAAAAAGTAAAATGGTGTCCCTTATATAAAATGGCAAACAGTAAGCTTTGCCTTTTGGATTTTTTTAAAAAAAGATATTTTCAAGCCATGGATAAAGAATCCGTGGATACGGAGGGCTGACTGTACCTCCCTCTCTCTTGCCTGTGATGTGACACTTCCTCAGTCCTGCAGCAGGCAAGGAAAAGGAGCCATATTCATCCCTTCCCCCGGTGAGCCTCAAACATCTTTCTGCTGCCTCCTATGCCCTATGGAGTAGACCACTGCCTTTGTTGGCTATCCTGAGCCAGACATGACAACTCCCAGGCGTTGTCTATACAAGGAAAAAAGAAGTGGATTGCTCCTCAGCAACTGGTAGCTGCTATGATTTGTCTTAATGGTTTGTTTTTGTTTTTGTTTTAGCTAGATCGCAGGCATGCAAATCTATCCATGTTTGCTGTTCAGACGAGCATGCCTGCAAATCACGATGGCGGTCGCGAGTGAATTACTTGCATTTTTATTCTTACCAGTTGCCACTGCCAAACAATTTTTTAAAAAAAGCATATCTAAGGCATGAAAGTGCAATATTTCGCCTTAACAGAAAAGCAAAAAACCTCCCAACCCTGTTTTATTGCATCATGCAGCGGAGTTGTTTAAGGTGGTGGGGGAGCTGACACAGGCTCCTACTGCGCCAAACCCCCTACTTAACCCGACGACAGCCTGCTGCGATGCGTTTAACACCCACTTTGCAGATAAAATCTCTCAGATAAGAGCCGACTTGGATGCCAATGTTCTGACAGAATCCATAGATGAGGCGTCCAACAACTCCGTTGATGGCATTTTATTGGATCAGTTTCAATCGGTGAGTACCAATGACGTGGACAAGCTCCTTGGAAGAGTGAGGAAGACGACTTGCCCTCTTGATCCCTGTCCATCTTGGCTGGTCGTCCGGGGGGGGGGCACGTTGAGAGTATTCCTACGGGACACAATCAATGCGTCCTTCAGGGAAGGCATCGTACCATCTTGTTTAAAGGAGGCGGCGGTTAAGCCACTCCTGAGAAAACCTTCCCAGGACCTCCTGAACAGGAACAATTACAGTCCTTGTTACCTTTTTTTAATCAAGGTGATCGAGAGGGCAGTTGCTTCCCAAATCTAAGCCGACTTGGATGAAACCGATTATCTTGATCCATTTCAAACTGGCTTCAGGACAGAATATGGAGTTAAGACTGCCATGGTTGCTCTAACTGACAACCTCTGCCTGAGCATCGACAGGGGTAGTGTGACCGTGCTGGTGCTCTTGGACCTCTCAGCAGCCTTTGACACTATAGATCATTCCATCCTCTTGGATCGCCTGAGAGAGTTAGGAATTGGAGGCACTGCTCTGCTGTGGCTCCGTTCCTTTCTCTGGGGCAGATCCCAGAGGATGAGGCTCGGGGACAGTTGCTCTTCCAGAATTGAGCTTAATTGTGGCATCCCTCAGGGTGCCATCCTGTCCCCAATGCTATTTAACATTTATATGAAGCCACTGGGAGAGATTATCTGGAGGCATGGAGCTCGGTGTCATCAGTACGCTGATGACACTCAGATATATTTCTCCATGACCAGATCGTTGGCTCAGACTTCAGATGGCATCTCTCCTCTCAATAACTGTCTTAGAGCGGTAATGGATTGGATGAGGAAAAACAGATTGAGACTAAATCCAGACAAAATGGAGGTACTGACAGTCACAGGCCCGAAACCAGGTCTGGGAATACAACTTCCAGTCTGGATGGGGTCACACTCTCCTCTAAGGACTGTGTTCGCAGTCTGGGGGTACTCCTAGATTCATCGCTTCACATGACTACTCAGGTGAGTGCGACGGACAGGAGTGCCTGTTATCAGCTTCGGCTGATACGCCAGCTGCGCCCTTACCTGGATACAAGGAATCTGGAAACTGTGGTACATGCTTTGGTAACCTCACATTTGGATTACTGCAACGCACTCTACATGGGGCTACCTTTTTTTTAATATATATTTTTATTTGGCATACATATATACATAACATATCTACCAAGTCATATATACATATTTCTCCCACATCGTATTCTATCAAAGGGTTACAACCTAATACATCACCATTTGCCTAATTTCTAATAAAATAAATATACCATTCTATTCACATTGATCCATATATATTAAGTATATATCTTAATGACTTCCTTACTGGAAGCCTCCAGAAAGACTTACATATATATATATATGTATAGTAACACTTATTTGCTCACATCCATTCCTTCCCCCAACATATGAGAGTTCCTTCCCAATATAACTTGGCTTCTATATTTCCGTATAGTCTTATTTATACACTTTTTACCCTAAATCTCTGATGTATTCTATATTGTGAAGATTTTTTCTTTTTCTGTTTTTTTTTCCTTCCCTCCTTCCTCTAGCTTGCCACTGCCCTAGGGGGTTATTACCGTTTTACCCCATCTACCAGATAGATATGCAACAATCTTTGTCCACTCCTTTTGATGTGGGGCTACCCTTGCGCCTAACCCGGAAACTTCAACTGGTACAAAATATGGCAGCCAGGTTAATTACAGGTACATCTAGAAGAGAGCATATAACACCTGTGCTTAAATCTCTCCACTGGCTGCCGATCAGTTTCCGGGCACAGTACAAGGTGTTGGTTTTAACCTTTAAAGCCCTACATGGCTTGGGTCCATCTTATCTCCGGGATCGCCTCATCCCATATAATTCCCCCCCCCCACGCACTTTGGTCCTCTGGGAGGAACCTGCTGCAGCCTATGCAAACTAGGCTGTTGCAGACTTCCCAGAGGGCCTTCTCTTCTACAGCTTCCAGACTTTGGAATGGCCTGCTGGACGAGATCCGTCTTATCACTACTCTTGATAGCTTCAAGAAAGCGCTAAAGATGGATCTCTTCTGGCAGGCTTTCCTGGAATAACTTCCCAGCTCAAGTGGAGTTGATTGCTTACCCGCCCCCCTGCTGCTACTGCTATTTTTTTTGGTATATTATATTGTATTTTACCTTTGTTTTAATTTTCTACTAGTTAAATTTAGTTTTAAGGGTTAGGATTGGGAAGGATTGTTTTAACTTGCTGCTGTTTTAATCCTGTTGAACGCCGCCCCGGTTGCCGAGCAGAGGGGTGGGTTAAAAATAAAAAAAATCATCATCATCATCATCATCATTGTTATTATAGCATTTATACATCTACACCGCTTTATGACACTAGGCACTCTCTAAGCAGTTTACAATGTAACCCATACTATTAACATTGCTAGAGTAGTAAATTACAGGTTAGCTACACTGCATACCCTGAAAATATTTTTACAACTTGCTTATAGGAGGGCACAGCCAGTGGTGTAAAGGTAAATTTTAAAGTTCAGACACTCATCATGGCAGTTTTAATAGTTACACTCCCAAGGCAGATCATAAATTGTAGTCCTCTCTGATGCTCTGTATCAACAAACTAACTCTAGTATTTTTCATCTCAGCTAGGAAAAGGTCTTTTCTAAAGCATGTGGCTTGTCATCATCATCATCATCATCCCACCTTTTCCCCAGTTTGGAACTCAACACGGCTTACCATAGTTAAAAATGTACATCATGAAGGGATGGAGTGTGGATGTTTCTACACTGCCATTCTCCTTGATATATGAATTGGCAGCTCTCCTTAGGTGCTTCATATCCTCATGACTCTGTTCTTTGAATGGCACAACCCTCTGCATTGATATCAGGAACACTGAAGTTTTGCCTTCTTCTAATTCCCTTGGAATTAGTGTGGCTTGCTGAAGATCATCGAATCATACGAGTTGGAAGAAACCACAAGGGCCATCCAGTCCACCCCCTGCCATGCAGGAACACACAATCAAAGCACCCCCAGCAGATGGCCATCCAGCCTCTGTTTAAAAACCTCCAAAGAAGGAGACTCCACCACACTACGAGGCAGTGTATTCCACTGCCAACAGCTCTTATTGTCAGGAAGTTCTTCCTAATGTTTATGTGGGATCTCTTGTGAAGTAAGTTTTAACTCACCTGATGAAGCAATCTGAATATATGAAAGCTTATGCTACAAACTTCTTTCAGTTAGTTTCAAAGGTTCTATATAGGATCCCTTTATATCTAATTTTAAAACCATGTGAGGGCGCCATTCACAAAGACTTGAAGCCTTGGCAATGTATGTGCCTTTGAACAGAGAATACATGGAAAGGAGATTATTACACAGTTGCCAGGGATAGGTTACTTCCTCCCACTGCATCTGGCAATAGAATAGATTGCTGGTGAGGGTACCATAGCTAATTTGGTCTCAGTAAGGGAGTTAAAAGGGGAAACCCCGGGAGAAAATTTTCTATTAAAAGGAGTCAATTCAATAACTGACAGAGAATATCTCACAAAATTACAAATCCCAGAATTCCATAGCATTGAGCCATGGCAGTTAAAGCAGTGTTGAACTGTATTATTTCTGCAGTGTGCGGGCAGCCCTAGACACATAGGTGTGGTCCTGTTTGTGGGAGTAATTCAGAGGGGGTGAAAGGAGGGGTTGACTGAGATTCCTGCAACAGTAACAGGAAAAAAGTGACCTGTTTTCAGCCACTATGATGGTGAAAGTGACAGCAGTTCTTAAGAACACCCCTTCTAGTGCAGAGTAGGAGGGCTGGATGTGAATGTGTGTATGTATATTTAAGACTAAAGATTAATTTATACATAGTAACAAAAAGAGAAGTTGCCTGCAGCTGGTATATGGATGCGGAGAGGAAAATCTTAAAAGAGAGATGAGGCAAAAAGTACCTTTATTTTTAGCATAGTGCACATGTTCCACCCTGCTTTCCAGAGAGCCCTGGGCAAATTGGCCAATATAGGACTGCAAACTTTGAAATTTATACATTTGCTACAGAGTGATGACCAGATTCACAATTGGCCCAGGAGTACGGCCATAGGAAAGAGGCCAGTGGTTTTTTCGGGGGGGGGGGGAGTGAATCTTGGAAGGTGGAAGAATCTAGAAAGAACAAATAATATGCATCCACCTAAACCACTGGTTCTCAGCCTTTGCTCCCCCAGATGTTTTTTAAAAGCACAAATCTATAAGTTTGGCCACCAAAATGGAAATCATAAGAAAACTGGAGACTAGGGAGAGGTCATCCCTGGATGCGTTTTGTAAGAAGCCTTCAAGTGGTCTCTGGAAGGCTCAAGATGTGTTTTTTTTTACTTATGCAAGGCTTACCTGACCTGGTTGTTCTTTTTGTAGGAACCTATCCCTATTCTTTCCATGCTATTGCTGCCTCTGGCACCAAAGTTTCTATTAAAGAAGTAATGCCCAGGAATATATCTACTGTACTTCATTAACTGAGATATACTTGTATTGAATGGTGTTGTTCCATTGTATGTGTTGATGTGTATGTACCTAAATGCTGTGGAACATTACAATTTGCACAGGGCATTTGCCTCTTATTACCCAGCAGAGGGAGATTGGTTGCTGCTTCTTTCCTTTTGCCCCAGTGTAGTGTATGTTTTGTTGTCGTGTGCCTTTTGACTTATGATGACTCCAAGGCAACCCTATCACGGGGTTTCTTGGCAAGATTTGTTCAGAGGGAGTTTGCCCTTGCCTTCCTCTGAGGCTGAGAGAGTGTGACTTGCCCAAGGTCACTCAGTGGATTTCCATGGCTGAACGGAGAATGGGACTCTGATCCCAAGAGTTGTAGTCCAATGCTCAAACCACTAAACCTCACTGGCTCTTTGTAGTGTGCCTTGCTAGTGTGCTTTATGCTCCATGTCTGAACAAGTAGCAGCTGCAAAGGCAGGCAGAGAGATGACCTGAGGCTGAAACTGGCATGGAGGCTTCATTTGCCCTAGAGAAGATAAAAACAAATAAAAGAGAGGGGCATTTGTAACATACGTGAGCATTCTAGTCAACACAAGATTTACATTTCTTCACACAGTGAAAGCCTGGTTAAGCTGCATGAAAACACTTTCAGTTGCTGCACCCCCCTTTTGGGCACATTTAAAATCTGTGATTAGGAAATAAACCAAGGGAATTAAATGTCTGATTTAAGAAATGGGGACAGGGGGAAGGAAGCTAAGATGACTGCAATTCTATGCAGATTTACTAGGGTGTAAACCCCTGCGAACAGAGCAAAATGTATCTCTGGGTAAACATGTAGAACGCCAGCCATTTAACAGCTTGTTTTGAATGATAACCTACTATTGGTAAGGTATTTGTTTATTTTTACATGCATATTCTACCTTTCTGCCACTGAGCTCAAGGCTGCATACATGGTGCTCTTCCTTTCTCCGCTTTATCCTCACAACAAACCTGTGAGGTAGGTCAATCCAATTTGGCCCAAGCAGTCACCCAGTCAACAGCATGGCTCGGTGAGAACTAGAACCTGAATCATCCAAGTCCAACTCCAACACTCTAAACACTACTCTGTGTTACATCACACTACTGCATCTAAGGTATGAGAAATGTTGTTGTATGAAGGCTTTTGAGTTTCAAAGAGCCCTGCATCCAGCAGATTTTTTTTTAAAAAAAATAAAGATCAGAAGCTCACATAGTCCTCTACAAATCTAAGTTGGTTTAAAAATCCATGGCTAGCTGCAAAGGAGGAGAGGGCTGTGTCCCACACCATAAATAGTGGAGCAGAAGATGACATTTCCGTCAGAAAAGCTCATACACCTGCTGACACCCCCTCTTGTATACAGCTATGAAGTGTGGAGGACAAAACCATGTCTTCTTTTGTGTCTGGCCAACAGTTTTACTTAATTTAAACCATAGCACATTGGAACTTTATGCTGGAATTCATTTTCAGTGCCAGACCTGAGTCCCGAAACACACAAAGAAAAAACAAGGAAAGAGCTTCTAAGAATATTCTGCATGTCCCCTCCCCAAATAATAACCAAGTAACCATAACCAGTGTCCAGACATCTGAAGCTCCCAATTATGGCACCCAGGTTCCAGAAAGACCATCCAGAAAAGGTTTGAATCCTGGCTCTTGTATTTTTACAAAATTAATTATAGACAATACAAGATGTTCTGCTTTATCTTAGGTGGGGTGAGGGAATTTTAAGGCCCTCCAGATGTTGTTGGACTATATGTTCCAGCAGCCCTAGACCACATAGCCAATGGTGAGGAATGCTGGGGCTTGTAGCGCAACAACATCTGGAGATCTGTGTGATTCCCACCTGTGGGCCTTATAAGAACCAACGTATGCCCTTAAGACAGAGTAGAAATCATGTGGCCTTGGCAGATACTGTTGGACTGCAGCTCCCAGCAGCTCTAGAAAATGCCAAGAATTGCTGGGAATTGTAGTCTAACAACATCTGGAAGGCCAGCTTACTCTTGCCCCTGCTTTCAGACCATGTAGGGTTGTAGGAGAGGGCATTTTGTAGCAGGGAAATGGGGGACTGGAAAGAAGTTAAATGGCTCATTTGCGCCAATCTTCCCACTCCTTATCCATGTGCAGCAGTGCACTTGTCAAGTTTCAGCTACTCATCATGACCCCATAGTCCCTATAGACACTGCTCCAAGGAGTATAACAAATGCAGGCCATTGTGTTGGTCTATATCAGCGAACCATTTCTAATTTCTACTCCACCAACTAGTTTATAAAGTCAATGAGATCTTAACTGCTCATTGGATACCCAAGCCACTCTTTGTGTTACAGCAGAAAGACAGCTCACTACAATATATTATTACTGGGAAAGCAATTTTTTCCTCCAATTCTGGTGAGGACTGCAGCTAAACTCAAGAGGGAACAGGGGATGGCAGGTGACACCATTGTCCCTGCTAATTAAAGTCCCAGTGCTCTGACCCTGTGAACCTTGGGTCCTCTACCATGCTGCCCCAGTGGCTTTTCATGCTGAACAAGGGTTATCAGACTATATTTGCATGAAGGTGGTGGCTCCAAACAGGGCCATTGCCACAAAGCTCCATTGTCTACTGGCCATTTCTGGGTACAATTCAATGTGCTGGTTATAGAATTATAGAATCATAGAGACAGAAGGGACTACAAGGGCCATCTAGTTCAACCCCCTGCCATAAAGGAATACACAAGTAAAGCACTCTTGAAAGTTGGCCATCCAACCTCTCTTTAAAGACCTTCAAAGAAGGAGACTCCACTACCTTCCAAACCAGTGTCAAATAGCTCTTCCACTCAAGAGGTTCTTCCTAATGCTTGGAAGAATCTCACTTCTTGTAATTTGAGTCCATTAGTTCTAGTCTTTGTTGCAGTAGAAAACAAGCTCACTCTATCTTCTACATGAACTCCTTCCAAGTATTTAAAAACAGCTATCATATCACCTCTCAATATGCTCTTCTCTAGGTGAAAGATCCCTAAGCTATTGCTCATAGGGTTTGATTTCTAGATCTTTTATCATCTTGGTCACCCACCTCTGAATGTGTTCCACTTTGTCAATATCCTTCTTGAACTGGGGTTCCCAGAACTGGACACAGTATTGTAGGTGATGTCTGACGAACCAGAATAGAGTGGTACTATGACTTCCCTCAATCCAGACACTATACTCCTATTGATACAGGTTGGAACTGCATTGGGGGGGGGTTGGCCACCACATCACACTGTTGACTCATTTTAAACTTGTGGTCTTCTTACTCCCCTAGATCCTTTGCCTATGTACTGTTATCAAGCCAGGTGTCATCCATGTTATATTAATACTATTTCCTGTCTAAATGTGGTACCTTACATTTATCCTGTTAAAATTCAGTTTGTTTGTTCTGGCCCAGCTCTCCAGTCTGCAGTTATTTTGAATCCTGATCCTGTCCTCTTGGGTATTAGTAACCCCTCCTAATTTGGTGTAACCTGGTCTCTATTCCATCATCCATGCCATTTATAAAAATATTGAACAATCCTGGACACAGGACAGAACCTTGTTACACCTCACAAGTCACATCTCTACAGGATGATGAGGAACCACTATTGAATGCTCTTTGAGTTTGGTCTATTAACCAGTGACAAATCCACTTAACAACAAGCACCATCTAGCCTGCATTTTATCAGGTTGTTTGCCAGAATACCATGGGGGAACCTTGTCAAAATTCTCGCTGAACTCAAGATATGCTACATCCACAGTATTCTCCTGATCTACCAAGAGTCAGAGCTAAGATTAGTCTGGCATGATTTGCTTTTCAGAATCCCTTGTTGGCTTATGACTTATAAAGCCCCATATGTCCCCAGTTTAGGCTAGGCAAAGTAGTGTATCTTCCTATTTGACCCTGCCTGAGTTCTAAGATCTTTGGGGAAGGCCCTTTTCTCAGCCCCACCACTTTCACAGGCATATTTGATAGGATTTTTTTTTTTAAGGATCTTCTTGTGGGCTTCTCCCAGACTTTGCAATTCACTGCTAGGAAGGTTAGGATGGCTCCCTCCTGGCTGTGCTTCCATCACCAAATGGAACCCTGCTCCCGGAACTGAGTGCAAGGGCTTTTAATAGCATACTGTTTTGCTGACTTTTATTTTATGCCTTTTTAATGGATTCATTTTAAATGGTTCTAATTCTAATTAATTAATTTTATCACTATCTTTTTGTATGTTTTTACATATATTTTTGTATTTATTTTAATTTGTATGTAAGTTTCACAAGCTGCCTTGAGTCTTAATTTTGGAGAAAAGGAAGTACTGTACATAAATGAATACATAAAAATATTAATAACCAGAAGGAGCATTATGTAATTTACAAAACTCAGGAAGAGATGGAAAGATAGGGCTCTCCTCTCTCCACTGAATTTTAACTCATCTAATGAAATTCATTGGCTGTGGAGATGGGAGAAACAAAAGGATGCAGATCTCCACATAACACTTAACCAATTTAGGGTGACTTCAGACACTGTACTGCATACATGGAAGACTCCTTGTTTTTCCTTCTATTTCTGGAATGTCCAAAAAGAGAACTGGTGCATCCTCCTGCAATGAATGCACATGGATGTTTTGGGATGTGTGTGATTCTCTCTTCATGGGATGCAAGGAGTCCCCTTCTGTTCAAACTTCATGGGGAAGCAAGGAAAACAAGCAGACCAGCCATTTAAAAAAAGTGCTTCTCACCACTTTCAGATTACCTGCAACACATTTGCTGCATCTCCTTAGTTACATATTCAAGCACAAGTCTACCTCATATTTGCCTATGTATTTTTTTGCTGCTTTTTCTCTTCCTCCCTCTGGAACAACCCAAGAGCCCCCCTCCAGGACTCATCTGTGTTGCTGTAGCATAAGCTTTAGATTTGGTCTATTTCCTCAGATATATTGCTGTGATAGCCTCGCCCTCCCATCATTCCCTTGCTGGTGGAGAGTGGAGGGAATCAGAAAAGCATCTGCTTCTCTATCCATAGCTAGTTGCAGACCAATGACATAATCTGCTACAATCTCTGGAGGAACCCAGCAGATCTCAGCGGAAGATGTCCTCAGTCTGAGTCTGGTTATGGGGACACAGCCAGATGCTTCTATGACACACACACACACACACACACACACACAGTCTTCCATCAGCAATGGAAAAGCCATGGGAGAGGGGCAATCACAGCGCAAAGGTGAGCCCTGGGTTGATGAGAGGGAAGCTGTAGCAGAATTCTCCATATGGAATTCTTATTGTTACAATTAACCATGTATAATCTTGGCCAAATGTATGGGAGATACCTCTCCCAATCATTTTGTTGTTGTGTGCCTTCCAATCACTTCTGATGCTAAGGCAAAACTATCACAGGGTTTTCTTGGCAATATTTGTTTGGGGGTGGTGGTTGCCTTCCTCTGAGGCTGAGAGTGTGTGACATGCCCACGGTCAGCCAGTGGGTTTCCATGGGGGATCCTGGTATCCCAGAATCATAGTCCAACACACATCACGCTGGCTCTCCTCCCAGTCACTAGCTATCATTATAGCTAAGCACAGAGCTTGGGAAGATTATCTTTTTTGGATTACAGCTCCCAGTGGGGGAATTCTGGGAGGTGCACTCCAAAAAAAGAGTAATTTTTCAAAATTTAACAGAAATTTGAATGTATATAATACTAAATGTTTATAATATATAGAGCAATACATAAAGAGTTGTCACAGTTATGATCCTGACAGGTGAAGGTGGAGTTTCTTCTTTATAAACCACTCAGAGGATAACATAGATTGTGATAGGGAATTAGCTGATACCTTAAAGTAGGGGGAGATCTTATTGTGTGTTTTTTCTTTTTCTTTGGTCTTTGTGCATAGGAATGTTTTAGTGTGTATTAATGTGCATATGTAATGTGTGAAGGGTTTAGTATTTCCCACCCCCCCGGTGTGTGGTTAGTTTAGGGTCTAAGTGTGACGTATTTATGTTTTGTATATTCATGTTTACTCAATAATGTTAATAAAGATAAATGACAAAAAAATTAAAAAGTAATTTTTCCAACTGCCTGCTAAGAATGGAACCTCCATGGCCAAGCGCAGTATACCTGTGACTGCCAGTTCCTAAGTGGGAGGGAGCGCAACAATGGAATGGTCCTCCTCCTTCTGTTCTGTTCAAGATGCTGCCTCCAGTCAGGGACCCCCCCCTACCCACCCCCGGTGAGAAACCCCAGGCTTACAATCCTCACATTCTCCAAACAGCCCCAAACCGCTGGTGGGTTTAATCCCACGATGGTTTATGACGCGTCCAGAGAGGTGCTGGCGAGTCGTGCGAAGGCCAGTTTCCCAAAGTAACAAGAAAAGGAGCTGCGCTTTTGCAGCCGAAGTCAAAGCCCGGCTGCAGAAATCGGCTGCTGCTGCTGCTGGCTTTTGGCAGCTCTTTCCGTCCATCCTTCCTTCCTTCCCTGCGCAGGTTTCCTCCTTTGCAGCCCGAGTCCTTTGTGGCTTCCTTCCTCGGGGCAAATAAGGTCTTTTCTCAGCCTCGGGGCAAGCCTGGCTTGGTGGCAGCGCCTGCTGTTTTCTCCTCCAGCCTCTCCTTCCAGCAGGGAGGTGTGGCCAGCAGAGAGTGGTATAAAGTCCAAAGAATGAGCGGCTCTCCCCTTCAGAGAGCAGAGTCCCCCTCGCTGGAAACCAGCCTGCCTTTCCTCTTTGCAGAGACCACAAGGCTCTCGCTCCTTTGCTTGCTTGCTTTTTGCCAGCTTGTCGAGCCCTAAAAAGACCTAGCCACCCCTGCTTGCCTGCCATGCCCTCGGGGAGTGTGCCAGTCACCCTGCTGCTCCTGGCACAGGTGGGCTTCTCCGTCAGCCTGGAGGCCATCCAGTGCCCGCCCTGCTCTGAGGAGAAGCTGGCCCGCTGCCGGGCACCCTCTGGATGCGACGAGCTGGTGCAGGAGCCGGGGTGTGGCTGCTGCGCCACTTGCGCCCTGGCGAAAGGGATGCCTTGTGGGGTCTACACCCCTCGCTGTGGCTCTGGGCTGCGGTGTTACCCGCCACGGGGCATGGAAAAGCCCTTGCACACGCTTATGCACGGCCAAGGGGTGTGCATGGAGCTGGCTGAAGTGGAAGTAATCCAGGAGAGCATCCAGTCCACAGGTAAGGGGACAACTGGGCACACCACTAGGCGTAAGACTCTGTGCCTTGACTTTGTAGAGAGACTGCCTTTTGGTACTGTACATTCCAGATGTGGGGCAGGGCCTGTCTGGGAGGCCTATAATCTATTTTCTGAGTAATAGGGATCAGGTACCCAGTCTTCAGGCTTCCAACTCTGAAAACATGCTGGGCACAGACATACCTGTGGATTAACACCTGGCAGGAAAGTAGCAGTATCTCAGCAATTGGTGCCAATTGGCCTAGGGTGGCAGGATGAACTCTGCCATGCTCTCTTTCTTTTGGGAGCCTTTTTTTTCTGGCTAAGAACATCATTCTCTGCTGCCAGCATAAATGCATAAATAGGATGTCCACAGGCTGAAAAGTACCTCTGGCACATAGTCATAAGCAGCATAACCTTCTGCCCCTTGCAGGTAGTGTTTAGCATCTTTTGCATTGTCTTCTGTGGCAAGGATAAAGGGCTCACCTGTGCAGGTATATAGGCAGAACAAGAGAGCGTGTGAGAGAGAAGGAAGGAGAATTCTGCCTATTGCTCCTTGGGGAAATATTTTGAAAGCCACGTCCATCTACTTCTCTGTTGTATTATCATTGCTGCATAATGAATAGTGGCTTCTCAGATGCATCAATACCAGGGCTGCAAATATCAGTGGTTTTCAGTTCTTTTGTCTGAACATTATCTTCAAGGCTCTCCTAATAACAGTTTGGCTTTGGCACATTGGTCTGCAGGAGGTTCTACAAGCCACCTCATCTCCCTGATATAGGTTGTACAAGGGAGATGTTCTGGAGCTGAAAAACCTCAAGTCTTCAAGATCCTCTTATGGGGAGCAGCTATTCCTATGGTAATTTTCAGCTTCCCCTTTGTTATTATCACAAAAAAGAGAAAAAAAAGAGGTGTGCAGTGCAGTCCTATGCATGTTTGTTCAGCAGTAAGGCCTACTGAGTTCAATGGGACTTATTCCCAGATAGTGTGTATAGCACTGCAGTCTAAAGTATGGGACACTGACAGCACTATCCTTTATGTTTCTATTGAGAAATAAGCCAAGTGGAATGAGGCTTCCTCTCAGTTAAGGTATGTATGACTGGAGCCAGAATGGTGCAGTGAAAAGGACAGGATTCTTCATCGTACACCCTCAGTGCATGCTAATGTAGGCACTACAGAGCTGGAGAAGGGCATGCACTTGATAATAAGGTATATCCACACTACATAAATATGGCACCTTGATACCACTTTAGCTACCATGGATTTATCCCATAGCTCCTGAGATCTGTAGTTTGCTGAGGTACAGTACATAAAATTCCCTGCTGTAGGTTAGGGTAGTAAAATAGAGCTCTCTAAGCAGAAAATTCTAAATGACCACCAAACTACAGATCCCAGGATCCCATAGGACTGAGCCGTGGTTGTTCCATTGGAATCAAAGTGCTGTAATTGTGCAATGTGGATGCACCAATAGATATATTTTGCACAGACACAATAATCTGAATTCTTATTTCATGTTTGTTTGGAAGATTTGTCACCCCCCAGCTTCTGCACTTGTTATCCCAAATGCAGATTAGTATCTTTGCTTCACCCAAATGCTAGACTTTTCCTATCCTTTTGTAAGTTCCACTTTTCAAAAACCATAACTCTGAAAAGCTGTTGGAATTGCAAGAGATATAATTAATCAACCACATTGAGTGACTGTAAGTATGCCTTCTAAGGGCACAAACATCTCTCTGCCTGTTTCCTCTGAATTAAATAAAGCCAAAATAATTATGGCTCTTCAGGTGCTAAGTCTCTAATGTATATTAGCATCTGTGTTATGCCCACAAGCTAGCATTCAGGAAGGAATGTCCTTAAAAACCCTTTCACCTCTTTTCTGTAGAGTTGCCAAGGCTTTGTCCCCTAAAGTTTGGAAAAAATATTTTTTTTTAAATTACAGCTCTGAGAATCCTCTATGCTGGCAGGGGAATTCTGGGCAGCTGTAATTCCAAAAAGTAACTTTCCCGAGCAGTTCTGCCCACTGTCTGCTGTACTTCTGACAGCTTTGTGACAGACAGAAATGCAACAGATGAAGCTTCTGTGTGCTGACTGCTCCCCCTAGTCATGGTATTTCCATGCTCAGGGCAAAGGAAGGAATGTCTTCTGGAATTTCTGCCTGCCACGCTACTCAAGTGTTGCCAGAGAAAAATGTGGCAGACCCACCCTTTTAACTGTCCTCACTGTGAGCATGAGGCCCCCTTGCACACACAATTCAGGTGTGTGAGAGCAGAGTTGGAAAATAGTTATGTTTCTGGATTCTAACTCCCAGAATTAGCCATGCTGGCTGGAGGATTCTGAGAGCTGTAATCCAAAAGTAACTTTCAAGCTCTGTGCTGTGGGGTGGGGCGGGGGGGGGAGGAATTGTAAAGGCATGGTTATGTGGGCAGGGGCAAATTGTGTAGACCTTTTCTACACATTAGTCCCTGTGGCTGATGTTGATTCAGTGGAAAAGATACACAGAAGTGTCCCTGCCCCTTTTGGTGATGTGCTCTGGCAACATGGGATTGTACCACGTGAAAGAGGTTGTATGCTGCTGAGAGTGCACATGAAGGGCTAATGGCAGTCAGGGTTATGGCAGTCCTCTTTTAACATGGCATGGCATGGCATGGCATGGCATGGCATGAGCTGAACATTCGGGAGTTGGTGGCTGCAAGTAGCGATCAGTGTGATAGTTACTCTGAGATGAATTACTCTTACATAAAGAGAGTGTGGTTAGGTTTGTGTGTGAGCCCTGATGAGGAATAGGATAAGAAAGGCCTTTCTGGAGTGAAATTGCTGTGAGAAAGGTGTGAGTATACACAGGAAGGAATCAGAAAAGCCATATATGCAGCCTTCCATTGATGAAATGCAGGATGATCAGTCTTCTTATTGCCTTCGACACATAACTGGTATTGGGATCACTCTAGTTAGGTAGTGGCAAAAATATAATGGGGGCTCCTCCTGCTAGGAGCACAAGCAGTAACAGCTACTAGTATTTACAAGGCTAGCTTGCCCCAACCTGTCTGTCTCCAAATGTGTTGAACTTTGTCTTCCATCATCCTCAGACAGCATGCTGATGGGAGGTGTAATTTAACCTCTGGAGAGACCCAGACTGGAGAAAGCTAGGCTCCTTTGCCTTTAATAGGGATTTGAGCAGATGCACTTGGCGTGCCAAGCTGAAGAAAGTGTTGAAATCCCTTCCTTTCCATTGCTGTTAACAGCAATTTGGGCATGTGTTGCAATTGTAGAGCATGGCCTCCTGACAAACCCTCTTGAAGTGTGGGTGTTGATATGTAAACAGCCTTTAGTTGTGACTGATCAGTGCCTCTGACTTGGAATATCTCAGAGTCCTAGTGGATGACAAGAAGGTCACACACATTCCCAATTTCCACATTACTGAACTGCATACTGAAATAAAAGCTAGGGTGATGCTGGAGAGAAAAAGATTATCTCTTTCCATGAGAATTAAACATATGCTTTGGACTAAATCAGGGGTGGGAATAATAGGGCCCTCCAGATGCTGTTGGACTGTAACCCCCAGCATTCATCACCATTGGCTGTAGGCGCTAAGGCTGCTGAGACTTGCAGTCCAACAATATTTGGAGAGCCACATGGTTCTCACCTCTGGACTAAATCTAATTTTTGTATCAATGAAAGTAGGCTCACTGAAATGAAAGGGATTTGTTCGTCACCACTTGAGTAAGCCCCATTGGTTCCAATGGGCTTTGTGAAGTTGAGATTAAAATTTGATGTAGCCCTTTGATATGGTAAACTCAGGCATGACTGCAAGAACAAAGTTCTGCCACAAGTGAGGGAACCCTCCACTAAATAGTTTGGATGGCTCTGGCATCTTTAAGATCAGCTTGATATGCGGAAACCATGGAAACAAACATGAATCATCTGCTGATTGTTCCTGATCTGTCAGGTATACTGTATAGCATACAGCTATGAGGGCCAGGGTTTGACATCATCATCACTATCATAACCATCACCATCATCATTGTCATCATCTTTATTTCTTACCTGCCTCTCTCTGTGGATACAATTTGGCAACCCTGAATCCTTAACAGGTAATAAATGTGATATGCATTCAGTGACAAACTAGGAATCACAGTACAGTAATAAGGTATCTATTATATCTTTAAAAACAACCATGTAACCATAGAATCATAGAATCATAGAATTGTAGAATTGGAAGAGACCACAAGGGCCATCCAGTCCAACCCCCTGCCACGCAGGAATCACGATCAAAGTATCCCTGACAGATGGCCATCCAGCCTCTGTTTAAAGACCTCCAAGGAAGGAGACCCCACCACACTCTGAGGGAGTGTGTTCCACTGCCGAACAGCTCTTACTGTCAAAAAGTTCCTCCTAATGTTGAGGTGGAATCTCTGTTCCTGGAGCTTGCATCCATTGTTCCATGTTCCAGTCTCTGGAGCAGCAGAAAACAAGCCTGCTCCATCCTCAATGTGACACCCCTTCAAATATTTAAACAGGGCTATCATATCACACCTTAACTGTCTTTTTTCCAGGCTAAACATACCCAGCAACCTAAGTCTTTCCTCATAAGGCATGGTTTCCAGACCTTTCATCATTTTAGTCGCCCTCAATGAAGCAAACATCATCACCATCACAATAATCACCATCATTTATTAAATTTATATAGCGCCATGGCTGAACATGGTGCTTTACAAGGAAAAGAACAACAAAACAGTTCCCTGCGTACAAGCTTACAATCTAATTAAGACATGACACAAAAGGAAAAGCGGATGGCAGTGTGGAAGGGGATTAAGTTCAGTAGATACTGCCTTTTCTTTTCTCCCAAAGGCCAGGGTAGTGGCAGTTGGGATGGATGGAGGGCCTTTCATCTGCTTCTGGGCCTAGGCCTAGGCATGATGGAGCTGTGTCTGCCTCTTCTCTCCCATGCAAGTATACAGTATAAGCCTTTTAAGTTTCTAGAATACAATTGATAAAATATGTGTTTTTACATTGTGTTTTGAAGAATATGAAAGTTGTTTCACAATGGTCTTGGCCAGTTTCTTTATTCTCAGGGGGCAACTTTTATCTGCATACTAACTCAGTGTAATTAAACAGTCCAGCCCCTTCAAAAATATAGATTAAATCTATAAAAATAGATTATTATTATAAATCTATAATAATAGATTTTGTAGTAATAGATGTGCATTATTATCTATAATAATACAGTTGTCCTTCTGTATCCACAGATTCAACCAACCATGGCTTGAAAATATTCAACAACAACAAACATCCAAAAAGCAAACCATTTTATATAAGAGACATCATTTTACTATGCCACTGTGTATAATGGGACTTGAGCATCCATGGATTTTGGTATCCATGGGGGGTCCTGGAACCAAACCCCAGTGGATACCACTGTACAGTTGGACAAATACCCTAAGGGCACCAGATCCCATTTGATCTTGGAAGCTAAGCAGGGTCAGCCCTAGTTAGTAGTTGGATGGGAGACCATCAACGAATACCAGGTGCTGTAGGCTAAATTTCAGAGGAAGAAACTGGCAAAAACACCAGTATTCTTGCCTAAGAAAACCCTATGAAATTAATGGGGGTCATCATAAATCTACAGGCAACTTGAAGGTGCGCGCGCGCACACGCTATCTAGTAGTAAAGTCTTTACAATGCATGGAGCATATTTACTTGGAAAAAAATTCCATAGTCAGTAGCATGTTAGAAAAAGATTCTATAGGTCAGTAGCATGGAGCATATTTGCTTAGAAAAAGATTCCATGGGCCAGTAGCATGCTAGAAGGCCCATGTTCAATTCCCAGCATTGCCAGGTAAGACTAGAAGTGTTTCTATACTGTACAGTTATAGCAGTTTGATGCCATTTTACCTGGCATGGCTTCACTCTATATAATCTTGGCATTTTTAGCTTGATGAGGTATTGGGAATTATCTTCTAAGGAGTTCTAGTGCATGCCCCTGAACTCCAGCAAAGAATTCTAAGTTTCTCATGAGACTACAAATCCCAGGATTCCATTGGATGGAACCATGGCATTATAGTGGCATCAAACTGCTGCAATTGTGTAGTGTAGGTACACCCTGGGAAAGAGAGCTGGCTAAAAACCACGGAGAGCGGCTGTCAGTTAGTGTGAACAGTACTGCACTACGTGGTCCAATGGTCTGGTGCAATATAACACAGCTGGACTAGCTTTGAAAATTTGGATTTCCCCCCAGATTACATCTCTCAGAATCCCTGGCCAGGATGCTATTAGCATGCCAGCTTACTATGTTCTATAGCTGCTGTAAGAATATCAGTAGTCGTGATTGAGGACCTAAGGACTACCGTAAATCTGATTGCTAGTCCCAACTAGAGTAGACCCATTAAATCAGTGGAGCTTATGTAAGTGTTGATTTACCAAGTGCCCATTGATTCAATGGCTCTTCTTTGGGCTATTTTTTTTTTTTATACCCTACTTTTCTTCTGGCAAGGGACTCAAAGTGGCTTACAATAATGTGAAACAATTGGATTTAGGCCCCAGGCTGCAGTCCCATACAATGTATGAAATACGTCTTTACCTGGGAGTAAGCGCCATTGAACTCAGTGGGCCTCAGTTTTGAATAGACTTTGGCCAATTCACACTATGGGCCAGTCTAGACAAGGGAATAAAATGTGAATTGGGATGCTGAAGCGCCAATTGCAGCAGCTATCATCTGTCTCAACAATGTTTTGGAAAGATCTCTGGTGTGCAAAGCTCTCTGTGTTTCCTGTTCACACGGAGGCATGCCAGCAAATCAAGATGGCAGCTGTGAGTGAATTATTCATGGTTTTGTACTCCTCAACTTGCTCCCACCAAACAATTTTTTTTAAAAAAACAACTAACTTCAAGGTGTGGAAGAGTGATCTTCTGCTTAAATAAAAAATAAAATAAAATAAAATAAAAATAAAAATGAAAGAAAGCCTGTTTCATCACCTCAGTGCACAATTGCTATGGCAACAATCTAACATGGTGGTTCTGCAATCTGCCGTCTTACCAAGCTCCACCCCTGTGCACATCCAACCAATCAGCTGTCCTTTTCAGCAATGCAAAGCAAAGCGATTCAGTTGTCCTTAACAGGCGAGGGTGTGCATTTCCATAGGTTTTGGTTTTTTTTAAAAAAAACCCGGAAAAGTCCCGGAGGCATCTGCCACGGACTTTCCCCGACTTTTGCTCCCACCCCCTGAAAAGGACAGAATGCTGTGGGATCCCATTTGGACACATGGGATTCCCCGTGGATTCTAAGAGGGTTCCCCCCCCCTGTCTGGACTACCCCTACACAAATAATCCAGTTTGAAACTGGATTATTTGCCATGGCTCCTTCCTATTGAACCCTGGGATTTGTAGTTTCAGAAGGTCTTTAGCCTTCTCCGCCAAAGAGTGCTGGTGCTTCACCAAACTACAAATCCCAGGACCTCATAGGAAGGAGCCATTACAAATAATCTCATTTCAAACTGCATTATTTGTGTAGTGTAGATTTGGCCATCCATAGGATTTCATTGTAAGAAACTCAAGATGCACATTAGCAGCATTTCTTTGCCTTTCCAGAATATGCTTGAAACAGCAGTATGAGGATGCTAATATTGAAAAGCAGTACAGTGTTTCGAACATTGAAATATACAATATGACATAATAAATAAGAAAAAATCCCTCTAAACCTTGATTAAAGATCAGTAGGCTACTGTGAATTAAATTGTTCCTGAGGCTAGATTAGATTTCCAGGTTGTCAGTTGGCCAAGCTTGACTTTCAGTCTCAGTCAAGCCAGCCAGCCAGCCAGCCATCAATATAAATAAATAAATTTAAAATATGATAAATGATTCTAATGATAATGACCTCCTCCTTATTGTTATACCTAAGAACATATCTCATCTAGGCCTGGTGGACGTGGTGAAGAAATAATGGAAGGGATTAATCCAATGGGAGCACACTGGCGTGCTGGAGTTGATTGAGGGAGGAGGGAGTGTGGCCCTCCAAATGTTTGTGGCCCATTGGTTATGTTTGCTGGGAGATGATGGGAGTTGTAGTCTGACAACATATGGAGAACCACACTTTGCCCATCACTGGAGACAGTAGTCTTGGGTTGCTTCCTGGTTAATGTTTCTATGTGACAGCCAGCATAGCGTACAATAGACAAGATATTAGAGACCTATACGTGTCATCACAGAAGCAGTGGCCCATGGTCCAAGCTGAGTGAGAGGATTTTCCAGAATGTGTTTACAGTTGGCCCTCCACATTTGCGGGTTTAACTTTTACAGATCTGATTATGCATGGATTCTTTGCTGCTGCCCTGTGCTATTTTTAATAGGGTCTGCAAGCCTTGTGAGTTTGAGAGGGACTGTGAATGTGTGGCAAGGCTTATATGGTAAGTACATATTAAAAATGGCATAAGGCAACAGCGGACGCAGTGGCAAGCCCCGTGAGCCACCCGCTTCTGCCTTGTGAAGTAATCCCTCCGCCTTGAAGGCATCCATGGTGGGTTGAATCCACAGATCGAACTTTTTATGTGTGTTAAATATGGTTTGGGGAGGTTTAGAGATATTCACAGTTTTTCCACTTTTGCAGAGATCCTGCACCCCTAACCACAGCAAATGTGGAGGGCCAACTGTATTCCATTTTAATTTTTCTGTCACGTTTTATTCTACTTTTCAACCCCCTGCATGGCAGGGGGTTGGACTGGATGGCCCTCGTGGTCTCTTCCAACTCTACAATTTTATGATTCTACTTCTCCTCCATTGAGGTCAAAGTACTACATAAATCTCCTGCTTATTTCTTTATCAGCATGACAGCCCTGTGAGGTAAACCAGACTGAGAGCGAGAGGTGTTGTCTAATACAGTAAAAAAAATAACGAATGGCATGCAAACCTACGATGATCTGTTCAAACAGCCATTAACACAAATATATGCCATTCGGAAGGGGGACAGCAAAATCCACCACAAAGTCCATGTGTGCCATGTCTGGGGCTTCATACAGATTTTTTTTAAAAGCTCCATACGACATGTGAAAGTGCAATTGTTTGAATACTCACATTCACACAAATATGAACAGGTGCAATCTGATTGGCTGGATGAGGATGGGGGGGCTGGGCTGGCAAAGAGGGAAAAAGGCTGTGGCTGCCATGTTGGATTTTTGGCTAAGAGAGGGTCCAGTATGTCAATCAAATGGTGATTTTATACTCTTTTTTAATTTCTTAATTTGTAAATACAAAGTGTTGCTTGTGTGCACCTTGGGAAACCTTTTTTTTTTAATTGATGGAAGCAGATTTAAAATCATGAGTAAATTACTCACAGTGGCCAGCTGGCTAGGGGATCATGCAGAGTTTTTTTGGGGGGGTCTTTTGACCGTGTAGGCAGTTCACATGGTTGCGAACATCTGCCTTTCCGAACATGTTCATATTTCCCCCCTCGTATAGACAAGACCAGAGAGAGAAAAGAATGGGCCCAGTCATCCAGTGAGTTTCATGTTTCAGTGGAGATTTAAATCTGGATTTCCTATGTCACAGGCCAACGTAGTTTGGGGAGAAGTGCCACCCTGCTCAAACCATGGGCATCTGTACTCCCACAGGGATAATAATAATAATAATAATAATAAGCATTGTTGAGTTGCCTAGGACTTACTCTGAAGTAAGACTGAAGCTGTGGTAGCTTTAAAATCCCTACTTCAGGTATTGTGATTGCTGAGCTTGGGCCAGTTGACGTCTTCCACCCTTCCTCCATCACAAAGTTGTTGTGAAGATGGAAGTGAAGGAGATGGAAGTGAAGACTGTGTAATGCATTTAAAAGTCCTTGGGCCCATATAGAAATATAGGAATCATGACAGGGATATGAGTTAGGAGTACCTGTGATTAAGGTGATTTCATTGTGCCCTTTTTAGATAAGGCAAATAAGTACAGCCCTATAGCATGGCTGGGGATGGGCCCAAGAGCAAATCAAACCTAATCTCTCATTGGAAGCCAAAATGACTAAATTGAGGCTATTGTACTTAGGGGTATCATGAGATAACATGCATAACTTCCAACTATCATGATTTGGCATGGTTTGCAGCAACTGAAGTAAGCTAAGGACAAAGAGGGAAAGTGGAAGGAAGAGAGAGAAACGGGGACATTTGAAAAGCAGGTGGAAAGGTGAGATGATGAAAGAATTATTTATTCTGCCCCCAAATGAAATTTTCCTTTAGTCCCAAAATTTCTAGCATTGCAGAGTAAGGCACTGAAAAATCATTTGCATTGGAATTCTTATATTTGCTGTGTTCACATTCCCTTGGCAATTTTTCATGCTCCTTCTCTTTGGATACCTCAGCTGGATTTCTATAAGTTCAACTGTAATTCTAGACATTTGGAGGCTGAAGGAAATTTCATGGTGTGTGTGTAATTTTTTGGGGGGGGTATGCCCTCATTTCCCCCTCTCCCCCTGGAGCACACCCCTACGGGGACTTGAATGCATAATGTGATGATCTACATGGTTCTTAAGGCAGTGATTCTTGAGACCCTGGAGTTGTTACACAGGTAAACAGGTGGGACTCTGTGTTCATTTGTGAAACACTGGGGGATAGGTTCCTTCCTTCCTTCCTTCCTTCCTTCCTTCCTTCCTTCCTTCCATCCATCCTGTGTATGTACCTGTGACTCAACACTGACCCAAGACATTTTGCTACCTAGGTAGAGAGGGAAGATGACACCCTTCCCTTCCTGCCACATACAGAAGCCAGTAGCCAACCAGGGTGATGGCAAAATCTTACTTCAACAGTGAGAACGTGCAGCATCCTCCACCTTATTTCAGGGTAGCTGGATAGACTTGGGGTCATGGCCCCTGCTCTGGCCTCTATCATCACCTAGTATCAAGGACCAGCCCTACCTTTAGGCTGATTGAGGCAGCCACCTCTGCTGTGGCTTTACTAAGGCTGGTGTCACCGCTTTTCCCGATGGTGTCACCTGGTGCAGTTCGGCCTCTCCACACCCTTCCCCCAGTGCTGCCACTGCACCTCTGGCAGCAGATTTTGCATAACCTCTAACAGTCAGGATAGTGATGTTTAAATATTTGAAGGGATGTCATCCTGAGGATGGAGCAAGCTTGTTTTCTGCTGCTGCAGAGACTAGGACATGGAGCAATGGATTCAAACTACAGGAAAAGAGATTCCACCTAAACGTTAGGAAGAATAGGAAGAACTTCCTGACAGTAAGAGCTGTTCAGCAGTGGAATACAATGCCTTGTAGTGTGGTGGAATTTCTTTCTTTGGAGGTTTTTAAACAGGGGCTGGATGGTCATCCGTCGGGAATGATTTGATTGGGTGTTCCTGCATGGCAGGGGTTTGGACTGGATGGCCCTTGTGGTCTCTTCCAACTCTATGATTCTATTCTATGATTTCACAGATGAAAATCAGGATAGTGTGGCTAAACAACATCAGATGGCAAAAATTATTAACACGGAATAATATATAAGCTAGGAGAGGCTGTGGCAGTTTGCTTTAGGGTTGCCAGAGTGAAAACCGGAGATAGCCCTATCCCTTTAATAGTTGTGTAGAAAAGGAAATTTCAGCAGGCGTGGCTTGTTCCTTCTATACAACCATTAAAGGGGTAGGGGCTGTCTCCAGTTTTTACTCTGGCAACCTTGGCTTGCTTTTGCCTCATCTACTAGGAAGGGCAAAATCCTCCTCATCCTCCTCCGCTCCCGCCTGCTGAGGGTAGTGGTATGAGTGATGGTCTAGGATTCCAGGAGATTACGGTGTGAATACTCACTCAGCCATGGAAACTAATTGGGTGACCTTGGGCAAGTCACACTCTCTCAGCCTCAGAGGAAGGCAATGGCAAACCCTCTGAAGAAATCTTGCCGAGAAAACCCCATGATAAATGAGCTTTAGGGCTGCTTTAAGTCAGAAATGACTTGAAGGCAAACAACAGGCCTAATGTGAGATACCAGCAATTGCTTCCTGCCTTGTAGCTGCTGTTTGAAGGAGCATGTAGACGAATCCTTTATTGTGCAATTGTCCAGCCCCAAGTCAAGGGATTTTAGGAGAGGAGGACAAAAGGGCCTAAATATCCTAAAGGCACCAGATTCTGCCTGATCTTGGAAGCTAAGCAGGGCGAGCCCTGGTTAGTACTTGGATTGGAGACTGCCAATGAATGCCAGGTGCCATGGGCAGTATTTCAGAGGAGCCAAAACAAAGCTGGCAAAATCACCTCTCAGTATTTTTAGTAAGAAAATCCTATGAAATTCATGAGGTTAATATAAGTTAATGGGTGACTTGAAGGTGCGTGCGCAAACACACACATGTGTCCAAATATCATCATCTTCCACTTGTAAACAACCTTTGTTTTCCCATTGTTTCTTTCATCTTTTTTTTTTTTTTTGGACTATTAAAACATAAAATCTGTTAAGGTGGGAAAGACAGAATAGCAGCATATCACCTTTTGATCAGTAGTGCCTGGGACCTGTCAGGCAGGAAACACTAGGGGATTCTTTTATCTTTCTCAGCACCTACCTAGGAGGAGATGTTAGAGTCCCAAATTCTTTAGAGTAATTAAAGGCTTTCAAAGGTTCGACCACAGAAGGACTGAGAGGGAAATGTCCCTCCTCAAAGCATTATTAGAATACAGAGAAAAAGGACTGTGTGTTTACAAGTGTGTGTTGTGTGTGTGTGTTGTGTACACCCACACATATTCACACACTATCCATGTGTACTTTATCTGTACCTATTAAACTTTTGCTGTTCCTTTTCTACCTTTCATTGTTTTACCTTCTCACTGTTTTCTCTCTTTCTCTCTGAATGGGAAATCCTGCATTCCCTTACTTCAGAGATCTGCAGTGGAGGCAAACTTTCACCCTGTGCTCCCATGGTGGGCTATACCGACACATATCTAGCCATTTTTGAATAACTTTATTTCCATGTTTCATTTACTTGCTCAACTTCTGGTTTTGATTTACTTGACTTTTTGGCTGGTGTTTCATCCAGTTTTTAATGCTTTGGTGAGAATTGTGTGTTGTGAGGTACATATACAGTCAGAGCACTGCCTTTTGGGGTGGTTTGTCAGTGGTTTGGGCAATTTGGTGGTATTTTTTTCTCCTCCAAATTAAAATAACTGGCTACTGTGGAAGAGAGGCTTTGGGAGTGGTCTCCAAAAAGGGGCTCAAGTATGGGCCCCATTTTCCATACCAGCTGGACTTACATTTGTTCTGCCTCCCAGAAATATGTTGATTGGGTCAGTTTTACATGAACCATTCAAAACTGTTGTACTAAACTGGTTTTCAGGGCACATCCTGATACATCTTGACACTTATGGTTACTAGCTTCTTTCTCCTCCCAGCACAAGTTCCTGCCTTTTTAACAACTGCATAACAGGCAGAAATTCAAGAGCTGAGTTTTTTCATCACTACCTCCATGCAAGGAAAATCTACTTTGTCAAAGACATGTGTTTCTACAAGATCAAGGAAGCCTCTCAATACGTTTCTCTAGCTTGGGTGAAAATGGGAAGCATATCTAGCATGTCAAGAGACTGTGGATAGTATCCTGTCCAGCAGTTACAATACCATAAGCAGAACTTACTGAGAAGCTGGAACGTGTCCAAAGGTGGATGGCCAGGATGGTGGGAGGACTGAAAGCAATGTCCTGTGAGGAGCAGCTTAGGGAACTGGGCATGTTTAGTCTGGAGAAGAGAAGGTTGAGAGGGGACATGAAAGCCATGTTTAAATATTTGAAGGGATGTCATACTGAGGAGGGAGCAAGCTTGTTTTCTGCTGCTCCAGAGACTAGGACATGGAGCAATGGACTCAAACTACAGGAAAAGAGATTCCACCTAAACATTAGGAGGAACTTCCTGACAGTAAGAGCTGTTCAGCAGTGGAATGCACTGCCTCGGAATGTGGTGGAATCTCCTTCTTTGGAGGTTTTTAAACAGGTTGGATGGCCCTCTGTCGGGAATACTTTGATTGTATATTCCTACATGGCAGGGGGTTGGACTGGATGGCCCTTGAGATCTCTTCCAACTCTATGGTTTTATGATTCTATGATTCTAAGTGATGGCGATTCACATTTACAATTATGAACAGCTCAACACGACCTCAGAAAGTTACTTTCATAGCCTAGCAGTGCTTGAACCAAAGCATTTCTTAGATGTTGGAGATTGATTGGGTTGCTGGGAAATTACATCCACCGTGTGCTTGCAGAGTACCCTGTGGAGAAGCAGTTATGGCAGGATCCTGAGGGGTCTCTCCAGCTGCCTGGAGAGCATTGTGGACATCATTTCCCAGCGCCACCTTCTGCAGTGCCTCAGAAATGCTTAGGTTGGGGTGCTGCCATACTGCGAAGGTAGGTTTTTGGAGAGCAATATCAGTTATAACTATGATGATGGAGTTCCTTCATTGTAGTTACAATGACAATGTAGGATCTCAGCCTACAATATTTTTGGAAGGATTTTTAAATTAAAGCTTTGGCAGGCCATTTGCCACTTTGATGTGGGATCAGCTCTCATCACTTGCTCAGTAACCCACATCACACCATATAGAAATTAGCACATCATTTGACACTACTAGAGAGCTTGCACACTCTTCCTCACAACCACAAGCACTTCCTTTAATCACAAAATGTGAGTTTAGATTCAACCTTCAACATTTTCACAAGGAATCAGTGTATTCCTCCACCCCCAGAAAACAATAATTTGAATTGACTCTTTGTCTTGAATGAAACCCAACCCTTAAACCTGCTGGAGAAGTACTTCGAAAGAATCACAGAATCCTGAGAATCAGTTTGTTTGTTTTGTAAATGCAATGCAAGCTTCTTACCTTTTGAGATTCTAGCTCAGATAGGCAACCTGGGGCCCTTCAGATGTTTTGAAAGACAAGTCCCAGGATACCTGATCACTAATTATACTGGTATGAGCTTATCAGATATTTGGAGGGCACTAAGTTGCCTAGGAGAGCCAGTGTGGTGTAGTTGTTTGAGCATTGGACTACGATTCTGGAAACCAGGGTTTGAATGCCTACTCAACCATGGAAATCCACTGGGTGACACTCTCTCAACCTCAGAGGAAGGCAAAGGCAACCCCCCTTTGAACAAACCTTGCCAAGAAAACCCCATAATAGGTTTGCCTTAGGGTTGCCATAAGTAGCAAATGACTTGAAGGCACACAACAACAACAACAACAACAACAAGAAGTTGCCTACCCTGTGCAAAGAACTGCAGCCAGAGTTTTACCTGGCGTGGGTTACAGGGACCATACAATTTCCAACAGCATCATTGGTTGCCAGTCTGTTTCTGGGCACAAATGAAAGTGCTGGTTATGACTCGTAAGGCATAGATCCAGGCTATTTGCCAGACCATATCTGCCCATATGAGCCAGCTTGAACCCTCAGATCTTTAGGAGAGACCATTCTCTCAGTCTCATCATCTTCACAGGAAGAATTAGAGGGGATGTGAGATAGGGTCTTCTCGGTGGCTGCGTCTAGGCTCTGGAACTTCCTTCCCAGGGAGGTCGGAATACCCCCTTCTTTGCCATATTGCTTTAAACCAAACTGTTTCTGTTTTTTTTTTTTTAAATTAGATGTATGTTTTAAATTGTGTTAATTTTGTGAATAAGATCACTGCTCATATCCATGGAACCAATATCCACGGTTTCAGTTATCCATGGCTAAAAAAAAAAATATACATGTGCCATAGAGTCATACTGGAAACTGCCTAGAGAGGTATCCTCTCTAGGAATCACTTGGTCCTCTAGCACAATTCTATGGCATGTTTTTACCAAAAGTCCCTTTTAAAAAAAATGTTGCTATTATGCACGGTTTCACTTAGAAATGGTAAATCCATAAACATATCCCCCTGGATATGGGGAGCAAACTGTAGTTTAATTCTGTTTTAATGTTAACTTTTTATTTGTTTTTAGCTGTATTGTTTTGGAATTTTTAAAAATTGTAAGCTACCTTGAGTCACAGTTTGGGGAGGGGGGACTAACAACAACAACAACAAGAACAACAGCAACAACAACAACATAGCAGCTGCCCAGGGAGTCTTGAAAGAAACTACAGGTGATGTGGACTTTAATTTCTAGTAGCTGGGAAAGAGACTTCAGAGCCATGCCTTGCTCCTTTCCCTCCTGCCTTCATAATAGCGGCAGAAGAGGAAAATGCATGGCAATTTGCTTAACTTGCTTTGTACAGGTTGAGATTGCCTTGGTATGGAATTTCCAAGTAAAAACCCATTTATCTTGGGTTCTGATAAATGGGCTTATCTTCTTTCTTATGAAGCAAGCCCTTTGTTGCTTTTTTTCTGCTGGGGATTCTTCTTAATTCTTTCTTCTTTTCTCCTGATGGATTGCACACACACTTTCCTGCTGCTTGGCTCAAACATGGCAAGACCCCTTGCTTTTCAGCCTTTCATATTTTCCTGGTTCTTTTGTTTTATTTAGAACCGTGACATCCCAAAGGATGCTACCCTGGAAATTGCAACAGGAAGCTGGTTTTCCTGCTGCCTGTGGAAATTGGGAGGGGGGAAAAATGAGACATCTGGGAAACAGCTGGGGCATTAGAGGAACATTCTTTTTTCTTTTTAAAAAGAAAGAAACCTGCATGTGTAGGCTGCACAAGGAAATTTATTTTTTAAAAGTCATACTGAGTTTGGTGAGTAAACCATTGTGGCTATGAAAAAGAAATTTGGTACATTCTTTGCTTCCGGGGGTGGTGGTGGGATCTTTGAGGTTGATAATGGCATAAAAATTCCTGTCAAAAGGGCATTTCTATGCACCTGAAGATGACTTTTAAAAGTAATATTAAAGAATGACTGAAAAATGCTACATATTTTGCCAATAGAGCAACTTTGTTTGCAAATGTTTTGCTTTTAATAATGTAGCTTCATTCCACCCCTGTTGTTCAGTAAAGTGTAACTACATTACTTCTAAGTTCAAGGAAGTAATGGAAAAATTGAAATGGTTAGCACAGTGCAGCCACAGGATTCCAGCCTTAGACTACAGCTCCCAGAATCCCCAGCCTCTAGCCATGTTGACTGGGAGAAGGTTCTGGAAGCTGCTCCCTCCAAAAAAACCTCTCCAAGCTATGAACTGAGGTAGTATAATTCTGGTTACTTGATGTCAGAATGACTGCCTACCAGCGGGAGGTGGGTGGGTGGGTGAACCAAGACATTTTGCACCCTGAGAAGCAAATGGTGCTCCTTCACTCCCTAAAACAAGGTATATGGCAGTGCACCTTAAGCTATTTAAGATGGAGGACAGGAAGTTTCTTCCCCAATATGTCAGGGGCCGATATCATATCTGTGCCCCCTGGCAACAAGTCTTTCTTTCTTGGAAACTGATCAGGCCTTGGCAGCTGATGATGACTTGCAGACTGGCACCAGTCCATGGCCCACCCCTGCCCCAGTTGAGTTATTTTGTTGCATGAGACAGAAAATCTCTCAAGTTCCTCTGCCTGTTCTTGGCAACAAGTGCAATCATAGTGTAAGAGAAATAACTATTAATTTGCTACCCTTTTCATGTCATTCTCCTAAATCTGCTGCCTAAGGCAGCTGCTTCAGTCTACCTAAATGCTTGCCCTATCTAACAATAAGTAATGGAGTGGTTACCATGTCCTATGTTAACATCTCTGGGAGGTCTGGCTGATCACGCAAGACCAAGTACTGATCCAGAATGGCCTGTCCCTTAGCACTGCGTAGATGCATAGGATTCTCTTGGACTGAAACTGTTGAGTCTTCTTACTTATGTCTTTTATCTGGCAGACACCGCTGGCTGATCAGGTTAATGTGTAGCTGAGAGAGTAAACACTTCTGCTTCATGTCACCTCAGTACCTCAGTACCAGGAACAGAATCTTCTGAAATTGTTATTTTTGGCTCTTTCCTTTCCTGAGTGACAAAGGTGAATCAGTGCCCTTGGCAATGTGGTGAAGAGGGAAGGACAGTAGGTAGGAAAGGAGCAAAGGTCATCCCAAGCTACAAGTTGATAAAAAGGATGCTTTTCTAGGGACATAAAAAGCCAGTGTTTCAGGAACAGGGTTTTGTCCACTGCCCATTGCTAAGCAAAGTCTGGTGAAACTACTATTTGAACCCCTCCCCCCCCGGACTTTATCAGACAAGCCTCTAAAAGTGTTCTTTTGGCACCATATTGTATGACTTTTTTTGCTGGCAAAAGAACCCAAAATATCAAACATTGCCATGATCTCATGAAAAAGCAGCCTCGTAGTTCCATGTTCGCTGCAGAGCGTAATCTTGGTGGTTCTCATGAGAAGACGCGAGCGTGCTTAGGAGTGTAAAAACAACTAAATTAAAAACAAAACGTACACACAAGCACTGAAACACACTTAAAAACTTGCCTGCAACATGGGGAGGTTCATAAAAAGAGCGTCCCATGGCTAGTTTTCCCATTCCCACCCGGAAGTGTTCTGACGGGGATTGCCCATTGATGCTGGAATTGTGCCAGCAGAATAGGTCATGGTTTCAGACCCTCATAATCATGGCAAAAAACCAAAAATACCACAGTGGATCTATTGACGGCTTGGCCCACCAATAAAAAAGAACGCTTTATTTGCAATACATGATCGTGAAAGCATGACGTTGTCTGATATTCGCGCCCTTTCATGTTCATTAGATGTCTTTATGATGCCGTATTTTCTGCATCTAATAGAGTACCCCCCCTCTGGTAGTAGGAAAACTTAAACAGATTAGTTTGGGCTTCTAAATGGGTTGCGGTGATGGTGGAGAAAGCTCTCAGAGATGCAACAGAACACAAGCATAATTTTCCTCCCCTCAGATAGTTGCCAGGCAACAGAGAGGTTGTGCTACATCTTTCCATCAGTCCTAAGGCTGACAGGTAACCAAGAGTCTGCAGTGCTCCATTTGGCTCACCTGGTGGTTGCCAGGTAACTGAGTGGCTGCAGCACACTGTACCCCTCTAGTGTGTCGTTATGTGCCTTCAAGTCATTTCCGACTTATGGCGACCCTAATGTGAATCTATCCCTGGGTTTTCTTGGCAAGATTTGCTCAGAATGGGGTTGACTTTGCCTTCCTCTGAGGCCGAGAGAGTGTAACTTGCCCAAGGTGGGTTTCCATGCTCTCCAGAGTCATAGTCCATCATTCAAACCACTATACCATACTGGCTCTCAGTCTCCCTCTGGTGGTAGTTGCTAATAGATAGAAGTACAGTCGGACCCCATATCCATGGGAGTTTGGTCCCTGGACTTACCATGGATACCAGCAACTGTGGATAACAGCAAACACCATTGAAAATAATGGGACTAGTGGTCCATTATTATCAATACCTTAGAGTTGCCTTGGGGGACCTAGAAAATGTCCAGAGAGGATGCCACTTTAGGCATTTTCTAGGAAGACTATATGGTATATGCTCCTCTTTTTGTGTCCTGCGGATAACTGAAACTGACTAAATTACACATCCTTACTGTTAATGTGACTAGAAGGGAAAAAATATCTATCGCCTTTTTTCTGTTTGATTCCCATACTTATAATTTGGTTCTGTGGCTTTCTCCTCTCCCCAATCTGTCTTTAATTTCACTTTGCCTTTCCCCCCACTCAGTCAGGCACAGTTCCTCTTTTTGGCTTTGATGAAACAGCTACTAACATGTTCAGGATTGACTCCTCTGCTCTTTTCTGCCTTCACTTTTATAGTCAAAGGCTGAGGCATTTCTGTTGTTTCCCAATGAGCATTAGTTCAATCTGACTATGCCAAAGTGAACTGAGCTTTCTTCTTCTTCTTCCTTTTTTTAAATAAATCAGCAAAAGACTGGGAACAACTGTTCCCAGAAAAGTGGCTGATTTGACTGGGAACATGTCTCTTCTGGTCCCTATCCCGATCCACCTCCATGTGCTAACATAGCACATTCCACAAGTGGCTTTATGTCATTACCTTTCCTAAAATGAGCTCATGGAATTGTGGTCTCTGCCTTCAGTTTCAGTTAGGTTTGTGGAAATAAACACTTTAATTTCTTAATTGTTGTTGTGTGCCTTTAGGTCATTTTGACTTATGGTGACCCTAAGGTGACCCTATCATGGTGTATTCTGAGGCTGAGAGTGTGTGACTTGCCCAAGGTCATCCAGTGGTTTTTCATGGTTGAGCAGGGATTTGAACCTTGGTTGCTAGAATCATAGTCCAATACTCAAAACCACTATGCTACACTGCATACCAATCTTTAATTGTATTCAAACCTACCTTTTTAAAAGTTGCAAAACTCAGACTTGGAGTAAGGAAAGCAATAATAAAGAGGGGTGATTCTGAGCATGTGGAGAGTGCAGTCCCCTCTCCAGAGTGGTCTCCATGCAGAGAATACTACAGGTGGGCATGATGAGAAGTATAATATAATGCAAAACCTGTCCCACTTTTATACTTTTAACTGCTCTTTAAAATCCTTAAGAAGTTATTTATCACCACACCGACATGTTTTGCATTTTCATTACATTTCAAACTCTTCTGTTCCCCCACTCTTTAGTATATATGTCTGTCCCCAGAGGCTTTATTCCATATATCCAATGAAGTGGATTGGAGTCCATGAAAGCTTATGTGAAAATAAACAAGTTACTGGATTCCTTTATACTTTTTAATGCTAAAACAGACTAATGTGGCTATCTCTTTCAATGTTTTTCCTTACATGTCACTTTCTTCATCTTTCAGCAGCAGCTACTTTTTTCTTATCCCAGTTCCCAGACTGAATAGAAACTGAAGCCATTTTCAAGAGGGGTGGAACAATGGGTAGAGAGGAGGTGGAACAGAGAAGAAGCATCACATAGCTTTGATGACACACATTGAAACTGAAAACTCTGCTTTTTACTCCAAAAGTATGCCTAGCACAGCAATCTTGGTATTTATTCAAGTGATTTATACAGCTCTCTCCCTGAGGGCATTTTACATACATTAGCTCAGAAATACTTATGACAAGGTAAGCTGATATTATATTGCTTTGTTTGCAAAATGTGGGGGATGGAAGAGAGTTGGAGAATGAGCCTAGAAGGCCACCCAGCAAGCTTTGAGTCTGTGGTGAAATTTGAAACAGCATTTTATCAGCTAAAACAAATAAAAGGAAGGATCCTTTCCACACTGTAGGTAGTTAATTGAAAGGAAAGCGTTGTCAGGGGATGTTGAACTGGCTGCCTCTCTAAAAAGCATTTTAAAACATATAAGTAGATGAAGAAAGCTAGTGTGGTGTATTGGTTTGAACGTTGAAGTAGTACTCTGGGAGGCCAGGGTATGGATCCCTGTTTGGCCGTAGAAACCCACTGGGTGACCTTGGAGAAGTCACACTCTCAGAGGAAGGCAAGGGCAAACTCCCTCTGAACAAATCTTGCCAAGAAAATCCCAGGATAAGATTGCCTTAGGGTTGCGATAAATCAGAAGTGACTTGAAGGCACACCACAACAACAGCAAACCTAGATGAAGGGCAGGTCTAGTGGTAGATGTAAAAGGCAGTCAAAGACATGCAATGTGTAGTTATGGGGCTGCAAATGGACTCCTAAAGAAGTTTTTATGTCTTTCAAAACCATTAGAATCTCAGAACAACCTTATTTTGGCCAAAAAAAGAAGATGAATTTCAGTTTCCACACACCTCTAAAAACAGGTTGCAAAGCACTGTTTAACATCAAGTGTACCCATTTTTGAGAAACAGAAATGGATGTCTGGACACTTTTTGTTTTCATTTTTGGTAGCCCATTTGGCCCCAGAGGATCCTGGAATGTAAAAGCAGCTCTTGGGCCTGCCACAGTTGCCCAACTTGGGTTTACCAGTAGGTACAGCAATATGAACCAAGCTGCTAGTGTAATCTGAGGCAGGCCCCAGGATCTCTTCTAATATTGTGGAAGAAACTTGATCATGGTGATCAGATTGTTCTGCTGATACTTGCAGTCCAGTGTTTTCCAAGAGGGCCTTGCTGTACTGCAAGAGGGAATAGGTCACACCTTTTGGAACGTGCAGGAGCAGCCAAAAAACTGGAGCCAATTGGACCTACAGTGGACTCCTTTGGCTAGGAATTGCCAAGTTTCTACCATTAGGAATTGTGTATCTTCCAAAAGTTGTGTAGGTGAGGGAACCTCTAGAGGTACAAACTTGTTGCACCTTGATGCTAGAAAGGATTTGAAAAGCTGCTTCTGTCAAACAAAACAAATTAAAAAAAAAAACCTCCCCCCCCCCCAAACCCCTGTCTTTACAACTGTTAAATGTATGGAGATCTGAATGTTTAAAAGCTGGCCATCTCTTAACTACCAAATCCTGGAGCCAAGTGTAGATAATGTATGGATTGGGAGCTTTAGCTTGGCAAACTCAGGCAGCTGACACACTGCAGAAATAATGCAGTTTGATACCGCTTTAACTGCCATGGCTCAATGCTATGGAATTCTGGGATTTGTAGTTTTGTGAGATATTTAGCCTTCTCTATCAGAGAGCTCTGGTGCCACAAGAAACTACAAATCCCAGGATTCCATAGGATTGAGCTATAATAGTTAAAGTGGTATCAGACTGCATTATTTCTGGAGTGTGTAAGCAGCCTCAGAAAGCGTAATTTTTGAACTTGTGGTGTTTTGGTAAGGCAATATCTTCAAGGGCCTAACTTTCTTAGTAAACAACGGAGCTTGGAGAAGTTACAACTCCTAATATCTCCCAGCCAGTATAGCCAGTGGCTGGGGGATTTTGGAAATTGTCTTCAAAAAAGGGTAATTTCTCCAAGTTCTGGAAAATAAGTATGCAAATTTTCAAATAGTGCCTTGTTCAGTACAGTGTGTGTGTGTGTGTGTGTGTGTGTGTGTTTCCTATGATAGGGTTCCTGTGCCTGTAACAGGCATGACATTTTTAAAAAAAAGGTTGAAGAAGCTTTTCTGGCTGAAGCATCTGCACGTTGTGAAAAGTTTCATCTGAGGGGTTACCATTTGTCCTCCAGCTACTAGGCAGAAAAGTTATACTATAAAAAAAAAAGTCAAGGATCCTAATTGTTTAGGAAAAAGAGGAAGGTAGTATGCTCAGCTTCAATATTTTTTTAATGGAGAGTTGCTGCCACTCAGCATAGATACTGTTGGGCTAAATCAGAGGTGGGGAACCTATGGTCCTCCAAACATTGTTGGACTGTGACTCTCATGATCCCCCAGATATGGTTGTATTAGCTAGGGCTGATGGGAATTGCCTGACATGTGGAGGGTGTCATGTTCCCAGTGACAGAGTTTAATGGATTTATGATCTGATCTGACATAAGATTACTTCATATAAGTCAGAGGATGAAATTTTTCCTTCCCCCCTTCCCCCCCTTTTTTTTACAATGCCCAGAACACCCCATCCAGCTGTGTTGGCTGAGGAGTTCTGGGAGCTGTAGTCCGAAAAAGTATCATTTCCAAACTTTGGGTTACATATAACAAGTTAACTGTTCAATGGATTTGTAATTGGTTGACCGGCCGAACCCAAAGGGTGCTCAGCAGTGGCTCCTCTTCGTCTTGGAAAGATGTGACCAGTGGGGTGCCACAGGGTTCTGTCCTGGGCCCAGTGCTATTCAACATCTTTATCAATGACTTAGATGAGGGAATTAGGGGCATACTTATCAAATTTGCAGATGACACCAAATTGGGAGGAGTAGCTAATACCCTAGAGGACAGGATCAAAATTCAGAATGACCTGGATAGACTGGAGAGCTGGGCCAAAGCTAACAAAATGAAATTCAATACGGAGAAATGTAAAGTACTGCATTTAGGGCGGAAAAATGAAATGCATAAATATAGGATGGGAGAGACCTGGCTGAATGAGACTATGTGCGAAAGGGATCTAGGAGTCCTAGTAGACCACAAGTTGAACATGAGCCAACAGTGTGATGCGGCAGCTAAAAAGGCCAATGCAATTTTGGGCTGTATCAATAGAAGTATAGTGTCTAGATCAAGGGAAGTAATAGTGCCACTCTATTCTGCCTTGGTCAGACCTCACTTAGAATACTGTGTCCAGTTCTGGGCACCACAATTCAGAAAGGATATTGACAAATTGGAGCGTGTCCAGAGAAGGGCAACTAAAATGGTGAAAGGTCTGGAAACAATGCCTTATGAGGAGAGACTTAGGGAGCTGGGTATGTTTAGCCTGGAAAAAAGACGGTTTAGAGGCGATATGATAGCCCTGTTTAAGTATTTGAAGGGATGTCACGCTGAGGATGGAGCAGGCTTGTTTTCTGCTGCTCCAGAGACTGGAACACGGAGCAATGGGTGCAAGCTCCAGGAACAGAGATTCCACCTCAACATGAGGAGGAACTTTTTGACAGTCAGAGCTGTTCGGCAGTGGAACACACTCCCTCGGAGCGTGGTGGGGTCTCCTTCCTTGGAGGTCTTTAAACAGAGGCTGGATGGCCATCTGTCGGGGATGCTTTGATTGTGATTTCCTGCGTGGCAGGGGGTTGGACTGGATGGCCCTCGTGGTCTCTTCCAACTCTGCAATTCTATGATTCTATGATTCTATGATTCTATAAGGAGGGATGGGGAGAAGTCCTTTTGTAACCTTTTTGGCTTTTTAAAACAAGCATTTGCTTCCAGAGATTATGTTTGATGACTACATATCCAGAAACCAATTCTGAAACCTCCAGACTTCAAATGCTTGGCCTAAGAGGGTTTAACATAAAGAGAGAGATTGAGAAACAGCCAGCTTCTACCCCCTTTTAAAGCTTATGCCTACATCCTACCTGGATAGGCTGATTCTGTGATGCCAAGACAGGAAACAGAGATTTCTGGTCTGGAATCTGAATGAGTTGCTTAAGAAACTAGTGCATGGGACTGCTGACCATTGCTATGTGAAAGAGCTTGACAAACTGGGAACTGGACTTATGTCCTGGTGGAGAGTAGGAAATTAAGGCCAGCTTTTCCTTCCAAATCTGCATCTGTGATCAAATTTCCTTTCCCAGTGGCCAATTTCTCCCTCCTCCTCCTCCACTTTTTCATGGCGCTTCTATGTTCCAGTGACCTTATTAAAAAAAGGCTTTCTTTGCATCTGGCTTCATTCAAGATGTTTTTATTTGCTCCCATTTAAATTCAACACTTTGAGAGAGAGAGATTTAAATTTTTGTAAAGCAGGCCAAGCCTACTTCCCCTGCCCCAAGCAGTTTCCATAATGGGCACCAGAAATGCAAACATGTCTGAACAATATTATGCAGCTCGGTCAGACAGGCGGGAGAAGGAGGGAGGCAGCTGAAGGCAAAGCTCATCCCACAATTCCACAAAGTATGTGGCCATTTATTTAAAATGACCTAGTTCTGTAGCCTAGCAAACCTAACTAACTTCTGGTCAGCCCTGTAGAAGGGCATCATGAAATTGCTAAGGCTAACATTGATGTTGGCCAACCAAGCAAAAGCCAACAAAAATATTGGAGTGTATATACAAGTTTACAGTTTTGAAGCTGTTTCAGTTGTCCTAGCTCCCCCTTAGAATCCAGCGTGGTGTAGTGGTTTGGATGTTGGATTATGATTGGAGACCAGGGTTTGAATCCTCACTCGGCCATGGAATCCCACTGGGTAACCTTGGCAAGCCACACTCTCTTAGCCTCAGAGGAAGGCAATGGCAAACCCCCTCTGAATAAATCTTCCCAAGAAAACCCTGTGACAGGTTTTCCTTAGTTGCCATAAGTTGGAAATGACTTGAAGGCACACAACAACAACAGCTCCCCCATCTCCAAGAATTGTGGGAGCTGTAGTTGTGTAGTCTAAAGCTTGATGCAGAAATATGAGATAGTATTTTTTTAAAGAAGTGGATTTCATGCTGCAGGTAGAAGACTGCATTTTTTAGTGTTGCCTCAAAAGAGAGGACTAGCACAGCAAGGAGTAGACAGTACTAGAACCTTTCTCTCTGGTGGGCCTGAATCAGTGATGGTTGGGGTTAAGTCTGAACTTTACAGGATCTATTCAAGATGTGAACCTACTGCATTTTGGTCATAGGATTCAGCATGTTAGATAGCTCCTTTAAAGTTTGAACTAAAACCGGAAGCAGAGTCACTGCCCTACTGACATGGAAGGCACCATCAGTTACTGGATAGACTTGTTGTTTATACTGTATATTATTTACACTTCCAAAGGGATTTGCATTCTGCCACCTCAGGATTTTATCATTTAGGACTGTCATCAGCACTGGCGTAGCTGTTGGACCCTCAGTGTTCCCAAAGGACTCACCCAGAGTTTGGAAAAGTCACATTTTCAGACTGAAGCTCTATGACTCCCCCCAGCCTGTGACTGCAAGACATTCTATGAGTTGCAGTCCAAAAGAGTAACTTCTCTAGGCTCTGGGTATATCCGTGTTGATGGTTGTCCCATAGGGTTACCAGGTCTCAGGGCATTGGCTGAAGTTTCAGAGAATCACTCTGCTTTCCCAAGTTTTCAGATAGGGAGATAAATCTCAGAATTAGCAGCACTGGAGAAGTGGAGCTTGGATTTTGTATATGAGTTGGCTTTAAAGCAGGGGTGGGTAACTGCAGAGGGGGCAGCAGTCAGTTTTCACCTCTGCACCACTAGCACTCAACAGACTGCCCCAGCAAGTCTGAAGCAACTAGAAGTGACTGATTTTGGCTAATTCCTGGCCATTTTTTTTTGCTTTTGGGGGATATATTGAGAGTGGGGGAACTGCTGCATTTTGTAGTGGTTTTGAGGTGTGTGGAAGCACTGGGAGTGTGGGGAGCCTCAGCATGGTTTCAAGGTGCCACACTTTGGGGCCCCAAGGGCTGCATATAGTCCACACACTGACATTGGCCCACCTCTGCTTTAAAGCTTGGGCATGCATTTCCACCCATTCCCAGGTGCCATGTTGGCTCTCTGGCTCATCACAAAAGATGCTTGCATATGTGTTGCACTTGTTGAGTTATGCACTTGTGTGCCAAAAATGCATCAGTGAGGTAGAGGGGACTGGGGATAGAGTCAATAATTGTATGTGCTTGGACCCATTGGAAGCAAGGCATGGAGAAGAGGAGTAGCATCACAACGTGTGAGCCTTCTTGTGGTTCACAAAACCTGGCAGTGCAGGGCCTGTGGGTGTGCAAAACCTCCATGTGGGTTGGTGCTGAGCCTCCCATAACCCCCTGCAGGAGTCCAGGACCTGGAAATATTCCACATGTTTTCATGTGCATAGCATAGGGTCTGAAAACAGACTGCATGTATCATGTGTGGTGAATCTGTGTGGGATCCAGTGGAAATGGAGGCAACTGCTGCAGCTCCTGGATGCTTTTTGCTGCCTTTTTGTTGAATGTCAACCATCACCTTATTCCCAAGTTCTGGGTTACCAAATTACCTAGTTAACTGGGTTTTACCAGATTCTGGGCCTGTTTGCCTGGTTTCCTTTCATGCCTACTTCTAGAGTAAGCTGGCTCAGAAACAATTCTTCCCCACTCCCCATCCTTACCTCAGCTCTAGCCCATCACAGGGACTCATACTTGTTACATTACAAAGTCTCAGATTTTGGCCCTGAAATCTCAGGGAACAGGATGCCGCTGACTTGGCAACCCTTCCTTAGGAACCTTTGCACTAGGCATTTGGGACTTTTAATTTCCCATAATGCTTTGGAGCAATGCACTGTTTTGCAAGCTCTGTGGTAAATTTAAAACTGCCTCCTGCTATCAGATAATCCTGCTTCAGGGATCCACCAACCTGAGATATTTTGAGAAGGGCCCCTCATTCTGCAGCTTCTCATTCTAAACTACCGTAGAGCTGCCTCATCCTGCTGTATCTGTAAGCAAAGGCAAAGGGTGCTGAATTTCTTAACAAGAGTTTCCTAGAACAACAATTCTCAGCAGAGTTGTTGCCACATTGCAGCTTGGATTGGAGGAATAACTTTCATCTTCTCTCAAAAATCTGGACTATAAGGCCATCTGTTACTCTTCTTCCAACCTGTTCCGTGCCTTCATTCTTCTTCTTTACCTGTTGCATAACAGCCAGAGCTCTGCTCACAACAGCAGGAAAGTGTGTGTGTGTGAGTGAGTGAGAGAGAGTAAGAGAGAGAGAGAGATGACAGGGAAATGCTAAGAGGAGTTGTCTCTTCCAATAGCAAGTGGAGTTAAGGGATTTGTCTGGTGTCCCGGATATGAGAAAAAAATGTTCATACCCAGAGTATCTAAGCTGGGAGCTATGATAATGAAACTGCTTTTGAAATACTAAGGATTCAATCTTATACATGACTACAACTATGGCTGGTCAATTTTCTGCCCCAGGACTCTTCAAGGGCCACCTGGACTGTCAAAAATGCCCCACAACTAGAAGTGGCCAGAAAGCCATTTCTGGTTTTGAAAAATTATTGGCCAAGATCCTGCATCATCAGATGTAGCTATGATGATGGAGCTCTATAGTCACTACTTCTGTCACCACCACCAAACTATCTCTTAAGCCAGGCAGCACCCCAATGCAAGGGGTTTCTGTGGCTGCAGATCAGGGCCCTGGGAAACAGTAACTACAGTGCTGTCCTGGTTGCAGGGCATGCTGAGATGGGCAGGTGGAGAGACCCTTCCGGGTTCTACTGCAACTGCTTGTCTCAATACAACCAGCATGTCTATCTGCAGTGCCTCAAAAACCCTTAGGTTATGGTGCTGCCTGGTTTAAGAGGTAGGTTTTTGGGGTCACATTCAGTCATTAAGGACTGTAAACGTGAATCCCAGAAGTTACAAGAAAAGCTGGCTTATGATCTCGTAAATGCTGAACAGGATGCCAGCTGTTATATTTTAAATGTTAAACAGCGCAAAGAGGCCTGGCAACCTGTTTAAAAATTGTATAGCCACTTCTGAACGCTCCCAGGAGAGGCAGTTCACCACTTTTTGGCCAGAAAAGGGAGTTAGGAGGGGTCCAGGGAGTCTGGAGGGCTCAAGGGCCACATAAAGTTTTGGGGTGCTCCAAGGTCATGCTTTACTCACACTTGTTATTTACACCTATCTGCTGTCCCATATAACTCAATGGCACTTTCTTTTCAATAGACGTGCATATGATAGTGTTGATAGTATAGCTATGGACTGGTATAGTATAGCTGACTTTGGCCCTAAATACCTCCCCCACCCCCATGAAGCCTTGAGAATTAAATACTTCTAAGCCCAGAAATTTGTTTCAAGTACCAGAACTGAATCAAATAAAGTCTTTCTGTATAAAAATCATGGTTATCCCAAACTTTCAGGAACCTATTTTAGTGGAGGGGAGTGTTCAGGGGTCAAATCATTTTGTTGTTGCTCTTTAAAAACAACTGGAAATCAGAACTCTTTGACAATCTATTATTGCAAATCCTAGATGCTGATTTGCCTTCTGTTGACTCCAGTTTTATGTAATGCTTTCCCCCACCTCCCTCAAAACTGTCGTCAGCTTAATAACATTAATAGTTTGTTTCTTGTTTGCAATATTGATTTTATGAGACCATTGGGATGGGCCATTTTAATGAATTTTAATACTGTTTTATATCATAGTCAGCTATATTAAGAACTGCATAAGCAATGCACAGCAGGACAGAAATTAAAACAACAAATGAATATACAAATAGATGCTGGAATGAAAGTCTAGCCTATAAAACCTGGTCAGATAATATCTGGATCAATCCAAATGGCTCTCTCTCCCTCCCCCCCTCTCTCTGTGTGCACCCACATGTACATTTGTGTTTATGTCACATTCTTCTCCTTGACATCTAAATCTTGCATGTGGAAATGGATTTCTGCATGAGGTACTTTTTCAAACAATTCTCTCCATGAATTCTGAGTTGGTATATGCTTTTATGGCAATTATTGTAACCCATTTTCCTTTCACCCTCCCCCAAATTAAACATTGGCTGTATAGTCTCTCTCAAGGTTTAAACTTCCTCAGACAATTCAGCCAAAAAGACGTTTTCCGTGTGCCCAAAGGCTCCCTTTTAAGAGCAGGTGGTCAGAGCCATGCAAATTAAACTGGTGAAGGTTTTTCCTATTATATTCTCTCTTTGTTAAAAAAAAAAAAGCCTCACTAGGGGCCTGTCTACACTGCAGAAATATAGCTGTTTGACACTACTATTTCCCCCATAGTTCTATCCTATGGGATCCTGGTATTTGTAATTTGGTAAGGTATTTAGCCTTTTCTGTCAGAGAACTCTGGTGCCTCACTAAACGACAAATACCAGAATTCCATAGGATGGAACTATGGTGGATAAAGTGGTGTCAAACTGCTATATTTCTGCAGTGTAGACAGACCCTAGGTCAATGTGAAACAACAGGCTGAGGGGAAAGTTACTTTTAAAAGTAATTGGTTGCAGTTATAGTTTGGAGGCCTCAGAAGTTGTTAGTTTGAAGGCCTCAAAAGTTATTAGTGAACTGTTATAGTTATGATGGCCAGGATTCAGTAAAGGACTTGCACCTTGGAAAGTTCATTTATGTTGGCAGGATATAGAATTTAGCAGTTTCTCAATGTCCATGTCCAGCAAGGGGCTGCTGTGATATTACTATGTAAGGGAGCCGGTGAAGAGACTGATGCGCACCAGGACTGATGCACATTGAAACACTGGCTAAGGAGTGCCACTATACAGTGGTAGAGCCCAGTGCATATTGAACCCTCCTGAGGGTGCCTTGTTACACATCTTGGCAATTCCCTAGGAGGGTTCCTTAGTGCCTCTGTTAAGTAGCTATGTGTAAATACGCAACATAGACTGTGATATAGAATCATGGGCATTTTTTTTTAAAAAGTAACTCTCTCCCACTTCTTAAAAATAACTAAATAGATATATATATTTTGTAAATGTGGAAGGAAAACATTTTTCATTCATTGAGACAAAGTACAGCACAAGCTGGCATATTAAACCAAGTAATGCATCATATTGTGAAGGAGGGAAAGACCTGACAGCTTTTATATCAGTGGGTTGGTGAATCAGTGGGGGCTTTTCATTTGAATTTTAAAGGAGCTATCCAAAGTACTGAATGCTGTCCACAAAATAGGTTTAACACCTTGGATATCTCATTTAAAGTTCAGAGTACAACCCAGAGCAGATACACCACCCCAACTGCCAAGGAAACCACCAAGGGCATAGCTTGTGGTCTGGAACAGGGAACAGGAGCATTCCATTTTCATTGTTGTTGTTTGCCTTCAAGTCATTTCTGACTTATGGTGACCTTAAGACCATATCATGGGGTTTTCTGAGGCTGAGAGTATGTAACTTGCCCAAGGTCACCCAGTAGGTTCATGGTTGAGCAGGGATTCAAACCAGAGTCATGGTCCAACATCCAAACCACTATGCCACACTGGCTCCATACTCCAGTATTTTGTCTCAGGTCCCACTTGTCAGTATGACTTCAATTGTTTATGGCTTTCTCCAAAGTGTGGTAGAGTCTTCTTCTTTTGAGGTTTTTAAACAGAGGCTAGATGGCCATCTGTCGGGAATGATTTGATTGTGTATTCATGCATGGACTGGATGGCCCTTGAGGTCTCTTCCAACTCTATGATTCTATGAGTTGTAGTTTGCTAAGGAGGTTGAGAATGCCATTATTGAAAGGGTAATTAAAAAAAAATAAGCATTACAGGTCGCCTCCCATATCTGCAGGAAATACATTCCTAGACTTACCATGTATAAGTGAAACAGTGGATAATAGCAAACCCTATTAAAATAAAGGACTTCCTGTACAAACATACTATAGAGTTGCATTGGAGGACCTAGTGATTCCTAGAGAGGACACCTCTTTAGGCATTTTCCAGCTCAACTCTATGGTATATGTTCCCTATTTTGTGTTCCTCGGATAACTGAAACAGTGGATATTGTTTCTGAGGATACGGTGGAGGTGCAGCCTGTATTTTAAAAAAATCCACTAGTCCACCTCACAGAACTACAGTTCCCAGGTGTCCCTGGACAGAGAAAGAGCAACTGTTGAAATGGTTAATGTTTGTAGAGCAGGCCTTGACAAGTCTCTTGGCTGGAGTTCTGGAGGACAGGCTCTCTTTTGAAGAATTAGAGCCTTTTCCTAGAAAAAAAGCAAACATTACAGGTTAAACTGAAAACAAACAATGAGCAGAAGGGGGTGGGTGGAGGACAAAGAAAACAGTAAAGACATTTAATAACTACTGGTTTCAGACTTTAACCCTGCAGGCAAGAGGAGGAAGGAAGTACCTCATACTAGGAAGATAAATTACAGGAGACATGGCCTACATTTCAGTTTCCCCATACATATCTCTCTAGCCACAACTTTCCTATTCAAAATGTTAAGAAAAGACACAGCTTCAAAACTGAGGAATCAGGTCATGCACTGAAGAATAACCAGCATCCTTCTATTTAAACATGAGGAACAAAATGGCCCCAGTCCAGAGATAGTTGTACACATAAGGGGTTGGAGCCACACTTTCCCCATGCTTAAGGAAGACTCATTGAAATCAAGGGGACACATTCGTCACTATTAAGTGTCATAAATTTCACGGAACCTATGACTTAAGACTGGAGCCAAACCAGTGTTGTTATGTGAAATCTGCCCATTATGAGAATGTCATTATGTGAAATCTGAAAAACCCAGGGTTTCACAATTGTTATTACAATGACTGAAACCCACAACATGCAGAACTTGGAACATTCAGGAGTAATAGTTCAGCATTATATACGTACAACAGAACTCAGTAGCTGAAAACTTTTAGATTTATTTTCTAGCATTTCCAATTAAAACAGGGGTGGGCTACTTTTTTCTCTTTTTTGGTGGTGGTGGTGGTAGGGAGAACAATACTGCAGAAAGCTTTGAGAGCCACCAAAGTGCACATTGGATGCCAGTGGAGTGGCTGGGACTTTAATATGCACACAAAGCACACCCATCAGTGAGTGTCTTGATAAAGATCTTGATAAAGACTGCTGTTTCCTCACTGACAGTAGCAGGCTAAACAACAGCCTATCCAAAAATGTAGAAGCTTCTTTCCCAGCCAACTCCTGGCTGTAGTAGGTATGGGCACAAAATTCAAGAAGGATATTGAGAAGCTGGAACATGTGCAGAGGAGGGCAACCAAAATGGTGGGAGGTCTGAAAGCCATGCCCTATAAGGAGCGGCTTAGGAGCTGGGTATGTGTAGCCTATAGAGGAGAAGGTTGAGAGGTGACATAACCATGTTTAAATATTTGAAGGGATGTCATACTGAGGATGGAGCAAGCTTGTTTTCTGCTGCTTCAGAGACAAGGACATGGAGCAATGGACTCAAACTACAGGAAAAGAGATTCCACCTAAACATTAGGAAGAACTTCCTGACAGTAAGAGCTGTTCAACAGTAGAATATTCTGCCTCATAGTGTGGTGGAGTCTCCTTCTTTGGAGGTTTTTAAACAGAGGCTGGATGGCCATCTGTTGGGAGTGCTTTGATTGGGTACTGCTGCATGGTGGGGGTTGGACTAGATGGCCCTTGTGGTCTCTTCCACCTCTATGATTCTATGATTCTATGACTTAGACAACAGTTCCCAGAAACACCCAGTCAGCATAAAGGATGCGGGGAGTTGTAGTTAAAAAAAAGTAAGTTTGCCAAGCTCTGTCTCCCCCGCCCATTCTAAAAGTGTGATTCCCCACCTGTGCAGTCTGAAAGGAGTACGATCTCTCCTTCCACTTCAAGAATTCCACCTCATTATGCTGAACACATAGACCATGTTTTGGATAGCAAGGTTGAGAATGTATTTTAGGTGAGAGAGACTACCAAATTGACTGTGTTGAGCTAGATTGTGCAGCCAGCAAAGCACACTAGCCTTACTTCATAGTTAGTATCTGTCTACCAGCTCCTGCTGATCCCACTTCTGGCTTTACCTTTAATTGAGAAAGGAACGCCAGGCTTTGACTGCTCTGACTCTGTGAAAGATGATTGCGTACACGGAACAGCCTGTCCTTACCAATGCAAGAGAGTAATCATGTATGTAGAGCAACATATCATTTTCAACTTGAAGTAAGAAACATTGGGAAAGCACAGAAGAGGCCTTTGGTGCTAAAGAGGAAATTTTGTAGACAAGATGCAAAATTAGACAAATGCTATACAAATTATAAGCACTCAGTTGCCTGAAGCACTGGTGGCTGATGGCTTCCATGTCACTGGGGCAGTGAATCTGCTCCAGGCTTTGGTCTGTTCTTCAAAGGGACTATCCAAGGTGCTGAACTCTATCCCTCAAATAGATTCAGATCTTGGATAGCTCTTTAATAACTCAGACTAAAACATGGAATGGATTCAGTGACCTGAGGGATTATCAGTATCAGAGGCATGTTGCCACCCCACTTACTAGTACAGGTTTGGTCTTCCTTCTTTCCAGCCCTCACTTTCCTAACACTGGACTCTTTTAAGATTAGATCACGGCACACGTGGCCTTAGATTATCAGAGATCATCAGATGATTTTTCTTAAGAAATCACTATTCCAAGCCTTTTTTGCTGATGGGCCCAGCCTTACCTAACCTGATGATGCTAAACCACTTCTCACAATGTTCCATGGAGGGGACCCTGTTTGGTTTTATTCAGAGGAGCTGGCACAAGGCTGGAGGTTCTGGCAAGCAGTTATGTTTCAGTCCGCCAGTGCTGCTCATCCTCAAAGCAAGAGCACTATGGAACTCTTTTCCATTTGTTCGCAGAGATCGATAATTTGATACAGACCATGGTGGGCGTGGGAGCGTGCGCTTAACAGCATGACATCTCGACCTTGCAGCTGCAAATAAGTTCAACAATGAGAGAGCACGAGAACACACACACTTACACACACATGCACACTGGGGAGAAATCATGTTTGCTGTATCAAAATATTAAGCTTCAAATGCCCTGAATTCACAGCATCCTGCATTTGCGGTCTCTTTCAAAAATAAAAATAAAATAATGTCAAACTTACCAGATGTGCTCTCTTGACACTTCCCTTCCTGGCTGCCAACATCTGGTTATTCCACTGCTGGAATTGCATATAACCTAAAAATCCATGGCCAAGAATCTTTGCAGCTGAAATTCACTTTCATACTTTATGCCATGAATTTTTCTCCTTGCCTTCCTTTCATCTTGTTTAAAAAGCTATATTCTGGAGCTAATTGGAACTCAACATGGGGATCAGTAGTGTCAGGGTACCTGTTGAAGTGCAAAGTGTCAGGATGTAGGTCTGAACTTCAGCATTTACATCTACAGAGGCCCACATGATTTTGGGTTGAAGATAGCTGTTTGAAGTCTTTGCTTGGCATTCAACCACCAGAAGGGGAAAAAACAAAACAAAAAACAGTCCATGCAGTAAGAATGAGTTTGTAGCAAACTTCCTTAGTAACAATTTCTGAAAGGTAATGTCAACAGGCTTGATAAGAAAGGGAAAATAAGTCATTACTGATTATTTTTCTACAGTATTGACTATAAATAGAGGCGAGCTGAATCACTTGGGAGAAAACTGATGATGGCAAATAGCGTTAAAATTAATGAGACAGAGGGTTCAACACTGTTGCAAGAACTCAGAAAAACAATTTGCTTTGTGAAAGAAAGAATTAAAAGAAGAGCTGAAAGGGGACTGGAAAGCAGCCTTGAAGTCTATTGAAGATAAGAATCAGAAGCTAAACAACACAGTTTGGGAGATGTGAGAAATGGCAAATGAAGCTTTAGAAGCAAGCATGGTTAATGCAGAGAAAATCTACACCTTGAATAAAATTGTGCAAAAGCTTCCTATATTGTTGGAGAATGCAGAGAACAGAAAGAAAAACAGGAATTTATGCAAAGGCAGGATCAAAGAATGAGCAGAAGGTACAGATATGATAGGCTTTTTAATACACTGGTGGGCAGGCATCTATCTAGAGCTGAAGATTCAGTCTTTCTGATATTGAAAATGCATATTGTGGGATGACTCCTAGAGCCAGAAAAGAGTATAGATTAAGTGACATAATTGTAACTTTTGAATGTTATGAAGTTAAGAACATTTTTTTTGAAAGCAGCACAGGATCTTCCTAATATAGCCCCCCTCATATCTGTGGAACAAACAGCCACAGTTTCAGTATCCATGGCTGAAAATATAGGGACACATACCATAGAGTTCCTAGAGAGGTATCCTCTCTAGGAATTGCTAGGTCCTCCAATGCAACTCTATCGTATATTTGTATCTGATGTCCTTTATTTTAATAGGGTTGGCTATTATCCAGAGTTTCATTTATAAAAAGGAGGAATGTATCTCCCACAGATACGCCCCCCCCACTGAGCTGTATACAATAATGGATATACAATGTTTTTCTATCAAGATTTGGGCAGAAAGACTTCAAATAAAAAAGAGCATTTTGCCCAATTACAGAAAAGTTAAGAGAAGCAAACATTTCTTATAGATAGAGCTACCCTTTTAAATTCATTATATGATACGAAAATTAAACATTTTCAGCAAACAATAATGTAGAAGCTATTAAAATGTTGGAAACACTGAAGATGTGGTCTTCGTGGTGTTCAAAAGACTTACAAGAGGAAGGAAATAAGCATTTTCAACCATGCATAGAGGAATGGAGATGAAAAAATAAAAAGCTAGACAGCAGACATAAGCAAAAGATTGAAGCTCAATCAACAACCATGGAGCTTTGGCTTCGACTACATTAAGAGATGTACTTTATCTAAATCATGTATAAAAAACAAGCTGGAGAAATTTTGCAAACCAGTTAATGTAGATAGGTAGTATACTAATTAGATGATAGTTAAAATAGTTCTGCTTAAATTTTGCGGTCTCTAGTTTTTATTTTTTCAGATTTTTAATTGTAGCAGGGAATATTGGGGGAGGCTTAAATGTTGTACTGGACTCCCAACAAGATCGGAGCAATTTTGAAGGAATGGTGGAGAAGGATAGAAATGTTAAAAACAAACTGTTTCATGTTCTTGAATCCTTTTCCCTGATAGATACCTGAGAACGTATAATCCTGCTACTAAGGATTATAAGTTTTATTCTAATAGAGTCTCATCTTATTCAATAATAGATTTTGTTTTGGCCTTCACATCTTTAAAGAGTCCAATCTATGAATCGTCCATTGGTCAAATGTATACATCTGATCACTCACCTATGATAACAAATTTTCAGTTTAATGCTAGGCCTCCTATACCATCTACTGGTGTTTTAATGGAGAGTTGTTAAACAATAAGTGTTTTATGGATAATATAGCGAGAGTGCTAAAATTGTACCCTGAAGTTAAGGAAGCCCTTGATATGGATTATAGGATTGTTTGGGATGCTATGAAGGCTACTATTAGGGGTGTCATAATAAAGGAAGATTCAATACAATGTAAATGTAAAATGACATGTATAAAGGATCTACAAAGTGATGTAAAAAAACTAGCAGAAAAACATAAACATGATATTAAAAAGTGTATAAACAACTACAGGCAACGTGTAATGAATTAGACAATTTAGAGATTGGCAAAATTAAGAAAGCTCTCTTATATGCAAATCAAAACTATTATGAGCATGGCAATGAGAGTTCTAGGCTGTTGGCAGGTGCTTTATGCTCCAGACAAAGGAAATAAGATAATATAAACTTTAAAGGATAACACCAGTCATGAAGCTTCGGATGGGCAGGTTATACCCCAAACATTTTCAGACTGCTATTAAGAACTGTATTTTTCAAAGAATGTTAGCATAGATGGCATTAAAAACTATCCTAGTGAAATTCACATTAAGCGTTTCTCCTCTACATATAGAGAAGAATGAAACACAAAAATTTCCGAAGAGGAGGTAAAGCAAGTAATTAGGCAGTTAACTATAACAAAGTCCCAGGACCAGATGGCTTTTCATCAGCCTTTTATAAGAAATTTTCTGATTTTCTGACAGCTAGACTGACTAGACTGTTTAATAATATTTTGGAGAGTGAAAGCATCCATATTCATGGCAAAATGCCAGAGTTATAGTAATTCCAAAACCAGGAAAGGATAGCAGAATCATGTTGTCCAGTCTCTCTACTGAATTAGGACCAAACATTGTTCAGTGCAATATTAGCAAGAAGATTGATGAATATTATCTCTGATGGTGTGCATCTTGATCAGTAAGGTTTTGTTTATGGTTGCCATAATTCAAACCTGATTAGATGAATGCTTAATATTGTGGCACATAGCAAACTTCACAGAAGACCATGTGGGATATACAGTTATCCCTCTGTATCCACGGATTTGGTATTCACGGATTTAAGTATTCATGGCTTGAAAATATTCTTAAAAAAATAATAATCCAAAAAACAAACCTTGATTTTGTCATCTTATATAAGGGACACCATTTTGCTATGCCACTGCATATAATGGGACTTGAGTATTCACAGATTTTGGTATCCACGGGGGGTCCTGGAATCAAACCGCAGCGAATATGAAGGGACAACTGTATACATTAGATGCCTAAAGGCTTTTGATTGTCTTGAATGGTCCTTTCTTTTCAGAGTTCTTGAGAAATACAACACTGGTGACATTTAAAAAAAAACTATACAAAAGTTATATCATATTTCAACAGCTACTATGACAGTTAACAACTGTGATTTCTCCAGTTTTTTCATTATCTCATGGTACTGAAGCATGGATGCCCACTATCTCCACACCTGTACATTATTTCATTAGAATTTCTAGTTCAAGCATTAAGATACAACCCAGAAGGACAGGTTGCTTACCTGTAACCATAGATCTTCAAGTGGTTTTCTGTGAATTCACACAGCTGGGGTTATTCCTGCACCTGCGCAGAGCATTCAGAACCTTCTGGTATCGCTAGGCAGAATGTGCTTTGCAACATTTTGGCGGTAACTCCGCCTCTTCTAACGATCCCTTTAAAAGGCTCTCCTGCCTAATTCCCCTCAGTTCCTTGAATGAAGCCGCAGTCAGCAGCTTGAGGAACATTAAAGCATATATGCCATGTAAGGACATAGAGGGGAGGATGGGCAGGTCTGTGTGAATTCACAGAAGACCACTCAAAGATCTATAGTTACAGGTAAGCAACCTGTCCATCTTCTTCTTGGTCTCTGTGAATCACACAGCTGGGTAGACTAGCAAGTTTTCCCCCAGGAGGCGGGTAGGTCCTGTTCATCAGTAGACAAGGACAACACTGTGTATTCAAACAACACATGGATTTATTGACAGCACATTCTTTAAGAAATAAGTAAATCATTACCAATCAGTTAATCAAACTTACTCATTGAATGGAGAACAAAAGTACAGCCCTCCCAAATGCAGCCTCGTTTCTAGAACGAGTGTCTAGTCTATAATGTGAGATGAAGGTCAGAGGTGATGACCAGGTGGCAGCGCGGCAGACGTCCTCTAGGGGCACCCCTGAAAGAAAACCCGCTGAAGTGGAGACAGCCCTTGTGGAGTGTCCATGAACCCAAGGAGGCAATAGTTTCTTAGCAAGTTCGTAGCAAAGGGCAATGGTCGAATCACCCACTTTGAGAGGTGCTGCGATGAGATCGGTGCACCCCGCTTCGAGTCTGCATAGGAAACAAATATCTGAGGTGATTTACAGATTGGAGCAGTTTGTTGTATGTAGAACGCGAGCGTCCTCCGCACGTCCATGGAATGTAGAGTACGCTCAAATTTGTCCTTTGGGTTCTGCATCAATGCAGGTAGAACGATGGGCTGGTTGAGGTGGAAGCTGGATACCACTTTGGGCAGAAAGGAAATGTCTGGTTTGAGTACCACCTTGTGTTTATGGAAGGCTGTGTATGGTGGATCCAACCGTAAGGCACAGTGTTCTCCAGCCCGACGAGCAGAGGTGATGGCGGTAAGAAAGGCAGTCTTCCAAGAGAGCAGACGAAGGTTGTAGCCATGGGCTTGAAGGGTCGCCTCACCAGCTGGGAAAGGACGGGTTCGAGGCTCCAAGCCGGGGTGGGTTCGAGTACCGGGGGATGAAGTTAGATATACCCCTTCAGGAACTTCTTGACTGTTGGATCTTGGAATGGAGAGGGTCGACCCCGAGCTTGGAATTCGACTGAGATCGCTGCCAGATAGCATCTGAGGGAAGATATCAAGAGCCCTGTTTCTGATAGGAGAAGAAGAAATTGGAGGACAACTGGCACAGAACAAGAGTCCACGTTCAGGCCATGCTCAGTTAGGAATGCTTCAAAACGTTTCCATTTGTATAGATAGGATTTGCGGGTAGATGGCTTCCTAGCTGCATCCACAACAGCTTGGACATCAGGTGGTAAAACAGCAGGAGACATGGTTACAGATGGGAGAGGAGTCACAGACGTATCCTCCAGGCTGTCAAGAGAAGCATCTTGAGGTCGGGATGTCTGACCCTGCTGTCCTGAATCGTGAGGAGATCGGGATGGTACGGTAGTTGGATGAAGCGCCGACCAGACAGGTGGAGTAACGGTGTGAACTACGCTTGCCGAGGCCACCATGGAGCGATCAATATTGCGTTTGCTCAGTCCTGACGGAGTTTGGTGATCACTCTTGTAAGGAGTGGGAATGGAGGGAAAAGATAAAGGAATGGCCCTGTCCACCGGAACGGGAATGCATCGCCCCTCGATCCCCGGGATCAGATCCTGGAGCAAAACTGCATGCACTGCTTGTTCTCTCGGGTCACAAAGAGGTCTATGAGAGGAGTTCCCCAACGATGAAAGAGCTCCTGCACCACACGCCTGTTTAGCATCCATTCATGGTCGGGTGACCTGGACCGGCTCAGTCCGTCTGCAAGAATATTCTCCTCCCCTGGAAAGTGGATGGATTGGGGAAAAATGCCTCAATGAACACACCAGTCCCAAATTTGAAGTGCGTATTGGAGAAGCTGCGGGACTTCGTTCCTCCTTGCTTGTTCAGGTAATACATGACAGAGGTGTTGTCTGTCAGTAGGAGCAAGGTCCTGCCCGTCACCAGAGTCTCGAAGGCCTGAAGTGCCTTTTGAACTGCAAGAAGCTCTAGCACGTTGATATGGAGCGTCCATTCTTCTGCATTCCAAACGCCCCGGATATTGTGGGCTCCAAGGTGGGCTCCCCAACCCAGTATGGAGGCATCTGTCATCAGCGACACCTCTGGTTGTGGAGGCTCGAATGGCAGGCCGGACAGTACGTTGCTCGGTATCAGCCACCAGTCCATGGAGCAATTCACCCATCGTTGCATTGTCAAGAGCGTTCTGGGTGAATCTCGCAAACGATCGAATACATTCAGAAACTAGGCTTGAAGTGGTCGGAATCAAAGTTTGGCCAGGCGAGTGACTGAAGTGGTAGCCGCCATGTGGCCCTGTAGAACTTGTACCGCATGAGCAGACAGTCTTCGGGATCAACGGCAGTCGTGGATGAGGGACCGAAGATTGTCGAATTGATCCCGAGGGAGGTATGCCCTCACAGTCACTGAATCCAGTCGGGCCCCTATGAATTGAATGGATTGTGATGGGATGAGATGAGACTTTTCCATGTTGACAAGTCCCAGGGTGTTCAGTACATCTAGGGTGAAAGTAGTGTCCATCTTGAGCTGGTGTTTGGACCCTGAGACCATTAGCCAGTTGTTGATATAAGGGAAGACTATCACTCCCTCTTGTAGAAGAAAGGCGGCCACTGTAGCCATGCACTTTGTGAACACCCTCAGTGCTGTGGAGAGGCCGAACGGAAGGACACGGAACTGAAAGGCATCATCCTCGATCTGGAACACCAGGTACCATCTGTGGGCAGGGTGGATCCCAATGTGAAAGTAGGCATCCTTGAGGTCTATGGACGCAAACCAGTCCCCTTGTTGAAGGAGGGGCAGTATAGTAGCTAGAGTGACCATCCTGAATTTCCTCGGGGCAATGTACTTGTTCACCCCTCTAAGATCCAGGATTGGACGGAGTCCCCTGTCTTTCTTCGTGACAAGGAAGTACCTTGAGAAAAAGCAGAGGTGTCAGAGATCGGGATCGACGGGTTCGATGGCCCCTTCTGGAGCAGTGTCTGCACCTCCTCGAGGAGGGGAGGGTGGCGTTGGTCGTATCTGACTTGTTGGAGGCAGAATGTTGAATTCAATCCAGTAGCCTTGTTGTACAGTCTGTAGCACCCAGTGGTCTGATGTTATTGAGGAGCAGGCATCCTTGAATGATGACAGTCAGTCTCCGAACAGGGGAGTCTAGGAAAAAAGAAATAGTCACAGTGAGGTTAAGGTGAATTAGAACCTCCTTCTGCCATGGTCCTTTGGTTTTTGTCTGGAGGGCAGCCTCTAGCAGGAGGTCGAGCCCTGGCTCCTCACCGACAAAGCCGAAGATGGAGGCTGTTGGAATCGGGAGTGCCTAGATGATTGAGATTAATTTTTTTAAAAAAAATTAAAAAATTAAGTAAAGTTAAATACTTGGGAGTTCAAATGTATAAAAATTTAAATAATATTTTTACCCTGTAAGTATAATATGATAATTAAGAAGTTTAAATGTGATACAATTAAGTGGAATAAATTAAATCTGTGGTTCCTAGGTTGAATATAAGCAATTAAAATGACTATACTTCCAAAACTACTGAATCTTTTTCAGGTAATACCACTAACTGCTCATGATAAGGTCCTGAACAATTGGCAATGTTAAATAAATTTATATTAAATAAAAAATGATCAAGATTACAAACGAGTGTAATGCATACTAAAGTGCAACATGGAGGTTGGGGTATCCTAATCTGTGGGTTTATTTTGATGCCTTTCAATTAAAACATTTTTTGGCAATTATATTGGAAGATGAGAGAAGACCATGAGTCCAACTGGAGTCCAACTTACAAACAGAAAGCTGACTGATGTAATTCGGAAGGACAGCAAAGGGTGTAGCCACTGGGCACCCCTTCCTTCCTCACTTTCAATGGGCTTTAAATGGTGTCCTTTCAATTTGGAAGAACAGCAAAGGGTGTAGCCACTGATCACTCCTTCTTCCCCATGTTAGGTCACGGATCGTTCATTCTTCCCCTCATCCTCTCATCGCCTCATCCCCAATGCAACACTCAATCATTCCCTCATCCCCAACGCAGAAGCTTTAACAAACATTTGAGCCAGCCAATAGCATTGCTCGTGGCGCGAAACTCTAAAGGAAGTATGTCACTGAGGTTGTGAAAAAATGAGTAATCGCATCCTTGATTGACAGCTAAAAAAAAAATATCCCGGGACCATAAACTCGTGTAAACAACAACAACAACAAAAACAGGGTAGTATATAGTGGGAGAAGGTACATATCACGGGATGTAAAACAATGATCCCGGGATCTCCCGGGATCTCCAGTTCAGATACAAAAATCATGTAGACAGGGAGGTACGAATATGGGATCAAGAAGTCCTGGGATGCCCCGTGACAAAAACTACCATCTAACTGGCACCCTGCTGTGAAGGAGTTCAGAAGAAGAAGAAGCTGAGTTCAGAAGGTGTCAGGAAAGCTTGAAGCGGGTGGCAGTGGGTATCAGCATCCTTGTTAATCAAACTGCCTACTTCTTTCATCCTGTGAATGCTACCTCTGCTAAAACCCTGGTGGGTTCCTTTACTTTTATCTGCTCAGACTCTGATACAAGCTTGGGGACCCTCACTGGCCAGCACCAGACAATCCAGCCTCCCTGGAGACTTGAGCACACAAGATCAGTCATTTGATTAAAAAAATAAAATAAAGTTCTACCCTTATGCTGGACAGAGTGGAGAACATGATATATAAGGGGAGCTATGGTAAACACCCGGCAAGAACTTAAGAGTTCAGATGCTAGTTATAAACAACGAATTACTTGTGATTAATTCTTTCCTCCAATAATAGAGCCAAGTTATGTTCCAGTTGTAACTTGCTACTTTTCCACTAACTTCTAAAGTTACTTATACAGTACAGTGACTTGGGTGTGCTCTCACCAAATAGAGGAAGAAGAATGCCCCATGGTTCAAGATCAGTCTCAGACTTTGCATCTTGCTGCTAATTCTGGGTAGGGTTCTTTAAAAGAAATGTAATTAGAAAGCTTATTATTCTGATTACTCCTGAGAAATGGGAAAGCAAAGAGTTACTTTTTAAAAACTGTAAGTACAGTGGTAACTAACTACTACAACAAGTATTGGAACCATACCTGTAACTAATTACTTTTAAAATATTCTTCCAAATTCTTGAAGAGGTGATAAGCCTTCTGCCATGATAAGTACATGCACAAAGAAAGGGAAAATACCATTAAGTAGCCCTCTGGTGCTGGTTTCTAGCAATGACTGATCAACCAACCAGGTGCCTCCTAGCTTACAAATGGGGAGTAAAGATATTAGGTCTCCTCTAGAATTTGTCCACAGTACCTTGAGACCTTGTTTAAGGCCTTTCCCTTTTGCGAGGGTGGGGGGAGTTACAGCCTAAGAAGGTTGCATTCAAATAAAGTTACTTTAAACACAGAGCTTTCATTGCATGCCACTTTAAACTAAAAATAGGACCCACACCCACCGTTTCCTATGCACAAGTGAATATCATTTCAGCTGGGAAGGAGAAAACATAGGATGTAAGAAATGTGCTGCTGGATCAGTCTCTGTCTCTATGCAGGCTAGCATTCTGTCTCCAATAATCAAGTCTGGCCCAATATATTTTGATGCTGATGGAGCAGCAAAGACATGACACTCTCTGCTCCCCGTGTCCAAGTCACAGTGCAGAATACTCAAAACTAGCCAAGTTATGTTGATACACAAAGCAGAGGTCTCACATATCTCTCTCCCCATTCTTGGCAATAAAAATGCAGCAAAATTTAAACTGAATAACTATGCTTTGCTGCCCTTGCTGGGTACTCTAAAATCTGCTGCCCAAGGCTGCTGTCTCACTGAACCTTATAGTAGAGCTAGCTATAACACCTAGATGATTATGTCACAAGAGAAGGGAAGCGGCAGTAAAGTGCATCCCCCCTTGCCTTATTACAGGATGTCAGAGTGATTCAGCTGTTCCAGTCCTGTGGGAGATGGTGGTAAAGGCAAGTTTTTTTGCAAATGAACTTTTCCAGTTAGCAAAAAGACTTGCATTTACCACTGTCTCCCGTGGGACCATAACAGAAGAACAGCTGTAGTACACAGATATCATGCGATAAGGCAAGGCAGGATGTGCTATTCTTGGGCTTTACTGATGCCTTCCTTTCCTCATGCGATGAGGCTCCTAGGATCAGAGGAAAACTGCTTCACTATATGGAGGTTTCTATTGTCAGCTATCATCCCCCCTACCCCTTGTTTAACAATTCTAGTGTTAATCATAGGGCTTTCTTCCAATATACTGTGAACAATGTGTGTGTGCGTGTGTGTGTGTGTGCCTACAAGTCACCTATCGACTTATGGTGATCCCATGAATTTCATAGGGTTTTCTTAGGCAAGGAATAATCAGAGGTGGTTTTGCAAGTTCCTTCCTCTGAAATAGAGCCTACAGCACCTGGGATTTGCTGGTGGCCTCCCATCCAAGTACGAACCAGGGCTGACCCTGCTTAGCTTCCAAGATCAAATGGGATCCTGTGAAGAGGCAGATATGTTAATTTTTATAATGCCCACCCCTTGCAAACACTTAAAAAAAAAACCCAAAGAAGCTTATGTTAAAATTGGGCATTTTCCAGCTACATTACTTCATAATCAATACTGTGTTCATAATCAGACCAGTAGTGTCCAAACAATCAACCAGGTCCATGTTGACTGTAGGGAATGTTCTGGACATTTGAGTCAGGGCCATCTTTGCCATTAGGCAAAATACCTCAGCCAGCTTGTTTGTCATGAAAAGGAGTAAATGGTTAATTAGTTAATTTATTATTATTGTGTTTTTATAGCTAGAGATGGGAAGATACAAGTGGAACTCCTGCTTAAGGTGCCAAAATAACTTGACTGGTCTTAGATGTCACGCAACTTAACTTGGGCTGAGAGGAGGTGTAATTGGCTGCTTTACCTCAGGCTGCAAAATATCTTGGGTCAGCCCTGACTTGGATACCATACAGCAACACGTCACACAAACTATATCCCCACACACACACAAAGAAAAAGGATGAGCATACAACACCAATGGTGTTGAAAGGTACAGACATACATTTTATTAGACACAGGACTCTCTTGAGTTTACAAGCCCTCCCCAAGAACATGGGAAAGTTCCTGTTTTGGACTACAAGTCCCACAATTCCTCTAACCAGTATGGCCAATTGACATTCTGGCTGTGGAATTATGGAAGTTGCAGCCCAAACAAGCAACTTGCTCTGACCTCAACATTTGCCCTTAAGCACTAGTAGTGTGTGCATCTGAATGTGCTCTGCATTCTACTTCTGGAAGGCTGGACATTGTGAGCAATCTGCCTTTCAGGGAAGTTTCTCTGCCATTATTGATCTCTACATAAACTTCCAGCAAACATAGAATTTCTGGAAACAGTGGGCTTGTGTACCTTTAATGGTTGTGTAGAAGGGGGAATTTCAGCCAGTGTAGCTGGTTACCTGGTTGCCTGACAAGCAACATCAACTGAATTCCCTCTTCTGCACAATTGTTAAAGGTAGAAGAGCCATCTCCAGTTCTTAATCCGGCAACCCTATTAGCCCACTGAATTAAATAAAATCAAAACAGGAAAACAGACCACAGTCAGATTGAACGACACATCCAAAGCAGAAGTAATTAATTACAAAAAAATGAAATTATAATTAACCACTTTCCTCCATCACTGAGGCATAACTAAATCACATTACAATTGCAAAGGAATAACAGCACTCCTTTTTTGATGGAACTGCAACTGTTTTGGTTATTGTATTTACTTCTAGGGTTGTTTGGCCTCACTGCATTGGTATGGTTAGTACCATAGGCTAGTGTTTGATAGAGTTCCAATGTTCTTTTTTTAAAAGTAGTTTAAAAAGTAGTTACACTCAGATAATGAAAAAGTGTGTGTGCACACACTTTGAAGCCATCTGATGGCTTATGGCGAGCCTATGAATTTCATAGGGTTTTCTTAGGCAAGGAATGCTCCAAGGTGGCTTTTCCAGTTCCTTCCTTTGAAATATAGCCTACAGCTCTGGGTATTCATTGGCAGTCTCCCATCCAAGTTCTAGCCAGGGCTGACCTGCTTAGCTTTCAAGATCAGACATAACAGTAACTAACTACTTTGGGGGCCCAGAAGTATAATTAGTTGCTTTTAAAAAGTAATTTTCCAAGCTCTGGCCCAAAGGCAGATAAGGAGTCTGTAGCACTGCAGACCTGAAGCCTCAATTTTAGAGACTGTATAACACTGGTCTCACAAGAATTGCACTGGGTTCCAGTTTGCTTCTAAGCTCAATTCAAGGTTCTGCCGTTGACCTACAAAGCCCTAAACCAGTGGCTCTTAACATAATAATAATAATAATAATAATAATAATAATAAATAAATAAATAAATAAAATTTTATTTCTATCCCGCCCCTCTGCAACGCAATCGGGGCGGCTTACAATATAAAAACTCCATAGTCCCAGTACCCTAGTCCACCCACCCCTTAAAATAATATTAAATTATAAAAGATTAAAAACATACAGTAAATTAAAAATATATAAATTAGAAAAAAGATTAAAACATACAATAGTTAAAAAAAAATCTGATTACAGCTCAGGGAGGACAGCCGAGTCTTGGGCCAGGATAGTTATTCAGGAAAGGCCTGCCGGAAAAGATCCGTCTTGACAGCTTTTTTTAAAGCTGTCTAAGGTGTTAATAAGACGGATCTCGTCCGGCAGGCCATTCCATAATCTGGGAGCAGCAGCAGAGAAGGCCCTCTGGGACGTCACCGACAGCCTTGTTTTCATAGGCTGTAACAGATTCCTCCCAGAGGACCGAAGTGCACGGGGAGGGTCGTATGGAAGGAGGCGGTCCCGGAGATAAGTTGGACCCAAACCATGCAGGGCTTTAAAGGTTATCACCAACACCTTGTACTGTGCCCGGAAACGAATAGGCAGCCAGTGGAGAGCTTTTAACACAGGTGTTATATGCTCTCTTCTGGAAACACCAGAAATCAACCTGGCTGCCATGTTCTGAACTAGTTGAAGTTTCCGAGTCAAGCGCAAGGGTAGCCCCATGTAGAGCGCATTACAGAAATCCAGACGGGAGGTTACCAGTGCATGTACCACAGTTTTGAGGTCCCTGGTTTCCAGGAAAGGGCGCAGCTGGCGTATCAGCCGAAGTTGATAACAGGCCTATTCTTTACCCTTTAAATATATTTTGTTGCTGTGGACCCCCAAGACTTAACTCAAGATTTAAAACCCTAACAACAACAACAACAACACAATTACACCAAACATTAAATCTTCCCTCAGAGGCACTGGAGGAGGAGGGAAGACTTTTCTTCTGCTTCTTCTTGCAAGTGTGTGGCTGGAGTGGATTAAATGTGCAATGTGCAGGCCAAGCCAGCCAGCCAGCCTTTGCCTTGGCTCCTGTCACGTGGTCACTCCACTGCAGGGAGGAGGTAGGCCAAGCAGCTTTCAAGCCTTCATGGACCCCCTGTGAGGACATTGCGGCCCCCTGGGGGGTCCCCGGACCACAGGTTAAGAACCACTGCTCTAAACAACTTGATGCCAGGATACCTGAAAGACTATAAGAGGGCTTTCGCCGTAGCATCGCATCAACTGTGGAACTCCTTACCCAAAGTAGTCAGTTTGGTTCCATCTCTTTTAAACTTCAGCCAGGGAGCCAAAACAGTACTGTTCTGCATAGCAGTCAGTGTTTGAAATTGCTGTTTTAACCATCTTAAAAGTGGATTCTGGGATGGGTTTTAGATTGCTTTTAGGGGTTTTTAAAAGGGTATTTTAATGTGTGTTTTAAAACATTTTTATCTTTGTATTGTTTTAATTGGTTTTTATTTCTCCATTGCTTCCGGAACCCTTGTGGGCTGGGAGGTGATAGAGAAATACTTTAAATAAATGGATGGAGAAATAAATAATCCCAGACAGACTGTAAGTGCCACACACCAGTCCAATCTTCATGGAGTTCAGTTCCTTCAGGGTCCTCCAAAGGAGGCCACAGCCTTCCTTAAACTTTGAGCAGCTGTTTCCCTGGCATTGGGCCTTCTGCTTCCTCTGGCTTAAGGCACATAAATAGAAGTGGGGCAGTGTGGGGGAGGGAAGTGGGCAATGGCTTTTGTAATGGTTACCAAGCTTTTCTGGGTAGCTGTGGAGAGCCTTGGCCTATTGCCAAGGCTCTCCACAGTATGTGTGTGCCAAAGAGGCTTGCCAATATAAAACACACTGTAGCCAAACTTCTCAGGGAGGGCAAAGAAGGAGAAGGGCAGTGAAAAGGCCACCAGAAAGGTGACTGGGTGGGCTATGCTGCTTGAACCCACAGACAGAATATAGGGAAAGTATGAAGAGCTGCCTTTCTGGACTCAAGAGCATTGATCCCTTTACAGACTGCTCTGTTAGGCCAAAGGCAAAAAAGGAAGGACCAAAAATATCAGCTGATTTTAGCTTGATGTCCTTATTGCCAGTTATTAACTAACCATAGGAGACGGCTTTCAGTCTTTTAGAATGGGGAAATATCTATACTAAACCACAGGGGCAGTCCCGTTTATTATTCTGCCTTGCAAGTCCTACATGAAAAGCATGTCCCATAGAGCAACTTATACCTTAGTCCTGCTTTTGGGAGCCCCAGGAAGCAACAGCAAAGCCACCCCAGGCCAATGATGTGAAGCACCACACTAGTTCTCCTGGTCTGCATTGGGCCTACTCAGGGCAATGCTGCAGGGCTTTGTATAGGACTGAGCTCCCTGGTCTATGGGGTTGTCTATATGGCAAAAATACTCCTCATAGAATTCAAGGAGAATACGGTTTCATAGAATCATAGAATTGTAGAGTTGGAAGAGACCATGAGGGCCATCCAGTCCAACCCCCTGCCACACAGGAAATCACGTGAGATCCTACATCAATCTGCTGTATTCAGAAGGAGGTGGACCAAAAACACCAAAAACTTCAAGTTCCGGGGGGAATGCAAATTCCCACTCGTTGGGACAACTGCTTCACTTTGCTGCACATTCCTAATAAGAGCAGAAGTGGAAAGCTGATTGGTTGGATGTGTGCAGGGGGCGGAGCTTGCTAACAAGGCAAGAGCCCGAAACTGCCATGTTGGATTTTCGCTGTAGTGATTGTGCACTGAGGTGACGAAATAGCCCTTTTCTTTCTCCCCCCCCCTATTTATTTAAGAGGAATATCACACTTGGATATGCTTTTAAAAAATACTGTTTGGCGGTGGCAACTGGCGACAATAACAATGTGAATAATTCACTCATGCCTGTCATCTTGATTCATAGGCATGCCTGTTTGAACAATGAACACAGATAGCTTTGCATGCCTGCGATCTTGCAAAAAAAATTGTTGAGACAAATGAAAGCTGCTACAAATTGGCATTAGTGCACATCAGTCCACATTTTATTACTTCATATAGACAACCCCAGTGTAATCCTCAGGGTTTCTCTGGATGGGCCAATGTTCTGGGAAATGACAGGCTACAGTTGTCCCTTCATATTCGCTGAGGTTTGGTTCCAGGACCCCCCATGAATACCCAAATCCGTGAATACTCAAGTCCCATTATATGCTATCTCTGCCTTTCTACGCAAATGAAGATTCAAGAAGGACTCATCCCACACTTTCTGCAAGCGTGCTGATGACTAAAAAGGCCAATCCGAGATAAACAAGTCCGGTTGCAGAAAGCACAGCAGAAAGTCTCCTTGGGTGATGTTTCCGGGTTGTGATTCTTTCTGTGTTGTCGTTTCTCTTCAAGACTTGTTCGGCATGAGTTCTCAAATAAGGCTGCAGCATTGTGGATAGTGCGTCTCCATGCCTCCCGATGTGAGGCCAGGGCGGACCATTGTTGGTGATCAATTTGGTTGAGCCTGAGATGTTGTTTCAGGGAGACCTTGTATCGCTTTTTTGGAGCGCCCCTCTTACGCTGACCCGTGGTGAGTTCACCGTAAAGTACTATTTTTGGGAGGCGATGGTCCTCCATCCTAGAAACATGCCCTGCCCAGCGCAGCTGTGTTCTCAATATCATGGCCTTAATGCTGGTGATCCCTGCTTGCTCAAGGACAGCAACATTCGTCCATAGTCAGTCCAGTGTATATTTAGGATTGTACGTATATAGCGCTGATGCAAAATGGTGTACCTTATATAAGATGGCAAAATCAAGGTTTGTTTTTTGGATTATTATTTTTTAAAGAATATTTTCAAGCTGTGAATACTTAAATCCATAAATGCCAAATCCGTGAATATGGAGGGACAACTGTATTTTGTTCTTGGATGTCATGCCTCGTCATGGCTGTTGCCACCCCCTCATTCTGTCATACTCTTAATATTGCATGGTTTCCTCCACTTGCTTGAGGTGTAGTTAACTGTGGTATGGGTGGAGTTCCCTTCCCTCCACACCATACCCGTCCATGAACTTAACATTCCCTAGCCCGTGTCCCTCCCCAAATGTCTATGTTCCTCCTATGAAATGTTTGTTTGTTTTTAAAAGTTGTTTACAGCTGTAGTGCAAAAGTGCCACAGAGATAAAGCACTATATCACTGTAGAAAAAAGAAAAGAAGAGAAAAGAAAAGGGTAAAAACATATTGTGAATGTAACACAGCACAGATGAAGTACTGGTAACTAGAAATGTAATGAGGGGAGGAAGATCAGAATAAAACCTCAATGGGAAAGGTCACACTACCATTCTGTGTGCCATCAGTGGGACCACCTAGAAGTACAGAGGAACTGAGACAATGATATAGATGTGCGGATATATTCTTGCCAGTATCGGAAATTCTTCAGACAGAAAAAAACCACCCACTGTCCTGGGTTCAAAAAGCCATGACCAGTCTTGGAAATTCATGAGAAATAGACCGAGACAAGAGATACAGTATATGGATATTTTTAAAATTCCCAATAAGTACAGGTACAATTCCTGCCAAATCCAGAGGCTTTTGGCCAGTCTGGATGAGCCCTAAATCAATTACATCTGTTCTCTGCTGAACACATGCCTCCCACTACTTATACTTCTGTCAGTCTGACTCCCAGTTCTTACCAGTTATTTACAATATCTTGTCCTTGGCCATTTGGGGCCTTATTAGAGGCAGCTGTCTTGAACTACTCCCAACTTTCAAGGTCACATTGTGATTCAGTGCTAGACACATGCAGAGGCCATGGTTATACCGACTTAGCTAGCATTAGCTAAGGCCACAGAGACTTCTGGGAAAAACAGGCTAAGAAGGTTAGCATGATGCAGCTACTGACACCATCATCCTACTCCTCCTTATACTAAGTTCTCACAGTTATTTCCAGTACAGCCACTTCCAAAAAATGTTCATTACAAAGCTGATGTCTTCAAAAATTATGATCAAAATAAACTCTACTTTTGCATAATCCTGACATATGATGAGACTTGATGCTAGGTGGTATGTGAATGAAGATAGTTTCTTGAAAGGTACTTTTTGGCCTGTTCTTGATGATTAGGGCCTAAATCCAATTGCTAGTCCCAATTACAGTAGCAAATGGAATCAGTTTCTGTGTGCCATCTTTGGTGTCCTACATAGATTTCCAAATGCTTTTTTAAAGGGTGGAATCTGGAATGGTCCTGCTCAAAGTACATACTTGGTTCTACATAAACAGCTATTGGGTTAAATTGAATCTTATTCCTTCTGGTCTGGTAAAGCATTGATTTACCATCCAGCAGTGGATTAAATTAAATTGTTCTCCTTAGCTGGGACTAGCTATTGGATCTGGACCCATATGTTTATTATAGTTTTTTTTAACTATTAAATTTTATTCTGCACCTTTAGCCAAGAGCTGAAAAAATTATCAATTGAAAATAAATGAAACTGCACATCAGTGTGTAAATATAAGAACACAGAGAGGTAAAAATAAAATAAAATCTTGCACTGACTTAAAAGTTTTTGAAAACCTGAGAAAAGAGGTCTTTTTCTGATATCAAAATAATTGCAGAATGGGTGCTAGCTGAATCCATACTTCCAACTGTCCTGATTTGCAATAACAGTCCAAATAATCCTTTGTTGTCCCACTTTTCAGTTGCTTTTTAAACGTCTCAGGCCAAATCCACACTACACAAACAATCTAGAATATAGAATCATAGAGTTGGAAGAGACCTCAAAGGCCATCCAGTCCAACTCCCTGCCATGCAGGAATACACAATCAAAGCATTCTCGACAGATGGCCATCCAGCCTCTGTTTAAAAATCTCCAAAGAAGGAGACTCCACCACACTACGAGGCAGTGTATTCCACTTCTGAAGAGCTCTTGCTGTCATGACCCTTCCCCTTCTGATGTCCCACTTCTTAAGCTCTCCCCCTAGGGAGGCTCACCTAGGACTTACATTAATGTCCTTCAGCCACCAGCTCATTAGTACAGCACATGCTTTTCTGTTTCAGTGGGAGAAACTTACATGCAGAAGGTCTTGGATTCAATCTCCAGTATCTTCAGAGAAAACTGTTGGAGGATCCCCATCTTAAACCCTGCTTGTGACAACATTGGCTAAAAGTCCAAGAAGTGATATTAGCTAGACAAGTCATCAATTTTGACCCATCAGTTATTGCTGGCCTGCAGCCTTGCTTGCTAGGGCTGATTGGAGTTGCAAGGAAAATGCATGGGAAATCATAGTTGCCCACCCTTGGTATATTAGGGACAGAGACGCTTATTTTCCCATGCTGTTATCCTCTAACAAATTTATTTTGCTACATTTGTGTTTAGCACCACTTTTTTCTGTTGTCATCTGCTTTATAAGTCATGATAACATTTTAATATTTTGAATGGAAGGCAAGGAAGAAATGTCTTAAAATATATGTACAAATATATACACAATCTGGAAGGCACATAAACATTTTATGTCATTTTTCTTCTTTTCTTTCCCCCAAACCAATTTGGCTTTCCATTATGAACAAACCAGGACAACTGGCTAATCTTGAAGAGCAGAGCCTGAATCATAGAAAAAGGAAATACAGCTGGTCCTGTGATTTTGGGATGCTGGACATGTACCAATTCAGCACTGAGATCCTATAGATTCCTTCCTAGCCTTCAAATCAACATTGTTACAAGAACTCCACAAGCTAGAATTGGGGGTGGGAAGAGGTATCCAAAGTAAGCAAACAAACAATTGTGTAAAGTTGGCTTAATTTATACAGATTTTGGAATTCTCCTTTCCATTGCCAAGATTTGAACTGTTTTGTAACTTAAATTATTCACAATCCTGATAATAACAGCAGCAAAGAATCTGGAAAGTACAGAATCAAGGGGCGAAAACATGGGTGGATATGGATGTTAAAGGGGGCAGCCATTTTGAAACTGGATTATTTGCCATGGCTCCTTCCTATGGAGTTCCTGGGATTTGTAGTTTTACAAGGTCTTTAGCTTTCTCTGCCAAAGAGTGCTGGTACATCACCAAACTACAAATGTGTAGTGTGGATTTGGACCCAGTTTCTCTCTTCCCCCACTTTGTCCTCAGTTTACTTCAGTTGCTGCAACCTGAATTCAAAGGAAAAGAATAGTTTGCACTCCATTAACTCAGGAGGGAGGAGATGAGAGGGTGGAATCTTGCTCTTTCCAGTTGGCTCAGACAAAAGCAAACCACTGCAGCCTCTTCTACATTGTGTGTGCTTCCTCATTAAGAACCTCTGCCATCTTGACCACACACTGATGTAGTCTGGGCACACATGTCCCAGTTTTCATTTTTGAAATGCTGGCAGATGTGTGGATCCACTGGAAATGGCATTGAAGGGGCAGGGTGCTACAACTGAAATGCCCCCAGCCTCCCCCCCCTCTCAGTTATTGGTTTTGGTAGAGAAAGTTATATGCCTCATTATTATTAATGATGTCTGGAAGGAATTCTACAGTATAACCCTAAGGATGTTTACTCAGAAGCCAATCATTAGAATCTACTTCCTAGTACAGTACATTTGTTTAAGAATGGTGCCAAAATTAGCTTTAATATTATCCCTCATGATCTGGATCTCCTAAAATATTTCATGTAATGTGAAAGGCCTCTTCTGTTAAGTATAAGCAGGTGGAGCAAATGTCAAATAAAGAGAATCTATAAATTATCTTTCGGCAGATCTGAGAGCCAAATCCTGCATGTAAGCTCTTAAATTCTCCATCGTTGGGGAAATAAATCTACAAGTAAAGGCATGATTATCATCTTTGGCACTAACTCAGTTTTCCAAAGTCTTAGAATATTATACTGGATTTCAAAAAGAAATAGCTTTTTTATTAAAGTCGGTATAATAAAACTTTTATTCTAGACACTACATACAAGAAAAACAAAACGCTGGGTTTATTTTTTAAAATTCCTTCCCATGATTCTTGATTATTTTCTGAGAACTGTATTAATTTGATCAGATATTTTAATGCCATTCCTGGAAGGACCTCAAGGAATTAAAAATTTGGGTCCCGAATAGCCTAGGCTTGAGCAATATCTGACACAGCTGGACCTAGATGACAGAGTACTGTATATCTTCGCTACACAGAGAAGTTTGATGCCACTTTAACGGTTATGGTTTTGTTCTATGGAAGAATTTGTTGGGCTTTTTTGTGCCAAACTATAGACCCAGGATTTCGCAGGATGCAACCATAACAATTAAAGTGGTATCAAACTACTAATAATGGTGTAATGTAGACAGTCATTGATGCTTCTATATTGTTCTGTCCTGTAGAGTTCTTAGTAATGTATGGATAGTTTTAAATATTCTAGATCCACATCAGTATCACATTATTTCTTCTATAACTTAGTTTGGTAGGATGACTCCAGCTTGCTTAGACAAGATTCTTTAGCAGATCATCAGCGTCAAAGAAAGATTATCTACCAGGTCACATAGCTTTGTACATAGCAAGAGGGCCGCATCTTGTTCTTTGCCTCAGGAGGCAAAATGTTTTGGGTCAGGCCTGCGATCCATCCATCCATCCATCCATCCATCCCTTTTGAGATGGAAAAGAAGTTAGATATCAAATTTCATATACTTTGGTGATAATGGTGGCCTCCATGTTTCATTTAAACTTTAAAGTATGGTAGGACCCCCGTATCCACTGGGGCTTGGTTCTTGGGGGGGGTGTTGGATACCGAAAACCGTGGATAATAGCGAATATCATTTAAAATAATGGGACTTCCAGTTTAAAATACCATAGAGTTGCCTTGGAGGACTTAGAAAATGGCTAGAGAGGACAAATTTTCTATGAAGATTCTATGGTAGGTGTGCTGTTTTGTCTCCTGTGGATAATTGAATCAGTGGATAATGAATCAGTGGATATGGGGATCCTACTGTACCTGTGATGCTACCGCCACTTTATATGTGTATACAAGGTCAAAGTGGTCAAGGGCAAACTCAAACTTGCCAGCCCACTTTACCTAATTGTTCAGCCTGGCCACTTCCACCCTCTGTTCCTTCCACCTTCCCTTCTTATTTTCCCTCAGTTCCTTCCATCTGAACCAGGGATGAACTTAAATTAACCAAATGTGTGGATGTGTGGAGTTTCCTGGTAAGTGTGCCTTTACTGTATATATGTTGAATGAAGCACCAAGCGTATGGAGTTGAACAAACAAAGGATTGATTTATTACAGGGATAAAGATGTAACATTAACTTTGGCAATCTTGGACTTTTTTCAGATAAGGGTTACCATGCAAGAAGCTTGCGGAAGAGGTACGGCGCTGTTGCGTGGCAGGGGGTCTGTTTCGGATGACACCATCTCTGTCTCAGCATCGTCCGTGTCACTTCTGTGTACGATTGAAGGCAGCCACGCTATATTTGACTCACGGAACTTGTTCGTGAGTAAAATATAGCGCGGCTGCCTTCAATCGTACATGGAAGTGACATTGACGATGCCGAGAGAGGGACGGAGTCGTCCAAAACTGACCCCCTGCCGCGCAACAGCACCATACCTCTTCCGCAAGCTTCTTGCGCGGTAACCCTTGCTTGAAAAAGTCCCTTGTACTTATAACATTTCACTATATGGTCAGACTGTCACTTTACAGCAACCAATCTTAATCGTAGCCAAACCTAAATATTTTAGCACCAATTGTTCTATGGCTATTCTAATATCTTTTACTATATTTCAGACTCATTCACTCTTTGTCCATTCAACCTCCACATTCAAACTTCACACCTCTGCACACTATATTATTTAATTCAGACCTCACTCATACAACACACACACACACTCTAAGGAGATTTTCAGAGGGGGACAAAAAAAGTTCCATCTCACAATCTTCTCTCCCGCCCCCGTCCTGCCATGAGAACTAAAAATTTCAAACCTACCTTGTTCGCACAAGAGAAACTGCGTCCCCTCCCTGGCAGCCCAGGAGTGAATGGAGCTCTTACGGAGCTGCATTCACTTCCTGGTTTGAAATCCCAGGCCATTCTTGAGAGAGGTTAAGCACGTGGGAAATTCAAAAAATAAAAGCCAAAAATACACCCAAAAATGACAGCAAGCACAAAAACACACTAAGAAAAAACCAAGTAACCCAGAGAGGGTACAAAAAAGTCTGTCACTTACCTCAATCTCCCGATCGCATCTGGAAGTGTTCTGGCACGGACCTCCAGTGATGCTAGCATTGTGCCAGTGTAATGGGGCACCTTTTCACAAGCCTGACATTCCGTCATAGAAATGGAACGTGGGATCTATTCCCGGCTTAGCCTGTGAATTCAAAGGAGCACTGGCAAAACGGAACCAGCACGGGAGCATAACAACATGGGGACGACATCATGTGGGGAAAAAAGCCTTTTAGTGATCTCCTGGTGTCGTTGTTGTCACACCATATTTACAGCATCTGATAATCCCCTAAGCCTTCTGCTCCATTCAATTGACATTAGTTGAACTAATTGACTCTAACTGTCAAGGCTCCTTCAAATTCACAGAAACCTCTCCCATTACATTATCCTGCTCTGAGACTGGTTCCTTTCAAGCTCTCATCCCATTTGCTCACCCTCCTATCTGTCACAGTACCTACCTGAAATTTTGAGGTAGGGGAGGGACAGGGGTCAGAAGCTTATATAGCTTGCTTAATGTTCAGACTAAATCTCAGAGCAGATTGGCCACCTCAATGAGCTGGGAATTATCAGCTGCCGCTGCTTGGCAATGATGATCTCCCCGCTCCATTACACATGTGCTTGAGCATCAGAGTGGAGCTGGAAAGAGGCCAGATTGGTTTAGTTGTGTACTGTACCATTAAGAGTCTGGTTTGGACCTCAGTCCTAATTGTCCTAAAAGCCTTCAGTCCTAAAAGACCTTGCTAGCTTTCAGTTTTGGGGAAGAAATTAGGAGAAGCATTGTGGCTGGCGTCACTCCTTCAAAGACCAGAATATCTAGGTCTATTCAGTTATGTTTCTTTAAATTCAGATGTCAGTATGTGAGTATTCTAGGATATTTCCAGTGAATTACTGTTAATAAAGATATTTTTGTGTGTAGTGCTACTTCCCATATTCCATACCCTCCAGCTGTCCCAGTTTGGCATGGACAGTCCTGATCTTTTTAGCTGCTTCTAAAATGTCTGGGTTTCTTTCTGTTCCTTCTAATTGCTCTCTCTGTTCTTAGCTTACTTCAACTGGTGCAAACTGATTTCAAAGTGCAAAAGTGGTTTGCACTCAATTAAGTCAGTGGGAGAGGGAGAGGAAAGGAGGGGACAGAATCTTGTCCTTTCCAATAGGCTTAGGCAAAAGCAAATTGCTGCAGCTTCTCCTATCTTGTCTTTTCTTCCTCATTAACAGCGTTTGCCATCTTGACCACACTCCGATATTACTTGGGACACGTGTCCCAGTTTTCATCTGCACAATATTGGAGGGTATGATATTCACAAAGTCTCAGATTTGCCCATATGCCTCAAAAACATGAACTTGTTAACACAGCTAAAACTATTAAACCCTAGTATGCAATTTGCCCTACTCCTGCCCATAGGAAGTACCAGTAAATAAATTTTCAGAGTTTCTGGTGGAAAGGACTTCTAAAACAATGTGTGTATTACAAACATTAATGCAGTTTGATTCTGCAGAAACCAATAGGGATATACTCCAGTATTACTCTTAATTTGTTGAAATATGAGAATCCACTGTCTGCTCCAAAATCAAGCCCTGTTTTTTTTTCTTTCTTTTGTTGGCAACCAAGGTAGCTCTAGTTTGTCAGAGGAATTGGTTACTTCCCTCACTTTGATTCAGTGGTTGAATAAATTATGGGATAGAATAATTATGAAGTCTAACTTGTCACATTTGAGGAATTAGGGGACTTGTGGAAAATCGAGTTTCTTTGAGGAATTGTGGTGTGCATTTCTTATTTATCTGGCAGCCCAAGAAGGCATTAGATGAACTCCTGACATATTCAGATATACTATATTTCTTTATAATGATCTCTTCTTTGCCTAGGTGTGACTTTATGATTAGTGTGCTTCATCAGTCACTGGTGCAAATTCCATTGTAGATTTTTTCATTTGGACGACTTAATTTGGGTTATCATTTCATTTAGTAGTTTTTAATTGTATGTTAAATTGTAGCATTATTAGATTTTTAATGCAAGTTGTTATGGCTCCCTTACTCACATGTACTCCTAGTTTTTTGCACGGCTGGCATCCTGTGGGGCACTGACATTGTTGTAAACTGACTTACAAGCACATCAAAATGAATTGTGATGTTGTGCAATGCTCACATTCTCAAGAGGAGAGCAGAGACATAGCTATGTCTCCAAGGCCATTGTACTGTGGCTGTTGTGGCATAGGTCCCATTGCACAATGGGCATTGGAGTGTTATGGGACCCATTGCACAAGGGGAATTCCTGTTACACAGTCCCCACCATGATAGTCATCGCTTCAATTTACCGTATATTCCGGCGTATAAGACGACTTTTGAGCACTCAAAAGTGCCCTCCAAAATCGACAGTCGTCTTATACGCCGGATACACTTTGCTTCACCTGCCTGCCTATCTCCTGCCTCTTCGCAAACGGAGCGAAGAGGCAGGAGATCGGGCAGGGGGTGAAGCAAAGTGCTCCTCCCTGCCACCCGCCCACCCCCCGCGCTTCCACACCCCCTCCCGAAAGTCGCGGAACCGCGGCTTTGGGGGGGTGGCTAGGAAGCCTCCTCCTCCCTTCCCCCGCCCACTCCCCGTGCATCCACCCCCTCCCTGAAAGCAGCGGAACCGCGGCTTTCAGGGAGGGGGGGTGGCGGAGAAGCCCCCTCCTCCCTTCCCCCTGCCCACCCCCACGCATCCACCCCCCTCCCTGAAAGCAGCGGAACCGCGGCTTTCAGGGAGGGGGGGTGGCGGAGAAGCCCCCTCCTCCCTTCCCCCCACCCACCCCCCGCGCATCCACCCCCCCTCCCTGAAAGCAGCGGAACCGCGGCTTTCAGGGTGGGTGGGTGGCGGAGAAGCCCCCTCCTCCCTTCCCCCGCCCACCCCCCACGCATCCACCCCCCTCCCTGAAAGCAGCGGAACCCAGTTTCTCTCTTCCCCCAGGGGTGGTGGTGGAGAAGCCCCCTCCTCCCTTCCCCCCGCCCACCCCCCGCTCATCCACCCCCCTCCCTGAAAGCAGCGGAAACGCGGCTTTCAGGGAGGGGGGGTAGCGGAGAAGCCCCCTCCTCCCTTCCCCCCGCCCACTCCCCATGCATCCACCCCCCCTCCCTGAAAGCCGCGGAAACGCGCCCCCTCCCCCCAGCCACCCTCCGCCCAGCCTCCCCCCTTCCCCAAAGTCCCGTTTGGCCGCACAGCCTGCGGATCCCCCTCCTGCGCTCCCTCCTGGAAGGGAGCGCAGGAGGGGCATGCAGAGGCTGCGCGGCCAAACCGCGATTCGCCCCTTCTCCCCACCTTCCTGGAAGGTGGGGAGAAGGGGCGAACGTGCCCCGTTTGGCCGCACAGCCTCCGGATCCCCCTCCTGCGCTCCCTCCTAGAAGGGAGCGCAGGAGGGGCATGCAGAGGCTGCGCGGCCAAACCGCGATTCGCCCCTTCTCCCCACCTTCCTGGAAGGTGGGGAGAAGGGGCGAACGTGCCCCTTTTGGGCGCACAGCCTCCGCATCCTCCTCCTGCGCTCCCTCCTGGAAGGGAGCGCAGGAGGGGCATGCGGGGGCTATGCATTGGAAGAGGGGGGTCGTCTTATAGGGCGAATATATCACAAACTCTGCATTTTACCTTAAAAATTGGGGGGTCGTCTTATACGCCGGGTCATCTTATACGCCGGAATATACAGTACTAGAATGCTTGTGTGTCCTTTTGAGGACATAGCTACGACATCACAAAGTTATGAATCATGGCCTCTGATGCAGAATCTTGGTCTAGATTTCTATGTTATATACAGTATTCCTTTAAAAAAAACCTTTTGTTACATTTCTCTTTTGATATCTCTTGCTAATAAAAATAAAATACCTGTCTATTTTTTTTAAAAAAAAAAAAAAGCAGAGGAAGATTCTTGCTCTATGTGAGTTAGAGCTACCATCTACACAACGGTTAAAGGTACAGGAGACCTTAATAAGAGTCATCCTTACCATTAAGAAGAATGAGGTGGCCACCTCATGCAGCATGAGGTTGGAGGAAAAAATTGCATGCTGCAGGGTTTGTCCTGGTATCCTGAAAGTTAGCTTGTTGATATATATATATATATATATATATATATATATATATATATATCTTTATTAGTATATACACACATAAATACAAAAAAAAAATTAAAAACATGATTAGCAATATATGCCTCCCACCCTTCTCACTACATATATCGACATAAAAAAACAAACTTAACAGCTAAATGACAATTAACAATTATAACACAATACATTGACTAACACATTGGACCACCCCTGCAGTAAGGAAACAGCTATACAGTAGGACCCCCATATCCACAGGGGATTGGTTCCAGGCCCCCATCTCCCGTGGATACAAAAACTGTGGATAACAGCGAACTCCACTGAAAATAATGGGACTCCAGGTTTAAAATACCATAGGTATTGGAGGACCTAGAAAATATCCAGAGAGGATGCCTCTCTAGGCATTTTCTAGGAAGACTCTATGGTAGGTGTGCTGTTTTGTGTCCTGCGGATAACTGAAACTGTGAATATTGGTTCTGTGAATTTAGGGAATCTGACTGTAGTTTCTTACATTTGCTAGTATCATCCTTTCTTATTGTTTCATAGAGGGGAAGTAATATCTGTCCTAAATCACATATAGATAAAAAACAACTCATTATGGGTTTTTCCATTTGTTATAAACCTTTAATAACCAGTGGTTACGTATTATTTATTACTCGAATAGTCTAATCACATCATGTACCTTACGTATGTTCTGTAAATATTCTTGTAAATATAACCACTGCTTTATGAACTGGCTATTTGCTTTGCCTTCCAATATATAAGACAATTTGTATAGTTCTGCAGTCTCTATCACTTTGTCTAGCCATTCCTCCTCTGAGGGAGTGTTATCTTTTCCCCAATATTTAGCAAGCAATAGCCTGTTGCTTTCAGAATGCTCTCCCATCCCCAGGGCTGAAGAATGTTTTAATGACCGAGGGAGCCCTGGTGGCGCAGTGACTAAATGCCAGCACTGCAAGCCACAAGGTTATGAGTTCAGTCCCAGAGGGCTCCAAGGTTGACTCAGCCTTCCATTCATTCCGTAAAATGAGTACCCAGCTTGTTGGGGGCAATTAGCTAAGAAACATTGTAAACTGTTTAGGGAGTGCTTCGGCACTGATAAGCAGTATATAAATATCAGTGCTATTGCTATATTGTTCTTGGATAGGCCCTGGACTTTAATTTACATTCCTTGCATAGAGGCTCCCATTGCTAGAGAATATGGCATAGCATGATGAATAAATATGGCTCTTTCTTCTTTTATTTATGACTTTTTAAAAATCCTATTACCGGTATATCTCTAAAGATCACAAAATGATGTGAGGCTTTTAGAATCAGGCAGATAGAGCCATCTGTGGTGGCTGGTCAGTCAAAGGGACCTTGAATTCCTGCTGGGACTTTGAGAAAGCCTATAACCACCACCACCACACATACATATAGTCTGCTCAGAGAAATGGCTGTTATTAATCATCATTTAGGCTCATATAATGCTTTCCTTAAGAGCTTTCCTTTGGAAGTTACAGGGAAAGGGGACAAGGAAGTGCATGGCAGCCATATTTATGCATCATACTATGCCATATTTTAGTGCAGTGTGTACTAGCAGGAAAGATCTTCAGGAAGCCTCATGCTCACCTCTCCCTGTTATCCTATCCTCCTCCCAGGCTGCCAAAATAAGACATGTGGGAGTTTTTGTTTTCGATTACCACACTTCCTTCTTTCACATGGCACATGGTTAAAACAAAGCATGGTTACTTTCAAACAAAGCAATTTAAAACCATGGTGTAATAGAATCACAGAGTTGGGAGAGACCACAAGGGTCTAGTCCAACCCCCCTGCCCTGCAGGAATACACAGTGAAAGCACTCCTGACAGATGGCCACCCAGCCTCTGTTTAAAAACCTCTAAAGAAGGAGAGTCCACCACACTCCAAGGCAGTGCATTCCACTGCTGAACAGCTCTTACTGTCAGAAAGTTCTTCCTAATGTTAGGTAGAATCTCTTTTCCTGTAGTTTGAGTCCATTGCTCTGTGTCCTAGTCTCTGGAGCAGCAGAAAACAGGCTTGCTCCATCCTCAATATGACATCCCTTCAAATATTTAAAGATGGCTACTTCTTAACCTTTTCTTCTCCAGGCTAAACATACCCAGCTCCCTAAGCCACTCCTCATAGGGCATGGTTTCCAGACCTCCCACCATTTTGCTTGCCCTACTCTGGACATGTTCCAGCTTCTCAATATCCTTCTTGAATTGTGTTGCCCAGAACTGGACACAGTATTCCAGGTGAGATCTGACCAAAAGCAGAATAGAGTGGTGCTATTACTTACCTTGATCTAGATACTATATTTCTACTGATGCAGCCCAGAATCACATTGGCTTTTTAAACTGCTGAATCACACTGCTGACTTATGCTCAGCTTGTGGTCCACTAAGACTCCTAGATCTCTTTCACATGTACTGCTTTCAAGCCAGGTGTCATCCATTGTATATCTGTGCATTTCATTTTTACTGCCCAAGTGTAGTATCCTACATTTCTCCCTGTTGAAATTCATTTTGTTAGTTTTGGCCCAACTTTCTAATCTGTTAAGGTCATTTTGAATTCTGATCCGGTCCTCTGGGGTATTAACTACCCCATCCAATTTGGTGTCATCTGCAAACTTGATAAGAATGCCCTCTATTCCCTCATCCAAGTCATTGATAAAGATGTTGAATAGCACTGGGCCCAGGACAGAACCCTGTGGCACCCACTAGTCACTTCTCTCCAGGATGAAGAGGAGCCATTGGTGACTACCTTTTGGGTTCTGTCAGTCAACCAATTAGAAATCTACCTAACAGTCACATTGTCTAGGTCACATGTTACTAACTTTTTTGTAAGACTATCACAGGGAATCTTGTCAAAGGCCTTACTGAAATCAAGATACACTACATCCACAGCATTCCCTTCATCTACCAAGTTTGTAACTCTATCAAAAAAGAGAGATAAGATTAGTCTGGCATGACTTGTTCTTGAGAAACCCATGTTGACTTTTAGTAATCACTGCATTCCTTTCTGAGTGCTTACAGTCTGTTTAATGATCTGCTCTAGAATCTTTCCTGGTATTGATGTCAGGCTGACTGAGTGGTAATTATTTGGGTCGTCTTTTTCCCCCTTTTTGAAGATGGGGACAATATTTGCCCTCCTCCAGTCTGCTGGGACCTCTCCTGTTCTCCAGGGTGCCAGTTACACGACAGAAATTGTCGCGTTGCCTACGGGGACAAAGTGATCACGAATCTGCCCCTCGCTGTTTATACGATTTATGTCTCTGATATGGATATCCCGTGTGGTCCCGTGACTGATATTTACACGTCCATAGTTCCGGTTTTGTTTAGGTTTTAATTTTTTTTTTTTTGGCTGTCAATCAAAGATGCGATTACTCGTGTTTTCACAACCTCGGTGACACACTTCCCTTAGAGTTCCGTGCCACGAGCGATGCTATTGGCTGGCTGGGGTGGTGGTGGAGAGAGGGGGGCAGAGGTTTGTTATTCCCCCTTGCTTCTTGAACATTTTAACCCCTTCAGAAGAGGCAGAAAGCATTTGAAAGATCCTGATAGATCTTTCGCTCAGACAGAGCTTTCCTTTTGAAATCAAGCTGAGTGCTTTGAAAACAAGCAGAGTGCTTGCCTTTTTAAAATATTAACCCCTACAGCTGGCTGCAGAGATGGCTATAGGCAGGCGTTTTGAAAGACACAAACACAGAGAGAGGAAATTAAAGGGTGCTAATTCGCTCAGAGGCTTGAATATTTTAATGTGCCAGGGAGGTGACCAAGCTACTACGATCTCTCTGTAACAGGCAGTTGAGGAAAAGGTAAAGCTGAAGGGTTTGCAGTGTAGAAATCCATTTAAAAAGGTGATTGAGTACACACACGCGCGCACGCACACACATCAACCTTCGTGCAGCTGGAAGGGATGCCTTTGTTTTCGGCTGGTGAGGCTGGATCTGTTGAACGGGTGACTGACCCCTCCTTTTCTGGTCCCTGAGCTCTAAGCCCGCCCCCAGTCACCATTTCCGGTCATCCCAGTACCGAGACTTTTTGTCCCACGCTGTTTACATTTCCGATTATCCGAATCCTCCAGTGACTTTTTTAAAAACCGGCACAACCTGCGGGACTGGAAGTCTCGCAGGTTGAGGGATAAAAGGTGGCCCCCCCTTCCGAAAATCACGTACCCGACCCGATGTATGTGTAAACTGCCAGGGATCGACACGAATTCTTCCCAGGACATTTTCATCGTGTAAACGGCCCCCAGAAATTCTCAAAGATTATTGACAGTGGTTCTGAGATTACTTCTGCCAGTTCTTTTAATAGCCTTGGATGTAGTTTATCTGGTCCTGGAGACATGAATTCATTTATACTGGCCAGGTATTCCTGAACTACTTCTTTACCTATTCTATGCTGCATTTCCCCTACTGCATCATCTGCTCCATTTTCTGCAGGTTGAGCATTGTTTTCCTTTTGGGAGAAGACTGAGGGAAATAAGGTTGTTGAGTAGTTCTGCTTTTTCTCTTTTTCCTGTTAGCATTTCTCTATCTTCTCCATGCAGCAGCCCTACCGCTTCCTTGTTCTTCCTTTTGCTATGGACATATTAACAAAAGCCCTTTTTATTGTTTTATTGTTTTTAACTCTAGCAAGACTGAGCCCCATTAGCGCTTTAGCTTTTCTGATTTTCTTCCTACATGAGCTGGCTATTTGTTTGAATTCTTCTTTGGTAGTTCCTCCCTTTTCCATTTCTTGTACATGTTCCTTTTAAGTCTTAGCTCTTTAGACATCCATCCTGGTTTCTTCAGACACCTCCCATTTTCCCTCCTCATTGGGACTGTTTGAAATTGTGCCTTCAATATCTCACTTTTAAGAAACTCCCATCCATCATAAACTCCCTTCTCTTTTAGTATTCATGACCATGGGATCACCTCCAGTAATTCCCTAAGTTTACTGAAATCAGCTTTCTTAACATCTAGAATGCATGTCTGACTATGCTTGGCTTTCCTCTGTATAACAAACTCCAAGAGAACATGGTCACTCCCCCTAAGGATCCTGCCACTTCCATGCCAGGTCATCCCCATTGGTTAGGATCAGATCTAAAACAGCTGATCCCCTTGTTGCCTCTTTCACCTTCTGGACTATGAAATTGTCCACAAGGCAAGTGAGGAATTTGTTGGACCTTAAATTTTTGGCAGAGTTGGACTTTCAACAAATATCGGGATAGTTGAAATCCCCTATTACTACTACATCTCTCCTTTCTGAATGTGTGGTCAACTGTTCCAGGAAGGCATCATCCAAGTCCTAAGTTTGGCTTGGATATCTGTAGTAGACTCCCACCACGACATCCCTGCTGTTCCCCCCCCTTGATTTTTACCCAGATGCTCTCAACCTGGCTCCCAGGATTTAAGTTATGGATCTCTTCACGGGTATACACATCCTTAACGTATAATGCTACTCCACCTCCCTTCCTTTTTGGTCCATTTCTCTGAAATAGGTTGTACCCCTCTATTGCAACATTCCAATCATGAGACTCATTCCACCAGGTTTCAGTGATGCCTATTATTATATCATATTTATTTTGCTGTGCTAAGAGTTCAAATTCATCCTGTTTATTTCCCATGCTCTGTGCATTAGTATACCGACATCTGAGACCATGAGCCATTTCCCCTCTCTGCCATTTAAAGGTTTTTTCCCCTCCCACTGTTGGATCTTGTACTATTTGCCTTGTTCTTTGCACAACGTTTAGGCTATTATCTCCATCACTTGATGAACTTCTGTCCTGAAGTATACTGTCTCCCTCCCTCACATAACTCAGTTTAAAGCCCTTCTAATCAGATCTTTCATACTCTTAGCAAACATGCTCCTGCCAACTGCTGTGAGGTGCATCCCATCCCTTGCCAGAAGTCCACCTCCATGACTGCACACCATGGTCGAGGAAGCCAAACCGTTCCTGGCAGCACCATCTGTGGAACCAGTTGTTCACCTTCACTATCTTTCTCTCCTTTCCTGAGCCATCCCCTTCCACTGGAAAGACAGAGGAAATGACTACCTGTGCATCCAAGTCCTTCAGTTTACTACCCAAAGCCTCACAATCCCTTGTAATATTCTGGAGGCTATGCCTCACAGTATCATTGGTTCCCAATGGATCCCCTCCTGCTCTGGAGTAGGAGATGGGACCGCTTGAGTTGATCTATAGCTGCCACCACCCACTGATTTTTCGCACACAATAAGTAAAGGCACGAAAGAGTGTGAGATGGAGATCTTTAAAAGATGTTTATTCTAAGCAATCTACATTAGCAACGAGGTATCTCTCACATGAAGGAACCTTCCTTCAGGCATTTTTAGAAGTAGTTACAGTTACAAACAACAGCCTAGGTCATATTCAGCCGAGGTAACAAAAGAAGCATAATTCCCTAATATGTTTAACTAGCATTTCCTAGTCTATTCACAATGTAGATGGAGTTCTGGTCTGGATGTTCATGGGGGCTGGGAGCCTGGGAACCTCAGCCCAATCTACTACCAAGCATCCCCGTAGGTGGGAGAGGAGCTCCCATCTCTTGTCTCTCCTTGTTAATCTCTTTTTTTCTTGTGTGGTTCCCTGAGGTTTTTATAACTTTTCCTGGGAAGCATCTTGAAGCTTTGGGTTTCGGTCATTCTCATTGGGTCAGCATCTCCTATGATCTCTGTTGCTCCTCTGCAGTGCTGACCCCCAATAAATATAACTTTAAAACCACACCTCATTAATCCTTTGTTGACCTGGAGGAGAGACTATACTGCTCAGCTGTGTTGCCCAGATAATGGGTAGACCCATTCTTACACATGGGTTCTTCTATAAGTTAGCAATCACTCATATTGACCATAATTCTGGGTAAACAGATGACATGATTAATTGTTACTAACTAAAAGCAGATGTCTAAAAGCTTCTCAACTGATTTTCTTGGCTGCACTGGAGGATAGATGAGTGTGCAAGTCTGTGGCTCATTCTTGCCCATTGGTGTCACATAAAAGCATGGCTCAGTGCAGGGGTGGGAATCATGCAACTTTCCACAAGGTGTTGAACTTCATTTCCCAGCATTCCTTACCACTGGCTATGATGTTGAGGGCTGCTGGTTTAGAAAGCTATATGCAAACATGATGAACATGAGGGCTGTCCCATGAGAACAAGGAAAGACTACTAAATCTGATGATGAGTTATCATAATCAAAACTTGCTACACATACAACACTGAGGTGCTTTGTGTAAATAATTTCTCTTGCAGTTTGTGAAGTTTTCTCTTTCGATCAGGTTGAGGGAAAGGGGGAAGGTTTCACCTAGAGAGAAAATCTTCTTGTTTTGCTCTGGAAGCAAGCGAGCAAGCTGCATCTCTGTTGTTTGTCAGCTTATGAAGCCGGTCCAAAGTTGCACATAAATTCATGGAAACTTGGATGCAGATCATTTGGAAAGGAGGAATTAAAGAGAGAACAGCCATAGTTTGGAAACATGGAAGCAGCCAGCTGGGCAGGCATTTGAAAAGAAGAAAGGATGGGGAGAGGGAAGTTGGGGCAAACCACGAAAGGCCTGTGTGTGGGCCAGCTCAGAGTTGGTGTCAGGAGGGGGCTGGTCACACATTTTGCTGGCCACACAGCCTCTGTAAGGTTTCATTTGTGTGAGGACACAGGGCCAGCTCCAGTTTCATTTGCCCACAATGGAACATGTAAGCCCAAAAGCATGTGAACAGTTCCTTTGTCTTTCCAGTCAAGCAGAGCTGGCTTCTGAGCAAAAAACACGAGGGGATATGATCTCTGGAAGCTGTTATCAGTATAAGGAACACATGCATAGTCATAATAAAGGACAGAATCCCTTTCCTTCACTGTGGGCTGACACAACTTGCCAGCATGTACACCCACAGGGCTAGGTTTCTATGAATTCCAAGAAGGCTTGTAGTCCAGCTCCCTCTCATTTGACCAATAAAGAACAAACCATAGCTTCTCTTTAGGGTGCTTTCCTGAGAGATGACAATCCCTGCTCACAGAAGGGAGGTCAGTAGCACTGTGTTCAAGGGATGAGAGCTGGAAATGCAGTAGCTGATGAAAAACAAATTGCCATTTTGTTTTGCAATAAAAGGCAGCAAAACATTCAAGCATATGGGCCTTTAGACAGTTGTGGTTTAATAGAGAAACAAAGGGTAAGTTAAAACAACAGAGAGTCTTGGGCCGCCTTAGAGAAGAACAACTTTTATTTGGCATAAGCTTTTGTGGTTTCCATCACACTTCATCAGATCAAAAGGCTACTCAAAAGTAGCCCCCTTACCTATTGTGTTCTTAGTCACTATCTGGAAATTTGCCCTGTCCCCTTAAGTAAGGGGTGGACCACCCTCCAGATAAAGTTGGGCTGCAACTCCCAACAGCCCTCACATTGGCCATGCTAGCTAGGACTGACGGGTGTTGCAGTCCAGGTACAACTGGAGGGCTGCACTTTCTCCACCCTGCCTTCAAACAACTGATTAGCAAACAACACTACAGCTTCTTCAGTCTCTTAGTCTCCATCCAGTTCCTTCACCAGTTGTGCAGAACACCACTCATTACAGCAGGTGAGAGAGAGGACAGACAAAAATGATCAGTCAAATGAGTAGGCAGGGAAAGTGACTGCCTCTCTACTTGTCAGATTTGATTTTGACAAATTGACAAATTGATATTGACAAATTGGAGGGTGTCCAGAGGAGGGCGACTAAAATGGTGAAAGGTCTGGAAACCATGCCTTATGAGGAAAGACTTAGGGAGCTGGGTATGTTTAGCCTGGAAAAAAGATGGTTAAGGGGCAATATCATAGCCCTGTTTAAGTATCTGAAGGGGTGTCACATTGAGGATGGAGCAAGCTTGTTTTCTGCTGCTCCAGAGACTAGAACATGGAGGAATGGATGCAAGCTCCAGAAACAGAGATTCTACCTCAACATTAGGAAGAACTTTCTGACAGTAAGAGCTGTTTGGCAGTGGAAGACACTCCCTCAGAGTGTGGTGGGATTTCCTTCCTTGAAGGTCTTTAAACAGAGGCTGGATGGCCATCTGTTGGGGATGCTTTGATTGTGTATTCCTGCATGGCAGGGGGTTGGACTGGATGGCCCTTGTGGTCTCTTCCAACTCTACAATTCTATGATTCTGTGATTTAAAGGGACAGAGCAAAGCACTGGGTTGCATGTCAGCAAACTGATTCATTAAGGTTAGTAAAGTGGGAGGTACACACAACTGACCCACGGGATAAGAATCCATTAGCAATGTCTCCTGAAAAAGCCCCTGGAAAACCACAGCATCATAGAAAAACACCAAAATCAAAACTCAAGACATGCAAATGAACTTCACCCAGGGACAGGAGGATTTCTAGCAGACAATGGACCATTAGCCAAACAGACACTAATCCTCCTCACATATCCTCCAACCCTAGGAACTAGCCATTCAAATACACAAATTTACTTATCCTCTCCAACAGGTACTCACAGTATATAACCCCCCCACACACACACCTACCCCACCATTCTCTGAAGATGCCAGCCACAGATGCAGGTGAAACATCAGCAATAAACTCTTCCAGAACACGTCCTCACAGCCTGGAAAAAGTCCATGAAAAACCTTCAGGTGCCGGCCATGAAAGCCTGTTACTTCAAACCTGGTCCTACTCTCTGGGGCAGCAGTAAACAAACCTTCCCCCTCCATTCTGTGACATCCCTTTAGATATTTAGAGTACAATCATATCACCTCTCAGTCTTCTCTTCACCTGGCTGAACATGCCCAGCTCCTTCAACATTTCCTTATGTTTTGTTCTCTATACCTCTTACCCTTGTTGCCCTTCTCTGAACCTGCTCCAACTTGTCTATATTGTTCTTAAAATAAGGCACCCAGAACTGAATGCAGTACTCCAGATGAGGCCTGACCAGCGCAGAATATAGTGGATACTGTTAGTTCCCTTGATTTGGAACTATGTTTCTGTTCAGACAGGCTAAAATATCATTTGCCTTCTTTGCTGCAGCATCACATGGTTGAATCATGTTCAACTTATGATCAACAATAGTTCCAAGGTCCTTTTCACATGCACTACTGATTGTATCCCCCACCCTTTATCTGTGCATTTGGTTTTTGTGGCCTAAAGGTAGAATTTTGCATTTGTCTTTGTTGAATTTCATTCTATTAGTTTCAGCCCAATTTTCTAGTTGATCAAGGTCCTTCTGAATTTTGTGCCTGTCTTTTTGTGTGTTAAGATCTGTGGCGTTACTAAGGCTGGTGTCACCCCTCCCTTCAACAGTGTCACCTGGTGTGGTTCAGCCACTCCACCCCTACCTCCCAATGCGACCACTGGTTAAGGCTGTTCTAACTTCCAAACTAAAGATGATGCTAAATTAAAAGGGATATCAGTCCACCACCAGAACTGGCAATTTCACATCTAGCTTCCTCCTCTTTCCTCCCTTTAATATCTAGTGAATCTTCCCCATATCAGGATGGCATAGCCCTCTGTGCATGTTGACCCACTCCATTTGTATTTGCTTTCGGTGTGAAGCAGAAGGAATGTCACTGTATGGGGTATCAGTAGAGATTGCACCAGGAGGTGAGAGGGAAACTAGATGCATGGTTTCCAGTTTTATCTGTAAGATGCACAATTAGCAGCACATTTAAGTTTGAGCCTTCAAGGCACAGGAGCAAGGCTTTAAAAAAAGGATGGCAGCCTTAGCCCACCTTACAAAACAGCATTAACGCCTGCTTTGACAAAATAAAACTAAGGTCTCAAATAGCTCCAGTCAAAGGATCAGCAAGAACTTGCTCCTGGTGCACCCCTTTAGTCCAAACATAGGACTAGCCAGTCCACACACCAATCTGATGAGGATCAGTGTGAGCTGTGCATTCTGTTTAACCAAGGGACAGAACTTGGAAATAACTAATTAAAACAGAGATTCTGGCTTATTTTGCAAAAGGACATGAATCCTTAAGGTCAAGGGTGGGAATCACATGGCCTTCCAGATGTCGATAGACTGCAATTGCTAGAATTCCTGAACATTCTCTATGCTGGCTAGGATTGCTGGAAGTTGTAGTCTAACAACATCTGAAGGGGGCTGCACAATTCACACCCCAGTTTTTCATTAGTCCCAACTAGACCTGTTGAATCAATGGGGTTGATGTTGAGTCATTATTCAGCAGGTCTGCTCTAGTTGAAACAAACCAACAGAATTTAGGCCATGAGCGCTATCATGGTGACTTAATGTGTTATAATGCAAATAACATTAATATTTTGAGATACAACTATCATTGCTTGTTACTTTAACATGTTATTAATATGGGGGGGGTCACTTCTGTGTTTTAAATTTACCATTGTCCCTCTACATTTGTGGGTTAAGCATTCACAGATTTGATGATATGTGGATTATTGTAACAATAACAATAACTGTTGTTGTTGTTATTACTTGTTACCTGCTGCTGCCCTATAAGCAACTGGAAAAAAATGTTCTCTCTAGACATGCCTAGGTCCTGCAGAGCATGTCTACGGTCAACATCTGCCAGAGGCTGACCATAGAATCATGCTGGAGAACCTAGACATGTCTAGAGAATTGTTCCCTCATGTAAAAGAAATACTATATTCACATTTTTTTCCCAATGTTGCAGAGGTCATGTGCCTCTAACCCCCATGAAACTTGAGGACCGACTGTATTTCCTTTTTTCAAAAAATGAAAAATAACATGTTCACAGAATCATAGAGTTGGAAGACACCACGAGGGTCATCCAGTCCAACCCCCTGCCATGCAGGAATACATAATCAAAGCACTCCTGGCGATAGCCATCCAGCCTCTGTTTAAAAACCCCCAGAGAAGGAGACTCCACCACACTCTGAGGCAGTGCATTCCACTGCTGAACAGCTCTTACTGTCAGGAAGTTCTTCCTAATGTTTAAGTGGAATCTCTTTTCCTGTAGTTAGAGTTCATTGCTAAGTGTCCTAGTCTTTGGAGCAGCAGAAAACAAGGAGCTCCCTAAGCCGTTCCCCATAGGGCATGGTTTCTAGACCTCCAACCATTTTGGTCACCCTCCTCTGGATACATTCCAGCTTGTCAATATCCTTCTTGAATTGTGGTGTCCAGAACTCGATGCAGTATTCCAGGTGAGGTCTGACCAAAGCAGAATAGAGTGGAACTATTACTTTTCTTGATGTAGACATTATATTCCTATTGATGCAGCCTAGAATCACATTGATTTTTTAAAAAAAGCATTCCCCCCCGCCAAAAAAATATGACTAACAAACTGGCATTAAAAGTAATGTTTCCAAGTTCAGCCAATGGCTAAAGCATGAGTATTTGGGAATTGCTGAAAGAAGCCCTCGTTTTTCCTAAAAATAAAAGAAATCATGGAAGTAAAGCAAACATCTAGCAAGCGGTGCGCTCCTAATAATATCTGAAGACTGCTCCTCATGACCTTAACATGATCCCCCTTTTTCTTTGACGCTTTTCATGCTCCTGTGGCTCTGTTCCTCTTTAGAACTGGAGGAAGTTGAACTCCCTCACACCAACAACTTCAGCCCCTGCAGCAGCCATGACAGAAAATGCCTCCAGAAGCAGCAAGCAAGAGCACGTGAGCGGATAAACAATGGTGTCAAGATGAGGAACAGTGGGAACCTACCTGTCCGGGAGGAGACTCGGCCAGTGGTGAGGTGTCCTGGTTTCTCTTCAGAGGGTGGGAACCATCAGTGACATTAGCCATCTCCTTATCTGTTGCCTAACTTTGCTGTTCCTTCCACCCAGGGGTGGGTACTTTGTGGCCCTCCAAGTATTATTGAACTCCATCTCCCATAATCCCTTAGCGTTCTTCTTTCCTGCTTGAAACAGAGAACACTAGAACAAAATAAACTATGCATCACCCAGCTTGGTCCAGAGCACTTTATTGTCTGCCAGTCATTTCACTTCAGTGCCCTCTGAATGAAGCCAGGGGGAGTCTCCAATGCAACGCCTGGAAAAAATATTTTTTTGGACTACAGGTCTCAAAATCCCTCAGCCAGCATGGTTATTAGCTGTGCTCTGGATGCTGTAGTTCCCCCTCCAAAAACGTTTTCAAACTCTGCCTAAATAATTTGTAACTACTGAAACATACCATGATTGTGGAGAAATGTATTAGTAATTGCTAAAATGGGCTGTACAGATGAATGGGAGCAGGACAATGCAGAGAAAATGGTTTCTTTAACCAGGAGAAGTCTTTTACTGCATATATCTGTACCACAAACGGAAGGTAATTGTATGACCAAGGCTGTGTATTCTATTACTAAACATCACTGAATGGTATTGCAGGAGAGATTTGAGAATGGGTGTGTGTTGGGACCTGAGCTACAGAAACCAGAACATTGTTAGATGCAAGCTTTCTCCTTGTTAGAGCAACATGGTTTGGTTTATGTGGCCTGCCAAGTAGAATGTAGTTCAACACCCATGTTGTATTCACATCAAGCTGTGCCAGGTTCGCAAGAAATCTGTTTTGCCCCCAATTCTATGAAGGCATTAAAAAGATTACCTTTATCTAGCCCAGGGTAGACAAAGTGTGCCCCTTGGGACCCCAAAGAGTGACCCCGTGAAGTCCCTCTATTTTTGCACTACTTTTTTTCACTTGAAAACCAGCCAAATCCATACCAAATCAGCCACAAATGTGGCATTTTACTTCCCTTACTCCCTAGAGGGCCCCAACCCCCTCACAACTCTAAAAAAAGTCTGAAAATTGGCCAAAAGAGCATCCAGAAGTGATGTGACACCATTTCCTGAGTGCCAAAATGCAACAGTGAAGACTGCTGGGGGATGGGGGTGGAGGATGGCCTCTAGCCTATCTCCAGTTACCCAGCACTGTGTTTTACCATACATACCTGGTGGATTGTACTAAATTTTGTGGGTCATAACTTGTACACATTCAGTTTAGGGACAGAGGTATGGAGCTTCTGGACTTCCAGATGTTTTGGACTTCAACTACCAGAAGTCTTAGACAATGTGCCCAATCATAAGGAACTGTGGGAGTTGTAGTCCAAAACATCTAGGGAGCCAAGGGCTCCTCCACTTTGGTTTAAAACCATATGGGTCTTGCTTCAAAAAAAGATGATCACCTAAACCTAGAGCGAGCAACTGTGCCCCCACAAATGTTGTTGGACTGAAACTCCCAACATCAATGGTAAGGGATCGTGTAAGTTGTAGCCCACCAATGTCTGGAAGGCTGTTATTGCCTATTTCTGACTCAATCTAAGCAATTACTTTCATTTCATTGGCATCACAGTTTATCTTTTAAGTTAAACAGGGAGCCAGAACTGTTTGTTGCTTTGCAGTCTCTCTTATATCTACCCTATGGGGGGGGGAACAGGGGTGAGGTTCAACTGTCTTCCATTCAAGCCACTGCTCTAATGATACATCTTTCTCTTCAAATGGGGAAGATGTGAGCAATTAATGGAAGTGCCTTCATGCGTATTCTTGCAACCACATTTGAATTTCATTTCCTTCCACTGTTTTGTCAACAGGTCCAAGGCTCATGTCAAAGTGAACTCCAGAGAGCACTGGAGAGGTTAGCAGCTTCTCAAACCCGAACCCATGAAGATCTGTACCTAATCCCCATCCCCAACTGTGACCGCAATGGAAACTTCCACCCCAAACAGGTAACACTGGAGTACTGGTCCACTCATGGTAAGGATGGGTGGGCTTCAGTTCTGAGAAGTCTGATGGCTGTTTTCATGGATTCACCAAAGCCTCAGTGGTCAGTAATAAGGATGTGCTTGTTTAAATTATTTGCACCAGCAGGGGAGAATGAGTAATTTAAACAAATTTCTCTTTGATGCAGGAACATCTTTGGAAACCCACAGGGGAAAAAAAAGTTTCCCCTTCCCACTCACCTTTTCCCTGCCCTCTCCAAAGCCATGTAGTGGTCAGTAAGGTGGGGGGCAGACAAGCAAGAAATAAGCAAGGATCGCCTGTCAATGGCTGTTGATGGATGAGCCTTGTTTGGCTATCCCCAGCCCACTCCTATCAGCACAGCCATGTAGGGGGTAGGGAGTAGTTGAGTGTGGATGACCTCCTATCAAGGGCTGCTGGAGCCAGCAATGGATGAACTTTGGTTGGCTACTCTCCCCCAACTGCTACCCAACCCTAGACACATAATGGTCATGTGATCAGGAGGAAAGGGACGAGGCAGCCAAGCAAGGATGATTGTCCATCATAATCAGGGCACTGCCAATGCAGACACCCTTCAGGACCTTTCAGGTGTCCTAGAGAAGGCCGGATGATGTCATCTTTATGTGCAGGCTATACTGCCCATGATCCCCCTTACTCAGCTGTCCCTGCTCTCCTGCCAGCCCCTACATGGTCATGGGAGAGGCAGGGGAAAGGGGAAGCTGGGCTGGGCTAGGTGGTAATCATAGAATCACAGAATCATAGAATTGCAGAGTTGGAAGAGACCACGAGGGCCATCCAGTCCAACCCCCTGCCATGCAGGAAATCTTGATCAAAGCATCCCTGACAGATGGCCATCCAGCCTCTGTTTAAACACCTCCAAGGAAGGAGACCCCACCACGCTCCGAGGGAGTGTGTTCCACTGCTGCACAGCTCTTACTGACAGAAAGTTCCTCCTAATGTTCAGGTGGAATCTCTGTTCCTGGAGCTTGCATCCGTTGCTCCGTGTTCCAATCTCTGGAGCAGCAGCAAACAAGCCTGCTCCATCCTCAGTGTGACACCCCTTCAAATACTTAAACAGGGCTATCATATCGCCTCTTAACCGTCTTTTTTCCAGGCTAAACATACCCAGCTCCCTAATGTAGTCCTTCAGTTTATTTGAGGAATGGGTGGGGGAGGAAATGAGAAAGGGAATAAAGGAGGATTCGGACCCTCAAGAACCCCATCTTGTCCCCCCCCCTTGAGTCTCTGAATACAGTTGGCCCTCCACATTCACTGGGGTCGGGGCATAGAATCCCCACAAAAGTGGAAAAATCACAAATATCTCTAGCCCCCCCCCATATTTAACACACACAAAAGTAAAGTCTGTGGATTCAACCCACCACAAATGCCTTTGGGACAGTGGGGTTCCTTTGCAAAGCAGAAGTGAGTGACTGGTGGGCTTGCTGCTGCCACAACTGCTGCCTTACACCATTTTTACTAGGGACTTACAAACCTTGCCGCATGTCTCATTTCTACAAGGCTTGCAGTTCCTATTAAAAATGGCATAGGGCAGCAGCGGAGGCAGCAGTAAATAATCCATGAATAATCAAATCTGCAAAAGTTTAATCTGCAAATGTGGAAGGCTGACTGTATTCTTCCTATGCTTGGTCAGTAATGAATTGGATACCCACAAACAAACTGAAGCTTAATCCAGACAAGAGAGGTGCTCCTGATCAGTGGAAAAAAATGTTAGGGAATAGGGTTTATCAGATAATCTGGATGGGTTTATGCTCCTTCTGAAGACATAGGTTCACAGCCTAAGCATATCCTTAGACATACCTGGAAAGTCAGGCTTCTGTAGTGGGCAGTAGTATACTTGCACAATGAAATCAAGTGTGGCAGCTACACCCGTTCCTAGAGATGTGGCCATGCTCACACACATATTAGTAGCACCCCGTTTGGTTTACTGCAATGCACTATTCATGGAACTGTCTTCAGAAAGTTTACTTGGCCTGAAGAGCTGCAGCCAGACTATTGACTGGGGTTGGTTATAGGAAGCATACAGCTGCTTTGTTATAAAAAGCTTCACTGGTAACCACTCTGGTTCTGAGCACATTTCAAAATCCAGGCTTTAGGCAGGACTGTATTCTCACACACAAGCCTACCTGATGCTCAAGTGACCACCTTCTCTCAGTTCCCCCACCTTCACAGGCATGTCTGGTAGGAATGTGGGAGAGGACCTCTTAGTGGCTGATCCCATGTTTTGGAACCTGCGTCTTAGGAAGGCTAAAATGCTCCCCATTTTGTTTTCCTTCCACTGAAACAAAAAAAAGTGAAGACTTAAAAAACATCAACAGGTGTTTAGAAACTATTTTTAAGGAAAGGCTTTTAATAGTGTGCTGTACTGTTTTTATTTCTTCCCTTTTTAATGGCTATGTTTTAAACTGAAGTCAAATCTCTGGATGGTTTAATTATATTTTAACATTTTGTATGGCTTTTTTTTTAACTGGTATATGCTTTTATTTGGTTTTTATAAATTGCCTTGAGTCCCAGTCTGAGAAAAAAGGTGGGGTGATTATGATATTATTATGTTGTTTGTTAATTTTTCTCTCTCTGGCTTTTCTTCACAAACGAAGATTCAGGAAGGACTCATCCCGCGCTTTTTGCAAGTGCGCTGATGACTAAAAAGGCCAATCCGAGATAAACAAGTCCGGTTGCAGAAAGCACAGCAGAAGGTCTCCTTGGGTGATGTTTCCGGGTTGTGATTCTTTTTGCGTTGTCATTTCTCGGCCCATGGTTATAAACAATAAAGTTACAGTTACAATGTTAGTTATTATTATTCACTAGCAAGTTTAAACTTAAATCTACAATGCACTAAAATAGTTTATTAGTTATATGTTAAAAGTTAAGATGTAAATTAATCTCTCTTAAGAGATCTCAGGTATGCAATTATTACTTTAAAATTCAAGAGTGCCTTACAGGATCTGATAGAGACATTTGATGCACGTGTTCAACTATTAAAGTGCCTCTTTAAGGGTTTTCCATATGGCCATAGGAACAATCTACCCCCCCCCGGGGGTCTTTTGGGAAGGGGAGGAGAGATAGGTTGGGGGGAAGACATGCACATATTTCCTGTTGTGTCACTAATTGGGTGGGTACAGTGCAGCCTGCGAGCCTCATACACCCCCAAGTCTTTTCTGTGGCCCCCGGGATAAAAAAAAAGATTTGATTTTTGCTCCCAAATGCCTTCTAGTGGTTGTGGGGACATTTTCATCATTTAAGCCAAGATGACTAAATTGAGGCTGTCATATTTTGGCCATATCATGAGAAGGCACAACTCACTAGAAAAGACAATAATGCTAGGAAAGGTGGAGGGCAGTAGAAAGAGGGGAAGACTGCAGACCAGATGGATAGACTCAATCAAGGAGGCCACGGCCCTGATCCTGCAGGACCTGAGCAGAGTGGTTGAAGACAGGGGGTCTTGGAGGTATCTCATTCACTGGGTCACCATGTGTTGAAGTCAACTCAAAGGCAGTTAACAGCACCTGCAGTCCATTTGAGGCCCAGGAGAGACCTTTTTAAATAAATAAATAAATCAGGAAGTTAACAGGGAGTCACTTCCAGTCAGTTCCTGTGTTGTTGTTTTTTAAAAGGGCTTCTCTGGGGCCCAAAACATGGCAAAAATGCCTTCTATGGCCCATAGAGGTGTTTGAGGGCATTTTGGAACATCAACAAAAAATTGGATTTTGGGGAAAAAATGATTTTTTTGTGGGGAATATTCCTTCTCCCCAGATCTCCTGGGAGATTGTTGTGCTTTTCTAGCTTCGCACAATTGCCCGTTCCTGTCATAAGTTAACACAGAAGCGGCTGAAGGGGATGAAATGGACAAAATGGACAAAGCCTCCAAACTCTGGTTTGCTGGAAAATGACATGGGATATTTTTTCTTTTTTGGCCTCAATAAATTACATTTGCTGGGACAAATGAATACCCCAATGGCAAAAGCAAGAAGTATGTTGAGACCATTTTTCATCCAGCAATTTTTTGGTGTATAAATGCCAAATATTGGGGATCCTGTTTACAAGTCTTCAGGTAACAATGCATTAGATGGGAGTGATCAACATGTAGCTCTCCAGATGTTTCTTGGACCCCAACTCCCATGAGCTCTGGCCAGCATAGCCATTGGTGAAGAATGCTAGAATTGCAGTCCAGCAAATTTGGAGTGTGTCACGATTCTGTAAATTTAGTTATACCTGTATATAGATCCTGTGACAGAACATGACTCTGAGAGACTATAATATATTGTATTGGTGTATTAAGGGTAAACTACTGTCCTAATCCATTAATGCCAAATTTAATACTCTGTTTTAATAAAATAGCACCCATAACAAAGAAATCAGAAGAATAAAAAATAATTTTAAAAAGCAGAGGAGGAATGGAGTTTCATGGCACTTATAAGAGAAACAGATTTATTTTAGAAGATATTTTGACATTTTTCAAGCTAGCTTGAAATTGTCTTTGCTCAAACTCATTTTCCCTCCAGCAGATATGGTGGAGCCCTAAATACCCTGAAGGCACCAGGTCCCCTCTATTCTTGAAAACTAAGCAAGGTCAACGCTGGTTAGTTCTTAGATGGGAGACCACCAACGAAACCCAGGCGCTGTAGACTCTATTTCAGAGGAAGGAACTGGCAAAACCACCTTTGAGTATTCTTTGCCTTATGAAATTCATGGGATCACCTTAAGTCAACAGGCAACCTGAAGGCACACACCTACACAGAGATATGGGGAAGAAGCAGATTTGCTATCCCAGTAATGAGTTGCCCTTCTGTTTTTCTTCTTCAGTGTCACCCAGCATTGGATGGGCAACGAGGGAAATGTTGGTGCGTGGATCGGAAAACGGGGGTCAAGTTGCCAGGAAGTGTGGAGATGAAGGGAGACCTGGATTGCCATCAACCTGCAGAAGCAGTACAGGAGTGACTGGGCTGAAGAGAAGTGGACATTGAGGCTTTCCTTGATGAACTGTCAAGGAAACAAATGGTGCTGTTTGATGAGCAGATGGAAAGCAAACACCATGATACTTGTCCCCCCCACAGGGCGAATTCTAACAACAGTAAATCAGCAGACCCCCTCCATACAAACCTTAACTGCATTAATCCAAACATGATGTGGCCTAACCAGGCCCAACTCTGGTGTTTAGTTTGTTACCTTCACAGATTCTGGAGATGACATTCCTTTCCAGTGACCACTGATAACAAAACTTACACACACACACACACACACACACACACAATCTACAAGCTTTAAGTAATCCGATGGGCCTAATGAGGGTTTCCCCAGGTAAATCTGCTTTTGCTTTCAGCACAAGCCATTGCAGAATTGTTTCTTCGTTAAGGGTTTTTGCTGAGGGGAAACAAAAAAGGAGGAATAGATGACAGATGTGTCATCTATCACCCTTTTGTGGGGTTCCACACAAAGAAAACCAAATACTAGGTTAAATGTTGTTGGAACCCTTCCCCATCCTACTGCACTGGGTTGCTTTGGGGGTCAAGGGATGCACTAAACTGAGGGTGGACAGAAACAGCCTCATTGGGATTCAGACCTGGATCTTGTTTTCAGTGCTGTGCATTGCTCAGTCCTGGAACATGTGAAGCAATAAGAGCAATTTTGAACATGTTAATAGTGCACCTTCCAGAGGAAAAGAACAAATACAACCTGCTTTGGGTTCCATGTCTCTGGATTAGGATGAAAGTTTACAGTCCGAGGAAAGAATGGGATGCTTCCAAGTTTCCCACTTTCCCAGCCTCTTGGTTTTCATTGAAGGGACTGGGTGGGTTTTTAAATTCAGAAACAGATCAATGGAATGGATGCATCAGCAGGGAAATCCAGATCCTAAGACTAGGCTACTGTAAATAAGTTTCAGAGTCATCACTTTCATTAAAAGAAAATCAGTAAGAAAAAACAAACAAAACCCTTGTGTATAATCTGCATAATATTCTATCCCACTCCAACCAGTGAGGAATTTACTTTGGAGGAACTGGTGCTTGGTGTAGTTGGGTGGACAATTTTTTAAAAGAAAAGTTTCTAGAGCTTCAGGTTGTGAGGATGGGTTTGAAATTGTGAGAACAGTGACAGCTGATATTTCAGAAGCCCGGTGCAGGAGGGAAGCAAGTTTTTTATGGTTGGGGTGTTAGCACTTTGTCCCTCTCCATAACCTACAGCATTAAATAAAATAAGAGAAGTATATGCAGAAATGGCTTAATTTGTTTACTTTATATAAGAGGTGGAAATTAGCTCTATCCAGCATAGAGATCTGCTTGGTCCATTCTCTCTAACGCCAGAGAGTATATGCAACCCCAATGAGGAGTAACATTTGGGGCAGGCAAAGGTCCAAGCCAGCCTTGAACTTAAAGGACTTGGAGGGCTCAAACATGCTAAGCTGTTTATGGCTGAAAGCCATGAGTCCAACATCAGTACAACCAGAAGCAAAGCCAGTTTCCCCCCCAGTATGCAGCATTTGAGAATACTGTAGTTATATATGAGCACGAGAGGTAGCAGCATCAGGCATAAATCCCCTAAGGCATAACATGAAGTGGTACCATTGGCCAGTGGGACTCTCTTTGTTTCAGGATTAGGCCAGATCAAGGAGCCAGTTTTCTATCATTGGGACCTTCTGGAGGCTGCATGGGCTGCCAAAAATCACCCCCTGACCAACCCCCCCCCCCGAAGTGTTCAGATGTTCACTTCTGGCTTTGAAAATATAACCTAAGGTGAATTGCTGTTTCTGGAGACTTCTTGGAGAGGCAATTCACCCCTTTGGAGAGGCAGTTTGGAGTGGCATGTGAGCCACAAAACCCAGCCCTTGGGGGTCATACGCAGCTCCAGGGTCACACTTTGCTCACTGATGGATTAAGCAGTTCTCTTCCTGGCATAATATCAGGTAGAGCGTAGCCTCCATTCAGACAAGCAAGGTGTCCGAAGTACCTGTTCCAGTGGCAACTGCATCCCTGTATGTTCTATGAGACTGACATCATTTCCTGATTAGAACAGTCATGAGGTGCTGCTGGTGGCGACACTAGGGGTGTGTGGAGAGGCCGAACTGCAGCAGGTGACACTATCGGAGGAAGGGGTGACACTGGCCTTAGTAACGCCACAGGGTGCTGCAGTTCTCACTAGACTCTTCCCTTGAGACTGCAGGGCCAGAAGTTGCATGCGTGAATGTTGTCCCATCTAAGAAAAACATCCTCATGTTTAAAAGTGGTAAAAATCTCAACTAAAGCCCTCCTCTTTGAAGTAGAATATGAAATGCAGAGGTTTTTTTTTAAAAAAAACCTTGTTATTATTCTAATATTACAGACACTATTACAAACAATATAATATGTTTAAAAAAACCCAAAATATGTCACATGGTAGCAACAAAGACTTAGCAAATGAAAATATTTTAACAATAAAAAGAACAAATGACAAACGGAAAAGGAACAAAAGGAAAATAAACAATTAATTTATAAGGCAAAGAAGGGGAAAAGATTAAATTTTATCTGAAATCTTCCAAAAATCTAGCTGGGTCCAGCAAGACAGGGTGAGGGGAGGGAAACATTTTCCCCCATGTGATTTTGGTCTTTAAATTTCCCCCAATTGGTTTCAAGGGGAAGGAAGGTTAACTACATATGGTTTAGGAGATCTGATCCCAAGGCGCAAAAAAAAAAAAAAAAAAAAAAAAAAGTTGCTTTTTTGATACTACAGCTCCCAGGGATTCAGGGAACTGTCGTCCCAAAATAGTAATGTTTCAAAGCTTGGTTCAGAGCCTTTTCAGGGAAGGAAGGCACCTCAGATCCATTGGATCCAAGAATGCTTCTGGAATGCCTTGTTTTGGAGCATCCCATCAGTGGAAATGATGTGGCAGACCTATGACAGAGCATATTCCACAGGTATAAATGTGGCCTTAAGGGAAAATGTTTCTTCTGCACCAATGGAACTCCTCCACACTTGTAGAAAGGCATGTCTCCCACATCCTTTCTCTCCCCCGCTGTTGAATCCTAGGATAAGGATTGCTCTTTAAAATAACACCCAAACAGAAAGAAACATTAATTTTGTTACTAAAGTAATGTCTCCACCCCTGCCTTTTTTAAAAAAAGCCATTCAGAAATTTATGGAACAGATTTTTTTTTTTTAAAAAAAACCTCAGTACAAATCCAGTGTAGTAAGAGATAATTCTAAATTTATTATTTCTATGTACCACAATAAAAAACTGAGAAAATTCTTGGGTGTGGAGTGGGAACCAGAAGGGATACTAAATGCAGTGAGTTTTAAAAAGATTATTGAGGAATATTGAAAAATATCACTCATCATGGACTGCCAATCCTATTAGTTCCTAGGTAGCACAGCCAATGGTGAGGGATGCTGGAAGTCATAGTCAAACAATATACGGAGGTCCACAGCTCTTCTATTCCCAGAGTAAATGGAATCCATCTCCCATGATAAAGTATCTCTCTAGATATTTTGGACTATAATGTTCATAATCCTTGACTATTGGCCATGCTGGCTGGGGCTGCTGGGTGTTGAAGTCCAAAACATCTGGAGGGCCAAAGGGTCCCCATTCCTGTCCTAATGTCTGAAGTGGTACAGTTCAGTAGAAGGTATGTGATTCTGCTGACTATGTAGCTTTACTCTTCAAATCTTCCTAAATCTAAGTACCGGTATTCCTAATTTAGCTGGTGGGGTGAATCACAGTATGCTCCATATAGGTCTCTTTTACCTATGCACCTCCATATTGGGATATAACATCTTCGGGTTTATCATGCGAGATTAATCATGCATGTTGGTGGTAACATTTTGAAGTTATGAATGTACCTTACCTTTAGTTATTGGTTGGTGCAGTAAGTCTGTTAGGCTATGATCTTGTACTTGTTCCCCAGGAGTAAAACTCATTGAACTCAATGGGGCTTATTTGTATACAAATGCACTGGCAGCCTCCAAGACACACAATATTTTTGCACACCAGCACAACCAACATACAGCAATTATTCATCTGCTGTGTACAGCGCAGATGGGCCTGAACACGTAACACCATATGTTAATGGTGCCATGGAGCCATGGTTACTATCTCATAGGATTCAATTAAGGGATGGTCTATGTGCTATTTTATATTTCTGGGTGGTGGCTGCCTTTTCCCTTGGAGGCCTTTGCATATAGTGCAAAAATGTTGGTTGTAATGTTTTTAATTTTATTGTTCCTGATTTTTTTTTAAAAAAGTTTTTTAAATGTTATGATTCTTGTACTTTGCTTAATCTGAACATTTCTTGGAAAAGCTATTTAGCAATGGTCACAATCTCTCAGCCTCAGAGGAAGGTAAGGGCAAACCCCCAATGAACAAATCTTGCCAAGAAAACCTTGTGATAGGTTTGCCTTAGGGTCTCCATAAGTCAGGAATGACTTGAAGGCACACAACAATAACAAAAGCAAACTTTTTTTTTTTAAAAAAAATATCCAATGTGGACAGTTTCCACATCTGTGCTTCCAGAAGCTTCCAGCACAGATGAAAATATTCTCCATGTACTTGAACTACTTAGCAAGCTGCACTAAATCCAATTATTAGCCCAATTAGACTATACCCATTGGATCAACTGCTGAAAAGTAAGCTAACATTGTCTAAACTTCATCGATTCAATAATTGACTGTAGTTGGGACCAGTAATTGAATTTAGGGCTTTATAATGGAATGAAGATGATCACCATTAATAAGGGCATCCCTCTATAAGGTAACCCAAGGGTGTTTACACTACAGAGTTATAGCACCTTGATATCACTTTAACAATCTTAGCTCCATTTTACAGAATCCTGGTATTTGTAGCATGGTAAGCTACAGATACAAAATGGACTGGTAGTTGAATCCAGCTTTAGCACAGGCAATAAGATAGAATAATAGACTCTTAGAGCTGGAAGGGACCACAAAGGCCATCCAGTCAAACTCCCTGCCATGCAGGAATACACACTTACTGCACTCCCAAAAGATGTCCATCCAGCCTCCTCTACTACACTTCAGCCAGCAGGCCAGCTATGGGACAAACTGCTCTGTTTCCCAACAGGGGGCAGCAGCTGGAAAGGTCATTAAAACATCTGGGAAAATGACTTGGCTGACACCATGCAGAATTGTAGCTTTGGGGGTGGGGTGAGAGCATTTCCCCCCCCCCCAATAACAATTCTGCCTCCCCAGGACATTTTTCTTCAGTCTCCAAATTTCTAGCATTGCAGTAACTTGAAACATCAGCAGAGCATTTAGAAATACAGTTTAGGCATCCAAAGAAAAGGGACTGGGAATGCAAACATAGCAAATATTCTAGGTGTGAATTATTTTCACTTTCTCAGAGCATTACTGCACTCCAAGGAAAAGTGACAAAGCAGCATGAACATTCCATCTTTTCTGCTGACTTCCTGCTGACTTCCAGCATGGTGTCACTTTTTCATTCCGGTCCCGTAAGGGACTGAGATAAAACCGTGCCTTTTTGCTAACCAGAAAAACCTGTTTGCAAAAAGGTATGGTTTTAGCTCGGTTCCCCACAGGACCAGAATGAAAGGATGCCAGAAGGACACCGACATCATGAAGGAAGGCAGCAGGAAAGATGGAGCATGCCTGCTGCTTTGCCACTTTTCCTTGGAGTGTGGTAAGGCTCTCGCTCTCCTACAATGCTAGACATTTGAGAAACTGATGGAAAATTTCATGTAGGGGGAAGAATTTGTATTTGCAGGGCAATGCCCTCATTTTGCTCCTCACATAGTTATATTTCTGACACACACACACACACACTTTCAGCATCTCCTGCCTGAGGTCTTTATCATATCACGCTGTTATACTGGCATAGCAGTAGTTTGAGCCTGCTTTTGTCTCAGTCTTATCACACAGTGTTGTGGTTCTTCTGATGCTGTTGATCTGTACAGTTGTTGGGAATGTGATTTTTTTCATCTTGTAAACAATCTGTTAATGACCCCGTTTCCCACTATGATTCAATAGCCAGTTCAAGTGTGAATGTCTTATTCCACTTCACTGTGAGAATGATCAATTAGTGGGTGTGGTGTGGTTGTCCCTCCCTTGGGACAAAGTAATAGTGTTACTTTTAAAAAAATATTATTTTTTAGGTAATGATGTAATAATGCTATGATGTCATGCTGTAATAGCATTGCTATGGTTTAAGGAGCACAAATTAAGTGGCTTTTGAACAGGACAACCTGAAGCAACTGACTAGAATGATAAATACTTGTTTTTCACAGGAGAAAGACATCAAAAATTGTGGGGGATAGTGTAGTCTGTTTCTCTTTCTGTGCCATCTCTCATGATAAAAGATTTGGATAGTGATGGGTGTGCTGTATTGATGTCATGCCGTAATAGTGTTATTACAGCTATTTTTAAAAAAATTAAGCAAACCAATCCCAATGCACAAGGCGGGGGGGGAAACAGGGGATAACTCCACTAGTACAGATAAAAAAAGTGTTCAAATCATGCTATTACACTACAAATGTGCAAGGATGTGATATGCAGTCTCAACAATCAGCTATCATTGCAAGTACAGAAGTGGTTTTCAAACTGTATAACTCAGTATAACAGCATGGTATGGTAAAGGTCTGAGACTGCCTGTCTCAAACAGCCCAACAGAAGGACTGCCCCTCCTTGCTGCCTCCAGCAATAGTGCTGTCCAAAAAAAGATCCATTCAAATATGGAAAAGAGAAAGACTGGGCCAAACTAGATGGGATGTTAAATGCAACTTTAACATCAGCTGGCTGTGTGTATTTGGGGAACATAATTAACAGGATCCCTAACAGGCACAGAAGAGGAATTTAAATGTTTTCTGTTATGTTGCTCAGGACAATCCCACCCCCCCACCCCGAAGAAATAAAATGAGAAATTTCCTTCCAGTACAGGTAGGGTCTTCAGATAAGGGAGCTTCCTTAGGATCGAAGCAATGGGAGAAAGAGTTAATCTCTCCCCCCACTTACTCCTAACAGTCATTGGCTGCTCCCTGAAAGCAGGGATCAGAAGCAGGGAATCCCCATGGCTGGCCCTACCATTAGGGAGAGTGAGGCAATGGCCAAGGGCAGAGGATGTTGGAAAGCAGCACTAACCATTCCTCCTGAGTATCCTGTCCTTTCCTCTCTCTCTTAGAGGACAGGGCTGGGTATGTTGCCCAGACTCTCCTGCATGCCCCTCTCCCAAACCTGGCCTACTGCCTTTGAGGGTGATAGAGGGCAGTGACCCATCCCCAGTCTTGAAATAAGACTGAACTGTTTGCTTTGATACATTGCTTGATGTCCATCTTGTCCTTTGCCTCACACAGAAAAATACCTTACCGGGAATTACCAGGCATAAGGGGAGGGAGTGTATAAACCTGAAGCTACTTCCCACCCACACTAGCCAGCATAGCCAATGTTGAGGACTGCTGGGAGCTGCAGTCCAACAATACCTGGCAGGCCATAGGATTTCCACCACTGTTGCAACCCCAAAACATGGCTTCGTTTTACCTCTGGGAATTTAATCTGAGAAAGAGAGTAAGAATTTCTGTTCAGAGATAGCTGGTGAGATGGGAGGAGGGGGAGAGGAGATTGAGGAAACTAGTTTTTTAAAACTTGGATTAGGAATGTCTGTTTGCTTCCACTTCTGCTCTGCTTGTATATTTGTAAATAAAGCAACTGTTAAAAAGACACCATGGATCTCCGGAGATCTCTTCTCCAAAGGAAACCAACCCCCCCCCCCGGTATTATTAACTGCTCTGGAATCTATCTCCGCTTCCACTTAGGGAAGTGGGATCACATAACACGACCCTTAGGCAACGTATTTCATTTCCTGACCCAAATAGTAGAAGATGCAAAGCACCCTTTTTAGAGGGGTGTGAGACCATTAATGTCAAACTTTGTAATTACAAACTTTGTAAAAATAAAATAAAATTGAAGTAGACCTTAGACTTTTTCTGGGCTTGTCTACACAAAGGAGAGAAAAAAAGACTGCTCCACAGTAATAGCAAGTCGCAACAGCTGCAACCTATCTTAATGGTTTTACAGACCCCCCTAAACTTCGCATTCCTCTAGCTGAGGCAGAGGCCGTGAGTGGATTACTTACCAAACTTAAAAAAAACAACACCTCTATTTCTATGGTGCACACAAATGATATTTCATCTCTCTCCAAAAAGAAAGAGATAAAAAGATAGCACACACCTCTGTTTTATCACCTTAGTGATCACTCGTTAAAGCGAAAATCCAACATGGTGGCAGCAGGCCTGCCCCCTGTGGTCAGCCCCACCCCCTGTGGTCATCCAGCCAATCAGATTTGCACTTTGCCCTGCAAGGGGGAAGCGATTCATGTTTCACTCTTAATGAGTGAAAATGCACATATCTCTGGAGTTTAAAAAAAAAATCAGGAAAAGCTGTGAAGGCTTTTCTCATGTAGTTTTTCCTCTTTTGGGCACCCTCCTTCACAATGCGATGAGATAATGCGTGATCCCATTAAGACAGCTTGTTTTCTGAGCGAATTCTGTGAGGGGTATTTTCACCATGTGCACAACCCCTCCATTAACAACTATGCACATTAAAAAAAACACACAGATGACTATGCACAGCTAACATTAGGAGCAGTGTGATAGAGAGGCTAAAGGGCTGGATATTTTTTTAAACTTTGATCTTTATTAAATAATTTAATGTAACACTTACACTGTTTTCTTTGACATACTTGTTATCCTTAACCATAACAAATGAAATAAGCAAATATAAAGCAGACAAATAACCAGATCAAAAACGTTTTCCTCTTCTCCCATTTATGCAATTCTTCTGTCCATAAATATTTGCTTTAATTTAAGGTTAATCTAAAAAGAAATCAATATGCAACCCTTCCTTTCTGTACCACCCTCGGCTTTGAGGTGCTAATTTAATCTCTTTGCTCTTCTATCCAATTTTTATACTCTTGATCGATTCTTCCACAATTATCTCCATGCTGGACTCTTCATTCCTTAGCCTCCCCTGTTTATAATAACATCAACTCTTTGTCAAACACAAAGTCATTATTTTCCCAAAATATTATGACCTTAGACCATTCCTCCAGTGTACTTTTTCGAGATTGTTCTCATAATTTAATCGTTAACAATTAAAGGGCTGGAATTTTTTAAAGATCTGGGCTAGGTTCTGAAGCAAAGTCAGTCACCGTGTTCAAGTCAACATCTCTCAGCCTAATTTACCTAAAACATTTGTGGTAAGAATAAAATGGGATAACCTCTAGTGGGGCCATTTATGCATCGTCCCAGAGTGAGGACACAGATTTGCAGAAAATAAGAATGCATTAATTTGTACCTATAGATACATATTCAGCAATAATCACTGAAATTAAACTCTCTCTCTGTCATCACAGTGGGGAACCTATGTCTAAGGGACATGTAGACAATAAATAGAACAGCAGGCAAAAATTGTTGATGGGCATCTTCAAGGTCCTTGCTGGTCTCCCATCTTAGGTTCCTTAAGGTTTAACTTTAAATTTTTAGGGGTTGTCTATACGGTGAAGATACTCCTCATAGAATTCAAGAAGAATATGATTTGTCTTAATGAGATCCTGCATCAATCTGCTGTATTTGGAAGGCGAGGGTCCAAAAATGCCAAAAACTTCTCAGGAAAAACCTTTGCGGCTTTTCCTGTATTTTTTTTAAGCTCAGCAGGGGATGCACATTCCCACATGTTGTGACAACTGATTTGCTTTGCTGCACATTCCTGATAAAAGCGCAGGTGAAAAGCTGATTGGTTAGATGTGCACAGGGGGCAGAGCTTGCTAACAAGGCAAGTGCCCAAAACTGCCATGTTAGAATTTTGCTGTAGCGATCATGTGCTGAAGTGATGAAACAGCCTTTTTTTCTGTTTATTTAAGCAGAAGATTGCACTTTTGCTCCTCATATATGCTTTTTTTTTTTTTAAAATACTGTATAGCGGCAGCACTGTTGACAATAAAAATGCGAGTAATTCACCATCTTGATTTGCAGGCATGCCTGTTTGAACAATGAACACAGATAGCTTTGCATGCCTGCGATCTTGCCAAAAAATCATTGAGACAAATGAAAGCTGCTGCAAATTGGCATTAGTGTGCATCAATCCACATTTTATAGCCTTGGATAGACAACCACTTGGACTGGACAGTTCTTTGAATAAAGGATACATTCCAACAGAGAGCTGACCTTGAGAGCTAGTTACAGTTGCCCCTCCACATTCGCAAACTTGACATTCGCGGTTTTGATTATTCGCGGTTTTGGGAGGGCCCCCCGGGCTCCCCCAAAACCGCGACACGGGGCCTCCAGAGGCCCCGTGAAAGCACTGGGAGGGAGCGGGGAGGCCTCCACGGGGCCTTCGGAGACCCTCCGGAGGCCCCGCGAAGGCCTTGGGAGGGAGGGGGGAGGGCCGGGGAGGCCTTCACGGGGCCCCTGGAGATGCTCCGGAGGCCCCATGAAGGCCCGGGGAGGGGGTGGGGAGGGCCGGGGAGGCCTCCATGGGGCCCCCGGGGTCGCTCTGGGAGGGCGGGGGAGGCTGGGGAGAGTGACCACGAGGCCTCCGGAGGCCTCAGGGTTGCTCTGGGAGGGCGGGGGGTGGCTGGGCAGAGCGACCACGAGGCCTCCGGGTCGCTCTGGGAGGGCGGGGGAGGCCGGGGAGAGTGACCACGAGGCCTCCGGAGGCCCCGGGGTCGCTCTGGGAGGGCAGGGGGTGGCTGGGGAGAGCGACCACGAGGCCTCCGGAGGCCTTCGGGTCACTCTGGGAGGGCGGGGGGTGGCTGGGGAGAGCGACCACGAGGCCTCCGGAGGCCTCGGGGTCGCTCTGGGAGGGCGGGGGGTGGCTGGGGAGAGCGACCACGAGGCCTCTGGAGGCCCCGGGGTCGCTCTGGGAGGGCGGGGGGAGGGCGGGGAGAGCGACCACGAGGCCTCCGGAGGCCCCGGGGTCGCTCTGGGAGGGCGGGGGTGGCCGGGGAGAGCGACCACGAGGCCTCCGGAGGCCTCGGGGGTCGCTTGGGGAGGGCGGGGGGCGGTCGGGAAAAGCCACCGCGAGGCCTCCGGAGGCCTCTGGGTTGCTTGGGGAGGGCGCGGGGCGGTCGGGAGGAGTGACCACGAGGCCTCCGGAGGCCTCGGGGGTCGCTTGGGGAGGGCAGGGAGTGGCCAGATAGAGTGACCACGAGGCCTCCGGAGGCCTCAGGGTCGCTTGGGGAGGGTGGGGGGAGGGTTGTCATTATTCGTGGAATGTTCACATTCGCGGGGGTCTATGGAACCTAACCCCCGCGAATGTGAAGGGACAACTGTACTTTTTTCAGTAATAACCAGGAAGAGAGTTATCTTTGTGTGCTCTATAACAACCATGGCTGTATGTCATTACTTTTCAGTGGAAATAGAACAAATTGTCTGCCTGTTACTCATTACTGGCTATGTGTATTGACTCAGTCAGTGCAATGGGAGGAAGAGAAGAAAGTGCCAAATGAGTAGCTGCCACAGGCTACAGTTGGGAGGGATTGCTTTGCAATGTCTTTTGCATTTTCTGAACTGGCCACCTGGGGGAACCAGACAGTATTTCTCTGCATTTTCCAATGGCACTCTAGTAACACTAATGGTAACTTGTTAGTAATGAATAACTCAGCTACTTACCTTGCTGCACTGTAATAACAGTAACATGTAAATGGCATGTTGGATGATCAGAGTAATGAGTAAACTAACTAGTTCCTGTTAAAAAGGAACACAGGGTCACCCCAAGAGCCTTGTGCAGGATACAAATATGGATACATAGTAAAATAATAGTAAATGGTGAATGTATTTCCCACTTCACCAGAAAGAAAAACATGGCATTCCAGAGATGTATTTGAATAATTATAACAGAAGACATTTAGGGACAAACTGTTGCCACAAAGCTAGCATCATTTCCAAGGATGCACACCCCAGAAACACCAGCTAGGGCTGTCAGTTTGCCTGCCTTCACCCCACTGAGCAAATAGCAAAGAGGTTCAAGCAACGAGGAAAACGCAAATGGGAAAGGTTTATTCTCCCTTCTCCCTCCCTTCCTCACCTGTCCTCAGTGGAAATCATGCCCTCACATAGCTGGCATTGATTTTTAAAAACCCACAAGCAATTCAGTCACAGATTTCCTAGTAACACATTATCTTGGATACAATCATTTATTTATTATTTACATCTAGGCTACAGACATGGCTCCTCCCCACACACATTTTATCCTCACATCAACAACAACCCTTTTAGGGGCATCAGAATGAAAGAGAATGACTGGGGCAATCAATGAAGCTTTATGGTTCAATGACAGCTTGTGCTTGGATATTGGAAATCCTAGTCCAACATTCCAACCACTACACCTATTGGCTCTCAGTTTTTAAATCCCGAGATTTCAATCCTAAAACACTTCAGTACTCGGTAGTATTTCCCATGCAGTGGACCAATGGTTCACCTAATCTCATGGATCTGCTCAGAGGTGAAACAGGATTGAAACCAAACTCTTTCAAGTCTCTCACACAAGCATCAGTCCATTTTTGCTTGATCTCTTAAGTTTTTGAAGCTATTTCTAAGTACAGTAATGATGCCAGTTGTAACTTGTTACTTTTTGTAGTGATGAGGGAGTTCCAAAAGAAATAATGTAATACAATTATTTACAACATTGTCACTCCACTATTCCTAAAACATTGCCTTTTTTTTTTTTTTGGAGGGGGGAGTCACCTCATAGGATGAATTACTTTGAAGAAGGGATGAGCAAGCAATAATACAGCACCCTAAATATACCTGATAATGTCTAATTTTGCAAAGCTAAGCAAGACCAGGTCTATTTAGTGTTTGGATGGGAGACCACCAGGTAATATCATGGCTCTCTAGTGAGACTTTTCACACTACACAATCATAGCACTCTGATTCCACTTTAACTGCTATGGCAACTTCCTGTAGAATCCTGGGATTTGCAGTTTAGTGGAAAATATTTTGAATTATCAGCCCGAGAGATCTAGTACCTCCACAAATCCCAGGATTCCATGGAATGTTGTCAGGGCAGTTAAAATGGAATTATAGGGCTATAAGCATAGTATGTAGTATGAAAGGCCTACGGTAAGGCTACAGAAGAATCCTGCTTGATGTAGAGCCATTGCTTCCAGGCTGAATTAACAATACTGGGGCCAATGGTATGATTATTCACTTGTAAGGCAGTTTCATGTGTTCCTAACAGATTACTTAAAGAAGGAGAAAAAATGCCAAACTCTACTTCTCAATATGAATTAATTCATATGTTATTCTGCAAATCTTCTAAAGCCTGGTGGCACAGTGGTTAAATGCCAGTACTGCAAGTCACCACATTGCAAGTTGCAAGTTCGATTCCAGCGGGCTCCAAGGTTCACTCAGCCTTCCATCCTTTCGTAGGTCGGTAAAATGAGTACCCAGCTTGTGGGGGCAATTAGTTAACACACATTGGAAGCTGTTTAATGCAGTTAGATGTGTAAATAGCTATTGCTTAAAACAATTTGTAAGCCGCTCTGATAGCCTTGTGGCTGAAGAGCGGGGTATAAATAACTAAGTAAATAAAAAAATAAAATAAAATAAGCAATGCCCATGCTTGTGTGAACCAGTCCTTCATAATACATTACAACAGTGGTCCTTAACCAGGGGTCTGCAAGGTCCTCACAGGGGGTCCATGAAGGCTTGAAGGCTGCTTGGCCCACCTCCTCTCTGCAGTGGAGCGGCCACATGATAGGACCCAAGGCTGACTTCACCTGCACATTGCCATTCAATCCATTCCAGCCACAAACTTGCAGGAAGAAGCAGGAGAAAAGTCTTCCCTCCCCCTCCAGTGCTTCTGAGGGAAGGTTTAATGGGTGGTGTAACTGTATTAAAATGATTATCATCAGGTATTATTATTGTTAGGGTTTTAAATCTTGAGTTAAGTTTTGGGGGTCCACGGCAAGAAAAGATATTTAAAGGGGGTCCCTGGTAAAGAAAAGGTTAAGAGACACTGCATTATAACACAACAAACTTCATAGTTGAGTATCCAAAGCCAACCCTATAACCACGATATGACATCCAATAGCGAAGCAGTACAAATACTTGGATACTATGCTTCATCTGAGGGAATCTAGAGAGCCCTTTTGCTCCAGAACATGATGTTGCTGAGACATGCTTAGTTTATCATCAGCTATAACCCCTACATCCCTTCTGGCAACACTACCGGACAGCTAGTTATTCCTGTCTTTCCACGCTTCATCCTCAAATTCAATCTTGGCTAGGCGGGTTAGATTTAATTATTTGTGGTGGTAGGTTTTATGACTGAAGAAAAAAGGTTGATTGTTGCCTAAGCTTGTATCAAGGCTGCAGTGAGAACAGCGTGCACAGAAATGAGATTTTATGTCCACCCCTGTCTTCAGTGCCAGCTAATAACAAATATTATGTAGGCCTTCGCATTGGAATAATTCATTTTAATTACCTTTCCATTTGGGAATGAGGTGCTGATAAGATAAATGTTGTTTCCAGCTGCTCCTTCGTTTTCTTGGCAAATGAGCCAAGATCTCTCAGCCTGTTTGTTCCCCCACCTACCATTCTTGTAGAACTCTCCTGATAAACACACAGAGAAAAGCAGCACAAGATGGAGGCAGCCGGCCAAGGGCCCCATCAGCATGAATGCTAAACAAACACCAAGAGCTTGCTAACTCTTCTCCCTTCACCTCTGGCAGCCTGTCCTGCCTCTTTGGCCATATCAGTTTTCTGAAAAGAGGGGAATAGAAAGGAGAGAAGACAGTGAGATCATAGAGTAATGGAGGCAGGGGCAAAAAGGCCTGGAAAGAAGGCAGCTGCATCCCTCACTTGCTGATAGATTTCTTGCAAAGGGCAAAGAAAGGGGGTGGAGGACATCTCTTCTTCTCTGAATATGTATGCCAGCCTATCTTCAGGACCACCTCCTTCCATATAATCCTCCCTGTGCACTCCAGTCTTCTGAGAGGAATCTGCTACAAACTTTAAAAACTAGGCTTTCTACAAGCTCCCAGAGGACCTTTTCAGCTATTGCTCCCAGATTATGGAACAGCCTGCCAGATGAGATCCGTCATATTACCACCCTAAATAGCTTTTAAAAAGCTCATAAGACGGATCTCTTCCTGCGGGCCTTTCCTGAATAGAAACCCAGCCATCAGATAAGAGAATTTAATGTGTCCCGATCTTGCTACAGCCACAGTCTATTGTTTATTTTTTAGTATTTTTAAGTACGTTTTAATTTCTGAATTATCTAATTGTATTTTAAGGGGGTGCGTGGGATGGAGGGTTTGGAATGTATATTTTATATGTTGTAAGCTGCCCCAATTGTGTTTTGTAGAGGCATGGGATATAAATATTATTATTATTATTATTATTATTTAAAAAATTCAGAATTTCTCCCTTGTCATCTTAGCTTAGGAATGATGACACACCCTCCAGCATTTCACATTTGAAAACCAGGACGCATGTGGCCAAATCACATCAGAGTGCGGTCAAGATGACAAAAGTTATTAATTTGGCAGAACAGACAAGCTAGGAAAGACTGCAGCAGTTTGCTTTTGCCTGAGCATACTGGGAAAGGCACCATTCTGTCCCTTTCTCTGTTTTTCTCCTGCTGAGTTAATTGAGTGTTAATTACTTTTGCCCTTTGAACTCAGTTTGCAGCAACTGAAGAACACTAAGGAGAAAGGGGGAACATGGGAAGAGGAGAGACAAACTGGGACATTTTAAAAGCAGCTGAAAAAGTGGGAGAGCAGAGGATTTATTGGGACTGTCCCTGGCAGATTGGGACAGTTGGAGGGTATGTTATGATCAGTATTCTCTGACATTGTGCTAGGGCCTTGTCTAGATGGGCTGTCTACCCTGTCATGGCCCATCTTGGAGCTCTTCAGTCCAAATGATGTAGATATTTTGCCTCGTTTTGCCCCCGAGCAGTACTCACAATGCCTGGGACAAAGATGAGGCTACAGTGGGGCTATGATGGAGTAAAACCCACTATACCATCGTATTTTAACACCCGTGAAAAACTGTTCCAGCCGGAGGAAGAAATGGATCAGGCCCTGTGTGATCGCAGGACCCCATACTGACTCCATCCTGTTTCGTGCTGATAACAGGGGAGGAACAGGCCAGATCTGCAGCCAGAATATGCCAATAGGGAGCCGGCATATTCTGGCCTGTGTAGATGAGCCTTAGGTGTGTCACAGAACAGGGAAAGGTTTTGAGGGGGCAGGTGACTTTTTCAAGCTGTGCTTTGCCATAATTAACTGGCATTGGGAAATCAGAACCAAAGAGAGAGCATGTCTCAAGATGCTGAATTTTGTTGCTGTTGCATTCCAAAACAAACCCAATGCTCTTCAGTTTCATTTTGCATACTCTATCTATACTAGAATTTCAAGTGTTTATCTGTCTGGTTGTCTATCTGTTATGCTATATAAATCCACATGCTTGATCACAGAACCACCAAACTCAGGGTATTATATAACCAGACCAAAATGATGATGACGATAGTAAGGTTTTTAACCCAATCCATCAATTAATGTTGATGCCTCTGGAATATATATATATATATATATATATATTTGCTCTAGAATGCACCAATTTTGCATGAGGTTGACAATACAGTAGGACCCCCATATCTGCTGGGGTTTGGTTCCAGGCTCCACCGTGGATAATGACATCCATGGATAATAGCGAACACCATTGAAAATAATGGGACTTCTGGTTTAAAATACCAAAGAGTTGCTTTGGAGTACCTAGAAAATGGCTAGAGAGGACACATTTTCTAGGAAGACTCTATGGTAGCTGTGCTGAAACTGAAACCATGAATAACTGAATCAGTGGATAATGAATCAGTGGATACGAGAACCTACTGTACAAACATTTTTGTTGATATCTTGAGAAGAACTGATTCCACCCCACCCTCCACCACCACCCCCAAAATGGTTGATCTGGATACAATTTGCATGGACCGTAGTGTGAAACAAATCGTAAGCTGTAGGTGCTATCACCCAAAAGTTTGTTGCATTAGTATTATAAGTGAAATAATCAACATCAGCTGAGGTAATGCTGGGTAAATGTCCTAGTACTAAATACCAACAAAGAAGGACAGAATGCATTAATGTACAGAACAATCCAACCCCTGTATCTGCGGGACCCATACCTGCAGGTTCACTTACCCACGTCTGAAAAAATATGCCCTCTCTAGGCATCTTCTAGGTCCTCCAGCGCAATTCTATGACATGCTTCTGCTGGAAGTTGATCATAGAACCGTGCTAGAGGACCTAGAAGATGCCTAAAGAGGTGTTCTCTCTAGGAATCACTAGTTTCTCCAGTGCAACTCTATGGTATACTTGGGCCGGAAGTCATTTATTTGAATATGGTTTGTTATTATCTGGGAATGTATTCCCCACAGATATGGGAGTTGTACTGTATACAAATTGCATTAAAGACTATGAAATCACCAGTGAATTCTCTCTAACCTGATATGGTTAAGACCAATCTTTCAGGAACCATCCCCCCCTCCAATTGTCCCAATTTGGCAGGGATAGCCCCTATTAATCCTCTGTCATCCCAGTTTTTCATTTTTTAAAGTGTCCCAGTTACTCTCTCCTCCTTTTGCTTCCCCCTGTGTCCTCAGTTTATTTAAATTGCCTCAAACTGAATTTGAATTGCCAAATTAGCTTGTACAGTACTTGGTTGATTCAGCAATAAGGAGAAGAGAGGAGGTGTGGAATTTTGCCCTCCCAAGTAGGCTCAGATGAAAGCAAACTGCTGCTGCCTCTCCTAGCTTGTGTGCTCTTCCTCAGTAATAACTTTTGCCGTCTTGTCCATTCTCTGAAGTTGCTTGTCCACATATTTCCCATTTTTCATCAATGAAGTGTTTGGCATGCAGGAATCGATTAATGTTACTACCATCCTTTCCTCCCCTCCCCCAATTTTTTGTCAATCCATTTTAAAAAGATGAATTCATTCTCAGCAAGCATTTGGAGAAAGGCCAAGCATTTGGAGTGACAGAGCACAGGTTTAGCATTTAGGAAGTCTCATGCTCAGTGCCAGTTAAAAGATCTCATATATCGGGAATATCATGTATCTGCTTAAAACTCTACTTAAGTCATTTTCAAAATTTCTACCCTCATGGAACTCTTTCTGCATTGATTTGTCTGCCAAGGAATTCCTGTGGTTTCCAACTTAGAGTTTGGGTAATGTTCTCAAATGAACAACTGCTTCAGCTAGGTCATTGGCCAGGTCGGTTGGACTATCATGTGTGAAGCTTTGCCCTAAGAGTATACCCAACACACTCCTTCATCTGCACATTGAAAGGGAAATTCAGCAATGTTGGTCAGATTGAATTTCAGGAAAACTTGCTCTTTAAGACTGGTCCTCCTGTGGTAGAGGAATGACTGAGGAACTTCATGGATCCCTGAAGCAATTTGAAAACATCTGGACTAGGTAATATTATGCTAAGAGGACTTATCATCTGATTCAGTATAAGTCATAGTAAAATCACACCCCCATGAAATCTAGGCCACGATGGTTTCTTATTACATGTCACTTCAAAAAAAAATTCTCTCTCTGGCTTTTCTTCGCAAACGAAGATTCAGGAAGGACTCATCCCGCGCTTTCTGCAAGCGCGCTGATGACTAAAAAGGCCAATCCGCATTAGCTGTATATTAATTACCTTTTATTCACAATGAATTATAAAATCAAATGTTTTATGCAGGCCTGAATTATGTTGATAGTCTCAACTATCTCTTCGGCCAGAGTGGATAACATCATCCTGTTTGCTTTTTGGTGCCAGCTGGATTTGTAGGCCTATGTGACATCTGAATAAAAAGTTGAAAGCATAGAGCGTGATGGGAATTGTGGCGGGAAGTTGACCTCACTAAGAACTCTAAACTAAATATTAAGTTTGTAATGGGGGAAGGGGGTGATTAATTAATCAAACACCCCCATCCCTTTGAAAGTAAAAAAAAAAATCTATTCCAAAATGAAAAACCCTGAATATATGGCATAGATCCATCTGGAAATCAGTTAATTATAGAGATGGTAAAGGACAATTTGAGGATAAGAAGAGATATCTCATGTAGCTGACTGCTTTGTCCTAAGCAATACAACAATAGTCCAACATTATATACCTAAAACTCTGTGCGTATTTACCTCAGCTAACACTTTCACCCCAAAACAGAGCTTTATCAAGTTGGCTTGTCCACTGTGATCCTTTCAGAGTCCTCCATTTCCAGAGACATAGAAAGAAATGCACATGCCAAAGTGAGAAGTGGTAGTTTGTACTCTGTCCTGTTATGCTTTAACAAATTAAGAGTGCAGTAATATAACTAAGGTTATAAACACAGGGCTCAGCTAGATGGGAGAATTTGTACCAAAAAATATTGCCTTACCTCCCTATCACTGCAATGCCCAGTTGTGCCCAAGATGTATTTGAAAGCTCAGTGACAAGAAAATTACCTGAGTTTGTAGTTCACATGGAGCATGCCCCCTGAGAATAGATGGTGGCCGTGAGTGAATTGCCTGCAGAAAATCTCCCTCAGTTCCCCTTCTTTTTTAAAACAATGACAGTTGTGGATGAGCTGTTTTTCACTAAAAAGAGTATTTGCTCTGCCGGCTGAACAATCTTGCACACGCTCACCCAGCTGGCTGAAAGAACAGTAATGGTGGTTCCTGTATTGCAAGCCTTCCCTTCTAAGCCTGCCCCCTCCGAGGTCCACCCAATCAGGTTTAAGCTCTACTGTGTGCCCCTTTTCAAATTGGTTGTACTATTATGCGCTTTTTCATGCATTTAAAAAAAAGGATCACTAGAAACAGCGAAAGCTGTTACCACGATCATAGAATCATAGAATTGCAGAGTTGGAAGAGACCACGAGGGCCATCCAAGTCCAACCCCCCTGCCACGCAGGAAATCTTGATCAAAGCATCCCCGACAGATGGCAATCCAGCCTCTGTTTAAAGACCTCCAAGAAAGGAGACCCCACCACGCTCCGAGGGAGTGCGTTCCACTGCCGAACAGCTTTTACCGTCAAAAGGTTCCTCCTCATGTTGAGGTGGAATCTCTGTTCCTGGAGCTTGCACCCATTGCTCCGTGTTCCAGTCTCTGGAGCAGCAGAAAACAAGCCTGCTCCATCCTCAGCGTGACATCCCTTCAAATACTTAAACAGGGCTATCATATCACCTCTTAACCGTCTTTTTTCCAGGCTAAACATACCCAGCTCCCTAAGTCTCTCCTCATAAGGCATCGTTTCCAGACCTTCCACCATTTTAGTTGCCCTTCTCTGGACACGCTCCAATTTGTCAATATCCTTTTTGAATTGTGGTGCCCAGAACTGGACACAGTATTCTAAGTGAGGTCTGACCAAGGCAGAATAGAGTGGCACTATTACTTCCCTTGATCTAGACACTATACTTCTATTGATACAACCCAAAATCGCATTGGCCTTTTTAGCTGCCACATCACACGCATCAGTTTGTAGTTTTCAGCCCCTCTCCTGAATATGGCGAATCTGGCCCTGGCTCCATGAAGACCAAGGACATTCTCCTCAAATTGTTCAAGGACTTTTTTCACAGTGTAGATGAGCCCATAGACTACATGCTAAATAGCAACAATTTAGCACAAGGAAAAGCCAAAATGTACAACCTGTACAAATCAGGCAAATGAGATAATTTTGCATCATTCCTCTTATTTTGCAAAATGTACAGTACTTTGCTTTTGTTCATCATGGGATAGGGCAAGGCACTATACAAGGAACTCAAGCAACCCACCCCAACCTGGCCAATGGAAACTATTATGCAGCATGGCTTTGGCCTCTGAACTCTTATTAGGTGTTGCTCACACTTTTGTGCACATGACCACAATAATACAATAATGACTAAATGCTTCTTCTTCTTCTTCTTGGGGAAAAAAGGCTGAGATTCTCAGGATGCTGAGTTTTGCACCAAATGCCACATCCTGCACATTTACTATATGCTCACAGAAACGTAGTAGCTAACTCACCTGCTCACTGCCTGCAACAGGAGCGTAAAGCTCTCATTAAAATAGGATCAAACTGCAGCTGATTTAGAGGGCAAGGGAAGAATTCTGAAATAGACTTTGGTTTTGGGTTTGTCCATGCTCATCTGAGCGAAATGCAATGTACACAATACACACTGTGCTGGTTTGGAAGATACCACAAAACAAAAACAGACCTAAGTGCTAGGAAGGTGGACTATGTTCTATTTTATTGTTCCAGATTAGTGAGTGATGACTCAAGTTAAAATCACAACAAAGTGCTTGGGTTAGAGAGTAAAAGGTGAAACCAAGGTGGAGTTAAGCATTAATCTAAGCTGGGTCGGTCTGACTATTGAAGGAAAGCCACAGAACAGCATCATAAACTCGAACTTGTAATTAAAGCTGTTCCCCCCTTTCCGGATTCTAAAATGCCAGTCCCAATGGCTGCAAAGAACAGTGCTGTTTTCACCCAGCACAAATAAGCTCTCATGTTTTGAAAACCCATAGGCTTCTGTTTTACATGAATATGTTGAATGTAGGACAGACAAGTTTACTTGTTCTGTTAAAATCACACCCTTGGTCCTTTGCCAAGCCACCCAGTTATCGTATCCAAAGAAGGGAAGACTTTAACATTTGAGATCACTGTGATGGAGCGCTGCTTACTTCTGCTAAAGCAGTGATCTAGCTGCCAAAAAGAGAAGTCCCATCTAGCTGGTTGGCACCTAAATTCTCTGCTTTTGAAACAAGGGAGGCTTTCTGAAACAAATGAATCACTATGAAGGAATCTCTTCTTAATCAGCAAAGACAACCTGCGCTCTGTCTATGTGGAAAGAGGGATCTAAATCCAATTATGAGTCCTAACTTGAGTACAGTCACTGAAGGAATGGAACGTACATACATGCTGACTTTACCAAGTTCCCATTGATTCAATGGGTTAATGCTAGTTGGGCTAATAACTGAATTTAGGCCAGGAAAAATAAAACAAGATTACTGTGCAAACATATGATACTCAACACCAAAGCTATAGGAAACAGTTTGTTCACTCCAAGCTGTGCGGCCTGCTGCAGAGAGAGCCCTCTGCATGCAGCAAATGGAGTCCAGAGCTAGGTACATGGTACCATCAGCACCAGCCCATACCTGGCAACATTCACAGATGAAAACTGGGAGATGTGTGGCCAAGCAACACAGTTCTTAATAAGGAACAACCCATAAGCTAGGAGAGGCAGCAGCAGTTTGCTTTTGTCTGAGGCTACTGGGAAGGGCAAGATTCTATTCCTCCCTCTCCTCTTCTCCCTGCTGAGTTAACTGAGTGCAAACTACTCTTGTACATTGATATCAGTTTGCATAAATGGAAATAAGCTGAGAACAAAGGGCTTGTCTACACTGTTGGAATACTCTGAACCTGCCTTGTAGCTGCTGTAGATGGGGCCACACTCACTGGGGCTTCTCTGGAATATCTCACTACACTATAATTGTAGGAGAACTCACGGCAATGTAAAAGGGTTGTTCAATGCTGATCACAAGTCCTATATGTCACATTATTTTTGGCCACATGGCCAGGGCTGCTCTGGGGTTTGTTTGTTTTTCTATCTGCTTGTGTATGCGAATATACATTGTCCAAGAGTACTGTATTACTGGATAAGTGGAGATATGTTTATACAATACAGATATGCACATAATTGAAAAATAAAATATTTTTTTAAAGTGCCAGAATGGAGTCCTGTTCACCGGAAGATCCACCCCCAGCTTTGCACGAAATTCAATCCACAGCTGCCACATGGCCAGTAGTCCGGGTTTCCCCTGAAATGCAGGGCAAGCTTCAAATCTTTTAGATATTCATTTTCCTGCAGAAACGCCAATGGAGATGCGAATCATCACAAACATCATGTGGCAACGGTGCCATGACTATCGAGTGAGTACAGGTGAAGTCCCCAACCCATGTACAAAAGCCCAAAGGGGGAAAGAGTGAGAAGGAGAGAGAATTTGGGACATTTTAAAAGTATCAGAAAAAGTGGCACTACGGATGATTAATCAGGACTATCCCTGCTAAATCGGGACAGTAGGCAGCCATTCTGTGCACAGATCTCCCTATTCCATCCTGGGCACATAAACACACAGTAGCGAACAGTAACTGTGGATAGTGTCCACATGTTTCCACATAGCTATGATGTACTAACTGCCTAAATGCACGGTGGAGCGAAAAGTCTTTATTATTAACTTACCAACTTAAGCTACCCTCTGCCCGAGGAATGGATATGATAAATTATATTAGGACTTTATCAGACATGGGGAAAATAACACAATTATGACATTATGGTAGTGCAAATGGTTTCTGTTATCGCATAACGTTGCCATGTTTGCATGGTCATTCTGTGCTCCAGCCATGAATAAGGCGTTGCTTTTCATTGATGGGAAAAGCTGCCAATAGCCCTCAATATTGCCCTTTTCACAGTACTGAAGAGCATGTGAAAACGCATCCTACTGTAATAATCAGATTACAGTGTGAATGGGTGGTCTTCATTCCCCCCTCCTGGTTCCTGGTGAGAAAACTTCCAGGTGAGAATATGAAAACTATACACAGGATCCTCTTTTTATGAACTGTCCCAGTTTCTTTGCACGTTTTTAGATTTAAGTGTTTGTGTGTTCGTTTACTTTGCAAATTAAAGGGTTTTTGATGTTTTTAAGTGTGCTTACATCTTCTCGTGAGAAACGCCAAAATCTCGCCCATACTAAATCACAGAAGTAAAGTCCTATTCTTAAAGTGTTAGTGGTGGTCGTGCAATAATTCTGTGGCAGTTCTTACTGACATGCCATAATAAGTGTAATAATGCCACTATGGAGATTTTCAGACACGGAAAAATCGTCCCTTGCCGCGCGAGCAGCCTCCCGAAACTGCTGCGCGGCAAGGGTATTTTTCGGATGACGCTGTGCCTCTTGCGAAGCCGTCCGTGTCACTTCCGTGAAGCTTGGGACGGCTCCGCGCCATATTTCAAGCACGGGCAGCCTCCGTGATTGAAATATGACGCGGAGCCGTCCCAAGCTTCACGGAAGTGACACGGACGGCTTCGCAAGAGGCACAGCGTCGTCCGAAAAATACCCTTGCCGCGCAGCAGTTTCGGGAGGCTGCTCGCGCGGCAAGGGACGATTTTTCCGTGTCTGAAAATCTCCTATGTTTCCACTTTCCTCATTCACGGAATTAAAGCGTTTTAGATGCTAGTCTCTTTACCCTTCTGTAATGCTAAGGACAAGAGAAGTGCTCAATGGCAGCATTTCAGTGGTGGCCAGGGCCAAAGGGGAAAAAGTGGAACCAAAAATACCACCATAGATGAGGTTAAAATGCTTACTGCCAGCAACTAAGCCATAGGAGAAGCCTTTCAAGCTTTTAGAATGTGGAGAAAATGTGTACAAAACCCATGAAAGTAGTAGATGATGATGTCATCTAGGGAAGGGATGTGGCCCTCTGCAGAAGACCAGAGGGGAAGATTTGGGCCCAGGGCCTGAGATCCTCCATCCTGGCTAGGCTTGTTGGATATGATAGTGCCACCTGGAAGCTCCATCTTCAGTGAGTTACTTCCAGGTGACAGGCAGGGGTTCACATGCTGCAGTTTTCATGGGCTCAGCTCCAGGCAAGGGACAAGGCGGCATGCAAACCTCCAGTCAGACAAACAGCTTTCTAGCTGGCTGTGAAGTGTGCTGTGCTTTGCAAAGGTTAATTGATTAAATTCAGATTTTGAAATTTGCAAAGTTGCTTTAATTTCCAGCGAGGAAACTATGTTCTGCCTATGTGTGTCTCTGAATGACAAGCCGTGAGCAACAGTGGTTGCTGCTTAATGCTATATCACAGTGGCTCTTAACTTTTTTTTTTTTTTTTTTGCCAGGGACCCCATTTAAATATCTTTTGTTGCTGTGGACCCCCAAGACTTAACTCAAGATTTAAAACAGCAGCAGCAGCAGCAGCAACAACAACAGCAACAACAACAATACAATCACACCATCCATGAAACCTTCCCTCAGAGGCACTGGACGGGGAGGGAAGACTTTTCTCCTGCTTCTTCCTGCAAGCTTGTGGCTGGAGTGGATTGAATAGCAATACACAGGCCAAGACAGCCAGCTCGCCAGGCTTTGCCTTGGCTCCTGTCACGTGGCTGCTCCACTGAGTGAAGGAGGTGGGCCAAACAGTCTTCAAGCCTCTGTGGAACACCCTGTGAGGATATTGCAGACCCCTGGGGGTCTGCAGACCACAGGTTAGGAGCCATGACATCACCAGGTCTTTCTTTAGATCTCAGGTTTTAGCCTAGAAATCTCAGGGCTACCTAGCAACTCTAAATTCTAGCTTAAAGTATAACTCTGGCCCTAGGAGAAGTTCACACTTAGAATTTGTCTAAATGTCAAAAACACACCTCACAAAATGCGAGGAGAAGATGACCTGTCTCAATGGGAATCTGTGTTCTTGCCTTATTGTGAAGGAGGCGGGGGCAAAACTTGCAAATACTCCATAGGAAAAGCCTTCATAGCTTTTCCTGGAGGTTTAAAAATTAGTGAGAGGAATGTGCATTCCTGTTCGTTGGGACAAGTGATTCGATATGAATTGCTTTCCCATATGTGAGGAAGCACAAACCTGATTGGACAGACAAGCGTGGGGGGCACGGATTGCTAACAGGGCAAGCGCCTGCTGCTGTCATGTTGGATTTTCGTGTTACCGAGTGATTGCTAAGGGTTTGCTAAATGGGGTTTTATCTCTCTTTTCCTCTTTTTTTGTAAAGGTGCACTCACAGCCACCATGTCAGCTAGAGGGCATGTGACATTTATGGGGGCTCTAAAACTATTAAGACAAGTTGCAGCTGCTGTGACTTGCTATTACTGGGAAGCAATATGTTTCTTTTGGCCTCTTATAGAAAACCCCTTAGTTTGACCCCAATAGAGAGCCAAAATTTGCCTCACAGCACACTCAAGATGGAAACAACTGCCCTAAAGGCATCATTGTTTACTGGCAGAATGTGCAACTTGAGAGGAGGGAGTTTTGAAAGCCACGAAAGGGGGAAATAAATGAACACGGGTAACAATATTGGACAAGAAAAAGATATCCTGCAACCTTGTTCATTGTAGTGCAGTATTTGTGTTTACTTCATTTATGACTTGCTTTTCAGGAGAAAATGCTTTTCAGAGCAGCCAGAGGTTAGAAAAGTTGTGCTACTTTTTTTTTTTTTTTTTTTTACTACAACTCCCAAAATCTAGTTGGTCATGCTAGCTGGGTAATTTCAGAAAGTGTAGTTAAAAATAAAAGTACTGTACACTTTCTGAGCTTTGGCTTTCACATAAAACCGATATACAACAACCCTGACAGCAAATCTATGTTTAAAATCCCAATAATACTTCTGCCCCCTGCTGGATAAGGGTATAGGTAAAAGGCCACATTTTTTTTTCTTATCAGTATTAACTCTCATAACGCTTGTCTACACCAGTGAAAAACATTGAATCCCTCTCCTTTGATAATGCCATACAACATGCAGCCTTTTCCCTGAACCTGGTGCAATAGTGAGACACTATTCGTACCAGAGGGAATACCCCCTTAATCCAGAGTTTAGAAAACTCAACAATTTTCTCCATAGTTTGCTTGAAACTCTGGAGAAAACTGCCATGTGAACTATCCATCTGCACTGGAGTCTGGGGTAGGGGGTGAGGAGGAAAAAAAGCCTCAGGGGAAGACAAGGGCAAACTCCCTCTGAACAGATTCTGCCAAGAAAACCCCATCATAGGTTGGCCACCTGTCATGGTAAGGAACACCTCCCAGTCCAATAAGGGACCCCATGATCAGTTTGCCTTAGGATCACCATAAGTCAGAAATTACTTGAAGGCATACACAATTCTATGATTCTAACAACACAGCATAGCTGAAGATGCATTCCAGTGGCACAGTTACAGTAGAGGCAAAATGAGAGCATTCCCCCTCCCCAAATAAGAATTCCGTGTCCCCGGAATGAAATTTTCCTTCAGTCCCCACATTTGTAGCATTGCAATAATTTTTAAAAACCTCAAATGGACATTTAGAAGTAGAGTTTAGGCATCTGAAGAAACGGTGCAAGAAAAATTACCCGGGGAATGCAAACACAGCAAATAGAAGAGTTCACAGTGTGAACTATTTGCCTTGCCTCACTCTGCAATGCTAGAATTGGGGTTCTGAAGGAAAATTTCAATCGAGAGGGTAAAATTTTCATTTGGAGAGACAATGCTCACATATTGTTCCCATTGTAGTTACATCCCTGAGTCGTACTCATCATGCCAGAACCAAAATAAGAGTATAGTTGTCCCGCTGTATTCAAGGATTTGGTATCCATGGATTTAAGTATTCATGGCTTGAAATTATTCTTTAAAAAATAATAATCCAAAAAACAAACCTTGATTTTGCCATCTTATATAAGGGACACCATTTTGCTATGCCATTGTATATAATGGGACTTGAGTATTCATGGATTTTGGTATCCACGGTGGGTCCTGGAACCAAACCCCAGCGAATATGAAGGGACAACTGTATTTAGTCTTGAATTTGTGTGTATGTATGTGCCTTCAAGTTGCCTTGTGACTTATGGTGACCCCATATATCTCATAGGGTCTTCTTAGGCAAGGAATATCTTAGTCTTAACACAGATTTTAGATTCATGATATTCAAGTTTTAGCCCACTCTGTCTTTTAACTACCAGGCACCTGATGCCTATTTATCAGTGAACTGGTTAATATATTAGTAACAGAGACAGCACATTTTAAGTATTACTACCTTATTCATAATCATTTGTGCTATAACTGCAATGCAAGATATATCTACTGCTGTACAACTGAGTTTAACTCATCAGTCTTACTCACAAGATAGTTTGCAAAGGACTGCAGTGTAAGGACTATATCAGACGAGGCCCTTAAAACATTCTTTTGCTAGCACAAAAAAGATATCCGTTTTTATACCAGCAAAAGAACGCCCCCACCACACTTACCTTCCCTCCCGGCAAAGGCTTCCCCGGCAACGAAGGAGGAAGTGAACGAAGCCCCATTCACTTTCTCATTTGAAATCTCGCGAGACTTCATCACATAGGCAATTCAAACAAAAACAAAAAAATAAAACACAAAAAGTTACACAAAGCAAAAAAACACACCTAAAAACTTCCAAGTAAACCAGGGAAGGTTTGCAGATGGTGCTCGTCCAACCCTGTAAGGTCAACCATCGAAGAGAAGGAAACTCTAATCAAATCTATGACCCGAGGACCTCGTTGCTACCGTCCATGCTTGCAAGGCCACAGCAGATGAACCTTTGGTTTAAAGGGTGAGGCCAGTTCTGTGCACGCTGCGCTCCACCAGAAAAATCCATTGCACAAGCTCGAAGGATAAATCCAATTCCGAAAAAGCCCTGTAGCGATAGGTGAGGGATAGTAAAGATGGTCAAACATTAATTACTGATAAAACCTCCATCCTGAATCAATGGGCTGAACATTTTCAAAGTCTCTTCAGTGCCAACTGAGTAGTCCAAGGCTCAGCTATCCAATATATGATACAAAAACCGATGAAAAATGAACAGGACATAGCTCCCACTCTAGAAGAGACCTTTAAGGCCATACAGCAGATAAAAACGGCAAGGCAGCTGGGATTTATGGAATCCCACCTGAGGTTTGGAAACACGGAGGTCATGTACTCCATGTTAAATTTTGCTGGGAAAAGGGGGAACTGCCATCAGATCTCCAAGATGCAGTCATCGTCACCTTGTACAAGAAAAAAGGAGCAAAATCCGATTGCTCAAACTATTGAGGTATAACACTGCTCTCTATTGCTGGAAAAATCCTTGCAAGGATACTCTTGAACAGATTAGTTCCTGCTATTGCATAAGAACTTCTTCCTGAAAGCCAATGTGGTTTCAGTGCCAATAGGAGTAGTACAGATATGGTATCTGCCCTTAGACAACTGCAAGAGAAATGTAGAGAGCAGAACAAGGGTCTCTATGTAACATTTGTCGACCTCACCAAAGCCTTTGACACTGTGAGTAGAAAAGGTCTGTGGCAGATCCTGGAAAGAGTAGGATGTCTTCCCAAATTCCTTAAAATGATTATCTTGCTACATGAGGGCCAGCGCGGTCAAGTCAGATATGGCGATGCTCTTTCAGAGCCCTTTCTAATAACTAATGGAGTGAAGCAAGGTTGTGTTCTTGTGCCAACTTTATTTACAATCTTCTTCAACATGATTCTCCAAAGGGCTACGGCAGAGCTCGAAGAAGAAGATGGCATCTATATACGTTACCGTACTGATGGTAGCTTGTTTAACTTAAGCTATCTGAAGGCTCGCACTAAGACTCTAAACTATCTAGTCCGTGAGCTGCTCTTCACTGCTGCTGCTGCCCTTGTTGCCCACACAGAAGCAGCTCTGCAGCGCCTAACATCCTGCTTTGCAACAGCTGCAGAGCTGTTTGGGCTGGAAGTCAACCTGAAGAAAACGGAAGTTCTCTACCAGCCTGCACTACAGGATGAACACCACCATCCCCACATTGCTGTAGGCAAATCTGTGCTTAAGTCTGTTCAGCAGTTCACCTACCTGGGAAGCATCATCTCCTCAGATGCCAAGATTGACAAAGAGATTGATCACAGATTAGCAAAGGCATATAGCGCATTTGGAAGACTTTACAAAAGAGTCTGGAGTAACAAACACCTGAGGCGAAGCACAAAAATCAGTGTGTATAGAGCCATTGCACTGTCTATTCTCCTTTATGGGTCTGAAACATGGGTCACCTATTGCCAACACTTACGACTCCTAAAACATTTTCATCAGTGCTGTATACGTGCAATCCTAAATATATACTGGACTGACTATGTGACGAATGTTGCTGTCCTTGAGCAAGCAGAGATCACCAGCATTGAGGCCATGATATTGAGAACAGAGCTGTGCTGGGAAGGGCACGTTTCTAGGATGGAGGACCATCACCTCCCAAAAATAGTATTCTACGGTGAACTCGCCACAGGTCACATAAGAGGGGCGCTCCAAAAAAACGATACAAGGATTCCCTGAAACAACATCTCAGGCTTGGCCAAATTGATCACCAACAATGGTCCACCCTGGCTTCACATTGGGAGGCATGGAGACACACTATCCACAATGCTGCAGCCTTATTTGAGAACTCACGCCGAACAAGTCTTGAAGAGAAATGACAATGCAGAAAGAATCACAACCTGGAAACATCACCCAAGGAGACCCTCTGCTGTGCTTTCTGCAACCGGACTTGTTTATCTCGGATTGGCCTTTTCAGTCATCAGCGCACTTGCAGAAAGCGCAGGATGAGTCCTTCCTGAATCTTCCTTTGTGAAGAAAAAGCCAGAGAAACCAGGAAGGTTTTAAAAAGTGTGTCACCTACCTGGATGTCACCATTTAACCTGGAAGTGTTCTGGATTCATGAGGTAACTATGTGAAAAAAAGATGCGAGGTTACACACGCTGGCTATGCCGGCAAAAAAACAGATCAGCCAATCTACTGACAGGTTGGGCCGTCAATAAAATAGATCGGCTTAAGGACAAGACATAAACGCAATAGGGTGACATCGTCTGATATGTGCGCCCTTTCGCATTTATGTGGTGTCGTTATGATGCTGTATTTAGTGTGTCTGATAAAGTCCCAAAACTCTAACATTGAAAATAGCATCCCCTCTTCAGGCTATGACAGTGGGAAATTTGTGTAGTCTTTCATACTACACAATTATAGCATTATCTTAACTGCCATGGCTGCATCCTGTGGAATCCTAGGATTTGTTGTTTGGCAAGGCACTAGAGCTCTCTGGTTGAGATTTCTAAATGCTCCTCCCTAAGCTGCAAATCCCAGGATTCTACAGGATGGAACTATGGTGGCTAAAATGGATTTACTGCTATAATTGTGCCTGGCAAAAGGACCCATTATATGTGCTTGTGTTGCTCTCTTCCTGGCTGTATCAGAGCAGAGGCTAACCATTGAGGAGGTTTTTTTTTTCTTCCAGTACCTTTTAAACAATCTGAATTGCACCACCCAACACACTGTTTTCACCCAGGATTGGTCCTTCCTTAGGTAACAGTTGTGTGCATGGAGTCATGACAAAGGGCCGGTCCAGATGGTGAAATAAATCCTCCTAGAATTCGGGAAGAATCCCATGTATCCAAATGGAATACCACAGCGGTCCGTTGTTTTTGGAGAGAGGGGGAGCAAAATACAGAAAAATTATGCGGGAAAAGCGTTTGCAGCTTTCCACCAAGTTTTTAAAAAACTACGGGGGAAATGCACACTCCCACTTGTCAGAACAACAAAATTGCATCACATGAAGCAGATAGCTGATTGGTTGGACATGCATGGGGGTGCGGAGCTTGCTAACAAGGCAATGCATGGTACCGCCATATTGGATTTTCGTAGTAGCATTTGTGCACGGAGATGACAAAACAGCCTTTCTTTCTTTTTTTAAATTTAAGTGGAAGATCACTCTTCTGCACCTTGGATTTAAAATACTGTTTGGCAGGGGCAAGTTGAGGAGAATAAAAATGCAAGTAATTCACACCATCTGGATTTGCTCTCATGCCTCCGTGTGAACAGCAAATACGGATAGCTTCGCACACCAGTAATCTTGCCAAAAACCAGGGAGACAAATGAAAGCTTCTGTGAATTGGCATTACTGCGCACCAATCCACATTTTATTCCCTCTTGGAGAGGGGCCCAAAGTGTTGGATGAGAGCAGAGATATATATGCCCTTAGGTCTGCTCTATGCCTCTTAAACTAGCTTGCTGCCCTAAGTAGAAAACACAGGAAGGGATCCATGAGCCTGGCTACACAGTTTGACATTGAGCTGAAAGAAAGATGAACTGTGTGTGCTTGAGTGGAATTTTGGAAGGGTTTTCATAGTTAATATTTGCCTTCTAGGGATGTAATTTCGAGTAGAAGACAATGTTTCTTGGAGTTGCTCAAGGTAAGACAAAAGCACTTCAGATATTTTAATAGCATGTTGATGTGTGAATACTGTGCACATGAAAGGGAAAAAGCAACTTCCTTTGTTTAGGTGAGGGCAAACTAATGAATGTTTTTTACAGGTTTGAGTTTGCTAGCCTTGGCAGATGCGATTAGCCAGGTGTACATGCCTTCAGTTGCCTTGCGAAGTAGTATTTCTTTAATAATAATAATAATAATAATAATAATAATATCTTTAGAATTTAGGTAGCCATTCCTGACTAAACAATGTTTGGCTTTTGGGTTTTCTAGTTCCCCCAAGTTTTTGTTAATATCTGCACTATGTGGAAGGCCACATGTTGACCTAATTATTAAATATTGCCAGTTATTAATATTGATAAGGGACTGGGGGTGTCAGGGTAGGTAACACTGTAGGTTTTTTTTATTTCCACATAGAGTGAATAGAAATTTGAAGAGGAGGAGGGAGGAGGTCAAGAAAAGCACCTGCACTGTGGTTCTGATACAATATGAGCATGTCTCTATTGTTCTTAATTTTTTTTTTTTTGATAGATATAGGGTGTATCTTGTGGGCATACAGACCTTGCTTTGTAGATCATTACTGCATTGCAGTGAGCTACAAGCTCAGCAGTCAGCACTAACGTCTTTGAAATGGTAAATGGGATTACCAGGAAATTACACCAACAGCATCAAGTCGTAAACAATTAATTTTTACAGGAAATCATGCCAGGAATTAAAAACTAATCCACGGACAACCCCTCAGACAGAGGAAGGCAGACCAATTATCATTCTTTATGAGCCTAGGGAAGGTTTTGAAAGAAGACAGAAACTGAGCTGAAGGATTCTACTGAAGGTCAAAAATAAAGCATTCTTAGTACAAGTAACAACAGAAAGATAGAAATAAACAGGAAGGAGCCAACGTTTATCCCAACTAGGGTTGTTGTCGTTGACTGCCTTCAAATCATCTCCAGCTGATTGCAACCTTGTCTTAGGGTTTCCTGGATAAGATGTATTTAGAGGAGGTTGCTCATTGGCCTCCTCGGAGGCTGACTTGACCAATGGGTTTTTATGGCAGAGCGGGGATTTGAGCCCTGGGGCTCATCTATACGAGGCAATAAAATGTGGATTGATGCGCACTAACGCCCATTCACAGCAGCTTTCATTAGTCTCCACAGGTTTTTTTTCAAGATCACAGGCATGCAAAGCCATACACATTTGTTGTTCAAATGGGCATGCCTGTGAATCAAGATGGCATGCACAAGCGAATCACTCACATTTTTATTGTCACCAGTTGCTGCTGCCAAACATTAAACAAACAAACAAAAAAAGCAAACCCAAGGTGCAGAAGCCTGACATTCTGCATAAATAAACAGAAAAAAAGGCTGTTTCATCATTTCATTGCATGATCACTATAGTGAAAATCCAACATGGCGGTTCCAGGCACTTGTTTTGCCAGCAAGCTCCACCCCCTGCACACATCCGACCAATCAGCTTTCCATTTCTGCTCTTATCGGGAATGCTCGTCAAAGCAAATTGGTTGTCCCAACAAGCGGGAATGCACATTTCCTTCGGAGTTGTTTTTTTTTAAAGCAAATATATGAACATAAAAATATGTGGAGTATCTGGAGGTTTTTTGCCCCCTCCTTCCAAATATGGTGGATTGATGTGGGATCCCATGGGAACAAAATTAATTCCCCTCGAATTTTATGAGGAGTATTTTTGCCATTTAGACAATCCCCTGTTATCCTGGAGTACTAGTCCACCAGTCAAACCACTGGCTCTTTCCCAGCTAAAGTAGACCTAACCCATTGAAATAAATGGGACTTGTTACTCAGTTGGTGCAATCAGTTTTAATGGGCTTACCTTGTTTGGGACTAATGCTGGATTTATTCCAAAATACAATTCACACTCAGAACAACAACAACAAAAAAAGATCAGACTTAGTGGAAAATCATGACAGAATGAAAATGCAGTAATATCCTTTGTTTTCCAGAACTGCTATATTAGACATCAGGGGAGAAGCTTAAGTCTAAAGAAGCCAAACACAGCTGAGTATTTTACAAAGTTTAACAAAAATGAGGTTTTGAATTTCAAAAGCCATCCCAAGAGTAGTACTAGAGGGATTTGTGGGTGGTTTCTGTCATCTGGAAGCAGACAGACAGTTTTTAAAGTAAGAGAATTATTTTCTAACCTAGTCCAATCTTTTATTGAGGCACGCCTCACTGATTGTAACCAAGATGAAAAGAGGAATTTCCCACAAACTAATTTACATATATGAAAGGCTGAAACAGAATTGTGGTATGGTGCAAAGTAACTCCTTATCTCATACTAATCTCTCCATCTCCTCACCCAATATGACATTATACTGATCCAGGAAACATGGACTAATAAGGATCTGTTATTAAATGGCTTTCACTCATTCTCAGTTCCGGCAGAGCCAGGGAAAAAGCATGGAAGAGCTAGAGGCGTCCTGGGCGTCCTGGTTTCCACCACCCTACGTGCCATAACAAGGCCTCTTTCCATTTTTAAGACATATGCCATGGCAGTGCTAATTCAATTTAACCATTGCACTTTGCTGATAATAAATGCCTACATGCCTCCAATGAAGAAGAAATCTCAAATCAGAGGCCTGTGGGCTGAATTGGAATCTTACACTGCTAATCTCATGTTGCAGAACCCAAATGCATTTGTAATTTTGGGGGGTGATTTGAATGCCAGACTGGGCCCCAACAATCATACCCTATATGCCCAGCACAAATGCCCTCTGCCTGATTTTGAAGATGATGGAACCCACCTCATCCGATGCTCAAAGGACAAGAAATCAAATTTTGCAGGACTTTGTCTGGATCAAACAGCATTTAGGCTGAACCTTCAAATCCTAAATGGTGCCCTGAAAAATGACTGCCCAGCCGAATTCACTTATCTTTCTGGGTCCAGAATGAGTGCCATTGATTACATAATCATTTCTAGGGACCTTCTTCCCTATGCCAAGGAAATAGAAGTTATGCCCAGATTTGAAAGTGATCATTTTCCAATTTGGCTACATCTTAGCGACTTCACTCAGGAGACACACACCAGGGAGCGCTATCATCTCTCTGTGACACCAGCAGGAAGGACCTATCACCGAGCTAAATGGACCCCCCAACTAAACCAAACAATAAGTGAGGTATTGGCTTCAGACCAACTTCAGCATCTTAGGACTGCCCTGATATCAGCTGAGTCTCCTGATGAAATCTTGGAAAATTACAATACACTTACTCAAGCTCTACACCAATATCTAATCCGTCAAAGTAGCGCACATCAGTGGAAACAACAACAGCACCATTACAAACCATGGTTTGACAAGGAATGTGTTAATGCTAAAAAAGCCCTCATTGATATTTATCAGGGTTACCTATCTAATAACATCCCAGATGCTGCACCAATGCTGCTTCAGCAGAAAAGAGACTACAAAAAGCTGCTGATGAACAAGAAAAAAGAAGCCATGAAGAATGACTGGACACAACTTATCCAGGCAGTCAGATCCAACAACACAGCTCTATTCTGGCATATTACATCAAGTTCCCAGAGAAATGGGCCAGCTACAGTGGACTGTCACATCCCTCCAGGGATATGGGAGGATCATTTTCAAGCTCTTTATAAGGACAACTACATTGAAAGTGGATACACTAGCCAAAATATAGAAAATATCCAAGGGTGGCCACCAGTGACAGCGACAGAGATCAAGAACCTTGTAGCCCAGCTGAGAATGGGGAAGGCCCCAGGGGAAGACCTAATACCTGCAGAAGCCATTAAAAACAACCTTGAATTTTGGGCCCCTATCCTGGCCTCACTTTTCACCTGTATTGACAAATATGGTCGAGCACCCAAGGATTGGGGCCTTGCAATCATCATCCCCATATATAAAAAAGGAAGCAAGGATTATCCTGTCAACTACAGACCAATTAGTCTTCTCAGTACAATCAGCAAACTCTATGCAAGACACCTACAGTGGAAATTTCAATCCTGGACGGAACAAGAAAACATACTTGCAGAAGAGCAAGCTGGTTTTAGGGAAGGCCGCTCCACCATAGATCAGTGCCTTGTACTCCACCACCTTATTGAAAAATACTCCACCTGCAGCACAGTTTCACTCTATGCTGCCTTCATAGACTTTAAAGCAGCTTTTGACTCTATATCCCGAACCAAACTGTGGAAAAAATTGGAGGCTTCTTCGATCGACCGACGTTTACTCCACCTAATACGTATGCTGCATGAAGGGACCTCATTAAAAGTAAGATGTAATCCCCAGGGACATCTCACCAATGACATTGTCACTGAGAAGGGTGTCAAGCAAGGCTGCATTCTAGCTCCACTCCTGTTTAACTTCTACATCAATGATTTGGTGGATCACCTCAACAACACTAACTTCCACCCCCCAAAATTAGAGGGAAGGCATATCTCAACGCTGCTTTATGCGGATGATGCAGCAGTACTTTCAAGAACTCCCATTGGACTAAAAAGAGCCCTAAGAGCACTAACACAATATTGCAGAGTGGAACAGCTAGAACTCAACTATCAAAAAACTAAAATCATGGCATTTGCTAAAAGGCCTAAGAACTACAATTGGAATATAGATGGCCACAAGATTGAGCAGGTCTCTTGCTTCAAATACCTGGGGGTAATTTTTCAAGCCACTGGTAGTAGGAAAGCACATGGGGAGTATGCTGCTTGCAATGCGCAGAGGAGTACAACAGCCATTCTCAAATTTCTTAAGACAAGAGGAGGCCACTATTTACCTGCAGCGCTCAAACTTTTTGAAGCCAAACCAGTAGCTCAACTGCTTTATGGATCCCAATTGGGACCCTTCCCCAATCCTGCTCCATTAGAACTTGTCCAATCCAAATTTTTAAGATCAGCTTTCCAAACTCCAAAATGTGTCTCTAACGCAGCTCTGAGACTGGAGTCAGGATTTATGAAAGTGGAGGCCAGAGTGTGGGTGACCATACTCAGCTACTGGCTCAGACTATCCCTCTTTCCCACTGGCCTTGCTCCACTAACCTTAAGTGATAATTTCCAATCCAGCTGGAAACTGTGGTGACTAAAGTGATGACAGTGATGACTAAATTTTCAATGCTGGTCCTTTCTCCAGATCTTCTGCTTAGCCTGGGGTATAATAGGGCGAAAGCTACTATCAAACAACGGGTAGTAGATATAGAGCGACAACTGGATCTAGCCAGTACTCCAACCTTCATTGCTAGTGACTCCAATAGATATCTGGCCTCTCCTTTGGCATACTCAGCAACACTTGAAATACCTAAACATCGAAGGGCCTTTACTCTTGCACGGTGTCGTGCCCTCCCTTCAGCTGTCCTTGAAGGCCAATACAAGAAGATCCCCTTCCCAGACAGACTGTGCCCCTGCAACTCGGGCCAAATAGAAACAACAGAGCATGTATTACTTCAGTGCTCATACTACAGGGACATACGTCTCAGCCTAATTTCACCCCTGTTGCATAAATATCAAGGGCACACTGGACAATTCTACATAACTTGTTGCTTTCAGACACCAACCCAGGAACAACTTATAATGTTGCCAGATTCTGCGCAGCTGCGGTTAAAATTCGACAGACAATGTCCTCAACAGTAGAATAGTATCAACCTAGTCTTGTTATACTGGAGCTAATATTTTAAATACTGCTTTTAGCCTGTTTTTATCCTGTGTTTTTATCTTTATTCTGTATCCCCTTTTTACTTGTGCTGGTCTATGACCGTAATAAAGATTCTACTTCTACTACATCTCTCCATCTAAATCACCCATCATAGTTTCGGAGATTTTTCTAGTATATTATAGGTGGTATTCTCTTTATCCAGCTTTTGGGCCATCTTGGCTCTTTGGAAGCAGCAGGACAGAAATTTGGATATAAGATATTGTCTTCAAAACATTCTGGTTTCTCTCTAGATTCTGTTCATGTTACAGATACCTGACAACAATGCTTACCTAGCCTTGGCAGTCTGCACTTCAGGCAGCTGTTTCAAATTTTAGATGAATGTCCATAGCATGCCTTGCTCAAAACTGTTACGTATTTATGAGATGGGAAGAAACTTTTATGTAAAGTAAGTTCTCTTGGCTCTATGATTTTCCTTCTCTCACTAATAAGAAACAATACCTTATAATCTTCTCTCTTTCCCTAAATACTAAGAAATCCAGGGCAGCACTTTAGAGTTTAGCTTCCTGGGGATGAGAGAGCAATGGAGATCTATGATGTCTTTTTAATATTTCTTCTCTTTACAAACATGCAAGAGAGAGTAGCAGAAGAAAGAGACAACCCTACAATAGGCAACAGGTCCCTAAAAACAGCAACTGCAGTGTAAAGATGCTTCAGTTGCAATGAACTTCTGCTAAAACACCCAGACTTGTGGCTGATTCTCTCTATCTACAAACTGAAAAATTGGGACTGCCTCCCTTCTTTCTTCCTTCCCTCCTCCCAGATGCCCCCTCTCTCTTGCTTTTCTTTGCTAATGAAGATTCAGGAAGGACTCATCCCGTGCTTTCTGCAAGTGTGCTGATGACTAAAAAGGCCAATATGAGATAAACAACTCTGGTTGCAGAAAGCACAGCAGAAGGTTTCCTTGGGTGATGTTTCTGGGTTGCGATTCTTTCTGTGTTGTCGTTTCTCTTCAAGACTTGTTCGGCGTGAGTTCTCAAATAAGGCTGCAGCATTGTGGATAGTGTGTCTTCATGCCTCCCGATGTGAGGCCAGGGTGGACCATTGTTGGTGATCAATTTGGCCAAGCCTGAGATGTTCTTTCAGGGAGTCCTTGTATCGGTTTTTTTGGAGTGCCCCTCTTACGCTGACCCGTGGCGAGTTCACCATAGAGTACAATTTTGGGGAGGTGATGGTCCTCCATCCTAGAAATGTTCCCTGCCCAACGCAGCTGTGTTCTCAATATCATGGCCTCAATGCTGGTGATCCCTGCTTGCTCAAGGACAGTAACATTTGTCACATAGTCAGTCCAGTGTATATTTAGGATTGTGCATAGACAGCGCTGATGAAAGCGTTTGAGGAGTCGTAGGTGGTGGCGATAGGTGACCCATGTTTCAGATCCATAAAGGAGAACAGACAGCACAATGGCTCTATACACACTGAGTTTTGTGCTTCAACTCAGGTGTTTATTACTCCAGACTCTTTTGTGAAGTCTTCCAAATGCACTATATGCCTTTGCTAATCTGTGATCGATCTCTTTGTCAATCTTGGCATCTGAGGAGATGATGCTTCCCAGGTAGGTGAACTGCTGAACGGACCTGAGCACAGATTTGCTGATGGCAATGTGGGGATGGTGGTCTTCGTTCTGTGGTACAGGCTGGTAAAGAACTTCTGTTTTCTTCAGGTTGACTTCCAGCCCAAACAGCTCTGCAGCTGTTGCAAAGCAGGCGCTGCAGAGCTGCTTCTGTGTGGGCAACAAGGGCAGCATCATCAGCGAAGAGCAGCTCACGGACTAGATAGTTTAGAGTCTTAATGTGAGCCCTCAGACAGCTTAAGTTAAACAAGCTACCATCAGTACGGTAACACATATAGATGCCGTCTTCTTCAAGCTCTGCCATAGCCCTTTGGAGCATCATGCTGAAGAAGATAGTAAATAAAGTTGGCGGAAGAACACAACCTTGCTTCACTCCATTAGTTATTAGAAAGGGCTCTGAAAGAGCATCACCATATCTGACTTGACCGCGCTGGCTCTCGTGTAGCAAGATAATCATTTTAAGAAATTTGGGGGGGACATCCTAGTCTTTCCAGGATCTGCCACAGACCTTTTCTACTCACAAGTGTTGAAGGCTTTGGTGAGGTCGACAAATGTTACATAGAGTGTCTTGTTCTGCTCTCTACCTTTCTCTTGCAGTTGTTTAATGGCAAATACCATATCTGTAGTACTCCTATTGGCTCTGAAGCCACATTGGCTTTCAGGAAGAAGTTCTTCCACAATAGCAGGAACTAATCTCTTCAGGAGTATCCTTGCAAGGATTTTTCCAGCAATAGAGAGCAGTGTTATGCCTCGATAGTTTGAGCAATCGGATTTTGCTCCTTTTTTCTTGTACAGGGTGATGATGACTGCATCTCAGAGATATGATGGCAGTTCCCCTTTTCCCCAGCAATTCACAAGGAGTTCGTGGAATTTATCGTGAAGTACATGACCTCCGTGCTTCCAAACTTCAGGTGGGATTTCATCAATCCCAGCTGCCTTGCCGTTTTTCAACTGCTGTATGGCCTTAAGGGTCTCTTCCAAAGTGGGAGCTATGTCCAATTCATTTTTCATCAGTTTTTGTATCATGTGTTGGATAGCTGAGCCTTGGACTACTCGGTTGGCACTAAAGAGACTTTGAAAATGTTCAGCCCATCGATTCAGGATGGAGGCTTTATCAGTAATTAATGTTTGACTATCTGTACTGTATAAGGAGCTTTGGACCTGACAAGTAGGTCCAAACACTGCTTTAAGAGCTTCATAAAATCCTCTATGATCACCCAGATGCCACCTTGTAGGCAAACTGATCATTAAGGCAGTGATTCTGAAACTTTTTACCTCTGTGTCCCCCTTTACATCTACATGTAGACATCATGCCTCTCTGGACAATGGCAACAGGAAGCCCCAGGTGCATCTAGGGAGCATGCCAGCCTCCATTTCCGCCTTTGGGATGGAAAGAATAGAAGTGCCACAGCTGAAGCAGGAAGAATGTGCACCTGGCATCCGAGCCTTTCTGCTGCCCTATCCCATAGGGAATCGTGCCTCTCTTCTCTGGAGAGCCCGCCAGCTGCCTGCTTTGCAAGCCCAATAATGTGGACCAGGCGTCCAGGATTTGCCACCATCTCTGCTTCTGCCCTGGGACCGAGGGCCATTAATAATTTAATGTCTGGAAAATTTATTGTGCCCCCCTTGAGCAATTATCATGCCCCCCAAGGGTCCACCCCACAGTTTAAGAACTACTGCATTAAGAATAATTTATTCCCATTCAATGTCAACTATCCCTAATTACTAGCAAGTGGTGGGGTTGTCTAAACAGTGAAAATACCCCTCATAGAATTCGAGGAGAATTCATGTTGTCTAAATGGGATCCCACATCAATCTGCTGTATTCAGAAGGAACAGGGGTCAAAAACACGAAGTACTCTGTGGGAAAAGCCTTCTCAGCTTTTTCTGTTTTTTAAAAAAAAACTCTGAAGGAAATGTGCAATCCCAATCATTGGGACAACTGATTCACTTTGATGCACATCCCCAATATGAGCAGAAGTAGAAAGCTGATTGGTTGGGTGTGCATGGGGAGGGGAGCTTGCTGGCAAGGTAAGTGCCCTGAACTGCCATGTTGGATTCTTGCTGAAGCAATTGTGTGTTGAGGCAATGAAACAGCCTTCCCCCCTTCTTCTGTTTATTTAAGTGGAATATCGCACTTCCTCACCTTGGATATACTTTTTTTTAAAAAAAAATATACTATTTAGCACTGGCAACTGCTGACAATAAAAATGTGAGTAATTCTCTTGCGTCCACCATCTCGTTTTGCAAGCTTGCCTGTTTGAACAAGGAATGTGGATAGCTTCACATGCCTGTGATCTTGCCAAAAAATCATGGAGATAAATGAAAGGTGCTGCAAATTGGCATTAGTTTGTATCAATCCATATTTTATAGCCTGCTTGTATAGAAAACCCCAGTGAGTGGACCAAAAATCCTTACCCAACAGCTTGAGCCAGTAGTTCTCAAATAGTTGGTGTGTCTGCATCTCTCGCTCTCTGTGTCTCTATGTGTGCATACCTCCCAAACAGTGCTGGAGGTCTTGGTATACCACTTAATAATTTTTGGGGGTTACACAAATTAAAACACATAAATAATAATATTTTGATAAGATTTATTCAGTGTCTCATCCTCATGACATGGCCTTATTATAGACCAGGCTGTCAAGGACCATTTTGGGGAGAAGGGAGTCATCAGCCCAGGTCGTTTGCTTGTTTTATACAAAAACCTCATGTCCCACTTCTCTAGCTTACCTTTCAGGATGGGTGGCAACAATTGAAACCAATAATAATTTTTGAAATTCAAAGATAGTACCATTATATGACAGATAAATGCAGTAGATTAGGGTGGGCTATCCATTTTTCCAGCCCCTGAATGCTTCTAAACTCCCCCTCATAGAATCAGAGAGTTGGAAGAGACCACAAGGGCCATCCAGCCCAACCCCCTGCTATGCAAGGATACACAGTCAAAGCTTTCCTGACAGATGGCCATCTAGACTCTGTTTAAAAACCTCCAAAGAAGGAGATTCCACCATACTCCGAGGCAGTATATTACACTCTTACAGTTCTTACCATCAGGAAGTTCTTCCCAATGTTTAGGTGGAATATATTTTCCTGGAGTTTGAGTCCATTACTCTGTGTCTAAGGAGATTATCACACATATCTGAAATTGTGCAATTATGACAGGATAGAAGCACAAATAGGTTCCCATTCTCGCACAATGTTGTCATCCTCCCATGGTCTGTGTGTGCTCCACCCATTAATTATGTGTAACTTTTCATTGATGGGCAAAACCTGTCAATAGCCCTCAGTATTGCTCTTTTAGCAGTAGTGATGAGTGTGTGAAATCACATCCCACTGTAATTGCGTGATTACAGCATGAATGGGTGGGCCTCTTTTCCCTCCTCCCCTTTCTCAACAAGAACACCTAATTCAACTTCCAGGGGAGAATGTGAAAAGGACCAACACAGCACTGCTTTAATGAACTGTTGCCTTTGCTTGGTATGTTCTTATGTTTGTTTAAGTGTTTATTTATGAAGTTCTTTCATTATGTATTTGTTTTTGGTGTGTTTAAGCAGTTACGTCTTCTCATGAGAACAGCCAAAATCTTGCCCATGCAAAATCCAGGAAGTAAGAGAAAAAAATTCTTAAAAGGATATGCGCTGGGCAGCAGAAAGCATTAATACGCTGTCATTAGATGGCAATGCAAAGACAAGTGCTACTATAGTGGAAGCTGAAATCTCATTCTTATGGCACCATGCTAGTGGTGGTTGAGTAATAATTCCATGGCAGTTGTATTGTGCAATTATGGCGACAAGCAATAATAACTGTAATAATTCCACTATGTAATTCTGTGGAATTACAGCATTTTTAGATACTATTCTGATAAAGTTCCTAGTTTTTGGAGCAGCAGAAAACTAGTTTGCTCCATCTTCAATATGGATAGTGCTTTGACATCCTTTCAGATATTTAAACATTGCTATCACATCACCTCTTCTCCAGGCTAAACATTCCCAGGTCCCTAAGCCGCCCCTCATAAGGCATGGTTTCCAGACCTTTTACCATTTTGTCAACCTCCTCAGCTGAAAAAAAACCTTCCTTAAAAAGAAGGAAGAAGAGGAGGGCTTGCTCTTCAAGAGAAACTTTAGCCTCCCCTGGTGCTTTATTTTGCTCTCTGAAAGGGTTTTATGAAATGGAAGGTGGACTTTCAGACAGCTTGGGTTTTGGAGACGGGTGCAGGTCACAGCAGATGGTAAAGACTGACCCTGGCCCTGGACATCTGGAATGTGTCCACTTTTGCAATAGACAATGCACTGAATGAAACTCACAGAACAAAGAAAGTCTTAACCAAGGGCTTGTCTACACCAGCTAAATACCCTGGCTTGCCCCCGTTCTAGAGCCCTGCAGTCCAAATGATGCAGGGCATTTATCCCAATCTGCCCCCAGGTAATCCAAACAAACCCTGGGGCAGATATGAGGCTGGAACGAGGGCAAGCCGGAATAGGGCCCGATAAAGTGTTTTGAAAAAATACCCACTTTACCCTGGTTTACCTAGGAAAAACTGGATCGGGTCCCACTAGTTCACAGGAGACCATCCAGCATGCCACTCCTCACTGCCACTACCATCTCCCAGGCTCTACTGGAAGCCAGGCAGGGGCTCCTCAGCATGTGACCAAGGCTAGTCAAATGCAGGGGGCCTGCAGTCACATGTTGCAGGACCCCTGCCTGGCTTCTGTGTCAGTGGAAAAAATGGTGGCAGTAACAGCTGTGGCTTCAGAGACAGGTTAGCATCTGTGTGGACTCCAGCCCATTTTCTCTGGGTGATGGGATGGAGGACAGGTCACCTCTGCAGCCAGGATATGCTAGTGTGGAGCTGGCGTATCATGGCTAGTGTAGATGAGTCCCAAGTGACAAAATGAATTATGAACATTGCAAATCCTAAACTGTGGCTTTATATGTCTGTTGGATAACCTGGCCCTGGTCAAAGCAGCCTCAATTTCTATAATTGGGGGGTGGGGGGTTGAATCAGTTGCCGATGTTTTGGCTTTTCTGCTACTCTTTTATGGACTATTTGAACTGAGCTGGTGGGGCCACTAACAATCCAATGGACTAGAGATTGAGAACTTTCAGCCTAAGCAATATCCATGGGAAGGGAAAGCTAATCTTTATTATCCGGTCAAAGCAAAAACTGTTCTCCAGATAAGAAAACATCATTCCTAAATTCAGTACCACTATGGGTCAAACGAGATGAAAAAACTATCACCCAAAAGCTGCTATTTGTGTGTTTGTGGCCATAGCTTTTTTTCTTAGGTGCAAATAGCAGCATTCATGGGTGGGGTGGCATCAAATGTCATCAGAAAAACATTGGGGGAAGGGCGGTTAAATTCCCTTCTTACATATTCTGTCTTTACAAGAGACAGTATTCTGTTTCAGGAGGCATCCTTTGAAAGCTCTACACTCCAAGCTCAAAACTCTTAGGAAGGGATGCCTAATAGTTGCAGGAGGTCAAGAGACTAAGCAGCAGGCACAGTTGCCACAGTCTTCTTTAGTTTGGTGAGATCTACTGTATCAGATTACAGTAATTACTTCTAAAGGGCATTCACATACATATACACTAGGCTATGCACTCTTGACACAGATCTATATCCTCATGTCTTTTTATTTGTCAATGTAGTTCTTCTTTTCCTAATGATGTCTAAATAGACACTCTATTCTCACATCATGGCGACATTGTGGATTGGGTCCTCAGGCTGATTTTGGTTGCTGTTAAAAGGGCAGCCCCACTCTCAACAACAACAACGACCAACAATTATTATTATTTAGCATTTTTATTTGGAAGAAGAGCATTACTGTGTCAGTTTTCCACCTTCAGGTGCTAAATGTCTTCTTAGTTGTAGCAACCTCTTTCCCCTCCCTTGTGTTTCACAGGGCTTGGGAAAGTTACTTTTTTGGACCAGAATTTCCATAATCCCCCAGCCAGGATGGCCAGACTTTCTAGGGAGAGTCTACACTCCTACATACAGTCAAAAATGCTTGCAGCCCATGACATGGTTGGGCTGCAGCCCAAGATGTCCCCCTTTCTGACAATTCTGAAGGCCGTAGGACTCCACACCTTCGCCAAACTTCCACTGGTCTTCATCGGGGGGCATTTTTGTTTGGTTTTTCTGACTCATTAAGCACAAGGCTGTGAAAATAAGAGCTTCAGCAGGGAACTTGGGTTTGTGTTTTCATAATGGCCAGTGTAAGGAGCATTCAGAAATTTCTCCTGGATTAGATATTACAAAGAAAACACAAGGAAACATTCAGGAAACTATGTAGGGGCCTGGGACTAATAATGGTCTGAGAGCCAACAGTAGCAATGGAGAAAGACTGTTGCAGGATGAGAAATGAAACAGAGCCAAAGGAAACAAGAAAGGTCCCCTTTCACCTACATAGTTCAAGAGGTTCAGAAGACTGTCCAAGACATAAGTCTCTTTTATAATTCTCAAGTACCTTATGGGTAAATTCATAGGGACCACAGAAGTTTCACTGCCAACATTGTCTCCCACAGAACGACAAGGGTCACATTGTTATCACTGAAAACATCACCCCATCAAGCACTTCCATGATGGGAAAGACTAGCATTCAAAACACTAAGCCAGATCATGATAGATGGTGATTCTTCAGGTTTTTCCTAATGAAGCATTTATTGTGAGGTTCCCTGATTCATTTTTGGGATTGCACTGCACATGGGGGTGATTACCACTTGTAAACCTCCCTTCTTTTCCAACTACTTCTTCCAGCAAAAGAAATCTATTAAAGAGAGAGGGATGGAATAGCTGTGCAATACCTTTTGAGACTGGTAGTGCTAGAAGTCTTCTGTCTGGAAGCACCCAAAAATCAAAGCTGTGGGCATTTCATTGTCATGAGGGTGGCTTGTGCGAGTTTCAGGATGCTTGTAGACATACAACTCTCTCCTGGCTCCAACAAATAATCCCTTTTCTTCTATTGTACAGCCTAAATAACCTAAGGGCACCAGATCCTGCCTGATCGTGGAAGCTAAGCAGGGTTAGCTCTGCTTAGTACTTGGATGGGAGACTGCCAATGAATACCAAGTGCTGTAGGCTATATTTCAGAGGAAGGAACTGGCCAAACCACCTCTGAGAATTCCTTTCCTTAGAAAACCCTATGAAATTCATGGGGTTGCCATAAGTCAATGGGCAACTTGAAGGCATAAGTTACAAGCAGAATTGCAGTTGACTTCCTACACTTTCAGGGACAACTGTGTATTTCTTGTGAGTGCATCTTGGGGATTGTAGCTGCAGTTCGTCTTCAGAGGCTATGTGCTAGCTCACTTTCTCCTCCCCTCCCACTAATGAAAAGATCATAATCTTTTCAACCCACCTCACTCACCAAATCTATTCCCAGGCAGCAAGGCTAGCTATCTCCCCCCTTCCATTACATTATGGCCAAATTAGACTTAATAAGGGAAATCCGTGATAGATCATTCTGACATCTTGTTTCCTTGGAAGATTTGTTTATGGGTAAGGGTGATCTTCAAGATGGTTTTCTACTTCAACATCCATAATCTTGTCATATATGAAAGAATAGCACATTTTATTTGCATAAGCTTCTGTGGACAACAGCCAGGAATAGAAAATCATAACCATACAATCCAGATTTCAGAAGACAAGCCATTTTCCCACTCCATTTCTAATGTGTTTGTGAAAGGTATGAAAATATCTGAAACTGCCATTGGTAGGCAACAAATTTGCAGAGGGGCTAGTTTTGCAGTTTCACCTGCTTTTCCAGTATTCCCATAAAGCAGATTTGGCTACATACACATTTGATTGTTAAGCTATTACGGACTCCCAAGAAAGGGACTGTACCACTAAACCTTGTTGTATTGTTAAAGGAAATCATCCCAATATGTCAGGGTTAGGTCCCTGGAGTCCAAGGTGAAATTCTTTCTTAAAGTTGTTTTTAATTCATAGAATCATAGAATCTTAGATTTGAAACAGTACACAAAGGCCTTCTAGTCCAACCCCCTGCCATCCAGGAATACAGAACTAAAGTACTCCTGAAAGATGCTCATCCAAACTCTGTTTAAAGACCTCCAAAGATGGATAGTTCACCAACTTCCAAGGCAGTCCATTCCATTGTTGAACAGCTCTTACTATCAACAAGTTCTTCCTAACATTTAGGTGGAATCTTTTGTAATTTGAATTCAGTGGTTTGTATTCTAGTTTTTGGAGCAGAAGAAAGCAAGCTTGCTCCATCTTCTACATGACATCTCTTCAGATGATTAAAGATAGTTATCATATCACTTCATTTTCCCATCTCCAGGCTAAACTTTTTCAGCTCTGTAACTCATTCCTCATAAGGCTTGCTTTCCAGACCTTTGACCATCTTGCTTCTCTTGACTTGTTCCAGATTGTTGACATCCTTCTTGGACTGTGGTGCCCAGCACTAAACACAATATTCCAGGCGAGGTCTGACAAAGCACAATACAGTGGCACTACTATTTCCATTGATCTGGACACTATGCTACAGTTGATGCAGCCCAGAATTGCATTGGCTTTTCGGCTGCTGCATCACACTGTTGACTTGTTTAGCTTGTGGTCTACTAAGACCCCTACTTCCTTTCTATATGTACTGCTTTCACGCCAGGTGTCACCCATCCTATATTTGTGTATTTCATATTTCCTGCCTAGATGGAGCATCTTACATTTATCTCTGTTGAAATTCATTTTGTTAATTTTGGCCTAGCAATTCAATCTATCAAGGTCATTTTGAATTCAGATTCTATCATCTGGAGTATTTGCTACCCTCCCGCTCCTGCTAACCTTCCAAGATCAGAATTACCCTTGTGGGCACATTCCCATCTGATGTGATTGTAAAGTTTCTCAAAGGGGCTGGCTGCAAATATGTTGAATGTGCCAGGATTAGAGTGTGGGGAAGTGGATAGTGAAATCCAGCAAAAGCACTGCAGATGGTTGATGCCAGAACCCAAGGGGAAAAAAATGTGGAGACAAATGAAAGCTGCTGCAAATCGGTGTTACTGTGCATCAATCCACATTTTATTGCCTTGTACAGACAAGCCGTAAGACAGGTTTTTAAACTGCATCCAGACTGATTGAATAGTCCCAGATTTTGTTCATGTTCTTTCCAATTTTATACTGAGTTAAAATGAACCAACTGGGGAGCTGGTATAAAAAGTCTCTGGTTGTATCGGTAGCTGACAGAAAATACTCTGGGATAAACAAAACCTAAGACCCTAATTATTTTTAATGGTTAGAGAATGTCTAGAACTCAGAATTTCAGGATCTTTGACTATACGTAGTTTTTGGGAAGGAAATTAAAGTTACAAAAGGTTAGAACCGGGATTCTTGCCTTCAGTTTAGCGATTCATGTAAAATACATGAGATTTTAAAATTATGGCATTTAGTATAGCTACAGTCCTTTATGAATATTATCTCAATAATCTTTATGCCAGCTCTATAAAGCAGCCTTCCTCAACCTGGTACTCTCCAGGGTGCCAGTTACACGGCAATTTTTGTCGCGGGGCTTACCGTGACTTCCTGATCCCGTATTCGTCCCTCGCTGTTTAGACAATTTTTGTCACTCTTATGGAAATCCTGGAAGATCCCGTGACTGATATTTACATGGCAAAAGTTCCGTTTTTTATTTTTGGTCCCGTGCTGTTATATCCCATGCTTTTCTTGTTTACACACATTTAGCGTACCGGGAATTTATTTTTTGGCTGTCAATCAAGGAGACGCGATTACTCGTTTTTTCATAGTTTGAGCTACGTGTTTCCGGTTTATTTTCCCACCACAGATGCAGCGATTGGCTACATTCTGAACAAAGAAGGACATCACATGTCCTTTTGATGTACTTCTTCTCCTATCCAGCACTTTATGGCAACATGGAGGTGAGCACATCGGCTGCTCTGGCTACCGCTGCCCGTTTGCGGGTATCTCTTTTAGCTCTGAAGAGACAGGCTATCATCAGACATAGAAGAAGGATGCTTCTTATTTTCCTGATCCTTCTCCATTCACAAACGATGGCATCAGCTATGTTTTGTCCACAGTGTATGCACTTCATGGCCATGGACCCACTGGAGGTTGATGCATGTTCGCCCCAACCGCTGGAAGCGACGGTGGTGGGTGTACCCAACAATGGAGGAGTGGTGGGAGAAATTTGTGATGAACATCTGGTTGGACGAACAATGGATAATGTACTTCAGGATGCCTTGGTTCCTCTTCATGCATCTTGCCAAGATACTCCATCCAGAGATTGCAAAGTCAGACACGAACTTGAGGAAAACCATACCTGTGGAAAAGAGATTCACTATAGCCGGTTTCCTTCTCGCCCACCGCTGCTCATATGGGGCTGTTTCTCAGTTATTTAGTGTCGGAAGAGCAATGGTGTGTAAGATTTTTGTGGAGGTCATCCTCGTTATAGAGAAGTTACTTCTTAAGCGGACAGTATTCCTGGGAGATCATAGAAAGGTAATTTTTTTTCTTTATATTATATTACCTTGTGAAAATTCAGGGAATCGCATCTATTCCTAAGAGGTAAAAAAATTAAATCTGTATGCGCTACTGTGAAACCAAAGTGATAACATATATACCTTCCCTACTGTTCTGTTGTTACAACTGGATATCATGCAAAAAGCTCCTGAAATATTTCTGTATGTACATACGTGTTTATTCGAAAACTCGTGTTTTCGAGGTCTCATATATTCCTTTTCTTTTGCTTTGCAATATTTAGGTGATGGATGCCTTCGCTGAAATGGGATACCCACAAGTGGTTGCCTGTTTAGATGGATGCCATGTTAATATAATCCCCCCATCTGGCAAGAAGACGAATTTATCAACAGGAAGAATAGGTACAGCGTTCTTCTGCAAGGAACTTGCAATCACAGAGGAGTTTTTATTGATGCGGAGATCGGTTGGAGTGGGAAGAATCACGATGCTCGAATGTTAAGGAACTCTGGTTTTTTCGAGACTATGGAGGCAGGCATATTTGTGCCTGGTAATCCAACAATAACTATTATGGGGGAACAGGTAGTGCCATTAACTCTTGTTGATGGTGCATATCCTGTTAGGAATTGGCTGCTGACACCTTATAGAGGGACAACAAATGCCAAACAGAGACTGTACAATAGGTACCATAACAAAATTCGATCGATGGTGGAGAGGTGCTTCGGGTGTTTGAAATCTAGATGGAGGGCATTAAGATACTCTATTGAGGTTGCTGAGGAAAATGTATGTTCTGTGATATGTGCATGTGTTATTCTACACAATATCTGTGAAACCAAAGGTAGTAACCTTGATGATCCGCATCAGTGTGTGCAAAGGTTTGTACTTGACACGCTTGGAGCACCGATGGTTAATAATGATGCTGTGGAGAAGGAGCGGGGGGAGGCCGTTTGCAATGCTTTGAAAGAATATTTTTGGCTTGAACATCATCAGGGGGGGGAATAAGTAACTATACATTGTCTTGTGTATCAGTAAATGAAATAGATTTATTTCTGCTTAATAAAATCATCTATCTTTCTTAAAGTGAACTGCATTTGGTTTGCCCTTTTTAAAACGCTCCCTAATTTTCCTTCTGGTATATTAGCAGTGTTCTTTCCCATACAATTATGAATATCTCTATCACACTTTATGGGCAGTTGAAGTATACCTTGAAAAGTAGGTCAAACTGGCTACAAGTTTATTTTAAAACAATCATTCAGATTAGAAACATTGTTGTGGTTTGGGCGGTTGAAGCAATTGGCGGGCTTTTGCAAGGGATTATGCTGTCTGGTAAAGGATCCAGACACTGCCGAATTCCTTTACATAGTTTCCTCCGCTAATACACCAATCAATTATGGTACACAATTTAAACATTTAAAACTTAAAGTTATTCCTAACACCATAGGCTCATTTAAAAAATGAAACAGTCAACTCGAAAACTTATAAACTCAAGTTTTCGCATCCTGCCAATGGCATTACGATGGCCGAATGGGGGAGAGGTCATATCAGGCCGGGTCGGTGCATCGCCTACTGGGGCACCAGGGAGACCAACCTCCTGTTGGAATCCCTGACCCAGCAGGCCTGTGCACTGGACCGGCTGATGCGGTCCTCTAACCAGAGGAACCGCAACTTCTTTGTGGAGGCAGCGCAGTTCCTCCGGTAGAGGGGCTACATTCATACTGGCCTCCAATGCCACTCCAAATTTAAAACCCTCAAGGGTAAATTCTTTGTGGCATTGGAAGCCAATGATGGCAGCCCCCCCCAAAGGCGGCCACCTTTTTTTGCCATCCTGCACAACCTGTGGGCCTGTGCAGGGCGGCCAAGCTGGCACGACAGGCTCCCATGAGGTAAGTTTTGCCCTGGAAACTCCCTGGTCCTCGGTAATGTGTTGCCTTGTGAGTGTGTGTGTGTGTGCCTGTGCATGGGGCAAACATAATCTGTTTTGTGGTTTATGTGTTACAGCTGTTCGAATTCAGAGATGGGCTGCCGGTGAGCCCATCTCTGATTTGTCAGAGGATGAGGATGAAGCAGGCCTGGCACCGGCTGCACCCCCTCCCGGTACACCTGTCATTTATGTTTTTATTGACCTCATTCATAGGTAACTTAAGAAATATTAGTGATAGAATTATACGTAAAGTAATCCCTATGCTTTACTTTCTTAAAGGTCCCCAAGCTGCACATGAGGCAGCAGCCCAATTGGCTGGCCTCAACATAATTGAGAGAATAGAGGAGCTTGGTAAATATATTTAAGTATAACTTTTAAAAAGGGCAATTAGTTTGCACATTCCATCATATGTTGAGAAGTAATTATTTTTTATTGCCCACTACAGGAAGGACTTTATGTGAAGAAATCCGGGACCTGTGAGGAGGGTGCAAGCCATAGAGGAAAGGTTTGCAATGTAAATATTGTACACAGTTTATTCCTTGAAATAATTTTGTTAATGTTTTTTATGTAAATATTGTTCATTGTAAATATTGTATATAGTCTCCCACTGGAAAAAAGAAAATATTTATCTAATGTAAATAATTAATCAGAATTTTTTTTGTAAATACTTCTGTTAATATTCTTTTTTTTGGTATTGTTACTATTATTTATGTATGGTTTGTTTGTATTTATTTCCTATATGTGATCCCCAACTGTGTATGTTTTTGTTTAAACTCTCATTGTTATGATTACTTAACCTAATGTATCCATTTATATATTTGGATCTCTATGCTATTGTTATTATATTTTAGCCATATTTCTCATTTCAAATATTTCATGTAAATATATCTCTTTTTAAAATTTGAATACCCTGTAAATATGTACATATCTCTCTTTTTTAAACATTGTATAACCTGTAAATATGTATATATTACAGTACTTTGTTAAAATAAACCCTTTATGTTTGAATTCAAATGCCTGTTTATTTTCAATAATATCATCATTTCCTTCTCATCAGTGTAAACTTTTATACATTCATCATTGGTGTACTTACATGCTTAATATTTTTAATAGAGCAGTATCTTAGTACCAACAGAAAAATGAGAACACTGTATAGTACATCATTTCCCCTATTAAAGAAATAACAGTCAATACTGTTTAAAGCAAACTATAATGATGGGGCACTCTTTTTTTAATTGCCCTTGTTGGCCTACATGCTGTTGAATCACTCCCCCCCAAACTTTTGGTTGGTGTACATTGTTGATTTTCTTGTGAGTTCTCTTTATTTTCTTCCTCTAAATTTTTGGCATTACATGCTCTCTTGACCACTACACGTTTCTTAGAATTATCCAAAGACTTAATGTGAGTTACAAGGTCCCCAAATAGATAATTTTGCCGTTGTACTTCTTTGAGCATTTGTTGAGTTTCCTCAACTGAATGCTCATAGAATTTCTCTAGGTACCCTTGCAAAGACAAGGTCTGCTTCTCAGATATTGTTTTCATGTTAGATACAAACAATCCAGCTATTGATCTAGAGTTCGCTATCAGTTCATTTACATCAAAAAACCATTTCTTCCTGTGAAACAACGTCAACATTTCAGCAGGGGATAAAGTGGCAGTAGGGTTACTCAAATCTGCAACTGAGAAAAGAGGATAATTTAATGATATTCCAAATATACCACAATATTTTCTATGTTACACAACATATCTACTATTAAAATGAAGTGATACATACGATTACGTGCTGGGGTAGTTGCCCACACAGTATCAATCTCAGTAACCACAACCGTGGAATTGTCCTCAGTCTCATTAATTATCAAGCTTTCTGTGGGCTCCCCTGTTAAGGTAACAGTAATTTCAGATTCATCAAATCCCTGGGTACCTGAAACATCTGATGGAAAAAGAAAAGGAAGAAAACGAGGAGTATTGGATAACAAAAGCCAGAGGATCACAGTGATTATTTATTCAGTTAAAATACCGCGTACCTGGTGGCAGAGGTAAACAAAGAAGAATCTTCTTTGTTTATGGTTGCAGCAGGAAACACCATAGTAAACGTGCCAAGATGCACACACAATTTTACATGCCTAGGGCACATACAGAGAATCGCTCCATTTGGCTTTAACTGCCTTAATTTGCAAAAGAAAGGAGAACTCATGGACCACAGCAGCACATTCTGTGGCCATGTAGGCAAATATGGTGAAATGGTCATTTCTAACAAGCATAAGAGGCACTAAGAACATAGAACTAAGGAGCATCACTTCATCGTACAAAGTTACAGATGCGGTTGTGAAGTTGTGAAAACGCATTTTTAAACATCCGAGTTTTCACATTAATGCCTTTTATTCTGGGGAATGAAATTAAACCATATAAATTATAAATGTAATAGCCAGCACAAGTAAAATACATATCATACATTGAATTGCCATGAGCACATAAAAATACCAAGCACAGATCTCAATTGGTCAGATTTTGAAATCCGAGTATGTACTTAATCGAGTTTTCACATAATGCTAACGCTTTTTAAAAAATAAAAAAAGGAAACCTTATCTAGGGGATGTGAGAACAATTCCTCAGAGTATCCCTGCAGCATCTCCTGGGATGAGGGAGGGAATCCCACGTCTTCTTCGGGGAGGGGAGCGTGATGGGGAGTCACTGACCCACGCGGAACACGCACAATGTTGGTTGTGCTCCCTAGCTGCTTCAGGTGGTAGTTGGCATCGCCGCCCAGAATTGTATGGAGTTCTTTATAAAAGGGCATTGTGGCTGCATTGTTGCCACTTTTAGAGTTGTGATCGTTTACCTGGCGGTAATTTTTACTTATCAGTTTTGTCTTCGTTCTGCACTCCTCAGCGGTGCGATCGTGCCCTTTGGTTTTCATTTCGGCAGCAATTTTTTCAAAAAGGTCAATATTTCTATGGGACTCCCTCAGCTGCTCCTGCACCTTTTCCTCACCCCATATCACCAAAAGGTCTATGGTCCCATTGTAGGACCAGGAGATCCCACGGCCACCTTTCCTGGGGCAAGGTATGGTTTCGGCATCCATCACAGAAAATGCACAGGTAAATGGCCAGGAGAACAATGGAGATGTATCTTCAAATTTTGGGCTGGTCAAAAAAGGGGCAGGTAGACCTCCCACTTACTGGTCAGAGCCCGCCCATGGTCAGGGCAATTTCCGGTCATCTCCAGTGTCCGTGCTATCTTGTCACGGGCTGTTTACATTTCCGATTTTCCGAATCCTCCAGTGACTTTTTTAAAAACTGGCACAACCCGTGGGATTGAAAGTCCCGTGGATCGAGAGACAAATGGTGGCCCCCTTTCCGAAAAACATGTGTCCGACTCCATGTACATGTAAACAGCCGGGGTTCGACACAAATTCTTCCTGGAACATTTTCATTGCGTAAACGGCATCCAGATGTGTTGGCCTACTACTCCCAGACTCCCCAGCCAGCTATATAAGAGTTTGCTCCATGTAAACAATTATCTCATCAAAGAGAAAACAAGGTTATAGCATGTTAAGAACAGAAAGCAGGATCACATGCCGCAGAATGCCTTTTCTTTATGGAGGGGGAAAAATAAATGGATTTGCCTTCAAACTCTGATATATGACTGCCCAAGCTTTCTCTTGTAATGTTTTCTTTTTAGGTAGCGGGATGAAAATATCAGAATCAAGGCAGGACTTTGGGGCAGAAGTGCAGGGCCCCAGTCAACAGTCAACAGAATGAGCAGAAGGGCTCCAAAGGCAGCAGACTGGTTTATCACAATTTGAAATATTACCACCTAAATGGAGGGGAAACATACAACCATTTCAAATACATGCATATAACCACAATAAGCCCATTAACACCCAAGATCCGGGAACAGATGGAATCGTTGGTAGGAAGGATGTAGAGAAGAAAGCCATACTATAGGTAGGTGTGTGTGAGGGGGTGGGGGAGTGAAAGTGGTGAGGTGAGAGTATAAGACTGAATGAGGAATGATGCAGGATCTCATTGGGACAAAAGGTATTCTCCCCGAATTCTATGAGGAGTATTTTTGTCATATAGACAAGCCCTTATACATGTCTCCTTGCCACCATCTGTGATTTGCAGACCAAAGCCCTAGTCCAAGTTCCAGTGTTTCACCAAGTAACATCAACAACTGTGGTTTTCTGAAGATGTTCTATTGGATGGCCTGAGGAACTTTCCAGCTGCAGCTTTTTTTGTTATTATATTCATAAATTTCCCTCCTTCCTTCTTTCCCCCTTTTTTAAAATAAATAATAGTTCTTGGAGGGGGGTTCTATTCTAAAATTTTAAAAAAATCATTAGGGTCATGCAAGGCAGAAAGAGACATAAAAAGCAACTTTTGAAAAACAATTCTATAAACATCACCCAATAGAAAGAAAAGGGGGGAACCAGATTCTGATGAACCAATTTAGCCTGTTACAAAGAACAGTATTGTTACGCTAGTTACATGTTTGGAAGTGGAGAGGAAATAGTTAAAATCAACAGTGAGGAATAGGTGCCAGGAATGCAAAAAGCCTGTGTTAAGAATTCTTGCCAACCTCTGTCTCTGGCATTTTAATTTTCAAATGGATCAATTCCAGAAAAGAAGAAAGGAAATATGAAAGGATGATGATGATGATGATGATGATGATAATAATAATAATAATAATAATAATTGCACAGAAAAGTCTTTGACTGTCGAGAAGGAGAATTCTAATCAGAGCCATTAGCAATAAAAGAGCATTAGTAATGGGATATTTCCTGCAGATGTTAGGAATTTAAAAGGGTTTACATGGACCTCTGCTTTGCTGGAATGATCTCCAGGTGGTGACTTTCGGCTGGGAGAAAGGCTTATGTGAGTACTGCGATGAAGCCTTCACAACCTTGGCATCTGCATACTCTCCAATATTTCCCAAACGAAAACCAGGACACATGTGGCCAAGCAACATCAAAAGGGGGTCAAGATGGCTAAAGCTGTTAATTAGGAATAATGCTTCAACAAAGAGAGGCTGCAGCAGTTTGCTTTTGTCTGAGGGCACGTCTATACAATTAAAAAAATCCATTTGCGGGGTAAAAAATACGAATAGGCAGTCATTCGAATATCTACGATCTGCCTACGTGATTTTTTTACCCCCTCTAAACTCTGTATGTCCCCCCTTTCCCAGCTGGCTGGAGCAAGCAAACCAAGCGGCGGTTTTAAATCTCCCACTGCTCTAAAATTTATTTTAAAAGTTGCCTGCTTTGTGGACAGTCGGTTTTCCCTATTTACAATGTAATATATACATTTACCAGATTCTTGATTAGCTGGGAATCTAACATGGCGGTCGCTCCCAATTCCCCTCCTTGCTAGCCCTGCCCCCTCTACTCGGCCAGCCAATGAGATTACACTGCCTGTTCATATGTGTGCGAACGGGGGGGGGGGGGGTTACAGACAATCAACCATTTGAATGGCTGTACGGATTTTAGGCTGAGATCCGCTAATCCTTCCGAACGCTGAATCCACGTAGTTTACAGGGGATTCGCTAGCCCCCCTTCCGAATGATACATATGAATCTGAACGGCCATGTGTATGGAAGATTGATCTTCTGAATGGCGTCCATATTTTTTTTTACCGTGGTTGGAAAGTTACTTTTAAAAGTAATTGGTTGCAGCTATAGTTTCAAGCTTTGAATGGTAGTTAGTTGCTGTAATAGTTTTAAAAACTCATCTTTCATTTTCATTTCTCAAAAGTAATTTAAACTGAGATTTGTATTCACTTTTTATATCTGATTCCCCCCCCCCCCACACACACATCAGCAAAGCACAAAGTTATCTGTGGGACACAAAACAGGGACACATACCATAGTCATCCTATAAAATGCCTAGAGAGACATCCTCTCTAGACATCTTTTAGGTCCTCCAAGGCAACTCTATGGTATATTTTTACTGGCAGTCCATTATTTTAATAGGGTTCACTGTTATTCACGTTTTCCGGTATCCACGGTAAGTCCGGGAACCAAACCCCATGGATACGGGGTCCAAACTGTAGATAATGTACCACTAACTTTCTCCTTTGGTCAAGAATTCCAGGAGATAATTATATGCTGAATGCACAAACACTTGTTCAATTGCCAGTCACCCATATTGGATGACATGATTTCTGATGACATAAAGCAGCAGTAGGTAAGATCTGCAGTAAATCTGGTAGTAAAGTGACACCGTTTCCAAACTGTGTGTTTAAGAGAGTGAGAAAGAATGCAGTTTTCATGAAGAAATGTTTGTCAGCATGCTTTAGCAGCACTTTTTTTACCCAGTAGATAAAATGGTGGGGTTCCCCTCTCCTCCCTCTCTTTTAAGATATACTTACAACCACCGTGTGAAGTTAAGTTTCATTAGTAAATTGTATGGAAGCAAGGTCCCAATCTTTTTGTATATGCACTCCATGGCTCCATTGCTGAGTCAGGGACAATATTTGAAATACTACCTCAGGCATAATGGCTCCTAGTCCCCACTGGGCCTTGCATTCTTCCAAAACAAACTTTTGCTTGCATGGCGCCCAACACAATGCGTGAGGTTTTAACTTTTGCTGTTCAGAGTTAACAGCCTGTTCTTTCCCAAATACATTTTTGGAGACAGGAGGGGAACACGCCGTGACCCTAGATCCTGTAAACAGTTTGTGCAAGGCTGGAGTGAACAGAATTAGAACTTTTCTCCTTCTCCACCCCCCCCCCTTTCTGTCTCAACCACCCCCCTCCTCACTGAATCTTTTTGCAAAGCATTTTGGCCAGGAATAAAGTTTGAGTTGCAGTGCATTAGTAGAACATTAAAGAAAGAAAAAGCTTGCAAAGCCTTTTCTAAGAATCCCAAAGCTTCATATCAAGGAAAGACAGGGGGTGGGGTAGGTAAGGGGAGTAAAGGTTACTGTGAGCAGAATAAATAACATAGATTTACCTACATTGATTCTGGCTGCAAAAGAAGTTTTGCTTTCGCACAATTTCTTCCAACATTTCTGGTACAGACTAGAGTTTTTGGAAGGGAAAGGATGTCCTTACAGGAGATTATAAAGATAGGGAAACTGGAAGTAGGAAGCATGAGATGGGGCAGGAAACCTCAGTTTATGCAACAACCACCATATGTTTATTGTGCTAGCTAGCTGAAGGCCATGTCAAATACATTAAAAAACATACCAAAGTACAAAAAAAATGACAAACACTGATCATATTAAAGAAAATCAGAATTTCCAAATTATTGTAAGCAATCACAACTTCTGCTTAATACTCTGAATCTCCAAGTTAGTTGATGACATTTTTATCTAGTTTAATCTTTCTAGTTTTTTCAGCCAAGGCAAGGAGAGCCATTTAATGTGTCACAGGGGTTTACTGCACTCTGAAGAAAAGTGGCAGGGCAGCAGGAACGCTCTGTCTTTCTGGCTGCCTTACTGCATGGCATCATCGTTTTTTGGTTTCCAGTCCTGTGAGGGATCAAGGAAAAAATCAGATCTTTTTGCTAACCAGAAAAACCTGTTACGACGATGTACAATGTCATGCGGTGAGGCAGCAGAGAAGATGGAACTTTCCTGCTGCCTTACTGCTTTTTTGGGGGGTGGGGTAAGTCCCAAATAGCTATAGGAATTACTCAGAAGAAATGGAATAGTTTCTACAAGGGTATTCCCACTTCCATAAAATCGGCAAAATTTTAAAAACTCTCTCTCTTGGGTCCTTGTACAAAGCACGCATTAGCATGCAGTGAACAATATCTTCTACCTAACCTTGGCCACAAATACATAATCTGCCTTCAAATGGTATCCCTCAGTTTATTCATTGTAATGCAAATGAAAATGTCCTATAATTAATTCGGAATGGCATATCAAGTGATCAAAGACCACTACATAATCCACAACTCACTCAAAGCAGTCCCAGTCTCATCAGTGGATGGGAGGGATTGTTGGATGAGAGATGAACAGTTTCTCCTTTGGAGCAGGGTTGACAAAGCCCAGCATCAGGGATGCATCTCCAGTTATCTGCCAAGGCTTACTGCCGCCTTAAGAGGGAGCCCATAATAGACTCCCGCTTCTTCATCCTTCTCCTTGTTGCCTGTTTACTTGCCCTGTCTGAGTGACCAATGAATGAGGGCCGGTTCTACCATTAGGCGCAGTGAAACTAATGCCTTGGTTAGCATATGCTGGGGACAGCTGTGGCAGCCACCCAACCATTTCTTGGCAGTGCCCTGGAATTCTGCCCCTCTCTTATGTGTCACAGAACAAGCCCAGGGCAAAGCATTGGAGTAACTTGCCTCTAAGATCTCTTTACCTAGAATTAATCCCTCTAAGAATGAAAGTAAAATTAAATCATTTTCCAGTTATAACTTAACAAAAGGTAACTTGACTTCTTTAATGATGTATCTGTAACTTTTTATTTACTTTTGCATCTAGGGGGCATTGGCCTCATCAAATAGTGGTGAAGGAGGACTATCACATGGTTGAGGTTCAGGCATTTGCTGTGTCTCATCATGCTGCATGAGGGAAGGGAAGCCATAATAAAGCCTGATAATAGCACCTCCTGCCTTGCATGGAATCCATGTGCTTCAGCTGTTCTTCTGTTCCAGTCCCATGGGAGATGGTGGTAAATGTGAGTTTTTTCTAACTGGAAAAATCCATTAGAAAAAAGACTCACGTTTACCACTGTCTCCCATGGGACTGGAACAGAAGAACAGCCATTGAACGCTGACGTCGTATGATAAGGCAAGGCAGGAGATGCTACTATTGGGCTTTACTGCCACTTCCCTTGCCTCATGCAAGAAACCTCTCAGTCTCTTGTTCTGGGTGTTGAGGTAACAACAAGGTGGATAGGGAAAGAATATGCTTTGTATCACAGGCCAACAGAGAGACAGACACTTTATTTTGGTAATTGACCAATAAAAATACAATCAATAAAACAAACATCATAGGAGATTATCAGACACGGCAAAAACCATGTGAGAAGATCACGACAAGAACAGGAACAGGGGATATTATCAGACAACGATGTCTTTCAGCGTTTGGGGGGCATAGCATGGTCGTGAGTAAGGTGTCCCATTTTATTTGCAGCTTGTCCCCATCAATAAAAAAGGGAAGCCTCATCCGCAACAGTGGTACACCCTGGGAACAGCTGAGGATGTGGGCATCTGATGATGTCACCCTTCCTGTTCTCCTCCTGTTCTTCTAATGCAGTTGGAGCTGTGGTTTTTTGCTGTGTCCCATCGTGTCTGATAATCTCCACAGACAACTTCTACCATCAGTGACTACTGGCAACCATATATGGACGAAGCTTACACATAATGTAGCAAAATTTTGCTACTTTTAAAGAAATTGTCCAACAAATAATGTAAATAAAAATAATCAGAATGTCCCGGAAATTTGGATAAAAAAGGAGTAATCGGCTGATGATGAATATCCCTGTAAAACTGATAACACAAAAGTACACGAGTTGTGGTTTCTATAGCACTCATATTACAAGGGCAGAGTCAAGTTTCATTGGGTGCCAACATTTAAAAAGTAACTCAGGGGTTGTCTAAAAGGTGAAAATACTCCTCATAGAATTTGGGGAGAATACGATTTGTCTAAATGCCATCCCGCATCAATCCATCATATTTAGAAGGGGGGGGGATATACCAATATCGCCGAAGGAAAAGCCTTTGCTGTTTTTCCTGGAGTTTTTAAAAAGCCCTGTGGGGAATGCACATTCTTGTGGGTTGGGACAATCTAATTTGCATTCATTCGCATTCCCAATAAAAGTGGAAGTGGAAGGCTGATTGGTTAGATATGCACAGGGGGAGGGAGCTTCCTATATGGCAAGCACCTGGAAATGCCATGTTGGAATTTTGTTGTTGCGATCATGTGCTGAGGCAACAAAACAGCCTCCCCCCCTTTCCCCCCTATTTATTTAGGTGGAATATCACACTTGCACACCTTATATATGCTTTTTTAAAAAATACTGTTTGGCAACAGCAACTGGTGACAATAAATACATGAGTAATTTACTTGTGCCTGCCATCTTGATTCATAGGCATGGCCGTTGGAACAGCAAAAGCACATAGCTTCACATGCCTGTGAGTTTGCAAAAAAACACACAAGACAAATCGAAGCGGCTTTGAATTGGTGTTAGTGTGCATCAATCCATATTTTCCCCTTCGTATAGACAAGCCCTAAACCATAAGGCATAAATCCAGTTGTTGGTTCCAGCTAGAGCAGACCTCTTGAATCACTGGAACTTACATGTCACTGGTGTTGACTTACCAAGGTCTCCATTGACCTAAGAAGCCTACTCCAGTTGGGATGAACAATGGGATTTAGGCCTATTTTACTTATTTTTGAGAAATAAAGAATTCCTTTTAAAATCTGTTAAGTATAACAACAGTTTAAGTATTTTTGCAGGCTTTGGAATGCTAACTGCAATTAAGTACTTTTAAAAACTAACTTTCCAAGCTCTGGCTCGCCATCCCCTAAACTAGTGCTCTGCCTTCAGGGGCAATAGAAGACACAGTTCCACTGCCAAAACAGAAATAACGTTCAAATGCTAGTATAGTTTGTCACTGTACTGGGAATGGGGACAGGAGGTGGGATTTGCCTTCGGCAACAAAATGCCTATAAGGAAAAGCAAAGTAACAGCATGTTCCTACCCCTTTGGCAGGTGGTCAGATTTGGGGAAGGGAAACAGATGGAAGAGGGAAGTGGCAAACAGTTTTGTGGAGGAGATGGTGGGACATTGAGAAGCTCTTGCCCATAAACCTGGCTAGTGTTGCCAGAGTGAAAACTGGAGAGAGCTCCTGTACCTTGAATGGTTGTGTAGAAGAAGGAATTTCAGCAGGTGTTGCTTGTTACCTGGTTGTGTGACAAGCAATACCTGCTGAAATACACAACCATTAAAGGTACAGGAGCCCTCTCCTGTTTTCAAAGTGGCCTCTCTATGGCTGGCAACTCTCAAAGCCAAGAGTCTGGGCCAGGGAAAAGCAAACAACTTGCAGAAGGGAATCTGCTTCTGTTGCTAGGCAACTGCACAGCAATTATGTCCCACACCTTCATAGGGTTGCCAGAATGAAAACTGGACAGGGCTTCTGTACTTTAATGGATGTGTAGAAGAGGGATTTTTTTTAATCAGGTCTTGATTCTCATGCAACCAGGTAACAAGCAACAGTCTCTCTTCTACACAACCATTAAAGGTAAAGAAGCTGTCTCCAGTTTTCAACATGGGAACCTCATAATGATCGAAGGAGGTATAGAAAACAGCTAGCATCCAGAGCAAAAGCAGGAAGGGGAAGTAGTCCACACTACACAAATATTTCACTTTGAAACTGGATTATTTACCATGGTTCCTTCCTATTGAATCCTGGGATTTGTAGTTTTACAAGTTCTTTAGCCTTCTCAGCCAAAGAGTGCCAGTGCCTCACCAAACTACACACCCCAGGATTCCATAGGAAGGAGCCATGGCAAATAAATCCAATTTCAAACTGGATTATTTGATTTTCTTTCTTGGAAACCATTTTCTAATGTTTTCTGGCCATGACTGCTCCAAGGTGAAAGAAAAAAAATCCCACTATGAATCTTCAGATGTGTTTTTGTCGTTATTACTACTTCAAATGTTTGAAGACCGAGAACTTGGGTGCTAATCAGGCCATGAAAAACTTTGTTCCCAAACCATTTCCGAAGTAAGGCCCAGATTATTGTCTGGAGTGGGTGTGGTGGGTTTTTATTTTTAAAGCTCTAAGAAATGTTAGCCATCAACAAAAAGAAAAGCAGCAAACTGAGAAGCCCCATCTTATTTATTTACTTATTTACCTTAAAAAACAAAGCAAAACAAATCCCCCCCTCCATCTCCTGAAACTGGATACACTTAAAACCCTCATAACCATCTTCCTTCCCTCACAAATGTTTTCCTCAGCCTAGGCTTTGCAGCAGGCGATAATAGGAGTGGGACCTTGGTGCAGCCTTTCCCCTCCCAAAACCCATCTTAAAGCTGTTTTCTTTTCCTTTCAAAAAGCAATTAAAAGGGAGTGTGGGGGCAACCAAGAGCAAACATTCCAGCTCGAAAATCCTTGGACTCCACTTCATGACCCGAACCTGCTGGGCCCTGTCATCATTTTTCAATTAGGACTCTAAGAGGCTTCCCACCATCTGTGCACGTGCCAGGGCTTGGCTTGGCACAGATGCTTGCCCTTCCCCTCCCACAGTTGGCACCTGATGACAATTTTTCCATTAAATGAATCTGTCTTGGCAAGAAGACCTCTCACTCCTTTATCAGTGTGTGCAAAATGCATGTTTAGCACCAACACACCCTGGAGTGCATGTGCGCACATAGATGGCCTTATAATAATCAGGGCCTAAATCTAATGGTTTGTCGTGACTAAAGTAAAACCGCCAACTCAATTGCTGAATGGAAAGTTGACATTTAAAGAAATGCCTTTCATTTAATGGGCCTATTCTAGTTGGGGCTAGTGATTGGGGTTAAGCCAGATCTTTCAAAATATTTTATTAAACGTAATTTGCTTCTCCTGTGGTTTTTTTAAAAATGTAATTTGCTGTTATTCCTCATGTTGATACACTGCATGATATGATACTCTTTATTTTTCGTTACTTTTTTGAAAGAACCCTGAAGACTGAAAAGATAATGGCATAAAAATTTGGAAAAAAATCCACTTAAAATGTCTCTTAAAATGCCCCCAAAGTAATTTTAAAAGTAATTACAATATATAAATTTATTAAACAAACATCTTCCCCCCTCATTCCAATTCATTAGTTTTTATTAGTTTTTGGCAGTTGCTTACTTATGTGTTCAAAGTAACCTGTTACAGGTATCTGCATTAGTTGAAACTCATTACTTCCAAACTCTGGACTCTATGGATTTTTACACAGAAGTAACTCCCATGAGGTCAATGGGACTTCTCCTTAAGGAGTAGATAGACGGCAGGCAGCATTCGAGAGTTTCCAGACAGAGGGCTCCTTTCTACCCGCACCAACACTCCACAGATGAAAACCAGGCTGCGTGTGCCCAAGCAACATTACAGTGTGATCAAGATGGCAAAACTTATTATTGAGGAAGAACACACAAACTAGGGACTTTATCAGACCACCACGCTAAACCTCGTTCTTTTGCTGACATAACTTTGCCGTTTTTATGTTGGCAAAAGAACTCCCCATGCCACACTTACCTGTAATCCTGGCAAAAGTCTTCCCAGCGATGAACAAGGAGTGAACAGAGCTCCATTCACATCCTCATTTGAAATCCCATGGATTCTCGCAAGAATACCTAGTATGGGAAATTCAAAAGTAAAAACAAAAAGAACACTAAAAAAGTTTCAAAAAGCACAGAAGCACACTTAAAAACTTCCAAGTAAACTGGGGAGGGTAATAAAAAGTGTGTCACCTACCTAGATGTCGCAATCTCATCCGGAAGTGTTCTTGCTGAACCAACCATTGACACTGCATTCATGAGAGTACAATGGCATGAAGTTTCAAATGCCAGCAATGCCGGCACAAAAGCACCACAGGGATCAAGTAATTACAATTACAGTAAGAGCTGTTTGGAAGTGGAATACATTGCCTCAGAGTGTGGTGGAGTCTCCTTCTTTGGAGGTTTTTAAGCAGAGGCTGGATGGCTGTCAGGAATGATTTGATTTGTGTATTCCTGCGTGGCAGGGGGTTGGACTGGATGGCCCTTGAGGTCTCTTCCAACTCTATGATTCTGTGGTTCTACGAACTGACGGCTTGAGCTGTCAATTAAAAAAAAAATTAAACAGGACATGATTGCAAAAGAGTGACATTGTGTGGTACACGTGCCCTTTTGTGATCATTAGGTGTCCTTATGACACCTTATTTGCCTTGTCTGATAAAGTCCTAGGAGACACTGCAGCAGTTAGCTTTTGACTCAGCCTACAGGGAAAGGCAAGATTTTTGCCTCTCCTTTCCTTCCTGCTGAGTTAACCGAGTGTTGATTACTTTTGCCCTTTGAACTCAGTTTGCAGCAACTGAAGTAAGCTGAGGACAATGGGAAGACAGAAACTGGGATGTTTTAAAAGCAGCTGAAAAAGTGGAAGGACACAAATTTAATTTGGACTATCCCTGCCAAATAAGGACAGTTGGAGGATATGCTATTTAATACTAGCAATTAGATGGTACAACTATATTTTTTTTTTACTCCTGAGGTGATTTTCCATGGTAGGAAAAAAAGACAAATGAAATGGTGGTAAAACAAGGGCGACATCATCATCTGAAGCTCCTGTCAAATTCAGTGGAAGAGGCAGGGTGATGGTACGATAAAAACTTCAGCTGAAACCACATTCAGTATTCTATATAGCACTTTCCCTGCTCATTGTTCAAAGAGCTTCATTCACTGCTGTTTTCTCTATCATCTTTTGCTGCAAACTGAGGAGATTTTCACATCAGCTTATTATCCCATTGCACGCATGGAACAGGGTCGCTGAAAGATTTTTTTCTCCCAGTGATATTTCAATCATGGGGGAAAATTGTTAATGACCACTCCTTCCGTTTCTATCACGGAATCACAGGTGGTCTGAAAGGTGTCATGTTTCGCTTCTGCGATGACAGCTGTGAGGGGGAGGGAGGTCCATTCTGGACACTTCTGGCCAGGAATGGGACACCCAGGTAAGTGGCACCCTTTTCCCCCCCTCTCCGGGTTACTTTTTTTTTTTTTTTTTGGTAATTTTTGATGCTTGGTGTACTTTTGAAGTGTTTTTCTTTTTTTACTTTTTATTTTTGAATTTCCCTTGTATCATTCTCTCGTGAGAATGAGTGGGATTTGGCTTCACTGCTATAAAAGCAGCTTTACGGCAGCTGCATTTACAGCAGTGAAGCCGAGGGGAGAGGGAGGATGTGCCTGTTGCAAGATTAAGGTAAGTGTGCGAACGTTTTCCTTAATCCCATAGCAGGGATGAGAGAGGGGCTGGCGAAGCAGAAACGGGGCATTTGGCCCCTGTGTGAAAACCTCCTGAGTTAAAAGTGCTAAAGTTGCAAAAGTAGTTTGCGTTCAATTAACTCAGCAGGGGGGAGAGGAGAGAATGAATGGAATCTTCCTCTTCCTAGTAGGCTTAAGCAAAAGCAAACTGCTGCAGCCTCTCCTACTTTATCCATTCTTCCTCGTTTATAACTCTTGCCATCTTGACCACACTCTGATGTTGCTCTGCCACATGTGTCCCAGCTCTCATCTGAGTAATGTTGGAGGGTATGAAAGTGTTGGCAACCAAACATCACTATAATGTATGCAAAACCTAGGTGAAAAGATGCAATTATCATCTGAAAGTATGAAATGTGACACACAGCAAAGACTAAGCAGCCTCTAAGACTGGAGCCTTTCTTCCATTAGGTCCTTGCTGGAGCATGGGAATTTTCCTTTTTTGGGCTACATCTACCAGGATCCTGCACTGAGCAATGACAGTGGGCATTCTTTGACCTTTGTGAGCAGAGATCCCAAGCCTATGATGTTTTGATCTGAGATGTAGTTTCTGGAATAGAATACAAGCAGGCAAAAGATGGCAGAGAAAACAGCGGTGAAGCTCTTTGAATAATGAACAATGAGTATGCTCAAAGTATGCTGAGGACAAAGAAGGAAAGTGAAAGGTAGATAAACTGGGACCTTTTAAAAGCATCTGAAAAGTGGGACTACAGAGGATCAATTGAGACAGTCCCTGCCAAATCAGGACAGTTGGAGAGTATGCACTCTGCTTTCTGCTCCTTCCAGACCACATTTATGCCCAGAAGGCAGAATGGCCCCTACCATTAAAGAGATGAAGATACAGCCATAGCATGAGGCAGGGAGCAATGGCAAGAATGTTGGAGGGGAGATCTTTGTATGCCATGTGGCCTGCACTGTACCTCGTGTTCCCTTTTTTCTGTTGCTAGTTTGCTGCCTTCAGGTGTGGTGGAGAAGAATGTCCTGTTGCCATTGTTGAAATAAGATTTAATTCCACTCTGATTGCCTTTTGTTCATAGAATGGATGAAGGAGGTTGTCACTTTGTCATTTGCCTTGGGCAGCAAAAAATCTTGGGTCAGCTCTACCATCTGGGAAAGCTTTATCTTTCTTTACCTAGGGGCTTTTTTGGACTTGTTTATCTCGGATTGGCCTTTTTAGTCATCAGCGCACTTGCAGAAAGCGCGGGATGAGTCCTTCCTGAATCTTCGTTTGCGAAGAAAAGCCAGAGATCACAAGAGTCAGGTAAGTCACGATTATATCAGGAGAATAGCGCCTTCAGTTGGACTTTATCACATGACATCGTTCCTCATCTGTTGTTCTCCTGTGGGAGACCATTTGGAATATGTTCCATTAATGACCTCCTTTCCTGCTTCTGTTGGGATACAGTTTCCTGTGCAAAAGTTCAATTGTGCTTTTATGCTGGTTTTGGATGGTCAGGGGGTGGTCAGTGGATGGGGAAATGTTAGTCCATCTCCAGTGAACAAGGGAGAAGGAGAAGGGGTGGAAATTTCCAATTTGCTTTCTTTTCAATTGGCAAAGTAACTGAGAAGTGTTTAAACATTTTTCTCTATAGAAAAAAAATATTGCCAAATGACCCCCCCCCCATTTGCTCACTGCCAACTCCTCCTTTTCCAGCCCAGTTCTGGAGTCTGTCTGTCTGCCTGCCTGTCTGTCCTTCTCTCAGTCACACACACACACCTGGAAATGTAAGTAGAAAAGAGTCTTACAGGTTTTTTTTAAAAGCATTTATTTCATTAATCCACTAATTCTTGCCTTCTACTAACTTCAGACTTAAGTAAAAGCTAGCAAATGAAAGCTAGCATCAGGATAGATCAGGCAGATAGTACAGTAGCTACTGGTTTTCATCTATCAGTGATCAGTTAAGTTTAAAGCTAGAAGTCAGGTCTTCCCAATCAGGACCCCTCCTCCAATAAGGAGAAAAAGGCCTTTTAAAACATAAGACTGTTTTCATTTATATGGGGGGCGGGGCATGTGTGCGCGTTCACACCAAACTAGGAAAAGGGGTGGGGATAGTGTCTTGGAGGAGGAGGTGGGTGGACAGTCCCAAGTGCTATGTGTGATAAGCTTTTTGTGCAAATGAACTCTAATCCTAGAATGGTTTTGAAGGTGCAAAAGGAAAGAGAGCAATCCAGATTGTATAGTGTTTTTAGAAACAATACTATTATAGTGGGGAAAGAGCCTGGTGTGATAAAACCTAGGATTGCTCAACCTCTTGAGGTTCACACCAAGTACACAGGGGAACAGAGGATGGGATTATAGGGTTACACCTGGGGCAGGAATCATACAACCTTCCACAAGTTGTTGGATTGCAAACTTCTAACTTTTCTGGCTATGGCTGCTGGGATTTGCAGTAAAAACAACATCTGGAGGGCCACATGATTCCCATAATTTCTAGTTGTGCTTGGCAGGACAGAAAATGACACCTGGCAGATCAAAGTTCTGGCTGTACTTCTTCTCTTTGGAGGGAACTGAAGGACATTGTGGGGTTGAAATATGGCAAAACCAATAAAGCCAGATAGAAAAATAATCTATTCCTTGATTCCAGCCCGTCATGTAAGATTTGACTCCTTCTACTGATGTCCTTAAGAATAACATTAAAATCACAAGACTCCAAATAATAAAGTTTCTGGTCCTTGTGTTGCTAAACTGCACAGCAGAATCTTCCTTCCTTCCTTCCAGACATGAGCAGGCAGTGGTGAAAGCAAGCCAGGAATAGTCCGGAATTGAGTACTGGCATAAAGTTTAGTAGTGGTAGGGAAGTGGCAGTCTAAACATTTGTAGTTAAAATATAAAATAAAATGGGACAATGTTCTGGAATGCTGTCTGGGAAGATGAAGGCAGAGCTTAATTAAAAGAGAGAGAGAGAAAGCTGCCAGCGTTCAGTCCTGCACAGAAACCTTGCTATCCAAGGTGGAAAGAAACTTTCCCCATTAATTCTAAGTCTATGGGGATAGGCTGGATTTTCTCTGTGGTGATGGAAAGGTACCTATATTTCTGGAAGTGAATGTATATTTCTCTCTTGAGAGAAGAGGCATGACCACAGTTGAATAGGATGGCAGTAGAGGGCCAACATTAAAAGGAACAAGGGTGTGTGGCAACGAGACCAAGACTAACAGCAAGATAAATATTTTCTCCACTTCTTCCCTCTCAGGAGGACTTGCAGGAGATTAGTACACAAGGGTAGAAATGTGGAATTAGAGCAGGATAGTACCATCTATGGCCAAAACTCATCACACAATGTTGTGACTGTACTGTAGTTGGCGTTATTGTAGTGTTCCTTTTAATTGATGCGGAAAGCCCATCAGTAACTCTGTCACTATTGTTCTGCTGCTGGTCCTGGTGCAATAGGTCCCTTTGCTACAATTCCAGCATTACAGCAGTCAGTGCCATGAGCGGGCCTTAATCTTCTCCTTTCCTCCTCTCTCCACCTTCCACTTGCTATTTCAAAGCAGGCTTGTCGGTTTTTAATTTTTAAAAAATCTTTGCTGTATTTGCATAATTATGGCAAAAACCAATTAAAATTATTTTTATTTTATCATTTTGCTGTAAGTACAAAACACAGCAAATATAAAAGTTAAAAAAAGGAAAAGAGACAGGTATGAAGTTAGCCTGCTTTGGAATAGCGAGTGGGAGGGAGAGAGACATGGACTGCCAGCTGTAACTCTGTAACTGCAGTGAAGAGTCTTAGCACAGTAGGCTTTTTTTTTTTCAAAGCAGCGCAGTTGCGTGAAAGATGAAAGGTGTGATAAAGAAATGTTTTCAAAGCGGTATGTTCCTGGTTCCTTTCATAATGCAATTGCCCCAAGATACTAGCCTCATGCGACAATCTCCACAATGGACAAACTACATGTTATATTAAAGTGCAGAGCTTGGAAAAGGTACTTTTTGGGCTACATCTTCCAGAATCCTGTAGCCAAAATGGTCAACTGTGGTTAAATGTGTGGTTCAAAACATTTCTGAGCTCTGCTTAAATTTAATTATTTAATTATTTAATTAATTATGCAATTGCATTTAACACTTTGGCTTGTTCTTTGTTTTGTTTTTGTTAAACAGCAGTCATGGGAACACCTGATCAAGTGCAATTTCCCTCCTGCAAGTAGGGTTGCAGGTTTTGCATGGCACAGGGGAAAAAAGGACAGCCCCTTCCTGCGTCTCCTGATCCTGAAAATCTTTCCCAGAAATGACCAAAAGTCTACCTCTGGGGTTTTTTTGAACTTTCGGAGGCAATCTTCAGCTGATTTGGGGACTTGGGAAGGGTGGATATTTTTGCTGTCCCCACCACTCAATTTTAGATTCTTTTTCACCCAGAAAAAAAAAAATTAAATTGAGGTGCTCAGTGCAGAAGCTCAGGGAAAACTTCAGAGGGCAACAGAAAAAGTGTTGGAGGTGTACGCAACCCAGAAACTACACTTTCCCCACTGCTGCTCTATCCTTTCCACCCATTTGGCAGCAATGGGTTTCATCTCAGTTGCCAACATCTTGTGGCCAACTGCGTTAGCGGCATATCCTTGTTCCTGGTCAAGAATCTGCTATAGCACACACCTCTGACTCTGAATCTGGGCATCACCACAGCTGATCTCCTAGCTATGTTTTTGCCAGGCCAGGTACTGGATGTAACAGTTCCCCAAACCATTGTGAAACTTGCAGCTAAGCTCTGAGGGAACAGAAGAGCCTTAGGTGGGTAGCAGAGGAGGTTATTGTAGCCTGTTAAATGATCAGATGAATCTGGGCTCAGCTACAATCTCATTCCTAAGTTTTATTTCTTGGTCACAGTAGAGTGCACAAGAAGTGGAGCTCTATGGAATGTTCTATAATGACGGGGACTTAGCAGGCTGCTCATCATATATGATAGGCAGGATATGTATGAAGATCTTCCCCCTGCAATCTCTGCAAAGGACACCTGCACAGAAATTTCAGTGCTGAGCTCTAAACAAGAAAAATCTCTGTTTCACATCTCACAAGAGGTGATTTTGAGGAGATTACAGAGTGGCTTTAGGACTGGGGAACTTTTAACCCTCTAGATGTTTGGGGCTACAACCCCCATAAAGCCTGAAACCATGATGGTGGGAGCCTTGGGGATGTGAAGTCTTAAACATCTAGAGGTGTTTCCCTACCCCTGTTTTAGGTAATCTATTATGACAGCCTCAATAGTGTCTCTCCTCCTGCAAGCAATTTGTAATAGGGAGAATGTAATTCTTTTCCATCTTCAGGGATCTTTTTGTGCAGCTTTGAGATCATGTGCCATAGTTATTTTTTTTTTTAAGAGACAGCTATTTTAGTCTGTTTCATTTTAAAAAGAGCGATGGAAAAGAAGGTGTTGTTGAAGCTTTAAGATTAATCAATTTAGCATAAGCTTTTATGGACTCCACTGCATCTGAAAATATAATGCATAAAAGTTTGTGCAAAAATACTGTAAATACAGGTATACCTCAGTTAACAAAGTCGATATGTCCCTAAACATTACTTATTTAACAGAAAATTTGGTACCAGAGGCAGAAATAACATATAAAGAACAGGGATAGGTTCCTGTACCACAAAGGAGAAGTGCTGAAGTTTCAGGAAATATTTTATTCAAACCTTAACAATATGCACATGTGAAGTGAAGCAACCGTATCAGGTAATCCTAGCAGAAGTAAACAAAAGCATTTTGAATTTTCTTGAGGCCACTTGAAAGCTTCTTCCAACACGCATCCAGGGATGATTTTTTTCCTTTCTCCAGCTTCCACTTTTCTTATTATGGTGGCCAAACATACAGGTCTATCCTTTAAAAAAAAAAAAAACATGCTGGGGGTACCTGGTAAGGTAGGCTAAACTCCCCGTTTCTTTTTGTTTTGCCTTTTACACATACTTAGTAAGGGACTCTGGAGGTAGCTGCTGTACACCTTGCCTGCTGTAGGCAGGGCACATACACCTACCATAGGATTGGCTAGAGAAGAATCCCATTGTTTCTCAGCTCAACCTTTGTTAGTTCAGATGCACTGCTGCCACATGACACTGAAAGTCTGCCCTACCCTTCTTCACCATCCTCCCAATGCTGGACCCACTAAAAAATATTCCAGCTAGATAGAGGACCAAGATATAAAGAGGCATCAGACAGGCATACCCTGACAGCCACCATCTTGGAATATCAAATAATTGGCAATAGTAAATAATTTGGCTCAGTTGGACCATCCATGTGGTTACAGGTAAATCAGGGATCCCCAAATAAGGCTGGATTCATGTATGCACCAAAGGAGGGGGCTGTGGAAATTTCCAAAACCAAACACTCTCAAGTGAGATTCAACACCTGGAGGTGAGTCAGTCACTAATCCACTCAGCAATGGCAGATACCCTTATTGCTTGTAAATGGGGTTTTCCTCTCCTTTCCCCTCCAACAATAGACCCTGCTTGTCTCCTATTCATTTCCAAAGTATTGAACATTAACGATCATTAACTCTTCAGGAGTACCCTTTGTTTTAGCCTGGGAACCTCCAAGGACCATTGTATTTCACTCAAAACTACTATCTCTGTAGGGGAACTATTTCATATAAAATACCACCCCAAAACACATGAAATTGTGCACAGTTCCTCTTCCTCTTAACTCCACGTCAGACTGTGTAGCAAGGTCTACAGCTCCTCCTACATCCATACTGCCAGTTTGCTGCTAGACCCTCAAAATGCAACTCTGAGACCACGCTGCTGCAGGAATCTGCTCTACAGGATAGGTGTTGTATCACCCATCATCCCCTCACTCTATTCCTCTATCCAAATACTTCCTATTACTTTCATTAGCCTTGTGTGAGAGCTTGAAGCCTAAATGTTTGTGTGAATGTTGATATTATTTTCCAGTAAAGATCATCTAATTGTACCTCTTTGCTTATACAGTAGTCTCCTCCTTAGTACCTGTATACATAGGTCTAAAAGGTCTTCCTGTTACCCACCTCTTGTATTGCTAAGTCGAGTACATTAATTCCTCATCTTAATATGAGTGTCACAGACCCCCAGCATTTCTGGTAACATTTGTAAAAAGGAGATTCTTTATTAATGGAGGTATGCCTGTAGTTTTGTCTTGAGGATGCCACAAAACTCCTTTTCCCCCTTCCCTCTATAGTAGTGGGTGGAAAGGGTGGCCTATGGTTCACACACAGGCCCTGGATTCCCCCTGGAAAACCCCCAAATCCACCAATCCAATTTTTAAAAGTACCCAGTTTTCAGAATTGTTAAAAAACATGGTGGTTTGGATCTCTTTGCCTAACTATGTCCCCAACCCCTGGAGAAATGGAAAAATTGGGGGATTTTTCTGTCACAGCCTAGGTCACTTTCCAGTCATGCTGAAAGCAACACTGTGGCCTGTGGGGAGAGGTATCATGACAGAAAAACAACCCCAAACCCTTCGCAGTTACACAACCCATTTTATGCTGATATCCTGTGTGTGAAGCATTTGGAAGATTTTGGGAAAAGCAAAATCTAAATCATATTAATAAACGATGGGCCATGGTTTGAGAAAGTTGTCCTTTTTCTTTTGATCTCTATGTTCTTTTTACAGTTCTAAATTTATGAGCAATTGTTACTCCACAGGCTTGATCTCCTTCTGCACCCACTTCTCTGTGGTAGAAAGCTGAAGATAAAAAGCCAAATCCCCCTCCTCTGCAAATCTGAGATAACACCGCAGAGTCCATTAAAGGAAAAGAAACCATAATCCAAGTAATATAAAGAGGGAAAACAAAAAACAAAAAGGAGAAAGAAAAATAGCCAGCCTTGAAAGCCTCCGATTCCATTGACAGCTGGGGAGCCAAAGCATTTGCTTCTTCATAGCCCCCTGTGTGATTATAAAAGTGTTTTTATGGGATGCAATTGTCAAAAATATGAGTAAATTAAAAAGCAGAGCCTTGTTCATGGATTGCATAAGAATGCTTTCCCAGATGCCCTCAGAGACTTGTATTGGAACATGCCAGGAATATTTTTTTTTTCCAAAAGGGAAATAAAAAGCCAACTTTGAACATTAAGAAGAGTGATTACGTTTTTGCTTTAATCAAAACAGGACTGCGCCAGTGAGAACCGAGACCTCTCTAAACTGGTGAGTGAAAGTAGGATAGAACTGAAGCTGACTCATTGGCACCCTCTACGGCTCAGGATTAATAGGTATGGCTCCTTCTCTGCAAGCAGCAGCAATCTAGTTCAAGGGCTTTTAGTATCCAAATATGAGAAAGGAGGAAAAAAACAACAGCGATGACTATGGAGCAATTTCATCAAGCAACTGCTCCATAAACTTGTCCAGCAGAGGGGTCAGGAGCACAAGAGCAAATTTCCCTCACTGTTTTTTTACCATTATGGAAATCATGGTCTCTGATACTGAAAAACATGGGGCAGCAGTAAAGAGCAAACTGGGGGGGGGGACATTCATGGGTAGGACTCAGTGTGGATGAAGACAGTTGTTCAGATCACATTTAAGATTCACATTATCCATAGGCAGAGTGAGGGTGTCATTAAGGGGTGGTGATTTGTTATGACTGTTATTCTGTTACAGTGTTTCATAGAATCATAGAGTTGGAAGAGACCACAAAGGCCATCTAGTCCAACCCCTGCCATGCTGGAGTACCCAATCAAAGCACTCCCAACAGATGGCCATCCAGTCTCTGTTTAAAAAACCTCCAAAGAAGGAGTGTTTGTGGTTTTTTTTTTTACAGTCAATGATGGGGAAAGTTGAGGGATTTCCCATCCAATGCATATGAATGATCGTGCAAACTTTAAGGGAAAAAAAGTCCAATGAGGAAAAGAGTGGAAACCGGCTTAAGACTAGAAAAATGAGAAGCTGAAAGAAATAGAAATAGAAGATTCATTCATCCTTATGAATGAAGTTGAATCATCATCCAAGAAATACACCCCAACTTTTTAGTGAAAGAAATGCAGACAGGCAGACAGCTACATGCCTCATCTGTGACATGTTGTGTGCCTTCAAGTCATTTCTGACTTATGGTAACCCTAAGGTGAACCTATCACGGGTTTTCTTGGAAACCCTCTTAAAGGTTTTTTTCTTAGCAAGATTTGTTCAGAGGGGGTTTGCCTTTGGCTTCCTCTGAGGATGAGAGTGTGTGACTTCAAGGTCACCCAGTGGGTTTTTCCATGGCTGAGTGGAGATTCGAACCTCGTCTCCAGAGTTGTAGTCCAGCACTCAAACCACTACACCATGCTGACTCCTTATCTGAGGCTAGCATAGGCTAGCATAGGATTATATATGAAATTAGGATTTACTATCCTGTAGGAGCTTCTGAAAGAACTGCCCCAACAATATATGAATGTGTATGTGTGTGTTTATAAAACTGGGGTTATTCTTTCTGACTCCTCCACAAAATAGTAAGCCCCAGTTTTATAGATACCACCAATGCTAGTGATAGGTGGGACAATAACATGTAAAAGAAGGGGGCAGGGGTATACAAGAATAAAACTCAGGGAAATGTCTAATTCTCTCTAATTCAGCCTTGAACTCACATTGGTACATATACGTCTATTGATCCTTTTTCATTCATAAAAACCTTACTTTCTTATGTAACAATGTTCTTTTGCGTCTCCTGGCCTCTTTTAGTCTTGTTTGTATTTGTTTTTTTAATGTGATTTTAGTTAGGTGGTTTTAATTTTATACTATTTAATGTCTTTTTATGGGGGAGGGTGGTGCGTAGGGATTTTAGTCTGTATTGTAGCGTTTTAATTGTTGGAAGCCGCCCCAATTGTTTTTGGCAGAGGGGGGGGGTAAAAATAAATTTTATTATTATGTATTATTATTATATAATGCAGAAGTAAGAGGGATGCAAAAGAAAAAAAGGTTTATAATTGTTGCATTAGTTGTATGACCTTATATTGAAAAATAAATTAAATGTAAAGGAAATCAAGTACTGTATCTTGTAGCATGGGGTAGGAAATCCAATGCTTTCTAAACATTTTGGACAACAACTCCCATAACCTTCAGTCAATATGGCCAATGGTCAAGGAGTTTGGGGATTATAGTCCAAAGAATCTGGAGGGCATCAGGTGGCTCAGTCCTGCTGTAAAGTGATATCCAAGCCAATGAATATGGATATGGATATCCATATCCAATGAAAAGGAAGAAGTCTTGTTGCTGTGGAAATAACCACGTTATTTCTCTGACTCTCTTAGCTGTGCACTTATAAGACCCCACTAACAGCCTTCCCTTTACGGTCCACCTCTTCTGCTTCAAGAACCTCCAAGACCTGATTGCCCCAGGTCTCCCTTTTGAATACTCCTACATGCGGGAAAGCTTATACTGGGTAGGCAGGTGGATATTCAGCAGTACAGAGGGGGAACCGATTTGTTTCCTTCAGTGGGAAATGGACCATATGAGGAAAAGCTGATATTCAAAAAGTGTTATATTGGACAGTTACCCTCTTCTGTCCAGAGCTTGGAAGCAATGTGTTGATTTGGAAAATAGTTACTTCTATAGTGGCGGGAGGGGAAGGGACGCAACAGCACACGGGGTAGGGGCCATTTTTCCTCCCCAGCAGGCCCTATCAGTGCATTTTGGCATGGCCCAAGTGACATGATGTCACTTCTGGCTACTTTTTTGGCCACCTTTTAGCTGATTTCTTTCTTTCTTTCTTTCTTTCTTTCTTTCTTTCTTTCTTTCTTTTTAATGTTTTGGGGAGGTTTGGAGGCTTTGGGAGATTAGGGGAGATCACTGAAGGTGGCTTTGAATGATTTTGACTGGTTTGGGATCAAAAGACCAAAGACACTCCAAAACTGGCATGATTTTTTTTAAAATTTTTAAAATTTCTTTCTTTCTTTCTCTTTCTTTCTTTCTTTCTTTCTTTCTTAATTTTTTTTTTTTTTTGAGATTTGTGGGCTTTAGGGTTTTAGGGGAACAAAACCACTGAACCTCTAGGTGGATTTGGATAATTTTGGCTAGTTGAGAAAAAAAATCTCTCTTAAACTGGCATGAACTAATTTTTATTTTTTTCCATGGGTCTGGGGGCTTCAGGTGGCTTCTGGTTGGTCCCAAGTGCTGCACGTAGCCCTCAATCTACACTTTGCCCATCCTTCTTCTACAGTAATGAGCTGCTTCCTCCTCTTCTTCCTCTTCCTCTTTTGCCTGTAATGGCCAGGGCTGTAATTTTACACTACTTTTCAGTGTAATGTAATAGGCTATAATTCAGTACTTCAGTGGTTTTGGCTGATACTCATTACTGGGCATGTCTCACTAATAGGCTTACCGCATGAAGGAAGGATAACGGAAGTGCAGCCCCAATAATAACCCCTCCAGTCCTACCTTATTGCATGATGTCAGCATTCTTCAGGTGTTCGTCTGTTCTGGTCGAGAATCTTTTTTTTTTTAAACTGGAAAAATCCATTAGAAAAAATACTTGCATTTACCATTGTCTTCTATGGGACCAGAACAGAGGAACAGCTATAAAATGCTGATATCATGCAGTAAGGGAGAACAGGAGGTGCTATTACCAGGCTGCACTGCCATTTCCCTTCCCTCATGCAAGGAGGGTTACATGGATGGCTGCCTTGCGCTGCTTCTTTGTAAGGTTTGGTATAGCTAGTGAGAGGCATGCCACAAAGAAGGAGGAAGAGAAAGAAAGGAGGAGGACACAGCACATTAAAAACATGAGCTGCCTTAGTGTCTCAGGTTAATTGGACTTTAAAAAAACTTTTAAGAAGATAGCCTGCATTTTCTGCCTTCTTCTATTCTGCCCAAATGAAAGAGTATGCTGCGGCTGCCAGAAAGGGAAAAAGGGAGTCTTTTTAGCTGAAGGGTGGAGTATAAATACGCTAAATAAATAAATTGTGATATTCAGGGTGAATGCATTGGGTGGTTGGGTGGTTTACTAGGCTGGCTGTTGCAAATAGTGGCACAAAGTTCGTATTCAAACTGGCTGGGTTCTTATGAGTTGTGTGAAAGAGTTTAGAAGAGGAGGGGATGTTTCTCAGCATGCCTGAGCTTGGCTCATACATGAGATCTCGAAACTTATCACACACTACAGTACATTTTTATAGTGCTATATTCCACTTTAACTGCCATGGCAACATCCTATGGAATCCTGGGATTCAAAGTTTAGGAAGGGGCATTTAGAATTCTCAGCCAGAGAGCTCATGGGCCTCACTCCCATTTGTGGAAGAAGATGAGGAAGGAAGAAGGATGGAGTGACTGTTTCTGCAGACCTGCCCCATGCACTTGTATGCAGTGCAAGTGACAACCATTTGGTGTGCTGTACTCTGCCTTGACAGGTGGGTGCCATACTGGTGACTAGATGTGTGGAGCAGGCTGGGGAGTCCATTCAGAATTATGATGATCAGCGATAGCGGGAACCAGAGGGCGTTTCCCTATATTTTTCAATGGCATAATAGCAACAGTAATTGTAATGTGTTACTAACAAAAATCAGCAAGTTTGCTTTTTGAACTGCAGTAGGAATAACAAATGATGATGTAATGAGTAACATAACAAGTTACTTTCAAAAAGTAAAATTCCAAGCTTTGTTCCTGTTACCTGATTCTGCAGACGAAGATAATTTGCAGCTTGTTGTGTGACCCACTGCTCTAACTGCCTGCAGTTCCATCCTCCAACCAGCAGCTCTGGGGGCACAGGAAGCCTATACCCGATGCAAGCCAACTGCACTAGATTGTGGAGCAGTGGCGGAAGAAACAATGAGGATTCGGATTCTATGTTTTTCTTTACATTAGTAAAGGCCGAGAACCCTATCATAGTGACAGTATAACTGGAGGAATGCACGCCAAAAGATGTTTTTTAAAAATCAGTTCGCGAGAGCTTGTAAAATTATTTATTTATTGTATTACCTTTGTACCGTTACAGCAAATGCAAGAGGTAAATGGCTAAAATACATTGAAAGGAAGTTGATATAGATATTATTCCAATTCTCCCAGCATAAGGAGATGATGAAATCTGATGCCAGATTTCTCCTGATGACAGCAAGTGATACAACCTCTCATGTGACTAGAATGCATCCCCTTTTAGTGAAAGCACACTCATTTTTGACAAATTGTCACAAAGGGTAAAAAAACCCACACAACCCAGAAACGACCTGGTTGGCCTATCTGAATAATCTAATGTGAGGCAGGAAACTCAGGGGGAACCTGCACAGAATGCAGCTGGGCTCTGAAATCAGTGTAGTTGCTGGTGCTTGGTCCCTTTTACCACAGAGACCTGGAAGCAGCTAGATAAGATGTTCCTGGAAGGCTGCCCAGGAAACGGCTGGGGCAGGGAGTTCAGTCACTTCCTGGTTTAAGAAGAGACATATGTGGGCTAAAGGGAATCCTCTATTTCCCAAAAAATGGTCAGCCTATCCGTGCCTAAAAGCATAGGAAAATGTTCAGTTGCACCCTTCAGGGGCTGGAGGGGTGCTATAGGCCTTTTGGGGTCAAAAAGACCCTCCACTTTTTTGGGGGGCTGAATAAGAAGAGGTGTGGGGTCTTGGAAGCTTACAAAATGGCTTTGGGAGCCACATGTGACCCACGGCCCACACTTTGCTCACTCCAGACATACAACATGTCATTCCCAGTTGCCACATTCCTGTCCCATCCCTCTAACTAGCAGCTTATACTTGCCTGAAGCCTTATGAGTTTTTAAAATGCAACCCAGGCAGCTTCAAAAAGTTTAAAAGGCAGTGCACTTGAGATATTGCTAGGACATAAAGTAATGTTGCATTAAGCAGACCCTTAAGCAACAGGTAGAAGTTTCCTGATAAAGTCAATGACATGAGAAGCCGGATGTACTGCATCATATTCGGCAAAGAGGTGGCAGATATTCTCAGCATCTGATGGGCTCTTGGCAACGACACCAAAGATCCTGTGGTGAGAGACAGACAAGAAATGTATCCTGAAGGGATAGTCTTACAGTCATGATAGAAGCAATGGCTTACATCTGTGTTTAGACAGGATAGTGTGTCACTTTGTGGTTTAAGGATATATCCATCTAGTTAGGTTGCACAATATATTCTACTTCTGCCAGTCACAGGAAGGGGCAAGCAGCCACGGAAGGGCTTTTTCGTTCTCTTTTATTCTCAGTTGAAGTGGAATCTTCATCTCAAATCTCCCTTGGAAGGAGACATAGATTCAATCTGATTCACCTGCATTGTGTACCCATTTCTCTCCCCACCTTTCATTAATTTGCTACATAATTTGTTTTAGAACTGCAGGGGGCAGAGGCAAAGCTCAAGTTCCAAATCCAAGATAAATGAAGAATATAAATAGAAAATGGGACAGAAGCTGTGGTCTTAGTACAAGCATTTGCAAGTTAGTCCTGTTAAAATCAGTGGGCCTTGCACTCAAGTAAACAGAATTAGGATGTGGGGATAAGTTTACCGTTAAGGTATTTATGTATCCTCTGTGGCTTTAAATGACATGCCTGTTGTTGGCTTTTTGCCTTCTGATCCTTTATAAACTTGTTTCTCTGGGCACTGGCTGAAAGAAAATCTCCCTGACCAATATCTAATGCCCCCACCATATCCTCTAGCCTTCATATAATCCAAGAGGACTTTGTCACGTGTCCCATTCACATAACTTACCTTGAGGTTTTTGAAAATTTTTGCCACCTTAAAAACAAAAACAGGGGGGGGGGAAGAAGTGTTAGACTTTATATTTCTTACTTTCTGAATTGAACATGAAATAACCGAAATAGATTTTTTTCTGCTTGTTCAAAAGACACTTTTAGTTCAAATCTTTTAAAGAATATCTTTAGTTCAAATCTTTTAAAGAATATCTTGTATTTTAATCATTCCTTTGTAAGGTTTGATTTTACAGAATGGTGGGTGCCTTATGATTTAGCAGATGCCCTGGGAGAAGTTGCCAGTTCTTGACCTGTTAAAAGACCAACCTGATCTTGCCCCAAAATTGTGCTTTAAAAATTTTCAAAAATAGTTTGAGGGAATACATGGGCCACAAAAAGTGGCATCTGGGCTCTGCATATGGCCCACAAGCTGCATGTTGCTCATCCCTACTTTAGTACAGGCCTGCTTGGTCAGTTTGAACCTTTCCCCACAACCTTGAGGCCATTCACGTGTGAATTAATGTGTGAAGAGTATTTTGCTTTACCACTCTCAGCATTCAAGATGCTATCAGGGTTCAAAGTATTGCTGCCCCCAGTGGTATCAGGTGCCTACAATGTTAGTGGAGCAGTGTATCTAGTCTGGTTTTAGCCCAAACTTTTAAATGGTTATCCAAGGTGTGAAGTCGAAGGCTTTCACGGCTGGCATCCATCGATTTTCCTTGGGTTTTTTTCTGGGCTGTGGGGCCTGTTCTGGAATAGTTTCTTTCTGATGTTTCGCCTGCATCTGTGGATGGCATTTTCAGAGAATGGTTGAGTAGGAGTATATGTGGAGTTTATATGCTGTGAACCCCTGTTGGGGAGTATATGTAAATTTGTGTAATTAAATGGTTAGTTTCTGGGTATAGAAATGCAAGGATGATTAGTGTCTGTTTGACTAATGGTTGGTTGATGGAAATCCCCTTGTCCCTGGGTGGAATTCCTTTGTAATTTCTGTACCCAGAAACTATTCAATTACACAAATTTACATATACTCCCTATCAGGTGTTCACAATATATAAACTCCACACATACTCCTACCCAACCATTCTCTGAAGATGCCAGCCACAGATACAGGCAAAATGTCAGAAAGAAACCCTTCCAGAACATGGCCTCACAGCCTGGAAAAATCCCAAGGAAAAGTGGAGTTATCCAAGGTGCTGAACCCTATCTGTAAAACAGGAGCAGCACCTTAGATAGCTCCTTTAAAGTTTGGACTAAACCCCAGAGTGGATTCACTACTGCACTGACTTAAAAACCACTACCAGCTGCTATAGCTGGAATGGGCAACTGCAGTGGGAGGGGGGGGAATTTTCACCCCTTGTGTCCTCCCCCACCCCACCCCAAGAGGCCACAGCAGCATGCCTGACACAACTGGTAGTGAAGTTGCTTCACTTCTGATGTCGATTTTGGTTGATTTTAAGCTTTTTTTGGCTGTTCTATTTTAAAGCTATGTGGGAACTTTCAGGGTGGGGCAAAGCAATTTTTTTTTTAAAAAAATGGGAGGGTCTGGGGGCCATGTGGGACTTCAGGGGGGCTCCATGAACTGCCCTTTGGGGCCTCAAGGGCTGCATGTGACCACCTCTGCACTATAGGCTGCCCTCCCCATTGGATTTCAACATGGGGAGACCTGTGACAAAAGTCTAGAAAAAGATTAAAAATAGGCTGTCCTTTGTATTCTTTAGAGCTGGACTCCAAAACTTCTATACACAGAAGCTGGCTTATGACCAGCAAAAGGCAGCCAGCCCTCAAAAGCTTCTGGGAATCATCAGTGCCAAGGGTTTGGGTTGCTTCCCAACCCTAGCTTTTAAAATCTGAAATTGCTGTCATTCATTTTCTCAGTTAATGTGAAGAATGCAGCCCAGCCTGCTGCCAAACACCAACTGAAGTGCCATCCAGTGTGGACTGCACAGCATTACTGATGCATCTGGTGGGAAGAGTGGTGACGCTCCACCGTTTCCCGGTTGTAGTATTAATGTTGCACAACATAGTCACTTCCTTCATTATTTTTAAATTCATGGACTATAATAAATAATTTAAGTGATGTGTTCCATTGCAAAGGCAAAAGCATAAAATTAAATTGGATATTTTTAAAAAAGAATTTCCTGTGCATACACAGTAGTATCAGTGTCCCAATAAAAACATTAAGTGACATTGAGAAATGAAAGAGACAACCACCTCTTGAGAGCAGATGTAGTATCTGGATCACCAGCATCTGGCTCCTTCAGCAATTGAAACTAGGCACCAGAGACACCTTAAGAGTCTGGGGGGCGGGTTGTCTATACGGTGGAAATACCCCTCACATAATTCGCCTGGAATACAAGCTGTCTTAATGGGATCCCGCATTGTCTCAAAGTATTGTGAAGGAGGGGGGCCAAAAAGAGGAAAAACTACACGAGAAAACATTTGCAGCTTTTACTGACTTTTTAAAAAAGCTTCCGTGATATGTGCATTTTCGCTCATTAAGAGAAGTGATTCAACATGAATCGCTTCCCCATACAAGAGAAAGTGCAAACCTGATTGGCTGGATGAGCGCAGGGGGTGGGGCTTGGTTACAAGGCAAGCACCCGCTGCCGCCATGTTGGAGTTTTGCCTAACTGAGTGATCGTTATCTTTTTCTCTATTTTTTTTTTTGAAAGGGGGAATATCGCTTGTGCGCACCATAGAAATAGCTTTTTTTAAAAAAAGTTCAGTGGCGGCAGATTTAAAAACACCAGTAATTCACTGGTGGCTGCCCTCTCGACTACAGGCATGCAAAGTTTATGGGGGCTGTAAAGCCATTAAGACAGGTTTCAGCTGCTGTGACTTGCAGTCTGTTCCCCCCCCCCACTTTGTATAGATAAACCCTGAGAGTCAGTGTTATCTAGTGGTTACAGAATTGGTCTGGGACTTGTGGAAATTCAGGTTCTAGTCCTGTCCTCAACCATGGAACCCACTGGGTGGCCTTTGTCTAGTTATACTTTCACACCCTCAACTACTTTGAAAGGTTGTGGTGAGGATAAAATGGGAAGCAGGGCAGGTGGACGTGGGGATTTAAATGTAACAAGGAAACAAAGAAAGTTTTCCTCACAGGATCCAGACAAACATGGGATGCACAAGGAGCAGAACATGCAAGCATGTGCCTTGGTGTATTGGGAAAAGAATGGGGGGGGGCGTTTACAGTTCTTCCTATGGCAAGTGCCTTCTAGCCCACATCAATATATTATTCTCCCCCTCCATTGCCACTCATCAGTCTTTCATTCTAGGAAGTAATTCCCATGTAATTTCATGTAGGATTTTGATTTAAGGCTGAAGTTAATGAGACACTGTGGTTTGCAATGGGGAATACAGTAGTGGTATATAGTAGTGGGCAATGGTGTGGAAGCAGCCTGTGTATGAGCCACCACCTCAGCCCCATAAAGTCCAGTGACTTACACCTCTGTGTGCACATAAAAGGCCAAGCCCAAGCCTCTTTCTTTACCACTAATCAGGGAGAGTCAACAAATTATTGCTCAGAAATCTCTTTGAAAACATTTTACATACAGGCAAAGAACATGGTGGATTGCTAGAAAATATAGTCAGGTGTTTCCTAATGTCACACTAAGACGTGTTGCAACTCGAGGCAAAGAACAAGATGGCACTCTCACCCCACTCTGTTCTGTGAAGAGAAGTGAACTGGATGAACAGTTGACATTTGTGTCAAGCATGGCAAAGTGGCATTGTCTTCCACCACACCTGAGAGCAGCAGGCTAGTTGTGTGAAGGAGGGAGAGACAAGGCACTGTGGTGCCCCAGGGGCTCAGTAGGAATAGCAGGGGAACAACTGTTGCTGTCTGCCAGCATCTACTCCCTGAGACTGTTGCCTCACTCTGCCTTATGGTAGGGCTGGCCTTGGTACTTCTTTTGGAAGTAAGAATGCAGCAGGCAACGTCATTCAGCCTCTGATGACTAAGAATGCTGAGTGATAGCGGAGGGACTCCTAAAATAAAATATCTAAGGGGAACTGATTGTGTGGAACATAAACTGTGGGGAAGACTGAAATTCTTAAATGTGGCTGCCCGTTAATACTAGTTGTCAGGTCAGCACTGAACAGCATCTTTGGCAGTGCACTTACTTTCGGTTTTCAGGATCCATGTCACAAAAACTGATGGTAGCCAGTGGATAGTGCCGCCTGAAAAACACCCTGAAGGGAAGAGAACATTTTAAACTGTTGTCAGTGTGTCAGTCCAACCTCCATTTATCAGCAAAGGCCTGGTAGCATAAAAATGTTTTTGCCTGCTGCCTGAAGGAGAGTAAAGATGGGGCCATCCTAACCTCTCTGGGGAGGGAGTTCCAAAGTCTGGGAGCAGCCACTGAGAAAGTTCCCACCAAAGGATCCTGAGAAGGTGGTGGGACAGACAGAAGGGCCTTTCTTAATATTCTGATGGGTTCATACTGGGAGATACAGTTCTTCAAGTAATCTGGACCGAAGCCTTGCCTTGCCTTGCCTTGCCTTGCCTTGCCTTCCTTCTGCCTGCTCTTCTGGGCCTGACCTGCCTCAAAGGTCATTATGAAAACAAAGTGTAGCATGAGAGCCACCTTCTCCACCTTAAGCTCAGTGGAGCAAAGATGAGTTACAAAGGTATCTAATAAAGTAATAACTATACATGTTTACTCAGAAGTCAAACTCACTGAATTTAAAAGGGTTACTCCCAAGCATGTGAGTGTAAAATTGCCACTATAGTCTGTTTGAGTTGCAGCCATAATATGTACAATCAGCTCACCTGAGAGATTAAACATTTTATTATGTTTTCTATAGTTACAAAACAAACAACCTACACAGTTATGGTCAGTTTACTGCTGTGAGGAACTTCAGTAAGAAAAGCTATTGCAGAGTAAAAAAATATGACAGGAAGTACAAATACAAGGTGCTGTCGCCTATATTTCAGAGGAAGGAACTTGCAAAACCACCTGTGAGTTTGTTTTGCCTAAGAAAATTCTATGAAATTGATGGGCTCGTCATAAGTCAACAGGTCACTTGAAGGACCTGTTCAAATAACACACACACACACACACACACACACACAGTGACTTGAGAAGTGTGCAATTATGTAGCCAAGGCCTTGAGCAGTCATTCCTACTGTGAGAATAGGCATGTTATAAATACAGAGTACAGTATTTTTATTTTCACCTGCAAAAGTTTCAAAGATAAGTCATATCTGACTCCCCCACCATTTCAGCAGAATGGTCAATATGCCCCAGCTCAAGTTTCCTTACTTTCTCTGGATGTCTGTCAGAGTTATTCCTTGCTCAGTAACTTTGAAGTGGACAATGGTGGGTGTGGGCAGAATCTCCTGCTCAAAAGTAGAGGACACAGCTTTCTGAACTGCTGCTTTGCCAGTGAGGGTCTCCATGGTCACAGAGTGCAGGTACAAGAGGTTGCATACTGCAAGGCCAGAAGGTAAACAAACAAACAAACAAACAAACACATCAACCATTAGCTATTGCGGCTGCCAATGTAGCATAAAAATGCCTCAGAGTGGGCAGTAGTAATAGATAGTTTGCGTGACCCGAAGTATCCTCCCTCCTTGGCTGCATATGCACTGCAGAAATAATTCAGTTTGATACTGTTTTAACTGCCATGGCTCAATGCTATGGAATTCTGGGGTCTGTAGTTTGGTGAGATATTCAGCTTTCTCTGTCAGAGAACTCTGGTGCCGCAGCAAACTACAAATCCCAGGATTCCATAGCACTGAGCCATGGCAGTTAAAGCGGTGTCAAACTGGATTATTTTTACAGTGCACATGCAGCTCTTGTCTGCCTCTCCTGACCCCTCTGTGAGGTAAACTGTTATTCTTAGGGATGTTTCCACCTCTTCTCTTCTCGCCAGTCCTCTCTCAGCTCTTCCCTAGAATGAAGCCAGTTTAGATTAGCACCCTGAATAACTTCCCTATCTTAGAATGAAGTTCCTGTAATAAACCATGTAGTTTATTTCTCCAAGCCACTGGTGTCTTTGCTCCTTAATCAGGATCTCTAACCACTGCATGCACTCTCTGTCATTCCAGTGGTGCAAGACATTCAGGGCTGGTCCTACCATTAGGCAGAAAGAGACAACTTCCACTTCAGTGGTAGATTCTGGGGTGTTCTGAATGGGCAGCAAATTGTTAGCTATTTACAGGCATACCTCATTTAACAAAGCCTCTGGCAATGAAATCCATTTTTTACAAAGACCTTTTACACCTGCCCAGCCCCCTCTTTTCCTCTTGCCCTTAGTCTAGCTGGAAGGGTTTTTTTTGGCAGCATTAGCATTGGGAGGATGATGAAGGAGGGCTGGGGAAACAGGATTTAATTGTGGGGTTGCAGCAGCTTGTCTGCAGTAAACAATGCAATAAAGCTTAGAATCATAGAATCATAGAATTGTAGAGTTGGAAGAGACCACGAGGGCCATCCAGTCCAACCCCCTGCCACGCAGGAAATCACGATCAAAGCATCCCCAACAGATGGCAATCCAGCCTCTGTTTAAAGACCTCCAAGGAAGGAGACCCCACCACGCTCCGAGGGAGTGTGTTCCACTGCCGAACAGCTCTTACTGTCAAAAAGTTCCTCCTAATGTTGAGATGGAATCTCTGTTCCTGGAGCTTGCATCCATTGCTCCGTGCTCCAGTCTCTGGAGCAGCAGAAAACAAGCCTGCTCCATCCTCAGCCTGACATCCCTTCAAATACTTAAACAGGGCTATCATATCACCTCTTAACCGTCTTTTTTCCTCTTTAACCATCCAGGCTAAACATACCCAGTTCCCTAAGTCTCTCCTCATAAGGCATGGTTTCCAGACCTTTCACCATTTTAGTTGCCCTTCTCTGGACATGCTCCAATTTGTGAATATCCTTTTTGAATTGTGGTGCCCAGAACTGGACACAGTATTCTCGGTGAGGTCTGACCAAGGCAGAATAGAGCGGCACTATTACTTCCCTTGATCTAGACACTATACTTCTATTGATACAGCCCAAAATCGCATTGGCCTTTTTAGCTGCCGCATCACACTGTTGACTCATGTTCAACTTGTGGTCTACTAGGAAGGAGCAGGATTCTACTCTAACTAATCCTACTATTGCTGTGTGTGCCTGCCTACAACAGGCAAGGTAAACAGCAGCTCTATCCAGAATCCCTTACTAAGCAGATGTGAATAGCAAAATAGAGAAGGGAAGAGTATAATCAGGAGCCCCCAATGTATTAAAAAACAAACACACCTCATAGAACTGTATGTTTGGCCACCAAAATGAAAACCATAAGAAAAGTAGAGAGTGGTGAGGAAAAACAAAAACAAAACATCCCTTTATAAATTTTGGATGGTGCTTTCCTAGAAGGTTCAATTAAAAAAAAATTGGGAAGCTTTCCTGACCTGCTTGTTACATTTAACATGCACATATTGTTAGTTTTAAATAAAAGGTTTGCTGTGGCATGTGGAACTGCTCTTTCTTTTTGTGGTGCAGGGACTTAGCTTTACTCTTTTCATGTCTGCTTTAGCGATTGCAGTCTGGAGTGTGCTTAAATGCACCTTGGGAAATTTATTTATTTATTTATTGGCTACAACTGCAAGAGTGCCCCAGGCAGCATAACACGTGGCTCATGCTTGGGATGTTCTGCAAGGTCTCATGAGTGCTGCAAAGTCTTGTGAGATGATCTCATGACTAACATGAAATTTCATCTTGTAGTTGCTGCAAACTCTTTTTTCTACCCTCCCTGGGTTACTTGGTATTTTTTAACTATGTTTTTGTGCTTGCTGTCATTTTTTACCTTGTATTTTTCTTTTTAACTTTGAATTTCCCGTGCGCTCATCCTCTCGCGAAAATGGACCAGGATTTTAAACCAGGAAGTGAATGCAGCTCCGGAGAGCTGTATTCACTCCTGGGATACCAAGGGGGAGAGAGAATCATGCGATTAAGGTAAGTGTAAAACCGTTCATTATTGTGGTGGCGGGGGCAGGAGAGGAGATAGCGAGATGGGGATGCTATTTTTGTCCCCATCTGAAAATGTCCTGACTCTCCATGATTTTCAGCAAGGAGACTACTGCAGCAAGATCTTGGAAGATTTTGCAGCAACTACAAGATGAAATTTCATGTTAGTCATGAGATCATCTCATAAGACTTTGCAGCACTCATGATACCCTGCAGAACATTCCAAGCATGAGCCACGTGTTATGCTGCCTGGGGCACTCTCGGCGTTGTACCCAATAACTAAATAAATAAATAAATAAATAAATTTTCCCAAGGTGTGTTTAAGCACACTCCAGACTGCAATCACTAAAGCAAAGATTGCTATTTGGTGGGCAGAGAGAAAGATATTATTTTATTCAGGTATGACATACCCTGGTTTGAACGATGGCAAAATGAAGTTTCCTCACAATAAGACCATACCAGAAGACATGGGAAGTGAATGACAGATGTGCATTTGCAACATTAATTTTTCAATATAGTTCATGGTCCTTGCATAAATGTGAATTTCTCCTATAACACTCACCAGCAGCTTTCTGTGAAAGTGGAGGAGTGGCTTCTGAGCCTGTGGCAGGCTTTTCTTCCCCTCCAGTGAAATCTGAAATAGGAGTGAAGGGAAATCAGTGATGAAAACACAGGAGAAGAACTTGCCAACTACAGCACATAAACAAAATATGAAAATTCAGAACCTGTGGAGGTCATTTTTTGGATTACAGTTCCCAGAATCCCACAGCCAACATGGCTGCTGGCTATATTAGGTGGGGGATTCTGGGAACTATAGTTAAAAAAATAACTTTCCAAAGCTCTGCAGTCCCAACACACAGATAAGGCATCTCCTGGAAAGGCAATCAGCCACTTTAGGCCACATACAGGAGGAAAAGAGAGAGAAAGGAGATTTTCAGACCTGCCAAAATGCCGTTTTGCCGCGCGAGCAGCCTCCCGAAACTGCTGCGCAGCAAGGGTCTACTTCGGACGACGCTGTGCCTCTCGCGAAACCGTCCATGTCACTTCCGTGAAGCTTGGGACGGCTCAGCGCCATATTTCAATCACGGAGGTTGCCCGTGATTGAAATATGGCGCTGAGCCGCCCCAAGCTTCACGGAAGTGACACGGACGGTTTCGCGAGAGGCACAGCATCGTCCGAAGTAGACCCTTGCCGCGCAGCAGTTTCGGGAGGCTGCTCGCGCGGCAAAACGGCATTTTGGCAGGTCTGAAAATCTCCAAAGACAAAGAGAGGGACAAGAGCAGCCCATAAAGATAGTAGTTTCTGGACTGTTCTTCTCAATGCGCTGCCAATAATATTTACTGGGATTCAAATATTGATCCAGTTATTAATCTTGCCCTGCTCATGCCTCAGGTGGGTTGGTGGTTAGATCATTTAATATTAGTTTTGCACCAGTATTTTCACCAGTTGCATTAGTTACCCATTTCTTTTCAAACACAATTTAATTAAACACAATTTAAAGTACTGTAGTGCTATTAAGCATGGAAGCTCTAAATAGCTTAGGACCAGGTTATAAGTGAGTTTGCTCATGGGAACCTGCCTGGATCCTAAGACAGGCCTCAGAGGCTCTGTTCTCTGATCTATCATTTATTATTGATGAGGTTCTCTGATGACAGGATGTTTCTACAGTCAACCCTCCACATTTGTGGGTTAAGCATTCACAGATTTGATTATTAATATGTTCTCTTGAGACATTTATAGGTCCTACAGCACAATTCTATGGTCAACCTCTGGTGGAGAAGTGTTATCCCAGGTTAAAAAATAAATAAATAGTGGGCCTATATTCACGGTTTTCCCACTTTCACAGGGTTGCTGTACCCCTAACCCCCACTAAAGTTGAGGTTCGACTATAGTTCCTTCAGCTTTTTTTGGTCTAGAGACAGAGACTGTAGTGCATCCTTAGTGATGGTCTCACAATTGTGGAAGGCGCAGAAAATAATCCCTCCTCTTTCTGTTGCACCTCTCTTTCCTCCAAATATAGCCTCTGTTTAGTCCACTGATTCTGGCTGTTCACTTTGAGACTTGACTTCTTCTCCTGGTGACCCAAAGTTGCTAAATCTTTGAAATCTTGTAACTCTAGCCTGGCATTCAATTAAGCCTAATAGCATGATCCTACTCACGTTTATGGAGTTATAACCACTGATGGCTTCCATGTCTGTGTGGCAGTGAATCCATTCCAGGTCTTAATATGAACTTTAAATCTATCCAAGCTTCTCAGCCCTAACCATAAAATAGGTTCAGCATCTAGAAGAGTTCCTTTAAAATTTGGATTAAAACCTGGAGTGGATCCACCACCCCACTGACATGGGAGCCACAAGCCTTCACTGACTACAAGTTCCACAGTTCTTTGGTGCTTATTCCTTTGTAGGTGTGTTTAGGGTACAGCTGGATTGATGCTGGTGATTGTGTTCAGCATGGATTCTTACGGATTACAGAATGTACCATTTCCCCCAACACTGCAAGGATTATTTGCTCAGATGTTCAAATTTACCTTGATTTGGGATGACCAATTTACAGGGTAGTGCCAAAGGCATGATAGTGTGTTGATACACAAATGCTGAAAGACTTCCTGCAGAAAAGAGACAGAGAAATGTGGTTGGTACAGACTGTTCATGAAACCTCTGAATTCCTCCATCTTTGCCCAAACAATTAATTTTCATGCAACCTGCCACTGATAAAGAGCTGCACTGAATGTTTGTTAACAAAGTAGGAGAATTATTAGCACAACCGTGCCAAGTATCTCTTGCACAGGGTTATTCATCTCTTATGAAAATAAGGAAGGTGTTCAGTTATGGGTTTTTGGAAGGTGGGGGAATTCTGACAGTTCTGGGGTATGTGTGGCTTACCATTATTTATGATGCAGCTATAAGCAGGAGAGGAAGGATGTACACTGTCCACAGTGCTTTACTGCTGCCTAATCCCCTCGTTGCTCTAAATCCCATCCTCCCCACTCCTTCGTTTACTTTGTCCAATTGAGACATTATGGTTGGGATAAAAACAGAGAATGTCCTATTGTGCAGCAGTCTCTGGGAGCCAGTATGGGGCAGTGGCTTAAGTGTTGGACTAAGAGGTTGTCTAAATGGTGAAAATACTCCTCATAGAATTCGAGGAGAAAACGATTTGTATTAATGGGATTCCACATCAATCTGCCATATTCGAAAGGAGGCGGGCCAAATACTCCACATACTCTGTGGGAAAAGCCGTCACGGCTTTCCCTATATTTTTTTAAATAATGTGTGGGAATGTGCGCTATCATCCATTAGGACAACTGATTCACATAGCTGAGTATTCTCAGAGTGGACAGCTGATTGGTTGGATGTGCACAGGGGGTGGAGCTTGCTAACAAGGGAAGAGCCTGAAACCGCCATGTTGGATTTTCCTGTGCTATGGTGAAAAAATAGCCCCTTTTTTGTTTGCTTCTTTATTAAAGCAGAAGATTGCACCTTGGATTTAGTTTTTTTTTTTTTAACTTTCAGGGACGGCAACTTGAGGTAAATAAAAATGCAAGTAATTCACTCGCGGCCGCTATCTTGATTTGCAGGCATGCCCACTGGAACAGCGAAAGTGGATAGCTGTGCATGATTGCAATCTTCAAAGAAATCACATTAAGACAAATAGAAACTGCGAATTGGCATTACTGAGCACCAATCCACATTTTATTGCTTTGGGATTCAGCTTCATGGAAATTCACTGGGTGACCTTGGGCAAGCCATACTTTCAGCCTAATTGGAATGGAATGGCAAATTTCCTCTGAATATAGCTTGCTAAGAAAATCCTACATGAAGGTAACTATCAGCAGTCTTCATGGCCAACCCACCCTTAACACCTTATTTTGAGGACCCTTCAGAGCAAAGATTGGAGGATTGGAGGATCTGGGGTGGGGGGGAGCACATAGGCTGTTCCACTGCTATAGCACTGCAGGAAAGCAGTTGGCATGGCTCTCCAGAGAATCTGCCTGACTGTTTTCCAGTTGTAGCACTTGTTGCAGCTGCAGAATTGCCGGCAAGTCTCCTCAAAGGGGAGGGTGTCTCCATTCCTCTGACACCTGAGATGGGCACCACCTCCTGCCTAATGGAACAACCAGCCTTCAGGTTCAGAGTTTATATGTTTCTTGAAGCTGAAGAGGGATTAAAAAACACACACCAGGCAATGCTGTTTGCCTTAGACCCTGTTTGTGGGCTTAGGCTAGGGGTAAGCAAAGTGTACCTCATGGATTGTATGCGGGCCTCAATTATTGTCATGTGCTCCCCAAAATTTTAAAAATTGACATTGTACACATCAAGCAGGTACAGCTCCACCATACCCAGGCCCAGAAGAAGATGAAAGGCCATCCCTCCATCCCAGCTGCCACTGCTCTGGACTTGGAGGAAGAGAAGAAGAGGCAGTTTCTGCTGGATTTAAACCGCTCCCACATTACCACCCCCTTTTCCTTTTGTGTTGTTTCTTTTTTTTTAACTGTGAATCAACGGTGCTCAAGTGTGACTGTCCATTTAAAAAAGCCGTTTGGTCACTTCAGTGCAGCAAAAAAAGCACACGATTAGCAATGGGAAACTCCAAAATGGTGGTTAAGGCCTGCATTCTTGGAACAGTGATCCAAGAATGTGCACTGTTCTGGATCGATTGTCCAGACGAGTGGTAATGCACATTCCCATGGATTATTTTAAAATATTTGGAAAAAGCCATGAAGGTTTTTCCCATGTAGTTTTTGGAGGTTTTGTCTCCCCTCCTTCCAAATACTGTGAATCTCCTACGGCTCTTGTTGGGATAAAAGGTATTCTTCTCGAATTCTATGAGGAGTATTTTCACTGTCTAGACTACCCGATAGTCAATGCAATTCTTTCTTGTTCAATATTAACGATCAGTGTCATAGATATCATATTAAAGTAAAATAAAGAGTATTTAAGTTTCATTTATCCATATAAATAGAAATTTAAAAATATTTTTTCAAGTTTGATGAGGTATTTTATCTGTTAATAATGAAAGGGGGGTTGTAATGGATTTAATAATACTTAATGAAGAACAAATTTTAATTATTTTATCTAATTTTTAACCACTTAGGAATACGTAGCTACAGGGTTGTAGTATGGCAAATTTCATGGGGGTCAGAGACCAAAATTAAGAGGAGAGAAGGGTTTGGGCATTGGTCCCTATAAGAGGTTTCTGAGGGAAAAGGGGGACATCTAGAAAGTATGTTGTAAAGCTTCTGGAAAAGCAAATCAATTTAAAATACAGTATTTTCCACAAAATAGTTTTAACAACAAAACTATTTTGTTGTTAAAATAACCCTTTGGAAATACCAAAAATTGCAGCCATTGAAAATTTGGCTAGCCTGAAATACAAGCTCTGGCCTCACAGCATATGCACATTCCTAGCTCAGACATGTAGATAGCTGCCTTATACAGTTGTCCCTTCATATTTGCTGGGGTTAGGGGTGGAGCACCACCGCAAAAGTGAAAAAAACGCAAATAAGTTAAGCCCTACCCCCAACATGCATATTACATTAAAGTATTGTAGACTCCTGTCCTGCCAACAGGACTGCCAATACCTGCCACCACACAACTCCAGCTTGCTTTCTTACCTTGCACCTAAACAGCACTGCCCATTAAAAACAGTAAGGTTTAAAGTAACAGGCAGTGATGATTTGATGCAAGGTAAGAAAGCAAGCTGGAGTTGTTTTGTTGCCAGGACAGGAAGAGAGGGGAGGAGGGTGGGGTCTTGGAGTCTGAGCTAGTTGAACAGCAGCTACAAACCACAAATATGCAAAACCGTGAATATGAAAACCGTGAATGTGAAGGGACAACTGTACTCACTTGGACTACTGGGACATCTAAGCCAATGTTGTCAGCACTGACTGCTAGCACTGGCTCTCCTGGGTTCCAGACAAGAGTCTTTCTAGCCCAGACTGGAGATACCAAACATTGAACCTGCTCTACAGACAAAAGCATGAGTTCAGCCACTGAACTATAGCTCTTCTCTGAAAAACACTTCTCATAGAAACAGGCCAGAAGTACCTTAATATAGCAAGGCTCTTCTTAAGGATAAAATGTAATTATAACAGCAGAACTAAACATATTATACCGATCCTAAAAACCAAGCCTTTTCAGCCAACGATAATCATAGTTAATACTCAAACATACATATATTAGCCTCACAGATTTAGAACTAACTAGACTTGAAAGAAAATAGACAATCTTACCAAAATATGGTTCTTCATCAGCTCCCTTAAGATGTACTCCCCGGGCAGAGGACTCAATGAGAAAATGCCTGATGTGATCACTGCTATTTTCCCCTTAAAAGCAAAACAACTCGATGTGAAATAGATTTGAAATGGAACTTTTGGAAACACAAAACTAATAACCTTACACTTTTCTCTGTGCAAAATTCAAATCTGATTTGGCTTTGGAAAACTGGCTTGTATCCTCTAATTGTTTAACTTTTCTACAAGCCCCTTATCTAATTGTGGTCCTCAGACATGTGTGTGTGTACTTGTCTGTGCACATATGCACACACACACACACACACACACACACACATTGAGATCCCATTTCTGAATATAGCGTTGACTATTATTTATAGTGAAAGGTGGTCTAAAATATTATTTAAATAAAGGGATAAATTAAATTCTGTTCCTGTATTTCTTGACTTTTTTAAAATTAAAAAAACTCACCCACTACGTTTATGCCTATTGGCCAAGCCAACTGCAGGATTCTGGGAGTGATACTTATGAAAATTAACTTTTTACAACTTCTTCTCTCAGCTGCCATTGATTTGAAATGGTTGCATATATTGGCCCCAGTATTGCATATATTGGCCCCATTTATTCTTTACTTGATTTGCTTCTGTTCTGTAACTGTTCCATTTCCCCCCAAAGACCACTGGAGAATTTGTTAGTTGCTCCCAGAGTATGAGCTTTATCTGGAGAAACAAGACTTTCTTTGATTCTAGTCTTCAATACTAGCGTTTTTTGAGCAGATGTGGGAATCATGAAGCTCTCTAGATGTTGCTGAACTGCAGCCCCCAGTAGCACTAGTCAATATAGCCAATAGTGAGGAACTGGCAGTTGCAATTCAATCATGTCCAAAGGGCCACATGATTCCCACAGCTGTTTTAGAAAGGCCCTCCCAGAGGCCTGCTATTATCTCCATTTGCTGACCTCCCATTGTTTGTCTGGTTTGTTTGCCTTTCCTTTTGACACATCATCAGTCCTCCCTCTCCACCCACCCCCATCAAAACCACTCTTTTAACTTCTTCTCAGTGGCAGTAATTATCTTTCTGCCTATGGTCCGCTCCCCATCTCCACTATTTTCTTTTAAAAGACCTGAAGATTTCTGTTTTCAAGGTTTTTAATTTTTTTTAAAATCAAGAGTGATTGCTTGTTTTTAGAAGACAGGGTACTTTGTAAATTATATATCTCTTTGGTAGTTTCCAGGAATTTCCTAACTGTGTGCCACGAGAGAAGTGCCAGTGAGCAATGAGAAATATATGAAATGATAAAAGGAGCTCAGAGCACATGCCCCTACCGAGAAAGCTGCTTGAAGCTGCTATGCATCAATGGTGGCTGAGTCATTCAACCACTACTTATATTGAGACTCAAAAGAATCATTCACCCTGAGGGGATGATGTCTGGTGCTGCCCTGTATGAATCACTGATCTGGATATGAATAAAACACTTTGAACTCTGTGAACGGGATGCTCTGAACTCTGATTTATTAAGAAGTAGGGACAGAAGGAACATTAGTTTCTATTTGCTTCCAACTCTTGGGAAGCACTGGTAATAAGAAGACAGTAGCAGCAAGATTCATCATGTTTTTGGAAGTCTTCTGAGATATTTTTCTGCATAGAGATATTATATGGTTTTCCTGCAGGGTATACTTTTTCTGTGCAGAATATGTCTTTCCTGCATGTGAAACCCTGTAATCTATCTCTCTATATAAAACGCTTGGGTAGGTTTCCTTTCCCAGTGTGCTGATTGGTTGCTTACCCAACCAATCCCCTCCCTCCTCTGACTCCCTCAGTCAATCACCACCCACATGCAAATTCCCTCTCCACCTCACAATCCACTCCTGACACTCAATCTGCACCCACACCCCCAGCCTCACAAAGGCCCCTCCCTCCTCACTCCCTCAGCCACTCACCACCCTCATGTAAACTTGCAAAACAAATGCTTTGACATACTCCAATGCACACAAAGGGAATTCTCTGTACCTGGTTTGCTACCACAGACTTTCATGGCTAAGCCAAATGAGCCACGGTAAGACGTACTGTCCCGCATGATGAAAGAGCCTGGGGGTTCATTCATTAGCAGGTGGATAGCTGTGTAAAAAACACACAATAAGCAAAAGATCACAATAACAAAGAAGTGTGGCATCTTATAAAGAACAGCTAAGAAACTTACAATATTTCTTGATTTTATTTTATTTAATCAGTGTATATACACTTGCCATATTATCTTGATATGCAAAAGGAGATAAAAGTTGAGAACTTGAAGACTGTATAAAATTTTCAACAAGTGTTCAAAGCACTTCATGTGCATCATTCTTAGAGTAACCCTGTAAGGCAGGGATGAGCAATGCATAGCTCCTCACCCATCCATTGCATTTCCCTGTTCCTTGCTGCTGCAGAATTGGTGGAAGAAGCCCTTGTCATCACCATTGCTATCAACACCACCGAGATTGTGGGGTTTCCTCTCAATTCTTCCATTCCTTTCACTTCAGAAAAGGAAGTGGACTTTCTTTCCTACAGAGTTTTGTGTTGCAGAAGGACACTCTAACACCCTCCTGTACCATAGAGAGCCACAGTAGTTGCTGTTGTTGAATTTCAAGGACAACTATGGTGGCAAATTCTGTGGCCACCACTGAATACTGGTGGTAGCAAATGAATTGCCCAACCCTGCAGCCTGAGGCTGCCAATTCACAGAAGAATCATAGAATCATAGAATTGTAGAGTTGGAAGAGACCACGAGGGCCATCCAGTCCAACCCCCTGCCACGCAAGAAATTACGATCAAAGCATCCCCGACAGATGGTCATCCAGCCTCTGTTTAAAGACCTCCAAGGAAGGAGACCCCACCACGCTCCGAGGGAGTGTGTTCCACTGCCGAACAGCTCTTACTGTCAAAAAGTTCCTCCTAATGTTGAGGTGGAATCTCTGTTCCTGGAGCTTGCATCCATTGCTCCGTGTTCTAGTCTCTGGAGCAGCAGAAAACAAGCTTGCTCCATCCTCAGTGTGACACCCCTTCAAATACTTAAGCAGGGCTATCATATCGCCCCTTAACTGTCTTTTTCCCAGGCTAAACATACCCAGCTCCCTAAGTCTTTCCTCATAAGAACCAGGGAATTATACTACACCAGCTAGGATCTCCTATATTTTGGAAGAAATGATTGGTTTGAACAGGAGGGCCTGACAGGAAAATAGATATATCCAACAATGCTACATGTATTTATTCTAAGAGTGGACAGCCCTTGGCCCTTCCGATGTGTTGGACTTCAATCTCAAAAGTTCCCACTAGGGTGGCTGGTGGTAAGATGTATGGGAACGGTAGTCCAAATCATCTGGCAGGCCAAAAGTTCCCCAGCCCTGCAAGTTTATGATTAAGGCTTTGCCAATACTAGCTGTCCTTTTCATAATTGGCTCCTGGACATGGAGAGGCAAATGCCTCTTCCAAATGACGTATTTTTATCTTGGCAGTATGCTGGAGAGCTGTCTCCCAGTTGCTTTTAGCAGCCAGCTCAGCAACCCAAAACTCCTGGCCTCTGTGCCCTCTGTGGGAGCCCCATCAGAATAGTAGGTGGGCAGAGGTTCTCTTGGGCTTCCTTGAGAAGCGGCAGAGATGGAGCCCTCCCAGAAATGATTGGGATGCAATTTGCTGCCCATCCCGCAGGCAGCCTCCTTCATGGAAGGGCACACCAAATGGCAGTGGCAACTTTAGCTTTATTGGGCCAAGATGAGTACCACTCGCTTGCCTTCCATATATATATATATATATATATATATATATATATATATATATAATTTAAAGTGAAGCTGGAGACCAACGCCTGCTCATTGTATAGAATCTGTGGGTCTTGGCATTAGCCCCATCGTGCTGGACACACTGATTGTGGTTTGCCATCTAGGCTTGTTAACAAACTGAAGTTTGAATAAGCTAGCATTTGATGAAATGAAAACAAGAGCATCACCCCTTCACAAAAGAATATACTGAGTACATGAACTAGAGTTGAAGTTCACAATAACTCATTAATTTAAGAGCAAACCCCTGTGTGCTAAGCACTCTGGGATGAGCATGTTGGACATGATATTAGATTCTTATGTTAGATTTTCCCCTCTCACCCTACCTCCTCATTGTCCCTTGTGTCTTATTTTACCTTGCTCTCTTGTGATGCTGGGTTTAAACCAATATTTAGAGGTGTCCATCACAAACTTCATGGTTGTTTGAGCTTCTTTGGAATAGCCTGCAAAATGTAATAGGATATAATATAGCTGAAGGTGTTAGCAAGAAAGGTGACTGGTAGGATCTGAGAGATTTTTTTAAAGTATATTTTTTATTAGTTACATTTACTTGCTTCATACATATTTGTTACCATGTTTCTACTACACACAAAATCAATAGATATTATATTTCATTATTTGTTGTTGTTTGTAACCATGTCTCTATATCCATAAAAATAGACAAATACATCTTAGTTTCTGTTCCATTTCATTTCCTCCATATTTTCTTTTACTTCTTTCTGTTTCCTTTTCCATTCTTTATCTTCCTCCCTATCTAGTCTCTGCTGGGTTTATTCCTTCGTTTGTATTATTTGAGATTTGAGAGATTTTTGAGAGAGGATTTTTTTTCTTTTTTGAGACAATATGTTTAACCTTAGCAGGGTCTTGAAAATTTACTTTTAAAAATAGTTACAGTTATAGTTCCAAGCCCCCCTAAGGTATTTACAGTAGTTACTTTAATACAGATTTTAGAAGTGGCCCTTTACTTTCCTATTTCGTAAGGATAACTAGAATACTTTTCAAAAATCCTTAATGCTATAAACTGCTATTACATTCTTCTGTTCACCTTGTTGTTGCTTCAGCCCCCATAACAGAGCCATCAGGGTGAGGCATAACATGAGGCAGCACCTGAACAATGTGAGATTCTTTCTCCACCATTTATTGAAGCGATATACTCCCTAAGTTTTGGTTTGAAGCCCTGTACCTTCAGCTATGGTAGTGTTGAATTAGGGCTTGAATACGTGTGTGGGAAATCCCACACCTACCTCCTAGCCACGGGGGGGGGGGATTTCTTTGATCGTCAGCAGCCCTGTAAAGGACACACTTACTGGGCTTCTCCAATCGTAGATCAGAGTATCCTGCTACACGCTAACTACTGCCACACCCACATCAGAGTAAATGGGTGGTCCTATGGTGATCACGTGTCCTATACGTCATACTATTATCAGCCACATAGCTGGGGCTGCTCCAGTTTCCCCCCCTGTTTAGTCATGCATGTGAATATGTGGTCCCAGAGTACTGTATTACTGGATAAGTATAGATATGCTTACCCAAATATGTGCACAACAGAAATATATATATATATATATATATATATATATATATATTTTATAAAGATCCAGAATGGAGTCCTGTCCACTAGAACTCCAGCCCTGGCTTTGCTCCGAAGCCAATCCTCGGCCGCGACACAGCCAAAACTCTGGGTTTTGCTCTCAAATCCAGAGCAGACTGCATCATCATGTGTCAACTGTGCCACGAATATGAAGTGAGTACGGGTTTTGTTGCCTGGATGGACAAGCCCTTAGGGTGGCTGCTACTCCCCTTTTTCCCAAGTTCCCCCATTGATCTTTAACATATATATGACAGGTAGGCACAACATGGTCATCTCCATGCTGGGAATAGTTGTAGCAGTTGAATTTGGTGAAAATGAGGGAGAATTTCAATCCAGTTCATTTTTGAAAAAATTACTAAAAGTGCAGAAATTTCTTCATGTTTAGATCAGAAAGAATATGAGGATTAATTTTTAAAAAATAATAATTACATTTTAATTAAAAAATTAAAAAAATAGGAGGAAGTGAAATGGACAGTTATCCCCATTTCCATCTACAGTCAGACCCCCATATCTGTAGGGGTTTGGTTCCTGGACTTAGTATGGATATTGGAAACAACAAACCCTATTAAAATTCAGGGTTTCAGGTAAAAACTTACCATACAGTTGTGTTGGAGGACCTAGAACATGCCTACAGAGGACACCTCTTTAGGCATTTTCCAGTATGACTGTATGGTATGTATCCTTATTTTGTGTCCCATGGATAACTGAAATCTCCGATATTGGTTCTGTGGATACAGGGGTCCAATTGTATTTCTTAAAATGGTTTCAACATTCCAAGAGAGGAGGAAAGGAGAGAGCGTTATCAAATAGGATCCCTCAAATCACTCTGACTACACAGATGCCACCCTTGGACAACATACACAACATTCCAGCCTCCTATTGGCAAATAGCTATGCTGCCATTTTTAGCCTACACCATTCTTCCCTCCCCATGATGCAGGCCAGGGAGCTTTCCTTCAGAAGCAGCTTAACATTATATTCCTTATCCCACCCACTCCATGAGCAAATGAGAATTGCTGATGAGAATTTCATTTGCAACAACATGCGTATCCAATTAAAGTAAAGCAATGGTGGATTTTCTAATCATGGGGTGTTGGAATGACTTACCATCCAAAGAAGAAGAAGAGAGCGAGCTCTCAGAAGATGACTTGTTGGAATGATTAATGCTTGAAAATGTGCCAGAACCAGGCTGGGTTATCTTCAGTTTGAAAGAACCTGGCTGAATCCTGCAAGATCTGGGAGATATCTCACTATCTTCTGGGCGACCATTGATGAGCACAATGGGGATTGTGGGAGAGGAGCTGGCAGTGGGTGAAGGAGAACAACCATGAATCTGTCCCTTCTGGTATGGCTGAGGTAAGGAAGAATTCCCTTTCTGGGAGCAAGAGGCACCAGAGTAGTAGGAGCCTGAGCAACTGGAGCCAACAAAAGAGCCACTGAAGGAGGCAACAGAGGAAGGACTTCCTGTTGACCTGGTATTAGGAATGTCAGGTTCATTGCTGGACAGTGATTGTGTGCTGCTGCAAAAGAGAAAGGAGATACAGAAGGATTAGGGGAAATTCATACAACAACGGTCTCTATTACTATCTCTATTACTACTACTAAATATTAATATAGCAATGCATACTCATACAGTACTAAATATTTCTACATTAGGGCCAGCCTTACCATGAGGCAGAGTAAGGAAACCACCTCAGACAGCAGATGCTGGGAGGTGGTAGCTATGGCAACATCCTGGATTTCCGTTATGAATTCACTAACTGTTCCTCTCTCTTGGACATCAGAGCCAGGTAGGACATAGAGCCTGTATCCACCTAAACTGGTCTGCCACCCTCTGGTGTGGTGGTTGTAGACCCTGTCCTATTGCCATTATCGAAGTAAGGTTTGACTGTCTGTCCAGTTGGTTTCTGTACATGGAATGTGGAGGTGTGAGTACATGAATGTACATCGATTTCCATATATCATCTTTACTCATGATAGCTTGCCCTGTTTATATAATGTTCATATAGCATATTAGATGCTGTTCAAATAATGCAAAGTGAAAAAGGCCAGTCTTGTGCCACCTGGATCAGCATCTGCTTTTGCTTTTTAAAAAGGAGTGGGAAGCCACTCATCAACCAAACCACAATTCCCAAAATAACCTGCTACCTGCCCAGTCCTGTGTCATAAACCTCTCTTTTCTTATATTCCCCTTGGCTTGAGAATGGGAAAAATAAAGGCAAGCAGTTTCCCTCTGGTGCCAAATCTGGCCCAGGAGATCTTCAGGTGCTGATCCCTCTAGTTTGAACTCAGGTGTTCCTTCTTTAGTTCCACATGAGCTGTCTACATCCAGTGCCCTTGGAGGGCAACACATGGAATCAGCAGCATCAAGATTTGGCATTTGGAATTTCCCTAATTTTTGTTATGCAAAAATGATGATGAGTTATTTAGTCATAGTGATGTTTGAAAGGAACTGAAAAATCCTTAGGAGTGCCTAAGTGGGTGGGAGCATGGAAGCATCAGCTAATGTAATGTCTTCCTTGCCTTCCCTCCTCAGACAAGGGAGTGGATTACTCCCAGCCACATGGCACTTTCTTCCTGTGCCCTGTTCCCTTCTTCCTTCCATCATAACTGCACTGCAGAATCACTGACTGATCTGAGGAGTCCCTTGGCAAGATGGCCTTTGGGAGATAATTGCACTGCTCTGTTGCCCCATACATGGCTGCCACTTTCTCCCCCACTTGTCATGGTTTGGGTCAGACTTACACTGAAACAGGAGGCTAGGGGAACACCAAGGTTTGCAGAACTATATTGAAAAAAAATCTCAGGGGGGAAAAATCCTAAGATGGAGAGGGAAACCTTCAAAACAGCCTAATGAGGAGCACTGAGCATGATTAGTGTCCATGCAAAGCTGACTGATTTTTTTCTGGATGTGGGGAATGGAGAAGCAGTTGGGAGATAGAATGGAATGAGTGTTTAGAATCTTGGCCAGGGAGCAGTCTACACTGTAATGTTTTGTTGCAGGATCCACTTGTAATATACACAGTTATTGACAGATAGGTGCAATAAGATTAAGCCATAATGACACCCAGTTAAAATAATTATTTGCTACCTTAGGGCTTTTTAGAACTCGATATATATACTGACAGCTGGTCCCCAAATGGCAGAAAGTAATGAGTTCCTAGCTGTAGAGTTTGTGTTTGCTGTTAATTTATCTAGTGCAGATAACTATCAGGTTGCCATTAACCATTCAGCTTTATGAAGACATCATTCTGTGCAGATGTCTAGTTACCAAAGGAGGGGGCAGACAAAGACAGGTTGGCTGTGGGACTGGCCCAAGACATACTCGCTCGCAGAGAAGCAAAGGTGCATATTTTGGCACTTGAAGCCAAAAATCTCACAATATGCCCCTTCCGGGTACTAAAAAGTAAATAAAAGTAAATTAAATAATTACCAATTTGCTGCACCTTTATGATGACACCCCCAAAATTTGCTGCTTGAGGTGGCTGCCTGAGTCTGCCTAATGGCAGGGCTGATCCTGATCAGGTGACAGTGGAACTCATGGGAGAGGTTAACAATGCTCACTTGTGTTGAAGATCTAGTGCAGGTGTAGGTGAAGGCAGTAGGTTGGGGGGGGGGATTTCTGTCCCAGGACCTTCTGAACTGCAAATGGTACCCCTCCCCTGATGAGAAGTAGATGGAAGAGCTACTTTTGAAAAACTGGTAGTTTTAAAATGTTAAATAGGCCCCCTGCGACCTATTTAAAAGGTGAAATATCACTTCTCTAAGCTTCAACCCTTTTTTTTTATCAGAAAAAGGGTGGTACAGGGTGTCTGAAAGGTCTGAGGGTCACAAAACCTGCATTGGAGGGTGGACTGCATGTAGCTGCAGGATAGCACTTTGCCCACCATCCAGTGTGTGGAAGGAGCTTCTCCATTCAGGCAAACAGGCAAGGGAGGGGGATGAAAGGGAGGCAGATGAAAAGGAGGTAAGGGGTTTATCCACTCTTTCAGGCTTTACCTCAAAGATAGGAAACTGAGAAGCTACTTTCTCTAATCAGATGCCTACTGATGGTAGAGTATGGTAGAGTATATAGACCAGTGTTTCTCAACCAAGGTTCCCTGGAACCCTAGGGTTCCCCAAGAGGTTGCTAGGGGTTCCCCAAGAGAGTCTGATTGTGTGTGTGTGTGGGGGGGGGGGAAGCAATAGCAGTATATAGAATAATGTTTATGCAGGGGTTCCCTGAGACCTGAAAATTATTTCAAGGGTTCCTCCACGATAAAAAGGTTGAGAAAGGCTGATATAGACCCTTCCACCATCAGAAGTGAGAATTTTCAAGACAACAAATGAGACCCACAAGAAGATGTTATAACTTGGCGCAGAATGTCGGCCAGCCAGCCATGTCTTTTTCCTTCCTTAACCTTTAGTAAACATCCCATGTAGATAGATAGATAGACAGACAGACAGTGTGTGTATTGTAATTTTGCTAAGTTTTGGGTTCCTCTGAGCTTGCTGATACCTCCCTGCTGTGTGTGGATGGTGTCATTTTGGCTACAAGACCACTGGCAGTTGCAGGATGAATTGCTATTAGTATATAAACAGCAACAGTACCTTCCAAAAATGTAACTGGTGTCTGATCCAGGGCTTGCTGAAAGGACCGAAGTCTCGCTGCACCGCTGTATCATCCTCCCATGCTGGGACAACTTCAGCAAATTCTCAAGGCCTGGGGAGGAGGCCAGATGGGAACCTGACCCATAGGCAACAGAGTTGTTTTGGTTCTCCTGTGGAATGGAGATGCTTTCAGACATTTGGATGCAAGCTGGTGACTGCCTCCCTGTGGGTGGGAGGCGCTGGAGGCCACCTCCAGAACCATGGCCCCCCAGGAAGATGATGTGGCTGTTGGCATCAACGTTTTCTCCCTGGATCCTTCCACAAGGAAACAAACTCCCATTGTTCAGGGGAGACGCAGACAGTGGAGTGCTGGAAGGACTGGTGGAGTTCTGCCAAGACTCCTGACCCTTTGCTCTGGCTGGAGACATTTCAATATACTTTATTTCTGGTAAAAGGACAAACACAAGACAAAATTCAGGAGAACATTATCTGAAGCCTCCTCCCACAACTTTCACCATCAGCAGCCTTCCCAGCTGGCTGGAATGGAGAAAGATAGAAAAGAGGGTCATTCCGCAAGCCTTCACATAGAATACTTGCTGTTTTCCTTTTCCCTCCCCACCGCTCTTTTCCTTTCATGTAGTGTCTTTTTAGCATTTTTAAGCCTGTGGGTGAGGACTGTCCTTTTCAAAAACTGGTTGTTTATAAGCTTTCCCAAGAGTCTTGATTGAGGAATGGGATAAAAATGCAGTAAAATAAAACACACACACACACACAACCGTACACAATCACACTTAAGATCAGTCAAAGCTCAACGAAGATTAGCCTTTGGTCTTTTTTTTTTTAAAATATAATATACTTTCTTCATCTTGCTTGAGAAGCAGTACATATATAAGAATTTAAATATTTCAAATTGTAATGTTTTAAAAACATGGCAGGATATACTGATATTTTCATTCTATTTTGAGTTTTTCTTTTTCTTTTGTAAACTGCCCTAGCAGCACTACTGATGGGAATCAGTGCATACTGATTTTGGATTCTGGATATTGTAAAACAGTTAACAATACTTACAACCAACCAACCAACCAACAAACCAACACACACACACACACACACACACACACACACGCCTCCTTAGAAGGATAGCGACCTTATTAGCTCCATACTGAAGAAAGAAGCCGACATGAGAAGAAAAAATAGCTTTCTTAGGGGGTCACTGAATGAATTATCATGCCAGCAATGAGCTTAGACAGTTATTTTAAAGAAGACTGAAAATAAACATGCTTAAGCCACCCATAACTGAGCAGTGGCAAGATGATGCTCTAGGAATATATAATAAAATATGGATTGCTTCTTGAATAGAAGAAAGTGTGCCTATATATATGGTCAGGATTGATGCCTTATTGAGCTCTGAGTGACCCTGTATGTATACAGCATAGATATATGCATTTATTTTATGCCCTTGAAGGATCTCACCTTTCTGAGCTGGTAAATATTTCTATCAGGCAGAATAGAAAAACAATTGGACTAGCCTGGAGATAGAGAACTTATGACCCTCCAAATGTTGCGAGGCTACCACTGACACCAGAGCTTTGGGGTGTTGTTATCCAATGTGTTGAAGGCTGCAGGTTCCTCACTTCTGGACCAGATACACAAAGGAATGTGCTCCTCCAGATTTTGTTGGACTGTAGCTCCCATCAGCCTTAGCCACTATAGCCAATGGTGAGGATAACCAACTATATGAGACAGACTGTACACTGATTTCTAAACAGGAATGTGTGGGATTCAGTGTGTGCACAGAGGAAGCCATCTAGGTTAAGGGGCATTGCGTTGATTCCAGGCATTACTTGTTTCCTGCTGTAAAGAACCACCTGCTTGGATCTGGAAGGCAAACAGCCCTGCCCAACATGGCTTGTGTTCTGTAGAGTCATCTCGGTGCTCATTGTATCACTCAGTGCATTGCTTGTTGGCACCTGTATGAGAGGGTGGGGATGCATGTTTCAGTGCCTTTCCCTTATTGCCTCTACCTAACTCCAGATGAAAAACATCTGGAGGCAAGCAAGGAGAGCTTGCACAAGGCCACACCTCAGAGCTGTTTTGACTTCAGCAAGGCAATCTTACACCAATCTGTTCTAAAATGTATTTCATGCTATAACAATATATATATGGGGTTTGTGTGTGCAAAATCCCCCCCCCATAGTGTAGTATCAAAGTGGTTTTTACAGAATTTCAATCAGAGCTTAGAAAATAAAATTTTTTGGACAACAGTTTCCAGAATCCCAAAGCCAGCACAATCAGAAAATGGTTTCTTTTTAAATGTTTGTTTCCAAAAAAAGAAAAAGAAAAAAATCTCATGCCAAACCTAATAAGACACCCCACCCCCCCCTTCACGGAAACATAAGTGGCCTAAAATGAAAATTGAATCCATTTTCTTTCTTTTTTACACTCTGCATCCATGCTTATGGGAAGAGTCATAGCTCAGTGGTACAGCACATGCTTTGCAGACTGACATTCCTCAATTCAAAACCAGGCCATTCCCAGGTAAGGCCAGTAAAGGCCCCCAGCTAATTGAATCCCTGGAGAGCTACTTCCTGTCTGTATAGACCCAAAATGGGGAGTGCATGCCCCCTATAATCTTGCTGGACTGCAGATCCCATCATCCTTTACAACTGGCTGTGCTGTCTAGGGCTGATGGGATCTGAAGTCCAACAATATCTGGAGAACCACACATTTCCCAGCCCTGGGGCAGACACTACTGTGCTGTAAGGATCAGCAGTGCTCTCATTAAGTAGAAGGCAGCTTCCTATATTGTGGAGAATAGACACATGGATTTCAAAGGCCTTTTTTTGTCAACAAGAACTCGTTTGCTCCACATATTACCCTGTGTACTCAGGAACTGATTTCCAGGTCTAAAATACACATAGGGAACACCATGTATGCTTGCAACACACACACACTTGCACACTTTTGTCTGCAATATGCATAACTATGTGAGCATGCATGTATGTGTAATTCTTTCCTGGTGTCCACTTACCTGCATTTTGCAGGACTATCCAAAAAGTAAAACATGCAATCTTCCCTTCTCTACTTTGTAAATGACACTATGTGTGTACATTTTGTAATTAGAAAGCAGTGTCAAAGTACAAAGCCTAACATAGTCTTGTCAGTAACAGGACCTGTTTGCAGTGCAGAAATACAGCAGTTTGACACCACTTTATCCACCATAGTTCTATCCTATGGAATCCTGGTATTTGTAGTTTGGTGAGGCACCAGAATTCTCTGATAGAAAAAGCTAAATACCTCACAAAATTACAACTACCAGAAGTCCATAAGACAGAACTACGGTGGATAAAGTGGTGTCAAACTGCTGTATTTCTGTAGTGTAGACAGGCCTGCAGTGTCTCATTCTATACAATGTGACTTTGCCTTGCCCTTCAGCTTTGACATGGCATAGCAATCAGTGGGGATCCATAGATTGTAATGGTGTGGCTGGTTCAGATACCTGGAATGCCTCAGCAGAACAGGACTGGTTGGGACAAGATGGTGTTTTCTTTATCTCCAGACTCCATATAAAGAAACAGAACTACTGATGGGGCAGGGTCCTCCTCAGATTTCTTCATCTTATTCAGATCAAATTCATCTCCTAGAATCTCTGACCTCTGACCATGCTTGCTAGGGCTTCTGGCAGTAAAGTCCAAAACACCTGGAGGACCAAATGCTGAGAACTACTGCTTCATCACACCTGAGAGAACAGCAGTGCTATTTAAAGGGTGGAGGACAGGTTATAGGACATACAGCAATATCCTTCAGCAGCCACATGTACTTAGCCGCTGAGACAACTTTTCACAACATCAGATTTCTATGCACAATGTGGTAAATGTAGCAACAGAGATGTTGTAAAGATTATTGCTATGGCTGCCTGCCCACAGTTTTAGCTTCCTGAAGCAGGTACCTCACCCTAAAATGGCTGCCTCCATTCCTGGAATCGAAATTGAAACATTCCCCCCGCCCCTAGCAGGGGCATGGGAGAAAAACAGAACAGCAGCAGTTATTGAGAATATGATCTGAAGCAGGGGCAGGATTAATGTTGCCACAAACCAGGGGCTTCTTTTGTCAGGGGTCTACAATTCCGGCTAGACATGCTGGCCAACCTGCAAATAGTATCCATCAACCACACACTGCAATTAAGCTTCCAACAGAAAACAGAGCTCACCCATTCAGTTCCACTGCCTAAAAGACACCCTGTCAGTGTGGGGAGAGGAAAGTTTTTATATTATTCATGCATGGCCAATGTTCTTTTTTAAAACATCTGCCTCAGTTATAATTCCAAGGCTTCCAAGCATTTTCAGAGAAGGGGTAAATGGGAGGAATGACCAAGTGGGACAGCGAATCTTCCTTCACAAGGACGTGCTTTAGCAGGCTTCCCCAATCTTGTATCATCTCCAAATGTGTTGGATGGCACTTCTCATCATCCCCAGCTCATTTGAACATTAGAAGAAAAATCTTGATGGTAAGAGCAGTTCAACAATGGAACTGGTTACCCACAGAGTTCCTCACCAAAAAGCTTCAAGCAGAGGCTGGACATCCATCTGTTAGGGATGACACTCCAACTCTGGATTTCCTTCACTGATTGAGGATTTGGACTAAATAGCTTACAAGACCCCTCCAACTCCTTAGGATGGAACCAGATATACTCAAAGTTGTTATGTGCCTCCAAGCCAAGATTGCTTCAACATATGGTGACCCTATTGTAGGGGTTCCTTTATTCAGAGGCTGAGAAAGTATGATTTGCTCAAGGTCACTTAATGATTTTCCATGGCTGAACAGCGGTTTGAACCTTGGTTTCCTGGAGTCCTAGCCCAACACTCAAACCACTGCACCATACTGACTCTCCCATACTTGTTCGCTATGACCAAGTTATTAGTCTACGGACATTTTCAGACAGCATTTAACAGTGCCTACCACGGGATTAGGTCCCGGGAGAGGAACGGTGCTCTTGCGCGGCAGGAGGCCACGGAAGTTGCCCGTGCTTAAAATATGGCCCAGCTGCTTCCAAAGCTTCACGGACGTGCCACAAAGGATCCCAGAAGAGGGATGGCGGCATCCGAAAATGACCCCCTGCTGCGCAAGAGTGCTGTTCCTCTCCCGGGACCTAATCCCATGGTAGGCACTGTTAAACGCTGTCTGAAAATGTCCTAAGAGTTGAAGTTTGACTAAGTCCAGATCCAGTCCAGTGATTCTATGAGGGAATGCTTTTTGGTGTTCTGTGTTTCCTCTGCATTGCCAAGTGCATTATGGGACACCATCCAGGAAAAATGATCAGTTACACTTTCATTTCAGATAAGAATATCTGTATCTGCAAATGTTTACATTAAAATAGAGAGAGGGAGAGAGGGAGGGGAAGAGATGGGGAGTTGCTTAGAATTAGGCAGAGTGAAGCAATTGCATTCAGGAAGCAAATAATAGGGAGCAGCAGTGGCACATCTCACTGGTCCTCCAGACCCCTTGGACTTTTATCTCTCCCTTTTGAAGAAGAGAGCTATGTGACCCATTCGGCCTTTCTTAAACACCCTTACCAGCAACCTTCTGCTGTGGTAAAGGGCCTTATCTCATTGCTGCTAGTCCAGTTGGCTTCTGTACATCAAATTGGGGAGACAATCTTTGCTTCAGGCAGCAAAATGGTTTATCCTGGCCCTGCAGAGCTGCAATTTATTTTTATTTTAATCTCCTTACATGCCTGGCTGCCGTAGTTCAAAGACATATCTATGGTGGGGGTGTAGGGTTGGGGAGGGATGACAAATAGTTCTTTATTGCCTTTGGCAGTCACCACATGGAACACCCTCTGAGGCATTGCTGGAGTTTTAGAATGAGCAAGGAGACTTGTTCGAACAAGCCCCCCTGCCTCCAGGCCAAGCCAAGTCCATGAGGGAAAGTGTGTGCGTATATGTGGTTGGGTGGGCAGCTGGGTGTGCACGCATGCACACATGCGTGCACATACATGTATACTGTTGTATCTAATCTGCTGGTACATCTAATCCATTACTATTCAGACAAGTCAGTCAGGTGTTTAGATGAAACAGTCACGTGGAGCTAACCAGTGACCTGTGGAGATTAACCAACAGCAATCCCTACAAACTGGAATAAGATGATTTTGGATGCATCATCACAGGCCTAGTTGCTCCAAACAACAGATGAGGTGGCTTCAGATTACAGGCAGAGACTCACTTGATGAAGTGCTCCTCCATACATAGATGTCTAGCAATGTTCCTCTATACACAGAGCCTGTGTGTGATGTACAGTAGTGGTTGATCTCAGACTTGGGAGATCCAGGTTCGAATTTCCACCTGAGCTAGGGAATTCACAGAGGCTTTTTCTCTCAGCCTGACCTACTTTTTCAGGGTTGTTGGAAGGACAACATACCTCTTGTTTTGGGGAGCCAGGCAAAGAAGTACTGAAGCACTACCTTATGCCTGCTACAATACCTACTTGCCCCTGTCTCTGGCTCCAGAGGTCCCACTTGGCCAAGAATGGGAAAACTTTGGCTCTCCAAATATGATGGTGTACAACCAGCTTGGTTAGTGGTAAAGGCTTATGAGAGATGTCATTCTTCACCTCAGCACTAGCCTTTGTTTTTAATTAATACAAGAGAGGGGGAAGAGAAAGATCTTTGCCAGTCTTAAGGCCCAGCAACTTGTATTTTCTCTTTTTAAAAAATAAGGGAACATACTCAACATACTGGATCCAATAGTATTTACTGTATTTTAATTAGCTTTACACCTACATCCCCTGTTGATTTTCATCTGTGGTCTCTCTTCAGGCACTGATAAACACATAATATACTTTTGTATGAAAGTCACATAACCTTTAAGGACTTTTGGATACAGAGAGATCTTTGTGCAGTTTTCTCCCTCCCTCCCTCTCATACACACTCATTCACTCGCTCACTCACTCACACATATATACTTTCTTTTTTAAGTGTATCAAGTAGAAAATTCACCATCACATGTATTAGGAGAGCCATTTTTAAGCTGAAAATGTCTTACGATAGTTCAAATATATTTAGGAAGGGTTTAAGGATAAAATACCAGGGACCATCCAACTGGCTGTATAGATTGACCCTTGTGACTTGATGCATTTAATACCTTACCTGGAGAATCTGGATCAGGTTTTGGGCCAACCACTGAACTGTTTTGTGGAAGATCTTGGACAGGGCTCTGGGTCTGGGTTGGCTTCAGCTGGAGAGGTTGAAAAGTAGGGTCAATTTCCAAGATTAGGCGGTTCAGCTTTTCAATGGATACATCCAAGGCAGGAGACACTGGACAGGTGTCCTTGCTTGGTTCTATAGGCTGTTCTTGCATACAATTGTCCCCCGGATTTGAAGATGCCATAGGCATAGCCTCTGGAGTAGATCTACAAGAGTCATAGCACTCCATTTTGGGTAGTGAACATGCCTTGGTTTGAGTCAATGAGTTCTGTCTTTCCCAGCCTTCCACTGAGTAATACAAACATTGTGCTGGCACAGTGCGACAGGACAAGCACCCATTAGGGTGATGCAAACACGCATGTTCTTCCTGAGATGAAACACATATTGTTTGTCCAACCCGTACCACATGGTTAGGGATGACTTTTGACATCTTTCGGTGTTGAAGTCTTCTGGAGTGACCTACGACCTCTGCCTTTTCCTGAGGCTTGCCTCATTCAAGAAAAAGACCCAAGAAAATGGTACCCTACAAAAATAAGAAAAATGGTTATGAACATTCCAGTCAAGAATGTACTTTAGCTTCACAGCAACAGGTAATGGGGAGGGGGAAAAGAATGGCAGTAACAGCTGGAAACTGCCATGTCAGTTGGGCAGTAAATCTGGTTGGGTTTCAGTCTGAATTATTAAAAGATCTATCCAAGGTATGAAACCTGATCCACAGATCAGTTCAGCACCTTGGATAGCTCCTTTGAGTTTGGATTAAACCTCAGAGTGGATTCATTGCCCCCACAAAGACATGAGAGTAAACAGTGGCTCGTGCGGAATGAGAAGAGAATGCATCTAAAGGCTGGTCTAGCACATTTTGGTTCCTGAGGCACAGTGGCAAACTTGACTTCTTCCAGGTCAAGTTTCATGGTTCATAAGGCTGTGTTATTTTGGCCCCTGAGGTAGAAAATCCCACAGGCACCTCACCCCAGGAATAAAAGTACATCAATGATCAACAACAAAGATGCTGCTTTGTCATGAAATGGTGGATGAGCTGCTTGTAGGATATTCTGTCTCAGGTGCCAAAATAACCTGGTCCACTTTGGGGGACTATCTGCCTGGCCTTGGTTGGGTCTTTGATGCAGACAAAGATTGTTATGGTTATGTACTTTGCTTCCATTTCCTTCCCAGTCCTCTCTCCTTAGCATCCAACAAGTTTAACACCCTAACTAATTATCCTGTCTCAGGTGCAGTCCCTACAATACAGTATAGCCTATTCCTATCATTTCTTTTAAACCTGTCTCTTGTCCCTTAATCACACTTCACACTCGCACCACAATACCAAAGAGTTTGACTGATATGCATTTTCAGAACAGATAGTTATAAAGGGAGGCAAGCATTTTGCAAGGGAACATAGTAAGTCACCTCTGGATGATTAAAGTTTTAGGGAGCTGAGGGAAAGGGTTGGAACCTGATCATTGGCAACTCTGATCACTCACAATGACATTCTTGAAAAGGCACCAGCCAAATCTACCAAAAACAAGTAAGGTAAATCTGTGATCAACACCATCCTTGCTAAATATAAACTGCCTGAATCTATGGCCTAATCTACACTACACAAATAATCCAGTTTGAAACTGGATTGCAGTTCTCTCTCCATATCCATCAATTTGGTATCCACAGATTTTAGTATTCACAGTTTGAAAATATTCTTAAAAGAATAAAAATCCAAAAAGCAAACCTTGATTTTGCCATCTTATATAAAGGACATCATTTTGCTATGTCATTGCATATAATGGGACTTGAGTATTCACGGATTTTGGTATCCACGGGGGGTTCTGGAACCAAACCCCAGCGAATATGAAGGGCCAACTGTACAGTGTTTGCCATGGCTCCTTCCTATGGAATCCTTGGATTTGTAGTTTTACACAGTCTTTAGCCTTTTCTACCAAAGAGTGCTGGTGCCTCACCAAACTAAAAATTCCAGGATTCTATAGGGAGGAGCCATGACAAATAATCCAGTTTCAAACTGGATTATTTGTGTAGTGTAGATACACGCTATGTTATAATAAGTCAGAAAAAAGGCTTTCAGAGAACATAGAAGAGTTTTAATAATGGTCACAGAAAGACAAAGCTAGTAGCACTAATAACTTTTGACAACCATATTGACATTAGATACCCACTGCACAGACAGGAAAACAGAGGTACAAATGTTGCACAGTATCAGGAACAGCCCATGGTCCATGTGTGTGACTCCAGAGTGGTAAGGGAGGTGCCCTGTGCACAGTATATATTGCTGTGGTGACTTTACACAACTCTCCTTGAGAGACTTTAGAGTTTTTATAGCTACTGAAATGTGCCTTTCAGGAACAGACAAATTAGTGACAGAGAATTTATAGCTCAAACTTGGGGTGGAGAAGCTATGGCCTGCAACTGGCACCACACGTCATGTCTAGCAAAGGCTGACTAAATGCCCTGCAGGCTGATGGGAAAGGCAGATGAAGAACCTTGAAAAATAGCCAGAACATTATGCTCTAGGTATTATATAACCAGCGGACATGACCAAACAACTCCTCTTCCTGCCTTTGTTTCTCTCAAAAAGAAATATGTACAATGCTTTTTGATGGGCTTCTTCTTCATAGAATAGAATAGTTGAGTGTTCTTTCAGAGGTTGTGTTTAGTGCCTTTTCATATCAGATTAATTAGGTAACAGTGTACACCAGTGGTTCTTAACATGGGATCTGGGGACCCCGAGGGGTCTGTGATGTCCTCACAGGGGGTCCATGAAGGCTTGAAAGTTGCTTGGCCCACCTCCTTCCCACAGTGGAGTGGCCACATGACAGGAGCCAAGGCAAAGGCTGGCTGGGCCTGGGCATTGCCATTCAATCTGCTCCAGCCACAAACTTGCAGGAAGAAGCTGGAGAAAAGTCTTCCCTCCCCCTCTAGTGCCTCAGAGGGAAGGTTTCATGGATGATGTAATTGTATCATCATCGTCATCATCATTTGTTGTTGTTGTTTTAAATCTTGAGTTAAATCTTGGGGGTCCATGGCAACAAAAGATATTTAAAGGGGGTCCTTGGTAAATAAAAGGTTAAGGACCATTGGTGTACTCCATATGTAAGAGGATACACTATAAGAAAAACTGGTTTCTCAATGTTTGGACCACCATCCTTTCGGAAGTTATTCCATCTTGTGCCCATTCACCAACAGTCTATTTTTCAATGTAGTTTCATGCCATCTTCTGCTGTTGCCACCTGCACTTATCTGAGGACTTAAGTGCTAAAAAGAGAAAAGGCCATTTAGGATCCCTCCCCCACTTTGAAAACTTTATAGCAGGAGTGTGGCAGCTGTGGCTTGGTGGCTATGCGTGTGGCTCCCAACGCTACTTCAGAGGGCCCCAGAGATGCTCCACTATCCTTCTTCATCTTTTTGGATATTTTAAAAAACTGCTCAGAATCTTCTCCTAATGTTTACCAAAATCTGCTTGGAAGAGAGTAAGAGATGCAGAGAAAGAGTTAATTGTAGGCTGAAGACTCTGAGGACCTGATAGGGACAGCCTTCTCCAACTACAGTAGTTACTTCCTGAGATGTTGGACTACAACTCCCACCATGCTTAGTCAGCATGGCCACGGCTATTCCAGATAGGGATGATGGGAGACATAATTGGACACATCTGGAGTACAATGGGATGGGGAAGGCTTGGGTAGGAGATCAGCTGCCTTGGAAGAGTGTTTCTTTCCCTCCACAAATGCTCTACCTGTAGATTTGTAAATAAAGCAAAACTGTTTGAGACTAGTTTGTCTGAGAGAGAGAGAGAAACAGAAACAAAAGAAAGCTGAGGGAAAGCTGTAAGTGATAACTGGTTGGGAAAGCAATTTTATTGAGATAGATTTGCAGATGCTTTTTAAAAATAAGAAGAGATGGAACAGCAAGTCATATGTTAAAAAGGAGACTGGTCGCCAAGAAACAGAAAGAAAACAGAACAGCCAGATAGTAGAAAGGGGAGCTGAACAGAACTGGAATTTTGAGTTTTTAAAGGAAGAAACAGAACAGAGCTAGGAAGAGTTACTTTTCTGGATCACAGCTCCCAGAATCCTGCAGCCAGTATGGTGGCCATGCTGGCTTCAGTTTTCTGAGTTGCAGTCCAAAAAAACAACTTTCCCATGCTCTTTGAAAGACGATAGATAAGGAGGAGTTAAGGAAAGTATGTAGCTTGCATACCATGTTCTACTGAGAAAGCTCACTACATTTCTATCCCGCCAAGCAAGTGAAGACAGCATTGCAGCCCCTCCCCATTTTTATCCTCCTAACAATCCTGTGAGGTAGTTCAGTCTGACCCGGTGTGACTCACCTAAAGTCATCAGCAAGTTTTCTAACTGAATGGGGATTTATATTTCTCTAAATGTAGTCTGGAGATGTAACCATTAAACTGTGCTCTCTCTTCTTCAAATCTTTCCAGGCATACCTAAGGAATGCAGGGTGTGCCATTAAGACTGTGGCTGATTTCCATTTGCTTAAAGCAGAGCCGGCAACTGCAGTGGGGGTCAGAGACTACTTTTTGAGTTGGGGAAGTACTCAAGAGCTGCATGTTTTGGTTTTTGCTTCTGTTTTGGTGGGGAGGTTAATTTTTTGAGTTAATACATAAATACATATTACAGAAATACATAAAATTAGCTACCACATATATGTAAAATTAATTAAAATCAATTCTTCACTAATTATTATTAAATTAACTAAAACTTCTACCACTCATTATGATCAAATAAGACCCTTTACTCATACTTGACTAATTATGAATAAATTTAAATATATTATATAAGCTAACTTTTCAAGAATATGACTTTGGCTCTAATATTGACTATTGATACTGAAATAAAAGGTATGAAATTGACTGATGATATGGGCTATCCCACTGAGTACAGTCCATTTCTCATCAAGTACAGTATAATACATTTGGTAGGTGGCTACAAATTTTTGGCAGCAAAAATGCAATTTCATTTTTGTATACATGAAAATTCTGCGGAGCACTAAGGCAATGTAAAAAGTGCTTGGGGATTGGTATAGGGCCTGAACTATACAAGGCCTGGATCTCTTTTTATATACACACACATATAGAGACATCTTTGCCTTTGTATTTTGGGCCCCCAGGTGCATAATGCCAGGAGGCAGATAAGCACTATACTGGGTTACTGATAACATACCTTGTTATTAATTCAGTCAAAACAAACAAGCCTTAGTAACTGTGGCAACTCTATCCCTCAGCCTCACTGGCACACCCTGGTAATCCAAGTGAGCCACAAAGGAACCCAGTGATGATTAAGGTACATGTAATCGGTGATCCAACCTTCGCTTCTTTGTTACTGCTAAGCTCAGGAAATACCTGTGTTTGTTTTTGCAGCTCAAATTTCAGGCGGGAGAAACAAATGATAAGTACATTGTTAAAGTCAGATATGAACAAATGTAGCCCCAGTTGTGATGATGGCTCTTACTTTACATAGGACTGTCATCAATTTGATGGCATCCTGTGATGAAAGAACCATCCAACCCAAGTTTGCATTAAAGATCAGGAATCCTAAGAAGGGACAGCAGAACAGGGGTCTTGGAGTTGCCCATCCAGAGTTAACATCTTGACAACCAACTGAGCAGGCTCACAGGTCAGTTTTCCCAATGGTAGTGAGAAGATTATATTTCTATTTAAATCACAGCAATTGTTTCTAAATGTGCACCTATACTTATAAATTGAGTCAGCATGGTCGAGTGGTTTGAGAGTTGAACTACGGGGCTTATTGCACTCTGAAGAAAAGCGGCAATGCAGCAGAAATGTTCCATCTTTCCTGTTGCCTTACCGTATGATGTTGGCGTTCTTCCAGCATCTCTCATTCTGGTTCCATGGGGGACCAAGGTAAAACCACATCTTTTTGCTAACAGTTTTTTTTTTTCAGTTAGCAAAAAGTTGTGGTTTTACTTTGGTCCCCCATGGGACTGGAATGAGAGAATGCCAATGTCATGCTGTAAGGCAGCAGGGAAGACAGAATGTTCCTGCAGTTTTTCTGATTTTCTATGGAGTGCTGTAAGCCCTGACTCTGGAGACCAGGGTTCAAATACCCAATTGGCCATGGAAACCTACTGGGTGACCTTGGGCAAGTCACACTCTCTCAGCCACAGAGGAGGGCAATGGCAAAATCCCCTCTGAACAAATCTTGCCAAGAAAACCCTGTGATAGGTTCACCTTAGTGGGAAATGACTTGAAGGCACACAACAACAACAACAACAAACAACAACAATTTATCAGCATATGCAATTTTTATGCAAATAGGTGTTCACTTTTTATTCTTTTTGAGCAACGAATTTCTTCTCTTCTGGCAATGTGCATGTGGCCACCCTACCTGTAGATTAATGGCAGAAGAGAATCTGCACACAGGGAAATTGTGGTCAGTAGCATCTAGAGTTTGGATCAAAACCATTTGGCTCTGGTCCTAAATCTTAATACATAATGCTCTTAGGTATGTTGCCATTTTCAGTGTGCTGATTGGCTGCTTAGGAAACTGACCAACCAATCAAAGCTCTGTTGGGCAGCCAATCAGCACACTGGGGGCAGGACCATGTGGAAGTTTAAATCCTTTCTAAACATGGAGGCAGCAGAGGGAGTGTGAGTAGCATGGGAGGGATGTGGCGTGTGTGTGTATGTGGCATGTGCTTGAGAATGTGGGGGGATTCACATCTGGCAGTGGGGGGCACAAGTTTGGTGGCGTGGGTTTGGTGAAGGGAGGTGTGTGCCTGGCAGCGGGGTGTGTGTGTGAGTTTGGTGGCAGGGGCACGGTGTATATTACACCAGGTATAGCTAGTATTATTAAATACACTAGTGTTGATTATAATGCTCTTCCTGATGGTAGTTCTTTCACTCAATTTCACCTACTCAGCCATTGATTTTCAGGGCTCCCATGACCCTCTGTATAAAACTCCATTTTCTCTGTATGTGGAATGTGTGTGTGTGTGTGTATCCTTTTAAAAAGGCATTTTAAATGATATTTTTGTCCAGTACAAATTGATGGGGAGGACAGATTCTACCTCTTCCCAGTTAGGGCCATCGCTGCCATTAGGCAAAATGAGGTGACTGCCTCAGACAGCAGATTCTGGGAGGAAGCTTTTGAAATGTTTGAGGACAGAGCTATGGATGCTATGTAGCCTTCCCTGTACCCCTTAAGTTACTTTGCTCTTCATAGAAGCAGTGGAGAACATTGTTCCATTGCTGGTGTTAAAGACACATTCACCTATTAGCCTGTCTCTGTCTCTGGAATGGAAGGGGTGATGTTTTATCCTTTGCCTAAGGCAGTAAAATGCCTTGCAATACTGTACTCAGAAAAGACAGTTGAGTTATTCATTTTATCTATCGCAGCCAGGACAACTAACAATGGTGGTGATTACAGGGAGGAAGAGTTTAGAAAGTGAATGTGTATGGGAAAGGGTACATTGTTGCTTTTTGCTCCTTAAAAGAAAGGTGGGCTATAAAAGTACTGTAATGAACTTTCTCTTTACAGAGCAACATTTTTGGCATCACAATTATGGACACTGCCTACATTTCTTTCTGTAGGGCTTGCTGGTTGGGGGATACTGGACAGTGTAGTTACCAAAAAAATTCCAAGTTCTGGAGGGAGATGGTAGGAAGAATGCTATTACAGCTAAAACAGCTTGTCAGCTAATGGGGCAAGTTGTCTAGAGGGATGATGGAAATCTCTTCTTTGGACTCTTTCAAGAAAAAAAGCTGGGCAATTATCAGCCTTTATTTAAATTAGCCTTTCCCAACCTGGCATCCTCTGGCTGTGTTGAACTACCAACCTCATCAACCATAACCAGCAGGTTCCATGGTCACATGGTTGTCTGTGGATGATGGGATTTGTAGTCCAACCCATCTTTAGAGCAGAAGTTTAGAAAAGGCTGATTCAGGTGTTAAAAGAATGTTGTTTGAATACACCTGTCTGAGTAGGGAACTGAGCTGGGAAATTTATTCGGAAATGGGGCCAATATGAAGGAAGAAGCTCCCACTGACATAATTTACATTTATCACACCATTCTTAAAGGCAAAGGAAAAATATCAGAAACATAAATATTGGCAAAAAAAGCTTAGCCTAAGCAACAAGGGGTGGGCTATCTCTTCCACTTGGTTCTTTCTGACTTGTTTAATTTCTTGCAAGGAAGGCAGAGTGACACAGCACCAGAGCTTGGGAAGTTGTTTTGTGTGTGTGTGTGTGTGGGGGGGGAATTATAACTTCCAGAAATCCCCAATCAGTACAGCCAGCACTAGCTCATGTTCCCAAGCTATTTAGAATACCCACTATCCAGCACCCATGGAAGCTGCTTCTCCACTTCCCAACAGCTCCCTCCCCATAGCACTTTCACTGCTGCTACTCCTATCCACCCACACTGCAATTTGACCCATGCTAACACTCCTGCTACTTACAAAGCCCTCAGGTTACTGTAGCTGTAAAGATGGAGATGGGTGCAGCAAAGGGTCAAGATGAACTTCTTTCCTGAACTGCCTGAAAATTACCCCCTGTACTTCTTGGGAGCTCCAGGTGGTTGTAGGTGTCTGAGTCACTCACGAGGATTGCTTCCAGACATGTGGCTCCCAGCATTGCCCAGTCAATTCCTCAATCAAGAGGAATTAGAATTGACTTTTCAAGCTATTGAGACTGTTGTGCTGTTTCTACAGGTGTATGCCTGTGGCGAATGCTTCTTTGTCACTGAGGCATTGAATGCACTCTGGGTTTTAGTGTGAACATCAAAGGAGATATCTAAGGTACTGATCCTATTAGGGGGAGAGGATTCAGTACCACAATAGCTCCTTTAAAGTTCAGCCTAAAGCCCAGAACAGAGTCACAACCCTATTTACATGGAGGCCACCATCTGCCACTGGTATATTCCACCATGTTTCAGCCACACCACTGGATATGACCAACCTTCCATGACTGGGGGAGGTACAATTCATCTGGGTAACCATCTGAAACTCAGCATACCTGGGCACCATTTTATTGTCCTTAAAAAAATATTTTCATTACTGCTGAAATGTTTTTCAGCCCACCATTTTAAAAGAAAGATCAAAATATAGAATAATAGAATCACAGAGTTGGAAGAGACCACAAGGTCCATCCAGTCCAACCCCCTGCCATGCAGGAACACCCAATCAAATCATTCCCGACAAATGGAGATCCAGCTTCTGTTTAAAAACCTCCAAAGAAGGAGACTCCATCACACTCTGAGACAGCACCTTCCACTGTCAAACAGCTCTTACCATCAGGAAGTTCTTCCTAATGTTTAGGTGGAATCTCTTTTCCTGTAGTTTGAGTCCATTGTCCTTGCCTCTGGAGCTGCAGAAAACAAGCTTGCCCCATCCTCAGTATGACATCCCTTCAAATATTTAAACATGGCTATCATGTGCCACTGTATTCTGCTTTGGTCAGACCTCACCTGGAATACTGTGTTCAGCTCTGGGCACCACAATTCAGGAAGGATATTGAGAAGCTAGAACATGTCCAGAGGAAGGCGACCAGGATGGTGGGAGGTCTGGAGGCCATGCCCTATGAGGAGTGGCTTAGGGAACTGGGCACGTTTAGTCTGGAGAAGAGAAGGTTGTGAGGGTACTTGATTTGATTGTGTATTCCTGCATGGCAGGGGGTTGGACTGGATGGCCCTTGAGGTCTCTTCCAACTCTATGATTCTATGTCTCCTCTTAACCTTCTCTTCCCTAGGCTAAACATACCCAGCTCCCTAAGCCAGTCCTCATAGGACATGGTTTCCAGACCTCCCACCATTTTGGTCACCCTCCTCTGGACACATTCCAGCTTCTCAATATCTTTCCTAAATTTTGGTGCCCAGAAGTGGACACAGTATTCCAAGTGAGGTCTGACTAAAGCAGAATGGAGTGGCACTATTACTTCCCTTGATCTAGATACTATACTCCTATTGATGCCGCCTAGAATCGCATTGGCTCTTTTAGCTGCCGCACCACAGTGCTGACTCATGTTCAGTTTGTGGTCCACAAAGACTCTTAGATCTCTTTCGCATGTACTGTCATCAAGCCAGGTGTCACCCATTTTTACTGCCTGTTGGAATTCATTTTGTTGTTTTGGCACAGCTTTCTAATCTGTTAAGGTCATTTTGAATTCTGATCCTGTCCTCTGGGGTATTAGTTACCATTCAATGAAAGAAGGCTATACTGCTATAACACTGTAATGCCAATTTTAAAATCACTTTTAAAAAACACGTGTTTTCTGATTGCTACCGTTTTAATACAAGTGTCTCACTTCCAAATTAAATCATGCTTAGAATAGCACCACTGAACTCATTGACACTTAAATAAGTCATGACTAACTAAAGCCTTGTTGATTTCAGTCAGGTTGCTCCAGATATGATTTACAAAGATAATTTTTAAAAACGGCATCTGTCACAAAGGTTATAGTGAGTGAGCGTGTGTGATTGCTTCACTGCTGCAACACATGACTGCTCCTGTCAGCAGCCAACCCTTTTTAAAAAGACTGAGTAGGAGCTTATGGAGACTGCATTACATTTCCGTTCTTGGGACATGGGGGGAGGGAGACATGGGCTTTTTGCAGTCTCAGAAAAGATGGAAGGGCCACATGGATAGCCACAGGAAAATTATTAGATCTCGGCACATACCCTGGGGTGGGGGAAATGAGTGAATGAAACAGAAGAAGTCCAAGGCTGGCACAAAATGGTTCTTCTCCCCTTGTGTCCTGCCTTTCTTTAGCTAACAGTAGAGCCAGCCCTGGGCAAGATAGTTCCACAAAGAATGCTTAATATGCAAACTCCCCAGTTTGTTTGTTTTTTAAAGGCATAGGACTTGCATTCGGCCTTGTCCTGTCCAGCACTGAGCTGAGTCTTCTGGTGCATTCAGCCCACAAGCTGAAACACACTTAACAATTCTTCAACAGATACTATCCAAATCATAACCAGGAAAAATTAATATTGTACAAGATGTTAAAAGAAGGGGAAGAGTTGCTTATTGTATGAGGGAAGAGCTCAGAGAAGTTAGGCTTTGGGACTACACCTTCCAGAATCCCCCAGCTGGCTGGGGGATTCTGGCAGTTGTTGTCTAACAAAGTCACTTTCCCAAGCTCTAATCCAAATGCTTCACAACCAAGGGCCCCATTGGCCCCATGCTTTAACAGCACCTGCACATTCAGGAAAAGGATAGTACAAGAACAGTATTTCCATGGAGGTTTAACATATTGCATACATAATACAGAATCTGAGCACTCAAGCAGTAAAAGGGGTTCAAAAAAGTGTTTTTAGCATGATTTGTTAACCTTCTGGAATTAAATTATTCTTCAAAAGATTCTTTTAAATTCCCTCCCCCAAAGAAGAGATCCTACAGTTTATATTCCAGTTAATTAGAAATTACATGTCATAATAAGGGCAGAAGTAATACCACAGTGACAGGAAATGTAGAAACCATCAGTCAACAACAAAAAGGAACAAAGGAGCAAGTAGACATTAAAAAGAAAGAAAAACCTCCCCCCACTTTTTTTTTTACCTAAATTGCAGCTCTTGTCTCTGATGTGTTCAGGCTCCAAAGTGTGACAAGGTGTGTGCCGAAGTCAGTACCTTGAGGGTGCTTTAACGGTAGCTATGTCCTGCCTAGGCCAGGTGAGCTCATGGGAGCCACACCTGGATTCTGTGAGGCGTGTCTCTCTCGCTCATGTCCAGAGGTGATGGAAAAGCAGAAGGAGTTGAGGGCGGGAGCTGGCAACCAGCCAGGCAAACTCCCCACACCACAGCTCATAGCTGCAACAAGTAAGCAGGAAGATGAAGGCCTGCCTCACGCAAAGAGGAAATTAAGAAGCAGAAACAGAGAAGTGAACCTGGGTTTTGGAAAGGGGAGGAGAAATAGATTTCAGTGAAAAGGAAATCTTATATAGATTTCAGTGAAAAGGAGAAATACAGTAAACTCTTCAGTTTACTTACACCAACAGAAGTCCCCACTAAATGTACCATTTGCAAGTAAATTCCTCTCTGCCTGGATGAAGAGTGCCTCTGAGCCTGTGTGGAACGTCTTCCTCTCATCCAGTGGAGGCTAGTGGCTCCCACATGAGAACTAGTGGCTCCCATGTGGTAAATCTACTCCAAGTTTTAGTCCAAACTTTAAAGGAGTCAACTAAGGGCTAAACCCTGTCCTGCAAACAGGTTCAGCGTGTTGGATAGCCCCTGTAAAGTTTGGACTGAAACCCAGAAGGGACTCATTCCCAAATTGAATCATGCTTAGAATAGCTCCACTGAACTCACTGACACTTAAGTAAACACAGTAAGGTCAGACCCAGTAGCCTAACCTTCTTGTATCAGTGACTGTGTGTATAGTTAAGATATGCTAGACTTCTGGTATTTCTAAAAAATCTAATGCACTGCCAAATAACTCTTTGCTTTTTTACCTACCTGCAGTGCAAATCTTTTAAAAATCCTCTTTTGTTAACTCTCTGGAGATTTTCAGACAACACTATTATAGTGTTACTATTCCACTTTATTTGCTATGGCTGCCTCCTCTTGAATCCTGGGATTTGCAGTTTCGGGAGGGTCATTTACAACTCTCAGCCAGAGAGATCTTAGGCCTCACTAAACTACAAACCCCAGAATTCCACAGGAGGAAGCCAGAGCAGTTAAAGTGGAATAGTAACACTATAACAGTGTAGTCTGAAAATCTCTCTCTCTCTCTCTCTCTCTTTCATATGTGTAGGAAAAACACATACTGTATTTTAATTTCTTTTATAGCACGAACGGGAAACTCTTTGGCTACAAGTCAGACAGAGCCCCTCAGTCTTTGTGGGTTGTTGAATGGTAGATCAACACTTATATTGATCCCATTAGTTCAGTGAGACTACTCGGGATTAGTAACTAGATTGGAGCCCTGAAATAATTATTGTGGGTTTTTACAATCTACTCTTTATAGTACCTGTTCAAACAAAAGATAAGAAAATAGGCAAAAGGGATATGCTCTGTTAGACCAGTGAAAGAAAAAGTGGTCATGTTTTTAAAATAGCACAGAATTCTGCATAAAAGCAAGAGGTATTTATTACATTTCTTTCTTGTAGCATGGGAATTTGCTAGATTCTGGGTTATACTGACCAATATGTCAGGTGCATCAGAAACATATTAGGGGTCCCGGAGATTATGGAAGTTGCGGTTCCAAAAGTAGGTTTTCCAAGTTTTGCTGCCATCTTGATACTGTGGATATCAGGATGCTGCACTAGGTAAGGGCTTGTCTACACATGGGGCAAAAACTCCTAATGGAGTCCTGCCCCTTGTGCCTCCGCATTCGTCCCAAGGCCCTGCACAGTATTTATTCTCTGCAGGGATGTTGGATACTTGTCTTCCCTATCTGAATGTCCCTGCGGAGTTTTGGCCACTGCCACCACCGCCTCCTCCGCAACCTTTTTAAAGCTCAGGAGGCAAGGTTCCTGGCCAAAGGGAGAGGTTTTCTCCCTTCCCTTGGCTCGGCAGCACTGCTTCTGTTTGCCCTCCCACTCTTCCATCACAGGAAGAGGCACTTAAAGCAAGTGACCTGATGCAAGTGAAGAGTGAGTGAAAGCTGCGTTGCTGAGCCGGGGGAGGGAGAAAACCTCTCCCTTCTACTGGGAACTTGCCTGCTGAGCTTTAGAATGGTTGTGGCAGTGGTGGCAGCAGATGATAATGTAGAGAAAACCCTGAATCCAACATCCTCTGCACCAAGGTAAAATACCCCCCAAATGCCCCAAATCTGGCCCATGCATCGTGTGGCCTGATTGCCCCAGATTTGGGGCATGTGTGCCACAGATTTTGGGGAATTCACAGGGGGATTTGGGGTTTTTAATAGTGTAGGCAAGCCCTAAGTCATCTGACCCAACCAGACAGTTCTGACCTTCTAACTCTATTTCAGAAACAGAAGAGTTGTTTTTAAGAAGCTACGGATTCTCTTCCCCCTTCCTTGTTTTGAAGTGAGTCATATTTTCTTATAACGTATGTTGACTCAGTGCTGGATTGGCAACCAAGTACCCCCCACCCCGGTCTCCAACAATGTATTTCTTCAGAAATCTGACTTTTCCTTTTCTTCTCCCACTGCAGTTTGACATTATCAATGACTTAATTCCACAAACCTTTACAGGAAATTTCCTCCGCCTCCAGCCCTGCTCACTTCCATGCCACATTGCCAGAGTGACCACATCTGGTTCCAAAGAAAGACCAGGCTGATACCAAAATTAATGATGAAACTGAAATAAAGAAATAAAACAACAACAACAAAATAAATTCTTAAATAAACACTTGGGGGAACTCTTAAGGGGAACCTAAAAGCATGAACTCTGATATTTCTCAGACGGAAAATGGGACACGTTTATGTATTTAACAACAGCATCATCATCATCATTTATTTATTTATTGCAATCCATAGATCCATCAAAAGAAGAACTCCAGCATAAGAGAAAACAGACAAAAAATCAGAACAATAAAGCAATCATTCTCTGAAGATGCTAGCCACAGATGCAGGCAAAACATTAGGAATAAACTCTTCTAGAACACGGCCTCACAGCCTGGAAAAAGCTACAGATGCCAGCCGTGAAAGCCTTCGACTTCACAAAAATAAAAAATAAAAAAATAATAAAAAAAAATTATAATTGACTTTTATCTAATACACAATGAGCTCTAATCCTGGCCGCCTCTGTAAGAAATTTAGCAACAGCCAGGGTCACTTTTGGGGACTTGTCTCCCAAAAGGACCCTGATATAAAATTGTATTGAACAATACCCCTATGTCTCTAACAATGCTCTGATTCTCATGGAAAGCATGTTCAGCCCTACCATTAGGTTGAGTGCTGTGACCCTGTCAGGCTCAGCAAATAACTAAATATTTATTATTGTTGTTGTATTTTTAATCTCAAAGAGATATTCTTGTGGGATTTTCCGTCCTGGGTACCAAAACAATTTAGCCAACTTTGGTATTCACTGTGACTTTATGGAATGGTGGGCTACATTTGCTACTCTACCTCAGGCAGAAAAAATGTTGTGTTATCCCTGCAACAATCACTATTTTAGACGCATCCTCTTTCTCAAGTATGTATTTGCTGAAGGATAATCTCTCTCTCTCTCTCTCTCTCTCTTTGTTTGCATGAACATATCCTTCAACAATTTTTAGATGAAAACCAGGACACAAATGATTAATGAGGAAGAACACTCAAGCTAGGAGAGGCTGCAGCAGCAGTTTGCTTTTGCTTGAGCCTACTGGGAAAGGTAAGATTCTGCCCCTTCCTCTTCTCTCCCCTCTGCTTAGTTAATGGAGTGCAAACTAATTTTGCTCTTAACTCAGTTTTCAGCAACTGAAGTAAGCTGAGGACAAAGGGAGGGAAATGGAAGGAAAAGAGAGAAAATGGGACATTTTAAAAGCAGCTGAAAAGTGGGATGACAGAGGATTAATTAGGACGACCGTAGTCAAATTGGGACAGTTGAAGGGTATGTGAGAAATATTTGAGAAATAAGTATGTTTTTGTATGGAAAAGAAAAAGTTAAAGAGGGACATGAGGGCAGCCTTAAAATATCTGAAATGCATGAGATGGATCAGATTTGTTCACTATTGCTCTAGAAGGCAAGACTAGAACCAGTGAGTGAGAGTGCAAGAACAGAGATTTTGATAAACATTAAAAAGAACTTCTTTATGGTAAAGCCTCTCTGAGAGTGGAACATACTACCCCAGAACCTAGTGGGCTCCCCTTTTGTGAAGGTATTTAAGCAGAGGCTGATCATCTATCTATGAAAGATGCCATAGTTCACAGACAGACAGATGACAGATCTATTAGTAGATCTCTGCATGATTTGCAGCACATGGTCAAATGTTTCTGACCAACTCCCATTTGTTTAACAACAGAAACAACTAAAATTATGTTTCTGAAAACGAATATGTGTGGTGGGAGGTATGAAGTGGATTTTTGTGTGAAAGAATTGCTGAATTTGGTTCTGGTTTGAACCTTTGTGCTTAGCATATGGCCATAATTCTTGGCATATGACTATGTGAACCACTATTTTTCGCTAATGTGGTTGGGGAACCTCTGGGTTCGAATAGAAAAAATTAGATCCTGAGTCTGACCAGCTTGCTCTACTTGCTTCCTGCATTATAGATCCTGCATTAGGCAGGGGGTTGGACTGGATGATCTCTAAAATACGTTTTAGTACTGTGATTCACTCATGATATGAAGTACTGTGATTCAATCAATCTCTTCCCTACTGCAGCATGTGTGTTCATACAAGCACAATTAAGAAGACGCTTCCTCAAACATAAACAGGGTGCTTACCAGGCCCAGACACCAGGCAGAATTGTACCTCATATATAAGAATATTGGAAGCATAAACCTCAAAATTGCTTTTAAGAAGATTTGGCACAGGCAAACTGGAAGCCATACTTCATGGCCTGTTTTGACATTATGGGGTCAGAGTGGACAAAACGTCATGTCCTTAACAGGCCTACCTATGCCAGGATAATAATCCCAGAATGTTTCCAGTCTTGTGAAGTCGAAGGCTTTCATGGCCGCCATCCATAGATTTTCCTTGAGTTTTTTCTGGGCTGTGAGGCCGTGTTCTGAAATAGTTTCTTTCTGACGTTTCGTCTGCATCTGCGGCTGGCATCTTCAGAGAATGGTTGGGTAGGAGTGTATGTGGACTTATATATGCTGCGCCCCCCTGTTGGGGAGTATATGTAAATTTGTGTACTTCAAAGGTTAGTTTCTGGGTATATAAATGCTAGGCTCGTTAATGTCTGTTTGGCTAATGATTGGTTGATTGGCCTCTTGGTTGTTTTCATCAAACCAGTCTTGATTTTTCTTGTGGGAGAACCCGAGGGATTCTTCCACAGACTGGAGGATACTGTTTTTGATATGTTGCCAAAGCACTGTAGGAGAAGGATCTGTAGGATGGTCTTCAAGTTTTGTTTACAGATTTGCCTGGAAGTTGTCTCTCATGGTAGCTTGTTGAAGATTGTTGACTTGGAGTCTCTTCCTTAAGATGCCACCCCTCTTAGATTTGAACTTAAGATGAAGATTTAGTTTACATCTTACGAGGCGATGATCTGTTTGGCATTCTGCACTTGCTCGGCCAAATTGATCACCAACAATGGTCCGCCCTGGCCTCACATTGGGAGGCATGGAGACGCACTATCCACAATGCTGCAGCCTTATTTGAGAACTCACGCCGAACAAGTCTTGAAGAGAAACAACAACGCAGAAAGAATCACAACCCGGAAACATCACCCAAGGAGACCTTCTGCTGTGCTTTCTGCAACTGGACTTGTTTATCATGGATTGGCCTTTTTAGTCATCAGCACGCTTGCAGAAAGTGTGGGATGAGTTCTTCCTGAATCTTTGTTTGTGAAGAAAAGCCAGAGAGAGAGAGAGAGAGAGAGAGAGAGAGGGAGAGGGAGAGGTTGATGGGCCATTAACTGCTGCTAAGGTTTCTTCTTTCCTTTTGAAGCTGTCCAGGTGTTTGTGGATTTCAATAGCTTCTCTGTGCATTCTGACATGATAGTTGTTGGCTTGGTCCAGAATTTCTGTGTTTTTTCTGCTGATTTTTCTGGCTGGCCCAGTCTGCAGTGTCTCTCATGTTCCTTGATTCGTGCTTGCATGCTGCATTTAGTGGTCCCTATATAAACTTGTCCATAGCTGCATGGTATGCAGTATATATATATATATATATATATATCCACATACACTCCTACCCAACCATTCTCTGAAGATGCCAGCCACAGATGCAGGCGAAACGTCAGAAAGAAACTATTCCAGATCAGATCACGGTCTCACAGCCTGGAAAAAAACCAAGGAAAATCTTTGCAGTCTTGATTTATTATGTTATTATGTTCACACAATGAGTCAGAGATGAAGTGAGCCAAGAAGCAAGCCATTCTATGCTACTTATCCCAATTTACCAAAGACAATTTTCCTGATTTCTTTCAGGAATATATCACTCACGTCTTGTCTATACGGTCAAAATAATACGAATGGGATGCGAACGTATTGTTTGCATAAATATGTGCATAATTATGTGTCATTCGGAAGGGGGCAGCCAAATCCACTGCAAAGTCCATGTGTATTGTGTCCGGAGATTCATCTGGATTTTAAAAAAAGTTCCGTACAACATGCGAATATGCAATTGTTTGAACACTTGCATTCGCACAGATAAGAACAGGCAGCGTAATCTGATTGGCTGGACAAGCATTGGGGGCAGGGCTAGCAAATAGGGAAAGCATCTGTGGCCACCATGTTAGATTTTCAGTTAAGTGAGGGTCCAGTAAGTTGATAACACAGCGATCTTATACTCTTTCTTTCTTTCTTTCTTTCTTTCTTTCTTTCTTTCTTTCTTTTTGTATGGTCGAACAATGGGGAACTGGTTTTTACAAAAAAATTGGTGGTGGCAGATTTAAAATCACGAGTAACTCATCTGTGGCCGCCATCTTGCCTAGGGGTCATGCAGAGTTTAGGGGAGCTCTTTTGACTGTGAAGACAGGTCACATTGGTGTGAATGCCTGCTTTTTTGGACATGTTCGTATTTCCCCCCTCGTATAAACAAGACCTCAGGTGGGAATTTTCCAAGATTTTGTTACACAGTGGTGGCTGATGGTTTCCCTGTCAGTAGAGTGGTGAATCTGCTCTAGGTTTTAGGTGCTGAAACTATATTGAGGATATGATTCAGTATCTTGTATACTTCCTTTAAAGTTTGGATTAAAACCCTGAGCAAGTTTGCCACCACACAGGTGTGGATGCCACCAACCACCACTGCCTAAGTGCTAAGAAAGTTCAGAAGCAAGAGTGGCAATTATTGGGGAAACTCATAAAAAATCTTATACAAAACCCAAGGAAAATCTATGGACTATAATCTACTTCCTCAGAACCATGACCATCTTGAGAAATACAAGCAAATAAGCACTTTTGTTTTGAGGACCCTTTGGCTTATGGTTTGCTGTCTATTTTATTATCTGTTCCAGCCCAGCTACAGTCAGACCTCCATATCCACGGTTCTGCATCCATGGATTCAACCAACCACAGCTTGAAAATTTTCAGGGGGGTGGGAATCCAAACAGCAAACCTTGCTGTTTGCCATTTTATGTAAGAGTCACCATTTTACTATGGCACTGCATATAACGGGACTTGAACATCCACGGATTTTAGTATCCATGGGATGTTCGAGAATCAAACCTCAGCAGATATGGATGGCCCACTGTGTTTATGGCTTAGGTGTAACAGAAGCAGGAGAACAAGGCAAGTTAAAATAATGGTGAATAAGATTTCCCCCCCACATATGTAAGGTACCACTACATTCCCCTCCCTTTCTGCTGCATAGCAATTTTGTAATTTCTTTACGAGTTGACTTCCTGCTCATTCCAGCAGCTGAGGAACTTTTGTGTAGTAAAAAAGGGTATGAGTTGAGGCCTTTTAGGTCAGCTGTGCTGTGTTTGTGCTTTTGTCCCTTCCCCCTTTCTTAATATTTTAAAAGTATCTCCCACCCCAGATAAGGATTTATTGCCGTTCATTATGCCTCTGTTGTGGTTATAACAGGCTTCTTCATTACTGTTGAGCATTTTCTGCCATTGTGTGTAGCTTTAAATGTCATGGAGTGTGACTCTAAGCCAAAAACCATGTGTGAATGCACACATAAGGACAACAGGCTGGTATATTATAGCAGTGGGTACCTGGCAAGTGTATTATAGTCACATACATCAAACACTTCTTAGGGGTTGTCTAAATGGTGAAAATACTCCTATAGAATTCAAGGAGAATATGTTTTATACCAATGGAATCCTGCATCATTTCACCATATTCAAAAGTAGTGGGGGCAAAAACCCAATATATTTTAAAAAATTTTTAATTAAAAAAAAAAAGTCCTGGTTCACTTTGGTGTGCATTCCCGATAAGAGCGGAAGTGGAAAGCTGATTGGTCGGATGTGCACAGGCAGCAGAGCATGCTGGCAAAGTAAGCACCCCGAACTGCCATGTTGGATTTTCTCCATAGCAATTGTGTGCTGAGGTAATGAAACAGTCATTTTTTAATGTTTATTTTAGTGGAAGATCGTACTTCTGCACCTTGGTTTTGCTTTTTTTTTAAAAAAATACTGTTCAGCAGCAGCAACTGGTGACAATAAAAATGTGAGTAATTCATTCGCACTCACCATCTTGATTCGCATGCATGCCCGTTTGAACAACAAATATGTATGGCTTTGCATGCCTGTGAGATATATATATATATATATATATATATATATATATATAAAACACCATAGAGACAAATGAAAGCTACTGTCTATTGGCATTATGCACATCAATCCACATTTTATTGCCTCATTTTCCTTTAAAAAGCTCTGGGGTGTATGATTGGAGTAGGGGATTGTAAACACTGATGTATGAGTGAACACACACAAAATACAGTTGGTGATAATGACCTTAAAATTAGCAATGCACAAAGTCTTAAATCTAGACAGTAGGCCATAGAGTAAACCCAATTGGTTTACATACATGTTGACTTAGCATTCAGCAGTTCATTTTACTGGGTGTACTCCAGTTGAGACTACCAGTTGGCTGTAGGTTAAAATTGTTTACACAGATATTGTTGCACTAGTGAGCTGATCAACACACATAGGGCTGGATCCTATTGGTAGCATACCCTCCAACTGTCCTGATTTGGCAGTGATAGTCCCAATAAATCCTCTGCTGTTCCACTTTTTTCAGCTGTATTTAAAATGTCCTGGTTTCTCTCTCCTCCCCGCACTGAGTTCAAAGTGCCAAAGTGATTCATACCCTCCAACTGTCCTGATTTTGAGTGGATATTTCCAATTCATCTTCTGCTGTCCCACTTTTTCTGCTGCTTTTAAAATGTCCCCATTTCTTTTTCCTCCTTCCACTTTGCCCCTTTGTCCTGAGCTTACCTCAGCTGCTGCAAACTGAGTTCAAAGTATAAAATTAGTTCGCACTCAGTTAACTCAGTGAGCAGAGGGAAGAGAAGGGATAGAATTGTGCCCTTCCTAATAGGCTCAGGCAAAAGCAAAGTGCTGCAACTTCTCCTACCTTTTGTGCTCTTCATTAATGTTTGCCATCTTTGATCACACTTTGCTGTTGCCTGGCATGCAGTGAAATGTTGGAACGAATACCAGTTGCCCCAAACAGTATCTTTTTTCCATGTCCTGCTCCCATATCACATGCCACTGTCTCAAAATCCCTTTTCTTAGCAACATATATATTGTCCACATGCCAAACATTCATTTATTTTTACAACCTTTACTGTATGTCATAAAACAAAGGAAATAAAATGTTTGACTTTGTGCAGCTTTCCCAAACCTCATGCCCTCCAGAAATCTTATACAACAACCCCAGCTGCTTCAATCATCTGGGGATTATGGGAAGTGTAGTCCAAGGCATCTGGAAGGCACCGGATTGTGAAAGACTTCAGTACTGTGATATCTTGATTTTAACTACTATATTTTGTAAAAACCTTTCCTTGAAGCCACTCCACAGTGGGGTTTTTTATTTTCTTGAGTTTTGCTCAACCTCCGTTCCAGGCTAACCTCAGCATACGTCACCTAGCTGTTTTAATGAAGTCTTTCCCATCAGACAAATGGAGCAGCTGGCTCCCTTCCCCTTTGCATGGGAATTACTGGAATGAGGGCAAAACCAGCAGGCTTTCCTATCCTATAAAAATCCTGGGACGTGTGGGTTTCCCATGCTCATTCATCCCTTTTGCATGGACATGTGGGGAAAGGCCAAATTCAAGTAATACCATTCTCATAAACATGAGCCGTTCCCAGGTTTTCTCACAAGGCGGTGCAGCCAATGTCATGAGAAAAGCCCCAAGTGCACCCTGCATAGGCAACGGGAAAGAAGAGAGGCCATCCGAGCTGACACATGGGTCAGAACTCCTCCTCATCCCAGCTGCTAGTGGGGAGATCCAAGCAGGCTAGTCTTCTCGCTTGGAATGAGCCCCTTTTCCTCCTGAAAAGTTAGAAAGTGCTAGAGTTTAGTTTTGACACTTCTCCCCAAAACAATGACCACAAGTTGGTTGCTTGTTGATGCATAGAGCTTGGAAAAGTTTATTTTGGGTTTTACAACTCCAGAAGCCTCTAGCCAGCATGAAAGACTGGCAAACAGATGCAAACTTGAAATTGCCTAATATTATATTGGTAAATTGTTGTTGTTTTTTAAAGAAAAGATTCAAAGGAGATTACTTATGATCTCAAAATCCATATTTGTGTAATACCTTTAATGGGCCAATTCAGAGGTTACAAAAATTGGTACAAGCTTTCAAGATCTCCAGATCTGTTTACCAGACTAAGATGTTTCAAAATGTGAGGAGGGAGAGAGGGTTGACTTGATGTTCAAAAGTCACAAAGTCTAACATCTCAAGATAAAATAAGAGAACAGGGAGATGCAGAAAATAAAACCAGTCTCTGTCAGATACGGTGCAGGTTTCATGTTGCACCTAGTACTGCATCTAGGATTAGAGCTTTGATGTAACTTGACTGGATCACAGCTCCTCAAATCCTCTAGCCAGCAAGGCCATGGTGTGGTCCAAAAAAAGTAACTTTTCTGAACTCTGCCTATGACTGCTAAGAGGAGGGAACAAGGAATCAGTGGCTGATGCTCAACAACATGTTCCCTGCCCCAAGGAGTTTACAATCAAAAGTATCCCAAGTCATATCAGATGTGCTTCAATGGGTACAGCTACACTGTGGAAATAATGCAGTTTGACACCACTTTAACTGCCATGGCTCCATCCTAGAAAACCGTGGGTATTATAGTTTTGTGAGGCACCTGCACTCTTTGGCACAGGAGGCTAGAGACCTTGTAAAACTACAAATCCTAGGATTCCATAGGATGGAGCTACAGCACTTAAAGTGATGTCAAACTGCATTATTTCTACAGTGTAGATGAACCCCATGATTACCAGTTAGAAATGAGGACTGGACTCACGTGTTATCAATGCTTACAGAAACAGAATATCAGCAGGTGTAACATCTCACCTGTAAGGAAAGTTACGTCTGCCCAAATATGTTTTCTTTGTGCAAATTTAAAAGCTACAATATTTCTGTCCATTTCTGAGTATGTCCTTTCTGGTTGAAACTTTCCAAGGTCTTTTAGTTGTTGTACACTTTTGGCAAATTTTGGTAAACATTACTTTTTTGAATTACAACTCCAAGAATCCCCCAGCTAGCATGGCTGCTAAATAAAGGAAGGTAAATAAAGGAAGGTAAATAAAGCAAAGTTCTATGCAAGTAAGTCACCATCTTACTCATACATCCATATCCATGTGGTTGATTGTAGACCACACAAGACTGTATAGAATGCAGAGGATGGTGACTGAATATAAGTCCATTCTGTTGTAATATCTCCTTGCTAAGACAGAGTCGATGAGCTATCCATTGTTTTTGGAGTCTTCCCTGCAAGCAAGCCATCAGGAATGCAAGCCACAATGTAAGATACAAATTAACCTATTAGTGATGGTGAAACACACATGCCTCTAGGAGCCACAGTGGTAGAATGCACATGGTGTATAATGAGCAAAGGCAAGATGAACTGGCAGACTTGGGGTCAGTTTCCACCGCCAGCCACCAAATCATACTCACAACACACTGCACATGGATCAAAACTAGAATAGGCACCCAGTGCAGCGTCATTGCTAAAATATATCAGGGTAAACCTAGGCGTGTCTATATGAAGCAATAAAATGTGGATTGGTGTGCACTAATGCCAATTCACAGCAACTTCTATTTTTCTCTCTTTTTTTTTGAAGATCGCAGGCACATGAAGCTATCCACTTTTGCTGTTCCGATGGGCATGCCTGCAAATCAAGATGGCAGGCATGAGTGACTTCCTCGCATTTTATTTACCGCGAGTTCCCATCACTGAACAGTTTTAAAGAAAAAACTAAACCCAAGGTGCAATCTTCTGCTTTAACAAAGAAGCAAGCAAACAAACAAAAGCTGTTTTCTTGCTGTAGTACACGATCGCTACACTGAAAATCCAACATGGCAGTTTCAGGTGCTGGCCTTGTTAGCAAGGACCAGCCCCTGCACACATTTGACCAATCAGCTTTCCACTTCTGCTGTTATCAGGAATGCACATCAAAGAGAATCGGTTGTCCCAATGAGCGGGAATACTCATTCCCCATGGACCTTTTTAAAAACTTCAGGAAAAGCTGCAAATGCTTTTCCTGCAAAGTTTTTGGTGTTTTTGCCCCCTCTCCTTCCAAATACTGCAGATTGATGTGGGATCTTCATTAAGACAAATCATATTCTCCTCAAAATCTATGAGGAGTATTTTCACCATATAGACAACTCTCTAGTTTTCTGTCAGTTGTTTACTTAAGTCCTTTATAGTTACAGATCTTAGGAAGTGCCTACTTTACAAAGACTATATATATGCACATGTGTGTGTGTATCAGAGCTTAGGAAAGTTACTTTTTTGAACTTCAATGCCCAGAAACTACCAGGCAGCATAACCAATGACCATATTGCCTGAGGAACTCTGAAAGCTGTAGCCTAAAAAAAGGAGTATTTCCCTACTCTGATCGACCATAGACTGATGCTTGTTCATGCAAAAGAAACTTTCCAAGCTCTGGAAGACTGGGAAATAGACTCAAATTTTAAATACCTAGGCAGACCTACACAAGTAGGCTACACCAGTTTAAAGTTTGCTTAAATATGCCATGGCTTTGAATCCAAGGAATCCTGTGCATCATAACACTGTCAAGCACTGTACAAAATGTGAACATGAACAAATTTTCATTTTCACATTGCAGAAAATCATGTTTCTAGTTCTTGTGCTGGAACGAATTTACTGGAATGGTAAGAGTGACTTTGGATATATCCACACTACACAGTTATAGCAGCTTGACATCACTTTAACTAGTACAGCTTTGGTGAGGAATCTAGACTTTTCCAGGGCGGTTCCCTAAACTACAGCAGTAGAGCTCTCTGGTAGAGAGGTCTTCCATGAAACAAGAAAGCACAGAATTCCATAGGATGGAGCTATAGAAATTAAAGTGATATCAAAGCATTTTAACTTCCAGCTGTCCCGATTTGGCAAGGACAGTCCCAATTAATCCTCTGTTACCCATCTTTTTGAGCTGCCTTTAAAATGTTCTTGTTTCTTTCTCTTCCCCCTTCTCCCCTTTCTCCTCAGCTTACTTCAACTGCTGCAACCTAGGACTTTATCAGAAGAGGCTAAAATTGCATGATTATGTCACAGTAGCGCAAACAGGTTCCTGCTATTGCATGACAGTAGTTGTCATCCCGTGCACATTGTGTGCTCCAGCAGTCAACCAGACATCACTTTTTATTCATGGGTTAAGTCGTGAATTGCTTTCAATATTGGTGTTTTCACGCTATTGAAGACCATGCGAACACACGTCCAGCTGTAATTGCAAGATTATGGCATGAATAGGCAGTCCTCTTACCCACCTTCCTTTTCCCAATGAGAAAACATCCAAGTGAGAACATGCAAAGGATATATAGGACACTGTTTTAATGACCTGTCACCTGTTCTTACAATGTTTTTATGTTTGTTTAGGTGTTTTTGTGTGAATTTCTGTCATTATTTACTTGTTTTTGGTGTTTTTAAGCCAAGTTGCATCTTCTCGTGAGAACCACTGAAATTGCACCCATGAGAAATCACGAAAGTAAGTGAATGTTTTCCTTGAAGGAGCATGTGCAGGCCAGTACAAAGTGTTAATATTATTGGAAGGTAATGCAAAGACAAGTGTTACTGTGGTGTGACCTTTAATCCTGCGATTACAGCAACATGTGAAAATTACTGTGGTAATGCCACTATGTTTCCGCTTTCCTTACAGAATTACAACATTTTTAGAAACTTGTCTAATAGAGTCCCTGGTTCAAAGTGCAAAAGTAGTTTGTATTCCATTAACTCAGCAGAGGAGAGAGGAGAAGGCAGCATAGAATCTTGCCTTTCTCAGTAGGCTCAAGCAAAAACAAACTGCTGCAGATTCTCCTAGCTTTTGTTTTCTTCTTCATTAATAACTTTTCCCATCTTGACCACACTCTGATGTTACTTGTGTTGTGGTTTTGATTTGCAAAATGTTGGAGGGCATGCTCTTTGATGTGTTTATTTGCTCAGTGCTTTAGAAAAAAAGAAATGTTCAGGGAGAGATTTTCAGTAGGGGGCACAGGTCAATCTGAGAGGTTCCAAGAGATTTTAATCACAGAGGTTTTCTTTACCACTACACCTCTGTAGTACTGCTGCTGAGTAAGTGTTGGTTGGATTCAACTCTGACAATTGGGTAGTACCTTCTATCACAGGTGGAACTTGGAAAAATGATTTTTTTTTTTTTTTTGGACTATAACTGTCACATTCTCCCTACCAGCATGGTCACTGACCATAGTGCCTGGGTTATTTGTTCAAACAGTCACTTTTCAAACTGCAGGTAGGGGGAAACAGATTCTGAAATCTTTCTTTGAAAAAAAAAAAAAAACCCCATGAGTTTCACCAGATGGAACCAGGTAGAAAAAATGGCTGAGGAAGTTGCACATATGCTAAGAATTAAGAAGCTAGGTGCCTCTGATCACATGCTGAGTCTAAAAATTTGTGATCAGAGCAAGAACCAAGATCCTAAGTCCTTTTATATTAAAGTTCATACCTGATGACCTCACCTTGACCATTGTTTTTTAGCAACCTAATTGGTAGGTGAGGTAGAGATACTTTTTAGTTGTTGCCATTTAAATAAAATTGGAAATAAAAAAAAACCCAGGAACCTACTAGTAAGCCCATATCTACATACAACCTGCCTTTATTTTATCACACCCAAGGGCAGGAAGTTTAAGGCGCTCAGGTCAGGCCATATGACATATAGAGTCTGTCCACTAAAACAGAGCTTGGAAAAGTTACTGTTTAGACTGCAACTTCTAGAATCTCCCAGCCTAGGTAAGGAACACAACACCTGGCAGAAATGAGGTAGTTCATTCTGGTCTCAAACAGTATCCAAGCACTGTCCTCCAAACCTTCTACTGCTCATTTGCCTCTGTCTCATCCTCCTGTACAGCATCTGCCACCTGAGCCAGGTGATTCACTCTGCCTTATGGCAGGCCTGGCTCCTTCCCCATGCCTTCCCTCCAGCCTCAGCTTGTATGTACCTCCTTGATCCACTCCATGGAAGGCTCTGCCATTTCCATATATAGTCTCTCCCATCTATCTGAGTTTCAAAGGTGAAGACACAACACCTGGCAGAAATGAAGTAGTTCATTCTCATCTCAAATAACACAAAGTCCATTTACCTCTCCAACATCACCCCGCCCACTCTTGGGAGGCAGACAATGCACAATCCAACATGTGATTCACATCCCCTTACACTATTACATAAACAGTGGACATGTTGGGAACTGTATCTGCAGCCTGACTTGCTATGGTGTCTGCGATAAACAACATCCAACATGACATACGTAAAAGAGACTCTTTGAAAAGCCCATGACATTGAAAAGCTGGTCGATGCCACAGCTTGGGAGCATTACATTTTTGGACTGCAACTCCCAGGATCCCCAACCAGTGTAGCTAGTGGTGATGCTGGTCATGGATTCTGCCATTTGCAGTCCAAAAAGCCACATTCCCCTGCTCTGTTTTTTTACACAGGCATGTATTTGACTTGGTATCCCATGCCTTCATGAGTCAGGGCTTGATTGCTTGCAGCTGAAAGCATCAATGCCCTCCCTTCTTTAAAAAGCCTTGTGCTGGAGTTCATCCAAGGTGACCAGGAAGTTCTGCCTTTGACCATAATAGCTTATCACTTGATGCTGCACAGTGATTAGCATGGATAGTATGAGCCCTCTTTAAGAGAAAGCATTATCATTGGCTTATTGCTGGGGAAATCTGGTTTCTCAGTCAATGGACTTTTTCGGACATTAAAAATACAACGCTAGCAGCCTTGCCATGTTGCGATGACAGTGGCTCTTTCGGATGACGCCCGTCCCTGCCGGTACTGTTGCAGTACCGCAGGGACATTTGAGCATTATATTTAGCCGATTTTTACTCACGAAAGTTGATCATGAGTAAAAATTGGCTAAATATAACGCTCAAATGTCCCTGCGGTACTGCAACAGTACCGGTAGGGACGGGCGTCATCCGAAAGGGACGCCTTGCAGCGCTGCAGCCTCGCAACGTGGCGAGGCTGCTAGCGTTGTATTTTTAATGTCCGAAAAAGTCCAATGACATTAAAAAAATACTGTAATATTGAAAATGTTATAGATAAATCCAATAAAGAAATGAGAGACTGGCCTTGAATCCAGCTGTTACTCCCAACTAAAACAGAGCCATTGGCTCAGTGGAATTTACCTTCATGTTGACTCAATAGAATTCAAGCTGTAAAAAGTCAGACCTCCAAGTCACCCTATCTTCAACAGCCCCTGCTCAGGTCTTGCAGACTCAGGGCCATGGCTTCCTCGATTGAGTCTATCGATCTGGAATGCAGTCTTCCTCTTTTCCTACTGCCTTCTACCTTGCCAAGCATTATTGTGTTTTCTAGTGAGTTATTTCTTCTCATGATATCTCCAAAGTAGGACAGTCACAGTTTAGGCATCTTGGCTTCTAGGGAGAGTTCAGGCTTGATATGCTCTAGGACCCATTGATTTGTCTTTTTAGCAGTCCATGGTATCTGTAGAATTCTTCAGCACCATATTTCAAATGAGTTTATTTTCTTCTTATCAGTTTTCCTCACTGTCTAGTTTTCTCAATTGTACATAGAAATTGAAAATACGATGGCATGGACAATCCTAACATTAGTGATGTATCTTTCTATGGCAGGATCTTGTCTAGTTCCTTCATAGCTTCCCTTCCAAGTCCTGGTCTTCTTCTGATTTCTTGACTGCAGTCTCCATTCTGATTAATGACTGAGCCAAGGTATGGAAAATCTTGAACTATTTCAATGTCTTCACTGTCTACTTTAAAGTTACATAAATAATCTGTGGTCATTATTTTTGTCTTCTTAATGTTCAACTGTAGACCTGCCTTTGCACTTTCTTCCTTGACTTTATTCAGGAATCATTCCAAGTCTTTGCTATTTTCTGTTAGTAGTATGGTGTCATCTGCATATCTTAAATTTTTGGCATTCCTTCCTCCAAGTTTCCAAATTGTCCAAAGTGGATAATTACCACACACAACAACAGAGAGAGAAAGTAAAAAGAGAACTAGCATTTCAGCATGGGAGGAAAAACATATGATTGTAGTTTGTCTTTAAATGATTACTCCAGAAATTTATAGAGAGTGAAACTTATTGTCTCCTTGAGTAGCTTCTTGGAAAACAAGTTAATTTTATTAGTAAAGCAATGTCCCAGATCTTTTCTGAAGTTAAAGCCATTCATGTGAATTTCCAGTATTCTGCATTACAATTCCTTGTCACTACAGTACATCTATAATAGTAGGCCTAAATCAATGATTTCAGTCTTTTCTTTTAAATATTCCTAAAGGACCATCTTTATGAAATGGAGTATCATACCCTTGCCATTTCTTTAACTTTTTTTGGTAAGGCTGTTTTCCAAAGACTTCATACATATGAGGAGCTCCGCAAACAACATGACCAAAATTTGCCTGATCAGCACTAACAATTTTTAACAGGGTTTGGACAAAATTCTGAGATGAAATGCTATTGAAATGATGTAATATGGTTTGTATTGTATTTAGTATTGGACTAATCCAACAGGTATTCCCCACTAGAGTAGTTGTGAAAAGATAATAACTACTAATACAGTTATAGCTACATCCTTACATACATACATGTGACTATAGGCACATGTGAATATCTATCTGTCAACAGTGCATCTGGAAATGGAAGCTAATATGACAATTAATACACTAATCAGGATATAAGCAATGCTAAGGAATGGAATGGAAATGTTGTTCCTACAATACATACCTCCTGAATATTTCCTAGGAAAATGGTGTGAGGCAGAAGAATCAATTCCATCACTAGTATGACCTCGATGAAAATGTCTGCAAGTGGACTGGCCAACACTGAACTGCTTGGCTGCTAGGGTATACAAAAATGGGTGTGCGAGCATCGAAAGGATGATCACAACTCTTTCCTTCACTGGAATGGACCTCCTCATGATGGTGTCTTTCTTATGGATGAAGCACCTCCACTATCTTGAAAAACATGCAGTGGGTATTAGGAAATTATGCAGCCACTGTTTGTCTGACCACAGCAAGATGACAAAATTGTTCCACCACTCCGTGCTTCTTTTGAACACCCACCAATGACGAGCCTATTTGGGTCCATGAGGAGTGGTCACAGGTGGATCGCCCAAATCTAGTGCAGCAACTGCAAAGCACCAGCATGGCATCACGAGTAGTCTCAAAGTTCTACTGCTGCTCTTTTGCGTTGCACTGAATGCCTGTGATGGTACATGTCCAGTGCACCATGTGCCACAATAGTGGTTTTCAGCAAGGCAATCACTGCCAGGTATAACTCTAATGTGGACTCTATATCTGGCATCTCCTAATCAGTGACTGCCAGCAGCAATGACCAGTTAGGGCAATGACGGTTGGATAATGTGCATGGGCTAACTTAAATTCCAGTGTGCCTGCCCAGTTTTACAAGCCAACAATGGGAATGCAGATTTGTGAGGCATGGAAGGCAATTGACAATTAATTGGCAATTGACAATTAATGTGGATATACATATATATATATATATGCATGCATGACAGGAAGGGGAAAAAAAAAGAGGAGTGAACATGGCCGTGTGCTGAAAATGCTGCAAACTATACGACATGTGATCATTGTAGGACTGCCCTTTTACACAACACAAGTTCATCTGAGGGAAATGTATGGTGGGTTACTCCAATCTTGCAATGGTGAGTGAACCAGAAAATTGTGCTGTGGCTACAAGGTGGGTATGAGCTTTCCCATCAGTGTAGACATGACCGATTGACCTAAGGCTACCAGTCTCCTGTTCTAGCTTGGCTAAAGCCATACGTTTATGTTTAAAAAGTTTCAATTTTTTAATAGGTCTGCCTCTCCCCCACCCACTCCATCTTTACAGGATGTCCACATACCAATACAGCTAGCATTCAGAACATCTCATTTAATTTTTAAGACCAGCTTTGGCCCAATTAGTATAGCCCAAGTAATCCAACCTGATACCAGATTGTCAGACTCTATTATACAGTTATCTTTATGTGAGCATGAAATAGCAGCATAACAACAAACCCAGTATCATAGACAAGAAAAACTGACAGCAAAATACATGGTTAAAACCTGGCAGAGCTTTTGAAAATCTGGATGAAGTTCAGAGCTGTTTGGCTTACAGTTCCAAGAGTCTGTGAAAGTTACTTTTGGGTTTACATTTTCCAGAATCTCCTATGCTGGCAGGCAGAGTCTTGGAACTGTAGCCCAAAAACAACTTGTCCAAGCTCTGATAAAGTTCCTCTGGGGACCAATACAAGACCTAAGATTGTCAGTTGGCCATCTCCCAAAGTGATCTTCCAAGAACAAGGGGCAAGAAAAATATTGTTAGTTTCAGATTTCTGCTTGGTAAAATTGACAAAGTTCTGGCATCAATATTTTTCTCTCATCTTCTCTGGAGGGTCATTATATCACAACAACTTTTAACAACAGGCCGTTGTGTAACAGATGAAGAGATTAAGAGCAAATCACCAAATGAAGAGCAAGCCTTTCCTTTCATCCCAAGGAAAATCATACTTCCTTTCATCAAAGATTATCATTTCTCATTTGAAACCAGTGTGTAGTTGCTCAAACTGTTGCAGAATGTTACACATCAAGCATCCTCTGATTTCAAGTCAACATTTACCAGCAGTGAATTTGGATGTCCTGTTCAGTCAACAATCTCATCATAACCACTTCCTGGATTAGGAGAACTCACACTGCAGAGCAATTCTTATTATGTTATGTTGCCCTCTTCTGTTCAGAAATCTCCTAGCTTGGTATGCCAAAATGGTATTATATAGTGCAGGAAATATTTTTCATGTTCATCACAATCTTTATATTCTGCCTTTCAGCCCCTAAACCGTAGACTCTGCCTTTCACTGCATAGTCAATTTCTGGTTCACTTTCTGGTTAAAAAAAGGGTCTGAGAGGCCTAAAACAGCCCCTCCTGGTTAGAGGATTGCCCGCTTGGTAATGAATGGGAGTCAGCGTGGTGTAGTGGTTTGATTATTGGACTGTGGAGACCAGGGTTTGAATCCCTGCTCAGCCTTGGAAACCCACTGGGTGACCTTGGCCAAGTCATACTCTCTCAGCCTTAGAGGAAGGCAAAGGTAAACCCATTCTGAATAAATCTTGCTACGAAAAAATAATGTGTAAAATAATGGTGTAAAAGAAAAAGAAAAAAAAATGAATTCATATAAGCATTCTCATCCATTGAATCACCATGACCACACCTTTGCCCACAGTGGAAGATTTAATATTTATCAGTGATTATCTGGGGTATAGAAAGGGCTTTTTAAAAAGAGGCCTTACTTGAGGGCTAAATTATCCATCCTCCCATTTCCACTTTCAAGCTTCAAAAATATGAGAGCAATTCAGCTCTTATTTTGATTGGATCAAATGCTGAGGTTCAAGCGGCAGAACTCATTAATACTCCTCTCACACTCTTGCTGCTGCTGCTGCTACTACTAGCTACTTTATTGAAGCCTTGTGAGCTATTTAGGAAACCTAAATATTTAGAAAATCTTGTTATTTAAGATGACACTACATTGGGAGAGGGGCGCCTTTGGCCTAATGTGGTCCATGGAGGTTTTTAATGACCAATGGAACTTGGAGACTGGAAATAAGGGGCTATTGTGTCATAGCACAGGGGTAAAATTATATTGGTCCATAGGCCATGTGCAGTGCTAGAAAGAAGGACTGGGCTCCATGTTTTGGATGAATAATTTGGAATTATGCCTGTAGCAGGTGCAGTTCTCCATTTACATGCTGTTTTTTGGACACACCTTTTAAAGACCACAGAGAGCATTTTTAGAAAATTAGAAGTCACCAAAAGTGAGGGGGAATGGACGGCTGCACCCTGCAGGAATTCAGAATTGCCCTGGCGTGGCAAATTCTGTTAGTTTCTGGAGGAAAGTAGAGGTCCCCATTGCCAGTTACCAATTCCAAAAAGAAAGCCCCTTGTAATAGTGCCACATTGTGGCACAACAGAGTATTGTGGGAATTTAATCACAGTAGTCAGCAGCAGTGAGGAGCCAGAGATGGATCACTTTAATGAAAGACAGATCAGTTTAATGAAAGACAAATCATTAGTCATTTTTCTGAAGGACTAGGAGCTGCTTTTGACACTTTTGAAGAAGAAAGACAATAAGACTATTGTTGTGGATTTTGATGTTTAATGCTTTTTTGTTTTACTCTTAGGTCAGAAGTGAAATTGAAGTAGCCAAATTTTTTGGAGACACACTTTTGTATTCATTTTCTTGGGTCAGGGTGGTGGGAAGTCAATTTTTGTGTTTTTATCTTGTTTTATTCAGTAGGGGGGTATTGTTGTTTGTGTTGTATTATAGGTGTAATGTTGTATTGCAGTGGTTCTTAACCTGTGGTCCACAGACCCCAGGGAATGTGACTTTGTTACAGGGCGTCCGCGAAGGCTTAAAGACTGCTCAACCCACAAGACAGAAGCCAAGGCAAAGGCTGGATGGCTTGACCTGTGCATTGCTGTTCAGTCCACCCCAGCCAAAAATTGGCAAGAAGGAAGAAGCATGAGAAAAATCTTCCCTCCCTTCCACTGCCTCTGAGGGAAGGGTTAATGTATGGTGTTGTATTATTCTTTGGTTAACTGTTTCACTGACTTATCTTGAATTATTTCCCTTATAATAAAGCAGAGGTCATGCTACCCAAAAGAATACACACTATTATATAAATCTATCCACAGAGAGGGTCACCTGGAGACTCAGGCCCCAATCCAAAAAGGGATAATAGAGGAGGAACCTAGAGTAGGGTGGCAGTGACAGGCAGGAGGTTTGTAATAAGAACTGACCATTTGCCTTTGTGATGGATGAATAATAGAAAAGGTAACAATAACAAGTTATTAAGATGGAATCTTCTACTCCAAGAGTTTGATGTAGAGATGGCCCACATAAAAGGCCAGGAAAATGTGGCAGGTACAGTCAAGACTGCTTCATGACAATTGTGGAATGTGCCCTGTCTCAAAGAAAACCCCAGAACAAAGCTATATGATCTGTGAAAAAGCCCAGACCAAATCAAACCCAACCCAACCCAAATCCATTTGGATGGTCCTAATAAAAACTATTGCTGTGGATTTTGTTCCCTCTGTCCACAAAGGAACACTTTCCTCCTCAGACATCCAACCCAACTTCCTCTGTCTTTGTCTGATGGCTGAGGAAAGGGCTGAGTGTGCAAGTGTTCAGAATTGTCTCCCCTTCTCCCAAAACAGTCCTGCTGGACAACTCTGGGTGGATGCAATAATGACAGGAACTCAGCTTTTTGCTGTTTTGTCAAACTGAAGTAGGCTATAAAACCTAAATGGGAGTGAATATGTGGCCCTCCAGATGTTGTTGAACTGCAAATCTGATAATCTCACACCATTGGCTATGCTTATGGGAGCTGCAGTTCAACAACATCTTATTTTTATTTTTATTAATGTTGTTTATATCCTGCCTTTCTCCTATCAATGGGACTCAAGGCAGCTTTTGGTGGATCACACATGCCTTCCCTGTGCTGTAGAATGAGGTCTAACCTATTTTCAAGCAAATTAATCTTGATCTTTCTTTCTTTCTTTCTTGTTCTAGAGTCTTTAAATCCAGATAGTGTTGTCTTAACTATCTCTTGTTCTTTGAAAACCTGTGTTATGATAAACCTATTAGTCTTTAAGGCATGACAAGACAGTTATTATAGACCATTTTAAGCTGACACCGAGAAAGGTTAGGAAACATGAAAACTTTTTCCATTTCCACACTTTGCTTTGTATCAACATAAAGTGTTCAACATGCAGACAGACAAACTGTTATCTGAGAAAGAATCTTGAGACTCTCAGATTTCACTTTTAAATCTGAGTTTCTATATTGGCTTCAGAGATAAGCCTAGTAATACTTGAGCAATAGTTGATCTCAGATGAGGATTGGCTAGTGCTTTGCAGAGCTCTTTTATTCTCACCCATGGGTTTCTGTTTTATCTCTCTGATGTAGGACTTTATCAAACCACCCCACATTACTGTTCTTTTTCTGGCATTATTGTGGCATTTTTATGCCAGTGAAATAACCCCCTACCACACTTGCCTTGAGCAGCACCAATGAAGATTCCCCAGCAGTAACGGAGCACAAATGGAGCTTTGTTTACTTCCGGGGTTGAAATCTCTGATTCTTGTGAGAAGACGCTTGTGCAGGGAATTTAAAAATTAAAGGAAAAAACACACACTAAAAGTACAGCAAAGCACAAAAACACACTTATGATGTCCCAAGTACATGGGGAGGGGGTCATAAAAAGAGCGTCCCCTTTCTGAGTGTCATGATCTCACCTGGAAGTGTTTGCTATTGATGCAGCATCGACGTGAGTACAATGGCACACGGATTCAAAGGCTGGCAATAAATCACTGTGGGAGATCAATTGACAGCTTGGCCCATCAATAAAATAGGATGGCTTATTGACTTGACATGATCGTGAAAGGGCAACGTCATCTTGTATGTGCGCCCTTTCATGATCATTAGTGTCCTTATGACGACATATTTGCCTGGTCTGATAAAGTTCAAAGAATCTTGACTGTGTTCCATTTCCAATTCTGTCCTCCATTATTTTGATTTTTGGGGGTAGGGGTAGGAGGGAACTTACTTCTTGAGAGCAAAAGTATGCAATTGAAGGAAATGTATTGAGGGGCAATAATGCAAACCAATGTATAGATTGCTTCTTTTTCCATCTACAGGATCCACAGTGGCTGCAAAAATTGGCATTATGTCTGTGCTTCATCGGGATTGTTTTGAAGCTGCCTTGGTGATAAGTCTGAAGGCAAGATCTTTTCTCTTTTTTTATGATCAGCAAAATTATGTCATAGCTTAATTCATTTTCCTGTCCTGGGAATAAGAGAATGTGTAGTTTCTTGTTGGGTGGGAACTTGTCTCAAGGGACTCTTGTTTTGGACTGCGATGCAGTCACATTATTTGGGGTGGTATGAACAAGCACTGTAAGAACTGAGAGGCAGGCATGGGGGAAATTCAAGTCTCTCTAGCAGTTTCAGGAACAGTTTCACTTCACCTTTCCATGAATGATTAATGCTTTTGTGAGAAAAGGTGCTAGCTATATCTCAGTAGTGGTAAGGTTCCTCCCAGAAAAGTTTGCATATTAGCATGAAAGTGCCTGAGTCTCACATCTGAAGTGCAGTTATGTCACGAACAATACTGCCTCAACCTAATGGCCTTACAGGAATGACCTCTCCCCTTTAGATGGTACTGAATACCACTTCACTTAAATGAAATAATCTTCCATAGGGGTGGGCAGTCTATAGTGGGTCATGGGCATTATTTTGCATGTTTCAAAATCTGGAAAAACTAGCCTCACTGCACTGTGGGTCCTTCCTTTCATTCTCCTGACTAGGGGCCTGAATATTTCCTAGAGTCTTGCACAATTTGCCCACTGAAAACTCCTGCCCCTAGTGTACTGATTCTCAGTAGGGATGCCCATCTAAAGATTTGAAAAGTTGCTTTTGAGATTACAGCTTGAGAATCCTCAAGTCGGCATGGTCTCGGATGAGTTAGCTGGTAATCGAAGGGCAATAAAACTTTTCAGAGCTCTAGGCAGGCTCTGAATGTGAGAGTGATAATCTAAGGTCCCGTCTACACGATTTAAATAATACGTACGGCGTGCGGAAGTTCGCACTTCGGTACAAACGGCTGTTCGGATGCACACAAATGCAAAAGAGGGGGGCCCGGTTTTCCACCCTGAAATACGCACACGCGGCATTCGGGAGGGAAAGCGGATCGCGAAGAGAAATCCGTACGCCGTTCGGATGGCTGACGGGTCTGTACGGTCCATTTGCACACATACGAACAGGCAGGGTAATCTGATTGCCTGGCTGAGTAGAGGGGCGGGGCTAGCACGGAGGGGAATTGGGAGCGGCTGCCATGTTGGTTTCCCGGCTAGCGAGTGTCCGGTAAGTCCGTGAATTTATATGTTTATTTATTTTTATTTTATATTGTAAATACGGAATGTCCGCAAACCAGGAACCTTAAAAAAAAAAAAAGCGGTGGGAGATTTAAAACTGCCGCTTGGCTTGCTCGCTCCAGCCAGCTTCAGGAAGAGGGAGTCATACGGAGCTTAGGGGGCTTAAAAATCGTATAGCCGGTTCGTATGCATATGAACGACAGGCTGTTCATATTTTTTGCCCCCCATACGGATTTTTTTATGATCGTATAGCTGCATCCTCAGAATGGGAGCACCAGCAAAGGGTTTCTATGGCACGAGATTTACACTGACAGGATCTTGCCAGGGAGCTGGCCCCAATATTAAGTAGACTGAGATGGTTTGTCTCAGGAGGCAGATGTTGGGGTCAGTAAAGGTCAACAAATGGACACTTATTTTTCTTTTGTTTACAACAGTGTATGAGTCTGGGGAATGACAGAGAGGTTTTAGATTCTCTACATGTGACTCCAAAATGTCTTGGGCCATCTTGGCTCTGTAGTCTGTTCTTGTGATGATCATTGCAGTTGGTACTCATGTTATCCAGTTAATTCTTATGTTTTCTTGCACTTGCAATGTTAAAAATACATAATTGCAATTTAATGTTTGCACAGGTGCAGAACCCTGTGTGGGATAATGGATCACCCATCCCGCTGCTGGCAGCACAGAATCCAGCCGCATGGAGGGTGGCCATGGAGGGGAAGAGGAGGAGAGAGTAACCTGTCCTTCGGCCTCTGATTCTGGCTGCAATTTAATTGATTCTGGCTGACAATCTCCTCCAGTCCCTTTACATTGCAGCATGGTGAGGAAGAGCTCCTCCTCTTCCTCACCATGGTCACCCTCCATGTTGTCTCCGGGAGCTGCTGGGTTCTCACCTTCCAGTGAGAGTGTCTTCCCCATTCACCCTGATCACTCCCCCCCAGCAAAAACATGGCCACCATCTTGATTTATGATGGCCATATGAACATCAGAACAGAGATCTTTTGCCAAAATACTCTGGAGACAAAAGAAAGCTGCTGTGAATTGCCTGTAATGCGCAGGTATGTGCATTATTTCTTCTCCTAAGATGACCCCCCCCCCATGAATATGCAGTTAAAATCAAAACAAAAAGTACTGGAAAGTCTTGATACTTCCAGGAACTTTTCTCTGTCTGGATAAACTGAGAGACAGTTCTTACCTGGGTTGAGTTCCCTTTGGAAGGTGAGATTATTGGAAATGGCTTTTGACATTTTTAGAATATATGATTTATTTACAAAGCTACAAATTAACCATAGGTGGAGACACACAGTTTAACTCTCCTATAGACAGCAAATGTCAGTTTCCCACATCAGATCTCCAGAGAGGCAGCCCTCCCCAAAGTAGTTTCCAGAACTAAGGACATTTTCAGACGTGACTTATAGAGCAAGAACCGAGCGGGAGAGCTTCGCCACTGCAGCGTGGCAGGAGACCCATTTTGGATGACGCCGTCCCTCTGCCGAACCCCTCCGTGTCACTTCCATGACAGAATGGAGGAAACCGCATCATATTTCATTCACGGGCAACAATCATGAATGAAATATGACGCGGTTTCCTCAATTCTGTCACGGAAGTGACACGGAGGGGTTCGGCAGAGGGATGGCATCATCTAAAATGGGTCCCCTGCCACGCTGCAGTGGCGAAGCTCTCCCGCTCGGTTTTTGCGCTGTAAGTCGCATCTGAAAATGTCCATTCTCTCTCTCTTGCTTTTCTCAGTCCAATTTAAAAAAAACCCTCATCTTCTATTATTTCTCTCAGATAGAGTTCTTGCTTATATCTTCTGTAGCTGAAGTGGCAGGTGGGGAGTGGGAGGTAAGAGATTTTTCCTCAATTCTGACCTCTCCTCCCCCTGCCCCATTCAGAAATATTCCAAGGTGGTCTTTGTGTCAAGAAACTGTCTTCTAACCTTTTGCTCTCTGAAGGGATATCCCTGGAATATCTCATGCTTTTAACATTCCTTTGTCAGATTTAAGATACTGGCCAGGAATTTCCTTAAGGCAAACCAACAGTATTGTTCTCTTCACAACATTCTGTTAGCAAATATACAACACATTATTTTTTTAAAAAAAAATTGCTCAGAGAACCCTTGAGCAGATGGCACAGCACATCTACTTCATCAATGAGAATCTTTAGGGAGTCCGTAGTGTCGTAGCAGAATCAGGGCTTATAGGGTCAATGATGCCATTTGCCATTTGATGCCATTTACAACCCCCTCATATACCTCTGTTCTCTCTAAACTTAGCTGAAATAACCATAGTAGCAGAGGTGGGGTTTGTGATACAAGGTATGTTGGGGGTGGCTTGGTTTTGAGTCAGTTGTTAAAAACCCTTAGCTTAAAAAAAAAAAGACGTGTGTGTGTGTGTGTGTGTGTGTGTGGTAGATATGAACTGTTTTGTGATGGATATGAACTGCTATAACTGTTTTGTTGATACAGATTAAGATAGCTGCCTGCATTTTTGGGATTTATGGTTGTGACTATGGTGGCAATCATGAGCAGCACCTGCACTTCAGAATTTACTGTGGCACCACTGAAGCTGCATGTGCAGATATCATTATGCAGCCCGCTATAAACATTGGACAGTGCAGGGATGAGAACTCTGATGCTCACTGTAGGCAACTAGTAGAATGGCTGATAACAAGATTGGTATATAACATTCAACTTGTGTGTGTCTTCTATAAGCTACAGATATATAGGTACTAGGTACATAAAGCATATCATATTCTACAACATTCCTGTTGACATGCACCTTTTGTATAGGAGGCAAGCATAATTGTTAGCAGTCTATCAGCACATTCATTTCTTCCTTGAGTCATTTGAAGGGGTTTGCTCACAAGTTCCATCTCGGCTGCACAGGTGGATACAAGGTGAGGGTGGGGGAACACAGACAAACCAGCTTTTTTTGGGGGGGGGGTGTACTTTGTGCCAGATGGTCATTTGGTCTGTGTTACAGCTGGCATAATGGGGATGACAGGTGGAAAAATAATATGGGGATGACCGGGGGTGGGGGGAGAAATCAAAGAAGAAACTGGGGGTGGGGGAGGAGAGAAAGAAACTAGACATTGAACAACGAAATGAGTCAGTCTGCTTTTTCCCATGCTTGCCTCTTACTTCATGGTCACCTTTTTGTATCTGCATGGTTCTTGATGCAATTTCATTCTGCGTAGACAATATAGTTATCATCTGTGAATTTACAATTTAGTTCACCTCCTTTGGTTCACAGAGCATTTTTGCCTCATCCTGTGGCTCACTTTTTCAGACATGTAAGCAACAGTCTATAGCCCACCTTTTGCTGCTTTATGGCATTTGGTGGCCTGGATTCCATCAGTTGATCTATTTATGGAGGGGTGGCTTAGTATTGGATTGGTATTTTGGTTCCTTGTGGAACAGTGACAATTTACCCACTTGATGACTTTCAGAGGTTCTTCATTCAGTCCCTGATTCTGGCCCATGAATACTGTTGCCATTAACATCATTTTCATGGACAGTTTTCCATTTCTGTTGCACCATCCATAGTGCTTCATGGGGAAAAAGTGGTGGTGGTATCAGTTTCTGTGCCAATAGAACATCGGTTGTTGTCCCGGTATGTTGACCACTTCCAGAGCTGTGCTTGGTTGATACAGCCCAGATCTTTAAGGAGCCGGAGCAGGTCATTGCGAAACTTGACACCTATGAAGGCATACAAGAAAGGATTGAGACAGCAGCGGAAGCAGGCCAGGCTGTATGTCACATCACTGGCCACATCCATGCGCTTGATGGCATTGCATTGGCCAGTCGTATTGTTGAAGGCTGAGATGGTCTCAGCAAGCATAACACTGTTGTAGGGCATCTGGAAGAGGACAAAGACAACCATGACTGCAATGAGGACCTTGATGGCTCGGTTCTTCTCAAAGCTGCGAGTTTGCAACAAGGTCCTGATAATGATCCAATAGCAGAAGGTCATCACTAGCAGAGGCATCAAGAAGCCAAAGACCATCTGAGAAATCCTGATAGAGGTGCTGAAGGCAAGCAAGTTGACAGTTATAATGGTGCAGCGTGGCATCTGGTTATCAGAGTCATACACGCCCCTGTGGATTGCCTCAGGGAGTGAAAGGATGAAGCCCAGTATCCAAATGGAGAAGCAAGTGACCTTGCTTGTGAGCACCCTCTGGGAACGATGGCGGTGGGCTGAGGGAGCCTGGACAATGGCAAAATACCGGTCAATGCTGATGGCGAGAAGCAGGAGCATGCCGCTAAAGAAACTCATCTGACAAATGCAGTGGACAGCCTTGCAAGCAAACTCCTTGAAGACCCAATATTTGGCTGCACTGACAGCCCAGAAAGGGAGAGTCAACAGGAAGAGAATGTCTGCTAAGGCAAGGTTGAGTAGGTAGATATCTGTCATGGTCTTGAGCCTCTTGAAGTAAATGTAGGTCAACATGACCAGGCCATTGCCCGCCAGGCCCACAAAGCACACAATGGAATATATGGTGGGTAAGAAAGTAGCTCGGAACCTCCGGATCTCTTCCTTCTTGCAGAGTTCCTCAAAGACGCTGTAGTCAAGAGTGGCATTAGAGTCGCCACTGTCATAGTCAGCTGTCACGTACTCACCCACGCAGAGCTAGAAGGAAGATGAAAGCATTTATTACAATGTAGATGTTTGCTGGCAACATCTCAGCAGGATTCTCTAAAGTCAGGACTGGGAACATATGGTCTTTCAGATGCTGTTGGATTGCAGTGTCCATCAGTTCTAGCCAATGTAATTAAATGTGAGGAGTGATGGGAGTTGCAGTCTAGCAGCATCAAGAGGGCCACACACTCTCCACCCTGGTTTGAAATAGTAAAAAAACTAGAGCCAGGAAAAAATACTGGTTTGGGTTACAACTTCCATAATAAGTTCTGCCAGACACCTTGAAACATCTTCAGGAAAAGGTGCTCCTTTCTACCATGTGCTTATTTCTTGAATGTCACCCTTTGGGACCCACCTACCAATACACTTACAATTATTTTAGTTCAGTTTAAGTATTATGGTTTCCCCTAAAAGGCACTTGGGAAACATTGTTTGGTAAGGATGCTCTTAGTAGTGTTGCGGCTAGCATTGGAGGCGGCCGTGCTGTTTTTCACTCACAGAAGTTGTCTTGCCTCTTTCAGCGGCAAGACGCTGAAAGAGGCGTCTGAAAACCTCCCAAGTCAGGATCATCCATGCCTTTGTATTTCCAGTTTCTATGTGTTGCTGTGAAAGTTGGACCATGAAGAAAGCTGACAAGAGGACTATCAAGTCACTTGAAATGTGGAGCTGGAGGATAGTTTTACTGGTACTGTGGATTTCCAAAATGACCAATAAATGGTCACAGTATCCAATAAATGGATTCTAGAGCAAAGCAAGCCTGAACTCTCCCTAGAAGCCAAAATTACCAAACTGAGGCTCTCATATTTTGGCCATATAATGAGACAACATGATTCATTAGCAATGGTGATAAAGCTCTGTAAAATGGGTGGCTGTAGGAAAAGAAGAAGAGCACATTGCTGGAGGGCAGGGTGGGGGGGATACACTCAATCAAGTCACAGCCCTGAGTTTGCAAAACCTGAGTAGGGCTGTTGATGACAGGATCTCTTGGGAGGTTTCTCATTCGAAGGGTTGCCATAAGTGACTTGATGGCCATTAACAACAACAACAACAACAAAGTGGCAGAAATATGAAAGAAGACGAAAAATATCCTGGAGTGGGCAAGGGAGAGTGACCCTTAACTGTTTTGCTTTGCTTCAATAGGTTAGATATATATATAAACCACTCCCAAAACTTCTATTTTTGTTTTTTACACTACCTCTAGAACCCCCTACAACATACTTTAACAACTGGAAAAAACTGTTCTATACTTTCATCTTCAACAATAAAAAACCAAGATTCCCAAAAAGTATAAAACTCCAATCAGGTGGTCTAGGTGTCCCAAATCTTCCACATTATTTTGTGGCTGCACAGCTTGTGCATTTGGTCCAGATATTCAAGAGAAACTCCCAAACCAACTGGATTGAAGCTGAACTAAACCAAGGCAACCCAAAACACATGGAAACATATTTTTCTAACCTTTCCCACTCTCAGATTAATAAATTGGACAACCCCTTTTTACAAACATCTTTACGAATTTGGAAACAATGGAGCCATAAAATGATACCACAAGTCTCACCTGTCCGCCCTTTTCTGACACATCCGGAATTTTATGACCTGGTCAAATACAAATCCTACTTGGATTAGAACAGAAAGGGGATATATACGATATCTGACCTTTATAACAAAAACGTTCCTAAAACTAAAGAGGAGCTAATAAGAGACCTATACCCTATTCAACCCACCTGGCTACAACATATCCAAATTGTGCACTTCCTGTCTCATATTCAACGTCAGGGATTTGTACCCAGACCTCTAACAAAATTTGAATATTTATGTGTATCCTCTACCAACCAAGTCAAAAGCCACATGGCAACTATATATAACTTCATGATGGAAACTACCATGATTGAAACTTCACGTTTTAAATTAGCTTGGGAAGCAGATATTGCACACCCCTTAAGCGATCTGGACTGGTCGAACATCTGGAAATCCCCAACATTTCAGAAAAGCCCAGTCATAATACAAGAAAACATACTTAAGGTGGTGTACAAATGGTATCTGACACCCCACAAACTTACTCAAATCACCAAAAACAATAACCCCACCTTTTGGAGACGATGCAAAGAAAAAGGTACATATCTCCACATGTGGTTTCATGGTTTCATTGCCCTGTAGTTCAAAAATTTTGGTCTGGGGTACTCACACTGATCTCACAAATTACGAAACAAACCATTACCGTGACTCCCAGCCTGGTACTCCTCTCTTGTTTCACTGATCAAAACACCACAAACATAGAGACTTGATACGATTTTTATTAGCAATAACAAGACTGGAAATTGCGCAAAATTGGAAAACAGGCAAATTTACAATGGAAAAATGGTGGAATCGATTTTGGAACATTTGGCTAATGGAAAAACTTAAGGAACAAATTAGAGCATCCCAAGGCAGTCTTGCAAAAACAACCTTTGCAGAAAAATGGTTCCTAATGATTGAATATATAAATCACAACCTGGTTCATCAAACCCCACCCGCCACCCATGGAAAACTGTGGAATGATATTCTGGAGAATTAAGATGTTAACTCCTGTACTGTATCATATAAACGCACTGTACAAAGTTCAGCACAACCAAATCGAATCATATATTAAGAAACTGCATACCAAACATATATAACAGCATAATTTTTCCTTTTAATATTTATCCTTGTTTGTTTGGGTTGTTGTAGTTATTTATTTTTTTCTTATCACCATATATGTTGACAATATTATTGTTACTTGTCATTTTGTGGAGACTGTCAACCACAAAATGGAATTGTTATGTATTTTATTACTATAAACGAATAAAAAGAAATGATACCCCCCCCAAAAAGAAATATATATAAACCACCTTCCCCATTTCACCACTCAAGAGTGACCACAGCATGTGATTTCTGACGCATGCCCTGCTATCCTTAGGAGCATTTTAAAGGAAGCTGATGTGCATGTGACATTTACAGTGGGAAACTCCAGACAATTAAAAACACACATCAGGAAAGCTATTGACTCTGCAAATTAGCAAGCACAAATGTTAAGACTGACCCTGGGGAGGAAGGGATCCTTCAGGTTTAAGTTTCACACAAGATTTGGTTGAGGATTGGGTTGGCCAGGGTGGATGGGGGAAGAAAAGTCGGAGGGGGGGACAGGGTGAATGGGACCAAGCTAAGGGAAAGGGGATTTCTAGGGACAGGAGGGGAATAAATAGTGGCTGGAGTGTGCCTACAAAAACAGTGATGGGCTGGGACTGAGGAGTAAGTCCCAGCCAGGCAGAGTGAGTGATAAAAAGCCTTTAGGGGTTGGACTCTACAGACTATCTAGTCTTTCAAACAAACCAAAACAAAATCTTGTAGGTTTATAAGGTTTATGCTGAAAACCTTGTAGTGGACTCCGTGAGCGAGGGTTCCTACCACATCCTGTGGGTGCATAGAAAGAAGCACCAGCCAAAGAGAAAGGAAGGTGACAGCCCACTATGATACCCTCCACCCTTTTCTTGCAAGTGTATGTTTGAAAGTGAGGGAGGGGGAGAGAGAGAGAGAGAAGGAGCATTACCTAACACCAACATGAGTTGCTCACGTAACCTGGGCCTAATCCACACTACACAAATAATCCAATTTGAAACAGGATTATTTGCCATTGCTCCCTCCTATTGAATCCTCGGATTTGTAGTTTTACAAGGTCTTTAGCCTTCTCTGCCAAAGAGTGCTGGTACCTCACCAAACTACAATCCAAAGATTCCATAGGAAGGAACCATGACAAATAATCCTGTTGCAAACTGGATTATTTGTGTAGTGTGGAAGCACCCCCAGAAACGGTGGCAAAATGTAGTTTATGTATCCTTTTAGCATAACCTTCTCCAACCTGATGCCTTTTACAATTCCTGTCATCCCCAGGCAGCACAAAAACTACATGATGGATGTTGTAGACTGACACATCTAGGGAGCACCAGGTTGGTGAAGGCTAGTTTAGAACATAAGAAGTACTCTGCTAGATCAGACCAAAGGCCTACGTAGTCCAGCATTCTGTTTCCACTATGACCAACCAAATACTGATTTGAAGTCAACAAGCAGTGCGTGAGTCCAATAACAAACCTGCACACAAACCCATTCCACAGCTGGAATACCTCCCTTAGATTTGATATTACAGTGTTGAACTGGCACTTGGGAGATCCAGGTTCAAGTCTCCTCTTGGCTAAGTGGGCTAGTCACTTTCTTTTAGCCAGACCTACCTCACAGGGTTGGTGTGAAGAGAAAATGGGGAGCAGCAGAGTCACATAAGGTGCTTTGAGCTCATTAGAAGAAAGCAAAGAGGGAAATGTAACTAATAAATATCTGTATCAAATGACCCAATTGTTTGATATCCCCAAGGGCACCTTAAAAAATTCCCTTTGCCCATCTCATTTCAGATATTGAAAAGAAGAGTAGGAACAGAACATGGGGAGCAAGGATATACATAGACTATTTTTTCTCCCCCTGCTGCAGCAGTGGTAAATAGTAGGACCACACTCGGATAATGTGTTTTGTTTTTGTTGGCATCATACCTGGAAAAGGAGAGGAAGATTCCAAAGGATGGCCACTTTTGGATGTTTGTCTAGAGGAGAGAAATACACAACAGCCACCATTATTACAAGCCTCCTTCTTAACAAATAGCAAAGAAAAGCTGCAAACAGCTTGGGAGACTGTTTTCTGTAAATGCTTTTCATGCAAAAACTGATCACCTAGATTTATTCTCAAGCAGGCCCTGGGAAAGTTACTTTTTTGAACTTCAGCTCCGGGGGTGGGGGGGACTATCTGCCTGCCATGCAAACATTGGTCACTCTGATTTACTCTGAAGCAGAGCTCAGAAAAGGTACTTTTGGAGGAGGGGGCTGATTCTCAGTTGTCATGATGCCTGGGGGATTTTATGTGCTGTAATCTGGGGAAAACCAAACCCAAACCTTTCCTAAAACTCTGCCCTGAAGTGGCTCTTTATTTTCCCCGTTTGAAGAGGTCTGGGAATTATGCTCTGTGATGCAGAACAGGCATAGATCATACCAGATTAATGGCAATAATTAGGTCTGTAATGGAGGATTTCTACTTGAATTGGTTTTCATGATTGTATGGCTTTCCACAAGAATTTCTCCATGCTGTTTCTAATGCCTTGGCTAACAAGACATTTGAAAGGGGGGTTGGAGGTTGGTAGATGAGGGCTCCACCATTTCCTTCCAAAGTTGCTCATGTGATTGCAGCTGCCTCTCCTTCCTCTATACAACCCTCTTGCCTCTGGGTTGGCAGCTGGAATTCTGTAAGCGGCCAGTTGCTGATACTTGCCATGGAGTGAAAGCAGCATAGGAAACTCAGACATCCAAAACAGCACTTTGATTTGTGCTTGGTGTAGGAACACAATGCAAACACCCAAGCCCAACACCTGGTTTTTAAGCTTCCCACTCCAGATCATCTTGCCCAGGTCCTTTAAAATCCTTTAATAGTATTTACATGTAATTTATTACAATTAAATTTATTAAATTTCTTTTTCAAATCTACAACAGACATAATAAAGCCCAGAATTGCCTACATACACGCACACATGTACACACACACTTATTTTCTCAGTCAAAGCGGCATCTCTCTCATAGCTAATTTTGTACCTGAACTTTCCTTATGCACTTTGTGAAATAATAATATGTAAGAGCATGTACAGAGAGCTTTATTTATCACTGAATGATGGTGCCACTGGGGCTTCCAGAGCAGAGAGGTTATTTACTACCAGGTAAATGTCACCTTGAGTTCTTGTAATTTGAAATCTGCAGTTCTTCCAACAGCTCTAACAGGAACCCAGATAAAATAATAGCACAGTTTGTTGGCTGTTACTGTGTTTCAGTTGAGAAGTGCTGGGGTCCAAATCTGATCCTTATTTCCCATTGAGTTTCTGAGCAGAAGGCTTGCCATTGTGTGTTCAGAAACATGCTGTTAGTATGATCATTACATCCTAAAATGAAGCCTTTCCATTAAAAACTTGTTTGCGGGCTGAGCTTTGACTCAAGTTGATCCCTGTAGAAACAAGTGAGAGTAGAAGACAGTACTCACCTCTGTCCATTGTTTTTCACTCAGTTGTTACAGAAACCAGAAAGGAAATGCAAGCTCTAAGAAGCAAGCTTGCGAAGAGGGATTAGAATGCTCTTGTCTCAAGAGCAATGTATGAGGAACTTCCCTTTTATACTCAGCAGGCAGTGCATTCATGGTAATTTTTCATATTCAGCAGGATGCACATATGTGGTGTTCAGAGGTTGAGAATTAGCCACCTCTTTTCCACCTGTGAACTAACAACAGATTTGTGGAAGGGTGTAAATATACTCAGGTGTTTCCTGCTGCCTTAGGAGAAACATAGCTGGGGGATCAGTTTGCTAAGAAAGAATCAGTGTGTGATGCCTCCAAAGAAAGTCTTCACAAATGGGAGATTTTTGAAAGAACTGATAAGTGTAAGACTAAAGGTGAAACTAAGAAGTAATGTCATTGGACTCCCAGAATCCCTCAGCCAAGATGGTCAGTTTCCAAGCTTTGGAGGGATCAGGTGGCCTTGGCCATGGGAAAGTGACTTAGGTAGACCACCTGGTCTAGTCTTACCTTTTATGACTGGCTTTACCTTTCTAGGGTCTCAGGACTTTATCAGACACACTAAATACAGCATCATAGCAATGCCACATAAACGCGAATAGGTGCGCATATCAGATGACGTCACCCTTTCGCATTTATGTCCTGGCCAAAACCCGTACCTTTTTATTGACGGCTAAAGCCATCAATAGATCCCTGGTGGTGCTTTAGTGCCGGCATTACTGGTGTGTGAAACCTTGTGCCATTGTACTCACGTGAATGTAGTGTCAATGGCCGGTCTGACGTGAACACTTCCAGGTAAGTCATGCACTTTTTATGACCCTCCCCGGGTTACTTGGGACTTTTAAAATGTGTTCCTCTGCTTTTTAGAACTTTAACTTCTTTTGGTTTTTTTTTTGAATTTCCTGAATGAGCATCTTCTCATGAGAATCTGCAGGATTTTGAATGAGGAAGTGAATGGAGCTCCTTTCACTTCCTCTTCATTGCTGGGGAAGCCAGGAGACAAAGGTAAGTCTGGTGGGAGGTGTTCTTTTGCTGGCATAAAATTTGATTTTTTTTTATGCCAGCAAAAGAACGTTTTAAAGGGCTTGTTTGATAAAGTTCTAAGACAGAATGATTTTTCACATCATCTGATACCTGCTCCTTTTTTTAATAGGATGGAGATGAAGATTTTAAGATGGGACCTTCAAAGCATGTAGGTTAACCACTTGTGCATTGTGTGAAGACACACCCAACTAAAGGTGGTGGCAGGTTTGGGTGTGCAACGCCAGTACCCTGGTGAGATCAAACTCCTTTACCCAAAAAGGCTCTGATGCTGAATATCCAGTTCAAAAAAGGGGGAAGTTTATTTTAAAGAACAAAAGAAAAGGGCTTTCTCCTCCCCAGCTCTAAAAGGCTTGAAATGAAAGGTACTTTACAGTTGGAGTTTCAGCTGTTTTCAGGGTGAGATCTCTCTGGGTTTGATCTCCTCACTCAATGGAGCTGTTGTAGGGTCTTTAAGCTTCTGATTCCTCTGACTTTTGTAACTAATTTGGCTAATGATTGTTGGTAACTAATTTGGCTGATGGTGGTAACTAATTTGGCTGATGGTGTAAGAAATGCCCTTCCCGGCTGTCTGGGCCTGTTTGCCACCAAAACTGCTCTCTGCAAGCTCACAGCAAAGACTGCCCAAAGGAACTAAAAGGCTTCTAGGTAAAACAGAGCTTGCTGGGAAGGAACAAACCAAAACCTAGAAAAATGCAGGGGAATTCTTAGCTCCTCCCACAAGTCTAATACAATGGAGTATTCCTATACTCAGACATGCTAAGGCCTAGAAAAGAAAACAAAGGAAAATGCAGGGGAGATTTAAACAGTCCTGGCTGGACATCACACATTGCTTAAAAAGAAGTATGTGTGTCCTGTTTATAAACTGATTCATTCTTTCTTTCTTTAAATATTTTTATCCTGCCCAATATTTAAAGAACTCAGTGTACAATAAAATCAACTTGACCAACTTAAAACAACGTAAAAAATAAGTAAAATGTGTTTAAAATGCTGAAATCATACTCAACAATTGAACAAGTTTAAAAAGACAGATTTAAACCAGTTAAAGTAGTTTAAAATGAATCAGACCCATGGACATGCATGGATTTGTGGGTTTGGTAAATAACCATGTTTTTACTTGATGCTGGTATGACATCAACATTGGCGCCAACAACAACAACAATAATTAATAATAATAATAACTAATGATGATGATGATAACAACAACAATAATAATAACTAATGATGATGATGATGATGATAACAACAACAACAATAACAACAACAACAAAGGATTTATTTGTATCCCAGGGCAGCAACATCATATAAAACAACAATCCAAGAAAATGCTAAAAACAACACAAATGTTAAAACAACACATACGTTAAAACATTACATCATTAAAACATCTCTACAGTAGTGAATCAGTTAAGTTTTAAAGATAAAATAAAAGGCATAAAATGGGGAATAAAAGTGACAAGGTGGAGAGCATCAAGGTAATGGCTTGGCATCCAACCTAATTTGGAAAGACCTGCTGGAAGAGATCCATCTTAACAGCTTTCTTAAAAGCACCCAAAACATCAAGGTGCCAGATCCCCTCTGGCAAGCCATTCCACAGTCTGGGAGCAGTGGTGAAGAAGGTCCTCTGGGTGACTGTAGACAGCCTAGTTCTCATCACCTGAAGTAAATTTCCCCCAGAGGACTGAAGGGTACAGGGCAGATTGTGCTGGAGAAGATGATCCAGTAGGTAGCCTGGTCCCAAGCCATAGAGGGCTTTAAAGGTAATGACCAACACTTTATACCTTACCTGGAAACTTATTGGCAGCCAGTGAAGAGATTTTAATATCGGTGTAATATGGTCACCCCTGGATGTTCCAGTGATGTTCCATATTTTTAACCAATTGAAGTTTCCGGAGGAGGCACAAAGGTATCCCCATGTAGAGTGCATTACAGAAGTCAAGCCTTGAAGTCACCAGCAGCACGTGTACTACCATCTTTAGATCTTCCAATTCCAGGAAGGGGCGCAGCTGACGTATCAGCCAAAGCTGATAGTAAGCACTCTTGGCTGTTGCATCCACCTGTGCTCTCATCTGGCGCGATGGATCCAAGGGCACTCCCAAGCTGCGAATGCAGTCTTTCAGGGGGAGTGTAACCCCATCCAGAACCGGTTGACACACCTCCAAACTCAGTTTGGGAGATCTATCAGTAAGTACCTCCATCTTCTCTGGATTCAGCTTCAGTTTGTTTTTCCTCATCCAGCCCATTACTGCCCCAAGGCATACATCCAGTGAAGACATGGCATCCTTAGTTGCAGCTGTTGCCGGACACGAGAAATATATTTGAGTGTCATCAGTGTACTGATAACACCCTGCCCCATGCCTCCAGATGATCTCTCCTAGCGGTTTCATGTAAATATTAAACAGCATTGGGAATAGCATGGCATCTTGTGAGACGCCGCACGTAAGCTCCCTCCTAGAGGAGCAGCTATTCCCAAGCATCACCATCTGGAATCTACCTGAGAGATAGGACTGGGACCACTGAAGTGCAGTGCTCCCGATGCCCAACTCCCTCAGGCATTCCAGAAGGATACCATGGTTGATGGTATTGAAAGCTGCTGAGAGGTCCAGAAACACCAACAGGGACACACTCCCCCTGTCGATACTCAGGTAAAGATCATCCACTAAGATGACCATAGCAGTGTCCACTCTATACCCTGCCCTGAAGCCAGTTTGAAATGGGTCCAGATAATCACTATCATCCAAGACTGTCTGATTCCTGCTTTGGGCAGAGATAGGAGAGTTAATACAAAAGGGTTAATGTGCTGAATTAGTTGTTAGTATGCTAAAAATCAATTTGGTTACCTTTACATTGAGAGGTGGATTTTTTAAACTAGTTAATTTAAAAAGGGTATTTAAATTTACATTAGAGTGTTAGTGACCCTAATAAATCCCCACCCCCAGAAACCCTAAAATTGGCTTATTAATAATTTGGCTTATTAATGTGGCCTTCCATGGGGAAGAGCAGTGAAGTGTCAGAGACTTGCTATGGATCCCCAGAGAGACACATACATATTTCCCAGGAAGAGCTATTCACAAATTCGAAAATTATGAGGAAACATCAAGAGGTCAAAGGGACACAGTCTCGACTATACACATAAGTGGTAGACAATAGATGGATGGAGCAATCCTTTGTGTGCTGGTTTTGAACTTCCCTTCCTTAATCACCCAACCTTAAGAGGAGGTGAAAAAAAACTGCAAAAAATTGAAGAGACCTAGCTTCCTGGATAATGTAAAAAATAAATAAATTGCCAACTGAGTAATGTAAATATTATTGCATCTTTGGCACTGTGGTTCATTTAATTAATTAATCATTAATATCTTGATGCTGGAAAAAGGTTTAAGCTGAAACTCCAACTTAAACTCAATTGTTTTAGTTAAAAATAAAAGTAATTAACTTGTTCCTTTTAGTTAGGAAAGCTTTAGCTTAATTCATAACTTTATTTTGATTAGTTAGTTCCTATTACAGATTTCTGGGCCTGAATCCTGTGGGTGGCTCCAACTAGAATAAGCACATTGAGTCAGTGGCATTTATATAAGCGTTGTTTAGGGTTGTCCAACTGAAAACTGGAGACGGCTCCTGTACCTTTAATGGTTGTGTCATAGAGAGAATTTCAGCAGGTGTTGCTTGTTGCACAGTCATTTTGGTGTCAACCCGCCTCTGATGGTGTCACCCTGTGTGGTCCACAGCCCCTGCACCCCTAGTGAGGCCACTGTTTCTTCCCCTTTGCTCCCCGCAACCATTCAAAATGCTCCCTCTCACTAACATTTTTGGGAAAGAAAAGAGGTTCTTTGGGCTTTCCAATAAGACAAACACCTGCTGGAGTATAGCAAGTAATTTGCTTTTAAAGAGACAGATGAGAACTGGTTCTTATAGTCAGCACTTTGGTGTCTGTTTGACTAAAACCTCTTTAAAAACTAAAGAAAATGGCTGTGTTGACAACAGAATCATGGCAATGATCCCCACTATGGTGGAACTGTTAGGTTAATTAAAGCCCTCCTGGATGCAAAGTATGTTTTTTTCCAAAATGTAAAAATATTTCCAATGTGCAACAGTAGCCAACTACTGTTCACTCCCTACAGAAATACTTAAAAATAATCGTATTAAAATTTTCCTTTAGAAATGTTTCCATTATCTTCCAAATATATTATGACAATTAGCTTGTCTAGATGAGAGGATATACTGCTGATTCCTGCGCATTAACGCAAAATCGCAGCAGCATTCTTTTGTCTCTGTGGTTCTTTGGCAAAATCGCTGGTATGTGAAGCTATTTGTTTTTGAAGTTCACACACAGCCATGCCTGAGAATCAAGATGGTGGCCGTGAGTGAAACACTCATGTTATTATTATTCTCTACAAGTTGTTACCACTGCACAGGGTTTTTTAAATTGTAAATCTAAGGTGCACAAGTGTGACCTTCCACTTAAAAAGGCTGTTTGGTCACCTCAGCGCAGTGAAAAAGCAAATGATCGGAAACACGATACTCCAAAATGGCACTTCTAGCCACTTCATTGCTAGCAAGCCCGTCCCCATGCATGTCCAACCAATCAGCTTTCCAATTCTGCTCTGTGCAGCAATGTGAATCGGTTGTCCAAATGAGCAGTAATGCACTTTTCTGTGTATTTTTTTTTTGAAAAACCTTGGAAAAAGTCACAAAGGCTCCCCCACCCTGCAGTTTTTGGAGTTTTTGATCCCCCTCCTTCCAAATATGGCAAATCACCATGGGATCTTGTTGAGACAAAAGGTATTCTCCTTGAATTCTATGCAGAGATTTTTCACTATTTAGACAACCCCTCTTTCTTCCCCCCCCCCCAATCCAACCACTTAGTTAGGAAGCCTAAATATGTACCAGTGTCAAACACTGCATCTGCTATCCAGATGGATGTGGTGGCCAAGAGTTCTTACTATCAGCTTTGGCTGTTATGCCAACTGCACCCTTCCTAGAGCTGGAGGATCTAAAGATGGTAGCGTATGTGCTGGTAACCTCAAGGCTGGACTTCTGCAATGCACTGTACATTGGGCTAACTCAAGGCTAATCTTGCTAATCTAACTAAATGTTAATTTTTCTGATAATGTTATAGATTACGCTGTATCTATCAGTCTTTTTATAGCAAGACCTTTAAAAGTTTTTCACAATGTTGCTATGTCTAATCTTGCAATACTTAAAAAAAATGCTTGAGACCTTTGGCAATTATTTACAGTATTTTCATTTTCATATATGGATATTAACAGTAAAGCTCCCCTATAGTATATTTTCTGGCCTAACATTTTTCTTATCCAATTTATATTTTCTCTGCAAAACTATTTTTGCATAGGTTAGCCATATATGTAGCTGAATTTCTATTTTACAACAACCTCTCCAGCACAGCATTGACACATCTTAATTAATTTTATGTAGTTTAATGCAACAGTAATACAATTTATGTACACATTTTAATACATTTTATTTGATATTAAGAAATTAATTGAATCAAGGAATGACTTGTGAAGAGTGAAAATGTATGTTATGTTATGTTATGTTATGTTATGTTATGGAGACAGTCCAGTCTGTAAGCTGATTTGGTGAACTGAGTAAGTTTCCACTGGCTAATCCTATTTTTCATTTTATTTTAAAAAGCAATGATAATTTCTGAGTCCCTCTGTGCTTGGTTTCTTATTCAATAGACTTGATTGGAAATGAATGGTCACAGATTTAGTTCTTTGACTTCGCTTTAAAGGTTGTTCTTATCCATGTTCTGGACTACTTGGCAAAGTCACTGACTTGGATTTTAAGGAGTTTAAAGGAAGTTCTGGGGAACTGAGGCTGATCTTTTCTATAGGTTCCTAGGCCATGATTTGCATGTATCCTAGACACAAGACTGGTATGGGGAACCTTTGGCCTATGGGCATAATATGGCCTACAGAAGATCTCTATCCTGCCAGCTTCCTCCTGGTGTTATTTCTAGTTGGTGACCCTCAAAAAGACTTTCCCCTCCTCCCTCTCAGGATGCAGTGCCTTTTAAAAAGCTGGGATTGGCAGCTTTTTAATACCTAATTGCATCTTGGAGAGGGCACATGGGGAGGGGAAGAGCTTCTGGGGCAGGAAGAGTAGCTCCTTAATGCTGTCACCCCCCCAAAAAAAAGTTCACCCCACCCTCACTTCAGAATGGGAAGCATTGAGGGGGATCACTTCTGTGGAAAGAATAAATCACCCCTCCTCAATACCATGGCTCCCCCATCACTCTTCCTCTGCTTCAATGCAGCTTTTAAAAAGCTGAACTGTGATGCGGGAGATGCAATCTGTGTGTATGTGTGTCTGAGTGAATAGGGTCTGGCCCATTACATCAGGGATGCATACTAGTAGTGGGCACTGCTGACAAACAGCTCCTAATGTTGTCTGAAACCCTTTGCTCCTTGGCCTACAAAGTTTCTCTTTACGAAATACAGCGGCAGCCTGTCTTCAAAGAATATTGACAAAACACATCTTGAAGCTTGTCCTGCCTTGTAGGATTGAAGGTGCAGCCTCCTGTTTTACAAAAGGTAAGCACCAGCACTTTGAACTGGCCTCAGAAATATAAGAGGAGCCCATGAAACTGTTTAAATCTTAGTGGGATGTGTTTTCTAAGTTTGGTTTAGTTAACAGCCTCAAAACCATATTTTGAACTAAGTGAAGTTTCTGGGAGGTCCTCAAAAGGGCCCCATATTTAAAACATTGTGTAATATAATCTGGAAGCTACTGGAGCAAGGAAAATAGTGGCAAGAGACAGCTATAGGAGGTATATGAGCAGAACCTTCCTCCCCAATCCATGCAAAAAAATACACTATTGGCTTATCTAGACAGGCAATTTACCCTGTCTTGCCCCTATTTTAGAGTCCTTCAGTCCTGATGACACAGGGCTTTGTCCCCGTTCTGCCCCCAGGCTGTCCTCACCACCACTGCAGCAGATACAGGGCTAAGGTGGGGCAGGCCCCTTTACTACGTTTAAAAATAAATAAATATCTGTTTCATCCATTCCTGCTGTCCCGGCAGCCTGGCCCCTCACTGCAGCTGCCAGTCTGCCTTACTCTCTCTAAAGCAGGAAGAAGTCCTGCAGCATGTGAGGAAGGCTGGTCACATGCAGGGGGCCTTGTTCACATGTTGCAAGCTGGCTTCCTTGTTTCCGAGAATGCCAGGGAGATGGCAGCGGCAGCAGCTGGAGTGATGGACTGGTGTGCCTGTCTGGACTCTGGCTTGTTTAATGGAGGCAATGAGTGAGGAATGGGCCTGATCTGCAGCCATGTTAAGCTGGCTGAGAGACAGCATATCCTGGCTCTTGTAGATGAGCCCTACATACCATGACATCTGCTTATACATTCAGTGTAACAACAACAACAACCACAATGGTGATGATGTTTATTCATTTATAATGCCCTTTCCACCAAAGGGTAGAACATCAAACATAGGAGATTATCAGATGCATAAAAAACAGCATTATAACGACACCATGAGATAGCAAAAGGGCTTCCTTATCAGATGACGTCATGCCCCTGCGTTATGCAAGGTTTCTGCTGTCGTTATGAGGGACTTCTTTTTCTATTGTCAGGGAGAAGCCAAAAATTGATCTCCCGTAGCATTTGTGTTCCAGATTTTCATGTGTACGAGAAGGTGCCCTGTTCTGCTGGCATGATTCCAGCATCAATTGGCGGTCCCACCAGAACACTTCCAGGTGTGAACGGGAAAACTAGCTACCGTACATTCTTTTTATGAACCTCCCTGACTTGTTTGCAAGTTTCTAAATGTGTATCTGTACTTTTCTGAACATTTTCTTTTTAGTTTTGGGGCTTTTTAGCGTGCTTACATCTTCTTGCGAGATGCGCTGAAATCTCATTCACAGAGAAATGTGGAAATGGCACAAGTGCTTGTATTGCTCATATAACTCCCCCCCCCAACGTCCCACCAGCCACCCTAACACCTTAATCTGGTGAATCAAAGAGGAAAGTCTTCAACCCCTTATAAAAACAGGTGAGATCCTCCTCTAGCCAGAGGTCCAAAGGAAGACCATTCCACAGATCCGGAGCCAAGTCTTGAAAGGCTTGCAACTTTGACAGAGCGGTGTGCATCAGTGGAATAGACAATAATCCTTCACCTCTAGATCTTAAATTCCTAGATGGTGCATACCATACTAGCTGACTTACCAGGTACGGGGGGAGATTAGAGCTCACCACCATAAATATAAGAGCCAAAAGTTTAAAACAGGCCCTGACCCAAACTGGTAGCCAGTGGAGGGATCTACAGGGGAAAGAAATGTGAATATTTAGGGAGATATTTAAAACAACCTGGACCAAACTCTGAAATAAGGCCAGAGGAAGAAGAAAGCAAGAAGGGAAAGCCACCAGTAGGCTATTACAGTAAGCCAGGCATGACATAACCAAAGCCTGGACAAGCAGATGGGGCATCTCAATGGTCAAGAACCTATGGATCTGATGGATGTTCAAAAGATGGAAATTACATGCCTTTGCTGTTTCCCTGATAAAGGAGCTCAGGGACAAACACTCATCCATCATGACTCCGAGGTTCCTGACAACCAAAACAGGAATCACTGTGCAATCCTGCAAACACAGTGGAGGGCATGAAAGAGGAACTACTGGATGGTAAGGTTGAAACATCAAGATCTCTGTTTTCTCCATATTCAGCTTAAGACAGTGGGTTGTCATCCCCAAAGAAACACTCAACAAGCAGTCCATCATGTTTTTTTGTGGTATTTTTCTGGGCTGTGAGGCCGTATTCTGGAAGAGTTCATTTCTGATGTGTCATCTGCATCTGATGTTTCACCTGCTTCAGAGAAGATGTCAGCCACAGATGCAGGCGAAAAGTCAGGAATAAACACTTTCAGAACATGGCCTCACAGTCCAGAAAAAAAAACAAACCAAAAAACCTATGGATGCTGGCCGTGAAAGCCTTCGAGTTCATCATGGGCTTCCACACAAAGGCATCAGTTAATGTAAAACTGGAAAACCTGTGTGTCATCTACATAAATGTGATACTGAAAATCCAAATTTAAAATTTAAAAAATCCAGGAGGGTATATAATGAAAAAAGAAGAGGACCCAAAACTGATCTTTGTGGCACCAAGCCCATTCAGACCAGAGCTGGGCAGGAGATGTCATTCCAAAAAGTCACATTTCCAAATTATGGGCCAGACAGGTTGAACATTACCTGCATGGTCAGTTAAACCATATTAATAGCACCTTATTCTTTCAGGACTGAGGGCCAAAGTAGACAAGACACTAATGGCATGAATGCAATTAATGCACAGAGGTGGTTTTTTTTTTAATATGTCCAATAGCAGCCATTTGTTATCCTAGATTTGTTCAGAGGAGGTTTGCCTTTGCCTGCCTCTGAGGCTGAGAGGGTGTGACTTGCCCAAGGTCACCCAATGGGTTCCCATGGCTGAGCATGGATTTGAACCCTGGTCTCTACAGTTGTAGTCCAACATTCAAGACACTACACACTGGCTCTCTAATAGCAGCCACAGGGAAGCCTAAATAGTTTCATAACTGCAGGGAACGGAAAATGAATTCTTTCTGTTTCCACCACTGGTGGAAATAAGACAGGAACAGGCAATTATGGACTGTCAAGAAGTTGCTGGACTGAAGTGGAGAGCCATAACTTGCCAAGGACTACAACAGAAGCTTCTCCCTGGTGGCTTCAATGTCAGTGGAATGGTGAATCTGATCTGGGCTTTAGTGTGAATTTTAAAGGAGCTAGCCAAGGTTCCAAACCCTAGCCTCTAAATAGGTCCAGCTCCTTGGATAGGTTCTGTAAATTTCAGACTAAACCCCAAGGTAGATCCACTGTCCCAGTGACAGGGAAGCCAACAGCCACTACTGGCTTCTTGAAATGCAAATAGTAGCTTTGGAGAGGCATTTGCACCACTGAAATGCAAATAGTACCTTTGGAGAGGCATGCATGCATAGTTTATTAAAGTTAACATACCAGGACAAAATCAATCATATTATAGAGTTGTAGAAAAAGGTATTAAATTTGTGTGACTTTATGAGCTCCTGCTGGAGTGACACGTAAAGCTTTAATTTGCATGATTCATTCGCTCTGCACTTCTGTGGGCTACACTTGCCCTTTTCTGTATCAGTTACATATTTCAAGATCCATTCAATGGTTTAGCAGCTTGGTACTTAGCGCTGCTTTCTCTTTAACCACATAGCCATATCTTGCAGAAACAGGTGTACTCCTTATCTTCTGGAGATTTTTAAAAAAATGCTTAAAACCACTTCCAGGAAGTGGATTTAGAAAGCAAACATCAATTTTACACTTAGCGGGTAAGAACAGACAGTTCTAAAAATTTCTAGCCCACAAGCATTATACTGTACACTATCACATTATGCATCAGAGATCTTTACCATTTTTAATATATTTATATCAGGGCTGGGGAATGTATGGATCTCTAGATACTGTTAGACTGCAGCTCTCAGCATCTCTTCGTATTGGCTCAGTGGGCTAGAACATCTGGAGTGTGCATGTTCCCAACCCTGTGATTTAGATTTACAAGGCTCTGAAGTTAGTTGAATGTAGGTACCAATAAGATCAATGGGATCAATTTATCAGGATTTAAAGTTCAATTGATTTTAAGGGGAAGTTGATTTCAATTAACTTAGGAGATTATCAGATGCTCTAAATATGGTGTGATAACAACACCAGGTGAGCGCTAAAGAGCTTGCATTTCAGATGACGTTGTTCCTGTGTCGTTATGCTCCCGTTCAACTGTTGTTACGCCGGTGCTTCTTTTTATTGACAGGCTAAGATGGCAATGAATCCCCCATTACATTTCTGTAACAGAATGACCTGTGATTGAAATGGTGGCCCATTATGCTGGCGCAATCCCAGCATCACTGGGAGGTCCGTGCCAGAACACTTCTGGGTGAGATTGGGACATCGAGGTAAGTGACACACTTTTTTTGTACCCTCCCTGGGTTACTTGTAATGATTTAAGTGTGTTTTTGTGCTTGTTGTTACTTTTACTGCTTTTTTATTTTATTTTTGTTTTTGAATTTCCCACTCTTGTCTTCTCACGAGGGCAGCCAGGATTTCAAGCTCTATTCACTCCTGGGCTGCTCTGCTGAGGGAACAAGGTGTGGAAAATATAGGTCTGGAAACTTTTTATTTTGGGGCATTACAGGGATGGGAGAGGAGCGGGAGAGGAGATTTTGAGACGGGAATGCTTTTTTTGTTCCTGTCTGAAAATCTCCTTAGTCTGGATCCAGCTCATTGATTTTATAAAGTAAATTTAGACCATGGTTTGGGAATTTATGGCACCTGCAGAGATGTACTTGAAGGACTCATCTTATTATCCCAGTCATTGCTTATGCTGGCAAGGGGCTGAAGGGAGTTGAAGTCCAGCAACATCTGGAGTCTCTTCAGTTTAGACTGAGAAAGAGTCAGTACAGTCTAGTGGGTAAAACATGGCTTTGGATGTGAGAAAGCTGTAATCAAGTTCAGCTTCTGCTAAAGACTGATTGTACCTCACTGGGGAACCATGGAAAGTAGATGGGATATATGCTATCATGGCCAAATGGACAGAGTCCTTTCTGTATGGTGATGACCATAGATACCATGAGTGTTATATATATAACTTATCTCTCTGCTCATGGAAAGCCTGTGTCTTTGGACTTTATCAGATGCATTAAATATGGCGTCATAACACCACATAAATGTGAAAGGGCACACAAATCAGACAATGTCGCCCATTTGCATTTGTCTCATCAAAATCCAGTATTTTTTTATTGATGGCATAAACGATCAATAGATCCCCTGTGGCGCTTTTGTGCTGGCATTGCTGGCGTGTGAAACCTCGGGACATTTAATGTACGTGAATGCAGCGTCAATGGCTGGTCAGGTGTGAACATTTCCAGGTGAGACTGCGCCATCCAGGTAAGTGACACACTTTTTAAAACCTTCCCTGGTTTACTTGGAAGTTGTGTGCATGTGCTTTTTGTTACTTTTTGTGTTTTAATTTTTATTTTATTTTTGAATTTTCCACATGATGAAGTCTCACGGGATTTCAAAGGAGGAAGTGAACAGGGCTTTGTTCACTTCCTCTTTATTGCCGGGGAAGCCTTCTGCCAGGAGAAAAGGTAAGTGTGGTGGTGGGTGTTCTTTTGCCAGCATAAAAATGGATTTTTTTTAATGTCGGCAAAAGAACGTTTAAAGGGTTTATCATCTGATAAAGTCTTTTGTCTCTGAAGTAGTTTAAATCCATTCCCTGGAATTGGGAAGAACTACTGTATATACTCAAGTATAAAAATTTTAGTCAACAATTGACCCCCAAACCCTGGGTGAACTTATCCATGGGCCAATGTACGTACTGTACCTTATTTCTTATATATATAAAAAGAACCATCCCCTTCTCTGAGTAGAGTGGCAAAAGGTGAGAGCTTAGTCCATCCTGGGAGAACCTAAAGGAAGCACCAATCCACACTACCCTCTCTGCTGCGGCACCACTTCTGGCCTTTTTGAATGCCTGGGTTGGAAAATGGTGGTGGCAGCTCTTTGGCTCTTCCCCTCAAAGAAGCACCAAGAGAGTAGAGGGGGTCAGTTCTTCTTTTAGGTTCTACTGTGATGCACTAAGCTCTTGCCTTTCACCACTCTAGTCAGACAAGTGAATGGTTCCTTTTTTGATAAGACTTAATAATGGACTTTAACTTTTATCAAAAAAGGAACCATCCCCTTCTTTGAGTAGAGTGGCGAAAGATCTTTTTGAATGCCTGGGTGGGAAAATGGCAGTGGCAGCAGCCAGGGGTAGCTGTCCCCCTGACGCGTATGACCCACGGTCATGGGTCATCTCAAAATCTATAGTTTGGCCCCCAAACCAGCCCTCAATGTATACATGAGGTTAACTTATACACAAGTATATACAGTATATTGCTGTTAGTAATCACTGTTCTTAACATTCATTTTTCAGTTCATAAGAATACACACAGCAGTCGCTATCTTCACAGGGCTGTTGTGAATGCAATTGCGTTGAATCCTGAACTGACAGATTTAGTGAGTGTTAATGTAAATGATGGATTTCAGATTGATTTCAAAGTACAATACCGAATGCTGGAAAAATGTTTTGTCAATATTGATCAATAGATTTCCCTCTGTGCAGCAGGGCTTCTTTTGCTTCAGCAGCTGTGGACACACAGACAAATTCAACAAGTAAAATATGCCCCTTATTTAAGTTTGTATGAAAGGAAATGCTTTCACTATTTCTTCCTCTCATGCATCACCTGCAAGAAATTATGCCTTTTAACCCTACTCGTCAGAACTCTATAATATTTTCTGGGGATCAATACTTGCTTGTTTCTGCTCACTTTCTTCACAAGGAGAACTGGAGAGTGGGACCCCCAGTGACTTTCACAGCTACATGTCAACACATGCCTCCTATGTCCATGCCTTCCTCAACTTTCTGAGTTTGTTCACCACATAAGACATGATAAAACTATAAAAAAATGCCACCCTTTTCAAAATTCCCTCTGATGACTAACACATCCATTAATTAGATCAGGTCTTGGAAATGCTGGTTTTTTGGATTGGAATTCTGCAAGCATGGGAGTGGGATTCTGTGAGCTGTAGCCCAAAAAGTAAGATTTTGAAGCTTTGAATTAGATGTAACAGCTTTCTCAATGGCAGAAGTAGTCATTACAGTGGGTCTTTGGTATCCACTGTGGTTTGATTCCTCCCGTGGATACCAAAATCCGTGGATGCTCAAGTCCCATTTTATATAATGGCATAGTAAAATGGTGTCCCTTATATAAAATGGCAAAATCAAGCTTTGCTTTTTGGATTTTTTAAAAAAAACTATTTTCAAGCTGTTGGTGGTTGAATCCGTGGATGCAGAATCCGTGGATATGGAAGGCTGACTGTACAACCCAAACTGGGATATGGGCTGGCCCTACCATTGGACAAAATGAGGCAACTGCCTCAAGGCATCAGCTTGCTGGGTGGTGGTAGCAGTAGTCCCTTGGCTTTTCTTCCTGAGCCCCCTGTTTGTTGCCCTTTGTTGGAGAACAGAGCTGAATGGGCCACATGGCTTGTCCCATTCCCCTGACCTGCCTTCTTGCTCCCCAGTGTCTCACATTGCCATGTTAAGTAAGGCTGCTGGGAACTGTGGTCAAACAACACCAGGAGGGCCTTCACTGCTAGGAAACGATGGATTTTTTATGTTAAGTTTGATAAAATCTCTATTTGTTCATGTCACATGAACTGTGTTTACTTGTGGTAAAATTAAAATTCCCAGGTTTCCTTGAAAGAGGTCAGGGCACTCCAAATAGGTCCAGCCAAGGTTTTGCATATCCCCCCTCCCTGCTTTCTCCTTGTTGAGGCCCTGTTGCTGCTGTCAAAACAGCTGCTGTTGCTAAATCATAGACATTGACAAGCTAGGCAAATTGTTTTTCTCTCCTGCTCCTGGCTGCAGCTGAAAATGTGTGTGGGGAGAAACAAAACACAAAACCACAACCAGTTGCTTGTTCTCACATTGCAACACATACCAAAGAAGAGGTTCAGCCCCAGCAGCTAGCTATGCTATGCACCGTCGCCTTCCATCTCCCACTGTTTAACCCTGAGTAGTATTATCACCTTCTTAACAAAGAAGGTGTGATTGTTGTTTGGTAAATCATTCAATCAGTGTCTTGCAGCAGAGTCCATCCAGTGATTAAGCAGAATGAGACAGTTGCCTTAGGTAGCAGATTTGTGGAGTAATGAAAGGCTTTTTAAAAATGCTCTATTATTTGCTTTGCAATTATTGCATTTTTACTGTCAGGAATTGGTGGGGGATGTTTTGCCTCATGGGTCCAAATTAACTGTCAGGCTTTGAGTACTACACAGCTTTACTGCTCTGCCTTAGGCAGGAAAATGCCTTGGGAAGGCCCTGGTGTGTAATAGTGTATCTCCTGATTCAGGGCTAGGGAATGTGTCGCTTTCCAGATACTATCCAACTGTAGCTTCCATCATCCCTCAAGTGTCCTGGCCAGGGCTTATGGGATTTGTAGTCCAAAACAATGGGAAGACCAAAGGCTCTTCACCCCTCTCCTATCACCAAGGAGCAACATTAGTTGAAAGTGGAGCTGCTTCTTTTCTAAAGAGTTCATTTTTGAAATAGAAATACAAATGAGCAGACTTTAGGAAAGTTACCTCTTCAAACCTAAGCTCCAAGAATCTTCTAAGCCAGTCTTTTCATGGTGGTGGTGTTTTTTTTTCCTTTCCAAATTGCAAATTGATGCAGAACTAGGACAGAACAGACTTAAGACTGAACTGAGATTAAATTAAAACAGAGTGAAATAGTCTCCTGTTCCTTCCCCAGCAGCTCCTTGTGATCTGAGAAGTGGGGGGCAGGGGGGCTGGATAGAACCGTTGGAAATTTGCCACAAAACCTAAGATTTGTATTCCTGCTTTTCCACCAATAATTCCTAGGTAACTTGGATATAGTCATTCTCATTCTCGTTCGTGTGTGTGTGTGTGTGTGAATGAAATAAATGTATTTCAGAAAAGTTGGGCTTACCATGAGGTGGAGTGAAGCAGCCACCTCAGACAGCAGATTCTCGGTTTCATGAGAAGGCACCAGCTAGTTATTAATGTATTATTTCTGCCTTTTCATTGCCAAGGAAATGGGGAGAGAGAGTTTGGGAATCTTCTTCAGGTGCAAACACTTCTTGGTTGGCTTTGGTTATTACTTGTACTTTATAGGGCAGGCATGCAACTGGCTGCTCTACTACAGGTAGCAAAATGTCTTGGGACAGCCAGGAGTGTCACTAAGGGGGTGCAGGGGGCGCAGACTGCACCAGGTGACACTTTTAGAGAGGTGCCACCAGCACCCTGTCCCCCTCTGCACTTACTTCACCACACCACTTACTTGGGGGTCACCCCTTCTAGGCAAGCATGAACCTCTAGAGCGGTTTGTACCTGCCTAGAAGGGGTGATTCCCAAATAAGGGCACAATGAGTAAGCATGGTGGAGGATGGGGTGATTGCTTTCTCTCCCCTGGGCAAGGGAGAGAAAGGGGCCACCACCATTGTGTCACGCCTCACCCCACTGTGCTCATTTCCTGTCCCACTTACTCAGGAGGTCATCCCTTCTTGGCAGGTGTGGACCCCTGCAGAGTTCATGCCTGCCTAGAAGGGGTGATCCCCAAGTAAGCAGCACAGCGAGTAAGCACAGTGGCCCAGGGGAGAGAAAGCAACCACTGCCATCACAGTACCCCCCCCCCATGTTTACTTCTCTTTGCTGCTCACTTGGGGATCACTCCTTCTAGGCAGGCATGAACCGCCACATGGCAGTGGTTCCTTTCTCTCCCCTGGCCCAGAGGAGAAAAAGGAACCATCACTGCACAGCAGAGGTCTTCAGCTGACAATGGCCATCAATTTTGCCAGCCTGCCAGATCTTGCATGATGTCTCATGGGATTTTCACACCCAAAGTAAGCATGGCAGTGGCAGGGAATGTTTTTACTGGATGACAGGTGGACCACGGTGGTGGTTACAGCTGAAAATAACTTTGCTGTAGAGAGAAAGAGGTGGGTGTTAAAACATCATCTGCGCCAGGTGTGTCATACATACTAGGTCCATCACTGTGGACAGCCATGCCTTTCACTCTCATTCAGTTCTGGGTATGAGTAAGGCTTTTCACTTTGCTTATGAAAATTAAGTTCCCACTTTAGTTGTCACACAGGGCTTCTAGTATGGCTACTACCATCCCCATTTCATAGGTCAGGTAAGTCTAGGAAGCTTTAGGACCATGTCCAAGAGCTACTATCATATGATAGTTCAGATTGAGGAAATTATCAGATAGGAACACAAAAAGTGTTCCTGTCCCACAATCTCCAATCCCATCCCTGTCCCGGCACAATAACTCTCCCCATCAGATTTACCTTCTCTTGTGTCCAAAGGCAGCCCAGGCACTTCCTGGATTGAAATCCTTCCCGTTCTCATGAGAAGACTTGAGCGTGGGAAATTTGAAAAGAAAAAGAAAAATAACAAGAAAAAAGTTGAAGCACAAGAATCATTATGTGTGGGTTGGTGTTGTGGAGAAAGAGGAGTGTTGGTGGATGTTGGAGAAATTGCTGTTGAGTTCGTTAACAAGGTTTGCTGTTTATATACTGTGTTTGTTTATACTGCAACTGAAGATAAAGACCTCCAGATATCTTTGGATGAACCTCACTGCCTGTAAGTCTTTTTGTGTGTGAAAGTGGGTCAGATCAGTGACACAGCTGCTAGCTGAAACCGTTGTTTTTGTGCCCTTTCTGCTGTGCAGTTCTGCTGTTTGGCTACTCCTTGGTTGCTTGTCCCCAGGCAGTGCCAGGTGCTTCTCAGTGAGCCTATAGTGAGTGGACACTTTATTCCATATACAAAAGTTGATTGGACTGGCAGTTGAATCTTTCTTGAACATTGATGATGGGACAGTGTTTCCCATCACACCTTAGAAGCTTGGAGATGCAGAATAGGGTGCGTGGCACACAGTCCTTGCTGTTGCTTCCCTGAAGCTTCCACTTGAGATGACTGCCTCACTTGGTAGGGCCAGCTCTGACATTCCCCATTATCTGCATTGCCAGTGGCCATGCTGATTGAGGGTGGTGGGTTGGATTCCAACACATCTGGAAAATGCTCTCACTGTGGGGACTCTGGTATCATACCAGGGTTCTGAGCTTCAACCCACCAACCCGAATCTGGCAACCTACTGGTTCCCCAGGGCCAGCACTGATCCAGTAGACTGCCATTATCCTTATTATTTACACTCAGGCTGAGTTTGGGGAAACCCAGACCTACCCTAAAACTACAGTTGTAAGAACCAAGGGCCAAATTTACACCCACTGGTCTAGAGCCTTAGGGGTAAATAGGTCAGGATACGTGGGGCTATTTGTTGATCTACCTATCTATTTTTTAATACAACAGTTTCTTCTATACTAGCAATCTGCACTTTGTTTCTCTCCTTTTCATGTTGCTTCTCATCCCTTCTCTGTTCTCTCCTTTCTTTTTGCAAGAAATAAAGGGGCTGTGGCAGCAAGGGGAGATTGGATGGGAAAGAAAGGAATGGATTCCTTCTTCTCCTACCAGCCTCATTGCAAGCCTGCCTCTCCTTCTGTGTGGAGGATTGATCTTCCAGAGCATAGAAGCCTACTGCTTGATCTCAGAGGTTCTGGAGAGAGTGAAAGAGAAACATTAAAGCAGAGGTGGGGAAAATGAGCTTCATGTAGCCATCAGGGACCCCAGAACCAACACTTAAAAATAAATTTTAAAACATTTTGGGATTTTTTTGTCCCCCAAAGAAAAGGACAGGGGGACAATTTTGACACTTTTGGCCTCCCCTACACTATTGAATGCAATGGTATGATTAGTGCACAGGGACAAAGAGAATTACTATAACATCCAATACATGGAAATTGAAGGCAACAACAACAAAAGAACAAGAGACCTCTTCTACAAGATTTGGGAATTTAAAGGAAAATTCAAACCAAGGATGGGGATGCTATATGATCAGCAGAGGAACATAATATACAACCAAAAGGAAATCAAAAGACGGTGGAAGCAATACACAGAAGAGCTATACAAAAGAGACAAAAGTATGAAAGTTACGTGGAAAGAAGAACCATATGAAGATGAACCTCAAATTTCTGGCAAGTGAAGTGAAAGATGCACTCAAATCAATGAGGAATAATAAATTATCAGAAACTGATGACATTCCAATAGAACTGCTACTCTCTCTGGCTTTTCTTCGCAAACAAAGATTCAGGAAGGACTCATCCTGCACTTTCTGCAAGTGCGCTGATGGCGAAAAAGGCCAATCCGAGATAAACAAGTCCGGTTGCAGAAAGCACAGCAGAAGGTCTCCTTGGGTGATGTTTCCGGGATGTGATTCTTTCTGCGTTGTCGTTTCTCTTCAAGACTTGTTCGGTGTGAGTTCTCAAATAAGGCTGCAACATTGTGGATAGTGCGTCTCCATGCCTCCCGATGTGAGGCCAGGGCGGACCATTGTTGGTGATCAATTTGGCCAAGCCTGAGATGTTGTTTCAGGGAGTCCTTGTATCGCTTTTTTGGAGCGCCCTTCTTACACTGACCCGTGGCTAATACACATTGGAAACTGTTTAATGCAGTTAGATGTGTAAATAGCTATTGCTTAAAACAATTTGTAAGCCGCTCTGATAGCCTTGTGGCTGAAGAGCGGGGTATAACTAACTAAATAAATAATAAAATAAAATAAAATAAAAAGTGGCGAGTTCACCATAGAGTACTATTTTTGGGCGGCGATGGTCCTCCATCCTAGAAACATGCCCTGCCCAGCGCAGCTGTGTTCTCAATATCATGGCCTCAATGCTGGTGATCCCTGCTTGCTCAAGGACAGCAACATTCGTCACATAGTCAGTCCAGTGTATATTTAGGATTGTGCCACATAGAAAGAATCAACCAAAGTTCTAACTACAATCTGTCAACAAATATGGAGTTCTGTCTTCACAGTTCTGGGCACCTCATTTTATGAAGGATATAGACAAGTTAAAGCAGGTTCAAAGAAGGACAATGTGGATGATAAGATCTATGGAGGACAGTGGGGAAAGGTTGAAGGAGCTGGGCATGTTCAGCTTGGTGAAGAGAAGACTGAGGGGTGACATGATTGCACTCTTTAAATACTTCAAGACCTGTCACAGAGAGAAGGGGGCAGGCCTGTTTTCTGCTGCCCCAGAGGGTAGGACCAAGTCTAATGGTTTAAAGTTACAGGAGAATAGATTTTGATTGTGCATTAGAAGGAACTTCTTGACAGTAAGAGTGGTTCAGCAATGGAACCAATTGCCTAGACTGGAGAGGTGACAGGGTCTCCTCTGGAGATCTTTTTTAAAAAGGCTGGGCAGCTACCTGCTGGAGATACTTCAGCTGGATATCATGCACTGAGCAGGGAGTTGGATTAGATGACCAATGAAGCCCCTTCCAACTCTATGTTTCAATGACTGGAGAGTTTTTGTTAGTTTCAGCTAAAATATATATATTAACAAAATCAAGACTTGTGAAGTATAGCAAGTTGCTGCTTTGTTAGCTGAAGATTTGCAGAGTCCTATCCTCTGGTCTGGAGCTGAGCCCCCACAAAACAGGTGATGTTGCATCCTTGTTGCATGTCTGGAGATGACCCATGAAAACTGGAGACTCAGGGCTATACCCTCAGATCTGGCAAGCCAACACAAATGCAGGCAGTTTGTGAAAAGCAAAGAGCACTGAGTACAGGGCAGTTTTTTTATCCCATCTGTCCTTGGTGACCACTTTGGGTCAAACTAACCAGTCAAGAGACATAAGCCATGAACCTTCAGGTGGGGATGCAGGTCAGGCTTTTCACTGCTGCTTCTAATGGCCAGATTCCTTTCACACAGGGCTGACCTTGCCTAGGCCTCCTCCCAAGTGTCCATAAGGAAAGCTGCAGAAGCTGAGAAGTGCTTAGAACAAAGTGGAAAAACTGATCTGCTTTAAAAATCAGTCAGAGTTAACTCAAAAAAGTTGGGGGGGTTGTGACAGGGGCCTTATTGGGGAAGACTGCACTGGATGTCAAGGAAATGGCATCTTTTGTCTTGCACCAGAGGTGAAGTTCATCTGCCACTAGGCAATAATATGCACAAGAAAGTTGTTTGAGTACCACTGAGTGCCCCAAACCTTATACCTAGCGCTCCCAATGACTCATGCAGGTAAAGGAGATACAAATTATATCTTGCACTATCTTTTTACCCCAAACAGAGGGCCCCTTGGCAAGAGCGTGTGATCAAATCTGCGAGCGTGCCTTACAGTAGTCAAAATCTTACAACGGTGTACAAAACAAGAAACCACTTCAAAAGGGCTGGTAAATGGGAGTAAAGGTTGGTGTCAGAATGAAAGCAGAAGGGGGAAAGGAGCCAAGAAGAAAAAAGAAAAAGAAAGTGTGTGTGGGAGGGGAGCAAAGCATATCAAAATTTGGAGGGTTCAATTGTCACTATCTTTGATTTTCCCATTGGGTTCAACCAGGGTTGGGATTATGGCTGAATCCACACTACACAAATAATCCATGTTGAAACTGGGCTATTTGCTATGGCTCATTCCTGTGGAATCCTGGGATTTGTAGCTTGGTGAGGCAGCAGAGAGGATTAAAGACCTTGTAAAACGACAAGTCCCAAGATTCCATAGGAAGGATCCATGGCAAATAATCCAGTTTCAAACGGGATTATTGGTGTAGTGTGGATTCAGCCATAACCCACTGCTCCCCCCAAAAATGTCTACCAAAGCAATGAAGAGCTAAAGTGTGGGAAGTCTGTGATGGGAGAGCTCCTAATGTGTACCGTATATTCTGGCATATGAGACGACTTTTAAAGCTTCTCAAAATCTTTTCACAATTAGGGGGCCATTTTATATGCTGGAATACGGCTCCCCATCATGGCTTCGGAAGGATGGGTGGTGGCTGAATGGATGGGGGGAGGCTTGCCAGCACCCGCCCTTCCCAAATCCACGATGGGGAGCCCTATAAGACGACACCCTGCCCAGCCAGCCAGCCACCCCTCCATACCCCCCGAAGCCGTGATTGGGACCCCAATCGTGGCTTTGTGAAGGGTGGCTGTGGGCTGGAAAGTCCCCCCCCAGCCCCCCAGCCCCCCGCCCTTCATGAAGCTGCGATTGGGACCCCGATCCCAGCTTTGTGAAGAGCGGGTGGGGGCGGCTTCGTGAAGGGAAGGTGGAGGCTGGAAAGCCCTCTCCACCACCACCCGCCCTTCATGAAGCCGCGATTGGGACCCCGATCCCAGCTTTGTGAAGAGCGGGTGGGGGCGGCTTTGTGAAGGGAAGGTGGAGGCTGGAAAGCCCTCTCCACCACCACCCGCCCTTCATGAAGCCGCGATTTGGACCCCGATCCTGGCTTTGTGAAGGGCGGGTGGGGCTGGAAAGCATGAGAAGAGCCCTGTTAGATCAGAGCAGTGGTCCACCTCTACTCCAGCATCCTGTTTTCCACAAGGGCCAACCAAGTGCCTCCAGAATGCTCAGAAGCACAGCAATTAATATTGAGTGGCATATTGTCCTGAGGTCCTACATCTAAAATTTTAGACCTATACATTCCCACTTGCCATGAAAACACAAGTTCCTTTCCTCAGCAGTAATTCAATTTCAAAGCCTTACCACACATTAGAAAAAGTTCTAAATGATTGGTGAAAATATAGATCCAAATATGTAAAATCGAGCAGTAACACAGGACCTCAGTGTTTCTTCTGCATCCAGCATCAATCAGTTTTTAGACTCACAGAAGTAATTCAAACCAGCACACCAACTTAGGCTGCTGATCCTATTCAGGGCAATGCACTAAAAGGGTAGTGAATATTCCACGTTGCTGCTCAGGGCAAGCCTCTGGCATGGAAAGAGAATTGGATCACTCTTAGCTTTCTTTCTTTTTTCACCAGTAAAGCTTGTAGGTGGAAAAGGAGTGCAACAGTTCAAGGGTGGGCAACTGCAATCCTCCAGATATTATTGTACTGTACTGCCACAGTCACACATTCCTGGCTGGCATTCTGCTGGTCAGTCCTAGCTAGAATAGATGCAGTGAATCAACAGCTAGCTGGTGAGTCAACATGTAAGTACATTCAAAGGATTCAATGGCTCTACTCTAGTTGGGACTAACAATAAAATTTAGGACCCCATTACAGGGAATGGCTGTTAATTCTCAGAGTCACATTAAAACTTAGGGGTACACAAATTCTGACTTCCTTCTTTTTATCCGAGATTAATGTTGACATACAATTTGATCAACCTCCCCTCAGAATTTGTGTATATGTGTTTATTTGTTTTTGTCCTCCCCACTTTTTTTAGTCCTATGTTTTGTTTATTATTAGGTCTGTGTTATGTTTGTGATATTGTTTTTTACATATTTTTATAGATGTAAAGTGATATGTTTTAAAAGTATCAATAAACAGATTTTTTTTTTTTAACTCAGAGGTAGATATGCTGTGGCTTTGTAGATGATGAACTGCAACTCCCAGCATTTCTGACCAGTGGCTTGGCTGCAGTGTACCAGCCCTTGGAGACACGAGCAATTTGAAGCACTGAAACTTAAAATTATTGCATACTTTGACACAGAATATTCATTACATCACAGAATACACACTCAACTCAGACATACCTAAGCTGATGCCACATACTAGCATACACTTTACTAGTATCAGAAGCAATAAGATCTGCCCTTTCGATGGATAAGAAGCCCCTAAAGAAAAAGGTATTCTTGAACCAGAACACTGTCACGTGTCTTTTGTGTCTGTTTCCTAGGGAGGCTGGAGGGGGGGGAGTTTGGAATATACTCGCCCTATAAGAAAAGGAGAGGCAGTCTTATACGGCGAGTATATCCCAAACTCTATATTTTAACTTAAAAATCGGGGGGGGGGGGGGGCATCTTATATGCCCAGTAGTCTTATATGCTGGAATATACGGTATTTCTCTTTCTAAAAAAGTAGCCCCGAGCCCCAGTTTCGACTGGACCATGGGGTACTGAGCTAAGGTTCCCCCCTCCTCAAAATGTGATTCCCTTGCAGAGTCTGAAAGAGAGTAGGGGCAGGAGTTCTAATGGACACTTCTAAGGGTCCAGTCCCATAAGAAAGGGGAGGGGCTATGTGGGAAAGGAGAAATATAGCTAGAGCTCAGAAAGTTACTATAAAAGCAATTAGTTTTATAGTTACAATTAGCATTGCCAAGCTTTCAAAACAGCAATTAGGGAGAGCTGAATTTCATGACTTACAGGGTGGATAGACAGAAAGTAGCTACAGGTTGACTCCTGTATCCACGGATTTTGGTATGAACAGTTTCACTTATCCATGTCTGAAAAAACATGTTCTCTCTAGGCATTTCTAGGTCCTCCAATGCCATTCTATAGTCAACTTCTGGTGTTTGTCTCATTGAAAATACATTAATAGGGTTCCTGATTATCCAGTTTCAGGTATCTCCAGGGTGTGTGTGTCTTGGAATGTATCGACCTGTATTATCAAGTTTGTGTTCTACCTAAACACCAAATGAAATGATTGATTTCAGTTGACATAAACATGTATTTCTGTACAAAATTAATGTATTGTCTATGTTCATAAATTACATGATACACACTTCTCTCTTTATGAAGGTCCCACACCCAGAAATATGGGGAATCTTGACATCTCATTCAGTCTGTATAAAAGGAAAAGTTTTCCAAGCCTCAAATAAGAGACATCCCCTAAAACAACAGACATCTGCCAGCCCTATTTAGGACAGGCTTTCTAGCCCTCAATAAGGGACACCCTAGTTACAACTGAGTCATTTCTCTGATTCCCCACCACCACCACCACCGGCTCTCCACAGGCCACTGAATAGGACTTAACTAAACAGTTAAGTCCTGGAGTGGTGAGATGGGAGCTGTAACATAGTATTCCACTGGCTACCAATTATTTTCTGGGCAAGGTACAAAGTGTTGGTTGTTACCTTTAAAACCCTACATCGTTTGGGTGCAGGTTACCTATGGGATTGCCTTCTCCCATATACAGTAATCCACCCCATACACTCAGGTCCTCTGGGGGACATTCACTTCAATCAGCCAGGACTAGGGGCTTGTCTAAACAGTGAAAATACTCCTCATAGAATTTGAGGAGAATATCTTTTGTGCAAACAGGATCCTTTGGTTATTTGCCGTATTCAGAAGGAGGGGGGCCAAAAACACCATACAGTTGTCCCTCTGTATCCACGGATTTGGTATCCATGGATTTAAGTATTCACGGCTTGAAAATATTCTTTAAAAAAAAAAAATCCCAAAAGCAAACCTTGATTTTGCCATCTTATATAAAGGACACCATTTTGCTATGCCATTGCATATAATGGGACTTGAGTAGTCACAGATTTTGGTATCCACAGGAGGTCCTGGAACCAAACCCCAGTGAATATGAAGGGACAACTATATACTGCGTGGGAAAAGCCTTCACAGCTTTCCCCAAAGTTTTTAAAATAATGCAATGGAAATATACATTCCTGCTTGTTGGGACAATCAATTCAGATTGCAGCACATTCCCAATAACAGTAGAAGTGGAAAGCTGATTTGTTGGACATACATGGGGGTGGGTGGAGCTCGCTGGCAACGAACGTCCAGAATCATCATGATGGATTTTCGTGGTAGCGATCATGTGCCGAGGCTTTTATTTAAGCTGATGGTCGCATTTCTGCACCTTAGATTTGCTGTAAAAAAAAAAAAACTATTTGGTGGCAGGAACATGTAGAGAATAAAAATGTGAGTCACTTGTGGCCACCATCTTGATTTGCAAGCATGCCTGTGTGAACAGCAAAGGTGGATAGCTTCGCATGCCAGCAGTCTTGCCAAAAAATTGTGGAGACAAATGAATGCTGCTGGGGATTGGCATTACTGTGCACCAATCTACATTATATTGTCTCATCCAGACAAGCCCTAGGTTGGCAACTGTCACCCAGACGACTTTTTCTTCAGCTGCCCCTAGACTCTGGAATGACCTGTTGGAGGAGATTTGACAGTTGAATACACTGACTTGATTTTAGCATTAAAGACAGTCTCTTCTGGTGGGTCTATCCAGATGATTTTTAAATTGTGATTTTTAAATTGTTTTACTATGTATTAGTTTTATTTGCTCTTTTAAATTGATATTATGTGTTTTAATGGGTTTATGTATTTTTATCTTGTATGTATTTTAACTGATATTGTTGTGTGAAACTCTGTTGTTCCCCACCTTGATCCATGGGGAAAGGTGGGTAAGAAATCATCATCATCATCATCATCATCATTTGCAGATGTGATCTCAGCCAATATATTCTGCAGTTTGTGAAGATTTTATAATGGCTTTAAATGTGTGGCATAGATTATGGTTTATTCCTGGAGATACTTAAATGGATGATTTATTAGAACATGTGACCCAAGCCTGATGTAAATGCTTTTGTGAGGAGACTGGAGGGGGAGTTTATTAATTGCCAGTAGATGGGGATGAAGCTATAGTTATGATATTAAATTTGCTAGCCCAAAGCTCTTGTTTGTAGTGCCCTCTTGTGGATTTGCTGCAGAACATCTTGTTCTTTGCTAGAGCTGTCAGTGACATTTAAGAAACAAAGATCAGAACAGACTAGAGCGCAGTTATTTATTATCTTGCGGGCTTTGGCCTAAAACTATTTGCTACTTTCAGGTAGACTGGACTGATTGAATCAATGTGATTTATATAAATGAGCCATTCAGCAGTTGGTTTAGTAGGTTTTCTCCAGGACTAGCAACTGGATTTTGGCCAGGAGTGGGAATCATGTACAGTATCCACAGATTTTGTATCCACGGATTTAAGTATTCACGGCTTAAAAATATTCTTTAAAAAATAATAATCCAAAAAGCAAACCTTGATTTTGCCGTCTTATATAAGGGACACCATTTTGCTATGCCATTGCATATAATGGGACTTGAGTATTCACGGATTTGGGTATCCACGGGGGGGGGGGGGAGGGAGTCCTGGAACCAAACCCCATCCAATATGAAGGGACAATTGTATTCTGCCAGTGCTCTTTGGTTGCATCTTACCTCATTCCTTATTCTGCCTAGGCTGGCTATGGCTGTTGTGCATTTCAATTCAGCAACACCTGGAGGGCTATGCAATTCTAATCTCTTTGTTTCCACAGTTAGCAATACAGAAATGGAGGGGTTAGGAGAATCCAGACATTTGAAACTCCTTTTAAATAGCTAGGTTTATTATCTGGAGCCCTGAGTCCAGCCATTTCCTGATACGTTCAGGACACTGAGTCCAACTCGCTCCTGGATTTGAAGGTACCTCATTTTGCCACAACATGAGAACCCCAAACAAGAGGGAAATATGGGCTGGGACTTAAGTCTCTGAGGTTTCTACCTCCAATAAAGGTAAAACTTCTCTTTCAGACTATAATTGGCTAACTTTTACCTATACAGAACCTATAAGGTTTTTTTCCCCAGATGTAGCAGTACAAAGACTTCTTGAGAAATCCAATGAGCTCTGCCTAACAAAGGAGCCCGTGGCCTCACAAAGGAACAGATACATCCTGGATACCAAGAGGAATTGCCTTACTGCTGCAAAAGGAGTTAAAGGTTACGTTCCTTTGTCTCAGTTCCCAGATGGCCAAAAAGTAGGAATGGCCTCTGCCTGCATGAGATGCCTCACCTGAACAACACAAGCAATGTCAGCGACAACACGCAGGCCCGTGACTCCAAGACCGTCACTTTTCTTTATTTTTTAAACATCTTTTGCCTGATGAAGATGCCAGTAGAGCTTTGAAAGCTTGCATCATGTGTTTTACATTTTGGTTGGCCAATAAAGGTATCACTTTCTTGTTTTGCTGCATGGCCAAAACGGCTACCCCTGAATGTGTTCCCTCCTGGTATGTTGCAGACACTGCTAAGTAGCATTGCCTGAGAGTCTGGATCAGGTAGACGAAGCATAATGTTCTGCTTATGTAGTACCACACCCTCCTTCCCCCTCTCCTTGGAAGCTGCTAGGTCACAGAGTCCTACTGCTGCTGTAAAATGGCAGATGAGTAGCTTAAATGCCTTTTTAAAAAGGAATTAGATAAATACATGGGGCTTGTCTAGACGAGGCAATATAATGTGGATTGGTGTGCAGTAAGACCAATTTGCAGCAGCATCCAGTTGTCTCCACATTTTTTTTTTGCAAGATCGCTAGTATGTGAAGCTATCTGTGTTTGCTGTTCACATGGAGGCATGCTTGCGAATCAAGATGGTGGCTGTGAGTGAATTACTCATGTTTTTATTCTCTACAAGTTGCCGCTGCTGAACAGTATTTTTCAAACAGTAAATCTAAGATGTGGAAGTGTGACCTTCCACTTAAATAAACTTAAAAAACTGTTTTGTTGCCTCAGTGCCACAAAAAATATACGCTCACTACCACGAAAATCCAACATGGTGGTTCTAGCCACTTCGTTGCCAGCAAACTCCACCCCCCCACACACACAGCTGACTAATCAGCTTTCCACTTCCATTCTTATTCAGGAATGCCACTGCGATCCAAATTGGTTGTCCCAACAAGGTTGGGACAACCCAACCTAGGTTGTCCCAACAAGTAGGAATGTGCATTTCCCTCGCATTATTTTTAAAAACCAGGAAAAGCTGTGAAGGCTTTTCCTGTGCAGTATATAGCATTTTTGCCCCCCTCCTTCTGAATATAGCAAATCGCCATGGAATCCCATTTGGGCAAAAGGTATTCTCCTCAAATTCTATGAAGAGTATTTGCTCGGTTTAGACAAGGCCATGGAGAATGCTTTATTGATGATGGCTAATTATGACTTCTATAGCTCTAATTTAGTCAGGTCCAGGTTATCTGAAAGACCGTATTTTCCCATATGAAGTCTCCCTGTGTTTTGAGAATTTCTGAGAAAGTTCTTCATTCTGTCCCACCACCCTCATGGGTACATCTGGTAGAAATATGAAAAAGGGGCTTCTTAGTGGCAGCTCCCAGGTTCTGGAACTCCCTTTCAGAAGAGATTAGACTGGTACCCTCCTTGCTATTTTCTGCAGGCAGGAAAAGATATTTTTGTTTTGATAGGCCTTTGAAGACTACTTGCTCAAAGGTAAAGGGCCTTGTATCATGGAACTATATTGTCTATTTATTGTTTTCTTTTTTGTTATGTTTTTAGTTGGTTTTAATAAAGTATCAATAGAGACACTTTAATTACCTTTTAAATATTGGTATGATTTTTAGCTGTTTTAATTTTGGTAAGCTGTCTTGAATCTCAAACTGGGTGAAAAGGCAGTATATAAATAATAACTTTTTCACTGAGATTGCCAGGTTATGATGATGATGAGGATGATGATGATGTTGCGTGCTTTTAAGTCATTTCTGATTTATGGTGATTTATTTCTGATTTATTGCCCAAGGTCACCCAGGCTATTTACCACCAAAGAAATTACAACTGTAAGGGGACAAAGAACAGAAGAAAGCTGTTTGTTCTTATGTCCTGCTTATGGACTTGCCAGAAACATACATTAAGCCACTACGGAAAGACAAGACATTGGGTGAAAGATGGTCTTTGGGATCAATCATTCAAGGCTCTTCCTTTCTTCTGTAATTCCTCCTATATGCTTCTGGGATTGTAAGAGAAGAGGTAATGCCCACACACCTTTCAATCTAATTGATTTAAGGTGTGTCCTGCAAAATACCAGTCTCTTGATGTAGGACAGGCACCTAAGATGTATCACAGCCCCAAAGAGCTGGTCTGTGTCTCTACACAATCATCTTAACCACAGTTATGATAACATCAGCCCATTGTCACCACAAATACTGTTATGAGTCATCTGACAGGTTGATCTTCTGTTATTAAGAACTGGGCGACTAACGGCTTAACTGCTCACTTGAGTATTTCATTCACGCAGATTCTCGAAGTTTCAGGATACTCCATTGCACCACTTCTATTGTGAGAAAATTAACAAATGCATTTTTTGAAGACACACCCTTTTAAGCAAGACATTCCATCTCTGACACTAATTACTGTTAATTAAAATTCATTGTGGGAATAGGGTACTTGTTGAAAACTCCAAATGGCTTTGAATGGAGGGAATAAAATCCATACATTTTTACACAAACAAGCTGGTTATACCATAGATGCGTGGAAGACTTTTGAATGTTTTAAAGGGACAGCTGTTGGTTTCAAGGAAGGCTTTTAGCACATAACCAAGAGCTACCCATTATAGCAACCTTTCCTGACCTGCTGCCACTCAAATTTGTTGTACTACAACTCCCATCATCTCAACCAACATTTTCTAACAACCAGCATTGCTTCTTATACATTGAAGTTGAGTACTCTGCACACTCTAGATACTGATGTATCCTCCTCACACAAGTCGCAGAACTTGTTACCCAAAGAATTAGCACTTAATGCTATCTTTAGTGGATTGGACTGAAATCGAGATGCAATCTGGATCTAGAAACATATGATCTAAACCGGGGACCCTGGAACTGTTTTAATATGGGCATGTGGGTGTGCTCAACATTAGTTTTTTTTTTTTTTTTTTTTTTGCCTACTTCTAGGGGGAGGGGCACATTACTTTCCCATCTATTATCATTCAAACATCCTTAAATGTGAAGACTCTTAGAACTTTATCAGATGCGGCAAATATGGTGTCATAAGGATGCCTAATGATCACGAAAGTGCACGCATACCAATGACGTTGTCCTTTCGCAATCTTGTAAATTCTAAAACCCATTCCTTTTTATTGACGGCCCAAGCTGTCAATAGATCAGCCATGGTGCTTTGTTGCTGGCATTGCTGGCATTTGAATCCTTGCGCCATTGTACTCATGTGAATGTTGTGTCAATGACAGAACACTTTTGTGTGAGATCGCGATAGCTAGGTAGGGGATGCTCTTTTTACGACCCCCCCAGGTGTACTTGGGACTTTTAAAGTGTGCTTTTGTGCTTTGCTGTACTTTTTATGTCTTTATTTTACTTTTATTTTTGAATTTGTAGCACTAGCATCTTCTTGCGAGAATCAGCGAGATTTGGAACCTGGAAGTAAACGGAACTCCATTTGTGCTGCGTTACTGCCGGGGAAGCCTCACTGACGCTGCTAAAGGTAGGCCTGGTGGTGGTGGTGGTTCTTTTGCCAGCATAAAAACATTTTAAAATATGCTGGTAAAAGAACATTAACGGGGGTGGTCTGATAAAGTCCTTACAAGCACAATGTGTACTTAGAAGTGCCCTCCATGTGTTCAGTGTAGCTTACTCCCAAGTTAAGTGTGCATAGGCCAGATTGCAGGCAACCTTTGTCATTCGTGGGTGGGCTCAAAGACAACAGTTCTCTTAATATTTCTTAGCACTTGATCATTTAGTACATTTCTGATTGAGGATGCTCAACTACATAAGAGTCTTGATGGTCCAGTTTTTCCAGATCATTTCAGGAGAGGCCAGCTTCCCTTTGCTTAGGGGCTTGCCACACTCCAAAGGAAAGCGGCAAGGCAGCAGGGACGTTGTCTTTCATGCTGCTTTACTGCATGGTGTTGTCATTCTTCCAGTGTTATTTCATTCAGGTCTCATGGGGGACCGAGGTAAAACCATGTCTTTTTACGAATGGGTTTTTCCGGTTTGCAAAAAGTCAGTTTTACCTCAGTCCCCCATGGGAACGGGGAAAAAAATGACAATGTTATGTGGCGAGGCAGCTTTTCTTCAGAACGTGTTAAGTCTCTTAGTCTTAGGGGGTACTTGAGCCCCCCATCTTTCAGGGATGCATGATCTAAACCTGAATAACGAGCATATAGTCTACCTTCTTTCTCTTGCTGATGCGAACACTGCCCTTTTTTGTGTGTCTGTTTGACTATAAGTGAGGAAAGTATTGTACACTTCAGACATCTCTATTTGCCAAGGACACTCACTGTTTTTTAGTACTTGCTCCTGATTTTAAAAGTCAATGTATCTTTTGTGATGTTATTTGCCCCTGATTAAAAAGCTAGGGTGTATGTTGTGATCTGCTTGTCTTCTGTATACAGGGAAGGGATGTCCTTTTAGAAATTTGTTAGTGCACATATGCCCTAGAAAGATGGGGAAAAGAATCAGCTCATCAACCCCAGTTCTTTCTGGACATTGTATCTGGTGCCTTCAGTCCAGTGCTGCTTCAGCTTGTAATATATTTTAAGATTATCTGGTTTTTGTAAACAATTCCTGGAAGCCCTGCTAAAAGTAGTTTATCTTTTAAACACTCAGTTTGCTGAAAATGCCAAGTAGAGCCATTTATCCCCCACTGGCCTATCCCTTTATTCGATCTTTATCTATTTATCTTATCTTGCCTTTCTGCCATCCAGATCTTTTGCATGCTGGCAAGGAAACTCTGATCATTACAAGGCCTTAGGACACAGTGGGTGTACCAAAACATTACTGGAAGAAGTCCTGCAACGGAGAGATAACTGTAAGCAAAGATAGAACGCGTGCTACAACCATTTGGGGGTGTGCTCTTCTGCCTCATGTTTAGACATACAACGTTCTGCAGATTCCCATGTGAATATACACTTTGATCTTGGTCAATTTAACATAACCAGTTTCAGCCCTAATAATCAAACCTGCTGAATGTCAACACAGAGCTGTACATGGGAATGTACACAAGACGACTGCCATTACTTGTAATTTTATCATTTGTAATTCCCTTCCTTCTAATTTGACACTTTTGGATGAGTCTGGCATTATTCAAGAATGCTTCATGAGAAGTTTTTTAAAAAAAAGAATTATGAGAAATGATGTTCTTTTGGGTGGGGTGAGAAGATAAAACAGAAACATGTTGGAACAAGACAATCTGTGCCTTGGGTGGAGGGCATGTACTTGAAATCTTGATAACATGGATTTAAACTGACGTGAAGCGCCAAGTCCTCCTGGGGTTTCACATAAGAACACACAAGCTCTGAAAGTTACCTCAGGCAACTTTACAGAAAATCATTTTCTCCCCACCCAACCGGCAAGAAGCAGGTGTGTAAACCTATGATGTTCCTCAGCGGTTCTTAAAATAAAAATAAAAGGGTTGCTGTTAAAAATGTCTCAAGATAGAAGTGCCCAGTGGTCTACATCAATAAAAGTAGAGAGTCATTGTGGTTGGTGTAGTGGTTACAGCAGGTTTCCCTAACCTGGGTTCGAGTACCATCAACCCCAGCTAGCAAGACCAATGAACAGGGATGATGCAAGTTGTAAGGCAAAATATCTGGAATTAAGGAAAGTTGGATTTAAGTGTCAGGCTAAGTCTGGGGAGACTGTTTCAAATCCTTGCTCTGCCATGAAACTTACTAGATGACTTTGGGTCACTCAGTCATTCTTTCTCAGCCTAACTTGCCTCACAGGTTTGTTGTGTGTGTAAATGCCTTCAAGTTGTCTGTTAACTTATGGTGACCCCATGAATTTCATATGATTTTCTTAGACAAGGATTACTCAGAGGTGGTTTTGCTAGTTCCCTCAAGTATAGCCTACAGCACCTGGTATTTTTTAGTTGTCTCCCATCCAAATACTAACTAGAGCTGACCCTGCTTAGCTTCCAAGATGAGACAAGATCTGGTGCCTTCAGGATATTTTTGTTTGTTTGTTATGGAAATCAAACTGTACACTGGCCTGAGTTCCTTGGGAGAAAAGCAGGATATCAAATTATTAAGTAAATATCTTTGAGAAACCCAGAAGTAATTAAGCTGAACCTAAAAGACATCAGGCTAGAGCCTGAGTTGCTGAAGTAGGCTTCAAGTTTCCCAGAGCTTTGTCCTGCTGGTTGAATAGGACACAGATGAGCATGATTAAGGCTGAGCCAAAAGTACATGTGAAGATATGTCTGCAGTGGCAAAAAGTATACTCTTCCTTTAGACATTTCCCCATCAAAAGCTATGAAATTATTTACCTTCCTTTACCCTTCTCTTGCTGCCTCTCTTTGGCAGAGAATCTTGGAAGCAGGCAGTGGGGGTGCCGCAAAGACTTTTGCTGCTGCTCTGAAAAGGAACTGAACAGAAAGGTGCTCCTCTACCTCTTGGTCATGTACGGGCAGAAGGACAGGAGCTGTTTAGTCCTTAATCAGACCTCTGGGGCATTCCTCATTTGCAGTCTCTGCAGATGCAAATCCCAACTATAGGATTACAGAATGACCACGAACTTGCAGATGTTGAGAGACCACCTCCTCTTGGCACACGTTTTGCGCAGCCCCCCGCCCAATTCCACCTGATGTCTTTTGAGGCCTCCTTGCCAAAGCGTGGATGCTTGTGCAACCAATGCTCATCCAAATCCAGCTAAATAGATTTGTATGTAGAAGCAGATTTTTGCAGGTTTGACAGTGTATCACAATTGGAATAATCTTTAATCTAGTTTTAACCTTTAATCTGATTTTGAATTTTGGGAGAAAAATAGTATTTTCATGGGTATAAAAATATTTTCCCCCAACTTTCTTTTGTCCTCCCCCCCTTCCTTTAATAGTCTGTGAATTATTTGCATAGATAGTTGAGGCAACTGATGACCACTCACTGAATTGGATATCTTGACACATGGCCATTCAGATAAGGTGATTTTTGATGTTATCATGTAAGGGCAAATAAAGCCAAATGTGAGAGGTAGCAAGAGGCAAATATGGGAAGGTAAATGTTTTCATAGTGGAAAATACATCAAAAGGAAGAGCATACTTTTTGATACTGCAAAGTTTGTTGCCAAAATACAAGTACACTTGGCTCATCATAATGATGATGCTCATCTGTGTCCTACTCAGCCAGTTAGATGGGGTAGTACAATATCGCTTCATCCACCAGGCCAGCAGTTGCTGAGCCTTAGTTTCACCTGACTATAGCTGGATTGGGACCAGTGAGTTTTTATTAACTGGAAGGAGTTTCACATTTTCAAAATGGTCATGCACTAAATCCCTCTTTGTAGGAATGCAGTGCTTCACAATCCGTGCATACAAGACATGTACAGACCACTGCAACTGTTTCATGTTCTTAAAACATGTTCTAGTTTATTACATCAAAAACTAGTTAAAAGAGAACAAAGAGTTATTGGTTTTTTTAAAAAAATCCAACAATAACAAAACAACCCATCACAAATCTGTAAGCCAACAACAGATTAGGAGACAAGACGCAAAACCTGGTGTTTCCATTTAGAGTGACCATTAAAAAGAACAATCCTGAGGAGATGTCTGTGGAGGGCAACCCTGAAGCAGAATTCTCAGACAGCATGAGAGCCAAAAGAAAACAAATAACTTTGATGATGCAAGACATCTGTGGAGCTCAAATGAAAAGGTTGTCTGAAAAGAACAATTTATATGGTGCTTTCAATTCTGTGGCACAATGTGGGAGGGGAACAGTTTGACAAGCTTCAAACTACTGCCTTGGATTGTGTTGCACTGTACCTTTGCATCAAATCTTTCTGAACAAAGGGATCAAAGAGCATGGGGGTGGGGAAACCGTAAGAAGGAAGACGCTGTGTTGATTTGAACAGCCCCAGGGCATAACAAAACTGGGTTAATGCCATTGCAATTTTGGCAGTAAAGGCCTGGAGTCATGCCTCAAGAGAAACTGCTTCTCTTTTTGGTGTCTGCATAAGAATACTACTGCATTTTTTAAAAGTGGGGCCTTTACAATGGCATTTAGCTTAAAGCCTTTGGGTTTTCATATTCATGTTTCATGGGGGATGTGAAATTCACATTATCAATGTTTGCTTTCAAGCGTGGAAGCTGAGCAGCATGTCCAGTATGGGAGAGGCTTTTCTTTTATAGACCAGAGCTTAGGAAAGTTACTTTTTTGGACTACAATTCCTATAATCTACCAGGAGGCATGGCCTGTAGGGTTTTTACTTCTAGGCCAAAAAAAGTACTTTTCCAAATTCGGATACAGCCCCTGTAGAAGAGAATATGGCATGGAAAATGGTCATGGTAACAGCAAAGCAAGAATGTATCTAGTGACTAATTTTTAGCCAGATTTACCTTTTCATGCTATTCTTCTGTGAAATAAGTACTATTATGACACCATTAAAATATGTGTGCGTTTATATGTAAGTAAATGTAAACACTGTTAAAACCCAAAAACGTTTTCCAAAAATATTTTGGAAAAGGAGGAAAGGAAACAGGGAAGATTTCTGAATAGGTGGGTGAATTGAGGTTTTCATCTAAGTGGAAATGGGAAATTTCCTTTCTTGTCAAAAATATGACAATTTAATACTGTGGGGAGGAACTCGTGGTTTCCAAAAGTTACAGAAAACAGATAATGCCTAGCTGGAGCTGAAGTTTGGAGTATCTCTCATATATATATCTCCTAAATGATATGGTCCTGAACTGTTAGTACCTGATTGAGAACAGGGAGCGGGGAGGGAGAGAAAAGGTAATTCTTCAGGGCTCTATAACAGTTTTTTTGGAAAAACCACGTAAGACAATAAAAGACAGAAAGCCATAAAACAAAATTGTGTCTTTGGGAAGGATATAATGCTACTGTTCTGTATTACAGCAGAATGTGAGCTGGGATCTGATTTTATGCCAGCTGGTCATCCAAAAGCCTTAGCTCATCCTTAGACATTTGCATCAGTGGCATTGCAAACATTTCAAACAGTATAAATGCCCAATATTTATTTGGTAGTGGAAACACAGAAAACAACAATGCCAACAGCAATTTACACCCCACTCTTCCTTGTGCTGTTAACCATTAAAAAAAAGAGAAAGATACATGGAAAGTAGAAGTTATATATCTATTCTTTCTTTTCAATTTCTTCTGGAACTACTGGGTCAGCAGGGGGTTCTTCAACCATGGCACTGTTGCTTTCTGAGCCAGTGTTGCTGTCACTCGTTCCTTCCTCTGCCATGCTCTCAACTCCTTCTTGTCCGCTTTCCTTGTCTTCTGGCGTGGATGTCCCTTCACCATTTTGCTGGCTCTCAATAGGTTCTTCAAGAGAAGGTTCTTCTGCATACAAACATTTCTATTTGTCAATGAGATTTTTTTTTTGTTATCACTGTTAACTTGAATTTCTTTAGAAAAATTTTCAGACACAGTAACAAAATGAAAAGGAGTTTAAATAATAAATAGCATCAGCAGAAGAAAGGGAAAGCAAGATGAACCCATCCTAAAAGTTCTTTTATACTTGAGATACACATTGAGATATATATTGTACTTTAGTCAAGGAAATTATTCTGTCCGTCGTCATACTGTATACTTTTTGGGGGGGTTCAGTCTGTCCCTAGAGCAGGGATGGGCAAGATGTTGCTGGATTCCTGCTCCTACCAATACTCATCGGTGCCTGGGGGAAATGGGAATTAAAGGTCAAAGGCCAACAACACCTGCAAGGCCACAGATTTTCCATCCCCGTCCTTGATCTTAAGCTACTTAACACTGTATATAGTACAGTGCAGTCAAATTCAGAAAATTGGCAAGGTATTCTGAAACATGTGAAATCTCCCCTTCTCCAAACTTCAGACCTTCTCTGTGGTAAAATCCATCTGAACTCTCCCTGGTTACTTTACTGGCTGGGTAAGCTCTGGCCACTTTTTCTGAAATAAGCTTTTACCACTCTAGCCATTAGCTGGACTGCTAAGGTATCATGAAATGCTGCTCATAAGCATTCTGAAGGCTGAGGAAAGAGCTGAATTGACAGCAAAAGAGATAGAAAGGTCTCTGAACTGCTGCTAGAAAGTTATGTAGAAAATGATGAACATTACTGATGGGCTGAAAGTATGAAGCAGAAGTAATATGTGCAATAGGAAAGGCAGATAAATAAGAAAAACGTCAGATTCCATCAGCCTCACACAATGTATTTTTCTAGAAAGATAAAAAACAATCTCTGCTATGTATTCTTTTAATCAAAACCAGACAGATATAACTTGAGAGGAGCACAAAAGAAAACTAAGGAGATTATCAGACAGGGATCAAAAAACCCATCCATTGCCATCTCGCTACATATCCCCTCCCACCCCACTCCTGTTCCTATAACTGATTAAATGAAAAATTATCAGACACCTACCTTGCTGCGCGATTAAAAGTCCTCCCCATCCCCTCTGGAAGTCCAGGAGTGAATGGAGCTTTCACAGAGCCCCATTCACTTTCTGGAAAGGAAATTCTGGCCTTTCTCGCGGGAGAATGATCGTGTGGGAAATTAAAAAATAAAACTCAAAATAAAAGGTGAAAAAGTACACCAAGCAGAAAAACACATTAAAAAAACCCCAAGTAACCCGGGGCGGGGGGAAAAAAAAGTGTGACACTTACCTTGATGTCCTGGTCTCGACCGGAAGTGTTTGGCAGGGAGCTCCCAATGTGGCTGGCATTGCACCAGCATAACGGGGCACAGTTTCAGATGCCCATGATTCCGTAACAGAAATTGAACAGGTGATCTATTGATGGCTTTAGCCGTGAATAAAAAGGAACACAGACGGAAGGGAAGCAGCACAGGGGCATAACGGGACAGGGACGACATTGTCTGATATTCAAGCCCTTTAGACAATTAATATGGAAACTCATTTTTAGTCTGTTATGGGAGCGTGCAATTATTAAATATGATCATGCCAGTTAATTCTGTTAACCTTGGCATTGCTGTTTAGAGATGCTGGCACTACCTAGTTCTCTCCTCCTCTCCCACCCATAATTAAGGTGTAACAAAAAGTAGGATGCTGAAGAGGCCTTCCTGGATTACACAAAAGTGAATCTATCCCCTCTTTAAGGGCAATCCATATCAACAATGCCCTTCCTAACTTTCAAGTACCTTGTTGTTTCTCCTCTGTCCTGGACCCAGGCAAATGAGGTGGAAATATTTCCAAAATGCTAGGAATTTTTTCCAGTGCTTACATTTTTAAAATAAAATTCCATTTTTTTTAAAAAAAAAATGACACAAAACCTAAACACAATGGCTGAGATCCTGTGTTGTTAGATGTAACTACGATGACAATGCTCCGTCATTGCAGCTACATCTGATGCTGCTAACCCGCAAAACCTTCCTTTTCAACTAGGCAGCACTTCAACTGAAGGGTTTGAGGTACTATAGATTGGGAAATGACATCAGTAGCATTCTTCCAGTCATGGTGTGCATTGAGAACAGGCAGCTGGAGACCCCTCAAGGTCCTGGTGCAACTGCTTCTCTCAATGTGCACTGTAACCAGGCCTTGATCTGCTGCTCCTTGGAAAACTTTTGGGTGGGGTGCTACCTTGCTGAAAAGGTAGAGATTTAAGGTCATGTTTGTTCACTGATGACCATAAATGAGAATCCCAAAAGTTACGAGATCATATGTTCTGCTTATGATCTTGTGACTACTGAACAGGATGCCAGCCACTATTTTCTAAAATTCTTAAGTAATAACAGATGGGTGCCCATATAGTATTAGGCAAGCTTGTCAGTTTCCTTTGCACAAATCCTTTCGTAAGAGAATATGGTTCAAGTAGCTCTAAATTCCATTTGCCTCAATCTGACACTGGAGTTAAGTACGACAAACTACAGTGTATCACACACAGACCTTTGGCTGTGCTAAAATTAGTGTGGCAATAGTGCTCAGTGCCTTTCCCTCTGAAATTTAAACAAGTGATAAATCGGAAGTTGTTGCAAACATTAATTATGATCAAAGGCTCAGAGTCACTATTTTTCTATGGACATTTTTGGGCAGCCCAATTTTCAAGAGATTCTGTACACACTACTAACACAGAAATCAAGTCATAAAGTTAAGTATTATTTCTTTATTTTGCCTTTCACTGAGAAAGTTCAAATGGACTTTTTCTTGATTAGGTAGGGGCAGGGGGACTTGGGTGTGAAATCAGGACACCTCTAAAGAGAAAGGAGTCCTCACATAAAAATCTTCTCCACTGAAGCAGCAGCTGCTATGGTGTAGTTTCACAGGATTAAAACCAAAACCAAGATGACTAATTAGGGAAAGTTTCCCCCCTCTGGGTGTTTCTGCAAGATTTCTCCAGAACTATCATCCAGCTTATTTGCTGGAATCACAAAGCACAATTAAAGAACAATGTTTATTTAGGTAAAATGTTCCTTCTTTTTTGTTTTGTTAACTGAGGAGGAGACTTGTGAGTGTTGTTACCTATTGTATACCTATTTTAGTTATATTATAAATTGTAACAGACGCACAGCCCTGGTTATTAAATCAATGAGGAATTCTGTCTTCCTCACACCTTTGGCTCTAGAGTCAAAGAGCTTGAAAGTAACTAGTTACAAATAATGAGGTACTTGTAATCAATTCACTTTTCCAATGACACAGCTATAATTCTATATATTGTGACTGCAACTTTGTGTGAAGGATAACATCCTGCATGTAACTGTAACATTTATAATTCCTTTTATAGTTACAGTAGTCCCTTCATATTCACTGGGGGTTGGTTCTAGGACCACCAGTGGATACCAACATCTGTGAATACTCAAGTCCCATTACAGTATATGCAGTGGCATAGCAAAATGGTGTCCTTTATATAAGATGGCAAAATCAAGGTTTGCTTTTTGGATTATTATTTTTTAAATAATATTTTAAAGCTGTGAATACTTAAATCCATGGATACAGAGGGTCAACTGTATTTTGAATGAATGTGAAGGATGCATGTAACACAGATCACATACTTCTCACCTATGTCTCATGGTGTTGCCTTGTATTCTATAGTGGGTGTTGTTGTTTTTTAAGTATTAACTAAAAGGTAACTAATTTACTTAATTATGAAAGATGGGGAGCTGAGAAGTTACCTTATAAGAAATGTAACTATAATGGCCATTAAACAATTATAACATTTCCAGGCTCTGATTTTACCTTCTGTCAACGAGCAGTACCTGACAGCAAGTTACACAAACATGTCTGTAACAAACACTCTTCTAAAGGGCAGAAAGTTCTGTAAAAATCTCTCCTCTGAATGCACAATTATTAGATGTAAATACACACGTACACAGAGAAATAAAATAAAAGATTGAGAAGTCAAAAGCTAGAAAGACACCAGATGTAGCTGAAAAACCTAGCCTACAAACATGTGAAGTGCTTTTAAAATCAATTATCTCAAAAACTAACTCTCAACTAATCCTAGTCATGTGTCCCACTCTCCCACTTCCACTGTAGCTACTTAACTAAAAACTTAGAGCTGGTTTCATCAAAAAGTGTACCTGTTTCCATGGGAGTTGGTCCGTCTTCTTTCTTCTCCTCTGCTTTGCTAGTGGCTTGCTCTTCTTCAGTACCTCCACTGTTCTGATTGCGTTCTGCTAGCTCTGCTGCTTCTTTCTCCCTTTCCTCCTGCCGCTTACGGGCCTGTTCCTCTGCCTGAGCAATTTCTGCAGCAATCTTCTCCATGTCCACCTCTACCTTCAGGCTGCATAGCTAGTGATGAGAGGAAAAAAGGTTCTCATTTATGAATCCAGAGTGTTCATGAGGTTATATTATCATCCTAACTTGAGAGTTCTAGCCTCGTCTCTAACATAAATGTATATGTGGCATTTTATTTTTCAGCCTCACGTGTATATCCTGTATAATATGTGATAATACAAGATGATTAAACATCTTGGCCTGACTGGAGCAGAAGTTACCTTTTTGAGCACTGCAAAATTCCAGCAATCAACCACCTTGGGTAATTCGTCAAAGACATACCAGTTGTGGACTCTTCCTCCTGGTCCAAGCTATGGAGCTGGCTGAACACTGAATACAGGAAAGTATTCAGCCATCATACCTGATCCACTGGGAACTGGTCAGAGATTCACTTTCAGCTTACTCATGTTTTTCTGATTAACTGTTGGGCTTATCAAGAACATCCAATCAAAGCTCTTAGAACAGAATATGACTGAAATGAACAGTTGTATGATCTATGGCACTGACTAGAAAAGGAATTTTTAAAATGTACCATGATGGCTAGGAACCTGCTTTTGAAAATAAGAGACTGCATCTCTCTGGTATCTACACCAAAGCTCACGGGGCACATAAGTATGCCTAACTAAAGGTTTGCACATTTGTCCACTTTCAAATCATCCATTGTGGGGGCTCCCACACTGAAATACGTCTCTATTTATTTACTCCTAACATATGTATCCTACCCTTTCCATTAAAAAAGTGCTTAAGGTAAATCAAAAAATAATTAAAATAGATTCAATAAAACCATCAAAATCATAAAAATCATTTTAAAAAACAGTTTAAAACAGTTTAGATGAATGACTTTTCATATCCTTCCTATAAGCAGGGAGAGTGAGAATGTATTACAAATGTGAGGGAAGCACATTCTACAATCTGAAGCAACTCAGGAGAAAATTCTCTGCTTGCCCCATGAATGGAAAATAAAGAAAAGGGGAGATTCTGACATACAAGCTACTGTTAGGGAGAAAAGTAATCTGAATTTTTACCCTTGATATGACATAAACCCTAAATCAAATTGTCAGTGCCACCAAATTAATGATAACCTGGGAAATTAACACCTAGTTAAGTCCAGTGATTCAATGGGTCTTCTCTAATTGGGATCAGCAACAGCATTTTGACCCTTCTATTTGGAGAGATATTTTAGTATCTCCAACTGCTCCTGAATGTGCAGTCTAACGTGTTACAGCCCGCACACAGGTTTATTTCCTTTGTGAGAACACACCACCTTGACAGAAAAAGACTGCAGTGTCTGGCCTACCTTGGAACTAGCACTACTTATGCCAGCTACTATTCTCTTGTTATTTCCTCTCAATCTGTATGCCAGGAGACAAATAAATGTTCAGAAAAAACTAATTCTAGATAGGGGCTGATCTATGGTAGCATGGTTTGCATGTACATGGTTCCAACCTTGACTAGCTGTAGTATTTCCAGATTTTTTAAAAAAATATCAGTGTGGACAATGGACCAGTAGTACAAAACATGCACAAGATTGTAATGGGTGATAAGATTTTAACTCTCTCTTCTCTCGTATAGATCAGGCCCAACATACACATCATACTTCTCCTTGAGGAGGGCTGGAACCTTCTAGGCCCACAGTATAGGTAGAAAAGCTTTGGAGAACCATACCCTCTTCAGCTCATTGTTAAAGGATTCTGTACTCTCCAAAAACTTCCGCTTCTTGTCTTGGTGACGTTCCTCTATCTGCAGGAGTTCAGCTTCTAGCTTCCGCTATGTGTGGAGGAGATATTACAATACAAAGTGAACAAAGAACTGTAAAAAACATGGGAATTCAAACGTACATGAAAAATACTGATATACTTGTCAGTAGGGTAGAGATGACAGATTTGAAGAAAACTATGTACATATCCTCATCTGAAATATAAGCAGATAATTTCAGAAACAAGGCAAGCTTGTCAAATTGTTTTTGGCACCAGGCTAAAATATTTTTGTTCACCCAGGCATTTTAACATTATTTTGTAAGAATTCTGGGGTTTATAAGTTATTTTATTGTGGCAGAATGAAAGGCAACAAAAATATGTTTTGAATAAATGAAACTTATCGCTACCACAAACATAAACCTATTTTATCCTAGTTTAACTGGCACAACATCTCCCAGGACAACTGCAAAAAGATGCATCTGAAGGTAAGCTCTGGCAAAAATAAAAAATCTTTAAGTTCATTGCACTTCCAGGTCTTTAATTTCTTTCAACAAAATAGTATTTTTGGCAATGAACATGCATGTCTCAAACACTACACAACACAAATAGGATACACTAAGCTTCTAATTCAAAGACGATACAATGTTATAAAGGCTTTCCATGTGATATTAAAAGCCTAATTTACGTGTTCTTCAAAATATAACAAATTTTTGCCAGATCACTTCAGCAGTAAACACTGTATTTTGCAGGGTATTCTACTATCAGTCATGCATACCCTGACAGCATTTCCATCCCTGCCCAAGAGCAAAAGCAAAGGTAAACACTGTAATTATCACACGTCTGTGACTTTTGCCCCTAGAGTTCTGCCACGATTCTGAAGATTTTTGTTTAGGGAAAGTATTTGTTCATGTGATCCAGACAACTTTGAATTTAATTTTAATCTGTATATATTCTGTCCCTTCAGGTCTACCATGGAGTGCTTAAGATTTTTTTTTAATGGGAAAGTACAAGATTTAGGCAAGTGTTTGGAAGGGACTTTTTTTGTTGATAGTGTCAGTAAGGTGGAACAATGCAGTTCTGGACCAGATAATAAAGCAACTGTCATTTAAAGCAGCAGGCCATGTTACATGCCACTCGCTTTCTATTCTAAACTATGACAAAAGAACATTTAGCCCACATATTGAGCAACTAGGGATATTAAGAAAGAAGCAGAAAGATAGGCTTTGGCATTTACATGTTAATGAAAAGTTCTAGCCAAGTCTTTGAAAAGAAGCAGCTCCATTTCACCTGGCTTGAAATTGCAGATCTATAACAGACCACAGCATGTACAGAAATGTTTGGAGAGTCAGTCCACACCTTTTATAGCATTTGATTTCCCAACAGATACCAGCTGAAGCACTGAATGTTGGACCTCACCCACTCCAAAAGGGAGATGCAGAGAGCTATTTCTGTGGGTAGAAAAATTCACAGGCCTAGCATGAATGTTCAAGTACACCAAGTGACTTGGAGGACATCCTAAAGATGCCTTATGAGAAACACACTGTGTTTATAGCAGGGCCTGGGCTTTTTTGCCCACCTGCATGAACTTTCAAGCCAAGGGGAACAGTGCCAAAGTGTTCCTGTGTGGCAAGAGCTGCAATGAATGCTGTTAAGAGGCGGGGGCGGGGGTGGAACAAGAAGAAAATACAGATCATAAAAGAAAAAACCCACAAAAATCCCCCCACCACTTCTTTTGCACTTGCAAGTATGAAAAAGCAGCAGCAAAAAAGAAAATGAAGCTTCAAGCAAGAAGTCCTCATAAGGGATTTCTTGCTAATGAAGGGGAAACTCTGAGGCACATGTGGACATTCCGCATCTCTTGACTTTCCTGCACAATAATACAAGGGGCAGCTCTGAGTGTATGGATGTTCATATAGGGCCTCCACAAGCATACTGCAGTGCTTGCAAGGGGGAAGGGATATTTAAAATGAGGGCTAAACCTGAACAGGACTGTAACAAGAAAAACTGTATATTATAGATTATCTGGGAGACCAAGGACAGAATTATGAAGAAAGCAAAGAAGATACTTCAAAGCTGTTTTTTCCCTCCCATTAGATTACCGTATATTCCGGCGTATAAGACGACCCCCCCCAATTTTTAAGGTAAAATGCAGAGTTTGTGATATATTCGCCCTATAAGACGACCCCCCTCTTCCAACGCATAGCCCCCGCATGCCCCTCCTGCGCTCACTTCCAGGAGGGAGCGCAGGAGGAGGATGCGGAGGCTGTGCGCCCAAAAGGGGCACGTTCGCCCCTTCTCCCCACCTTCCAGGAAGGTGGGAAGAAGGGGCGAATCGCGGTTTGGCCACGCAGCCTCTGCATGCCCCTCCTGCGCTCCCTTCCAGGAGGGAGCGCAGGAGGGGGATCCGCAGGCTGTGTGGCCAAACGGGGCTTTGGGGAAGGGGGGAGGCTGGGCGGAGGGTGGCAGGGGGAAGGGGCTTCGCAGCCAACCCCCCTCTCCAAAGCGAGCCTTTGGGGAAGGGGGGTGGCTGGGCGGAGGGTGGGAGGGTGGCAGGGAGTAGGGGGCTTCCAAGCCCCCCTCCCTTTCGGGAGGGGGGGTGGATGCGCGGGGGATGGGTGGGGGGAAGGGAGGAGAGGGCTTCTCCGCCACCCCCCTCCCTGAAAGCGCGTTTCTGCGGCTTTCAGGGAGGGGGGTGGATGCATGGGGAGTGGGCAGCCGGAAGAGAGGGGGGGGCTTCTCCGCCACCCCCCTCCCTGAAAGCGCGTTTCTGCGGCTTTCAGGGAGGGGGGTGGATGCATGGGGAGTGGGCAGGGGGAAGGGAGGAGGGGGCTTCTCCGCCACCCCCCCTCCCTGAAAGCAGCTGTTCCGCTGCTTTCAGGGAGGGGGGTGGATGAGCGGGGGGTGGGCGGGGGGAAGGGAGGAGGGGGCTTCTCCGCCCCCCCCCACTCCCTGAAAGCAGCGGTTCCGCTGCTTTCAGGGACAGGGGTGGATGAGCGGGGGGTGGGCGGGGGGAAGGGAGGAGGGGGCTTCTCTGCCCCCCTCCCTGAAAGCAGCAGTTCCGCTGCTTTCAGGGAGGGGGGTGGATGAGCGGGGGGTGGGCGGGGGGAAGGGAGGAGGGGGCTTCTCTGCCCCCCCACTCCCTGAAAGCAGCGATTCCGCTGCTTTCAGAGACAGGGGTGGATGAGCGGGGGGTGGGTGGGGGAAGGGAGGAGGGGGGCTTCTCCGCCCCCCCACTCCCTGAAAGCAGCGGTTCCGCTGCTTTCAGGGAGGGGGGTGGATGAGCGGGGGATGGGGGGGGAAGGGAGGAGGGGGATTCTCCGCCCCCCCACTCCCTGAAAGCAGCGGTTCCGCTGCTTTCAGGGAGGGGGGTGGATGAGCGGGGGGTGGGCGGGGGGAAGGGAGGAGGGGGATTCTCCGCCCCCCCACTCCCTGAAAGCAGCGGTTCCGCTGCTTTCAGGGAGGGGGGTGGATGAGCAGTGGGTGGGCGGGGGAAGGGAGGAGGGGGATTCTCCGCCCCCCCACTCCCTGAAAGCAGCGGTTCCGCTGCTTTCAGGGAGGGGGGTGGATGAGCGGGGGGTGGGTGGGGGGAAGGGAGGAGGGGGATTCTCCGCCCCCCCCACTCCCTGAAAGCAGCGGTTCCGCTGCTTTCAGGGAGGGGGGTGGATGAGCGGGGGGTGGGCGGGGGGAAGGGAGGAGGGGGATTCTCCGCCCCCCCACTCCCTGAAAGCAGCGGTTCCGCTGCTTTCAGGGAGGGGGGTGGATGAGCAGGGGGTGGGCGGGGGAAGGGAGGAGGGAGATTCTCCGCCCCCCCACTCCCTGAAAGCAGCGGTTCCGCTGCTTTCAGGGAGGGGGGTGGATGAGCAGGGGGTGGGCGGGGGAAGGGAGGATGGGGATTCTCCGCCCCCCCCACTCCTTGAAAGCAGTGGTTCCGCTGCTTTCAGGGAGGGGGGTGGATGAGCAGGGGGTGGGCGGGGGAAGGGAGGAGGGGGATTCTCCCCCCCCTCCCTGAAAGCAGCGGTTCCGCTGCTTTCAGGGAGGGGGTTGGATGCACGGGGAGTGGGCAGGGGAAGGGAGGAGGGGGCTTACTAGCCACCCCCCCAAAGCCGCGGTTCCGCGACTTTCGGGAGGGAGGGTGGAAGCGCGGGGGGGGGGGGGCGGGTGGCAGGGAGGAGCACTTTGCTTCACCCCCTGCCCGATCTCCTGCCTCTTCGCTCAGTTTGCGAAGAGGCAGGAGATAGGCAGGCAGGTGAAGCAAAGTGTATCCGGCGTATAAGACGACTGTCAATTTTGGAGGGCACTTTTGAGTGCTCAAAAGTCGTCTTATACGCCGGAATATACGGTAGAACCTAACTCCGTGCTGCCTCCCAAAGAACCAGTGTGTTCTGATCAATGACGAAGAAAGATCAAAGTAACTGACAGATTTTATACTTTCAAAATGGAAGAAGCACCACTGGGTTTTTTTCTCTCTCCCAGGATCCCATGCATCTGGAACTTGTCTTAGATTCAGTAGAAACGATTATGTCTAATGCATTCCATCCCAAGATTTTTACAAGGTGCAGACTTTGGATTTAACCTTATGTCTTTTTATTATTATTATTTTTAAAAACTTGCTCCTCGTTTTGTGACCACTTCAGTGCACCTCATTGGGGGGAAATCCAAAAATCAGTGTAGGCAAATATATTTATTTGCCTACACTGATTTTTGGATTTCCCCCCAATGAGCTAAATACAGCTGGCATGCAACCCCAAGGCCATCTGTGAGACTCCCAGGACTTATGAATAATGGTGGTAATAGTAATAATTTCATCTGTAAGAATATAAAAAGAACCCTGCTGTATCTCACCTGGGTTCTGTTTCTAACAGATGTCTAACCACCAAAAGCCAGTTTGAACAGAAATGTCTTATAGCACTTCCAGAAAGCTTCTTCTACCTTGGTAGGCTCTACCAGACTTCTGGGGGAAAGTACAGTACTGAAATTCTCACTCATTTCAGCTTTCCCAGCAAACCTGGGGATACTTGCCAATTTAACAGTGTTATGGCCAACTACCTACGCTGTAAACACCTTTTTATAGTTCATCAGCTCTCTGGCTGTGGCACATTGTAGAATGGCATAGCTTATGGCAGTCGGCTGACGATAGTCAGTTAGGGAAGATACAAGGGGAAAGAACTACCCTGCTTCCTGTTAAGGGTTGGACCAGACAGTCATTTGAGTCTTTCTAAAATCTACACAACTTGGGGGAGCAAATTCAAGTTTTTTTTTAAATATTTTTAAAAAATAATAAATAATAAAAAATAAATAACTAAAAAAATAATTAAAAATTTAAAAAATAAAAAAATAAAAAAAAACAAATTCAAGTTTTGAAACAAGTTTAACTGTTTTGAAACTAATTTAAAATGAGTAATGAGGACATGTTCAATGGTACTACACTATTTATCACACAACATGGGTGCCTATATTATATAGAAACGTATCATATACAAAACCTATTTATGTTTATATTTTTTCAGATTTACAAACTTTACCTGGTGAACCATTAAGGACTGGACTTGGCGCTTGAGAACTTGCATCCTAGCTGTGGTGACCACTGATCTGACATCAGGGACTACACTTTCGCTCAGGATCTCGCTAATTAAGCGGTGGTTTCTCTGGAAACGAGCTGTGGCAGTGTGTTTCATAGAAAAGCCATCATCATAATCTGAAACAAAGTGAATTAGAGAGAATTATAAATACAGCTTGCACACTGATAGCACAGCTTAGCTTCACAGGTGATCCTGGACACATAACCTTGCATTCTCAATTATATTGTACTTCCTACTTATACTCATGTTACCCTCCAGATGTTGTTAACCTGGAGCAACCATTTTTCTATTTTGCCACTGGCCATTCTGGCTAGGGCTGATAGAAGCTGTAGTGCAACATAATCTGGAGGGACACGCATTTCCCAAACCATCCAGTGAGCTAATGTTTCAATTGAGATTTGGAACTATAAAGATCTGGCTCATAGTTCATAACAACAACATTATACTAGGTTTTATATGCAACAGGTGCTTTTTCATATATAGCAGTCTTGGATAAATCTGCAATTATTAGATGATGCCAATTACACCATGTTCTGATGCATGTTTGGTCAGACGCAATTTCTACTGCGCTATCTGGTGCTGATTCCTATGTTAGTATGTGTAGGATTGCAGCCTTGAAAAAAACATGGATGACAGGTGAAACTTTGCAACTAAGTCAACACAGCCACTAGCCTCCAAATAAATAACTAAATAAACAAATAAATAAATAAATCTCCTAGCATGCTGGGGACTGGCAGAGACACATAATGTGCCACCTTCCTTCAACAGTCTGTAGCGTTTCTATTCTTCCACATTCCTGCAATTTATTTGGTTTCCAAACTGGGTGCAGAGGAAGGATGGAGCATTTCAAACCTTCAAATAAAATAAAATTTATTACTTTGGCCATCATGTAGTCACAGTCTTAAGGAGCTGGCTAGCAGTAGATCCAACCCATGCTTCTCTCATGAAGATGGCAGCACCTGCTAGGTGTAGAAATGCTAGGTGCAGCTTCAATTTAAGTGTTATTGTTCTCTAACTCTGTAGACGGTCACATACAGATTTCCTTCATTTTGAATAAGTAAAAAGCCTTGTCTTAAAAAGCATTTCACTCATTCCAAACAAAACAAAACAAAGCTTCATAGGGTTTTTTTCTCCTACATTCAGAAAGTTTCCAATTTTCCCACTGGAAAAATGCCCCCCCATCTTCACCCCACCCCCATTTTTCCAGGCTTTTTTCAAGGCCTTCAGAATGTCTACTTCATTTGCATGTCATCTACACATCCTTAAGAGGAATTAGTATGTTCGGGGGGGGGGGGATACAGAAATTGTTTCAATGACAGCTGGAGAAGTAATCTTTTTCCAGATGAATGCTCATGTGCTACTGCTGAAGGAAACTAGCACTTTAAAAAATGGCACTGTAAGCCCTCACCCTTTTTTCTGACATCTTCTGCAGGCATAGTTACGTGAATTGGATTGCAAACTCACACCCACCTATTCCCTCCTCCACCTTGCTGGACAAGTGGAAGAATGCCACAGACTATAAAGTAGCAAAGACATAGTAGTTTTTCTAAAAGGTGGTAAGATAATATAGGTTTGGCTTTGAATCTAAATAAATCTTTATTTGCAGGGGAGCTACCTGGAATTTCTAGCCTAACCCTTCCAACAAATTCTAAAATTATTACAAGCGCTGAACTTCTGATCGCAGAAAGATCTTCTGAATCAGCTGTAAATAAATGTACACCCACACCGTATACTTCATGAAGAAGTGTGAGGAAGAATGTAATTTTAAATCCTATCACTTATGTCTTTCTCTTATAGTGAGTAAACTACAGCAGACCCAAGTGTGTGAGGGTCTGCAGTAATTTACCTACTAATAAGACAAAGACATCCTGTACATGTTCAGGGATTCTACAGTAGCTTATCCCCAGTGCTGGAGGGTTGAGCCCTGGTAATAAACACAGGATGCAGTGCTAGGGTATCAATAAGAACTGCTGACCCCCGACCCCCAAGACAAAATACTGCACCATAAAATCTAAAAATGTCATTTTTAGATCTGTCTTGAGAGATAAAGCTGCCTGGATTGCCCTTATTAACTTTGAGGGAACAGTGCAATTACTGCAACAAGAGCCAATGGCCTCGGGGAAAGGGATTTGGTCCTTACATGGAAATAAGGACATTTCTCAAACTAGTTATCAGCAACCTGTGGCTTCTAATAGTGAGAGTTTTTAAAAGCTACATGCAATGTTGTTTATATTGTTACTCCTGAGGAAGGATCATGTCCAAAACATGTTAGCCCTGGTATAAACAGTTTCTCTCAGCATTTGAACTGCTCTTTCCTCCCTGGTCCCCTACATTATATAGCAGTGGTTCTCAACCTGTGGGTCCCCAGATGTTGTTGGACTACAGTTCCTAGGAGCCATCTGAGGTCTCACCTTGACAGCCAAGTAGTCCTCCTAGTCATTAGTGAGGCTGTAGGATTGAACTCACAGCCTCACTAATGACTGGGAGGGCCACCTGGCTGTCAAGGTGAGACCTCAGATGGCTCCTAGGAACTGTAGTCCAACAACATCTGGGAACCCACAGGTTGAGAATCACTGTTATATAGGGTAGATACTCAACCCTCTGTGGGCCAGGAACCAGAAGCTTAGGAGTATCTGATAGTAAAAGTGCAGTCAACCAGTAGATTGTGCTGGAAGCAATGAAAGGACTCCATTGCTGGAGGTGGATGTGTGTGTGTGTAAACAAAGATTTCTCTTTTGAGTTGGGAAGAGAGCTATTCCTCTAAATTATACTTTCCCCATCTTATCTCTTTAGTGATCTTGCAAAAAAAAAATCTACTGTGATTGCACATTAAGCACTCATGCTCAATATCTTTTAAATGGAGATCAGTTTATAGTAAACCATGAGCTATCCTCTCATATTTTTAATCTGGATGGCAGTTTCTCCTTTTAATTTGTCTGTGGATAGATTTACTCTGCAATCACTAGCACACAAAGAAAAAAGGCTTGGACCTAGAAGGCTGCATGTCCGAAGTCCAAAACAGTTTGGCTGAAAAGACTAGCATGACTGCACGAGGAGCACAAAGGAGTTCTCCTCTGATGGTGGCCTACCTCCTGTCCTTAAGGAATTTGCAAAGTTTATTGGCAACACTGCTTATGGCCTAAGGTGGAATCAGGGCAGGGCAAAGTGTGATCACTTGCTTATCTTACTATACCTCACACATTGAGATCAGCTGCTCCACCATGGAACATCTCTGAGTTACATGAACATGGCAGAAGAGCCTATTTGCTTCCTTGGGTGAACATTTTCACCTTTGCGTTTCAGGGCAGTTGTAACTGTCTCACAGAAAAAAGAAGAAGAGACTGACTATCATTGCGTGATTAACAAGACATAGGAGGTAAGGTGGGGCAAAGGATATTCATGTCCATTCAGCTGAAATAAAAACAAATGTTTGGGGCAATTCCCCTTTCGAGTTGATGCCGGTGTTGACAACATCATTCTTTTAAATAAAGAGGACAGACAGAAAGTAATTAAAACTGATCATAAAGCTTTGGATGAGAGTATGGATACAAAAGATGACACCTATGAGCACAACCTATTTTCATCAAATGTTAAATAGTGATTCCTATTCACATAGGCACTAATGAGCAATCTAAGGTCAAACTGGAAACCTGCTTTCAAACATTTGAAATGATACGCCCAAAGAGATGGTGTAACACAGCAGTTAAGGGTGTGAGGCATAGTCTGGAAAGTATGCAGGTCAACCATGAGAACTTGGAAGGTGGCTTTAGAAGAGCCTTGATGTTTCAACCTCAGCTCTCACCTCAACCTGTAATAGGCACATTAAAAAATTACAGGCTTATGGTGCAAGCCTTGTCATGTGGACTGCTAAGACATACTTCTAAGATGAGACGTATTCTGAGATACTACATTCTGATGCAAAACCTTCCCCATGTATTTTAATTATAATGAAAGACCACCTAACACTTCATCACACTGCACAAGGACCAAGAAACATAACACAACTTCAGATGCAACTATACAGGGAGACACAATGCACAAGTACTCAGTGGTTGGAACAACTGGGGGGTTTTAGGGAAAAGGTGTAGGCTTAAGCCTACACTGGAACAGCATTCCCAGAAGCACTTTTACTTTCCTGTTCACTGGGGTGGACAACATGCAGTCTGTGGGCCACATACAGTCATCGGACACTCCACCAGAATTTGGTGGTGCAATGTCTAACTCCCCCTCAACTTACGTCTAAAACAAGGCACATAGGGAGTGCAGGCCTCATTTTAGAGAGGAATCATGCTGACCCTTGGACTAAGCAATGCTGACCAGCCCTGCTCTACGTAAGTGAATGGTTTCTGGACTTGCAGGTATTCTTGCTGAGCAGGCAAAAACTGATTTCACTTCTGGCATGCAGTGATTGAAGACACACACTGATAAGTGTCCCAGGGGCAGTATATGTGTGCTTGTGGCAACATATCTCTCTACACAAAACCTCTCAAATGTCATGATCTTTGCTTGCTGCAGGCCTAAGATAAAACAGAGAGAACTCAGCTGACAGTAAGTCTAATTTATCTCCAAGAAGACAAGATGGTCAAAGAACAAGACTGAAGGAAACGTAATCAGGCAGTGGGTGGGTGGATGAAATTCCTCCAAACAGCCATAGGTGAATGGAATAAGAAGCATTGACTTGTTCAAATTGGCTGAGCAAGTGAGAATCCCACCTCCAGAACTGTTCAATACAGAAACAAACTGAAGTAGAATGCACATGAGAGAAGCCTGTGCTTTCTTCAATAACTCACTTGAGCTAATTGGACTTGGAAGCCTCATGGTCTTTGCCCAAGTGCTGTGGAGAGGTGCTGATTCTGCTTCTGTTCACCCACTTCTGCCACCAGGACCAATGTCTGAATAGCAAGTGCCTCCCTTTCCCCAATCAAACCAAACATTTCTGCCACAGACAAAAGGCAGATATAGTGTTTAAAGGGGCAAGTTCAACAAAGAAGTTCCGAGGAATCAAGGAATTAAACCAAGGCACACTGCAACATTTTAAGGAAGCAGCATTTTTTAAAAAACAAACACTCAGCTTTCTGCAGGAATGAGCAGCAATTCTTAGGCATCCTTTTGAGACACTCTTGCAACCAGGCAACTAGAATTTTTCTACTCCTGATCACAAACTCTGCACAAGCTGGTGGCAGAACGAGTTTTGAGTCTGAAAGCCGTTTACACCTCTATGCATAATCATTAGTAAACTGGGTGACAAATATAAACACCCTAGCAATGCTTGAGTGATGTCAGGATCTCAAAATAACAAGTTACATCAAATACATAAATGTTTCTAAATAGAAGATTCAAGACATTTTGCAGACAGCTCACCACCAAGCTGGTAAGAGAGTGATTTGGGCTGAGGAACTGTTTTGAGGTTCCCCATTAAAGAATACCACTGTCAAGTAGCCTTCAGTAAGATGTTACAGCTGTTTCTTGCCAATTTTTATTGGTAGAAAGCACCATGGTTCAGAGCTGCACTTACCATCTGGGTCTTCAGCAGGCTGGATGCTCATATAAGGTTCACCTTTCTCCATGCGGGACTGCCTTTGCCGGCTTTCCTCTTCCAGTGCAGCTTCAGCCCGGCTTTTTGCATTGATGTAGGCAAGGTAAGCAGGTGAATTATGGTAGGCCTTCATTGACTCGTTGTACTCTATCTACAGTTTGATAGACATATAGTTTTTTAAAAAATTGCAACCAAGACCATCTCCCATACCCTTGGGAAATGCTTCTGAAATGCTTCTGACTAAAACATCCTTGCAGTGAACAAGGACAATTTCACATGAAGCAAGGAGTGGACATCTCAGAGCAGCTTACTGAGATTCAACTGCTCTCTTCTGCAAGGGTTGGGTTGCATCTAAGCATTTCGGAGTGCGTCCATATATAATGAACAGCAAGGGGAACATGATGTTGGGAGGAACTGGAAGAGGGGAGTGTCATTAACTCTGCTTTATTCCAGGTGCCTTTATGTTTAGACTTGGGGGCAGAGAGGGAGGCACGCAACCTCGACTCAGGTTTAACTGTACGATTTTGTGTATGTTTGGGTGGGCTCTTTCAAGCCATCCAAGGTGTCATGATTCTATTATACTCTCCTTAAAACTCCTGGGAGATCTGGCCTTGTACAGCAAACAGTTGATTCAGTTTTCTTCCCTCAATAACGCTCTCGTATGTGAGCCCGTTTTATCACCTCCTCCAGAACCAGTCTTTTTTTAAAATATATTTTATTTTAGCTTTGTGCATGTGAGAGAGACAGAGACTTCCAGCGTCATTTGGGAGTGAGAGAGGGAGATTTCTTCTGTGTACCTTTTCTGCTTCATATTCATTTAAGTACTCTTGCTTCTCTTCATCAGTGAGGTCTCGCCACATCCCTCCAATGATCTTCCCAATTTCCCATAACTTCAAGTCAGGGTTGGACGCCTTCACTTGGTCCCAGACCTTAATAAAAACATCTGTAGTAAAGCTCCAGCTAACTAAATACTTATAATATTAAACACATCTTTGTAATTATCACCACCACGACTATGGTCCTTTCAGAGAACTATCACCACAAGCAAGGAAACATTAAGACAGTTACTTTTGGCTATGCTACGTCCACTGTTTGATCATTTCTCTGGGACAGGAGGACAGAGGTACAACGTTTATCCACTGCCTGGGTTTTATTCTCAGTCGTACAGCATTCTTTTGACAGTATCCTTTTGACAGCAGGTAATGTGTACATGCCCTTAAATCCTGCACACGCTTCTTCTCTTTTGTCTTAAGAGAGGCCGCTGGATGAAACAAACTTTAAAAAGAAAAAAAGAAAAAAAAGAACCAGAGATAAAAAGACAGGTAACATAGTTCTCCTTCTGGCTCAGTCACTCCTTGATACTGGCATGGATCAGGTGCTGTCCACAAGACCTAGGCGCTCATTATAACAGGAAAAAGCCACTGAATTAAAAAAAAAAAAGGTGTGGTGCTACACCCTCATTCCCTCTCCCTAAAGTAAATGGAGAAGAGAACATTTAAAAAAAAAACACTTTTAAAAGAAGCAAAGTAGATCCTACTGTCACTATTGCAAAGTCCAGTTATGGAGTTGCACCAATCCTGCTTTGCCACAGAAAGCGGTATTTTAACACAGAAAATTCTGTCAATAGGTCACCAGATGTATCCTTGTTAGTAGAGGAAGTGGTAGTAAGTTTTAAGCATTTTTTTTAAAAAAAGAATCAATAAAAAAGTCTTCATTTCTCCCCCGACAGTAGGGTGGCCATGTTTCATTCTGTGGCGAAACTTATTTTTCCCCTTTCATTTGGGTAGTTCACTATTGCCTTCACTGTGAAAGGAGAAGACAACTGCATTTTTAAGCTTTCCCTTAAGGAAAAGGAATATAATAAACAAAGCACTCAGATTTAATCTTTAAATTGAAGCACATTTTAGAACAAGTAAAAAGTAGCTTAAGCATGAGCCCAGATTTTAAGTATCACTTGCTGAAGTCAAGAAGTATTTTGTACCCACCTTTCTGCTGTACCTCATGTAGGGCATGAGTGGTTTATCTGGAGGCTTGGGGGGCTTGGGGATTGTAATGCCTGATGATGCCTAGAGAAGAATCAAATAATATCCACTGGTTATCTAATCTCAAACATTTGAGAACTGGAAAAAAAAGTGCCCCCCATGAGGTTTTCCAAGAGACATAGGCAAGTAAGTAAGACACAGGTACAGGTAACATAACCAGCTCTCATGAGAACACTTGCCAACGTCCAAGTCAGTAGTATCTTAAGAGGTTTTAGAATCTAATGATTCTGTCAAAAGAGATTTGGTATTAGAGGTAACATTTTTTTCAATGCCATGTGCAGCAACTTGAACAGCATCTGCAAAGATCCATTCGCTCTTTCTAATGAGAGCAGTTGTTACTGTATCTGCAATCAACTACCTGAGGCTACATTCACAGCTGCCTTTTCAACTCCTGGTTGAAACCCAGTAATAGCTTCACTTTCAACAACATCGCTTCTGTAGCATTTACTAGCCTAACTCAGTGGGGACTTAACTACTATTAATTTCAAACTAATTTCAGACTCCAAAGTGACTAATTTGTTTCAGGCTCCAAAGAAGTGACTCTCTTACATTGGTGTGGGCAGGTTTCAGCCATCCACATGCTACTGGACTATAGCTCTTGTCTTCCCTCATCATTGGCTATGTGGTCTAGGGCTGATGGGAGCTGAGGTCCAACAATGTCTTGAAGGTCACACATTGCCAATTCCTGCCCTACGCTAAGTAAATGAGTGCAGAGATTTTATGTTTGATAGGGGCCTTAGGCAATTATTACTCTCTGGGGGATTGGTAGTAATTGCCCTGAATCTACAATCTGTGCCATGTTGCTCATTTTTCACTGGCATCTTGGAAGTACTTAGAATTGCTCCTAGATATTACAATGATAACCATTTTGCTGTGAATTTCCACTAGAGAAGCACAGGCTACACAACATAACACATCTTACTAGAGTACAGCGGGAAACCAGTAGCAAAGTTCAGGTGTGAATGCAACCTCAATGCTAAACAAAAAAGACAGATAAATTTAGGAAGAGGAGAGAGAACAGATTTGTATTAATATGGGTATTCTTTCATTCAAGGTCTTCTCAAATAACACTTATTTCATAAAGACAGAATAAGGGTGGGGAAAATCCCAGAATGTTTGTTGGAACAAGATCTCTGCAAGGCTTGCTCCCTCAACCTGTACATCATATGAGTCCAAATTGTACTGTCCAAATTGTACTGTCCGAGTCCAAATTAGTTTGTGAGTTCCTGGAGGGACCTTTGTCTTCCTTAAAGGTTTGTACAAACGCCAAGCCATCTTCCCTGTACTCAATAAGAAAAGAAAAGAAAGACACTAAAACAAAGAGGTGTTATTGGCCAGCAACTGTAAAGCCCCTTTCTTTCTAAAAAGAAAATTCTTTTAAAATGCAACACTTGGACAAATACAATTTCTTCTTTTCAGAGATTGCTAACATTCCAGTTGAGTTTATCAAGATTACCAGAGAGATCTAACACCTCAGAGTCTTCTTTTAAATCGTTGTTATTTTCAGTGGAACTAGTTCCAAAGCTCACAAGAAGTTTCAGCACTACACATATGCTGAAATCAGTGTGATTTTCAGGTGGTGGCTGTGATCCAGAGTTACACGTACTAGTGCCAGCTATGATAAATGGACCTTTATGGGCAGAAGGATCATTATCCTAAACTCTTGCTGACAGTGGGAGACCTCCCATTTCAATGGAAGAAACAGATCTACCGTATGTAGGATTTCTTGGCTCATAACGACTTTTGCCTTCCACAGAAATTGATAGGGCAGCCTTTGTGAAAAAAATTCACATGCATGTTACAGCACATACAGTTCATCTGGAATGAGGCTAGAGTGTTTAGGATCAAGGGTTAAAAATGCAGCTTTAGATCTATCTGATCAATCTCATGGACTGTTAAAGCACTAGGACTCCCTAGTCTGAGGTAAAGCGTGTTGGAAATTGTCTGTTTTTAAACTGAGAAAAACAGGCTTTTCTCCTTGCCATTTATGAAATGCTATGAACCAATCAATGCATACATGACTTCCACTGAAATATAAAAATGTTTATGAGTTGTATGCATCAGCAAATGTATACAGATACACAAACACAAAGATGGATCTGGAAACATTCAGTGAATCATTTTAATGCTTAAAAATCAACAGGAAGTTTTAAAAGAGAAATCACACGTATTGAGATATACATGGCAGAGAAAGCTGTAAATGCTCACGACATATATACAGTGAAAGTCTGTTAAAAAAAAAAACCCGTCTCAAACTGAATTGCAATAGTTCATAGGGATAATTTCTTTATATGGTGTGTGTGTGTGTGTGTGTAAGTGGGGGGACACCCTCAGTCAAATCTAGATTTAGCTATAGTTTGAGACCCATTTATATCAATGGATTTAACTGAACTAATGACTGACTGAAGTCCCACTGATTTCATGCATCTAGTCTAACTATGACTAAATTTGGAATCAACCCCATTATGATGGCTTTATGAATAATTCTTACATGTAATGGAGCTCTCAGCACAATCCTACAATTTCTATTCAAAAATACCCTGCTTTCCTATTGATTGATTGATTGATTGATTGCAGCTCTCTTGACATTGAATTTTTGGGGGATGGGGTGGATGGCAATAACAAGCCACAGTGGTTCCTTGCCTTAGAGAACAGGTCAAGCCTACAGACGTAAAGATTTAATTTTAGCTCCTGCTAAAATTAAGGGTTGAAATGATGCTGGGGGCGGGGAGGCAAGTGTGGTTCTCTAGATGTTTTTGGACTGCAATTCCCATGTCTCATCACTGGGTAGGGGTGATAGGAACTACAGGTCAAAACCGCTGGAGGTCTACAGTTGTCCCACGATATGTGTAATAGTACCAATATCAAGCCCGTACATACTGTAGCAGCTAAGAAGAATAAGGTCTAGTTCTCATGTAAATAGTAACATAATGTCTGAACTGTGCCACTGTTGTGGAATCGTACATGCTCCCTCATACAAGAAGAAAAATCATATATGCTGAAAATGAGCATATTAGGCAAAAAGGCACAATTCTTTCCACTGACAGGCTTGTATTTCATGTGCAGAGCTTATTTTACATGGAAGATCTTTCATACCCCACCTGAAGTGAAACAGCCCAGACATAGGTTTACCAGCTCAGTGAAAACTAGCAGTAAGAAATGTGCCAGACAAGTTGACAACTGCCCTATACCCTATTGCACACAAACTGGGAATACTTGTAGGGGAACTGGTCTCTCACAGGTCATCAGGCTAGATGGAAACCTCCTGTCTTACACAGATTTCAAAAACTTTTCAAGCGAATCTACTGGATGCAGGCCACAGCAACAGCTATGTACTTCCTTGTCTAATTGCCCAGAACAGGTGATGAGTTAATATAGTCATCAGTTATCAGGCAATTCCAAAAGAGCAGCCATTTTAGGTTATGACACAGAGTAGTTGTACAGTTGAGGGCGGGGGGGGGGGTTGTCCCACATCTGTCCTATCAAGAACCATGTAAGAATGGCATAAACTGAGGAAACTAATATTCTTGTCCATGCCATGTGCACTCAAGCAGAAACAATGGGAGAGAGGAATAATTTATTTGGCTTGGTTGTTATGGTGTCTTTTATCCAATGGTTACATGGGGAATCATGGAAGGAAGACATGGGAAAGTGGCTATTGTGCTGCTGCTGGTATACTTTGATCCCCTTTTGAGAACAGCCAGGACATGGTGCTAAGGCAACTTATAGACTAATAGGTCCTCAGAAAGAAATGTTCGAGGCAATGCCCCTTTTCAAAGGGGCTTGAGGGGCTGGTACTTGAGTTGTTCTATTAAAAAGTGGCAACTGCTTATTATTTATAATAAAATGAAGAAGGCATTTTCTGATTTTAACTACTTCTCAGAATCTGACTCAAAAAGTTTAGCTAAAGATAGTAATAGGAAAATCTAAAACCATTTCTAAATGTAAGAGTGGACAAACGACTCACTCCCATCCAATTCCAAATGTTTGTGGATTTTTACACAAATTCACATGGAAAAGGAAGATGCTGATTTCAATGAATCTTGGGAATGTCCTGCAGTTCTAAAAATGTTTTCCTCCTATTTTGTGAAAACAAACCTATCATAATTTCAGCCCTTCACAGTTTGGCTCAGTTTCTGTGTTTATATACCCATCACTTACTCAGATTGCCTCATCCATCTGATGTTCATGTCCCAATAAGGAAACTTAGTCTTGCAGGTGCCAAAACATGTCTGACTTCTACATTAATTGTTCCTATGGAAGTGAAAGGCCAATTCTTTTGCGCACGTATATCACTTAATGCTTTTCTATTTGATAACTTACAAGCCAGTGTGTGAGCTGCCTCCACAGAAAGTGACTGTCAGAGGTGCCTAGAGGTATTGTGAAAGCTTTATCAGAGATGCCTAATCTATGATAACAGCTTCATACATAACTTGATGTTCCAGTCATCAAGTGACATACAGGTGAACTCACCCAAAACCTTGTTCCAGTTTACAAGTAAAAGGTTATTATTTAAAATTTAGTTCCTGCACAGTGAAAAGAGGAAGAGCAGGGAATTAGGGAAAGAAATCACAAGTTAATTTTTCATGGTTATATTGAAAAATAAAAATAAAAAGTGGTAGCAGCTAAGATTCAGAAGAACCTAACTCTAAAGCCATTTCTGGTCACTTCCTGTTGTTTGCCGGATGACGTAATAGTTGATTCTCCTACCGTGGCCCGGCTGTTGGTGCCCGGGTTCCCTCCCAGCCTGTAGTTGTTGTAGGCCAGATGGCTGTATGGATTGTATCCCACAAACCCTGGTGTGCTGGGCATTTGCTGATGGAAACAAATGAGACAAAAACACGAATGAGAAATGAGTCCCAACGAGGAGAACACAGAGAAATGAAAATGGTTTGCAACAGCATGCAAAAGCAACCGGAAATTTAAACAAGCAAAATGAGGTGTTGCAGCAGCTAGGTCCCTCTTGAGAGAAACAGTTAGCCTGAATGAAACCCATCAAGAAAACCAGAATTTTTCTTTTAAAATTTTGTCATTGGAAATTTTGGAGAGTTATAAACTCAAAGCTTCCAACATGAACATGGGAATATTTTATCTCTGGCAACTATAGTTTTATACATTTTATCACCGATTCCAGAATTTGTTAAAAACACACAGATGTCTCTCGAGAATTACTGTACATCTAATATTTATTGGGGGTTGAGAGGGGGAGGGAGTCCTGTTTCACAAAACCTAGCAACAATTCTGCATGAGCATAAATACACTCCATTGTGTTTTCTTCTTTTATTTTGTTAAACAGAAAGCTTCTAATTGACTTTAGTAGCTCCCATCTTAAATGGCTTAAGAAGAAAGGGAGATCTTGCAGATAATGAACAAAAACACACAGAAACAGACAGAAGCGGAGCTTACAACCACAACAACCTGGATTTATAATCTCTTAAGAAAATGTTCTGTGGTGCAGTGAGATTTTCCAAGTTTTATTTTAGAGGTCCCAACACTGAAAAAAGCTGGGAAACGTGTCAAATTTCTTAGAGACATTAGAGAGCCAATCTGATATAGTGGTTAAAATACTGATCTTCGGCTCAGGACCTGCAGTTCAAATCCTTGTTTTGTTAAAGGATCTCAGTGTGTTTGGATGGTCACATCTCAGTTTATTAAGCAGAGATACACACCACCCTTTAGCATTTATGTATTTGCATGAATCATGATTAAACCTAGAAGCCATTAATTAACAAGTTTTGTGTTTTGGAAAAATGAGAAACTATGATTAATTAGATTTTCTGGTTTAATAATGTCTCACAGAAAATGGCTCCAAACAAAAAGCTACTGGATGACCTTGAATCTGTCTCACTCAGTTTAATTCACAAGGGTGCTGAGAGGATAAGTGTGTGCGTATGTGTGTAAGCATACATATACCATGTATTCCTCCCAATGAAAGAGCACAATAAAAATACAATCCATTAACAGATATCAAGGTGGCCAGGAATTGTGCCAGCCCTGCTTGCTACTAAGAAATGATGTAGGTTTATATCTGTTATACCTGTTATCCTGCAGGCTCATGGCAACATTGTGACATTGCATAATATGAGATGCTGTTGCTGTCCCAAATGTGGAGAACTGAAGAGATAACATCCCCAACTTCCACCTACAATAATATGAAAGTCCCCAATCCCTTCCTTTTCTCCATCCATACACAAAACTAACAGCACCCATCTTGCGAAGGCAACAAAGGATGTTCAAATGTCAACATTCCTACCTTTATTACAAAAATGAATACAGTAGCACCCCACTGATTCGCCATCTACTGATTCAGTTATCCACAGTTAGCAGGTGCAAAACGGGGAAGGAGAGATCTCGCTTCCCTTCTCCTGGGAGGGCTACAGTGGCGGTGGTGGGGGAGGAGAAAACTCACCTTCCTTCTCCCTTCCCCCAGGAGGGCTCCAGTGGTGGGAATGGCAGGGGAGAAGGGAGGGGGGAGATTTTTTCTCCCTTCCTCTGGGAGGGCTCTGACGGCAGTGACATCAATGGCAGTGGCACTGGTGGGGTGGTGGTGGCTCCTCTCCCTTACTGATCACCTGGCAGCGGCAGCATGGCTCAGCCTGGGCAAAAGACCTCTGCCTCTTCCATTTGCCCCCCCCCCCCAGCAGCACTGGCAGCAGGGGAAGAGAAGAGGAGAGCTCATCTCCCTTCTCTCTTCCCCTGGGAGGGCTCCTATGGCAACGGGGTGGTGGATGGGGTCTGATGTTCACTGTCATCCATGAATTTCAGTATCTGTGGGGAGAGACAAATCCCCCATGGATATGGGGGTGCTACTATACTTGAAGAAGCTGAATATTAAGGGCTGGTGTACCCATAGTTCAAGCACAAGGACTGGGTAGTTCAAGGTGGATTCTTATCACTACTGCAAACAATTAGGTCAGGGTAAAGCCACCAAAATTCCCAGTTTATAGTTCTAATGTATACAGAGGCCAAGGAAAGTTCATAGGTCACACACAAGTGACTCAGGAGCTAGAAAAGGCCAGAGGCTCTCTACTTTTCTGTCTGGGTTAAGAGAATCCAACTAGAGCAGAGGCACTTGTCTTAAGCCTGATTTAAATTTGATCTTTTTAATAAAAAGGATGGGGTGCTGGTAAGACCCATAAGCCAAAACCTGGATTTCTAAAAGTTCTTCTTTGCATGTGGATTGTTCTGTTTGTGCTGGCTCTGGTGGCACAGTGGTTAAATGCCAGTATTGCAGCCACAACATTTTGAGTTCAATCCTGCAGGGCTCCAGGTTGACTCAGCCTTCTATCCTTCGGTAGGTCGGTAAAATGAGTACCCAGCTTATTTGGGGCAATTAGCTAACATACTGTAAACCACTGCTTAGCCTATAAAGCAGTATAGAAATGCAAGTGCTATTGCTATATAAACTTTCCTATGTGCATTGCTCAGATAAGAAAAAAAATACATCAAAATTGGCTCTTGGAGAAAAAAAATGGGTATTTTGTCAAGCTGCTGGTTTTACAAAAATCATTATTTGAGGTTCCCAGGGCACATTTTTTTAGAAGAACAGAAAAACAGATAGTTTTGTGATGGAATACTTTCTTCGACAAAAACTTCCACAGCTTCCTTGCCACTATGGCCACTCTGAGAGCTGCAGCCCCCCCAAAGTAACTTTTCTTAGTTCTGCTGAAAAAGGAGAATCAATATTCTAATCTTCTGCCAAAGATCTAATTCCTCCAAATAAGATGGAACAGACATTCAGTTCCATACTTGAGGGTAAGAAAACCCTCCACATTTGCATCTGACCAAAGTAAGCATTATAATAAATGTATGTGTGAAGAAAAAGCCTCTTCTGCTCCACTCCTTCCAATGTGTGAGTCTGGGACCCTGGTCACTCATCTGTGGCTCCAACTGTATATACTGTAGCAAACCAATAAGATTTGCTTGTCTTTATCAGTACATATCTTAGTTCCAAGCCTGCCCAGTCACTCTAGGCTGTTACCCTCTTAGGGAAGAATTATTTCAAGGAAAAGCATTACTTGATTTTGAGGTTCAAGTGCTTGCTTTGAGTTCTCCATTTGTTTTCTGTATTAGCCTGCCTCTGTTCTGATACTGCTCTTCCACTCCTGTGCTTAGTTCTTCAAAATATAACAATCAAATCAGAACTTGGCTGAAGTTCATGTGTGCTGATCAAAGTAATCAACAAGTCTTCTTTTCACCAACTGTACTCTTCTGGTGCACACTGGGCCTTCCCCATATCCCACTCCAATCAGAGCTCAAGGAAAGAGAAATTCTTTTGTGATTTATAATCCTTAGAATCTCCCACCTGACTGGATATGTGGGTGTGGCAGGGGGAGGGCAGGGACTGAAGCTGTTGTCCCCCCCAACCCCCCCCCCATAGTTCTAACTATAACTCTCTACTTTGTGGTCTACAGATCTGCAATAGAAATCATATCAAGCAAGATTTAAGATCTGTATATTGTCTTTAAATTTGGACCTCCCTTATTCTGGAGAGCTTCCCATTATCTATTATTTATAGCCAACAGCATCACTCCTCTTTATTCTTCTATCATGCTCCTCTTCTTTATTCTGCCTCTTTTGTCTCTTTATTCTTTCTCTACAGAAACAGTGAACATGCAAATAGGCTAGTTACTGAAGTCAAGACCATTCTGAACATAATTGTTGTGGCCTAAGCAGTCTTGTGTCATTATTTTTGAAACATGTTTTATGATTTTTCAATAAAAAATAACAATAGCCTTTATTACAGTCAACAAACCATTAGGCAATTCAATGAAAAAAAAATGCTTTAGAAATCTCAAAGCTCCACTCAACCATAAATTGCAAGATCATGGACAAGTTACTGCTGTCTGGTTTAAATGTTGTTGTCAGCTCTTTGAGGAAGAGTGGGACACAAATCTAACAATAAAACTTGCAACTGGTGACCTAAAATCGTAATTGTTATTCCCAACTTGTTGACTAAATTATCATGGAACCAATGGGTCTGCTCTAGCTGGGATTAAGGATTGGATTTCAACTCTTAACTGACACATTAATAAACTAAAATGTTTTGTTGATTCAGTGATTGGCAATGAGAGAAAGGATCACTTATTTTTGAAGCCCTTCTGGATTTAAAGCGTTAGCATAATTTGCAAAATATATTTCTATTACCCATATGTAACAATTAGCATGTATTAAACTATAAAATATGCCAAGAGGCTTCAAATTTTCACAGAAACTGAAGATTTCTGGTACGCAAAGAATCCATTCCTTTATCAAGAGCATCAAACATCTCCATTACAGCCCATATAATCCATTCCACACAATACAATTATTCTTGAGGACAAGAAGATGTCTGTAATTGACCAAAGAGATTACACTGGTACCAGGTACTGCATGCTACAGCATCAGCCTCTCATCTATTCCTTTTACTTTTGCAGAGTTGAATATATTTTGCTAGAATCTGCAGCCATTTGTAACATATGCCTTTGCATGACAGTTCCAGGTTTGTTTGTTTTTGGTATCTTTTCCCTTTTCCAGTTGCTTGTTTCTCATTTTACAATCCACTGCCGCTCTTTGGGGGTCTGTCCTTCACACATGTGAAAAATTTTCAGACACACTAATATTAGGCGCTCCGACCTGTCTCATTAAATAGTTTGCTTAGATATGTCCTCACAAATGCAGATGTTCAACAGGAAAAGATTTAATGTTACGACTTAATGTAGCTGAATTTAATTTTTCATTCTCTGAAAAATTATAGTTGAGGTGGCTTCCTCTGGGTACCAAATCTGGCCAACCAATTTTGCTGTTTGACACCCTCTATTAATTCATCAAAAACAACTTAAACACATACTGTTAAACTGTCTTCTCTGTTGGAAAACCAAAATCCATAGTAAATAGCAATAAAAGCAATAGCTATGTTAAAACAGAAAGAACCTTTCAGAGAAGCTACGTGATAAGAGTGTGGAGGAAATTCTAGTCTTATATTGACAGTACTTTAGCCATTCATACATTGGCACTATGTGAATGAGTCCCCGGCTCATATATACTATACAGTAATGCAGTATATGGAATTTTGGAAAGTTTTAAACATTATTTTAAGGAATGTTCCCACAGCTTGTCGTATTATGCTCCTAAACAGTCGAAAAGACAGAAGACAGAGAAAGGCAGCAAGTATAACTGTGAAAACACAATATTCTGTTTTCACTGCAATGGAGATACACCACAGCGATGTATGGAAGGTGAATGAATGGGGAGACGGAGGTGATTCATTGATAACACCAAGCCATTTTATTATGTGAATTATCAGCCTTACTACTGTGCATTCCTCCTTCTTTCTGCAATTTTACCAAGTCTGATGTGAGGCAACCATAGGTTGACTGTTAATGAAAGCCAACAAAACCCTGGATCAAACAGTGGTTTATGATCCTGATTTGCAAGGCAAGAGTAAACCACTATTTGCTAGTTTGGCCAAAATAATAAAGCATGGTTTGCTACACACATATGAACTGGAAAAACTGTAACATGCAAAGACAGAAAGAAGCATACAATCAAAGGCTCCTAACTGCTTACATAATGTCAAATGTTGATCACCCAATTTTACAATTAGCTACCTTCCTGGGGGCTAACTGTTATGCTCCTTAGGTAAGCAAAAAACTGTATGCTCCTATTAACTGTATGCTCCTATTAACATCTTAGAACTATTATCACCCAGTCATTTAGCTTGGCTCCAGCCAACTTAAAAGATAATGCCTTGGGTGTATCTGAACAATAGTGAAACGTAGGCTTCAGTGTATTTCCAAAAAAGAGAGTTGCACAGCTGTGGACTGTAGAGGCCCACTCAGCACAAGCGCACCCAACATAATTCAAACATTCAATGGGTATTCTCAATTTTAGAAAGCATGATACCTCATGGGAAAGAAAGTGTTTTAAGTGTGTGTGGCTAAGCAGAAATAGCTATTTATATTCTTAGCGCATAAATATTTTCCTGAGATATTTGTACTAATCAAAATCAGTTCACTTTTTTGACCTTGTTTTGATTTATTGTATACATATCTGGCTCCTCAATGTCACTGTGGTTAACAGTCAAGTAACACAGCAAGTAATACAGGTCCTTCGTGGCTGCCTACAGCATTTCTCTCCAGCTGTGCAGTAGCGTCCTCATGGGATAATAAGAAGTATCCCATAATATGTTGCACGAACAAGGTGCTAAATACTTGATGGGGACCAGCAAATGCAGTATGTATAATTAAAACTGTTTCTGTGAAGAATCAAAGTGCTATAGTCTCCCTTATCTGGAATTCTGAAATAAAAAAAATTCCAAAATCCAAAACAGTCCACATGGGTGACTAAGATAGTGACATCTTTAATTACCTTTAGGCTAGGTGTATGAGGTACATATGAAACTTGAATGAATTTCATTTTTAGACTTGGATCCCATCTCCAAGATACCTCATTATGTATATGCAAGTATTTCAAAATCCAAAATATTCAAAAATACCTCTGGTCCCAAGCATTTCAGATAAGGGAGATTCAACCTGTATTCAAGACCTAAGACATAGAAAAAAAAACTTCTTCCACATGTATCTCTTTCCGTATTATGGCCCCTCTATGGATCCATCCTCCTGGTGCTTTCCCAAAAGGTTAAGTGCTTAGTGACAAGAGAAGGGGTGCCAAAACTGAGAGGGCCCTTCATAGAACACCCACCAAGGAGGCTAACATCAATTGAATATCCTCTGGCACCAGAACAAGGCATTTCAGAATACCTTTTTGGTTTGTTTGAATGATGCCAGTGTGCTTTTATGGTTCTGTTGCTTTAACTACAGCTTGTAATTTTTTTGTGATACTAATAACATTTTTAAACTTTTTAACAATATTACTGAATTTATTATTTTTAAAATACCATGTTAGCCAGGTTGTGAAACAGAAGTAATAACAAATATGTAAATACGTATTTTCCATATAACTGTTCACATAAAATAGATTTTTATGGATATGTAACTAAGAAAAATGCTTAAAAATTAGATAACAAATATTTTAATTATTTTCCACCCATATGTTCCTATAAAATAGAATTCTGAGAAGATAGCTTAGATAAAAAAATTTTTTTAGGGGGGAACATTACTATCCACTCAGTCCCAGGGTATACCTATGTAAATACCTTTCCATTTGATACTGTGATATTTACAAAGGTATTTCTTGGGACTGAGTAAATAGTAAATTTTTAAAAAACCCACCAATCTAAGCTATCTCCTCAGTTAAAAGTACTTAAATCAGTTTATAGAAATTTAGAAAGCACAACCTACAGTTTTAAAAAAATCAGCACCAAGGGTCAGCTCAAAATGTTTTTAACAGCCAAAAGTCTTGGAAGGCTTAGCAAAATTAATTTGTCCTCTGAAATAAAAAAACAAAATACAATCACATGATCTCCTCTCCCACGGTAGCAGAATATAGATCATCCAATGTCTCAATGAAGAGGGAGTTACACTGCTTACTGGTTGCCTAATTCTAAACTGATGGAAGTAAACTCTAAAGGTATCAGTGGGACTTCTTTTTGTGTAGCTGTTACTATAATGGGATATTGGATCAGCAGAATAAAACTTCAGATAATGAAGGTTTTGTTCTTCACATACTGTCACACAAGCTTCAGGGGGCTTTGAATAATAAGGTCTCAACTACTAGACAAATGTGTAGTGATGCATTTTTAATGACTGCACCACAAGTAATAAAAAATGGGGGCTATAACACAGCAGTGGATAAATCATATTGCACAAAACAATATTGGGTCTTTGGAACAAAGGTACTGTAGTGATTGATAACCAAAGACTTTTATCACATGAAGTAGGTAAACAGCAATTACATTAGGATAACAGTGTCTCCAGTTGGGGCTTATCACATGATGTTGTCTCTCTTCTGTTGTTCTCCCATTTGGAAAGTGTTTCTTTTTATTAATACAAAACATCCATTAATGACCTCCATTCTGCTACTGTTCTGCTGTGATTTACAGTGTGAAAGTGCAACTGCACTTTATGCTGATTTTGGGTGGTCAGGAGGTGTGCTCTGGGTGTGCCTCAGGTGGGAAATGTCAGTCCACCTCCAGTTACTGGGGAGAAGAAGAGGTGGACATTTCAATTTGATTTCCCTTCAATTGGCAAAGTAACTGCTAAACTTGAAAACTTTTTTTCACTATGGAAAAAGAAATGCACCCCCTCCCCCCAGGGCTTATTAGAGAAGTCAAAACTTTGCTCAGTGCCCCAACACCTCCTTTTCCAGCGCCGTTCCAGAATCTCTCTCATTTTCTCTCTCTCTTTCTTAACTCACTCATTCACACACATGCCTAGAAATCTAAGTTGTAAAGAGCCCTACAGTTTAAAAAAGCATTTATTTCATCAACCCTTTGCCTCTTTCTTGCTGTTTCTTCTAGCTTCAGACTTAACTAATTGCTGGCAGATGAAAGCCATCATCAGGATAAATTAGACTAAAGTAGCTGCTGGCTTTCATCTGCTAGCAATTAGTTAAGTCTGAAGCTAGAACTTTGATCTATCCTGATATGGGAGCCCTGCCCAGCAAGAAAAAAAGGCATTTTAAAATGTATATATGTTTCCATTTATATTTTTTGGGAGGGGGGATCTCTCTCTCTCTCTCTCTCTCTCTCTCTCTCTCTCTGTGTGTGTGTACAAAACTAAGAAAAGGGACAGGGAGTGGGGCAGTACTGGACGGGCAATCCCAAGTCTCATGTGTGATAAGGTTTTATGCAAATGAAGGTTACAATCCTGGAAAGGTTCCCAAGGAGTGAAAGGAAAGAATGGAATTCCAACTGAATAGGGTTTTTGAAACCAACACTATTTTAGTGGGAGAAGAACATGATGTGATAAAGCCCTAAGATAATTTTCAAAATATATACAGTGGGCCCTTCCCATCAACTGGGGTTCAGTTCCAGGTCCCCCACGGATGGGCAAAAACGTGAATGCTCAAGCACCATATTAATCAATGGCGGTGCGTGTACATGCCTGCACTGACATGCCTGCGTTGCCATTGAATAAATTGGGACATGGCGTTTGTGGATGCTCCTGTCAATAGATGGCTAGCTCGTCAATACAGCGGGCCCACTGACTTAGTGTCACAAGGGAACTTGGACAGCGGATCCAACTCACCCTTAACTTTAGTATTCCCAGCCATAGGTTTCTACACAGTTCTGGAATTCTATTAAAATTTACAATGTTAATATACAGCAGGAGTGTGCAATTTCTGTGGGTACTGCCCATGCCTTGGTTCCCAAAGAACCCACCAGGGGCTGAAACTTACCACCAAGCTGCTGAATTTACAGTGGCTGCAAAACCCAACTAATTTTCCTTTAATTACAAGTTGAATAGCCAAATTTGGTGCTATGATGGCAGCAAAACACAACAATTTTCTTTTAAAACAATGTGCATGGAGAACACACATCTTGTTTTCAAACTGAACTGTACTTCTGTATTTAGTAGTTGGATAGGGTGACAAAAACAGGAGCAGCATGTCACCCCTCATTTACTGGTTTTGTTTGGAACTGAGCAATTGGTTTCAACAAGGTAGTGAAAACCATATACTGTAGTATGTTGAGTAGCACTTTGGTTTCGTGTATTTAATGACTACTACAAAAATGCAATCCCCTCCATTTCTTGTCAAGATATCTGTACCTCACTTTCAGAACAAATGACACACAAAACTACTAGAAATGGGGCAGATTGGGAAAATGATTACCAACACATGTGCTCTTATCTCAGCACTCTTTTAAAACCAGAGCTTTCATTTCCTCTAATTTACCACAATGTGTGCCACAGCTTTAACAAATTATTAGCTCTGAGATATTCTGGTGAGAAACCAACAGTCAGATTACCTAAGTGAAGGATGTAGTTCAACCAAACAAGAATGTGACCTTTTTCAAAAATTAATGCCACATACAAAATAAATCTGTATGCTTGAGGCCCCAAGTTCTAATTCTTTAGGAGGACTAGGGAGAATAAAGAGAATTCCAGAAGTTGGCTGGCAAAGACTTCTGTAGCATAGATATGAATCTGAGTTTAATCACAATGTGTGATATATACAGTATAAGTAATCTGATTCAGTGTATGAAGTTTCTTACATCTTCCGCTGTGGAGCTAAATTGAATTCAGCCTTCAAAGTTTGTGAGATGAGAAAAAAATATTTCCATACTTACGGTTGTGGGGGCTGGGGTGGGTGGTGGGGCATAAGATGGCCTTTCTGTTTTAAAAACAAAAGGGAAAAATAATGAATTTATAGAATAGCTGAAACAGAGACTGCAAGGAGAGTTTCTGAAAAGCAAATCAAAATTAATGAGGTGAAATGGATGAAGAGAAAATAAGGGCATTCACTCAAGAAAATATTTCAAACACTACTACTAGTATCCAAGCTGTGGCTTGTGAGTTTGCATTCAGCTGCCAAGAACTCAAGGAAATTGATAGAATGAAAAAGGCCAGCTACACTTAACAGTGCAACGGACTTACTCTGTAAGCTTCCTTTTACTTACATGAACATTAAGACTGATGGCTGAATCACTTGCTAAAGTCATAGCCTTCTCAAAGGATTGTACGCCTCTCAGTTTTCAGCTGAGTACAGTTGTCCCTCAGGAACTGCAGGGGTTTGGTTCCTGACCGCCTGGGGATGCCAAAAACCCCCACAGATGGTCAAGCCCCATATTATTCAATGGGTGGCAATGTGAATGTGCATGCTTCAGCATGTCTGTGTTCATATTGCTGCCATTGAATAATATGGGGTGTGGATCAGGAGCCCACTGATATGGGGGGCTCACTGTATCCTTTGTTCACAAGTGCCCCAATGTGGAAACATACACATTAGTGAGAGGGAAACACTAGAAGTAGTCTTTCTCATATGTAGGCATTAACATGAGGTGTAATTTTAACAAAGAAGCATTTGCTCAGCTATCCATATGAAAATTAAGCTAATGTGAAAGCCTTCTATGTGTTGTCGCACAAGAAGGCTGTAGCACTTACTCACTTTTAGAACCAATACTAAAGGAGTCAGCAAGGGGAGGAAAGGCATTCAAATATGAAGTAAATGCAGACTGGCCCACAAGTTGCATAGTAATTTGAAGTCCTTGGTCTCCACCATCCTGAAAAATTATGGAAGGGGCAGGCCATTTTCCACCACTGCTGGAGGCCTCAGGAGTGGTGTTTTTCCTATAAAATGGGGTGCATGATCTCCTCAAAGCCGGAAATGTTCACATTTTTCATGACCGGTGTGGCCTGTGGTGGATCCTTAATGTGGAAAATCCTTCAAAGTTGCCCACTCCTGCATTACAGGAATTGTGAAGCAAGGAGTAGTAAAAAAGAGAAACCTGTAGAGAAAAGATGATGTATTTGGAAAGGACTGGGACGCTATTGTTCTTGGTCATGCAGTGTTAGATCCAGACTTAGCTATCTTTAAAAGAAACTCCCTGAAATTAATGGGACAAATCATGGCTAAATTTAATCCCATCCATTTCAATGAGTTTAGTTTAAGAATTGCTGAGTTTTGATCTAACCCATTAATATTTTGATCTTACAGATTAGCGACTTCAGCCATGATTCTTATATCATATACTTCTTTTTAGCTGCTTGGCTGGGACAAGTCAAGAAATGCCTCTACATTTGTTTTGGCCTTTGTATCAATAAATGTGTGTGAGTGTAAAACTGCCGGCAGGTGAACAAAACCTGGCTGGGGTAGGTGGTCACAGAACCAGGTTTGTGGCTGACTAGCAGTGACATTGATCTGTGTCAAAGGACTGCACAATGCACTTTCACCTTTCCAGATTTGCAGTGTTAGCCTACATAGGTTTACTCAGAATTAAGTCACAGTGAATTATATAGAGTCTACTCCCAAGCAAATATATACACAACTAGCTGGACCCTGCGTACCATACACCATTTAAAAACTCCCCCCCAAAATGTCTGGTAGACCTCACAATAACCCTGTAAGGTAGGCTGGTGGATTTAAATCCCTCCTCCCCCTTCTTAGCATTCCACATTTTTCCCGGAATTGCTGAGGGTGACTCGCTCTGTTGCCCTGCCGTCGCCATCAGTTAACTGCCTGGGTTCCGTTGCAGCAGCAGCAGCATTGTCCTGCTGCCACGACCTCCACCAGTTTACTGCCTGGGTTCTGTTGCAGGTAGTCCGCTGCCACTGTCAGCTGACTGTCTGGGTCCCAATCTGGGCTACAGACTGAGTGACAGGAGTGCATTGTGAGGTGGAGAGGGAATTTGCATGTGGGTGGTGATTGGTTGGGTGTGTTTCCTGAGCAGCCAGTCAGCACACTGGGAAAGGCAGCATACCCAAGGGAATTACTGTGTGTGTGTGTGTGTGTGCGTGCGCGCGGACACACACACACACACACACACAGAGCCACCTTAAGAGTATATAGCTTAAAAGTGGGAAGATTATAAGATACAGTCTCATCAGCACTGAGCCACAGAATGAAATAATTTGTGGGTTTTGATATGGAATTCTTAAGCTAAACAAGAAAAAGAAATCTTCTGCTAAACTTACTTGACATTTTGGTAGATAAAAAGTTCAACCAGGTGATGTTAGATCTGAAAAACAGTAGTAATAATAGAACAATACTGTAAATCATGTTCTTTCAACACATCATGCATAATCATTTGGTCCAATACAGTCTACTAAGAACACTTATAGTTCAACATGAACAGCTGGACAAGAATTACAAGTAAAACACAAACTCTACAACCCTAGTATTAAATACCCATATTTTTTAATACTGGTAAACGATTCACATTCTGGAGTTTGGTTGTCCCTCCGTATCCATGGATTTGATATCCACGGATTTAAGTACTCACAGCTTGAAAATATTCTTAAAAAAATAATAATCCAAAAAGCAAACCTTGCTTTTGCCATTTTATATAAGGGACACCATTTTGCTATGCCATTGCATATAATGGGATTTGAGTATTCCTGGATTCTGGTATCCACGGGGGTTCTGGAACCAAACCCCAGCAAATATGAAGGGACAACTGTATTAGAAATTAAGATTCATCTATAATCCAGGGACACCACTCGTGACAAAATACCACTGAAAATATTTCCATCCTCTTTTCTAGCATAGAGAATATGTAGTGTAAGAAGATAATAACACTTCATTATGCACTGAATAAAGATATTTTGCTTTATTGGAATTTATACAACAGCAAAGGTAGGTAATCAGTGAGTTTCAAACCCTGCTTGTACACAGTCTATGGGTGCAAATCTTTCACTACTGAAGACAGTCTCTATGAAACTACCAACTGTAATTGACACAAACACTAAGGAGCTATGGTACCTTTAAGCCAAGCTAAGAACGTATTTAAATACTGCTAAGAACGTATTTAAATACTGCTTGGTCTTGTTATTTTACTATGAGTAAGACACATGTAACCTAGGAAAATAAACTTATTCGGTTCTTTTAAAGTATTCTAAAAACTATATTAACAGAAAAGGACTGTAACACAATGTGTGCCTCCCACATGACAACACTGGATTATACTATTCATAGAATCATAGAATCAAAGAATTGGAAGAGACTCCAAGGGCCATCCAGTCCAACCCCCTGCCATGCAGGAATACACAATCAAATCATTCCCGACAGATGGCCATCCAGCCTCTGTCTTAAAACCTTCAAAGAAGGAGACTCCACCACACTCCTAGGCAGAGTATTCCACTTCTGAGCAGCTTCTACTGTCAGGAAGTTCTTCCTAATGTTTAGGTGGAATTTCTTTTCCTGTAGTTTGAACCCATTGCTCCGTGTCCTAGTCTCTGAAGCAGCAGAAGTCAAGCTTGCTCCATCCTCAGGATGACATCCCTTCAAATATTGCGTTGTTCTTGCCCTTTTGGGTGCCCCTCTTTCCGAATGCAGCACATTCCTTTCCACTAGGCCACAGAAGCTGGGATAGATCTATTCTACTGATATTCTGCTTGGCTAAGGGGAACCACAGTTCAGTGAGAAAGAACAGAACAGGCTTGATCATCACAGTTTAAAGGGATCAAGTAACAAATGAGAGGAAAGGCCTAAGACTCCCTGAAGAATCACTGCCAGTCACAGCAGACATAGGACTTCTCCAGACAGCAATTTGTAATGCTGCTGTACGGCAGGGGGGCCATTTTGGATGATGCCGCCCCCCTGCCGATTCTTTTCCAGAAGAGCTGGGAGGCTGCAGCGCCACATTTGGCCATTTCCTAATCACGGAAGTTGACCGTGATTAGGAAATGGCCAAATATGGCGCTGCAGCCTCCCAGCTCTTCCGGAACAGAATCGGCAAGGGGACGGCATCATCCAAAACGCCCCCCCCTGCTGCGCAGCAGCCTCGCAAGAGGGACGAGCCTTCTTGCGTTACAAATCGCTGTCCGAAAAAGTCCATAGACTGCATCTGCACTGTAGAAATAATCCCGTTTGACACTGCTTTAACTGCCATGGCTCAATGCTATGGAATCCTGGGATCTGTAGTTTGTTGTGACATCAGAGCTCTGACAGAGGCTAAATATCTCACAAAACTACAAATCCCAGAATTCCATAGCATTAAGCCATGGCAGCTAAAGCAGTGTCAAACTGGATTATTTCTGCAGTGCAGATGCACCCATAGTGGGTTAGATGCACAAATACTCTGATGACTGACTATAAGGCAGCTTTCTCTGTCACTAGCTTGAGTTATCTAAAGCTAGCTACTTGTAGGCAGTTTTAAAAAAGTGCTTTCTTGGTACTAGTCTCTGGAGCCAGTTTTATGCAGGATATTGAAGAAGAAAAGAATGATTATAAGCCAAGCAATTTTAGTTTAAAAAAAGATCCCTATTGGTCTAAATCCAGACAGTCTCACGCTTGTTGCTGTAGCTGCTGTACAGGCGTACCAAATGGCTGCTTGAGACTGCATCTTTTGGAGGGTGGTGCTCAGTCACCAACTGTATGTGGTTGAGGGATCTCAATGCAGCACACAGCCCAGAGATGTGCCCATGGTGTCTTCCTGCAACGCTGCAGAAACTGCCAGAGAGAGCTGGCACCTCTTTGTCCTGACGGATGCAGAGGTAGGCTTGGAAATGTGTGTGCAAGACCTGGTGAAAATATGGGGAGATGTGTATGTATAAATCTGTGCATATTAAGCAGCATTTTTGTGGCACTGGGCTTCAGTGCTGTTCATGAAAGGTTGACCCCCTCCCACCCATGACAAGCAGAAAATTAAATTATGTAAAGCGGATAACAATATATAAATCTGTATTGTATTTACATGTCACAGATAATTCAGCTTTTCTTGGTCCAGAATTTGATGCATGTTTCAGTACACCATATGCACAGATCTTGATGAATTGTTCTAAATATACAGTACTGTCTATGTATGTATGTTTGTATGTATGTGTACTGTATATGTTTTCTGTGCAGGCAGAACATTAGTTCTTTCAAAATAACCACTAGAACCAAGGGTTGTGGCTCTGATCTCCCAACCAGCATGAGGAGCAGCAGGAAGGAGTATGTACTTGCAGATACACAGTGGTTGCTGGTTTCAGGTGACAATCTGTGTGCCTGGGGGTAATCCATGTGGGAACGCATGTGTTACTCATGATGTAGCCACTTGCCTCTAATATAAGTGTCCCTGTTTTCTTCCTCTGGGAAAATACTACCTCAGTTTTGCCTTTTAGGGAGATGCTGGGTCTTTTGCAATCAAAGGGCTTTTTTGTTTATGTCTGTAGCAAAAGGAAGAACAAGGAAATGGTAGGGCCACTGTGTGGAGAAGTTGGAGAAGTGCTAACAGGGGACAAAGAAAAGGCAGAACTATTCAACACCTTCTTTACTTCGGTCTTCTCCCAGAAGGAAAACTGTCCAACATGGGGAAAATGGAGCAGATGATGTAGTAGGGGAAATGCAGCAAATAATAGGTCAAGAACAGTAAGACATTAAGAGCTGTTCAGTAGTGGAACACACTCCCTTGGAGTGTGGTGGGGTCTCCTTCCTTGGAGGTCTTTAAACAGAGGCTGGATGGCCATCTGTCAGGGCTGCTTTGATTGTACTGTATATTCCTACGTGGCAGGGGTTTGGACTAGATGGCCCTCGTGGTCTCTTCCAACTCTACAATTCTATGATTCTATGATTATACTGTATAGTTCTTTGGAACAACCCAGTCCTAAACCCTACGGTACTCAAGTCGTCAGTTACTAGAGAGTAAAATCAACAGAATTAATGAAGTTATTCCTGAATAAGGATGCTTAAAACTTCATAGTAAGTAAGTATATACAAATGAAATAACCACATATTTCTGTTTACCATGTTCCTCTATCTTCTGTTGTGTGTCTCCTCTGTTTTGATATATAGATTGTAGAGCCTCAGGGCAGAAACCTGGCTTTTATTAAATTGTAAACCACATGCACTTTGTTTGCACAATGTAATACAACACAAAGGATACATCTAATGCTTCTTTATGGCAGAACTGAGATTTAATGGACTTCACAACTGACATGTTTTTAGTCCTCATTTGCTGAACCCTGAAAACCCAGCTTGCCTCCCACCAATCATCGGTTTGTTAAGCTACCAACAACATACAATTTTTTAGCATCTAAACCACGGATGGGGAATATTTAACCCCTTCCCCAGATGTCAGATTACAACTCCCATCAATCCTAGCCAGAACAGCTAACAGTTGGAGCTTGCAGGCCAACAGCTGAAGGGCCACATATTCCCCATCCCTGATTAAAAAAATAGTACTTCTGAGTGTTTAAAAATACTGCCTGTTATTATCTCAATAACACAAACAGCTTTGCAATGTAAATCAGCACAATTATAACACAATCTCATGGGCAGAACTGGAAGTTATAAGAACAGCTGTTTGCAGCTAGAAAGTGAGAGGCAAGCAATGAACCAATACAAAGTTGGTTTTGTGTGTATTGTTATATGTCTGTTGTTCATACTGTTGACAAACATACTGACAGGAGAAGACCTTTTTATTTGAACAAGCATTTGGTGACTAAGGGACTATCTGGAAAGGTCATTAGTGGGGCACACATGCTGCGTCTTTATTGTTCTTGTCATGGTTTTTAAATGTTATATTGTTTTAAAGTACAGTATAGATATTTTCACAGGGTAGCTTACCTCTCTTTTAAACGCTTGATTATTATTTTTTTAAAACAAATTCATGTTCCTTGTTTTGATTCATGTGAGAGGCACCTTGGCTCCCATGTTGGAGGAAGGGTGTGCGTGTGTATTAGAATTAAATAAATAATGAACAACCCAAACAAAATGCATTAAACCAGTGGTTCTTAACCTGTGGTCGGGGGACCACCCTGGGGGCCACTATGTCCTCACAGGATGTCCGCAAAGGCTTGTAAGCTGTTTGGCCCACCTCCTCCCTGCAGTGGAGCAGCCATGTGACAGGAGCCAAGGCAAAGGCTGGCTGGCTTGGGCTGCACACTGCCATCCAATACACTCCAGCCACAACTTGCATAAAGAAGCAGGGAAAAATTCTTTCCTCCCCCTTCAGTGCCCCTAAGGGAAGGTTTAATGGATGGTGTCATTGTGTTATCATCATCATCGGGTATTGTTGTTATTAGGGTTTTAAATATTGAGTTAAGTCTTGGGGGTCTGCGGCAACAAAATTTAAAGGGAGTTCTGGTAAAGAAAAGGTGAAGAACCACTGCATTAAACAAATATCACTCCATGAGAGGAAACCTCCCCATTAGAAATATCCAAATTATTTCCCACTCTCTGAGGAGAAAGCTCCCCATTAGGATACTTTGCCACAAATATCGAAGTTTATTTCCCATTTTCTGAGGGGAAAGCTCCCCATTAGGATACTTCGCCACAAATATCCAAGTTTATTTCCCACTCTTTGAGGAGAAAGTGAAGCCCCCCGCCTCATACCTTGAGGTCGCTAAGGAAGGGGGGGTTTCTTTGTCATTTTTCAAAATCCTATTTTTTATTGCACAATGGAAAATAGCGTATCTCCTAAGCCAAGGCCAGGCCGGGTCCCTCCCTCCTCACACTCACCGGCTCCCATACGGACCTCAGGCCTCGTTTCTTTGTCTCGACAGAACCGGGATGGTGAAGGAAGGCGAAAGAGAGGCGGTAGCGGCGTTTCTGCCTCAGCACTTTCCACACATACTTTCTTCTCACTCGGGAAGAAAACCAACGACGATGTCCAAATCCTTACCACGTCCCGTTTTAAGAAAACATATTCCTTATTTTAGAGGCTTTTCCCCCACCCTAAACTCGTTCTCCCACCTGCTCTCAAAGGCTTGCCCTCGGACTGTGGCGAAAGTGCGGCTTTGAGTTCAGAACTGCATTTAACGCCAGGGGAGGCTGGACGAGCGGCGGCGGGGGCGGTAGCGAGACTACGCGCGAGGAGGGTACGCGATGACGTCATGACGTAATCCAAAAGAGACTGTTGGTTAGAGCTACGAACTTGATGGACCATAGACTTAGCAGCTCAGGGATGGCCCTGTTGGCTATGAGGCAAAAACACCACAAAAGAGCGATAGCTTTATTGGCCAACCACAATGCATAAAATATGGCTTGTAAGCTTTCGAAGCTTCCCTGGCTTCTTCATCAGGCAGAGATGTTAAAAGTCATACAGGGGAAGAAAAGTGAAGATGTTAGAGTTACTGTTTAGTGCTATTATTTCACTTTAACTGCTTTGGCTGCCTCCTGTGGAATTCTGGGATTTGTAGTTTAGGGAGGGGCACTTAGAACTCTCATCCAGAGAGCTTTTAGGCCTCACTAAACTACAAACTCCAGAATTCCATAGCAGCTAAAGTGGAATGATAACAACAACAACAACAACAACAACAATTTATTTATTTATTTATTTATTTATATTCCACCCCTCTCCAAAACGCAATTGGGGCGGCTTACAACATTAAAATATACACCCAAAACCAACACATAGCTAAATATTACAATATTCTGTTAGAAAGGAAATTAGAAACAGAACACGTAAAAGAACCAATGATAAAATGGGCACAGGATGTGGGACGTGTTATTGAATTAGAGAGATGGGAAAAGGCATGGCATTATACACAGAAATTCACAGCCTCCCAAAATCTAAAAGAAAACTTTCTGAAAATATTTCACCGCTGGTATCTAACACCTGTAAAGTTAAACAAGATGTATAATAGAGGGAGTAATCTATGTTGGAAATGTGAACAGGCAAAAGGCACCATTTTCCACATGTGGTGGAATTGCCAGTCTGCCAAATCGTACTGGAAAAAAATACATGGAGCGGTAAATGAAATATTAGAAATCATGTTCCCTATGGAACCTGAAGTATATTTGTTAAATATGATAGATAAAATCAAGGAAAAAAATAGTAATCTGCAATGGAAGATCATATTATATATGATCTCTGCAGCGAGGCTGCTTTATGCTTCTAAATGGAAGTTGAAAGAAAGCCCTACTCTAGAGGAGTGGTTGCTGAAACTCCATGAGATGATGGGGATGGATATATTAACCACCACAATCAAGGGGAAAATGTTAGATGAAGTCAAAGAGGGATGGGAGCCTATTAAAAGTTTCTAGAAAAAGAAATGGAGAGGACTGGGGAAAGTTGACTTGTAATAATCTTGTAATTTTAAATTAATACATGGTAGAAGTCTGAGAAGCGACCTACCAATATAGTCAAACTAAGTACGGAACGAGGAAGTACAGAATTAGGAGAGCGAGGGGTATGTAAGGTATGGGAAACTGATTAAAATAATACTTATTGTTGCAATGTACCTTGGTAAGTGATGGGAAGAGAAAGAATAATATGAGAAATTAGAAAACGGGCACGTAGAAATGGAAGAATTCAATACAGTATTGGAATGAACACTAGAAACAAGAACAAACGAGTTATGAAGCATTGTAGACTTTGTGTTTTTTGCTTTTTTTGCTTTTTATTTTATTTTTATTCAGATAAAGTGAAAATCATCCACGTTTTGTTTGATGTACAGAGATTACTTGGAATTCTTTAATACAAAGTATGAAAAAAATAAAAAATAAAATATACACCCAAAAACCCTCCATCCCACACTGCTCTTAAAATACAATTAAATAATTCAAAAAAATTAAGATTTTCCTTGGGTTTTTTTCTGGGCTGTGAGGCCATGTTCTGGAATAGTTTCTTTCTGACGTTTCACCTAATTCCACAGGAGGCAGCCAGAGCAGTTAAAAAGTGAAATAATAGCATTAAACAGTAACTCAACATCTTCACTTTTCTTCTCCTGTATGATTTTTAACATCTTTGCCTGATGAAGAAGCCAAGGAAGCTTCGAAAGCTTACAAGCCATATTTTATGCATTGTGGTTGGCCAATAAAGCTATTGCTCTTTTGTGGCTTTTGTGGTGTTTCTGTCGCATAAACGTCAACTAAACGTTTCACCTAAATGTCAGAAAGAAACTATTCCAGAACATGGCCTCACAGCCTGGAAAAAAACAAGGAAAATCTATGGATGCCGGCTGTGAAAGCCTTCGACTTCACAAAAAAATTAACATTATAACAGTGTAGTGTGATAAAGTCCATTTGTCTGCTCAAAATGGACACATATAAATGGACACATACAATTTAATCAATGAAGTCATGATTCTCATCCCTGTTTTATTGCCTTCTGAGAGTTATTGGAAAATAAAAATAACCCCCAAATGTATATATTTTGCAATCCCAGATGAGTTGTGTTGTTAACCAATTTTTAAAAAGGGTTGATAAGAGTTTCGGGGATGTTTCTTTCTTTTTTATATATTCAGGTATTTTCTGGTAATGGGCAGGATAATCAAATTGCTAAAATATTAGTTATCTAAATTTATTTACAGCTCTGTATTGACTTTCTCCTTTTTTTAAAAAAAGCCACTCGCTTTCAACACAATCTGAATGTCAGGATTGTATGCACCTGAGAAGCTTCCACTTATGAGCCTTCTGAATGGGAGAATATGATGCCCAGCAACTTTAGGAACATCCTGAAGTTCCTTGAAGCTTTTCCCCCTTCCCAAAGCAGCATCTGTAAGAACAGAACCCATTGGAAGATCAGAGGGTGAGAAGAAAATAAGGGATGGTAGCTGTTACCTCAACACTCCACCCTTCCCCATCCAGCAGTTTGGACTTTCTCCATTATATTCAAGTTTTCTGTAAACTGTTTTATCTGTCACTGGTATAGTGTAAGATCTGTAAAGATATGGTATGTTTGGTTTTAAAATATTATTCTTCATCAAGAGGTATTTGAATGAGGAGTAAGCTATAAAAAAAAAACCCCAAGAACTTAGGTGAAAAAGAAAATCAAAGGTAATTTACCAGACTGCTTATATCTTTTTGTAAACATATACTGTCTGGAGAAGCAGCCAGCTGTCAAATCATCCCAAAACATGTCATCACCCCATCACTTCATAATATTGTTTTAAAAGGTAGCAGTGCTGAACACTTTGAAGTCAGATTAAGAGAGACTAAGCCTATTGTGTCAATTAAGATGTGACATTTTCCTGGGGGTATGAGTGGGTTGTATTTTGTGTATTTAGGTGGAAACAGTCAATCATCATTCTTGTGGCATGTCTGAATAAAGAGAAAAATCTGAAATCTAAACTAGAGATTTGTACAGCTAAACAAAATATTTACTTTTAATAAGGGATTTGTGTAGTCATTTCCCTTGAATGTTTGCTATTTGTTTGGGTTGCCAGATCTTTTTGTACCTATTTAGTGAATGGCAATCTACTAGCTGGCTTTTATCCTCCCCTTTTTCCCCCTTTTCTGTAAGTAGTTTTCTTAAAGTAAGTGGTACTTTTTAAGAGTTAAGGTTATTACTTTGTGAGATTTTAATAAAAGATAATCATAGTTGGCAGTCGTCTGATGGATAGGATTGCACCTGTGGCAAGGCTTGTATAACATTAGAAGACATTAATGTTTTGTGTTGTTTTTGGTAGTAATTATGCTAGTTGTGCATGCTATGTCTTAAGCACTTATTTGCTGGACTAAAGTGTTAGTGAATCTTGGCAAAGCCAAAGATAGCAATTGAAAGACTTAAATATTAAAAAGACCCATGTTTGTTGTTCTTAAGAGTTTTACTTAAGAGATTCATATGACTCAGGGCTTGAACCATTGCACAAGGATCACCTGTATGCTAATGAACACTCATCCTAAAAAGGCCATTCTGCCTAAAAAGTAACTCAAATTAATAAAATAGTAATAGTAATGAACAGTAATAAATAACAATAACATAGAAATTAAAACAGAACCTGGTTTAAAAAACAAATAAAATTTAAAAGACATGGAAATATTTTAGAAACACCCAGTAAATATACGTCAAGTATCCAACCAGTTTAGAGAAGACTAGCCTACTTGCCGAAAATCTGCTGATCAAAAGTGTCTTAGGGTCCCTCTGCACTACACAGATATTGCACTATGATTCCACTTTAACTGCCATGGCTACCTCCTATAGAACCCTGGGGCTCTTTGGCTGAGAATTCTAAATACCCCTTGCTAAACTGCAAATCCCAGGATTCCACAGAACAGAACCAGGGCAGTTAAAGTGGAATCACAGTGCTATAACTGTAGTGTGGAAGGGCCCAATTTGTGGGGTCAACAGAACAACAATAGATAAGGGTCATCTAGTCTTCTTTGACAGGGAATTCCAGAGCCTAGAAGCTGAGTGGTCAGCCAGAAGACTATGGGCTTGTCGACTTGTCTTAATGGTGGTTTTATCCCCAGCAGCCCCCATAAGCTTCACATCCCAGATGACAGCTGAGGAAGGGAGAAGAGGGTGAGAAAGCTCTCTTCCCCCTTCCTCAGCCCCACCAGCAGGCGGCCAGGTGGAGAAACTGAGGAAAGGAGAAGAGGGCTCTTTGGCCAATTTGAAGGGCTTGTTCTCACTTGTGACTTTGTGCAACTTTGTTTTTATTCTCTCTTATAACTTTTATAAAGTTACAGGTAGGGATGTGAAAATGTGTCACTTCTGTTTTTTCTTACATTTCTCTGAATCCCACCTTCTGTCCAAGTTGTGCATTGGACTGCAAGACTTTTTTTTTCTTCCTCAGAACCTTGTGGATATTTTGCTGCATACTTTTCCTAATCTTTTCATTTTTAGAGATTTTTTTAAAATACACATTGCACATTGACTAAAACATGTTTTTGTGCATTTTTCAACTATACAGATAGGCATGCATATTTGTATGTGAATAATTCAGAGTGGCGGAAAGAGTCTGTGTTTGCTTGTTGTTTGCTATGATTGTTGGGAATGGAAAGATATGCTTGCACTTTCACTAATATTCCTACAGAACACAAGTTAGAGAAATTCATAACAAAGCTGAATGAATGCATACTTCATTTCCACCCCCATACATTACTTTGTGCTCTGAACCTCTGGAAAGATGACTAATAATTTTAAGAAATACATTCGATTATGGCACCTCTGGTTGCTGAACACTCACATATGAATTATAATTCTTCCATTCCTGATGTTGTGCTAAGAAGATCCACAGGACATAAATATTATATTTGCCAGCTTGGATTTATTTATCTGTATGACAGCGGTATCATTTACTTTGGTAAATTCATATCCCCATGTGTGTTTTTTTAGCACTCAAAAGTAGTTTTTAAGTTTCCTTTTTAAATCCAAGTATTGTAAAAAGTACAAATTAAGTCCCAACAAAAACAGAAAAAGCTGCACAGAGTAAGTAATATGACAGTTTTACATTCAGAATGCCAAGTAAACAAATATTAACAATGCTAGATCAGAGTTTATTAAGATTAAATGTTAACAGCTAGCATACCATTTTGAGTTATAGAACAAGAACCTGCAGTAGAAACTCTTGTTTTTATATGTTGTTAAAAGTTGGAAGTTAACTAAATGCCACACATGATACTTGTTGTATCATTTCTTACGCATGCCACATATAAGGCAACTGTTGACACTCTAGTAAAATTTATCGCATGCTATGGAGGACCTAAATAAAGAATACATCAGTCCTGATTTGTCAAGATACACTGACAATCAGCAGTTCCATCTGAAAGTGAAGAAACAACAACAATGCAACCCTCTAACTTCATCATAAAGTCATACTTGTTTTATTTTTTAAAACTTAAATACCTGTGATCAAGATTAGGTTTACAGCTTTCGAAATAGATGAGTTTAGACTTTGCAGTTTGAAGGAAAAATGTATAGTCTTATATAAAATAGTCAGAAACTATTTCTTTGGGGTGTTTGCTATAGTATAAACACAGGATAATAAGAAACTGCATTATGCTTCTTTCCTTTATCTTTCCCCATGACTTCTTAATTTTTTTAAAAGGTCATGTTGTCCTAGTTAAGAAAATAAAAGATGATGTTCCTCCTTTTCATAAAGAAAGTCCCACAGGAAAGTGACTACGGCCCAGCCTCAATTAGCTATTTTTGGCCAAATGAATGGCAAATTTCTACCTATAGGATTTTTCTTCTAACTTCTGAACAGCAGCCTATCATGCAATAGGTTTTCAGAAGAGATCTGGAGGAATTCAGGAAACATCTCCAAAGTTGCCTCAGGTGTTCAAACTTGTTATGCCATTCTTTCAGTTCAGTATGTACTACAGACCAAAGACTTGAGTAAACTACTATTGTATTCCCTGTATAAATAGAAAGTGTGACAAACTCATTTGATCAAAGGGCAGACTTAATTTTTCTTTTCTAGTGGCTTGGCTAGATGGATAGTACTATTCTGTGGATCTTGGAAGGCATATTAGATATTGCCCTCAGAGGGTGGAGAGAGAACACAAATCTTAAGAGGAAGAAATTTGACCTCAGAACACCCTCTTGTAGCCATCAGGGAAATCTCTTTGTAGGTACCAATCTAACATTGGGGAGTAGGTGGGAAGAGGTTTGCCAGAAGGGGCTTTGGAACTGTAGGATCCACAGATCTCCTGCCTTTGCACTCCAACATCCCAATAAAACAGCATCCGATTTATGCTGATCCTAGAGCTGTCATTAATCAATTCCCTTCTATTCATTTAAATGAGAGGGAGTGCAAGAAAGAAACAAAAACAAAACAATACTCCACGGGGAGAGAAAAACAGTACAAGCACTGCTCCTGTGATCCTTCCAGCCTGTTGGTTTGCACCCAGTAGGGCTTAATGGCTAGTTTATTGTAGCCTGGATATCTATAGACAATACTGGGTTTTTGCCAGGTAACACTGACTTCAAAAAGCCACAAGTATCATTGTCTTTTTCTCTTGCAACTTTGTGTGCACATCTTGTAGTTGTTGAAATGTCCTAATTTCTTGTTGTTATTATGTACTTTCAGGTTGGCTCAGACTTGTGGTGACCCTCTCATAGTTTTATCTTCACAAGATTTATTCAGAGGTGGTTTGCCATTGCCTTCACCTGAGGCTGAGAGAGTATAACATGCCCGGAGCCACCAGTGGGTTTTCATGGCTGAGTGGGAATTTGAACCTTGGTCTCACAGAGTCCTAGTCCAACATTTAAACTTCTATACCACAGATGAGACACAAATATAAAAGTAAAATTAAAAGTTTCTCTCTGCTTGCTTTAAGCATTTAAAAAGTGTGATGCACTTAAGACTGTAGCAGGATTTTGGCTTCAACATGTAGCCCTTTTTAATCCATTTAATTGACTGTGGATTAGAGATTTCCAGTAGTTATGATGATAGGCCAAAGAAATATAGGCACAGACATAATAAAAATATTTTGTCCTGTATCCCTGCAACATTTGCAGCTGAAGCCCTCCATGTATTAAAATCAAAAGTTTTGCTATTGGCTCCAAAGAAACTAGAATTTTATCAACTAAAAGAAATATACAACATTTAGAAGCATGGGCTGTCAAGGATAATCTACCCTCAGCCCTTTGTAGCAAAAGGCAACATTTAAATAAATATATGAAACAAACAAACAAACATATTTGAACATTCAATTTCAGTTATGAAATGACAGCAGGAAATATATAGGTCATTTTATATTAACCATGTGTAATAGATAGCTCATGGATCTCTTTACTGCCTTATATGATTTTATAGGGCAGAAGACAAAACCCAAAACATTCTCACCAAAGAGAAGTCAGTTGAGACAGAGAGAGTTGGCAGTCACAGGAACTTTGGATACCTTCCTGTTGGTTAATTTATTGTCTTGGCTGTAGGCACCCTTGAGGTTAAGCTAGCAGGATTTTACAAAAACAATGATGGCAACAGATGGAAAGGTATGGCTTAAAATGGCTTTAAAAATATGCCTTGGAAATACTAGCATGGATCTGTTAGATAAATCCAACTACTGTATTGTTGTACATAGATCCTAGCATAAGTGCATAATATTAGCCAGCTTTGACAAGTAACAGACACACATTGTGTTGTGACCATTAACAACTTTCTGAAAATGTTCTAGACTTGAAATGGACTTGATGGGACTACTTTTGAAGTAGATGGGTTGAAGCTCATCTGCCCGCTTGAAGATTTTGTATGGGTTTATTGATTGCTAGGAGAGACATATCAACTATTCAGTACTGTAATATGTTAATTATGACAGGTGGTCAAAATAGTTGAAGGTAGTTATATCATTCATAATGGTATGCTTGAGTCAGTCTTTTCCTGTGTGGACAATTTTTCCACAGAAACAAGACTACTGAATTCTTAAATATTTGTTAAAAATTCTAAAAGAAAGGAAATATGAGAGCAGAAACTCTTTCAACAGACATAATAATGATAACCAAATGGTGATTCTGTTACTCAGAAATGTAATGCCCTTAACCTTTTCTCATGTCTTCAAAATGATCATTAGGTTATAGGAATATATATTAGCTGAAGTGCATACTCTTTGTATTGACAGACAGTAGGCGATCATATAGTTCATCTAGGTCCACACTAACATTTATTTCTAAAACCCATCCATGAATAATCTTTGGGTTAGTTTGGTGTCAATTTAAGTTTTGATTGATGGGATGCTGCAAGACCTCCTCATAACCAATCTCACTTCAATATCAGGCAAGGTTTTCTGCTTAGTCTGTAAACAACCTTCATCTGTTGCTGCCAAGTGGAGATCGAAGCGCAAAGAAACTGATTTTTTCCTTAAGCGAGGGTTGTCCTTAAAGAAAGAGCCTTCCCATTCTTTAATCACTTCATCTACTTTTTCAGTCCTGAAATGATAAATTAAGTATTATGCTCAGGTATTAATGTAGAACATGCCTTCAAGCTAGAATTTCCTAACGAGATGAAAAATGCTATGACCGGACCACACACATGGTGATATGTTGAATCATATGAACAAAGAGGCTATTTTTCTAAAATAAAAATGAAAATATCTATACTCCTAGAGAGCATGTAGGAAATGTGTGACTTTTCTGCATTTCTTCTCTTGCAGTATAAAAGGGGCCCAGTGTGTTTAAGTGATCAAATCTTATGCCACACCAATGTGCCCCCTTGTAAAATTATCAAGCAGGGTTCCACATTATAAAAACAGAACAGATGCCCATGAGAAGCTGCTTTCACAGGTTTGTTCAGGATAGAAGGTAGTCAGCAGTTCCACTGAACTAAGCAACACTTACGTAGGGCTCAATATAATTTAGTTCATTCAGCAAACTTTGGTCCTTTCTTTGTTCATTTTATTTTTATATTTATTCATGCCCAACTTGGAAAATTACTCCCAAAAAGGAAATTGTTGTATTAGTCATTTTCTGGCTATCAGTTTTTGTCACTGTTATTGATGGCCTTGACACAGTAATATATTATGCTGTGCATTGTTTACCATGTACCTTTTTGGGGAGGCTAGAATGGATCCCTTTAACATGCAATGGGAGCTGCAGCTGGCCACTCGGGAAAGCTGACATCTTCTCCTCTAGTCCTTCTTTAAACCAAATCCAAGCCAGGTAAGATATGCACAGCTTTTCCATATGGATAATACTCTGAGGAGTCTCCTGGCAGCACTAAGGTTATATCCCATTGGAGTACTCAATAGCATTATAAGCACCCTAGTACAATAGGGTATTTCAATCAGAATCTGACCCTCAGTATTTCCAGAAAGCTTCCAGGAGTAATATCAGCCTTGGGAAGAAGCTGCACATGTTTAAAGAAAGGCTAGAGGAGAAGAGGCTGAGGGGCTGCTCATGCCTCAATAAGTAATATGTGACTCCTGCTTTCATTGAATAGGTAAAGGAATATTGAGGCCCACATTCTGTTGATTGGTGAAGAGGGAGAGGCTTACAGCTTTTGGCAGTTATTTCTGTTAAAAGGAACTCTGTAAGTTTAGCCAGTGGTCCTACAGGTGTTTTGGACTTCAGCTTCCAGAAGCCCCAGTCAGCTTGGCCACTGGTTAGGGATTCTGGAAGGTGAAATCCAAAACATTTGGGGGACACAGTTTGAGAACCACTGAGTTAAGCATGATATTTCAGCATGTTACTTTCAAGCTATGAATTAATAATGTATGATCAGTGTTCTGTTTATGTCTTAAGATTTTTGGCTGCAGTCTTATACACCCAAGAGATATGTGGTCCTCCAGATACTGTTAGACTACAACAGCATAGCCAGTGGTGGTGGGCTAACAGCAGTTACAGCCCAACAACATCTGGAGGGTACCAATTTTCCAATCCCTACTATGCCTGTTTAATTTGGAGTAGGCTTCTTTGAACATAGTGGACTTATTGTCAAATAAACAGGCACTACCCTGAATTCTGTTGCTAGTTCCAAGTAGAGTCAGTGGGACTTACCAATGTGTTGATGCACTATTCAACAATTGAATCCAACAGAATTCAAGGCACCATCTGTCATCATAATGGGCTCAGATCCTGGAAGTTGTACTGTACATTGTTTATCACAGGCTAATAAACTGCAAAAATTGATTGCTAATATATTTTAGCACAGTGGCACTTAAGGCCCATCCTGTGTTGTCTGAAAGAAATATCAATGGTGCTACAGAATGGCTCAATAGGCAGAATGCAAGAGCAGAAGCATCCTTACCATGAGGAATGGGGACGTACCCATCCTGAGTGGAAAATCTGAGACATGATTGATGGTGATAAATCTCTTGTACCCTTTCAGTTCATTGCATTAAATTTGTGTGGGAGAACTTTTTGGTGGATTGTATACTCTTGTTTTCTAACAGAAGGAGGCAGTATCATTAGGCACCAAAACATTCTAGGTTGGATCTGTCTTAGAAAATATTCCCTTGTTACTTGTAAAACAGCTCTTTTTGTTGCTGTTCTGTTTACTTACTGTATCGTGCCATGAGCTTCCGCATTCTCCTTTGCAACACCTCCATTTAAGATGGCTTGCTTTGTAAGTATTTCTGCTTTTTCAATCTCGTGCTTCTTTAGCTTGCTTGCTGTATAAAGGGGAAAAAATGAGGATGTGTAAGAAAAAATGAGGACAAGGTATGAGTCTGTGATGTGTAGTGCAAGACGTGTATACACCTTATCCCTGGTGCTTGACTTTTATGTCCTTTGCCAGAAAGACACAGTTGTATACATCAAGACCGTATCTACAATAACACAATGTGGAACTAATGTAGTGTTTAATGGTTAGAGTGTTGGCCTGAGATTCAGCAGTTACCATTTCAGTCCCCACTGAGCCGTGAAACTTTACTGGGTGACCTCACAGGGTTGTTCTGAGGATAAAACAGGGGAAAGAAGATAGCTATAAAGATTGCCTTGAGCTTAGTGAAGGAAAGACAGGGTACAAATGTAGCCAATACAGTAGCACCCCCACATCTGCTGATTCACCAACTGCTGATTCAGTTATCTGTGGTTGGCGATGCTGGGAGGGAGGGAGGGAGGGAGGGAGGAGGGATCTCCTGCCCCTTCCCTTCCTGCGGGAGAGCTCCATTTGTGGTGTGGGGGCAATGGCGGGGGTGGAAGGGGGGTGAGTGATTTCCTGCCCCCTCCCTTCCCCCAGGAGAGCTCCGTTTGTGGTGGGGGCGAAGGGAGGGGGGAAGAGGGATCTAACCTTCCCCTTCCCTTCCCCTGAGAGAGCTCCAGTCACGGGGAGGTGATGGCGATGGCGGGGGAGGGAAGGGGAGGAGTGATCTCCTGCCCCTCCCTTCCCCTGGGAGGGCTCTCAGTGGTGACAATGGTGATGGGGGGTGTGTGAAGGGAGAGGAGGAGGAGTTCTCCCTCCTTTCTCCTTTTGCCCCCAGGATGGTTTTCAACGGCGGGAATGGCGACAGGTGCGTTTGCTATTATCCGCAGATTTCACCATCCGTGGTAGGGCCTGGAACCAATCCCCCATGGATACGAGGGTCCTACTGTAAAACTAAAAGAGCACCTCTGCTTCTCAACAGGTATTTAACTGACAAATCACATCTGATTGGTATCTTAGTGCAGTTGCAGTGTTCCATAAGCAATATTGGTGCAGGATGGAGCTGATAGATCTGGTATGACACTGACAGACTGTTAAACTCCCCTTCCTTTGGGAGGGACTTTGTTATTCTAGGCTCCTGCTAGAAGAGCAAGGAAAGGAGAGGGACCACTCTATGATAGAGTGCAATCTTTGCATCCAGAAGGTCCCAGATTCAATCCCCAACATCACCTGATATGCTGGGAAAGACTCTTGCCTGAAAACCTTGGACAAGGACTCATAGTCAGATATTACTGAGCTAGACTGACTAGTGTTCTGATACAATAGACAACAGCTTTCTGTGTTCCCAGAAATGACCTGTTGCAGTGTTTGCAAGGCAAGAGAAAGTGCCATGGAATGGAACTATGTTAAGCCTTTAGCTACTCAGACTAAAGTCCTTGGCTTGTTCTTACAGCATATGTTGAATGACTTGTTCTGGCTTGTCTTCCTGCCATTCTTAAACTACATATAACACTCCTAGCCATGTGTATCATTCCACATATGTGGTGAATATACATAAAAGAATGTGAGAAAGGAAGCACCTCTACCTTTTCCCTTACTGGAAGTCTTCAAGCAAAGGGTAGATAACCATTTGCTGGAGATGCTCTAGCTCTTTATTTCCTGTCTCAAGCAGGGGGTTGGATTAGATGTCCTTATAAGCCCCAATTCAGCTCTGTGATAGCAACCAATAATTAAACACATTTTTTTCAACTAGAATATTACAGAACCGTGTATGCAGGATCCTTGATTTCTAGTTGGTGAGGTGTTCAAGGGTATGTACAGTGAATTTGGTGGCTAGTCCAGATAGCCAAGTAGGGGATCAGCAGGATCAGGTAGGACAGGGCAGTCTAACCATTGTTGACCAAAAAAGTAAGTAACAGGTAATAATTGTATGTGTGTGTGCGCACGCGCGCGCGAGAGAGAATGAATTATTTTATACCTTATGACATTGACGGGTCTCAAACAGAGTATCCTCACACACACACCATGAATTATTATTATCCTAAATTCCTGTGAGTTCCAGTTCAAATTAAGCTTTGCCTAAACTATAATCTACCCTTTTATGTTATTGCCTGACTTTAAAGAAACTCACGTGAAGGCAAGATAAATGCTATTCGGCTGGTGGTAGGCTTTTTATCATCTTTTCTTTCTTGGTGTGTAGAACGATGAAACCTGCAAAGAAAACAAGATTCCTAAATCATAAGAATGTAGAATGGGCTTCTTCATACATGTTTCTTTCTAAGTGGATAGACTCCATGGACATTTGCAATGAGTTAACTTTCTGTGTTGTTGTAGAGCAGTGGTTCTTAACCTGGGGTCCATGGACCCCCAGGGGTCTTGTGACAGGGGTTAAGGCAAAGGCTGGCCAGTTGGCTGGCTTGGCTTGTGCATTGCCATTCAATTTACTCCAGCCACAAACTTGCAGGAAGAAGCAGGAGAAAAGTCTTTCCTCGCCCTCCAGTGCCTCTGAGGGAAGGTTTAATGGATGGTGTAGTTTATTATTATTATTGTTGTTGTTTTAAATCTTGAGTTAAGTCTTGGAAAGAAAAGGTTAAGAACCACTGTTGTAGAGTACATATTGATGATCAGTTCAGCAGTCCGCATTGAACTTGTCTAGCCTGTAGTACAAAGGCTTTCTGTCCTCTTTCTGTCCAGTGTTGCAGTACATTAACGTAGGGTTAGCTCAAGGATGCTTCGTACGCTGTTTGTTCCTCTAAAGCATTAATGAGGAAACTGGCTTCAACTCATGGAGCCCTCTGGACCACTTTAGGTTCCCTGCATGCTGTGGGTGCAAAGGATGGAAAAAGGAGAGCCAGATAGAGAAAATGGTGGCAGAAAAGAGGGAATGGCTATACTTTGGCTCTTTCCCCCAGTTGGACCTTCCATTTCTGGTACAATACAAATGAAGGCTCCTGAGTTAATGAACTGCAAATTCGAATTATATCTGAATGAGGAAACTGTCTTTTTGGATTGGAAGTACCCATGTTCTGGTTTGTTCTAATTATAGTAGCATAGTTTCCTGTGTAGGCCTGGCAAGCAGGTATGGTAAACTACCTCAAGAAATTCTCAGTCACATAAAACTGGAAGGGAACAACTTGTTTGTGTGGGGGAAAGTATGTTAATAACTTGTCTTGATAAGCTGAGACAGGCTAGTTCAGAACTGGTGCAACAACCAAATTCAGATGTAAAAATAAAGCATGGTTTGTTGTTGCGAGAATGATTTGTCATGAGAATCTGGTTAGCATCCTTTGTGCTCTGTGTATGAGAGGAGGTCAAACGTTTCTTTTTACACTTTCCACACAGTACAGATTTCTATTATGTCTAATGGTGGCTAGTTAACAAACCAGGATAAACAGTCCTAGTTTATCCTGGCAACTTTTAATGAACCATATTTAGAACAAGCCACAGTTTCCCAAGTATATAATGGAGAACTCTGGTTAGTATGAAAGAGAAATGCACATGACAGGGAGGGGGTGTAAATGAGCTTAAGATTTGTCAAAGCTTGTTCTTGTAATGACCAGTTGTTGAGCAAGAAAGCATGACTGTTGCCTTTAATTAAACTTGGCATAACTTTTTGTTGTTGTTCTTGTGTGTATGTGCTTTCAGGTTACCTGTTGACTTATGACAACCCCATGAATTTCATTGGGTTTTCTTAGGCAAGGAATACACAGAGGTGGTTTTGCCAGTTCCTTCCACTGAAATATAGCCTACAGCACCTAGTATTCGTTGTTACTATGAGTACAGTCAGGCCCTGGTATCTGGAGAACCAATATCCCTGGTTTCAGTTATCTGTGGGACACAAAATAGGGACACATACCATAGAGTCATGCTGGAAAATGCCCAGAGAGGCATCTTCTTATTAGGCATCTTCTAGGTCCTCCAAAGGAACACTATGGTATGTTTTTAGTGGAAGTTCTTTATCTTAATAGGGTTCACTGCTATCCGTGGTTTCTGGTATCTGCAGTAAATCCAGGAACCAAATCACTGCAGATATGGGAGTCCGATTGTATTTTGTTGCAACCAATACAGATAAATCCAGTATGAGCCACTCCCCAGCCAAATTACAATACAGTCTGCTGATTCATTATCTACTGATTCAGTTATCCACGGGACACAAAATAACCCACCAACCATAGAGTCTTCCTAGAAAATGCCTAGAGAGGCATCCTCTCTAGACATTTTCTAGGTCCTCCAAGGCAACTCTGTCATTTTTAACCTGAAGTCCCGTTATTTTCAATGGCATTTGCTGTTATCTGCAGTTTTTGGTATCCACATTCCCCCCCCCCCCGGATCCAATCCTCCGTGGATACGGGGGTACTACTGTACTTGGTTTTGCCCCAGTCCTGGGCATTCTGCGAGCTTTGGTTGAGAAGCAGAATATAAATAAATGATGTTTATTAGCTGCCTTAATCACAGATTTTTAGTGAAACAGTAGTGAGAAAGAATGAGATAAATAAATAAATAAATAAATAAATAAAATAGAACATATGAAAGAAGTAATCTTGTAAATAATACTAACCCAAGAAACCTGATTATATTTCAGCTATGAGTACCTTTTTTCCTCTTTCTCTAGCAGACTGCGATATCTGGCAATCTCTTGGTCGAGCTTCATCTTAGTGTTCAGTAATGTTTCATGTTGCTGGAGCTGTTTCTCAATGCCTTGTCGGACCTCTTGTAGCTCTTTCGTGAGACCTTCAATCTCTCTTTCCAAATGTTTGATCAGAGTCTGGTACTGTTGTTCTGTGGTCCGCAGAGCAGTTTCCAGGCCTTTTTCCTGTTAAATTGAGGTGCTAGTTAAACTTCTAACATATATTTCTCTAAAAAGAGATGACTTTTAAAAAAATATAGTTAACATTTTAAAAGCTCACTAAAAAACAAACAAACAAACAAACCTGAAGTTGGCTTTCAAGTGAAGGCACCACTAAATGTAACAAAAAATAGTATAATCCTTTACAGTCTGAGCAACATAAAAAGCACTGTTACATTTACCCAGGAGTGATTATAGGCAATGGGTAACTAGACAAATTTTCTACTTAATTTGTAAAATGCACCTGCCTGACTTATATAAGCAAAATATATCATATGCTGCTTGAGGGAAAATATTTCCCATTTTTCATCTTGCAAAATAATAATAATAATTCAGAACTTCAAAGCAAGGTTTGTTGTTCCTTTCATGTTTAAACAATGCTATAAAAATGTTGATTAGCAACGGATGGGTGCCTATTTATCACGCTTCAAGCTGAGTCTACTTTATCCAGCATTCTGAAATCTGAAATATTCCAAAATCCAAAATTGTCCACCTGAGTGGCTGAGATAGTGATACGTTTGCTTTCTGATGGTTCAGTGTACATAAACTTTGTTTCATGCAGACAATTATTAAAAATATTGTGTATAAACTTACCTTCAGGCTATGTGTATGAGGTGTATATGAAACATAAATTAATTTTGTGTTTAGACTTGGGTCCCATCTCCAAGATATCTTATTATATATGCAAGTACAGTAGCACTCCTATATCCATGGGGGAGTAGTTCCAGGGCCCCCCATGGACAATGAATTCCGCAGATAATAGCAAACACCCCCGTTGCCATTGCCACCATGGACGCCATGGGTGGGGGGTGAAGTAAGAAGGGAGGTGAGAACTCTCCTTCCCTCCCTTCGCCCACCCTGTTGCCATTGGGTTAATGGGATCCATCCTGGGGGCGAAGGGAGAAGGCGAGTGAGGGAGGGGAGGTCTCACTTGCCTTCTCCCTTTGGTTTGCTCCCCCCATCAGCATTGCAGCCACCAGAGCCATCTGGAAGCCTCCTCCCCTTTCTCCCGTCCACCGCTCCGCTGTCGCCAACCATGGATAATTGATTCAGTGGTTTGCAAATCAGTGGATATGGGGTTGCTACTGTATTCTGCTGTCACCATCTGTGGATAATTGAATCAGTGGTTGGCAAATCAGTGGATATGGGGTTGCTACTGTATTCCAAAATCCAACATATTCCAAAATTCAAAAGCCTTTGGTCCCAAGCATTTCAGATGAGGGTGACTCAACTTGTATATGTAAGTAAGTTATGTGTATTTTAGTCTTAGACCTCAGGGGTCCACAGAGTGGCTTGGAATTGCATAAAGTTCATAGAGTAAAACCATCAAAAAGATAAATAAGCATACATTTAAAATACTATTGTGAAACAATAGCCCTACCCCACAAAAGCAGCAAACTGGCAGACCGAACAGTATATTACTGAGAGTAGAGCAATACACACCTTCTGCCCAAAAGTGCTAAGAAGGTGAATGGATTGGGCTGGTGAGGAAAGGTACTTTCTGGGCAGTTAAAGTGGAATCTTGTTGCTACAATCATACCCTCCAACATTTCACAGATGAAAACCAGGAGACGTGTGGCCAAGCAACATCAGAGTGTGTAAAGATGGGAAAAGTTATAAATGAGGAAGAATGCAAAAGCTAGGAAAGGCTGCAGCAGTTTGTCTAAGCTTTCTGGGAAGGGAAAGACTCTGCCCCTTCCTCTCTCCTCTCCTGAGTTAAGGGACTGCAAACTACTTTTGTAATTTGAAACTGCGGATAACAGCGAAACCTATTAAAGTAATGAGCTTCCAGTAAAAACATACCAAAAAGTAGCACTGGAGGACCTAAAAGATGTCTAGAGAGGATGCCTCTCTAGAAATTTTCTAGGATGACTCTATGGTATGCGTCCCTGTTTTGTGTCCTGCAGATAACTGAAACAGCGGTCCACATGTTTTTCCCCAGAAACCCACATGTTTTTTTCTCTGGTACGGAGCAATAATGCCAGACAATCAGAAGCAGACTGGTTGGCTGGTAGGGGACAGAGCTCCGAAGCAATTGGAGGCTTCACTCAGGTTCACTCCTGGCCCAAATACACTGATTTATCCACCATGCCAACAGGCACTCAGTTTTGATCGTCGTTCCTATCTATTCTCCTTCAGTATTAGGATTTTTGTATAGGTGATTGCTTTGGTAATGGTATCACACTGCTAATACTGATTTTTGCAACTTTGGACAGTTTTGGCATTGGGGGCGGATCCAATTTTGGGAGTAATTGGGGCCTGTGCACCTGTCATACCCAGTATGGAGGGAATCCCCTTTGGCTTGTAATGGAACCAGCTCACTCCCAGTTCAGGGGAAGATCGCTCGGCTTCATTCTCTGACCCAAGTAGATTCCTGCATCTGCCATTCCAGCACCACCTAGCAGGCAGGCTGCATGACTGGGTTTTCATTGGCTAGCAGGCAGGTTTGATTGTTGGCTGGCCATGCTGTGGACTAAGTCTATTCAGGTGTAACCAAAACAGTTGTGGTCTTTTCTGTTCCAATGAAATGTGCTCTCTGCTCATTGTTGCTAAATGCAAAGCCCCACACTTGCTGCTGGGCGTGCAAATACAGTAAGACTCCCATATCTGCAAAACCAATATCTGCAGTTTCAGTTATCTGCAGGGCACAAAATAAGGGACACATACCATAGAGTTGTGCTTGAAAATGCCTAGAGAGGCATCCTCTCTAGGTATCTTCTACGTCCTCCAAAGCAACTCGATGTTATGTTTTTACCAGAGGTCCTTTATTTTAATAGGATTTGCTGTTATCTGTGGTTTCTTGTATCCATGGTAAGTCTGGGAACCAAACCCCTGCAGATATGGGCGTCCAACAGTAGTCATATTTATAGTAATTGCATCTCATACTACAGGCCGTGCCAGTTATATTTGTACATCAGATTTCCCCTTCCACTCTTTTAAAGCAAAAGCCAAAAAAGAAAGAAAAGGATATGTTTGCTTTTTTTATGGAATTACCACAGTGTTTCAGCCTATTCCTTGTTCTTGTGTTAGGACTGCTAGCATATTTTGGATACCTCACCCAACAGAAAAAAATATTATCCCCCACCCTATGCAGATGCTGCATTATGGCCATTTGATTGCATTTACTTACCACAGCATGGAGAGAGTCAATTTCTATCTGCATCTGATGCCACTGACGTCTAGCTTCATTTAACTCTGCCTTGGCTGCTTTCAGCACTTCTTCGTCTTTGTTCATTCTTTCACTAGTGGCTGCTTCTAACTGCAAGGAAACATTCACAATGTGAGTTCAACCTGCCAAAGCCAGTGAAAATGCCACCTTTGCTCATGTGAATGAAGTGAACCCCAAGTTTTTTAAATAAAGCAACTCCTGAGCATGATTGACTTCTTCACTTGGATAGGCTGCCTGATCTTGCAGCTGAAGAGATGTAAGTCTTGAATTCAAATCCCAATATGTATGAAAAGGCTAAGGTAGCTCTCCCTGTTTCCAAATGTTAAAGGAGCTGCATTGTTACCAGTTGGACCATCCATGTGCTACACCTGGCCAACACCTCATCCAAGGTGTTGCACAAGCATGCACTATATTGGGTGTGGAAATCATGTGGCCCTCCAGATGATATTGGACTACAACTTCCAGAATTCATCCCCATTGCTTATGCTGGCTAGGGCCACTGGGACTTCTAGTCCAACAATAGAAGGAGGCCTGCATTGATCCCTGTCCCTATGGTGTTACATGACTTAGTTGCAAGGTTTGTCAATAAATAACAAGACTGTGTTTCTACCTTTCAGACAAACCAGGGAGAACTGATTGTGAACGCTTGAGTTGTGACCTTGAACATGTCTGAACCTGCATGACAGACATCAACACTCTCAGCCATTCAGTTAATTGTCAGTCATCTTTTAAAGCAGCTGTGTTGTTTGTTGTGTGCCGGAAAAATGCTAAGCTTAAAAGTTGAGTCTGCAGCAGCTTGAAGTGGACCCAAACATTTTTCAAAAAAATCATCACTTGTGATGAAACCTGGATCTTCCAGTATGATCCTGAGACAAAACGACAGTCAATGCACTGGGAAAACACCATCATCACTAAGAATAAAAAAGGCACATCAAAGCAAGTCCACATTCAAAGCTATGCTCTTTTTTTTCCTTATTATTATTATTATTATTTTTTTACATCAAGGGAGTAATTTTGGCAGAATGGGTTCCAGAAGGCAGAACAGTGAACCAGCATTATTATAAGGAAGTTTTGACAAAGCTGAAAGAAAGAGTCAGAAAAAAAAAAAAAAGGCCAGAACTGTGGAAAAATGGTTTCATTCTTCATCAAGACAATGTGCCTGCTCACACGGCACTTTCTGTGAAGCAGTTTTTGGCCAATAAATGCATTGCTACACTTGAACATCCTCCATATTTGCCAGATTTTAGCACCATGCAACTTTTTCTTTTTCCCTAAAGGGAAATTGGTGCTTAAAGGAACACGTTTTGAGTCAATTGATGCAGTAAAGAAGAAAATTGCAGATGTGTTGAAACAGCTAACAGAAACTGATCTGCTCCACGCCTTTGACCAGTGGAAAACAAGACAGCATCGATCTGTGAGTGTGAATGGGGAGTATGTTGAAGGGGATAAGCATTAGAATTGTAATACATATAAATAAAGATGGGTTATTGTACCAGTCTCGTTATTTAATACACAGACCTCCTACATCTTGACTGCACAGCTTCAAGTTCTCTGTGTGGAGCTTCCTTTGAAAAGTACAGTATGTGAAAACTCCAGCTTGTTCAAAATTTGATTGCCAGGTTACTGACTAGAGCTAGTTATTGGGAACTTTTCATTACTGAAACAACAGCATTTGTTTTTTGGGTCCAGGTCAAAGCGCTGGTGATGACTTTTAAAACCCTAGCCTAAGGGCTTAAGATTGGTTTACTGGAAGGGCAGCTTTGCTTCTATCCGCTCACCTATTTACTTAACTCTTCCACAGAGAATCTCCTATCTGTTTCAGATCAAAACTTGAACAGAAAAAGGGAAAAGGCTCTTTTTGTTCCTGGTACAGTGAACCTTATGCAAAAAAGCTCAGATGGAAGGAAATAGAATGGCTTGTGTGACAAGTGAGTTGGGAGAGAAAACTGGTGTGGGGAGTTAAGGTGGGCAGTTGGAGAGTGTGAGATCAGAGATGGATTCAGATACATTGAGGCCAAAACCACATCAAGTTTAAGAGGCTGCATATAATTACTCAAAATGTTTTTTTGTAGAAAAAATAAACATTAGTAATGTTTGGAGGAAGTTTCTTTTGGTATTTGGAGGCACCTCATAATCTGAGGCCCTAAACTGTATTTTACTTAGTTTGTGTGTAAATGCACCTCTGAAAAGGAGAGATGGAAATAAGGTCTTGAGGGGAAAAAATAGCTATAATAATTAATGTAATTGCTGCTATACTGAGTGTCTGTGTAGAATTTATTAACAGTACATCTTTTGGCTCTGTGATTTATTTGTAAAATACCACCTATTCCAGCTTTTGAGAGAATCCAGGAATGCATTTTTAAAATTTAAATGGGGTCTATGTGGGTAGGATTTGAACATGATCACCCCACCTAAAGATACATTTTAGTTTTACTCTAGTCTTACTTCCTGCATAGGGAAGTCTGAATTGTCCACTTTTTATTGGCCTTCTGCCATAGCATCAAGACTTTCCCTTTTAGGAAGGTGTTTGACCTTTATGAGCTTGATTCTACTGCTCAAATTTATTGTACTTAATATATAATCCTTTGGGCAGCATGAATCACTCCTATGATTCTCTTTTATATTGTTGTTGTTGTGAAATATTTTTATATGCTGGTTCATTATTTTTATTGTTTTTTATTTATTGGTTGATCAATCTTTATTGTATTTTATTATCTCATGGTGGCTCCCTTAGACTGAACAAGTTAAATAAATAACAGTATAGTACAGCCTTCCATAACCTGTAATGCTTTTAATATGCTGGATTACTGTGGCCAAGGATTGACTATTTTATTACATTAATGCTGGGAATGCATGACCAGAAGGAAAGGGTTTTATTGAGTGATGAAGTAGAAGTGGAAAATGTCTGAAGTCTTAAATGAGGAACGAAAGCTTAAAACACCATGCCTTGGGCCTTCCTTGATACATCTCATTCTCACATAATTTATTATTTATTCATTATTGTAGCTTTGACACACCTTTTGTTCCATAAGGATTTTATCACACAAGGCTGCTAAAGTGGAATTTCAGCGGGATAGTAATGGAATTTGGCCAGTACTTATCAGATATTGTTGTGGCTTCCTCTTGCTGCTTCACGTTCTAGTCTTTACTGTTGTGGCCCTTTCAATTGACAGAGAAACCCCGTCAATACCTGCCAATAATGTTATTGTTCTGCTGCTGCCTCTGGTGTGATAGGTCCCTTCCTTTCAGTTCCGGAATGACTGCAGTCACAATGTATGAGGGGGCCTGATTCTTCTCCTCTTCCACTGTCTCCCCCATTCCCCTCACTGTTCCAAAGTAGCATGGAGTCAGCCTGCTTTTGAATAGTGAGGCAGAGGGGGGAAAGAGAGGGATGGGAGGAGACTCAGCCCCCCTCATGCCACATGACTGCAGCCATCCCAGAACTGAAGCTAAGGGACCTATCACATCAAGGGGTTGCCAAAGAAGCACAGTCACATGAATGACGAGAGGTGTGATAATAAAGTTTTACAACCAGTATGTTCCCATTTCCCTTAATAATGTGATTCCCGCAGGACACGAGGCTGGTGCGATAATGTCCCAAGGAACTCAACCCAGAGAATGAGAAGCCCAAGGGCACACAATGAGTTTCAAATCTGAGTGAGGATTTGAACCTGTGTTTTCCTGTTCCTAGTCTGACTCACAGTGCCTGAATCAGGAAGAACCATGACAGTGCCTGAATCAGGAAGAACAAAAAAAAGGTGGGATGGTTTCAAAGATGGAGTAAAAAAAGATGAAAGATAGGAGAGATTCCATTAAGGGTCATTCCACTCCTTCCCATCCTACTTTGGGTTCATTGAGAACATAGAAGCAACCCAGTGGAGAGAATCAGAAGGATTCTAAGGCCATCTGCCTCTTTATCCTCATATACAGAAATGTTAAGAGGACAAATCATGTGTGGTTACAATTTGCAGTGTTTCTGATCCTATCCTTTACTGGTAATGATGCTAAATGTGGAGAAAAATAGAAAGAACCTTTCTTCATATTTATGGCTGTCCTAGGACAGATTGAAAGGAGGAAGACATAGGTGGTGATTTTATGCATGGTGGGGGAAGAAGCCCAGAAATTCACATTGTCTTGGCACATGTTTCAAATTGGAGATGACTATCTGTCATGATCTTTGTTGCTCTTACAGTGATGCTGACCTCCCCAAAATGTAACGTAACCCATCACATCATTAACCCTTTGATTACCTGGGGGAGAGACTGGACGTTATCAGACACATCAAATATGGCATCATAATGATGCCACATAAACGCAAAAGGGCACGCATATCAGACGTCACCCTTCCGCCTTTATGTCTTGTCCATAAGCTGATCTATTTTATTGACAGGACAAGCCACCAATAGATCGACTGTAGCAATTTCTTGCCAGCACTGCCAGCATTTGAAACCTCATGCCCTTTTAAAAACATGAATACAGCATCAATGGGTGGTCTGGCCAGAACAGTTCTGGGTGAGATCACAACATCCAGGTAGGTGATGCTCTTTTTATGAACCTCCCTTGTTTACTTGGGGCTTTTAATGTGTGTTTTTGTGCTTTCCTTTACTTTTTGTGTGTTATTTTTGCTTTTATTTTTGAATTTCCCACACTCGCATTTTCTTGCGGGAATCCACAGGATTTCATTCCAGGAAGCGAACAGAGCTCTGTTCACTCCTCTGTTCACTCTGTCATTGCTGTGGCTGCCTTTGGACAGGATGCAAGGTAAGTGTGGTAAAGGGGTTCTTTTGCTGGCATGAAAACATCACAAATTATGCTGGCAAAAGAACAGAACAGGGGGGTGGTTTGATAAAGTCCTATTCTCTTCTGCCATATTGCCCAGAAAATGGGAGAGCCCATTATTACAGGGTGTAACTGACACACTGGTCTTAACTGTGCAAATGCACTCCTGGCCACTGCTGAAACCTGGCCATTCAGGCTCTGGGATGTCCAGGAGAACATCCAAGCTGTGAGCCTGAGATTTCAGGAGTTGTTTCAACTAAAATAGTAATTGCTAAGAGAGTCGGAGAGTGACAGCCACATATGTAGAAAATTCATTTCTCCTCTCTATGGAGAATGATCCTCCCAGCAGTCAGAAATCTCTGGCTAAATACAAGTGTGAATGATATTGCTTTACAGATGTGTTGTCTTCAGGTTGTCAGGCTGCTAATTCATCTAGGCCATGCTAACCCACATGGCTTTATAAGAGCTGTTCCTCTAAAAACTAGGCATGACATTGGGACAGAAGCCAGTGTTCTGCCTATGTGCCATCAGAACTAAGTACTAGGTCATAAAGAGATTAGAATATCTGAGGGCATCTGGACAAAATCTGGAGAGGTCAGTGGTGACAGATATGTAGCCACTCTTTTGTTTTGTTTTTTAACCACCCAGAGCATCTATCACAACTTTGTTTGGCTATCATACAGCTCATTGATGTGCATAACATATTTGTTGTTATGTGACATTAAGAGGGCTTTGATGTATAACAACCCTATGAATGAGACCTCCAAGAGATCATGTTATAAATAACCCTGCTCAAGTCTTCCAAACTCAGGACCATGGTGTCCTTTATTGAGTCAATCGTAACAGGGATATCATATCAAAGTACAAATCACCCAAGACCAAGAAGAACCAATTTCACAGTATCCTGACATCATGGATCCTGTGATCGTCGCTGTAATACTATACATATTGCTATATGCACCACTTTCCGTGGCAGAGTGACATGCAGTTCAATCCTAAACCTGTCTATTCAGAAGTAAGCTTCACTATATTCCTCCTAGGTATTACAGACTGTGAAGAGGTCTGTTTGAAGACATGTGTGAGAAGGAGCCAAGCCCAGCACAGGAAGCTGTGATAGGAGGGGCCTCTGTGAGAGTGAGCTGAGAGAATGTTAGGTGAGAGAAAGTGGTTGGATGAATAAGGGGTGAGAGAGAGCTGGGAGTGAACTGTGATGAGAAAAAGGTGTGTGAATCAGTTGAGCGAGACTATAGAGAAAGTAGTTGTCTGAGTGTAGTATGTTTGTCACTAAATGAAAGAGCCAGTGTTAATATTCGGTATTACACAGTTTTAGGATTTGTTTACCTTTATATAATAAACCAAATAAGTTCTTTGGTTAAATCATCTTGAATTATTTCCCTTATAATAAAGGGGAGGTCATGATAACCAAAAGAATACACACTATTAGATAAATCTATCCACTGAGAGGGTCACCTGGAGACTCAGGCCCCAATCCAAAAAAGGGATACAAGAGGGGAACCTAGAGTAGGGTGGCAGTGACAGGCAGTCAGAGCTGAGAACTGTGGGGCCAATCTGGTGAGGCCAACATTGCACAAAGTTAAGGACTTTCTAGAGCTTCAGAAAGGTAGAGAGTGCCTATCCTTTTAGTCAATAGCCTGGATGTTCCTGAGAAGAAAAATGGGGGCCGGTTTACACAGCAGATTTATTGCGGCAACATAGAATCATAGAATCATAGAATTGCAGAGTTGGAAGAGACCACGAGGGCCATCCAGTCCAACCCCCCTGCCACACAGGAAATCTTTATCAAAGCATCCCCGACAGATGGCCATCCAGCCTCTGTTTAAAGACCTCCAAGGAAGGTTATTAAACATGAGGTTTAATTATTTTCCGCAGCTGTGCCAGTCAGGTTTTTTTTCTAATTATGTTGCTTTGAAGTTCAGACTTGAATAAGTGTGGGGGGTGTGTCTCTGTGTGTCTCTGTAAATCTGCCTGTAAATGAACTCACTCCATAAAGCAGAGGGAGAGTAATCTCTCTGCTAAAAGACCATGCCGTGGATCACAAGTTTTTCCAGCTGCTCTCTCTCTCTCTCTCTCTCTCTCTCTCTCTCTCTCTCTCTCTCTCTCTCTCTCTCTCCCTCCCTCCCCCAAGCAGAGAGAGAGAGAGGGAAAATAGCAGTTCAGCTTGCTACAGCCCTTTGTGAAATGGTTTCTCTCCCTCCCTCATGCACAGGATAAAAGTGACGAACGAGCTTTTACATACTTTCAAAACAGCAGAGAGGATGAGAAGGAATGCTCCCTGAATGAAAGTTGTTGGGAATCCTTTTTTTTTTTTTTTTGCAAACTGGCTCGCAAAATAGCAGACAGGATTTTTGCAAGTTTCTTCTCTAATGGCTACTGTCTTTGCCTCCTCCCTGCCCCTCTTTTAAGCCCACCCCTGCATCATCAACCAATCACAATGCAGCTGTGCTTTAACCCTTAGTGGAATGCTAGTTTACACTGCCAATAAAGCACTACATTGCAAATATTCCTGCAAAAATAGCGACATCCCCTGTCACGCTATATTTGGGTGTTTTACCTTCCCCCCTTCTGAATGAGGCGATGCTGTGCTGCGATCCGTGGGAACTATGAGCTATCTTAGCGGTATATTTAGGGGAATATTTGCCCGTGTAAACGACCCCTGGGAATCTGGATTTCTAAATGTTTAGTGAAGCCATACTTTACTAGTTCAATCCATCATCAGCAGATTATAAGTGTTGATTGGTTGGCTAAATTAATGTTTACTATTATGGATAAGATAAACATCTGTAAGTATCCAACACATGAGCAATCTGCTAATTAATATACTTTTGACACACCACAGGACACATAAAATTTTCTTTGTTTGTGTTTTGAGAATTGAACCAGCAAGAGTAATTTTCAGCAACAGCATTGTGGGACATTGGAAAACATCACAGGAGTCCATATAGTATTTATAAATTCATTTATGTTCGTTCTTCCAGTGCACAACAGCAGACATGTATTGTACTGTGGGAGAATATAATCAATGCATTATATGAGGTGCTAGTGAATATTCAGTCTGATCATAAACTCATAGTATTGATATGTTTAAATCCTAAACAAAAACACCATCAAGATGCATCAATGGATGATGCATCTACAGCAGGCATGAGTGACTTGCAGTTTTCCAGATTTGCTGGAATGCAGTTTTCATCAGCCCTATCTGAGAAGTTGCCAATGGTGAGGGATAATCGCAGTCCACTAACATCTGGAGGGTCACATATTGCCCACATGAACTATAGAAATGATTTCATCATTAGACACACTTGTGGAAATCCCAGAAACCTAAGGCAATTTTTTTCTTTGAAGCCAAAACAGTTTACAAATTTGAGGCCACATTCACATTCAGTATGAGCCTACTTCAGTTATTTTTCTCAGCCCAACTCCTTGCTTGGAACTGTGTGAGGGAGAGAACAGGGTGAGGTAGAATTACTACAGTGTGGCCTAAAAGGCTGAAAGAAGGCAATTTGACAAATTCTTCAATGCATGCCTTGAGTAAGATGGTTAAGGAAGGTTGCTAGGCCTACCAAAGAAGCAAATTCACAATTGCAGTCATATTGGATTGTGAGAAACAGTACCCTTGTCATAAAGTGGATTGCTGACGTCTGGAGCCAAAATTGTTATCCTAGACTATGCAAGAAATGTAACTCTTAGCTGCTTGGATGAGTCCCACCAAGACATTCAGGAGTGTCTGCCAGGCTGATGATATACAGGCTAAGAATGACCCAGCAAGTGCAACAATTCTTAGAACAGTGTAGAATAGCCTTCCCCAAGGAGATATCCTCAAAATGTTTTGAACTGCAACTTAATCACTTCTACCAATAGCTATATTGGTTGGGGCTGATGGGAATCCTAGCTGAAATATGTGGGAGCAGCAGGTTGGAGTAAAACTGGTGGAGAGCATGTCATAAACAGCAGCCAAACAGGTGAAAAGAACCATTTTGGCCTCATGGTGTTCCTGTTCTAACATGGCACAACATGGCCACGCATAGGTCTGATTTTGGAAATCAACTCGTACCCAATAATCCACAAAAGCACTTGCCATGGAACACAATGACAGCTGTGTCTCCCTGTTTTGGGGAGTGGCCCTCCTCTCTCCTCTTTCCGAAATAAGTTTGCTGATAGCTTGATGAGTCTGGAGCAGGCACAAATATATCCCCTAGTTATCAGATGTACACTTTCTGAAGGTGGGACATGCAGGACACTGGGAAAGGTGTTGGGGGCAGAATTAGTCTTATGTTTGCTAATAAAAGCTAGCTGGAGTTCTAGACTAACAACAGAAAGGAGAGGAAAGCAGCTGGAAGATGAAAAATGTGCACGGAAAGAATGATTTCAGACAGTGCAGGAGATCTCTGCCCTTTTTTAAGATGGGGCTCCCAGTTCAAGCCAAAAGTTTAAAATGTTAGAAGACCAAAAGCAAGCATTTTGGTAACAGTTCTTGGACAAATAATTTACTCTGTTTTTGAATTAGAAATTCAAAAAAGTTGCTCTAAAGATGGCAGCGCTCTTGTTAAGCAAAGGTTGCCCTAGAGAGTTCTGGTGGTGCAGTGGTTAAATGCCAGTACTGCAGCCACAACGTTGCAAGTTCTATCCTAAGGGCTCCAAGGTTGACTCAGCCTCCCATCCTTTTGTAGGTCAGCAAAATGAGTACCTGGCTTGTGGGGGCAATTAGCTAACATACCTTGGAAACCGCTTAGTGCCTAGTGTGCTATAAAGTGGTGTAGAAGTGTAAAGTGCTATTGCTTAACAATTTGTAAGCCACTCTGAGAACCTTTCTGGCTCAAGAAAATATAGATACCTAAATAAATAAAATAAATAAATTGATAATATGCATACTTACAAGTCAGTTCCACTCAGGTTTATTCCCATGTATGTAAACAAAAGAGTATAGTCTTAGGAGAATGTGATAAAGTTTGAATGAGTAAATCTTAGAAGTGAGAGTAGCATGGTGAGTCTTTGGGTGCAGATACACTGTAGAAATAATGTAGTTTGACACCAGTTCAACTGCCTTGGCTCCATCTTACAGAGTCCTGGGATTTGTAATGTTGTGAGGCACCAGCACTCTTTGGCAGAGAAGACTAAAGACCTTGTAAAACTACAAATCCCAGGGTTCCATAGGATGGAGTTACAGCACTTAAAGTTGTGTCAAACTGCATTATTTCTACAGTGTAGATGCATCCTTAGAAAAATGTGGTGTCTGTAGTCAAGACCAGTTGTAAATTTGGAAGTATTATAATCAGTATGCAATATATTTTAATTATCCCTACGAAACCTGGACCCTTTTATGGTTGCTTTTTGAATATAACCTTAGGGGCAGTTTTGAGAAGGATCTTATAGGTCAAATCCATGGATCCTCAATAAAAATAAAACCCAGATACCATGGGTATGGAATTTTAGCCGTTTAGGTTTAAACACTGCATCTGAGAAATAGGCATGCCAGAAAAACATTTTTGTTCTTTAAGGAGTCACAGACTGCTTCTTGAAAAACTGGTCATTCTATCTCCACTTCTACAATTACATTTCTTGACAGGGAAAATAAAACAGGCACATGTCCAAAAGCGACATACGGCATTTGTAACAGAACTTTAAAATTATGTCTCACATCTTGATTTAATAAGATTAAGGACTTTTTCGGACAGGGTTTTGCAACGGAAGCAGCCTCGTCCCCGTTGCGAGGCTGCTGCGTGGCAGGGGGTCCCTTTCGGATGACGCTGTGCCCGTGCCGATACTGTTGCGGAAGTGCTGGGAGGCTGCAGCACCATATTTGGCCATTTCCTAATCACAATCAACTTTCGTGATTAGAAAATCGCCAAATATGGCGCTGCAGCCTCCCAGCACTTCCGCAACAGTATCAGCAGGGGAGAGCGTCATCCGAAACGGACCCCCTGCTGCGCAGCAGCCTTGCAACGGGGACGAAGCTGCTTCCATTACAAAACCCCCATCTGAAAAAGTCCTTAATGAAAATTATTTATTTTTATTTATTTACATTTATTAGTCCCCTATTGACCTTGTCCCTTAGGTGATTATATAATAGATTATGTAATATATAGGAGGAACATTATCGGCTTTGAAGAACAGATGCCCCCAAACCATGAAATGAAACACAGTGTAAAAAGAAAAATAAACAGTCATGTATTCATTCACATAGGGACAACCTTTTTTAACCCAATCGGGTAATATGTTGAGGATTTCATGGTTCTGTCCTACCCCTGCTCTCTCTCTCACAGGAGATTATTGGACATGGAGGAATGCACAAAAAATTGCGTTCTCAACCGCATCTAAAGATCACAACAGGACCAGAAAGGGAGACCTTACCAGATGCAGCATCCTTTGGTCGTTCTGGGGGAGTACCACGGGCATCAGTACCGCGTCCCTTTTTTATTGATGGGGAGAAGCCACTAATCAAAAGGGACACTTTACTGACACCCACACTATGCCCCCACAAGGCTGGAGGATGTCATTGGCTGGTAAGGTCGCCCATTTTTATTCTTGTTGTGATCTTCTACCACAATTTTTGCTGCACCTGATGATCTCCTATAGTTCCTCTTCATATACACATCCCTCCATTGCTCATATAGTACCCCTTCTTATTGCCTTGGGTCCCATATAGACAGCAAGGTGGGATATTAAACAAACAAGACACATAACTCTGTCACATGCACTTACAAGTTTTTAGCCCTTCCCCACCTGCCTGCTATTGGGATGAAGATCAGGCTGCTTGCACTCCTACTAGGCTTTCCTGTAAGCTTAAACGCAGTACCATGTAGCTAAGGGAGGGGAGCCTTCATCAGGACTGTGGAGGAGTATGAAGATTAAATTTGTTGCCTGTAATAATCCCTCTGTACTGCTCAGAGCTCTGCTCTTCTGCCATCTGAAAGTGTGGCTCAGATGAAATCCTTATTTGGGTGGAAAGAAGATTTCCTCTTGGAGAGGGAGCACACAGGCCATATGTGGCTCTTAAACTATGGGTTGCACACTCCTTTTACAAAGCCGAAGTTTTTAATATATAATTTCCTTTCAGTATGTTGAAACTGATACCAGTTTTTGAAATGAAGAGAAATATTCTAAGATTTATACAATATGAATAAATACACAAATATGGAGTATAATGTTGGAAGTGCACTTCACAGCTGCGTTGCAGAAAATAATTGTTGGTTACCAAGTGCAGACAGAATTTGTGGCCCATATTAGTCATAACATTAATTTACTCTGTCTTCCCGCTATCTGAACATCTTGCATCTGATGGACAAAGTCAGTGTGCTCTGTCATTGCCAAATTACAAATTGTCTTTGCATGACACATCCTCAAAGAGCTGGAGAGTTAATATAGGTACAGCAGCTATCATCTGAGGCAGGGTGGAAATAATGCACCCTGCAAGCCACAGGTAATACTTCATTGTTTTTCAGCTGAAAAAAATATATATGCAATTTTAGGCCTAAATTTGACTCCGAAATGTGTGGTATAGCCTAATGCTGTTTCAGTCCTTGACCCAAAACACCAATAAATCCTCCCGAAATTGTTTGTGTGTATGTGTGTGAGAGAGTATGTGTGTCTATGCATGTGCCTTCAAGTCACCTGTCCACATATGGCAACCCTATGAATTTAATAGGGTTTTCTTAGACAAAGGAGATTATCAGAAACGGCTAATGTGGCACTAAAATGACGCCAGCGGAATGCAAAAGGATGCCAATATCACATGATGTTGGCCTTTTGCATTCTGCTGTCATTATTCTGCTGTTTCTTTTTATTGCTGGGCCAGAGCTGTCAATGGATTGCCTGTCCCATTTTGGTGCTGGCATTGCCGGTGTCTGATACCTCACACTGTTTTGACTCATGAATACAGCATGAATGGGCAGCCCTTCCAGAACACTTCTGAGTGGGATCACGACAACCAGGTAGGCTGCTCTCTTTTTTGTACCCGCTGGGTTACTTGTTATTTTTTATTTTTTTTTAGTGTGTGTATGTGCTTTTGTTAACTTCTTTGTGTGTATTTCCCTTTTTCTTTTTGAATTTCTCATGCTTGCATCTTCTCGCAAGAATGGGTGGGATTTCAGTCCAGGAAGTGAATGGGACTACGTTCATTCCTAGGTTGCCTTTGGACGGAAGATAAGGTAAGTCTGTTGGGGAGGGTTATTGTGTTGGGACAGGGGCAGGTCTGGAGATGGTGTGACAGGAACAACTGATAATCTCCAAAGAATACTCAGAGATGGTTTTGCCAGTTCCTTCCTCTGAAATACAGCCTACAGCATCTGGTATTGGCTGGTGATCTCCCATCCAAGTGTTAACCAGAGCTGACCCTGCTTAGCTTCCAAGATCAGATGGTGTATTTAGGTTATCTGAAAGTAAATTCTCATTCCTGGAATGTCACTTCTAGTTAGTCAAAATGGTGGCAGTGCATCTTGTACAGGGTTGGGAGGAGCCGGACACGGCCCTCCAACCCTCTGAGCATGCCCACCCTGGATCTAAAACCTGACTGGGCACAGTTAACATTAAATCAGGCACCCTGGAGTGGTAGGGACTGGAGGGGGATTGAGGCCCTGTACTAGGGTGGGTAGATTGAGACACCCCTGGAATAATCAGGCACCAGCAATCATAACCACCAAAGTTCATGTGTAGTTGAGCCCCCCAAAGAACTTCTGATCAGATGTCCAAGTTTATAGCCACCTTTGCATTCATTTACTAGGGTTTTATGTATTTCCCCTTTCCTTAATATATTCATTGTATGCTTCAAACAATTTTGTAATATTTCATTTCATTTTTTCATTGTTCTCATTGTAATCACGTTATTTAGTTGATGGTATTATTATTATAATTATCATCATCATCATCATCATCACTCATTGTATTCTATAAAATTCATAATGACTTGACTGCCAGTCTTGAGCTCCTCCCCACTTAACTAAAGTTCCAGGGTCCTTGTATCAGATAAAGGGCTGAATCATTTACATCAGGGTCAAAACATGACTTATTACTGATGAAGCAAAGGACAAGATGGTGCCTTCTGCATTTTATATGCAAAAGAGAACCAACTGGAGGTTAAATCTTCTGTCAACATTAGCCACAGGATAGCATCCTCCAATGTGCCTGAGGATAGCATGCCAGCTTAGAGATCATGCATAGCTTTGCTTCCTCCCTGTTTTTCAGTATGTGCTGCTAGAATTTCTGTGCAGAAAACATACTGGGGAGACGGGGAGGGGGTAGAAAAAGCAAAATTTATATGCATAGAAATTCATGTATTGTTTGCAAATTTACTGTCTTCTATGGAAAAAACCCTGCCCCTTAAACTCAAAGAAAAGTCCTGAACAAAACGCAGAAGTGCAAAGTAGCTTGCTCTCATTTTTCTCCATGGAGTGTCTCAAGTGTCAGCAGGACACCCTCCTTTTTGTTTGTTTATTTATTTTACCTAGGTATTTGTACCCCACTCTTCAGCCACAAGGCTATCAGAGCGGCTTACAAATTGTTTTAAGCAATAGCTATTTACACATCTACACTGCATTAAACAGTTTCCAATGTGTGTTAGCTAATTGCCCCCCACAAGCTGGGTACTCATTTTACCGACGTACGAAAGGATGGAAGGCTGAGTCAACCTTGGAGCCCGCTGGAATCGAACTTGCAACATTGTGGCTTGCAGTACTGTCACAACAAGCAACGTTGTGGCTTGCAGTACTGAGGATGTGAATATTAGTGAGGAATCTTCACATCTCTACTGAGGAACTACATGCAACACTAGAATACACTGATAGTAAAGAGCTTTGCTTCATGGGGCCTAGGCCAAAAATAGTTGACCCACACAACTGAATGTGCAGTTCCTCCCCCCCCCCCGCCTCATATACTGAAGTCTGCAGATAACAGCCAGACTCCTTCTCTCCCTCCCCGTTCAACACCCCCCCCCGCGCGCCGCAGCCCTCCTGGGGATGGGAGAAGGGAGGCGAACTCTCTCTTCCTCTGCTCCCTTCCCAGCCACTGCCCGTCACCAACAGTGGATAACTGAATCAGCCGATGGTGAATCAGAGGATACAGGGGTCCTACTGTATTAACAACAAACATTTCCAAAATAAGATACACTAAACATAGCACTTCCCTAATATTTGCTCTCCGTAAAGCTTGGTAAGCACACCAGAGAAAATCAAAATAAAGGTCATAGAGCAAGTGTCTATGGAGATTATGAGATGTGGGGGAACACACCAACGCGCCAGAAGATTGCTAGAAGAACAGAAAAGGCAACCTTACCAGACGCTGCGTCCTTCAGCTGTTCCCGGGGTGTAGTGCTGCCACGGACGAGGCCTCCCTTTTGCATTGACAGGGAAAAACTGCTAATAAAAAGGGATGCCTTACTGATGCCCCATGATGCTGGGACATCATCGTCTGATCATCTTGCCTCTTCCTGTTCTTCTAGCAATCTTTTGATGTGGTTTTTGCCGCATCTGATAATCTCCTCAGTGTCTCATTGTTTCTGGCAAAACAGAGGTTTTACATTATAACCGGAAGGCCTGGAGAGATATACATGGTTCTGCAAGGCCATTCCATTTTGGGACTAAACTAACAAAGCATACCCTCCAACTGTCTCTGTTTGGCAGGGATAGTCTGAATTAATCCTCTGTTGTCCCCCTTTTTCAGCTGGTTTTAAAATGTCTAGGTTTCTCTCTCCTTTTCCCACTTCCACCTGTGTCCTAGCCTTACTTCAATTGCTACAAACTGAGTTCAAAGTGAAGAAGTACTTTGCACGCAAGTAACTCAGCAGGGCATGGAGGAGAGGAGGGGGTAGAATTTTGCTGTTCCCTGTAGACTCAAGCAAAAGCAAACTGCTGCAGCCTCTCATAGCTTGTGTGTTCTTCTTTGTTTATAACTTTTGCCATCTTGACTACAGTCTGATATTGCTTGGCCACATGAGTCCCAATTTACATTTGTGATATGTTTGAGGGCATGACAAAGGCCCTGACCCTTACCACAGATGTTTTCACTTCCTTGAAAGCAATAATTCAGACCACGACCTTGTTGAGGAGGTGCTATCTCAATGTACAGTTGGCCCTTCTTATCCACAAATTCTGTATCCACAGATTCAATCAACGACGGTTCGAAAACATTTCTTTAAAAAAATTCAAAAAGCAAACCTTGACTTTGCTGTTTTATATAAGGGACACCATTTTATGATGCCATTGTATATAATGGGACTTGAGCATCTACAGATTTTGGTATCCATGGGGGTCCTGGAACTAAACCCTAGTGGATACCGAGGGCCCACTGTATGTTGGGCCCATTGAGAAATGGGAAAATTTGTCAGTTTCTTTCACATTCTTAGCTTTTAATTTTCAAGTTGTTTCCATCTCGAAGATGAACTAATTTATAGATTTTGATACATTTTTTACCAATAGCGAACCAAGCAAAAATCTCAACAATAGGCTAAATCCAATAAGGACAGCTGCTGTTCTCAGCATGGGGTGGGCTTGCCATGTGGGTGTTAAAAGTTAAAAAAAAAAAAAGAGGTGACAACCCTAATTCAGCATTCCCTTAAAACCAGAGATTTGAGAGCTAAGGATTCAAAGCCCAAACTTTGAAGAATAAATATGTTAACTTCCATTTCTGTCACTTTCCCCTTTTAAAACCCTCATTTTTTTCCCATTTTAAATGTGAATTTTGCTAAGTTTGTACACACACACCCCAGTGCAATTTTTTTTTTTTACCCATCTCTAGTTCCAATCTGTGGGACAAAAGAAGATAAAAAAAGCCCCAAACAATACTGTGATTAAGGGGTGAATGTGAGCTGGCAGTGAATACACTTACTGCAAGATTGGCTGAATATGCTTTATGCTTGTCCACACTTCCCATGTGGGGATGGAAATCCCAAAATATTTGAACAGAGATCTCATCAGTAAAGGCAAATTCTCCACTCCTTGCTAGCTTTCCCATTGATCTATAAGCCATCAGTACTTTGCAACCCATACTTCTACAATACTACACACACACACACACACACACACAGAGAGAGAGAGAGTTTTAAATCATGAAGCATGTTGCTATTAATGACTTGCACATGTACTAAACAGAATAAGTTGGGTATATAATGTACTGAAATATGTTTTGAGGTGGGACATGGGAGACTGAGGTCCAGATTCCTCTCTCACAGAAAACCTTACTGGATGGGCAAGCCAGTAACCAAAGGCCTTAATGTATCAGATTTGTTATAAGGTAAAATGAAGAGATGTTGTAACTTGCCTCAAGCTCAGTGGAGAGGATTTGAAATGCCACCAAAGAAACAAATGGTATCAGCCTACCGTAGAGGCAAGCCAGCCGTAATGGATTATAAAAGGAGCACTCATTCAGAAATAACCATTTCAAAGCACAGCTGAGTGATAAGCTCAGCATTTATCCAAGCTTGATTTTTCTGGTTTATGATGTTTATGGTAGTTGCCAGGCTTGTCACTGGCTTGTGAATTTCAGAGGCATTTCTTGCTGTATGAATTTTTAATGCTGTCATCATGACCGGGTAACCTTTAAGAAATCTCAGATTACATGCAGGCAAGCAAAGCATTACAGAACACTATGATATCCACTTGTCTTCCAGGGGACATTGTAAACATTAATTTGATAGTAAAACACCAGCTCCTACAACCTAATAGGTGCTTAGCAATCCTAACCCATTTTAAACATGGTTACTGTACACCACGCAGCAAAATGAAGCCTAATTTTTTTTTCTTTGCAAGAGACAATTAGCTCAAAATGAGGCTTAAGAGTAGAATTATTTTTAAAGCACCCGGTGGAGGGGGACAGATAAACTGCAAAAGCTTTCTCATTGTGTTTCGGCAAATAGCTGAAGGCAAGGTGACACAATTTGACCTTAGAGTTCTTTTTATATACCTTAGCATATTTTCTTCCCGACACACTGCAGTATGAGACAAGGAGGAGGAGGGGGAGAGAAGAAGAAAAGAAATCTGATTCCCTTTCCCAATAAAATGCTGCATTGAATAAGAAAATACTGTACCTCACAGAGGCTGAGAGAGGAACTGAGTACACATTGGATTGGCTCCTTATTCGGGTAGGTGCCTGTCTGTATAGGATCATTACCTGGGTCCCTGCTGAGAGGATGGTCTCTATCTGACTTCGAGTGATGAGCGTTTCATAGTTTGCCCTGATCTCATTGAGGAGCTGGGACAGGTCCATGCTGCTCCCATCCTCCACTTTGGCTAACTAAACCTTATTGATAGGATGAGAAAGATGCTGCAGAGCTTTCCCAGCCTGCAGTAAAAGTGAGTGAGAGAGGAAAAGGAGGGAGGGTGAGGAAGAAGAGAAACACAGATTTTTTTTAAAGTGACAGGGTTCTATTCTGTGAGCACCAACACTGACGCTTCGTCATTCATCATGGCTCCCAGGGTTTCAAACTCCGAGCCGGTTAACATGACTAGGGCAGGCGTGGCCAATCTCCCGCCTAGTTTCTCACCCATCATGTGGCTAATACAGGTCAGTCAAGGGCCTTTTCTATATGACATTTTCCAATATAGGAATTGATCTTGGCACAGCAGAAAAACATTCACTGAGACTGTGGCATTACTAAGGTGGTGTCACCCCACTCCCTCTGATGGTGTCACCTGGTGCGGTTCATCCTCTCTGCATCCCCCTCATACACCAAGATTTTTTGGCTTCTTCCTTTGAGGGGCACTCCAAAAAAGCGATACAAGGACTCCCTGAAACAACATCTCAGGCTCGGCCAAATTCATCACCAACAATGGTCCGCCCTGGTCTCACATCGGGAGGCATGGAGATGCACTATCCACAATGCTGCAGCCTTATTTGAGAACTCATGCCGAACAAGTCTTGAAGAGAAACGACAACGCAGAAAGAATCACAACCCGGAAACATCACCCAAGGAAACCTTCTGCTGTGCTTTCTGCAACCAGACTTGTCTACCTCGGATTGGCCTTTTCAGTCATCAGCGCGCTTGCAGAAGGTGTGGGATGAGTCCTTCCTGAATCTTTGTTTGCGAAGAAAAGCCAGAGAGAGAGAGAGAGATATTTAACATTTTTTAATGTTGCCCATTAATGAAAGATTATCTGGGTAATGAAGATTCTAGCTAGTCATTCTAAGAACTTTATAACACTAAGCATGTCAATTTCTTGACTGTTAAAAGAATTGTATCCCACTTTACACCATACGATCTCAGAGCAACATAAAATAACATTTATTAAAACAATTAAAAAACAATTGAAAATTTAAAACAACAAAAATAATTTAAACAACCTAAGAGCAAGGAAGTTAAAACAGTTCAAAACCATGTATATGTACAGATTTGAAGTAGTTGTCTTACAACAGCTACTACTATTCACAACCACTTATAGCAATACTTGATCCTACAGCTGGAGTTTGTTTACTTGTATAAGCCTTGGTCTTTGTATTGCATATATGTACACTGTTAGAGATTTCCTTTATTGTCTTGCCATAAATGTAATGTGATTTTTGGCTATGTTGTATGTTATTTTTCATGTTGTACGTTCAGTATGATATTCTATTTAACACTCTATTTTCAATTCTCTAGTGTTCATTTTTGCTATAAATATCATATTTATTGGTTGTTGTTATTTGTTATATATTTGTTCTGTTTATGTGATGGGCTTATGCCATTTTTTCAGATATGGATAAAACCATTATACCCCCAAAGGCTTTATCGTAAAAGCCTTATTTTAATTTGGCACCAGAATGTGCTCAGTATCAATGCCAGTTGGGCCTGTAAGAAGAGGATGTCCTACAAGCCCCATACCACAGTAAAGAAAGCCATCTCCTACAGCTTTGTGCAGCATATTGCTTCCACTGTAGGATACAGAGGAGGGCTCCTCCAGCTAGGATTGCTTGATTTGGCTGAGTTTTACCCTTTGGGTCATCATCTGGCCTGGATTCCAAGCTTTCATCCCTCCCCTCTCCCCAAAGTAAGTCTAACCTTTCTTGGATCAGAGATATGCATCAAAATGTGGAGGCACTCTTCTGTGAAATTGTTTGGCAAGAAACAAGTCTGACCCTTTCAGGCACAAGGAAAGGAAGAGTAAACTGTATCGGTGGAGAAAATGCACAAGATGAGAGCACAAGAGCGGATGTGAATAGGAAGATTAGAGAGAAGGAAGAATGAAGATTAATGAAGGGGATGATGAAGGGAAGATGTGAGATTTTATGGTTGAATATGAAAGTATATAAGTTGGAAAGATTGGTGGGATGTTTCATTATTATTAGATTAGTAGAATATTGAGACAAATTTATGTATAAGTATATATGTGATATTTTGATTTTTCTAATAAAAATACGTAATAAAAAAAGATGAGGGCACAAGATGAGGCTATGGATGGAATAGAAGGGCAGGAAGAGTGATCAGTAAAAGCAACGAAGTGCAAGAAACAAAGGAGAGAGACATTGCAAGCCGGGCGGTACTTTGCTTTTATCATTTTTTTTTCTTCTAAGCATGAGGAGTGGTATTTATGGTATTTTGTTCCTTCTGCATAAAAATCAATTTCGGATTAGTTCTTCATTTTAGCTGTCAAGTTAAAGATGAGGGATTTTTTTTTTTGGTAACTCTTAAACAATTAAGAATTAGAAATCCTTGCAGATCTGACAAGAAACTAACATGAGACCCAGAACTACTGTTTGCTGCACAATTGGAACTTTGTACCTATCTGTGAATTTTATGACCTGCAATATTTTTTTTCCCAACTCCACATTACAGACTCTTTTACTGATTGCATCTGTATTTATACAGCTTAGATCTGTGAAGATGGACACAGTGTTCTATTAATTCAAGCTGTGACAAGTACCCTTACAAGTCTCTCCTCAGCCCAAGGTATGATTACATACCTAGGTGTCACAATGGGAGCTATCAATGTGTGTCTTGTAAGTGAACTCCATTGGCCAAGATAATAATCAGTCAATTTGACAGTTCAAAGTTATAAAGCTGGGGAATAACATCATATAGCCAAAGATGTATCAAAGCTTCTGCCAAGTAAATGGCACAGGAAATGGTGTTTGACATTGATGTGCATGTTCAAACAAGATGTTATCAAGTAAAATTCAGACATCAGAGTTCTTTGAATTTGAGTTCAAAAGCAACTGATGCTGGGGATGGAAGCATTTATAACAGCACAGCTATATATCTTTCTTCTTCCTTTAGTAGCTGGACTGATTAAAGGTGGGTGGAGTCTTAAGATATGTTTAGGGAAATAGATATCTTGCAGCTGCCCCCACCTCCAAAATTAATAATACTTGTGTATTATGACAAGCCAGCATGAGGTAGTGGTTTGAGTGTCGGACTAGGATTCCAGGAGACTAGGGTTTGAATTCTTGCTCAGCCATGGAAACCCACTGAGTGACCTTGGGCAAGTCACACTGAAATGCCTTTCTTCCCAGAGGAAAACAGTAGCAAACCTGGGTTGCTGTCCCACTGCAGAAATACCCCAGATCCACAGATCCAGTGTCCATGGTTTCACTTATCCATGTCAAAAAAAAATTATTCTCTCTAAGCATTTCTAGGTTCTCCAGTGTGCTTTCTATGGTCAACTGCTGATGTTCGTCTTATTGAAAATAATAAGTTTCAGGTATCCATGGTGTGTGTGTGTCTTGGATCGTATCCCCTGTAGATAAGAAGGTCAACCTATAATGCAGTTTGCCACTGCTTTAACTATCATGGCTCTATCCTATGAAATCCTGGGATTTGTAATTTGTTGTGGCACCAGAGCTCTCTGATAGAGAAGGCTAAATATCTCACAAAACTACAGATCCCAGAATTCCATAGCATTGAGTCATGGCAGTTACAGCGGTGGCAAATGGCATTATTTCTGCAGTGTGGCAGCAGCCCTACTCTCAATAAATGTGGCCAGGAAAACCCTATGAGAGGGTTGCCATAAGTCAGAGTTGACTTATGCGCATAGCCTACAGACATCATTGTAAGCATTGCACCACTCCCAGAACTCCTAAATAAGAAGCTAACTACAAACAGAAGGGGAAACAAAATATTAATAAAAGTTTATTTTCAAGGTAGCCTAAAGCTTCCCCAAATAATTCCAGGCCGAACCAGACAATCTGCTTCTCTTACTATAGATGTGTCCAGAACTCAGAACACTTGAAAACCAGAGTTGGGCAAACAGATGCATATACTGTATTGGTGGCTCCTTAAAGGGACTCACTTTTGCCAAATATGGCCTTTGTAAATTATTCAGTAGAGAAGATCATGAATGTACAAACATGTTAGCCTTCAGCAGCAGGAAGCAGGTTAAGTATTGCTGTGGCACTTCAAAAATGCTTAGAAAACAGAACATTAACACTTCTGTTTGATCACTTGCCCTCCCCTAATTAATTAATTGATTGACTTGCTCTGCATTTCTTGTTCTGATAGACAAACATGACTATCAGGTTGATTTAGCTCTACTGAGACAGCCATTATAACATTAAGCAAGAGACCAAGGAGATTATCAGATGGACTATAAAGTCTGTTGCAGGCAAGGAACAGAATTGAGAAAGGGCTTACCTTTCAGACAACATTGTTCTGTTCCCGTTCTGCTCCCATTCTGCCCCTGGGATACCTTGTTCATGGGGAAACATCATTAATAGACCACCCATTCCATTTCTGTAACGGAATCACGGGTGGTCTGAAAGCTGCCCTGTTGCTCTCTCATTATGCTGGCTCAGTGCCAGCCATGGGGGGAGGTCCTTGCAGACACTTCAAATTGCGATCAGGACGAGAAGGTAAGTTAAATACTCCCCCCCTCCCCGGGTTACTTATAAAAGTTTAAGAGTGTCTTGGGGCTTAGGGTTGGTTTTTTTTTTTTTGCCGTTTTGTTTTGCTTTTATTTTTAAATTTCCCATGCATTGTTCTCTCGCGAGAACAGGTGGGATTTCATTTCTGGGATGTGAATGCAGCTTTGCAACAGCTGCATTCACTCCTGGTCAGCAAGGGGAGGGAGAAGATGTTCCTGTTCTGCGATGGAGGTAAAGTATGCAATTTTTTTTTTTTTTTAGTATTGCAGAACAGGGATGGAGTGGGGCGGGTGGGGGGTTCTGGAACAGAATCAGGTTATAAGGGACTGTCTGATAATCTCCATAGTTGACAGTGGTTCTTCCAGCTACTAAAAGTAGTGGCAATGAAAGATTTCCTGTTCCACTGCCTTCTCATTGATAAGTCAGAGTTGGCATTTTGAATACACTGGGTCCAAAGGAACAACCAAGAATTGTGACTAGTTGGGTTAGTCACTCCATTTGCATGTCATCCTTGCACTTTTCACCAACGTAGGAAGGAATAACATTTTATTTATGTGGAATAGTATGTACTACTGAATTAATATTTCTTCTCTCTTTCTCTCTCTATGCGTGTGTATGTGTCTCACACACTGCCACCACCAATACTACCATTGCCCCAGTTAACCACCTTCCAGAGTTAAACATTAGCTCCTTCTCATGTGTGTGCAGTGCAGACGTGTCAACACTACTGAGGCATGTTGTCTGAAAATGAGGGGAACTGCCCTACTATTTGTCTCCCTACAAGGCAAGCTTGTTGGTCATTCTCATCAACATAAATCACTGGGTGCTCACGGTTTTCCTTTCGTGTATTGGTGGGGTTTTGCTCCATTGTAAGTGTGCTTAAGACTGTGGCCTAACTCGCAGGAAAAACAATAGAACATGGCAGTCATGATTAACTTCAGTCACATTGCTGTTGTGGTACATAGTATGACATTATTGGAAACTTGATTTTCCAGGATTCATTACCCATTGTTACCTGTTGGTAAGGAAATCCAATATTTCCTTGCCAATATCTCATGGCCATGATGAGATTGACATTAATGTGAATGATGTTCTATTTTTCTGATGTTTTTAGAGCACCACCTTCAGCTATGTGGGAAAATTGTGGAAGTATTCTATGAAAACCATAGCAGTTCAATACCGTGTTTTTCTATTCTTTCAAAGAGTACAGCGGGAACATCGCACTCATTATCAGTATGGTTGTACTAGCACCAGCTATCTCGGAGGCAACACTTAAGCATGTTTGGGCACTAAGGACATTATCATACGAGGCTTGTATTCCAGAATTACAGCAAGATAGTAGCAGATGTGGCCATTATCGCATGACGTCATCTCTACCTCATTGCTGTCTTGCTGTTCACCTGCTTCTGTAGTGCATCTTATCATTGATGGGGGAAATCTGTCAGTACCTCCCAATGTTACTGCTATGGTAGCATTCCCCATCTGTGTGATAAGATACTTCTGTGGCAGTAGCAATATGAAGGAAGTCACATGGCATGTGGGAGCCACATGACTTCCTCTCCTCCTCTCTCCCCCTTCCCCACACCATTCCAAGCCAGTGAAAATGGCTTTTTCTCTGTGCCTTTTTTTTCTTTTCTTTTTTGCTGTGCTTGTGTGCTTATACATATTTTTTTTGGTCATTTCCCTGTAAGTACCCAATCACGGCAAAAAGAAAGAAAAAAAGAAAGGTATGTATGTGTGGAGTGGCGGGGTTATGGACCTGGTATGATAGGACAGAAATTGCCAAACCAGCACAATTGCAGCACACTCATGCAAGTGAAGAGGAGGTGCAATAGTTTTGGCTTCAACATTCCTGTTTGCTTCACTAATGCAATTGCTATGAGAAAGGATGCTGGTGTGATAATGTCCTAAGTTCGAATAAATTATTCTATGAGGAAAAATATCTATCACACCACCTCCCAAACTCAGAACAGTCATCATAGTGCTGTTTCTCAAAATTAACTTCTTCTACATGAACCTTTCCCACTGCAGTTTTTCTTTAAATTAAAGTTCTTACTAGTCTTTAAAAACTTATTTACTGTAGACTTTTCACTGCTCAACTCTAATTGTTGCTGTTTCTGCTCTTTGCTTCTGTTTGTCAGAGATTCATGTTGTCATAGAATCATAGAATTGTAGAGTTGGAAGAGACTTGTCCTTTGGTTTCTTGTTGCTAGTGCAGGTAAATCTCATATTTGCAACCGTGTTCAATTCCCTATGATGTCACCACACTTTTTCCTGTTCCTTTATCACCCAAGGAGACCGTCTGCTGTGCTTTTTGCAACCGGACTTGTTTATCTCGGATTGGCCTTTTTAGTCATCAGCGCACTTGCAGAAAGCGTGGGATGAGTCCTTCCTGAATCTTCGTTTGCGAAGAAAAGCCAGAGAGAGAATCTCTGGGAATAAGTTAGATCAATAAACAGGAGCTATGAATGATAGTAGCAATCAGAACTGCTATTAATTTTGATTAGTAGTATCCAGCAATGCTAGTGTAATAATGAAGTATTTTATTTTTATCAGCAAGCCATGAAGGATGAGTCGAAAATATATAACAGTCAAAGGCAAATGTAAATTGCAGCACTACGAAAGTTTATTGCATTGCAGGAGAAATAGAATATAGCTTTCAGTACCAGTACAATAATGCATTGCTGTAAAGTTAGCAGAAAGTATGAGTATAATGGGATTTTTTTCCATCTCTAGATCCCTTATTTGCAAGAAACTACTAAGCTGCAATTGAGTCTGGTTCCAGGAAGTGTTTGTCTAATTGGTTCTTCCATGCTGGTGTAGTGGAAGAGTTCTCCCTTGCTGTTTTTCATGCTGTTCACTTAGTTGCCCTTTCTTCAACCGATTTCACTTTAGAGGAGACTACTTTGCCGTCTACCACTTCTTCCACAATGGTCTTAACCACTCTGGTTTTGGTTGGTTCTGATAAGGAAAAATTGTTTATGGCAGTGTTATCCACTAATAATACCAGTTTTAACAGTAGCATCCAGTTGGGTTTTTCTGCTACTGCAAATAACATTATATTTAGGACTTTTTCAGATAGGACTTACCGTGCAAGAAGACTCCGGAACAGTCATGACATTGTTGCGCGGCAGGGGCTCCATTTCGGACAACGTGAGTAAAAAATGGCGTGGCTACCTTCAATCATACCCGGAACAGTCACGGACGCCACCGAGAGAGGGACGGCATCGTCCAAAATGGACCCCCTGCCATGCGACAGTGTCGTAACTGTTCCGGAGTCTTCTTGTGCTGTAAGTCCTGTCTGAAAAAGTCCTTACAGAACCTAGACTGTTGGAGGGAGGGGATCCATTTATCGATTAACACACATTGGAAACTGCTTAATGCAGTGTAGATGTGTAAATTGCTATTGCTTAAAACAATTTGTAAGCCGCTCTGATAGCCTTGTGGCTGAAGAGTGCGGTATAAATAAATGAATAAATAAATAAATAAAAATTAAAAAAGATTAAGGGCCTGTCTAAATGGTGATAATCATACAAATGGGATGTGAATGGAAGGCAATATATTCATACGGACATTCGCAGAAATACGTGTCATTAGGAAAGGGGAGCAGCCAAATCTACTGCAAAGTCCGTGTGCATAGTGTCCAGGTCTTTGTCCAGATTTTCTAAAAAGCTCCATATGACATGCAAATGTGCGATCATTTGGAAAGTTGCATTCGTGCAGATACGAACAGGCAGCACAATCTGATTGGCTGGATGAGCATGGGGGCGGGGCTACAAACAGGGAAAGCACCTGCTGCTGCCATGTTGGATTTTCAGCTAAGCCATGTTGGTCTGGTAAGTCAATCAAATGGCGATCGTATACTCTCTTTTTTCTTTCTTTTAAAATACAAAATATTGCATGTGTGCACCATGGGAAACTGTTTTTTTTTTAATTGGCGGCGGCAGATTTAAAATCATGAGTAATAATAATAATAATAATAATAATAATAAAATTTTATTTATATCCCGCCCCTCTGCAACGCAATCGGGGCGGCTTACAATATAAAAACCCCATAATCACAATACCCTAGCCCACCCACCCCTTAAAATAATATTAAATTGCAAAGGATTAAAAACATGCATTAATTAAAATATATATATAAATTAGAAGAAAAAAAATTAAAAACATACAATCGTAGCCTATAAAGTAAATCTTGCCATCTTGGCTAGAGGGTCATGCAAGGTTTAGGGGGGCTCTTTTGTCCGTGAAAACAGGTTGTATCATTGTGAATGCCTGTTTTTTCAGATGTGTTTGTATTCCTCCCCTCGTATAGACAGGACCTAAGTTCCTGCACCAGACATATAGCCATGATGTTATAGCTATACTTTAGCTCCCTATCTGACCCCTAAAACCCACCTTAAAAGCCAGTCAGTTGGCTGGAGCGAATTGCAATAGGAGGGTCCTTGCTTCTGCTCCTTGTAGCATGTTTTGTTTGGTTATGTCACCCTGCAGCTCCCTGCTCAGCAGCAGCATAGATCTCCCTTTAAGGTGGGTTTCAGGGTCATTTGTGGTTATGGCAATAGTGCAGTTGTCTAACTTGTTGTTGTTACTGCTGTGTGCCTTCAAATTGTTTCCGACTTATGACAACCCCAAGGCGAACCCATTATGTGGTTTTCTTGGCAAGATTTGGTTAAAAGTGGGGTTGCCTTTGCCCTCCTCCAAGGCTGAAGTAAGGTTGAACACTGGCAGTGGACGGGCAAATTTGGATTTAACTACCAGTTCATTCAACGCTTGCTTATGGACTAGAGAGGCAGTGCCATATTGCCTTCTGCATTATGTTGGCTTTGATGTAATGGTGTTTTTCATATTTTTGTGTTGGATTTTTAAAAAAATAAAAGAAAAACTAAATTGCAATAAACATGTTTCTGAACTAACAAAATTGTACTCACCTCTGATGTGAACTTTTGTCTCGTAAGAGTGGAAACTGTTGAAAAAATTAGAACAGTACTTGTTAATTCCATTACAATGCTGATAGAAATGTTTTAAAAAGAAAAAAAAGAGAACAATACTAAAAAAAGCCATTACATTGTGAGGTTCATAGTTTTGATTGATTCTTTGTTGGTAGCACTAATAATATATCTGAAGTGAATATCCAGTAGCATATGCAATAACTAAATTAAGTGTCCACCAGAGTGTTGCCCAAGGTAAACCAAAATTATAAAACTAAAATTGTAACACAATTAAAACAGAAAAGGTATCGGTAGAAAAATCGTTTATAGGATGATCGAATGCATCCAATGTTTACTCAGAAAGAAGTTCCACTATGTCCAGTGAGGATGACTGCCTAGTACAGGAGTAGAAATTGTGTGACTCTTCCAGTGGTTCTAAACTGCAACACACAGCAGTCTTAGCCAGCATGGCCAGTGGTGTGGAATGCTGGGAGTTGCAATAACATTTGGAGAACTGCCTAATTCCCACCCTTGCCCTGGTAAGTATGTTTAAGATTTCAGACTTAAACTTTTTTCTCCACATATTCTTGGGTAGGGTTGGTGTAATAGAAGGAGGCAGTATCATTCCTTGGTTGGATTCATAGATTCTTTGCTTCTGTAAGAAGGAACTTCCTTCAATAGAAGCAGAAGTTTTCTCTCAGAGGAAGAGAATGCTTTGAATCCAGCCCAACATAACATATGGATTTCCACATAAGAACACAAGATGAGCTGTGCTGGATCAGGCCAGTGCCAATCTAGTCCAGCATCATGTTTCAGCATCATGAACAGTGGCAACAGGATGCCTTTGGAAGCTGACAAATGGGATAAAGAAAGAAATAGAACTTTCCTGTTCATGTTTCCCAGCAACAGGTATTCAGAACCTCAAGGTCAAACTACACAATGTGTAGTTCACATTTTCAGAAAAGATTCCTCAAGGAAACTGTGTTTATCATAACACATTATATTCCTCACAGAAGGATACGTTCAGCATGCTTTGCTTTGTGATTGGTCATGATAAGGTAAATACAGGCTTAATTTGCAAGTCTGGTTGCTGGAGCAAATATCTCTGAGGAAATCCTGTTGTGGGAGGGAAAACAGGTTAATCAGGAATGTACATTCCCCTTAATGCCTAGTATGAGCCATACGGCTTCTGATACTGGAGGTAATATGTAACTTAAGAAGCCACTGGTAGTCTCATCATCTGTAAATTTGTCCCATCCCCTTTTACAACCACCCCAGCTGGTGACCATCACTACTTCTTGTGGCACTAAATTCGATAGTTTAGGCAAACACTCTGTAAGAATGTATTTCTTTTTGGACCACCACTGCCTCCATCCTTCTCAATTGAGATAGTTCACCTACTTCTCCCCATCTAGCAGGCGCCTGTATGTTTCAATTTCCATTTCCAGTCGGGTCTTGATGCCCAGTAGTTGTTGATATTCTGAATTTTGGCATTCTGTTTCAGACCGGATTTGCTGTAACTGCTCTTCCAGGTTGCTGACTTGAAGCTGTAACTGTTGAAGCTGACTGCTGTAGTTGCCTTCAGTTTCTGCCAAGGTGCCTTCCAGAGAGGCTTTCTGTTAGTGAGAGAACGAAACAAATTGAAGGTAGTTGTAACATGAATGAAGATCAATGAAATGTTTTTTTGTATTTCATAGAATCATAGAGTTGGAAGAGACCACAAGGGCCATCCAGTCCAATCCCCTGCCATGCAGGAATACACAAACAAAGTATTCTCTACAGATAGCCATCCAGCCTCTGTTTAAAAACTTGTGTTCTATCTCAGTGTTGAATTTATACATGCACATATGTATAAATATCCAATCCAGGACCAATGTGTGTACTGTATTTTTCATATCCATAAAGTTTGCCAGACAAATGCAGAATTTTATTTCTGGTTTGGTATTTGAGCAACCCTGTATCAAATTTAAAGGTGCTTATTGCACGAGGGAAGGAAGTGGCAGCACACCCCGATAATAGTGCTGTCTGCTTTGCCTTATTGTACAATGTCGGCGTGTTTCAGCTATTCTCTTCTTCCAGTCCCATGGAAGACAGTGGTAAATGTGCCTCTTTTTTCCAGTTAGCAAAAAGACCCGCATCTATGACTCTCTCCCACAGGACCAGAACAGAAGAATAGCTGAAACACACTGACATCATGTGATAAGCCACGGGGGGACGCACTACTCATGGGCTTCATTTCTGTTTCCCTTCCTTTGTTCAATAAGGCTCCAAGACAATCTATATCATTTTCTATATAACCTAGCCATGTAAATAAGCTCAGTTAGTAGGCAGCAAGATTTTTTAACCAGCTTCCAAAGAAGAGCATGACTTGTGTTTACCTGATCTCAAAGAGGAGGGAAAACTTCATGCAATGTAGCTTGGGAACTCAGGTTAGTAAATAAATAAATAAATAAATAAATATGTGACTTCAAACAAGTGAATTGGCAAAGCAAGCTTGACAATTTACTCTGTCCTCCCACTTCCTGCTTCATTTGTGAGAAGGCTAGCATGGGAACCAAGTGGGATGACAGAAAAGGGGGCTACAAATCCATCCCTCCTCTGTTGACTCACTCACTCTCATGGAATTCTCTCTAGTTGGTTGAATGAGATTCCTGGTAACTTATGGTGATAAGGCAAATGGTTAAATACAAAGTTTCTGTAACCATTGTAAGGGATGAGCTAGAATTATAAACAATAGATAGTGTAGGAGAGCCCTGTTCTTTTCAGAACTTCACTTCCTTGAGGAGGGGATCACCATTACTGAAGAAAAGAATCATACCAAACTATTTAACAGTGCAAATCCAGGTATGCAATGGCATTTGGTGGAATCCACAACAGTGGGTAGATGAACCTGGTTTCTGGTTTTAGCCTGAATTTTAAGGGAAGTATAGAAGGTCATGGGTAGAAATGTGAAGACCCAGGAAAAAACCTGTTTTTTCCTGAAAACTTTTTTGGTTTTTTCCCCCAAAAAAGTTGAAAAAAGGAAGAGATTCCATACAGTTCAGGGGATTGTTGCTCCATTTGTTACAAATATTCTTTTTTTAAAAAAGTAAAAATGTAAATTCCATTTGTAATAATTGTAATAATTGTTTGAATACACTGTATTTTTAATGAATCAATTGTGATAATTTTATGCTAAATCAAATTGTACATAATCATATTTTATGTTCCTAAAGTAACAGGTTGACTTTCAATCTGTAAAAAATGCTAATATTGCATTTTTTCATTTTTTTCCAACCCCCCCCCCCAGTTCCCCCCCCCCCATGATTTCAAAATTTCTGGAAATTTTACATCTCTAGTCATAGACCTGTTTTGGGGATAGGGTTCAGCACCTGGGTTAGCGCCATCTAGTCCAACTCCCTATAAGACATCTCCCTGTTGTAGGGAACACTTGGACTTGGGGACCTGGCTGCCTGCTCAGTCTGCTGCCCAATTGCTTGCTGTTGATAGGTACCTTCTGCTCTCCATTTACTGTTAAACCACACTGGGGACTCCCTCCCCCCGTCCCGCCACACAAGGATTTTGCCATGGGGCTAGTACTACTACGTATGCTTACAACTACAGCCCTGTAACTCCTCCTTAACATTCTAATTAATCAAAATATTTATTTTGCAAACTGACATTCCTCTCAGATGCTGCTTTTGATATCCTTTTGTCAGGGAAAGCAGAGTAAAGCACAAACCTTAGCCAGAAGGGATTGGAGCTCAATTTCTAAGGACTGAAAGGAGCGCTTCAGTTCGATTAACTCATTCCTGGCTGAGTTTACAGCACCAGCATCATCATAGATCTGCTGCTGTAGTGGTTGGCTCTGTGGATAAAAATAAAATCAATATAATATAACTTAACCAAAGAAAGAAAGAAAGAAAGAAAGAAAGAAAGAAAGAAAGAAAGAAAGAAAGAATCTGTTTAGTCTTAAGTGAGCTTCTTGCATACAGATCCATTTTTTCCCCAGTACAACAGATAACATGTATCAATAATTGCTTTAAATCACTATCATCTAAGAATGGTCTTGGGAAAAGAAAACTGGACTTGGTAAAACCAAATAATCTTTCTCTATAGCTTAGACTCTGGGCTTCTCTAGATGGGCAATTTACCTTAGCTTCCCCCCATCTTGGAGCCCTGCAGTCCAAATAACATAGGCCTCTTGCCCTGATTTACCTCTGGGCAGTCCTGATGATGCTCAAGGCAAAGCTGAGGGGGCAGTTGGGGGGAAGCTGGGGGAAGCCCTTTTATGACATTCTTTAAAAACACCTGGGAACACACACATCATGCAGGAAAACCCAGATGGGTCTGGTGTGGGAACACAGGAGTCCGTACCTGTGTGTTTGGCTGCATCTCTGGATGTCTCTGCCACTGTCACTGCTGTCCCTCTGAAGCTGGGATAAAGGTCCCCAGCATGTGATCAAGCCCCCTTGCATGTGACCAGCATTAATCACATGCTGGGGGCTTCCTTCCTGGCCTCAGAGAGTGTGACACGGACAGCAGCAAAGGTGCCCACTGATACAGTCCGATGTATGCACGAGAACTTCCTCCCATTTCATTATGGTAACAGGGGGCAGGGACAACCGGCCAGCTCCAGGGCCAGAATATGCCAGTTGGGAGGTGGCGTATTCTGGCCAGTCTAGCCAAGCTTCCAGTTTGCTATATGGAATTATTCTAGTATGAGCCTCCACACCTTTTTAAGGTTCAAGTGAGAAACACTGTTCCATGACTCAAAAGTTAAACAAGGCATAGTGTGAACTTTTCTGTACTGATCCTATTATCATGAAACTCACTCCTCTGGGAGACTCATCTTTATTTGTTATGAAACACTAAAAATGCACCTACTTCAGCAGTTTTTATATATTTGTTTTACTTAATAATTCTTGCTGGTTTTAGTGGGTAACTGTTGAGAATACTGTATTTGCAAACTGCTTTGAGGGTTTTTAAAATAAGTGGACAGACATATTTGAAATACAGAATAAAATGCAAATTGAGCTTGATATAGGAAATCCAGGTGTTTCCCCCACTTGCTTCTGTTCTTTTAGGAAAAGAACAGCAAATATCCTCTAGCTGATCAGTGAATTGGTTTGTAAAGTCTCAGATGAAGCCATCTGAAAAGCTACAGCACACTCCTATACATATCTACTCAGAAATAAGTCACATGATGTTCAATAGGTTTTACTCCCAGGTCGATGGGTACAAGATAGTAGGCTTACAGTACAATGTTACACATGTCTACTCCTTGTACATGTCTACTGAGATCAATGACTTGCATTCCGTCTCCCAAGATAGATTTGTATGAATCTTAATAATGAAAGTATCTATTATTTTTAAGTTGGGGATCTGTTTTTTGTCTAATGTGTTCTGCTGGGCATAGTAGGAACAGAAGTTATCAGTGAATGCATTACATGGCATTTTCTTTTTGTAGTCATTCATCTCACCATTTTGTGGAATTGTTCTTCAGCCTCTCTGCGATTCTGCTCTGCAAGGTCTTCATATTGTGCTCGCATGTCATTCAGTAGCTTAGTCAAGTCCACTCCTGGAGCAGCATTCATCTCCACAGTGACGTCACCTGTGCTGCTACTCTTCAGTAAGGTAATTTCCTGAGCAAGAATATGAGAAGCAAGTTACTGAAAAGTCAGCCTGAGGTCTATAAAATCAAGGGAAGGAAGGCTTCAGCTCCTGCATCTAATCTGGCCACAGGGGTCACAAATTCAGCCTACAGAGATTCCCCACTTGCCCCTCCCTGAAGCCCCACCCAAAAAGAGAGATGGAACAGGATCTTGGGAGATGGAGAATTAGATTTGTTCTCCCTCACTTTTCTTGTGAGGCATAGAAAATGATCTATGTGTCTAGATCAGAGGTGGGCAACTTTGGTGGGTCCAGGGGCAACCTATTTAAAATGTGAACCATGTGGCATCTAGGGGTTGTCCGCACAGTGACAATACCCCTCACAGAATTCACTCAGAAAACAAGCTATCTTAATCCCATATTGTCTTGTCATATTGTGAAGGAGGGAGGCCAAAAAGAGGAAAAACTATGCGAGAAAAGCCTTCCTGGCTTTTCCCAACTTAAAAAAACAAAAACAAAAACTCTAGTGATATGCACATTTCCGCTCATTAAGACAAGCGATTTGACATGAATCACTACCCATTCAGGAGGAAGTGGAAATCTGATTGGCTGGATGAGTGCAGGGGGTGGGGCTGGATTACAGGGCAAGCGCCTGCTGCCACCATGTTGGATTTTTGCTTTAGCGAGTGATCGCTAAAGTGATAAAATGAGGTTTGTGCTCTCACTCTCTCTCTTTTTGGAAAGATGAAATACAGTATTGCTTTGCACCATAAAAATAGTTTAGTTTTTTTTTTTAAAAAAAAAGTTCAGCGTCGGCAGATTTAAAAACACAAGTAATCCACTCATGGCCCCATTAAGGCAGGTCGCAGCTGCTGTGACTTGCTATTACTGTGGAGCAGTCCAGTTTTTTTCCCTTAGTGTAGACAAGCTCCTAGAAAAATCAATTCACAATTTATCTTTCTTTGTCTGAAAAGGGGCAATTTGGGACAGCCAATGGTCATGAAAGAGCAGACATTTTGTCCATGGCTGCTCCAGACGGACATCTGCTGAGCTTCATGCTAAAATTCTTATCTACAGGTTCTAACAGTTAAGGCATATCTAAACATTATTGTGCAGGGAATGAAACCCCAATACTTTCTCTGTGCTCATTGGGTTGGATTTAATCAGCCTTAGAAAAAGCCCACTGCACAAAATTGTGAGTGCAAGCTTTCAAGATCTACAGCTCTTCATCAAGCAAAAATATTTCACAAAATATAACACTGTGTATTGTAAGACTTTGACATGCAGGTTTCATGATGTTGACACAAGACCTGCCTGTTTCCTACTACTTCACTCCCCACGCCTCACACTGCATTACTTTCTTCCCGATGAAGAGCTCTGCGGAGCTCAAAACCTTTTGCCTACAGTTTTGTAGGCTGGTATAATAAAGATTTAGTTGATTGAGGCTTTTGAATTTTTTCTTACAGATCAACATAGCTTATGATGTTTCATGATCAGTCTTTTGATGTCTCTCTAAGGAGAAATCATCCCCTCTAAGAGGAAACAGCATTTTCAGATGGTTTTAGACCATTATTCTTAATATTATATTTGTTGGAAGTGTTCCCAGCACAAATACAACAGAGAAAACAATCTGCATCTAATTAACTGGTTAGCTTTGGGGCTGGAAATCTCTGGAAAAGATCCATTCTCTCTGCTTGGCTCAAGAGCATCCAACAGACATAAAAGCTCTAGGCAAGGCAGAGCTCTTCAAAGAATAAAGAGTTAATTCCAGCGGTACTCATTCCCAGTCCCCAGTCCCCATGCATAATAGTAATAATATTGGACCACACAGATAGTCATAGATAGACATTACAAGAGATTAAACTAATCATTAATCCTGTATATGACACAATCTAAACTCCTTAATTTATTTAGAGAGATAGTCATCTCCTGGCAGTCAGCTGGAGTCTCTAATAATGGTGCATATTCCTTTATTGCCTCAGGTAATTTCTCTCCTAATAATATAACAATTGTGATCAGGAATAGAAGGTGTGTGGCAGAACTTTAGATGAAATTCATTATACTTTCTATACAGTGGTGCAGCTGAATTTCATAGTACTACAACTTTATTCTGGAAATATAAAAACTTAATTAACATACATGCTGATGATGCTGATGTGGTGAAACGTTTTGCCAAACTCTGTGCTTATCCCTGTCTGCTTTCCCAACTGTTTTGACAGATGTACTTCACAACTTTTGGATTTAACTGGACTATTACAATTTAATTAATTAACTCTATGGAGGGTAGATAAAGTTGATTTGTCCAGAGTTATTTAGAACCTTCACAGCTAAGTGGAAATTTGAAACTGACTGTTCTTAAGTCCAAACCAAATTTTCTGTCCATTGCACTACACTGAACATCTGTTTTGTATTCTGAAGGTACACACTGGCCCAGTTTGGACATCATGTGAAATCATAATCTAGCGTGATGAGAATCAGCTCAGCCAGCCCAGGGCTTATATGCTTCTCCTTGCTCTTCTGCTGGAATAGCTACAGGGTAGAGTTTGGAAAACATGGCTTCAATTTTGCCTAACCATAGGATGTCATATATCCTGAACAGATAACTGTGGTTCATGTTAAGTTGGTCTCTTTGAAAGAAGCCTTCTTGAAACCATGGTCTTAGACAAACTGTTTCTAAGCAAAAATAAAAGCAAAGGTTTTTGAATTTTTTCCCCCCAGGGGAAAAAGATAGCAGAGCGAATCATACAAGCCTAAAGGCATATTGCAGCATGTTACTGTCATACTGAAGCAAATATTGAAGAAGTTACTTTTTGGATCACAGTTCCCAGAATCTCCCAGATGAAGGATTCTGGGAGTTATGGTCCAAAACTGACTTTTGCAGGTTCTGTGCTGAAACAATGGCTTGGCATTGCACTTCAATGTAGATGCTCTGTTTGCTTTGGCCAGATAGGGATGAGGAATTTTAGCAAAAGGGAAGCATTAAAGTTCTTTACCTCCTCATGATTCTTCTTCAAGTATGCCAATTCCTCAGTGAGTCTTTCAAGCTCTGCCTCCAGGTCAGAGCGGCTCATGGTCAATTCCTCCAGCACTCTGCGCAGACCATTGATGTCTGATTCAACACTCTGACGGAGGATGAGCTCATTTTCATATCTGAAAGGGAATATGTGACAATCTATGAAAAGAAAATGGGTCATGCAAATGATTTGTAAAGGCAGGAAATGAAAGGTCAACAATGAAATCAGGAAGCACTTTTAACTTCAATAGGATGGGCTTGGATCTGAAGGTAAGCAACCTTAAGGAAATTCACAGAAAGAAAGCTTCTTATCACCTTAGGTCAGAGGTTGGGAAAGTGATTTCTTCAGACTATAGCTCCTAGAAACTCATTGCCAACATGGCAATGGGCATGCTGGTGGAGGTATTCTTGGTGGAGTTGCAGTCTGAAAAAGTAGCTTTTCCAACCTTTGCTTCCAGCTCTTTGTGGCCTGCCACACCCTTTAAAAGCCACTTTGAAGGGCTGGGGACTTCCCAGCAATGTGGGATGGGTCATATAGGGGTGGGGTTGTGGTGGGCTGGTGGCATCCATATTAGTGAGGCAGTGAATCCTATCGGAGTTTCAGTCTGTATATTAAAGGAGCTACCCAAAGTGTTAAGCTTGTTTTAGAGGTAGGGTTTCAGCACCTTAGATATATGTCCTTTAAAGTTCAGATTGAAGCCAAGTGCAATGTACTGTCCTACTGACAAGAAACCACTAGCCACCACTACAAGGAGCTGCTTAGGGGAGGCAGTGGCATATTGAAGAGGGTGCAGACTGCCCCAGTTGACACCATCAGAGTGGGGGGGGGAGCACCAAAATGACTGTCTATAAAATTTTTGTGTAGTGTTTCAGCAGAAACTTATTATTTTTAAAAATAAAAATATTCCTGGTGCCATTTTCCAGCCAAGTGAGCCTTCCTTCTTGTTCCTCTCCTGCATGTAAATTTTCAGTGACTCTCAAAGTCACATGCAGATTGTATAGATTGCTGGGATTACTAAAGATTCTGCATGGTCTTGTATGGGAGGAGTTTTGGACTGGCTACTATCAAGTTTTGTTCTACTCATTGTAAAGTTCTATTTAGAAGTTTTGTGCTAGCCACTGTAATTTTTATTTAGCCATTGTTATTTTCATTTTACACATGTATTGGTTAGGTCTTTGACTCCCCCCCCCCCGTTCTCCTTCCTTGTTGCAGTCATTATCATTCTTTATTTGTATTTGATATACTGTACCTTGTTTTTCTTGTGGTTCTTATTGTCTATCACATACATATTTATATAATCTTTATTTAATCCCTACCATATACACTTTGAGCATGTTGTTTTTCTATTATGATATGTTGTTGAGTGCCTAATCTGATTTTGTATCAATTATTGTTCTGCCCATAGATTTTTACATAGTTGCGTTTGTACTTCTCACTTATGCATTTTCTTTATTACATTACCCTTTAATATTAATTTACTATATATTGAAAAACATTTTCTGGGTGGTTTTTCCATTTTGTAGTTTGGTGCTTTTTGGCACTCCTTCCTTAGCTCTATTATACTGCAGCCCTTTCTTCTGTTTGGTATGGAAGGAGGTCCATGGAGGTGATACCATGACTTACCACACAGGGTGACACCAACCCTAGTGACATCACTGGAGGGAGGAGGTGGTGGGAAACATTACTTTTGATAAGATTCCTTATTTCAGGATCCAAGCCCAATTTGGGGGCAATTCTCCCATGCTCTACAAGCCCCCTGAGCCAATCTCACATTATTTAGGAGGGTCCTCAGTCTTCCAGAGAGAAATTTTATGGGTTTTAGGTGGATGGAATGAATGAATGAAGGAGTTAGAGAAATAAAAAATCAGTAAGAATAACTTTTGTATCTTTTTAACATAATTTTATGTTGTTTTAAATGAGATGATTGTAATTGTTAGATTTTATTTATTATTTATTATTATTATGTATTGTATTTATACCCTGCTCTTCAGCCACACAGGCTATCAGAGCGGCTTACAAATGGTCAGTTTAACAGTTCCCTGCCCACTATAGGTTTTAACTCGTTTCATTTGTGAGCTGCCATGGGTCCCACTCTGGGAGAAAGGTGTTATAATCAACAAACAAACAAACAAACAGTGGAATGTGAGTAAGTCATGATATTAGTGGTTTGTTGTTGGTATGACAATGTCTGGATCCATCCGTGGTATATAAAAAGAGGAATATATTATTGTGCATGGGATTTAGATTTCACACTTTCATTTGCACTTTTAGAACTTAATAATAATGACCCAACATTGCTGGAAGTATGTGCTAGAGGATGGAGCAGGTTAGAAAATTATGGTCTACAAGAAATGTAAAAGCAAAAGTACTGTGTTTAGCTTACTTGAGGCGGAAGTCATCAGCAGCAAGCCTCGCGTTGTCAATCTGTAAGACTACATTGGCATTGTCAATCGTTGTATTGACTATCTGAAGTGAAAACATAAAAAGAAGAAGGCAATGTTTGTTTTGTGGCATCGTTCCGTTTCTAGACCATGAACAAATGCATTTTTGCATAATCAGGGATGACAAGTAGTGTAACATAAAAAGAGGGGAAAACATCATGAATCTTACTCAGTGGGACTTCCTTCTAGGTAGGAGTTTCCCACTTTTCACCAACGAAATTTAATAATTACTATTCCCAGCATTGAGAAGACCAGATTTTATCTGCTTGCCATAAAAGTATTAAAGGTAGGAAGCCTCAGGAAAAAGAAGTGGCAATCTAACAAAATCAGAGACAACTGAATGTAGTGGAACTTAAACCCAAGATGCATCTACACTGTAGAAATAATGCAGTTTGACACCATTTTAACTGTCATGGCTCCATAATACAAAGTCCTGAGATCTGTAGTTTTATGAGACACCAGAACTCTTTGGCAGAAAAAGCTAAAGGCCTTGTAAAACTACAAATCCCAGGATTCCATAGAATGGACCTATAGTACTTAAAGTAGTATCAAACTACATTATTTCTGCAGTGTAAATACACTCGACTTTTAAGAGCTAAACACGGAATGCCCTGGGTCTGGATAGTTGAAGTTTTTATTTTGGTACCTCCCAGGTTTGAAGTTTTTAAGATTCAAGATGTTTCCACCATGGAACTGGGCATTTTTTTAAAAAAAGCAGAAATGAAGTGAAATGAAGTTCTCATCCATTCCTAATGTTCTTCTTTCACCTGAGCATCACCTTACAGAAATAAATGGGAGCTGCACAAGAACACATCCCTTGTGTAGGTTCCATTTGCTGGTATTTATTCAGAACAAGCTTCTATCCCAAAGCTGCAGAGAATCCCTCTGAACCTTTTACTTTTCTCACCTTGTTGCGAAGATCTTCAATGATCTGATGATATTTGGTGTAGTCACGGATGACTCCAGGAGCGCCTGGTCCATTCTTTTCATACCAATGGCGAATTTTAAGCTCAAGCTCAGCATTGGCTTCCTCCAGAGAACGCACCTTTTCCAGGTAGTTTGCCAGGCGGCTGTTGAGGTTCTGCATAGTTTCCTTTTCAGCACCAGCCATAAAGATGCTGTCCCCTGCTCCAAAGCCACCACCCAAGGCCATAGCAGAGCTGGAGCGATAGCCTCCTCCATAATTACCACCTGACAAAGAAACACTACCAAAGCCAGCTCCTCCACCGAAGCCTGCTCCTCCACCGAAGCCAGGTCCTCCACTACTAAAACTCACTCCACTCCCAAAGCCCGCTCCACTCCCAAAGCCTGCTCCACCAAAGCCACCACACACGCTTCCTCCATAGCCACTTCCTAGCCCTACCAGAGATCCCCCACCAAAGCCATGCATGCTGCTTCCAATGCCTGGCAGCTTGATGCCTCCATCACCACCAGCAATGGAAGCGATTCTCCTGGATGAAGTAGAAAACTGAAGAGACATCGTAGCCTGGTGGTGTGGTTTGCTAAATTGCAGCAGGCAGAGTCAAAGGCTAGGCAGTCCGTGTGTTAACAGGGAACTTTCCCCTTCCTTTTATATCAGATCACTAAGGTGTTGCTTTTGCAATGTCTCCTACCTGTGGCAAACAATTTTTTTTTTTTTGGGTCTGTTTAGCAGATCTATGCTATAGCTGGTTTACTCTCCCTTCCCCCACTGTAGTTTCGTATTTAATCCAATACTGTGTCTGTTTGCAGTTTGGTGCCCTGAGGGTTTTTGTTGTGCTGAGGGCGGAGTAGGGTGGAACAAAGTTAAAATTCATTATGATATTGTAATTGTGGATGAGTAATTCTCCTCCTGCTCTTCCTCCTCTTCCCTCAGACCCCAGGCACAACACTCCTTATTCCCAGGGCAAATCTCTTGCATTACCATATAAGCATCCACTATTCATTCACATAACAAGATAGTTTTTATTATTTATTTATTTATTTATACCCCGCTCTTCAGCCACAAGGCTATCAGAGTGGCTTACAAATTGTTTTTAAAGCAATAGCTATTTACACATCTACACTGCATTAAACAGTTTCCAATGTGTGTGGTAGTCATTGGTGTTTGCTCAACTGTCACGGGTTTCCTTCTTGAATATTCATTTTGTTGGAATTGGGATGTATTTAGGTAATTTTAAATTTTGGATTTTATCATCTTCATGTGCTCAGCCTCACTGGATGGTAATATGGTGTGCTTCACTTACATGAAAATGCAGTAAATTTGAACTTTGCTGTTTTGGGGGCTCCTCTTTTCATTTTGCCAAGCATGGCTTCAGTTCCTTGACTCCAAAGGTCCTGCCCTGATGGCTTCATTGAGCAAGATAATGCTCTCTTTCATTAATCTGGCATATAAACGTGCCTGGATTTAAAGATACTGTACTTGGGGAAGGGCTTTCTCTTGGTCCCACCACAATCACAGGCATGTTTGGTGAGGACATGGGAGGGAGCCTTCTCAGTGGCTTCTCCTAGATTGTGGGATCCCTACCATGGGGAACTAGGCTGGCCCCTTCGCTGGTCTCCTTCCACTGAAAGGTGAGGACATTTCTGTTTGTGAAGGGCTTTGAGTGTTAACTATCTGGTGCAGAATATCTAAGGACTTTATCAGACTAGCATCTAAAAATGCTGCAATTCCCCAGTTGAGGAAAGTGGAAACATAGTGTCATGATTACAGTAATTAACGCATGTCACCGTAATCACACAATACTACCACCACGGAATCATTGCACGACCACCACTAACAGTTTAAGAACGGGATTTCAGCTTGCACTATAGTAACACTTGGCTTTGCATTGCCTTAATCCAAGCAAGAAATGATTGCTTTAAATCTTTCCTCCTCCAAGTTGCCATCAAATGTTGCCTCTGTGGTAGAAAATTCTAAACACTTCCATAGCTGGAGCATGCTAAAGAAGTATAAAAAGGATACAACTGAGTTACAGAGGTGCTAAGGAGTTAACAACGATAGCTCCCTGGTTTTAACTCAAGGAAGTGCACTAGAGAATTCAACAACAAATTCAACAACAAATTCCAAGATCCATAGAATGGAGCTGTGTCAGTTAAGATGGTATCAAATTGCATTGTTATAGCATGCGGAATATTCCAGTGGTAGTTCATTTCACCATACCTGAACCAAATAGCTGGTAAGGATCTTGGTGAAAAATGTGGAATGTACATTTCCACAGCTGGCATGACAGTCATCTGAGCTCAGGGGTGTTCACTTTGAAGTGGATATAGGGAGTGGAGAATTGCAATTTGGATTGCCCTCAAAGAAATACATTGGGTTCAGGATGGTGTGTGTGTATGTGTGTCCCTTCAAGTTGCCTGTTGACATATGGAAACCCCATGAATTTCATAGGGTTTTCTTAGGCAAGGAATACTCAGGGGTGATTTTGCCAGTTTCTTCCTCTGAAATATAGCTTACAGCACCTGGTAGCTAGTACTGAAATTTTTCTAACCTGACACCAATGTTTTTGCAGTTCTGTATTCCATATGCGCTGCTGCAAAGCAAACAGGACTCATTTCAAAGGTGTTATATTTAATAAACACTAAGGACTTTTTCGGACGCTGAAAAATAATGCAAGCAGCCTCGTCAGCCTGCGAGGCTGCTGCGCTGCAAAGCGTCCGTTTTGTATGACGCTTGCCCCTGCTGGTACTGTTGCGGGACCGCGGGGAGAGTTGAGTGTCATATTTCCTTGATTTTTACTCACGAAAGTTGATTGTGAGTAAAAATCGAGGAAATATGACGCTCAACTCTCCCCATGGTACTGCAACAGTACCGGCAGCGGCAAGTGTCATATGAAACAGACGCTTTGCAGCGTGGCAGCCTCGCAAGCTGACGAGGCTGCTTGCGTTATTTTTTAAACGTCCGAAAAAGTCCTAACTGGTGTGCTTCAGTCCAGAAATCTCTGTGCCACTAGGGGCTTGTCTATATGGGGAAAATAATCCTAATGGCAATCACATGGAAGGCGATCTGTACAAATGGACATTTGCATAAATGCATGTCATTCAGGCGGGGGCCAGCTAAATCCACCTGAAAGTCCATGTGGGAAGTGTCTGGGGCTTAAACTGGCTTTTTTTAAAAAGCTCCGTATGACATGTGAATGTGCGATTGTTAGGACAGTTGCACTTTCGTTGGTATGAACAAGCAGTGTAATCTGATTGGCTGGATGAGCATGGTGGTGGGGCTAACATGGTGGTGGGGCTAACAAACAGGGAAAGCACCTGCTGCCGCCATGTTGGATTTTCGGCTAAGCGAGTGTCCGGTAAGTCAATAAAATGGCAATCTTATACTCTTTTTTTCCTTTTCCTTTTTGTAAATACAAAATATCTCATGAGCACACCATGGTAACTGTTTAAATTTTTTTTTTTGGTGGTGGCAGATTTAAAATTGCGAGTAAATCACTGGGAGGCACCATCTTGGTTAGGGGTCATGTGAAGTTTAGGGGGGCTCTTTTGACTGTTAAGACAGGTTGCAGCATTGCAAATGGCTGCTTTTTTTGGAGACGTTGGTATTCCCCCCCCCCCCATATAGACAAATCCTAAGTAGACGCCCTCCTTTGGTGTCTCTGCCATCTGAGATGGTTGTGGAGAAGGGCCTCTTGGTTGTGGCAGCTTGTTTGCAAAACTATCTCCTTATCTAACTTGCCATCACCACTGTTGCCTCTTCATCAGGTGAAGCCTTTAAAAAACCTTCTCTTCTATTGCTATTTTAATTCCTGCTCTGACAATTGTTTATGATTGATTTTTAAAATGGTGCTATAATGCTATTGCTTCATCTGTGTTTTTATAAATCACTGGGAAAACAGTATTGATGGTTGGTACAGAAATTTGCTGTTGTTATTTTGATGTTTTTGTTGTTGTGTGCCTTCAAATAGTTTCCGACTTATGGTGACTCTAAGGCGAACCTATTGTGGGGTTTTCTTGGCAAGATTTGTTCAGAGGAGGTTGGCTTTCACTTTCCTCTGAGGCAGAGGGATGCTAGCTTGTCCAAGATCACCCAGTGGATTTCAGAGATTTTCAGACGGCTAAAATCAGCCTCTTGCCGCGCAAGCAGCCCCCGGAACAGTAACGAGGCTGCTGCACGGCAAGAGTCCATTTTGGACAACGCCGTTTCTCTCTCGGTGTTGTCCGTGACTGTTGCGGCCAGCATTGGAGGAGGCCGCGCTGTTTTTTACTCACGGACAACTTCCACGGCTGAGTGGGGATTTGAACCCTGCTCTCCAGAGCTGTAGTCCAATGCTCAAACCATGACACCACACTGGTTTTAATTGTTAAGTCCTCCCCAACAAAGGCTTTTGTTTAGCTGCAAGTTTGAGATAAATCCAATTTGTCTGGCAAGCCGCTTAGTTTCTTGCATATTGGGGATGATGATATGGAATATCTAGTAAGGTGAATGATATTTGCTTTTAAAAAGGCACACCTGGAAACTTTAAATAGAAAGGCCCATTTTGTTGAGCTTTCTTAATTTATTTATATTAAAGTGTGACTGCAAATTGCTTGATTTTATTGTGCCAGATAATTAAACCCAAGGATTGTTTATATCTTGAATAACTTAAAATCAAAGCCAAGGGTTTTTGATTTTTTGCAACTAGCAGAAGTACCAGTTCTCCTGGATTAGAAACCAGTTATTCCACCCCAGACCAGTGGGTTCTGTTCTTCCCCCTGCTTTTCATGCTAGTCTTTGGAGATTATCACATGTACCAAGTATTCCAGCACAGGGATGACAGGAGAACGCTAAAAGTCTTCTTTTTCAGACGACATCATCCCTGTCGTGTCATGCTCCCATTCTGTTCTCGTCCCCCACCCCCGCTCCCTCTTATTAACTATTTTAACCATTAATAGATTGCCCGTTCCGTCTCTGTGATGGAATCACGGGCGTCTGAAATGGATCCCTGTTATGCTGGTGCGATGCCAGCCGTGGCGGGAGGTCCCGGCTGAACACTTCCAGGTGCAATCGGGACGAGGAGCTAAGTGACACCCTCCCCCCCCTCCCCAGGTTACTTGTATTTTTCTAACTTTGTTTGCTGTCACTTTTCTTTCTTTCATTCACTTTATTTTTTTGAATTTCCCCCGCACTTGTTCTCTTGCGATAACAGCCCAGGATTTCAAATAAGGAAGTGAGTACAGCTCCATGCGAGCTATATACACTTCCTGGACTGCTGGAGGGAGGGGGAGCCATTTCTGTTGCAGCTTTAAGGTAAGTCTCATTTTTTAAAAAAAAGTGTTACAGGGACAGGAGTGGGGCGGGAGTGGGGGTACCTGGACAGGGATGGGTTTTTAGGACCCGTGTGATAATCTCCTTTCTCTCTTTCCATCCCAGTACTCATTCAGCTGCATGCTGGCTTAGAAACCCCTTAGCCTCTCTAGAGCTCTCTCTCTTTCATTCTGCTCTTTCTCTCCTCCCCCAATGTTTTTCTCTTCTGCTGGTCTTTCCTCCCTCTACCTGGGTGCTCATTCAATCTTGTCACCAGCTAACACTCCCCACTTCAATTTACCAGTCATCAGGAGGCTACTTTCAACTTTTCAAAGAGTTGGGGCTTCAGCCTAATAAAGCACAACCCAGAGATGCCTAGAGGCCTTGCAGAGCCATGAATCTCTCAGACCTTCTCTGAGGAGAGAACCTGTTTGGCATCTAGTGGCTTAAAATATCACTGCAGCCTACAGACCAATTTTAATTAATGTTAATGAATGTATTTTAAAAAAGCACAAAGTAACCCCTCAGGTGCACACTTAGGGGCCCCTAAGTAACTTTGCCAAGTTTCAAGTGACTTGGTTTCACAGTCCTGGAACAGACAGACAGGCAGACAGGCAGTCACATTATTGTGGATAACTATCCTTGAGTTCAGAAGTAGCAGAAAAATCTCAAGTTACAGCGGTATTTTTTTTTTAAATTAACTGCTTTCTTAGGGCTTGTCTACACCACCCAGAATACCCTGCCTTCCGACTGGAGTGTTTTGGCCACAGAGCTGGCTCAGACCCTCCCCCTCTCATTACTGTGACAAAACGGGCAGACATCTGCATGCACATGCCAGGCTCTATTGGCCAGTGCCTGTGCTGATGCTACACTCCCATTCTCTGAAGCTGCGAAGGAAGCCCTCAGCATGTGATCAAGGCTGGTCACGTGTAGGGGGCCTTGATTACATGCTGGGGGTTTGCTTCCCAGCTTCAGAGCAACACCAACGGCATTGGTGTCTGGCAATAGAGCCCAGTGTGCAGGTATGGATTTTTTAAAAATTTTTATTTATTTATTTATACCCCGCTCTTCAGCCACAAGGCTATCAGAGTGGCTTACAAATTGTTTTAAGCAATAGCTATTTACACATCTACACTGCATTAAACAGTTTCCAATGTGTGTTAGCTAATTGCCCCCCACAAGCTGGGTACTCAATTTACCGACCTACGGAAAGATGGAAGGCTGAGTGAACCTTGGAGCCGGCTGGAATTGAACTTGTGATGTGGTGGCTTGCAGTACTGGCATTTAACCACTGCACCACCAGGGCTCCTGGTGTTCCTGCATTCCTGTGCTGAACCCATTCACGTTTTCCTGCATGATGTGGGTTTTCCTGGGTGTTTTAATTAATTAATTTTCTTTGAAAGGGTTTACCCCAGCTTTGCCTCGGACTGTCTCAGGATTGTCTGGAGGCAAATTGGGGCAAGAACCCTGTGTTGTCTGGACTTCAGGGTGCCAACATGGGGGGGGGATGCTGGGGTAAATTGCCCATCTAGATAAGCTCTTGGTGTGTCAGACTGTCTTGACAACTTCAGGAGCCATCTCCCCACTTTTCCTTTTTATTGCACCATTCAATACCAACTATGTTTTAAATTTAAGTGCAACACATTTCCTCACCCTGTTCCATCATTTCCCAACATTGGTTGTGAAGGGAAACCTCCTAAAATAAGGATTATTGTAAAACTCTGCAGTGCTGAATGTGCTTATAAAGCATTACTGTGGAGTACAGCAGTATTAATTTGTTCCAGTTACTCCCGCGATATGGGAGAGTGGGGATGAGCATGGTAGATCTGCCCACTTACATTGCTGTCCTCAACACACACTACATAAGAACTATTTTACGGAGTGAAGCAAGTGCCTGAGGCAGCAGATGCTGAGAGTTAGTAATGACAGTCCTTTGGCTGTTTCCACTGAGCTTCATGGCCATTTCCCCATCTTGCAGGACAGACCTATATGTGTCACATGGCCTATCCCATTCCCTTAAACTGTTCCCTATCCTCAAGTATAGTTGAATTTATTATTCCATTGGCAATATTCAACTGTCAGTCCAAGCAGCTTCACTCTATGAAATGCAAGGAATGTTGTCTTTTCTTTTGCCTCTGGCAACAAAATATCCTGCCTCCACATTTGGGGAAGACAAACATCTACAGCAGGGGTATGTAATTGCAACTGTTCCCCACTCCCACAGATGTTCATGGGCCACCTTCTCCTCCAGTGTGCCAAAATACTACTTTCTTTTTTCAGAGGCCCTCTCAAAATGGCAACCAGAAGTGATGTGTCATTTCCAGTTGCCATTTTGAGAGGCATTCCAATAGCAACAGAGGTATTTGTGGAGATTTTGGAGGATGGGTGCAATCTTCTTGTGTATTTTTGCACATTTGGCGTGCTTCTTTGTAGGTTTGGGACAATCCCCCCCCCTAAATTGCACCAACATTTTAAAAGGGAGCTTTGGGGTGGGGAGGGGTCTTTGAGGTTTGCAAAAGTGGAGTCCAGGAGCCACATGCAGTCCATGGTCTGCATCCGCCCCTGCCCAATCTGCAGCAGGGAGCTTTTTTTATTCACTGAGGCTCCCTATGTGTTCACAATCCTGAAAAATCTCAAGGATCCTAGCAAATAGTCAATTTTTTTTGCCGTGTATATTTGCCCCCATTTGTGGAGGGTGATAAAGAAAGTAATGTAACTGGGGTAGAGCCGGTTTGTTCATCCTCACTGCATCCCCCTCATTCCTTGAATGGTTTGAATGCTTGAATCGAGAGGGCTTGAACTACAGAAATTTTGTCTAGACTGCTGCTCTCAGAGCATTCTCCCCATTCCTGCACCCTGAAGTTCTTTAGCTGGAGATGTGGGGCACTGAATATGTGGAGCCTTTTGCTTTCAGAGAATACCATATATTGAGCAAGGGGGTCTTTTTATAAGAATGCACACTGCAAAGGGCACCTTTAAGAAGCAAAGACAAGAGAGAAAGCTGGGGAAAGCTGCAAGCACTCTATTTTAAGTGTGTATTTATTGCAGAAATGGGCAACATACAGTCTATGGGTTGCATGGCAATCTCCACTGTTTTTTTTTAACAGCTTAATTTATCTCTCGTGACACCACTCCTGATTTTGCTACTCCACTGCTGAATTTTGATAGTGTGGTGCAGAGAGCAGCAAAATAACAAGCAATCCTCAGAAGCTCCTAACAGTATGAATGAGCATGAAAAAAGGTGCACACTTCCCATGTACAGTCGGCCCTCTGTATTCATGGATTCTGCTTCCATGGATTCAACAATCCATGGCTTGAATATATTCCCCCTCCCCCACAAAAAGTCCAAAAACCAAACCTCGATTTTGCCATTTTATATAAGCGACACAATTTTACTGCACCCATTGTATACAATGGGACTTGAGCATCCACGGATTTTGGTATCTATGGAGGGTCCTAGAACCAAATCCCTGCAGATACCAAAGGCCCACTCTACCTTGTTTTAAAGGGGAATGGCTCTTTTTTTTTCTTTTGATGCAATGGTGCAGTGGTGACAGTGGTGTGGGATCTGTGTCCTTACTAAGGCCAGTGTAACTTCTCCCTCTGATGGTGTCACTTGGTGCTCTTCGGCCTCTCTGCACCCACCCCACCCCCCATCATGCAACCACTGTGTGGGATGCCTCCCCCAGTGGGTTCAAGTGAGCACAGCATGGCCTCAGATCCCAAATGTTGGCCAGTCCTGGCTAAACGTAACATGTAGTTTGATCTCTAATTGCATCCCATTGGTATGCTCTTGCTGAAGTCAGTGCTGTCATTTCTACTTTGATAGGTTTTAAAAAAACACAGATCAACAAACATCAAAGATTGCTGGTAACTTTATTGCAAAGTGGTATGGTAAGTCAGCAGGGGATGGTTCAATATTTTCTTTCACCAGAGATTAGACAGAACTCTCGGCATCTAGCCAGTGCTGAACTCTTTAAAGTGGTTGTCAGCACTGTGAGAAAAAGCCTAAAGCAAGGGAGGGAGAAGGATTTTTGCAACAGCATCTCTGTAGGTTCACTAGGGAGCGGTATTGGCCCACGGAGGCTGATGTCCTACTGAAACTACGGACATTTTCTAATGTATTTTAATATGAAAAATTGTGCTTACCAGTTGGCACCAAGATAATATAAAGTAGACAACTGCAAGAAATTATGCAAATCCAACATTTACATTTCCAGAAACTGTTCCATTGTTTAGTTTCTTCTGAATTTACAGTAGCTGTGAGGTTTTCAGAATTTAGCTATTTTTTCAAAAAATTACAACACATGAAGGGACTTTTATATGGAATCTTGTGACCTTTTTTTTTCCTTTGGGAAAGCCTAATTTTGGACTGTGGGATGGGAATAGGGAATAGGGAGCTTTAACTGTTATTTTAATCAGATTAATATCCACACCGACAATGGTACAGTTGGAGTTGGATTTCAGGTCTGAAGGTCAGATTAATATCCACACCGACAATGGTACAGTTGGAGCTGGATTTCAGGTCTGAAGGCTAGGACCTTGTAGTTGTGGGGCATCCAAATGCTCATCTAGAGGGGTGTAGATGGCAAATAGGCTCTGCACATTAACTGGCATAAGTGTGCCATGTTAGCCCACCTGAGCTGATGCTGGTTGCTCTTAGAGAGTGTGTGTGTGTGTAAGAGAGAGTAAGGGCACAGGGACTCAGACGTTTGTGTGGTTACTGATATTCATTTCATTATTTTTTACAATTTATATTTTATTTTTGGAAAAATAATCAGGGGAAGAGAAATGTGGCTTGTGTGCTTCACAGCTGAAGCAATGCACAAGCATTAAAAGCCTCCCCCTTCCCCACTGTCTATCAAGAGCAGAGTCTAAAATTACCCAGCTACACATCTGTGTGCCTACTATTTGCATTGGGCTACTATTTGCAAGCATCTCCCAGATGTAGTAAGTGCTATTTGATTAATGAAACCCTCCCTTTGGTTTGTGTGTACTATTTGCATGGGGCAAAACATTTGCACTGGAGTGAATAGGAGTTTCTCACCACCACTTTGTAAAAGCAGATGGGAGAAATCTGGATCAGGTCTCCAGCAGGGAACAAAAGGTCAAAGCTTCCCTCCCTCCACACCATGCTCCCACCCCTCCTTATTTGTAAAAGAAGACAGCTAGCTCTTGGGAGCTGGACACAAAAACACCATGTATATTTTGCTCTTAAAACAGATCAGAGCTCTTGTAACTCTGGAATGAAAGCTTTGGTGGTTGTGAGGCAGTATGCTTGTTTGTTTAAACCTGCACCCATCCTCTTATGCATAAAAGTAGGAGAGGATAAAAATTAGGATTTTTTAGGTCAAAGGGGAATTTGATGTCCTCTGTTTTTTCTGCTTGGCTGGACTTCCAAACAAACAAGCTGGTGAAAAAGCACTGGGAAAAATGGTGTGGTAAACAGTGCTGGGGACACAATGGGTCCAGCACTCCTGTGTACTAAGTTTACACTGAAAACTGGACCCCATGGCTTCTTCATAGATGATTGGAAAAGACATGGGTTTAAAACAACCAGGCCTCTAGCTGTAATGTAATTGAACTGTCATTTGTACACCAGCACTTTGTAAAACTAGAAAGTGGTCAGCTGAGAATAGGCACAGAGAAACTGTGGCTTTCCAGATGCTGCTAGGCATCAGTTCCTGTCAGTCATAGCCAGTATGGCCAGTGGCCATGGATGATGGGAGTTGTAGTTCAGTTAACACCAGGAGGTACAATTCTGCTCTTCTCCCTCAAAAGAGTGGCACTCAAAAGATGTTAAGTACTGTATAACTAATTATTTTACTTCACTTTTCCCCATCAGAGCCAATTACCGTAATGTGTATTAGCTACCTCACAGACAACCTGGTAAATCAGCTCATTATATATTTCTGTTGTGATGAGTTAAGTCGTGACCTTTACTGATATTTGCTGATTCCAAATGCCACAAAAAGATGACCCAGGCATTCCTTCACTGGTCTGTATGCTGGAAAAGCATAGAGTATATGAGGCCAAGCAAACTTTCAGTATTTGCTTGCCCTCATGTCATGATGTAATTGTATGACTTATGCTGTAGTTTTTAAGGGACTTTTACAGCCTTTGATTTTTCTGGTGACATAGTTGCTGCTTTGTGGCTGCTTATGAAGAGGATATGTCAGTGTCTATGTCCTACCTAAATGACAGAGCTAAGCAGATACATTAATGGCCTATTGTAACAATATGAGTTGTAGGAGATCTTGCATGACTACTGTTCCTTGTATCCATAATATTTTGTGTTAGGGTTGTGTTAGGGATAATTTAGACTTGAGAAGTAGCAGACGTGATTGGTATGTGTTATTGTACAAACAGGGTTGCTGGAGTGCTACTTATCAGGAAATATGCCCAAAATGCAACAGCTCCTGCATTTGACTCCTCAGTGGCTCCTTTCTCTTTCTTATAGTCATAGACCGCAACAAATTAGTACACATTTGATGGCACCTCCATGATAACCATTGCTGCATAGGGTTGCTGTTTGCCTGAATGGCTAAAATGTGGAGAAATGTACTCTATACAGCTCACACACCCCATATCCGTGGTATTGGTAACCGCAGTTTCATTTAACCAAGGTCTCTCTAGGCATCTAGAGGGTCTCTCTATGCATTTTCTAGGTCTTCCGGCATGATTCTATGGTATTCTATGGTGGTTTGCTATTATCTGTGGTTTCAGTTATAAACGGTAAGTCTGGCAACATATCCCCACGGATACAGGAAGTGACCTATATTTGAATATGTTCATTTCCCAGAAACAAACTCACCCTGTTAAAACGTTACTTTCTTTTGCTATTGGTAACTGCAATGGGAGAATTTTGGAACATTGCAACTAAATACAGTATTTCTAATATGCAAATAGAGAAAAGGTTTATTGAAAAGAAATCAGAATTTTGGCATGCATTTCTGGGGATTGCTTAAAGAAAAGTGAATAGAGGTGAGGAACCTCAAACAAAAATAGGCTTTTAAAAAGAGAGAAATTATTTTTTTTTTGCATAACTCTTGAAGGCATTCATTTTTGCTTCCCAGCTGGGACATGTATCAAAAGTAAATGTCATTGGCTGTTTTCTGGTGTTTATGTCGTTTGCTTCTCCTCAACTGATTTGACCTGGGATGAAACGACTCTGCCATCAACAATTTCTTCCACAACTGTCTTAATTTTTCTGGTTTTTTTTGAGTCTGGAAATTAAAACAAAGTTAAAATATAGTCACATAAATATTCAAAATACATTTTGACATGTCTTCTGTCAGTACTCATTTTACTGTTTTTTTTTTTTTAATAGAAGCAGGATATTATTAGAAATCCAAGATAGAGGCTTAAAGTTTTGACAAAAATAATGTGGTAACAGAGATGCAGGTTAGAATTGGTTTGCTGCCAATTCCTTACAATGCATGTGAGTGAGAGTTATTTAAAGTACAGCATGAGGGTGGCAGCTGACCCCCACCCATTTCTCTCCCCTAAATTGCTTCTCCACTGCTGTTTTTCTCTTAGTGGGTTTCTGTGAGTTGAAGGAACCCCACTGAGAGGAGAAAAAAAACAACAACAACAGATGGAGAAAAATATGACTGGGGGAAGAGTTATTTTCCCCTGCTTACTATACTATACTTCACTCCTGTTATAGTCTTGGCAGGATCTGGATTCTTGCTGCCATTTTGTCCAGTTGGACTCTGGTAGACTTATGAGAAGAAAATGTGTTGGAGCTTTCATTAATGCAGTGTTGAAAATGAACATCCAAACTGTTTACATATTACAGTAGGACCCCTGTATCTGCTGGGGACTGGTTCTGCCCCCCGCCCTGTGGATACTGAAAACTGTGGATAATAGCGAATGCCATTGAAAATAATGGGACTTCTGGTTTAAAATACCATAGAGTTGCCTTGGGGGACCTAGAAAATGGCTAGAGAGGACACATTTTCTAGGAAGACTCTATGGTAGGTGTGCTGTTTTTTATCCCATGGATAATTGAATCAGTGGATAATGAATCAGTAGATATGGGGGTCCTACTGTAGTTGCTTTTGAAAACCACACAATTTAACATCAGGTAAAACTTTATTCTTCCAGTGAGCTTAAACTTATATGGTATAATTTTGAGCTAGTGAATATGAGCCCTGAGGTAAGGGTGCTTGGGGAGACACAAGGCATCCCTCTAATACAGATCAGTTTAATAGTTGTTCTCTCTCCTCTTGCCCACGCCCAGGGAATTTCAAGAGCTCTAGTTGTGTGAGACTAGGGTACTAATGAACACCATTCAAGCATTGCTAGAGTGTCCAGGGTCGTTTCTGGCAGCCAAAGGTTGGAAGAATTATTTGGGAGGCAATAACACCCAGAATCACCACGATGGCTGAGGAGTTCTGGGATTTTTAATCCCCCAAAAGTAACTGTTCCAAATTCTGCTGATATGATTCCTTTCCCCACTGTAGTTTGCCAGTGTGTGGAATAGCATGCTGGCTACTTCCATTAAAAATCTCCATTTCATTATTCTTGACTCTGAAACTGGCCACAGGACAAAGTGTATTGCATCTCAGACATCTGCACATTTCCAAGGGGTAATCTATACAGTGAAAATACTCCTCACAGAATTTGAGGAGAATACTATTTGTCTTAATGAGATCCTGCACCTATCAGCCGTATTCATAAGGAGGGGGGGCCAAAACCTCCACAAACTATGCAGGAAAGGCCTTCCCGGCTTTCCACAAAGTTTTTAAAAAGCTCCGTAGGAAATGTGCATTCCTAATTGTTGGGACAACCAATTTGCTTTGCTGTATATTCCTGATAAGAGTGGAAGTGGAAAGCTGATTGATCAGATGTGCACAGGGGGTGGAGCTTGCTGGCAAGGTAAGTGCCCCAAGCTGCCATGTTGGATTTTCGCTGTAGCAATCATGTGCAGAGGTGACGAAACAGCCTTCCCCCCGTTTTTCTATTTATTTAAGTGGAATATCTCAGTTCTGCACCTTGTATATGCTTTTTTTTTTTATTGTTTGACAGCAGCAACTGGTGACAGTAAAAAACACAAATAATTCACTTGAGCCCACCATCTTGATTTGCAGGCATGCCCATTAGAACAATAAATGTGGATAGCTTTGCATGCCTATGATCTTGCCAAAAATTGTTGAGACAAATGAAAGTTGCTGTGAATTGGCATTAGTGCACATCAATCCACATTTTATAGCCTCATATAGATAAGCTGCAAGACACCCAATGCATCTGAGCCAAGAAAAGAACACAGAACCATGATATCCATGATTAAAATGCATACATCTGAAAATGTGCACAAACATGCTTTAGTCAGTAAGGAAAACATGTAAAAATGCAAATGTTAGGGGAAATTATACGCCCCCTGCCAAAAGGCTTTTAAGAAGAATGCATACCAATATACACATTAATTTTCATGCCAGAAAACTTTACAACAATCTTTCATTCCAAAATGGATGTGGAATGGGATGAGTATGCTGATAGGATTCTGAGGAAAACAGCTGACAGATTTTTAGTTTTCTGGTATGGAGAGGAACTACACCCAAGCTGGGAAACTTTAGGGTTAAAGCAAATGCATTAATGTTAATTTGAAAATTAATTCACTAACATTAATAATTGGGTGGGTTGTTATAAAATTAATTTGTTATGTTTGTCATTAGTAATAGTAATTGTCATTGTTTTAAATTAAAGAAATCCATTAAAATTACTAACAATCGCCCTAATGGCAAAACACTCCATGAAACCACCCTCTAAAGAAATGAATTAAAGTAATGTGAAACTTCAGTTGTTATTCAAACCATTAAATTCACTGACGTCAAATGATTTAGAAAGCACATCTTTAAAAACTGTTAAAATCCTAATTATTAATTATAGGTAATTAATTAATTCTTAAACAATTAATTCCCGGCTTTTATTTAAGCATACTGAAGGACCCACATAGAGATTGCCCACTCAGTTCTGGTTAGGGCACACAAAATTGAAGAAAAGATGGATCAGGAAGAAAGGGAGACCCCCCCCCAAAAAAAGTTGTAATACATTTGGTACTAGGAGAGGGAGTATGGCATTGTTATAAGCTACCAGAAAGGCAAAAGCGTTTGGGAAGCAAGGGGCCTAAGGCGCAGTAGTGGCACTGTGTGTGTGTGCAGAGAGGCCAAACCACACCAGGTGACACCATTGGGGGAAGGGGTGACGCTGGCCTTAGGAATACCACAGCTAAGAGGTGGAAAGAAAGAAGTGCTTTGATGCATTAACATGGAATCATCAGCCTTAGTGTTTCTAATCAATACGTGTGGTTAAAATTACCTGCGCCAGAACTTCCTGAACCTGTAGAACTATAGCTTGTAGATCCATAAGATAATCCAGATCCATAAGATACTCCAGATCCAAAGCCACTGTAAAAGAGAAATATATACTGTACATATTTGGGTAATATCCTGTGGTATGTGATATTTGGCTTTTCAGTGAGCAGTTTAGAAAGATAATAAAATTATAATGGGCAAGCATAAAAAGTAACAGTTGATAATCCACTCAGACTTGCTCAACCCTCTTACAGTCCTGGGCAAATATTCTAAATTTTAAGAAGTCTTTATAAGTACATGGAGAGAAACAATGGATGGAGATGGAAGGGGAATCTAGATCACACCATTTGGCACCACTTTGCAACCTCCATGTATTGACTGAAAGGTTTGGACAGAATGCCATGCATCATTTATTGGCCCAGGAAAATCGATCATAGTCTTTCCTCTCCATACTGATTCTCTCAAATGTAGGAAGTCTGCATGGGATTTTACTGAACACTGATCCTTTTACAGATACTATATGTGCAGATATTTAGAATCATCCACTTTTTTACAGAGTGCAATCCAGTCCCATTTGAATTAATGGGAAGTTTTCCCCTGAATTTAATGGAAGTGATTGCACCCATATCATGCAAAGCATTCTCATGCAAATCTTGCCATATCATCAGAGGTCAGAATATTTTTTTCTGAGACAAGTCTGACTGTAAGGTGGCATATGTACAGTGGGCCCTTCAGATTTGAGGTTCTGAATCCACGAATTCAACGGACTGCAGACTGTCACGTTAAAATGGTGGCGGCATGTATGCAGACATGCTAAGCGTCTGTGTTCATATTGCCATCATTTAATAATATGGGACGTGATCATCCACATTTTTTGGTATATGTGTGGGGTTCCAGAACCAAACAGACGTAGATCCGAAAGGCCCCTGTATAGTGTTAATTTGTGTATCAATAGTTTTAGCATTTTTAGGAAGTTTCTGGAGGAATCTCTTTCTGATATTTCCAGAGAAAATGTTCAGTGAGAGAGCCATGTTAATCTGTTTCAGTATAAAAGGAAGAAAAGAGTATCGTGGCATCTCCAAGACTTTAAGACATTGTGTGTTTTTCTGGTCACCAGTTACACCTGAAAAAGTGGATTGAAGATCATGAAAGCCTGTGCTGAAATAAATTAGTTAGACTTAAAAGTGTTCTTTTGAAACTCCTTCAATTTCCAGAGGAGGTAGTCATGGTAGCCTGTTGCTTTTTCCACAAGTATTTTAAAGCAGGACTGAGCAGGCTCTGAGGTATAGCAGCCCATTTTCTGGAGGGGGGCACCATTCTCCAAAATGGTTTACAACGGAGAAAAGTCAACGGCAAGAAAATTTTCTGTTTTCTAGAAATATTTTTGCTTAAGATTTAAAAAGTGTGATGGGGACTCTCCTGTGTTTAAAAGGAGAATCCTGACACAGTGGTGGCACCAGGGATGCGCGGAGAGGCTGAACTGCACCAGGTTGACACCGCTGGAGGGAGGGGTGACACCAGCCTTAGTAACTTCGATGGTTGGTAAAATTTCTGGAAATTTTAAAGGGGAAAATTGGTGGGGGCGGGGGAATGTTTTTTCCTCCCCCCCCTAAAAAAAAAGGAAAATTTTCTGGAAAATGCAATATTAGCCTGTCTTTACAGCTTAAAAGTCATTTTGTTACTTTAGGAACATAAAATTCATTATATGTAACTTTGGCATAAAATTATCATGTTTGATATCATAAATGTGCAGTTTATTTAACTACATTGACCTTTTAAAAATTGTCAAAGACAATTAAAACACAGGATATCTTTCATATAAAACACAATACTGTACAACATTATTTAAACATTATTTAAAAATTTAAAAATCTAATAAGAATCATAGACTTAGTATAGTTAAAAAGAGGAGACAAACTCCAAGTATTACACTATGTGTCCAAGTTGTAATTTGAAGAATCATAGCAGCAGAGAAAAGGAACTTTGCAGTAATTTCTGTTACATGTTTATTAGCAGCGTCTTTTAGATACTTTATTTTATTTTATTTTAAACAATTGCTGAATTGATTTTACTTGTTTCTGTTCTGTCTTGTTTACCTTTTGTTTTGTGTTTTGTATGGAGGATATCCTGTGTTTTAATAGTTTTTAACTGCATAATAAAGATTGGAGAGGATGATGATGATGATTTGGTACAAATGGATCTAAAATGTCCTGAACTGTAAGGAATACCTAAACCATAAGGAACTTCTTTGGTTTTGCCAGTTTGAGGAGCAGGTAAAAAACAAACAGACAAACAATGAAAGTAAATCAAAGCATCAACATTAATGAAAGAGATAAAATTATTTTGTCTCCACTAGAAGTCCACAGTGCCAAGCAGACATAAAGCACTCATTTCGATAAAATGAACTGAGAAATGCAAACCAGCATCAGGAATTATTGTGATCTGGTACTGTGCATGTGTGTGTGTGTCTTCATGCCTCCTGTTGACTTATGGCAACCCCATGAATTTCATAGGGTTTTCTTAGGCAAGGGGCTTGCTTAGATGGCCAATTTACCCCGGCTTCCCCCGATCTTGGAACCCTGCAGTCAAAACGATGCAGGACTCTTGCCTAGAGATGTGAAGACCTGGAAAAAAATCTCAGAAAAATTCAGAAAAAAAATTGTTTTTTTCCCTGAAGCCTTTTAAAATCCCCCCCCCCCAATTAAAAAAAATTGAAAAAAAGAGGTTCGGTACAGTTCAGGAGATTGTTGCTCCATTTGTTACAAATATTTTTTTTTAAGGTAATTCCATTTGTAATAATTGTAATAATTGTTTGAATACACTGTATTTTTAATATACCAATTGTGATAATTTTATGCCAAATCAAATTGTACATAGTTACCGTATTTTCCAGCATATAAGATGACTTTTTAAACCAGGAAAACCTTCCCAAAAGTCGGGGGTTGTCTTATATGCCGGGTGTCGTCTTATAGGGCGAATGCTAAAACCTCCGAGCCCCATCGTGGGTTGGGAAAGCGTGGAGGGGTGGTTGGCTGTGTGGGGAGAGGCTTGCCAGCCACCTCCCACGCTTCCCCAACGCAAGCCCCCCTGTCCAGCCAGCCACCCCTCCACCCTTCCCGAAGCCACGATGGGAGGAAAGGGAGCGAAGACCCAGGAGAATGCGGGGCGGGGGGGGGGTTAGGCAAAGCGTCTAAAATCGCCCCTCTCCTCAATGTTCGCTCCCTTTGGGGAGGAAGTGAAGGCCGAGGAGAGGGGCGATTTTAGGGGTTTGCCTCACCCACCGCCACTCTCCTGGGCCTTCGCTCTCTTTGCAAAGGGAGCAAAGACCCAAGAGAACACAGGGGTGTGTGTGAGGCAAAGCATCTAAAATTGCCCCTCTCCTCAGAGTTCTCTCCCTTTGGGGAGGAAGCAAAGGCCAAGGAGAGGGGTGATTTTAGGGGTTTGCCTCACCCTCCACCGCTCTCCTGGGCCTTTGCTCCCTTCACAAAGGAAGCGAAGACCCAGGAGAACACGGGTATGTGTGTGTGAGGCAAAGCGTCTAAAATCGCCCCTCTCCTCGGAGTTTGCTCCCTTTGGGGAGGAAGCAAAGGATGAGGAGAGGGGCGGTTTTTTAGGGGTTTGCTTCACCCACCGCTGTTCTCCTGGGCCTTCGCTTCCTTCGCAAAGGGAGTGAAGACCTAGAAGAACATGAGGGGGGTGAGGCAACGTCTAAAATCGCCCCTCTCCTCAGCGTTCACTCCCTTTGGGGAGGAAGCGAACGCCAAGGAGAGGGGCGATTTTAGGGGTTTGCCTCACCCACCGCCACTCTCCTGGGCCTTCGCTCCATTCGCGAAGGGAGTGAAGACTCAGGAGAACGTGAGGGAGGTGAGGCAAAGCATCTAAAATCACCCCTCTCCTCGGATCAGTACCTGGATGGCTGCTATCACTGGCTGCCACTGGAGTCACTCTGCAGTCAGGAAAGAGGTCTCCAGCATGTTATCAAAGTCTCTCCTGTAGGTGACCAGCCTTGCTGAGAGCTCTCCTTCCTGGCTTCAGAGAGTGTGATGTGTGATAACAGGGGAGATGCCCACTGATACCGGCTGGCGTGTGCGTGCAGACATCTGCCCATTTCATCTTGGTCACAGGGGAGGGGGCAACGGGCCAGCTCCGGGACCAGAATATGCTGGCCAGAAGGTGGGGTATTCTGGGTGGTCTAGACAAGCCCAAGAAATATTCAGAAATGCTTTTGCTAGTTCCTTCCTCTGAAATATAGCCTACAGCACCTGGTATTTGTTGGCAGTCTCCCATGTAAGTACTAACGAGGGCTGACCCTTCTTAGCTTCCAAGATCAGATGGAATCTAGTGCCTTTAGGGTATTTAGGCCCAGACCTCTTCCTCTTATATAGTTTTTAGAAATTATTTTGGAGTGTATGTAAACCAAAATATTTTAAACATTTTATTCATCATCTAAAATAAAATATTCCATAATCCACCCCCCCCCATTTTTCCAGGAAAAAAAAAAGGATTCCTAGGGGAGAGGGGGGAGGAAAAAGCCTAGGCATTCCTAAGAGCGGCAATTTTTTTCAAGTGCTTCATCACTGTTGGGGTGGCCCAGTGACAACAATGACCTTGGGAGCTGCATATGGCTTCAGTCCACACAGTGTTCACACCGTTGGCTTTAAGACTATCAAATGTGTTATGCCATAAACTTTTATTTATGCTACTCTCTGAAATCTCATGCCATAACAAATTTGTTTGTTGTTAAGATGTTACGACACTACTTGCTCTTGTTTCTGATAAGAGGATGTGCTTTCTTTCTTGCCACATGTTTATGGCAAGCCTTCCTTACCCCCCTTCTCCATCCAGTAGGCGGCGGTAGGTCTCAATCTCCTGCTCCAGACGTGTTTTGATCCCTAAAAGCTGCTGGTAGTCTGAGTTCTGGGTCTCCATTTCAGAGCGGAGCTGCAGAAGCTGTTCCTCTAAGCCAGCTATCTGGCCCTGCATTTGGCTGAGCTGATCACAGTAGTTACGTTCTGTTTCCGCCAAAGTGTTTTCAAGGGACTGTTTCTGTAAGCAGGGGGAAGAGAAAATCATTTTAACATTTGTTAAATATAAAGAGAGCTGGGAAGCTCCTGGAAATAGTAGTATTAGTTGTTGTTGTTGTAAAATACTACATAGTAGAATACTACTATGAAAACATAGCTTGAAATAATGCATGAAGCTGCCAAACAATGGTGCCATGGGAAAGCCAAATTTCATCTTCCATCCCTGGTCTAAATCCGCTCTCCCTCCCCAACCATGGTCCCAACCCAGGATAATATCTCTGCACATGCTATCTAAACTTGAACAAGCCATTCATACAGTTGCTGATTAATTAATTAAATTGTGTTTATTTACTTTGGCACAAAAAAACCCATTAAGGTGCTTGCTGTTGCATGTTTAAAAATCATTACTGTGTGGTCTGTCTTGTAAACCTTTTAAGTTTTTTTCTTTTGCTTCTTTCCTCCCTGATTTGTTCCCCTCCATAGATTTCCTTAACTTTTTGGGCTCCTTTCCCTATTGCTCTTCTCTTTGGGCTGCAAGTACTTCTTCTGTTTTCTGGTGAGCCTTGTGACTCCATTTTTGAATACTCCATTATCTCTCTTACATAGGATTGCCAGACTGAAAACTGGAGAGGGCTCCTATACCTTCAATGGTTGTGTAGAAAATAAAATTTCAGCAGGTGTTGCTTGTCACACAACCAGGTAACAAGTGACACCTGCTGAAATCTCCTCTTCTTCACAATCATTAATAGCACAGGAGCCTTCTCCAATTTTCATTCTGACAACCCTATAGTTGTACTTATGCCAAAGGGATGGCTCATCATCTCTTTACAATGGCTCAGAGTGTGGCTCAAATCAGGACTATAGCAAACTGGAGATGCTAGAGGATTTGTGGAGTTAGCTAGCATGAAAAACGGTGGACTCATTCACCATCTTAAAAATGTTCTTGGCAATCAGTTGGTTCCTTTTGGAACAATTCATGGTGAGATCAGGCTAATTTGCACATCCCTAGCTCGGCCATTTTGAAGAACTCAAGCTGTCTTGATGACAGTACACCTACCATGGCAAGTTGGGCCTGAAGGTCCAGTTCCAGCCCTTGCAGAGTACGCCTCAGCTCCGTAATTTCACTCTTGCTTGAGCTTAGCTGATCCACATTTACAGAGATCTCTTGCCTCAGTGCTCCAACCTGAGGCAGGATAACCAAGGATGAGAAACAGTTATGGAAGGGCTGAATAATTGTGATAAAGTCAGGGGATCAATTTCTGCCCCCTAAGACATTCTGAGGCCACACACAGTGTAAAAAATGTCTCCCCCATCCCAACAAACTGGAAGTATCTGGAAGTCCACTTTGACATTTTAAAACATGTATTTTTTGACATTGAACCCTGCAGAATGTCCCTGTGAGTGGTTTAAAAGGTGGAACAATTCACCTTCCCTTTTTGGCCAGAGCAAAGGTGGTGTGGGGAGTTATAGAAATGACATGGATCACAGAAACAGTCTTGGTGCCTGTATGTGACCCCAGGCACATTCTTTCCCCATCCCCAGTTTAGCAGGTTGAGTAAATGTCTTAGGAGATTATCACACGGGCAAAACATCCCAGGACAGGGACAACAGGAGAGTGCTACCAGGCTCCCTTTTCAGATGCTGTTGTCCCTCTCCTGTGATGCTACTGTTCTGCTCCTGTTCCCCCCCTTCCTCTTATTCACAGGGAAAAGCCGTCAATAAGAAGCCCATTCCGTTATAATAACAGAATGACAGGCGAGTGAACAGATGCCCCGTTCTGCTGGTGAGATGACATTGTAACGTGACGTCAGCGGGAGGGAGGTCCATGCTGAAGACTTCTGGGTTCAATCAGGATATCTAGGTAAGTGACACCATTCCCCCCACTCCCTGGGTTACTTGGGGTTTTATTTTTCTGTTTTGGGGCTTGGCTTTCTTTTTTGACATTTGGTTGGGGTTTTATTTTAAAATTTCCTGCAAGGACGGGGTGGTGGTGGTGGATTTGGCTTCACTGTAGTAAAAGCAGTTTTATGACAGTTGCATTTACTGCAGGGAAGCCGAGGGGAGGGGGAGCCGTTTCTCTCCCGCTTTAAGGTAAGTGTTTGAAAAGTTTTTGGTTTTCTTTACTGTTACAGGGATGGGAGTGGGTCGGGTGGGGGGTAGTGGGACAGGCACAGTTTTAGGGACCCATGTGATAAATCTCCTTAGAGCTCAGAGTGTGGGTGGGACAGAGATATTTCTTGCCTGTTTGTTGAACTGTTCTTCTGCCTCTCGACGATTCTTCTCTGCAAGTTGCTCATACTCAGCTCTCATTTCGTTCAGTAGTTTAGTCAAGTCAACTCCTGGAGCGGCATCCATTTCAACATTGACATCCCCGCTAGCTGCTCCTCGGAAGCTCTTCAGTTCCTGCATTAGGAGAAGCCAGATAGATTAACAGCTTGCAGGAGGAACCAGGCCATGGAGCTGCAACTGTCCACAAAAGAATAGAAGAGATGAAGTGTGTATGCCATTGACACAAATGAATTGACGTACATTGCTTTTTGTTATGTTTTAAAATTATTTCTTCTTCTTTTTTTAAAAAGGCAGTTTAGGAACTGGAATTATGCTTTTAAGTAGGTGTGACCTGAGAGGAGCACATGGTTGTGGACTAGAGCTTGTTCATCTATGTTATTTGATTCATTAGGTACATTTTTATCTTGCCTTTCCTCCATTGTGTTTAAGGTAGCATGCATAGCTCTCCTCCTATCCATTTGATCCTCCCAACAACCTTGTGAGGTAGGTCACTCTGAGAATGAATGGCTGGTGTGAGGCTGTCTGGTAACTTTGATGGATTTGAACCAGGATCTGCCCAGTGGCAGTCCAGCATTGTAACCTCTTTCCTGAATTTGAAGATCTCTTCAAAGGGCAGTACTTAGTTTGGTGGCATAATGATATACATAGATGGATGATATAACTACATGGAGAAATACACATATGACTACATGGAGAAATGTTCTTGCATTTATTTGTAAACTCTCTCTTAAGAGTTTAAATTTTTAAGACTATGAGGATTCTGATAAATCAAATAATCCAGGGCAGTTTTATGAAGAAAATTTAAAAAGTATAGGATATAATAGGAGCCAGCATGGTGAAGTGGTTTGAGTGTTGGACAAGGACTCCACCACTAGATGCTTCTCGGAAGCTCTTCAGTTCCTGAACAGGAGAAGCCAAGAGGAGACCAGGTTTCGGAACCATGGATGACACTGGACAAGTCACACTCTTTCTGCCTCAGGGGAAGGCAAAGTCAAACCTCTCTCAACAAATCTTGCAAGAAAACCCCACTTTACCATTACCATAAGCCAGAAATTACCTTGAAAGCACACAGCAACAATAGACTATAATAAGGGGCACTTGAGAAGAAATGCATGTTCCCCCAAAACTGGGGATACTTCCTCCAAAATTGCAGTTCAAGGCCAGCTCAATGCCTTCACAATTGTAGCTAACTTCAAATTGAAGTAGGTAACTTCATTTTTGGTGTGCCTTTATTTGACCACTAGATGGCAAGCATAGCTGAGATTAAGGAAGAAAATCATTGCCTTTTTGGATTAGTAGTGCTAGAAACTGTACATCTGAAAGCATTCTGAGAATCTTTCCCCAGCTTCCCTTGTAAACTGGTGTCAGCACAGTGCCTTTTTTTTTCAGACCACCAAATGATTTAAATACAGCCCACCCTCTGTATCCACAGGTTCTGCATCCACAGATTCAACCAACCAATATTTTGAATATATTCAAAAAATAAAATAAAAATAAAAATCCAATGTTTTGCCATTGTCTATAAGGGGAGTCATTTTTACTACACCCTTGTATATAATGGGACTTGAGCATCTATGGATTTTGGTATTCACCCAGGGTGGTGGTATCCTGGAACCAAACCCCAGCGAATACTGAGGGCAATACCCCCACGGGGTGTGTGTGTCTTACAGGGCCCTAGCCTGTGGAGGTTTATTGTAAGTTTTTATGTAAACCATTTAGGTTTTTTTTTTTAATATAAATATTACTTTGGTGTTATCATTTAAACTGACTTATTTTATTTTTTATCCTAAATGCTGTAGAGCATCTCACTGCCCTTAACCTAAGCAGTAGGTAGGGGGCCCTCCAGAGATCCTGGCTTGGGGGTTTGCTTCAGGATGTGGGGGCCATGACCGAGGGGCCACTGTATCACCTTACACACTTCATTCATGCCAACATCATGTGTAGTTTTTTGAAAACAGAATTTTGAAGTATGATGCCTTCTTTCCTATAGGTGAGCTCCTTCTTCATCTGACTTCTTGCTTCCCTTTCCCACAGTCATCTGCCTCACATATCATGTCAGTGACAAGTGAGTTGTGTGAGCTCCTTGCTTCTAGTGTAGACTGGTGTTGTTAAGGAAGGCCCGCTCCTGGTTTGAGGGATACTCTGGTATAGAGTGCAACTCCCAGAATCTCTCAGCTGCCATAGCTACTTTTCCAACTCCTGCATTAGACCCCTGAGTACAGCATCTGATATTAGCAAATTTTACACCACAGCAAAGATTAAAAAGCACAGTCCCAGCTTGTGTTCTCTTACCTCCTCATGGTTCTTCTTGAGGTAGCTAAGCTCCTCACTCAGACTTTCGATCTGTAGCTCTAGGTCAGACCTATGCATGGTTAAGTCATCCAAGACTTTCCTCAGGCCATTGATATCATTCTCCACATTTTGGTGCAGGAAGAGTTCATTTTCATACCTTGAAAGTGAATTTTAAAGAATGATGTGTACAGTATGTTTGGACACTAAAGGATAAAGCATCACCATTACAAAGAAGGGCAGGGATCTTGCTGATCCTATCTCTCTTCCTGCCCATTCTAAAACCCTGTGGCTGAAACTGGGTCAGGGGAGGCAAACCCTTGGGCACCATCACTTATTATCCTCTTCGCTAGGAATTTGGTACTTACTTGAGTTTGAAATCATCGGCAGCTAGGCGAGCGTTGTCGATTTGCAAAACGATCCCAGCATTTTCAATGGTTTGTCTAAGTATCTATAATCAAACAAAACGATAGCAGCAGTGAAATCTAGAAATCATAGCTATCTTCTCTGATATTTTTTTTGCACCCAGGACACTTTATACAGGTTGAGTATCCCTTATCTGAAATGCTTGGGACCAGAAGTGTTCCATATTTTGAATCCCCCCTCCCCGATTCTGGAATACTTGCATATACACAATGAGATAGCTTGGAAATGGGACCCAAATCTAAACATGAAGTTCATTTATGTTTCATATATACCTTATATGCATAGCCTGAAGGTAATTTTATACATGATTTTTAAAATAAATTTGTGCATGAAACAGAGTTTGGCCAAATCCGCACTACATAAATAATCCAGTTTGAAACTGGATTATTTGCCATGGCTTCTTCCTATGGAATCCTGGAATTTGTGGTTTTAAAGGTCTTTAGCCTTCTCTACCAAAGAGTGCTGGAGCCTCACTAAACTACAAATACCAGGATCCCTTAGGAATAAGCCATGGCAGATAATCCGTTTCAAAATGGATCATTTATGTTGTGTGGATTTGGCCTTTGTGTACATTGAACCATCAGAAAGCAAAGGTGTCACTGTCTCAGCTACCCATGTGGACAATTTTGGATTTTGGAGTATTTTAGAATTCTGGATAAGGGATACTCGACCTGTACCAGGCTGCACAGTCTTTTTGTCCACAAAGACTGCCAATATTGCTGGGGTGATAATGATGGTTGGATGTATATTCTGTTCACAGAGAGAGACACAGGTGTGCAAAAATATTCCTACCAATTTGGACATGTAATTCCTACCAGTTTTCCCCTACCAAGCGTATAAAGCATAGTGCCACAGTTTTCAGATCTGTGAAGCATGGCACATTTCTCTGCCTGTCTAGCTCTTGTGCAACAGCTTTCAGGCATACACGTTTACACCAAGCAGATCATACTGGAAAAATAAAATATGCAGCGAATTTTAGATAGGAAAACTGGGAGAAGAATTCACATAAGGCAGTCAGCCACACTGGTTATGTGTGTCCCTGGAAGATATTTAGTTTATTTGTTTTATTTTTTTTAAATGATAAGGAGGTTGCAGCAGAGATGGCTCTCTGAAGGGAATCTGCCATAGCCCCAAGGTGAGATTCAGTTATCAAACAAATATAGATAAAACTACATAAGTAAAAACATGCAAAAAGTTCTTGTTAACTACAATGAAAACATTTTTTTAAATCCATGAAAATGGCAAAAGAAAAATGTAGAGATTCTAGGACAGGATCTTGATTGTTGTAGGGTTTCCGCTAAGGATCAGCAAACTGCCCCCTATAGGTTTTGGGCTGTCACCCCTATAAGTCTCTGACTGCTGCACATACTGGCTGGGGCAGATGGGAGTGGTAGTCCAAAACATCTAGAGGGCACCAGATTATCCCTACTCTAACTGTCCAAAATTGCTGCAGATGAGGAAGCGGGAGAGAGCAGTAATATGTAAGATGTGTTCATTTAAAAAGTGTAAATAAAGCAGAAGCCTTTGTAAAAAGTATTGCTGTTTAGTATATTCTCATTCTTCTTTTTAAAAAAAAACTTTTTAAAATCATGAATGGTGATCCTTCCTGCTGTCTTTTGTTGTATTCCTTTATCCCAAGGGCTTGGCCAATCCACATTTTTAACGGCTAGAGGTTATGCTTGTAGATTCTGTAAATTATAGCCCCCAAAGTAACATTTCCAAACTCTGTTTTTTCACCATGTTTCCAAACTCTGTTTTTTTTTGCAAACATTTTATCTCCCCTTTCCATTCTTTCAATTTAGCCATCTACATTTAAGATTACTACTACTGTGTGTGTGTGTGTAATCCCATACCATTCTCATCCAGCATTTCCACATGTATGTGGGCCATGTAATTTTGCAGTGGTATACAGAGAGGGACATGTTTCCTCAGGCAGCAGATTTTGGGTGTCATAAAAAGGCAGCAAATTGTCAGTTATCTCATTTATTGTTGTATTTTTACTACCAGGGATAGGGGTTGCCTGTACCAAAACATTTCAGCAGGCTTTGGGTACTATGCACCTTGATTTGGTGGGGTTGGGCAGGGGGATGGACAATCATTAGTTGTTTTGGCTCAGACAGAAAAATTGGGATGGAGCAAGCTTGTTTCCTCCTGCTCCAGAGACTAGGACACAGAGCAATGGGTTCAAACTATAGGAAAAGAGATTCCACCTAAACATTAGGAAGAACTTCCGAACAGTAAGAGCTGTTCGGAAGTGGAATACACTGCTTCGGAGTGTGGTGGAGTCTCCTTTGGAGGTTTTTAAACAGAGGCTGTTGGGAATGATTTGATTGTGTATTCCTGCAGGGCAGGGGGTTGGACTGGTTGGTCCTTGTGGTCTCTTCCAACCCTATGATTCTATGATTCTTGGCCCAGCCTGTTTTGCAATGTAAAAATACAGCCCCTTCCATTTAACTTAAGCTGATAGCTTAGTTGCAGAAGACATAGTTTTCACATAGTGAAGATTCCAGATCTTCAGACAATGACTAGTGAGCAGAGGTGAGGCAAGTTACTTTTTTGGACTACAGCCCCAGGTTCCTCCAGCTAGCATGGCTAATGCTCTTAGTTCAGATGATGAGGGAGGAATGTGTCTCTGTCTTAGACCACTTCCATTCAGGGAAGACAAAATGGCTAGTATTTTGACTCTGTAAAATACCTTCCTATGTAGAAAAAAAAAACAATTTTACCAGTTAAGAAAGTAGTTCTCTGCCCAATCTGTGAATGTTCACAGAGTTACTTTTTGTGCCTTCTTCATTTTATAGCAGTCAAAAGGATTTTGTAGAATTTAACCTTGACATATGGAGTCCGGTTTGATTAAACCTTAAAGGCAAGGTTGCTCCCCAGCTAAGCAGGAGGTGTGGTGTCCAGTTACCATACTTGCACGGTATGCATTGAACTATAGCTCAAGATCAAGACTTTGATTTGAAGGTGTTCACAGATCCAAGAATTGTCAAGAAAAACTAGTTTAACTTTCAAATGCACAAGGGTGAGCATTTGTGGATCTAATTCACATGCAGCCTTATTCCTCCTAGCTTTGAGAGTATTGAGTACATTGCAGATTTTCAAAGGCCTACAAGCTTCAAAAATTTTGTCTTAAACATTGTACTGCATGAGAAAGCTATAACTTAATTGTATATTGTAGAAAGTTCTTGCTTGGTTAGAGTGTTGATCAAAGTCAACAATCCTGATAGTTACTTACTTTGCCCCGCAGGTCTTCAATGATGTTCAAATACTTGGTGTAGTCTCGGCTGGTGTCAGGGGCACTGTACTTTGAATACCAGTCCTTGATTTTGAGTTCAAGCTCTGCATTTGCCTCTTCAAGAGCATGTACTTTGCCCAGGTAGTTAGCAAGGCGGTCATTAAGATTCTGCATGGTCTGCTTCTCATCACCAGAGAGGAGACCACCATCTCCTCCTCCAAAGCCACCACCAAAGCCACCACCATAACCACCACCAAAGCCACCAGCAAAGCTGCTGCTTGAAAAGCCTCCACCCAAGCTGCTGCCCAAGCCCCCACCGGAGCCCCCACCAAAGCCTCCACCCAACCCAGCACCCAGACCTCCGGCCAAGCCACTTCCATATCCTCCAGCAAGGCTTCCTCCAGTGTAACCTCCTCCACTATATCCCCCAACAAATTTGGAACCACTGCTAAATCCTCCACCGCTAGATAATCTGACAGATCCTCCACCACCACCTCCTCCAACACTGTATGAGGAAAGCTGTCGGGAAGAGCCAGAAGTGAGGACCGAGAGAGCCATAGTGTTTGAGCAAGAAGTATAGTGTGTCCTGTTACAGCAAGGCAAGGCAATTAGAAAGAATGTGCCGAGTTGGTGGGCCTTTGACATTTATATACTGAGTTAAAAGGGTGTATCATTTCCACCCTGCTCTCAGCAAAAGAAATCTGTTGCCAAGTCAATGTCTTGATAGCCATAATAAGATAATTGTTTTGTCTAATTAAAAAAACATGTTACCAAGTCCAGCTCTGTAGAAATATGTATCCCTGGGGTATATGTTATGCTAAATTTCTGGATGGAACTAGGTGGAATGGAGCCAAGTGTACTTTTCTTTTTATCTTTTCAATTTTAATGAGCAGTTATTTTTCTTTCTTTCTTTCTCTTTCTGTTCCCCCTTTCTTTTAACTTAAATTGGATGGCATTCTCTTCAACATACCAAGCCTGCAGGCATAACTCTTCCAATTGAAAGAGGAAGGCAAACAAAGCTGCAGGTGACATGTATGAACAACACATATGCTTGGCTTTTCCATTTGGGATGTATTTATTGAGTTCTTTAAAAACAAATCCAGCAGAAAAATAGATACCTTGCCAGGCTTTGGCACAAAATTGCAATTTGCCTGATTTATTAACTGTAGCTTCCTTGGATGATGATTAAAAACAATCTTTGATGTTGAATCTGAATTTTTAATTTATTGTGTGGCCTGTCTTTGCACGTTCTAAGTGATGGGAAGAGGTGGGAATTCGTATTAGCAAATAAAAGATTTTCTCTTCAATCTGTGATTCCAAGAAAGCAAGTTAATTCACATATAGATCACCATAGCTTTGTTACTAATAGTTTTGCAGCATCGTCTTGGTTCTAAAATATCCAGTCCTTATTTATACCATAGCTCTACCGTTCTTAAGACCACTTTCTCCTTTTTGGGTCTCTGTAGGTTCATGTGGCTTTACATGTACTGGGAACTGAGCTTAACCTGCCCCCATGTTCATTCAGAAAAAGCTTGGTCTTAATGCAATTTTGCTTGTTGTATTTTCCAATATTCTATTTGGGTTTAAATCAGAGAGGAATGTAAAGGGATACGCACATCATGTTTGCTGATTGGGTTTTCAATCCAAACATATTTTGTAATGGAGCAAATTGGGAAAGTAAAATCAGATACAGTTTTAACATATTGCAACAGAATGCTTGCTTTTACAGTAATAATAGTTCATTATTCCACAGACTGGGGGGAAAAACATATTATACATTTTAAAGATCCAAATTCAAAAAGCTGAGGACTAGAAATCAAATCCAGTTCTGAATTGCAAGTAATGATATGCCGACTTGGATTAGAACAGGGATGGCAACCTATAGCCTTGCAAATATTGGATTGCAGCCCCCAGCATCCTTCAGTAGATGCTCTGTTGGCTAGATGATGATGATCTTTTATTTCTATAGTGCCATCAATGTACATGGCGCTTTACAAGAAAAAGAACAACAAAACAGTTCCTTGCCCTCAAGTTTACAATCTAATGAAGACATGATACAAAGGAAAGGAGATGGCAGGGGAAGGGATTAAGTCTAGCATTCCTATCTCTCCCTCCTTGGCCAGGGCAATGACATTTGGGATGGAGGGAGGGTCATTCATCTTCTGGGCCAAGGCAAGATGGAGCTCTGCCTGTCTTTCCTTTTATCCCTCTGCAGCCAGAGCAATGGCAGTTGGGATGGAGGGAGGGCCATTGTGCTTCTGGATCGAGGTAAGATGGAGTTGTGCCTGCCTTAGCTTCTCTCCCTCCCTCTTATGAGAACTGCAGTCCAGCAATATTTAGAGGGCCAGAGACTACCCATTCCTTGGTTAGCTGCATGCAATGGTGTGGGTGCTACAAATCAGGTTCTGATTACAGGTTATACCTACACACGACATGGATTTGCTCCTGTTCTGGTATAATAAAAATGAAAGATTTGGACACTGTCACCTGCGGTTTATATGGTTCTTTCTCCTCCCTCGAAGTCAGCTATGTTTGACTTCTTTATGATATATCCAGTCACTTTATGTGCTTCTTCATCTCCCATGAGTATGGAGGCCAGTGCTGGTCCTGGCTTTTGGGTGAGGGGGGTTGTGTAAGACATTTCCCACATATCTCCTCTCTAGTGGATTCAGCAAATTGCTTCTGTTGCTGACCATTCACTTCTCTTCTGGGCCCAATTTCCATGCACACCTTGAGCAGTGATAGAGTATGCATGGCCTTCCAGAGAGTTATGGTCCAACAACTTCTTATGCTTCATTCCTCATCTCAAAAATAAAACAAGGGGTGGGTTTAGAACTGCTCCCCCTCCCAGCTGCAATTGTATCTCACTTGCTGATGAACAATTGGCAGCAATAGCAGAAAGAGATGACAATCACAGTGGTTGTCCACATCTTGAGCTGTGGCACATTCCTGTCCCTCAGTAACATCCTCAGATTAAGGGCCACTCCAGGCAACTGCAGTACAAATAAAAAAGAGGAAGGAAAGGGGAGGGGGAAAAAAGAAACGTGGCAGAACCTTTAAGGCTAGCTGATTTTTATTTTCACATAAGCTTTTGTAGATATAAACCCACTTCCTCAAATGCAGTGCTAAGTGTCATTAAGGCCTCAGGCATAAAGGATCTTTATATAATTGTGGGAGTGGGATAGAATATAAGGGGATCCAGAAAGATGCAAATCATGACCCTTACCCTAAATTTTTAAAGGCCTGCGTAAGTTGATAACAGGTCTTTCAGATCTTTCCAGTGGTCAGTTAGTGTTGATGTATGACATCAATAAATCTGCTTACCAAAAATCAGTTTTGGGGGTTCAAAACTCTCTCTGAGAAGATTCCTTTTGTTATATGTGCAGTGGTTAGGACTCTTTTATTAATATATGCAGTGTACCATGAAGCTGTTGTCTTTGTTCATACCTCTGCTAATAGATTGGAATTTGTAAATATAATTCAATCCAGCTATTTCTCTTTCTAGTCTTCTCTTCTAATTTCCTAGTTCAAGGACTGCAACCTGTAAATTCCTTACTGTGTATCCAGTAAGGTTGAATCATAGAATCATAGAGCTGGAAGAGACCACAAAGGCCATCTAGACCAACCCCCTGCTATCTATCTATCTATCTATCTATCTATCTATCTATCTATCTATGCCTGCAGGGTAGGGGGTATATAACTCTTAGGTATGTTGCCATTCCCAGTGTGCTGACTGGCTGCTTAGGAAACTTCCCAACCAATCAAAGCTCTCTGTTGACCAGCCATCCAGCACACTGGGAGGAAAAATGTGTGGAATGGTTCCACTAGCTGCAGGCCCTGAGGGAGCCACTGGGCAGGTCCACGGGGGTTTACTCCTGAGTAAAGGGTTTCTTTCCCCTCTCCTCCAGGCTGTTCAGCCGAACCTTGCACATGCTGCCGGAGCCAGGTTTCTTGAACCTGCCTTGGGGGCCTGCACTGCAATCCTGGGTGGGTTTACTTGGGAATAAAGCCCGACTGGGCTTCCTTTCCCAAGGAAGTGGCAGGACTTGGTCTCCCCCTCCTCAAAGCGTGCTGGAGGAGTGGGATAAGATAACGGCATATATTATGCTGGGTACAACTAGTACACAATGAAAGCACTCTGGACAGATGGTCATCCAGCCTCTGTTTAAAAATCTCCAAAGAAAGAGACTCTACGACACCCCGAGGCAGTGCATTCCACTGCTGAATAGCTCTTACCGTCAGGAAGTTCTTCCTAATGTTTAGGTGTAATCTCTTTTCCTGTAGTTTGAGTCCATCTCCATGTCCTAGGATATTATCAGATGTGTCAAAAGTGGCATTACAGCAATGCCAGAAGATCACAAAAGGGACCCCTCACCACACAACGTCATCACCCATCATTATGCACCCGTTCTACTCCTGTTCTGCCACAGCTGCTTTTTATTGACAGGAGAAGCCATCAATAGATCCCCCTGTTCCGTTTCTGTCATGGATTTGACAGTGTGTGACAAGGTGCCCTGTTTTGCTGGCAAGATCCCAGCATCAGTGGGAAGTCCCTGCTGGAACACTTCTGGGTGAGATCGGGACATCCAGGTAAGTGATACACTTTTTATGACCCTCTCCAGGTTACTTGTTAATTTTAAAGTGTGTTTTTGTGCTTGCTGTCACTTTTTGGGTTCTTTTTCTTTCTGAATTTTCCGCGCTCGCGTCTTCTTGTGCGAATCCGCAGGATTTTGATCCAGGGAATGAACGGAGCTCCTTTAGAGCTCCATTCACTCCTGGGCTGCCAGAACAACATTAGAGAAGGTAAGTGTGGTGGGGAGGGTGATTGTGGCAGGTCAGGGATGGGACAGAGGTGGGAGTGGAGATTGTGGGACAGGAATGCTTTTTGCGTTCCTGTCTGATAATCTCCCTAGTCTCCGGAGCAGCAGAAAACAAGCTTGCTCTATCCTCAGTATGACATCCCTTCAAATATTTAAACATGGCTATCATGTCACCTCTTAGCCTTCTCTTCTCCAGGCTAAACATATCCAGCTCCCTAAGTCAGTCCTCATAGGGCATGGCTTCCAGACCTTTTACCATTCTGGTCACCCTCCTCTGGACACATTCCAGCTTGTCAATATCATTTTTAGCACTATCCTGAAGTGTTCTGCAACTTATTTTTGGGTATTGTCATCTTTAATGTCAGATTTGCCTCCATCAATCTTCTTCTGTAGAGACTGTCCTGTTTGTCTAACGTAGAGTGTAGAGGGGCATTGATGGGGTAGGATGACGTATACCACATTGCGGGAAGAGCAAGTTAATGTACCTCTGATATTGTGAGTGATGTTATTGGCCCCTGTAATTGGCTTCCAGAGTAGATGGGGAGACAGAGTTGGCATCTGAATTTGCGTCAGGGTCTTGTGGTGATGGTGAGGTGCCTGTGCTGAATCAGCATTCTGAAGGTTTGCAATGTATGCAGAGGATGCCATGTTAACATTGTGATCTGTGTTTCCAAAGAGACATCTGGTTTGCCATAAGCTATATTCTGTCAGCGTGGAAGAGAACCCAAGTGAATCTAGAAGACAGATGATTTGCTCTATTTGGATTCATTCTATCTACACTTCTCATTTTATTGCTTCTGCAGACAAATAGCAAGTTGAAACACACCTGGTAATTGAGAAAGGGTTGGTTTCTCTTTTTGGACAAATATGCTGGTGATGAAAACTGTACACTGATCAATTACATGCATGCGTAAAGGGATAGGTGTGTACTCTATTACTTCTGCAACAGTAAAACTTGACAATCTTAAGCTATTTCCATCTAAATGATATGTAACAATTTGCAACATGTTATTTAATATATGTTCTGTATTTTAATTGCCTCATAATAGTATATTAATAAACCTGCTTTCTGTCACTGCATGTTTTAACTTCTGAGTCCACTGCTAAAAAAGAAGGCACTTGTCATATATGTTGGCTATATGAAGCAGCCTCAAAGACTGTCCACAGAGAATGTGGCTTGCTTCAGGCTCAGAGGAATAGGGATGGGTGAGAATTTTCCTTAAATTCTTTTTTTAATGAAAATTTGTCAAATTCACAAATGCCTCCATATTTGGGATAGAAATAATCTGATTAAAAAAAAATAGAGTGGGAGAAATAGAAATTGATTCCCCCATCCAGGCCCAAGTGTTTTGAGTACTTTAACTGTTAAGTCAGGGTTTGAACACACTTTTTAGGAAAAGATAGGATGTAAATGAATTCCTGTTGTTGTTAATAATAATAGATCCTGGAGATTATCAGATGCTGCTAATGTGGTGCCAGAATAATGACAGCAGAATGCAAAAGAACACCAATACCACACAACATCATTATTTGTTATTTTTTTTAGTGCGTTTATGTGCTTTTAAAAACCTTTTTGGTGTATTTTTCTTTTTCTTTTTGAATTTCCCACAGTCGTGTCTTCTCATGAGAACGGGCAGGATTTCAGTGCAGGAAGTGAATGGAGCTCCATTAGAGCTCTGTTCATTCCTGGGCTGCCTTTCCATGGAAGAGAAGGTAAGTGTGATAGGGAGGGTTATTGTGCCGGGACAGGGACGGGATTGGAGATTGTGGGACCAGGACGATTTTTGCGTTCCTGTCTGATAATCTCCCATGTTAGTACCAAGTGATGCTTGTGTCCTCATTTTTTTCCCTTTTTTTAAGAAGACCCCCATCTTTAGCATTTATATGGCCAAACAGTGCAATATGACCCGCCCTATGCTGGGAATAGTTGTCCCTGTTGGATTTGGCCAGCAAAAATGGGCACAATATTTCCCCAGTTTATTTGGGTTTTGCACATTTCTTTATATTTAGGACAGAGAAAGACTTGATTTTCGAAAATCAATTCAAATAATGGAGAAAGCAAAAATGACAGATTTTCCCATGGGGAGTTTGGAAGCACACTTGGACAAGCAGGAAATACAGAATGAAAAAACAACACTGGTATGTTGGAAAGGGCTCTAGAGCTATTGCAATAAGATGGGATATTGTATGTATGTGAGAATTTTGCTTCAGCTGCCCTGAAGATTCATTATCACACCACACTGATCTCAGTTCCCATGAGCTTTAGTATGAACTGTAGATGTGTCTCACCATAGCAGGAACTAGATATGATAATATAGGCCCAATATTGGCATTCACCAGTCTATACTCATAAGTCCTTCGTTAGTTACACCATTAGTCATTGTGATCCTTTTGAAACTAGATGTCTTAACTGAGGTATGCTTGGGGTTACAGATGGACAATTGGATCAGCACAGCAACTCATAAGAACGGATGTGAGAGTTGCAATAAAGGCACACAGTCTTTTGGCCTTGGACTTGATACTGGACTCAAACCAAAATCCCAACTCTTGACACAGCTCTGCCTCAGCATGATTAGGTCCTGATCCAAGAAATTTCAAATAGTTGTTGGAACTAGAGAGAAAATATACACAGAAACAAAGCAGTTGCAAAGTGCAGTTGGATCCCCGTATCTGCAGAACCAATATCCGTATTTTACATTATCCATGGGACACAAAATAGGGGTCATGGAGTAGTGCTGGAAAATGCCTAGAGAGGTATCCTCTCTAGGCATCTTCTAGGTCCTCCAACACAACTGTATAGTTTGTTTTTATTGGAAGTCCTTCATTTTAAGAGGGTTCACTGTTATCTGTGGTTTCTGATATCCACAGTAAGTCCAACTGTACTTGTGAGTCTTTGGTATGCAACAGTCCTACCAAGTCCCTTGTAATGTAAGAGGTTGGAAGTCCCTTGTAATGTAAGAGGTTGCAATCCTACCAAGTCCCTTGTAATGTAAGAGGTTGGAAGAAGGATTTTTCCTTCCACAGTGACAGAATAAACTGTGATCCACAAAATCAGGTTTTGAAATACATTTATATGAAAGTAATTGAGGTACTTTTAAGTAATTGCAGGAATAGATATTTTTATTAGCTAGCGATGGAACCTACTTTCAATCTAAGTAAATTGTAAGGAGAACACTCAGGATGTTGAAACAGGTTTCTTTTTAAGGAAATGAAAGTTTTCAATTGGCTTCTCTGTATGTTGACACATTAATGTAAAAGAAATGCTTTCTTCTGACGTTGTGGCATCACTAGAAGCCAAAAAGTCCTTCTAGATCGTATCGTGATGTTTATATCACTGTCTTTTCCTCAACAGACTGCACCTTGGATGAGGTTACTCGTCCATGCTCATCTAATTCCTCAATGATTGTTTTAATCACTCTAGTTTTCTTTGTTTCTGAAACAAACAAAAGTACAAGCAATTGAAATTTTAATCTCCAACATTATTTTTTTTTGCTCAGGAAGCTTACAGAATATAAAATGAAGAGAAGGTTAAGAGGTGACATGATAGCCATGTTTAAATATTTGAAAGGAGATATATCATATTGAAGAAAGGAGCAAACTTGTATTCTGCTGCTCCAGAGACTAGGACATGGAGCAATGGAGTCAAACTACAGTAAAAGAGATTCCACCTAAACACTGGGAAGAACTTCCTGACAGTAAGAGCTGTTTGACAGTGGAATGCACTGCCTCGGAGAGTGGTGGAGTTTCCTTTGGAGGTTTTTAAACAGAGGCTGGATGGCCATCTGTCAGGAATGCTTTCATTGGGTATTCCTGCAGGGCAGGGAGTTGGGCAAGATGGCTCTTGTGGTCTCTTCCAACTCTATGATTCTATGAATGTATTTCATCCTTTGAACAGTGAAATGGGATTATTCCTGTTAAACTGTTATCTATGCCTCTCTTTGGCAGGAGTAGAGCAAGATCTTCTGGTAGCCAAGGCAGAAGGACTAATTGCAGCCCTCATCGCCTAGACACTCATTCATCCCAGTTCCCTCACCTCTTAACCATGCTTCTTCCACTCTTCCACTCATGCCTTCCTCTGAGGGAATCGTTCCTCATTGGCATTGTGGGCAGGTTGGCCATGGAGATTGCCTGTCCAGTGATGATGCAGGTAGTCTCCATACTAACCCATCACACAATGCCTCATTCTGAGAAGGACCTCTTGGAGCAAAGGACCTCTTTGGATCCTGGCTGGCTCTGAAGAGCCACATGCCATCTGTTCCTCTGCTGGAGCATTCCTGCAGTAGGAAAGTGGCTTGTGTGGCTCTCCAGAGTCCACCAGTGCCTTGCTTAGGAGACCCCAGTGGGCCACTTCCCAGCTACAGTATTTGCCACAGTTAGAAAACAGCAAGTGAGTCTTCTGGCTGAAGGGGCATATCCAATTTGCTGCTCATCATGCTCTTCTGTCTGGGGCACATGCCTCACTTTGTCTAGCAGAAGGGTCACCCAGCTTCCCCTCTGTAACATTTAGTTCTTCTTGGGTGGCTTTTGGGACTTATTCTCTTCACCCCATACAAATGGAAGTGTAACCTTAGAATTAATTATGTATGCAATGTTTTTCAATGACAAATCTGTCATCCAATCCAATAGGAACCTATCAGCACATCTGGACATTTTTGGTTCTTCCAGTCCAGCTCATGTTTGAATGCTATTGGACATGATTCTTATTTTCTCTCTCTGCTTTATAACAATTGCTTTCATTCTTCATTACTGAATTACATTTTAAAATGGTTTTACTACTCCTAATCCTGTTAGCGACATACATCAAATTATACCTGCATATGTACTTTTATGGTTGTTACAGATGGTGTTATTCAATGCCTCCATCCACAACTACCACCTCTGTTCACCATCAACCTCCCTATCGACTGAGCACTCTCCTCCACAGCCATTTAGTGGCTGAAGGGTGAGGTGTGGCTAGGCAGTGTCTGTTAGTGTTTGGTTCTATTTTTGAAGCTGGATGCCCAAAGAAGCAGCTAACCACCTGAACTTCCTGGCAGTCCTCTGGAGGTCTTCTTTGTGTCTCTGGCTGCAAAAAACCCCCATCTCTAATGATAGCCAGATACCGCTTGCCCCCTCCCTGCCTCCACAGCCACTACATGGCCATGGGGGAAGATGCTGAGAAGGGAGAGAGGGATGTGGTGCATGTGTGAAGAATGGGAATAGAGCACAATCATGCTTAGCAGAACTTTATGCTGTATCAAGTTGATGCAGCATCTTGGCCAATTCTTTGTATATCAGCTGTACCCAGCACAACATACACACATATAGTAGATTTGAAAGGTTCACATGGTTCAGCTACATGCTATTATTGTAGGGAAATTACCACCAAAATCTATACAACCACCAAGTGACTGCCTAGCTGGCTGGATCTCCTGCCCTGGATGCGCAGGCCTCTGCAGTGTGGTGGCATCTCCTCTTGTGCTCCCATAGCAAGGCATATAGTGGAGGTGGAGTCCTTGCCATGGCTTCTGGGTTGTTCTTGCCATAGCTTCTGGGTTGGCTGCCCTCATCACTGCTCCCCCTGGGCTGGGATCACTGTGTGCTCAGGTGAGTAGCTGGCAACAGGGCCTTTGTGAGGCTGGGAGTGTAGATGCAGATTGAGTGGCAGGAGTGGATTGTGGGTGGTGACTGGCTGGGTGAGTGAGAGGAGGGAGGGGCAATGTTTCTTAAATGACCAATCAGCACACTGGGAAAACATACCCAAGAGTTTTATATATATAGATTGTCCAAAAAATGGTAGTTATCTGCCAAATATTGCAAATAAATGTATAGATAACATGCTACAGGGGAAAAAATATACACAATGCATCCCATGCAAATAGGACACTATCCCATTTGTGGACTGCAACAGGTGTGAGATTTCTCAGATCAGCAGGTATACCAGTGAGTCAAAAATGTCTATGAATGGTGGCATATGATTTGGGGATCCAAAATGCACCATATCAGTTGCACTTTGTTAATGCAAAAATTAAATGTGTAACTACTTCTCATGCACCTCTTTGTATTGATAGAATAGAGAAAGAAGAGAGTCTACTGAATACTAGATAGGATTGTAAAGAATGATTGCACACTTTTCTCATCATTGACAAAAAGGGGTATCTCAACATCAAGGCCTTGTATGAAGAAGATGGCTATACGCTGAGGGTTTTTTTGTTTTTGTTTTTAAATGGAACTCTTTTGTGAAAATTGGTTTGTGCCATAACTCAATATTTTTCCAAGCAAAAATGTATTTTGGCATGAAAAACAAGTCTTTGACCAACTGAAGTCTTCCTAAAAAGTCCCAAAGTGTGAAAAATTGTAAAAAAAAAAAAAAAAAGTGGATAAAACTTCTGAAATTATTTGTCTTTGCATGCAAGAATGAAGTAAGTGAACATTTATATCCACTTTGCTAGATGTTAGGTTAGAATCAGTCACAAGGCTATTATTTTAAAAATCCCCAACAGTGATCTTTACCTTTTTCTTTGGATGTGGAATCAGTGTGTATAGCTGCAGTTCCCTTAGAAGTGGATTCTGTTCCCGATCCAGGGCCTCTTGCACCAGATCCTGTACCTCTTAAACCCAAACCTCCTGGGGTTCTTGAGCCTATATCTCTGTTGCCTCTGTAGCCAAATTCACTGCAATACACAATGGGGTTGCTCCTGTTGCTCTTGCTGAGATATATTTCACAAGTTGATAGTACAGAAATATAAAACATCTATTGTTTATAGCACATAGACCTTTACAGAACTGAAGTCATGAAACATTAAAGATTATTATACCAATAACATTCTGGGCAAGTGTAATTTTAAAACAAATGAATTTTTTTTTGCAGTTAAATGCTGCCTTAGCCCAATATTTGAATTCTTTGCTGTTTTGATGAATAATGCAGTTGTGATGAATAATGCCAACCTGTGCATTATAAATTTGTTATTATCAGGAACCAGAGTAATCTGGACAGTCATCTTCTGTAACAGATAATTCCAAGACTGGAATTATCATAAAGGTGTAATACATAATGTATCATACCTCCAACTTAGTTTGTACCATATATATATATATATATATATATATATATATATATAACTTTAGCAGAATGAAGTTGACATCCAATTCTGTCTCCTGAATATGCTATAGACATAGCTTTGCATTTTATACTGTAATCCTATGCACAGAAAGACATCATGGTGTATTGTTGAGAGGGCTGGACTAAAGAGACTATCAGACAGACTCTAAAGTCAGTTGCAGGAACAGAACTGGATCAAGAAAGGATTTCCCTTTCTGACAACGTTGTTCCGTTCTTGTGTTGCTCCTGTTCTGCCCCCGTTCTGCTCCTGGGATATCTCAAAAATGGGGAAACATCATTTTTACTCCACCCATTCTGCTTCTGTAATGGAATCATGGGTGGTCTGAACGATGCCCCGTTCCTGTCCCATTATGCTGGCACAATGCCAGCCTCAGGGGGAGGTCCATGCCGGACACTTCTGGGTGCGATCGGGATGACAAGGTAAGTAAAACACTTCCCCCCCCCATCCCCAGGTAGCTTTTATTTTTTAAAATGTGTTTTTCTGCTCCGTGTATTGTTTTGACATTTGGAAGGGGGGGGGGCTTAATTTTTGAATTTACCACCCAGCCGTTCTCATGAGAATGGCCAGGATTTCAGTTGCCGGTCATAAAAGCAGCCTTACTACAGCTGCATTTACGACCGGGCAGTGAAGGGAGGGGGAGCCCGTTCCTGCTGTGGAATCAAGGTAGGTGTCTGAAACCTTTTGCTTTATTCTGTGGCAGGAATGGGAGTGGAGTGGGTGGGTGGGGGGTAGCAGGACAGAAATGAGCTATAAGGGCCCATCTGATAATCTCCTAATATTCAACTGACCAGGCTCAAGTCCCCACTCACTGTTTGACCTTGGACTGAATTTGAGAAAGCTAATATTGCAGCCTGATATACATTTACTTGGGACTAAACCCCATTGGACTCAGTGGGACTTATTTCTCACTATACACGTATAGGCTTTCTTTTGTAAGTTACAGCTACATAATAGGGTGAAACAAGGATAGAGAAAAAACACAGTTTTCTTTTTCATGGGTTAAGTCCTTCTGGTTCCTAAACTTTTCAGTTGATTTTCAAGTTTTCTAATGATACTGTTGTTGTGTTTCCTGCTGTTGACAATCAAATTCACAGTGCCCAGAAAATCCAAATAGCAGTGGCCATCCCTTAACTGTGCAACTTTTTGTTTATAGGGAACAAATGTCCTTTAGGTTGTTTCTGGTTGACCATGGTTTTGCATTGCAACAAGATAAGGAATATGAGAGTTGAAAATGGTGCAGGCAAGCCCTTGTCAGATACAGTGTTCCATGGGAACCAAAGACTTCAATCTTTGTCTGTACATGTTGCTTTGTCAGTCTCGATTGGCCTGAACTATTGCATGAAAGAATGAGCTTGTTGAAACATAAATCAAGTGGCACACTGCCCCATCACACCATGGAGCAGTTACACTCACATGGTCTGTTCATTTAATCTTGGCTTACAGAATATTTGATGTTCAACAGCCAACAATTTGCCCCACTGCCAACAATGTTAAGACTGTATAAATAAAACTTCTAAAGATATTGCTGGTTTATGGCATCATTAGGATGTATACTTCCACCTCCCTCAGTGGTTTCCTTTTGTTTCCTACCTTCCTTCCCCATCAATCAGATGCCGATAGGTCTCAATCTCATTCTCGAGGCGGATCTTGATGTCCAAGAGTTGTCTGTAATCTGCATTCTGGGACTCCATGTCATCCCTCACCTGTTGCACTTGATTCTCCACATTGGTAATCAGCCCTTGTATTTGCAAGAGCTGGGCACAGTAGCAGCCTTCTGTTTCGGCCAGCGTGGCTTCAAGAGATTGTCTCTGAGAGAGAAAACAGGGTACAGTCACACAAATCTAACATAAGACTTGCTTTGACATTGGCAACACTTAAAAAAGTTGCCATTCCAAAAGGTCTTAGGTGGACAATTGCATTTTATATTTTTTCCTCAATCTCATCTCCTCCAGAGGTTTTGGAACACAAATCCCTTTATCCTTGACCAGTCGTAGACTTCACATTCTCAAGAATTTATGGTGGGGATGAAGGGCTTGCTTTCCCCCCAAATTGGCAGTGGCTAAGCTTTCTTGAAACAAGTATGGCTGTTCCTGGAGGCTTCCAGGAGTAACAGTTCTCATTCTGAATATACATATACATATACATATACAGAAATATACAGAAATATATACAGAAATATATATATTTCTGGTAAGGGTGGCAGTTTGGGAGTGCAGGTAGTCAAAAGCAGTTTTGGAGTGCAGGTAGTCAAAAGACTTGTCCACACTGGCTGCTTAATTTGAGACCAACCCAGAGCATTATGCTCTGGTCTGGCCCTAGATTGACCATGATTGGATTGGCCCTGGATTGACCACACATCCTGGGCTGAATCCGATGTGATGGCATGTCTGTTCACATGGGCCAGCCGGGCTGACACTACATTAGTCCCTCTGGCCCATCTGCTTGTCCCCATGCTGCCGCCAGCTTGCCAGCCCAGCAACTCCTTGTGAGAGCCTGGCCAGTGGTGTCACCTCTGCTGAAACCAGAAATGGAGCCCCGAACATGTGATCAACAAGGAGGGAGTTGCTATACCCTCCCCTCATTGATTGCATTGGTGCCTTATTCTGCCCTCAGTGGAAGTGACCACGTCAGGCAGGCTTTTCACAGGTGCTTGGCTGGCGAGGTGGTGACAACAGGAGCACAGGGAAGGAGATAGATCTCGTTGGAGCTGCTGCCTTCTCACAAGCAGGGGCTCCATGGAAAGCCTGCCCAGAACTCCACCGCTTCTGCTGAGGGCTGAATTGGACCTGAGCCAGCTGCCCAGATGCCAAAGAACCTGAAGCCACTCCAGAAAACATTGGACTTTCCCCCAACTTTACTTAGTGTGGGACAAAGTCAGGTTAAGGGCTAAAAATCCATGACCTCCCTGGAAGTTGCCATACTTCATGAGGACTGCCAGCATTGGTTTTGGGGGTGAATAGGGCGTTTTTGTCCCATGTAGACAAGGCCAAAGTTTCCCCCCATTCTATTATAACCCAACACATCCAGGAGTAGCACTTTAGTAAGAGCTATGAATTAGGAACTGCAGATTGTTTGAGACCACAGACTTGTAAGTCTCAAGCCACTCATGTGCTTTGTAATTATGAATTCTACTCAGTATTCACCAAATATATCAGTTCCATTAATATTCTAAGAGCAATACCACATGCATTTTTGAGGGCGGGGGGATAAACATGAACTCTGCTCATACGTATTTAGGGATAGGACAGGAACGGTAGTATCTAGATCTGCCATCTCTACTGTGGGGCACAGATTGCTATCTTATGATGTCTAACTGAGATCAGATGGCAGGGCTTTAGCAAATGGCACAAGATAGAATACACTGGATAGTAACTGTTAGCATCTAATTTAGATATTCTTTCCAACATGTCTTTTAAAAGAGAAATGTATGGTTGAGTGAGAGGTACATATAGAAACATTTTATCTGGAAGAGACCTGTAGTCATACCAAAGCAAGCTGAGTTTTCAGGTCTATCTCCAGACCCTGAAGGGTGCGTCTTAATTCGGCAATCTCATTCTTGTTGGTGCTGGTCTCCTTGGCATTCACACTGATTGTCATGTTTAATTCTTTACTCTGCAGTGGTTAAATAACAGAATTTAAACATATAGTACTCACATTGGAGAAAAATGCTTTGAGCCATAGAATGCTTTTTCAGCAACAAGAACATCTAAATCCAGTCATTAGTTGGGAGAGTGGAAACTTGGTATGGGAACAGGGAGGGAGAGAGGCAACTGCAAAAACTGCATATGTATGTATGTATGTATGTATATTGCAGAAAACTCACTCTGCCATGATTCCAACCATCTGGTCCCATCTGTCAGAGTGTTTCACTATGCATGAGATGTTGTTCTTCAAACCCACATCTGATGTTGGGAATGGTCTCTTGTTTTGCTGAATTGTGAGTACCCAGTTTTCCCTTCACATTCGCGGGGGTTAGGTTCCACAGACCCCCGCGAATGTGAAAATTCTGCGAATAACGACTGCCCTCTCCCTCCCCTGCCAGAGTAACCACGGGGCCTCCAGAGGCCCCATAGTCGCTTCCCCCCACCTCCACCTCCTTCCCCAGGCCGCTACTGGGGCTTCGGAGGCTCTCCGGAGGCCCTGTGGTCGCCTCCCCAACCCTCCCCCTCCCTCCCAAGACCTTCACAGGGCCTCCGGAGGCCTCGTGGTCACCTCCCCAGCCCTCCCCCTCCCTCCCAAGGATACCACGGGGCCTCCAGAGGCCCTGTGGTCACCTCCCCAGCCCTCCCCACTCCCTCCAAAGGCCTTCACGGGGCCTCCCAAGGCCCCCTCATGCCTCTCCAATCCCCCCGCCTGGCCTCCTAAGGTGGCGAGGGAGCCTCGGAAGGCCCCCTCCCCACCTCTCCCACGCCTCTGGCCTGCTTCTCTCACCCCCCCCCCCGAAGCGGCCACAGGGCTTCTAAAGCCCAGTCACTGCTTTTGGGAGGGTGGGGGGAGGCCCTCCCAAAACTGCGAATACTCAAAACCGCGAATGCTAAATTCACGAATGTGGAGGGGCAACTGTACACAGTGGCATGCTTACCTTTTCATTGAACCAGGTTTCAGCATCTTGACGATTTTGCTCTGCCAGAGCCTCATATTCTGCTCTCATCTTGTTCAGAAGGGTGGTCAGGTCAATTCCTGGGGCAGCATTCATTTCTACGCTGACATTCCTTGAGGTTGCGCCTTGCAGACCTTTTATTTCCTATGAAGAGAAAGGAGAAAAAGTCAGAAAGGCAGTGTGGGGATAGGATAGAGAAAAGGGAAAGAAAGGTCTGAACTAATTGGATCCAGATTTAGCCATATGCTTACAGTTAGCCCTATTAAGATCAACAATAGGACAGATAAGCCATGACTCACCTACAGCTCTAATCATGGTTTGTTTGGAATCCAAACCAGGCTGTTTTCACAGTGGACATTTATAACAATTGGTAGATTTTCTGCATATGCACTTGCTTTATATATATTCAGAGCTCTTCCAGATAGGTCTAAAGTGTTAGGTCTCATGATATAGCTTGTTGCGTTTTGCAGGTTCTTGCTGCCTCCATATCCATTTGTTCCATTCCTTTTGAAGATCCTTTGCAGCAATTTCTTAGATCTGCACTAGGTCTCTTCCAAAAGTTTTCTTTTTAAACTGTGATGTGATTGGCTGTGGTGGTCCTATGGTTTGAAGGGCAAACTTTTTCCTGAATTTCTTCTTAATTTTTTTGGGAGTAATAGAGTTATATTGCATAATCATTATTTCACTGATGCACTATAGCACTATAACTCTAAAATGTTTTTTGAAAAAGAAATGAGGATAAAAGAGGGCACCATGCTGTTATATCTTGGCATTAAATACTAGTGCCTGGAATTGCCAGAAAATAATCCAGGACAACAGATTTTTTTTTATATATTTAGACATTTATATATTTTAAAGAACCCTGGGAACTACAGCAACAAATCAGACATCTTGACCATACTCTGATGTTTGTTGGCCATTGGTGTCCCAGTTTTCATCTGTAAAACGTTGGAGGGTATGCCTATGGACTTTATCAGACGTTCCCTTTAAAACGTTCTTTTGCCAGCATAAAAAATAAATATTTTTGTATGCCAGCAAAATAATGTCCTCCCTCTGCACTTACCTCCTCTCCCGGCAAAGGCAGCTCTGGCAATAAAGTGGAAGTGTGATGAAATTGCATGGGAAATTCAAAAATAAAAAAAAGAAATAAACATCTAAAAACCATACCAAGCACATACACAACTTACACACACACAAAAACCCTCCAAGTAACCCGGGAGGATCAAAAAAAGTTCATCACTTATCTGGGTGTCACAATCTCACCCAGAAGTGTTCTGGCTGGTTCGGCCATTGTCGGGGTAAGTACAAGAGTTAAATGGCCCAATGTTTTGCACACTGGCAATGTTGGCAAAAAAGCAGCAGGGGGTTCTATTGATGGCTTAAGCCATCAATTAAAAGGTACAGGCATACATAAATGTGAAAGGGTGACATTGTCTGATCTGTGCACTCTTTTGCTTTTATGTGGCGTCATTATGACACCATATTTAGTGCATCTGATAAAGTCCTATGTCTTTGAACCTGAGATGCAAAAATGACTAGGTAAAGCTTATGTGACATGGCAAGCATCAGATAATATGGTTAAAAGATATCTTGGGAGGTTTTTAATCCAGTCCACTGTTTGATATAGGATCTGTAAGGCAGGATGGAACTACAGCATCTTTGACAGAAAGTCCTCCAACCTCTGCCTGAACACCACCAACAAACAGGAGCCCCCACTACTACCACACTGCTATTGGCAAACAGCCCATGTCATTAGGAGGTTTTTCTAATGTTTAGAGGAAATGTCCTCTCCTATCATTTATATTTATTTGTTTTAGTTTTGCTACATGATATCCCTTCAGGTACAGGAAATCCCCACTTTTTGATAGCTTGTTATCTGATGACTTGCTTTTTTGACACTTGCAAATTAAGGACAAGTTCCATTCATTCAACAAGGAATGAATGCTTGCAAAGTGAGCTGAGAGGGGGGAAAACTCACCAAAAACTGTGTGCAGGCAGTCCCAAGCAAGCCACCCTTATTTCCTCCTGTTCCCTATACGGGTTCTGCTTTTCGACCAATTCTGATTTTTGACACTGCTGTGGTCCCTAACCTGTCTGATAGGTGGGGCTTCCTGTATTTCCATACAGCTGTCATATCTCTCACAGATAAAGCCCTGACAAGTTTAAAAGGCCCCATAGCGTTATGTCAAACTTGGAATATAGTAATTTTTCTATTGGTGTTTTTGTTTGTATTTAAAGGCTCATCATAAATGTGGGACCCAGAACTGCAGGTTACTTGAGATTTAAATTTAGCACTGCTTCCTACATAATTTTCTCCAGCCTCAAGTTTTGCTAACTGTTGCAGATCAAAACTGCTGTTAAAAATCCAGCTAGCATAGCTTTTGTTTTCATGCTCTCGCCATCCAGAGCCTGGGAAAGTTACTTTTTCAGACTATGGACATTTTCAGACATGTCTTACCACGTTACAAGCTTGCGGGAGAGCTTCAGTGCTGCCACGCGGCATGGACTCAATTTCGGACGACGCTGTCCCTCTGGCGAAATCGTCCATCTCACTTCCGTGTAGGATTGGAGGCAGCCACACCATATTTTATTCATGGACAACTTCCGTGAATAAAATCTGGTGAAATATGGCGCAGCCACCTCCAATCCTACACGGAAGTGAGATGGATGATTTCGCCAGAGGGACAATGTCATCTGAAATGGAGTTCATGCCGCGTGGCAGTGCCGAAGCTCTCCCAAAAGCTTCTAGCGCGGTAAGACGTGCCTGAAAATTTCCTATAACTAAATCACCATAGAATGGGAAAAGTAATTTTTCCAGGCTCTGGTTACATCAGTGCTCTAGCTCTGTCAGCCTTCTAAAGACCTACTACCTTGCTTTATTTTGAAGACTGCAGAACAGTTCTAAGATTTCCATTTTCTCTCTCATTCTTCCCCTGTTATCTTGATGAAACAGGCTGGAGTCTACATAGGAATGGCGCCCCATTCCTGCAGCTGCTACTGCTGCCATTTTCTCTGCTGCCTTGAAGCCAGGAAGACAGCATGCAACATGTGACTGAAGACCCCCTGCATGCAACCAGCCTTGGTCACATGCTGCGAGACCCCTGCCTGGCTTCTGGGAGGGCCAGGGAGATGGCAGCGGCAGGAGTGAGGGCCGGCATGCCGGATGGGCTCCTGTGGACATGCATGCCCAATCCAGGTTTTTGGCCACTGGGAACGGATTAAATTGGGTATTATGAGGTAACGGTTTATCAGGCCATACCCCAGCTTGCCCCCATATCTGCCCCTCGTGTCATATGGACTTCAGGGCTCTGGAACTGGGGCAAGCCCATATGTGTCTGTCTGTCTGTCTATATGTGTGTGCGTGTATCTACCTCAGCACCACACACAGAAAAACTTTGAATGCATAATCAACTAATTATAAAATACCAAGTACGGATATAAATGTTCTGGTCCTTGAAGAGAAAGGTGTTTGATCACAGCATTGAACAAATGGTCAACTGTTGTGAGATTTTTCAGGTTATCAGGATTTTTGTGAACATTTTGTTTGTACAAAAAAATGCTTCTCCCCCTCCAACCCACTTCCCCCCACACATTTTTTTCAAATCCTCACCCCCCATGTGCAAAACTCTTGACATCTCACCCATAAAGGAGAAAACGTTTGAAATTCCATGTTCTTGCATGCAAGAATGAAATAAACGAAGATGTGCAATCTTAATACCAAAGAGGAATAGTTCTTTACGCTGTTGCTATTATACTGAAGCTTGAGTGATTTTATAGCTCTAACAAAGCTCAAGAAGTTAATCTCTTGGAGAGATGAGTCAGAGCCTGCTTTGCTGCTGTTTGCATAGATATTATAAAAACAGGTTACAGTACTGTATGTATCAGTTACTGGCACTAATTGCTGATAGCACTTTGTTCTCTTACCTTGGCTGAATGCACAGATTTTGTAGATACTATGGCTGGCAGAAATCTCCTATTCTCTCTTTCCTCTTTCATCTTAATCACTAAGCATATAATATTTTATAGACCTTTTTATGGTGTTAAATACTGCTGGCACTAGATCTCCATAAAGTTTCCCTTTAAATTAATAGTCACGTAAATATTTCAAGCATGTGCTTCCAGATACATTGTCAAATATTATATTGGACTTTTTTTATTTTGCTCCTTACCAATCTTTTTCATGCAGTAGGTTTCATGCACAGTTAAAAGCATACAGTCAGCCCTCTGTATCCACGGGTTCTGCACCCATGGATTCAACCAACCATGGCTCAAAAATATTCAGAAAAAAAATCCAAACCCCAAACCTTGCTGTTCAGTTTTATATAAGCGATACCATTTTACTGCACCATTGTATATAATGGGACTTCAGCATCCATGGATTTTGGTATCCATGGGGGCCCCTGAAACCAAACCCCAACAGATACTGAGGGCCCATTGTACTGTACGTGAGGACTGTGGCCAGTTTGCAAAGTGAGCTGTATAGCACACACAGTGATCCACCTCTGACTTGTTGGGCTGCTTGCTCACTACTCTGCCCAGCACCCACTTTTTGTCTGCTCAAGCAAATGCTTTAACACAGTGGTGTAATCACCAACATAAGTCTTCTGAGAAGTTATTTACATGTGCATGCACAATACCTGGACTGGCTGCTTCTTCATCTGCTTATTTGCCTATAGGTCCTCTCCAATGGTGCTAGAAATAAGTGAGAAGGCCAGCCAGCCAACCAAGTCACCAAGAAGCAATCATCACTGTGGCCAAGTCACTGGCTCAGATGGATAGGAATGGCTGGGAGATTTGGGTGGAAGGGCTAGGAGTCACCCTTGTCTCTGCCATTTGAAGCAATTGCCTGACTCTGCCTTATGATAGGGCTGGGCCTAGTCACTGTTAGCCTGTTAAAGTAGTTTGCACTAAGAAAAGCAACTACTATAATTATTGCTATCAGCTCTAATCTATGAAAAGTTTGTGGTTGATAGCAAAACAACCAGAACCTGTAAACAATTTTTTTTGGGGGGGGGGACTACAGAATCCCACATCCAGAATCCCCAGCATTGGCCATGTTGACTGGGGGAATCCTGAGCAATCTCAAAAGTAACTTTTACAAATGCCGAAATGCATATGTTGCTTGACTTAAGATTAGCAACATTCATATATGGCTAACTTGGCTAACATTTGAATGTCACCATTGCTAACTAAGCTGTCTGTAATTGTAGTCTCTTTTTAGCAAAATGGCTGCCTTATTTCCTCATGGCTCTGAAACCAGCCATTATGAATTGCCGCAAGTCATAAGATATTTAACTTAGTGTTAGCAATATTTATATATGAGTAACAAATGAATAGCACAATTCATAGATTGCTATCTGACCTCTACAAGTATTGTAATCTGATTTAGCAGAATGGCCACCTTACCTCCTCGTGGTTCTTCTTGAGGAAAGCCAGCTCTTCAATCAGACTTTCAATCTGCATTTCTAGGTCACTCTTGGATAAAGTCAGTTCATCCAGGACTTTGCGCAGACCATTAATGTCTGCCTCAACACTCTGGCGAAGGAATACTTCATTTTCATATCTTAAAAAAAGAAAAGAAGTATTTTGAGGTGCTCATTGATGCCAAAAGGATTTGCTTAGCAGTGCTTGGCTGTCATGTAGATAGATCCATTGGCTGATTGTTTTTGTCTTAGGACTTGTCTAGATGCAACAGTTTACTGTAAGTGGATGCACATTTTCACTCATTTGCAGTGAGGTTGATTTGTCTTCACATTTCTGCACATATTTGCATCTATTCATATTCATTTGGATTGAGTGGGAACATGTGCTGGGTATGTTTAGCCTGGGGAGGAGAGGGCTAGGAGGGGACATGAGAGCCATGTTTAAGTGTTTGAGGGGATGTCATACTGAGGATGGAGCAAACTTGTTTTCTGCTGCTCCAGAGACTAGGACATGGAGCAATAGACTCAAGCTAAAGGAAAAGAGATTCCACCTAAACATTAGGAAGAACTTCCTGACAGTAAGAGCTCTTTGGAAGTGGAATACACTGCCTTGGAGTGTGGTGGAGTCTCCTTCTTTGGAGGTTTTTAAAGAGAGTCTGGATGGCCATCTGTTGGGAATGATTTAATTGTGTATTCCTGCATGGCAGGGGGTTGGACTGGATGGCCATTGGGGTCTCTTCCAACTCTACAATTCTATGATTCTATGTGCTCATAAACAGCAATTGAGCAAAAATGCACATTGATGCAAATTTGGATAGCCATACGTCTGAAAATGCATATCTATGTGTATTTTTCGGGAAGCTCCGGGGAAATCCGCCAATCCTTTTACAGCACAGTTTGGAGAGTTTTTAGCCCCCCTCCAAATAATGTGAATTGCGTTCGGACATACTGTATTCTCTGCGAGTTCTATGAGGAGTATTTTCATCATGTCGACAAGCCCTTATAGAAATTGAAGTAAGGATGTAAACCCTTGACTATTTCATCATTTCATGTGAGGACAAATAATTATAGTACTTTTCTCCTTGCAGAGGAAGAAGCCTAACATTCCTTCTCAGTATTCTCCCTGTTTTCAAATGTCCTGAACTGCTGTAGCATAATTATTCTGTGGATTAAAAACAGATTTTGTGTGTGCTTGTGTAAAAACCTTGTTTTCTGTAAAGAAAACTGTGTTTCTTTCTCTATTTTATTTATTTATTAGTTATTTATACCCTGCTCTTCAGCCACAGCTATCAGAGCGGCTTACAAACTGTTTTAAGCAATAGCAATTTACACATCTACACTGTATTAAGCAGTTTCCAATGTGTGTTAGCTAATGTTCTCCAGAATCATTCCTCTTCAACACTTTGGGACATTTGAATAGCAGGGAGGATTGCTTAAAATTCTCAAGGTCTGTTATCCTCCTTGGCAGGGCATTACTCTGTTCAGCAGGTTTTTCTGACTATGAGGAAACCTGTTTTTACAGATATTCTTTCCATATTCATCGCAGGCTGCTTCCAAATAAAGGTTTTATTGTGCAAATTCCCTGCCTCTGGGCTTAGCTCTGTGCTATGTTACGTAGCATATACTATGTTAAGCCACAACTTTCTTGCCTAAACTCTTAAATTCTCCACTATTGCTACTCCACAAAAAGGAAAAAGTGGGGGAAAGACTCTTGCTGCCACTTGAGCTTTTACAATTCCACGTGAGCACAGGGTAAATTTAAGTAGGAAAATAGGGAAATACATTTAGGTTACTCCTTTCCACATGACAATTCTATTAGGCCCACACTTCTCTTCACACTCCAATTTCAGTTAGATCCATTCCTTGAAAATGAGGCTCGGCCATATGCTGTACATATGTCCACCCAGAGGACCTTTTCATCAGCTGCCCCCAGACTGTGGAATGACCTGCTGGAAGAAATTCAACAGCTAAACACACTGTCAGAATTTAAAACATTATTAAAGACTTCTCTTCCGGAAGGCCTACCCAGTTGATTTTAATCTATGAATTTTAAATCTGTATGGATGATTTTAATTTAATGTTTATTTTAATCTTATGTGTTTTTACTTGTGTGTTTTAATGATTTTATGTTATCTATTGTATTTTAATTCATATTGTACCCTGCCATGAGCCTTGGGGAAAGGTGGGTAAGAAATACATTTTTTATTTATTATTTAATGTATGTGTACTTTTTAGCCCTCAAACATGGGAGCCAGACATTGTCAATCTCTATTTGTAACACCCCTGTTTCCCAACTATTTTGCCTTTCTTCTTCCAGCACATGTGGTCACATTCATGCACACACACATATTAAGGAGGAAAGGAATGGAATACCTGTACAATGTCTTTTCTTTACAGCTCACAAAAGTTACTTCTCTGGACTGTTATTTCTGGACTAATCAAGCTGACTGGGGAATTCAAAATTGTGGTAGTCCTCAAAAGGAACTTTTCTAAGCCCAGCTTCTTATTGGTAGCTCTAGGAGCTATCCATGTAGCGGAGAAGCAGCCCACAATGCCCTTGCTTGCTGTCCTTGCTGTTTACAAGTGAAATGAGGTGTGCTCTGTTTGAACTGAGAAGAAAAACTTACTTCATTCTGAAGTCATCTGCAGCCAATCTGGCATTATCTATCTGAAGGATAATGCTGGCATTGTTCACACTTGCTGAAATGATCTGCATGGGGTGGGGGAATAAAAACATGGGAGAACTGAAATAGGAAGTACTCTTTGGCAGCTTTATTAGGATTCAGCATATTTCATTAATGTAATTGAATTGTCTGAAGAGAAAAAGCAATTCATGCAATGCATTCCTCATACACTAAACATCACCTTGATGGACTTGGCAAATTATGCTATGCATTCTGTTTATTTACAATATTCTAAAACTCAAAAGTAGGCTATGCAAATGGACACAATCCAGAGTTTTTCCTACCCCCGATACTTGGGATTCATTAGCTGGATATGTCATGGATTGTGGGGCAAACTATGTGTTATGTTAAATACATAATACAGTTAGCCCTCAACTTTCATGAGGGTTAGGGGTGGATGACCCCTGTGAAAATAGAAAAACCAAGACTATAGGCCCACTTTTTTTTTTAAAAAAAAAACCTGAGTGAACATTTCTCTAGGCATTTGGAGGTCCTCCAGTGTGATTCTATGGTATGCATCTGCTGGGCATTGACCATAGAATAGGGCTGGAGGACCTAGAGATACATAGAAGAACAATTCTCTAGGTGTTTGTACATCCTCCAGTGCAATTCTATGGTCAATACCTGCCAGAAGCATGCCATAGAATCACACCGGAGGACCTAGAAAACGTCTAGAGAGAACATATTTAGTAACCTGTGAATAATCAAATCCATGAATGCTTAACTTACAAATGTGGAGGGACAACTATAAGTTCTCTATGGCCTAAGTCTAATTATTAGTACCAACTAGAGGAGACCCACTGAATTAACAGGAACTTAATAATTCTACACTTATGTAAGATCTATAGATTTAATGGGTCTAACCTAGTTGAAACTATCAAATGGATTTAGGCTAATGTATTTTTTTCTTTACCCCAATGTAGGCATGCTGGGCAAAGGATTTGGATTTGAATCACATGATTGGAGGTTTAGTCTTCCCAGCCTGTGACCCTTCCTCCTATGTGTCCTCATGTAGCAATTATCTATTTGAGGGATTTCAGGACTGGTGTTTTTTCCTTGCAAAGAAAGTAAAGAGATTTCTAGGGGAAGAGCAATTGGAACAGGTAGAATTCAACCTCCCTGTGGACTAGAGCAGCTTCTGTGTTTGCTTTTGAGTAAAGAAAAACCACAGAGGGGACTGCATTCTCCCTTTCATCCCCCTATTCCTCTTATTGTATTCCTAGAACCATTGTACTGTCTATTCTCCTTTATGGGTCTGAAACATGGGTCACCTATTGCCAACATTTACGACCCCTCAAATGCTTTCATCAGCGCTGTATACGCACAATCCTAAATATACACTGGACTGACTATGTGACAAATGTTGCTGTCCTTGAGCAAGCAGGGATCACCAGCATTGAGGCCATGATATTGAGAACACAGCTGCACTGGGCAGGGCACGTTTCTAGGATGGTGGACCATCACCTCCCAAAAATAGTACTCTACGGTGGACTTGCCACCGGTCACTGTAAGAGGGGCACTCCAAAAAAGCGATACAAGGACTCCCTGAAACAACATTGCAGGTTCGGCCAAATTGATCACCATCAATGGTCCTCCCTGGCTTCACATCGGGAGGCATGGAGACGCACTATCCACAATGCTGCAGCCTTATTTGAGAACTCATGCTGAACAAGTCTTGAAGAGAAACGACAATGCAGAAAGAATCACAACCTGGTAACATCACCCAAGGAGACCTTCTGCTGTGCTTTCTGCAACTGGACTTGTTTATCTCAGATTGGCCTTTTTAGTCATCAGCGCGCATGCAGAAAGCGCAGGATGAGTCCTTCCTGAATCTTTATTTGCGAAGAAAAGCCAGAGAGAGAGAGAGAGAGAGAGAGAGAGAGAGAGAGAGAGAGAGAGATTCCTATTATTTATAATTCCTATTATTATAAATATTGTTTTGCTATTTAAAGAGATGCATGGTGTTTAACAGAGCTTGAAAAGCTATTTTTAAAAAGAATGACTATAATGGTATGCTGAAGTCATCCATAAAAGAGCAGATCATGCTCAAGGTCCCAAACAGAAGATAAAAAAACATGTGACATATTCATAGCTGATTGTATTCTGCACCTTCAGTAGCATAAGCATTGCGCTGATAACCTTTGGATGCTGAAATCACACCTCTTTTGGTTTTTCAAAACCTCCTTCAAAACCATCAGCTTACCTTATTTCGAAGGTCATCAATGGAGGCGTAGTATTTGCTATAGTCACGGAGTCCTCCATCAATCTGAGGGGCAGTTTTCTCATGCCAGTTTTTGATTTTTAGTTCAAGGTCACTGTTTGCCTCCTCCAGAGCATGCACTTTAGCCAGGTAGGAAGCCAAACGGTCATTCAGGTTTTGCATGGTTTCTTTTTCCCCACCAGAGAGAAGTCCGCCATCAATGCCAGTAGAGCCAGAAGAATTGTAAATGTGAAAGCAACCCCCAGTGCCACCTCCAATGCCACCCCATCCTGATTCAGCACACCAAGTTGTCCAGTTACCAAAGCGTCCTGCACTGGCCCCTCCACCCAAGCCATATGCTCCACAACTAGAAAGCTTCACAGATGCCCCGCAGCTGCAAGAGGAGGAAACCTGCCTAGACCCACGGCCAAAGTAAGACATGATTTTAAAGGAGATTCAAGGGAGTGCAAAAAAAGCAGAAGCGTCACCCAAGGAGAACTTGAAAGGTAGGGATAGTCTCAAGCTTTTATACACTGATTAGGTAAGGTGTGTTCTTCCTTTGGAACGTCTTTTCATAACTACATTGTTTGTTTGGCCAATTTATCATCTCAGACCAGCATGAGTGATGGATATTAATAGCCAGACCCGGTATTCCACCTTGTTTGTTTTCTCCTGGGCCATTTGTGATTCCCCCCACCCCCCTGCAACATAGAGAATGGGTGGATTTGACCAGGCCGAAACTTTCATTATCGTTTCAGCAAGGTTGAGTAATTCCATCCCATCCCAGTCCTACTACCGTTTGTGTGGTTTTTTTTAGCTCATCATTATACACATATTTCTTTGCGTTCCTTAGCCTTCACACTTGCAACATAGCCTCTTTTGTGACAAAAGGGCGTGCAAACAACTTTTAAGGATGGTTCACTTCAGTCGGGTTTTTTCCTCACTTTGGGTGGTGCAAGACCTGTGTGGTTTGTTTTAGCTCTGTAAAAGCATCCTGGTATTGTTCTAGCTGCCTGGTTTTCTAATGCGGGAGTTTTTATTTTCTTATTATTTCTCTAAGCACTTTGCTATAATACCAAATTTTAATCCAAGAATACATTAATTTCAAATCCTGAAGCTTTTGTTTTGTTTTATGTTTGCTTTCACATTTGTCAAGAATCCAGCAAATAGAGAGTATTTCAACAATGAGCTTAGCAAAATTTGGAACACTTGGGAACTTTAAACAATACTTTGGAAATGAAGACGCACAGAGCAAGAGAAGAGATCACTTGTTTTGAATCCAGTAGTCCTGAAGATTTAGATGTTCTTAAGAAAAAGAGATGTTTGAGGTTATGGTTATCTGGTCAACAAGGGCCAGCTGGAAAGTTTGAGCAGATACAAGCAGATAAATGTTGCAATATAAATAATTTGGCTTTGTTCAGAGGAATCAGTTTGCATAAACCCTCAGAGACAAAGCTGTGAAAAGATTCAGTAATACATTTTTAAAAGTCTATGTACCTTTTGTTGTATAATTCTATTTCTAGTCCCATGTCAGATTCAGAAATATATGCTAACCAAAGGTTCTTTTGGACTGTCCAGAACTGAATTTGACATAAGCATTAGCCTAATTCAAATGCACATTCTAAGGGCGCATTCACACATAAGCCATGATTTTTGATAACCATAGACCATAGGATGTTGCTTAAGTGACAGAATGCAGAACCATACAAACATGTTTCCTCCACTTTTGATTTGTTTCTTTCATGCCAGCTTCTATTGGGCAGCTAAGGAAACAAGCCAGAGACAAGTCACAGTTATGGGTTCAGACATCATGACAAACTATGGATTTAACACCACACACACTCACAAAACAGAGTTTGTAAGCCAGTAAGAAACTGTGGGCTTAATTTGTGGTTTGAGGCTAGTTAACCAATATCCTCAAGGCATCAGATCCTGTTTGATCTCAGTAGCTAAGCAGAACCAGGGAAACCACTAGGGAATACCATGAGGTATAGCTATGCTATATTCAGAGGAAATCAGTGGCAGACTTCTTCTGAATGAATCTTTCCAAGGAAACCCTATTATAGGGTTCCCATAAATACGAGCCAACTTGAAGGCACATGACAATAACAAATTATGACTTGTAAGGAGAGGGAAGTTCACACATCACAACAGACCATTAATTCATCTGTTATGTGACTTTTCATGAAGAGATTAGTTTTCAAGATTGTTTGTGATACACTCCATGTTCGTATATGGAAGGAGAAACTAGTCATATTTTGCTTGAGCACCATCTGAGCACCTACCTACTTGAGCACTGGCTACTGCTGGCCACAGTATGTTGGACTATAGTGAATTTGGTCTTCCAAATTTTGAGCTTCCCTATCTTCTATGTAAAACAGCTATGTGTATTATTAGGATGTGTGTGTGGGGGGGGGCTCTTAGTTTTCTGCTTTGTTATTTGCTGGGCTGGCTTGGAGATGTGGGGGACTTTAGCCTACATAATAACTTTTCCAAGCCCTGCAAGATTTTTAATTTATAGTGGGTCTTTAAATGTGTCAAACACAGGCCTGTTGGGGTGGGCGGGTGGGTGGTACTTATCCAATCACAGATGTGAGACCACTCTGATTTTTCTCAAGTGAATACCCACCTTCACCAACACCCAGTTGTCTGTTAGGAAATCAGCCATCCATTGATAAATCTCCTACACATGAACCCAGAGAGACCTGTGACATGTGTTGAATGAAACAAGGGTATTGTTCTCTCCCAAGGGGCTCTTGGGACTTTTACAAACAGGGTACCCCCCCCAGGAGGTTGAGAGAAGAACGGTGCTGTTGTGCTTACAGAGCCCCATTTCAGACAGCCCCGTTCTCCTCCCAACCTTCCCTCGTCCTTCCTCCGTGCTGTGGGCACCACTTTTTATTGATGGGGGTTGTCCGTGAATAAAAACAGTGTGTTTCTCACACGGGCAGCACAGAGGAAGGATGGGGGAAGGTCGGGAGGAGGATGGGGCTGTCTGGAATGGGGCTCTGTAAGTGCGACAGCCCTGTTCTTCTTCTGACCCCTTGGGTTGTTTTTTTTTTTTTAGCCCATTTGAAAAAGTCCTTGGTAGGGGTCCAGAGGCCTAGATATTCTAGAGGACACTGTTCATCTAAATCAGAATATAGAAATTTGTCTGTCACACATACTTTGCAGGATGCTATCAGAGTTACTGGGATAATGTTTGAGAATACTCTGTAAGTGTTATCTAAATATTCTAGTATCATTATTGTTTTAATGGTAGTTGCAACTGTTGGGGTGACTGGCTCAAAAGGAATTATATAAAGTAATGGAGGACAGGACTGAGTGAGTCTCTGTCTTCTATAATGTATGGGATAAGAGGCATTGTGGAAGGAGAGTTACATTTGGATCGGCTGTGGACTTAAGTATGTGTGAACAATGTGGCTGGCATCCTCATAGTGACATGCAGGCATGTAAGTGTGGTTTATGTGCATGTATGTCCCTCTTTTTTAGATGAAGCGTAGCAAGCTATACTTTTGCCCTTGTGCTCTGTACCTAAGCCTCCCCTTCATGCAGCTGCCAATCCTCAGGAGGAGCTGTTGCTTCTGCTTCTTACCAGTGGGATGTGGAAGGACCTGCAAGTTGTTTCTGACGTATGGCAATCCTATCATGGCATTTTCTTGGCAAGATTTGTCCAGAGGAGGTTTGCCTTTACTGTCCTCTGAGGCTGAGAGAGTCTGACTTCCTCAAGGTCACCCAGTGGGTTTCCATGGCTGAGCAGGGATCCAAACCCTGGTCTCCAGAGTTGTAGTCTAACGCTCAAACCCTACACTAAGCAAGAAATCCAGCCCATGAAGATATGGCTGTACTGGGCTCCAGAAGGAAGGAAAAAGAATGTGCACTCCATCCATGCGTGCACTCTTGTTTCTCACCACACCCACACTAAGCTGAGTCCAGCTGATATTTCATAGTGTGAATCACCTCTTCCTTTCCCTCCCTCCTCAGGAGTAAGGAGCAGGAGCAGCAGCAAACCCTCCTGGAGCTTGATAGCTTCTTTGGGTGGCCTGGGGGAAGAATGGGGAACTGCATGGGCGAAGCAACACTTTGATGCAGCTGCAGCATCTCAGCTATTCTGTTCTCTGGAGGGAGCACCCACAGCTTAAGACTTTATCAGATGAGGCAAAAAGCCTAATGATTGTAAAATGGTGCCTGTACCACACAACATTGCCCTTTTGCAATCATGTCTAGTTAAACAAATGTACTTTTTTATTGGCGGCTCATTGACGACATTGTCAGCATTTGAAACTTTGCGCCATTGTACTCACATGAATGCAGTGTCAACGGCAGGTCTGGTGAGAACACTTCTGGGTGAGATTGCAACATCTGAGTAGGTGACGTACTTTTTAATCACCCTTCCTGGGTAACTTGGAAGTTTATCAGTGTGTTTCTGTGCTTTTTGAAACTTTTTGAGTGTTCTTTTTGTTTTTATTTTTGAATTTTCCATGCTAGGTATTCTCGCGAGAATCCATGGGATTTCAAATGAGGAAGTGAATGGAGCTCCGTTCACGCCTTGTTCATTGCCAGGAAGCCTTTTTCCGGGATAGAAGATAAGTATGACATGGGGAGTTTTTTTGTCTGTATAAAAACGGCAAAGTTATGCTGGCAAAAGATCGGGGTTTAGGGGTGGTGGTATGATAAAGTCCTTAGTATAGAGTGCACACTTTGCAGGTAGAAGCTCAGCCCCTAGCAGCTCCACTTAAAACAACTCCCTGTCACCTATCCTCTGGAGGAAAGAAAGATGAAATGAGCCATGGAGGTTCATGCAATAAATCATTTGTGAGTCTTCAAGGTGCCAGAAGACCCTTTGATTTTTTTTTGCTGCAAGAGATTAACATGGCCACGCCTTTGGAAACTGATAGTTAATGGATGTCTCCTAAATCTGAAATCAGATGTATTTGATTAAGCAGGTATAAATGCCAAGATTTAGCCTAGATTTTACAATGATCCTTGTTGTTTTGCTGATGACTGGCTACCACTGTTGTTGAATTGTGTAGGCAACATGGGGAGAATAATGCAAAGTGAAGTATGATGATGACCGAAATCTTATTTCATTTGCTACAGTAGGAAAATATTTATTGCAAAATGCTAGAGAATGAGACTGACATTTTCATTGTTTCGGGTGACTAGAAGGACGGTGTGCTCAGAAAAACAGTAATGACAAAAGCAAAGCAATAAAGGCAATTGCAATGACATGTTTTTATATCTTTTTCTCTTGTTAATGTTTCTTTACTATGCCATGCTCAAAAAAGGCTTCCTTTTTCTGAATGAAAGCTTGTTTATACAATCGGCTTTTCTTCAACTGACTGGACATGACTTGAGATCACTTGATCCCCAATTCTGTCTTCAACAATGGTCTTGATCACTCTTGTCTTTGGTGGATCTGTATAACAAAAAATTCAGGTATTTAGGAGAGCAACAATTCTTTTAAGCATGCAGAAGAAAATGGAGCTCATCTCTAAGTGGTAAACCTTGTAGAAAAAGAAAATACTACTTAAAACACAGGGTGTTGCTTTATATTGAGTCAGACCATTGGTCCAACAACTTCAGTATGGTCAATGATGATTGGCTGTGGCTCTCCAGGGGCTCATCTATACAAGGGGGAAAAAATCCAGCACTGAATTCAAACCTAGTGTGATCAGTCCAGACAACATATGGCTAGTTCCGCAGCAAAACCACCAATTTTAGTCTTTAATTCAACCTAAGAAAACACACAGATTACTCTGGAGCTTCCAGGAAACTCTGTGTGGCCTCAGTGTCTTGGAAGTATGGACAGCGGAATTGGGTTGAATTTGGGGTGATCGGGTTGTCTACACATCAAAAATACCCACTGGGACAGATAGGTGCTGGCAGGCATTGCCATTTTCTGTCCCTCTCATTGATCAGCACTAGAAAGTGGTTGGATCCTCCTCCTCTGGGCCATTTCTGCCTCACCAGCCAAGCAGCTCGCTGAAAAAGCCTTGCTGGAGACGTTGCTTCTGATGAAGTCAGAATGGGGCAGTCAGCCATGTGATCAATGAGAAGTGGGTAGAACAACCCCCTCCTCATTGATCACATAGCTGGACACCCCATTCTGACTTTGCCTGAAGTGACATTGCCAGCAAGACTCTGCAAGGGGGGCTGCTAGGCTGGCAAGGTGGTGGCCTCGAGGAGAGGACAGGGCACCGATGCTGATGTGCTGTCGGCCTGGCCGACCATCTGGACAGCAAAATGGTTTCACATTGCTTTCATGCTAGTACATGTGGCACCCGTAATGAATCAGGGGTAGCTCTGAGCCAGAATAGTTTGGATTCAATTTGGATTTTTGGCCCTGGTGTAGACAAGCCCCAGGGTTTCCTACAGGAGTCTTGCCTAGCCATCTCTAGAGATGGTTGGAACTGAACCTGAGACCTTCTGCTTTCAATGAATGTGCTCAGTTCCACAGTTCCTCCCCCAAATACCACTTAGGAATTAAATAAAATATTATGGGTTGACATATTTAAATGCTAGAGGTTGAGTTTAGTAATGTACATTTGTATTGGGCTTGCTGGTCTTTTCCTGAAATCCAATTCTGTTGGCTAGTTCAGAGCCTTTACCAGATGACATACGACAGATAACATTAAACACTGTGGATTTCCTTAAATTATCTGGAAGAATGTTATTATAGTTCATGTAAATTACTAATTTTAAATCAGCTTGTTCTACCAAATATTTTGCTGGTTGGAGAACGCCTGTGTACCTACAATTAAGAAAAGGTTATTTTGAGATTTCTTCTATAGAGACATTGGTGAATATGATAGATTGAAGAAATGGATCAAACCAAATGGAATGTGTTACTTCTTCTCTGAAATTGTTATAATGTTATAATAGAAAAAGGCTTTTGTTTGTGGCACTAACAAATTTCAGCAGCATGTTGGTAATAGAAGTGCTGTAAGGAAGCAAGTAAGGGAGCAGCTGGAGCAAATAAAGGCGGTTGCTGGAACAGACACATGTGGACCACACCTTGCATAGACAATAATTCCCCAGGTAAAGGGTGGTGGGTAGGAATGGGAACTGCACTGCCAGGTCCCAGCCCCTCTGCCTTCAATAGCCCAGGTGTGCCCACACAGGTGGTACCTAGAAGGCACAAAGAACAGGGGTAGTGAAAGAGGCTGCAATCACAGCCTCCCCTTCCACATGGTCATGTTCATTTTTACACTAGATACCTACTTCAAAAGGGCTGTAGTGTAAGGTAATGTTATTATTTCACTAATAACCCCTTCAAATTTATTCTTCTAAAATAAGTAATAATATTCTCATGTTGTAACATGGCTTTCTCACTACCATTAATAGGCTACTTATTAGCACTATTTAGTATGTTATATTTAACACAAAATAAAATTGTTTTGAGAAATGTGGAATGTAAGAAAGTGTACATAAAAATAAGAATGAAATTTATTACCTCTGGCTGTGCTTCCATATCTTGATCCTGAATCGTCAAAACCTTCACTTATGCCCATAGAGCCTGAACTTCTGTATCTTGTGTCTGCACATCCAGTGCTTTTAGACTGAGACTGTAAAATGGAAGATCCTGACCCTCTGGAGCTTGAATCTGTAGATGCCAATCCCACGGATCTTGAGTTTCCAGAACCCAAGGGCCTAGATCCAGAGCTGCAAGATCTCAGGTCTCTAGATCTCAAATCTGCTGAGCCTTTACGCTGAGCTTCTGAAGCAGGTTCTCTCATTCCTGAAGCTTTGCATCCAGTGGTGCTTCCAGATTCAAAATCACTATACAATCAGTAAACAAAATAAACAGCATTATAAAAAAAAATCATGTTACTGTTATGACTTAGAGCAGGAGCAAAGAGAGCTCCTATGGATATGATTTTAATAGGACCAACATAAGAAAAATATGTAATCTTTATGGTATATAGATAAAAGTATGTGAGAAAAGGCACTTTCTAGTTGGTTGTATAAAATGAATCATAATGGAGTTTGGGTTGATATATAAAATGAAAATGTATTGAAATGTAAGAACATATTGGTTTGCTAGAATTTAGCATGTTGCTGTCATTTAGTGTGAGTTTTAGGCTGTAACTAGGGATGCAAAAGAAATTTGGCAGGGTTGCTTTTCTCCCTAAAAATATCTATTTCTCATTTCCTCAGACTGGCAACAAGAGAAAGCACAGAAATCTGCTTACTTCTGAAGTCTCCAATGTGTTGTGAATAATAATAATAATAATAATCCATGCATACTTTTGAAAAAATATGCACACTAAATGTGTTTATTTGAAAAATAAGCACAAACATATTTTGGCATATACTGTAGTGAAAATGCTTTCAGAAAGTGCAGATCTATAAAAATGCATATATTTAAAACATATAAACAAAAATATACACATGTTTCTATTTGAGAAGGGGAAAAGGTCTCATAACCCAATGTAGAAGTTAGATAACCATCATTGAGCATTGAATAATTTAATGATAATAGAACAACCAGTGTGTTCAAACATATATGAACATACCCTTAGACAACTCATACATCCCAAGCCAGCTTGGCTAATAGCTTGGGCTGATGTGTATTGCAGTTCAAATAACTAGAATAGGGTTTTACAATCTCGGGGTGTGTGTGTCAGTTTCCTGCCTGCAGGAACCAATAGGGGGCATTCTGCCACCCCAGTTAAAAAAAAAAGAGAAAACAAAAATGGAAGTAACACTTCTGGTTCCTTAATTTTTGGCAAGGAATACTCAGAGGTGGTTTTGCAAGTTTCTTCCTCTGAAATATAGCCTGCAGCACTCAGTATACATTGGTGGAATCCCATCCAAGTACTAACTAGGTCTGATGCTGCTTAGCCTCCAAGATCAGATGGAATCTGGTGCCTTTAGGGTATTTAGGCCCTATATCACATGATACCCACTCCTTATGGAGCCACAGGTTTCCCAACACTGCCTTAGGCAAAGGAGGATCTTGGATAAAGGAAGTTCAAAGGAAAATTGGAAAGGGAGACTTCTATGATATTACTCTTTATTCACCTCTCTCCCCCATCCAACAGATGGCAGTAAGTCTCAATCTCGTTCTCTAGGCGGAGCTTGATGTCCAGAAGTTGTTCATATTCTCTGTTTTGGCTCTCCATGTCATCTCTGATCTGCTGTACTTGGCCTTCCACAACATTTATCACTTCTTGTATTTGGGAAACCTGGGCACAGTACCGGCCTTCTGTCTGTGCCAGAGTGGCCTCAAGAGCTTGTTTCTGATGAAAGAAGGAAGTGGAAGACTGTAAATTAATATGAGAGCTGGGGAACAATTTTTTGCCCCTGTGAGGGCCATATTCCTTGAGGATCATCTGCCAGGAGTTGTGGGGCTGACGTCAGTAGTGGTTAGGGCCAAACTCAAAATGGACAGGACCACCTTCTTTTATCTTTCATTTTTCCTCCAGTGCTAGTAGGCTGCCAGGGACCAGAAAGATTGTTCTTGCACATTTGGCCAAGGGCACATGAAATTAGTTTAGGTTGCCCACCTCTACTACAAAGTAGTAGTAATTCGGAGAACTTAAAGTTCAAATTGCTTTCACCCAGAAGTTTCCATCTAAATCTGCCTCTGAATTCTGAAGCTAAATATTAGATATTTGAATCTCAGTTGAAGTCTTAATCTCTTGATATTTGATATATATGGTTTTTATGTCTTGATTTTACTGTTGTTTAGATTGTCTTACAACTAACAGCATTTGATATTTGACACCTGCCAAAGATCAAGCACTCAAGATAAAAAGATTGCCCAACTAGTCTAAGTAAATTTCATCCTTCTTGAATGTTAATGTCAAATTTCTAATCTTTCAAACATATATTTTTGCAAATTTTACTTCAGGTATCAACATAATTTTGTTTTCAAACAACATCTGAAGGGTAGCATGTTCCCTAGCACTGCTTTTATGGTTTGATAATTTCTAAATTAGCCTTCTTCAACCCAGGAAACATGGTGATTTGGGATGGTGGGAGTTGTAGTACAACACATCTGAAAAATGCCAGGCTAGGAATAATTACTCCAAGTGGACATGAAAGAAAGATAAACTACTTCATGTGCCATCTTCCCAGTGCTTTGTCTGCAGTCTTGAACCAGGAGCACTGGACTATGCCTTGTATCTGGATATACTTCAGCTCGCTTAGAGAAACTATATTTTTAGATTACAACTTTAGGAAACCCCCACTTGTATGGCCAGTAGCTGTGCTGGCTGGAGCATTCTCAGAGTTTGGAGTTCAAAAAGATTATTTCCCCCTGCTCTGACTATTAAATACATATACTGTATACATAAAAAACATCATTCCTCATATGTGTTTAAGAGGGAAAGAGAGTTAAAGAATTCTCATACCAGAGAGAGCTGGGACTGCAGTTCAGTTTCTAGGCTTTGCAAGTTGCGTCTCAGCTCAGTAATTTCATTCTTGTGGGTACTGGTCTCTTCAACATTGCTGCTGATTTGCTTATTAAGCTCTTCACACTGAGAGAGAAAGAGAGAGATGGAAATAATTTTCCTTCAAGAAGAGTCTCCCCCCACTCATGAAGTAAACAGTATTCATTTCACCTGTTCATTGAACCAAGCCTCAATGTCTTGTCTGTTCTCCTCAGCAAGTGCCTCATATTCTGCCCTCATTTTATTGAGGAGAGTAGTCAGGTCAACTCCAGGTGCAGCATTCATTTGGACATTGATATCTCCAGTGGTGGTATCCTTCATAGAGTTCATATCCTGTGTCAATAAAGATATTCCCCTTAATTTTCCATAAGAGAATGGTCTTGAATAAGATGTATATTTTGGTCCGGAAGCAAAAGACAAAAATGGTGCCCCACCATTCCACATATTGAACCCAATCAAACTGGCAGCTGAATCTAACTTCAGCATTGGTGAGGGGACAGTTTCCTCTGCCACACATAGGAGATTATCAGACAGGAACAAAAAAAGTGTTCCTGTCCCACAACCTCTACCCCCATCCATGTCCCATTCCAGTCACCCTTCCCACAATCACCCTCACCACTGCACTTACCTCCTTTTCAGTCAACAGGGCAGCCCAGGAGTGAAAGGAGCTCTAACGGAGCTCCATTCACTTCCTGGATCAAAATCCCATGAATTCTCATGAGCAGATGCAAGCGTAGGAAATTAGAAAATAAAAATAAACCAAAAAAAGTAACACCAAGCAGAAAAACACACTTTAAAATGTACAAGTATCCCACAGAGGGTCATAAAAAGGGTGTCACCTGAATGTCCTGATCTCACCCGGAAGTGTTCTGGCAGGGACCTCCCATTAACAGGGCACCTTGTTGCACACAGGCAAATCCAGAATGCAAACAGAATGGGGGATCTACTGTTGGCTTCTCATGTCAATAAAAAGCAGTGCTTGCAGAACAGCATCATAACGGGTGCATAAAGAGAGGGGAACAACATCGTCTGATAGGGGAGCCCTTTGGTGATCTCCTGGTATTGCTGTAATATCACTTTTGACACGTCTGACAGTCTCCATAGATGCCAGGGGGAGTAGTGCAGGCTATTTTAGGAGATTAGGAGGGGATGGTGGCAAACTACCACCCTGTATCCATCATCTGTCTCCTCAGGCATCTGCTTCACTCTGTGGAAGCATTGGCCTCCATTTTGAATGGTTTCAAGAACTTCAGACTTCTCTCTTTATTAATACTGGCTTAATAACACAAGTTTAGTATTGATACCAAATGTGATTATTGAAGCCAAGAAGCACATTTGGGGAAATGAGGAAGGCAACTGCTACAGCAGGGAGATTGTCACATGGGTCTCTGGAAACTATTTCTGTCCCGCTACCCTTCACCCTTCTAGGTTCCAAGTATAAATCAAAGTTGAAATGACCACAATAGCTGATAGAACCATTTTAGATTGGCCCAGAAAACATAAAACTACATAAAACTAGAACTGGATTAAGGTGCTGGTCTTTTTGTTATGAATGGGAACGATACAACTCAACTCTTAACACATCAATGACAGCTTTGCTATAGATATGGGTGGATTCTATCCATAGCCTCATAGGCATCTATTTATAGACATGGTTTTACACATAATTGAGACCTTTGTTACCTCCTCATGAGTTGTCTTAATATACTCCAACTCCTCAGTTAGGTTCTCAATCTGCATTTCAAGATCACCCCTTGTTATGGTAATTTCCTCCAGGACTTTACGCAGGCCATTGGTGTCAGCTTCAACACTTTGACGGAGGGCCACTTCATTATCGTACCTAGGAAAAAAAGGGATTGGAAGAGCTCTCAGTTAGGATGTCTGAGAACATGACTCATGCAAGTGTGCCTTTTAAAAAACAGATGTACCCGATACTGCAGCTCCTGGACTGAATACACAACTGGATGCAGTTTGCAGCCAGAAAATTGTACATTTCGAGATCTGTTATGCCTTTTTGTGAAAGGAAAAAAAAATGTTCAGCTACATACATTCATACAGGTTGTCCCCTGTGTTCGTGGAACTGATATCCATGGTTTCTGTTATCCATGGCTGAAAAAATAGGGACACATATCATAGAATCGCACTGGAAAATGCCCAGAGAGGTATCCTCTCTAGGAATCTCTAGGTCTTCCAACACAACTCTATGGTATGTTTGTAGCAGAAGTCCTTTATTTTAATAGGTTTTGCTATCATCCATAGTTTCACTTATGAACAGTAAGTCCAGGAAAGTATGTCCCATGGATATTGGGGGGGGGGCAGCGACCTAGACTGCATTCATTTATAAAATATTGAGAAATATGCATTAGTGCAACAGGGCATGTGTCTGCTGATGTGTCCATATGTAACTGTGCACAAAAATGACATACAGAACTTGTACAGGAAGTGGGAAAAGAACTAAGCCCATGGAAACTGACTTATCACCTCCAGTTCACAGTAGATGTATGGAGTATTACTAAAGAGAGAGGGCATGGAGAGAGGGGGAGATTTTGTTTTGCTGGATGTTTTATTCTGCACCTCCATGGAGTTTCTGTTTGACAGCTAGCTTGTATACTAGGTTTCATTTGAAATTCCATAAAGGCTTACAACACAGTCCTATAAATGTCTCTTCAGAAGTAAATCTAATTGAATTTGCTGAGACTTTTAATACCATGCCTTTTCATGTTATGATCTGCTGCCTTGTGTGTTATTTATTTATTTTAAAAATATAATTTTCTATAATACTTTTCATTTAAAAAAAACCCTCAAGTGTACAGTAAAAATAAATACAAGACAAACCATAAATACAAGACAAACCAAAGAAATAAAACAATAAATTTTAAATCCATTAAGACTTAATGAAAAACTGAGATAGCAGATAGTGTTAACCACCACAAAAGCAATCTGGAAGTGCCTCAGTGAATGGTTAGGTCTTTAGTTTACAGCAGAAACATCCACCAGTGAGAGCCTGCCTAATGTCAGTGGACACATGGTGGACACTGAGCACCACAATAGAGAAGGTACAGAATGTGGAATGAATGCCCACTTTGCCCCACTTACTTCAGTTTGAAGTCAGCAGCAGCTAGCCTAGCATTGTCAGCCTGCAAAACAAGTCTTCCATTGTCTGCAATGGCAGCAATTGTCTGTAAAGAAAAGACAATAGATAATGAAATGTTTGACTCAAACATGGATGGGGTTCACCTCCCAGCTCATCCATGAAATTCATCATGTAGTCTTTGGCAAGCCAATGAAGTCCTCTTCTGAACATTCCACCTACACAGACACACGGAATTAAAGAACTTTTTCATGATGCCCAGAACCAGCTGCCTCAGATGATTGCTTGTGGAAGGGCCAGTTTTGAATTTCATAAAGACAGTGTCCATGCACATGTGTGTGTGTGTGCACGCGCACACATGCAAATATGTATCCTAGCTATATCTTACTTTGTGTTTACAAGCATTCCAGATGTAGAAACTATCAGTAAGTCAAAGGCATTTAAAAGGACTCAAAGCCGCTTTCTCCATCCCACTTCAAAAATGTCAACGGTGCCTCTCATCTTCCAGAATTGTCTCCAGTGATTTCCTAGTCATTTGGGGCCATTTATCCGCAACGTCCTTTATGCCAGATATGCCTAGCTAACCATTAAAGAACTTCAGTGCTTACTTTGACCCCATTAACCCTCTCTTGCTAAAATCCCACAAGCTTACAACAGTATAAATAAATAAAAAATTTGTGATATTGTATAATAAATAGAGCGAATAAAGCAGAGCTCAAAACAAACTCCTTCTTTTCTTACCTGTTTCCTAAGGTCATCAATGATTGTGTAATATTTACTATAGTCCCGTTGATCTCCATCTCTGTTCCCATTTCCAGTTTTCTCACACCATTCTGTGATTTTCTTCTCAAGTTCACTATTAGCTTCTTCTAGGGCTTGCACATTGCTCAGATAGGTTGCCAAGCGGTTATTCAGGTTTTGCATTGTTTGCTTCTCACCACCAAAAAGTAGTCCACCCTCGCTAGCCCCAAAGCTGTTGAAGGCTCCACAGGAGTCACCTCCCACTGCACCCCATCCAGCAGTAGAACCCCAGGACCCATGAGTGTTGTAGGTGATGCTACTAGGACCGCACCTCCCTCTACCTCCAGACACCCCACTGAGATTGTGTATGGCCCCTCCAGAGCACCATGCACCACTGCTGCCACCACCACTGGAGCTCCCACCAAAGACCCTGCCATTAGATCCACCACCATTCAAGCTGCATATTCCACTGCCAGACATTCTCCCTGATCCTCTGTTGCAGCGGGAAGAAGAGACTTGTTGCCTTGAAGACTGGTTAAAGAAACTCATGTCTGTGGTACAGGGTAGAGAGGGCCTTCCTTGTGCAGAAATGCAGATTTAAGCTGAAGCTATCCTTGGAAAGCAATCTTTTTACCCTTTTATATAGAAATTTAAAATTGCATCATGCTTCTAAGTGTATGGTAGTTTTGTCAGCTTACTAGCCTAGCCCATCATTAGATAATTATAATAATTAATAGCTAATCCCAATTATGTACATTTGGGCTCTACCCTCTGGTTATTTAGTATGTCAGAGTGGAAAATAGGTGGAGCAGAGTGGGCCAAACCTTTCATTATAATGTTGTAATTTCTTTGGAACAAAACTGAGTGATAACTTTCCTTTTTATAGCTTTCCTCACTGCTTCCTTAGCACACTATTGCGTGTTATATCTTTTCATAATCAGTGTGTTAACATTTTAACTTTTTTTTTTTATCTCACACACTTTCTTTCAGTGTAGCACTTTACAAATCTTGCTAGAAGGATGTATCTGTCATGTTCAGTGCATTGAAACATTACTTGCAGGCCTAGTGTTTGGATTCCTGCCTGGGTGAAGTGGGTAGAGCCAGAAACACACAAGCCATGAATGGAGAGGGGGGGGGGACCCTTTATTGCAGCTACGTAATATTGGCAGGGCCTAAAGACCCTAAAGGCATCAGATCCCATCTGATCTTGGAAGCTAAGCTGGGCCAGCCCTGGTTAATACTCAGATGGGAGACCACCAATGAACACCAGGTGCCGTAGGCTACATTTCAAAAGAAGACAATGGCAAACCACCTCTGAGTATTCCTTTCCTAAGAAAACCCTATGAAATTCATGGGGTTGCCATAAGTCAAAAGGCGATTTGAAAATACACACACATGTAGCATGGGATGGCATGAGGTGCAGATCCAAGTATCAAGTAACCCACCTATCATCCTGATTAATCCTCTGCTATTTCACATTTTAAGCTGTTTTTTAAATGATCCAGTTTCTATATCTTTCCCCCACTTTATTCCTTAGTTCAATTACAATTGGACTCCTGTATCTGTGGCCATTTGGTTCCTGGACTTACTATGGATACCAGAAACTGCGGATAACAGTGAACACCATTGAAAAGAATGGGAATTCCGGTTTAAAATACCATAGAGTTGCCTTGGAGGACCTGTCTAGAGAGGATACCTCTCTAGGCCTTTTCTAGGAAGACTCAATGGTATTGTTCTGTTTTGTGTCCTGTGGATAACTGAAACTGTGGTATTGGTTCCGTGGATATGGAGGGGGTACGACTGTACCGCAAACTAAGTTTACTTCAATTGCTGCAAACCGAGTTCAGAGTACAAATGTAGTTTCACTCAATTAACTCAACAGCAGAGGAGGGGAGAGGAAGGGGATGAGATATTGGCCTTCCCAGGAGGTTTAGCCAAAAGCAAACTGCTGCAATCTCTCCTGGCTTGCATGTTGTTCCTCATTAATAACTTTTGCTGCCTTGACCACACTCTACTGTTGGTTGGCCCCACATGTCCCGCTTTTGATCTTTGAAATATTGAAAGGTATGCTGTCTCAGTTTGGCAGGGACAGCCCCAATTAATCCTCTGTCTAGTTCACACTCTGCTGTTGTTTGGCTGTATGTATGTGTCCTGGTTTTCATCTGTGAAATGCTGGAGGATAGAGTATTGTAAAAGTGGGATTCCAGGGCTACATGCAACCAGTATTTCCCACCCCTGTCCTAGAAGAAAGGTCCTAGAAGACAGATTTGATTGTCACCTTCCAGGCCTTGCCTTGTATTATTAAAACTAAAATAAAGTGCAGTTCTGTACATTTCTAGGACTTTATCAGATGCGGCAAAAATCGTGGGATTATGACATCATGGTAGCGCGAACGGGCCCCACTATTGCATGATGTTGCTGCCTTCGCCATGCTCTAGCTGCGAAAAACTCATTGCTTCTAATTGACAGGTTAACTTGTCAATAGATCATCAATAGCGCTTTTTTCACGTTATTGAAGGCATGCAAAACCACTTACCATTGTCATTGCGAGATTACAGCATAAATGGATGGTCCCCAGTGAGAAAATGTCTAGGTGAGAATGCAAAAATGAAGTACAGGACACTCTTTTTATGACCTCTCCCAGTAGGTTTGCACATTTTAAGGTTTGTTTAACGCTTTGTCTGTTCATTTACTTTGTAAAGTAAGGTTATTTTTACTGTTTTTAAGCACACTCATGTCTTTTCGTGAGAACTGCTGAAATCTCACCCATGCTAAATCCAAGAAGTAAACTGCCATTCTTAAAGTGCTAGTGGTTGTTGTGTGATAATTCCGTGGAGGTTCTTTTGTGTGATTACAGCGATGTGTGATAGTATGTGTAATAATGCCATGATGATTCCACTATCCTCATTCACGGAATTGCAGTGTTTTTAGACACTAGCCTGATAATGTCAGGAGTAAATAGATTTCAATGACATTAACTCCATTATATGTTTGTGCATAGCAGGGGTGGGGATTGTGTGTCCCTCCAGATGTTGCTGAACTGCAACTCCCTGGTGTTCAAGATTGCAGCGTATCCTAGTATTTGGCATGATACTATGGAGTCCACCGGGAAAGTATCTTTTTTTAGAGGGTTGGACTAGATGGCCCATGTTGTCTCTTCCAACTCTATGATTCTATTTCTTGTTTTCTTTTTCTTTCTTTTTTTTAGTGTGCATCAGATTATTCTGTGATTTACCCTGCAAAATGTATACACATTTGCTCTAAAAATAGCAGACTTAAGTCAGAGACCTGGGGGGAGGGGTTGTACCACTGAGGGAACCAGGAGGGGTGTGACCTCCCATCCCCCTGCAACCGTATCCCATGTGACATCCATCATAAGGCCTGGACATTTTCTCAAACAAAGATTTGTAGGGTGGGGGTGAAAGAAGAGAAAGAAAGTCCTTCCATATAGTCAGGTGCTACAGGCTGAGTATCCCTTATCTGGAATTCCAAAACCCAACATACCCCAAAGTCCAAAATTGTCCACATAGGTGGCTGAGATAATGCCATCTTTGCTTTCTGGTGGTTCAATGTACACAAACTTTGTTTCATGCACAACATTATTGAAAACATTGTGTATAAAATTATCTTCAGGCTATGCATATGTGAAACATAAATAAATGTCATGTTTAGACTTGGGCCCCATCTCCAAGATTTCTCATTATGTATATATAAGTATTTGAAAATCTGAGGGGGGGGGAATTCCAAAATACAGAACACTTCTGGTCCCAAGCATTTTGGATAAGAGATAAAAGAGATTGAGTCTTGACCTTAATAATTTTAAAATTTTGGTATAACAAATGAAAACAAAATGTCATGTAACCACGTCTTCAGAGTCAGTGGACAGAAGCTTCAGGGTTAAATAGTAAGCTTTATTGTCACAGAAGAAACTAAGGAGCCATATTATACAATATCATTGCTTCAATGAAGCTCAAAGGAAAGCAGTAAAATAAAAAGTATTTTCAATCAGCCAAATCTGGTGGGCAATTCATTCATTGTTTACCCAAATATCCACACTCCCCCTTCCACTGCAATATCCTCCCAACCATTTCTTCCAGCAGAACTCATCCTCTCTTGACTATTCTCAGCATATCAGTTTATTACCATTTCAAAGGAATGCAAAACATCAAATGGTTACACAGCACACAGAGTTAATGGTAGGAAAAGGTTGCTTTTATAACCTGATCATGACACAAAATCACAAAAATTGCCCACATTTATTTGGCCCACCAGCCTTTCCAGTGTAGAATTGCCCATGTTTCTAAGCAAAGCAAAGCAAAGCTATGGAAAAAATGCTGTCCCTGGTTTGAAGGTCCTATTTTTGATTCACTCAAGTTCTTGCTTGGAAAACAGAAACCGTCATCTGAATTCTCTCTCATAGTTGTGGGTTGAACATGATTATGTTGTCAGTGCATAGTGGCAGTTGACTCTATGATAGTGTACTCAGTGTACTTGCTAATTGTTTTTTCTGCTTTCAAAGTGCAGATTAAGTTGCATTTTTCACCCCACTAATTGGGTAAAGCCTGACATCACTGCTGAGTAGTTAAATCTCCTTTTCAGCTCAACTAAATGTTATATATGTTACAACACTTTGCCAAACCTTGAAAGATAAATCATGTTTTTAAGACCACAAAGGAGTGCTCTATTAACCTGTTAGTCATCTCCATTAACCATGGTCATCACACTTTGGAAAGAAATTGGTATTGCTTCTGCCTGTTCCTCTAAACATTTCACTCCTTCGTCTAACAAATATGGGTTCACAAGGGCAAGACGTGACATTTGGAGTTTAAGGAAAGCCCTTGAATAACTTTGGATCAACTCATCACCTTATTTATTTTAGCCACAGTGGTGCTCATGAGCTACTGACTCAGTATCTCTCATAGCTTAAGTGTTTCTCTTTAATTTCTGCCATTTCTGTGGTGGTAATAGAATGCAAACAGATGAGCCCTATGGTGATTAAGCCACACTGTACTGGACACCAATGCTTTCAAAATGACCCAAGACATTTTGCTGCCTGTGGCAAAGCACAAGATGGTCTTCCTCCTATTCCATGCCTAAAAGCCAAGGGGACTGGCAGTTGAATATTCCTTCGGTATTGGTGACAGGACAACATCCTCTCTGCACCTGAAAACAACAGGCTAGCTGAGGGGACACATGTTCTCTTTTCTGACATATTGTCACTCAGCTCTTTTCTTTTAAAAACTACCAACTAGCATTTGTTGCCTGAGGAGGCTCACTCCCTCTGCCTAACAGAAGGGCTGTCTCTGTATTGAACTACTACAGTTGGCCCTCTGTATCCACAGATTTGGCATCCACGAATTCAACCATCTACAGCTTGAATATATCATTATTATTATTATTATTATTATTAATACATTCCAATAAACAAACCTTGATTTTGCCATTTTATATAAGGGACACCATTTTACTATGCTATTGTATATAATGGGACTTGAGCATCCATGGATTTTGATATCTATGGGGGGGTCCTGAAACCAAACCCCAGCAGATACCAAGGGCCCACTGTATGTTGACAGTGAGATCTTCATAGTTTGACGCACAATATATTAAAAAAATCAAGAATATTAAGAGTTGAAAAATTTCTTGAAGGTAATCTAAGCCAACTTCTTATTTAGTGTAGGATTCTTGAAATAACAGCATCCCTCAGAGATAGCCATCCTGCTTCTACTTAAATATCAGTGGAGACCACTGCCTCATGAAACAGATTGTTCCACTGTCAAACAAATGATTAATCAAAAGGTACTTATTTACTGCTTTCTGATTGTTCTTTGTTGTTGTTAGGTGCTTTCAAGTCAACTCCAATTTATGGCAACTCTATCACAGGGTTTTCTTAGCAGGATTTACACAGAGGAGGTTTATGATTGCCTTCCTCAAAAGCTGAGAGAATATAAGTTACCTAAGGTCACCCACTGGATTTCCATGAAATCTAGTGGGTATTCAGATCCTGTGGGACTCAGATCCAATGGGGATTCAGATCCTGGTCTTGTGGAGTCCTAGTCCAACACTCACACTACGCGGGCTTTCATGAGTTCTTGTCCTATTGATATCCTATTTAGGTCTCCTGGCCTAAGAAGACAGGTGTGATGGATGATCGTGAGTAAAAATCGCTGAAATATAACGCTCAAATGTCCCAGTGGTACAGCAACAGTACTACTAGGGACGGGCATCATGCGAAACGGACGCCCTGCAGCGCTGCAGCCTCGCAACGTGGCGAGGCTGCTAGCGTTGTTTTTTCTTTGTCTGAAAAAGTCCTTAGAATTCCAGTTATTTGACAAATTTGGAGCAAGTCAGCAAGGCACATTGTTTTTAATAGGAAAGATGGCACTTGTATCCATCCCCTTTTATAGTGAATTGGGCTGACTTCTTACCAGCAGTGGTCATTTTCACTGATCGTGTGTGTGTGTGTGTGTGTGTGTGTATAATTAGCAGTAAATTCTACTTGGAGTAAGGCAAGTGTGTGAATCATTTTATGTCATATATTAGGATCCTAATATTTCTCGGCCACATTTTGAGTCTGTATCTAGTTTGTGAACCTGAAGAATGTGCATGAAGAGAATATTGCTAGATTTGTGGTTGAATTTTAAAATAGTTCCCACCTATATCTTGCATATTTTGATAGACTTCCTTCTCTTCTCCTTCCATTTCTTTAATAGTGTTGCTTGAATGCCTGTGTAGGAATCTAAGGACTTTATCAACCCCCCCCCCCAACCCTGTTCTTTTGCCAGCATAACTTTGACATTTTTATGCTGGCAAAAGGACTTCCCATGCCACACTTACCTGTAATCCCAACAAAAGGTTTCCTGGCAATGAATGAGGAGTGAACAGAGCTCCATTCACTTCCTCGTTTGAAATCCTGTGGATTCTCACGAGAATGCCTAGTGTGGGAAATTAAAAAACAAAAACAAAAAAGAACACTCAAAAAGTTTCAAAAAGCATTTTAAAACTTCCAAGTAAACTGGGGAGGGTCATAAAAAGTGTGTCACCTGCCTGGATATCACAATCTCACCTGGAAGTGTTCTCACTGGACCGGCCATTAATGCTGCATTCACATGAGCACAATGGCGCAAAGTTTCAAATGCAGGCAATGCCAGAACAAAAAGCAGAGATCAATTGACAGCTTGAGCCATCAATAAAAAAGTATGTTTTTTTAACTGGATATGATCGCAAAAGGGCGACATTGTCTGGTACGGACACATTTTGCAATTACTAGGCGTTCTTATGACATCTTATTTGCCTTGTCTGATAAAGTCCTATGCATCATCTTCATTATGAGTCATCAGCCTACACTTGACTCCCCCTTCAGTCTGAACTGATTCTCTGATTTGCCAGTCTTTGTTTAGCTAAAGTGATAGCATCCATGCACAATATATAGGTATCAATGGGAACTGGAAAACACAAAGGTTTCCATAAATACAATCTAATTTAGGGTGTGGGGACCACTAGAAGAGGGTGGAAAATCCCAAGCAGGAGCATAGAACATACATTTCATGCAGTGAATACTGTGGCAGTTCAGTGTGTATGTGTGTGTGTGTGTGTGTGTGGGTGTATCTCCAGTCTTGGTAGGATAGTATTACTCTGTTAGTTGATTGGGCTTTCAATTACATTTATATATGGGTCAAAATAATACTTTTGAAAGTGGAAGAACAGTTTCCTTGTTTATGTATATAAAAAATGTTTATAAAATTATTTAACTTGGAAAAGGCATTATTTTTGCATATGTGAAAAGGGAGAATATTGTTATCTGCAATTTTTGTTTTATATATAAGTGTGTGCGCGTGTGTGCACATGCATGTCCTATTAATTTGGAGCACCATCAAAAGGTTTTGATAATCTAACTGATCAATGGATTAAAAATTGTAGACCTTCTGCATATTATTATTGTAATAATATAACTTTTTAAAAGAAAACTGAGATGGGTGGACAAAAAATGGATGGATATGTGACATGAGCTGAAGTGCTGTCCACACCTCACTATAGTGCCTCCCCCTTCATCAAACTCTTTGCCCGAATAATCTCCAGCCTTGACACCCTTGCTCAGTTCAATCATTCTAGTCATGCTAGCTGACTCTGTTCACATCCATTCCTTCCTTCTGCTATTTATCCAGCCAAGCAACATTACTACACCACCCTGATCCACACCTGTTCCAAATACCTCTGGAAGCTTTTCACTATCTTTGATGTATTATCAAGACCTGGCCCCTCCACCCAGCCACTTCACTTTCTGTCTGAACCTTTGCTGCCATCTCCTTCAGTGACACAAATGGAGCTATTCACTGTTTCTCTACTCACATCCCTTTTCACTTTCTTCACGTCTTTTCCCTCAGGTTTTTTTTTTTTTATGATTTGTTTACTGTTGCTCATCTAACCTCTTCATGTGGCCATATCCCTTCTCTGCATTTGCTTACACTGTTTCCAAAAGCGCTGTCCTAGGCTTCTTCCCTAATGTGTTCAACCTTGCCAACATCTCCCTCTAAGGCTTTTCTCCTCAAATTCAACTGAAATTTATCTTCCTGCCACTTAAGCCTAGTAGATATAATCCTTTCCTCTGGGCAACATAGAAAATTTTACCCTCTAGTACAGTCATCCCTCCACATTTGTGGGTTAAGCATTTGCAGATCTGATTATTTACAAATTACTGTATTTGCCACCTCCTTACTGCTGCCATATACATAAATGAAAAAATATGTTCTCTCTAGGCATTTCTAGGTCCTCCAGCATGATTCTATGGTTAAATTCAAGCAAAAGTTAAAGGAACTGGTTATATTTAGCTTGGAGAAGTCTAAAGAGGGAAGGCTATAGTAGTCTGTATCTTAAATCTTTAAATACTTTTATACAAAGTGTCCCAGAATGGATCTCTTGTGTAATATGAGGGTGTAATATTAATGGTATTTCTACTTTCTGGGGATCCTGTGCCCCTAACTCCCACAAAAGTTGTATATCAAAGTTTTACTGAATATGCAAATCCCTGGTATATTTAAAGAGATTTAAGATAGAAAGCTACTATGGCCTCCCCTCTTCTCCAAGCTAAATATACCCAGTTCCTTTAATCTTATGAGCTGTTTTCTATACTTGGACTTTTGCCCTCTTTGGAACCCCACCCAGGTCTCTTAAACATATTTATAGGTTTCGTGCAGTAGCACACACTTGTCACAATCGCCTTACCTGTTGAGCCTGGTTTATCTCAAGGATAACAGGAAGCCCTCCAGATGTTTTTTGGACACCAGTTCCCATCAGCCTAACCAGCATAACCAATGGTCAGAGATAATGGAGATTATCAGATGCACTAAATATGGCATTATCACAACGCCAGGAGATCGCTAAAGGACTTCCTTTTCAGATGACGTCATTCCCAACTTGGCACGCACCCATACTGCTGCTGTTCCACTGGCATTGTGGTTTTTTGATGGGCTAAGCTGTTAATGGATCCCCTATTCCATTTCTGTGATGGATTTGACAGCATCTGAAAAGGTGCTCGTTTCGCCGGCGTGATCCCTGCATTAATTGGGAGGTCTGTGCCAGAACATTTCCTGGTGAGATCGGTCACCAGGTAAGTGACACACTTTTTTGTACCCTCCCTGGATTACTTGTAATGTTTTAAGTGTGTTTTTGTGCTTGCTGTCACTTTTTGGGGTTTATTTTGCTTTTTATTTTTGAATTTCCCGCACTTTTGTCTTCTCACGAGAGCAGCCAGGATTTCAATCCAGGAAGTGAAAGGAGCTCCTTAGAGCTCCATTCACTCCTGGGCAGACATGGACGCATGAACAAGGTAGGTGGAACGTTTTCATTACTCTGCTGGGACAGGAATGGGAGAGGGGCGGGAGAGGACATTGCGGGATGGGAACACTTTTTTTGTTCCTGTCTGATAATCTCCGATGGCAGTTCTGAGGGGTCTTGTGATGGATCTTCTCCCCAGGTTGACCCTGTAGTTCCAAATGCTTGGACTTCTATCATTCCCTTTCCCCTCACAATCCCTCCCTAGCTTGGGTACTTAGGCCTCAAGGTGATCCCTATATAGACAAGTGAATGTGTTGTTCAGTGGGTTCACTGTGGTAAGTGTGACCAGACTCTCTCTGAAAATTTAACAGGAACTGCCAGACACAGTTGTCAAAAAAAAGGGAAAAGTAAAGTAAAACAAGTAGAAATTTATTAATGCACTGTTAGATTAAACATTAACCTCTGAACTAGTTAATGATTTGCATCTCTCCCAAACCCTATTCCATTCTTCCCCTGGCTGGGTTGCTGTCCTATCTCTATTATAGCTTTTCCCTATCTCTATGCCATCTTTCCCCATCTGTCTTTTGTCAGAGACAAGTCTCAGTTTTGTATCCTTTCTCTCCCGTTGGCCCCTCTTCACAACATTCCTGGAGGTGTGATTGGCTGGCACCAACCAGGTTTGCCCAGCTTCTTCCTTCATAGTCCCCTTTATAGCACACAATTCAAGGACCATTTTAGTTGTCATAGCTGTGTCCTGTGGACTCCTGGATTTGTAGTTTGGTGACGCACTAGAGCTGTCCAGCTAAGAATTCTAAATCTTTCCCCCTTAAACTGCAAATTCCAGTACAGTGGGCCCTTGGTATCTGCTGGGGTTTGGTTCCAGGACCCCACGTGGATACCAAAATCTATGTATGCTCAAGTCCCATTATATACAATGACATACTAAAATGATGTCCTTTATATAAAATGGTGAACAGCAAGGTTTGATTTTTGGATTTAAAAAAAAATCATTTTTAAGTCGTGGACGGTTGAGTCTATGGATTCAGAATCTGTGTATATAGAGGGCCAACTGTATAGGATGAAACCATGACTGTTAAAGTTGAATTATTGTGTGTTGTTAAAGGGCCCCTAGTGGGCTATAGGGTTTCGACCCCTAGTTTGTCCAATTAATCCTTACTTTTGCAGTAGCAACCAAGCTTGAATGAGTGTTATAGCACAGAGTCAGTGGCTGAAGGTTTTCTAAAGCCACATGTTGACCAGGCTGCATACCTTAGTGTATGAGAGACAGGTAATTGGTGATGTGGACATCTCCATAGGTCCACAGCCCATTCCACAATACAGGCATTAGGAACAGGAAATATTCATCCATGGGTTTAGGGAAGGATGAGATTTTGTCCTCTTATCACCAGATTTGCAGTAATGTTTTTGATCTTAGGAAAATGTAAGGCCAGCTATGTTTCTTCAGGTCATATAGGAAAATGAATGAAATTGGAATACCAGCCAGCACTAGAATCTATGTGAAAGGAGACTCATTCCCTCATAAATCTTTTAAAATAATGTTTTTTAAAGCACTCAATAGATGGCAATCTTTCATTCCTAAACTCTATTTTAATTTTGTTTTTGTTTCCTATTATATTTAAAAATATGCTTCAGACTGGGCCAGCCAGAAAAATCAGCAGTAGCAGAACATGTTATAAACCAACCTGGACACAAAATGTTATTTAAAAACACCAACATTCTGGACCAGGCCAACAACCGTCATGTCAGAATGCACAGAGAAGCTATTGAAATCCACAAACACCTAGACAACTTTAACAGGAAAGAAGAAACCCTAAAAGTAAACAAAATCTGGCTGCCAGTCCTGAAAAACACCAAAATAAAAACACAACACTTGCAAATGAACTCCAGCCAGGGACAGGGGGATTTCCAGCAGACAATGGGCCATTAGCCAAACAGACACTAATCCTCCTTGCATATCTCCACCCAGAAACTAGCCATTCAAATACACAAATTTACATATCCTCCCCAACAGGGGTTCACAATATATAACACCCCCTCATACTCCTACCCAACCATTCTCTGAAGATGCCAGCCACAGATGCAGGCGATACGTCAGGAATAAACTCTTCCAGAACACGGCCTCACAGCCCCAAAAAAACCCAAGGAAAACCATAAAAATAATTATTTTCTACTACTACTGTTTTGCATTTTTCAAAGATTGGTGTTTATTATATTTCCCCTCTCTTGTTGGCATTTTCTGGTACCAGTTTCATTTCACTTCAGTTTTAAAGTGAAGACAACTCACCACAATACTGCCTTATGAGTAGTTTTATAATAAAAGCTGGTTTCTTTCTTTGTGAATTGAAACAATTACCCAGAATAGAAAAATATAATTGTTGTACCTGTTACTTTTGAATATATAATAATGACTTTTTATTGGGACTTTTCATTAAGAACAGTGGTTTAGTGCATGATTGACTTGTGAAACAGCAGACCATGTAAACTGAAATAATGTTTATTGAATCATTTAACTAGAGAAAAATTCTGAATGCATCTTTATTGTTTTGTGCGTTTCTTTCTTCAGAGAGAAAAGGAGAGAATGAAGCAAATCTACTGATTCCTTAAAATGCCAGAGTGAACTGTTGATGTTTTCTCCTTCCTTACATTTTCTCCTCCACTTCTTTAACTTTGGATGAAACTACTTTGCCATCTACTACCTCTTCGACAATTGTCTTGATCTTTCTGGTTTTGCTTGGATCTAAATATGGGAGGGAAAAAGAAGGATCATTAAACATAGTTCACTAGCATTCCAGGTTTAAGTTTATCTATAAGCAGAAAAGTTTTGCCCAAAGCATGGAAATGTTACTTATTTGGACTGTAACTCCCACAATTTTCCCCAGGGAATTCTGGGAGTTGTTGTTTGAAATACAACAACATTCAGCATTTAAAGAGTCAGATGTGACTTAGAGAGAGCAGCAGTGATAGGGTTAATGAGTGTTTCAGTGACCTAATCTCCCCATGTCTTATCCACCTACACTAATCTTTCTTAGGGCTTGTCTACATGAGCCTAATAAAATGTATTTGGGCCATCCTGGGGGCGATCTGTCCAGACGATGCTGGTCCAAAACCCCAATTCTGGACTGAACTGTCCTCATGATGTTTAACCACTTCAGTCCCTGAAATGGTTTGACCCCCCACACCTTTAAAACACTTTTTAAAAACTTCCAATTTACTCCAGCTCTTACAGGAAAATCCGGAGCACTCCACACAGAGAATGGGCAGCGGTCCTCACATGCGTCCTGCTCTATCATCCAGTGCCATTGCTGCTGGCATGCATTACATCCTCTGAGGTTACAACAATGCCCCCAGCATGTGATCAACTCTGGACACCTCATTTCTGGCCTCAGGAGCATGATGTGGACCAGCAGCCTTGCTCGGCGATACAGCAGGACACATGTGAGGAAAGCTGCTCATTCTCAGTGTGGAGTGTTCGGGTGATGGTGGGAATCCGGGGCAGATCCAGATCTAGAATACTCTGGGTTGCCCTCCAGGTTATCTCAGCTGGTGTAGATGAGCCCTTTAGACTGATATTCTTGGTGATCTCCACCTCTTCTCTCCACCTCCTTTTTGTGCTTTCACTTTTCCAAGAGTAAAACTAACTCAGCCCTCTTCCTGTTCCAGCTTACCCTAGCACTCTTAGAGAGTTTTCCTATCTCTAATGGAATTCCTATAATAAAAGTTTAGTTTATTTCCTATAGCCATTGGTGTAAATACTCCTTCGTCATATAGTTAGCCACTGAATGCATGCACTCCTCTATCAGTTGTACTTCCTGAATTCTTCCAAACTTTGGTTTTGCCCTAGTACCTTCAGCTTAAAAAATGAGCTCCATAGACAGAATGTGTTTATGTCTGGTGTATTGGATGGCATGAGCTTGGAGAGAGAAAAGGTCTAGTTCTCTAGATGTAAATAAACTGAGAAGGCAGTGGGCATATGAACAAACAGATAGACAGACAGATAGATAGATATAGTGAACTGTTTAGATATATCCATGAGACAAAGAGCACTTAATGAGAACTGAGAAAAATGAAAAGGTAATGGTGGTAAGGAACAGTGAGAAGAAGGAAAGATTAAACTCAGGGGCATTCCTGACAAAGTCCTTTCAGAGCTGTACCCCTATTTATGCCATCCTGTATCCAACTTTCCCAGTCTTGGGTTCCTCATATGTTGGATTAAATATCCCATCAACCTCAGCCACCAGCTACACTGGTTGAGGAACAAGGGCATTGCCACCCAACAATATCAGCTTCCCCACCAGGTGAGCAATAGCAAACTCATTATCCAAGCACTGACCCTCGGGTTGCCAGAGTGAAAATTGGAGATGGTTCCTGTACCTTTAAATGGTTGTGGAGAGGATATGTTGCTTGTTACCTGGTTGCATGACAATCAACACTTGCTGAAATTCCTGCTTCAACACAACCATTAAAGGTACAGGAGCCACCTCCAGATTTCACTCTGGGTATGCTGACTGACCCACATATAGCCACACAGAAGAAGAGAGGCAGACCCAGGCTAAAGAAAACACCAGGGTGGACAGAAGTACAAAAGATATTTAGAAAAAAATCCCTAAAGGAGATACCCCTCCTGACCACATAAAGAAGTCTAATGGGGATTGAATATACTCAGTGGCCACGGCACACTGACTGACTATTAAGGGAGAATGGGAAAACTGGAATGGGGGAAGGATAAATGGAATGGAACATCTATCTGACTCAAACCCAGAATATTGTAGCAGGTCTGTCTTGTACAATTTAATTCCAAGCTTTGCTTACCACGACTGGAATCCACGGACTTGGCACTAGTCACTGAAGCACTTTCAAATGAACTACAAAGAGATTATAGAGCTGTTAGGCCACTTTACTTTGCCTGAGCAGAGCAGATGGTGCAAAGAGAGAATTTTATTATTTATTTAGAGTCCCATCTTTCTTCTGAAATGGGACCCTAGGCAGCTTACAACAAGGTTTTTTTAAAAAAGATAGAGCTAAAAACATGACAAGAAAATTTTTTAAAACACAAATATACTATCAAATTAAAACACCATTAATTTAAAAAGTATAAAATGATTTTAAAAGGTAACAATGATAAAAAATACAGCACATATCCTTCCCATCAAAACCCCCTCTGCACAGCACTTTCACAGAGAATTAATATCCCAATAAATGAGGCCCAACCATCACATGCTGGTAACTACCTTACCCAATTTCGCCATCTAGGAGGCGACGATAAGTCTCAATCTCCATCTCCAGGCGGGTCTTGATATCCAGAAGATTCTGGTATTCTGAATTTTGTCGTTCCATGTCTGCTCGGACTTGGAAGAGCTGGGATTCCATATTTCCAATCTGAAGCTGCATTTGGGCAAGTTGGGCACAATAGCCAGCTTCTGTCTCGGCAAGAGTGTCTTCAAGAGACTTTTTCTTTAATTAAAAAAAAAAAGAGATGTGTTATAGTACTAAATATACAAAATAGAAGCAACTCCGCCAACCAATTCCTAGAGGGGGTGACCAAGAGCTGAAAAGCTGTGTGTGTGTGTGTGTGGTGCTGTTTCTCTCCTTAAATGCTCCCTCTGTGAAATCCCGTGGAGGGAAAGCTTCTTGTATGTGATATTTATTTTGGCCCTTAATTCCAGGAAGTGGCAGAACCTTTCATCATTTTCCTAAGTAAAATGTTTAGTTTAATATCTTTGGGGTTTCCATTGCCTTGCAGTGGGGCCTTGTCTTGACTGGAAGCTTTTTAAAATAAACTGAATGCTGCTTTAAAAAATAAACAGGCATTACTCAGTTTAGGCACCCTGTTTGTGACAGAGCAACTCTTGTTTATACTTATGCCAGCTGATTATACCAGTTTTGCCTTGGTTCTTCTCTTGACCTCCAGTTCTCCCCTGCATATTTTTTTAAATCTTAATTTTGAAATGTATGCCTGCCTTTTGGCTTAGGAGATAGTGCTCCAAGTGGATTATACAGAGGCCTGCCCCAGAGAATTAATATTTCACATTTTTACAGTGAAAGTTTATTGTTGAGACCCAGTGTGGTTTGAGTGTTAGAACTAGGACGCTGGTTATTTTCTGCACACAAATTATGTGTGAATTTTGTGTAGACTATAGCCCCAACTACCACATTTTCTACATAATAACAAACATTTCATGCACACAAAATAGTATTTCTGAGCAGGATTATTGTTTTCTGTACAGAAAATGCTGTTTTCTGTGCATAAATACCATTTGTGAAATTTACACAGAAGGGGGCTACTGGGCTCGTCCAGCGGCCTTTTTGCGGCCCACCGAGCTTCCCTCAGCATCCGGTGGACCTGCACGGCCATGTGGCGGCCAGCATGGAGGCCATCATGTTGGTCATCGTCCTCCCGGCGTACTCTGTGGGCTGGGAGAAGGGCATGAAGGGCTGGTCAATTGGAGCGGGCCTTTCCGGCTCCGATTGGCTGGCCTAGTGAAAGGGGAGGGTCTTCCAGCTATGTACCCAATATAATTTTGTGAAGATATTTCATGTCTGTGTATTTGCTCACATGGGAGGAGAGGGGAATATCCGGGCTGGGTCTGAAATTAAATCCTGAACTGCAAATATCCTTCAGAAACTGTGCAGTTTTCAAAGACTTTCTTATAGCAAGATGAAAATTGCTAAAATTACTCATTGCTTTCTTTGAGAATGAAATTAATGAAGAATTGCATCTCTGTCTTCAGTTACCATACCAAAGCAAGTTGAGACTGCAGCTCAATTTCCAGGCTTTGCAAAGTACGTTTCAGGTCTGTGATTTCACTTTTTCCTGACTGAAGCTGCTCAGTGTTTGTAGAGATTTCTCTCTTCAGTTCCCCACTCTGAAAGAACAAGTGTTGGAAAAGAGTCAAGAAGGAAAGAAGGGAAATAATCCAGAGTCAAGTGCTTTCACAATGATTTTAAAGGCGTCGGGAGAGTCACCTTCTCATTGAACCAGGCTTCGGCCTCTTTCCGATGTTGTTCAGCAATAGCCTCATACTGGGCTCTCATGTCATTCAGGAGTTTGGTCAAATCAACTCCTGGTGCAGCATCCATTTCCACACTGACTTGTCCAGTGGCATTACTCTGGAATCCAAGAAGTTCCTGGACAAGAGAAACAAGGTATTGTCAATACACTCAAAACAAAATAGCTTGGCATTGTATTCAGAGAAATTTAAACCTATGTTGACTTGGATTTTTGTACAATGTTTCCATCACATATGTAGGAATTTAAGGGTTTCTTATACTTAGAACCTCTTCACATTTCTTGTGGCAGCCAAATGAATCAGTGTCCCATGTAGTGTTTGCTGTAACACACATACATGGTAACACATGCACACACGCGCGCGCACACAGCATGAGAAAGGGAGACATGCTTCCCCAATACGTGAGTGTAGCAGCCTCCTCCAGCTCCCCTGATCAGAAGCCAGTGGATCATTAGAAATGCATGTCTCTCCCTTGTGCTTAACATATTCATTGAAGAAAATATGAATGTGAAGTAGGCATATGAATATTCTCAGATTTTCTGATTCTCAGCAAAAATGGGTATTCCTATACATCAAGACACCCTGTATTGAAAAAGAAAAGAAAACTTCACCCTGTTAACTTTTAATACTAGCAGTTGTTTTTTTACATTTCAAGATATATTTTTTTAATTATGGTAACTGAGTTTTAAAAAAACCCACACAAAAGACATTGCTTTCTACACAAACCTCCCCAGTGTTCTTGACGAAAAAAAGAAGTCTGGAAATGCAAACTGTCTTTGGAAAATGTGCACAACCTCTCACAATCTCACCCGGCAGGGAAGAAAAATCAACAGTATTTGTTCTTGCATGAGAGAATGAAATATGCGAAGCATTATCGACTTTATCAGATACACTAAATACGGCATCAAAACAACGCCACATAAACGTGAAAGGGTGCATGTACCACATGACATTGCCCTTTTGCATTTATGTAAAGTCAAAAATCGTACCTTTTAATTGATGGCTTAAGATCGTCTGTTGTGCTTTTGTGCTGGCATTGCCAGCGGATGAAACCTTGCCCTATTTAACTCACATGAATGCAGCATCAATGGCTGGTTCAGCCAGAACACTTCCAGGTGAGGTTGTGACATCCAGGTAGGTGATGCACTTTTTATCACCCTCCCCAGTTTATTTGTAAGTTTTTAAGTGTGTGTATGTGCTTTGTGCAACTTTGTGTGTGTGTGTGTTTTAAATTTCCTCCAGTAGGTATTTCCCATGGAGCTCTGCTCACTTCCTTGTTCATTGCTGGGAAGGCTTTAGACGGGAGGGAAGGTAAGTGTAGCATGGGGAGTTCTTTTGCCGGCATAAAAACTGAAAAGTTGTGCTGGCAAAGAACAGGCTTTTTGGGGGGTGGTATGATAAAGTCCTCAATCTCTAGACTAAAGAAAGCTCAAAGGATTATCACAGATTCACCACCCTGCCTTATTGTTGCCTGTTGCAGTCTCCTTTTTGAACACATTCTACTGTGCACATGGAGGGAGGAGGACCATTGAGTAAAAGTAAAATAATTGAAATAAAACATTGCCTACTTCTTCATGGTTCTTCTTGAGGTAGGCGAGTTCCTCATTCAGACTTTCAATCTGCATCTCCAAGTCAGCTCTGGTCAGGGTCAGCTCATCCAGGACTCTGCGTAGGCCATTGATGTCAGCCTCAACACTTTGGCGAAGAGCCACTTCATTCTCAAACCTAAGGATGAACCAAATGTAGAATTTATAGCCAGGGCAACATCTTTGGTTAATGAAAGTGGCTTTTCTGATGAAGAAATAACTATCGCCAAAAAGACATATGGCAAAAGGGGCTTTTGTTTATCAGCGCAAATGAAACTTACAACCTGGTCCTGTTCATGTTTATTCAGAAGTAAATCCAGTTTTTTTTCTCCATTCGATTTACTCCATATTAAGTGCCTATTCTATATCTGAGCCTAAGAAACTCTTCTACTGCTGATTATTACTACTACAAAATTCAAAAATATGCCAAAATTCAAAAGTACTCATTTATACTTGCATATGAACTTCGCACATTCATCCCTCTCCTTCTATATTAGTGCCTCTTTTGGTAATATTTCCTTCTACTTTATGGATTCCTCTCAATAGATGTCTTCACATTTTTGAAATACAATTGGTATTGAATTTTGATATGTCCCCCAAATTATGTTTCTGGCTCTTACCCCTTTTTTTCCCTTTGAGGTCTGTATTCTGTTTTGATTTCTGTGAAGTTTTAAATGTATCTGGGAGTAATCTATCATCTTCAACTAACAATTCTACTTACTTCAGCCTAAAATCATCAGCTGCCAGTCTTGCATTATCAATTTGAAGAACTATCCGGGCATTTTCAATAGTTGCATTGATGATCTGAAAAATGAAGAGAATATCCCTACAGAACACAGCTCAGTCCTGATAAAAAATTTGCTAGTACTAATGTTTTCATGGCAAATTTCCTTTATCTACCTTAATTGTGCACTGTTAAATACACCAGATTTTAAGCTAAACATCAGACTTTAATTTTTACTTCATTCTCATATTGTATTGGTGGAACGGCATTTCATTTAATTAATCAAAGTCATATCAGTGTATGCAACCTGGATTTTATTATCAAATGTTTCCAAATTGTTTTGAATGTTCTAAAATTGAAAAAAAAAAGTCCTTCACTATAAGGCAAACAAAACTTGCTGCCTGATCCTTTACTCAAATACTAATCAGACTTTGTTCATTTGGATTTATTGCAGAGTAAGTGCTCACAAGACTGAAACCTATCTGGGTACATATTCAGTTGTAAACTCTGTCTTAATTCGTGCCTTTTTGTATGTGTCCAAAATTACCCAGTCAGACTGGGTTCACTTTAATTTCCATTTCACTAGTAAGATTGATCATGTGAATTGCACAGTGCAGCAAGTCCATGACTTAGGTGTGATATGAATCCAGACCCCCTAAATGCAAACTGTATATGAATTTGCATGAGGCCAACTAGGTCTATTTTTATTAAGGTGCACCATATTCCTGGCTACTGACATGGTCTTCTCTCCTAGATATAGAAAGAATATTCACACACACACACACACACACACACACAAGCTTAGAAAGCACAAAATTTATACATGGGGCTCAGCATTTTCTGCATAGAAAGCAGCATTTCACAAAGAAAATATTTCTATACAGAAATAATGAGCTTTGGGCAGGGAAGGTTATTTCCTGTGCAAAAAATGTTTTCTGTGTAACCCCCCCGCCCCGCCCAGAATAACTTGTGAACTGTCTAGTCCTCAAAAACTATGCAATGTTCAAAGGCTTCCTTGCAGCATGAAGAAAATTGCTAAAATTACTCATTGCTTCCTTCAGGAGGAAACTATGATATCCCTATTCTCTACACAACTGTATGAAAACATATACAGTGAGAGGTTATTTAAACTTACAATATTTGAAAATATCCCTAATTATCAAGCTCATTCAGCTTTAGCATCAAAGTCATTATATTTTCTCTAGGCTCTATCAAGAAGAGATTTAGTTTGCAAAAATATACAGCAATCTCATGATTATGTACCTTGTTCCTGAGATCTTCAATAACAGGGTAGTATTTACTGTAATCTCGACCAGCTGCTAAACCAGCTGCCCCTGGGCCATTTTTCTCATACCACTCACGGATCTTGCGTTCCAGCTCAGTGTTGGCTTCCTCCAGGGAACGTACCCTGTCCAGGTAGGTAGCCAGACGGTCATTCAGGTTCTGCATAGTTTCCTTTTCAGTGCCAGCTAAAAGGGAAGATTCTCCTCCACCACCAGCTCCATAGCCCCCTCCTAACCCCAAGCCACCACCAGAACCTCCACTAAAGCCCCCTCCTAAGCCACCAACATATCCACCACCCAGTCCTCCACCATATCCACCACCCAGTCCTCCACCGTATCCACCACCCAGTCCTCCGCCATATCCACCGCCACCAAAGTTGAGCAGAGACCCACCACCAAATCCTCCCCCAAAACCTCCTGCGCTGCTAGAACTAGACAGCCTAACAGAACCTCCACCATATCCGCTCCGGGAAGAGAACTGATGGGGTCCTGTTGATGCACGAATAGAAAGTGACATGGTGTCTGAAAAGAGTCTTGCTCCGAACCGTCTGTGCTCAGGGGCTGAAGGAGAATAGCCTTATTGTAAGTGTGGCCTTTATATATGAAACAAAGGAAGCGTTTGATTGTTAAAGTCCATGCCTCCTCAGGCAACATACTTTCCTCATTTTGCCCATCTAATTACTTCCTGACCAAGCTGGATGACTTGTTCAAAAACTCCCTGAAATTGTCTATTGGTGTGGAAACGCAGTGCCTTCCAGGTATTTGTTCTGTTAACAGGGGCGTATAGGGTGGAGTGGGGATAAGCTTTGAAATAATCCTTCCTCTGCAACTGGTGTGGAAATATCTTTTATTGTAATAACCCACCCTTTTCCAGTTTATGAAATTGTTGAACTTCAGTTCTTTTCTGTAATTGAAATAAAAGTTTTTGAATATTCCTTTATTTCATATTTCTCCTTATGAAAAATATAAAACCTTTTTCTTTGTCTTGCTTCTCAGCTTGGTTTGCATTGCTTTACACGTATATGTTTTTCTCTATGTGTGTCTGTCCGTCTGTCTTTCTTTCTATTAGAGTAGGCAACAAAGTGTTGCAGTGTGAAGTGGTCCTGTTTAGAGTTCAAGCCAACGATGCCCTTTTCCAGGATGCTCCATTGCATACACCTCATTGACATCCCCCTTCAACACTCAGTCACTATTCTGTGATCACTTAGCTTGCTTGCTTTTCATTTGATCATTTGGGGATGGGGGAAACTCCTATAGGAACAAATGGATGCTTCCCTCCTGGGTAAAGACCAGAACTGGAAGGTGAGGAGTATAACAGGAGGACAATGAAAGAAGGAAACTGCAGGAAGAGGAAGAAGCAGGTGACTCCTCCTTCCCACAATTTGTAGTCGTGATCCTGATTCCCACCACACACTTGTTATTTATGGAAAACACTAAGGACTTTATCAGATGAACTCCTTTAAACATTCTTTTGTTGGCATAAAAAAAATTTCAATTTTTATGCCACCAAAAGAACGCCCCCACCACACTTACCTTCTCTTCCGGCAGAAGGCTTCCCTGGCAATGAAGAGGAAGTAAACAGAGCCCAGTTCACTTTTCACCCTTTTGCATTTATGTGGCGTCATATGACGGTGTATTTAGTGCGTCTGATAAAGTCCTAAATATATTGAATGCCCTGCCAAGAAAACCCTGTGATAGGTTCACCTTAAGGTCATCATAAGTCAGAAATGACTTGAAGGCACACAACAACAACAACAACAACAACAACATTATTGAATGCCATGTCTAATTTGGGCTTGAGATGGCTATCTTTAAAGCTTTATTTCCCCCTCATAAAATTGAAGTAACAGTGACCTACTTCAGAGTGTGGTTGTCAGGGTAAATCCAAAAAGATTATAAACAGTATTTCAACCGCATGATGATTAGTATTTTAACAGTAGACAGGGATGGGAAAACACTTAATTGATATTGAGATTCTTGATGAGAGAATCCAGTTTGTACCTCTTGACAATTTATTGTGAGACAAACAATATTATTGTGCACCTTACCTAGGAAATTCATACTTTTGTGAAGGTTGCAGTGCCTTTCAGAGAAATAAAATATACATTAAAACCAAGTGGCTAAAAATGCATCCAACTGAAAATATGTACAGACATGTTCTAGTCAATGGAGGAAATGTGTACAAAAATGTACACACTAGGAAAGTGGATACAAAAATGTGCCCTGGTGGCGCAGTAGTTAAATGCCAGTACTGCAAGCCACCACATTGCAAGTTTGATCCCAGGAGGCTCCAAGGTTCACTCAGCCTTCCATCCTTTCGTAGGTCGGTAAAATGAGTACCCAGCTTGTGGGGGGCAATTAGCTAACACACATTGGAAACTGTTTAATGCAGTGTAGATGTGTAAATAGCTATTGCTTAAAACAATTTGTAAGCCGCTCTGATAGCCTTGTGGCTGAAGAGCGGGTATAAAAATAAATAAATAAATAAATAAATAAATATATTGGGGGAAAGCAAATAAAAAATGCAAGCAAGTTACCATACAGAAAAAAAAAATAAAGTCTTGCAATTTTGTATGACAAAAGAAATGGCCATCATAATTATTTATGCCCCACGTTTCCACCCAAACTCAGACTCAAAGCAGCTAGCAGGACTCAGTGCAGCCTGGATTCAGAGAAACACAAGAAAATTGAGAGTGAGAAGTTTTCAATTACAGTAGACCAGGCTAGTGAAAGAGTATTGAAGGGATAACTGATCATTAAAGAATGAATTGCCAAGCTGCTCAAGAAGTGAGGTTCAGAAGTTGTCTCCTCAAACAACAAAATAGTAAATAAGTTGTACAGAGTTATCCTAGCAAAATACTCATCCTAAAATAATCTGCAATCTTTAGGAAGCTATTTGGAGATATGATACATATCAGGCAAATAGTATATTATGCTGTTTACATGGAGTGAATACCCTGAGAATAAATCTTAGGTTTTATGTTTTAGCAGAAGCACAGGAGAGCTGGAAACCAATATGAATCCTATTGGAGCTTTATGCTTGCATAACTAACCAGTTATACAAGCAGTTACATTTTACCAGAGTCTGTAAGGAGCTCTCCAAGACCTCCTTATGCAAGTGTTCACCTGGTTGACGCAACAGTCTGTATGTAGTGCTCCCAGAATTATGCACAAATGCCGCTCTGCCCTCCCTCCAATGGTCTGGCCAACTGGGTTTCTTCTGCAGCCCTGGAGAGTTACACCAGCAGTGTTATGCTCTGCTGGCTCTCGACAGAACTTAGTCCTAGATATCAAACTGTAATGATTTCAGCAAACAGATTTTAAGGGTGTATGTTGTTGATCTTTTTTAGGGTGTCATCTTAAGTTTGTCATTTTACAATGGATCCAAACCCTGCAGGTGATGGGTGTGGGGTGAATAGAGTTTTTCTTTGAATGGTACGAACTGAACAACCTGAAAAAACTCTCTTCCTTCCCCATTCTTTTTTTGCCCTCCAGAATTGAAAAGTGAGTCATGACTGTGCAACCGAGGAGTGATTTCTTTGGCATCTTTGTATAAACCAAGTTTATCAAAGAGGTATGGGGAGTTTCCCCCCTGCAAAAGTTGACATTGTATATTTATATATATTTTATGGGAAGAAAAGAAATATACAAATCCTGTTGAAGATGGTTGTGCTGGCCAAAGTATGTGTTAATTGATAAGGAAAGAGCTACAGTATTTCTTTTATCCTATATTTTTTTAAAAAATGGATTGGGTATATAAGTAAATAATGGAATAAACAGAATGGGGCACAAGTGACATTTCCCCCAGATGTAACATATACAGAGAAAGGGAATATATTGGGGCTTGAAATCCATCAAAGTCCATGTGATGGAGCAAATCTGCAGGATATCTTCTTCACCTGGAGTTGGATTTCACACTGCACAATGATAGAGCCATGATTCCACTTCAAGTGCCATGGCTACATCCTATGGAATCCTTTGGTTTTGTAGTTTGGATCTGTAGAATGGTCTGACTGAGGGCTTGTCTAGATGGGCAATATACCACATCTTGCCCCCATCTTGGAGCCCTGCAGTCCTGATGACACAGAGCATTTGTCCCATTCTGCCTCCAGGCAGTCCTTGTAACCCCCGGGACAGATGTGGGGATGAGATGGGGGGAAGGGAGGGTACTTGCCATATTTTTTAAAAAAGTACATGCTTTAATCTGTTCCTGCTGGGAGGGAATGGTTCGGGCTTCTTGTGTCTGCAGGAGCCCATCCCGGCAGGCTGGCCTTGACGTTCCGAAGCAGGAAGGGGACCTGCAGCATGTGACCAAGGCTGGTCACATACAGGGGGTCTTGGTCACATGTTGTGGACCAGCTTCCTCGCTTCTACGAGAGCACAAGAGATGGTGGTACTGGCAGCTGCAGCAACAGGCCAGCATGGCCATCTGTACTTCCTCCCATTCTGTGGAGGGGACAGGAGAGGAAGAGGCCTGATCTGCTGCCAGGATCCTCCAGTGAGGAGCAGGTATATCCTGGCTAATGTAGATGAGCCCTGAGGATTCTAAATGCGTCTCTAAATTTTAAACCCCAGGTTTGCATAGGATGGAACCATGGCATCAAGTGGAATCATATTGCTGTAATAGTGAAAAAGGGACCTTAGAGCAGAAGCAATGAACTCAAGCCATGCATACTGACTTTCTTACATAGTTAAATCATGTTTAAGAGTGAATGGACAGTAATCACTGCTTGACATTTGGTGCAGGATAGGGCTTTGCAAACTTTTGAACACCGAGGACTGTGTTAGAGGGTATGCTTGGCATCCAGTGGCTGCATGTGCACATGATCACACACACACACACACACACACACACACACACACATTAGTTGTTGCCCAGTTGGACACCCCCCCCCATCAAGCATGCAATGCATGGATCAACTCCACCTGTGCTTACACAGAGGTAGGATCCAGTACAGTGGCTTTCAGGCATGCAAAGCACAACTCAGTTTTACATATCTCCACACAGAAGTAAACCACAGAAAAATGATGAGGTGGGGCTGTGAACTAGATTTGTAAAACACAACCACCACCACCCATTTATACACCTCCTTCTTGTACGACCAGTTTAAATACTTTGTTCTGTAAATACTTTATAATTTAAACGTATGGAAAGAGCAGAGCATTTAAAGTTTAAAATGTCTTTAAATAATATCTAACTGGAGGTCAGAACAGGGTTTCCCCAAATGATCAAATGAACAGGAAATCCTCCCCAGCCCTCTACAGTAGTCCCAATCTGGATTGCTGTCCCAGCAGTTGTCCTTTTTCCAAGGCCCAGTGGCCAAGGGTCAGAAGTTGTAGGCTGTACACTCTTGGTGGAGAAGGACAATAAAAGGAAGGACCTGGGGCTGGGGTTCATGTACACGGGCCAGAATACACTGGCTCCCTGCCCATATTTTGCCTGCAGATCAGGCCCTTTCCTCTCCCATTACTGGCATGACACTGGAGGAATTCCAGACCACCACACTGGATGGCCTTTGTAACTGCCGCCACTGCCATCTGCACCCCACTCTTTGAAGCCAAGAAGCTGGCACGCATCACATGAGCAAGGTCCACAGAATGTGTGCAGCCTGGTCACATACTGCAGCCTGCTTCCTGAATGTGGAAGAGTGATAACAGATGGCTGCTGCAGCAATGGGCCGGTGTGCCAGAATGGACTCCTTTAGTCATGCAGGGCCTCATCTGTCTTTTGCCAGCTGGAGTGGATTCTACCAGGTATTATTTTAAAATGTTGTAATGGGCCTTACCCCATCTTCCCCCTGTCTTTGCCCCAGGGCTCACATATACTGCTTAGGGGTAAAACGGGGCAAATGTCCTGTGTTGTTTGGGCTGCAGGGCTCCAGGAAGGGGGCCAGATGGGGTAAATAAACCATTTAGAAAAGCCCTTGGTCTTTGCTTTCTAATTAAAAGAGAGGGAGAAAAAGAGAGATTATCTATCTATCATCTATCTATCTATCTATCTATCTATCCACCCATCCTCTATTTATCATCATTATCCACCATCTTTGTAATCAATTAAACCAATAAATGTACAAGCTATATTTCTGCCTACCATATAAAGCCAGCACTAAGTGGTATAATGACCTTGACCTGACTGATTTAGAAGATTCTTGCTCCTTCTAAAATCTGGCCTGAAGTGAGATAGTTTGCAGTCTCTTCTGTGTGTGACAAAAGAATTGGATTAGATGTCAAGGCAGCCCCAAATAAGGTGTAATTACCAAGGCTTGACCTATTTGTGGACTCTTCGGTGCTACAAATTCTGCTGTTGAAAACTTCCACTGCCTTCATTGAAAAGCAAAGCAAGTGTTTAGCCTTTATGCTCAGGCTTTATAATGTTTGGGGATTTCCACAAAGCTCATTGTTGTCCCTCTACCACACACAGTTGTCTCTGTTGCTTTGCCTCTCAGGTAACCCTTGGCTTCAATTCCTCATGCAGTCAGAGACAGCTCTACCATTAGGAAGAGTGAAACAGCTGTCCCAGGCAAAAGATGTTGGATGTCCTGAAAATGCAGCAATCTCTCTCTCTCTCTGGACTTTTTCAGACACGATTTTCAGCAGGATATATTCCAAAACAGCTCCGTTGCTGCCGCGTGGCAGGGGAGCGGTTTCGGATGATGCTGTCCCTCTGCCGAAACCCTCCGTGTCACTTCCATGACAGAATGGAGGAAGCCGTAACAGAACGGAGGAAGCCACATCATATTTCATTCATGATTGTTGTCCGTGAGTGAAATATGATGCGGCTTCCTCCATTCTGTCACGGAAGTGACATGGAAGGTTTCGGCAGAGGGACAGCATCAACCGAAACTGCTCCCCTGCTGCATGGCAGCAACGGAGCTGTTTTGGAATATATCCTGCCGAAAATTTTGTCTGAAAAAGTCCTCTCTCTCTCCCCCTTCCTCCCTCTCCTTCCCTCTCTCTCTCTACACACACACACACACACACACACACACACACACACACATATATCTTGGGTATGTTTCCTTTCCCAGTGTGCTGATTGGCCGCTTACCCAACCAATCCCCTCCCTCCCCCTCCCCTCCCTCTGCCAATCACCACCCACATGCAAATTCCCTCTCCACCTCACAATCCACTCCTGCCACTCAGTCTGCATCTGCACCCCCAGCTTCACAAGGGGCCCTCCCTCCTCTCACTCCCTCAGCCACAATGCAATATTTTGGAAATTTAGAAAGATGATAAATCATAAAAGTAGTCCTTCCAATGGGAAATACAGTCAAATGTAGGTGGCATACTACTGAAAGTGTGTTTTGGGGGGCTAAAATAATAGTGTGTAGCTGAACCGTGTGAACCTTTCAAATCTGCTATAACCATGTATGTTATGCTGGGTACAGCTAGTTCTTATTTATTTCATTAATGTTATTGTTACTGCCAGGGAGGGGGAGAAACACTTTTGATGCTGTCTGCCTCATATACCAGAATAAAGTGACTGGGTTTTGGTACTACTTACCTTGATTTGGATGGGTGCTAGTTTCATATTCTATTCTTCCTCAGGGACCAAAATGTCTTGGGCTGACCCTGGATATTGCCCATCTCCTTTCACCTCCTCCATCCCAATGACATTATCACACCATCCTCCTTTCTCACCACCATTGTGGAGATTTTAACATGGGCTATATATCCCGTGGCAGGAACAGAACAGGGTCGGGAAAGGTTTTCCCTTTCGGATGACGTTGACCCTGTTCTGTCCTGCATCCATCCTGCTCCTGTGACTGTTCTGGAACAATATAATCACAACTTTTCATCGTGAATAGACCCCACTTTCCGTCGCTATCACGCAATCACGGGTGTGTGAACAGGACCCCCATTCCTGTTCCAAAATGACAGCCGCAGAGGGGAGGTCCATTCTGAGCGCTTCCTGGTACGATCTGGACATCCAGGTAAGTGGCACCCTTTATTTTACCCTCCCTGTTTTTATTGTGTGATTTAAAGTGTGTTTTTGTGCTTGGTGAACTGATTTTACGTTTGGGGGAGTTTTATTTTTTAAATTTACCACGTGGCTGTTATCACGTGATAATGTGATAATGTTTCAGACGGCCGGTCATAAAAGCAGCCTTACAACAGCTGCATTTACAGCCGGCCAGTGAGGGGAGGGGGAGCCCGTTTCTGTCGTGGAATTAAGGTAAGTGTGTGAAAGATTTATGTTATTCCATGGTAGGAATGGGAGAGGAGATGACGGGGCAGTAATGGGGCATTTTGGCCCCATGTGAAAATCTCCTGTGTTAATGAAGCAAATGGGAACATACCGGGGTTGAAGCCCAAACTAACATACCTCCTCTTCACATGTGTGAGTGTGCTGAGACTGTGCTGGTTTGGCAATTTCCACCCTATTGCACCAGCTCCATATAATGCACAGAGAAAAAGCAGCTTTTACTGGCTTGGAATATTGAGGGGGGGGGAGAGGAGAGGAAATAATGTGGCTCCCCTCATACCATGTGACTTCCTTCATATCACTACTTCCATGGAAATATCTTATTGCACAGAGGGGAATGCTGCCATAGCAGTGATATTGGAAGCTATTGGTGGCTTCCACCATGAGCCCTGGTGGCACAGTGGTCAAATGCCAGTACTGCAAGCCCACAATGTTATGAGTTTGATCCCAGAGGGCTCCAAGGTTGACTCAGCCTTCCATCCTTCCGTAGGTCAGTAAAATGAGTACCCAGCTTATTGGGGGCAATTAGCTAAGAACATTGTAAACTGCTTAGGGAGTGCTTTGGCACTGATAAGCGGTATATAAATATCAATGCTATTGCTATTACTATTGATGGGTTTTCCCCTCAATGATAAGATGCACTACAGAAGCAGATGAACAGCAAGATAAGCAACAGGATAGAGACAACATCATGTGATAGGTAAGGGCCACAGCTGCTACTACCTTGTTGTAATTCCAGAATACAAGCCTCACGTGATAATGTTACAAGTTAAGCAGACTCAGAATGTGCATATTAAGTAAATTTATGTATATTGTCCTGATTTACAGATTTCTAACTCAATTTTGAAAAGTAGTGTTTTGTCCCAGAATTTTTTTTCTTTAGTTCAGAATTTTAGATCATAAACTTTGATACCAAAACGAGATCAAATAAGTGTACTGTGTCACCATACATAATTCATGGAAAAAACAAGACAAATTAATTGATAGGTTCAAAATGTGGGTTGTTCTATATCTGGCATTGACATGGTTTGCACAACTGTGTTAAAAACAGGGTTTCCCTGTGTCTGTATGCATCTCTTTTCATGTTGAGGAATATCACATAGAGTACTGGGGGTAAAACCAGATAGCATTGGGACTCCCCTTATACCTAGGAAGTTGGAATATGAAGTTCTTGAACATTTGTAATTTTATTCAAAATACAATAAATTATAAAGCTGTTGGGTTGATCTAAGGCTTCAGTCCTGACCTGGGAGTCCTTGAAATTAATAGGGCTCACATTTGAGTGCATAAGATTATTGTGTATATAGGTTCCACTTAATTCCCATTTAAATAATTAGTATGGTACTTAATATGACTTAACATTTGAGTAGATATGCATAAGATTGTACTGTATAATAATTACACTTAATTCTCATTTAAATCAGTAGAACATAACTAACTTCAGTGATTTAGTGCATGTCTAGATGGGCAATTTATCCCAGCTTCCACCCCTGTTGGAGCCCTGCAGTCCAAACGATGTAGGACTCATTCACCTCCGGATAGGCTTGATGACATCTGAGGCAAAGCCAGGGGAAGCTGGGGTAAACCCATTTAAAATGTTTTAAAATGATCCCCAGGAAAACCCATGTCCTGTGGGAAAACCTGGATAGCCCCAGTGTGGGAACACAGGAGTCTGTGCCTGCATGCCAGCCTGCATCGCCAAATGCTGATTCTCCTAGTGTCACTCTAAAACCAGGAAGGAGGCCCCCAACACATGATCAAGACCTCCTGCATGTGACCAGCCTTGATCACTTGTTGAGGACTTCCTTCCCGGCTTCAGAGAGTGTGATGCACGACAGGGAGGGAGGTGCCTGCTGATACAGGCCAGTGTGTGCATGTGGACTTCTGCCTGTTTCATTGCAGTAACGTGGGGGATCCAGGCCAGCTCTGGGGCCAGAATATTCTGGCCAGAAGTTGGAGTATTCTGGCTATTTGTAGACAAGGCCCTAGATTCAACTGGTAGTTCCAGCTAGAATACATCTATTGAATCAATGGGAACTTGGCAAGTGAAGACTTACGTAAAGTCATTGATCCAGTGGGCCTATCCTAGTTGGGACTAACAACTGGATTTAGGTCAAAAACACAGCTAATTAATTTTGGTTTGTTCTATTTAGGAATCTCTCTCTCTCTCTCTCTCTCTCTCTCTTTCTGTATATGAGAGAGGGGGGATGAAAGAGAGTGTATGTTTCAGAATTCATATGTAAGTGAATAGTTATGAGTGCATAATTTGTTATAGTGTATGTGAGTATGAAGCTGTGGGCATGTAACAGTGTGTGTTAGGGGGACAAGCACATTGGGAGCTACATGTTAACACTTTGGGTGACTGTATGTACCCTGGACATGAAACTAAAGTACATCCCTGGCATACTGAAGTGATTCATAAACTACCATTGCTTTGTGAAGTCGAAGGCTCTCATGACCGGCATCCATAGGTTTTTTGTGGTTTTTTTCTGGGCTGTGAGGCTGTGTTCTAGAAGAGTTTGTTCCTGATGTTTCATCTGCATCTGTGGCTGGCATCTTCAGAGAATGCCACCATTCCCTGAAGATGCCAGCCATAGATGCAGGCGAAATGTCAGGAATAAACTCTTCTCGAACACGGCCTCACAGCCTGGAACCCCCCCCCAAAAAAACTACCATTGGTTTGTTTAGGTCAAAAAAAGCTACATTTTGGGCAATTATGCAGAATGCTTTAAGACAGTGTTTCAACCCAGTAGGCTCACAATTATGCACGTAACTGGTAACCGACTGGTTAAAAGTTCTGGCTTTTTAACTGAATGCAGACTTTTTAGAACAAGAAGAAAGGAAATAATACATTGTTTCTTATGAATAGTACAATAGCTCTCTTTTTTTTCCAATTGAATGCTCTCTTTAAATCTATAGAAAAGGATCTTTTTATCTTCAAAAGGCAGGTTTTGAGATTAGCTCTTTTTTTTTTTCTGCCTGAAGAACATAAAATACATTTCAAGCCACAGCTGGCTACATCTTCTGCTCCCTCTCGTCAACTTTGGATGATACCACTTTCCCATCCACCATTTCTTCGACAACAGTCTTGATCCTCAGAACTTTATTCTTTTCTGGAAACAAAAATATACAGTTATAAAAACCTACAGGCCATAATGTGACAGCACTTGACAGATGGATTAATGCTGCTGTTTTCCTTACCAGATAGTAGGAAACACGGCCCACCATCAAGAGCAGAGCAAAATCTTTATGACTGCATGGCCTGAATCCAATTGCTATTCCCAACTAGATTAGATCCCATGTATCCATTTCTGAATTGCAAATTAACGTTTATGTAAATATTATTGATTCAGTGATTTTCCTCTAGTTTGGACTAGCTACTAGATTTAGGAGGTTATCAGATGCAGCAAATGTGGTGCGATCACAATGCCAGAGGAACGCAAAAGGGCGCCAATATCAGACAATGTCGTCCTTTTGTATTCCACTGGTGTCATTCTGCTGTACCTTTTTATTGACAGCTGAAGCACTCAATAGATTGCCAGTTCCATTTTGGTGCTGGCATTGCCAGCGTGAGAAACCTTGGGCCATTTGAATCTCATCACTGCAGCAAGAATGGCCGGTCTGGCACGAACGCCTCCGAATGAGATTGGGACATCCAGGTAAGCTTCGCTCTTTTTATGACCCTTCCTGGGTTACTTGGGACTTTTAGTGTGTGAATGTGCTTTGTGCAATTTTTTATGTGTTAGTTTTGTTTTTATTTTTGAATTTCCCACATGACAAAGTCTTGCGGGATTTCAAATAAGGAAGTGAATGGGGCTCCACTCACTTCCTCTTTATTGTTGGAGCTGCCTTTGCCCGGAGAGGAAGGTAAGTGTGTGTGTGTGTGTGTGTGTGTGTAGCGTTCTTTTGCCGGCATTTTTTTTTTTAATGCCGGCAAAAGAACATTTTAAAGGGGATTGTCTGATAATCTCCTTAGTCCCATTTCTCCTGCATAAAACCAGCTTGTCACTTACTACCTTTAAAGAAATGGATGTCTGGGTTCTTAGCAGCTGTGTGAAAGGCCTTTTCTAGTTGAGACAGTTGGGGGAAAAGCACCTCTCAAGCTTCTAAGCAGGGGTGACAAAGAAATTTGTACTAGGCAGTTTTTAAAATGTGTTTGTCAAGTTCATGGTATGCAAGGTATTCCTGAAATCATGCCACAGCTTTTTGTTTTCTCATCTCTCAGAAGAAATTGCAAGTGACAGATTCCTTTTTTGTTTCTTTTTCTTTCTTTCTTTCTTTCTTTTTGTTTTTGAATTTTACAGAAATACATATGGACAACTCACAAGGTACACATATGTACATTAAGAAAAATATGTTACAAAATACTCACATGAGGAAATTTGTGTACCAAAATGTTTAAGCATTTCCATATGAAAATCTAGTACAAAATCTCACAACTTTTTTTAAGGATGAGAAGAATATGCAGGTGGAATTCAGAGAAAAACAATGTAATCAAGGCTGAGAGATGTTCATATCCCTACTTCTTTGTACAGTACTCTTTTCCAAGGAAACCCTGCAAAATGGAACCACTGTATCAAGGAGGATATGTGTGTTTAGGGCTGTTAGATTGTTACACTTGCATTTTCCTATGAAAATATCTAATTTGCGCCTAATGGGACTATCAGCAGGACAAAGTGCATCTTCCCTTGGAAATCTGTACAATGTGCACAAGCCATGTAGACATTTGAGAAATTCTTACAACCAACAATCTACATACAGGTTGCTCCCTGTTTATGCAGGATTCGTGCCCATGGTTTCACTTACCTGCTGTCAGGGGAAAAGGTCTCTCCAGGCACCTGGAGGATCATAGAGTTTCATTGGAGGTGGTCTCTCTAGGCATTGGGAGGTCCTCTAGCATGACTCTATGACTTCCACCAGAAGTTGACCCATAGAGTCATGATATATGCCTAGGCAGGTGTCCTCTAGGCATTTTCTAGGTTCCCCCAGTGTGATTCTATGGTATTTGTGAAAATTCACTATTATATGCAGTTTCAGATACCTGTGGTATGTCCACAGATATGGGGAGGGGTGACCTGTAGTTGCAAAATGTGCACAAACACACTTTAGTCAATGAGGAAAATACATATTGAAAAAATGTACGTAAGAAAAATGTGTACTTTAAAAAATGCATACAGAAATACTCATGAATTTTCATATGAGAAGGGGAAAAAAGTTTCTCAAGCTGATATGGAAATGGGTTGGGACAAGAAGGGTGGTAGGATTCCTTCCAGAGCCCATTGAAAACTTCCTTGTTTCAGCAGACTTTTGCTGACCTCTGCTAATGGTTGTGCTGGGGTATATGTATGTGTTGCATATAGGTATGTGTATATGTGTGTATTTTTAAAATTTTAGCTGTTTTTAACATTTTTGTTGTTTAAATCTGTGTTAACTTTTGTATTTTGCTGGTTTTTAACAATGTCTTTTTATTGTACACTGCTTTGAGTCCCAAATTGGGAAAAAAGTGGGATAGAAATAAAGATAATAATAAATAATAATAATAGGATTCTGACAGTGGAACAAAAACTTGAATGATAGGTCTTCATATCCCTAGGTGAGTGAGTGGGTTTCATACTCATACCTCTCTCAGCTTCTTCTCTTCTGGCAATTTCTTCTTCAATAACTCTGTTCAAAAATGACAGAACATATATTTTGCCAGTTTTTCTTAAGAACTCAGCCATCATCATTTATTTTTTACATTTGGGCTCTTTGGCATGATTCTTGGGCAGGGCACATGGCTAGGCAGTAGAGAGTGATCCTGTTTTCCAGTTGAACTACAACAGGCACCATTCCATTAGTGGTAAGGCAACTAAGTGAGAGACCTTTGCATGGCACCCCAGTGCTTACCATCTTGCTTTGGCGCCCAGATAAGAGCCATTTTAAAGATCTCCTCCTCTCTACCTGTGATTGTGTTTAGCCAAAGTAAACTTTTTGGACAACAACTGCCAGAAGCTCCTAGCCAGCATGGGAGCTGGAGTCCAAAAAGGAATTTTCCCAGTTTCTGAATTTTACCCTCTATTACTCATGTTCTTTCTTTTGGCATCCTTCCCACTACTGGCAGTTTGTTGTTGTGACCAACCTCAATATCCCTGCTGATGTGTCAAAACTCACCTGCTATCTTCCCCTTCCAGCAGACGCCGATAAGTGGCAATTTCCGCCTCTAGCTTGACCTTAATATCCAGGAGGCTGTTGTACTCTTGACTCTGCCGCTCCATATCATTTCGCAGCTGCATTAGCTGTGCCTCCAAATTAGCAATGGTAGCCTGGATTTGGGCCAAGATGGCCCCATAACGGGCTTCAACTTCTGCCACAGCATTCTCCCGATCAGTTTTCTAGAAGAAGATATCAGAAGTGTAGTTCAAGAGGACATTCTACCAGTGATGGCTTTGTCTTGACAGTGGGGCCATGAATCCGCTCTGTGTCTTATTCAACACTTCAAAGGAATTATCCAAAGTACTGAACCTTAGCCTCCAAATAGGCTAGCTACTTTAAATAGCTTAGTTCCTTTAAAATTCAGAATAAAATTCACTGCCCAACTGGCATTATCATCAGCTGCCTCCACTGCTTTTTACATCCTGAAATTTTAAGGAAGATGCTGCTCAGCAGCTGTCACAGAATGAATTAAATAGTTCCAGTTTTGTGTCTGACTTAACTGTCCTTATACTCCTCTTATGATCCCAAGGCCTGGTAGCAATCTGCCATTGAAAAACTAAAATTAGGGTTTGGGAAGGAAGGAAGGTCAAAGTGAACCTCTAGAAAATATAGCTGAAGTTGTACCACAACTGTACCGGTAGTACTGATATGCATGAAGGAAAGGTGTCATATCATCTGCATAATTTTTGTTGAAAAACTGGATGGAGGTATATTTTCAAGAGCAGATGTAGAAGACTGTTAGAAGAATCCGTTGTGTACAGTGCCTGATATAACTGCATTATGTGACCACATAAGGTATTTTTTTTTAAAAAAAATCTAGTTTGAACCAAACTGGGTGGGTGGAGGATTTGTGGTTAGGTCTGTAAAATTCTTCATTAAAATTGACTTCCCCTTTCCCCCTTGACAGTTTCCCCCCACCAAGGGGGAAATCATAATCAGGAATTAGGTACAAGCTCCATCATGCCTAGTCCCAGAAGCAGAAGAAAGGCCTTCCCTCTAGCCCAAAAGCCGCTGCCTTGGCCTCAGAGAGAGAGGAGGACTGGCAATATCTACTGGACTTAATCTCCTTCTCCACTACCATTCCTTTTTCCTTGTATGTAATGTCTTATTTAGACTGTAAGCCTGAGGGCAGGGAACTGTCAAATTAACCATTTGTATCATTGAATACTAAAGTTAGGATTGCCCATGCCATCATATTTCCAATTTCTATGTAGGGTTGTGAAAGCTGGACAGTGAAGAAAGTTGATAGAAAGAAAATCAATCCATTTGAAATGTGGTGCTGGAGAAGAGTTCTACAGATACCGTGGACCGCCAAAGAAGACCAATCGGTCCTAGAGCAAATCAAGCCTGAACTCTCTCTAGAAGCCAAGAAGAGTAAACTGAGACTATCATACGTTGGACATATCGCTTGGTAAGATGGAAGGCAGAAGGAAAAGCGAAGATTGCATTCCAGATAGATAGACTCAGTCAAGGAACCATGGCCCTGAATCTGCAAGACCAGAGCAGGGCTGTTGAAGACAGGGCAACTTGGAGCTCTCTCACTTGTAGGGTTGCCATAAGTCAAAGCTGACTTGACAGCAGTTAACAACAAGCCTCTCCAAGAGCCTTTGAAGCTGAAGAGCAGTGTATAAATACTCTGAATGAATGAATGAATGAATGAATGAAAAGGGAAAGCTGCTGCTAATTACTACTATTCTGCTACTAACTGGCTACCAATAAGAACAAAAAACGTTTCTTGGTTTTGGAGTGATTTTTGATTGATCTGCCCATGTGATCAGTATAAGAAGTATGGCCTCAGTCTATGGGCTTTCTGGCACCAGCATATTCTAACCATATCAGATTGGCTACATGTTATTACCACATGTAGTATGCAATCTTTGATTAGCTGGGATTTTTGAAAATCACTTCGAAAAAGAGTTAAAGATGGCTGCAGATAGCATCAGCATCAAAAGAATAATAGAGTAACTATAAACAAACAACAGAATAAAGCCGCTCTTTGAAACTGTTACTTTTAGCTCAGTATAAACCTGTTGAAGATAAAACATTATGGACTTTTTCGGACGTCTCAAATACAACGCAAGCAGCCTCGTCGCGTTGCGAGGCTGCTGCGCTGCAGGGCGTCCCTTTCGGATGACACCCTCCCCTGCCGGTACTGTTGCGGTACCGCAGGGACATTTGAGTGTTATATTTCACCGGTTTTTAATCACGATCAACTTTTGTGAGTAAAAATCGGCGAAATATAACACTCACATGTCCCTGCGGTACCGCAACAGTACCGGCAGGGGAGGGCGTCATCCGAAAGGGACGCCCTGCAGCGCAGCAGCCTCGCAACGCGACGAGGCTGCTTGCGTTGTATTTGAGACGTCCGAAAAAGTCCTTTGTCAACTTTATTCACCAAACTGTTTCCACAACGGGGTGTTGTGTGTCACAATTGCATCATGTTGCACTGTATACAGAACTAACCCTGGAGCACTGGTTTTGTGGGCAATTCCCCCCCCCCTTCTACCAATCTAAACAGTTCCTTCTGCATTGCTTTACCTGAACGAAGACAATGGAATTTCCATTTCAAATGCTTTGTTTATGGAGATTATAAGATGCAGCAAATGTGGCGCCAGCAGAATGACAGCAGAACGCAAAAGGGCGCCAATATCAGATGATGTCATCCTTTTGCGTTCCACTGGCATTATGCTGCCGTTTCTTCATATTGACATCTGAAGCCATCAATAGATCCCCCAGTTCCATTTTGGTGCCAGCATTGCTAGTGTGTGAAACCTCAGACCATTTAAATCCTGTCACTGCAGCAAGAATGGCTGGTCTGGCATGAACACTTCCAGGTGAGATCAGGACATTAAGGTAAGTTTCACTCTTTTTATGACCCTCCCCAGGTTACTTGGGACTTTTAAAGTGTGTGTATGTGTTTTGTGTAACTTTTTATGTCTTATTTTTCTTTTCTTTTTTAAAAATTTCCCTTGGGATAAAGTCTCGCAAGAATCCACGGGACTTCAAAGGAGGAAGTGAATGGAGCTCAATTCATTTCCTCTTCATTGCTGGGGAAGCCTTTCGACGGGAGGGAGGGAAGGTAAGTGTAGTGGTGAGTGTTCTTTTGGCGGCGGTTTTTTTTTTTTTAATGCCGGCAAAAGAACATTTTAAAGGGGCTAATCTGATAATCTCCTAAAGTAAAGCAACTTTTTGCCTTCTACCTTACCAATACCACTACGGTTTTTACTCAGCTCATTCCAAATGTAGGAATAGTATTAGATAACTACTTTGGGGAATTGTACATGGAGGGAAAATCTAGAGACTGATGGATGACTTCCTAAATTATTATGTCATTCATGCATAGTACTTTTCTAGCTATACTTTAACAACCAGGCTTTACCATACTCAGTTGGGTTTGGAGTTCAATCTCAAGGCTCTGGAGTGTGCGTCTCCTGTCTGTGACTTCATTTCTATGGCTCTCAAGTTGTTGGGTAGTGGTACTCACTTCCACATTCCATTCTTCAATCTGAAATACAAAGGGGGAGGCAGGGAGATTCCAATGCATAGTTGGCAATTGGGATTCTAGTAAGAAAAGTGTTGTTTAGTTGGTTATCTGGAGAGATCAATACAGTAAGACCATTGAACGGTGGGGGGGGGATTATTTGAATAGCAAGCATTTTTTATTTTATTTTTTAAAAAAACATAGTAATATCCCCAAAACAAAGGTACTGAATGCTATTTTAGAAAAGGTATTCCACCTTCTTTCACACAGATGAAAGAATATGCTGTAATGTGTTATGTGTCATATAAAACTGTGCAGGAGAAGGCCCCAGAAGTTTTAAGTTTTAACTCATATTCATACATACTCATACTCATACGCATACTCAAATGAGTTTTAACTCATATTCAAAATTATGCAAATCTCACTGGTTTAAGAAAACAAACTAAACTGGCATTTTTGTGCAAGTCTTCAATTAGTTTTAACTGGTGAACAAAATTGTGAACTCTGATTCTTACTTAGCCTTAAGGACTTACTTTTCTGCATAAAAGAATGTCCAAAGAACTAAAAAAACAAAACAAAACTATTGCTTTGTAGTAGGGTCACAGATCAGCATGGCACATTTTAAACTGAATCAAGTGCATGATACAATAAGGATGGAAATGTCAGATCCATATCAATTTTGTGTGTGGTCTTTCACAAGCCTGTTCCATCCTATTTCTGTAATGGAGTACAACTGTAACTAGCCAAGATAAGCAAAAGCCAGCTGAGCCAAAACTAGATCATCTGAACAATGCTTAATCCAGATGCCTCTCAGCCTACAGGTATTGGAAATTACATAGGACTAATTTATCCTGGTTTAATTTTGGCCCTACATTGTGGCTGTGATTCTGGATGGGAGTAAGCAAGATCTGGCATAACTCAATTGCTCTCTCACCTTAACCCTTCTCTGATCATCCCCCCCCCTCTTCTCCCACTAACAGATTTTAGCCAGCAGAATAATTCTGCTGGCATGCTTCTCTTTCTATAGATCTCTGAGGTGAGCTGGGGAAAAAAATTCTACTGTCAAAACAATTTCTGCTCACAGAAGAGGCTTATACTAATTCTAAATCACTACAGTTTATACATCTTTCTGTAAGGATTGCACTGCCCATCTGTATCCCCCCCCCAAAGTCTACATGAAACTTCATATCTATTTACATCTTTTCTTCACAAAATACAGTTTTATAAATGTATTATAACTCCAAGTACAAATATCTAAAGGTATTGTATTTTAAAATATGCAATTTTCCATGTTATTTTTTTTTAAATCCAAGAACTGAGTTGCAAAATTTGGAACACGCTAAATCCAAAGGATAATTAAGTTTTGATTCACACTTTAGTCTAGATAGTATGAATCAATTTCCTCAAGCACTCCTAGATCAAACTTTGTCCCTCTGTCCTGTGACTGGGGAAAGTGAAGTCTACATGCATTGGGCAAGTAGGCTAACATCATGGTTCTGTATTAGTTAAAAAACATTACTATTTGCCTTTTAAACACTAGTTGGTCCAGATAAAGATACTGCCCCATTTATTCTGTCTTTCTTTTTATGTGACACCAATAGATCTTTCAAGGCTTAGCATCCAATTCATCGTTGTGGAGTAGAATACTGTAATTTAATGACCTGTTTTGAAATAAATGTTTCAGGAATAAACAAAAGGAAGTTCGTAATGTAGTTTTCATGCAGTGTGAATGAATGTTAGTCAAATTACTGAGCATCACCTGTTTATCAAACCGTTCCTTGGCCTCTTGACGGTTCTTTTCAGCCATGGCTTCATATTGCTGGCGCATGTTATCCATGATCTGGCCCATGTCAATGCCTGGAGCAGCATCCAGCTCTACAGACACAGACCCACCCAGCTGCCTCCGCAGTCTTTCTGTTTCCTGCAAACATTAACAATAATAATTATTTCAAGTCAATTAATAATTTTAAGATAATTGTTTTGGGGTTCCATATTCCATTGAAGACTTCAGTGAAGGTACTCCTTACTTGTTTCAGTTTAGCCATTGCAGATACTGACACAGAATTTTAAGAACCTTGCATTTTAAGCACCATACTTTAAAGCACTGGCTGCTTGTCAGTTAACTGGAATGGTGCCTTATATTAGCCGCCCCCTCCCCAAACTCCATTGCTCCTTTGGCCTTTCAGAAAGGAACTAAAAAAGAGAATGATCTGAGACAATGGAGATTATCAGATGTGGCAAATATGGCATTATAACGTTGAAACAAGACTGGAAAAGGGCTTCCCTATTGCACAATGTCATGCCCCAGTATTTTTACTAACGAACGCTGTTTGTTAGTAAAAAATCATGGAACATACCGGGAGGGAAATGGAAGCAGCACAGAGGAAGGACGACGGGAGATTGGGAGAAGGAAGGGTGTGTGTGAAACAGGGCGTTGGACCTGGAACAGCCCTGTTTCTCTCCTGATCTCCCCAGGGAATAATTTCCTCATGTGAAAATCTCCTTTGTCTCATATTACAGGAGCATGCAAAAAGAATTTGCTATTATGCCAGGATATTTACACTGTAAAATATTGTGCCAAAATAACATTTTTAGATGCTCATCTGATAACCTCCAATGTTCTTGGAGCAATGTCAGTATTTCTCAAACTTTGGTCTTCTAGAATAGTTGGAACTTTTGGTCTCAGGAGCTGAAGTCAGAAAAGCATATGGACAGGGATTCTGGGAGTTGGAGACGGTAACTCTGAAGGAGGAATTTGACAAATGATGTGTGTAAAGTAGCCATGCATCCCACTTTACAGAGGACAGCCTTCTGTTTTAAGGGTGGTCAGTCCCCCTCAGTTACAGCTACAGATGCAGACTCTTTAGGACCTTGTACTAGGTATAGCAGAACTAAGCCTGATTTTTTTCTGTACCCCCATAAGAGAGGATTCATAACACTTGGGTTCAATGTGATGTTTTCTTACCTCCTCATGGTTTTTCTTGAGGTAAGCCAGTTCTTCCTTAAGCCCTTCAACCTGATGCTCCAAATCAGACTTCACCAGAGTCAGGTCATCAATTAGTCTCATCAGTCCTGCTATGTCATTTTCCACACTTTGTCTGAGTGCCAGTTCAGTCTCATATCTATACATGATTTAAAAAGACAGGTCAGGTACCTTCTACTAGGAAGCCAGCAGAAAAGAATATGTTCTCCAGCAGTGACTACCTTAATCTGCCAATGAAACTAACAACTGAAGGGTAGCTTAATCCTAAATTTCATTTTTTAAAATGCCTTTGCACAAATCTCATAGGGATGTGCACATCTATGGACTTCTTTCTTGTTTTACCTACATGTTGAATTCATTCATGATTCTAATGTATCTTTCAAATAATATTTAGAGTCCATAATTTTTGGGAGGGTGGGGGCATTTAAAAATGCACATGTTTTGTTCATGCCTAAAATTGTACGCATTGCCTGAACACATTCCCACCCTTGAATAAAGTGTGTTTAGGCAATGTTTTGCACACATTTGAAATGTTCACCTTTCCTATGTACATTTTTCAAATACATACATTCTGTTTGGATGGGTATGTTATGCAGCTGTCCAACTACATGCAAACTCCAGAGCTCAAATTGCTCACAGAAGGTCCTGAAAGTATGGAACAGTTTTGGCTGGTGGATCCAATGTCAGCAGGGCTGTAAATCTGTTCTGGGCTTTAGTCTAAACTATCCAAGTGATAGTTATCCAAGGTGCTGAACCCTATTCCTCCAAGTAGCTTCAGCACTTTGTGTAGCTCCTTTATAGTTGAGATTAAAACCTAGAGCAGACTCACTGCCATGCTGACATCCACATCGCCAGCCACCACTGGTATGGACTGTGCAAATTTTAACAGTGTGCACCATAGCGGATTCCTCACACATTCCTATTCTCAGAAACAATGGCTATAGCACTATGATTAACTGATGTAGGAGAACTGTCTACAAATGTGAACTGCTTTGAGTCTTTGAAAAGCCTTATCCCAGATGACCATCATAGGATTCTGGACTCCTGCAGAGAAACTGAATGAAAAACAACAACCATGGCACACAACTTGTCTCTAACCTTGGACCATGCCTATGATACTGAACACTTCTGCTGCTAGCTTGTTGGTAAACTGTTGGTGTGTATACAGGATTCAGTTTTCCCCTCAGCATGTTTACCTTGAACTGGTGTTAAAGGTGCTGTCAAATATCGAGGGGTGGATCTTGAGATTTATCAATACTAGATACATTCATCTAAACCAAGGGCAGGAAACATTTTTCAGCCCAAGGCTGTATTCACTTTTAGTGAAGTTCTCAGGGGTGGGTGAGAACAAAAGAAATAGGGTGGGACCAAAAATGCCAGCATAGTTTTGCTCACAGCTCTCACTGCCAGTAACTCTCAGGAGAGCATTCCAGTGATTTCACCTGTCCAAAATAGGGAAAGCACTGCATACATATTCTGGGAAACAACCAAATGATGGCATAGTGGAGAAAGTTATATGGCCATCTGGAGCTAGTTTATGGGTTGGAGAATGGGTTCCCCACCCTGATCTAGATTAGCTGCCTAGCTACAGTACTTAGAACAATCTCACATGCTGCAAAATTGTAATGGAATATGAGGAGGATTGCTCCTCCTCAGTGGTACCTCCTCAGAGGTTTTGCCTGCAAAGATCCCAGGTTCAATCTCCATTCTCCCCATGCAGAGCTGTGAAAGTCTCCAGTCTGAAACCCTGGAGAGCCACTGTCAAACATGGTGGACAATACTGAAACAGATGAACCTGTTATCTGATCATAAGGCAGTATACGGCAGTTTCCTTATGATGACACAAGAACATCAGGTATATTTTGGTCATTCCCTGGGCCTATCAGCTATGATAAGTGGCTACTGGATTTGTGGTTTGGAAAAAGTGATCTGCACAAGGAAATGTATAAAATTAATGTTTTTGTCTTCGGTTGGGGGGCATTTTTTGGGGAAAAAACCTTATTGAGAGTCTGAATGTATCATCTCTGAACATAAGAGCTACAGTTGCAAATATTTTGCCTGAATATGGTGGTAGATTTTGAGCAGAATTAAGCACTATTAACGAATAAAGCTGAGACAACAATTGTTTTTGTGTGAATCTATTTTGGAAAAGTGCAATGGAGCAGAGAAATAGCAGTGGGGAGGGAGGGAGTGCTTAAACCTTCTCCACCTACCATTTTCTCTTGTAGCTTGATGCTTCCAAGCTACTTCCTAATCATTTGAGGGATTCTAGGTCTGTGTTTTACCATTGGAGCTTTAGGGTTGAGAGAATTGCAATGGAAAATACATGTTAAGTTTTGTTATTTATGCATGTTTGTGTATGGAATGTATTTTCTGATCCTTTACTTTAGCGTTTGATAATTAAATATTATTATATGTAATAGCTGACTGCTATATCAGTCCACTGATTTTTGTGATACGTACTTCACTCGGAAATCATCAGCAGCCAGCTTGGTATTGTCAATCTGCAGGATAAGCTGGGTGTTGTCTAGTCGCGCTGCAATAATCTGGGAAACAACATGGGTACAGAAGAGAAGAGGGTAGTTATTGAACTGGCCGCAAATGAAACCCAATGAAAAGTCTAGAAACTGAAATATGTGTGTAATGTGAGGAAAGATATGTATATTACAGGAATTTAGCCACTAGGCTTATGATAATGGCTATTTGATAAAGATAATGAGGTTTTAAGCCTTGTCAGGGGTCAGTTTCCAGCTCTGTCAGTTTAGTGCATGCGCATTTGGCTAAATGTTCTAACATATCCAAAGGAAAGACACTGGCTGGCCAAAGATCTGTTACTGCCTGGGACGTTGCTTTCACATTATATATACAGAAGCAAATTTGACTCACAGTTGAATTTCACTTCAAAACTGTCAATGGGACAGTGTCCTCCACTGGGCCCAACAGGTTAGTTCATGGGGGTAGGAGAACAAGTGGTGAACCACACACAGCTCTTTTCCTACAGAAGAGAAATAATGGGTGCTACAGAGAAATGGCCAGGCCACAGTTACTGTTTCTGTTTCCCTAGCATGTGTTGCACGAGGCAATTGCTTCATTCTGTTCAATGGTAGGGTGAGCCCTGGGAAACAAGTTGTGTCCCATTTTTGGCAGGGAGAGTTCTGATTAATCCTATGTCATCTCACTTTTTCAACTGATTTTAAAATGTCTCAGTTTCTCTCTCCTACTCCCATTTTCCCCATTTTGTCCTCAGCTTACTTCAGTCTCTGCAAACTAAGTTCAAAGTGCAAAAGTAGTTTGAACCCAGTTAACTCTGTAGGCAGGAGTGGAAAGAAGGAGTATGGGTGAAATCTTGCCTTTTCTGGTAGACAAAAGCAAACTGTTATAAACTCTCCTAGCTTGGCTGTAGTTCCTCATTAATCACTTTGGTTGTCTTGACCACACACTGATGTTGCTTGGCCACAGGTGTCCCGACTGAAGGGTATGGTAGGACCTACAGTACTAAGTCTGGAAAGTACAGACTACACAGCCAACTTATATAAGCATATAGTTGGTGAATAGGCTATCCAGTTCAATTCTGCACTTATGCAAGAAATCCAGAGCAGAATCACCACTAACAGATGGCTGTCCTGCCTCTCCCTGAAGACAAATAGCTATTTCCTGGTTGGCCACATGAACCAGCAGGGACAGAAGATTATTCATCATCATCACCACCACTACCACCACCATCATCTTTATTTCTATCCTGCTTTTCCCCTCAATTTGGCACTCAAAGCAGCGTAAAATAAAAATACATTGTTAAAATCAGCAAAATACAAAAGTTAAAACACAATTAAACAACTAAAATGTTAAAAACAGTTAAAACTCTAAACACACACACACATATACACACGTGCATATACAACACTCACATATACCCCAGCACTGCCATTAGCAAACACTGGCAAAGGCCTGCTGAAACAGGAAAGTTTTTATTTGGCTCCGGAAGGCAGGCAGGGAGGGATGCCAATCTGACTTCTCTGGGCAGAGTGTTCCAGAGCCTGGGGGCAGCCACTGGGAAGGCCCTCTTCCAAGTTCCCACCAGATGTACCTGTGAGGGTGGTGGGACAGAGAGAAGGGCCTCCCTAGCAGATTGAAGAGCCCGGGGCTGGTTCATAAGGGAGCATATGATCCTTCAAATAGCTTGGACCTGAGCCATGTAGGGCTTTAAAGGTCATAACCAGCCCTTTGAATTGTGCCCAGAAACAGACCGGTAGCCAGTGGAGCTGCTGTAATAAGGGGGTTGTATGATCCCTGTAGCCAGCTCTTGTTAGCAATCTGGCTGCAGCTCTTTGAACCAGTTGGAGTTTCCTAACACTCTTCAAAGTCAGCCCCATGTAGAGCGCGGTACAGTAATCCAACCAGGATGTAACTCAGGCATGGGCCACCATGGCCAGACCTGACATCTCAAGGAATGGACGCAGCTGGTGCACAATCTTTAACTGTGCAAATACACTCCTAGCCACTGCTGAGACTTGGACTTCCAGGCTCAGAGTTGAATCTAGGATGGTGAAGTAAGCCTCATGCATTCTTTGGATAATAGTGCTGAAATGGGATATACTGTCTTGGGGATTATGGGTGTTGTAGTACAAAAACATAAGTTCTAGTTACAAATGGGATGTCACCAGCCTATCCTACAACACAAACATACACCAGCAACTGAAGATGGTTATCTCCCTCTGAGGCCTAGTCAAACACTATACAAACATTTGGTAAAGATAAGTGAAAGGCCAGGAGTAAACTCAAGACTCCAGTGTTAGCTTCCCATGACTTCCTAAAGATACCCCCCCATCTTTGAAAAACACAAAGAGCAATACATTTTTCAGTGTTACAGTTTTGAAAATTATAGTAATTTTGGGACTTGCCGCACTCCAAAGAACAGCAGCAAGGCAGCAGGAACATTCCATCTTCCATGCTGCATGTCGTTGTTCTTCCAGCATTCTTTCTTTCTGGTCCCATGGGGGATCAAGGTAAAACCACATCTTTTTGCTAATGTGTTTTTTCAGTTAGCAAAAAGATGCAGTTTTACCTTGGTCTCCCATGGGACCAGAACGGAAGAATGACGATGTCATGTGGTAAGGCAGAATGTTCCTGCTGCCTTGCTGCTTTTCTTTGGAGTGTGATAAGCCCCACAGCTTTTCTTCCCACTTCAACAGCTTTCCAAATAAGGTGGCTTTCAGGTGGGATTTAAAAGGGGTAGCAACCACTATGTACATGTTTTGAGAGGGAGCTCCATATGAAAGGAGCAGCAAGGCAGAACAAGGGAAGAAAAAGAGAGCTGCTCCAGACAACTAGAGTGATAAAATAATAGTAAAGGTCAGAGGCAGACATGTTATATAGAACAAGCATGGAAAAATGGCTTCTGAGAGAGCTAGGGAGATGGTGGGCACTAGGGAGATGGTGGGCACTGGAATGCTGGAGGGTTTCCTGTGGATACGCGGGGCCTGATCTGTTTTTGGCCACCAGTACAGGAGTAAACTGGGTATTTTCTTAGAGCAGTTTATGGGGACCTACCCCAGCTTGCCCATGTCTCAGCCCCATATCTGCCCTGGTGGGGGGTGGGGTGAGGACTGCCCAGGGAAAGAACAGGGCAAATGTGCTGCGTCAAGTGGACTGCAGAACTGTGAGCCGGAGCAAGCTGGGGTATTTAGCTCATCTCAATAAGGCCTTAGAGACACTTGACTGTGTCACATTGTAGATGGAATATCAGTCTGCATGAAACTTTGGGCTAACCCAGTATGGTTATTCCACTCAGATCTTGGAGAAAATTACATTTTTGGATCATTACTCTCATAACCCCCCCCCATCTGCATTGTCACTACTTTTGGGGAGTAATTTTTCTGAGCTCTGATTCTACTCTACTGACGCATGTATTTTTTAAAAATAATCAACATTCACTCACAGACATGCAGTTTTAAGTAGTTAAAGCAATTTTAAAATAAATTTGACCTTGCCTTTTTTGTTTTTGGTATCATGGCAGAATTCTCACCTTGCTGAAAGAAATGCAAGTACCGGTATAACATGCTGGCTGCTGAGGTGGATTCTAATTTAGTCAAGTTTATCCACATAGCGAATATCTGTGCAAAAGCTTTACCTGAATGTAGTTTTTAGGAAATAATGTGGTCGTGCTAAATGACAAGCGGCATATAGACTCCCCACTCCCACTGCTTCAATAAATGGCTCCTCCCAATACAATACAATACAATCTACTCTGTATTGACTCTTTTGTGGGTGTAACTTTATGAGAGAGATTAGATTACTGTAGCTATAAGGTGGTGATAAAAAAAAGGGGATGGAATAACTGACTTAAAAGGTGCACATATAAGGCAATTCCAATCAGCTTTTAGAATTTTAGGGCAATTTTTTTTTGTGAGTAGATGAAAATAAGTCAACAGAGAATTTCAAGCTTTTCCCATGTGACATGAAAATAGTAGTGGCAGTGATGGGGGTAATAATATACTGTACATGGCATTTTACCCTGCTTCAGAACAACAACAACAAAATAAAAAATAAAAATAAAATAGTGGGTTTCTCCCTACAGAGGACTGAGGGTGCATCTACACTGTAGAAATAATGCAGGTTGACATCACTTTTACTGCTATGGCTCCATCCTACAGAATCCTAGATCTGTAGCTTTGTGAAGTACCAGCACTCTTTGGCAGAGAAGGCTAAAGACCTTGTAAACTACAAATCCTAGGATTCCCTAGGATGGAGCTACAGCTCTTAATGTGGGAGATTTTCACATGGGGCCAAAATGCCCCGTTACTGCCCTGCCTCCTCCTCTCCCATTCCTGCCATGGAATGGAGAAATATATTTACACACTTACTTCCATTCCGGGACAAGAACGTCCTGCCCATCCCCAAGCTTGCCGGCTGTAAATGCAGCCATTGTAAGGCTGCATTTACGACTGGGAACTCAAATCACAGCCATTCTCGCGAGAGAATGGCCATGTGCCAAATTCAAAAATACCCCCCAAAAAAACATCAAAGCAAGAAACAAAGTACAAAAATAAATTTTAAAAAATACAAGTAACCCGTGGTGGTGGGGGGAAGAGTGCCACTTACCTGGGTGTCCCATTCCTGGCTGGAAGTGTCCAGAACAGACCTCCCCTCATCATGGGAGAGGAACAGGACACCTTTCAGACCATCCTGATTCCATGATAGAAATGGAACAGTGTGGTCATCAACAACTCCCCGTGATTGAAATATCAAAGGGAGAAAACAAAATGGTAACATTGAACGCACGGAAGGGGCAGACGTTGTCTGAAAGAAAAATCTTTCAGCAAACCTGTTCCATCCCTGCAACGGAACAAATAGGTGGTGTGAAAATCTCAGTGGTGTCAAACTGCATTATTTCTACACTGTAAATGCACCCTCAGTGATCACTGAAAATAAAACTATCAGATTTATATCTTGTCTTTCCTCCAGTGAACTCAAATTCACATACATAGCTATTTTTGTTTCCATTCAAAGAATGCCAAGCTACAGTGAAAGTGACTGGCTCAAGGTCACCTAGTGAATTTCATGACTTAGGAGATTTTCAGACGGGGAAATTATTCCCTGGGGAGATCGGGACAGAATTATTTCTGTCCTGGAAGCAGCGCCGCGGTTCGCACGCCCACCTCCCACTCCCAATATTCTGTCGTCCTCACGCTGTCTTTTTTCTACTCTCTTCCATCATATTTTATTAACGAGGGTTCATCATTAATAAAATATGATGGAAGAGACTAGAAAAAAGACTGTGTGAGGATGATGGAATATTGGGAGAGGGAAGTGGGCATGCGAACCGCGGCGCTGCTTCCGGGACAGAAATAATTCTGTCCCGATCTCCCCGGGGAATAATTTCCCCATCTGAAAATCTCCTTAGTGGGGATTTGACTTGGATTGCACTACATTATTTTATAGCACTATTATTCCACTTTAACTGCCATGGCTGCCTCCTGTGGAATTCTGGTGTTTGTAGTTTAGTGAGACCTAAGAGCTTGCCACCTCATCACATGATCACTAAAGGGAAAATCCAATATGGCGGTTCGGGTGCTTGCCTTGTTAGCAAGCTCCACTCCCTGCACACATCCGACCAATTAGCTTTCCACTTCTGCTCTTATAGGGAAGGCGAATGAATGTGAATTGGTTGTCCCAATGAGCAGGAATGCACATTCCCTGAAAGCTTTTTTTAAATTTTGGGGAAAGCTGGGAAGGCTTTTCCTCTGGTGTTTTTGGTGGATTTGGCCCTTCTCCTTCCAAATACTATGGACTGATGTGGGATGGCATTTAGACAAATCATATTCTCCATGAATTGGGAGTATTTTCCACAAATTGGGAGTATTTCTATGAGGCGCATTTTCACCATTTAGACAACCCCTTTGACTCTTTAATTACTTCCTGCTGAGCATAGCAGAGGAATGGCCTGTTAATTTGCCCTTTGAACAGCCTGATTATTGCCTTTGAATGTCAGTTCCTGTTCCTTAAGGAGGGAAAAGCTTTATTTCCAGGCTTTCTTCTATCATTTTATTACATTTTAATCAATATTTTACTAATGCTTTATTAATTTTGCTTCTTCCTTTTTTTTAAAGCACAATTTTAAAATGGTAAAAAATAGTTAATTAACTGCACCAGCCTTTGAAGGCTGAATGGTGGCTAGGATGGCACAGCAGCTGCCTTTAATTTTTTTTAAAAAAAACAGCTACTCATTAGGTGTGAAAAAAAGATGAGAAAATCATAAGAACAACACTTGCTACAGCTCCCTCATCTATAAAACTATTAAGGATTACATGAGCCTTGCCTTCTTTTGCTCATCAGCACATTTCTTGAAACAGTACGTCACACCTAAAAGGCAACTACAGTTGTCCCTCTGTATCCACAGATTTGGTATCCACGGATTTAAGTATTCATGGCTTGAAAATATTCTTTAAAAAATAATAATCCAAAAACAAACCTTGATTTTGCCATCTTATATAAGGGACACCATTTTGCTATGCCATTGCATATAATGGGACTTGAGTATTCATGGACTTTGGTATCCACGGGGGGTCCTGGAACCAAACCCCAGCGAATATGAAGGGACAACTGTAATTATAGTTTCATTGTTATGCAAAAATGTAACATATCTGAAAGACTGTCTCTCCTCATATGAGCCTCCCTGAATTTTAAAACCCCTGGGGAAGAGCTTTCTCTTGGTCCCACCACCATCACAGTCATATTTGGTGCTTCTGGGCTGTGAAACTCCCACCCACAAGAGGTTTGGTTGGCTCTCTGCTGTCTTTCTGCCACCAGGAAAATAACTTGTTATATAGGGAATCCTTTGGTTCTTAAACTCATATGGCAGAACAGTCTTTTAGTGGGGTGTGTTGCATGTTTATCTTTTTTGCTATTATGATTTAACTGTGTGTCTTGAACAGTTTTTGTGATTTTAATAAACCTGTTTGTTTAATTATGGGCTCAGTTAGACAGGAGAATTAATTGCGGAAAATAGCACATTACCTCACTATTGCAGCAGTGTTCATTTGTCTCCACGATTCATTCTCAAGATCACTGGCATGGAAAGCTATCCGAGTTTGAAGTTCACACAGAGCATGCCCATGAGAAACGATGGTGGGTGCCTTACTATTTTCCCAAAGCTCCCTCCATTTCCTTCTTTCTTTTTTTGCCTTGTTAAATGTGAAATGAAGAAGAGTGCTCTTCTGCTTGAAAACATTTTTTTGCTCTGCTGCTCAAAAAAAGCTCACGATCATGTCTGCGAAAAACAACAAAGCCGGCTATGGCTGCTTCATCGCTGACACACCTGCCCCTGTGCACATCCAACTAATCACATTTTGACTTCCTGGATGTGCCCCAATTCAAATTGGTTGTTCAAATGGGCTGTTATGCACAATTTTGCAAACTTTAAAAAAAAAGATTGCAAGAAGCAGCGAAAGCTGTAGTCACAAACTACTTGGAGTTTTCAGCCCCCCTCCTTCCCAACATGGTGTATCCCAGCAGGAGCTCATCCAGACAAAAGGTATTCTGCCTGCAATCCTTGAGGATTTTCTTCATCATCTAAACAATCTCAATGTTTTAACTTTTGTGCAATAAGATTTTAGCTGTACCGTGTTTTAATTTGTTGAAAGCCACCTTGTCTACACTTACTAAATGAAAAATATGGTCGTTTCACTTACTTTCAGATGTGAATTTTTAAAAATCTCAAGCTGAATGTGAGGTCTTTAAATTTTGGTATGTAAATAAAGTTCTTCCCCATTTTTACTGACCAGACACAATAAGAAAAGATCTCCCCAGTGTGGAAGACCATAATGCACCAGTCTGTCATGTACTTGTTAGAGGAGCCTTCCAGGTGGAAAAAAGTGGTTGCAACCCTAAATCAGAACTAACATGGCTGAATACAGAGGGACTGTAAACCAATCTTTTTCAAGAATTATACATTCCACTCTCAGGGGTCTGGATGAATTTGTAAATTCTTATAAAAAACAAAACAAAACAAAAAAAACCCTGACAAACGTTCTCAGCCACCCTCTCAACAGTCTCCTTCAGGCTGGCACACAGTAAATTGTTTAGAAATCAAACAACATCTTACCTTGTTTTGGAGGTCTTCAATTGTTTTGTAATAATCACTGTAATCTTGTCTAGCAATTGGGGAACTTTTCTCATACCACTCCCGGATCTGCTTCTCAAGGTGAGTGTTTGCATTTTCTAAGGAGCGCACCTTTTCCAGATAGGAAGCCAGACGGTCGTTCAAATTCTGCATGGTAAGCTTCTCGTTGCTCGCAAGCAGGAGGTCATTGGTGGAAGTGCTGAGTTGGAAACCACTGCCCAAGCCGCCATAGTTGGCACTGGTGGAAATACGGGTGCCATAGCCCCCAGCCCCTCCATGGACGCTGGGTGTCCGGTATTTTTTAATGGATGATGTTCTGTAGATCGAACTGGCTAGGCTTGGCACAGTCGATTGGAAAGAAGAACTTGTGCTTCTTAAGTAGGTAGGGCTGGAGAGAGCCATTGGTAATATTTTGAATGAAATAGCCAAGGAACTGCAACTTCTGTAGAGCTTACTGTAGAGAGAATGCTCTGTAGGGCAAAATTCATGGATCTTTATACCGATGTATAAAAAGGAGGCTTGGCAGTGTTGAACTCCACCTCTGAAGATATACAGTTAAGGTGCTGTTGACATTTCCAGCATTTTGCTCCATACTATCACTTGGTAATAAAGGCGACCTTTAATCGACAATTCATTGCTTAATCAACAATTCACTGTGCTTCAGTCCAAAGTCTGCATGGATCCTGGTTCTGTTGTAGTCACAGTAGAGTAAAGATACAATCCTTTGAGTGATTTATGGTACTAGGACCATCCCTGTAGCCTACCACAGCCTGTGTAATGTGCCCTGCCCTTCCTCTCTCTGGACAAAGTATCTCAGCAAAGATATCACTTTCTATGCCTGGAAAAGGCTGAAAGGAGCTCTTATGCACTTTTACAGAAAAAAATGGCAGGCACATGTCAAACTTCTCTTTGCCTCCATCATTAAATTGCCAGATAAGCTCCATAGAAATGGAAGCTTCTGAATCTGTCAAATGTTCTTTCCTTGCAAAGAAAGCAAATTCAACCTCAATTCCTATAAATTTTGACAAAAAGCCTTTTCCATGAAGATGCAAATCAATGAATTAATCAACAGGTCCATTATTGATCCATATTAATGTAGATCAGAGCTTGGACTAGTTATTTTTTGGGGGGTGGGGTAGGGGCTACAGCTTCCCAAATAACCCAGACAGCATGGTTAGTGGCCTAAGGTATTTTGTAGTACAAAAGAAGTAACTTTTCCAAGCCCTGAGGAAGAGTCATCTGAACAGTGGGTTTGTATAGTAATCTGACGTCATCTCCTCCCAGACACTAGATATCATTTGCAGTGGTCTTGCTACCAGCACTTCTTTGAGACGGAATCTTTCAGCTTTACAAACTGAATTGCCATTGCACAGAAGCATAGAGCTGGAAGTGATCTCAACATCTATCTAATCCAACATCACTCTGATGTGTGAAATCCACTATCATGGCACACTTGGAAGCTGGCCATTCAGCCACTGCATGCAAACCTTCAATGAAGAGGTTTTATGCCCTATTGCAAAACTGTTCTCTCTCTCTCTCTGGCTTTTCTTCGCAAACGAAGATTCAGGAAGGACACATCCCGCGCTTTCTGCAAGCGCGCTGATGACTGAAAAGGCCAATCCGAGATAAACAGGTCCGGTTGCAAAAAGCACAGCAGAAGGTCTCCTTGGGTGATGTTTTTGGGTTGTGATTCTTTCTGCGTTGTCGTTTCTCTTCAAGACTTGTTCGTCGTGAGTTCTCAAATAAGGCTGCAGCATTGTGGATAGTGCGTCTCCATGCCTCCCGATGTGAGGCCAGGGCGGACCACTGTTGGTGATCAACTTGGCCAAGCCTGAGTTGTTGTTTCAGGGAGTCTTTGTATCGCTTTTTTGGAGCGCCCCTCTTACGCTGACCCGTGGCGAGTTCACCGTAGAGTAGTATTTTTGGGAGGCGATGGTCCTCCATCCTAGAAACGTGCCCTGCCCAGCGCAGCTGTGTTCTCAATATCATGGCCTCAATGCTGGTGATCCCTGCTTGCTCAAGGACAGCAACATTCGTCACATAGTCAGTCCAGTGTATATTTAGGATTGTGCGTAGACAGCGCTGATGAAAGCGCTCGAGGAGTCGTAGGTGGTGGCGATAGGTGACCCATGTTTCAGATCAAAACTGTACCTAGGCTCTAAAAACTAGAAACCTTTTTTAGAAAGCTGTTCAATGTAGAATTTTTGTTTGCTTTTTAAACCAATCCCATTTTTAATATACAATATTGTTTTTTGTTTTGATGCTGTGTTGTAAATTCAAAGGATGTTTTTAATTGTTCAGCTATGGTTGGAAGTCACCTACTACTCCCCAGTGCTAAGACACAATGCTTTAACATGAATTAGAAATTAAAAAAAATAAGTACAGGAGACTCCCTTCATACCATAGTGTTAGAACTCGTGTGTATGTGCCTTCAAGTTGCCTGTTGACTAATAGTGATCCCACAAATTTAATCAGGTTTTCTTAGACAAGGAATACTCAGGGGTGGTTTTGCCAGTTCTTTCCTCTGAAATATAGCCTACAGCATCAGGTATTCATTGGCAGTCTCCCATCAAAATACTAGTCAAGGCTGACCCTGCTTAACTTCCAAGATCAGATGGGATCTGGTACCTTTATTTAGGCCCCCTTGTTGGAATTCATTACTCAGAGGAATTCACATGCAGAGCAATTCTTAAAGTAACCCCGAAGGTTTTCATATGAAAGTAAGGACAAAGTGCAGTTAGCTCTCTCCACCCATTCATGATGCTTAAAGTGCCCCACCCCAATACCATCTCACTTCGTGTGCCATTCAGTAAGAAATTATGCTTGAATGAATCTTCAGAAAGAGGTGGGTGTGCCAATACTAGTGGAAAACAATGTGGGGAAATATACACAATGGCCATATGTTGTATCGGAGGTGATCATTCTTTGCTGTTCTACAATAGGGGTATAAGGGGTTGTATAAATGGTGAAAATACTCCTCACAGAATGCGAGGCGCATACCATCTGTCTTAATGGGATTCCACATCACTCTGACGTATTTGGAAGGAGGTGGGCCAAAAATGCCCAAAAGTATCCCAGGAAAGCCTTCGTGGGTTTTCCTGAAGTTTTTTGTTAAAAAAACAGCAAGGGGGATGCACATTCCTGCTCATTGGGACAAGCAACCAAATTGATTTACTTTCCCTATATGAGTGGATGTTGAAAGCTGATTGGTCGGATGTGTGTGGGTGGTGGAGCTTGCTAAAAAGGCAAGCACCCCGAGCCACCATGTTGGATTTTTGCCTTAGCAAGTGAGTGCTAAGGTGATAAAATGGTTTTTTGTTTACTTCTTTGTTAAAGCATAAGGTTGCTCTTTCACACCTTGGATAGATTTTTTTTAAAATACAGTCCAGTGACGGCAGTTTGAGGTTAGTGAAAGTGCGAGTAATTCATTCATGGCTGTGATCTTGATTCTCAGGCATGCCCGTTTGCACAGCAAACATGGATAGCTTTGTGTGCCTGCTATCTGCCCCCCAAAATGTTAAGACAAATAGCAACTGCTGCAAAATGCCATTATTGCAGAGCAATCTACAATTTTTTTTTGCCTCAAATAGACAAGCTCTTAGTCTTCACTTATTTCATTCTGACATGGAAGAGTGAATATTTTCAAAACTTTTCTCTTCACTGGATGAAATTACAAGAGTTTTTGTGTACATATAGATGATTTTAAAAAACATTTTGGGGATTTCTGCAGGGAAAAATGCACAAAAACTGTGTTTTCTCCACAAAAAACAATGACATGAATACTACTGAAAGTACCACAGTGATACAGAAATACTACTGTGGTGGAAAGAATACTGCTGAATACTATTGATAATATATATATGTGGAACCTGGAGTAACACGTTGGTACATCTTATATAAGTTGTGCAAAGCAATATCCACTTTCCCCTTGCTCAGTAGACCTCATCCTTGCCCCCATGCAAGCCTGTTTTGAAGAGCAGGCATGTAGCCCCTTGGCCATTTAATGGCCAAGAATGGGTACAGGTTGTTCAGACACCATTCATCTGCAGCCAGGAGAAAATAGCAGGCATCAGCTTTCAAAGCATACACAAGGGTATTGGAAAGAAAGGTGGGGAGGTTGGATAGAGAGCGGTTTGGGAAGATAGGGTTATAGTTACCAGTCTTGAAGAGAAGAGTTCTGTGCAGCAAAGATGCTCAGCATGACATCTGATGGTGGCACCGAGAATCCAACAGAATGTTGATGTTTCTCTCTGGCACACTTTACTATTGTTGGGGGACTAATATTTATATCCTGTTTCATATCCTGAAGGGGTACTCTGGTTATGACAAAGTCTGGATGGCTTTCCCACCAGATAAACAAAAGGAACTGAAACTCAACTGATTGCTTTGATTGCTGGGAGTTAAAAATTGATGGGTTTGTGACAACCTCACAAGGTTGGACAGGAGAGGGCATAGGAGAGATTTCTGTAGGAATAGATTAAGGAATGGTTACTTAATTGCTTGATTGAATTATTGCTGGGAATGCCCAAGGCTGGAAGAAAGGATTAGCACATACCACTCTAATGACTGCGTTGTTAGCATAAACCCATTCCTGCTCAATCCTAATATGGGCTTTTTCACCATTATAACTCTAGACACATCCCAGGTCACTGTGACTTCCAACTGATCTTTGGTTTCCCCCAGCAACCTGACCCTGAAAAGTGTCCAGTATTTCCAATTATGAGATACCGTGGGGAGGGGGGGTTAGTAGGGCATATTAACACTTCCATTTCCTCCTTTTAGCCTCGTCCCTCATATACAATAATATCCTTGTTTTTATTTATGAGGGATTGGGGAACATAACATGGGAGTTTCATTCAGGTACACTAGTCAACTATGTGGCACATAAGAATTACAAACGAGGACAATACAAAGCTAGAGCAGCTACATAGGCATGGAAGGGAATTTGAAGCGTGGATGGCAGATGCATAATCTATTGCCAAAGTGCTTCAGGGCACAGCAATTACAATAAGTGATTACCTTTTCATACTGCACCTGTTGTGACATTTGGTTCTCAACAAGGCACTGAGTGTTTCTTGTAGGTCACAGCAGCCATCTGTATACAAAGCTCAGGGCAACAGAGTTGATAAAGCCGTCTTATTCAGGAAGTCTTACTGTTTTTTGTTATTCCATTGCAAGGGTGGTGAGGGGAGGGCTCAAGGAATTTTTGAACACCTGGTTTCAGAAAAGAAATAAACCTGTATTCACTCTGGCAAATGGGACCTGCTGTACGTAACACTATTGGTGTTACGAGGTTTCAAGTCAGTTCTGACTTATGGTGACCCTATCATGATGTTTTCTGGACAAGATTTATTCAGAGGGGTTTGCCATTGCTTTCCTCTAAGGCTGAGAGACTGTGACCGGCCTAAGGTCACTAAGTGGGTTTCCATGGTGGAGTGGGCATTCAAATGCTGGTTTCCCAGAGTCCTGGTCCAACACTCAAACTACTATATATCATACTGTACTGGCTTTTTTTCAGGATGCATCATTTTCTTCCACTTCCCACCTACTTTTGTCCCCCTGCTTCTCAGTATTTTGTGGCTACTGAGCAAATATACAGTTCTCTTTGGGCTGTTTTATACCTCCTCCTCCTCCTTTAAGATATTTTTGTCCTTTAAGAACCTTGGGCTTTTCCTGAGCATGCTGGTATTTCCCTCTGGTGAATGGATAGTTTTTGTTATAGATCTAATTGCCTGGATATTATTGCTATAGTATGCACTTTTTATGAGGTTAATGTTATGTTATGAGGTTCAGATGGAGCAGATTTTATACCTTGAACAAAGCTGTGAATATGCCATGAAAGCTGGGTATACAACTGTCCCAAACGGCATCATTTATTACATGTGTGTGAGGGTAATTTGTAGAGCTTTGAAGTAACAAAATCCAAGTAGTTACAGTTGTCCCTCCACATTCACGGATTTGACATTCACGGATTTGAGTATTCACGGCTTGAAAAATATTCTTTAAAAAATAACAATCCTAATAGCAAACCTTGATTTTGCAATCTTATATAAGGGACACCATTTTGCTCTGCCATTGCATATAATGGGACTTGAGTATTCACGGATTTGGGTATTCACGGGGGGTCCTGGAACCAAACCCCAGCGAATGTGAAGGGACAACTGTATTTGCATGATGTTTTTATTAAAATGTTGAAATACACTAAGGATTACAAGGATTAAGAAAAGAAAAAAGATAGAAAAATAAACTACAATAAAATACAAATTAAAAAGTGCAGAACAATTAGATAAGTAAAGAAAAAAGATAGAATAGAAAAAAGAAGAAAGTAACTTATGATCTTACTTTCAGTGTTTATACATGCATATATTCACACCCTTCTCTCTAAAATTACAACATATTCCCTTCTTTCAATAAGCTGTTCTTTCTAATAATGAAAACCAAAAGTTACCAAATCTCTCTCTCTCTCTCTCATTCTTTCTTTCTTTTTGCAAAAAGTCTATAAGGGGTTTCCAGTCTTTGAGAAATGTCACTAATTAACTTTTTCTAATCAAACCAGACAATTTGTCCATTTCTGCTAAATCTGTCAGTTTCAACAACCATTCCGCCACAATGGGTAGTGTTGAATTCTTTGCACATACAACAATCTTGTCATGTGGTCATATATTGGAGTAATATTCCATGACTCTCTTTCAATAGTACATCCATCAATCCCAAAAGAAAAAAGTTCCAGTTTTAATTGAATAGTAATCTTTAAAATACTCTATATCAATGTGTGTATTGAATCAATTTTTTAGCTTTTTCACATGTCCACCACACATGATAACATGTCCCTTCATGTTGTATACATTTGCAACATACATTAGATATACAGTAAATAGTTATTTGCAATCAGTTACCCCTACTCCTTGCTAACCAGGGTGCTATGAAGTTAGCTTCCAAAAGTAACAGAACAAGTGGAAGCAGAGCTACTTTATTGGTGCAATGAGTGAAGTTTGCAGTTAGTTTTCAAAGTAAAAGGGTATTTTAAAACACTTTACAGACATTTTGACAAGCATTTTTAAGCATTGTTCCAGTCTCTTATCAATCCCAAGGGTTTGTTTTTTGAGTAATGGAAAATAAGGATGGAAAAGAAATATGGTGGGTATGTTTTTCCTTACCCCCCATCCCAAAATAATAAATAAATAAATAAATAAATAAATAAATAAATTTTACAGATTCCCAAGATAGGTAACAGTGCATCTTTCTGAAGCAAGATGCATAGGTACCTCCCTTAGGACTTGTGAAACTACAATTTTTTAAAAAATTTATTCTCTTTATTAAAATTTTTCACACGTGTAATCAATTTTTGATGGAAATACAGACCCAAAACATTCCTTTCCTACCCATCTGTATATTTCTGAGGTTTGTGTTGTGTTTGAGCAATGCATAAATAAATAAATACAAAATGAAAAATGTGCACACAGCTAAGTGCGAATTTGAAAATTATGCATGACAAAAACCTGTAAGTTTGAACACTGTGCACAAATGTTTCAGTCAAGGGTGACATGTGTAGAAATGCATATATTAGTACAGATGCATACAAAATTTTGAACATTTTTGAAAAAAAATATGCACAAATTTCTGTGTGGAAAGAGAGGGTTCTCACAACTTGATACAGAACTCAGATGGGACAAGAATACCAATAGGACAATGAGAAATACACAATGAGATGGGAGGAAGTTCTGACGGGTAGGCTGACCCATCGCTGCAGTCGCCACCATCTCCCTCACTCTTTTTGAAGCCAGGAAGCCAGCCTGCAACATGTGACCAAGGCCCCCTGCATGTGACCAGCCTTCCTGCTCCGCAAGAGCAATGGCAGAGGGCAGCTGAATCGATGGGCCTGTGTGCTAGAATGGGGTCCTGTGGTCGTGTGGGGCCTGTTCCATTTTTTGACATGGCGATGCTGGGAGAGGGACAGCATCATCCGAAATGGACCCCCTGCTGCACAACAGTGCCATACCTCTTCCGCAAGCTTCTTGCACGGTAACCCTTGACTGAAAAAGTCCTCTGTCAAGCAAATTTAGGCTGGAAATTAGCAAGATGTTTCTGCAAGTGATGGTGGTAGGACAACTCCTCTGGGGTGTATGGTGAAATCTCCATTACCAGAGTCCATTAGAATCAAGCTAAACAAGCATTTGGTGAATTTGTACAGTTCCTGAAGCATGGGTTTTTCAGTTCTATGTGGGTGTAACTGGTTAGCATAAAAGGAGGAACAGAGTTCACAAGAGCAGGTTTAATAGCCATATCTCTTAGATAAGAACTGTAGAAACCCAGCGACATCTCTTTTATTTGTTTATGAATAAACTTTTAGGTATGGCAGAAATGGAAGGAAAAGTGGGTGAGGTGCTTTCTTTTGGATCTAGACTTTTCAACCTTCAGCAATAATAAATTGTAAGGTGCTTAGTGGAGGCTGGCAGCTGCAATGTCAGTGGGCACTAGGTTTTAGTCCAAACTTTAAAGGAGCTAGCTCCAAAATTGGTTCTTTACCTTGGAAAGTACATTTCAAATTCAGACTAACACCCAAAGTGGATTCCTTGGTCCACTGACTAGCACTGGAGCCTCAAGCTGTGGCTGAAGATGACACCTTATTCTGAATGTATCTACAAACTGATTCATACTTGGGATCTTATGATTACTAGGGAAGGGGAAATCTTTTTCATATGCATTTAAATATGAGTTGATCTGCTTTGAAATTCCTGAACAAATATGTGTGCCAGAATGCAATTATCTTTTAGATTTCATACTTTTCTGAATTTTGTAGCGTAGTTCCCTAGCATAAATTTCATATGAACATGCACACGCTGAGGAAAGCAGCATAAAAAAGGGGAAATGCATATATTAAGGGAAATACATACAAAGATGCACTCCAAAATGCTCACACATTTTAATGCAGGAAGAACATTTGCCAACTGATGTGGGAAAGCAAGCCACCACGTCACAAGTTCGATTCCAGCGGGCTCCAAGTTTCACTCAGCCTTCCATCCTTTCGTAGGTCGGTAAATTGAGTACCCAGCTTGTGGGGGCAATTAGCTAACACACATTGGAAACTGTTTAATGCAGTGTAGATGTGTAAATAGCTATTGCTTAAAACAATTTGTAAACCACTCTGATAGCCTTGTGGCTGAAGAGTGGGGTATAAATAAATAAATAAATAAATAAAAATAAATAAAATAAAAATATTATCGAAAGTGAAACAGATTCATCCATTGCTAAACGTTTGAAAATTTAAACGTTTAAAAGTTTCTTTTTTCCTTTCCTTTCTAATGTGTATAATATTTTGTTTGCTTACTATAATGTTTTGTTGGCTTTTGTGTGGTTTTATCTGTCATTGTTGAATTCAATAATTGAATTCAATAATTGTGAATTCAATAAAATGAAAATAAATTAAAAATTTATATGGATAAATTCAGGATGTTTTCATTGTGGCATTGTTCTGTCACCCATCATGACACTACATTTCCATGATGGTGGGATTCTGTGATCTTGTGAGGCAAGAGGCTATGCTGATGTTGGCAGTGCTGTCTAAATGTGCCAGACAGCTATTAGGCAGCAACAGCAACAGTAGCAGCGTGTGTGTTTGCTTGTATCGAGAAACATAATGGTTTCCAGTTGGCAAGGGAGCCAGGCAAGGCTACATTTTATCACCCTATCTGTTGTACGCTGAATGTATCATATGTAAAGCTGGAACAGACTTGGAGAAAGGAGGCATGAAAATTGGAGGAAGGAACATCAACAATTTAAGATATGCTCTGGACTGCCAAAAAGACAAATGAATGGGTCTGAGAGCAAATCAAGTCTGAACTCTCTCTAGAAGACAAGATCACTAAACTCTGGACATCTTTGTTGTAAGTTACCACCTGGAGAATTCAGATGATGATGATGAGGAGGAAGGTTCTTGATGGTGGGGATAGTGGATTCTTGATAGGACATTGCAATTCTTGATAGTGAAGCTGTCTCTGAGTCTGAGGAGATGGGGAATGTGAAATGGGGGAACCCTGGCAAAAGAGGGAGCCCTGGTGGCACAGTGGTTAAATGCTGGTACGGCAGTCACAGTATTATAAGTGGGATCCCAAGAGCTCCAAGGTTCACTCAGCCTTCCATCCTTCCATAGGTAAATACAATGGTAGGGGCAATTAGCTAAAACACATTGGCTACCGCTTAGAGAGTGCCTAGCATGCTATAAAAGCAGCGTAGATCTGTAAGTGCTGTTGCTTAACAATTTGTAAGCCACTTTGAGAGCCTTTGTAACTGAAGAGCGGGGTATAAATATTTAAATAAATAAAATAAAATAAGATGCTGAAAATGACATGCCCCTGTCCTTTCTCCTGATCTGGATCATAGGCAGCTTACAACAAGGCTAAAACAAAAAGCTTTTTTTTTTTTTTTTTAAATTGCAACACAATTAAAGAAGCGATAATATTAAAACATGATTTTTTCCCCCCAAAAAAGTATATAATCATTTAAAAACTTAAACCATAAAGATTTTAAAAAGCCCACCATCCTCATGAAAGGACCCCACACACACAACCCGGTAACAGCCCTTCAAAATATTTGTAGATTTCAGAGCAAGGTAATCTACAAATATGAGAAGGTTAGTGGTAGAGTGACACAGGGAAGTATTTGGATCTTTTTACCACAGCCTTTTCAGCTACCTGACAAAGGTGAAAATCAACAGCAGACAATGCTGATGACTCATGAAGGAGTGTGTGGGGTTTTGCGTGCCATTGGGATTTACGGTATTCAAGCGGATGCTTTTAAAAAACCATTAGCACACAAGGATACACCCTCTTTTCTGCTTGAACTCTCACATGTTGCCTTCATTTAAATGTACTTTAAAAAAAAAAAGCTATTTTTCTCCCTTGCATATGATTCAGCAATGAGGCCTTCCTAATTCAAACCAATATTAAGTCAAGGTTGGGTCTGAGAACACCACTGGAAGTCAGTAGCCAAGCATAATTTTCCCAGGACTGGTACAAACGTAATACACAGCCCCCCTTTGTTCCTTGCTATGATGGAATTTCATTTCTATGCCGAGCTTGGTAAAGTTACCTTTCTGGACATCAATTTCTAGGTGTTGTCTGCACTGGCCAGAATACTCCATGGTCTGGACGGAGTATTCCAGCCCCAGGCCCATGGAGTCTCCCCTTCCCTTGTGGCAATGAGTGTCCACACACCTACGGCCTACGCATGAAACAGTGCTTCTCTCCCCACATCGGCTGTGTCTTCTGGGGTCACAAACAAGGTGCCCGGCCATGGTCACATGGTTGGGCACCTTGTGGTGACCTCAGCAGATGCAATGTGTGCAACCCAGCTGGAAATGGCTGCACTGGGCACTGCATGGACTGCATGTGAGGACATCTCCCTGTTGTGTAAACGGGACTCACAATTTTCTCTGGAAGCACTGCAGCAAATGGTAAGGGTTTTTTTAACCATGTGCCCACTCCATTTTAAGGGGTATTTGCCACACACGCTCATCGGAACTGCCAGGAGGTCATCCAGACAGTTCAGACTAGAAATGGGGCCAAATCCTTGCATCATCTGGACAGCTGGGCATGGGAATGGGAGTGGGGAGGCTGTTTCATTTGGCCTGCGCAGAGAAGGCCCTAGAATGGCAATTCTGGTTTGGGGACTCTGGGAATTCCAGCCCTTATAGGTAATTTTCCTAGTCTAGGTTCCCAGGGACATTTTCTCCCAAGCTGAGAACAATCAAGTTGCTGTTCAAAGTGACAGCATGGCTCACTTTTGGGTGTGCACAGGGTTAAAAGAAAGGGGGTGGGGAAGTGATCTATAAAGTTAAGGCCTCTCTGCATATTCCTACAGTTTTCTTGGCCCTGAACATTGCCAAATATCCCCATTAAAAACAAATACTTTTGCAAACAAAGACCAAGATCCAATATACAGTACAGTTAGCTTAGCATAAATATGTGCCAGCATACTTATTCTGATTCCAACAGTTGTGCAGCCAATTATGCAAAGGACATCAAGGCCTTTAGCTCACCTGTTATGTGATGGGAAATATCTCCACACCCAACAAGCAAAAATTGAGAGAGTTGTATCTGTGTGTACTTGTGGAGCAATTGCCTGCACTAGAGACTGTGTTTACATAACCTCTGAGAAAGCACAACTGCTTGCACACTTTATTTTATTGCTAGTGTAGGGTCCCAACTAGATTCTAGCCAAAAGGTGGTCAGAGAGGATATTCAGCTCAGCTTAATTACTTGATGAGACAAATTGTTCAGTCTGGGACACTGATTTGTGTAGGAGGGCTTGATGGCCTATGGACTTGATCAGATGCTGCAAAAATGGTGTCATAAGGATGCCAAATTAACTGAAAAGGGCATGCATACCAATCAACATCATGCTTTCGTGATTACAGTTGTCCCTCCATATCCACAGATTTGGTATCCATGGATTTAAGTATTCACAGCTTGAAAATACTCTTTAAAAAATAATAATCCAAAACGCAAACCTTGATTTTGCCATCCTATATAAGGGACACTATTTTTCTATGCCACTTCATACAATGGGACTTGAGTATTCATGGATTTTGGTATCCATGGCAGGGTGGGTGGGTCCTGGAACCAAACCCCAGTGAATATGAAGGGTTAACTGTATGTGTAGAAAGATAAGGTGTTCTTTTTTATTGACAGGCCAAGCTATCAACAGATCCCCTGTGGCGGTTTCCCCCCAGTATTCTCTGCATCTGAAACCGTGCGCCATTTTTTCTCTTGTGATTACATCGTCAATGGGCAGAACACTTCCAGTTGAGACCAAGAAAGCCAGGAACATGATGCTCTTTTTATGAACCTCCCCAGTTTACTTGGGACTTTGTGAGTGTGTTTCTGTGCTTGTCTGTACTTTTTTTTGTGTTTCTTTTGCTGTACTCTTAAATTAAACTGCGCTCATGTTTTCTCACAAGAACTGCCAAGACCACAAATGTGGAAGTTAACAGCACTAGCATTCATGCTCTGGTAATGCTGGGGCTGCCTTTTCATGTTATTACAGGTCAGTTTGATGAAAAGGGTTATTGTGCCAGGAAAAGTACACTGCAAAATATGGTGCGAAAGAGACTTTTTGGAGGATCACCTGATGAAGCCCTCTGAGTTTCGATGGTCAGTGGTCAGGTTTTGGGTCAGCTGACTGCATTCAGGCAGGAACTATAACCTAGAATAGTGCTACTCAAAGTGGTGGTTCCAGGTCAGTGCTGGTCCCCAAGCCATTAGCGTCTAGTCTGAGGCAATTTTCAAGGAAAGAAAGAAATAGTTGTGGCCAATAGGCACAAATATGGTACTGGTGCCTGGCACATTGGGAAAAAAAATATTGCTGATCCCCCACATCAGAAAGACTGAAAAACACTGGCCTAGAGAATGCTATATCTCAATGTTTATCTTGGCATCTCTCCAATGAAAGTGGTGCCCCTGGTTTCCCCCAACCCCATTTCATCTTCTCCCTCCCCAATTTATTCTCACGACAACTGTGTGAAGCAGGTCAGGCTGTGAGTGCGAGTGACAGGCCTCAGGACACCCAATGAGTTTCATGTCTGCCAGTAATGGATGTTCCAAGTCCTGGACCAAAACTATTGAGTAGGAATGCATAAAGTGAGATTATTTGCATACTGGACTGAACGACTTAGAATCTTCCCTTGTACAACCAGGTTACCTGAGTGTGTGGAGGATTCTGAGCATGTTCCATAGAAAGTACAAAGGATATCCTTTCAGATCTTCTCATTCAGGAAAGGCTAGAGGTAAAATCAAGAGGGATCTATATATTGGTGGGGGGCTGAGAATGGCATTTGGGTCTTGGTGCCTCCTCCACACTTTATTGCCACATATATACTTTGAATGTTTGAATAAGATTGTAGTGTTTGCCTTTGATCAGATTAGAAAGTAAAGGAAGACTGTACACTTACAACTGCAGGAGGTCCCACACGAGTTGATGGAAGGTGTGGACAGTCCCTTGTCCATTTCAGTACAGGGCGTCAGCAGGAAGATTTCAAGTACATGTTTCCTGGTTTGTGAAATCATTTCCAGAGCAGCTGATCTTTCCAGACAAAATGTAGCCTTTTGAACCAAAGTGTCTCATGAAAAGGAGATACACAACATGATGACAGAACAATGCTCCTTAGCACATGTGTCTTGTGAACATATTGTGTCCTACACTCCTTACCACAGAGATGGGCCTTTTTCTATCATAGTATATGCATCTACAGTCTTTTCTCACTAGAGGTCACCATCTCCCTGTGTGTTACTTGTACCTTAAATGATGCAATCTTTTCCAATGAATAAACTTCAGAAACTCATGCTGTTTTAATTTAACCTCTTATTTTTGTTAGAGCAGAAGGGATTGATGAGGTGGACAAGCACTTTAAATGCAAAACATTTATGCTCTTTCATCTCCAGAAAGAAAGTAGTTTAGGGGTTAATGAAGGGCCACATATTTATTTCAGCAATACGAGGATTTGCTCTGATCAGATGTGCACTGCGCAGACAATACTTTCACATACTGTACTAAGTTTATCTTAACAGACATAGAAGATTAATAGACGTGCCCAAAAAGCCCAAGAGGAGCATGCAAGGATGACGTTACTGTGCTGCGAATGGGTCCTGGTTTTAGACATCCTTGGGTGCTGAGTGTGTACTGAAGGCTGTGAATAAGGTGTCACTTGTCATTGACCAGGAGGTTACACTGCTGTATGACCTGATCCTGACACCCTCTCAATGAAATTTTCCTTCATTCCCCAAATTCCTAGGACCCAGTGTGGCGTAGTGGTTTGAGTGTTTGACTCTGGAGACCAAGGTTTTAATCTCTTCTTGGACATGAAAACCCACTTTGGGCAAGTTACATACTCTCATCCCTCTGAAAACCCTGTGATACGTTCACCTTAGGGTAACCATAAGTCAGAAATGACTTGAAGGCACATAACAACACCCCCTAATGGCGAGCATCACAATAGTTTAAAACTGAAGTTGAGCATTTAGAAATTAGGGCCCCGTTTACATGGCAAAATAAGTCGTGTAATAATTCGGCAAGACTCCTGATAGTTCCCACGTGTTTCGACACAGTATCGCCCTTTTCAGAAGGAGGGGGTGAAAAAAACCCATAAGTGGCGCAACTTTTGACAGCGCTGATTTACCACTCTTTTTTAAAAAGTTCCGCAGTATTGCGCATTATCGATGTTGTGAACTATCCGACATCTACTTTCGCTACTTTTTCAACAACCGGAAATTAGGCGGATCCTGGGAGTGGCCCACTATAGCATCCCTCCCACCAAACAAAAACATCTGTAAAGATTGCTTTATCCCTTTTTGTAATGGCGGAGCAGAGAACAAAGAAGGGTAGAAGGGGCATTGCATGGAGCCATGCAGAGACTGTTGATTTGCTGGATCTTTGGGGGGAAGAAAAAGTACAAGAACAGCTTAGAACATGTCATAGAAATATCGTTCTTGTTCTATGAAGGATCGCAGCTGCCTACATCTATTCCTTCTTCTAATAAACCTTCTGAGTCGAAAAAACCTGCATGCATCCTGAAATGCAGAAATTGTGGCTATGATCCTGAACATCAACAAGAAACAGCAAGAAATAGTTGCAAGAGTCTCAATTTTTTAAATAGATTAGCTAGGGATAACCTATCGATGGTGGGCGAACGATGAGGTGCAGCAGGTATAGGTGTGCCCAATCAGATTTCTCGGAGCGGGAAAGTTTAATAGAAGCTGTCAACCAATAGGATTAAGAGTGATGGGAGCACAAAAAGGAAGTTAAGCTTTAAGTAGTGACGTATGCCGCTGATTGACAGCTACGGTAATAGCTAAAATGCGAAATGTCGATACTGTGGGAACTAAAAAAAAAAACGAAATCAAAAAAATCGTAACTTATTTAATTGCGCAGAAGTACATCATGTGAACTCTGTTTGCGGAGTACTACAAAAAGTAAACAAAAATCGTGTACACTATTCGACGCTAAATCGAAAGTGCGATATTGCGATACATTGCGGAGAAAATAGTGCCGTGTAACCGGCCCCACAGTTTAAGTATCCATAGAAAAGGGACAGGCAAAGTCATCAATGGAATGTGAACACAGAGTTCTAAGTGTGAACAATTTTCAATATCTCACTCTCTGCAATGCTAGAAATTTAGGGCTGAATTCTTTTTTTTGGGGGGGGGCAAAGTCCTCATCTCCTCATAGTTACATCCCTGCACATACTGAACCCTACCTTGTGTGCCCAATGTACCCAGAAGCCAATCCAGCCAAACTGTAGGTTTTACCACTCCTTAAGCTTGACTGTGTGAACAAGGGGGAAAAGGGAGTGTTCCATGTAGTCTACTGTGAGAACTATTGACAACATTCCTACTCAGCCCCAGCATGTAGCTAGCTTGTCCCACACTGAATGACCAAGGGAGGGGTAGAGGGGTGGCCATTCCTTTGCTCAAAAGGCGGCCTTCAAGGGAGACTGTCTCTCCCTATTCATTGACCATCTAGACCACAAGAACATGATAGCCCATCCACCCTCAAGCCCTCTCTCATCAGGTAGGGAGGGGGGGGAAAGAAGAGTCTCTCTCCCCAATCTGTGGGGATCTTCCTCTCAGTTTCCATTAGTGCTGCTACTACATGTGAGGAAACACTTGAAAGGAAGGAAGACTCACCACCCGTTTCTTCCTGATTCATTGGAGGTGATGTGCCACGTACTCCACCCAGAGGTCCCAGGAGAAAGGTGGGGCAGAAATATAACAATTTAACCAAGGGACAGATTGTGTCCATACTAGTATAACTCCAGTGGTGGTGGTGCTGCAGCATTATGAACTGATCAAAATCTATTCACTGGGTCCTCCCAGCTCTATAATCAAAGCTTTGGCAATTAGGGGAGTATTGTGTTTTTCTGGCATTTCTTCATGCACATACCAAACTATATAAGAACCATGCAGTGTACTATTTATCTCCATTCTCACTTCAGTCACCCCATGCATTCAGTGTCAATGAAGATTTCCTGTTCAGTCACAGTGCCTTCCAAACAAGCACAAATCCTAGCACTATTCTTTTTAGAAAATGACAAAGTAACTGATGTCATATGCTAGCTCAGTGGTTCTTAACCTGTGGTCTGGGGACCTCCAGAGGTCCACAATGTCCTCACAGGGGGTCCATGAAGGCTTAAAAGTTGCTTCCCCCACTCCTCCCTGCAGTGAAGTGGTCATGTGACAGAAGCCAAGGCAAAGGCTGGCTGGCTGGCTGGACCTGCACATTGCCATTTAATCCACTCCAGCCACAAACTTGTAGGAAGAAGCAGGAGAAAAGTCTTCCCCCCCTCTCCAGTGCCTATGAGGGAGGGTTTCATGGATGGTATAATTGTATTGTTGTTGTTGTTTTAAATCTTGAGTTAAGTCTTGGGGGACCATGGCAACAAAAGATATTTAAAGGGGATAGATTCTTAAAGGGTTAAGAATCACTGCACTAGGTTATATGGCTCGTAGTTGTTGTGTGCCTGCAAAGTCATTTTTTACTTATGGCAACCCTAAGGTGAACCTATCACAGGGTTTTTTTTTGGCAAGATTTGTTCAGAGAAGGTTTGCTGTTGCTTTCCTCTGAGACTGAGAGAGTATGACTTGCCCAATGAGTTTCAGTGGCCAAGCAAGGACTCAAACCCTAGTCTCCAGAGTCCTAGTCCAACACCCAAACCACTATACCATGCTGACTTTCTCTATAGCTGGTACTGAAGTGAAATAGTTTGTTTTATATTTAACTCTTAGAGTCATGGGTTGAGCAGGGAGGCTTCTCATCCTGAAACTTTGGAGTGAGGCAAAACCCCCATTTGGACTATGAGGTGTGCCTGCTTAAGGTCAAATGGAAACTACTTGTTAAATAAAAATTCTACCATTGGCATAAAATTCCATTGTGGCCAGGTTAGGATAGCTAGTTCATGACTGGAAAATGTTCATATTGTATTAAATCCCCAGATGGAGAGGGTGGCAAGCCAACCATGGACAATCCTAACTGTCCCCCAGTTCATCAGTTTCACCTTTTGTAATGGGTTGTCATTGTAATAGATTGCAGTTTGGTGGTGGTGGTGGGAATAACAAGACACCACAGGAGGAATTGGCGAGAGGAACCATGGTTGCATTGCTTCTAGCAGGATCAGGGAATCAGCTTGAAGCTACACAATGAGTGTAGGAAGTAAAAAAGGACATCAACACTTGTATAAAGTGATTAGTGAGAGGGAACTCTCAAAAGCATGCCTACCCTTTTGTTTCTCTTCTCTGTATCTTTCTTTGATCAATGTACTCAAGGCTTTTGCTTCCTTCCTGCCTTCAAATGTCACCTCCCCCTTTTTTCAAACGGTAGTTAGTCCTTTCTCTCCCTTTGTTTGGGAAGGGAGCATCCATCATGCTCCTGCCTCAGGATGGATGCTAACCAAACACCCAGAAATGAGAACCAGCCTTAGGGGCTCTTCTACTGAAATTTAGGTAATCTTATTTGGTCTATTTCCTTTCCTGTCTCAAGATAGATTTGCTGGAGCAATAAATGTAAGTGTCCCTCTTTTAAAAAATCCTTACAAGAGCATCCTGAGTATTTTTTCTTGTTTTCTACCATAAACTCAGATTGCACTGATTACATTGCACTCTGCTTGATATAGATACTAAATTTTCCTATGAGGAAGAACATGAATTAGCACTGAATCTTAAGAAGAAAAGGACTCTCCAACAAGACTGAATATGAAAAACATGTTTGCCTTATTTGATGTTCCCTTTTACCTATCATTCCCAGTAGTTCTCACTCTCCAACATCCAGAGATCAGAGGAGAGCAGGATTTGTAGTATGCACATAGTCCAAACATTCAGAGTTCTGGAACTCTCTGTAGGTTACCAAGTCACAGGGAGAGCCGACATATGTACAATGGAGTCCCTTTACAGATATCCATCTACACTCCCATACATGTGGACAGGGAACAAGAGGGACTGAGATGGGACCAGTGGCCCTACTTTGCCCATTCAAGCAACACTTCGTCCATTCAAGCAATCGCCCCCAAATTATGGAATGGCCTGCTGAACAAGATCTATCAGATGACGAGCTTGAGTAGCTTTAAAAAAGCACTAAAGACAGATCTCTTTCAGCAGGCCTTTCCTGATTAGATCCCGGCCTCAGGAGCTGCGTCTCCTGGCCTCTTTTAGTCTTGCTGGCTGTTAATTTTTCTGTTTGTTTTTATATGTGATTTTAGTTTAGGTGGTTTTTAATTTTATACGAGTTTAATATCTTTTTATGGGGGAGGGTGGAGGTGGGTGGTGCTTAGGGATTTTAGTCAGCATTATTGTATTTTAATGGTTGTAAGCCACCCCATTGAGATAGGACTTTTCGGCAGATAGCTATGATCCCACTCAGCAGAATAAGGTAGCCAGCCTGCCCCCAAATGCAACAGGACTGACATACCATATTTTGAAGTAAGCAGATTAATATATATTTCCATCTAATGATGGGGGCAGTGCCTTAGTGCATCATCTCCTTCAGGCTAGGGATGCTTGATAAATTCTGCCTTTGTAAAAAGCAAAGTGAACTGGCTGACCTGCATCTCCCTGGCAGATACATGGATCAGAATGCTACCATACTTTGGGTTTGCTTTTGAAGTTTGTGATTCAGTTCTCATTCACCCAAAGGATCAAAATATACATTTAAATGTACATTTTATGACAAAATAGATTAGAAAGTGTGTTTTGTAAGAAAATTAAGTTTTAAAATATTTGTATGTGACTTTTCAGGCACATAGGTTTTCTATTTACAAATTGCCTATTCGTGCAGAAACCAGATGATTTATGAATAAACATGAGTGGATCAGGATGTTGTCAGTCTGTGTCAATTTAGCTGATATTCCTTCTTAAGTCATAAGAATTAGATGTGTGTTTTGTGAGAAAATTATGCTTTAAAATATGCATTTAAATATGAGCAATATTGATGCTGACTGGAAATATCCTGATCCATCTGCTCCTCTTCAGGGAATTATTATTTGTGTGGCTTGAGTGCCTGAATAGGGCTTTTATGACCTGGAATTTTTTAATTTTTAAAATATAACTTTAAAGGAAAAAATGTTAAAGTTATAGAATCATAGAGTTGGAAGAGGCTTCATGGGCCATAGATCTGCCAGAATATGCTGGCTTCCCTTCAGCGTATTCTGGCCCCAGATCAGGCCCATTCTCTCTCTCTCTCTCACACACACACACACCATTAACCCACACAAAATGGGATGGAATCCATACCTGCATGCTGGTCCGTATCTGCAGCCACTTTCGCCACCACCTCTGGTGCGTTCCTGAAGCCAGGAAGGAAGCCCTCAGCATGTGATCAAGGCTGGTTACATGCAGGGGGCCTTCATCACACACTGGGGGCCTCCATCCTGGCTTTAGGGAGGCACCAGTGACGGAATTTGCGGGAGGAATTGGGATTTTTTTTAAACTGAAAAATACACCCGACCGCAAAAGGCCATAACAATAATGCAAAATTTCCCCCCTTCTTTTCTTACTAATACAAAAATAAAACTATTTATCCTATCACTAATACATGTTTCCTCTTAATCTAAACACACTATAATCACTCTCTTTTCTTTTCCAATGAACATTATATTTACACCTTTATACTAAAATTAGAAGTTACACATTACAATTATACATATTTGGAAAAGAAAAATTAATAAAAATAATAATACAAAAATACAAAAATAATCTCTCTATATATTGCTCTTAGTTATGTTGCCATTTCCAGTGTGCTGATTGGCTGCTTAGGAAACTGACCAAGCAATCAAAGCTTGCTTGGGCAGCCAATCAGCACACTGGAGGCAGGAACATATGGACTTTTAATTCCTTTTTAAACATGGCCACCGGCAGAGGAGGTGTGAGTAGCATGGGGGTATGTGGCATGGTGTGTGTGCACAGGGGGGTGGTGAGGGGGGGAGGATTGCAAGGGGCACAGGGAGGGCAGCGGGGGTGCAGGGGGAAGTGAGGGGCACGGTGGCACAGTGGCGTGGTGGGGCAGCAGGGGGTGGGGAGGAGCATGGGGAGGGTGGCAAGGGGGTAGTGGGGGGAAGTGGGGAGAAGTGGGGAGTGGGGAAGGCACGGAGGCAGTGGGGGGCGAGGGGTGAGGTGCCACAGGGGGTGGGGAGAGAAGCAGCAGGGTGGTGGGGGCACAGGAAGGGTGGCAGGGGGTGCAGAAGGGCAGCGAGGGGCAGGGGGCAGCACAGTGGCACGGGGGGTGGCACAGGCCACAGGGGCAGCACAGGGGAGCAGCATCTGTATCATCGTGTGTGTGTGTGTGGTAGCACGTGGGGGGAACGGTGTATGCTCCATGGGGTACAGCTAGTGATAAAGTATTTATTTAAAGATATCCCTTAAGTTATTGCTGATGTTGTCTCATTAAACCACAGCCAAATTTTTCAACCAACGATGGTTTGGCAATTTCTCTTTTTCAGTCAAAGCTAAATTTTCAATTACGTTCTTAACATAATAAGCAGTGCCTTTTGCATCCTGTAGAATTTGACTCTTTACCTCCCTTTGTCTTTGGAAAAATAATCCCAACATCACATAGAGGTTTACCAGGCACACCGTGGACCAGGGCACTGTTCAAAAACTCACAGCTGGGGAACCAGACTCCTTCCTCTTCCTCTTTTGGCCCACTTTCTTTCTGGGTCCCCTGACACCCTCTGGAGATACAGTCCCCAAAAGCACTGTCTCCCAAGCCTGTTGTGACAAATCTGGCCAATCCAGGACCTGGGCCACCTCCTCCCATGTTTCCCGGGCGCTCGGGCAGTCCTGAGCAAAATGTCTGATCGTCTGTCTCCCTTTGTGCCCACGCCACTCAAAATCTCAGCCTTTTTACATTTCAGACAGGGACAAGTAAGATATGGTGACTGCAGATATGGGCTGGCATGCAGACATGGACTCCTGTGTCCATGTCCAGGGCCCAATCTAGGTTTTCATGCATGAAGTGGGTTTTCCAAGGTAATTTAATAAAATGGATTAATGGGCTTTACTCCATCTTCTCCCTGTCTTTCCCCCAGTCTGTCCAGGGGTGAAACAGGGCAAAACCCTTGTGTCATATGGACAGCAGGGCTCCAAGGCAAGGGCAAGACAGTGTACATAGCCCATCTAGGCAAGCCCATATAAATAGTGGGGGAAACTGTAATATAGATAGGAAAGTCAGCCAGGGGGAGAAAATGAAAAGGGCTTTGGGGAGCTGTGAATGATTAAATAGTTCAGAGGCTAATGTGTTATCTAAAAGTGTCTTAATAAACATCTACTTGTTTATTCTTTTTTGACAACTGTATCTGGCTGTTCCTATTAAGTTTGATAGAAGATCCAGTTACTCTTATCACGGTGAACTTACAGAACAACACATCCACTGGTCAACGTAGGGATCTCCTTGACGTCCAAGTACTCAATCCAGGGAGGGATTAAGAGGGGAAAGGGGGCAAGAGCCGAAGGAGTGGGCCAGCCTGGAGGGTGGATTCATCACAGGGCTTGCCACAGGGCTTCTCCCTTGTTCAATTAGCTTTTCATTGAAAGAAGCCTAACTCAATATTTACACCTTAGTGTAAATTTAGCAGCTGTTTACAATTCTGCTAGAAATTCAATGTTTAAGTTGACTAGAAGAATACTATTTTTTTTGGGGGGGGGGAATCTGTAGAGAGAATTCCTTCCCCCATGAAAGTGGTCTGTGGTCTTGTGAGAGAAACGGAGGTGGTACAGAAACATTGTACCTTGTGGCATATACACATCCCACAATGATCTCTGTTTAATCCAACATAATCACAGGATAAAAGAAATGCATATTAACATTAGGAACCTAGCCTTCTATCACAGAGATGGGTGAAAAACAATTTGGATTACATTTCAGTGTGAATTTATTACATTTTAACTATTTATAACCTGATTACGAACTGGAATGCAGTTAGACATGGAAATTCATCCTTTCCCCAAAGTTTGCAGTGGAGTTTGTAAAAAGATGTACACAAGCACATTTTTAAAAGTGCTCGGAATAATATGTGCCTTTGAGATGGGGCATAAAATTGCACATCTCTGGAAAATGCACATATAGACATTATTTAGTTGGACAGAATTGCTTGCAAAAATGCATGTATTAAAAAAAAAACCCTATGTGCAATCATGTGCACAGGTAAAAACTGCATACTTTTTGGAAACTGTAATCCAATGTAGAAGAACTGGGATGGAATGAACACAGCAGTGGAAAATCAACTTGAGTGAAACCAAGCCTTATAAATCTGCATATCCCTTCTTCATCAGATTATATTCAGCTCTCTTGAAAACTATTCTCTGTCTCCTTGATGACTAAAGCAAATGAAATTGATGACTGAAACTTGGGCCCCAAATAGAACATAAATTAGAACATAGGCGCTGCCATAAAAAGTGTCAGAACGTCTTCAGGTTGGGACAGGCATATGGTCTGTCCTGGCGTCCTTCAGCGTCTGCACCTTTTCCTTGCCCGGGCCACCACAATTGGCCACCAAAATGAAGTGGCAAGCGTGGTGACTCTATAGTAGTGGAAGTGTCAGAGCATTCTCCCATAACTATAGAGCCCATTTTTTAAAGGCTCCATCGTGCTTTTTACTCATTTTTATTATCGAAAGTGGAGAGAAATGTACAGCCACACTTGCACAAGGAACTATGTACCTATGGAGGGAAATAAAAATAGGGAGCGAGTGTGATCAGTGATTTGAGTGTTGGACTAGGCCTCTGGGAGACCAGGGTTTGAACCCCCACTCAGCCATGGAAACCCACTGGGTGACCTTGAAAAAGTCACACACTCTCAGCCTAAGAGGAAGGCAATGGCAACTTTTTTCTGAATAACTTGCCAAGAAAACCCTAGGATAGGGTCGTCATAAGTCAGAGTCAACTTGAGGGCAGAGGATGATACCAAGAAATATTTACAGTTCCCTGGTGTATGCCTTCTTATCTTGTCTGATCTATTGCTTCCTTGACTATAGAGTGCTATTCTCAAGTCTGATTTCAGCCTCACTTGCGTCGCCTCTCCCCTGCAGTCTTTCTCTTAGGGCTTATCTAGATGGGCTATTTACCCCATCTTGCCCTGTATTGGAGCTTTGCAGTCCATACAATACAGGGCTTTTGCCCCATTTTGCCCCCCCCCATGCAGTCAAGATGACTCCCAAAGGAAGGATTAGGAAAAGATGGGGTAAAGCCCTTTACAATGGAGATTCTCACACGTGTCCCTGGAAACTGTTTCTGTACCGCTACCCCCCCCCAAACCACTCCCGCCTCATTCCCATCCCTGTAACAGAATGATTTTTTCCACACACTTGCCTTATTCCATTATAGGAACTGCTCCCCCTCCCCTCGGCTTCACTGCAGTAAAGGCAGCTATCCTAAAGCTGCTTTTACTGCAGTGAAGCCACATCCCACTCGTTCTCGTGACAGAACGATCGCGTGGGGGATTTTGAAAATAAAAACATAACCAAATGTCAAAGCAGAAAAGCAAGCCCCAAAACACACAGTACAAACCCCAAGTAACCCGGGGAGGGGGGGGGAAGGGTGACACTTACCTGGCTGTCCCTATAGAACCCGGAAGTCTTCGGCACGGACCTCCTGGTGATGTCACGTGCTGCTGGCATCGCGCCAGCACAACAGGGCATATTTTCAAATGCCTGTGATTCTATGTTAACGGAACGGGCTTCTTATTCACGGCTTAAGCCATGAATAGAAGAAAAGGGGGGGGGGAATGGGAGCAGGATGGGAGCTTCCCGGACAGGGACGACGTCATCTGAAAAGGGAGACAGATAGCGATCTTTCCTCATCCCTTTCCTGGGATATTGTACATATCTCATAATCTCCAATGTTTTATTAAAACTCAGGGGGGGGGTTCCCAGGGGGAAAACTCAGGTCAGGCTGCATGGGAGCACAGGAGTCCATACCTGCATGCTGCCCCATGGACTTTATCACGCTATACTCATATAGTGCTATTATTTTACTTTAACTGCTAAGGCTGCCTCTTGTATAATCCTGGGATTTGCAGTTTAGGGAGGGGCATTTAGAATTCTCAGCCAGAGAGCTCTTAGGCCTCACTAAACTCCAAACCCCAGAATTTCACAGGAGGCAGCCAAAGCAGTTAAAGTGGAATAATAGCACCATAACAGTATAGTGTGATAAAGTCCCATACCTGCAGCCGCTACTACTGGTGTCTCTCTGAAGCCAGGAAGGAGGCCCCCAGCATGTGATCAACTCCCTGCGTGTGACCAGCCTTGATCACATCCTTAGGGGCTCCTTCCTGGCTTCAGAGGGAGTGATGTGCAACAGCAGGTAAGGCAGCTGCCAGTATGGCCTGGCATATTGGTGCGGACTCCACCCCATTTCGTGTAGGTAACGGCGGGGGGGGGGGAGTGGGCCTGATCCACAGCCATAATACGCCAGCAGGTTAATATTCAACAATTGTTTCAGTGGGTCCATTTGTGATTACCATATGATTCTGGGTTTTCTCTTAATATAGGAGAATATTTGATATGTCTTTCAAGAAGTCAGGTTCCACACAAAACCAAGAGTGAAAAGGAATTGATGAGTTTTAGCCATGGTTTTCAGGTTATATTCTTCACAGCAGCTGTGATAATGATGCTGCTGCTTACAACAGCACATTCCTTTTGGAAACCTCCAATTCATACACGCAAACTTTGACCGCCTTTTTTTTTTTTGACATAACATAATAGTTATTGTTCTTGAAACTGATACCAACTGTCCTATGTGATGCATACATTTGATATTTTCCTTAACATGTTGTTCATTCTATATTCTAAAAGTTCTTTTTTTTAAAAAGCAGCCAGTTTGGTGGCAATGCAGTGGTGTTGCAAATTAGAAAAGGGATTCAAGCCCCCATGAGCCTGTGGGTCATGTGTTGTTCACCCCTGCCATAATTAATCCCATCCTTAATTCAGAGCGATGGGGGTGTTTTGCCTGTGCTGGCATACATCAAATAATTCATCTCCTCCATATTTTCCAGTTTATGAATTTTAGCATCTTCTTGGTGACTCATCCATGGAACTTTGTGTCAACTGCACAGATTGAGAAGAACTTTGTGGCAGATCAGGTAAACGACATTCTGATGGGCCACTTTAAGCTGGGAACCAGATGTGTGACAATCCTGTGAGTGATTTAAAATAAGCAATACATTATGTTGGGCATGAGAGGTTCCAGGAACATTTTCTATCCAGTGAACTTTTTTTTTTAAGGAAAACATTCATGTGACTCATTTGCTGTGCCTGAAACCAAGGTGGGGATCTATAGCTCTGGATTATTATTTTTGCTTCTATAATTCTAGCCTGCCTGCTTCCTATACTGTATACTTACTCCTTATTAATGAACTTAACAACTGTTTTGTTCCTGCTGCCTCCATCCGTTCCCACACAAAAAGGCACACCCACACCCTTTGTGTTTCTTTCACCCTTATCTGGGGTCTTAACACCTGTACACCTGCTCCCCCCTCCATTATATACCCTTAACAATAAGTCTGGCTGGCTGGCTGCCTGACTCTTTATAGGGCATTTTTAATTTACCAACGTATCACTGAGAAACTGGTGCAAAAGTTGTGAAGTCGAAGGCTTTCACAGCCGGCATCCATAGATTTTCCTTGTTTTTTTTCTGGGCTGTGAGGCTGTGTTCTGGAATAGTTTCTTTCTGACGTTTTGCCTGCATCTGTGGCTGGCATCTTCAGAGAGTGGTTGGGTAGGAGTGTGTCTGGGGTTTATATGCTGTGAACCCCTATTGGGGAGTATATGTAAATTTGTGTGTTTGAATGGTTAGTTTCTGGGTGTAGAAGTGCAAGGAGGATTAGTGTGTGTTTGGCTAATGGTTGGTTGATGGCTCATTATCTGCTGGAACTCCCCCAGTCCCTTGGTGGAATTCCTTTGTAAGTGTTGAGTTTTGATTCTATTGTTTTTCAAAATTGGGTGCCAGATTTTGTTTTCTTTTAGGGTTTCTTCTTTCTTGTCGAAGTTGTCCAGGTGTTTGTGGATTTCAATAGCTTCTCTGTGCCTTCTAACATGATAGTTGTTGGCCTGGTCCAGAATAGGGACAGGGGGAGTTCCAGCAGATAATGGCCCATCAACCAACCATTAGCCAAACAGACACTATTCAGCCTTGCATTTCTATACCCAGAAACTAACTATTCAAATAAACAAATTTACATATACTCCCAAACAGGGATTCACAGCATATAAACTCCACACACACTCCTACCCAACCATTCTCTGAAGATGCCAGCCACAGATGCAGGCAAAACGTCAGAAAGAAACTATTCCAGAACACGGCCTTACAGTCTGGAAAAAAAACCCAAGGAAAATCTTGGAAAATCCTTAGTAATAAACATTGGCTTGACTCTTGCACAGTCCCAGGCTGCTGACACACTGTAAAAAAAAAATACAGTTTGATACTGCTTTAACTACCATGGCTCAATGCTGTGGAATTCTGGGATTTGTAGTTTTGTGACATATTTAGCCTTCTCTGACAGAGAGCTCTGGTGCCACAACAAACTGCAAATCCTAGGATCCCATAGGATGCAGCCATGACAGTTAAAGGGTGTCAAATTTCTGCAGTGTGTCAGCAGCCCTAGTGGACTCTCCCTTGGCTTTTGTGTGTGTCACAAATGGGTATGTTTGAGGATTTAGCTCAGTCTGCATTTTTAAGTAAAACAACCTGGTTTCTGCTTCCCGGTCTAATCAATGGATTGGAAAACAGTTATCCTTAGCTTCTTGCATTTTGCCAGACTTTGGACATTATCAGACACAGCAAAAATCACAGGATTACAATGTCAGGGTAGCATGAATGGGTCTCACTATCGCACATCGTCATCTTCGCGTTCTTACACCGTTCTCCAGCTGCAAAAAAGATGCTATTTACAATTCACAGGACAAGCCATTAATAGATTATCAATAGCACTTTTGCTGCACTATTGATGGTGTGTGAAACCACGTCCCATTGTAACCATGAGATTACATCATGAATGGGCGGTCCTCTTTTCCCCTTCCCTGTTCCCAGAGAGAAAACATCCGGGTAAGAACCCAAAAACGAAGCACAGGATGCTCTTTTTATGAACTGCCCCATTTAGTTTGCATGTTTTTAGTGCTTGTGTGTTCATTTACTTTGTTAATTAAGTGTTGTTGTTTTTTTAGTTTTAAGTGCACTCACGTCTTCTTGCGAGAAATGCCGAAATTTCTCCCATGCCAAATCGTGGAAGTAAACTCCTGTTCTTAAAGCGCTAAAGGTGATCGTGGTATAATTCCGTGGCATTTCTTTCACGTGATTACAGCTACGTGCGATAATAAATGTTATAATGCCACAATGTTCCCGCTATCTTCATTCATGGAATTACAGCGTTTTTAGACGCTAGTCTGATAATGTCCTTTGTGGTACCGTTATTGGCTCAAAGGATGTATGAAAATACATAGATAAGTGCATATTTTAGGACAGAGAACATCCCAAAGTAACATGTTAGTGACATGTATAAGCATCGGTCTAACATATGTCTGTGCATGTATTTTTTTGGGGGGGGGATGTCAATACAGAGGTATTTTCTTCCTCCCTTCACAACAATCAAAGCCCTCCCCCACAAGGACTCACTGTTTTGGTGTGATAGTCTCCTTCATGTCCATTAAGTAGCTGCTGGAGGGATCAAAGAGGTATCTGGCTATGTCCCCAGAGATGCAAAATGATTATATCATCTGCTGAGACCTCTGGAGGATCCTGGAGTAGATGATGTCATTGGTCTGCATCTGGCTATGGCGACATAGATAGATGCTCCTCTGATCCTTCCCTGTTCTCCACCAGTCACTGACTGTGGGTGGGTGGCTGGGAGTGCAGCAGCTAAATGGTGAGTCAGGGAGGGGGGTTGATAGGAGAGATGTAGCATAGGTCTACCAGTGTAACTTTCATACAGCACTCTGTAATACATGATCTTAGCCATAGTGTATTATAGGATAAATTTTCCACGAACTTGCTTATTTTGTGTGAATACTATGTTAAAAATAATGCACATTTTTGTGCATTTTAAAAATATGCAGATTGACAGATAGAATGAGGTTATGGATGACTACACTGCAAACTGACATGGGTCAGATATAGACCGATCTTGCCTGTGCCTGGGCACTGGTACATTGTTGTGGGATACAACTGTATCTTAAGATTTGTAGACCACCACTTTTTCAGATGTGATAACACGTTTGAAAACTCATTTGGTTTGACAGTGGAGGGCCCAGTTTTTATTCCCCCTTGTGAGCAACATCAGGGGGTAGAGGGGGTTGGAGAAGATTGCAGGCTAGCTGCTGAGCTTGGAAAATGGAAATCCCCATATAGGTGTCATCTTCTATGTCTTTTCTTTTTCTATTTTTATGGTGGATGAGTTTGCAGGTAACCTTTGTCTTTTCCCACTAGCTGCCCTCCAGGTGTGTTGGACTCTATCTCCTATTATCCTTAGGGAGCATGGACTATAATTCATTCTGATTCAAAGCAGTGGGCATTGTTGATGAAATGTAATTCTAGGCTCATCTACATGAGCCAGGATACACCGGCTCCCCAACTTGGTCACATGTTGTGGGACTCCTTCCTGTTTTCTAGGAGAACCAAGGAGATGGGGGCAGCAGCAAGGGCCAGCCTGCTGGGACAGGCTCCTACGGTCTTGCAAGGCTGATCCTTTTTTTCCCTGGTGGCAACAGATTGTACCAGGTATTTTTATAAACCATTGTATTGGACCCTACCCCACTCCCCCCCATCTCAGCCCCCTATCTGCCCTAGGAATTGTGAGGACAGCCCGTATGGACTGCAGGGCTCTGAGACAGGGGCAAGATGGGGTATTTTGCCTGTGTAGACAAGCCCTCTGTCTCTCCCCATGCCCAGCTTTCCAAGCTGATGTATGAATTGCCATTGAGACTAGGAAACTGTTGGATGGGGCTATACCATCCCATCTGATAGCAGACATCAAAGGGCTGGCTTTGTGGCAAGGAAAAATACATTAATTTTTTTTTTAACTCACTGGGAAATTCTATCATAAACTGATGTGAGAGCTTTGCGTGAAGAACAGCCAATCAATATCTTAAATAAATACAGCTCAGAGCTGTGATCTGCTCATCTGTATTATAGATCTGCAGTGAATCACAGCATAGCATTCTCTTATGTGAATCCACATAAATATTTACAAGGGTGCACTTCAGGCCATATATTTTCCAGGGGATCACGATGACCTGTTTGCTCCTATCGCTGGGAATAGCAACACAAAAAACCTCTTGTTATGAGGTAAATGTGTCAAAGCAGTCAGCTGAGATGACTGAGAATCAGCTAATTAAGTCCCACAGTGGTTCTGCTAGCTAGGTGAGGTTGAGTCTTCTTCTTCTTCTTCTTTAAATACATAAATCAGCAAGCTTAAAGGAAGAGTGCCTTTAACATCCAAAATAGCCTAAGTAATATTAGAGCACTCCCTCCATTTCAGTGAATCTGGCTTTGGCAACATGGCTGGAAATACCCTGCCCTGGCTCATATAACTGAGCATAACCTCCTATGATCAGAACTCGTTCTGGCTCCGCCTGCTCCTTATCCGTGTTTATTCGAGGGGACATCTGGCCTACCGGGCCTAATCTGGCCCACTGGAGGTCCTCATTGGGTCCACCAGTTTTCTTCTGACCTTATCTCTATTTAGTGATCAGATATATGGGCCCTTTCACACTACACTTTATGATTCCACTTTAACTGTCATGGTTTTATCCTGCAGAATCCTGGTTTAGGGATGCTCTAGAGATTTCTATCTGAGAATCTTAAATTCCCCTCCCTAAACTATAATTCCCAGGATTCCATAGGATGGAATCATAGAAATGGAATCTTAGCACTATAAGGAGTGTGAAAGGGCCCCAGGTATTCTGCTCCCTCTAATGTAGTCAGACTTTAAAAAAGGAGGCTCCATTGTTTGCACTGCAGTCTTTAAGTGGGAGTCACTGTTAAGGAGGGAAGAGCAAAATCTCCACAATGCTCTGAAATATAGCAGCTTACCCACTTAAATTAGATTTTTCACATCCTCCAACGATGTTACTGGAAGCTTTATGAGAGCGTGATTGCATAAGGATGCGTATGTGTGTGTATATGTGAGTGTAAATGAGCATGTATGAGGGAATGTATTCTGGGCAATCATGTCAGGCTGCATACAAGGAGGGGTGTAGTCCCACCTACTTTACGGTGTGGCCCTGCCCACCGCTGGCACGTGACCTCTGATTTGTATATTTGCATATTCTCATGCAATGCCAGAAGAGAATAAAAGCAAAGTGTCCACAGCCGTGTGGCCAAAAATAATGCAAAGTACAGGATACATGATCATAGCATGCATGGCACAAGAAATACTATTGGCTGCTGACAATAAATACTATAATACATATATTCACATGCATGATGGCAAGAAAACAAAAGCAGAGTGGGCACGGCCATGTGGCCAAAAATAATGCAAAAGATCAGAGATGTGGACTGTCCCCTTGCACTGCAGCGAGTTCACTGGGGGAAATGTGTGGCTGGTTATGCCGATCTCATCAGCTGTGTGTGGCGTTAACGGGGCCACTGCAGACCAAGAAAACATGATGCAAAGCTGATTTTTTTCCATCAATATAGACAAGCCCTAATAGACAATAAAATAAATAGTGGTGTAAATATGGTGGTGGTGGGGAATTAACTCCCAAATAAGAATTCTGCCCTCCCAAATAAAATTTAAAGCCACTGTGGTGTAATAGTTTGAATGTTGGACTAGGGAGACCAGGGGGTTGTTTACACAGGCAAATATTCCTCTAAATATACCACTAAAATAGCTCATAGTTCCCATGGATCGCAGCACAGCATCGCCTCATTCAGAAGGGGGGAAGGTAAAACACCCAAATATAGCATGCCAGGGGATGTCGCTACTTTTGCCGGTATATTTGCAATGTAGCGCTTTATTGGCAGTGTAAACTACCATTCCGTTAAGGGCTTCCACGGATCTTTACTGTGATTGGTTGCTATGATGTAAGGGGCGGGCTTAAAAGAGAGGGACTGCGTTCAGTAGCATCAGGAAACTTTGAAAAATCCTCTCTGCTATTTTGAAGAAGGTCTGCCAAGAAAAAGGATTCCCAAGACCTTTCAGTCATAAAGTTCCCATCTGTCAGCTTTGCTTGGGGGAGGGGGAGAGAGAGAGAGAGGTGGGGAGGGGGGACTGAGGGAGGGAGAGTCAAAACTCCTCTGCTATTTTGCAAGTCTGTGAACCCTGACTAAACAAATCGTGCTGGAAAAACTTGTGATAGGTTCACCTTAGGATCCACGGCATGGCAGCAATGCGTTTCAGCAGAGAGATTACTGTCCCTCTGCTTCAGGGAATGAGTTCATTTACAGGCAGATTTAGAGAAGAGACAGAGCTACTTCTTTGATCTTCCCCCCTGCTATTTGGGCAGTCTGTGAGTCTTTAGTTCGGAAATGCAAGGCTTCAAAGGAGGGTCTATGCCCTTCCTCATACAGCCTTTGTCTGCTTGGGAGGCCACCCCCCCCCCCACTTTTTCAAGTCTGAACGAAAAAGCGGCATAATTAGAAAAAAAAACTGACTGGCACAGATGCGGAAAAGAATTAAAGCGCAAGTTGCCGCAATAAATCTGCTGTGTAAACCAATCCCAGGATTCAAATCCTCACTCGGCCATGTAAACCACTGGGTGACCTTGGGCAAGTCATAATCTGTCAACCTTAGAAGAAGCAATGACAAACATCTTGTGAATAATTCTTGACAAGAAAACCCTGGGGTCGTTTACACGGGCAAATATTCCCCTAAATATACTGCTAAGATCGCTCATAGTTCCCACGGATCGCAGCACAGCATCGCCTCATTCAGAAGGGGGGAAGGTAAAACACCCAAATATAGCGTGGCAAGGCATGTCGCTATTTTTGCAGGAATATTTGCAATGTAGTGCTTTATTGGCAGTGTAAACTAGCATTCCGCTAAGGGTTAAAGCCCAGCTGCATTGTGATTGGTTGATGATGCAGGGGTGGGCTTAAAAGAGGGGCAAGGAGGAGGCAAAGACAGTAGCCACTAGAGAAGAAACTTGCAAAAATCCTGTCTGCTATTTTGTGAGCCAGTTTGCAAAAAAAAAAAAAAAGGATTCCCAACAACTTTCATTCAGGGAGCATTCCTTCTCATCTTCTCTGATGTTCTGAAAGTATGTAAAAGCTCGTTCGTCACTTTTATCCTGTGCATGGGGGAGAGAGAGAAACCATTTCACGAAGGGCTGTAGCAAGCTGCTATTTCCCCCCCCCTCTCTCTCTGCTTGGGGGAGGGAGGGAGGGGGAGATAGAAAGAGAGAGAGAGCAGCTGGAAAAACTTGCGATCCACGGCATGGCAGCAAGGTCTTTTAGCAGAGAGATTACTCTCCCTCTGCTTTATGGAGTGAGTTCATTTACAGGCAGATTTACAGAGACACACAGAGACACCCCCCCACACACACTTATTCAAGTCTGAACTTCAAAGCAACATAATTAGGAAAAAAACCTGACTGGCACAGCTGCGGAAAATAATTAAACCACAAGTTGCCGCAATAAATCTGCTGTGTAAACCAGCCCCCTGTTATTGATTTGCCTTAGGGAAAACCATAAAGTGGAAATGTCTTGAAGGCACACAGCAACAAGAAAATGAAATTTTCTTTCAGTTCCTGGATTTCTAGCTTTGCAGAGTGAGACACTGAAAATTGTTCATACTTAGAAATTTTATATTTGCTAAATTGGCCTTCCCTTGCTAACTTTGCCTGGCCCTATTCCTGTGATGACTCATCTGTATTTCTAAATGCTCAACTGAAATTACAAGTTACTGCAATGCTAAAATTTTGGGGACTGAAGGAAAATGTCACTTGAGGATTCAGAATGCTCTCATTTTGCTCATCCCATAGCTACATCCTTATAAATAAATGCAAATTAATATGTAAATAAAGGATGTTGACTAGTTCCTGCTGGGTATTTCTCTGAAGCTTTTGCAGGTAAAATGAAAGATTAATCTTTAACCTGGAAAACATTTGCTATGAGATAATGAGGTTAATGGCCACTCAGCAATTAACACCAGTCTCATATTTGGAAGGCAGAGGAGCTGTGATTTTGTGAATCCCTCAGGCCTGTCATTTGTGAGGGAGAAAATCCTATGAAATTCATGGTGTCACCATAAGTTGATAGGTGGCTTGAAGGCACGTACGCATGCATGCACACACACACACGCACCATCTTGTAAGTGGTCCCCCTTTGCTTCCTCCCCACTCCATTTGTTGACTCAATGAGAAGCTTAGCAACAACCTTGAACAACTAGTTTCATCCCTGCTGAAACTCACATGTGATTTCCTAGTAGGAAAAATGGCCCGTCTATGAATCTGTTATGAGTTCAAACTTCTGTTTACTTAGAGTCAATCTATTTATGAGCACAGCCGTTGGTGGATTCTGTTGCTGAGTGTAATACTCTAGGAAGGTAATTAAGAAATTGAAACCTGCAGTTCTTCCTTTTTGTGGGGAGCCAATGTAAGTCAGGACTAGGGATGGATGAGAAATTTGTTTGATTTGCATTTCACTGAAAAATTGCTGAATTCACACTTCCCACACACAACAGGAACATTTTGCTGTTGAAATATGTATATTTCTGAAGTATGTGATGCAGTTCCTCAACAGAAAATGCTTATAGAAGTAGTAAATCTTTTGAAAAGAGTGCTGACTAAACATGCATATATCTCAATAAATGCACATGAAAAGCGTATACAGCTGTCCCTCCATATCCATGGATTTGGTATCCACAGATTTAACTATTCATGGCTTGAAAATATTCTTTAAAAAATAATAATCCAAAAAGCAAACTTGATTTTGCCATCTTATATAAGGGACACCATTTGCTATGTCATTGCATGTAATGGGACTTGAATATTCATGGATATTGGTATCCACGGGGGGTCCTGGAACCAAACCCCAGCGAATATGAAGGGAAAACTGTATATCAAAAATGCCTATAAAAACTGCTGTAATCACTTGAAAGCCATTGGGGAAAATATGCATGTTTCAAAAATGCACACATTTTAGAAGTGTATAAATATGCATTTTTAAAAGCCACACAAAAAGCTATAGGAATGAACCATGCATATTTTTTAAAAAAAGTAAATTCAGTGCCAAAATGAGATAGAGCAGACTGTAAAGATTGGTGGGGGGGAGATAACCTAAGCAAAATTGAGCTTGGTATATTTGGCAATTTCTACTCATAGCACCTTTTCATTTTATAAAAAGGAAACCATGCTAGGCTGCTTTGAATGGGGACAAGGTGTGGAGAAAGGGGATACAGGCCTTCTACCTTAATTCAAATTCCACCCCTCACAGTTGGTATTACAGTTGGCCCTCCTAATCCATGGCTTCTGTATCCATTCCAGTGTCCATGGCTTGAAAATATTCAATAAAATAAAATCCAAAAAGCAAACCTTGACTTTGACATTTTATAAAAGGGACACCATTTTACTACACCACTGTATCTAATGGGGTTTGAGCATCCACAGATTTTGATATCCACGAAGGTGGGAGGGCCCTGGAACCAAATCCCAGCAGATACCAAGGGCCCACTGTAGTCATATTATCAATATCAAGCTGACTGGTTAGTAGTTGCTCAGGTCCTCTCTTTTTTTGTCTTTTTAGGGGCAACATTTGCCCTTCTCCAGTCTGCTGAGACCTGTTTTCTTTTACAACAACAACAACAACAGATTATTGACAGTGGCTCTGAGATTACAGTCATCCCCCCACATTTCTGGTGGAAGTTGACCATAGAATAACACCGGAGGATTCTGAAACGCCTAGAGAAATGTTATTTCAAGTAAAAAAATAATAATAGCATCCTATATTTGCATTTTTCCCACTTTCGCAGGAATCCTGTGCCCCTAACCCCCACAAAAGTTGAGGGCTGACTGTACATCTTCAGATTTTTTTAGCACACTTGGACACATCTTGTCTGGCCCTGGAGACACAAATTAATTTAGAGTAGTTAGGTATTTATTTACTGCTTCTTTATCTAGCCTGCACCACAGGATGAACACCATCATCCCCACATTGCTGTCAGCAAATCTGTGCAGCAGTTCGCCTACCTGGGAAGCATCATCTCCCCAGATGCCAAGATTGACAAAGAAATCGATCACAGATTAGCAAAGGCATATAGTGCATTTGGAAGACTTCACAAAAGAGTCTGGAGCAATAAACACCTGAGGCAAAGCACAAAAATCAGTGTGTATAGAGCCATCGTACTGTCTATCCTCCTTTATGGATCTGAAACATGGGTCACCTATCGCCACCACTTATGACTTCTCGAACGCTTTCATCAGCACTGTATAAGCACAATCCTAAATATACACTGGATTGACTATGTGACGAATGTTGCTGTCCTTGAGCAAGCAGGGATCACCAGCATTGAGGCCATGATATTGAGAACACAGCTGCGCTGGGCAGGGCACGTTTCTAGGATGGAGGACCATTGTCTCCCCAAAATAGTATTCTACAGTGAACTCGCCACAGGTCAGCATAAGAGGGGCACTCCAAAAAAGCAAGAAAAAGCCAGAGAGAGAGAGAGAGAGAGAGAGAGAGAGAGAGAGAGAGAGAGAGAGAGAGATCTATTCTGGGCTGCAGCCCCCTTACTGTATCATTTGTTTTATTTTCAACAGGCAGAGCACTGTTTTCCTTTTGGGAGAAGACAGAGACAAAGAAAGTGTTGAACAGTTCCACTTTCTCTCTATCCCCTGTTAACATTTCACCATCTTCTCTATGCAGTGCCCTTACCATTTATTTCCTTGTTCTCATTCTTGCTCCAAACATAGTCAACCAATCTGCTCCCTTTTATTATTTTTAACCTGCCTCATGAGCCTTGAGCTCATTCTAACGTTTAGCTTTTCTTCCTACAATTATGGGCTATTTGTTTGTATTCCTCTTAGGTAATTTCCCACTTCCAGTTTTATACATGTTTCTTAAACTTCAGGGCACTCGAATGTTCGTGGTTTCTGTAGACAAATTCATTCAGAAGTTAGAGAGTGTTTGAATAAGCCACGGTCACCTTGTGAGTTTCATGGCTCTATGGGGACTAGAACCTGGATCTCCCAAATCCCAGGACATCACTCTACAGTGCACAAGATTTTAGCTGTATGTTGTAGTGATGGTGTTGAATGCTTAATAAATAAACTTTGATAGATTTTGTAAGATATCATTGAAGCAGCAGAATATGGAGGTAAGATAATTCAAGCGGAATAATTGCAGAGAAGATTTATGAACAACATCTTGTGGGAGTTGCATAAAACCTGAAGTGTTAAACAGCGTGTTCATTTTCAGTACTTAGATAAGTGTTAGAAATGTACAACAGACTCCAAGCAAGTAATGGACAATGTGGATGGCTTTGAGAAATTTGTTGCCTTTGTAATAGTGACAAGGATGACCTAATAGTTTTGGAAGGCAACTAATGGCTCAAACATCAACATACAATGATCCTTAATGACAGACCAGCAGCCCACCTAGCCCAGTGCTGCCTAGTCCAACTGGCAAGCAGCTCTGCAATGTGTCTTGAAGAGAGCTGTTTCCCAACACTGCTTCCTGTGACCAATTGGAGATACTGAGATTAAACCTGAAACCAGCTGCAGTGCATGCAAAGTATATGCTCTGCCATTGAACTACCACCTTCCGCCCAACTGTTTACTTCAGTTTCAAAACATCAGGACATTGGAGATTGCCTTATATTTACACTGAGGATGACCTTTGGTCCATGTAGTTCAGTACTGCCTGTAGGGACAGTTGTTTCTTCTTCAAGGCCAGGAGACTTGCCCACCTCTGTCTGAAATATTGGGGGTTGAACCTGAGATTTTCTGCATGCAGAGCAGGCAGTTCAGATTAAAAAGTTCAAATGTGGGAGAAAGCAAAACTGATGCATCCATCTCTAAGTCCAATTCATGTAGCCAAAGAGTATTAGCAATTGTAGTATTAGTCCGAGATTGACATTGCTTCATCCCTGGAAAGTGGGAGGGCTCCAAAGAACTGTGACAGACAGTTGATTTTCACCACTTCCCCAAAGTCCCAAGCTTGGAATCCAGGTCATTTGACCTAGCCTAAACTTATATAAGTGTTTAACTCCCCCTTCCCTTGAATCTGAGTACCCCAAATTTGACAATACCTGCCAAAGGGAAACTAAATTTTCTGTTGGTTCCTCACTTGGTCAGCATTAAGCCATCCTCTGTGAACCAATCATACATACTAAAAAGGTGATTTTTATGGGAGTTTGAATATGTGACACTGGTGATTAAGAATGCAATGGCAGAAAAGCCATAATGGTTACAGTTCTTCAGAACCTTCTCAGAACTAGAATAACTAAGGATGAATAAATGTAAATCATATTCCACCTATTACTAAAACCGGTTGGTTACAACTTTTGGTTACGAAGGTTGGTATTCTCTTCTCACCTTGCTGCATGGATGACAATTTTTTGTTATGACATAGTTGATTTCAGAGTTCACATAATGGATGTCAAAGAGGCTTACAACCTAGACCCAAGGAAAAGTATATCAGTTTCCTAGAAATGCTGATGGATCCTAAGTGTGGAATTGTGGTGGGATGGTGAATTTTAGCACTGGTTGAGCTGAATGGTACACTTGGCAGAACTAGCCGGGTGTTTGATGAGTAGGAAGTCTCAAGGATTTTGTTTAGTCTGCATTTTTATATGAATTGACCTCTTCAGTTTATTCTGCGCTTTATGCAGATAGACTTGGGTTTTAATGAAGATTAATCCACTTCTTCAAAACACAATTATCCACCAGATTTTACATTTCTCTGAATTTTGTAATCCAATTTTTGGTTCCAAAAACATGCATAAAAACATGTTTTAGATTATGTGCATAAATGAACAGTTTAGGAGAAAAGTACATACTGTAGGAAAATGTGCATACAAAAAATGCATACTTGGGAGAAGAAATGGATTTAAATGCAGTTTTCCATCTGTTTTTTAAATTTCTAGATGGATGTGGAAATAGTATGTAATGGACTGAAGATGTATAAAACTGACACAGAATTTATCCCTCCCTCTTGCTGAAGTTGTGGGATTCTGGCATTTGATTCTGCCTTAGACTTACTATTTGAGCCGGCAGATGTTTACCAATGCTGGTCCCAGTTTTCACATTTGAGAATAAATGGAGGTATCTTCTCTCCTGTGTTCTTTCCTCAAGAGATTTCACAGAACATACTGTACCCTAACTTGGAAAACAGGCAAACAATTTCATTACCATTTCCCCTGAAGAAGTCAGTTAAAGAGGCCAAAATGTTTGAAAAGCATGATCAGACAGCTGGGTATTCAAAGAACATGAAACTGATGCTCAGTTTTGTGTAGGCAAAACATCGTATGTGAAAATTCATTAGGGATACCCTTTGATCTTCTCATTCAGTTGGCATTATGAAACTGCTTTGAGTAGCCTGTGAAAGTTTTGCAGCTGTCAAAGTATTTTGCTTCCACAGAGCGGGAAGATTTATAGTTGTTCATAAAAGAAAATCAGGCTCTTATTAAATTATAATTGGGAAAAAATCTGTTTCTATATTTCTGCTTTGGTAGAAAGCACTTCGCCCCCTCTCTTTTAGGCTTAAACAAATGTACCACTACTACTCATTTTGAATGTATAGATCAGTGGTTCTTAACCTTTTCTTTACAAGGGGCTCCCTTTAAATATCTTTTGTTGCTGCAGACCCCCAAGACTTAACTCAAGATTTAAAACCCCAATAACAACAACAACAACAATCATCCATTAACAATTACACCATCCATTAAGCCTTCCCTTAGAGTCATCATAGAGAGAGGGAAGACCTTTATCCTGCTTCTTCCTGCCAGTTGGCTGCTGGAGTGGATTGAACAGCAACTCACTAGCCCAGCCAGCCAGCCAACCTTTGCCTTGGCTCCTGTCACGAGGCTGCTCCACTGTGGGGAGGAAGTTGGCTGAACAGCCTTTGAGTCTCTGCGGACCTCTTGTGAGGACAGTGCAGCCCCCTGGGGGTCCCTAGACCACAGGTTAAGAATCACTGGTATAGATGATAGCTGAGATCCTGCATTGTCAAACATAACTAGAATAATGGAGCTCTGTTGTCATAGTTACATCTGACTATGCCACCTTACAAAAACATATGTTTTCAGCCTGACAGCACTTCAGCTGAAGGGTTTATGAGGCACTGCAGATTGGGGCACTGTGGAATGATGACATGTACAGCTCTCTCCCAAATGCAAAGTGTGTTGGGAACATGTATCTGGAGAGACCCCTCAGGTCTTGCCACAGCTGCTTGTCTCAAGGCACCCCATGGAGCACATCATTTCCCAGTGCTCCAAGTTGCTGTGGCTCAGAAACCCTTCAGGTGAGGCACTGCCAAAGGGTGAAATGGTAGGTTTTGGAGGGTCATGTCCTGTCACTGATTATCATAAACATGAATCCTCAGCAGTTATGAGATAAGTCCAGCTTATGATCTCATAACTACTGGACAGGATACCAGTTATTTTTAGTTAGCACATCTAATTTCAGAACAGTCCCACATTTTTTTAATTCCTCTTGCAAATCCATCCCTGAGACAGACCATCAGAGCAACCTGTGGGAAGGAGTTATATATGGTTGTGATGTGTTGCATGAGGGAGTACTTTCTATTGCTCATCCTGAACCTGCTGCCAATCAGTTTCACTGGATGATGTCAAATCTCAGAGATTATGGTTAATTTCAGCCTTAACCACCCGCTCATACCTGTTCTAATCCACTGAAGAACACTAAGTGTCAGATCTAACTGGCTGGGTTGACATTGGGTGTTAAACTGAAAGAATACGTCAGTTAGCCTAAAGCCATCTATCTGGTATTACTTGTTCTGGCTAGAAAATATTAGGTAATCCATTCAAGCTTTTTTTTGGAACATTCCTTATGCAACCCAGGGGTTGTGGTCATCAACTGGTCTTGACATGCCCAGGGAAAGATTTGGCTCATGGAAATGGATTTTCTTTGCTGCCCTTTTATGGGCAACTTAAACTTATTTATCCATGCAACTTTGGTGTTCCCTCCCACATGGCCAGTGTGCGTTAGACTGGTTTCACTCCATAGAATCATAAAACTGAAAGAAACCAAAAGAACATCTTGTCCAAACCAGCACTGAGAAGCTGGGCTGTCTTCATGCCCACTTCTGCACAGGTCAACCAAGGCAATATACCTGTTGCCTAATTGTGGCAGTTCCTATCCATGGCAGACACAGTGCTGTAGCTATGTATTCCACACACACACATCCCTGACCACCATTCAGTGCATGAGGAACAGAACATGGGAAAGTTTCTTTTTTGAGCCTACCAGAATCTCCACTCAACATGGCAAAAGGGGGGGAGAATTTCATTTCTCATATATGGATCAAATAGAACTTGAGGTTTAAACAAGGTTATTGCAGGAGAAAGTGACACTGGCAGATTTTTCTTGATTGTTGAGATCATTTTGGAACACTAATTCTTACTTCTTACAAGACACTTTCCAAACAGTTCTTCATTTGTCTACATAACTTGCCTCATATATATATTTTTTTTACTTTTGTTAGATGAAACTGCCTTTAAAAAAACCTCATAGTGTTGTGCAGCGTATAGAACTCTTGGGATGGGCCAATTTCTTCATTGACTGGCTTCCATACTTAAACTCCAGTTACCAGAAACTAGAAGATCTGAATGATGTTTTTATTTGTCTTTGGTTTCTAATGTAGTAAGTGCTAAGAGAAGACAGTAAATTATTTGCATTCATGTTAAATTAAATTAGAAGCAGTTTGGATAGCAGCACATAAGACAAGGCCCCAAAGAGATGTCAGCAAGGAATGGAATTATTTTTCTTAAATAGTTGGACTTCTATGGGATTCTACATAAGTGCTTCTTTTCTTCGAACTGTGAGCTTACACTTGCCTTCTAATTTCAGCAGTATGTGTGGAGACTATCTGTCCATTCACACTCTCCTGTACAATCTTTTTTAGATTCTGGTTGGTTGATCCAGATTCTGGAAGAAATTTAGAGAGGCATCATCATTGTCATCATCATCATCATCATTACCATCCCCACAAAAATCATTATACGGTTTGTTATATAGATAAAGATGCTTGGGACTGAGGGTACTTCCACATCTCCTGGAAACTTGAACTATGTACACATACATCTAAACAGCTTGATCAGTTGAAAGATCTGAAATTAAGGACATGTATACATCTAACTATCAAAATACAGGACATGATGTTGTGGATGTTTTACATCTTGTATGCACCTAGTCAGAAATACATCCAATTGATTTCCATGATGCTTAGAAGGTAAGTGGGTATAGGACTGAAATCTCAGTCTCCTTTCTCACACACCAGTCGTCTCAGACTGGTTTTCTGTTCACAGTAATTATGGTCTTTAGAATGCTTTTTCATTCATGTATTTTAATGGTTACTTAATGCATAGGTGCAAACTTTTTAACAAATATAGTAATTATTCTTATCATTACCGTTATAAAAGGAGACTTGGAGTAGAATTCTAGAGGGCAATGATTTGGTGGGTTTTCTTTCAGCTCAGACAACTGAATCTCTGTTTACCCAACCACAAAGGACTTACTCATAAAGTATGATGTGCTCTGAATGTTAAGAGCTCTTTCATGAATGTGACTTTAGTGAACTCATCTGCTTCATGTTAACAGCTGGATTATAAGGCAAAAGGCCCATATACTGCATGTGGGCCTTTTTCAGAGATGCACATGTTAAACAGATGTGGCTATAAACCATTGGCTAAATTGCTGCTGGGAACTGCAGTTCAATATCTGGAGGGCCACATGATTCCCACCCATGCTGTAAACAGAAAACAAAAGCAGGGCCACAAGAAGTGCCCACAAGATCTGGGCAACGGCCTATCCCTTGGCCAGGCCCCTTATTCCCACAGTGGCCAACCAGAAGCCTCTGCCTCTGGGAAGCTCACAAGCAGTACTTGAGGGTAATAGCTTTCTGCTACTGTTTTTTCCCAGAGAGCAGGCTCTAAAGGCATATGATCTCTAATACTGGAGGCAAGATAGAAACATCATGGCTATTAGACAGTTATAGCCTTATTCTCAATGGCCTGAATCTAAGTGTTACTCTCAACAAGATTAGACTCATTGAATTAATGGGACTCATGTAAGTATTGATCTACAAGGTTCATGTTGATTCAGTGGGTCTGCTCCAATTTGGACTAACAATTGGGTTGGGGGCCATGAATATGTGTAATTTCAATTTCAAAGCCCTCCATATTTTTTCAATTATAACAATACTCTTACCTTTCAAGCTTGAACTGGAGCCTGTCATCCTGTGAAGAGGTAAAAGAAAAGGAAACATAAATTACTTTCCTCAGTGCAAATGTGTTTAATAATAATTCTACCACATTTTTTCCTCTTAGTAGCAGCTCAAGAAAGTTTATTATTTTCAGTTTCTTTCTGTATTCATCCTGATGCTAAGAAATCTTGCATCCACCATCTGTGTTTACATCAAATGTAAGGATGGAAAGTAGTAAAACTTTTTCTCTTATCAGCTACTACATTCCCAAATGTATTTCACCCCTCCTGTCCTTTTCTCATAAGCCAAGGCAATCAATTATCCTGCCTTACTTCTCCCCCTTCTCTCTTTCCTGTCTCTGACACACCATCACAGTTAGCCATTAAGTTAGCATTTTGTTCATTATCAGCAGAAACTCAGGGTGCATCTACACTGTAGAAATAATGCAGTTTGCCACCACTTTTAACTGACATGGCTCAATCTTACAGAATCCTGGGATTTGCAGTTTTTGTGAGGCACCAGCACTCTTTGGCAGAGAAGGCTAGAGACCTTGTAAACTACAAATCCCAGGATTCCATAAGATGGAGCTATAGCACTTAAAGTGGTGTCAAACTGCATTATTTCTACAGCGTAGATACATCCTTAGTTCCTCAAAAAGTTATAATATTGTCTCTCTTTGCTCCTCAAAGTACCTTATGAAGGTACTCTAGTACTAGACTAAGTACCAAGCCAGACTTCTTTGCATGGTACTTCTTTGTTTTTCAAAAACATCCTTACTTACCTAAACATAGAGCATAAGTCTACCAATGTGTGTAGCAGCCTTCCCAACCCAAAACCCTCCAGATGAGTTAGATCACAAATCCCACCATCTTAAGCCAATAGCAAGTATTGGAATTTTTAATTTTATTTATTTTAATTAATTTATTTATTTATACCCCGCTCTTCAGCCACAAGGCTATCAGAGCGGCTTACAAATTGTTTTAAGCAATAGCACTTTACACATCTACACTGCATTAAGCAGCTTCCAATGTGTAGAGAGTGTTAGGTGGGGGAAGGCTGGCATATAGAGATGAGCAAGCATGGTTGCAGCAAGTATCTTCAGATATGCACTTTGCATGTCCATCTTTAGGAGATGGCAGATGGGTATGCATGTATTATGCCTTCTGCCATGTTACATGTTGCATTTCTGTAGGGATAGCATCTATTGTATAGGTTGCATACCATCTACAAGTAGCTCTAAGTGTTACATAGTTTATACTTTTAGGTGTGGTCCTGTACACTTTGTCCTGAGGCTTTCAAACTTGCTTATTCACAAGCTTCAGTTCTGCTGCGCATTTTCTCTGCATAACAGAGTCCTTCCTAAATAAACAGATCATTTCTCCCCTTCTCCCTGCGGTAAACTTTCCATTACCCTTTTCCATCCAGAAGCTGGCGATAAGTAGAAATCTCTGTCTCCAGGCGAGTTTTTATTCCAAGGAGAACCTTGAATTGATTATTTTGACACTTGATGTCATGGCGAAACTCACTAAGCTCTTCTTCGCATTGGGAAATTAAGTTTTGGATGCTTTGAAGCTGGAATGCGTAGTAAGACCTGGTTTCGTCCAAGTTGTTTTCTAGGGAAAATTTCTGAAAGAGTAAAATAGGCTAATAAGTTATCTTTTCAGACCATGCATGGTCAGTATATAGAAACCAAAGGAAACACACTTATTTACCAAGGATTTGTAAGATACAACCTCTGTCTATCAGCAATTGTAGGCATCACATCTCTAACTTATGCCGATAAGATAGCTGAGTAGCTGCTTTTTTCTTGCTCTGTTGTCTTCCTTCTTTCCCCATCTAAATTCAGAATATGTACATAGTTCATGTACAGAAATGAACTATTACTCAACTACTAACCTACTCAAAAGGAAGACCTGTTGCATTCAGTGAGGTTTACTGCCAGGTAAGTAGACAGAAGATTATACTCTGTTGCTCTGAGTAAGGATCTGCTCATTACCACATGTCAGCTACATCTGTGGTGTATATACAGAATCACAGAGTTGGAAGAGGGCCATCTAGTCCAATCCCCAGTTTGGAAAAGTTACCTGTTGGGTGACCAAAACTCCCTCAGCTTGTGCCAATGCTGATTGGGGAATTCTGGGAGTTGTAGTCCAAAAAAGTAAATTTCCATGCTCCGGTGGGGATAGGATTTAATAATTTTTGCCTTCCTTCCTTCTCTTTCAACATGGAACGTGGTGGTGGGATGGAGTTATCACAAAACTCTTGCCTGTAAGGCTAATGCTTTGATGTTTCATTAGATCTCTAAGGAGGGCTTGGTTATTGTGTTAGGGCAAAATGGTTAAACAAGTGAGAAATCAAGGCAGTAGCATCTATGACTATGAGGAGAGTTTCTCATCACTCACCACTGACTCACCACAACCAGCCATTATGCATTTCAGATTAGATAATCAAGTATGGAGTATGGCTTCCAGGCAGGTTGTAACCTCCACCACTCCACTTGAGAAACTCACCACAATCTTTTATAAAATGATCACAAGGGAAATATGAAGCCTACAGGAATAGGAGCATTCTCAGCGAGGTATCTGTCTGTACAGTTATGTTATGAAAAATAACAGAAAGTTGCTGCTGGGCTTTTTTGCTAGTTGCTTTCTCTGTCTCTGAGTTTGAAAAAGTTATTCATTTTAGACTGCAGTTCCCCCAGTCCCCCAGTTTACATGGCCAGGCTGACTGGGGGCTCTAACAGCTCTAATTCAAAGAAGTAATTTTTCCAAGCTCTCAGTTGTCTGTTAGAACAAGGATAACTCTGGTCGGTCTATTGGAATATTGTCATTTGAGGAGCGATTAAAACATTATACCTCTCTCTCTCTCTCTCTGGCTTTTCTTCGCAAACGAAGATTCAGGAAGGACTCATCCCGCGCTTTCTGCAAGCGCGCTGATGACTAAAAAGGCCAATCCGAGATAAACAAGTCCGGTTGCAAAAAGCACAGCAGAAGGTCTCCTTGGGTGATGTTTTTGGGTTGTGATTCTTTCTGCGTTGTCGTTTCTCTTCAAGACTTGTTCGTCGTGAGTTCTCAAATAAGGCTGCAGCATTGTGGATAGTGCGTCTCCATGCCTCCCGATGTGAGGCCAGGGCGGACCACTGTTGGTGATCAATTTGGCCAAGCCTGAGATGTTGTTTCAGGGAGTCTTTGTATCGCTTTTTTGGAGCGCCCCTCTTACGCTGACCCGTGGTGAGTTCACCGTAGAGTAGTATTTTTGGGAGGCGATGGTCCTCCATCCTAGAAACGTGCCCTGCCCAGCGCAGCTGTGTTCTCAATATCATGGCCTCAATGCTGGTGATCCCTGCTTGTTCAAGGACAGCAACATTCGTCACATAGTCAGTCCAGTGTATATTTAGGATTGTGCGTAGACAGCGCTGATGAAAGCGCTCGAGGAGTCGTAGGTGGTGGCGATAGGTGACCCATGTTTCAGATCTAACCTAACATGGTTAGATCTAACCTAACATTCAGATCTAACCTAACATCTAATCTAACTCTAACATGGATTTAATTCCTAATGAATTATCCTGATGACTGCTGTCCATTTGCACCCTTTGTGGTGCTGGCTCTGAGAATGTTACCACTAAATTCATGGAATTTAGGTCTATCAATGGCCACCAGTCAAAACAGCCAAGAATCTACCAGTGTGGAGAGCCAATGTGACTCTAAGTAGCAAATATTATAGGATAAACCAAGGAAGGCCATTAATTTCTTATGAGTAGGGATGTGGAGAATATTTGTGAATTTGCTTATCCTCCATGACAACCTGAGATGCCCCAATGTGCAGCAATTCTCAAATTCCTGTGTTGTATGGGCAAAGATGACCACTTATTCTTTCCTCTGGAATGGAGTAAGTGAAAGTTTACTTCACCACTAGTAGAGAAAAAAGCAGAACATCCTAACTATAAATGGCACAGCCAAACACATTCATTTGGTACCATATAGGCTAGATTTGGGTGACCTATTGGCCAAATTCCATACAACCCTTGGCCTTGTTTGAAAAGCCATCTGCAAATGGCCCAAGGCATTTTGCTTACTGAGGCAACAAACAAGATGATGTCCCTTCTCATTCCCCATACATAACCTGTCAGTTGAATCTTTCCTTCAACAGTGGTGATAATAGACAATCTCTCACCACCTCTGAAGGCTACAGGATACCTTAGTGGACATGGGGCAAGCTGCCCAGCACATAGCTCTTTCTCCAATATCTTCCTACCACTTCCCAGCATTTGCCATCTGAGAAGGACTAGCCTGCTATTCAATCAAGGATGATTTGCCTGATCCCAGCAACTTGATGAGCAAAGAAGAAGAACAGATTGAAGGGGTGACTCCATCTATTCAAAGGGTTGTCATATGTTGAGGTGGACTTGATGACAAATAACAAGAACAGCCAACAGAGTAAGGCTCTCAAGAGATTACTTAAAAAGCATGAGCCAGACAAAAAGGTTTCTACTCCTGATATTGACAATTCTTACGTTCCTTGCGAAAGCTACATTTCTGCTGTCATTTTCCATGTTTACAGCAGAGTCAGCCCTGCTTATATAAACAGAGTTAAAACTAGAACAGGGTATGACTGAACATGGGGAGGGGGCAGGGGTGTCAGAAAAGTGATTTACTGTGTGTCCTCCTATGCCCTCGGTAGTTACCTTGTTGAGGTGTGTCTGCAAATCAATTTCCAGGCTTTGCAGCGTGCGGTTCAACTCACTGATTTCTTTCTGGTTGCTTTGTAGTTCTTCGTGGCTGGGCTTTTCTTCCAAAGGTTCATTTGCAATCTATGGCATAAAAGCAGATGTGATTGTTTTTGTTTATACTTGTTGCTGTCAAACAGGCTCAACGGAGTATGCTTCAAGCACACCCTTTTCACAGGGCCCTATGAGTTCTAACTGAGAAGTCTTCCTTTCTAGACTTATTGCTGCTGGGAGAGAGTGCTAAAGGAAGGCATACAGTGGCTGTGGGGTCTGTTACCTTTACTCTCTTTGTCTGAAACCTTTCCAATTTTACTCAATGGTCAGCATCCTGTTAGTGACATAATGCAAGCATTAAGTCTTCCAAATGCCTGAGTATGTCTAATTTTTTGGTGGGTATATGTGATTGAGGTTGCCATCCCCTTCCACCCTCTGCCACAACCACAAGTCCCCCCTTCCCCAGGACCAGAGAAGCATCTGGCTATGCCCCATAGCCAGGTGCAGATTGATGATATCATCTGGTGAAACCCTGACAAATCTAGGCAGAAGAGGTCATCACTGCATCTTGCTACAAACACATAAAACACTTCTCCAATCCCACCCTCCTCCACTGGCCATAAAATGGCCATTCAAGGGGTTATCACAACAAAAGAAATGAATCCTGCGGGTGGTAAGTGGGGACTTGCAGTGGATGTCTATATGCTGAACTCTTACGCTACACTGGGCAATATAGGCTCTAAGCCAGTATCCACTTGTCTTCATGATACCGTCTTGAGACATTGGGACTATGTTGAGCTATACCAAGGTAGTATCCTTAATTCCTCCAGAATATTTTGACTGGTAAAATGGAAGGAGAATACCATCAAGTTGATTTAGTGGGGGGAAATCCCTTTCTTCCATTGGCCTGGCATCAGCACAGTTAGTTGAAGCCAGAGTGGTATGCAAATCAGCTCTCAGAACCCTCTGTATCATTATCATCATTGTAATGAATTCATTTTAATCCCATCTTTCCCCCAGTACTGGGATGCAAGGCAGCTATTTGTTGGCAGAGAAGGCAGGAACCATTTCACATAATTTCTCCCATTTGAAAACTCAACATTAACAGTGGCAGTAGCAAACCTTCCTTCTTTCTGCCTCAGGGTTTTTGTGTGTGTATGTATGTGGAAAGTTGCTGCTATTGGCAAGCTACCCACCATTTGGCATCCTCTGCAATACCCTGGTTGTAGTGTTATTCTGGGATGTTGTGGGAAATAAAACTGCAGTCACTGATGGTTGGAGTCATCATCCCCAGCCAACATGTGTTCTGACATGTCTGGAAGTCATTAAATTTGGGGAAGGCTACCATAGCCTAGAAGGTTCCATCAACCCAACCACATCATGCTTGTTTTAAGAATAGTCTTTTATTAGCTAAAAATCCATGTGTTTTACCTGTGGATACGCTTAAGAATGTCTTCTAAGGGCTGTATACTAATGGGAGGATTCTGCTGAACAAGGAGGACAACTGGATTTTAAAATTACAATCTTTTGTTCCCTTCAGGTCTTAAGGAAGAGGCTGACTATTTCTCAAACCTATAAAATCTGTAAGTTTTCATACACTCCCTTTCCCTTTAGCTCAGATACATCTGTGTACCCTTGAGTATTATCTATTCTTTCTACCATCTGCCTATAAGATTTTTAAAAAACAAAAACCTTAAACCATTATTCACATTTTTATTCTGCCAATAAATGTTTTTGGAGTTCCTGGGTCAAAAATGTTTGCCATTTTGATTTTTAGTGGGTATGTACAGGCTGTAGGAAAATTGCAAACATAATAATGTTCTTATATAATTTGATATCATGTATGGATGTGTTGTCCTCTTGTGATATTTTGATGTAGACCCCTGAAGAAGATCCACAGGCTGAAATGCACTGGACTTTTTAGCTAATAAAATACCATCCTTTAAGCATCTTGAGGTGTGTCACCTTTTTCTTTTGTTGATTTCACTGGATGCATCTAACTTTATGCTCTTTTTATTTTAAGTATACCTGCTGTTGGTACCAGGCATCAAGGCTTTGGCGGTTCTTTTCAATAATGCCTTCATAATCAGCTCTTATCCCTGCAAGGATCTTGGCCAGGTCTTCTTGTGGAGCTGTATTCACCTTCACATTCACCTTGACATCCTGAGAAGCACCATAGGCTTCCATATCCTAGACATGATGGAGTAAAGAAGGACAATGTCATATGTATCATCACAAAACATGACAAGGAGATTGCATAATTGTTTGCCTTTGTCTGTCACCTGTGCTATTTGGATGCAAGACAAAAATATGGTTTTAAGCATGACTTTCTCTTTGTAAATCTACTCTCTGAACTTGTCTTTTTTTGCCTGCAAGTACACCTTCATTGACATTTTCTAGATAATATTATTTCCTAAGTAAGTAAGCCACAGCATTATGAACATAAGTAGAGCTGTGCTGGGTCAGGCCAAGGGCATTCTGTTCCCCAGTGGCCAACCAGATGCCTGTGGGAAACCATAAGCAGGACATGAGTGCAACAGCATAGTTTTGCTCATGTGCCCCAGCAGCTGCTTTTCAGAGGCACACTGTCTCTGAACCTGGACACTGAATATTGCCTCTGTGGCTAATCAGCATGGCTAAATTTACCCTCTATAAATTTGTTTATTTCATGTTGTTCACATGCATGGAACTATCTACCATGCCTCCAAAATTTGTCACCCACTGGTATAGATGTGGTTTGGGGGGGTTTCACTCCAGAATCCATCACCATGTGCTTCCTTTCAGATTGTAGCTTGTTAAAGAATCCACACTGAACACATTTGGGTGAAGGAGGATGTAGTAAGGAAGACAGGTGCCTGAGATAGTTAGCCAGTTAAGACAGCATATAGTCACTAAGGCCAAAGACCAGAAAAAGGTAACCACTGTGGACCTCACAATCCCCTTTGAAAACAGGAAACCAGCCATGAAGGAGGCTAGATAAATATACCCCTCTGGCTGATGTTTTGAGACAAAGGGGGTACGAGGTCTCTGTCCACATGTTACTTGTTGGGGCCCTGAATGGCTGGGATCTAGTAAATGAGTCCGTGCGAGAGTCTGCGGGGTGGGGAAGCACTATGCTAAACCTATGCACAAGCTAATGGTATCGGATACCATTAGATGGTCCCAAGACATTTATATTGCACATATTTTGGGCCACTGCCAGTACAAGGAGTCAGTTGCTGTTCCTGTAGAGAGGGAACGATAGGTTTGGGAATAGTTTCTTTCTACTAGAAATGATCTTCATTCTTTGTATGGTATGCTTCTGTTGGATATGCTAGTGATCACTTATCTGTGACCTAAAGGTAAAATATATTTTTGGTCTCCTTTAGTATGCTCTTTTTGTTTTAAAATACATGTTATGAATTTAATCTATCCTAGGGATGAGATTTGTTTTATATATATTACTTATACACTATTCTACTATTTCCTTTTGCAATTGCATGCTTTAGATTTGATATGTACTATTTATTGTTCTTATGTTAAATTGTATTCCTAAATATTCTCTAATAAAAGGAAGGAGAGCTTTCCTTTCACCATGGGAATATTGCTACCACCACCACCTGTTCCTTAGTGCCAAGCATGCACAGCACCTTCATACAGTAAAAGAGTGGAGCAGCAGCTTCCCAAAGGGTTCGTAAGGTCCTATTCAATAAGACAAACACTGGAAGAGAGACTGTTACTGTGGAGATGACAGTGGAGAAGCCAAAAAGGTGGAGCTGAGTGGCTCAATGTAATATGTTCCTGTCTCTCTGGCTCACATTCCCAATCATTAAAAAGTAATTAAGGACACCCAAAATCTTAGCCTGGAGAGAGACTTCCAACAACTTTTTCTAGTCCTGGGAGGCCTATGCTGGTTGAACAAGATTCCTCACCCCCATTTATAGGTGACAAAAACAGATTTTGTTTCTTCAGCCTGGATTTGGACTTGGCTTAGTGCTGATGGAAGATTTAATGAGCCAGAGCCTGGTTGAGGGTGAGAATGTTTCCTTAATTAATTCTATGACTCCTCTGCTCCTCTCATCTTGAATTATTCCTTGCTCAAGAATTTTAACCTCTTTCTGATATAATTTGCTTGTCCTCATACAACTGATCAGCATGAATTGTTTGGGGCTGCCTGTTTATTATTGATTCTTTCTTTTAAGTGCTTCCATCTTACTCTTGATCACATTTCTTAGACTAGCTTCAAATGAAAAGTCAAAAGAATTACACAGCCTGGTATGTTGACAGTTTCTTTCTCTAAAAGCTGACTCATCTCTTCCTGTGAGTGTTTATTATGAGAGTTGTTAGACTGGAATCCTATTGGTGACATAGGAGTCATAGTTCAGGACATAACTCAGGATTAGGTATGCATGTGTCTTATTTTTCATGGGGCCTAAGGTGGTCTCTTCATTAGCTCCTTGCATTCTGTCCAAAACTTTTTCCTTGGCACCTACCAAGCCCTGGGAGGCTGTTATGGGTGAGAGAGGGAGGCAACTGAGTAGCAGTTATCATTCCTCTTCTTCTCCCTTTGGAGAACTGCAGCAGGGACACGTACCAGTCCTTGCTGCTCAGTCACCTCCCTTCCTCCCTTTCCATGGCCATTTAATGGTTACAGAAGTGCCCTCCCCCACAATATAGCCACTGCCCGAAGGGGGAGATTGGTGTCGAGCTGTGTGCACTTCACATACATGATTCAGGATCTTGGCCATTAACTAGGAGAAGAAATGCAAGAAGAAGGCTATGGCCTACACAGGTTCCCCACCCCAAATCCAAATTCCTGCATCAAAGTAACTCACTTTTTGCATATGGAGCAAACTAGGCTAATGAAACCATGGTTCTTATAAATCATGTACAGTGGGCTCTTGGTATCTCTGGGTTCGGTATCTGCTGAGTTGAGCATCCGTGGACCGTCACACCATGTACCTAAAATGGCGGCACCCATAACTAAAATGGTGGTGCCCATACCTAAAATGGCACCACTGCATACCTAAAATAATGGTACCCATAACTAAAATGGCAGTGCCCACTGACTAATATTGGGACTCAAGCATCCGTGGCTTTTGCTATCTGTGTGTGTGTGGGGAGGGGGTCCAGAACCGAACTCCCACAGATACAGAGAGCCCACTGTAATTTGGTTTCCAAGAGTGAGATTTTAAAGCAGATATGCAAAGTCCAGAAGAGAGAGGATGGCTTGAAATTATGCAGCTCGACAGACAAAGAAACAATAATCAGAGATGATTGGGATGGTCTGAGAGTCTAGCAGATGCCAGTCACGTAGCCTGTTGCTGAAGTATTTCCAGGGTAAGATAGGCAATGAAGAAGACATGTTAAAACTAGGAGCCAATGTGTAGGTTGCAAGCAAATTATTTTCTGTTGGATGTATGTCAGTTTGTGAAAGAACATCAGGGCTTGGCCAAAGTCATACTGTGAAAAATTGAACTGCTCTAGCTTTAAAAAACCCAGGTCCCTACTGCAATAGAACTTGAATTTTTTTTCTTTTTGCAAGGGGGAGAACTTCCTCTTTTGAACCTTTCATCTCTGTCAATGGTTTTTAAAAACTGTCTATTGCCACGTTTCCATGCAGAGGCCATAAAGGTTCTCTGTAATTATTACCATGGGAGCAGCTGAATGAAAACACCTGATTACTATGTAAACAACCTAATTATTAGGCAAGCTGAACTGGTTTGGTAAAGTTCCCTTCATTGCAATATCACCCTGCGGTTTACATACTGAGAGTGCCTTTGGGAAGCTGAAAAAATGAAGGCAAAAATCTGGCAGGGTTAAGGGAGCCACAGTGCTGAGGTGCACTGCACTGATTGCTTTTGGTTGCACAGGAAAATTGCAACCCATTTTCCAAAGTATTTTCTTAGCACAAAAAAGCACAAGTCATAGGAACCCTCTTTCCTGATGCTTTCATGTTCTACATTTGCATGACTGGTGTTCCTTTGGATGTTGAACTGCAAGATCTAGCACATGAAAACTTTAACACGATGTGCTTAGCGATGAATGAGAATTTCATTCAGAGTTTTGTAAGAAGAATTTCTCCAAATTCAGATATTTCTTTAGTGTGAGAAGAATTTGAGATTTTAAACAAAATTAATACAGGAGAAAGCAAAACTGATGATTCTGGCACCCGGGGCAGGGTTTTGAGTGCTGAGGTCCTAAAAGTCTGGGTTGTGATCCCTAGATATTCCACCATGCTCATAGTGCTATACTAGAACGCTTTCCCACCGAAAGCTTCCCATCTTTAATAGCTTCATGGCAGGCAGGTACAGCATGCTAGACATAGCCAGTGCTTGAAAGTTACACAGTCAAAGTAACATTACTCATAGTTCAATACTTTTGGGTTAATGAAGTCCAATATCATAACTTTTCAAAAGTACAGGTTGTGGGGGACTGGAACCCATGGTTTCAATTATCTGCTGTCTGAAAAATATGGTCTCTATAGACATTTCCTAGGTCCTCCAGCATGACTCTATGGTTAACTTCTGCTTGAAATTACCATAGACTCATACTGGAGATGCCCAGAGAGGTGGCCTTTCTAGGCATTTACTAGGTACTCCAGCAAGACTTTATGGAGTTTGCTATTACCCACAGTTTCAAGTATTTGTGGAAATGTGGGAATGTATCCCCCTTGAATACAGCATGTGACCTGTAATGCAACAACTGGTAACAATGTGATATTTTTAGTGTAACAAGTAATGTTTACTCTTTACTCCTCAAAGGTGACTTTTGGGAGGACATTTAGACATGCCCTTCCCTGCAGTAATAGCTGGTTAGAGAAATAGTTTGGAAAGATGCAGCATTCTCTGCATGGCCTTACTCTCTTCAATGAGTGAGTATGGGGTAGCCGTACCACTGTGTATCTGCAGGAACCCTACTTGTCAGAGGTTCAAAGGGATTGTCTAGAAGTTTAAAAGGGTTTTAAAATGGAATTATTATCTCATAATGAGATATGTGTCAGACAAAATCTGACCCTATCTCCATTATGCTTGGGGAGGGAAAAGAAAATGGATAAATAAATCCCCCCGCCATCATACTAGAACCCAGGATCATCTAATGAAGTGACATGGTGAAATCAGGATTGGCAAAAGGAAGTGCAGTTTTATAGTTAAACTTTGCTATGACAAGATGTACTGATGGCTGTTCACTGACAACTTTAAAGAAAGATTAGAAAAACTCATGCAGAATAAGGCTATCATGGACTATGATGACTTTCTGTTGCCTTAAGTATCAGTGACAGTATGCCTCTGATTGTCATTTGTTGGGGAACAGAAATGGGAAGGTAGAATTGTGCTCATGTCCTGCTTGTGGGTTTGACAAGCATCTAATTCACTGGTATGGGAACAAAATCCAGGGCTAGATAGTTAGATCCAGCAGGACTCTTCTTATGTCTTTAAGGGCAGCCCATACTGACTGATTTGTGATAGAACAGCATCAAAATAGAGCACTGGGTAAAAAAACCTATTGGCATAGTCGCAGAAAACAGCAGGGAATAACATCAAAGGCACGTTGTGCCAAGTAAACAGATGGAAAATTTAATGTGTCACTTTTTATTTACAGGAATTAACTGTTTGTGTGCTCAGCTGTGACTGAAAAGTTTGTTTGATGCTAACAGTTAACTGCTCCATGGAAATTTAATGAAACATTTTCTTTTCTTTGTGAAAGAAAGGAAAGAAACATTTTCTTTCATAGAATTGTAGAGCTGGAAGAGACCACAAGGGCCATCCAGTCCAACCTTCTGCCATGCAGGAAATCATGATCAAAGCATCCCTGACAGATGGCCACCCAGCCTCTGTTTAAAGATCTCCAAGAAAGGAGATCTGCCACGCTAAGAGGGAGTGTGTTCCACTGCTGAACAGCTCTTACTGTCAGAAAATTCCTCCTAATGTTGAGGTGGAATCTCTGTTCCTGGACCTTGCATCCATTGTTCTGTGTTCTAGTCTCTGGAGCAGCAGAAAACAAGCTTGGTCCATCCTCAATGTGACACCCCCTTCAAATATTTAAACAGGGCTATCATATCATCCCTTAACCATCCTTTTTCAAGGCTAAACATACCCAGCTCCCTTTCCTCAAAAGGCATGGTTTCCAGACCTTTCACCATTTTAGTCACTCTCCTCTGGACATGCTCCAATTTGTCAATATTCTTTTTGAATTGTGGTGCCCAGAACTGGACACAGTATTCTAGGTGAGGCCTGACCAAGGCATAATAGAGTGGCACTATGACTTCCCTTGATCTAGAAGACACTATACTTCTACTGATACAGCCCAAAATTGCATTGGCCTTTTTAGCTGCCGTATTAGACTGTTGACTCATGTTCAACTTGTGGTCTACTCCTAGATCCCTTTTGCACGTAGTCTTCTTCAGCCAGGTCTCCCCCATCCTATAGCTATGCTTTTTGTTTTTCTGTCCTAAGTGCAGTACCTCACATTTCTCTGTATTGAATTTCATTTTGTTAGCTTTGGCCCAGCTTTCTAGTCTATTCAGGTCATTTTGAATTTTGATCCTGTCCTCTAGGGTATTAGCTACTCCTCCTAATTTGGTGTCATCTGCAAATTTGATAAGTATGCCCCTAATTCTGTCATCCAAGTCATTGATAAAGATGTTGAATAGCACTGGGCCCAGGACAGAACCCTGTGGCACCCCACTGGTTGCATCTTTCCAAGATGAAGAGGAGCCACTGCTGAGCACCCTTTGGGTTTGGCCGATCAACCAATTACAAATCCATTTAACAGTTAACTTGTCCTTTATTTTGACATATTTTGATGGACTTCAAATTAAGACCCATAACTGCAATGATGCTTTTTAGTCCAGGCATGGGAAACTACACCAGTAAACTAGATTCTGAGACTTCTGGCGTCAGACAACCTGTACTAATATTGTCCTATGTTCTTCACTGGTAATTATAAAGTGGCTTATAATTGTAGCCTTTGGGTAAATTTAGGGGCCAGTGAGCCATTGGTGATTATTTCATATACAAATGAATGCAATGTGGATAGAAAGGAGAAGCCCTTCCCACCAGGGCTGGAATCAGTTTTCTCTGTAGTCAGGGGTGGGGAACTTGTGGCCCTCTGCATGTTGAACTTCAACTCCCATGAACTCTAGCCAACATAGCCAATGGTAACTGATGATGAGAGTTGCAGTCTAGCAACATCTGAAGGGCCACATGTTTCCCATCCCTGGTGCAAATAAGATAATAGTGTGTTGACATAACTCGCATATATGTCCTGGCTCCCAGCATATCCAAAGTAAATCTAACATGACTTATCAGAACCTGTGCTTTCACCTGGACAACACATTTGATGTTAGTTATTTTTTTAAAAAAGCATAAGAGGTATTTAAAGTTCATGAAAGCCAATGTATGCATCTTGTGTAAGCAAACCAGGAAGTTTAAACCATACCTTCTCATGATCTTTCTTCTTGAGTATGTGATCTTCCCGCAAAGATTCAATCTCCATTTCCAGGTCAGTTATTATGATTGTCATGTTATCAAGTTCTTTACGAATATTCTCAACATCATCCTGCACGCTTTGCCGGAGGTTTTTTTCTGACTCATATCTTAGTTTAAAAAAAAGTGATATAGTTGTGGGTACTTGGAGACAGCGCCAACTCCACATGGGTTTGAACTTACAATTTTTCAGACGTCACCAGTCTGCCTCTTAAATTTACTTTTCCATCTTCTACTTTCATGCCATAACAATGATATAGATTGGAAAGACCCACCTGACTCTTCTTCTATCTTAGGGTATTCATAATGTTCAGTATAAATGAATACAGACATGGAACTTTGACTGACCAGGCATTACTCAACTAGTATCTTTCATGTGTCATATTCACACACACCCCCCACACACAAACCCATTTGGCTACATTGGGCAAGATAGTGTTTAGATGTAGAAACAAGTGGCTTCGTAAGTTAAGATATATGATGTGAAATGTTCTGCCACATGTCACATTAACCCTTGACTACCCATTCCTATGAAGTAACCATGAACATTAGTCCAAAATATTTCAGTGTCCTGATATGATACTTTTCCTTTGTGTATGCATGTGCACACACATGCACGCATATGCACACACACACAAACACTGCAGTCATCTTAACACACAATCATTTTGTCCAATCCACTAGACTATACTTCATGTGTCTATAGAAGGTCCCATATTTCATCCTCAGCATCTAAAGATAGGGCTTGGAAACCTGGGCTGTCAAGGGCCACATTGCTTCATGGGGACTTAATGCTAGCAGTAGGCAGAGCTGAAGCCAGCAGTAGATGGGGCTTTTCCTTCTGTTCCTACTACAGTATTGATTCCCCCCACCCTGTTTCACTTTGCCCCTCCTTTCCCTTCCTTTCCCTTCTGTCCCTTTTGTCTCTTCCTCCTCTACTTCCCCATCTAGTGGGCTGGGACTTGAAGTGAATATATGTAAAAGAGGGCTGCATGTGGTTCTAGGGCTGTAGGTCCCACGACCCTAGCGTAGACAACACTGACCTAGATGGACAAATGGTCTGGCTCCATGTAAAATAGTTTACCATGTTTCAATAGTGTAACTAGTAACCTTAATAATTTCTGTTTATGGAAGTTAATTGCTAGGGTTTTCTTCTAAGAACAGATTATGCAGGACAGTGCACCACATTTCCTTAGAAACCTGTAGCTCAGTTTAAATTGTGCATTGCAATGCTCACTGTGTACTATTCCATTTTCCTTCCATCAGCTTTGCAAGACAGCAGTGCTTGCTAAACTAAGCTGAGGAGTGGGGACCCCAGAAACACATTTGGCTTTATAACCTTGAGGTGCCCTTGGATTAGTTGCTGTGGGAATGTCCATACATGTGAACAAACACTTTTCAAGAGCTCCTCTCAGTGAGAATACTTTTGATCATTTTTGTCAGAGTTAAGCTATCAGTCACATTTCTATAACCTTGAAGCTCTTTGCCTTCTGCACACCTGAGACATTCATACTCTTGTGACCTGTCCCACTACATTTTTGAAGGGCTGGCTGTAGACCAGACCAGACAGCTTATTCAAAACACATTTGCCCATTTACTTATAAAACAAGTGTGGGCTTATGGGGGAACAAGTGAAGCATGCACTTCCACCTTTGGTTCCTTTAAGTCAGTGAGGCTGGTGGCTTCCCTATAAGTGGGGCAGTGGTAGTGAATCCACTCTGCATTTAGGTTTGAACTTTAAAGGGCATACCTAAGGTTCTGAGCCTGTTGGCAAAATAGGATCAGCACCTTGGATAGCTCTTGGAAAGTTCAGCACCCAGAACAGATTCACCAATCCACTGACATGGCAGCCACCAGCCACCACTGCACATTTGCATATATTTAGAAAACATGTGTGTCTGGTTTTAATAGGCCCTCTTAACACCACCAGTCTATGCACCAGATGGTGTGTTGGCTTTTCAGTCCTAGGCAAGAAGATCCTCATAACTAGTTCCAGGAGAGAGACAAAAACAAACAGGTTGTGTTGCCCTCATAAATCTTCAGACCTTCTCTTATATCCAGAAGAGGAAAGAGAGTAGTGTGGAATAAACACTTCAGTTTAGGAAGTAAAGGCCATGCTTCCCCAGCCTATAGTCTTATTTCAAAATGGCTTGCTTCTCAGCCAAGTTGCCAACTACCAACCTTCTGTCCTTGGGAATAAACTGGAAGGACAATAGTGGGGAACTGGCAGACCTCCAAATGTTTTTGGTTTATAATACCCAGTGCCCCTTCATTGGCCAGGTGCCTGGGGCTAATGAAAGTTGGAGTTGAACAACATATGGAAAGCCACAACTTCTCCTCTATTTACAGTAATAAATAGTGTGGCTCACATTGTATATGATTATTTTAACCATGCTTAATCTATAACATGCTAGTTGATAGTAGGTTCATTCTATTGTCCCAGGTCATCACTTTGATTATTAAAGACTAAGACCAATTTCAGTGTCTTTGCCCTTTTTTAGCTTTCAAGAACAGCTGAGGAAATCAAGAAAGGACTTACTTGAGTCTGAAGTCCTCAGTTGCCATCTTAGCATTGTCAATCTGTAGAACAATACTTGCATTGGTAACCCGTCCAGTCTCAATCTGTAAATAATAATCATAGAATTAATCTCACTGTGAGAACAGAAAGAAAATCTTTTAATTTGAGTGTTTGGGCAGGTGCTATTGCTGATCTTGGTGGGGCTTTCATTCTGTGAGCAATGGCTCATATCTAATAGCTATTCCCAATTAGACCAGCTCCAGTGAATCATGTAAGTGTTGACTTACCATTCAGCAATAGATTCCAAGGGTTTCTAGTTGGGAAGAGCATTAGGCCACATACATTTTTTTTGAGGGGGGAGTCCTATGGCATCTTACAGATGCACAAATTTGAGGGCAACTCTTTAAACTGGGTACAGCAGCTATGAAAGAACTAGACAAGATCATGAAATGCAAAAATATAACACTGGGCACTAAAGTCATGATTGTTCAAGCCATCATCTTTCCCATCACCATGTTTGGATGTGAGCTGGACAGTGAGGAAAGCTGATAGAAAGATAACCAATTTATTCAAAATATGGTGTTGGAGAAGAATGCTGAGGATACCATGGATGACCAAAAAGACAAACAAATGGGTCTTAGAACAGACCAAGCCAGAGCCCTCACTAGAAGCCAAGATGACTAAATTGAAGATGTCATACTTTGGTCACATCATGAGAATATATGGCTCACTGGAAAAGTTTAATTCTAAGAAAGGTGGAGGGAAAAAAGAAAGAAAGGAAGACTGCACACCAGATAGTAACAGAGAGGCCAATGGGCAAAACCTGAGCAAGGCAGTAGAAGACAGGGGATCTTGGTGATGTCTCATTCATGGGGTTGCTATGAGTTGAAGTCGACTCAAGGGCAGTTAACAATAAGAAAACCATGAATACAGTCACACAGATTTCAAGACGTGGGCCAAGCACTGGCTCATGCTCAGCCTCTAAAATATGGCAGTCATCACATTCCACCATGGCAGAATATCACATTCTGGAAATGGAAAGGTGAAATCTTAAGTCAATTACTGTTTTGTTTCCTTTGCTGTTGATACTGAATGATGAAAATTCTCAGGAACATGACTGCAGAAAGATTCCCTTAGACTAAAAGACATTGAACACTTTCCAGCTTAAACATGGCACTAAACACCCATCTCATTCTGAAATCAAACTTGCACTGGGGGAATTTACTGACTCCTCCAGCTGTGTCCTTCTTCAAACTCTATTCACTTATTCTAGGTAATTAAATTAAGCTCTAGCAGCCCATTCATGACCTATAATCAGTAAGGGAGATTTTTCTCCAGGTTACTCGGGTATAGTACATGTCAACAAAGGAGAGAACCTTCTAAATTGTGGCACCCCAATTGTGGAATACCCTCCCCATGGAGATACAACTGGTGCCAACGCTGCTGTTCTTTTGGTGCTAATTTACCACCAGCACCCCTTTTTTGCTGAGGCATTTTACTTGGCTGATTAAATCTAGTCTATTGTATCTGCTGCTTATCTTTGGAGACTATCAGACGGGCCCTTATAGCCCGTTTCTGTCCTGCTACACCCCCCCCCACCCTACTCCTGTTCCTGCTGTGGAATAAAGTAAAAGTGTTCAGACACCTACCTTGATTCCATGGCAGGAATGGGCTCCCCCTCCCTTCGCTGGTCGGTCATAACTGCAGCTGTCATAAGGCTGCTTTTATGACCTGCCATTGAAATTCCGGCAGTTCTCTCCCGAGAATGGCCGGGTGGCTAATTCAAAATTAACTCCCCCCAGCTGTCAAAAAAGTAAACAAAGCAAAAAAGCACTTTAAAAAAATAAAAGCTACCCAGGGAGGGGAGGTTTTTTTTACTTACCTTTTTTTCCTGATCGCACCCGGAAGTGTCTGCCATGGACCTCCCAGTGACATCATGTTCAGTAGTCATCCTGGAAGCAGAACGGGGCTCCTGTTCACTTGCCCATCATTCCATTATGATGACGGGACAGGCCTCTTATTCACAGATTTTCCATGAATAAAAGGAAATGGGGGAGGAAAAGGAGCAGAACGGGAGCATCCCAGGACAGGGACGACATCATCTAAAAGGTAAGCATTTTAGCGATCTCCTGTCGTCCCTGTCCTGGGATATTTTTAGCATCTGATAATCTCCCCAGTTTCAGTTACATGTTTTGGAGTTCTTGTGATTTTAGTTCTATTTTATTGTTTCAAATATATTTGTCCATTACCCTGATACCTGTTTTGAAAATATTCAAACAACTAGAGAGATGATGTTTTAAAAATATTTAAATAATAAGAGGGATGATAAACAGATAGATGTCTGTATTTGGCTGTATTTTCTTTTGACTAGTTGCAAACTAGTCCTGTGCCTGGTGAAAATCTGGGCTTAAATCAACTAAAAATAAACAAACAAACAAGGTACAGTAATTTTAGTCTGTGATCCTATACATGGGCAACCTGCAGGCAGCCCTCCGTCCAAGTTCAAATTCAACTATTAGCAAGCAGTTCAGATCTCACTGACAATAGTGGTTGCTGGCTTCCAATTTGTGGGGGAAGGGAATCTGCTCTGGTTTTCAGTCTGAACTCTAAAGGAGCTATCCCAGGTACTGAATCTATTTTGGGGACAGGGTCCAGCACCTTGGCCAGGTCCTTTAAAGTTACCTAAACCTTGGAGTAGCTTCATCCATCTACTGACATGAAAGTCACCAGCTGCTACTGCTCACTGGCAGCTACTAGACAGAGAGACAGAAGGGGTGACAGAAAGAGAGAGAAAGAGGAGAGTGAGAGAAAGAGAAAAATGTTGATAAAAGGAATTATGGCCTTATTCAATATCAGCTTAATGAATAGTATGTGGCGTCTGAAAGACTAGCCCTGAGTGAATGCAGCCTTCAACAGGAGGGAAAGGAAGGTCTCCCACCTCTTGCTACACACCCTTACAATGGGACATCCCCATTGCAAACAATTCCTGCTTGCTTTGAAACAAACACACATAGGGTTGCACTCCCCGACATGTGGTTTGAATTACAACATGCTCCTGTTCATGTTCAATAGGAAGTATTTCCCAATTCAATAGGAATTATGGTAAGATTTAAGACACTGAGCAGAAAATGCAATCAAGTCAAAATCAGTAAGTGAATGTTACCTTCCAGGTAATGTTACCTTCCAGGTGTGATTACACCATTAGCAAACACAGTATGACACATTTCCCCCTGGAAGCACTAGTCCTGAATCAATAAAAAGGATTTCTCTTTCATCGATTGGGGAAGAGACTTTTTAGTTTATTGCTGGAAAGATTTTTTTTTTAATAATAACACTTTCACTCTTTCCATCAGTTAAGGGTACAGGGTAACTATAAAAGATGTCCAGGTAAGTTAATAATCTCTTTTCTGGATACCTGCAGTATGTCACTCCTTTTCTCAAATGTGCTTTTGTTCCTGCATAATAGATGTGATCACTCTTCTCAGCAATACATCTCATCTGATTGTTATTTTGGGTCCGCCCTATACAGATCCCCTTGAGCAAGGAAAAGATTTTAACAGTTTCTTTTTGTTGGCATGGTAGTTCTCCCATTCACAGTGATGTAGTGGGGCCAGGATTCACATGATCAGAGCACTGGGACTTTTTGATTAACAAGGACATGTCCTTTTCCATTCCCCTCTGAGCTTAGCTGAGCAAGGAGTACAGGGAGATGGATTTGCTCAGCAACCATACATTTTTATGAGGCATCCTTGTTGCAATGCAAAGTATTTTGGGGATGGTTTGGTCACAATTAAGACCTATCAGCTCCAGTAACAGTTCCCAGTGGAGAAGAAAACTGCTAGAACTGGTTTGCTGATTTGGATCAACATAGAAGTGTGAATTTATGTGGCTCCTTGGAGGTGTGGCTATGAGAGCGGTCATGACGACTGTGTGTACTCAGCATTTACCATGACACTATTTTCCACTCAAGACAAAATAATGGCTTTATTTGATCTCCACTGAACTGCCCCTCTACATGTTAATAAAGTAACCTTCTGGATTAATTTTAAATGGCTGTGTGTGTTTTTCCCTTGAAGGACATGACTTCTGGACTTACCTTTCTTTTCTTGATATAGTTACATCTCTAGATAATTCCAGCATCAACTCCCGTCCACTTAGTACTTATCTTTTCTTATCTAGTGACATGTTTGTCTATTTGGACAGAGAGAAACAGAGCAGAAGCAGCTGGGATGGGTGTGGGACTCAGTAGGCAGATGAGTACGGCATTAATTCCACTAATCCATCATGTTTGCCTACCACTAACTTGTGCTAGATTCACCATCATAAGTGTGAATTAGAAGCCAGTACAGATACACTCATGCACCAACTGAGTATGAAAACTGAGTGTTGAGACATTTTAAACTAGAGGTGGGCAATGTATGGCCCACTAGATAATTTTGGACTGCAGCTCCCAGAATTCTTCATCATTGGCTGTACTGGCTAGGGCTGCTGGGATTTACAATACAACAACATCAAGATGGCAACAAAGTTCTTAATTGTAATTTAGATGGTCAGTAAGAAAGCAGAAAAGATGGTGCCTTAAATGGACAATAAAATATTCCTGTGTTTGGCAGTTGTTAAGGAGGGATAAGCAGCAAATGTTGACAAAGAGCAGCTTTTGTAGAAGGAAGAAGCAGGTTGACAGACTGTGTGTGTGAGACAGATGAAGAAATGGGCAATACTTGAATGAGTGGAGGGGTGAAGAAGAGTGTGTGTGGGGAATCCTTAGTGAAATTCACAAGCTCCCATGTCTTTGAATTTTAGCAAAATAATGTCTTTCAACCTTAAACTAAAACTAAGGGGATCAACACAAAAGGTGATATGGTATAATGCCTCCACCAGCAGCAGTAGTGGGAGAGCTAGCACTGGTGAACCACTTCTGAATGTTTCATACATTGAAAAACCCTGAACCACTTCTGAATGTTTCCTATGTCAAAAACCGTAAGGTTTGCTATAAGTTGAAATGACTTGATGATCCATTATATATACAGACATGGGATGAAAAGACTATTCAACAATATTCCAAAAATGGCGGTGGGGGGCGAACTGTTCTTCAAGTGCTAGGAAATGAGAATCTTTGCATTTTGGGCAAAAATTACACATGCTATTTTTGTGCAGAAAACAGCATTTTCTGGGCAGAAAATAATATTTTTGCACAGAAATATCATTTTCTGGATAGAAAATGTTATCTGTGTGGAAAATGCTGTTTCCTGCCCCCAAAACCAGTGTTCAGTTTTGCTCACAATATGCCCCCATCTACAGGATTTTCTGCATAGAGAATAACATTTCTATACAGAACTATTATTCTATGTGTATAAAATGATTTTTTTTTCCTTGTGCAGGAAATGCTGCTTTCTGCACAAAAATGCCAAGTGTGAATTTTGCACAGAAAAAGTCCTGATCTGAAAGTAGTCTTTGAGAACTATGCAGTTTTGGAAAACTTTCTTACAGCAGGAAGAAGATTGCTAAAATTACTCATTTCTGCCTTGGAGGACAAAAGTAGCAAAGAATTACATACCTACAACTTACACACTGCCACTGATACTGGAGGCTGTGTATCACCGTTTATGGCCCTAATCTCCATGAACTTCTCCCATCCCCATTAAAGCTATTAAAATTAGCATCCATCAGCACTTCATTTGATAGCAGATTCCATGGTTTTAATTAGATGCTTATGTCAAGAAATACTCCCTTGGCTCTGTCATCTTCAGTGGATGACCTGTGCTTCTAGTTATTAGAGAGGAAGAAAACCTGCCTGAATCTAAACTTCCTGTACCTGAAGCATCTTCAGAAGATCCTTTCTAGCCTCCTTGGGAAACTTGAGTAGAAACAGAAAATAGGGAGGATCCATGTTTAGAATGTATTTGTTGATTAATAAGAGGAAACATTCCTGGGCACATAGAATCACCCAGGCAGAACCCAACTGCAGTTTGGCAGCAGGGAGAAGCCAGCCGGTATTGCCCTACCAGATCTCCAGTGACTTGCTGAAGAGCCAGGAGAGTTACACCAGCTCTCTTTTCCCAGCTCCCTGGATATATCTTCTCCCTGCTGCCACCTGTGATGGCATGTCCCAAAGATGTATCCTCCTGCCTCCCCCACCCCACCCCAGTAAATAGCAATCAGAGCATGCCTTGGGGAGGGGAGGGGTGTGGAACTGCATGGGTTGAAGATGGAGATTAGTGGATGGAGTGTTACACTCCATCTACACAATACAGAAATCTTGGCGTACACTTTCACATTCGATGTTTTTAAAAATTCAAGTTCTTTCCAACTGATATGAATAAATTTTCAAATTGTAGCCAATTCTTATAAAAAGCAAATTGAAATGAAATTCTTGTCCATCCCTCTCAGGGGGTCCTTCAATACTACACAAACACAGAACTATGAATTCCACTGTAGCTTCTAAGAAAACAACCTTGGGATGTGTGGTTAAGAGAGGGGCATTTAAAATTTTCAGCCAGAGAGCTCTAGTGCCTCACCAAACTAAAAATCCTAGGATTCCACAGGATGTAGCCATGGCAGTTAAAGTAGAATCCAAGTGCTATAACTGTGTAGTGTGAAAGGGCCTGGGAATCACACTGATGCACCAAAAACCTATCACATCAAAGGAACACTTGTCTAGTCTACCAGTCAGATTCTTCTCCGTTCCTCAACCTATACAACATAGGCTTGAATCCAATTGGTTAGTCCCAGCTAGAGTTAACCCATAGAATCAATCGTTGAACTGTGAGTAAACACATAGGTAAATCCCATTGAATGGACAGGTCTGTTCTAGTGAGCCTATCACTGGAATTCAGGCCTTAGAATGTCATATCTATGCCCAGCAAATAGCTCACATTATTTACGCAAGAGAGCAAAACCACACGTTAACAGCAAATACCATATCACACACAATCTTCAGCCAATTTAAAGTAAAGAACATCCTTTCGGAGACCTAAATTTGTGCAAAGGAGTCACACCAAAATGAAACTGGGTGGTGGTATGATGTGGTGGGATGATGTTGTGAGACAACATCCTGCACAACATCCTGGCTTAATTTATAATCATCCATGATGCTCCTGTGGAGGAAGAAGACCTTCCTGTGAGCAACTGGGAGGTAAATAAATACCTCTGAAAGAGTCTCAGATGAGTCACCAAAAGTGAGATAATGATTGATGGAACTAGATAATGATTGACCAGATTTTTTTTAAAGGTTGGACTGTTTCACATTTTGTCTTTTGTTAATCCACAGCTTTTACTCTTCTTTGAGTAACTAACTAATAAACCAAGGATGACAAATGGTCAAGTTGCAGAATCAATGCCCAACACTACGAAGCATAGCTTCGATGTACTGATTTTGTGGGTTACCTATGGGGTGGGTGGATCAATTTATTTCAAGTCCATCCATTTTACATGTTTTGTTTCATAAATCTGTGCTTTCTTAATTCTGCATTTCCTTTTCAAAATATCTGCACAGAAATTCTGGCATAAAATTTTTACTGTTGTTAATTGCCATCAAATTGGTTTCAACTTATGAGACCTCCAAGACACCATGTTATTAAGTGCCCTGCTCAAGTCTTGCACTCTCAGGGGAGCTCTGGCTTCCTTGACTGAGGACTTTATCAGACGCTGCCCTTAAAATGTTCTTTTGCCAGGAATAATAATAATAAAAAAATTCTATGCTGGCAAAAAATGCTCCCCCCCCACTGCACTTACCTTCTTCTCCCAGCAAAGGAAGCTCCAGCAATAAAGAGGAAGTGAATGGAGCCCCATTCACTTCCTCATTTGAAATCCTGTGAAATTTTGTCACACGGGAAATTCAAAAACAAAAACAAGACATAAAAAGTTACACAAAGCACCCACACACACTTTAAAAGTCCCAAGTAACCTGGGGAGGAACATAAAAAGAGTGAAACTGACCTGGATGTCCCAATCTGAGGTTTTGCATGCTGGCAATGCCAGCACCAAAACGGAATGGGGGACTTATTGACAGCTTAAGCTGTCGATTAAAAGGTATGGGTTTTGGCTGGGACATAACCATGAAAGGCTGATGTCGTCTGAGCTGCATGCCCTTTTGCGGTTATGTGCCATTGTTATGACGCCATATTTTGTCCGTCTGATAAAGTCCTGAGTCATTCAAACTGGCTTGTGGCCTTCTTGTTTTCCTACTGCCTTCAACTTTCCCTAGCATTATCATCCCCCCCCCTCCATGCGTCATGTCACCTCATGTTATACTCAAAGTTTGATAGCCTCAATTTAGTCATTTTGGCTTCTATTGAGACATCCGGCTTGATTTGCTCATGTACCTATGGTATAAATACATATTTAAACATACATTGCATACATATTATCTCTCATACCCATGTCTAAATGCTTTTCTGAATGTACATTAGCCTAATACACATTTGCATATGTCTTTTGGTACAGGGCTTGCAACTGGCCACAAAACGTCCCACTGAAAAAATAATTGCGCAGTTGGAAAAATGGGAGAGAAGCTAGACGCATCAAGCGTTTATTAGACACTTAAATGGCAGTGTTTATTAGGCAATCTTGTGAAAGCAGGAGAAGCCCAGTTTTGGTACCAGTCTTGGCAACACAAATTAGATGAGTCTGCAGGAATTATTCTTGCACTGTTGTCTCACTGAATTTGGATTTAAATAGTGCATGAGCCACTGGATTGTCCCGATAGTTGATGAACTATAGCAGATTAGTAAACTAACCATTGCTGCAAAACAGTTAAGAGCTACTGTCCCTTGTCTAGTAGATATATAATCCTTTAAAAAACTCTTTTTTTTTTTTTTTGTATGTATGCTCTGGAGTAAAAGCTGGAGAACTGCAAGATTCAAAGGATTGCTGTACTCTGATCCACACAGTATTCCAAGAGGTGTGAGCCAGGCCAGTTGTCTTTAAAATTCAAACCAAACAAAATTCCTGAGCAACCCTAAGTACTTTACACAGGATGGATTTATAGATGGAAGAAAGTCTGGGGTGAAATATGGTCATTTTTGACATGTAACATACCCATAGCTTTCTTGACCTCTGTGGATTACTGCAGCAGCAGCAACAACACAGAAGAACAAGGGAATTGCTCAGATGTTGTTGTTATGTACTTTGAAGTTGCTTACAAATTATGGCAACAGTATCATACGGGTTTCTTGGCAAGCTTTATTCAGAGAAGGTTTGTCATTGCCTTCCTCTTAGGCTGAGAAAGTGTGACTTGTCCAAGGTTACCCAATGCATTTATACTGCTGATTCGAACCCTGATCTCCCAGAGTCCCAGTTCAACACTTTTGCACCACAGTGGCTCTATGACATTTCCCAAGGCAAACCTTTACTCTGGGACCAAGCAGATAACTTGTCAATGTGGCAAAACTCCTTTTCCCATCAATTCAACCTAAGAAAAGCCACCCTCAAAATCTGAGGAGAGAGTTTATGGGCAGAGCAAAGAGAAAGGAGACATGAGGTGAGGAAAACAAGGAAAAGAGAGTACTCCTGTCCTCAAAATTCTTCAGCAGCACTCCAAACCCAGCCTGCGGAGAGCCGTTCAGGACCTGAGAAGAACTGTAACCTAAAGAGACTTTCACAATGGCCAAGTGGCTCAGACTTCTTTCTCAGTACTACATACACCTTGAAGAATTTGCGTTTTTTGGCTGCAGTTTTCTGAACCTGCCAGTCAGCAATAGCCAAGCTGCCTGCGGGGTTCTGGGAGTTGTAGTGCAAAAGGTAATAGTTACAAACTCTGGTTCTAAAACAGACTGGTGTTAATCCCACACAGGTCCTCCAGAATAGGGGCTGTTACTATGTGGGAGTAATTACACAACATCTGGGAGTAGCGCCACTGAATGGCACCTTTCTGAGCTCATTGTGAAAATGTCTCAAGATTATGGGTGGTACAAATTTATCTTTATTCAGAACCACAAATGCCCTTCCTAAAATAAAACACACACTGGAAAACAGCCTGGCATCTTCCCTTATATGGCAGTGTGAAGTTAGAAGTCATTAATCGGATTAGTCACAGGGATTATTGCCTAGTTGTTTAGGGTTTTTTTTTTATGAGTCCAAATTAATGTCATACTTGTGCATGGAAACGTGAGTTTGAAAGGGAGCTTTATTAATAGTCAATGTAAAATTCTTAGTGAAAGAGAAATTATGCATTTGCAGAGTTGTTAAAAAAGGCTTTAAAATATATAATCAGAAAGGAATGAGCCATTTTTTTATATGGTTTCTCTTATATATACATAGAGACATCTATTCTGGTAGAAGGGCTGGCCCTACCATTAGATAGAGGGAGGCAGTATATCTGAGGTATCATGAAAGGATAGCAAATCTTTAGCTATTTATTTTATTTTTTGGATTTTTAATGACAGGGATGAGGAGAGGTCTTTGTGAAAGGGTGGTGTTTTTGTTTTTGTTTTGCCTCCTATGCCAAAGTATCATGGCTCCAAGGTACTAGGCAAGCAACTTCATTTCGACGGGTTGTGGTATGTGTGTATTGACTGTTTTGCATCAGGAGAAGTGGTATGTGAATCTGTCTAATCTGCCTAGTCCTTCTGCATTATAGCACTTGTCTACACTGGCTAAATACCCTACCTTGTCCCTGTCTCAGAGCCCTGCAGTCCATATGATGCAGGGCATTTGCCCTGTTCTGTTCCTGAGCAGTCCTCACCACCACCTGGGCAGACATGGGGCTCAGATGGGGACAAGCCGGGTTAGGGTCTGATAAACCGTTTTCACATAATACCCGGTTTAATCCATTACCACTGGCAAAAACCAGATCGGGGCCTGTCTGTCCGCAGGACCCCATCTGGCACGCTAGCCCTCACTGATGCCATCATCTCCCTGGCTCTCCTGGAAGCCAAGCAGGGGTCCCTCAGCATGTGACCAAGGCTGGTCACATGTATAGGGGCTTCAGTCAGATGTTGCAGGTCCCTTCCTGGCTTCTGAGTCAGTAGAGAAAGCGGCTGCAGCTGCTGCAGAGGTGGGCAGTGTTCCTGTTTGGACTCTGGCCCATTCTTTGGAGGTAACAGGTGAATAACATGCCAGCTCTGCAACCAGGATATGTCGGTGGGGAGCCAGCGTATCCTGGCCTGTGTAGATGAGCCCACAGAAAGTAATGGCAGGCTGACCTGTAGAAGACATCTTCTATGGCTTTCTGTAGATCTCTCATTATCAGTTCACCATGAGCTGATTTGTTTCAGTGTAACAGAAATGGAAAAGAATGTAGTGGACAGCCTACAACTCATAAAACCCCTGCTCACCAAAATGTATATTCTACATGTAGATAAATCCAAATTAGGACCACTTCAGATGTTATGCTTCCTAATCTGATATGCATACAGTGAAGGTATGGTCATGGATATGTTTTTAATGCTGGCTGGATCAGGTGGGAATAAGAGATAGGTACTGTAGTCTGAAAATCTTCTGGACCCTTCAGAGCAGTTCACTTAAGTTTTTTTCTCCTTCAGCTGTTTCTACATTACAAAAAAACCCTCCTGTTTATAGATTTTTTTCTCTATACATATTTTGAAAACCTCAAAATGAGAGAGACCAGAAACAGTCCTAAAATGATGAGAGAAGATGGTGATAAACCAACGAGTACCAGGCAGTTACTGTATCCCAGTATTTAATATGGTGTTTAATATGAGAAATACTGTAATATGAGTTCCCTACTATTTAATATGGTGAAGTGATCCTAACTAGCCAACTGGATGATAAACCTATGTCTGGACTCTGCCCACTAAAGACTATAGGTGGGCACTTGTCCTAGACATAGAAAACTAGAATGGCAGGAAGAAGGCTTTAGGTTGGAAACTTTCCTTCAGACATTGTGCAAATAATTGTTCAGAATGGAGGAATGTTCAGTTGTGAGAGCTCACCTACAATATGAATTGGTACAGTCCAGACACAGATTTGGAGTTGTTTACTCTTTCTGAGAACTTGGTTAAAGTTATTGTAAGGGGCTAAATGAACTGAGGGAGGCCATTTAGAAATATGTTGCTGCATCTTCTCCTATTCCTTATCATAAATAAGCCAATCCCTGATGGTCAACCCACCCTTAATTTTGACATTGGCAATAGACCAACATCATGCTCCCCACTTGACACATTAGGCTAGCTTCCACGCCTTCCAGCATCTGCCCCCTGAGGCATCCTCCTTACTCTGCTTAATGGTAGGGTGGGTCCTGAGCTGAGGTCTGTAAAGCAGTGATATATATACCTGTACTTACTTATGAATAATGACAATTAGTGAAACCATTTTCCTCAGCAGAGCTTAGCCATGCTGCTTGCCCATAGAAAGAAACCAGAAACGGTCCCCAACCTCAGCTGCTTGCTGCTCAACATAATTTTTTGTAGAACATCTTGCATCCATTGGATGCCTTGCTTTTTAACTCCCTTGGAAACATATCCATGAACAGATTTTATCAGAATGTGCCATCCATATAGCTTGCTCAGGGTACTCTGAATAGGGAGAGGTGAATCTACCAATTTGGCTTTCTCCCACATGTTTTAAAAATGCAAGTTCTTTATGACAGATTTATGAAGAATTTGCCATTTTTGGTACAAAAAAAAATTCTCTGACAAAATTTTACTAGAAAAATTAAATGCATACACCTGTTCCCAGTGTGGAGAGGACCGTGTTGTACCTGTCTGCCTTGTTCATGTTAAAGATGAAGTACTTTGTCAGAAAAAAAGAGATGACAATATTTCAGGTTCACATTATTTGTCCTTTGCTGGCCATGCACAATGGTTGATTGACAAATAAATCCTCATTGATGGGTATTTTATGCCTCCAAGCCCCTTAATTTCTATCAGAGCCATAGCCGGAATATTGTAAAATCTGTTCAGTAGAGTAGTTGAATATGGGCTAAATTCAATATTAGTCCTAAACAGAGCAGACTTATTGAATCAATGGGAAAGTGGTAATTCATTGCTTATCTAAATTTAATTGATTTAATGGATACCTCCTTCGATTGGATTTGTCCTTCGAGCCTGTGCAATGGATTTTTCTGGTGGAGCGCAGTGTGCACAGAACTGGCCTCACCCTTTAAACCAGAGATTCATCTGCCGTGGCCTTGCAAGCATGGACGTGGCAGTGAGGTCCTCGGGCCGTAGGTTTGATTAGAGTTTCCTTCTCTTAGATGGTTGACCTTACAGGGTTGGACGAGCACCATCTGCCCGGGTTTGGGATTGGAGTTTTCCTTCTCCTAGGACGGTTGCCCAAGGCTAGAGAGCCCATCCTGCCCTTTGACGCTCTTTGTCAGACCCTTCGGTTTTGACCTGTCTGGCATGGGAGACCCTACCAGTGGCTATTATGCCACCGCCAGAATAGCTCAAAACATCATTAGGGTACGCAAGCCTCTCTCCCACGACAAGGGGGCGTCAATGGAGACGCTAGTTGTAAATAGCAATTGGATTTACATCTTTAAACATAATGTATATGTATGGATAAAATAGACACATGAATAAACATATGAACCAAAAGACAGTGCTGGGTAGTGGTAAGAATGTTGAATGGGGATGCAGCAGATTTGGGTTCTAGTCTCCTTTGAGCCATGGAGTTCATTGGATGACCTTCGGTCAGTCACTTTATCCCTCTGCCTGATCTACAGGATTGTTTTAACAAAATGTTAAGGGTTTTTTTAAAAAAAAGGTACAGTATTTTCATTTTTACTGTATTGTTTTTAACTTGTAAATTGTTTAATCCTTTTTTAAATGTTATATTTATAATGTGATTTTAACTCTGTACTGTTTTTAGCTTGTATTGTTTTTATAATGACGTTAGCAGCCTTGAGTCTCATTGGTGGGAGAAAGGCGGGATAGAAGAGAATAAAATAATATTAATAATTGTTGTGAAGTTAAAGTGGAAAGAAGGAAGAGAGCCAGGTAACCACCTTGAGCTCCTTGGGGGGGGGTGGAAGCAAGATAGGAATGTAAATAATCATCTGTCTGTCAAAAAAATAAATGGATAATTGGGTTCCCCTACTTAATTTCAGGGCTGTCCACCTTTCACTGTTTTGCACCCTTTGAATCTAACCTCTGCATCTAAAGTAACCCTCTGAAATAAATGCAACCCTTCCTTGGGGACACACACAAAAGAATGTCCTGCAGAAGTTCAACAAAACTAATCATCTGGAGCTCAGCTAGATGGAAGAATTAATTCCGGAAAATAGTGCATCATCTCACTATCACAGCAGTGTTCATCTGTCCCCATGATCCATTCATAAGATCACTGGCATGGGAAACTGCAGTTCACATGGAGCATGCCCACAAGAAAAGATGGTGGCCACAAGTGAATTACCTGCCTTATTATTCAGCCAACAGCTCCCTCCGTCCCCCACTTTTTTGCTTTGCTAAATGAGAGATGGGGAAGCGCAATCCTCTGCTTAAACATTCAGGACCGGTTTAAGGAATTTTGGGGGCCCCTGCAATGTTTTATTTTGGGGGCCCCATATGTTTGTCTCAGGTCAATATAACCTAACTCAACCTAAACTATTCACAGTACAGGAAATTCAGATTATTACTAACAATGTTTTTACAGGAGGAGAGTTACTATAGGGCCCCACACAATGATGGGGCCCCCTGCGGATGCTGACACTGCTGGTGCCTTAAACTGGCCCTGTAAACATTTTTTTTCTTGCTCTGCCACTCCCAAAAGGCGCTGGATCGTTCCCCTGAAAAAAATGGCAGCTCCAGCCACTTTGTTGCTGGCAAGCCCGCCCCCGCGCACATCCCACCAATCATGTTTGACTTCCTGGATGTGCCCCTATTCGAATTGGTTTTTCAGATGGGAGTTGTGTGTATTTTCGCCTACTTTTTTAAAAAGATCACAAGAAACAGCAAAAACTGCTATCATGAACTACTTGGCGTTTTTCACACACCCCTCCTTCCTAATATAGCAAATCCTGGCAGGAGTTTATCTGGACAGCAGGTATTCTGCCCACATTCTTTGAGGATTTTCCCCCGTCGTCTAAACAACCCCAAAAGAATGTTCTGCAGAAGTGAGACAAAACTAATCACCCGGAATAGTCTTTCAAGTGCACGACAGGGGGCATCCGCACTAGAGAAATAATCCAGGTTGAAACTGGATTATTTGCCAGAGCTCCTTCCTATGGGATCGTGGGCTTTGTAGTTTGGTGAGGTGCCAGCCCTCTTTGGCAGAGAAGGCAAAAGTCCTTGTCAAACTACAAATCCCAGGATGCCATAGGAAGGAGCCATGCCAATAATCTAGTTTCAAAATGGATTATTTGTGTTATGCAGATTCCCCCATAGGAAGGACCCATGCCAATAATCTGGATTCAAACTGGATTAGTTGTGTCGTGCGGATGCCCCATAGGAAGGAGCCATGCCAATAATCCAGGTTCAAACTGGACTATTTTTGTCATGCAGATCCCCCCATAAAAAGGAGCCATGCCAATAATCCAGGTTCAAACTAGATTAGTTGTGTTGTGCGGATTCTCCCATAGGAAGGAGCCATCCCAATAATCCAGGCTCAAACTGGACTATTTGTGTCATGCAGATTCTCCCATAGGAAGGAGCCATGCTGATAATCCAGGTTCAAACTGGGCTATTTGTGTTGTGCGGATCTCCCCATAGGCAGGAGCCATGCCAATAATCCAGGTTCAAACTGGATTAGTTGTGTCATGCAGATTCCCCCATAGGAAGGACCCATGCCAATAATCCGGGTTCAAACTGGATTAGTTGTGTTGTGCTGATTCCCCCAAAGGAAGGAGGCATGCCAGTAATCCAGCTTCAAAATGGATTATTTGTGTCGTGCAGGTTCCCCCATAGGAAGGAGTCATGCCAATAATCCAGGTTCAAACTGGATTATTTGTGCTGTGTGGATTCCTCCATAGGAAGGAGCCTTGCCAGTAATCCAGGTTCAAACTGGATTAGTTGTGTCATGTGGTTGCCCCCAAAGGAAGGAGCTTTGCCAATAATCCAGGTTCAAACTGGATTAGTTGTCCCATGCGGATTCCCCCATAGGAAGGAGCCATGCCAATAATTCAGGTTCAAACTGGATTATTTGTGTTGTGTGGATTCCCCCATAGGAAGGAGCCAATAATCTAGTTTGAAACTGGATTAGTTGTATCGTGTGGATTCTGTCATAGGAAGGAGCCATGCCAGTAATCTGGGTTCAAACTGTATTATTTATGTTGTGCAGATTCCCCCATGGGAAGGAGTCATGCCAATAATCCAGGCTCAAACTGGATTATTTGTCCTGTGTGGACTCCCCCATAGATAGGAACCAATAATCTAGTTTGAAACTGGATTATTTATGTCGTGAGGATTTCCCCATGGGAAGGAGCCATGCCAATAATCCAGGTTCGAACTGGACTATTTGTGTCATGTGGATTCCCCCATGGGAAGGAGCCATGCCAAACTGGATTATTTGTGTTGTGCGGATTCCCCTATAGGAAGGAGCATGCAACACAAATAATCCAGTTTGAACCCGGATTATTGGCAAGGCTCCTTCCTATGGCATCCTGGGGCAGCCAGCTCAGTTGGGCTGCCTGTGTGCTTGATGGAATTCCTCCCTGCAGAGAAGGGCAACCTAGAAAACTGGATCTCCCCCCCCCACACACACACTCTTACCCTCTCGTGCATGTCTACGATGTCCTGCTCGTACCCCGTGAAGTCCTGCTTCATGCCCTGCGCCCTCTTGCCGTGCCACTCGCGGATGCAGCCTTCCAGCTGCGCGTTAGCCTCTTCCAAGGCGCGCACCTTCTCCAGGTAGGCGGCCAAGCGGTCGTTCAAGCCTTGCATGGTCTCCTTCTCGTTCCTCCCTCCGAAGAGGTCGCCCTGGCTGCCGCCTCCGAAGCCTCCCCAGCCGGGGCCAGCATTAGAGGTCATCCAGACGGGTCTCCCAAAAGACATAGGGGGCAAGCGGGCGCTTGCTCCGTGCAAGCTGGAGGCTCGGTAGTAACCTCTAGCAGGTGCAAAACTGCATCTTGCAGCAGGAGAAGCACCTCGGAGAGAGCCCGAAGAAAAGTGGTAGAGACCTTGGCCGGAGCTCATCCCTGTCATCTAGTCCGAACTCCAATATGCACAACTCTTTTTTTTTTCTTTCCCCCCTTCTCTTCCACCCCCTTTGATGGACTGGCTCTGTCTGAGAAACCTCTCCACCTTCCTCCAGTGCTCTTAAGCCTTTCCCAGTGGGAGTTCCCTTGCGCGAAAGCACCGACCCAGGTTGTGTGTCATCATCAAATATGCGTTTCCTTGCTTGGTCAAATGCTGCAAAAGGCTGACTAGCCCGCGAGCATGGTTGTCATTCTTGGGAGCAAACAGCAACAACTGCATACCAAAGGTTCTTTGGCTTCCCCTTCCTTCCCTCCCTTTCTCTTTTCCTTTTTGCATTAGATTTGCAAGGTGTGCCAACCTAAGGGAGGGGCGTGGAGCAGGGCTGAAACAGCTTCATTCTTTGGAATCACATGTCTCGGGTTTTTGTTGTTTGCAGGAGCAAGAAAAACAAACAAACAAAAAAGAAAACAAAACAAAAAAAGCCTACTTGAATTACACACCATCCCAGAGGTCAGAAAATGGGTTCAGCTCCCCCATGGTCTGTCTCCCTTTAAACTGAGAACATTTGTGTGTGGATCACTTCTAAATCTTCACATTTTTAATATCAACCCTTTGGAATGTTTTAACAACTGGGGACTTCCCAAAGCCTGACTCCTACTACTTTACTTCTCTGTTCCATAAACTCCTTTAAGGATGTAAGATGATATCAAGCATTTAAAGAAAGAGGAGAACATGGTGAAAGATTTGGATTGAGAAGATTTAAAAATAAACCATTTAAATCTAAGCTTTATTGAGATTAGGAGGAAGAGTGATAGGTTGTGTGTGAATAGAAAAACAATTACAGTTGTCCCTCTGTATCCACCGATTTGGTATCTCTCTCTCGCTCTCTCTGGCTTTTCTTCGCAAACGAAGATTCAGGAAGGACTCATCCCGCACTTTCTGCAAGTGCACTGATGGTATCCACGGATTTAAGTATTCATAGCTTGAAAATATTCTTTAAAAAATAATAATCCAAAAGGCAAACCTTAATTTTGCCATTTTATATAAGGAACACCATTTTGCTATGCCATTGCATATAATGGGACTTGAGTATTCACGGATTTTGGTATCCACAGGGGGTCCTGGAACCAAACCCCAGCGAATATGAAGGGACAACTGTAATAAGAAATTTAGCAAATTCCAAGTAAACAGGATGGAAGGAGGAAAAACATTCAGTGGGAAATACAGTTGTCCCCATATCCACAGATTTGGTATCCACGGATTTAAGTATTCACGGCTTGAAAATATTCTTTAAAAAATAATAATCCAAAAAGCAAACCTTGATTTTGCCATCTTATATAAAGGATACCATTTTGCTATGCCATTGCATATAATGGGATTTGAGTATTCATGGATTTTGGTATCCACGGCGGGTCCTAGAATCAAACCCCAGCGAATGTGAAAGGACAACTGTCGTAGTGATGAGGTGGTAAAATTGTTCTGGTATTTTTAAAATATGTATAGTCGATAATCTATTTTTCCTGTATGTGTTCTTTTATTAGGAAAGAAAAGCTACATTTGGTGAGGAGGAAATTATTTATTTGTATAGTATGTATGTATACTACACTGAAGCACTGTAATGTAATAAAAATCATAATAATAAAAAAAGAAAGATGAGAAAAAGAAAAGTTTTGAAGACCAGTTTGAGAGCTCTGTGGATAGCCACTGCTGGCTGTATCATTGTTCTCCTGTCCATGCAGGGCTGACTCCAAGAGCTTGTCTACAGACTCCTCATAGAATTCAAGGAGAACATGTTTTGTCTAAATGGGATCCCACATCATTTTGCCGTATTTGGAAGGAGGGGGGGGCAAATAAACCCTCCAAATACTCCACTGGAAAAGCCTTCACTGCTTTTCCTCATGCACATTTCTGCTCATTGGGACAACCGATTCGCTTTGCTGTGCCTTCCTGACAAAAGCGGAAGTGAAAAGCTGATCAGTCAGATGTGTGCAGGGACAGAGCTTGCTGGCAAGGCAGCGCCTAGAACTGCCATGTTGGATTTCCGCTGTAACAAAAGTGAAGAAACAGCCTTTTCTTCTTCTTTTTTCTGTTTATTTAAGTGGAAGATCGCACTCCTGCACCTTGGATTTACTTTTTAAAAAATACTGTTCAGCAGCACCAACTGGTAGCAATAGAAACAAGTAATTCACTTGTGCCCGCCATCTTTATTCACAGGCATGTCAGTATGAACGACAAATGCATATGGCTTTGCATGTCTTCAATCTTGAAAAAAAAATGGAGAAAAATGAAAGCTGCTGCAAATTGGCATCACTGCACACCAATCCATATTTTATTGCCTCATATAGACAAGCCCCAAGGCTGCTGACACACTGCAGAAATAATGCAGTTGGATACAGCTTTAACTATCATGGCTTGATCCTATGGAATCCTGAGATTTGTAGTTTGTTGTGGCACCAGAGCTCTCCTAAACATCCCACAAAACTACAAATCCCAGAATTCCATAGCATTGAGCCATGGCAGTTAAAGTGGCTTGAGGGGGCAATGAGCTAACACACATTGGAAACTGCTTATTGCAATGCAGATGTGAAACTTGCTATTGCTTAAAAACAATTTGTAGGCTGCTCTGATAGCCTTTGTGGCTGAAGAGCGGGGTATAAATAAATAAATAAATAAATAAATAAAATAAAATAAAAAAACTGCTTTATTTCTGCAGTGTGTCAACAGCCTATGGGCTTATCTACACCACCCAAGATACAGTGGCTCCCTGGCGCCATACCCTGGCTGTGGAGCTGGCCTGTCCCTCCCCTGTTACTGTCAAAAAATGGGCAAGAGTCCACACAGGACTGCTCAGGGGCAAAATGGGGCAAATGCCCTGCATCATATGGACTGCAGGAGTCTGGAATGGGGGCAAGCTGAGGTATTTAGCCCATACAGATAAGGCCTACATCTGAGGAAGGCCACAAGAAAAATTATCTTTGGATAGACCCCCTCCTAGGTTGTTGAGCTGGGTAGTTGGGGGACTTATAGGTCATGCTGGCTGGGGGTGGTGTATTATGGGAGCTTTATTTCGAAAAGGTAAATTTTCCATGCTCTGGCACCAGCTTGCATGTCTGCCCTTTAAATTTTCCACAATGCCCCAGAGGGATGCTATGTTATGAAATTCCACTGGCAGTTAGATCTAGCTGGCAGTAGATCTAGCTGGCAGTTCTTACACAAAGAAAAATAACATTGAAGAGGACTAAGGCTGGGCTCTGCTAGGGCCCTTGGCAACTGTCTAAATATGCCAGATACTAACAGCAGCACTGTGTGCATATTTTAAAACATTTTACTACTGATTCAGTGTGGTCAATGGTATCAATAACAGTCATGTCTGTGTATCATAGAATCATAGGTTGGAAGGGACCACAAGGGCCATCTAGTCCAACCCCTGCTATGCAGGACACAGCTTCAAAGTACTCTCAAGAGACAGTCATCCAACCCCTGTTTAAAGACCTCCAAAGATGGAGCATCCACCACCCTGTGAGGCAATCTGTTCCACTGTGGACCAACTCTTACTGTCAACAAGTTCTTCTTAATGTTCAGGTGGCATCGCCTTTCTTGCAATCTGAATCCATTGGTCTGTGTCCTAATCTCTGGAGCAGCTGAAAATAAGCTTGCCCAACCTGGCATCCCTTCAAATATTTAAAAATGGCTATTCTATCACCTCTCAGTCTTCTTTTGTTCAAGTTTAACACTCCCAGTTCTCTAAGCTGTTCCATGAACATCAACAACAGTCATATCCGTATATGGTCAATGCTTTTATCACTATCTTGTGCTGTGTTTTAGTGTAGATTTCTCCACCTACAGTCCTCCACATGTGATGAATGACAGTGTCCAGCATTCCTAGCCAGAATGGTCATGCTGCCAATGGATGGTGGGAGATGTAGTTCAACACATTTCATGAGTACCAGGTTGGCTAAGACTGCTCTGCCATAAATTGAATACAGAACCCAGGAACAGTGCTATGCAGATGAAAGGGAAATGAGGCCAAGTAGGCTGAAGTTAACTTGAGTCTCAGGACCAAAGTAGACATGATAACAAAGCACATTTCCTGGTATCACATCAATTTTAAAAAAATATATGCCAGATATCGGGTAGGCATATGAGGCCAGAAAGTGGGGTGAATGAGCCCCTCCTCTTCCCATGTTACCTTATTTCTTTTGTTGTTTTAATTGCTTTTTAAAAGCAACCTTTTCCCAAACGGTTTGTTGGTGCTAAATCCAACCTTCTGCCATCTCACAGGGTTGGTTTTTTTTTTTTTTTTTTTGGCTTTAAAACAAAATATTGAACTAATATAGTAGAATTTCAGAACAGAAATGTGCCTTTCTAAGGAATTTTTAGGATTTTTTTTTTTAACAAAGTGTAACTATCAAGTTCTCACAAAAAAATTCTGCAGTGTATGTTGAGCATCACTTTGCCAAATATTTCCACACATAAAGAAAAAACAAATTCCTTCCAAATAGTCTTGTGGTGCCTTAAAGACTAAAGCATTTATTATGGCATAAGATTTTGTACACTATAGCCCACTGAATCACGTTGTGGTTATGGTTTGGAGGTGTCATTATTATTATTTTTCCAGACTAAAGTATGCTTTGTACATAGCTATTTAATGCTGTTGCTGCTACTATATTAATTTTTTTTATTGTGGCTGCTCTGCCCACTGTATCATTATTGCTGCTTTTGCTCTTATAAACAGTGTCATCACTGCTGCTGCTACTACTACATTTGTGTTGCTGTTGCTGTCTTAATTTAGTCATTGTACATAGTTATGCAGGCAGTTGTCTTTCTTAGAGGTTTTCCTGACTCTACAATGGTTGAGCAATCAGAAAAAACAAGGGACTATGATTCTATTTTAACTGTCATGGCAACATCCTATGGAACCCTGGGGTTTGTAGTTAGGTGGAGTACTATAGCTTTCTGACTGAGAATTCTGAAAAGCATTCCCTTAAACTTCAAAGCTCAGGATTCCATAGGTTGCTTTCATGGAAACTACAGTGAAATTATAACACTACTAGCTGTACCCAGCGTAACATATACTGTTAAAAAACTCTCCCCCAAACACCCAGTAGACCTCACAACAACCCTGTAAGGTTGGCTGGTGGGTTTTAAAATTCCTCTCCCCCCATCTCAGTGTTCCACACTATTCCCAGAATTGCTGAGGGTGACTCGCTCTGTTGCCCTGTTGCTGCCATTGCCAGTTGACTGCCTGGGTCTCATCGCAAGCGGCTCACTGCTGCTGCTGCTGCCACCAATTGACTGCCTGGGCCCCATCACAGGTGGCCTGCTGCCACTGCCAGTTGACTGACTGGGTCCCAATCTGGGCCACAGATTGAGTGGATTGTGAGGTGGAGAGGGAATTTATATGTGGGTGGTGATTGGCTGGGTGTGTTTCCTGAGCAGCCAATCAGCAAACTGGGAAAGGCAACATACCCAAGAGAAATATATGTATGTAATTGCTTAATGCGACTGGGCCCCGGAGTCTATTCTGAGGAGGGGGAAAAATTCTTATTGATTTCTTACTTTTACTGTAGCTACAGACATGAAACTGGCCCAGGCCTCCTTCTCATGCTCTTGATGCATGCCAGAATGTACAGGGGAGTTGATTGGTGGCAACTACTAATGACTAGTACAGTTGGACCTCCGTATCCACAGGGGGTTGGTTCCCAGACTTACCGTGGATAACAGAAACTGCAGATAACAGCAAACCCTATTAAGATAAAGAACTTTTGGTAAAATTATACCATAGAGTTGTGTTGGAGAACCTAGCAGATGCCTAGAGAGAATACCTCTCTAGGCATTTTTCAGCATGACTATGGTATGTGTCCCCTATTTGTGTTCCACGGATAACTGAAACCACGGATATTGTTTCTGTGGATATGGGGGTCCGACTGTAATTCTAAAGGCACCAAATCCTGCCTGATCTTGGAAGCTAAGCAGGGTCAGCCCTGGTTAGTACTTGGATGGGGGACTGCCAATGAATACCAGTTGCTGGACGCTGTATTTCAGAGGAAGGAACTGGCAAAATTTCCTCTGAGTATTCCTTGCCTAAGAAACCCCAATGAAATTCATGGGGTCACCATCAGTCAGCAGACGACTTGAAGACACATACACACACAGTGTAAGTCATCAGCATTTTCTAAAACCCCTCTAGTTATATTTCCTCACAACTCCTCTCCTCTCCTTTATAATGGAACTCTCAATGCTAGGAAATCTTAGACACCAACATTTTCAGTGTCAACTGTTGCCAAATTTTGTAATTGTTGATTGTGGGTGATTGAAGGTAACAAAAAACTTGGCACAACCCAGATTCTTTTACATGTAATTGCTGATTTGTTTTTCTTCCCCAAGGCTTCCCTATTATGAGCTGTAATAGGGGAAAAATTAATTTGCATTGAAAGCTGGGGTGAGGTGGTATCACCATAGCATTAAAAATCAAGAAAAAAAGAGGATATGAAGAAGCCTCAGAATAATGTCTAAAACTATTGTTCAGAGGAGTTTCTCCATCTTTGGTGAGATCATTTTATTAGACAGTTTCCTTATACCAGTGCTTGGTGGCTTCTCAGGGATTATGCAGCATTACCTGGAATGTTATTTTTAAAAAGTAAATACATTCGGAGACTTTTACATAGCTCTGGAAAAGCTGTGAGCTGTGATTAAATTGGACTAAAAATAGAGGAACTGTTGAGTCACATAGAATGTAACAAGTCAGTGTGTTAAGGCAGAGCCTACATTATGATTGTTGTTGTATGTCTGCAAGTTGTTCGCGACTTACGGTGATCCAAAGTGACCCTACCATGAGATTGTCTTGGCAAGATCTATTCAGAGGGGGTTTGCCTTTGCCCCCCTCTGAGGCTGAGAATGTGACTTGCCCAAGGTCATCCAGTGGGTTTCCATGCCTGAACAGGGATTCAAAACCTGGTCTCCATAGTTGTAGTCCAGTGCTCAAATCACTACACTATGCTGGCTCTCATATTCGTTGTTGTATGACTTCAAGTAATTTCTGACTTATGAGAACTCTAAGGTGACCCTATCACAGGGTTTTCTTGACAAGGTTTGTTCAGAGGATATTTGTCATTGCTTTCCTCTGAGGCTGAGAGAGTGTTACTTGTCCAAGGTCACCCAGTGGGTTTTCATGTCTAAGCAGGGATTCAAACCCTGGTCTCTATAGTTGTAGTCCAATGCTCAAGCCACTACCTGGAGAGAAATAAAAAATAAAATGAGCTTTCCCACCAGCCCTTTATAGTTTTCTGAGGACGTTTCATATACTCTAACTGTTCTGGCTTGTCAGGGACAGTCAGAATTAATCTCCTGTCATTCTACTTTTTCAGTTGCTTTTAAAATGTCCTAGGAGATTATCAGATGGGAACAAAAAAAAGTGTTCCTGTCCTGCAATCTCCTCTTCCGTCCCTCTCCACCCTTGTCCCAGCATGAGAACAGAAAGTTTCAGACCTACCTAATTCCTACTTCCTGAAATGAAATCCCACTGGTTCTCATGAGAAGACGAGAGCATGGGAAATTCAAATATAAAAACCCTAGTAAAAAAGAAAAAGTGACAGCAAGCACAAAAACACACTTAAAACTTTACAAGTAACCCAGGGACGGTACAAAAAGTGTGTCACTTACCTGGATGTCCCAGTCTTAACAGGAAGTGTTCTGGCACAGACTTTCCATTGATGCTGGGATCGCGCCAGCAAAACGGGCACCTTTTCACTTGTAGGACATTCCATGACAGAAACAGAATAGGGGATCTATTGACGGCTTAGCCTGTCAATAAAAAGCAGCGCTGGCGTAACAAGAGCCGAAGAGGAGTATTATGAGAGGGGAACGACATCATGTGAAAGGGAAGCCCTTTAATAATCTCCTGGCATTCGTGTAACACCATGTTAAGGGTGTCTGATAATCTCCCTAGTCTCTCTCTTTCTCTCCTCCCACTCCCCCTTTGTCTTCAGCTTACCTCAGTTGTGGCAAGCTGAGTTCAAAGAGCAAAAATAGTAACTCGGCAGAGGAGAGGAGAAGGAAGAATCTTACTCTTCCCTGTAGATACAGACAAAGGTAAACTGTTGCAGTTTGTGCGTTCTTCTTCAGTAGTAACTCTGGCCATCTTGACCACACTATGATGTTGTTTGGCTGGCCACACATGTCCCAGCTTTCAGCTGTGAAATCTTGGAGTGTATGAAGTTGATGAGAGCAAACAAGTTGAAGCTTAATCTAGACCAGTGGCTCTTAACCTTTGCTTTACCAGGGACCCACTTTAAATATCTTTTGTTACTGCGGACACCCAAGACTTAACTCAAGATTTAAAACAACAACAATACAATTACACCATCCATTAAACTTTCCCTCAGAGGCACTGAAGGGGGAGGGAAGATTTTTCTTCTGCTTCTTGCTGCAAGTTTGTGGCTGGAGTGGATTGAATGGCAATATGCAGTCCAAGCCAGCCAGCCTTTGCCTTGGCTCCTATCAAGTGGCCACTCCACTGTGGGGAGAAGGTAGGCTGAGCAGCCTTCAAGCCTTTGCAGACCCCCTGTGAGGACACTGCTGACCCCTGGGGCTCCCCAGACCATAGGTTAAGAATCACTGCTCTAGACAAGACAGAGGTGTTCCTGGTCAATTGAAAGGCAGATCTGGGAACAGGGATTCAAACTGTGTTGGATGGAGTTATACTCCCCCTGAAAACACAGGTCTGCAGCTTGGATGTACTCCTAAATTCATCCCTGACCCTGGATGTTTAGGTTTTTGCAGTGGCCAGGAGTCAATTTGCACAGTTAAAGCTAGTGTACCAGCTGTGCCTATTCCTGGGGATGTCTGACTTTGGGTTTGTCTATACTGGCCAAATATCCCAGCTTGTCCCTGTTCCGGGGCCCTACAGTCCAAACAACACAGGGCATTTACCCCAATCTGCCCCCGGGCAGTCCAAATGGCTGGAAAGGGCAGGTCAGGATAGGGCCCTTTACCACATTTTTTTTAAATGCCTGGTTTAATCCGATATGACCAGATCAGGCTCCATGTATCTGTGGGAGCCCATCCAGAATGCCATTCCTTGCTGCTGCTGCCAGCTTCCTGGCTTTTCTGGAACCAGGCAGGGGTCCTGCAGCATGTGACTGAGACTGGTCACATGCAGGGTTCCTGCAGTCACATGTTGTGGGACCCCTGTCTGGCTTCCATGTTAGCAGAGAAAATGGCGGCAGCAACAGCGGTGGCTTCAGTGATGGGCCAGCATCCTGTTTGGACTCTAGCCCACTTTCTCCAGGTAACAGGGGGGAATGGGCCACCTCCGCAGTCAGAATATGCCAGTGGGGAGGTGGCACATCCTGGCTAGTGTAAATAAGCCCTTGGCTGCGGTGGCATATGCTTGATTTACATCCCAATTGAATTATTGTAATGGACTCTACGTGGGGCTGCCTTTGAAGAGTGTTCAGAAACTCCAGCTGGTCCAAAGAGCTTCAGCCAGATTGCTAACGGGTGCTTGTTTCAGGTCCACTGGCTGCCAGTCTGTTTCCAGGTGCTGGTGCTGGTTTTGACCGATAAAGCCCTATATGGCTCAGGCTTGGGCTATTCCATGGACTATTTTTCCCTATGAGCCTGCCTGAGGTGTATGACCTGCAGGGGAGGCCCTTCTCTCTATCCTACTGCCTTTACAGGCACAGATGGGGGTGGGAATTTTAGGGAATTTTTTATTGGAGTAAGACCATTCTACTAAAAAATACACCCGACCGCAAAAGACCATAACAATAATACAAAAACAATACTAATTATTTTCCTCTTTTCTTACTAATACAAAAGTAAATCTATCCTAACACTAATGGGTTAAGTTTTAAAAAGTGGCACAACTGTTAGCACTTCCGGGCACTTGATGGCAAGCCTGTGCATGCCTCTCTCTCTCTCTCTCTCTCTCTCTCTCTCTCTCTCTCTCTCTCTCTTTCTGGCTTTTCTTCGCAAACGAGGATTCAGGAAAGACCCATCCCGCACTTTCTGCAAGCGTGCTTTCAGAATTGGATTTGTCCTTTGAGCCTGTGCAATGGATTTTTCTGGTGGAGCGCAGCATGCACAGAACTGGACTCACCCTTTAAACCAAAGGTTCATCTGCTGTGGCTTTGCAAGCATGGATGGTAGCAGTGATGTTCTTGGGTTGTAGGTTTGATTAGAGTTTCCTTCTCTTAGATGGTTGACCTTACAGGGTTGGATGAGCACCATCTGCCCGGGTTTGGGATTAGAGTTTTCCTTCTCCTAGGACGGTTGCCATAAGTCTAGAGAGCCCATCCTGCCCTTTGACACTCTTTGTCAGACCCTTCGGTTTTGACCTGTCTGGCATGGGAGACCCTACCAGTGGCTATTATGCCACCACCAGCATAGCTCAAAACATCATTAGGGTACGCAAGCCTCTCTCCCATGACAAGGGAATATCAATGGAGAGGATGTACATGTCTGAGTAATCAGATGGAGAGTGCCACCCTTTCTGGACTATGCAACAAATTGCATTGGTATTTGAACAAGCAGGAATGCACATTTCCTTCTGAGCTTTAAAAAAAAATTATGAGAAAAGCCACAAAGGTCTTTCCTGTAGCGTATTTGGAGTTTTTAGCCCCCCTCCTTCACAATATGTTGAATCACTGCGAGATCCCATCGGGACTAAAGGTATTCTCCTCTCATTCTATGAGGAGATTTTTCACCATCTAGATAACTCCTTTGTTTTCCTTCTGGTGACAGGTTAAGACCTCTCTTTTCAAGCAAGCTTTTGGATACCGATTTTAACAGAAATGACTTTTATGGTGCTATAATGTTTGTAATCTGTTTTAAAGAAAGTTTTTAATTGGTTTTAATTCCATTGTTATTTAATAGTGCTTTCATCTTGATTTTATCTGTTCTTAAACCCAATGTGTTTTATTGTATTCTTTGTCTTTTTGTAAGCCACCTTGAGTTCCAGCCTGGGAGAAAGGTGAGATATAAATAAAGGGAGGGATGAAGTTTGCAAATAATGAAGTGATTGTAAATTGAGTTGGGGAGTTGGCTTACCTATCACTAGAGATGGCTGAGAATTTTATTCTAGATTATTTTTGATTGAAAAGTATTCAAATTTGTTAATTTCCTTGTATTTGGGATGGAAAAAACTTGAGATATTTTAAAAAATAAAATATGGGAAATACAGAAACTGAGAGATCTGTTCATCCGACTCCAGGACCTTAACATTTAAAAGTCTGAGTATGAATCTTTGGACATTATCAGACACGTCTTATCATGCTAGAAGCTTTCGGGCAGGCACTCCATTTTGGATGATGCCATCCCTCTGGCAAAATCGTCTGTGTCACTTCCGTGTAGGATTGGAGGTGGCCATGCCATATTTTATCCACGAACAACTTCTGTGAATAAAATCTGGTGAAATATTGCTTGCCCACCTCCAATCCTACACAGAAGCGACACAGACTATTTCACCAGAGGGACGACAGCATCCAAAATGGAGTTCCTGCTGCGCGGCAACACTGAAGTTCTCCTGAAAGCTTCTAGCACGGCAAGACGTGTCTGAAAATGTCCTTTGTGTGTTCCGTGTTAGAGCTCAATTGTGGTGGTGGTGGTGGGTATACTCAGTTCTCCTATCAACTTATGGCAACCCCATGATTTTCATAGGGTTTTCTTAGGCAAGGAATACTCAAGAGATTGTTTTGCCATTTCCTTCCTCTAAAATACAGTTGGGCTTCCATGGTTGCCAGTTTAACCTTCACGGATTTGACGATTCACGGATTATACCTGCCATCCCTCCTTCTGCTATTTTTTTTTAACCTGAGAGAACACTTCTCTAGGCATTTCTAGATCTTCCAGAATGATTTGGTCAACTTCCACATTTTTTCAGATGCATATAACTGAAACTGCATCCAATGAACCTGCATTAAACGAAGCCCTATGGTTTGGGGGGACTTAAGATATTTGTGTTTTTTTCCACTTTTGTGGGGATCCTGTGCCCCTAATTCCTACAAAAGTTGAGGACCCACTATATAGCCAATACACCTGATCTTTGTTGGTGGTCTCCCATCCAAGTACTAACCAGGGCTGATGAGACAAGATGTAGTGCCTTTAGGTTATTTTTGCTGATTGTTGTTAACTGTTGTACTTTCAACACATCATGAGAAAACACGACTCAGTAGAAAAGACAATAACTGTGTTGAAAGTACAACAGTCACAAATTAGGCATCTTGGCTTCTAGGGAGAGTTCAGGCTTGATTTGCTCTAGGACCCATTTATTTGCCTTTTCAGCAGTCCATGGTATCTGCAGAATTCTTCTCCAGCACCACATTTCAAATGAGTTGATTTTCTTCCTATTAGATGCTTCAGTTAGAGTTGCCACCTCTTTCTCTCGAAATAGTTCATAATCTATAACACTTAAATAGGAGGCAGGTACAACAAGATCCTATCCAACTGTGGTGTCACTAAGGCTAGTGCCCCTGATGGTGTCACCTGGTGCAGTTTGGCCTCTCTGCATCCCCCTAGCACCACAACTGTTGTCCAGACTGGGAATAATGGTATCTACTGAATGTGGAGAGAGCCAGGAGATTATCACATTGTGCTGTTATAGTGCTATTATTCCACTTTAACTGCTCTGGCTGTCTCCTGTAGAATCCTGGGATTTGCAGTTTAGGGAGTGGCATTTCCCTTTCCTAGCCAGAGAGCTCTTAGGCCTCACTAAACTACAAACCCCAGAAAGTGGAATAATAGCACTATAATAGTGTAGTGTGATAAAGTCACCAGTGATGTAGTGGTTTGAGGGAAGTAATAGTGCCACTCAATTCTGCTTTGGTCAGACATCACCTGGAATACTGTGTTCAGTTCTGGGCACTGCAATACAAGAAGGATATTGACACGTTGGAGCATGTCCAGAGGAGGTTGACCAAAATGGTAAAAGGTTTGGAAGCCATGGCCTATGAGGAGTGGCTTAGGGAGCTGGCTATGTTTAACCTGGGGAAGAGAAAGAGAAAAATTCCTGATCAGCCATGGAAATCCCACTGGGTGCCTATAAGCAAGTCACACTCTCTCTGCCTTAGAGGGAGGAAATGTCAAACCAGCTCTGAACAAATCTTGTTTAGAAAACCTCAATTTCATCTTAGAGTCTCCATCAATCAGAAATGAATTGAACATAGCCAGTGCCCGGGGAGGGGGTGACTTTTATTTCAGTTCATTTTTTTGAAAAACTTTGTGTGTAGGCAGTGCAGCATATATACTTAAAGTCTTCCAAACTGATGAAAAGGACAGTGATTACTATCAGCTTGCACTCCAGGTTTAAAAAAACACTATATAAAATGATTTGACACAAATATATAAAAATGTGTTCCATATAAACACAAAACATGCACACACAATTATATACAGTAAAAATGTTTTAGATAAAATATGAGGCATTTTTTGATGAAATGTCAACTTCAGTGACTGCTTAGTACAGTTTAGTGTTCAAATGCTGGGCTTATAAATCATAAAGAAGAAAACAATTAACCATCACTGCCAGTTCCAGCATGTTTCTGGGCTGAATTCAAAGTACTGGTTGTGACCTATAAAGCCCTATATGGTTTAGGTCTAGACTATCTGAGAAAGCCTTATCTCCTCAAATGAGCCTGCCAGAGTTTTAAGGTCTTCAAGGGAGGGCTTTCTCTCCGTCCCACCACCATCACTGGTATGTGTGGTGAGGACATAGGAGAGAGACTTCTTTATGGCTGCTTCTAAGTTATGAAACCCCCTCCTGAATGAGACTTGGTTAACCAAACCACTCTGCTCTCCTTTTACTGCCTGAACAGGTTTTTTTTTTGGTTAAAAAAAAAATCTAAGATGCTAACATGCCATCCTTTGCCTTAACAGAAAAGCAGAAAACCCCAACCCCCCATTTTATCGCATTAGTGCCCGCTTGCTAAGGTGAAAAAAGAAACATGGTGGTTCTGAGCGCTTACCTTGTTAGCAAGCCCTGTCCCCCACACTCATCCAGCCAATCAGCTTTCAGCTCCTGCTCATATGGGAAAGCATATCAATTCAGTCGCTTCTCCCAATAAGCAGGAATGTGCATTCCCCCTGCTGTAAAAAGCCACAAAGGCTTTTCCTGTGGATTACATGGCATATTTAGCCCCCCTCCTTCCAAATACAGCAGTACAATGTGAGATGCCATTAAGACAGGTCGTATTCTCCTTGCATTCTGTGAGGAGCATTTTTGCCATTTCGACAACCCCTCAGAAAAAGACTGAATGTAGGAAAAATAAAAATTGACAGATTTTCCATCCCTACCAATTCCAATTTTAAAATGAGGAAGACCGACACTGGACAAACACATACACACACATAGGTCCCGTCTACACGATTTAAATAATACGTTTGGCGTGCGGAAGTTCGCGCTTCGGTACACACGGCCGTTTGGATTCACACGCATCCAAAAGAGGGGAGGTTTCCACCATGAAATACGCACATGCGGCGTTCGGGAGGGAAAGTGGATCGCAATGAGAAATCCGTACGCCGTTTGGATGGCTGACGGGTCTGTACAGTCCGTTCGCACACATACGTACAGGCTGTGTAATCTGATTGGCTGGCTGAGTAGAGGGGCCGGGGCTAGCACGGAGGGGAATTGGGAGTGTCCGCCATGTTGGATTCCCGGCTAATGAGAGTCTGGTAAGTCCGTGAAATATATGTTTATTTATTTTTATTTTATATTATAAATAGGGAAAACCGACTGCCCATAAAGCAGGAACCTTAAAAAAAAAAAAGCGGCAGGAGATTTAAAACTGCCGCTTTGCTTGCTCGCTCCAGCCAGCTTGGGGAAGAGGGAGTCACACGGAGTTTAGGGGGGTAAAAAATTGTGTGGGTGATTCGTAAACATACGAACGACAGCCTATTCGTATTTTTGCCCCCCAAACGGATTTTTTTTATGATCGTATAGACACACCCATAGTATTGGGTGGTGAAATGGTAGAAAACACTTTGATATGAAACCTACCAGTGTAGATATATTTTCTCTAGGGTGACAAATTTTCTAAGCCTTCCTTTCTGGAGATTTTCCTGTGATACTTTCTTTCTGGGCTTTTAAGCACAAGAACCTTGTAATTTCATCCCCTCTGCAAACTCCTTTCTTGCTGGAGGTGTTATTTCTCCATGGTATGGTTGCTAAGAGCAGCTAGGGAGAAATCCCCAGTGTGATTTCTAATAATAAGGCACCAAAGCAAATGGCAAAGCTCTAAGAAGCCTTGTCCAAACAAATTTCAACTTGTCCTCTGCCTAGAACTGCTAGCGTTAAAGGTTGCCAAATCTGCCATTCTAGCCATGACATCTTCCCTCTCTGTGTTGACACATCTTGTGTTTTCCCCATGCTCTTTCCAAACAGGCAACCCCATCATGTTATAAGAATGGTGTCCCTTGTGTATTTGTCTCTGGCAGCAATGTTTCCCATGAGGGGGAAAAAACGATACAAATCCCTTCCTGGCTGGAGCAGAGTTGGGCAATTTGCCTTTGACACCTGTCCTGGCAGAGTGAAACGTGGGCAGCAGAAGCCAGTGGAGTTATTAGGAGAGAGTGGGAAAACTAGTGTAAGGCATTTGCCACTCATGTGATACAAACTCAACTTGGATTGCTGATTTTTATTAACAAAAACCTTCTAGGGTTGGTACCTCTGAGCATGTGCAAAGTACCGCTGAGAAGCAGGGAAATAACCATTTGAAACAGGCTCTCATAGAGAAGGTGAAAAATCTCAGTTCAGTTGGCAGCTTTTTGATGGGGTGTCCAGCCTCGATGAGACGTCAGTGTAGTCTAGATGGTGAAAAAACTCCTCATGGAATGTGAAGAGAATACCTTTTGTCCTAACAAGATCCTGTGGTGATTTGCCATATTGGGAATGAGGGGGATGCAAAACTCTATGTACTGCGCGATAAAAGACTTTGTGGTTTTTTGTGATTTTTTTTTTTTTTTAATACGGGGAAATGTGCATTCTTGCCCATTTGGACAACCAATTAATTCAAAGTGGAGCATACTCCGGAGATTGAAATGTGATTGGTCGGATGTACACAGGGGGCGGGCTTGCTGGTAATGAAGTGGCCAGAACTGCCATTATTGATTTTCGCAGTAGTGATTGTGAGCAATTTTGGAATGGTAAAGTGACAAAAACAGTTTTTTAAGTGGGAGATTGTACTTCTTGGATTTAATGAGAAAACAACAACAACTGTGCAACAGTGGCAAATTCTGGACAATAAAAATGCAAGTAATTCACTTGTGGCCCCCATCTTTATTTGTGGGTATGCTCTGTGTGAACTTCAAACACAGATAACTTCCCATCTAGTGATCTTGACAAAAAATTGTGGAGACAAATGAACGCTGCTGCAACTGTGAGTTAATGTGCAGAAATGAGAATTATATCTCCTTGCATAAATGACCCCATCCTTTCTCATCAAGGGCGAAAACATTTGGCTAATATTCTAATCAGGTTGGATCCCAGGCACCCAAAGGGATGCTTGTCTCCATACCAACCTGCCCAAATGTTTGGGCTAATTACTAATACTCTTCTCTAAGGACTTTATCAGACAAGTCTCTACAATCGTTCTTTTGCCACCATATTTTGCACCATTTTTCTGCCAGCAAAATAACCCTTTTTATCAGACCTACCTGTAATAGCATGAAAAGGCAGCCCCAGCATTATTGGAGCACGAACACTAGCACTGTTTGCTTCCATGTTCATGATCTCGGCAGTTCCCGAGAAAAGATGCGAGTGCAGTTTAGTTTAAAAATACAGCAAAAGAAACACAAAAAAAGTGTACACGAGCACAGAAACACACTCACAAAGTCCCAAGTAAACTGGGAAGGTTCATAAAAAGAGTGTCCTGTTCCTGGCTTTCTTGGTCTCAACCAGAAGTGTTCTGCCCATTGATGATGTAATCAGAAGAGGAAAATGGCACATGGTCTCAGATGCAGGCAATACTGGAACAAAACTGCCACAGGGGGATCTATTGACAGCTTGGCCCATCAATAAAAAAGAACGCCTTATTTTCTACACATAATCGCAAAAGCATGACATCGTCTGGTATGTGCGCCCTTTCACATTCATTAGTCAAGCTAAAACTCAGTGCAGAGTCACCCCTCCACCAACCAGCAGTGCTACACTGGATGGATATGGAGCCCCTCCTCAAAACTGCAGGTGGCCAAGGAAACTGCTGCAGTGCCCTTCCAGTGTACCTCCCTTCCCAAAGAGAGCTGCCTGGTGCCCACCCTACCATCCTTTAGGTGTCAGGTAGTTCCCTTTTCCATTCCCCTGGGCTTTTCATAGGCTTCAGAATTTAACTTATTCCTTAATTCTCAGTCAAGCAGTCTAGTTTATTAGGTGATCAAGTACAGATTACAGCTCAAACAAGATCTCAGAGCAGCTTACAAGTAACATTATAAAAAAAGCAGCTAAGCAGTTTAAAACAATAAAAAATAATTTAAATAAACTAAAACATATTAAATTTAATACTAGATTAAAACCAGATTCAAAAGATTAAAAAGTTTCAAAAACTATATACATTAGCATTTAGGATGAATTAATGTGGGAGATTATCAGACCTGGGGAAACGTGGCAAAAAACCGCGTTCCAAACTGCATCAGAAGAATGCGCTGAGAACAGAAAGGGTGACATTATCAGACTCCCACATCCTCAGCCGTTCCCAGGGTGTAGTACTGGCATTGTCGAGGCTTTTTTTTATTGATGGGACATCTTATTCACACCCACACTACATCCCCAGAACCCTGAAGGACAACGTCGTCTGATAATGTTGCCTGTTTCGGTTATCATCATGTTCTTCTGATGCAGTTTTTGCCGCATCTGATAATCTCCGTGGCCCAAAGGCCTTGATGAACAGCCATGTTTTCACTTGGTGCCTACATGAGTGTTGGTGCCAATCGTTGGCTCCAAGTTCCACAGTTGGGATGCCACTGCTGAGGAGGCCCTTCTCCATGTCCTCACACCTTGTACTGACCTCACTGATGGGATACAGAGGAGCACCCCACCCACCCCACAACACCCAACCCCACCCCACAAACCTCAATCCTCACTCAAGCAGGCAAATATAGGGAGAGGCACCTTTTTGCTTTTGTGCTTCTGTGCTTTATGTTCTTGTGGAAACATTTAACTAAAAACATTCTGGGATCTTTTGTGATGATGGGCGGCATCTGAATTCCAGCAGTGAATGAATGAATGAATGAATGAATGAAGAAACAATAGCCCCTGCTCTGAAAACTCAGGCTTTCAAAGGCTAGAATGCTTTGGTATTTGGGGAAGGGAGGGTAAGGTAAAAGAGTACTTGAGTTTGGGGAAGGTGTGTCTTTAAGTCCAGGAGCCAGGATCTATGGCAAAGGGTCTTTAAAGGACCATGGCCACAGACCTCTGGAGTTCTGCTTATCTCTTGTCAGGCTTCCAGAGATCTCATCTCCATAGATGGTCTGTAACACAGGGGTTGGAGAAGAGGTGTCCCTCCAGAAATGGTTAGAGTAGTCCTCTTGTGGTATCTCACCATTGGCTATGCTGAGCAGGGATGATGAGGATTAGAGTCTAACAGCCTCGGGGGGTGGGGGCACACATTCTCCACCCCCTACTGGAAGTTTAGCCTTGTTTCTACATTTCTCCTCCACGTGGACTAAAATCTTAGTCAAACGAAGTGAAGTGAAGAGTGCAGCACTCAAGATACCAGATGCTGAGCTGTGCACAAAATACATGGGTCTCTGTGTAAACAGTTATCTAGGAAGTACTGGAAAAGAGCTCTCCCCACACCCAAAGTGCTGGGTTGTGTTTCGGTTAACTTGACCCCAGGCTTCTGCCAATTCTGTATAGGGCTTAGTCATCAGTTGGAAATGATTAATATTGTTCTTCAGAACAGCATAGGAAGTATGACTGTATAAGGCAGTGGTACTGAAACTGCAGGTTTCCCAAGAGCCATCACTGAACTTCATCTCACTTCTCCATATTTCCTCATGATGCTGTGAACAGTGGCGTCACTAGGGTTAGTGTCACCCAGTGTGGTTACTCATGGGTGTCACCCCCATGGACCTCCTCCTATACCAGACCATACAGAATCCTTAGTAATGGTTGTTGTATTAATGAGCTATGTGGTATGCACAGAACACACTTCTGAAGGGAATTCAATGGGATGCTCAAAGGATTAGCACCAAATTTAGAGAGCATATTTGGGATGGTGTGACTTAAAAAAAATAGATTTTTAAAGTGTGATTTCTGTACAATGAAAAGAAACAGAAGAGAAAGCAGGTGAAATGGGGGAGAAGGGAAGACGCATGCATAAGATATAAACATGGACTAGGCATATACTTTGATATTAGTAGACATTGATATTTTCAAAAATACACCTAGTCTGACTTAAAATATAGGCTAGGTGATGTGTAAAACATCTACTGGAAGGGGTTGTTACCTGGTGGGGTGCTCAATCATTCCAAAAAAGCTGGAATGATTGAAAACCTGCAGCAAGGTATGGCAATTGTGTTGTTTGCCACTGTGAAATATTCTTCTGGCCATTTCTATGAGTACTCAACGGGCGGGGAGAACAGACAGTTTTATGCAGAATCAGGGCTTGTCTATACGAGCCCATATAAAAAAAGATGACTCGCACTAATGACATTTCACAGCAGCTGTGACCTGTCCTAATGGTTTTTCTGCCCCCTTAAGCTCCGCATACCTGCTAGGAAACATAGTGGCTGCGAGTGATTTACTCGCATTTGCACTTAGCACTTACCTGAATTTGTTGACGACAACCTTATTTTTTTAAAACGATGCCCAAGGTACTATTGAGCGTTTTTTTAAAATTTAACACAAAAGCAAAAAAACAAAAACAAAAAAACCCCAACACCCTGTTTTCTCACCTTAGTGCTTGCCCACTAAGGCAAATATCTAACATGATGGCAGCGGGCGCTTGCCTTGTTAGTAAGCCCCACCCCCTGCACTTGTCCGGTCAATCAGATTTGCACTTCTTCTCATTTGGGCAAGCGAATCAAAATGACTCACTTGTCCTAACAAGCAGAAATGTGCACCCTCTTGGGTTTTTTTTTTTTTTTAAAGACAGGAAAAGCCACGCAGGCTTTTCTGGTGAGGTTTTTGGCCTTTTTTGCCACCCTCCTTCACAATATGGCAAAATCGCACAGAATGCCATTAAGACAGGTAGGATTCTCTTGCATTCCATGAGGAGTTTTTTCACCGTTTGGATAACCCCTCAGAATCCACTTAGTACTTACTACTTGAACATCAAGTGGACAAAAAAGTTCTCCCTCTGGACTTCTTCCTCACCACTAAGTGCCCTGAGTGACTAAGTTGAGCACTGATGCCCCATCAGCAAACCTTGCCTGTCTCCCAATATTGTTGTTGTGTACCTTCAAGTCATTTTGGACTTACAGTATTACAATTCTAAGGCAGACCTATCACAGGGTTTTCTTGACAAGATTTGTTCTGAGGGGGGTTGCCTTTGCCTTACTCTGAGGCTCAGAGAGTATGATTTACCCAAAAACACCCAGTGGATTTCCATAGATGAGTAGGGATTCAAACCCTGGTCTCCAGAGTCGTCATCCAAAACCACAACACCATGCTGGCTCTCACTCCCAACATAGCCCCCTCCCTTTTCCCACCTGAGGGATTTTTCTCTCTCTCTACACACACACACACACACACACACGTGCTCACAGATGCATATGTATACACACAGATATGCACATAATAATCTATATCTATATATGAAAGTCAGCATGGTTTCGTGGTTTGAATGTTGGACTAAGACTCTGGGAAACCAGGATTCAAATCCTCGCTTCGCCATGGAAACCCACAGGGTGATCTTGGGCAAGTCACACTCTCTCAGCCTCAGATGAAGATCATGGTGGCAAACTCCCTCTAAACAAATTCTGCCAAGAAAACCCCATGATAGGTTCACCTTAGGGTCACCATAAGTCAGAAATCACTTGAAGGCAGACACCAACAACTACATTATCTATATATACCGGAGGCAAAAGATTAGGGGCTGCTTCCAACTTGTGGTGGTCATGTGTGCAGTGTCCAGGGCATGGAGAAGGGAAGGATGGAAGAGAATGAAGGAAGTGGGGGCAGAGAAGAGAGAAGGGGGAATGAGATGCAAAGGTGGGACTACAAAAAAAGAGAAAGAAGAGCCTCAGAGATGACAGAGCTGCAGCTTCTTCCCTTGCTGTCTGAGGTGCTTTATAGAAATTGCCAAGGCATGGGGGGGAAGCAGGAAGAGGAGAGGGTGGCATGCCAAGGCATGTGGAAAGGTGGTAAGACCTGGGGAAATGAGGGTGGGACTAAAGAGGAGCCATGAGGGAGGCAGAGGAGGTGAAAAAACAAAACAGAAAGGTGGATGAGGGTGTTAAGACCTGAGGAGATGGAGGTGGGGGGTCTGAAGAGGAGCTAGGAGGGAGGCAGAAGAGGTGAGAAAACAAGCAAAACAAGAGGCTTAAATAGTGGATGAGAAAAGGTGAATTTGCAAAATCACCCACTGGAAAAGGCCTGGCGCTGCCAACTAAGGGGCTTCCTCTGCTGCAGGCGGGCATGTCTATCTGTCTGTTCCTCCCTTTCCTCAGTCATTCCCTCTCTATCCCCCTATTTAGCTAGCCAGCCCCATGCAATAGGCACAGTGTGTAACACAGCCACACAATAAATAACGAGAAAGCCTTCTGCCTGAGTTGGGAACTAACTTTCCAAAAGAGGGAGAGCAGAGCAGCAGAGAGCAATAAGGCAAAGCAAAGCAACCCAGGAGCAGCAGCAACAGTGAGCAAGGGACGGAGGGCAGGCCTCCTCTCCCGCTCATGGCATCCCAGTGATTCTGGAGATTATCAGATGCAGCTAAAGTGTCACCAGAATAATGACATCAGAATGCAGAAGGACACCAATATCACACGACAGCGCCCTTTTGCATTCCGCTGTTGTTCTTATGGTGTTTCTTTTTATTGACAGGACAAGCCATCGATAGACACCCCCCCCCCGGTTGCGATTTGGTGCCAACATTGCCAGCATGTGAAACCTTGGGCCGTTTAACTCACATGAATGCAGCGTCAATAGCCGGTCTGGGTGAGATTGCAACATCCAGGTAAGTGACGCACTTTTAAAAACCTTCCCTGGTTACTTGGAAGTTTTAAAGTGTGTTTGTGTGCTTGATGTAACTTTTAATGGTTTTTTTTATGTTTGAATTTTCTGTGTGATGAAGTCTTCAAACAAGGAAGTGAACGGGGCTCTGTTCTCTTCTTCTTCGTTGCCGGGGAAGCCTCCTGCCAGGAGAGAAGGTAAGTGCAGTGGGGGGGACATTCTTTTGCTGGCATAAAAATGGATTTTTTAATGCCAGCAAAGAACGTTTATAGGGGAATCATCTGATAAAGTCCTCTGTCTCTCTCCCCCCTGCACCCATCTCACGGTTCTGCAACCAGTGTTATTACCACTCAGGAGTTGGCTGGGGTTTTTCAAATAGGTTTTAAATATATAGAGAGAGGGGGGGGGAGCAAAGAAAAATAGCACCCGTGGAAAGAGATTTTGGGGGGAGAGGAGGGAAAGAGAGAGAGATATTGAGAGACTGCAATTTTTTAAAAAAACAGAAAAGAATGGTGGGAGATGGAGAAGAGACAAAGGAGACAGACTGGAGAGAATACAGCAAATAAAGGGGGGATAGCAGGGGGTGTCACCCCCTCTCACATTGTTACATGGTGTGCTGTGCATTCCCAGCTCCCTGCTAGTGATGCCACTGACTGTGAGCATATGAACAGCATCCACAATCAAAAAGAAGGCACAGGTCAAGAAATGGGGTCTTTCTAGCAGAGCTTGAAGAAGTTCTTTGCAGGATAAGTGAACTCTGGGAGACAATAAAAAAGGGATAATTTAAATAAATATTCAGCTCTTCCAGATGAGGGGAGGGGGGATTTATGAAAAGTCCCAGGTTTTGTTCCTGTACAAACCAATTTGTTTTGGAGCTGCACATGATGTTTTTCTTCATCCTGAAGTATTTCCTGGAAACTCCCAGCATTATCAAAGGACTTTTCATTCCTTCTTCCCAGGTCACTTAAAATTAACCCACCATATTCCAAAATGTAAATGTGGCAGTGTTTGTACTATTCTGGAACTAGCTGAGATGGCCGCCACCAGTAAAACACAGCTGTTGTTGCTGGGACACAGATTCAACAGTGACCAAGCAAAGGAAAGGAACGTAGCACTAAAACAAAAAAAATTTCTAATGCTTAACTAGACAAATATGTCTGAAGCACTTTAGTACTTTTACTATAACTCCTAAATAATAAGAAAAAAGGCTCTGTGCAAATTGCTGAAAATTAATTTGTGAAACATTGTCAAGGGAGATTATCAGACAAGAATGCAAAAAGTGTTCCTGTTCAACAATCTCCACTCCTGCCCCTGTCCCTAAACAATAACCCTCCCCACCGCACTTACCTTCTCTCTTTTTCACAGGGCAGCTTAGGAGTGAATGGAGCTCTAACGGTGCTCCGTTCACTTCCAGGAGTGAAATCCTGCCCATTCTTGCAAGAAGATGTGAGCGTGGAAAATTCAAATATAAAAAGAGAAAGAACACAATACAAATGACACCAAGCACAAAAACAAACTTTAAAATTTACAGGTAACTTGGGGAGGGTACAAAAAAGAGTGAAACTTACCTGGATGTCCCGATCTCACCTGGAAGTATTCTGGCAAGACTGCCCATTGCAACTGGAATCTCACCAGCAAAACAGGGCACCTTCCTGCACACAGGCAAATCTGGAATGGAAATGCTTCGGGAAATCAATTGCCAGCTTCTCCCCATCAATAAAAAAGAACGTCCTTGGAATGGCAACCGAATGCTTGGGAAATGATGGGGAATGTTGTCATCTGATAAGCCCTTTTGTGATCTCATGGCGTTGTCATAACATAATTTTTGACACGTCTGATAATCTCCTGAGTTTAGATGTGACATGTGATCAGGGAGAGGGAAAGAAGGAAGAACACAAGGGAAGGGGGACCTGGGATGTTCCAAGAAATAGTCTGGATATAAATCAGGATATCCGGGTAAAATCCAAAGAAAAAGAACTGGAAAGTCTTGATATTTCCTGAGACTTCCCCACGGGAACCACGGATAATGGTTCTATGCATATGGGGGGGCACCCATATTTCTTTTGCTTTAAAATTTGATGCATGTTAGCATGTGGTAATGGCTACTGTTTCTTTAGCACAAGTGAAGAGGGTAATGCCTACTGTTCTCATAAACTAAAATAGTAGTAACTAACAGTCAAATGACTTGCAGGGTTAAGGATTGAACAGGTGGTGACTTTGATGATCAGGATTTGGAACAATTGCTATTCAGCTATAGAAGCTGAGTTTCAATTTGTGTTGCTCTGATTTGCAACATGTCAAATTTATAGTCTTTCTTCAGAAAAAAAAAATGAAAGTCTCACGAGTAATATGTAGCTCTCCCAGAGTGCCTGTGCAGTTGAGTAAGGTGGGAGAATGAGGAGTGTGAGATGAGAGAGGGGCTGTTTGGAGTTTTTGGTGTGGAGTTTTGAGTGGTAAGAAAAGCTGACTGGACTGGACTTCTTTTAGCTGCCTAGGGTGGGGGAATGGGAGACAGCAACTGCTATCTTGGCTTTGCTGGAAGGAATGGTTTTCCTTTGCTTGCTTAGAAAGTGGTGTAAAGGGGAGGTAGAAACTGGAATCTTGTTGTTGGAAGATTGGGTTTCCTTTTCCTACTTAGAAGCGGGCCCTGAAGAGGATGAAGAAACTGGAATCTTGCCTCAGACGGGGTTTCCTTTGTCTGCTCAGAAGGGGGACATGTGAGGAGGAGGAAGAAATTGGGATCTTGGGAGTTTTGTATTTCAGCTCTGTCAGAACACATCCTCTTGGTCTCCAGTGATCCTCTATCAGTCTCAATTTACCTTGCAAGTCCAGGAATGCAACCCTGACATAAATCAGGACCCACCTGTACTGTTCAATAGTGAGATGCTACATGCCTTTGCCTGCATTTGTTTTGTCCACCTTTTTTCTGTGAGTACCGGTAGCTGAGAAAGAGTTGACTGGACTTTGCTTCCTAAGACTTTGTGTTGACTCAAAATAAAAAGGTATGCAGGTCAAGGATCCAGACACAAACAAATGAACTTGGCAGACAGGTTCATGCAGACATTTGCCTGACATGATCCACTAAAGCTCATCATGACTAGAGTTCTGTGACAAGAAAGGAGAGCTTGATGCCAGTAGCCTTGTGGTTAATTTTCAAAAGCAGATATTCATCATGACATTCTCTATAGCCACACACGCCATGAAGAATCTAAGTATATAGGCATAGGCAGCTGTGCTAGTCCTGAACAAATAAGTCCTGCCAGTTCTCTTTCCCTTCTACTTCCTGCTTCGTGCTTCCAGATTTGTCTTTATTGCACACACCAATGTCAACTCCGGTAGTATTTGTTAGTGTTCTGAACAGCTTTTTCATTGGTGTCATCAAGAACTTTAGGACTTTTTCAGATGCGAAGAAAGTAACGCAAGCAGCCTTGTCAGCTTGCGAGGCTGCTGCGCTGCAAAGCGTCAGTTTCGTATGACGCTCGCCCCTGCCGGTACTGTTGCGTTACCGCGGGGAGAGTTGAGCGTCATATTTTGTTGATTTTTACTCACAATCAACTTTTGTGAGTAAAAATCAACGAAATATGACGCTCAACTCTCTCCGCGGTAACGCAACAGTACCAGCAGGGGCGAGCGTCATACGAAACTGACGCTTTGCAGCACAGCAGCCTCGCAAGCTGACAAGGCTGCTTGTGTTACTTTCTTCACGTCCGAAAAAGTCCATAGAATCTCAAGTGTGCTGGTTGAGGAATGTGACCTGATCTGCTCCTGTGGACTGGGACTGTGATCATTTGCATTTGTAACATTTTTTCTTAGTGTTTTTTCACCTGTAAGAGTATGAAAATGGATAGTGTCACAAAATATATGATGAAAATGGTGACACAATTCAATCCCCCCCCAATTCTATATTGCTTTATTACTTTGGTGAATCAGCTATCTATCTATCTATCTATCTATCTATCTATCTATCTATCATCGTTCTAGCTAGCTATGAGAAATGGAAGGCAGATATATCAGTGGTTCTAAACCTATGGTCCCCCAGGGGTCTGCAGTGTCCTCACAGGGGGTCTACAAAGGCTTGAAGGCTGCTTGGCCCACCTCCTCCCCACAGTGGAGCAGCCACATGACAGGAGCCAAGACAAGGGCTGGCTGGTTTGGCCTGTGCATTGCCATTCAATCCGCTCCAGCCACAAACTTGCAGGAAGAAGCAGAAGAAAAGTCTTCCCTCCCCCTCCAGTGCCTCTGAGGGAAGGTTTAATTGATAGTGTAATTGTATTCTTATTCTTATTGTTGTTATTGTTAGGGTTTAAAATCTTGAGTTAAATCTTGGGGGCCATGGCAACAAAAGATATTTAAAGGGGGTCCCTGATTTTTTTTTAAAAAAGGTTAAGAGCCACTGAGATATATGGTTCAGAGATTCTCATACAGAGAATGAGAGAGGGAAAGGGAGGGTAGTTTAAGAGTAGATCAAGACACTTATGTTAAATATGGGTCTGCTGTCAAAAACCAGGAGCCTTCAGCCATCTTGCTCGTCATAACATGTAATAAAAATTACCTGGCTCCACCTGACATCATGGCATTCCACATTACTGAGTGGCAGGACAATAAAATAGAGCATATCTTGACATCAGAACAGAGATAAGTAGTAGTATAGTTTAGGAAAGTGAAGAATGGGAACCGGTTCCAGGGCTGCTGCTTTTTGGCAGTCTCTCCATGTTTGTAGTAATGTGTTGTCCCACCCATATTGTTGTATAGTATGTGGCAGGGAGCTGCCTTTGGATGTGTGTGTGTGCACACAGACCATGTTGAGCAGATGCAGTGAACCTACCGATTCATTTGTGAGTGTGCACTCAATGTCTCTGTAATGGGAAATATACCATGAAGTCCATTCCTATGGGAGCAACTTCATTGAAAGTTCACTTGGGATTGTTTCCCTAAGGCCGTATCTACAGTGATGAAAAAATCCAGCCTCACCTTCCATTTTTTTGGTCCACAGAGACCCCACAACGACCCCTCAGTGACCCTGTTAATGCCACACAGAAAGACATTGAGGTAACATTGGCACAACCAGTGAACTCACATGGCCATGTCTGCTCTGCTTCCCCCCTTCCCAGCATGCAACAACCTATCAACCCATAGCCGTTATTGTCTGCCTATCAATCTGTTGGATCCACTCCCAAACCTGAGACCTAAGGATGACCCTTTGTTGTTGTTGGGTCTTGGTGATATTACAAGGGTGATTTTACAAAGGGGAGTTCCTGGTGATGTCAATAACTACTACTACTACTACTACTACTTTCATTTCTTACTTGTCTCTCCCCAAGGCTCGAGGCGGGGTACAACATGAATTAAAATACAATATATAACTAAAACAGAAAAACATTTAAACACATAGGTTAAGCATAATACATTAAACATCGATAGTAGTTGTTCAAAGCATAGAATTCACACAAAATATGTCAGATCTACAAGTGTGGAAAATATACACACACTTTTTAAGGTAGTGCTCTTGGCCTGAGATTCCTCCTTTCACCCTTAGACAGACAGTCCATGCTCTAAGACTTAGGACCAGGTCTTACTTTTTTGGGATGAGGCCACAGTAGATAATTTTGAGAGGGAGGAGGGAGGCTAAGTTATCTCATTCTAGATTCATGATGATAAGCTGGTGACACAAAAACACACCTATGCTGAGTTCAACATGTAATGGTTTTTCAGTGCAGGCACTCACAGCGGTATCAAACTTTCCACCTAGAAAGCCATTGTTTAGTAAAACAGTTTTTTTCCTCTGGGAAAGTGGACTTGGGGTTGTATGGTAGCTATCACACAACTGCCTTGTTCATCACATGACAGGTCACAGATTTGGCTCAGCCAGTTGTTAGGAAGGGTCAATTAAATTGGCCAAACTGATGGAGGGCCATGTGTATGTTAGGACAGGAGGTAGGGTTGTCAGGTAAAAGAAGAGGGGATTTCAGCAGGTGCTGCTTGTGCAACTTCTGTACAACCATTAAAGGGACAGGGGACAGGAGCCTTGTCTCTCATCTTATTGGGCAACCCAAGTGGGAGCATAAGAAATCCCTTTCTCAGGCAATTATACTGAATTAAAAGTAGCTGGTTTGTTGAACTTTTCTGGGGCCATTGCTTTTTTAAGGTCTTTAGGTCATCTGTACTCTTCAAGGGAAGGAATCTATTACTTTAGGTGGGTGAGAATTTATCTCAATTTGTTTGATAAGGATTTACCCAAATTTCAGCTTCACAATGGAAAGAATTTGAGATGATGATGATGATGATGATGATTTGAATGTAGATTAGTTAGTCCAGACAGATCGTTTTCTGGGTGTGAATCCCTGGGTACTGAGCCACATTAGTGGTGCCAAGTCTTCCCCTTGCTTTAGTCCAACATCTCCATGTACAGCAGGTACAACATTGCAAATAGTTTCACATTTGGGATAGAAAAAACTTAATGTTTAAAGTGTTTGAAAACAAAACCATAAAATTTTCCACATCCCTGCACTACTACCCCTACACCCTGGTCCTTACATTTATTTATTTGATTTAATTTAAAATATTTCCATCTTGCGCTCTTGCCTGAGGACAGGTCCCTAGGTGATTGACAATACAAACAAACACTTAAAAGGATCTAATTGGTGACTTGTGAAGGCTTGGGGAGAGGGGATGATGAAAAACATCCACTTCCCAGCATTCAATCAGGGCTAGGCAAACAGTGGTCCTCCAGATGTTGTTGAACTGCAACCCCAATCAACTCTCAACATTGGCTATGCTGGCAAGGGCCAATGGGAGTTGTAGTCCAAACATATTTGGAGGACTGCACTTTGCTTGCCTCTGTTTTAGATGGTGCAATGGCTGGTGGTGTGACTTTGAGTGCATCCACATACTCAGTTAATAGCAGTTTGATTGCACTTTAATTGCCCCTACTTCTTCCTACAGAATCCTGGGATTTGTAGTTTGGTAAGGTACTTAGAAATCTCTGCACTGTAGTTCAGGGGAGTGTGCTACAACTCTCTAGCAGAGAATTATTAGTACTTCACAAAACCACAGGTCTCAGGATTCCATAGTATGCAGCCACGATACTTAAAAGTGGTTCTAAATGGCTATACCTGTGTAATGGAGATACACTCTGATTCTACAGCTATTCTTAGAAGGCTCCGTGGAGAGTTCAGGACAAAACAGGCCCACTCCCTGATGTCTGCTACCAAGCAACCAAAGCAATGTCTTTATAATCCTTGGGACAATAGGGCATTTTTTACCTAGTGGTGGAAGCAGGGGCTCAGTTGTGGCGGGGGGGGGGGTCGGCGGCAGGGATGATGCTGACCAGATTAGTACAAAAATACTGTAGTCTTAAGAGATGTTCTTGACTTTTCCTGTGGCAATGGCTTAACCTCTCTTAATGTTGAAATTCCCTTGTGGAAGACTCCCTTCCTGTTTATCAACCTGACCTATCCTCCCAGCAGTTGTGGAAATTGCTTTTATGAGAACAATTTAAAGAGAAAAAAACTCCTAACCAAAGAATGTTGTTGGGATGTTATCCATCCAACCTAGCATTCATAAACAAAATACAACCCCCCCACCACCTCCATACCCCAGCAAATTCAGTTCCCACTTGTGCATAGGAATGGGCAAAGTCATTTGTTTATTTATTTTTAAAATATTTATTATTGAATAAAATCTACATAGAATAAAAATTGAATAAAAATATAACAAAAACAAACTACAAAAACAACACACAAAATTACCAAATAAATACAGAACAAAGGGAAAAAAGGAATATAAAACTTACTACATAACCTATGAACAAATCTAAACTACCTACGTAAATATAGAAAAACGAAAACTAACAATGTAAAGAAAAAGAACAATGACTTCCAACTATCTTTGTTGCAGTTATGTTTTAACTGTTAGACGATCACCTCTCTCTAGTTTATCTAGAAGTTACATTTCATCTATACATTCAACTCATACTAATTAACAAAACCAACAATCATCAAATCAACATTATTTCCCCCCCAAGAAAGTTACTCAGGGGTTTCCAATCTTTCTAATGATTTTTCTTTAATCAAAGTAGACCATTTATCCATTTCTGCCAAATCATTAAATTTTAATAACCATTCTTCTTTTTAGGCAATAAGTTACTCTTCTATTTCTGAGCATAATATACATGGTGACTCCATGACTGCTTTCTCATTGATCATCCATCAGTCCCAAACGTAACAGTTCAGGCTTTAATTGAATGTTATTCTTTAAAAAATTCAGTATCAAAGTATGTATTTGTATGTATTTGGATCCAATACTTTTTAGCTTTTTCACAGGTCCACCACATATGATGAAAAGTCCCTTCTTGTTTTTCACATTTCCAAGGCAAGGCCATTTACTTCTGAGCTGTGTCACTTTTGCGCATGTTGACTCTCATAGATCCATTTTGTTTCTGTGTGTATCTGTTACCTTTTCCCTCCCTGCACTAGCCTCTTAAAATACTGTTAACCTCTTCCTGTTGTATCTGCTCCCTTTGTTCTTTCACATTTAATGTACATTCTTTTTCCTTCTGAAAGCCTAATGTTTCTTTCATCACTCCTTTGAGGTCCATACACTCCAACAGTCCTGATTTTATGGAGATAGTCCTCTGAATAATTCTCTGTACTACTTTTTTAGCTGCTTTTAAAATGTCCCAGTTTCCTTCTTTTGCTCCCACTTTCCCCCTTTTGTCTCGGCTTACTTCAGTTTCTGCAAAATGAGTTCAAAGTGCAAAAGTAGTTCACACTTAATTCAGCAGGAGTAGCAGTGAGAATGGGCAGAATCTTGCCCTTCCCAGTATGCTCAGACAAAAGCAAACTGCTGCATCCTTTCCTAGTTTTATTTATTTATTTAATTCATTAATATTCTGCCTTTCTCCCAATAATGGGATTCAAGGTGACTAACAACACATTTAAAAACAATACAGATTAAAAAGTATACAGAAGCTTCAATAAATAGTTTGTGTGTTCTTCCTCATTAATAACTCTTGATATCTTGGTCACACTCTAATGTTGTCTGGCAACATATGTCCTGGTTTTCAACTCTGAAAGTAGACTAAGAGGCATACCAGCAGTCCTTAGCCTACAGCTAAAAATGCAACTGAAATAATGGGATGACAGAGAATTGATTGGGTATGTCCCTGTCAAATTGGGATGGTTGAAGAGTATGGAGTGGTGGGTGTGAAATCTTGTTCTTCCCAGTGGGCTCAGGCAAAAGCAAGCTGCTGCAGATTTTCCTAGCTTTTGTTCTTCCTCTTTAATAACTTTGGTCATCATGTTGCTTGGCCACACATGATCCAGTTTTCATCTATGAAATGTTGGGCATTATGAATTAGGACATGGATGGGAAATCAGCATGGAGCTCTAGGTAGGCCTAGGAAAGAATTCTATCTTGAACCTTTGGTGTCTGGAGGGTTATAAATATACCTCACATACTATACAACTAGTGTATTCTGAGTAACAACACCAGGCAAAACATCTTAATGAAATCGCCACAGATAGGATCACAATAACTCCATTTCAAAAAGTTACCCTTCTTGGAATATGCCACATTATCCATTGATACCTCACTCATTCCTAGATTTTTGGACAGAATCTGAATCACTAATGGACCAAAACCCCATTCCAACTGTGAATAGGTTGTCACTTAAATATTGGCTAAGAGGTAGCATCATCTGCCACACCTGAGGGCAGCAGGCCAGTCTAGGTGATTTGCAAGAATAGGACAGGGCATGTGGCACACACACTGCTGCCCTCCAAGAGGAGGGAATGGCCAGGTTCTTGGGTGGGGGTGGAGATCTAGTAACAACTAATGGATTCCATTTCTATAGGACAATTCTGTAGGACCAATCTGCTCTAGGTCTCAGTCCAAACTTTAAAGAAGCTATCCGAGATTCTGAATCTATTTTGGAGATAGGGTTCAGCACCTGGGTAGCTCTTTTAATGGTCAGAGCAAAATCCAGACCAGATCTATCACCTCACTGCCACGGAAGCCACTACCCGCCACTGGGAAGAGCAAAACTCCTATGACTCTCTCCTATCATCTGCCATCTGTGACAGCTGCTTTCCTCTGCCTAATGGAAGGGCTGGTCGTGGAAGCAGTATTAGTATTTTAATTAATTAATTATGCTGACGTTCTCCCAGAATGGGACCTAAGGTGGCTCAGAAAAACATTGACTAAAATACAATTTAAAATGATTAAAAAGTAGTGGTGTGGTGGATAAGGAGAGGGTACTCTGGAACTAGAAATGGAACTGGTTTCCCATGTCATCTCTACTTGCTCCTGGACATGAAGGGAAATGTCAATGATATGTTACTAGTAATGGAAAGAAATGAGGAGAGGCCTGGGGTGATATATATATTTTTGGCATGTTTGTGAAATTCTATTTTACGTCTAGTCTGGGTATGTAGGTAGTTATGATCCCTGAGGAGTTATGACTTTTATAAAATTCTATGTGAAAAATATGTAAGAAGAAACCTCCTTCTTTGGAGGGTTTTAAACAAAGGTTGGAGGGCCATCTGTTCGGAGTGATTTTGTGTAGTCGTGCCTGGCAAAGGGCTGGATTGGATGTCTCTTGTGGTCTCTTCCAACTCTATGATTTTATAAAGATGTATTTTGTTAAAGTTCATAAACCTCTGTCATTGGGCAAGAAAACTCTGCACTCTTAGACCTTGCAAATAGAGGGGCGGGGGGGGGGGGGTTGGACTACAAATCCCAGAATCCTACAGGCAACATAGCCACTGACTATACTGACTGGGGGATTCTGGGAGTTCTAATCCAAAGTACTCATAAATTTAAGAACACCAACACAGGGGAAGCAGAATGGGAAAAAAAAACAATTCATAAAGTTTTATCCTAATGTTTTCTGAAGTTTAAAAGAATCCTGATGGAGCAGAAATCTAACATAACCCAAGAGAACAGTCTGATAACTCTTGAAGAGGGAGGAGTGCTTGTGCTGTGTCTCAGGATTAGGTGTTGTCTTCATACAAGATAAACACAGATAAACGTAAATGAGGTTTTGAATCCTCCCCAGCAAGTCCAAACAACCCAAATGGTGCATGAATTGAGATAAGTCCATAATTACCCTAACAATAATGATGTCATGAGAATTTCTTATGGGTGGGTGAGGTATAAGGCTAAGCGTCAAAGAAAATAAAGGTATTGTGTGCTTTCCAGTGGAATATTATTATTTTTTTTAAATCACAGATTGACTTATAAGGTCTTGTTTGCAATAATGCATATCTACCGGTTAGGTTAGGTCAGGGTCTGTTTGCAGCTGTCCTTTCTTCCTTGTGCAGGTTTTCATTGAACATGGGTATAATCACAGGTTTATAGCACTGTGGTGTCTGGAGGGTTATAAATATTCCTCACATACTATGCAACTAGTGTATACTGAGTAACAACAACAAGAACAACAGGCAAAACATCTTAATGAAATCACCACAGATAGGATCACAATAGCTCAATTACAAAAAGTTACCCTTCTTGGAATGTGCCACATTATCCATTGATACCTCACTCATTCCTAGATTCTTGGACAGAATCCGAAATGCAGGTGGACCAAAACCCCAGTCGTTAAAACTTCATAGACTGCAAAAATGAAATGATGGTGAGATTATGATTTTATTCATTTCTATTCTACCTTTCCTCAGAACAATTAAAGCAAGTACAGTCAGATGCCTGTATCTGCAGGGGTTCCTGGACATACTGTGGATACTGGAATCCATGGATAACAGCGAACGCCATTGAAAATAATGGGACTTCTGGTTTAAAATACCATAGAGTTGCCTTGGAGTACCTAGAAAATGTCTAGAGAGGACATCTCTCTTGGCATTTTCTAAGAAGACTCTATAGTATGTATTCCTCTACCGTGGATACTGGTTTTGCGGATACAGGAGTCCAACTGTACAAATAAAAACAGAAAGATAAAAGCATACAAAATTGTCAAAATGTAAATAAGCTGTCCATAGAATTATAAACGTATTTAAAATGGATAAATTTAAAAGAAAGAATAAAAGCAGTAGAACAGCACATTATTAAAAGCCAGTTTTCCAAAGTCTGTCAGAGAAAAAAGTTTTCTCCTGCTGATGGAAGGGCAGCAAGGAGACAACCAATCTCACCTTCCTAGAAAAGGAGTTTCAGACCTGGAGGGAAATTAGCAAGAAAGCTCTTGCCTGTGTCCCCACCAGACATGTCTGTGAGAGTTGTAGGGACCAAACATACTGTCCTTCATAAGTGTCTGTTTCCCAGCTTTGCTCTGCTCCCCACCTTTCCTTAACAAGCTGTAACCATTTACTCCTGTATAAGAAGCCCCCACTTATCCGACAGGTTAGGGACTGCAGCAGTATCAGAAACTGGAATTGGTCGAAAAGCAGAACCCATGTAGGGAACAGGAGGGAATTAGGGTGGCTTGCTTGGGACTGCCTGCACACGAGCGCCTGCTCCCACCTGCCCACTTCTTGCAGTCTCTAAGTCATCTTGGTGAGGTTTTCCCCTCCCAGCTCACTTTGCAGACAGTGCACGCTTAGTCCCAAGCAAGCCTCCATAAGCAAGAACTGTCAAAAGACTGGATTCTTTGTTGAAGGAATGGAACTTGTCCTCAATTTGCAAGCATCAAAAGAGTGAGTCATCAGATAATGAGCTGCTGAAAGACAGGAGTTTCCTGTAATTTGGTGGCTACCTATTTCCTAAAATACTATTTGCCCTATCAGTTTGTTGGATACATGCTGACTTTCTGTTCAAGGCTATTAACAGTTGTTGTTCTGTGCCTTTATGGCACTTATGGCAACCCTCAGGTGAACTGATCACAGGGGTTTCTTGGCAGAATTTGTTCAGAGAGGGTTTGGCCTTAACTTCCTCTGAGGGTGAGAGAGTGTGACTTCGCAAGGTAAGTGTGTAGGTTTCCGTGGCTGAGCGAGAATTTGAACTCTGGTCTCCCAGTGCCCTAGTCCAACACTCAAACCACTACACCATGCTGGCTGTTGCTGTTAGCAGAGCTCAATTCAAAATGTTCGGCTTGATCTTTCAAATGAGAACTTTGCACAAATGACATCCCAGAATTCTCCACCTCCTTTTTCTGGGTACACAAACTGAGGAAAACCATTTCACCCAATTTCTCCAGGAGGAAGAGAAATTCTCCAATGGTTTCTTAAAGATGGGGTTCATGCTTTTTAAAAAAGTAGAACCAGCAGTGACTATGGTGGCAGCCTCACCAGTCTTTTGCATTCTCCATTGTGTTCCAGAACTGGCATCATTCCAAAGGTTTGTGGAAGGGAAATTTGGAGGGTTTTTGGATGGAAAAGTACTCCAAAAATGTTGGTGATTAGGAGAATAAATCCTCAAAGTGATCTATATATTTTTTTTTCTGGTGGTATTAAAAGCATATTTAAAAATACCCTTCTGAGACATTTTCTCAGGAAAAAAAAATTGGTGAAATTTTAGTTCAGCCATTTCAGATTTAGGACTGGGCTAACTGAGGTATCATCACCTGTCTCTATATATGTTTGTTGATTAGGATCTTTTATAGAGATCCTGTTGTGCATGGGTCTATCATCACTATCAGATGATTACTTGAGAAGGGGCCTTATTAGTGGGTTTGAGCTGATTCCAGAATTTTCCATGCCAGGAAGCTTATCTTGTGTCTTCTTATAGTGCTATTTTTAAAACAGGGAATTGGCTTTTTATTATTTTTGTCAGGTCTTCTAATTAATTTTGTTTTGTCTTTACATTTAAAAAAAACTGCTTTTTTTAATAGATTGTGCTAGCTTCAGTATACTTTAGTATAACTTTGCTTTATTGTTTTCCAAAATATTGTAAACCACCCTAGGGATTTTGACTTAATTGAAAATAAATCATGAGAACACCCATATAATATATCCTTATACCGTTGCCCTCCGTATCCATGGATTCTTCATCCATGGATTCAGCCATCCACGGCTTGAAAATATTTTTAAAAATTAAAAATTCCCAAAAGCAAACCTTGGTTTTGCCATTTTATATAAGGGGCAGCATTTTGCTATAGGACTTAAGCTTCCATGGATTTTGGTATCCATGGGGGATCCTGGAACCAAACCCCAGCGGATATCAAGGTTCCACTGTAATAAATAAAATAATTAATAATCAGTACTGTTTATTCATTCACCAGCATAAATGCTGTTCTCCTGCATCTACAAAGTTAATTCAGTCACCAGCTCAACATATACTACAATACCTTATTCACAAGCAGCAAAATACCTATAACACACTTTTCTGAAGAACAGTTTGATCATTTGGGGGCCTTTGGTTCTGAGAGTCAAAGCAACAGGATGTTCTTCTCATGCAGACTAAATTTCACAATTGTGCAGCAATATTCGGCCAAATATGGTACCACAGAATGGAAAGAAATAGCCTGGAGTCAAAGAAATAATAACACATTCAAGAAGGGTTTATTGTGTGTGTGTGTGGGTGGGGGGTTTCTTGCTGTTGGAATTCAACTCTTTCTTTCTTTCTTTCTTTCTTTCTTTCTTTCTTTCTCCCTTTCTTTTTGTTTCTTCCCTTCCTCCCATGATATTTTGTATGTCATTCACCTTAAATCCTTGACAATAACTGAAGGCCCTTTGGTGAAAAAAACCAAACCCAGAAACTGTGTATCAAATGAAGACAACCCCCTTCAAAACTGCCAGCACAAAGCAAAAAACCAGCCATTGTGCATAAAGGCTATGTGCTCCTAATTAGTTATTGAGTTGTATCTGTTGTGTGAAGTGTGCGTCTGTTGCCTAGGGGGCTCAGGTTGTTGTTGTTCAGAGCCTATTCATATGACTTAAGACACCATGACTCCTAGTGTTTTGAATTCATCCCCAGTCCAAATTTGTAAAGGGCTTAACTGTATGCCAATGCATTCCGGAAAACAGAAGAGCCAGCCCATGGTTTCATTGTCCCACCTGCCATTGGCTTGAAAAGCATGCAGACAACTGTAGAACAATTGTCTGAATTGTGTTTTCCTTTATCAAAAGGAGAAACTAACTAAACAAAAACACCTTGAAGGATGGGCAATGATCTCACATCTGCCTTGACCTTCAGGCAAGTGGAAGTTGCTGAGGCAAGTAGTGATGCCTTCATCCCAGAGCTCCTCTTCATGTAGATCTCAGGCCTGGCCCAGGACCTTTGACTGCTTGAGGCAAAGGACAAGGTGGTGCTGTCTCTCCCATTCCATATACAGAAGGGGAATGAAGTGGCAAAACAATTGTAACTCAACATTAGTGGAAGGTTCTGAAGATAACAAGTTACAAGTCATGCAGCTACTTGTAATTATTTCCCTTTCTTAGGGTACCTAGGTTATAACAAAGGCTGTGTCTACATTGCAGAAATAATCCAGTTTGATACCGCTTTAACTGCTATGGCTAAGTGCTATGGAATTATGGGATTTGTAGTTTTGTGAGATATGTAGCCTTCTCTGTCAGAGAGCTCTGATGGCACAACAAACTACAAATTTCAGGATTCCATAGGATGGAACTGTGGCAGTCGAAGCAGTGTCAAACTGGATTATTTCTGCAGTGCAGATGCAGCCAAAGTCTCATTCCAAAAGTAACGTAGCAAGTGTCATTTTAAAGGTATAACGAGCAGCATTTTCCAGTTACTGTTTAAATTTATTTTTTAAAAAGGCATTTTTGGAGGCATTTTGGTGGAATTTTTCAGGTTTTTTTGCCATTCTCATATCAGTCCTATTAAAGATATTAAAAAAGATATTAAAAAAACAACAAACAACGCAGTGAAAAAAGCAACAAGGTTTTTGAAAGACTGAACAGGTAAAAATGAATTAATTTTTAATGAGTTTAATTTTAACTAAATGTTAATTAATTTAACAGATTTAATTTTAATGGGAATGAATTGCTTTATTAAAAAAATAAATAACTTCCTAAGCTCTGACTGGTGGTGAGACAGCATCCAGCACAAAACCTGAGGACAGAAGAATAAGGCAGCAGAGCAGGCTGCATGGCACCTACAGTTCTGTCCTCCAGTAGAAGGAAATGGTTGGCATAGGGGATAAATTCGGGTGGAATGGTGGGAAATTACTGCTGCCAACTTAAGCACCTGAGGTGGTTGCCCCATACTTTCAAATGGCTGGGTCTGCCCTGCAGATTTCAGTTCACGATGGGGCTATGTAATCTTGCCAACAGTGCGAAGCCCATGACTTATTCTCAGCGTTCCTGTGTCACTGCAGATCCAGGAGATAGATCTAGCAGTAACATCCTATAATGGCTCTTTTCTTTCTTGCTGATGTGTACTGAATTCAGTCCTAGGTAGAGTTGCTGCTGAATTTTGATATAGCAGAAGGTTTTTGGCTGGGTTTCAGGGTTCTAGCCAGAGTGGAATATTTGTTTTAGATTAGAGAGCTTATTAGTATTTCTGGTGGGTTTTCTGTGTTCCTCAACAAATACTATTTGAATCTCTGGGGCATGCCAAGGCTTCATACCTTCAGGGATGTTGAAGCATTTCTCATATCTTCTAAAGCAGGGACAGGTAACTTTGGGTCTCCAGATGTTATTGGACTACAAATCCCATCAACCCAAAGAATAGCCACCGTTGAGTGATTACAGGTCTTGTAATCCAAAAACCAGCCACAATTGTCCATCCTTGTGCTATAAGGACTATTAAATCCACATGTATTCTTGGAAAAAATGTTTTGTATTTGTCTTTTTTTTTCAAAACTTAGGTCTACCCAGTGCCAAGATGAGTGGTTCTCAAACTTTACTCTTCCAGGTGTTTTGAACTTTGGCTCCCTGAAGCCTCAGCAAGCTTGGCCAATGGTCAGGGAAGTCAGAACCACCTAGAGGACCAGCAGTTGAGAAGCACAGGCCTAGATTAACTTTAAATGCATCATGCATGTGCTGTGGTATTTGAAGCTTTTATGCAAGCAACAGGCATTACTGTAAGTATCAGGCCCTCCAGCCCTATCAGCACTGTGAGAAAAGAAGGGATAGTAGCAGCCTTTGCCAAAGTCATTGGCCTCCTACTCATGTACTTTTTACATCTCTTTGGCCTAAAGGCAGTGATTGCTCATGGGATTATTTCACAGATGAAAACTGGGACATGTGTGACCGAGCAGTATGATCAAAAGGGTGTGGATAGGCAACAAGAGGGCAAAAAATTTTAATAAGAAAAAATGCACAAAGCTATGATCTTAAGCAGACAAACCATAGAATTTTATGCACTGCATTTAGGAAAGCCTGAAAAAAATAAATAAACCCAACTCAAATGAGCTGACATGGAAGGGCAAGAATCTACTCCCTCCTTTCCTTTCCTTCCTGCTGAGTTAAATAAGAGCAAACTTGTTTTGTACATTGAACTCATGTTGCAGCAACTGAAGTAAACTGAGGATGAAGGGGGAAACTGGGACATTTTAAAAAACAGCTGAGAAAGTGGGACAGCAGAGGATTAATTTAGGCTGCCCTGCCAAATAAGGAAAGCATGCCCTGGAGTAAATTGAGAATGAAGGAGGAAAGTGGAAGGAAGAGAAAGAAACTGTGACATTTTAAAAGCAGATGATAAAGCAGGACAATGGAAGATTAATCAGGACTGTCCCTGCCAAATTGGCACAGTTGGAGGGTATGTACAGTATTTGCCATTCAGCAATTGCATGCCTGTGGCAATCTTAACAGCCTGCACCTTGTAATACACCCTGGGAAGGGTGTCAGGACACCCTCTGCCAAGAACTCATGTTCAATGGCAAATGTGAGCAGTCTGTAACCAACTGCTGCTGCTTACAGACCTTATTGAAACCTGGTGAGAACTCTTGATTCAGTGAATCTATTCCAATAGGACTAGCAGCTGAATTTCTAATACAATTGCTTGCTAGTAGTGCTGGACTCAATATTCAGAAGTTAGTCCCAGTACGATAGACCCACTGAATCAACTGTAGGATGATAAGTCAACAGTTAAGTAAATCACTGGGACTTTAGCTGTGACTAACAATTGGATTTATGCTTTAGGATTCGTCTACATGGGCCAGAATATGCCAGCTTCCCACCAACTTATTCTGCCTGCAGATCAGGCCTGTTTCTCCCCCATTACCAGCATGAAATGGGAAGAAGTCCAGATGGGCATGGTGGCTGGTCTCTGCAGCCGCCTCCACCCATGTCCCACTCTCTGGATCCAGCATGTTGGCCTGCAGCATGTGAACAAAGCCCCCTCCATGTGACCAGCATGGTCACATGTTGATGTCGTCCTTCCGGGTTGTGGAAGAGCGACAGCAGATGGCAGCTGCAGGAATGGGCTGGAGTGCAGAATGGGCTCCTGTGGTTACGCAGGGCCTGGTCTGTTTTTTGTTCACTGGAGCGGTTCTTCCCTGGTATTATTTTAAAACGGTGTACAGTCGTCCCTTCACATTCGTGGGGGGTTAGGTTCCGCAGACCCCTGCAAATGTGAAAATTCAGCAAATAATTACAGTTCTCCCCCGCCCTCCGGAGGCCCTGTTGTTGCTTCCCCTCACCTCCCTCCTCCCTCCCGAAGCGACCATGGGGCCTCCGGAGGCCCCGTCGTCGCTTACCCTCGCCTCACCCCTCCCTCCTGAAAGTGGCAATGGGGCCTCCAGAGACCCCCTCGCCACTTTCTCCAGCCTCCCCTCACGAGTGTGGAGGCTGCAAATGTGGAGGGAGGACTGTAACAGTGCCTTGGCCCCAGGGGTCATGAGGACTGCCCAGAGGGAAAACATGGGAAATGCTCTGCATAATCTGGACTTTAGGGCTCAAAGATGGGGTCAAGACAGTGTAAATAGCTCACATAGACAAACCCTTAGTTTTCAGAAGGATGTTCTGAACTGGGGAAAATTTGGTAAAATAGGAATGGAGACCTTGTGGCTGACCAAATGTTGCTTTGTTACAGCATCCGTCTTTCCTAATCATAGGCCATGTTGGCTTGGATTGGTGAGAGTTGGAATCCATCAACATCTGGATGGTCACAGATACCGTGCCCCCGTGCTAATGCAAATGGGACTACTGTACAGTGAAATTTTTGGCCAAAAGCCCAAAGTTTAACAGCACATCAGTGGCAGCACAACCAGCTTGTCTCTGTCAGGTCCAAAACATCTACTTCTGTGCCAAGACTCTGCCTTGTTCAGGTTCACTCCACTTCCTGCTCAGGACTGGTTCTTTTAACAGATTCCAGGCACCTTTTCATTTGTAGAACCAGTCATCCCTGCTAGTGTGGTCCAGTTTCTCAGCTGACTGGAATGTTTTCCAGTCCAAATCAGACACCTACTCTATCCTGTTTATCAACGCCAACTGGATGCTTTCTGACACCTTGGGGCTGTTGATCCAGCAAAGTTTTTGTTTGCACAGATCACACACCCACAAGATCTCAATAGTGTTTAGGCTTGCTTTATGTTCCTGCTAGGATGTTCTGATAAAACCTAACAACTAGAGCTTGGAGAAGGTGCCCTCCCTTCCTTCCTTTCTTTCTTTCTTTCTTTCTTTCTTTCTTTCTTTCTTTCTTTCTTTCTTTTTTGACTATGGACTTTATCATACCACCCCCCTAAAACCTGTTCTTTTGCCAGCATAACTTTGCTGTTTTTATGCCGGCAAAAGAACTCCCCATGCCACACTTACCTCCTATATTGGCAAAAGGCTTCCCGGCAATGAATGAGGACCAAATGAAGCCCCGTTCACTTCCTCATTTGAAATCCCACATAGTCTCATGAGAATAAATAGTGCAGGAAATTAAAAAATAAAAACAAAAATAACAAAGAAAGTTACAAAAAGCACCTAAACACACTAAAAAAGCCCCAAGTAAACTGTGGAGGGTCATAAAAAGTGTGTCACCTACTTGGATGTTGCCATCTCACCTGGAAGTGTTCTCGCCAGACTGGCCATTGATGCTGCAGTCATGTGAGTACAAGGGCATGAAGTTTCATAAAGATCATAAAATCATAGAGTTGGAAGAGACCCCAAGGGCCATCCAGTCCAACCACCAGCTTCAAGGTTTGAGATGGGGCATGCACGTGTCTTTCCTGTCTGTAAATAGTTTTCAAATGCCAACAATGCTCGCACAAAAACGCCACAGGGATCAATTGACAGCTTGAGCCATCAATAAAATAGAACTTTTTAAAAACAGGACATGATCATGAAAGGGTGACATCATGTGGAACGTGCACCCTTTCGCAATCATTAGGCATCCTTATGACTCTATATTTGCCTTGTCTGATAATGCCCTATGACTCCTAGAATTTCCCATATTTTGGGGATTTTTGGTGGGAGTTGTAGTCCAAAAAAAGTAACTTTCCCAAGCTCTGCTAACTACTACCAGAGGAGTCTAACTCTGCCAGGGTTGCTGCTATTTTTGAGGATTTGGGGCCCAACTAACCCAACTCAAAGTTTTCTTCTTTGAAATAATTGCTGCCATTTAAAAAACATTCTCTTTCCCCAGCAGTAATAAATCCAGGGGGTTGTCTGAACAGTGAAAATAACCCCCATGGAATTTGCTGGGAATACAACCTGTCCAAATGGAATCCTGCATCAATCTACAGTATTCGGAAGGAGAGGGGCCCAAAATGACAAAAACAGCACTGGAAAAGCCTTCACGGCTTTTTGCGTAGATTTTAAAAAAAAAAATAGCAAGGGGGTACGCATTCCTGCTCATTAGGACAAGTGATTCACTTTAAATCACTTTGCCATACAAGAGAAAGTGCAAAGCTGATTGGTCGGGTGAGTGTGGGGCTTGCTAACAGGGCAAGCATCTGCTGTTGCCATGTTGGATTTTTGCCTTAGTGAGTGATTGCTAAGGCAATAAAATGTTTTTTTTTCCCCCTGTTGTCCTTTTAACTCAAAAAAATCACTCTATTGCATATAGATAAGGTCTAGGATAACCAACATGCCCAGTGGTGTGGGCGACGGGAGTAATATTTAATCAACATTGGGACGCAGAGCTGTCTACATGGATCTGAGAATACATGCAGAACTGGATTGCCTTTTGGATCAGAACAGGCCCATGGGCAGGAATTTGGAGCTGGATCAGCCTGTGTGTAATTAGGGTGAACAGCCTTGTTCAGTGAAAAGTAGGCAAGGTGTAATAGTTGTGAATACATTATTAAATGGGAGTGATGTTCTCTACCAGGAAATAAATATGCATGTAACAAGGGCAAGAGCAAAACATGATCTTCAATTTCTAGTCTGTTCCGGCTATGGGAGGGGAGGCCAGATATACTTTTGGAGGGGCCAGGCCTCCACACAACTCACCCACCCCCGTGGGTGTGGGACTGAATCAGAATGCTAGAAGGCCATAGGACGGGTCCAAATTTACTCATATTTTCTGTAGACTCCTTTAAATGTATGGGGTTCCTCTTAAGGTGTTTATCACATGAGAGAAGGGATGCAAGAGTACTGCATACCACCTTGCCTTATCAGATGACATCAGTGTTCTTCAGGTGTTCTCCCATTCTGATCCTGTGGGAGACAGTGGTAAAGGAGAGTCTTTTTGTTAACAGATTTTTTCCAGTTAGGAAAAAGATTCACATTTACCACCATCTTCCACAGGACCTGAACGAAAGAACAGCTGAAGCATGCAGATGTCATGCAATAAGGCAAGGTGGGACACACTATTCTTGGAATTTAAAGCTGCTTATTCTTGGAATTTAAAGCTGCTTCGCTCGTGCAATAAGACTCTAAGTCAATGACTTTCTTATGGCCCATTTATTTCTATGGATTTACTCTAAATATGAGTAACTCTGGGTCCATCCAATGGCTTCTGCCATAAGCATTTATTTGTTTTATTTGGAAGAGAGAATACTTGAGAAATAGTACTGTATTTTGTTTAAGCAGATGGGGTGGGGGTGATGGGAGTTCAGGTCATACAAAGGCCAAGACGCAATCAGTGGAAGTCAGCCCAGGTCTGATAATCTAAGGCAGGTGGCAATTCCATCGGATTTTGAAGACGAGATGCCTATTTGAATGCAGTGTGATGTGGTGGAGGGAAGAAGCCTTTGGCTATTTGGTGAAAGGGGCCATGGCCGTCTCTGAAATCTAAGATGCTCAAAAAAAGGCCTGGGTAGGGAGTAAACTGGACACTGTTTTGACTGTATAATTTCAAGATGAGATTTACCTTTCCACTGCCATGGCTAGGATTCCACCCACCTCTTCTCTTCCCAAAAACTCTTTCTGAAACATGATAGCCTTGTCTTCCAGATGCTGAAAACTATATGCATGAATTGAGTGGCACTGTGATGCCACACTGTGGCCATGTGTCAGTAGTGGATGCTGCTTTTGGATTATTTTCTTCAGGTTATTTTCTCCTCTGCATTCTCTTTCCAAGATATATTTCCTTTCTGTGAAAGATGTAGATATTTGATGACCTTATATCAAAGAAATGTAAAACGTTTTTGAGTTGATTTCTCATTTGGTGGGATACACAAAGGAACCAGGGATTTATTGGGGTAGGATTTAACTGTGATTCTTTTTCCTTGTTCCAGGCAGCAAACCTGTGGTCCTTTCCTGTAAGGATTTCTCAGGGGCCATAAGATAATATATTTCCCCTTCCATAGGCAAAGCGCAATATCCATACCCTCCAATATTTCACAGATGAAAACCAGGATATGTGGCGGCCAAGCAGCACACAAGCTAGGAGAGGCTTCAGCAGTTTGCGTTTGCCTGGGCCTACTGGGAAGGGCACAATTCCACCCTTTCCTTTCCTCTCCTTCCTGCTGAGTTAATTGAGTGCAAACTACTTTTCCAGTTTGTAGTAGCTGAAGTAATCTGAGGTCAAAGGAGGAAAGTGTGGGGTGGGGGAGAAGAGACAAACTAGGACATTTTAAAAGCAGCTGAAAGTGTGGGATAGAGGATAAACTGGGTCTGTTCCTTCCAAATCAGGACATTGGGTAAGTATGGATATCTGCCTGTTACTTCCTGGATGGTGGAGGAGCTTTCTACTGCTGTGGCTGCCCTGATCTCTGGCTTTTCTTTGCAAACAAAGATTCAGGAAGGACTCATCCCGCGCTTTCTGCAAGCGAGCTGATGACTAAAAAGGCCAATCCGAGATAAACAAGTCCAGTTGCAGAAAGCACAGCAGAAGGTCTCCCTTGGGTAATGTTTTTGGGTTGTGATTCTTTCTGCGTTGTCGTTTCTCTTCAAGACTTGTTTGGCATGAGTTCTCAAATAAGGCTGCAGCATTGTGGATAGTGCGTCTCCATGCCTCCCGGTGTGAGGTCAGGGCGGACCACTGTTGGTGATCAATTTGGCCGAGCCTGAGATGTTGTTTCAGGGAGTCTTTGTATCGCTTTTTTGGAGCGCCCCTCTTGCGCTGACCCATGGCGAGTTCACCATAGAGTAGTATTTTTGGGAGGCGATGGTCCTCCATCCTAGAAACGTGCCCTGCCCAGCGCAGCTGCGTTCTCAATATCATGGCCTCAATACTGGTGATCCCTGCTTGCTCAAGGACAGCAACCTTCGTCACATAGTCAGTCCAGTGTATATTTAGGATTGTGTGTAGACAGCGCTGATGAAAGTGCTCGAGGAGTCGTAGGTGGTGGCGATAGGTGACCCATGTTTCAGATCCATAAAGGATGATAGACAGTACAATGGTTCTATACACACTGATTTTTGTGCTTTGCCTCAGGCATATAGTGCATTTGGAAGACTTCACAAAAGAGTCTGTGGCTGCCCTAAGAACAGATCAAATGAGGCTTTGGATCAACTGAATCCAAACCTGCTTCTCTGGTTATGCCCTGGAACAGGGGGGGGGGGAATATGCCAGGCCCAGAACTGGTAGAATGGATATTTGTCCCTTGGAAAGTAATGGGAGGGAAATCCTCAACAAAAATTCAATGTTTTTCAACTTCTTCAAATTAAGGAAAAAGAGGGGGCACAGGGAACCTCCCATCACCACCGAATCCTTCTCTTATACCCTGGCTGCAACAGGCTCAGCATAGATTAGGATCTCATGGTTCTTTCCCCATGGCTGATCCTAGAGAATGGAAAGTTGTTGTTTTTCAAAAGTAATTTGTTCCTGTTCCTTGTCATGTTGATTGAAAAGTCATTTGTTACTAGACTGTGATTTTGAAAAAGCAAATCAGGTTATTCAGTGAATTACTTTTCTGTTTTGCTTGTCGATAAATACTTTAAGGTTGATAAGAGGTCAGCATAAAACTTTTTAGAACCCCCAATAAAATGCCTGTTAAAATGCATGTAGAAAATAACTTTTAGAGATAACTAGAAAATGATGCTTGTTAGACCCATACATTAATTTTCTGCCAACCTGTTTTGTTACTTTTGAAATCTGACTTTATTTCCTCATTACAAAGAAAAGCAATTTGATAGAGTTTAACTACAGTTGGTCCTCCACATTCACTGGCGTTAAGGGTGCAGGGCCCATGCAAAAGTGGAAAAAATGTGAATACCTCTAGGTCCCACAAACCATATTTAACATGCAAAAAAAGTACGATCTGAAAATTCAACTCACCATGGATGCCTTTAAGGTGGCAGGGTTCCTTCACAAGGCAGAAGCAGGTGGCTGGTGGGGTTTGCTGCTGCTTCTGCTGCCTGCCCTACACCATTTTTATTAGGGATTTACAAGCTTCACTGTACATTTGCAGTATCTCTCAATCTTACGAGGTTTGCAGTCCCTATTAAAAACAGCATGGCAGCAGTGGAAGCGGCAGCAAATAATCTGCAAATAATTAAATTCGCAAAAGCTAAACCCACAAACATGAAGAGCCGACTGCACATTACTTTTAAGTAATTGATACCAAGATCTGGATCTTTTCTCCCCCATTCTCACAGGATTGTTCTGCCTATAATGTATCTCCAGAAAGGATGAGTTCTGGAATCCTTTAGGATGAGATGAAAAATTAAATTAAATGCCCTTTCCTCTTCTATATACAGGGGTAATTCTCTCTTTAAAACTGTGTTGGCTTCTTAATTCACACCATCATAAAGAGAATAATAATGATATAAAAGCTTTTGTGCTCTTGTTTTCTATGTTTGCATAAAACTGTGTAGATCAGTGATTCTTAACCTGTGGTCTGGGGACCCCAAGGGTTTGCAATGTCCTCACAGGGGGTCCTCAAAGGCTTGAAGAATGCTTGGCCCACCTCTTCCCTGCAGTGGAGCGGCCACATGATAGGAGCCAAGGCAAAGGCTGGCTGGCTTGGCCTGTGCATTGCCATTCAATCAGCTCCAGCCATAAACTTGCAGAAGAAGCAGGAGAGAAGTCTTCCCTTCCCTCCAGTGCCTCTGAGGGAAGGTTTAATGGGTAGTTCAATTGTATTATTGTTGTTGTTGTTAGGGTTTTAAATCTTGAGTTAAGTATTGGGGGACCATGGCAACAAAATATATTTAAGGGGGTGGTCCCTGGTCAAGACAAGGTTAAAAGCCACTGGTGTAGATAATTACAGTTGTTCCTCCATATCCACGGATTTGGTATCCACAGATTTACGTATTAACGGCTTGAAAATATATTTAAAAAAATAGTAATCCAAAAAGCAAACCTTGATTTTGCCATCTTATATAAGGGACACTATTTTGCTATGCCATTGCATATAATGGGACTTGAGTATTCACAGATTTTGGCATTCACGGGGCGGGGAGCGTTCCTGGAACCAAACACTAGTGACTATGAAGGGACAACTGTATTGAGGAGTTGGCCACACCTGTTACTCTACTCACTCAGTTTTTGTATGATGTTTTGAATGTTGTGTACGCTACAGAAATCTTGGAATGAGATGACCTGTTTAAATTGCATTGTCACACACATTCCCTTTTTCTCAAGATAAAAAGAGGTCCATATTGTTGTAGCTGATCTTGCATCCTAAACTGAGGAAGTGCTTTTTTCTGACAGCAGATGGCACCAAAACCTAAAGTTATTCTTTCTGTTAGAGATGGGAACTGATAGTTGGATTCAGTCTGTTAAAGGAATGAAAGTGTCATTGAAATCAATGTAAAGAATAAATCATGACTTAAATTCAGAGGTACAAGCTACGGGGGAGGGGGAAACAATGGGCATTGCCAACCCATAAATTCTGCTGCCCATGAAATTTTCCTTTAGTCCCCAAATTTCAGGTACTGCAGAGAATGAGATGTTAAAATTGTTCACACCAGGAAAGCTAACATTTGCTGTCTTTACATTCCTTTGGTAACTTTGCTTCCCCTTTTTCTTTAAAAGCCTGAACTATATTTTTAAATGGTCCGCTAAGGGTTAAAGTTAATGCAATGCTAGAAATTTGGGGGATAAAGGGAAATTTCCAGGGGGGGGGGCAATACACTCATTTTGCCCCCCCCCCAAACCCTACTTCAGTTATGGCCTATTGATTTTTCTTGGACTTAAGCTGTTGAAAATTCTGATGAGAACTGATTTGAGTCTCACTTCTCAGACTGATGTGTATTGGAAGGCAATGGTTCTTTACAATACCCATTTCTAATTTCTAGAAACAGCCCACATCTCCAAAAATAGCTTTTTTGGGGGGGAGGCATTTCAAAAATAAAAGATAGTCATGTGATTGAATGCCACCTCTAAATCTCTCTGTGGGAAATGTGCATAATAGTGTAGAGTTTTAGGAGAGAAAATTCATTGCCTGCTGTTTGAAGTATCCGGTGAGTTTCACTGCTATGCTTTAGCTGCAGTTAAGAGATAGCTGGAAAGGTTTCCCTCTGATCTTTTCTCTTGACAAATGGGCAATTGCAAGGTGGCATATTTTGTGAGCCAACACATACTTACATATACCAGGTGGCCCAAAAGTAGGTATATGAAGTCTGTCTATTAAATAACGAGACTGATACAATAACCCATCTTTATTTATATGTATTACAATTCTAATGCTTGTCCCTTTCAATATACTCTCCATTCACACTCACACACAAATGTAGTCTTGTTTCCCACTGGTCGAAGGCATGGAGCAGATCAGTTTCTGTCAGTTGTTTCAACACATCTGCCGTTTTCTTCTTTACTGTTTCAGTTGACTCAAAATGTGTTCCTTTCACTTTAAGGAAAAGATTTCACTTTAGGGAAAATAAAAAAGTCACATGGTGCCAAATCTGACTAATATGGAGGATGTTTAAGTGTAGTAATGTTTTATCAGCCAAAAACTGCTGTGTGAGCAGGCGTATTGTCTTGAAGAATGAAACCAATTTTCCACAGTTCTGGCCTTTTTTTTCTGACTCTTTCTCTCAGCTTTGTCAAAACTTCCTTATAATAATGCTGGTTCACTGTTCTGCCTTCTGGAACCCATTCTGCCAAAATTTCGCCCTTGATGTCAAAACAAAAACAAAAACAAAAACAAAAAATCCCCAATGAGCATGGCTTTGAATGTGGACTTGGTTTGACTTGCTTTTTTCATTCTTGGTAATGATGGTGTTTTCCAGTGCATTGACTGTTGTTTTGTCTCAGGATCATACTGGAAGATCCAGGTTTCATCACAAGTGATGATTTTTTGAAAAAGGTTTGTGTCCGCCTCAAGTTGCTGCAGAAAATGTCAGCGCAAATTTCCTTGTGGCACTCTTTTTGCTCTGGTGTGAGAACCCTAGGGACCATCTTGGCACAAACTTTTCTCATGTTGAGCTCCATGCAGTGTGTTTGTCAATGATCGTGGCTTCAGCTATCATTCAGACACTGAGTTGGTGGTCTTCTTGAACAATCTGACTAATTTTTTCCACAATGTCTTTGGTTCTTGAAGTAGAAAGTCATCCAGGGCATTCATCGTCTTCCACATTCTCACATCCTTCTCAGAATCTTTTGTGCCACTCAAACATGCACACACGAGACATGGAATCTTCCTGTAGGCCTCAGTAAGCATTTGAAAAGATTCTGTTGGTGTTTTGTTAAATTTTACTAAAAATTTCAAATTGACACATTGCTTGACTTTTAAGCTTAGCATTTTTCCAGCACACAACAGACAACACAGCTGCTTTAAACAATGACTGACAATTAAAGGAATAGCCGAGAGTGTTGATGTTTGTCATTTAGGTTCAGACATGTTCAAGGTCACCACTCAAGCATTCACAATCAGTTCTCCCTGATTTGTCTAAAAGGTAGAAACACAGTCTTGTTATTTAATAGATGGACCTCGTACAGTTGTTTAGAATGTTGATTGGAGGGGGAGAGATTGTGTTAGCAGAAGATGTGCGGGTGGAGTCAGTTGGGAAGAGAACTCTGCACTATACTGTATACCTACATTTGGGCCACTCTGTATATTCATGTATGATGATTTCCAATGAACCATCTCGAGTAAATTACTGGGGAAATATGATGGAATGAACTCATGAACGAACATGTGTGAAATGGATGTTGACTGAAAATAGTTAGAACTGTCCCAGTCTGGCCCAAGAAGTTTTACTGTTTAAGGCAAAGTGTCAGGATCAGTCCTGGATGTGCCCTTTTCCTGCCACATTCAGTTTTACTGTGTAACCTTGTGGGTAATTGTGTTTACATTTTTGTGTGCTTGTTAATAAGTATGTAGCCTAACCGTAGAAGGGACTATGTGGCCTCTGTTGGGAATGGTTTGAGAAGCACTGCACCTGCATCTCAGCTCTGGGAAAAGGAGGTTGAGCCGTGGTATGATGGAAGTGGGGTCGATGGGTAGCCAATGACTGTGTAGCTCGCCAGATTCTGTAGATTGGAATATGCTTTTACTATATTGTTTGACAGTTAAATTTCATTCTGAGCAACGACCCTGCAGGGTTCGCTTTCGGGATTACTGTGCCAATAAAGTTTTCTGTTTTGAACTCTGAAATGGCTAGTCACTGAGTCTGGGAATGCCAGTACATGACAGCAAAGGACAAGAGAGAATAGCTAGGGATGGGTGCTGCTACCCAACAGTATGTGCTGCCTGAGGAAGTCACCTCACTCTGCTTAGTGATGGGGCTTCACCTTGAAACTGCCCTTCCCTAGACTTTACCAATAACAGTTGGCAAAGTGGAAGGCAATAGGAAAAGAGGAAGACTACATTATGATTCAATAATGGAAGTCAGGGCCTTGAGTTTCCAGGGCTGTCCATGTCCAGGGCTCTTGGAAATCTCTCATTCATACGGTCACCAGAAGTCTAAAGTGGAATTCATGGCGAACAACAACAAGACTTAAGTTCAACTAACATAGGTTGGATCCAGCCTAATGAACTGTAATCACTTTTCCAAGAATGGACCATTAGAATTGCTATGGTCTCTCTTCCACACACCAGAGATTTCATTATGGAAGGAAACAGCCTTCAGTGGCAGGAGAGTTGTTGTGAGGAAAGGGCCTTTTTCCTATGCCTGTCCATTATTTACAAGCTCTTTTGCTGGAAAGAGTGTCACCTTTATTTAAACTAAGTATTACTTGGGACCCTTGGACTCTATCTCTAAGCTCTCTTCCCTTCATCATAAGCAAATCTTTGCTAGGGACACACACTCCATATGCTATAGTTTTGCTATGCCAGAAAATGAATGTTTATTAAGAAATAACCAGGGAATTTTCCATGTATCCCATAAAGCATGAAAATGGTAGGGAAGGGGGATTCTACCACACCATCAGAGCCACCTTGTCAGTGGAACATGCTGAATTTGACCATGGCTCCTAAACACAGGATAGGAGCACAATTACTTGCTTTCTCTCCATCTTTCCACTCTCTTCAGGTTCAGTCTGTTCCTTGCTGCCTTTTAATTTGATGTCTTCTGGGCACTGGCATTTCACATGCGGCAGATCTTGGTGTTGATTCGTGGGCCCGGTGGGCATGGGCCACAAGTTGGTGGGCAGACTGGGCCACAAGGGCCACATGGGCCACGTGGGCCACAGGGAGGGGGTGCACAGGGTGGAGGGCCACAAGGGGCAAAAACTGGACCACTTGGGTTGACACAGGATGGGGCTAGTTTAGGTTCAACTATGGGCACAGACGGCTTGCAGTCTGGAGGGCAGGTCGGAGCGCAGACTGGCTCTGGCACGCAGACTGGTCGGCAAACGGATGAACGGATTGCGGTTGGGCACTCAGGGTCACATGGACGATTGGGGAGCCTGGATAAAGAACAAAATTTTTTTAATGTGAGGCCATTGTGTCCTTGGGAGAAAGGAGCAGTACAGCTCCAACTCAAAGTAGAAGGGCCTAGGGATTCAGAACATGCCTCTTCTACAGGTAGAAATCATCTTCTGCACATAGCTCTTGGCGACCTAATGGCATAGCAGTCTGCCAACAGAACTGCTTTGCTGGCAGATGAGCCAAAAGGGGGAACAAAGAGGTAGTATGAGGGATAAATTGAGTTTCATCAGACCCCAACCTCTTCCAGCTCAGAGATATCACTACAATGTCAGCACAAAGAGGCCAGAGGAGAAAGGGAATCCAACAAAATTTCCAACATCCCTAAGCTGAGAGAGGTTTGGATTCCATACAGCTTCAGCTGATTTAGGGCTTGTCTAGACCTGTCAGAATACCCCGATTCTAGCCAGTGTGTTCTGGCCCCAGATTTGTCCCACTTATTCCCCCCACTCCGCATTATCTAGATGAATGGGATGAAGTCCAGATGCACAGACTGGCATTTATTGGCAGGTGCCTCCCCCGCTGTTGTGGTCACACTCTATGAAACCAGGAAGGATGCCCTTAGTATGTGATCAAGGCTGGTGACATGCAAGGGGCCTTGATCACATGCGGGGGGGGGGGAGTCTGCTTCCCAGCTACAAAGCAACTCCAGTGCTGTCCAGGTATACAGGTGGGTGTGCAGGTATGGACCCTGCGTTCCCATGCTGGCCCCATCTGGGTTTTCCTGCATGAAGCAGGTTTTCCTGGGTGTTTATTTAAAATGTTCCAAATACATTTACCCCAGCTCCACCCTGGCTGTCATCAGGACTGCCCGGAGGGGACAAGAGCCCTGTGTCATTTGGACTGCAGGGCTCCAAGACAGGAAGAAGCTGGGGTAAATAGAAGGTCTACACAAGCTCCTAGCATCAGTTGGCCTTTGCTTATATTGACCAGTTAGCTTATCTGATCATTTATTGAAAGCAGGGCAAACAAATGTCATGATGCTAAAGTCAAGGGATTCACCCTCATCTGTCAGCACTCAAAACAATCTTTTGGAGCTTGTTCTTGTTATTCCTTGGATTACCTCTGGACAGTTGAGTCCTATGCACATTTACCTGGAAGGCATCTGCTCCAACTTTCCATAAGGGACAGACTCAATTACAGTTTTCCCCAAACCTGGGGTGTGCAGATGCTGTTTGACTACAATTCCCAGTATCTCTAACCACCATGGCTGATGATCAGTAATGATGAGAGTTAAAGTCCAACAACTTAAAGGGCTGGAAGGACTGCATCCTATTAACAGAGCACATGCACCTAGTAAAATGCCACAGTCTCTTTTACCTTCTCAGGTGATGTAAAAGACTCCTTTTAAAAACTTTTACTGTGCTACAGTTCTTCAGAATTCAGCCCCCTCCCGTCCAAGTAGCTGTGCTTAGGGGATCCCAGTTGAGGCTAACAAGTTAATAAACCTAAAGCCAAATACTATACATTTCCAGTTGTCTATGTCACACCGGAAGCTATGAGTTTGCCTACATACTTGCAGTCTTCCCCTTCCAACATGTTGCGGTAGGTGGAGATTTCGCAGTCCAGGCGAGCTTTTTCATCAAGGAGGGTCTTGTACTCGCAGTTCTGCCGCTCAATGTCACAGCGGATTTCAGTGAGTTGGGCCTCTACATTGCTGATCAGGCACTGGAGCTGGGCCAGCTGAGTGCAGTAACGGGATTCTGTTTCTTCCAAAGTGGCCTCCAGAGCACTTTTCTAAGAGAAGGAGAAGGCAACACATTATTGTCAGGCAAAGTGGTTCTGCTGTCTACACATATGGCAAGGTTAATATAAAGGACTATAGTGTGAATTTTCCCCCTTGGGTTGGCTTGCTTAATCGAAATTGTAAATAGTGGTGGTCATCCAAATTGCAAGACTAGCTGGGGCGGGCAATTTATGGCCCTCAGGATATTGTTGGATTGGAAATCTCATCCACTGTAACCAAGCTAGACACAATCATCACTGAAATAATAATAATAATAATAATAATAATAATTATTATTATTCTCACACCCACTCCCTGGTTTGTACTTCATCCTTCCCCCCAACTGCTCAAGGTGGCCAACAGATCTTTAAAAAACACAGTCAAAATCAAAATTAAAAATATCTAAAATCACAAACACAAAACTAACATTACAAGTATCTAAAATCACAAAGTAGAAATATCTACTAAAATCGAGTAAAAGGAATACAAACAAGCAGGAAAGACAAGTTAAACATTGGCTTTCCCCTGAAATGTGTACAAATAGTGGAGTGGTGTGAGTTGTACATTTGGCTCTCTGTATCTGCAGATTCAACCATCCACAGCTTGAAAATATTGCCAAAAAAATAATTTCCAAAAGACAAACCTTGATTTTGCCATGTTATATAAGGGACAACATTGTACTATGCCATTGTATATAATGAGAATTGAGCGTCCATGGATTTTCGTATCCACGGGGAGTGGGGAGTCCTGGAACCAAACCCCAGCGGATACCAAAGGCCCACTGTAGTGCAACCACATATGAAGGGCTGGCGGTTGCCCACCCTGATATTGGTCCTGCACTTCGAATGCAAAAATCAAGTCACTGATGGTATAGTTCTATGTATGTCTAATCAACAGTAAGTCCTTTTGTGTTCAATAGCCTTACTGCTAGGCAGGTATATATAGATTGTAACCTCAACAGTGTTGTTGTTCAATCTGTGGGATGGAAATAATTTTTCAATGCATACATTTTCAGATCCAAAATAACAGACAAAAGCTATCTTAAAGGAGATGTGTATTCTGAGGTAAATTTGTTCAAATAAATAAATAAATAAAAATATTCTGTGCCAACAAAAGAATTCTCCATGGTTGCCTTGTTTTTTGTTTATGTTTACTAACCATGTGTAGGAGCAAGGAGCTATAGGCTGCAGTTGACCCCACCTCTGCCTTCTGCAGTTTTGTTTCCAGAGATATAAAATGCCAAAATAACAGGTTCTTTTTCCTCCCCAGGATGTTTAATTACAGTATGTGTCTAATGTCAGATACCAAAGCTGTGTAGGAAGTTTACAGAGTTGTGAAACATACCAGGTCCCTCAATTATCTACCACTAGATGATCAGTCACACTGAATCTGCCAGTTTTATTCTCTCCCACATTCATTTTTCAAAAAACATCCAGTCCTTTCTGTTCTACTTATGAATACCCTTGCAAATTTGACAAGGAGGCTTATGGCATGCTAAAGTAAAGTGGCAGTGCAGCCAGAAGGTTCCATCTTCCATACTGCATTACAGCATGACGTTGTCATTCTTCTGTTCCAATCCAGTGGGAGACCATAGTAAAACCACAACTTTTTGCTAACTGGAAAAATCTGTTAGCAAAAAATATGTGGTTTTACCTCAGTCTCCCACAGGACTGGAACAACAGAACACTGGAATATAACAATGATATCATGCAGTAAGGCAGCATGGAAAGTGGTCTGGCTGCCCTGCTACTTTACTCTGGAGTATGATAAACCTCAAGATTAAAGGCAAACTAAATGAAATGCTCAGCCATCTGTGCTGGTCAAATTCTATATGTACATATGTTCTTAGCATGGAGAGGACCAGATTGCACCTGCCTACCATATAGCTCTTAAAGATAAAGAGCCTGTCTGGGGAAAAGACAGGTGGCAACCTTACTTCAGGACCACAGATATGGTTGAATACATGTCAGACCTAAACTCTCAAAACCTTCAGCCTGGATGGATTAACCTGTCAGTTTTCCTTTCACCCACACCTGAATTTCTGAAAACACAGGTCTTTCTATTCCAAATATGAAGACATTTGCCAATTTTGGTAAACAAAACCCAGTGAAATTCTGACCCGTTCCTATCTTTCACATTCGCACAGTTTATTTGTATATGAGCAGTCATCATAACTCCTCACTGGCCTAGCATATATCCTCTTTTGTATGGGGCACTGTTTCACTAGATTAGCCTTGTCATTTGGAAAGTAGCCCTGTAGCCCACTTTTTAATGAGTTCTTTGCGGACTTTTTTTGAAATTTTGTAATACTTGGATTTGTTTTTAGCCTGTAAACCTTAGGGTTCTTTTAAGAATATGATGAGCAAAGGAAACAGTATAACCTGTCTTTGATTTCTGGCCCACCTGAAAGGATAAGACACAAGGGGTGAGCAAACTGTAGCATCTGAGCTGCATATGACCCCAGGGCCAGGATTGCTAGAGTAAAAATCAGAGAGCGCTTGCTCTTATACCTTTAAGGGTTGTACAGAACAGGGAATTTCAGCAGGTGTTGCTTGTAACCTGGGGCTCATCTAGATTTATTGTAAAAATCCAGATGAAATTCAGACTACTCTCCCCCTGAGCTGTGCTGGATGAAATTTGGACTACTCTGGTCCGGAGTGAAGCATCACACCTTACCTGGCCAAAAGCCCAAATATGCACTGGGCATTGCTGCTACAGGTCTGCTGCTGCTGCCTTCCCAACCAGGCACCTTTGTGGTAGAGCCCCACTGGTTCGCAGTTGCTCACTTTGAGGTCAGAACGAGACCTCCAGCCATGAGATCAAATGATTTGGAGGTAGATCAGGTTACCATCTCACCGTGGATTGCATGGTTGGGCACCTCGTTCTGACTTCAGGGCAAGCAACTGTGCACCAGCAGGGCCCTGCCTTCGCGGCCAAGCACAGTTGCTTGCTCCGAGGTCAGAATGAGGTGCCCAGACATGCAATCAACGGTGAGGGGATATCTTGATTGCTCTCTCTCACCATTGATCACATAACTTAGGGCCTCGTTCTGACCTAAGAGCGAGTGGCAGCACACCAGTGGTGGCGGCACTGAGGAGGAGAAAGTCTTTCTTTAACCATTCTGGGAAAGGAATTGGCCTGAACATTGAGGTAAATGGCAGTACCTGCCAGGCAGCAATCTGTCCTGTCTCCCCACCCACCCCGAAATCCATGGCAGATCCATTGTTCATACTACAGTTTTCTCTGGAAACTCTGCAAACCCTGGAGAAAACTGTGAGTTTTTAAAACCTGGGTTAAAAGTGTCACGCCCCACATTTGGTGCGGATAGGGCCATACATCATGTGTCCTTATTGCGCCAGATTTGGGGGAGGGTGTTTTTTTCCATTGTGTAGACAAGCCCCTGGTTGCATGACAAGTAACACTTGCTGAAATTTCCCCTTTTTATAGGAGTCATCTCCAGTTTTCATTATGGCAATCCTACCCAGTTCTGTTTTTATGCCTCCCAAGTGTCTGCTCACCCCCAACAGTTGTGTGTGTGTGTGTGTTTCACTCCTAAATGGCTAATACTTCCCCATGCCTTTGTGGAGGATGTATTTGGCTATTTCACCATGTTTGGGGCACATTTGACTGCACCCCTTTTTTCAGCCTATACTCATATTGGCCTTTTTTTCAAAGCAGGAAGTGACTAGACAAGGAAATCTCATCACTTCCTAGTTTGAAACAAGACCTGTATAGACCAACCAACCCCCCCCCCCAAAAGGGAGGGGAATTGCCTGAAAATACCTGAATATGTGGTGGTTTTTTTGGAAAATCTGGGGAACTGCTACTGGCCATTTGGGGGCAAAAAGTTAATTTTCCCTCGCCGCAAAGTGAATGGTAGGATAGTGGTGTGGGGCTGACAATGGGAGAGTGCAACACTCTAGGGTCCTATAGAGTGTCACAGTGGCTCCATAGCAGTTGTCCACTCTTGATCTAGAGTAGCGAATGAGATGTTGGCACCTGTTTTGGGAACATGCTCCAATGCAAGGATAAATAGTCTGCTATTTAGACTAGACCCGACCTTTTCTCTCCCTGCACCCTTTGGAAGAGCTGTTAGGAAATAAGATATCCGAAGACAGTATAAACACACAAGCAGTTACATATATAGTACCAGCCAGTGAAGTTTAAAAAGAGGCTGGATGGCCACCTGTCAGGAATGCTTTGATTGAGTATTCCTGAATGGCAGGGGGTTGGACTAGATGGCTCTTGTGGTGTCTTCCAACTCTATGATTCTACGAAATGCTGAGCTCTCCTAAGTCATACTCACCAAGCTCTGCTGAGCCTGTAGGTCAATTTCGAGGGTCTGAACGCAACGCTTTTTCTCAATTATCTCAGCCTGGCAGCACTGTAGCTGTTCCCCACTTGAGATCACCTCCTTGTTTAGCTCATCCATCTGGTGAAAGAAGTGTAAAAAGAAAGGAGGGCAATGAACAGGTTGCATTATTCAGCCATGAAAGTTTGTTGCTGAGAAACCTGTAAGTGTATGGGAAATGTATTTAATTGTGGGAAAATGTCCTTGTCCTCCAAGAAGGACATACCTGTGTAGAGTACCAATTTTCTACTTCCTGGCGATTTTTTTCAAGATCAGCTTCATATTGGCATCTCATCTCATCCAGGACCTTGTTAAGGTTACAAGATGGGGCTGCATCCACCTCCACATTGATGCGGTCACCCAGCTGAGAACGAAGGGCACATGACTCCTGGAGAAAGGCGACAAAGAAAAAGACATGGAAAGTTTATTTGGGGATATCTATAGCCAAAAGGCATACCAACACTCAAAAGTTAAAAGCTGCTGAATATGCTTTAATCTCTTTGGAGATGGTGGTCCAATTTATTTGGGACTTGGGCCTGGTAAAACATTGATTTGTGGGGCATCAGTGGGTGGGGCTTGCTTCAGACCCAGGGTCTGATGGTCATTGCTGTGACTGAATAGGGAGGGAAATCCTCTAGGTGACTGTAATTAGTAACACTTCAGGCAGGGGGAAAGTGAAACTCTGGCCTTAATCTATCCCGGGGAGGTTCCCCAGCTGGTCCAAAGAAGTCTGTGGATGAGGCTGCCTCCTTTGCAGGCTCCTCTAACTCCTTCACATAGAAGAGATAGATGGAGTCAAGATAGTCCCTGCTTGAGGCCCCAAGCTGGAGCTTTGGCCAGGAACCTGATGACATGAAGGTGGTGATGCTGTGCATCTGTTGTCATCCAGCCCATGGTGGACTATCAGGTGGGCAAATTTCCTCATATTCAGTTTTGGTTCCCTATCCTTACTCTAAAACTTTTGTTCTAGTATATAGCCAGCCTAATTACCCTAAAGGCACCAGATCCTGTCTGATCTTGGAAACTAAGCAGGGTCAGCCCTGGTTAGTCCTTGAATGGGAGACTGCCAATGAATACCAGGTGCTGTGAGCAATATTTCTGAGGAAGGAACTGGCAAAACCACTTCTGAGTATTCCTTACCTGAGAAAACCCTGTGAAATTCATGGGATTACCATAGGTCTGTTAGAAGTGCAGCAACACTTAGCATTGAAGAGTCAAGAATGCCTCAGAGAGGGCGATAGTAATAGGGTTAGATAGTTTGAGTGACCCAAAGTGTCCTCCCTGCTTGTCTACCTATTCTGACCCCTTTGTGATGTAAACTGGTACTCTTAGGGATGTTTGTCCACCTCTTCTCTTCCCACTAGTTCTCTCCCAGCCCTTCCCGAGAATGATGCTAGATTAGATGAGCACCCTGAGTAACTTTCCTATCTTAGATTGGTGTTCCTATAATAAAAGCTTTAATTTGTTTCTCCAAGCCACTGGTATCTTTGCTCCTTAATCATGATCTCTACCCACTGCACACACTCTCTATCAAAGTTGACAGGTGACCTGAAGGCACATACACACACATAAAGAGCTTCAGTTGGCTATATAAAGCTGCCCAAAGTTATTTTGCTTTGTGTGCACCACTTCTGCTATGCTTATCTCCTTGTCATCTAGTTCAATCTTTCTGCAATCTTGCAGATCTGTAGGACTACAGCTCTCATTGCCCCATCATTCCCAATGGAAGACAAGGGAGGGAGTTTGTTGTCTAATGAATCCGAATGACATTAAGCTCTCCTAGATGGCTGAAATATATCCACAGGAAATTGGTGGATAGATGACACACCTGACTTTGGAGAGGGATTGGTCTAGAGGACCTCAGTATGGTGTCAGCGTCTTAATTCTGTGTCTCTGCACCCAGGTTTTATAATATGTTCTGGGCTTGGTACAAGTTATGTGTTGGCTCTCGTACCTCCTCATGGTTTTTCTTCAGGCACATCATTTCCTCAGTCAAGGACTCAAGTTGGGCTTCCAGGTCAGCCTTGCACAAGGTGAGGTTATCCAGAACTTTACGGAGGCCACCGATATCACACTCATCCCGCTGGCGCAAACTCACTTCATATTCATACCTTCAAAGGGGTGAAAGACAGTTCATTACAGTATGGTTGAGATGACAAGATATGGATTCTAGACCGGGAACACACAGCACAAACCCTAACTTAGCTGTGGGTGGTTGAGAACAGCTTTTTCTGGTGAGCTAAGAGCATTGGTTGATGCATGTCAAAACTTTATGGGAATTCTGGGACTTTCTGCTCTCCTTTACCACATTTAGGAGAACACTGTGCCTCAGTTATATCCTCCCTTAGTTAACAGACACGATCTGTTTTATGGCACTGTCATGAAGAGGAATGAGATAAAGAGACTTTGCTACTTGTGTCAATTCTTATGGCTAATATGGGGCACAAAATACCCCCATCATAATATGGGTCCGTAACATGTAGTACGTATTCCATGTAAAGAATACACAGAGGTGCTAAGTCTGTTATGCTTTTGCCTGAATTTGTACATGCATTTTTCCTTAGGAGCAGGTCTCACTTAATTCTTTACCCAATTATATTCTTGGTGAGAACCAGGGATTTAAGGAATAAGCCCATGTTTTCTTATCCTTGATACTCAAAACATCAAATACAGTGAGATAATATTTGAGGGGGTATTTCAGTAGGTTTTTTTCCCCTCAGAAATTACATAAATACAAATATACATAAACACACACACACCACAACACAGAGAAAGATTTACTGTAATTTGCATGGAACACAATATTTTTGGTGCACTGTTTGACTGATGGCTTGTCTAGACTATCAAGTACCCCGAATCCCCATGCAAACATCCTCAAATCTGCTGCAATCAGGCTACATGTGGCATGGCCCTCTCCCCCAAATCTGGGGCTATCTGCCCACATCTGTCATTGGCCTGATGTGTAGCATTTCAAGTTATCCTACCTGAATGCACATTTTGTGGGATTCACAGTTTTCTGCAGAGTTTTGCCTGCCGCTGCAGCTGCTCCTGACACCACCACCACCACTACTGACACCATGTCCAATTTTAAACCTCCGGATCCTGTTCCTGGTGGAAGGGAGAGGTTTTTTCCCTTTCCCTGTCATGGCAGCACTACCTCTGCCTACTCTTCAGCTTGCCAGTTGCAGGAATAGGTGCTTGAAAAAAGCATGATGGAAGCACTTCAAGAATCGACGGGTGAGTGGGAAAGTGGGTGAAGGCAGTGCTGGTGAAACCCCTTTCTTCCTCTGGGAACTGGCTCTGGAGATTTAAAACTGGACGTGGTGTTAGTGGTGGTGGCAGCAGAAGTTGTGCCAGTGGTGGCAGCTGTGGTGGCCGGCAAAACTCTGCAGGTACAGTGAAGACACATCCCTGCGGAGTATAACAATGCACAGAGCTTTGGAGAGAATGCAGAGGCATGTGGGCAAAACTCCATTTGGAGTTTTGGCCCAACTGTAGACAAGCCCTGAGTTTAAACTATTTTTTCCTAATGGTACAAAAATGACTAGAAGACTAGCTGCATGTAGAAAAAAAATATTTAAATAGGAAGACTCCCATGTGGAATTTTAGATGGTATGTACTTTCAAGAGCCATCTTATTATGTGGAAGGTGACATTGGTTTCTTAACACTACTAGATATCTCTTAACAGAATATCCCACATTTCAGAACAGACTGGAGATTACTAGAGCAAGCACCAACATTTCCCAGAAGTCAATTATTTTTAAAATGTTGGTTGATTGGAGGCCAGTACTACTAGCATCCAGCATTTTCAGCTTGTTTTCACCCTAATACTCCATTTGGTGAAGCCTGTCCTCTACCTGAGAATCACAGAAGGACTGCTCTACAAGATAGCAGTGTCTGAAGAATGAGAAAGCTTGCTGTACCATACAACAATCTTACTTAGTACAGTAGTCATCGGAAGCCATTTTGAGGTTGTCAATATCTAGGCACAATCTTGCATTGTCAGCCTTAGTACAGCAAATCTGAAAAACAAAATACCCAAGTCTCATTTTAATCCACACATGTGGATGAGGTAAGAGCAGAAACTGAAAGCCATAAATCAGATATCTGGTTGCAGATTGTGGGTGAGTACAGATGTAATATGAGCTCTGGAAGCACATTCACACCTCTTGGTCAGAGGTGCCATCTTCTACCCCAGGTATGTTCAGGGGTAACAGGCTCTGCTAAGTGCTGATTGGTCAAACTGGTGATGTCACTCTTACCTTCCCCGCCCCCTCAGAAAATTAGCTTCTCTATATCCTCAGAGCAGTTCCACAACATTTAAAAATAGGTTTTGCTTGATTATTTTTTCAAGGGGCAAAACAAACATTTAAATGAATAAATGTACATGCAGTATTTTAAAAGTTAAAATAAAGAAAGCAGCTCAAACATTGGATGGCCTGCATGAAACATGTAAAGAAATGCAAGCCTGAGAAGTAAATAATCTCTAAAACTGGTCGTGTTTGCTCTTTTTATAGTAAGGGAAAGCGAAAAGTGGGCTCAGCTTAGAGAAGAAGGATGTACAGTTGTCCCTTCATATTTGCTAGGGTTTGGTTCCAGGACCCCCTGTGGATACCAAAATCCGTGAATACTCAAGTCCCATTATATGCAGTGGCATAGCAAAATGGTGCCCCTTATATAAGATGGCAAAATCAAGGTTTGCTTTTGGGATTATTATTTTTTTTAAGAATATTTTCAAGCTGTGAATACTTAAATCCATGGATATGGAGGGACAACTGTAGAAGTCAGTCTCATATTTATGAAATTTCTGTAGCATCCCTTAGCTTTATTCTGTGCCAACCTGAATATGTGAAAGCTCTGTAGTTCTTCAATGTGGGGGGGGGGTAAGAGGGGGGGAAGGCAGGAAATTTACACTGAATAATGACACGTTCATGTGTAGTTAATAGTAACTCAAGAGGTTTGTACAACTTTACAGCACAAAGCTGAAATCCAAGTAAAAACATATCCTTTGATTTGCTTGGCTTTGTTATGTTCAAATGGCCATTTAAAAAGGTGTGAAGTATAAATAAATTTTCCCACCCACGTACTGTTTGCTGCCACGTTACCAAATGAAGGAATAAAAGCTATTCTCCATGCTAAATTAGATTTTCATTTGTACAATTTGATTAAGAATGACAATGCAAAGGTGAAAAAACTTCAAACTATAAAATTGCTATCCAGCCCAAGAAGTGATGGTACCATACACTAAGTAAAAAGAAGACAAAATTCAGAGAAATACACAATACGGTTCAGGTTCTACCCCTTTCTAGCACTTTAGCACCTTATGTTACAGATGCACATAGTGTTGCATTCAAATATGCTTTGGGATAGACATCTGGGACCTCACTTTGCAGAACAAGCAAAGGGAGGGAAATGCAGCAGAGTTGGCTTACTAAAGTTTAAAATACGTTCAATAGAATACATTACCATCTAAAGCAGGATGGAGTTTGTTAGACTTTTACATCCAGAGTGTGAAACTACCTAATTGTACTGCTGAATGAATGGTCGTTATTCAAACTTTCCTATCTTTAATACAATGTTAAAGTAATGTATAAAATCCAATAGGTTTCAGCAACTCATAAGAAGGTATGCCATTTTGTGGTTAAGGATGAGCTGGAGTTCTTGAATGGGTTTTAAAGATCAAGATTGTCTAGTTTTTTCTAGGGATGAATTACAGCATTTATGTGAACCTCTATGTAACATCCCTTTGGCCATAGACAAAATGACCTTACAGAATTATTTGTCTGACCACCACGGTCATTACTATATTTGTATATCATAAGGTATGAATCCAGACCTATACCTTGGAAAACTCAATAAAATGGCAATCTGAAGAAAAATTCTCTCATCTTTTTTTTTTTTTGGTCTGTTTTAAAACCCACCTCCTCTTCTTCCTCATCTGGACAAATAACAAAAGACTCCAGAATTTCCCATGTTTCCATTGGACATGCAGATTATGAAAGATCAGGCAAGAACACCCAGTTGTGCTGGATCTGACTAATAGCCATTCTAGTCTAGCATCTTCTTCCCACAATGGCCGAGCAGATACCAGGGGAAATTCACAGACAGGGTGTGAATTCAATAGCACCCTCCCACACACCTTCCCCCACAGCTGGCGTTCACAAGAAGCATTCCTTTGAAACAGGAGGTGACATGTAGCTGAAATGACCAGTAGTTGTTGATAGTCTTATCCTCCATTATTTTTTTCTGATCCCCCTTTAAAACCATCCAAGCTAGTGACCATCACCACATCTTATCCACAATTTAAATGTGGCATATATCCTGTTGTTTGTCCCGTATCCCCCACTATTCATTTTTAGTGGATGATCTAGTATCTTGATGAAAGATGGAGGTCTCTCCCTGTCACCTTCCTTTGATTGATTACCTGCTGCTGGAGCTCATCGATAGTGCAGTAGAATGGCTTGAAGTCAGTGCACACGTAAGCATTCTCGCATTCATACCATTCTCGGATCTTGGATTCCAGATCAGCATTCTCCTGTTCCAAGCAGTGCACTCTGTCCAGGTAGTTGCTCAAGCGGTTGTTGAGGAACTCCATGGTTTCCTTCTCATTGCAGTTGAAGATCCCTTCCTCATGGCCCCCAGGTAAGCAGTGCAGAGGGCGGGCAGGAGGTGGGATGCAGGGTGGTGGGACACAAGTAGAACCCAGGCTAGGAGGAGGAAGGCATGTAGAATGCATATAACCCCCACTTCTGCAGCTGTTGGGGAGTGATGGGGAGATATGACCCAGGGGAGGCAGGCAAATACTAGAGCGGTGAGGAAGGACATTTCCAGGTTGGCAGTTGACAGAGGCAGAACTGTTGGGCCAGCAGGGAGAGTTAACCCTGCAAGGGCCCTTGAGGGACCCACAGGTGCGAGTAGAGGTAGCAGCCATAGTGGAAAGGAAAAGCTAGATTGCAGAACAAGCTAGAAAACCAAAGGTACCCAAGTCTGAAAAGTGATCTCTTTCCGGGAGCTTTTTTATACCAGGAGTGTTAGGTGTTAGCTCTTTTACAAGGCTTGATCCTTGTGACACTTTACCTGCATGCTTCTCATTAGCCTGCTCATTACTCCCTTAGAAAGCATTTCTTGGCTAATAAAATGTCTTTTTTGCTTCACAATTGGCTTGCAAGGTCAGGACTCTTCTTGATGGCTGTCCCTGGAGTACGTGTTTTATGGGACAACATCAAAGGAACATGTCATCTTCAAACACCAGGCTTCAATTGCAGGGTGTGGGTCATTTGAGCAACATTATGGGCTTGATGCATCCCAGTGGGGTTTCCCTCCCCTTCTCTCCCTCATTCCCTCTCCCTGCCCTACCTTGACCATCTAAAATATGAGAGATGCCAAATGAGCTGGATTTCTCATGATTGTTTCCAACATACAAAGGAGGATTGGGCCAGGGTGCTGTTTTCCCCAAGTGCTCCAGTTTCAATTAAATTCATAAAAAAAGAAAGTCAGAATATCTAATTCTTCCAGCCACCACTTTGGAAAGTTTCTTTTTATACCACAACTCCCAGAATCCTGGAAGCTGGATGTGTGTGGGGGGGGGGGGAGGGAGAGAATTCTGGAAGCTATACTCCAAAAAAGAAAATCTTCCAATTTTGTTTCAGGGTATAGTTCACTTGAATCAAATTTTGTCTTGGGCATCATAGAGACAGAATGAGCATATCCTGTCTCCTTTGGAGAGATTTTGTGGGTGGGATTTTGGTTTGCACTTAGGACGTAACTAATTATCATGTTTGAGGAAAGGAACTGTCTTTCTCTTAGTGCTTTATTCCATCAGTACTTCTGGCAACAGTTAACTTTGATCCTGGGGTCTTTTAGGAGTTGTAGCTTGGGTACCTCTGAGGTACAAACAGTATCTTAAATAGCTCCTCACCTGGCTTTTGCCCATCTCTGTAACTGATTATAGGCCATCTTGGCTCTCTGGAACTTCCTCTCAGGACTAGGCCAAAACATTTTGCTGCCTGAGGCAGAGCAGCATATGGGACTCCCATCCACCCATCATAGCCAGCTATGTTATTTTATCATATGAGGCAGAAAATCCTACGTTTCCTTTTTCTTGGCAGGGAAAATACAACAAGAATGAATTAAATCAGTGGTTCTTAACTTTTTCTTTACCAGGGACCCCCTTTAAATATCTTTTGTTTCTGTGGATCCCCAAAAGTTAACGCAAGATTTAAAACAACAACAACAACAACAACATAATAATAAAAACCTTTCCACAGAGGCACTGGAGAGGGAGGGAAAACTTTTCTTCTGCTTCTTGCTGCAAGTTTGTGGCTGGAGCGGATTGAATGGCAATGTGCAGGCCAAGCCAGTCAGCCTTTGCCTTGGCTCCTGCCATTTGGCCATTCTACTGTGGGGAGAAGGTGGACCAAGCAGCCTTCAAGCTTTTGCAAACTCCCTTTGAGGTCATTGCAGCCCCCTGGGGGTCCCTGGACCCCAGGTTAAGAACTACTGAATTAAATAATTAACTGCTGCCTTTTGTGATACCCCAAATGTACAATTTGAGGAAGCAGCCTCACTTTGCATAATGATAGGACTCTTCTATTTCCTTTCATTGTTGTTGGCTTTCTTTTCTTTCTTTCTTTGGACTTTTTCAAACAGGAAAAAACCCCGAGGAGGTAGAGAGAAGAACAGGCTGTCACGCTTACAGCATCCCATTTCAGATGCCGCCATCCTCCTCCCGACCTTCCCCCGTGCTTCCTCCGTGCTGTGGGCACTGCTTTTTATTGACGGAGGTTTTCCATCAATAAAAAGCGGTGCCAGCAGCATGGAGGAAGCACAGGGGAAGGTCAGGAGGAGGACGGAGGAGGGTGGTGATGTCTGAAATGGGGCGATGTAAGCGCGACAGCCCCGTTCTTCTCCCAACCTCCTCGGTGGGAGGGTTCCCCCATTTGAAAAAGTCCTTTCTTTTTTGGTAGTTATCTGGATTAATTTGTTTTGCAATTGTGTTTTATAGTCTTATGTATATTATTCCTTCCTTCTGTCTGTGCTTCTGTATACGCTTATTTTAGATTGTATGCCTTTGGCAGGACCCCGATGTTTTGTTTTGTTTTTTGCTTGTTTTAATGTAAAGTGCCATGTACATAGATGGTGCTACATAAACCACCACCACCACCACAACAATAATACAGAACAGATTCTGTGAATGGTTTCTGGAGAGTACACTATTTCCCAGCCTTTGCCTACTTTCTTTTCTCTTCCCTGCCTCATTTTTTAGTTCCCTGCTTTATCTGTGCCAGAAGGAATAGGGTGTAGACCATGTCAGGGTGGTGGGTCTGTCTCACCACCACCACAAAGACTGAATTATGCCAGTCCTTGAGAGGCTGCTGTGTCAAATCTCTCTTGAATATGGAAAGTGCTTTTCATTTCTCTAAGGACTTTTCCAGACAGGACTTACCACGCAAGAAGACTCCGGAACAGTTACAACACTGTTGCGCGGCAGGGGGTCCGTTTCACACGACGCCAGCCCTCTCTCGGTGTCGTCCGTGACTGTTCTGGGTATGATTGAAGGCAGCCGCACCATGTTTTATTCATGGACAACTTCCGTGAGTAAAAAATGGTGCAGCTGCCTTCAATCATACCTGAACAGTCACGGACGATGCCGAGAGAGGGATGGTGTCATCCAAAACAGACCCCCTCCCACGCGACAGTGTCGTAACTATTCTGGAGTCTTCTTGCATAGTAAGTCCTGTCTGAAAAAGTCCAAAGTGTATAATGCTTTTCTCACAGCTAAAGAAATCTCTCTTTTGGTTACCTTCCCCCCCATCAATAAAAAGCGGTGCCAGCAGCTTTCACACTATACAATTATAGTGTTATTATTCCACTTTAGCTGCTCTGGCTGCCTCCTGTGGAATTCTGGGGTTTGTAATTTAGTGCGGTTTAAGAACTGTTTGGCTGAGAATGATAAGTGCCCCTCCCTAATGTGCAAATCCCAGGATTTCACAGGAAGCAACCACAGCAATTAAAGTGGAATAATAGCACCATAATAGTGTAGTGTGATAATCTAAGGGTCACAAGGCAGGTAGAAGATTTGCTCCTTTTTCCTTCAGGAAAGAACATCTTCTCTTCATCACCAAATTAAGGTGTTACTAATCTCTCTTTATATGTCAAACAGCCTGCTACAGAAATAAATATACCCCACCCAAAAAGAAGAAGTCCAGACTCAGCAAGTGTCTAACAAAAGATGCAGATCACATATAGCAGTGCAGAGGGAGGCAATGAGATTAAAGTAAAATTGGGAATGACAACATGAAAGTGAAATTTGATTGACCTGCTTCTTAGGAACTCAGGATTATAACAGAGGACAGCAGATCAAGCAAGGCTGAGAAGCATCAGAATGGAAATCAATGCAGAGCAGCAAGACTCAGCACTTTAGCATGCAATGCAGGTCTGCTGTCCAGCTAGATTAAGACTTTACAATAAAGTCTTCCCTAACCTACTGCCCTTTAAATGTGCTGAGCTATCCATCCTCATCAGCCAATGCATATATTTATATATTTATATATCAGAAGATATGAATCCATGGCTATTCCTTAGAAGACTCAATTAAATGGGAATGGGTGTTGTAGACAAAGATATTTGGAGGTGATGATTTGGGGAAGACTAATGTAATGAAAAAAATATTAAGTGTTTCTCTTCCATTTTTCACTGAAGTAGCCAATTGGTTGTTTTGAATGACAGGCCATCTGTTACATAAGCAGAGTAGAAAAATGTGATATTTGACTTTAAGATGGAGATGTGATTAAGAGCAGCACCTGGGAAAATGAGGTTTTCCAAGTGCTGCTCTTAATCAAATCTCCATTTGAATGACAACTTGCAGAATCCTTCACTTGTATTTCAAAAGGTAGCTAGCTTTCCAGTCTCATCAAAAGTCACATGCACTGAGCTGGAATTCTAGATCTCAACCCCTTTGCAAGCATTTGCACAGGTTAGTTTACTTCTTAACAGCAAGGGGGAAAGACATGTGCCTGGATTGAAATGCATTTCCCCCCTTTCTTATTATTTCACATGCTATTAAAAATTTGGAGGTGGGCTGGCAAGGTACAAACAGGAGGAGCAGGATGATGAAGAGAAGCTTTTAAAATGGTAAAATTGTGGGAAATATCCCAGGATTGGCCAAACTCTATGATTTTCAGGCATGCGCCCTGGTTTTCCCTGTTCAGTGGTCACCTGTGAGTCAGGAACCACAGGACCAGCCATTATTGTACACTATACAGTAGGGATGTAATTCTTTGCTAAGTTGTAGATGAGGTCTGGCAAACAATGGAGCCTCAGCCCATTAAATACTATACTGCTACAGTAAAAGCAGATTTGCTTTAAAGAAACATTACATCACATTGAAGGTTGCAATGAATAATTTCAACAGTTTTGTTCCCACTGTGAGGAAGTCTTCAAAAATCACACAGTTTTTGAAGGCTATTCACAATTCAAGACTTATTATGATCAAACGTTTTGCACAGAAAACAGCATTTTCTACATGGAAAATCATATTTCAATGAAGAAACATTTTCTGCACAGAAAAAAGGTATAATTGAGGATTTGTTCTGTACAAAATTTACACATGATTTTTTTTTTTTTGCAGAAAACAATATTTTCTGCATAGGAAACATCATTTTCTGTGTGGAAAATAATATTTCAATGCAGAAACATTAATTCCTGAGCAAAAAATGTTGGTTTTTCTGCACAAAACAGCCACGTGTGAATTTTCTGCAGAATAGGTCCTGAACTGTAAAGATTCTCATCAGTCCAGGATTCTTTTCATCAGCATTTCCTAGCCCCCCAAAACCATGTTTTTCAACCATTTCCCACATATTTTCAAATATTCTTTCCATCCTTCTTATACAGGGATCTTTCTTGACTTCTTTGTGCTCACCATCAGTTTTACTCTCAGGAGATCCTGAATTGCAGCCTGAAACTATAATATTGGAAATAACATTCCCTCCTCAAGATATGACTGTGGGAGATTTTTTTGGCTTTCCAAGGGCCCTTTCACACAACACAATTATAATGTTATGACTCCACTGTAACTGCCATGGCTGCATCCTAAAGAATTGTGGGATTGGTAGTTTGGTGAGGCACTAGACCTCTCTGGTAGACAATTCTAAATATTCCCCAAAACTAGAAAGGTCAGGACTCAGAGCTCAGCTATGTCTCCATCTTATGTGGTATCAAAGTGCTATAATTAAAGTGGTAATTAAAGTGGTATTAACATTTTATCAAAGTGCTATAATTGTGTAGTGTGAAAGAAACTAACAACGTTGAAGCTAATATTAAATTAGTTCCAGAACTATTTATAATGGCACTTACATAATGACTTTTTCATCTCACAGACTTCACTATGATCTAAATTTAGTTGACTTCAGTAACCTGTGGGCTAGGCAATGCAACCATTAGGTGGATTTGTAATTGGTTGACTGACCAAACCTAAGGGTAGTCACCAATGGCTCCTCTTCGTCCTGGAGAGAAGTGACCAGCGGGGTGCCACAGGGTTCTGTCCTGGGCCCAGTGTTATTCAACATCTTTATCAGTGACTTGGATGAGGGAATAGAGGGCATGCTTATCAAGTCTGCAGATGAAACCAAATTAGATGGGGTAACTAATACCCCAGTGGACAGGATTAGAATTCAAAATGACTTTAACAGATTAGAAAGCTGGGCCAAAACTGACAAAATGAATTTCAACAGGGAGAAATGTAGGATACTACACTTGGGCAATAAAAATGAAATGCACAGATATAGGATGAGTGACACCTGGCTTGATGGCAGTACATGCAAAAGGGATCTAGGAGTCTTAGAAGATTTTCAGACACACCAAAAAAAAAAACCCACGGAGATCGAGATGTTCAGCTAGTGGTCCACCAAGGACTTTTTCAGATGCTCTAAAAATAACCTGCAGATGTCGGGAGGAGGATGGTGCTGTCCTGCTTCCAATGATCGATTTCGCATGCCCCGTCCTCCTCCTGTCCTTCCTTTGTGCTGGAGGGATAAGAAAGGTGTCACTTTTTATTGATAGAAGTCAAAGAATGGAGGGAGAATAAATGAAGGATGGGAGGAGGAAGGTGTCATGCGAAATCGATCACCGGAAGCAGGACAGCACCATCCTCCTCCCGACATCTGCAGGTTATTTTTAGAGCATCTGAAAAAGTCCTTGGTGGACCACTAGCTGAACATGAGTTAGCAGTGTGATGCAGCTGTTAAAAAAGCCAATGAGATTCTAGGCTGCATTAATAGGAGTATAGTGTCTAGATCAAGGAAAGTAATAGTGCCACTCTATCCTGGTTTAGTCAGACCTCACCTGCAATACTCTGTCCATTTCTGGGCACCACAATTTAGAAAGGATATTGACATGCTGGAACATGTCCAGAGGAGGACGACCAGGATGGTGGGAGGTCTGGAAGCCATGCCCTATGAGGTGTGGCTTAGGGAGCTGGGTATGTTTAGTCTGGAGAAGAGAAGGTTAAGAGGGGACATGATAGCCATGTTTAAATATTTGAAGGGATGTCATACTGAGGATGGGGCAAGCTTGTTTTCTGCTGCTCCAGAGACTAGGACACAGAACAATGGGCTCAAACTACAGGAAAAGAGATTCCACCTAAACATTGGGAAGAACTTCCTGACAGTAAGAGCTGTTCAGAAGTAGAATGCACTGCCTTGTAGTGTAGTAGAGTCTCCTTCTTTGGAGGTTTTTAAACAGAGGCTGGATGGCCATCTGTCGGGAATGTGTTGATTGTGTGTTCCTGCATGGCAGGGGGTTGGACTGAATGGCCCTTGTGGTCTCTTCCAACTCTGTGATTCTATGACTTCTGCATTCCATGCAGTCTAAAAAGACACCGTACTCTATGTACCATTTGGCTTTGCCCCCAGTTTCCTCTTTGTCCCTAGCAACATTTGAGAGCAAAGTTAGTTTTTTGACTTACAATCTCCCAGGCACCATGGCCTGTGGGCGCTGTAGTCCAAAATGTAACTTCCATGTACCCATCCATAGTAACTCTGGCTTGCCTACCAGAAATTCCTTGTCAGGTTTCAGTCCACATACAAACTGAGAAGGCCAGAAATTCATTTTGTCTTTCATTCTGTTACAATTTTCCCTTGGTCCAGCCCTGTGAAGTTTCCTCTTCTGTTGTGTTTGTTTTGCTCATTCCCTCTGTTTCATCCCCTCTCTTTTCTACACCCCTCCGCTGTGCTTCTGTGGGCAAATTCATTGGCAATATTGGTTCATCAGAATGGACATCAGTTTATTTATTCAGCTCAGGCTTTTGCAGATTGTATTACAACTCCCAGAATCCCCCAGCCAGCATGGCTATAGAGGATTGTGGGATTTGAAGTCCAAAACATAGCTTTCCCAAGCTCTGGTCTGCTGTACCATGTGATTTCCCCAATTATCTTTGTTACACCCAAGCGTCCATGATTGGCATGTTCCCAAACTGCTGTCCCCAGTCCTGTTGGGTCTTACTATGTCCCACAGCCACACTAGGACAAGACTGTACACAGCCAAGTGACTGACAAAATGGGAGTGGCTCTCACATCTCTCCCTCTGGAACATTTATTTATTTATGAACACCTCTCCCTCTGGAACATTTATTTATTTATGAACATTTTATTGGCTAGGAAATTGTTAGGAGACATTTTGCTTATCAACGTGGGGTTGCATTAGTGCTTGTAGTCTCATGGATACTAATGTTAATCACCCAAGCTCATGTTTTTGAGGCTTTTGCCAGAAGCCTGATTATCCCTAATTAACTGAGGTGTCACCTTTCAGCAAGTGACAGCGACTGACAAATGTTGTATGCAACATCTATTAGGGATGGATGAGAAATCTGTTCACTTTCCTTTTTAAAATGTAAGTCGCAAATTCACACATCCCGTATCTATAGGTGGACTAGAACACAGTTGTACATTGTTGTTTGTACAGTACTTTTCTATATTGTACAGAAAATTTGGAGGCTCGAAATGCACACAGTATTGCATATTTTATAGGGAAGTGTATACACAAAAATGTGCTATATCAGGGAAAGTTGCCTGTAAAAAAGAATGTATTAATGAGTACATGAGGAGCAATGAGCATAGACAATATATAATAAAAAGTTTTTGCAAAAAAGTTTGAAAATCATTGGAAATGCTGAAACATGCCCTCCATTGGGAAGAAAACTTTTGAAATGATTCACTCTTGTGTGTGAGAATGAAATAAGTGAAGATTTTACATCTTTAGCTAGAGCTGTATTAAACTTATGCATATTGGGGAGGAAATGGATAGAGAGAAATCTTTCTCCCTCTGTCATAATATTAGTAACTAGAGTTACATAAGGAATGTCCATGATGGCTCAGACCAAAAGCTCCTCTAATACAGAGTACTCTTTACACAATGGAGATGCCTCTGGAAAGCCCACAAGGAGGACAAGCAACAGCATGCACACTCATGGTTGTGCATCTGTGCATGAGTACACATGTGTGTGAACCTAGTAACTGATATAGAGAGGAATGCTGACTTAGGTCCTGTCCGAATGGTCAAAATAATCCTAATGGAATTCCAATGGAAAGCAATCTATCTATACGGACATTTGCATCAATATGTCTCATTCAGAAGGGAGGGCAGCCACATCCACCTTAAAGTCTGCCAAGGAAGCCTTCAAGGCTTTTCTTGGAGTTTTTAAAAAGCTCCATAGGGGATGCGAATGTGCAGTTGTTAAGACAGTCGCATTCATGTTGCTGTGCCAAAGCAGTGCAAGCTGATTGACCGGATAAGCGTGGGGGGGGGGACTTGCAAATAGGGAAAGTACCTGCTGCCGCCTTGTTGGATTTTCAGCTATGTGAGAGGTCAGTAAGTTCATAAAACAGCAATCTTTTACTCTCTTTTATACTTTTTTCTTTTGTAAATATGAAGTATTGTTTGTGTGCACCATGGTGAATATTTTTTTTAAAAAAAAATATTGGTGGCAGTAGATTTAAAAGTGCAAGTAATTCACTCACAGCCACCATCTTGCTTAGGGGGCATGCAAAGTTTAAGGGGGGGCTCTATTACCCATTAAGACAGGTCCCAGCACTGTGAATTGCTATTTCTTTGAAGGAGATTATATTTCCTCCCTCATATAGATGGGGCCTCAGATATTTCAGGTAAATAGCTATCATGACTACTAGCCAACATGCCTCTACATTTGCCTTTTAAAGTTGCCTGAGTTTACAGCCATCACTACATAGTGTGTTAGCAAATGCTACAGTTTAAACTCTGCCCTGTGTGAAGTAGTATAGCCTTTTGTCAGTCCTGAATATGCCACAATTCAACTTCAATGGATGTCAATTGGGTTTCCAGGTGAAATAAGAAACAGGGCTCTGGTTGTGGAGAAGAGGGAATATCAGCAGGTGTGAACTTGTCATGTTTGTTCAGCAGGTAATCAAAAAGAAATTGATCAGACCCAAAACTTAACTACAGTGTTCATTTTGGTCCCATTGCATTACCGTGTTCATTCTGGCTCTATTAAATAACACATCAAGTTCAGTGACTCTCAGATCAAGGATGTGGATTTCTCCAGCATAACACAAAGACAAACATTTTAGGTTACAATATAGATAAAGAATCATTTAATCTGAAATCTTATATTGATTGATTGAATTATTGGCTTGCCTGATTGTGACACAGGTATTCTTGCAAATACTTTTGAAAGCAGCGGGGTGGTGGTGGTGGTGGTGGTGGAATAGTTTAGGTTGCTTAATGTCTTGCTTTTAACCAAAAGGGGACTCTTTTTATCTTAGGCCCCATCTACATGAGGGGCAAAATATCCATACAGGGGGTAAAAAAATCTGAAAAGGCAGTCATTCAAATGTGAACACTCCGCCTACACAATTTTTACCCCTCCCCCCAAAGTCTGCATGGCCTGGGAGGGAGGAGGAGGATAGAGGTGGCAGTGGGGCTGAGAAGAGAGCCAGGGTCCGGAGGAGGAGGATGGAGAATGGAGGAGGATAGAGGCGGCACTGGTGGGGCTGGGAAGGGAGCAAGGGTTCAGAGGAGGAGGACAGAGGATGGAGGAGGAGAGCGGTGGTGCCAGTGGGGCTGGGAAGGGGGCCAAATGGAGGAAGGAGGAGGAGGAGGAGGACAGTGGCAGTGGTATGGACCACTTCCCTTAAAAAAAATTGCAGCTACCGCTGTTTCCTCTCTTTGCAAGCCCTACCCCCTCTATCCTGCCAGCCAATCAGGTTACACTCCTGTTCATATCTATGTGAACAGGAGTGTACAGACAGCCAATCATTCGAACGGCTGTCCGGAGTAAACCCTGGGATGCGGATGAAGAGCCGGATCTCCCAGACACAGATTAAAAGGTGAGTTTTACAGCCCTCCGTATGAATAACATATATTTATTCAAACTGCGGTCTGTACAGATCACCAGTTTTTTGAATAAATATCTGTTTTGTTGTTGTTGTGTAGACGGGGCCTTTAATTGGGGAGAAGTACTGATTTTTTTTTCTTTTTGGCTTCCTGATAAAGCCAGACTCACAAAGCCATGCTCCTCTATCTCTTGCTTGTTGATTTGGCAGCACACTTGCCCAGGAAGGGAGTGAGCTGGCTTTGGAGAGTGGCACACTTGAGGAGGACTAAATGCTTTCTTGACTTATGGATGATCATTGCAATAGAGTGGAGATGGAAATCAATGGCAGCTACGTTAACTCATGACTAACTTGACACATTGATTTCAATGGTACCTGGTCAACTAAGGTAGAATCCTGTGTGTGTCCAAAAGGATGTGACTCTCGTAGAGTTTAATGGGATTTATTCCTAAGTAAATGTGATTAAAGTTGGAGAGCTTGTCTAGATGAGAAAATATAATGTGGAGTGCTGAACATTAATGCAAATTTATCTCCACGGTCTTTTGGCAAAATCACCGGTATGCAAAGCTATTTGTGGTTGAAGTGCACACACAGCCATGCCTGCGAATCAACATGGTGGCCGAGAGCGAATTACTCACGTCATTATTCTCCACAAGTTGTTGCCACTGCACAGTATTTTTTAAACTAAATCAAAGGTACACAAGTGTGAGCTTGTGCTTAAAAAAGCTCTCTGGCCACCTCAGTGCAAAAAAACTGCACAATCAATAATGTGAAACTCCAAAATGGCACTTCTGGCCACTTCATTGCCAGGAAGCCCAGCCCCTGCGCGCGTCCGACCAATCAGCTTTCCACTTTCGCCTTCTCTGAGAATGCACTGCACTGTAAATCTGTTGTCCAAACAATCAGTAACGTGCATTTCCACACATTATTCAAAAAACCTTGGGAAAAGCTGCGAAGGCTTTTCTTGCACAGTAAATGGAGTTTTTGGGCCCCTCCTTCAGAAGACTGAAAATCTTGGCCAGATCTCTTTGGGACAAAATGTATTCTTTGTGAATTCTATTCAGATATTTTTCACCATTTAATCAACCCAATAGTTTCTGGCTGGCACCCTGTTAGGCAATTAAGCTTGACTTACGATCTTTTAACTGTTTTGTATTCACATTTAAGATTGTGTCACCATCATCATGACTGTAAAAGCCAAGCAGCCATACTGAGCAAAGGAGTTTTGCAGTGCTGGTGAGTGGGGTGCTGAAGGATGGTGCATCCAGCCCACTCCCATTAGTGAACCATGGTGCAGTGGGGGTTGTGGCAGGACTCTGCAGGGGGTCCCTGCTTTTTCATGTCACCCGGTAGTTCACTGCGAAGAGAGCGCTGGATGTGTCATCCTTCAGCACCCTACTTGCCAGTGTTGCAACACTCCTTTGCTCAGTACAGCTGTTTTAAGGTGAGTTTTAGGGGATCAGACTAGGAGACAAAATATGGCTACAACATTGGTGGTACATGTTCCATACGGGATCTGGATCCAGCCCATAGTAAGAGGCTGGATCTATGCACAAAAGTGGTAAAAAGAGTCTGTCATCATCATAGGTTATCCAAGGAAGTGAATCCATTAGTGTGTTTGGTGCCCATTTGGGCAGAATCTTCCAGTTTATGAAAACCTTAATACTACAGGGGCTGAGCTTTGAGAGTTGCTTTTAAAAGCAATGGATATAATGATTTCGTGGTTTTAGCATGTCATTATATTCATTCATCTTAAAAGTAACTTTCCAAGTCCTGGGAGGTTCAGCTGGTTCCCTTGGTGGGCACGGGGAGTGAAGTTCTAAGAATTGCCAAAGGGGGAAAATAGTTTAATAGTGCTACCCAGGGTGGTTGAAGGTTCCTCCACCTTTCCCTCTGTTTTTAAATAACCCAGTTGCAGCCACCCATTGCATATTATCTTACCCCTGGGTTTGTTTGCTTTTTAATGGCAGATGGCAACTCGAAGCTTTCATGCCAGTGAGGCAGTGAATCCATTCTGGGTTTTACTCCAGACTTTAAAAGTCATCCAAGGTGCTGAAACAATTTTAGGGATAGCTCATTTAAAGTTCAGACTAAAAGCCAGGCATATTCACCACCCAACTGACATGGAAGTCCTGATTTCCCATGGCCTGTGGCTGGGCCAGAGGTCCATGTAGCACATTGTAGGCATTCATTCATCTTTATATCTTTATGCTGGTAAGAGCCATCATGAGAAGCAGCCTTAATGTGCCCTTTTAAAAAAAAGAAAAGCAGGGGGAAGGTAAGAACAAGGTAACTCAAACTCAACTCCCCAAGTCGCCATCTCCATCTCTCTCGTATATATATTCCCTCTTTCTCCTGAGATGGGATCCAAAATCTCTTGGAACATCACTGCTCACAACATTTTGGAATTCTCCCCACCATTTCTCTCTTCCTTCCTTACTGGACACACACATCTTGAAAGATTCCCCCCCCCCTCTAATTTGATGCTGTAATTGGCAAACATAGTCCTGTTGTTGGTGGTTGTTTTTATATACCTTCAAGTCTGACTTATGGCACCCCCATCCTGGGGTTTTCTTGGGAGATTTATGCAGAAGAAGTTTGCTGTTGCCTTCTCCTAAGGCTGAGAGAGTGTGACTTGCCCAAAGTCACCCTGTGGATATCCATGGCTGAGTGGGGATTCAGACCCTGATCTCCTTGAGTCCCAGGGTTTATCTACACAGCCAATATAACCTGTCTTGCCCCTGTCTTAGGACATTTTCAGACACATCTTACTGCGCTAGAAGCTTTCAGGAGAGCTTCGGCGCTGCTGCGTGGCAGGGACTCCATTTTGGATGACACCATCCCCCTGGCGAAATTGTCCGTGTCACTTCTGTGTAGGATTGGAGGTGGCTGTACCATATTTTATTCACGGACAACGTCTGTGAATAAAATCTGGCGAAATATGGCACGTCCGCCTCCAATCCTACACGGAAGTGACACGGACGATTTCGCCAGAAGGACGGCGTCATTCGAAATGGAGTTCTTTCCCCAAGGCAGTGCCGAAGCTCTCCCGAAAGCATCTAGTGCAGTAAGACGTGTCTGAAAATGTCCTTAGCGCCCTGAAGTTCTGACGATGCAAGGCTTTTGTCCTGTTCTGCCCCTGAGCAGTCATCATGACCCCCAGCGCAAAGACGGAGCTGACAGTGGGGGGGATGGGATAGTGCCCAATAAAACATTATAATAAAATACTTGCTTTAATCTGTTCCCACTGGCAAAAAATGTATTGGGCTCTACGTTACTGCAGGAGCCCATGCTGGTCCGTCGCCGCAGCTGCCAGGCTGCCGTTGCTCTTCATCAGCAGGAATGGGTCCCACAGCATGTGACAAAGGCTGGGCACATGCAGGGTGCCTTGGTCACATGTTGTGGGCTGGCTTCCTGGCTTCCAGGAGAGCAAGGGAGACTGCAGAAGTGAAGGGACAGCATGCCTGTCTGGATTTCCTCCCATTTCATATGGATAATGGGGGAATAACAGGCCTGATCTGTGGGTAGGATAGCTGGTCCATATAGATACGTCTCTTGTCCAACATACAACTTACTACATCACATTGGCTGAGTTTAAAAAAAAAAAAACACAGTGGCAGGGGGCTTGGAAGATAGGAACGATCAAATGAACAACAACCAAAGCCAATGCTCCATGCAAAAGAAGGAAAACCAAGCCAAGCTTTTATTGAGAATGCTGGATTTCATCCCAGAAGCTAAGAATCACTACTGAAAGGAAGCCACTCTTTTATTTGAAAACATTAGTATGTACGTACCAAAGTGTGGAAGAATTAAACCAATCAAAAGCAAAGAAGATATTAGTAGTCAAACTCCCTTAATATTTGCTGTGGTGTGACTGATAGATGAGTTCTTCTTTCTGCTGTGCTGGAACAGTTTCGTGTTGGATATTTTGGTGTTCTAGAGGGCTACATGCTGGACTTGTTCCCGAGAGGAAATAACCTTTCCATCCTTAATCTCCTCCGTAATAGTGCGGATCTTCTTAGTGATCTGGGGGGCTGGAGCAGGAACTGGTGGGGGACACTCTGGTACACATGGAGCTCTGGAAAACCTGGGGCAAAGAAAAATTATTGACTAAGAGACAACAAAACACAGTGCAATATGTTTTAATGGGAATTAGTCTATTAAAGTTGGTTTTTGCTTTCCCTCCCGGAGTTGACCTTGTTTCCCAAAACTCTGACAAATGCTGTGTAATGTAAAAACTACTGGCTAAGACAGGAGCCTCCTAAGATGTCTCCCTGCCACCTGACATTTTGATCACCATTTTATGAGGTTGCCGAGAAAGACCATCATAAGTCACAACATATAAACATGCCCCAGAAGCCATCCTGACATTTGCAGTTTTGTGAGGAATTTAGCCTTTTCTATCAGAGAACTCTGGTGTCTCACCAAACTATAAATACCAGGATTCCATAGGATAGCACTATGGTGGATAAAGTAGTGTTGAACTGCTGTACTTCTGCAGTGTAGAGAGGCCTGTTTTGGACAGGCCTTCATTGAGAGGATTGTCCTCAAATGACCGTCCAAATAGAGGACTATCCTCTGTAAAGTAGGGTATGTGGCCACCCAGTCTTGGTGCCTCTGGGTGCTCAGCAGTATCTTGCTTGAGAAGCCCTTCTTTTTCCTGCACTGTCCTGTTGTCTGACCAGCTGACATACACTACATGCATGCACTTGGTGCCAATCCATGACAGAAGGCAGAACAGGCAGAATCAGTTTTAGACTGCTAGTGGAGGCTTACCTTATATGACTAAATGTTTCTCCATAGAAAAGCACTACAATCTACCTTACAAGTTGTTTTTTTTTTTTAAATTAACAGGGCATTTTGATTTGTATGTTGGAAGATTCCATCACTCGAGTCCAAGTCTGATGTGTAATTCTGCTGTCACTCAGGATGAGGTTTGTCCATCCAGCAGAGTTGAGAAAAGTTCCCATTTTGGATTATAACTCTCAGAATCCTCTAGCCAGAGCAGCCACTGATCACTAGTAGCTGCTGACTTCCATGTCAGTGGGGTGGTGAATCCATTCCAGGCTTTAGTCAGAACTTTAAAGAAAAGATACTAACTTATCTCGGGGTTAGAGTTTGGCACTGTGGCTTTTTAAAGTTCAGACTAAAATCCAGCAGAGATTCACCACCCCACTGAAGCAGAAGCAAGCAGCTGCCCCTGGTACTAGCCATGCTGACCTCGGGATTTATAGAAATAATGGTCCAAAAATGATTTTTTCTAAGCTCTGCCCCTCTGTGAGAATTAGGAGATTTTCAGACCGCGTTTTAGAGTTCCTAGGGTGGGAGGAGCTTTCGGGAGAGGGACGGCGATCTTGCGCAGCAGGGGGGCGTTTTCGGACACCGTTGTCCCTCTCCCGAAACCATCCGTGTCACTTCCGTGAAGATTCAGAAGCTGCAGAGCCATATTTTAATCACGGAGGTTGCCCGTGATTAAAATATGGCGCTGAGGCTTCCAAAGCTTCACGGAAGTGACACGGATGGTTTCGGGAGAGGGACAACGATGTCCGAAAACGCCCCCCTGCTGCGCAAGATCGCCGTCTCTCTCCCGAAAGCTCCTCCCACCCTAGGAACTCTAAAACGCGGTCTGAAAATCTCCTTAAACAAATGTTCACAACCTCTGAGCTTAACGTTGTATCCTATACATTTTAGCAATACGTACTTGTACTCTTCTCCCTCCAACAGACGCCTGTATGTTGAAATCTCTGCTTCCAGGCGACTCTTGACATCCAAGAGAATCTTGTATTCATGACTTTGCCGTTCCATATCACACCGGAGATCACCCAACTGACCTTCTATGGTGCTGATAACGCATTGGAGCTGCGCTAATTGGGTGCTGTAGCGGGCTTCAGTTTCATGCAGGGTGGATTCAAGAGCATTTTTCTGAGAGGGAAAGAAGAGAGAACTGAATGGTTTCTGGAAGGTGATCTGATTGTTAGTCTGTCACAGCAAAAACAACATGGGGCTTGTCTACACCATTCACAAACCCTGAATCCTTTCTGAACTGGGTGCAATAATGCCACACAATGTGTGGCCTTTCCCCCGAATCTGGTGTGATAGTGATACATGCTGTATTTGCACTAGACTCAGGGAATACCCCCTTAATCCAGGCTTTAGGAAACTTGCAGTTTTCTCCAGAGTTTGCTGGAACATCCGGCACAAATCGCCATGGGAACAATCCATCTACACTGGATTCATGGTGAGGTGGGGAGGAGAGGAAGGACAAGTGCTGCCTGAGGCACTACCATTTCCCCGCTCCTTAGCACCACTTCTCAGTCCAAGGGCAGAGCCGCAACGGTAGTTGCTCTCTCTGAGGTCAGAATGCCCAGCGAGCCCCACCATCATGAGTAAGCTGCCCAATCTGGCTTCAGAGAGAGTGACTACCTCTGTGGTTTTGCTTTTCTGATGCATAACCAACCGGGAAAAGCAAAGCTCCAGTGATAGGCACTCAGTCTGAAGGCAGAACAAGTGCCTGTCCTGCCATTGTGAGTAAGCTGCCAATTCTGGCTTCAGAGAGGGCGACTACTCCTGGGGCTTTGTTTTTCTGGCACACAACCCCCCCTGAGCTCCAGGAAAACCAAAGGACTAGCAATAGCCTCCCTTTCTGGCTTCAGAGAGGTGGCTATCGCTGGTGACTACTGCTGGCGCTTTACTTTTCCTGGAGCTCAGAGTCAAGCACAAGTAATAGTGTTAGTAAAAACCCAGTGCAGATTTGGACTTTGACAGGTGTGCTGCTGAAATCCCAGCCAGGATAGTCAGAATTTGCTGCAGCTCCGGACCAAAATAGTCCAAATCCTATCTGAATTCTTACACACACACACACCCTTGTAGTCAAGCCCATGGTGTCTCAAAGGGCAATAACTGGAATGCAGTTCATTGAGAGCTTTAGTCTTACCACCTGTGACTTAAATCAGGACCCCATTCACGCTACACAATTATAGCACAATTATTCCACTTAAACTCCCATGTTATGTGCACATAACTAAGTAGCCAGTGTAGAACATTGGCAATTGTAATTTGCATGATGTTTCTATGTGTCAAGACAGCTTCTTGCTGAGGAGGAGAAAAAATGCAAATACTCTTTACACCCCTATCTGCACCCACAAATAACTCTGTTGACCTACCATGTTCTGCTGGGCATCCAGATCAATCTCAAGTGCTTGTATGGTGTGTCTCAGCTCAATTATCTCTGACTGGCAGCTCTGCAGCTCCTCACCACTGGAGAGGACCTGTTGGTTCAACTCTTCCATCTAAATTCAAAAACCAAAGTAATAGAAGATGGAGAAAGAAAAGAACTATTTGTCCTTTGTGGGTGCTTAGAGAAGTCTCCTTAAGAAAGAGTCAGTGTGGTGTGATGGTCAGGGTGTTGGACTGGGACTTGGAAGATCCAGGTTGTAGCAGGTGCTACAGTATATCACAGATGAGAACTGGGACATGTTTGGCCAAGTTACGCCAGAGTGTGGTCAAAATGGCAAAACTTACTAATAAGGAAGAATGTACCAGCTAGGAGAGGCTGCAGCAGTTTGCTTTTGCCTGAGTCTATAGGGAAGAGCAAGGTTCTGCCCCTTTCTCCTCTCCCCCCACTGAGTTAATTGAGTACTGTTGTTATGAGGAACTATGCATGCTCCTTTGAGTTTGTTAGAGGAAAGGCAGAATAGAAATGTAACTAAAGAATGAATAAAGTACAAATAAGATACCCACCTTGGAAGAGAACCAAGTCTCAACATCCCTGCGGTTTTTTTCAGCCAGGCATTCATACTGATTCCTTATCTCATCCAGCATCTTGTTCAGGTCAGAGGATGGGGCTGCATCCACCTCCACATTAACTCTGGCCCCAAGTTTTGAACGCAGTGCATTAGTTTCCTGCAGGAAGGGAAAGCCTGCATTGCATCACCCAAATTACGTTGTGAATAGGTTTGGTTTCAGTTAAACATAGATCTCTATCCCAAGGGCTAGGGGTGAGTTGCTATAGACAGCTCTACACACAGAGGACTTGATTTGAGCCAGGGCAGTACAGAAATCAGCTATTCCAGAATGGGCTATGCTGGGAGTAGACTTTGGAAGCTGTAGTCCAAAAAGGCACAGATCTTTGTACAGTCAGATCCCTGTATCTGTGGAACCAATGTCCACGACTTCAGTTATCCACAGAACACAAAACAGGGACACATAGAGTCAACCTAGAAAATGCCTAGAGAGGCATCCCCTCTAGACACCTTCTAGATCCTCCAACATAACTGTATGGTATATTTTTACCAGAAGTCCATTATTTTAATAGGGTTCACTGTTATCCATGGTTTCCGGTATCTGTGATAAGGAACCAAACTGCCGTGGATATGGTGGTCCAGCTATCTACTACATGTAGTTGCTTTTCTTCAACCATCATCTAGGTCCTGCCACTTTTCCTGGCTTGATAAGGTTAAGATGAAATTATAAATCCTGACTGAGAGTAAGGTGGCAGCAAACAGCACAGCTCACCTTGTTTATTATACTACTTTGAAAAAGTGTTCCAGTAGTGTTAAAACCAGACACAGGGGTATTTATATTCCCTGTAATCAACACAGTTTCCCTGTAACAGTAGGAGATAAATACTTCAGCAACAAGGATCATACCAGTGTTTCCCTTCTAATGACCATTCACAAAACAACCTGCAAAAATGCAGGTAAGGAAAATCACATGCTGTAACAAACGGAAGTATTTCACCCCTTGAGGGAACTCCTCTTTTGAATGCATGTTAACTAAGCATCTCATATCTAGTTTGAGCCTAGAACAAAGGGCATTACATAAACATGGAGCATCTGAGAGTGTCTCTCCAAATGCCCTCTATAGTTCACATTTGATGAGCTGCTGTTATTACAGTGGATCATCAACATCGTAATGAAAGAGAGCGCCCATTGAACATGGAACACTGTCCTTACATAACATAATGTATCAATTGCAACCTCCCTCCTCCTAATTATGCTTTGTTATTAACTAACAGCATAATAGCAAAGCATGCTTGGCAAAAAAGTTGCTAATGTATCAATTGTGACTTTTTAAACCAACTAACTAACAAAGCCATTCTCCCAACACAGGATTCCAGGTGGCTATTTCCTCTTACCTCCTCATGGTTCTTCTTGAGGCAAAGGAGTTCCTCCTTGAGGGATTCAAGATGAGTTTCCAGGTCAGCCCGGCACAGGGTCATTTCATCCAGGATTTTGCGTAGTCCATGGATGTCTGACTCAATGCATTGGCGAAGAGCCAGTTCAGTCTCATACCTTTGGACAGGAAATAAGACACAGCAACAAGCTCAAGGTTGCTCTCTGTTCCTTGTTAAAATAAGAAGTCACCTTTTGTAGGAAGGAAGGTTTTTAGCAGAGGCCTTTTCATACTGAAGCTACCTCTCCAAGAGTAACTTCTAGTGCTGAATAAGATTGAACTTACTTGGTCCTGAAGTCATCGGCAGCTAGGCGAGCATTGTCAATTTCCAAAACCAGCCTGGCATTGTCTGTTTTGGCACACAGGATCTGCAATAATAAAGCACTGGGCTATGAATTGTTCTTAACATTTTGGAGAAAGCATGAAACTACAGTGTTAGAAAGCAACACTATTATTTCAGAGGTCCATCCTGAAGGGCCTTTCTTCTGGGCTTAAAATAGCCTGGTGTGTGTGTAAAGTGGGATACGTAGTGCCCCTGGAGAATAGGGGGGGCATTTGCTGTAATTTTTCAAAAAGCATTTTAAAAATAAAAAAATACCAGGGTATGGTGTGGCAGGGAGCTTGTGGTACTCTGGAATTCAGTGAGGAGTGTGTCTAGTTCCAGACCTCAGGTACCTGCCCACCTCTGGTTAATGCAGTGATGTATTCATGATAGGGCTTTGAGGGAGGAGGGCAAGAAGTAGCAGGAAAACTCTTAAATGCAGCAGGGCTGCCTTGCCACTTTTTGAAACAAAGTGCTTACCTTACTTACTTAAATCTAAAAAGACTCCCTCTGTCAGTAAGTCCAGAGTCTAAAATTTAAGTCCAGAGTCTAAAATTGCCCAGCTGAGCTATTAAGTTCATAGCTCAATAAATTGTTTAGGCTCCAGTCCAATACTGAATCAGACCAGATCAGAGGGGGTTTCCCTGTGTGAAGAATTATCATGCCTAAAAGTTATTTAGAAAGCGCGGAGTGACTTGGAAGATATAGAAGACAGTTGACGTGATGAATAGCAAAGGAGAGCTGGAGAGCTGGGCCAAAGCTAACAAAATGAAATTCAATATGGAGAAATGTAAAGTACTGCATTTAGGGCGGAAAAATGAAATGCATAAATATAGGATGGGAGAGACCTGGCTGAATGAGACTACGTGCGAAAGGGATCTAGGAGTCCTAGTAGACCACAAGTTGAACATGAGTCAACAGTGTGATGCGGCAGCTAAAAAGGCCAATGCGATTTTGGGCTGTATCAATAGAAGTATAGTGTCTAGATCAAGGGAAGTAATAGTGCCACTCTATTCTGCCTTGGTCAGACCTCACTTAGAATACTGTGTCCAGTTCTGGGCACCACAATTCAGAAAGGATATTGACAAATTGGAGCGTGTCCAGAGAAGGGCAACTAAAATGGTGAAAGGTCTGGAAATGATGCCTTATGAGGAGAGACTTAGGGAGCTGGGTATGTTTAGCCTGGAAAAAAGACGGTTAAGAGGTGATATGATAGCCCTGTTTAAGTATTTGAAGGGATGTCACGCTGAGGATGGAGCAGGCTTGTTTTCTGCTGCTCCAGAGACTGGAACACGGAGCAATGGGTGCAAGCTCCAGGAACAGAGATTCCACCTCAACATGAGGAGGAACTTTTTGACAGTCAGAGCTGTTCGGCAGTGGAACACACTCCCTCGGAGCGTGGTGGGGTCTCCTTCCTTGGAGGTCTTTAAACAGAGGCTGGATGGCCATCTGTCGGGGATGCTTTGATTGTGATTTCCTGCGTGGCAGGGGGGTTGGACTGGATGGCCCTCATGGTCTCTTCCAACTCTGCAATTCTATGATTCTATGACAGCTTGTGCCAAGGTAGTATTTGACAAAGATAAACACATTACATTTATACTTTCTTTCTTTCTTTCTTTCTTTCTTTCTTTCTTTCTTTCTTTCTTTCTTTCTTTTTTAAGGTAGCTATTGGGCGAGGATGGTGCAGTGATCAAGTTTGGGACCAAATGGGACAGTGGCCATAGGGATGGGAAAATAAGCTAGTGTCACATTCGTCACTTTAATTTTTAAAACTTTAACTCATTTGTATCCCAAATATATACGTACATTTTGGCAAATTCTTCAAATATGAACTAAAAATTATTCCCTATCTGCACCAACGAAATTAAATAGGTAGGCACAGTTAGTAAGGTGATTATATTGTGCCTGCCAGCATATTGGCCTCCCTGAAAAAAGTGATGGGAAATTATTTCAGAACTAATGGGTGAATATGAAGGGATTCCATCCCTGACTTTTAAGAACTATTACAGTAGTCCTGTGTCTTATGCGAGCTCATATTACACAAGTTCAGTTACACGCAACTGAAAAAAGTATGTTCTCTGTAGCATTTTTTAGGTCCTCTAGCACAATTCTGTAGTTTGCTTCTACTGGAAGTTGACCATAGGGTCATGCTGGAGGACCTAGAAATGCCTAGAGAGAATATGTCATCATTCATTTTCGTAAGAAAAATAGATTATACACGAAAACATACAGATTATACATAAAGATCATTCTACATGAAGGGTCCTGGAACAGGTCCCTCACACTTTACACAACCCTACTATGTATTTTAAACATTATTTTAAAGAATGTTCTAAGCAAGACTCAACATGTCTCTCAACTACTATACAAAAAAAATTAAAGCAAAAACAGTAAAACAATATAAAAGTACTGTATTATGAAATGTATGATATAGTACATTGTAGAGATAATTAATTGGCATAATGATGAAAGGACCATTACCTGATGCTTGAGTTCCTCAATAATCTTGTAGTATGAAAGAAAGTCAGTGCTTACATAGGGGGTTTGGCATTCATGCCATTCCCTGATCTTGCATTCCAGGTCAGCATTTGCCTGCTCCAAGCATCTTACTTTCTCCAGGTAGCATGCCAGCCGGTCATTCAGGCTCTGCATCAGCTCCTTTTCATTGCAACTGAGGATCCCTTCATCGTGCCAGCCATAGCTTCCTGAAAAAACAGGGGCGAAGGAGGCATTTGGTGGGCAAATGCTGGGCACATAGTTCCTGGATCCCAGCTTAACTGAAGAGGAAGAAACACTCCGGGTGCCAAAACCAAGGCTGGGCACTCTACATGAGCCACCAGAATGGACAGAAGCGATCCGAGTGAGACCCCCACCCTTGACTGAACCAGAAGAGATGGTATGAGCATAGTACTTGGAAGCCATAATAGTATGTTGATGAGTGGAACTAGGTAGAGTTTGTTATTTTAGCAGATATGCAGAATAGCTCAAAAGCCCAAGTTACCCAAGAGTGAGCCTGTCGTATCCCACTTGGGCATTTTTATACTCCACATATTGGGTGTTGGCAAATTACATAGGCTGTTTCTCTTGGGAAAGTTTGTGCCAGGTTTCCTATGAGCGTTGCATGGCCTGTTGCTTTAATTGCCCATTGGGAGCAAACGTCCTCATTAAAAAAAAAGAAAGAGAGAGAAAGAGAGAAGCAGCTGAGATAAGTCAGGACTCATCACTAGTGATTCTTCACTATTTATGATGCTGGTTTTATAGCATCATCAAAGAGACCTTTCATCATAACTAGGCAGCGATTTTTGTTAATGGAGCATGGTGATACTACCGGAGTGGCAACTGGTATTGGGAGTCAGACTTTTCAGTGTGTGACTCGATCATCACACTAACAGTGGGATTGTAAGCATGTTTACTAAGTCCAGTTGAACTTAGGACTTCATCAGATGCGCTAAAAAACACCCACGAAGGTCAGGAGGAGGACGCTGCTGTTCCACTTCCGGCGGTCAATACTGCATGCCCCATCCTCCTCCCATCTTTCGTTCATTCTTCCTCCATGCTGGAGTGACAGAAATTTCCGTCAATGAAAAGCGGTGCCTTTTTCATCCCTCCAGCACAGAGGAAGGACAGGAGGAGGATGGGGCATGCGGTATCGACTGCCAGAAGTGGGACAGTGGCATCCTCCTCCTGACCTCTGCAGGCTTTGGTTTTTTTTTTTTTAGAGCGTCTGATAAAGTCCTTAGTGGATTTTACTTCCGATGCTATGTTTATAAATGTAACTTGCAAACTGATTCAATGTGGAATAAATGGAAACACCATCAGATAGAACCAATTACCTAGAGAGGTCGTGGAGGTCTCTTCCTTTAGAAGTCTTCAAAACAGCTACCTATTGGGATGCTCTAGCTGGAGTTCCTGCATTGAGTGGGGAGGGGGTTTGGGCACCATGGCCTATGGGGCCCATTCCAACTCTATGATTCAGCAATTCCAGATTTTCCAAGGAGCTCTTCCCCAGTGCAGACTGAAGACATTTCTCTGCCTGAGGCAAAAAGCAAGATGGCATCCTCCCTCATCCCTCACACTTTCATGGGATCTATTCATAGTACATAATTATAGCACTATTATTCCACTTGAACAGCCATGGTTGCATCTTATGGAATTCTGTGATTGTCAGATTGGAAATTCTCAGCCAGAGTGCCCCTGTGCCTCAGGAAACTACAAACCCCAGGAATCCATAGGATGGAATCTTGGTTAGTAAAGTGGTATAACAGCACTAATCCTGTGGTGTGAATAGGCCCATGGTCAGATGCAGACCAGGCTGGCAGTTGGTTCTTATTTCAATGCCAGAAACGGACTAGCATTTTCTGTCATATCTGAGGGCAACAAGCAAGCTTAGGGAGCATGGAAAGGCAGCATCACACACACAACTCTGTCTCCCAGTACCAGAGCCTCACTCACTACCTAGCAAGCATCCACCTTTTGAGGAAGGTGCCACATTCTCTCAATTGGTAGGGCTGACCCTGCCTGGAATTTAGGCTGAGATCCTGGTTAGGGGATATTTACACACAACTGATGTTTCACTTTCAGGTTCTTCTGAAACAGTCCCATTGCCAAAGAGACAACCCACTTTAAAAAGCAAGCAGAAAAGAGTACCCGTGACTAACATTTTGCTGTCTAAGGCAAAGAAGAGGTATGAAAGCTGAATGGATTGAGAAATGAATCTTACACTAACAGTGGCAGAAAACCACCATGGAAAACCATTTTTTGAGTACAACTCACAGAATCCCCAGGCAGCAGTCATTATGGGTGAAGATCCTGAGGGTTTATCTATAGCGGCCAAATAAAATGTCCTCCCCCCATCCGCATGGTGATCAGTTGACCAGTCCAGATGATGCAGGGTCAAATCCCCGATTCTGATATGAACTGTCTTCAGAACGTCTGGCCAGTTCAGTACTGAACCCATGCTAAACCACCCCTAAAATGGAGTAAAGAAGTCACCATTTATTCTAGATTTTATAGTAAAACCTGGGGCACTCCATGATGACACCAGGCAGATGCTGCTGCTGGCACAAATTATATCCTCTGAGGTCACAACGAGGTGCCCAGCCATGTGATCAATGCTGGGCACCTCGTTTCTAGCCTCAGATAATGCACCTTGCACCAGCAGTGGTAGCACCAGGCAACATAGCGGGGACATGTGTGAAGTCATCCACCTGGTGTCACCATGGAGTGAACTGGTAATGGGGGGGGGAAATCGGGCAGTTCCAGGCCAGAATACTCCAGGCTGTACCCAGATTATCTTGACCGATGTAGATGAGCCCTGAGTGTTGTAGCCTAAACTAACTTATCCAAATCTTTATATCAGTATGGGTGATGGGACAGCATTTTCTGCCACATCTAAAGGCAGCAAGTTTGCCAAGGGGCCAAAAGCAGACTGTGTGGCACACCCAGCTCTGTCCTGCAGCATTTTGCCCTTTGCTCCCCACCTTGCAAACCTTTGTCACCTGAGGTGGCCACCTCACTCTGCCCAATGGGCAGGCCAGTCCTATTCCTCCCAAACCCACAGCTATTCTTTCATAGGCAGAACATTGGCCACTTAGCAACAATATTGTATTCTGCTGCAGTTGGAGAAGTTGTTTTCATACAATAGGGATGAAAAGGATGTTAAAAAATATTTGAAAAATGGTTGCACGATGATCAAAAAATGGTCAAAAATGTTCCTTGAATGTCAGGAAACCCTTCCAAGGAGAATCCTTGGTGAAATCGGTGAATCGGTGAAAATACCCCTCACAGAATTCACTCATAAAATGAGCTTTCTTAATGGATCTCACATTGTCTCATCGTATTGTTAAGGAAGGGGGCCAAAAAGAGCAAAAACTATGCTAGAAAAGTCTTTGTGGCTTTCCCTGACTTTTTTAAAAAAAGCTCCAGTTATATGCACATTTTCACTTGTTAAGACATGAATCACTTCCCCATGCAGGGCACAGTGCAAACCTGATTGCTTGGATGAGCACAGGGGGCAAGGCTGGGTTACAGGGCAAGTGCCCGCTGCTGCCATGTTGGGTTTTTGCTTTAACGAATGATTGCTAAAGTAATAAAACAAAAGTTTGTGCTATCTTTTTTCTCTCTCTTTCTTTTTGGGAAAGGTGAAATATCACTTGTGCGCACCATAAAAATAGTTGGGTTCCCCCCCCCCCCAAAAAAAGTTCAGCAGTGGCAGATCTAAAAACACGAGTAATCAACTTGGGGCCACCATCTCAGCTACAGGCATGCAAACATTTTGGGGGGCTGTAAAACCATTAATTCAGGTCTCAGCTACTGCGACTTGCTATTATTGTGGCGCTGTCTGTTTTTTTCCCTTCATGTAGACAAGCCTCAGGCGAGAAGCTTTGCAGTTAAGACTTTTCTGTTCAAAATACACACTTTTGGCACAGAAACCATCATTTTCTGCACAGGAACCAACATGTTAAATGCACAGAAATATCATTTTCTGAGAAGAATATGCTGTTGTGGAAAAAATCCTGTTTTCTGCACAAAACACTCCCCTTCGCCCCAATGCAAACTGTGACTAGCTTCAAGTACTACACTGCCTTTGATGACCTTCCCACTGCAGGAAGAAAATTGCTAAAATTACTCATTGCTTCCTTTGACTGAGAACAAAAATGGATTGCAAAGAACTGCAAAAATATTTCACTGAACTGAGAGAATGGGTAGGAAAGTGGCAAATAAAATTCAGTGTAAGCAATTGTACAGTGATGTGTAATTCCAGACGTGAGGCGGCTGGGAATTATACCTGACCGCCAGACCAGAGTGAAGCCTGCAGTCAGCGCAGGCCTTTTGCCCCTCTCAGCCAATCAGACTCAAACCTGGGAATTGTATCTGATTGGCTGGGAAGCAAACCCCCATCCAATCAAGGTGATTCAAGGTTCATCCTGATTGGCTACTGCTCCACCTTCCCCCAGCTAGCAGGGAAGAAGACAGAGCAAGCATGGCGGCTTGTGTGGGGGCCCTGCTGGGACTGCAATCTGACCACCGGGTAAGTCCAGCAGTCCTATTTAGACCAAGAAAGAAATCTTGAAGCATACCCAGTGTGCGGCTGCTGTTGATGGGTATAATTAGAAATGGAACTGAAAATAAAACTACATATGATTACACTTCTCTTTTACAAATCCTTAGTGCAACCCTATCTGGAGTACTGGGTACACTTCTGGTCACCACACTTTAAAACATGATATTGTAGACTAGGAAAATATCCCAGAAAAGAGCAACCAAAATGATCAAGGGACAGGACTGGAATAACTGTCCTATGACATTTGTTGCACTTTAGCTCAGAAAAAAAAGCAAGTAAGGGAAGGCATGTTAGTGGTGTATGAGAATAGGCCTGTTATAAAGAAAGTTAAACACAAATAAAAACGTTCCCCCATATTTGCTAGAACCTAGGGTCATCTCCTGAAGATGGTGGAAGATTCAGGAGCAAATCAAAGGAAATCCTTCTCCAAACAGTGCATAGTTAAACTGTGGAACTCATTGTCACAAGTTGTAGTTATGGCTAGCAAGCTGGATGACTTTAAAAGGGGGCTGGATAAATTCATGGAAGATGGTGCTATCTATGTCTACTAGTCAGGATGGCTGCATATCACCTTCAGTATCAAAGGTATTATGCATCTATGTATTGTATATCACTTGCTGGGGATGCAAGATGGAGGGTGCAAGATGGAGGGTAACCTTGCTATTGGTGGGTTTCCCATAGGCAGCTGATTGGCCACTGTGTAAACAGAAAGTTGGACGAACTAGGCCTTCCATCTGATCCGATGTGGCTCCTCTTATGTTCTTTACTGAACATAAAGAAAGATATGGGTCTGCACTGCACCATGGCTTGCCTTGGAAGGGAATCCTGGAAACCAGTAAGTATTTATTAATTTTTGTGAAAAAACATTGGCTGGCATCCTGTTGGCTGGTCCCAACTAGAGTAGACATGTTCAGGCAGTTGTATAATGATGAGTTGACACATAGGTAAATCCCATTGATTGAATGGGTCTACTCTAGTCAGGACTAAGCTAGTGCTTATCTACGTTAGGCAGGATATGCCGGCTTTGTCCCGTTCTGTCCTCATTACCTGGAGAAAACACACCAGCATCCAAACAGAACACTGGTCTGTTGCTGCAGCCATCACTGCCATTTCCCGTGCTGACACAGAAGCCAGGAAAGGGGGCCTGCAAGATGTGACTGAAGGCCCCCTGCATGTGACCAGCCTTGGTCACATGCTGTAGTGGCAGTGAGGGATGGCATCCCGGGATAGGATCCCACAGACACCCAGGACTCGATCCAGTGGGAATGAATTAAACTGGGTATTTCCATACAACGGTTTTATCAGGCCTTACCTCAGCTTGCCCCCATTCCAGCCCTGTATCTGCCCTGGTGGTGGTGAGGACTGTCCTGGGGGGAAGATCGGGGTAAAAGGCCCTTCATCTAGGCTTTGTAATGGGGGCAAGCCAGAGTATTTGGCCCATGTAGATAAGCCTCTAGTCTAACCTAATATAGTCAATGCAGTTTGCTAAACATTTTGAGCAATAACAAAAAATTTGCAAAAAGTCCTGAAATGTGAAAGAAATATCATCAAAAAGGCATGGTAGGGAGATAACTTTTCAATGAAATACACCGTGAAATTTACATCTGCAATGCCAGTTCCTAATGATAGGAATGTCTGCTTCCAGATGAAACAAGATACTGGGGAAGGCAACCAAATGATGCTAGCAAAACCCTGCCTTTATAGAGAAGTTTATATGCTTCTTGAAGTAAGATTGCAGAGACCTCTTAAATCTTTATAAGCTTCTCTCTTGAAATGCACAGGTGCACACTCATTTCTCAAGAGGCATACTGCTGGAAAACACTGATGGGGCTAAGTACCAGGAGAAGGAAGCAGGGGATGGGAATTTTCTTCTAGAGAACCTTCATGCTGTAGTTGTGGGGAGAGCGCTGGAGCTCTCTGGCAGAGAAATCTAAGTACCTCACCAAACTACAAATCTCAGGATGCTGTAGAATGGAGGAATGGCAGTTTAAATGGTATCACACTGCTATTACTTTGTACTGGCCATGCTGGCTGGGGGATTCTGTGAGATGTAGTCCAATAAAGTAGTGTTTCCAGGTTCTACAAACTATTCTGCTCAGGGCCAAATCAAAGATGATGTTAAAACATGTCACTGTTATAACTTCTTTCATATTAAATAACAAATATGCAAGAAGGAAGAATTCCAGTAAGAAAACAGCATGGGGGGGGGGAGTATTGAATCACCTTCCTTCTAAAGTTACTTTTTATATGAAGTGGGAGGGAAATGGGAAAGATGATTACCTGTTTAGTGTCATGACTGGACTTGCCCTCCAGCTTTTCTATTTTGGCAACAGTATTACTGGACCTATTACTCAGAGCCATGCTTTCAAGGAGATGGTGCCTATTCCATCTTCATACCCCATGTCATGCATCTCTTTACTTCTGAACATTCCCCACCTATTATTTATGTTAGTGAACCAGGAAATCTCTGTACAAGAGAATAAAGGCTCTTATTGTTCATAGAAGGGATATAATCCTATACACAAATTAATGAGAGACAACCCCTGTTCTCATTCTATGCCAGATATAGGTGTTATGATACTTAAATTAAACTTTTACAAGCATCTAAATGCCTACAGATTTGCATTCATTAAGAAATCTGACACTGTTTCTCTAAGAACTAAGAATAAGGAAATTTAGATGGTTCTCTCATTACAGTACCTCGTTTGCCATTGTCCTGTGGTTCCATTATTTATGCTCCGACAAGTACAGATGATGTGGATACTTCCATATCTCCCACTGCCTCTACCAGGGTGTGATCTTTGCTTTCTTCAGTTTCAGTTTGAATCTCAATGTATGATTTATCTTCTAGACTGCCTATATTATTGAAATTATCATTTTTCCAGCTGTGGGCATCTGTAAATAATGGTCCCCCAGAACTGAAAAACATATTTAACATGTGGAGGTCTGTACACACAATTTCTTTCTCTGAACTTTAGGTCACTTCTGTGGCTGCTTCATACTGGGTAGCCGTGTACATCCCACTCAACATGCCATCTGGGAGGGTGTGAATATGCTCCAGCTTTACAAGCTTCCAGAAAAATAAAAATAAATTAAAACTTGGTCCCACTGTGATCTGGATCCATTGATTTGATCAACAAATTCAGATACCCACACAGAATAGCCATGAGAAATTATTCCCAAAAGTCACTCTAGTCTGTGGCATACAAAATGAAAAACCAAAACCAAAAACAAACCACTGATGATTCCCAATGTTCTCATCCAGTTGTGACCGTAGAATGGCTATCACCATCTTGGTGGTGTTCCAAATAGTCAAACGTGTTCCACATCTGTAAGAGCAGCAGCATCGTCCAGCCAATTTTTCCCCCCAACTTGGATATGGCAAGCATTCACAATGTCTTCAAATGTTAGTTCAACAAACTACTTTGCAGGTGAGATTCCATCACTCTTCTTCCCTTGGGTATAAAGAAAGGCAACAAGAGCTAATTTAGGAAAGTACTTGGTCTGATGACACAGGAGGTCACCCCAAACCTGCCTTCCATGGGTTGAAGTTCTTCCAGCATATTTTGTTTTTTGGCTTCACCCTTCTACTTTTGTTGTTGTCATTCTCCTATAACAGTTGCACCTCCTCTCTTCTCTGCTTTGTATCTCCCTTGCCAACAACCTCACTTGTGTGAAGAAAATAATATGCACCTTCTCTCCCATCATTCCCCTTCCTTTGTTTTTGGCCTCAGTTTTATTCTTCTGGCCCATCTGCTGTTAATTGTCATTTGACTTGGTGACTAGATAATTTAGATTAGTAAAAATGCTTTATTACCTTTTCCATAAAGGATGCTCCACACTGGGCAGTGTGTGCTGAGTAGGTAAAAAACACTCTGATACAGGTAGCATTTAACAAGCTATAAAGATGAACCTCAGCAAGCCCCTCATTTGGTTTTACTTGTAGACTGGAATTCAAAAGAGATGAGGCATTATTAAGTTTCATTAGCTTCCCAGCAACAATAATTAATATCTAGGAACGTGCCAAGGCTTTGTGACAGGTGTCAACATATCTGAATCAATAGGATTTTGCAAGACCTTCTTCATGAAGTTTGAAGGATGAAGAAAACTGAGTTCATTCAGGTGGCTAGGGCCCTGGAGCACTTCCAAAAACAAACTGCTTTCCCCTTTGTTGATGTATGTGAGCCCTACCAAAGAGGGCTGGCTTGGTGGTACTCTTAGGCCAAGAGGAGACCTCCTTGGAGCCAGTGCCAGCCATGTCAGCCCCAAATGAGGGAGTGAGTCTGGGCATCACCCTCATCTGCGTCTCAGCTGGCATGTCCAACGCTAGACTCTCTGCGGCCACAATATCAATATATTATTTGCCTCTTCACTAATTCCACAGCTAGGAAGTGGGGCCAGAAAGGGTGGTAAACAAGGGGGATAGGAGCAGGAAGGACCCACAGCTCTCTTCTTGCTGTGAACCTTTTCCTGGTACAATATCAACAGTACAAAGAGTTTGTGTCTGTACATATTAGGAATGGAAAGGATACTTGTCGCTATCCATTTCCTGGCAGAATCACAGGTTTCCTCATGGTTGGAAAATCTGTGCTGAGAACAGAGCAGTGGTGAAGATTCTTGATGCTTAGAAGAGCCCTCTGGGCACTTTTTCTATACACATGGCTTTTCTAGACACTTTACTTACAATTTTTTTTTTTTGGTACAGAAAATATGTTTTCTGTGATGGGGGGAGATACTATTTTTTGTGCAGAAGAAATGCTAATCGTATTTCTGTGCAGAATAATTCTTCCAAAGACTCAAAAACTGTGAATCTCTCTTTTGAGAAACATACATAAATATGTTTTTTCTCGTACTGGGAAGAATACTATAGAAACAGCAGCTTGAAACCCATAGACCAGTGTTTCTCAACCGGGGTTCTGCAGAACTCCAGGGTTCCCCCAAAGATCGCCAGGGGTTCCACAATAAAATAGTAATAAATCATGGAGAAGTGGTGAGCTGAAACAGCTTATCTCTCCAGAACAGAGAAAGCTGGGCAAGGAATGAGTGTATGTGAATGTTTTCACACCAATGGAGCATCAAAGGGTCCTCTTATGGGTGGTGGTGGGAGGATGTTTACATGCTCACTACCTAGCTCTCCCTCCCAGCTTTTGATTTGCCTTAGATGTGCTAATGAAGCTCTTCATGGCCTGGCAGCTAAAAGGGAGGAGGAAAAGAATGAGTTTGTGTGTGACTGAGTTTGCTTCCTGCAAGAAGCCACGCACCCTTATCATTTGCCAGAACTGAGGACAAAAGAAAATGCTGGCTTGCATAAAACTGATTTAAAGGTACAAATGCAAAATGAGGGTTTTTTTAAATTCAGAACAATGAAAAGAGAATTGCAATACTGTACAGCTCTTATGGGGAAACTAACCAAATAATCCAAGTAACTCCCTGGTCAGTCAGCTTACTCAGGTGCCAGCTGTGGATGGGAGAACTCTGATAAAAGTGACCTAGGGCTTATTCTTTTTTAAACCAGATTTGGAGAGGGCAGAGCCATTGCAGTAAAGGAGTCATTATAGAGAAAAGGCTCTTAAACTGTGGGTCTGGTAACTGAATGTGGGGGTCAGAGCTCAATCTTTGTGTAAGAGTCAGCGAGGATGGAGCAAGCTTGTTTTCTGCTGCTCCAGACACTAGGACATGGAGCAATGGGTTCAAACTACAGGAAAAGAGATTCCACCTAAACACTGGGAAGAACTTCCTGACAGTAAGAGCTGTTCAGAATTGGAATACACTGCCTCATAGTGTGGTGGAGTCTCCTTCTATGGAGGTCTTTAAACCGAGACTGGATGGGCATCTGTTGGGAATGATTTGATTGTGTATTCCTGCATGACAGGGGTTGGACTGGATAGTCCTTGTGGTCTCTTCCAAATCTATGATTCTATGATTCTATGTTGCTGCCTCAGGCAGCAGATCATGGTAACCTTTACTCTTCCTAGAAGCCAAGATGATTAAACTGAGACTATCTTACTTTGGAGAGAAATATATATATTATATTCATATTATAGAAATTTCTGACACTGCAAGTATCAAATATGTATTGCTAGCAATGTGGAATATAATAAGCATCTTATTTTTTCACTGTTTCTGTAATTTTTAAAAAAGGGGGAGCTGTAGGTATAATTTTTACATGGGGTTGCCTGAGACATGAACATTATTTCAAGGGTTCCTCCAGGGTAAAAAGCTTACCTCACTATTGCTACATTGTCCATTTGTCCCCATGATTCATTCACAAGGTTGCTGGCATGGAAAGCTATCTGAGTTTGCAGTTCACATGAAGCATGCCATAAGAAAAGATGGTGTCCGAGAGTGAATTGCCTGCCTTATTGTCTCCCGAAAAGCTCCCTCCCTTCCCCCTTTTTTGCCATTAAATGACAGATGCGGAAGAGCGATCTTCTGCTTAAAAACATTTTTTTTTTGCTCTGACACTTGAAAATAGCACTCGATCACGTGCTCGATCATGTCTCCAAAAATAACACTGGCAAGCCCACTCCCGTGCATATTCTACCAATCACGTTTTGACTTCCTGGATGTGCCCTAATTCAGATTGGTTGTTCAGATGGCCTGTTATGCTCATTTTTGCATAGTTAAAAAAAAAGATCCTGAGAAACAGCAGAAGCTGTTACTGAGAACTACCTGGAGTTTTCAGTCCCCCCCCCCCCAACTTCCCAATATGGTGAATCCTGGCAGGAGTTCATCTGGACAAAAGGTATTCTGCCTGCATTTTTTTTTTGAGGATTTTTTTTTCATCATCTAAACAACCCCTTGGTGTCTGTGTGGCCACCAAAGGTCCCAGTGGCACAAATCAAGTTGTTCACCTCTGATATTTATCCTGTCCACACAAAGAATTTCATCTCTTCCTAGGAGCACACTCTCCAACTGTCCTGATTTGGCAAAGATAGTCCCAATTACTCCTCTGTTGTCCCACTTTTTGAGCTGCTTTAACAATGTCTCAGTTTCTCTTGCCTTTCCCACTTACCCCCTTCGTCCTCAGCTTACTTTGATTCCTGCAAACTGCGTTCAAAGGGCAAACATAGTCTGCATGCAATTAACTCAGCAGGGGAGTTGGAGAGGAGGGAGAATCTTGCCCTTCCCAGTAGGCTCAGACAAAAGCAAACTGTTGCAGCTTCTCCTAGCTTGTGTGTTCTTCTTCAATAATAACTTGACCACACTCTGATGCTATTTGGCCACACACATCCCAGCTTTCATCTGTGAAATGTTTTGGAGTATGTAGGAAGCTTTAACCATTTATGAGAGCCATCCTCAAGCTCTAGGTCTAAATGCAGTTGATGGTCCCGGCAACCGTAGACTCACTGAAGCAATGCAACTTACTTAAGTGTTGGTTTACCTTTCACCAACATAGTCAATGGGCCTAGCTGGGATGAGCAATTGGACTTAGGCCTCAGGCTGCTACCACACTGCAGAAATAATGCAGTTTGACACCACTTTAACTATCATAGCTCCATCCAGTGGAATCCTGGGATCTGTAGTTTGTGGTGGCACCAGAGCTCTCTGACAGAGGATATCTCACAAAACTACAAATCCAAGAATTCCATAGCATTGAGCCATGGCAATTACAGCAATGTTTAACTGCTTTGTTTCTGCAGTGCGGCAGCAGCCTTAAAGTTCAACACTCCCACCTAGGGGCTGTTCTAGAATAATGTGTTGATCCTTTCTCATATTAGGTAGGAGAGAGAATGTTGAGCAGACATCCTTCCTGTTGCTTAAATTTATTAGCATGGCTGAGCTGTAAAAAGAAAGCCAGATGGCAACCTAGGTGGATTTTTATTCTGATGCAGCCTTATGCATTACATGACCATGAAAAAGCTGCCACATTATGGAATGTGTGTGTGCGGGTGGGTTTTTTTTTTTTGGCCTTGCCTATTTGTTCAAACAAACCTCCCATCTTTATTGACATTTGAACAAAGCACTGTTCCCCTTCAAGATAGGTTTACATGCAGCTTTCCTTTTTTTAATAGAAAACAAATAGGAACTCTCACTTCCTTGCCCTGCTTTACCAGGGGCGTGGGCCTTTCTAGCTGGATTCTAGGATCATTGCCAAAGTATCAAGTAATGAGGCTAGTTTACTTGTTCTTTTATTTTTTTTTTAAAAAAATTTTCCTTTACGAAACTATATATTGTGAAGGAAAGGGTGCTTATAGGAGTAGGAGATTCGAGCTAGAGCTTGGACAAGGAAACTTAAAAAAAAAAGGTGCTTCCATTGCTCTTTGCAGTGTTTAAAAAGGTAAGCCATAGTTGCATTTGCAGTGGTGGCTGCTGAGTTTCCATAGCCTCTAACAGTCTGGATTGGCAGGAACAGTCCCAGTTAACCCTCTGTTGTCCCACTTTTTCAGGTGTTCTTAAAATGTACCAGACTTTCTCTCCTTTTCCCACTTTATCCCCATTGTCCTCAGCTTACTTCATTTGCTGCAAACTGAGTTCAAAGTGGAAAAGTAGTTTGTACTTAGTTAACTGAATGGGGGTAGGGGAAAGGAGGATACAGAATCTTGCCCTTCTTAGTAGGCTCAGGCAAAAGTAAACTACTGCAGCAGCTCCCAGCTTGTGTGTTCTTCCTCATTAATAACATTTGCCATCTTAAGCATACTCTGATGTTGCTTGCTCACATATGTCCTGGGTTTCATTTGCAAAATGTTGGAAGGTGTGCCTTGCATGTCAGAGGGGCAACACATCTGCTCTAGGTTTTAGTCTGAACTTTAAAGGAACTATTCAATGTGTTGAATCCTATACTTTGGATAGCAATTTTAGAGTTTCATCAATATCTGAAGTTGATTCACCCCCTCCCATCAAGATGAAAGGCACCGGCCACCCTTGATTATTTGAGTGTTTGAGAAATAACTCCTTGCCTTTAATGCTGTGTTGCTTGTTACTTCTTCATAACTGTCCATTAATTTTTAAGGACAGAAAACAAAATGGAATAAACTTGGAGGGAAAAAAAATCATGCCACAGTGGCTGTACAGATGCCTAAAAATATCTATTAAAAGCAACTTTGCAAACTAACTAGATAACTTCAGCTATTGGATCGATAAAATAACTTTGTTTATATGAATTGCATTACTTTTGAAACACAACTTTGTTATCCCCTCATGATTGCGAGAGAGAGAAAGTAAGTACTGCAGGTAATTAAATTATGTCTAATTAATTACTCACAGACTCATTCTAGAGATATGAAGAGGGTGAAGGCGAAAGCTGTAGGAAATATTTACTGAGTTGCTTGGGTTACATTCACTTTCTCGGGGTTCAAATTTGGACTTGGAAAAAAAAAATAGGGAATGAAGTCTGCCTTACCTCAGGCTCCACTTTGAGTGTGTACAAATTTGAGACTATTCACACCTCCAGTTATCTATCTAACCATCATGTCTGGCCCAAGTTGTGAAACACAGTTGCTTAAGACAGCAACACAATAAACAAGCCAACACTTATTTATTTGCAAAAAAATGCCTGAAGGAATTTTCTTTATTACTATCACTGAGCACGTTACAGAAAGGTGTGTCTGCTGTAAGAAGTGAGGCAAAGCTTGTAAGAAGATGCCATGAAGGGAGCGGCCAAGCCGAGGCCCACTTGAGCAAGCAGAGGGACGTTTCTCTTAGCAAGCATTGGGCATCTTGAGGATGCTTTGTGTTTCTCTGGCAGGCAGCAAGTACAGGAGGGTTCTTCCTGCAGATGCGCGCAATTGTTAGAACCAGACTGCCGGTCCTTTGGAGATTCAGTAGTTGCTGGAGCGGACTTTGCTGGTGGTGCTTGTGGTGCTGGTGGTCATGCTGCTGCCGCCACCACCAAAGCTGCTGCTTCCACTGCCACCACCGCCACCACTGCTGCCACCACTGTAGGTGATGGTGGTGCTACCCCCGCCATAGGATGCTGTGGTAAAGAGAGAAGGAATGTGTAAAGAGATAACACTGTGAAGTCCATGCATATAGTGAAGGCTCTCCATAAGAACATAAGAAGAGCCCCACTGCATGAGGCCAAAAGTCCATCTAATCCAACAACCAGGTAAGGGAAGTCCCCCAACAAAACAAATGGGAACAGTTATAGTCACTTGATACCACACAAACTGCTCTGTAGTCTATGGAAACCTGGGATTTTTATATTGTCAAGATATTTAGAATCCTCTAGCACACCCCCTTGAACTACAGAATTAGAGCTCTCTAGTACAGCATTCTAAGTCCCTCATAAAAACCATACATCCCAGGATTCCATAGGATGGAGTTAAAGTGGGATCAAAGTGCTATAATTCTGCAGTGTAGATACACCCTATAAGAACTATATTTTGTATATTGAGTTTCTAATGCTGCAAACAGCTTAACACATTGACTTTTCTGTTTCAGCATGTAATCATCCACTTCTGATTAACAGTGTGGTCCAATGCATGTATTCTCAGACATAATCCCTCCTGAGGTCAGAAGGCTTAACCCTGATGCCATCGAGGATGGGGCAGTATGCCTCGAGCCTTTCCAGACTGGGACCGATGCTTGGGACTAAGTCGCACAATCACATCACCATTGTGAGACTTAAAACAAGAGTTGGCATGCTTCTTATGTCAGATCTTGGGGTAAGTCTCATGGGACTACAGGGACTACAACTCCTAAAAACCACTCATCCCAGGATTCCATAGGATGGAGTTAAGATGGGATCAAAGTGCTATAAGTCTGCACTGTGGATATACCCCGTAACAACTCATATTTTGTATATTGAGTTTCTAGTCCTGTAAACAGCATAACACATTGACTTTTTAATTTCAGTATGTAGTCATCCACTGCTGATTAACAATGTGGTCCAATGCACGTCTGCTCATATATTCCTACAAATGGTCTACCCAGCAAGGTTCAGTTCACAACTTATATTTTAGAGGTCAGCTGAAAATATTTCTTACCATCCTTTGGAGACCATGCTGAGAGCCTGAAAAGGAGAAAAAAGATCAATGAACAGTGTTGGGGTGGACCAAGGTACATAGCTGTCCTAGGAAACATCTGTCCTCAGACATCTGTATTATAGAGAATACTTTAAGTTATAGGGTACCTTTTGGGGTGGCAGCCTACTGGGACAGCTGATCCCATGGAATAATTCCCAATTCTGTATTTCTAAGCCAATGTGTCAAAAAACAAACAAACCCTCTACAATTTGGCTGAATACGGGTGGTGCCAGAGGAGAACTGCATCTACATGCACAATATGAGCATTGTAAGCTGGCCATCTTTACAGGATTCCTCAGCATTGTTTGCCACAGTCAGCCTGAGCTACACCCCAAAGTCAACCAGATTCACTATTAGGAGAGGGGGCTTCCCCACATCTTCCACCATAGTGGGACTCTACCTTCAAAATGTGGTGTCTACACAATAATGCCCCAAACCTCAAATCTGCATGTGAAAATCAATGCACACAATGAGCTGGCTGTAGGCAAGGGTTTTATATGTGAATTTTTTTTTTTAAAGTTAATCCATGTATCCAATGATAATGTGAACTGGCTGAAGAGCCAATGGCAACTCTCATTGACCAAATTATTTTTCTAATGAGAAAGTGCAACAGCCAGGGGGATCCAAGAGGGGCCACAGAACACAAAAATGGGCCTTAAGATGTGCTGATGGCCCATAGGCTGTACAATTCCCACTCCCCACTTTAGGACAATAATTTATGTAATTCTGGATTAAACTCATATGAAATTTGCATTCATCTAAATGATGGTAGGCACAAAGTTCCACCCCCCCCCCCGGGTTGTTTTTGCAGTCCCTGACCTCTCCCAATGCCCTGGGCTGACCTTTCTTTTGGCCATAAGAAAGACCAAATTGCCACTCCAGGAGCAGCAACATACCACTTAAATTGGATGGTGTGTGTGTGTAGTGTATATGCCTTCTAGTTGCCTGTTGACTCATGGCAACCCCATGAATTTCATAGGGTTTTCTTAGGCAAGGAATACTCAGGTGGATTTGCCAGTTCCTTCCTCTGAAATATAGCCTACAGCACCTGGTATTCATTGACAGTCTCCCATCCAAGTACTAACCAGGGCTGACCCTGCTTAGTTTCCAAGATCAGATGGGATCTGGTGCCTTTAGGGTATTTAGATCAGAGGGGGGGGGTATACTGTTTAATATAATAAAATACTTCTGGAGTCATTTTATGCCATGGCACTTTCTAGAGGACACATAGGCTGCTATGATGGCAAAAAAAGAAGGGTGGGAGGGAGTGAAAAGAAAAGTCCAGAAGTCCACTTGTTTTCCAAAAAAGTGGGGGGAGAAGGAAAAAGAAAAAAAGTAAAAAGGAATGGACTTTTTTCCTTCCTTCCTTCCTTCCTTCCTTCCTTCCTTCCTTTTTGGCATCTTAGCAGTCCAGAGGGTACCATAGCCAAAAATGACTCCCAGAACTGCTGTAACTGTTTTCCCCACATCTAAGCACTATACAAATGAGATTGGTATGGATCTTAAAATGGAGGTTATTAAAAGGCATATCATTATTTTATTTTATTTTTGAAAAAGCAACAACTGGTAACTTTTCACACATCCCACAGTCACAAACAGGGCTTGTAACATCCTGGGCAACCAAAAAGGAGGTGATTGAGTGTTGGCTCTCTGAGAGTGCATCTGGATGCACATTCATGTGTTTTCAAATGCCTGCTTATACCCCTATTCACATTTTATGCTTCTGAGTGTGCACTAATTTTTTCCCCTGAGATGCACACATAGAAAATATACAATGTGACAAGCATTCCGGGACCTCTCCTTTCTTTGTTGTCTTTATTTCAATGGCCCAGTTACGTACTTGGAGTCCTGACCCTCCAGCAGGTTTCGGTAGGTGGCAATCTCCTGTTCTAGACGTGTCTTGATATCCATGAGCATTTTGTATTCCTGGTTCTGACGCTCCATGTCATTCCTCAGTTCTGCCAGCTGCTCTTCCACACCTGAGATCAAGTTCTGGATCTGAGCCAGCTGAGCGCAGTATCGTCCTTCTGTCTCTGCCAAGCTGTTTTCCAAGCCAGCTTTCTAGTGAGGGAGAAAAATCAGAGGTCAAAGATATCTGAACGGCTCCTGACATGCAAATGGCTAAGTGTAATCTCATATGGTAAGAATCAATTATCTAAAAAGAATCTAGTTTTGAAGCCTTGTGAACATTTGAATACACACACACACACACACACACACACACATATCTGTTCTCATTATCTAGTTATATGAAGCATTTATTTATTGCCTTTCAGCCTGTCAGGCTATATATTTTTGTTTTTAAAAAAATAAAAATTAAATACATAAACAAACACATCCATGCCTTAGCAATCATTCAAAAACCACTGACACTTAAAACAGCCAGTGAAGTCACCCCTGGTTTTAAGGACTGATGGTGATACTAAATGATACAGTAGGGGAGCTCAAAAGGGGGTTGAGCCAGCTTGTCTTCCCTTGTGAGGGAGTTCCACAGTTGGGGTGCTGCTACCGAGAAAGCCCTGTCGTGTCTACCCAGCAACACAGGATGGGCAGGACATGCAACAGGTTACTGAGATTAGTGAGTAACAAAGGGGGTGGCCATTTCTGTCTGACAGGGACTCTGGAAGGGTTTTTAAGGAGGGTGGGCCTCAACGCTGAGAGGCAGGTTTTCATTAATTTTGCCCACCTCCAGGGACTTGGAGGGGGAGGACAAATTACTTTTCCCATCCCTTACCATTCAAACATGATTAAATATGAAGATTCTAACAAGCATACTGTGCATATGGAAGTGCCTGCCATGTGTTCAGTGTAGGTTTTTCCCCAAAACATGTGCATAGAATTGATTGTAGGCAGCCTTAATTACTTCTGGGGGAGGCTCAATGACCCTGTCTTAATATTTCTTAATGTTGATAATTTTGTATATTTCTGATTGATAATGCTGGAAAAGGCTCAACTACATAGGAGTCTTGGTGGTCCAATTGTGCCAGTGCCCCCTAGTCAAGTCTTGGGGGGCGCCTGAAGCTCCCCGCCCCCATTCTGGGGTCCATGCTTCCTGGTCGTCTTGTGGAATATCCTAAGACCTCTGGTTGATCATGTTTGATAGACAAAAATGTTAATCGATTGTCCCACTGGGCTCTCCTTTGTACAATAATTGTTGTGTTTTGCTTCCATAGGCCTGTTCCATGCAAAGGAAATAACAGTGTACCATGCTAAGCTGTGACTGCAACTCGATCTCCAAACTCTGTACTGTGCGCCTCAGTTCTGAAATCTCACTCTTGGTGGTCTGTAACTGTTCAGTGTGGGTGGCAACTTCACGATTCAGTTCTTCGGTCTGGAGGAGAAAGGATTCAAAAGCAAAGAAAAAAAATTATGTCACAGATATCTCATGATACCTTAGATTATATATACACTTAGGTGAAATTGGTATACTAAAGACTGGCTGAGCAAACCTACGTGGAGCTGTTCAGATATAAACCTAATTGAATTCAGAAGTAAATCTAATGGACCAGATCTGGAAAGTAATGCATTATATTCTATGATTCTACAATTCTATGACCAGATCTGGGAAGTAATGCATTATATGCAACAATGTGATCTATAACATTTTTCTTTTGGGGGTAATGAGGGTATAATGATATTCCTTTTGGAAATTACATAATGGCTGCTAACATAACTCCTTTTTCCCTACATACATAATGTTTACTCATTACTTAGGTGGGGAGAAACTTTTAGGGGCATTTTCACATTTCAAGCCATTTCAATCATTCAATCAATCAATCATTTTTATTCATATAGTGCATTTCCCCAAGACTGGGAAATTTGCATACATTTTGGATTTTTAATAAAAGAACTAAAAAGTAATAAGTAACAAACCAATCAATGTAACAAATACCTATTTAAAAAGTAGCACTAATGGTAACTTGGGAACGTAATTTGGGGAGGAGAAGCTAGGGCTTTCCAGAAGAAAATTTTCAGTTCTGATTAGACAAAAATAGTCAGAATTCTTTGGAATGACTCTTGGCATTCCAAGTGGTATATACATCATTATAAAACAATAGACATGTTTTGAGTAGAACAATCACAATCATTGGGGGTGGGGGGAAGAGTCTACCTTGGTGAAAAACCAGGCCTCAGCATCTCTCCGATTCTTCTCAGCCAGTTGTTCGTATTGTTCTCTCATGTCAGACAAAACTTTGGTGAGGTCAACTCCAGGTGCAGCATCCATCTCAACGTTGACCTTTCCAGTCAACTGAGTGCTGTATTCTTTCATTAACTTGGTGAGACAAGAATAGAGAGAACACAATAAGGATCCACCAAATGGCAAAATTTGCATCTTTTCATCATTCTGTAAGCAGTCGTGGAAACAGTCAAAGCCTTACTGTTTGAGGTGGGCAATCACATCACCTCCACATAGATAAATTATATTGTGCACTAGGGGAAGGAGGCATTCCTACAAATTAGGTTAAAGCATTGTAGCCAGTCATCATTAAGTCCTGACTTTCATACTTCTAGCTCCACAAAGAGAACATAAGCTGTTGCTGTGCACATGTCTGAGTACATGTAGTCACCTTCCCTGATAACACAATACTGATGATGCTGTATCTCACTGTAAGATACAACCTGGCTCCATTTTGAAAGGGGTGTTGTCTTGCCAACAGTTTAAAAAAGTGGTTAATACCTGTGGTGTAGTGTATTGGAAGGTTTATTTGCTGGTTGCCAAAATCCTACTTTAAGGTTGCCACCAGTGATCTGGAGCAGCTTTTGTAGACTTCTGGATACGTACTTATTTAAGAGCAATTGCTGTATATTGTCTATACTCCCATTATATAAGAGCCCATGGCAAAAGGAGAGTACCTTTGTTGGACTCCAAACTGAATTTTAACTAGCTGTGTTTTTCCTCCTTTTCTTTTTTCTTTACTCACCTCCTCATGGTTCTTGTTGAGGTAGGCCAGATCCTCCTTCAGAGCTTCGATCTGCATCTCCAAATCAGATTTGGACAGAGTAAGTTCATCCAGGACTCTGCGCAGGCCATTGATGTCTGCGTCAACACTTTGGCGGAGGTGCAGCTCATTCTCGTATCTGTCCGTGTGAAAGAAAAGAAGTCAGGAATTTAGAATATGGGGAGAGGGGAATGCCTTCCTTGCTTCCTTCCTCTAGGCATTCAGCTGATGTTTTGAACACATCCTCCACCAAACTGATCAAGTCCATACTGTATGTCCCCTACTCTATCCCATTTTCCCCCCAGAGAGAGGCTTTGGGAAATGGAAGACAAAAGAGACACAATACTTACTTTAGTCTGAAGTCATCAGCAGCCAGTCTAGCATTGTCAATCTCTAAGACAATCCTAGAATTGTCCACGGTGGTGCTATAAATCTACCAGAGGGGAGAGAGAGAGAGAGAGAGAGAGAGAGAGAGAAGAGTGTCCATGAATATTGGCAAGGAAAAAAAGATTAACCCGAGGATACATTGGTAGAAATCACATATAATTGGGATATCGTCAAAGAATCAAGACAATATCTTCTAAAAATTATGAATACACAACCAGAGGGTAGTAGATATTCTAGAATGATAGATCAGAAAATACAATTACAGTTATCTTCCATTATCCAGGCTTTCTCTGAGGAGAAATTAGTCAACTTGGTTTATTTTTCCTGATCCTGAACAAATGTTAGTGTCCTACCAATCAAGATTATTCATTCTTTTGTTCTAGCATGGCACTAAGGAGGTGATTGGAAGCTTCTACTTCCATGTTTGATTAGCCAAATTAACCCAAGAAACTCTGGGTAGTCTGGGCTATTGTTTGCTTGTTTGTTTGGAATAAACAATCTTCTCAGACTATGCTTTAAAGTTGGCTTGTTTCGACCAATCATAGCCAAGATTAACCACAGTTTTCAGGTGTGCGCAACACAGTAAAGTGTGGTTAACCTAAACTAGAAATGAAAGCTTCTGAAGTTGTTCTTGCAGCCACACTGGGAGGGGCAGTAAGGAGAGGGGGAACTTGGGAGCCTAAGCTAATACTCATAAAGTATTGTTTACCACTGAGATACTTCACCAGTTTTATTTTCTCCCAGTTTCTCACTTTTCTAACCTTGTCCCAAATGTTGAGGATTTTCTTACAATGGCGTTATCCCAAACTTTGAGAATTTTTGTTTAAGACATTTTCATGAAAATGAATATTAGTTTTGTCTGCAGTCATCTGGATATATACAAAATTGTAAGCAATTTTGTCTAGTATACATATTTTTGCAAACAGTTTTTAAATTACAATGCATTTTAAGGTTGAGATCCTGGCATCCAAGTACACTATGCTAGCACCACTGTCCACTGCACTAGCAGATGCACTTTTGACAGGCTTCCGTAAGAAGGTTTCTGAGACCTTTTTACACAAGCAACTCCCAGATGGTGCAACCAACTGCATCACTCTAAATCTAACAGCTCCACCCTAGGTCCCTGGACTGGGTTCCTCCATCCTCTCCGAAGTCCTATGAAGCTGGCCTGGCAGAGCCTTCCACTCTCAACAGCATACCACTCTTAATGTTATTATCATTACTATATATTTTTGTGCATGATTCCCTAATATCTGCATTTTTTGATGGCAGACCTCCTCAGAGAGCAGTCCTCCCATATTATTATTCAAAGTGTCAGTCTTGAAGGATAATTGAGTTTTAGTTTGTTTGTTGGTCCAAAGGTACAAATTTAGAGACATCTGTATGAAAATGTGAAGCAAATGAGTGCCTTCACCATCCTTTGTTTAGCATTGTATCTGCACTATCCTACTGACTGAGTGGTCCTGTGCTAGCCTGAAAAAGTTTAACGTGTCCTTTAAAACCAACCAAGTCAAGGCATTTAATGTACACTTTTGTTCCTCTGGCATCAGTAGGACTTAGGTACACATCCTGTTGTTGGAAGATGTGTTGCACTCCATACTATATCTGCCTCAGCCCCCACATCTTTATCTGGAAATTTAAAGTCTACTTTCCAGGAGTGTTCATGAGGATGAGTGAGAACATATGGAAGATAAATAGCAAGGGATCCTCTTTTTATATTGGAGTGAGTTGTGTGGATCTTAGTGAAGTTTAATCCCCAGGATAAGCATAAAGAACAGAAGCCATACTTTCTTGGCCATGAGAGGGAGTGGGCAGTATTAAACAAAAGCATCAGTCTCCGTCATTGATATCTGTAAGGAATGGTTTGTTCCATTTTGACAAATTTGAGTCAATACCCAAGAATCTAACTAGTTAAAGGCCATCTACGAAACCACATTAGTTTAATCATGGGTTGAATCTTAGTTTATTACCAATAATAATGAAATACAAAGCACTATAATAATACATTAGTTTATTGCTCATAAAGAGCTTAATGAGCAATACAGAGTTCAATGGTGAAGCACATGTTTTGCAGGCATAAGCTACTGGGTTCATCCCCACTCCAGATAGGAAGAGACCACAAATTTGCTGCCAATTAGAGTAGCCCCTAATGAATTAGATGGACCAGTGGTCTGGTCCAGTATTAGACAGCTTCCCAGGTAATGTGACTGGAATAGGTTCACACAGACATGTTCATTGTTCAGTGACTGACTTGTATGGTTGAAAGATCCATCATAGTTAAACATGGCCAATTTTTCTTTTTACCTTACATACTATAGTTTACAGCAGAGGAAGTTCCTAGGCACTGTTGTTTTGGATAATGAACAAGATGGACCAGTGGTCTGGTCTGGTATTAGATAGCTTCCCAGGTAATGTGACTGGAATATGTTCACACAGACATGTTCATTGTTCAGTGACTGACTTGCATGATTGTCAGATTCATCACAGTTAAACATGGCTGATTTTTCTTTTTGCCTTACATACAATAGTTTACAGCAGAGGAAGTTCCTAGGCACTGTTGCTTTGAATAATGTGATTGATTATTCATCTGCCAGCAAGGTATGTATACCAGACATGAGAGGATGGTTTCCCTAGTGTTTAAGTTCAGAGTGGGTAAAAATATGGTAAGCCCAAACCCAGTCAGACAGTATTTGCAGAATTAGCTGGGGCAAGAATTTTTCAGAGGAAGTTTGCCATTGCCTTCCTCTGAGGCTGAGAGAATGTGATTTGCTCAAAGTTGCCTAGTGGGTTTTCATGGCCAAGTGGGGATTGGTTCCCTGATCTCTTAAGTCCATAGTCCAGCATTCAAGCCACTATACCACACTGGCTCTATTCACAGTATTTGCTTTTAAAAAGATATTTACCTGCCATTTGTTTCTTAAAACCTATTCACACCACTGCTAACCATGTGTGTCTAATCTTACCCATTTTAGCTTTTGACAACCCAACCCATTTTACAGCTCTGCTGCAATCAATGAAGCAACAATGCTGATGGACTAGTCACTTTTCCTATTTGTTTGCACTTTTATACCACAAAATGAACAATCCTGCTAGGTTTGGTTTCATATGTAACCACTTTTTATCACTTCTCGGTCTTGGGTTGTGTTATCTCTTAGTGCCATCAGGCTGTTTTTTATTTTATTCTATTTTTTTAATAGAGAGATAAGTCAAACAGAAGTTTGCTATCTGCTTGGCTTGATTAAAAAAAAGACAAGGACAATACTGCAATTTGAGTTATATTACACCTGATTATCCCTAGAGAAAGATGGAGTAAGAACATCAGATTATACACATAATGTCCTCATTACATTCACTATTTAAAATGATGGTGGAGATGTAGGCTGCAGGAAGCAACCCCCTCCTCCATCCTTCACATATACTCTTCTGTGGGTGACCCTACCTTGTCACGAAGATCCTCGATAATCTTGTAATAATGACTGTAGTCCTTGGCTGGGCTAGTGGGGCCCTGCTTCTGGTACCAATCTCGGATCTTGACCTCCAGTTCGGTGTTTGCCTCCTCTAGAGCCCGTACCTTTTCCAGGTAATTAGCCAAGCGGTCATTGAGATTCTGCATGGTGATCTTCTCATTTCCAGTAAGGAGGCCTGCATCACCACCGCCAGCCGCAAAGTCAAAGCCACCACCAAAGCCACCGCCATATCCTCCACCAAAGCCACCACCATAGCCTCCGCCAGCACCTCCACCAAAGCCACTGGCCAAGCCAATACCTCCACCAGACATGAATCCAGCACCATACCCGCCTCCTAAGCTGCCTCCATAACCACCTCCGAGTCCTGCTCCAGAAGAGACGTACCTAACAGAAGAGGTAGAGACCCGGCCACCACCTCCACCATGGATGCTGGAGGATCCCAAGCGGGCAGAGGACACGCGACTGGAGCCACCGCCTCCCCCAATGCCCATACCACCACCACCATAAGAAGAAGAAGAACTCTGATAGTAGGTAGACATTCTGGGAATGAAGGATGAAGGTTCAGATGCAAGACTGTTATTCGGCTTGGCTGAGCATGAAAGAGCTAGTCTTTGCAACTTTGCCAGGCTACATTTATAGTTGTCACTGTGGGGCGTGTTCTAGTCTACTACCAGAAAGCATATTGCCAAAACACACCCTAATGGGTGAGGCGAGCTGAAAGCATGTGCTTGCTTGGAAAAGTAGCAGCTCATCCTTAAGGGGGCTGTGTTTTCTACAACTAATTTTTTTAAAAAAATTCAATAAAACAAAAGATGTTCTAAGATAGTTTGACATATTATTTCCCCTGATGCAAGGAACTTTCAAAGAAACTAGACTGTTCTTCTCTATCTCTTTGTCTCTCTCTCCACCCTTTTCTTTTCTTTTCTCTCTTTTTGACATTTGATAAAAAAGTGAATGGAATCCACAGTGAAACTCAACCTCATCTCACTTCTGCATTGACAGAGCAGTCATGCTTATCAACAGCCACTACTGCATGCAGAAAAAGTTTCTTTTATTGAAAATTCCCCTTTCTTTTAATTCCCAAACTTCCCATAGCTCTTCCTTCTCTATACCTGTTAGCAACCCATTTGTGATTCATTTGCTGTGACATTTTTCTCTTGCCCCCCCTCAATTATTAATTTCCGTTTGAATTTTGAAAACACACACACATATACACTTCTCCTTATTTAGAAATGAAAAGCACAGGCTACTGGGAATATCTCCTTTAGAAGCCCCACTGTATTTCTTTGATTGTTTGTTACATTTCTATCCTACTTTGGGGCAGCAAACCCTAGACAGCAAAGGTTTTTCTTCTTTCATACTTCATTTCCACTACAGCCCTGTGAAGTAGGTCAGGCCAGGAGACAGTGACTGACGCAAGGTATCTCAGTGAGCTCTATGGTTCAGTGGGGACAAGAAAGTGGAACTCGGATATCCCAAACCAACACCATAGCCCCACACTGGCTCTTCAATTAATGACTGGAAACGGCAAGAGTTCGTCATGTGCTGTGCTGTCACTTTCATTTCAATTCAGGCTTCTGCAAGAGATTTTTCCAGGTAGATTAGGTCCTTCATCAACCCTCTATTTCTTCATGATATGCCATATAGTTCCACGTTTGGCACAAACCACATGAAATTTCCAAATGAAAACATGAAAACCGTTACAATGAAAATGTACTTCATACTTGTGGGAAATAGAATTATTTTTTTAGAAAGGTGGTGGCAGCAATGGGGGGGATCCGAATCCTATGATACACTACATGCAGCAGCATTTCTCCAACTTTTCCAGCTTCTCTTTTAACTCACTCTATCTTTACTCCTCCATCCTACTCTACACCAATCCTTTCTTCCACTGGATGACTGGCACACAGGCTCTTATGTGCAACTGGATGCTTATCATTTTAATGTTGGGAACCTATAGATCAAGGTGAAAATGGTGGACACTAAAGAGACCGAAGAGCATCTGCCTCCTTTCATTTCTCTCCATCACTGCCATGCTCTTTCCTCCTAGCTCTGGTTTCACATGCATCCCCACCACACCCAAATTGGGTACTAGGTAGCAGGCAGACTGGACTGGGTACTTATGTCAAATGAATGTTAATTCTCTTCACTTGGAAGGTCAGGTGCTCTTCTCCCTGCAGTGCTGGCTGGTTTCTGTGTCAGTGGAGTGGTACATCAACTCTAGATTTGAGTCCAAACTTTAAATACGTAATCCAAGGTGTTAAACCTATCTCCAAAATAGGTTCAGCATTTTGAAATAAGGGCCAGATTCCCTATCACGGTGTATGTTGTGTAACTTTACATATACTTAGCTACATAGCAGAGGGGATAACAAATTCTGTTAGTGAATTGGAAAGATGAGTAATGGGACACCAGCAAGATAATCCTGATGCCCATTGGCACCCCCTAGCTGGTGTCCTGATGCACAAGGGGATTGATGTACAATAGGATGCTCATTGGTCCCAATGCACATTGATCCTGTTGTTCATTGATCCCAATGCACATCGGTCACTTTGCGGGCTTCCCTATGTATTACTAGAACAGCAGCCCTTTACTGGATATGGACATGATGGAACTGCCCAGTTCTAATTCCCACAGGCATACAGTAAGTCCAGTTACAAAGACAATAGGATAGCAGCCAAAATCTTTAAACTCTGGACTAAAACTCAGAGCAGATTCCTTGCCCCAGTGACATGAGAGCTATCAATCACTACTGCTTCTTCCCTTCCCCAAACACAAAGTGTGCTGTGGCATCCCTTTGGAGACCTTGCCCTACAAACAGAGAACTAGAGGTGCACCGTATAGAGAAGAGCAAATAAATGTCTGCAACAGGTTTTATGGCCTTGATGCAAAGCTGGGACAGAAAGCTGAAAAGCACAAGTCCATGAAACCATGCTTGTTAGTGTTGTGATTATAGGAAAGATTCTGTCTCCCTCCTGAGTTCTTTTTGTACAGTCAATGAGCACACCCCTGAATGCTCATAAAAGTGCCGATTCTGCACCACATGCTTCTCCAGGAAGAAGGTCACTGTATGTTTGTATCCAAGGGTAAATTAACCTAGACGGGTATACCTCAGTTAACAAAACAGATGTGTTCCTGGGCTTTACGTCTTTAACAGAAACTTTGGTATCAGAGGAAGAAATAACATGGAAAGAATAGGGATAGGTTCCTACACCACAAAAAAAGAAGAGCAGTTTAACATGTTTCAGCAAACTTTTATTCAAAGCTAACATTATGCACATGTCAAATGAAATAACCAGATTAGGTAAGCCTTGCATAAGTAAACAAAAACATTTTGAATCTCCTAGAAACTACTTGAAACCTTATTCCAAATCATTAAAAAAAATTTTTTTTTCTTTCAACAGCCTCCACTTTTCTTATGATTTCCACTTTGGAGATGAAACTTATGGATCTGGTTTTTTTCAACATGCCAAGGAAGCTGGTAAAGCAAGCCTGCTTTAGTCTGCTGAGCATATGTGAAGAACAGAAAGAAAAGAGAAAAGACTGGTCACATGCATAGGCCTTTATCACGTGCTGCAGGGCCCCTTCCTGGCTTTGAAGAGTGCAACATGGACAGAAGCAGTGGTGGCTGCAGTGATGGGTCATTGTGTCCATGCAGACTCCTGCCCATTTCGTGCAAGTAATGGGGAAGCAACAGACCTGATCTGGAATACTCCAGCAGAAATCCAATGTATTCTGGTCCATGTAGATGAGCCCTTAGAAGAGGACTGTGCCCTTTTGCCTTTGAAAAAAGAGCTATGACAGAGAGCAAGAAAAATGAGGGCATTTTTCAAGGATCCAAGGGTTGTTTAAGCAAACAAAGAAATGCTAACTTTAGCTTTAATCTTGAAGTGGGCACCTGAAGTTCCACCCAACAGAAAGAAAAGGTGGAATCTTGGTGTGGTGGGAGTTGAAACTTATATGCAGACTCGCCTATCGAATCCACACCTTCAGAATCTCTGTTGGCACCACCAGTCTCTCAGCATCAAGAGGAAAATGGCCTCCCTCATCTCAAAAAACAAGAGACGGCATCTTCAGGTTGGAAAGAAACATGTCTCAAGCAGAGCATGGCTTTCAGCCAGAGAGTAACAGCAGACATGCCAAGGAAATGATTGATAGTCGCTAACATCTTGCCACATCTCTGTACCACAGACGATTTGTTACTTTAGCCAGCAAGTTTAGACAAACCCTTGCTAATTATGAATCCCCCCCCCACCAATAGGTCTATTTAATGGAAACACAATTAATCCTTAACTGGAGCTGATTGTTATCTGGCCCTTGAAAAAAAAATATGACTAGTTTGTTTCACCCATCTTGCTGTAGATCAGACCAAAGGAAGGGAGATTGTCTCTTGGGCAGGCTGATTCAATGAAATCTGAATCAGGCTACCGAGCAATTGGATGGTGGGCAGTTGGGGAAGGCAGGCTTCTATAGGCTGCCTTCTTCAGCTCTATAGGCTGGAAAGGCTGGGAGGGGGAACCAAGAAGGCTTCATGGTTACTCATGTCAAACTACACATGCCATTCATGCTTATTTACATTTATTGTGCAGAATTCTTTAAAGTTTAAAATATAAAAACAACAGCTGGAGGGGTGGTGGTGGGAAGGACTGATAAATCAGCACATCACACCAGACATGGACGAGGCATAATTTACCGTAGGTCTTTCTTCCTTCACTGCAATTGGAGCTGGTATTTGCAAGGAAACTATTATATGTTCTGGGAGGAAATTCCTTCTCCTTTCTTGGAGCTTGTCTACACAGGCAATAAAACCCTTACACACCCCGTATTCATGGCACAGTTGACACACAACATTTTTGATAAAGCACATTTTCCCAGGGTTTCTGCAGGAAACCCTGGATCTATAAGATTTGCAGTTTGACCGTATTTGAGGGGGAAACTCAGATTTTTGACCATGTGATAGACAAGGTTTTGCTTCAGAGCAAAGCTGGGACAGGACTTCCAGTGGATGGGACACCATTCTCATGCTTTTTAAAAACATTAAAAAATTGATTGTGTGTATATCTAGATAAACATATCTCTGATTATCCAGTAATACAGTACTCTGGGACCACATATATTCATTTATTTGCATGCATGAGCAAACAGAAGAAAAAACACCAGAGGAGCTCTGGTCATGGGGCCAGAATAGTACGATGTATAGGACACATGATCAGTGTAGGCCTGCCTTTTACTCTGATGCAGCTAACAGTGTGGGATACTCTGATCTACAACCAGAGAAGCTTGGTGAGTGTGGCATATACGGGGCAGCTGTGGATCGAAGAAATTCGCCACAGCTATGAGGCAGGTGTGGGGTTTCCTGCCCATGTAGTCAAGCAAAGGAGGGATTTCCTCTTTCTAAGTGAATACCAGCTTCGGAAAAAGAATATTCTTCAGGACCACAGCAGGAAAACAAAGAATTAAACACTCCCCCCATTTCTGCTATCACCCAGAGGTTGGGGAAATTATTGGTGTTTTTTGGACTGCGGTTCCCAGAATCCCCCAGCCTCCACAGCTATGGTCTGTTCTGTTCTGTTCTTGCAAATTTTCAATCTTCCCAGTTGATGCAATATGCATTTTAAAAAATACATCCTAAATATACAGATGTGTCATGTCTAGCTTTCTTAATTTAAGATAACAGTTGGGAATAACATTGAGTAAACTGGCATGCCAAAGTTGAAAACAAGTGCTGATCCCTTTCACTGGTTTCTTTTGTGTCAGCAGTTAATTTAAATATTAGCCTGAGTTAATGGACCCTGGCAACTATATGAACTGTGCTGAATACAGTGGCAGCTGGCTCCAATGTTGGTATGGCGGTGAATCCATGCTGGTTTTCAGTCTGAACTTTAAAGAGTCTATCCAAGGCACTGAATCTAGTTGGGGGTGAGGGTTCAGAACTTTGGATTCAGCTGCCACTGGCTGAGTACTGTACATTCTGCTGGAAAAGACCAGGCCGGCCCAAGACTGAAGCAAAAACTAAGGTGTGCCCCATCCTCATGCCATACACAGAAGCTGACTGGATCAGCTGCTGAATTTTTCTTATTTTTATTTTTTGGTAAGACAAGCAACAGGACAATGGCTTCTTCCATTGCTAGCCTGGCTGGGCTGGGGTCTTAAGGTAGGCTATCTGGCAGACATAGCCCTGTTCTCCAACAAAGGGAAATGGTGGTAGGGAGAAAGGTACTTTTTAAAAAATGGCTGCTATGTCTGTGTCAGGATTGGTCCCTTTGCTCCTGCCATTTTCATTCGTTTCCCCTGTGGCCTTGGGGTAGAGTGTGCATAGCAGCTTGTGTAGGGGTGAAATGAGGTATGTGTAACTGTCTGGGCTATGCTTGGGGAAACAGATAACCAGACACCTGCAATTAAGTGTTCTAACCTCAATGTTAAAGACTCTAGGAAAATGTTAACTTACATTTTAAGGCATGCCTGTTTCAGTGGATGATGGAGAAGCAATCGCTATGTAGCCTGCCAGATTTTGGTGATTGTAAAATGCATTTAACTTAGATTGTAACTGTTAGGCTCTCAGTCTCAGCAACAACTTTGTATTGTATGCTTCCTGGATTTCTAACAATAAAGCTTTCTGATAGAACCTGAAGCTTGTGCCCTAAGAGTTTGGGAAAGCTAGTACTCAACAGACTGTCCCCAACACATCTCAGCATCTGATAGCTGAGATGGCCACTACACTTTACTTAATGGGTGGGCCAGCTCTGGGAAAAGTAGATAACTGAGTTGCAACCAATAAATCATGTAGTGTAGCAAGTGCTTCCTTTAAGAGGATTTTCCTTAACTGGGGGGGAAAAAAAAACTATGAGAAGATGCTTAGTCAGGAAGGTGGCATAAATTATGAGCCAGACCTATGACAAATTATTAGCTGGTTTTAGTTGAAACGTCTAATTTTGTATATTAGAGTATATTAGTGTACCATTACCTTCCATTAGTGAGGTCGTTGCTTCAGGTAGCAAATGCTGGAGGCACGTGGAAGCCAATAGCAACATCCCTTGCCCATCCACTCCTCTGTTCATTACCCTCTGATAGAAAACAAATGTGTGTGCCCCACAGAATCTATTCCATGCCCCTTAGGACAATATGTTGCCCTAAGACTCTGTGGAGGACCCTGTTCGATTGGCAGTTCAATATCCACCTGCCAGTCCCGTTCTGCATGTGAATGGGGTAAGAGGGATTTTGTTCTTTGCTTCAGGCAGCAAAATGTCTTGAGTCAGTTTGCTACTGCAAGACTACCATCCAGTCTGTTTGTATATGATTCCTAGGGTTAGTGTTGCCAGCTTGGCAGCATTCTGTTTCCTGAGATTTCAGGGCCAAAACCTAAAACCAGTGGGTGAGTTCTTGTGATGTTAGGGAACAAGTCAAGGATAGAACAGGCAAAGGGTGGGAGGTGAACTGGAATCGTTTCTGGATCAACTGGTTGTGGAAAGGGGCATGAAGACAGCTTTCCTTTGGTATTTGCAATTCTTCAGTTTCGCAATATACCAGAAAACAAAACAAAAAAACCCAACCCTGGGAGCAGCTGTTAGAGGATACTCTACACAAAACCATAAATACTCATTAAATGAATGTTTTAAAAGGCATTATACAAAACAAAAATACAGTATGTTAAGAAGCATTCAATATCATGCCCATGTTCATACAAAATGCATATATGTGGCAAATTTGTATACAGAAATGCATATATTCGGAGACATAGCTTTTAAGAATCATGAAAAGGAAAATGATTGGGAGAAGGAATCTAGTAGCACATTTAAGACTGCAAGAAATATATCCTGAAATAAATAAATTAGTTTTAAAGGTGCTCCTGGTCTCCTTCTCCTCTCCCTTTTTCTTTTCATGCTGTGACAGATTAAAATGGCTATCTCTTTGAAAACAATTATGTTAATTTCTGTGTGGACTTGTTTTTCAATCTTAAGACTGATATGGAAATGGGAGGCATGACCTAAAAGATAGAAAAATGGATAAATTGAGAGAAAACAAAATTGATAGTTGTGCTAACCTGTCCCTAATTAGAACGGCAGGGATGGAAGCCTTGGAAAAGCCCAGAGAGGCTGAGGGGAACTGCTCTTGAAAGTTGAAGAGGCATCTCCTGAAAAGTTCACAAACCTTGCTGACTTCTCTAAGGGCTTTTCTAGACCTGCCAGAATACACTGGCTTCCTGTCAATGTATTCTACGGCCCTGGATCTGGCCTGTCCTCACCCCACCCCGGTTACCTACACAAATGGGTAGGTGTCCATACCTGTGTGCTGGATCGTATCTGCATCCACTGCTGATGTCTCTCTGAAGTCAGGAAGGAAGCCCTCAACATGTGATCAAGGCAGGTCACACACAGGGGGCCTTGATCACATGCTGTGAGCCTCCTTCCTGGCTTCAGGGAGACACCAGTGGTGGCAGTGCCTGCTTCAGATACAGGCTGATGTGCAGGTATGGGCTCCTGCATTCCTGTGAGGCTGATCTGGTTTTTTTTAAAGTGACACACGTTTTCCTGGGTATTTTAATAAAACATTGTACATTAGACCCTTGGTGTCTGCTGGGGTTTGGTTCCAGGATCCCCCATGGATACCAAAATCCATGGATGCTCAAGTCCCATTATATACAATGGCACAGTAAAATAGTGTCCATTATATAAAATGGCAAACAACAAGGTTTGCTTTTTGCAAAAAAAATTGGGAATATTTGCTCTCCTCCCTGCCCACATCTTTGCCCTGGGCATCATCAGGACTGCCCAGGAGTGAAACAAGGCATAAGCCCTGCATTGTATGGACTGCAGGGCTCCAAGATGGTGGGGGGGGGGAGATGGGGGAAATCACCTGTCTAGACAAGCCTTAAGCCATTTAACCAGTCCTTTCCTGTGAGTCTTTTCTTAGCATCTTCACAGTTATGCTACATTTCACCTGTGCCATTACATGTTTGCTTAAATCAAAGAAGACCGGGACATAGCTATGACCATAGTTTTCAGGCATGCCATTCTTCTTGGTAGATGAATGTGCCACAGCATGTTTCCATAGATATGCTTTGCAAACTTGCCAATTGTCATGGCTTTGTTAATGGGTTTCAATAGAATAACACTGACTTAGTTATTTCCTTCTCTCCTGCAGCCATAAGGAATCATTCAAGATTTTATTGAGGGCACTTGGACCTGTCCAACCTTTTGTTCAACCAATGTGTACATCCTAAACCATTGCTTTCACTGGTAGACTTTTACAAGGAAGACACAGCAGTACTGATTTAATCTGGGGTTGAGCCCAGAAAACATCTTATTGTCAAGGTTCAGCCCTGGAACATCTTCAATGATGAATGAAGAGTAAGTACTTACCCATCCACTTGCTTCTTAATTAGTTTGGAGACCATTTTGAAATACCTGCTAGTCCAAGGATAGACACATGAAAACTGTAGCTCATTGACAGAGCATGCAGAAGGCCCCAGGGTCAGTTTCTGGCCTGTCCAATTAGAAGGCTGAAGCAACAGGTTACGGAAAGACATCTGTGTCTGAGATTCAAAAGAAATGCTACTTGTCAGAGCTAGATGTATAAGAAGTCCAACCCATATAAGACAGCTTTTTTGTATCCCATTGTTCCAGCAGGTACACACAAAAAAGAACTGCACAGTTTAGCATGGTATGCCAAAGATCTGCATGGGAGATTCCCCCTTCTCTAATATGGATGGGGTTATATTGGCTTTGGAGGCACTGTTACATGGTGCTAAAGCCAGTCTGGTGTACTTGAGAGCCAGTGTAGTTCAATGGTCAGAGTCCTGAGTGGGCACTTGGGTGATCTGAAAATAACTGTGGACAACCCACTTTCCATCAGCCTGGTAAAGGATAAAGTGAGGGGGGAAAAACGTGTACACTGCCTTGGTCTCGTTGGTGAAAAAGTGGGATGCATACACACACACACACAAACACACAAAATAGATATAGATAGACAGACAGACAGATAGATAGAGTTGCCCCTTCACATTCACTGGGGTTTGGTTCCAGGACCCCAGGTGAATACCCAAATCCATAAATACTCAAGTCCCATTATATGCAATGGCATAGCAAAATGGTGTCCCTTGTATAAGATGGCAAAATCAAGGTTTGTTTTTGGATTATTATTTTTTTAAAAAATATTTTCAAGCTGTGAATACTTAAATCCGTGAATGCCAAATCTGTGAATATGGAGGGACAACTGTAGATAGGTAGATTCATGAATAAAACTGTGAGAAGCAGCTCCAAGAAAATTGTTGCCTAGGTGAGTAGTCAGTCACCTATTGGTGAATGGGATGCTTGGAGAAATCCAGCAAGAGACTGTTGTCTATCTAAACTTTTTAAAGGTTCTTTGAGCTGTTACTGGACTGATCCAAGCCATTTTTAAAATCTGAAGTGAAGGACAAGATGGCATCTTTCTCTGTGTATAGATGCTGACTGACCTAGCAATTGCAATGGGACAATGGTATTGGAATACAGTAGAGTTCCCTTATCTGCTGGGGATTGGTTCCGGGGGGCCCTGTGGATACAAAAGACTGTGGATAAGAGCAAACACTATTGAAAATAATTAGACTTCTGGTTTAATACCATAGAGTAGCCTTGGAGGTCCTAGAAAATGGCTGGAGAGGACACATTTTCTAGGAAGACTCTATGATAGGTGTGCTGTTTTGTGTCCTGTGGACAATTGAATCAGTGGATAGCAAATCAGTGGATATGGGGGTCCTACTGTAATGTTCTCCATCATACTTGGCAAAGGGGCACAGGGCCAGGTGTATGGCACATCTAGGTCTCTCCTTGAATAGTTCATTCTGACTCCCTCTCCCAGCCTTATGCCACTCTAAAATCTGATGATGGAAAACCCCGTCACTCTGCCTCATGACAGAGCTGGCTCAGCTTCTTTAATTTTTCTCTCACTCCTGTTTAAATGTAACATATTTTACTTAACTTTTCCCATTTCTTATTGCTTCCTACAAGTTCAATGTTTTCATGATTAGAAACAATGAATTTTAATATTTTTAACTGGGGTCAGGAGTGCATTTGCACAGCTAAAACTAATGTGCCAGCTGTGCCCGTTCCTTGGCAAGTTGGATCTGGCTATGGTGAAACATGCCTTGATTACATCCCGTTTGGACTACTGTAACACTCTCTACATGGGGCTGCCTTTGGAAACTGTTTGGAACCATCAGCAGGTCCAAAATGCTGCAGCCAGGCTGTTGACTGGGGCTGGCTACAGGGATCATTTAACCTCCCCCCCATTGAAACATCTGCATTGGCTGCCAGTCTGTTTCTGAGCAAAATTCAAAGTGCTGGCTTTGACCTTTAGAGCCCGAAATAGCATGGGTCCAGACTACAGTTGTCCCTCCATATCCAAGGATTTGGGATCCATGGATTAAAGTATTCATGACTTGAAAATATTCTTTAAAAAATAATAATCCAAAAAGCAAACCTTGATTTTGCCATCTTATATAAGGAACACCATTTTGCTATGCCACTGCATATAATGGGACTTGAGTATTCATGGATTTTGGTATCCACAGACGGTCCTAGATCCAAACCCCAGCAAATATGAAGGGACAACTCTATTTGAAAGACCATATCTCCCTATACAAGCCAACCTGAGTGTTAAGATCAGCAGGGGAGGGCTTTCTCCCAGTCCCACCATTTTCACAGGTGTGGTTGGTGAGGACTCAGGAGAGAGCCTTCCCTGTGGCTGCTCCCAGCCTGTGGAATGCCCTTCCATGGGAGGTCTGGTTGGCCTCCTCCCTGCTCTCTTTTCGTTGGCAGTTGATGATGTTTTTATTTAGGCAGGCATTTGAGATGTGAATTTTATTTGATGTGCTGTTTTTTAAATACTGCATTTTTTATCGGTTTTATGTTTTTAATTATATTTTATCAATGGAAATTTAATTCCTTTTTAACTTTTGTAATTTGTACGATTTTAGTTGTATTTTTTTTAACCACTGTAACCCACCTGGAATCCCATCTTGAGAGAAAGGTGGGATATAAATCCTCTCTCTCTCTCTGGCTTTTCTTCGCAAACGAAGATTCAGGAAGGACTCATCCCGCGCTTTCTGCAAGCGCGCTGATGACTAAAAAGGCCAATCCGAGATAAACAAGTCCGGTTGCAAAAAGCACAGCAGAAGGTCTCCTTGGGTGATGTTTTTGGGTTGTGATTCTTTCTGCGTTGTCGTTTCTCTTTAAGACTTGTTCGTCGTGAGTTCTCAAATAAGGCTGCAGCATTGTGGATAGTGCGTCTCCATGCCTCCCGATGTGAGGCCAGGGCGGACCACTGTTGGTGATCAATTTGGCCAAGCCTGAGATGTTGTTTCAGGGAGTCTTTGTATCGCTTTTTTGGAGCGCCCCTCTTACGCTGACCCGTGGCGAGTTCACCGTAGAGTAGTATTTTTGGGAGGCGATGGTCCTCCATCCTAGAAATATGCCCTGCCCAGCGCAGCTGTGTTCTCAATATCATGGCCTCAATGCTGGTGATCCCTGCTTGCTCAAGGACAGCAACATTCGTCACATAGTCAGTCCAGTGTATATTTAGGATTGTGCGTAGACAGCGCTGATGAAAGCGCTCGAGGAGTCGTAGGTGGTGGCGATAGGTGACCCATGTTTCAGATCCATAAAGGAGGATAGACAGTATGATGGCTCTATACACACTGATTTTTGTGCTTTGCCTCAGGTGTTTATTGCTCCAGACTCTATCCAATAAACAAATAAATAAATGTTATAAATTGTTTATTTATCTTTCAAATAACTTTTATATTTATACTTTTACTTGAATTTTTGTATGGTTGTAAATCTTTTGTAAGGCACTTTGTGTCCCATTATTGGGGAAAAGGCAGGATATAAATGAAAATAATAATAATAAAAACAATAAAAATATCCTCTTCCTAAGTCTCCTCTTCTCTTGTTTCATTTTTAGCTTATGCTAAAGATGTAGGAGAAGTTTATCATCTGTAGATCTGAATTTCTGTATACACTTATCAGATTTGGACTTGCTAGTCTTACAAGTTTGAAAGAGATTTTCATCTGCAACAGCAGGCAAGTCGCAAACTTCTAACCCTCCACACACTGCCCCAAAATACCTGTGGCTCACAATCCTTCCAGAGGGTGGATTGGAAAATCCAATGCTGAAGGAGCTGGCTTTATCCAAAGTCCAGGGAAGCTTGTCCTGAAGATTTTTTTAATTTATTTATATATTTAGTTATTTATACCCCGCTCTTCAGCCACAAGGCTATCAGAGCGGCTTACAAATTGTTTTAAGCAATAGCTATTTACACATCTACACTGCATTAAACAGTTTCCAATGTGTGTTAGCTAATAGAAGAAATTCATCTAATCAAAGGTTATGAGATTTGGACCTACTGGTCTCATAAGGGAACTGGAACACACTTGTGTGTCAAAATTCATATATGCTGGTATGTCTGTATTAGAGACATGCATGTGCAAAACAAACAAAGAGTAATATAAGGGAGTGATTTCAAAATTACTCACACTAGAAAAAATGATCCAGTTATGTGCATGTGGATTGAAGTGAGCCTGTAGTCAGAGATATGAAAAGATCAGTGTATGTTGTAGCTTGGCTCATCCTTGCACAAAATGGAAGAGAGAGAGAGGACTAGTATTCTTTCATTCCTATCCTTTGCTTTTTGGTTTTTCTCTTTTGCAATTTCCCTCTAGGCTGCAATAAGAGGGAAATTATGTACAACAACAACAACCTGGAAACACCAGGGTGTTTGTTTGTGAGATGTCTATTGGTAGTCATGGAGACATGGATCAGTCAACAAAGCTTCCATGGGACCTCCAAGGAAGGTTGATTGCTCCCTACCCTAGTTTGCCTCAATCCTTAGTCAAGCTATTCTGTTGGTAACCAATCCAATAATGAATACAATGTTATCAAATTAGGGACTAAATCCAACTTCTGGTCCCAGCTAGAATAGACCCATGGAATCAATTGCAGAAGAGCAGATCAACATGTATAAAATCCCATTGATTCAGTGGATCTATTTTAGTTCAGGTTGACCGTTTGATTTATTCTTTTTAATGCATGACGTTTCTCACTTGGTTTAGCTGTCCTTACTATGCTGTGAGCAGGAGTATAGCTATTGGGAAGGGAGGCAAAATGAGGACAGTGCCCCTCCCAAATAAGAATTCTGCTCCCCGCATGACATTTTCCTTCAACACCCAAATTTCTAGCATTGCAGTAATGTAAAACTTCAGTTGAGTATTTAGAAATACATTTTAGGCATCCAAAGAAAAGGGGTAATTAAAAATTACCAAGGAAATGTGAACCCAGAAAATGTAGGAAGAGTTCTAGGTGTGGATGATTTTCAGTGTCTCACTCTTGGCACTGCTAGAAATTTGTGGACCGAAGCAAAATTTCATTTTAGGAGCCAAATTTGTATTTGATGAGGCAATGACCTTCATTCCCCCATCCCTGTAGCTACAGCCCTAGCTATGTACAAGAGTTATAGGAGATCCTCAGTTATTTCAGACTCTAAGAGAAGAGCAATTTGGATTTATGCATCTTGCTAGAAGACATGTAGAGACTTTCCTACAGACTTTAACAGACGTGGAAAGACGCAGCAAAAACCCACAACCAAAATCATGTCAAAGGGATGGGACAATAGCCCAAAGGGCAAAATTATCAGATGCCTGTGTCCTCACCCATTCCTGCTTCATGGCGCAGGTGTGGGTAAGGCATCATTTTTTCATTGATGAGAAAAGCCATCAATAAAAAGTGATTGCGGCCTTTAGTACGGAACAGGAATATCCGTGGGCAGAGGTGATTGAAACCTCCGCATTGTCATGGACGGATCATTTCCTGGTCAAGATGGAGCTAAGAGCCACTGTCTGCCCCACCGGGGGTGGTGGACCTATTAGAATGGTCCGCCCTCGAAGGCTAATGGAACCAATTGGATTCCAGAAAGCCTTGGAGGGTTTAATGGTTGGTAACGCCGGTGATTCTGTCGAAGCTTTGGTTAATATTTGGAACACCGACCTCACCAAGGCTATTGACACAATCGCTCCCAAGCGTCCTTTCCAGCCTGCTCCTAACCGTAAGCCCTGGTACTCAGAGGAGCTTAGGAAAATGAAGCAGGCTGGACAACGACTAGAGCGCACCTGGCGGAAGACTCGACTCTTAGCCGACAAGACTCGTCATAGGAATTTCCTTAATTCTTATCGAGAGGCAATACGTGCAGCGCAGAAGTCTTTCTCCGCTGCACGTATTGCATCTGCAGAGTCCCGTCCAGCAGAACTGTTTAGGGTGGTGGGGGAGCTGACGCAGATTCCACCTGCGCAGAACCCCTTACTCAACCCGACAACGGCCTGCTGTGATGCATTTAACATCCACTTTGCAGATAAAATCTCTCGGATAAGAGCCGACTTAGATGCCAGTGTTATGACTGAATCTATAGACGAGGTGTCCAGCAACTCCGTTGATGAAATTTCATTGGATCAGCTTCAATCTGTGAGTACCGATGACGTGGACAAGCTCCTTGGTAGAGTGAGGAAAACGACCTGTCCCCTCGATCCCTGTCCATCTTGGCTGGCCACCCAAGGGGGTGACGCATCGAGAGTACTCCTTAGGGATATTATCAATGCGTCCTTCAGGGAGGGCTCCCTTCCACCTTGTCTGAAGGAAGCGGTGGTTAAGCCGCTCCTGAAAAAGCCTTCCCTGGACCCCTTGGACAGGAACAACTATAGGCCAGTCTCTTTGCTGCCTTTTCTAAGCAAAGTGATTGAGAGGGCGGTAGCTTCCCAACTCCAAGCTGTCTTGGATGAAACCGATTATCTAGATCCATTTCAAACTGGCTTTAGGACGGGTTATGGAGTGGAGACTGCCATGGTTGCTCTGGCTGATGACCTCCGCTTGGGTATCGACAGGGGTAGTGTGACCCCGTTGGTGCTCTTGGACCTCTCAGCGGCCTTTGATACAATAGACCATTCCATCCTCTTGGATCGCCTGAGGGAGTTAGGAATTGGAGGCACTGCTTTGCAGTGGTTCCGTTCCTTCCTCTCGGGCAGATCCCAGAGGGTGAGGCTTGGGGACAGTTGCTCTACTAGAATAGAGCTTAACTGTGGCGTTCCTCAGGGTGCCATCCTGTCCCCGATGCTATTTAACATCTATATGAAGCCGCTGGGAGAAGTCATTCGGAGGCATGGAATGCGGTGTCATCAGTATGCGGATGACACCCAGATATACTTCTCCATGTCTCGGTCATCAGCTTCGACTTCAGATGGCATCTCTCCTCTGAATGATTGTCTTAAAGCAGTAATGGACTGGATGAGGAAAAACAAATTGAGACTGAATCCAGACAAAACGGAGGTACTAACAGTTACAGGCCCAAAACCAGGTCTGGGAATACAAACTCCAATCCTGGATGGAACTACACTCTCCTCCAAGGATTGTGTTCGCAGTCTGGGGGTGCTCCTGGACCCGTCGCTCCAGATGACTAATCAGGTTAATGCGACGGTCAGGAGTGCCTGTTATCAACTTCGGCTGGTACGCCAGCTGCGCCCTTTCCTGGAAACTAGGGACCTCGAAACTGTGGTACATGCACTGGTAACCTCCCGTCTGGATTTCTGTAATGCGCTCTACATGGGGCTACCCTTGTGCTTGACTCGGAAACTTCAACTAGTCCAGAACATGGCAGCCAGGTTGATTTCTGGTGTTTCCAGAAGAGAGCATATAACACCGGTGCTAAAAGCTCTCCACTGGCTGCCTATTAGTTTCCGGGTACAGTACAAGGTGTTGGTTATGACCTTTAAAGCCCTACATGGCTTGGGTCCAACTTACCTCCGGGACCGCCTCCTTCCGTACGACCCTCCCCGCACACTTCGGTCCTCTGGGAGGAATCTGTTACAGCCTATGAAAACAAGGCTGTCGGTGACCTCCCAGAGGGCCTTCTCTGCTGCTGCTCCCAGATTATGGAATGGCCTGCCGGACGAGATCCGTCTTACTACCACCTTAGACAGCTTTAAAAAAGCTGTCAAGATGGATCTTTTCCGGCAGGCCTTTCCTGAATAATTATCCCGGCCCAAGACTCAGCTGCCCTTTCTAGGCTATGATTGTATGTTTTAAAATTTTTTTTCTTCTAATTTATATATATTTTAATTAATCCATGTTTTTAATTCTTTGTAATTTAATATTATTTTAAGGGGTGGGTGGGCTAGGGTATGGTGACTATGGGGTTTTTATATTGTAAGCCGCCCCGATTGCATTGCAGAGGGGCGGGATATAAATAAAATTTTATTATTATTATTATATTATTATTATGCTCGAGCCATGCAGCAAGAACAGGTGGCCAACAATGTTGTCTGATAATTTTATCCCTTTGGGCTATCGTGCCATGGTTATGACAAATTTTTGACGCATCTGATAAAGTCTGTAGTGTCTTTGTTTACTTTTCTTTTAATCTACCTGAAAAGGATTTTCAAATAAGCACTCAGCTTAAAGTGGCGGCAGTCCGGAAGACTTGCGAGTTGATAAGTGTTTACTGGAAACCAAGTCAGCAGCTTTTAAGAAGTGATATAAAACTCCCCTTTAACTTTATGTGTGTGTCTCTTTCCATCCCTAGCTCTACTGACAACCCCAAATAAAGGTGCATTGTTTAAGGCAAAGCTGCTTCACTGATGCTGCATTCCTCATCTGCCAGAATCTCACCCCTCCCAATTCTTAATACGACTTCTTCAGCCATGTCTGGGCAACTCTTTCAAATATTTCTTCCAGACCTATGCTGCACTCCCTGGCTCAGGCACCACCTCCAAGGTAGAACTCCACAGAAAAAACCACAGCCACTTTGATGAGTTTATCCATACTATTGTTCAGTCATGTTTAGTAACTGCACCTTTTACCACTGATCCCTTAAACAATAGTCTGAATTTCAAGACTGATCTTGGAAAACTTAACATAAATTTTGTTTGGGGAATTTACACAGAAGGAACAGTTACCATGAACAACTATGACTCAACATGTTTTGCTGCCTAAGGTGAGGAACATCTCCCCGTTTGATGTGCCAAAACCAATTGGACTGGAAATTGGTCCTGTCTTCAAGGCTGCTGATGGGAAAGCATTTTCTACTATACTTAAGTAGGCAAGCTTAGCGGGCACAGGTCAGGCTCCATGCCACACAACCCCTTCCCCCAATGCCCTGTTGCTGCCTCCCAGCTTCTGCTGCCTAATGGTAGGGCTGACCCTGTGAATAGCTATGACTAGATTGTGATTCACCAGATTTCAACAAACTTTTGAAAAGCAGGATGAATCATTCCACTGTGAATTGCTATCTTGAACATTTTCCCCTTGGAATGGAAATTTGACATCATTCTTGTATATGGGAATCATGTACATGGGTGTGGGGGGGCTGAAGAAAATAGCTCTAACAAGAGAATGAGCAGCTGAAAACTGAACTTTTTCTAAGGCTGCCATCTTCTCCAGGGTATGTGGTACTTCAAAATCCATCACCTCCATCTTCTTAGCAGACTCCCACTGATTTCCACTTGAATTGATGGCAAGATATTGGCCATAAGGTTGCCAGATTGAAAACTGGAGAGTGCACTTGTGTCTTTACTGATTGTGTAGAAGAGGGAATTTCAGTTGGTGTTGCTTATCGAGCTACCTGGAAACAAGTAACACCTGCTAAAATTCTTTCTTCTACACAACCATTAAAAGTAAGGAGCTCTTTCCAGCTCTGGCAAACCCATTTGGCCACTATCCTGCATCATATGGAATGGCTATATTTAATAATTTGTCTCAGTTGGGCCATCCACGTGGTTACAGGTAAACCAGGGATTCCCATATAAAGCTGGGTTCATGTATGCACCAAAGAGGGGCTGTGGAAATTTCCAAGCCCAAACACTCTCAAGTGAGACTCAACACTGGAGGAGAGTCAATCACGAATACACTCAGCAATGGCAGAAACCCTTATTGCTTCTAAATGGGATTTTCCTCCCCTGTTCCCTTTGGAAAAAAAGACCGTGCCTGTTTCCTATTCAATTCCAAGTTATTAATTATTAACAATTGTTAACACTTCTGGAGAACCTTTTGTTCTATCCTGGGAACCTCCAAGAACTACTGTATTTTGCTCACAACTCCTATCCTTGTAGAGGAATTAGTTCATATAAATATCACCCCAAAACAATACCAAATTCTCTACAGCTCTTCCTCCTACATCCATGCTGCCAGTTTGCTGCTAGAGCCTCAGAATGAAACCCCGAGCCTCTGCTGAAGGAATATCTGCTCTACAGGACAGGTTTTGTATCACCCTTCACCCCCACTCTATTCCTCTATCCAAATACTTCCTATTACATTTGTTAGCCTTGTGTGAGTGCTTGAAGCCTGAATGATTGTGTGAATGTTGTTGATGTTATTTTCCTATAAAGATCATTTCATTGTACCTGTTGGCTTAGAGTCTCTTCCTTAGTACAGGTATACACAGGTTAAAAGATCCTACCATTACCCCCCTCTCATATTGCCAAGTCAAGTGCTTTAATCCCCAGTATAAATATTAGTGTATTAGAGGGTCCTCACAGACCCCCAGTATTTTGGGTAACAATGTGGTGTGTTGTACATAGGACCATCCGGCTGCCTTTCTGCAGCCATGAGCAAACAGGAGCTCTTCCCTTCTGGATCTCCAGTGAATACATTGGAGACCTGAGAGGGAGAAAACTGCCTTTTTCTCCTGGGTACCCCACAACCTTCCCCAGCCATGAAATGTTGTGGGAGGACACATGCACTTACTGTTGCAGCAAGCATGCAGGCAAACAGAGGTATTGCACAAGCAGCTACTGGATAGATTATAAAGGGTTTGTCTAAACAGTGAAAATAAGCCTAACAGGATGTGAATGGAAGGCAATCTTTACAAACAGAGATTCACATAAATACATGTCATTCAGAAGGGGAGCAGCCAAATCCACCACAAACTCCATGTGGGAAGCCTCTGGGGCTTCTCCCAGATTTTTAAAAAAGGTCCATACAGCATATGAATGTGTGGTCGTTTGGACACTTGCAATCACATTGGTGGGACCAGGGAGCATAATTTTATTGGCTGGATGAGCATGGGAGCGGCAAGCAAGCAGGGGAAGCGCTTGCTGCCACCATGTTGGACTTTTCAGCTAAGGAAGTATTTGGTAAGACAATAAAATGGTGATGTTATACTCTCTCTTTTTTGTAAATAAGAAATATTGCATGTGCGCACAACAGTAAAGTGTTTTTAAAATTTTTTTGGCGGCGTCAGATTTAAAAGAGTGAGTAACTTACTCATGGTTGCCATCTTGGCTAAAGATCACATGAAGTTTTTTTGACCATTTAGACAGGCCGCAGTGCTGTGAATGGCTGCTTTTTCAGACATGTTTGTATTTTTTCCACCTCGTATAGACAGGACCAAAGTGTTAGACCATATTCTGAACATCTTGAGATGTGTCTTTGGTTTCCCTTGTAAATAAATTTTAAAAATTACAAAAATTTGCAAATGTCTTCATTTTGGAGATCAAAAGAAATTGGGATGGCTTACCATTAGTCAACCATTACTTTTTTTTTGTGATCCCAAACTAAGTCTGCTATTTTTTCCCCCTTTCCCTGAGAAGCTTTCATATTTCATCTTTAACATCTATATAACAGGTAGATTCCTACTAGGAATAACTATTATCTGTTGAACTTGGTTGGTGGAAATGGATGTCAGGGAGAAAGTTTCATTTCAGTTCATTTTTTAATTTTCTAAGGAGATTGTCAGACAGCTCTTACCGTGCAAGCAGCACGGAAGTTGCCCGTGATTGAAATATGACGCGGCCGCTTCCAAAGCTTCACGTACGTGCCATGAATGGTCACGGAAGAGGGATGGCGGCATCTGAAAAGGACCCCCTGCTGCGCAGCAGCCTCATTACTGCTCCGGAGGCTGCTTGCGTGGTAAGGGCCATCTGAAAATGTCCTAAGAGATTACCACACAAGCCTCTTTCTTGTAACAATTGTATTAGCAAAGCAAATGGAGGCATGCCTGTTTGAAATAATTTATTATCACACTGTCTCTTCAATTGCACGAATACACTGAGATTGTGGAGCTTTGCCAGTCATCTGTCCTTCTGCACTGTCTCCGTAACCCCACCTTCAGTGCATGTGTGCCTTGTTAAAATTTTTTTTGCCACAATTGCACATTTATGGGGAAAATATTATTTTTTTATTTTCTCGCATTGCTGTAATTGGACAATAACAGCAAAAAGAAAAAGAAAAAAAAGACAGGCACAGAGAAAAAATTATCTTGCTCAGCATAGAAATAGTGATGGGGGGGAGAGGAGGAAAGGAGGAGAATCACACTCCCTCATGCCACATGATTTCTGTCATACCCCATACTGCTACTGCCACGGAAGGGACTTATTGCAAGAAGGGGAATACTGACATGGTAGCGCTATTGAGCACCATTGAAAGCTTTTCCCTGTCAATGAAGAGGTGTGCTACAGAAACACCCGGAATGCAATCCAGCTATGGGTCAGAGACAACGTTGTGCGATAAGCACTGGCCAAATTCGCTAATATTCCTAGAGAAGTCAGATCTGGCCATGGTGATACATGTCTAGGTTGCATCCCATTTGGATTACTGTAATGCGTTCTATGTGGGGTTGCCTTTCAAAAGGGCTCAGAAACTTCAGTTGGCCCAAAGAACTGCAGTCAGGTTGTTAAGTGGCTACAGGGTGCACACAACTCCCTTGTTGGAACAACTCCATTGGCTGCTGGTCCATTTCCGGGCACAATTCAAAGTGCTGGTTTTGACCTATAAAGCCCTATATGGCTTGGGTTCAGGTTATTTGAAGGACAGTATATCCCTTTATGAGCCCAATAGAGCCCTTAGATCATCTGGAGAGACCCATGGCAGTAGCGGTATGAGGTATGACAGAAGTCATGTGACATGAGGGATTGTGATTCTATGTACCCACGACCATCTCCCACTCATTTGGTGGGACCGAGGGAGAGGACCTTCTCAGTGGCTGCTCCTAGGCTTTGGAACTCTCTCCCAAGAGAGGCCAAGATGGCTCCATCTCTGCTCTCCTTTCAGAAACAAGTAAAAACATTCTTGTGTCATCAGGCATTCACAATTTGATGGGGGCTGGGCTTGTATGTGCTGTGTAGTTTTGTTTTTAAGATGTATATAGTTTTATCTATATATATAAAACTCTTAGGTGCGTGGGTGTGCCCAGTGTGCTGATTGGCCACTTTCGAAACTTCTCAACCAATCAAAGCTCTCTGTTGGCCAGCCAATCAGCACACTGGGACCAGCAATGTGTGAAATGTTTCCAGTAGCTGGAGGCCCTGAGTGCGCCACCAGGCAGGTCTGTGGGGGTTTATTCATGAGTAAACATGTGGAATGCTTCCAGGAGCTGGAGGTTGTGAGTGCGTCGCCAGGCAGATCCACATGGGTTTACTCATGGGTAAATGTGTGGAATACTACCAGTAGCTGCAGGCACCAAATACACCGCTGGGTCTGCAGGGGTTACTTCTGAGTAAACATGTGGAACATTTCCAGTAGCTGCAGGCCCTGAGCACACGGCTGGGCAGGTCCACGGGGGGTTGCTCACGAGTAAATGTGTAGGGCATTTCCAGTAACTGCGGGCCCTGAGCATGCTGCCGGACAGGTCCACGGGGGTTTATTTGTGATTAAACATGTGGAATGCTTACAGTAGCTGCAGGCTCCAAGCACACTGCTGGGCAGGTCTGTGGGGGATTGCTCGCAAGTAAGGGTTCTTCCTGTTCAGCCGAACCCCACACATGCTGCCAGAGCTGGGTTTCTCGCATCTACCTTGGGGGCTCACACCACAATCCCAGCTAGGTATACTTGGGAGTAAAGCTTGACTGGGCTTCCTTTCCCCAGGAAGTGGCAGAACTTGGTCTTTCCCCCACACCATGAATTATGTTGGAATAGCAGGATAAGATAACAGCGTATGTTACATTGGGTACAGCTAGTTGTATTTTAATATTTTTAATGTTTTAAAATGTTTTAAAATTCTAAATTGTTTAATCTGTTTTGTTTAAATTTCATAGCTACATTTATATTTGTAATGTTTATGTATTGATTATGTATCCTTTATGGGTCTGAAAAATGGGTCACCTATCGCCACCACTTACGACTCCTCGAATGCTTCCATCAGCGCTGTTTACGCACAATCCTAAATATACACTGGACTGACTATGTGACGAATGTTGCTGTCCTTGAGCAAGCAGGGATCACCAACATTGAGGCCATGATACTGAGAACACAGCTGCACTGGGCAGGGCATGTTTCTAGGATGGAGGACCTCCCCAAAATAGTATTCTATGGTGAACTCACCATGGGTCAGCATAAGAGGGGTGCTCCAAAAAAGCGATACAAGGATTCCCTGAAACAACACCTCAGGCTTGGCCAAATTGATCACCAACAATGGTCTGCCCTGGCCTCACATTGGGAGGCATGGAGACACACTATCCACAATGCTGCAGCCTTATTTGAGAACTGAATTTGTCAATGGAGTTGAACAGAGACAGAGCAACTGAACAAAAAAGTCTCCTACAAAGACATGGTGATACCCATACTGCCAATGAATTTTTCTGTGGGGCTAACACACATTGGAAACTGCTTAATGCAGGGTAGATGTGTAAACTGTTATTGCTTAAACAATTTGTAAGCCGCTCTGATAGCCTTGTGGCTGAAGAGCAGGGTATAAATAAATAAATAAATATAACTTCACAACTGGAGCCAGCGTGGTGTAGTCGTTTGAGTGTTGGGCTAGGACTCCAGCAGGGTTTGAATCCCCCCATTCATCCATGGAAATCCACTTAGGTGACCTTGGGCAAGTCACGCTTTCTCAACCAAAGACAGGAGGCTGAGGCTGCAATGGCAAACCTCCTCTGAAGAAATCTTCCCAACAAAGCATGTGGCAAGAATGAAGCAAGAGATACATTGCACATGTTTGTTTTGAGTATAGTATACAGTACACCCTCAGTGAGAAGGATTTTGTCTGTATGGGCAATATATCCCATCTTGCCCCTGTCTCAGAGCTTTGCAGTCCTCACATCTCAGGCCATTTGACCCATTCTGCCCCTGGGCAGTCCTCACTACCCCTGGGGCAGATAGAGGGCTGAGGGGGAAGTCAGGATAGAGCATGAGACAACATTTTAGAATAATACCTGTTTTACTCCATTTCTGTCAGGGGAAAACTGATAAGGCTCGTTTGTCCTTAGGAGCCTGCCCAGGCAGGCCAGTCTTTGCTGCTGCTGCCATCTCCCTGGCTCTTCCAGAAGGCAGGAAGAAGTCCCACAGCATGTGACCAAGGCTGGTCACATGCAGGGGGGCTTGGTCACATGTTGCGGGGCCCCTTCCTGCCTTCCAAGACAGCGAGGGAAATGGCAACAGGCGCAGCTAGGGGCCAGCATGCCCTTCAGGACTTCCTCTCATCCCGTGGAGGAAATGGAGGAACAATGGGCCTGATCCACATCCAGGACACACCAGCCTGGAGCTGGCTTATCCTGGCTCATGTAGATGAGCCCAAGGATGTGGGAAAGGCTTACTGATAGAACATACCAGTAAATTCACAACATACCAGTAAATTCATCTCAGTTGCAAGCTGTATGCATGCACTGTCTAGTCTACGTACCATTTAGTTATGCTATCCTTGCTACTTTTAGTATTTTGTAGTTCTTATGGTGACATGACTTCTTAATTCATGGGAAACGGATAAGCTTTTGCATACGCCCAGTTAATTATAGATTCAGGTACTACTCTGAATTTCTTCCAATAGGATGTTGTGTGACCAGTTTGGTTTCCAAGCCAGTTAGACAGTTCCTGTGGCATTTCTTTATTTCTTTGTTTATTGCATTCCTATCTCACCTTTCTCCCAAAATGATCAACACAACAAGAATACAAAACAAATATAATCAGGCCCACAAAAAAAGTTATAATATTAAAGCACAATTAAGAAAATTAGATGAAAGCAATTACGTTTAATTTTAAAAGCAGGATGATAAAAAGTATGAAATCCACTTTTTAAAAGCCCCTTGTCAGCAACCATTCAGTTGTCTAAAGCTTATATGAATAGAAAGGTTATGAGCTGCCAGTGGAAGGAAGCAGAAACTGGGGAGTAGCCAAATAAGTGCACAGAAGAAACTAGAGACACATCTCAAGATGTTCAAAAGGTTATGGTTTTATTAACAAAACAGCCCAACATGTTTTAACCCCCCCCCAACATTTCACAGATGAAGATTGGGGTGTATGTGGCCAAGCAACATCAGAGTGTGGTCAAAATGGCAAAAGTTATTAATACACAAGCTAGGAGAGGCTACAGCAGTTTGCTTTTGCCTGAGTCTACAGGGACGAGCAAGATTCCACCCTGTCTACTCCTATTCCTCCCTGCTGAGTTAATTGCGTGCAAGCTACTTTTGTACTTTGAACTCAATTTGCAACAATTGGAGGAAGATGTGGAAGTGGGAAAATAGGAAGAGGAAATAGAAACTGGGACATTTAAAAATCATTGGGATGACAGAAAATTAAAGGAGACTGTCTCTGCCAAATCAATACAGTTGGAGCATATGCACATTTCAGCCTGTGTATTCTTAAGGCCTTCTTTGGGAGCAATGCAAAATCATAAAAGGGCAACACGTAAATACATTTGTTGTTAACTGCTGTGAAGTAAACTTTGACTTATGGCAATCCCATGAATGAGACACCTCCAAGTCATCCTATCTTCAAGAGCCCCTCTCAAGTCTTGCGGGCTCATGGTCATGGCTTCCTTGATTGAGTCTATCCATCTGGTCTTCCTGCTTTCCTACTGCCTTCTAACTTACAAATCATTATTGTTTTTTCTAGTGAGTCATGTCTTCTCATGATAGGGCCAAAGTATAACAGTCTCAGTTTAGTCATCTTGGCTTCTAGGGAGAGTTCAGGACCCATTGATTTATCTTTTTAGCTGCCCACGGTATTTGTAGAATTTTTCTTCAGCACCACATTCCAAATTAGTTGATTTTCTTCCTACAAGCTTTCTTCACGATCCAGCTTTCACAGCCATACATAGAAATAGGAAATACAATGGCATGGATCACCCTAATTTTAGAATTCAATGATATATCTTGATACTTCAGGATGTTGTCTAGTTCTTTCACCAAATAACTCTGACGGAGGGTGTCCGATTTTGGCACTCCAAAACAACAAAGGAAGTATGCTAATAATAAGATTATGTAACTAGTTTGTTAATACAACACTGTTTTTTGTTTTTTTCAATGTAATTAGTTCAATTTAATGCAATACAACCACACAAAAAAACTTATTTCAGCATGAAAAGCAACTTATACCAGCATAAAGTTTGACAATTGTTTCTACACACACAATTTTGGGCTGCATCAATAGAAGTATAGTGTCTAGATCAAGGGAAGTAATAGTGCCACTCTATTCTGCCTTGGTCAGACCTCACTTAGAATACTGTGTCCAGTTCTGGGCACCACAATTCAGAAAGGATATTGACAAATTGGAGCGTGTCCAGAGAAGGGCAACTAAAATGGTGAAAGGTCTGGAAACGATGCCTTATGAGGAGAGACTTAGGGAGCTGGGTATGTTTAGCCTGGAAAAAAGACGGTTAAGAGGCGATATGATAGCCCTGTTTAAGTATTTGAAGGGATGTCACGCTGAGGATGGAGCAGGCTTGTTTTCTGCTGCTCCAGAGACTGGAACACGGAGCAATGGGTGCAAGCTCCAGGAACAGAGATTCCACCTCAACATGAGGAGGAACTTTTTGACAGTAAGAGCTGTTCGGCAGTGGAACACACTCCCTCGGAGCGTGGTGGGGTCTCCTTCCTTGGAGGTCTTTAAACAGAGGCTGGATGGCCATCTGTCGGGGATGCTTTGATTGTGATTTCCTGCGTGGCAGGGGGGTTGGACTGGATGGCCCTCGTGGTCTCTTCCAACTCTGCAATTCTATGATTCTATGAAATGGCTTAATACAGCATAACGATCCTCACTGACTTAATACAGAATAAATAAAACCAAAAACAGCTCTTTTACAGCAAATATTAACAACAATTATAACAATGACCAATTCTATTTGGCTTAATACAGCATAAGCTACCCAAACTGCTTGCTGTGGCATATATAACAACAGACCACACCCAAAACAGCTTTTTAGCAATGTACATCACCAGCTTTTTTACAGTACATATAACAAAATAACCATACAGCATAAGCCACCCAAGTCTAGCCCTGTTTTACACTCCTTTCTTTCTATGTACGGTTGTTCACTGGACTGGAAACTGTAGAAGATTGTTCTGTAGAAGATTATGTAGAAGATTGGGGATTGGCATCCTGTTAATGAATTATGATGGTGGAAGAGTTCAAAGACATAGCTGTTAGTCTGGAATATCAGTATGCAAAAGGTTCTTGTAGCACCTTTGAGACTAAGAGATCAGACTAGCATCTAAAAATGCTGTAATTCAGCGAATGAAGATAGCGGGAACATCGTGGCAGTATAACACTTATTATTGCATTTAGCTGTAATCAAGCAAAACAACAACAACAACAACAACAAGGAATTATCACATGAAGACCACTAGTGCTTCAAGAATGGGAGTTTACTTCCACAATTTGGCATGGGTGAGATTTTGGCACTTTTCGTGAGACGATGCGAGCACACTTAAAACTCAAAAAAAGCACTGAAACAAACTTAAAAGCATGCAAACTAAAGGGGACAGTTCATAAAAAGAGTGTCCTGTGCTTCATTTTCATGTTCTCACCCAGAAGTTTTCTCGCTGAGGTCCACCCATTCACGCTGTAATCTCACGATTACAACATGACATGGTTTCACAGGCAGTCAATAGTGCTAAAAGAATGCTATTGACAATCTATTGACAGCTTGTCCTGTGAATGAGAAAGAACACCTTTTTCATGGCTGGAACACAGGGAATAATGCAAAGACAACAATGTCGTTTGATAGTAGGACTCATTTGCGCTATTCTAATGTTGTAATCCTGCAATTTTTGCCATGTCTGATAATGTCCTGAGAGAAAGAAGCTGTAGCATGAGCTTCCATAGACTTAATCTGCTGACACACTGTAGAAATAATGCAGTTTGACATCACTTTAACTATCATGGCTCCATCTTATGGAATCCTGGAATTTGTAGTTTATTGTGGCACCAGAGCTCTCTGACAGAGAAGGCTAAATAGTTCACAAAACTACAAATCCCAGAATTCGATAGCATTGAGTCATGGCAGTTAAAGCAGTGTCAAACTGCATTATTTCTGCAGTGTGTCAGCAGCCCTACTCTACTTCCTCAGATGCAGACTAAGTCTATGAAAGCTCATGCTACAGCTTCTTTCTCTCAGGTAGTCTCAAAGATGCTACAAGATCCTTTCATATGATGGTGGAAGTTGGATTTATACCATCAGAACTCTCATTTTGGTTATTGCAGAGGTCAGAATTCCACTCCAAGACAAGGCCATTCAAGTGTTGTTGGAGAGTGTGAGGGGATGAGTGAGGACACATCCAGCCATTTTCCTGCAGCTAGACATGCCAGGATGTCACCTGCAGGGACCTCCTGAGGACCCCTGGAGGTCTCACAGCATGTCTGGCTAAAGAAAAATAGCTGGATACATCCTCACTCATCTCACTACTCTCCAACAAAACAGAAATTGCCATATTTTGGGGGTGTGGTGGGATTGTGCTCCTTACAAGGGGCAGGTTTACACGGCAGGTTTTATTGCGTTAAGTTGCGCTTTAGCACTTTCCTGCATCAGTGGTGGGTAGTTTACACGGTATATGTTTACACAGCTATATTTTGTGGCTCTTTGATTTTTTCCACGTTGAGGTTCACACAGCCAAAAGTGCTGGGGGCATGGCCAAGCATTGGAGAGGGAAAGGAATGCCATAGGAATGTCTGCCCTGGCCCGAATTCCATGCTTAACAGCTTAGAGGCAGTCCCCCCCTCCCTTCCCACAAATCAAGCGGAAGGTTTTCCTCCTTGCTTAACAGCATGTTCTGCCAAATAGAGGAAAGCCAGAGAGAGAGGGGGGGGAATAGTTCAGCTCTGATGCAGCCCTTCGTGAAATGGTTTCTCTCCCTCCCCCATGCACAGGAGCACAGCTGATGAACTGAGCTATTACATACTTGCAAAACAGCAGAGAGGATGAGAAGGAATGATCCCTGAATAAAAATTGTTGGGAATCCTTTTCGTTTGCAAACTGGCTTGCAAAATAGCAGAGAGGATTTTTCAAAGTTTCCTCTAATCGCTACTGTCTTTCCCTCTCTCCCTGCTCCTCTTTTAAGCCCACCCCTGCATCATTAACCAATCACAACACAGCTGTGCTGTAGCTCTTAGCGGAATGGTTGTTTACACTGCCAATAATGCGCTACATTGCAAATATACCTGCAAAAGTAGCGACATCCCTTGCCAAATAAAACACTGCTATATTTGGGTGTTTTGCCTTCCCCCCTTCTGAATGAGGCGACACTGTGCTGTGATCCGTGGGAACTATGAGCTATCTTAGCGGTATATTTAGAGGAATATTTGCCCGTGTAAATGACCCCAAGGTATTTTTTTTTGAGGGTGGGTAGGTGGAGGTAGCATTAGAAATTGTAGCTATGGAGACATAGCATGTACTTAGCTGTAGAAACAGTACATGTACATGCTCTAATGCAGGATTTCAGCCTATATTCTGGAAAGCATGATACATGGCTAGCAGATATTCTTTCATTCATTCATTCATTCATTTTTTCATATTTCCACCTTTTGTAAGATCACATTCTGCCAGTTCACACACACTCTACAGCAGATCTTGTAGTATACTGAGAAGGCAGAATCAAATTGTTAATCTCAACTGGACCAGACCCACAGAATCAAGGGGAATTTAGCAAGTCAGCATGTCTGTGAATTCTATTGATTGAATAGGTCTCTTCTTGTTGGGACTCACAGTTGGCTTCAGGCCTGACTGAACATGTCATAAACCTTCCCTCATCAAAGCCCAGCAGCAGTTTCAGAAGTAATGCATTCATTTGACCTGTGGCACACCAGAACACTCATATCCAGCCATTGGAACATCATGTCACTGTCAACTGTCCCAACCCAGCCGTTATTTAATGGATGGGGGGAAAGCAGACAAAGCCATTAAATATAAGGGCAGGGCATGTATTCAAGTCAAGGTCACCTTCCCATTTGAACTCACAGTAGTTTAATGTGGCTGTGGCAAACCACATCATACTGTAATTAGTGACAGATAAAATTAAAACATTTATTGGTTCCTGGGAACTGTTTGCACAGCAACTGCTTGTAAGGACAGTATAGCACTTGTAAGGACAGTTTAGCACTGGATCAACTGTAGAATTTCCTCCCCCAGGGTTCAAAAATAAATATTTGAACAGACATCTGGGCAGGCTGTTTGTATTATCAGTATATTCAGGCAGTTAAATTGGCATGGATGTTATCACTTTTTAGAGGTCAGCGGTTTATGTCAAAACACCCATAAAATGTCCTGGGAATGTCCACCTTGAATCTTGTGGATTCTTCACAATATAATCACAATGGTCTGATATAAGGAAATCAAGGACCTTTAATCTGAACATTGGTTTGAGGCTGTTAGTATTTGGATTTCTTTAAATGTACGTTAATTATATGGTCGTATATCAGTTATCAGAATTACAGTGTACAAGATCAGTATATGCATACTTATTGTGCTGAGGTATTACCCAATCATTATGTGGTTGAATATATCAGCCCCTGTTTTGGTTGGTTTTGGTAGTAAGGCTAATTTAGTCCCAGTTAAACTAGACCCACTGACTCAATGGAAACTTGGTAAATTAACACTTCTGTGAGTTCTATTGTTTGAATGGGTCTACTCTAGTTGGGACTAACAATTGGATCAAAGGCACCATGTCTTGCCTAAACTGGTAGATCAAGTGGGTGGTCTTGGTCTACATCTGGAAACATCTCTTTTTCCATCTGTTACAGTTGTCTTAGCAAGAGGGCACTGATTTCTTCAGTGCAGATGTGGTGAAGTTGCCAAAGGGGCCAATTTAGGCATGAAGTAATGGCATCACTGAGCTATGTAGACCACTCTAGATTGTATCTTGGTTTCAGTACATGAATGGGGCCACCCACTTAATATGTCCTTGATTCTATCTTGGCACATACAAGGACTTGTAGCACACACTCCTCCTGGACTAGTTGTTCATGTGACAGCCATTGAATTCCCTCTTCCAATTATGATCTCATTCAATATAGGAATACAGATGGCTGTTTTTTTCAAATGTGCATCATGTTTAGAGCTTCCAAGTCACTCCATAATTAATCTCCTCGGTGTCCCTTCCCCTCCAAAGGGAAAAGGACTTGTGGAAGTGTGACCTTTTCTCCACTAGCTGCTTGTCTACTCAACAGCCCTGGTAGTGCAGCTCACAGCTTTTGACCCATAATCTTATACAGAAAGGGTAACAGTCTAGCCTTTCAATGGCCATGCAATTACTTTAGGTGTGAAGTACACAGTGCACATTTTCTCTTTTCCTCATCTCCACTGTGCCATGTTTTACACTTGGCCTTACATTCTTGGATGTTAGAACAAACACCCATAGCCCCACACTATGGTGCTGTTTACACAGCAAAATAAATCCTCAAAGAATGCAATAAGAAGTCTGATAGTTCTCATGCATTTTGAAGCCACAGCACCCTTTTCAGAAGGAGGGGGAGCGAAAAACCCATAAGTCGCACAGTATCAGCTTTTGCTAGTTTTCCCGACTTTTTTGATAAAGTTCGCAAAAATGTGCACAATTGGTCGTGTTAACGTCCCATTCGCAAATGTCTGTGTGAACTTGCAGCGGCCTTTTCGAATTAGCATGAGCAGAGCTAAATCCTGATTGGTTGGAGTGACCATTGTGCCTTCTCTGAATAGATGGCGGGGTTGGGGAGAGAAATCCACCGAGCCCACCATTTGCCCCTTCTTCTGCTTGTAGCCCACTTTGGGAAATCTGCTCTGAGCCCTTCCTGTTTGTTTCAAAGGAAGGCTTTGGGGGCAGGGAAGACGATCAGGAATGGGGCTAGCCCCGCTTGGGTGGTGTGTGTGTATGTGTGTGCGCGCTGCAACCGGCCAATCACTCCATTGTTCTTTTGTTTGTTTGTGCTTTGCTTCACTCCTTTGTCTTTATTCAAGGCTTTCGGGGAAGGGAAAACGATCTGGTGGTGTGTGAGTGTGTGTGAGAGCGTGCTGCAATCGACATGTTGCTCTGTTGTTCTTTTGTTTGTTTGTGCTTTTCTTCCCTCTCATTATTTATGGTCTATTTTCACCTCACCATGACCCCCTCCTTGCTCCCTCCTGCCTCCTGTCTGGCTTTAATCATCTGGAGGCCATGCCCCCCCCCACCTTTGCCTGTGTAAACGAATGCAAACTGAAACTGGCTGCATCTTCCAAATAAGCAAGAATTCATGTGAATTATGCACTGCTGATGTGAAAGAACGGTAATCCAGAATTTCACGAACTTTATCCGGTCGTGTAACTGGCACCTGTGTTTTTCAGTCTGGATTTTAAAGAAGAAATGCTTCTAAGCATGAGCAGTTCTTCAGTCTGATTCACTTAAACTGTAGCACTAATGTGACTTCTTTCCAGTTTGCAGGGTAATACAAGCAAGGCACGTTCCAACATATTCACTATGGGAATAATCTGGAAGCTTAGAAAAACCACTTGTTTAGACTACAACTCTCAATGGCCATAATGGTTTGGGGATTCTGGGAATTGTGATCCTTTCCCAACCTCTGATAAAGATAACAACAATCCATGGTCACCTGACTGTGTTCTTTCACTCTGTGATTCTATACTTAGAGTGGTGGTAGAAGGGTGTTTTAAAAAGGCTTTCAGTTTTTCAGTGTAGTGAGGGAATTTCAATCCATGTAGTGATTGTTAGAACAAATCTGGGCTTGCAGCCAGTGTTCCAGATTAATTCATCTGGGTTAAAGAGTTGTGTGGATTTTTGTATTGTGGCATTCAATTGACATCCTCATTTTAAAAAGTGCCAGATAGAGGTGTGGAGAAGCTGATGGAATCCCATCTGCCCCACCAGCTTTGATCAAATGCAGGCAAAATGCATTTTGAAAGTGCTCCTTAGAACTTGCACTGTGTTTAACAGGTGCACTAATTGTATTTTAGTAGTAACTAGACTCTGTTTAGATGCACAGGAACCAAAGAGAGTTTTATTAGGCAGCAGAAACACCATATTGAAAAGGAAAAGCAGGAACAGCTGAATCAAAGAATCGAGTCATCATATGCCCCTCAGCCACCCAGCTCAAGGAAGCAATTGCAAGTAATGCTGTATTTTCATCTGTGGGGTACAGCAATAGCCGGTTTCAAATCCTTGGTCTGTCTCATGTGTTCTTGCTTGAAGCGGCTGTGCTCTTTAGTGCTTCTTGCCATCACCAACTTTGTCTGTAGGAAAACAAGAAGCAAATTAAGAGGGATAAGACCCAAGTTCTTCCTTTCCACCTGCTCTGCCTTGCTTCCTCTAAGTGAAGCAAAGGCTTGGGTTTTTTCTGGTTTTTGATAACTATCTGTAATTCAAAAAACAACAACCAGAACTCTCTCATGAGTTTCCTAGCTTCTCTTGAGATTTCTTTGACTTCATGCAGGTAGGAGAAGGAAGCACTATCTGGATTTGTTCCATATGAACAGTGAGAGTACAGTCTCAGAGCAGAGCTCAGAAAAATTACTAGAAATACTGGCCGGAGGACTGTCAAGTTCTATAGTACAAAAATCTGATTTTTTACAAGCTCTGTCTCAAACACAAATCTTCCTGGGACATCTGTAGTTCCTTTGTCACCTTCTTCTAATTCCAGAAGTTATTCTTTTAAATCCTGTCATTTACTATCCAAGTGCACAGTGCAGCACAAAACATTCAATTGAATAATACAACCTTTGGGCAGAATAGTCCTCTGAACTCTTCTAGATGTTTTGGACCTTAGCTCCCAGATGCACCAGCAGCATGAACAGTGGTCTGGGACTCTCAGAGCTGAAGTCCAAAGCATCATTGGGACCAATGATTGAGAATAAATATATAAATCTTTATTTATGTCAAAATTTCAAATGTTTTCTCCCTGCTGGGTTTTCGTGTAATTTTGAGAGCTTTAGTGTAATTTTTGATCATCATTTGCATTTTTGTGGAGGTTTTACAAAGATTCCACAAAGGCTTTTTTGTGTAAAATACAATGTTTTGCATAATACAGTGTTTTATGGGGGGAAAGGAAGGAAGGAAGGAAAGTACAGGAAAAGAAAAAGAAGAACAGAGCAGAACAGAACTTTTAAAAACCCTGGTCTTTTCAGTCTCTCACAGGAAGAAAAATCTCACAGAGACTGATCACTCCCACCAATGCTGAGAAAATTTGTCAATATTTTTTACATTGCTAATTGAGAACCACTGGTTTTCAAGACATATAATATATATGAGGTATATTAGAAACAACACAGGAGGTATATTAGAGACAGAAGTCAGGGATTGCCTACTGAAGGTGTGGTAACAGAAACAACAAAGGAAGAGTGAACCTATATGTAGAACGAGACTAGAAAAGGTCAGGGGTGGCCTTGCTGGAGGCATTCTCATTCATATTCAGCAGCCAGACTCAAGCAAGCAAAATAGCTGCAAGAAATGCCCCCCCCCCGCATCATGCTAGCTTTATCATGAGACAGCATAAGGCAACCATTTCAGTCAGCAGCAGATGTTAAGGTGTCGTGGTAGTCTGTCTATTGCTCCTGGACTCCCAGGCTATTACTTTTTGATGAAGGGCAGAAGATTACATAAAATGGGGTATGTCATCCTATTACCCTGATTCAGCTGTCAGTCACAGCCAACTTCTCTGACTAGGGAAAGGACATAATCTTTGCTTTGGGCAGGTAAATGTCATGGATTGGCCCTGATGTCAAATTATTTATTTATTTGGTACAATTTAATTCTCACTTTTCTTTAATGTGGCTAACCAAGGAGTCTCTCTCTGAGTCACTGGCCAGACCTGCGGGTCGTTTACACGGCAAAAATAATCCTCAAATAATTCACTTAGAATTCTTATAGTTCCCATGTGTTCTGCATCTGCAGCACCCTTTTCAGAAGGAGGGGGTCTAAAACACCCATAAGTGGTGCAGTTAATGACACCGCGGATTTTCCGCCTTTTTTAAAAAAGTGCCGCAAATTTGCGCATTACCGCATTTGGGAACTGTCCATCATTTTTAAATTCGGGATGTTTAAAATTAGGGATGTGGGTGGTTTTTTTATCTTGATGCCACAGAAACCCGCCTACACATCCGGCTTTCCTTTCTGCTTTGAAGTATCCCTGTAAACATCTTTCATTTTCCTAATGGAGTAAGTTCAGAGAACAAAGAAGGGGGGCAGGGGAATAGCTTGGAGTCATGCCGAAACTCTTGATTTACTGGATCTTTGGGGGGATGAGAAAGTAAAGGAGCAGCTACGTCTATGTCACCGGAATATCGATGTCTTCAAAAAAATAATAGCCGCAGAAATGCAAAAGCGTGGACACAACCGAACCCCGGAAGAATGCCACACGAAATCGAAAATGATGCATCAGAAATACAGGGAAATTCGAGATCATAACTCAAATAGCCAAATACAAGCAGGAAATGAGCGTAGCTAAAACCTCCATGGCTGCAACAATTTACTTGGCACCATTGAAGAGAACAAAGACCATAAAAGATGACGAGATGCCCAATCAGAAGCCAAAGAGGGGAGAAGTAGATGGCCAATGGGAGTATGGGTGGCGGGAATTCCCAAAGGAAGTACTTCTAGAATGAATGACGTACTTCGTTGATTGACAGGTAGGGTTGTCAAAGTATGAGGAATATCGACGTCGTGGGAACTGAAATATTTCGATGTGTAGAAATTCGCATCTTAATATACTCCACATTATAATCACATCGGAACTACATTGCGGAACTAAACAGGATCCGAAATTTTGCCATGGGAACTCCGCGATGCAAAATTGAAAGTGCGCTAATGCGATACATTGCGCAACAAAAGTTGCCATGGAACCGACCCCATGAACTTGCTTAGCTTAAGCATATGTCTCCTTAAGACTGTGTCCTGAAACCTTCCAACTGACACCCCACCCTATGATTTTTTTTTAAAGCCTTACCATTAGTTCCTGAGTCAGCTCCTGAGAAGCTGCAGGACAAAGAGAAAGAAGGGGGGGAAAATAGTGTCAGTGTCAGATTCAACAAAGCAACCCAAGCAACAAAGCAACTTCTCATGGACTCCTGGGTTTTGTGGTTTGGTAGCTCTCTTGCTTAGAATTCTAAATAACCTTCTCTAAACTGGAAAGAATTTCATAGGATGGAACCATGGCAGTTAAAGTGAAATCACCGTGCTACAATCATGTAGCATGAAAGGACCCCTTGCCAGCACAAGAAGGAGGAAACAGCTGGCATTTTCTAACCTGTTTCCCCTATCAGCATCAGAAGAACCAAACACCTTTTAATTATTTCAAAACTTAAAAATCTGAGGGTTAAAACCTGTAAAATCTGGAGAAAAAACGGTCACCTTACTGGGTTTTCCAAACCAGCGTTTTGTTTTTATTACAGCAGCAAACTATATGTGACTCCCAGTCAAGTAATGGTTTCCCCAAAGAACTTTTAAAACAAAATCAGTTATGAAAAATTGTCAGCTGGATTTTAAAAATCATGAGGGGAGGGTTACTTAACTCTGTTCCTTTATTCTTCTTCCCTCCACCCCACCAAGATGCATTTGGGCCATGTTGGAAGGAAATTGGTCACTGTAACTTGCATGTACTGTATACATAAAAGTAGCATATGAAAATGTTAGGCAAATCTGCATCTCCTTCTGTCCTCTTTTCCAGTGATGCATTTCTGCTTTTTGGGGACCATGGATCAGTGGCCATTCCAGATATCTGAACGTTCACTTACTGGAGGTCTTGGCCTTCCAAAAGCTGGCGGTAGGTCTGAATCTCCTGCTCCAGGCGGCTCTTGATGTCCATCAGCATCTTATAGTCACTGTTCTGACGCTCCATGTCTGAGCGGACCTCCACCAGCTGTGCTTCGATGTTGCTGATCAGACCCTGGATCTGGCACAACTGAGCACCATAGCGGTTCTCTGTGTCTGCCAAGGTGGCTTCCAAAGCAGCTTTCTGAGAAAAGAAGGCATGCTGCTGAGAAAGCTTGTTCAATGACCTTTGCCAAAAGACAAGTGTCAGTTCTGAAGACATAACAGAAGTATAATTGGAACTGGGCAGTGGTTAGGGAACAGAAATGTGGTTTCAAACGGACATATTTACAATGGCTGGAATCCTGTGAGAGACTTAGGTCTTTGTAAGTGGACTCATGTCTGCAGGAATTAGAACTGCGTAGTTCTGTAATGTTCATATCCAGTCAAGGGATGCTGTTACATTACTATGTAGGGGAGCCAAAAAAAAACAACAACCAATATACAATGGGACCAATGCAAAATGGGACCAATGTGCATTGGTCCCACTGTGTATCAGGACACCTGTTAGGGAGTGTCCTGTTATGCATCTTTGCAATTGCCAGTGTCCCATTATGCATCTTTGCAATTCAGTAACAGGATTTCTTAGTACCTCTGCTATGTAGCTAAATATACGTAACGTTATGTAATGTACACTGTGTTAGAGGATTCTGGCCATTATTTCTTTGACAGTCAGGACTGAATGGTGGAAATTCTATCTTCTCACTTGAGGAATTGTCAAAACCCTAGAGCTTGGAAACATTACTATTTGGGACTACAACTCCCAGAATCCCCTGGGATTTGGGGGAGATGTAGTCCAAATAGTAGTATTTCAAAGTTCTGCTCCTAGGGAGCCCTGGTGGTGCAGTGGTTAAAGGCCAGTACTGCAGCCACAGTGTTGCAAGTTCAATCCCAAGGGCTCCAAGGTTCACTTAGCCTTCCATCCTTTCGTAGGTAAGTAAAATGAGTACCCGGCTTGTGGGGGCAATTAGCTAACACACATGGGAAATTGCTTAATGTGGTGTAGATGTTTAAAGTGCTATTGCTTAGAAAATTGTAAGCTTCTCTGAGAGCCTTTGTGGCTGAAGAGTGGGGTATAAATACCTAAATAAATAAATAAATAAATAATCCACTCTTTCAAAAGCTGTATTAGGACCTTTACAGATGGGTTGGCATTAAGTGGGCAGAACTAGTGTTCTAATAGAGTCTGCCAGGTATTTATTATTACATTTTAATGCTCTGTTTTCCCATATGTTTCTTCATACCATTCATACCATTCCATACTCCAAGCCTTCAGGAAAGGGCTGGTTACTAGTGTAAATAAATACACCCTCTGTGCTCCAAAGTAGTTATTTGTCCTAACATTAGCAACAGCAGACAGACTGAGAAGAAAATTGTATTTATACTGAAATAACTGAAAAACATATCCAAACCTATGCCAGTGTTTTAAATATCAAGCACTAGGCCCCAGACAGATGTGTTATTTAATATCCATAGACACCAAAGGGCAAATTCATTTAGAAATTAATGCACGTCTGTACACAGACACTGAAAAATGACCCTCACTAATCCATGTATTACCGTGCTGAGCTGAGACTGCAGCTCAATCTCCAAGCCTTGGACAGTACGCCTCAGGTCTGTGATCTCTGTCTTGCTAGTCTGAAGCTGTTCAGTGTTGACAGCAACTTCTCGGTTCAGTTCTTCAGTCTGTATTTTTTAAAAGCAAGGAAAGGAAAGAGATTATGAAACAAGATTTTAGCATACCCTCTGATATTTCACAAATGAAAACTGGGACATATGTGGCCAAGTGAAATCAGAGTGTGGTCAAGATGGCAAAAGCTATAGATGAGGAAGATAGGAAGTAGACGAGATAGGAAAGGCTGCAGCAGGTTGCCTTTTCCTGAACCTACTGGGAAGAGCTAGAGTCTGCTCCCTCTTCTACTCTCCCCCCTGTTGACTTAATTGAGTACAAACTACTTTTGCTCTTTCAACTCAGTCTGCAGCAACTGAAGTAAGCTGATGACAAGGGGAAAAGTGGTAGAAGGAGAGAGAAATAGGGACATTTTTAGAAGCGGCTGAAAACAGGATTAATTGTGACTGTCCCTACCAAATCTGGACATTTGGAGGGTATGCATGAACCAGTGGAAGAATCCCAGATTTCTTCTAGTGCATTCTTTATTTTTAAGCCTCCCACCTTTCTTTTGTTTCCCATTCTTTCCCCCATCTTACCTTACTGGTAAACCAAGCCTCAGCATCCCTCCTGTTCTTGTCAGCCAGCAATTCATACTGGTCTCTCATATCGGCCAGGATCTTGGTGAGATCAATGCCTGGAGCAGAGTCAACTTCAACACTCACTTGGCCACCCAACTGCCCGGACAGAGCACTCAGTTCCTGCAAATCAGACAAAAGCACAGATGTGAAGACCTGTTTGTCAAACAACCATCTACAGCATGCATCATTTATGTAGAGAAAGGTAAGTTAGTCAAAGCTTCCCTTGGATGAACTCCAAAATTATCTGAGGCCTTCTGCAAAATAAATAAATGAACAAATAAATCAGAGGAAGAGACCAACTGGTGAAGTAGTTGGGATAGTGACAGTTTCCGGGGAATAGGCCTGTGGAGAAGGAAGATAAGAATTCTTTCCCAGCTCCTACTTGGTTTGTTGGGCATGGTATTTTGTGATATAGGGTTGCAGAACCTATGGCTAACCATATGTTGGTCTCTAACTCCCATCATCACTGATTAGCCAATGGTTCTGTGTTGGCTGTGGTTGACAAGAAATGCTATCAGACAACTTCTGGAATTGATGTCCAGTTTCCTCACTCCTGTTGTGCTATGTTTAAGTCCAAGGCCTTACTAGCAAGCTGGAAAGTGTCAGTTGGACTACCCTTTTAGAAGTACAGTCGTACCCCAATATCTGCAGAACCAGCATCTGCAGTTTCAGTTATCTGTGGGACTCAAAACAACACAACTACCATAGGGCCTTCCTAAAAAAATGCCTAGAGAGTCATCCTCTCTAGACATTTTCTAGGTCCTCCAAGAAACTCTATGGTATTTGTAACTGGAAGTCCTATTATTTCAATAGTGTTCACTGTTATCTGCAGTTTTCCGTATCCATGGTAAGTCCGGGAACTGAACTCCATGGATACGGGGGTCCATCTTGACTGTACAAGTAATTCTAAGTAAGGCATGAATCTGACTTAGGTGTTTCAGGGAGGATCTTATATGTCCTCCCTGATGTATCCTATCATCTGGCAACTTGAAACTATTGAATTTTTTCTGGCCATTTTGGATAACCAATGCTTCAGAGCTATTTCTGAACAACTTTGGCTGCTGGCATGTTTTAAACATTGAAAGCTAAATCCAGTTCTTAGTTCCAGCTAGAGTAGATCCAGTGAATTATTAGGTTTTACTCAACTTACCATTCAGCAATGGGTCTGCTGTAGTTGAGACTGCTTATTGGATTTAGCTCTAAGTTTTAAACATACAGACATTTATACATCTACTAATCCAGGTGAGCACAATAATTAAAGTCAATGGAACGTCTGTGAATTGTGATTGAGGTCCTATGAATTACTGTGGATCTAAGAACAAATACACTGTAATGGCTAAGTTTGGCAAAGCTGGGATTCAGTCACCAAACACTCTCTTTCTTTACCTCCTCATGGTTCTTCTTAAGATAGGCCAGCTCCTCCTTCAGGTTTTCGATCTGCAGCTCCAGATCAGTTCTAGCCAAGGTCAGCTCATCCAGGACACGGCGGAGGCCATTGATGTCAGCCTCAACACTCATGCGCAGGGCCTGCTCAGTCTCAAACCTTTAAAAACAACAACATCCACTCATGATTAGGAGCTGCTAAAATATACTGGACTGGTTTAATCTTTTATAAAGGAAAATTAGGTTCATTCCTGAGAATTCTGGCATTACCCATAATTTCCATAGTGGCAAATCCCCTGAAGGTGTGTGTGTTGTGTTGTGTGTCTTCAGGTCGCTTGTTGACCCTCCATGACCCTCATAGGGTTTTTTAGGTAAAGAATACTCAGAGGTAGTTTTGCCAGTTCCTTCCTCTCAAATATAGCCTACAGCACCTGGTATTCATTGACGTTCTCCCATCCAAATACTAACCAGGGCTGGTCCCAATTTGCTTCCAAGATCAGATCAGAGAAGATGCCAGCCACAGATGCAGGTGAAATGTCAGGAATAAACTCTTCTAAAACACAGCCTCACAGCCCGAAAAAAAAAACCCACAATCCCAACCGTGAAAGCCTTCGACTTCACATTACCCATGTTATAGCTTGTGGAACAGACATTGATTTATTCCCAACTGTAGAAAAGCTCACAATGTTGTTAGTCTGGCTGGAAGAGAGGAGCCAATCCAGTAAATACACCTGGACACAGAAGGCTGGCATTATGCTGTTCACATGGCTGCTTATAGCATGTGCCTGTGACGATCAGGCGCACCAGATGAATTTATGTCACAGCTCAGCCTGGCTGCCTCATCACTTATGCTGCCACCACTTTTGTGGCACCACTGCCAACTAATTTATAATCTGTGGAAACCACAGTTCAACAGTTAGATGGATAGTACTTCCATATGTGTGTTGGTGTTTACAGGGTTAGAGTGCCAATTAAATATCAGTAAGGGAAAATAAATCTATGAGGAGACTGGATACAATAAACAAAGATTGATTTATTGGTTGAACAAAATAACTGAAATGCTTTGAACTTTGTTTCCAATCAGCCCCTATTCTTCTTATCACTTTTTCTCCCTGCACATACATTCCCTCAGCTCCACTCATAGCCATGCACACATTCCATCACATCACATTTTCAACTCTCCCTTTCAACTGTCATCTCCCTTCTCAACTGTCAACTCTCTCCCAACTGTCATCCAGTCCTTTCACACTAGGAGACCTCTCCCATACCAGTCTGCTGCCACAGGATTGGCTCCTTCATGCTCTCTTCCCATTTGTTCTCCAACATTCCATCAGATGTCCATTACATGGTCTCCACAGTACCTGTGATATATAGACCCCCCCCCTTTATGTGGAATAGGTACCTGTGGGTTCACTTACCTATGGTTGGGGTAAAAAGGTCTCTCTAGACATCTGGAGAACCTTAGAGTTGTGCTGGAGTTGGTCTCTCTATACATTGGGAGGTTCTCCAGCACAACTGTATGGTCAACATCTAGGTATTTTCTAGATCCTCCAGCAAGATTCTATGATATTCTATGGCAGTTTGCTATTATATGTGGTTTGTATATCTGCAGTAAATCTGGGAACGTATCCCTTGCTGATAATGGTGTGGTGGTAGGCGACCTGTATTAAAGATATTTGCATAGATTCTTATCATATGCTTAGTTTTGCTATGTTATTAATTATCCATCCTCTATCACTAGTGGTGTCCAGTGGAGCAATGAATCTTTTCCTGGATTTTCACCTGAATTTTTAACAAAGGTACCCAAGATGCTAAACTCTATCCCCCAAATAGGCTCAGTATTTTGGAAAGCTCCTTCAAAATTCCAGTTAAATTTGTGGAATAGATCCATCATCAGCTACCAGTGACCACTGCCCCTGGCTATCTGAAAATAGTTATGTATACACATCTCCCAGCCCTAGTTCCCCGCCCATGGGAAGTTTACTCACTTGGTTTTGAAGTCATCAGCAGCCAGCCTGGCATTGTCAATCTGCAGGACAATTTTGTTGTTGTCAATGGTTGCATTAAGAATCTGCAAGAGAAGAAGCCATACGCATGTCAGGTCATTTGCTTTGATGCTTACCACATATTTACTTGTTAACTAGTGTGGTGGCCATGGACACAGAAGCCTTTGCCTGTATGTGGTGACCTTTCTAGAAAGGAAGTAGCCTTTGCCACCTAGTTAGCATGACATGGTCTTCTATATGTTTTCTCCCTGTGCAGCAGTATTGTTTTATCACAACCTGGAAAACAAAATTGGTCATGCCTTCACCCAAGTCTATAGAATAAGGCAACCTGTAGCCCTCCAGTTTTTGTTCAACTGTAACATCTGTCACCACTGGCTGTGCTGGCAAGGGCTTGCCACCCATCAACATCTGGAAGGCTATAAGTTGTCCACCCATGGAATCAACATATATTGGGTTAGACCTAGTCACACTTAAAATACACCTATTTTCATGCAACCAATGAAATTGTGTTCCATTAGGTACTGATGTCTGCAGTTCATGCAAAATGTGGTTTCTGCCTAGATCTGTTCTACCAGATTCCACTAAACTTCACTGATAACCCAGCCTTTTGACCCAGCCTTTCATAAGGTGGCCACATAAGCAACTTCACACAGAACAGTCCTGTAGCTGAAAGGTGGGCAGAGGGCTCTATTCTATTTGATGACATTATCTATTTGAAAGGCTGTCCAGCAGTTATGGCTTCCATGTCAGAAGACAGTGGATGCACTCTGGGTTTTAGTTGGAACTTTTAAAGTAGCTATCCAATTGCTGGAGACCTTTGATAGCTTCTTCAAAATTGGCATTAAAACTTGGAGCAGAGTCACTGCTCCCACAAACATGCAATCCACCAGCTGCCATTACTGCCTAGTAGAAGTTTGGTTAAAAAAAACCCAGATGGAGAAAGAACGGAGGCCCTGAAGTTTTCCATCAAGAATCAGCACCTGGACAACAGACTGAACAGATGAACAGACCTCTGTGCTACAGTCTTTTCCACTGGGGTGCCATGTATTTTATTTCTATTTAAATTATAGTCATGCTTTCTGTAGTCATGTATTGATGCATATAAATTAAAAGGAGCAAGCTTTATGCATCACTATGTTCTCTTTTGTGGTCAGTGCATAAATGACTAGCTTATTTCTGCATCTAACACATTAAATTTCTTCCTGACCCTGTTTCAGTCTGTCAGTTTCCTTCAGGCCCTGCCCAACAACCCAAGAGTTTTTTTGTTTTTTAAAAGCATAACTGAGAATCCCTACTTGAGTGGTGATAGTCATGAACTCTGAGGTTGGTACAAATTTCCTTACAATAACTGTTTGCTTTTCTGCCGCTCTGCTTGCTTTAAGGGGTGGGTGTGCTTCCTCTCTAAACAAACCTGTATTGTGTACTGATGACTCCAATGCTGAGGCAAAATAAACCTTGGGTGTACACAGAGTGAAAAGATTATTGTGTGCTTAGTTTTGTCAACAGCCACTATTTTCTTGTCTTTACTTTCCTCTTTAGATAATAGCTAGTTAAGCCACAGATCAGTTTTGTGGGAATAAGGACTAGGAAGGCTATATTGAAATCCTAACTCAGATGTGTAAAACCAGAGCTGAAGAAAGTTACTTTTCTGGATTATAACTTCCAAAATCCCCAACCATCATGGCAGGGAAATTTGGGCAGCTGTCGTCCAGAAAAGTAACCTTTCTGCATGCTGTAGCTTGGGTGACCCATAGGTAATAACCTAAGACATAGAGTGAGTTGAGGATATCCTCCTGAGACAGTTTAGTTTAAATTAAAAAAAAAAAAAAGAGTGGATGAGGAGACATTTTAATAGGCATATATTACCAAACAGGGGGAAATGCACCAGCAAAAAAAAAAAGAAGGAAGGAAGGAAGGAAGAAAGAAAGAAAGAAAGAAAGAAAGAAAGAAACCCAAGGGGAATTAATTTGTATAAATCTATGCCATTTTCTAGATGCACATTTAATAATGAATGCTATCATTTAAACATCTCACCACAGTGGGAAAACCTGTGACCAGGTGACCTTTGTCCCTCACTTCTCAGTCTGTTAACCAGCTTCAAAGGTACCTTCTTTCCTTTCTTACCATCCTTTATCTTTGAACCACTTTAAACTTGACTTATGATTAATTTAAATCCTGTTGATTGCAGTACAGCTACCCTCGGTATGACTAAATTGGTTCCAAACAGCACACCCCTAAACAGGTCTACTAAGAAATACAGTATATATCACTGAAGCTCACATCCAGGTATGTTGCTATAAGATTGCAGCCTTGAATTTTAGTTCCCGTTGAAATCAAGAGATCCTGTGTGATATAGATGTTAGAGTGTTTGAGATTTTCAGACTACACTGTTATAGTGTTACTATTCCACTTTAACTGCTCTGGCTTCCTGCTGTGGAATTCTGGGGTTTGTAGTTTAGTGAGGCCTAAGAGTTCTCTGGCTGAGAGTTGTAAATGCTCCTCCCTAAACTGCAAATCCCAGCATTCAACAGGAGGCAGCCAGAGCAAATATAGTGGAATAGTAACACTATAACAGTGTTGTCTAAAAATCTAGTAAGACTAAGCGGGCATGGCTTCAGGTACCTGTTTGGGCATAAAGTTCAATGCATGGCCCCAGCTTAATCACTATCTCTCAGCCTTACCTACTTCATAGGATTGTTGTGAGGATAATTTTTCCCCACTGATTGGAATAGGAACTGAGTTTAACTTAATTGAGATCCAATCCATTATTACTCTTCTTATGAGTAGGGTAGCCCATCAGTCTAAGCAATTTAAGACTTACAAATGCCCATTCAGATTGGGCATTTTTTTAAAAAAAATAATCCCTTGCTTTATGAAATATGTATCACCTATAGTACAGATTTCCTTTGTAAGCCCTGAAAATGAAACTTCATTCTTCTGGTACATCAGATGTTTGATTATTGTGTGATTCAGTTATCACATCAAAGAATCAGTAATTCAGTAACTGTTAGCACCTAGAACTTGGTTTACTCGAGGATTATTCAACCAAGTTCCATACGGTGCTAACAAGGATCAAGCTATCAATGAACTGGATATGGTGGGATGGTTTGTTTCACAAAGCTGCAGAATGAGAAAATGCAGTCCAATGCAAATAAAACCTGGTAACAAGAGGATGGCATGAAATCTGAAACCACACATTAGTCTTGGTGCCAGAGAACAAAAGAGAGAAGGACACAGGTTGTGTTCAGTTGGGTTTTCCTCAATACAACAGATGAGGGAACAGACTGCATACTGAACGTGCAAGTTGCATTTCCCCAGAATGGGAAGCCAGCTGAATTCTCAGCCATGCAAAAGTTGTTTGAAAAAGTGAGACCTTCCCACTCTTTTTCAGATAAGGGCCTCATTGCAAACCAAAGAAGGATAACTACTTTAAGGACAGGTAGCAAAGTTATCTCCCACAGAAGTGAGGGGGTGAAAAGGAATGTATCACTAATTGAAGTATTTGCATACAGTTATGCAATTCATCCAGTGTATCATGTCCTGGTTGATACAAATGCAGCCTCAGTATTTACTCGTGTGTGCTGTTGTTGTTTTTAAAAAAGAAAACCTGATTTTGAGTGTTGGCTTGCACCCTCTCAATCATATCGCTTTTTATGCTCTACCTTTAATGAGAAATATATTGCATAAACTCTGCCTTGTTTGTTTTTATGTCAGCTTGGTAAATTAGTCTGTTATTATGTCCCTCTTAAATGTGTCAACACTGAGCACAACCCTACTTGAACACAAACTACTTCATTGTACAGACTTCTTTTTTGTCAAACATGCATAAGGATTGCTCATATTCCTATTTTACAGTTCAGAAAACTGAGAGGTAGAGACTTCCTATGATAACTCGAAAAATATGCTACTGGGCCACAGTATGGTTGTCATTTTTTTTCCTCCCACAAAGCTTTTGTGTTTTTAATGCCTGAGGAGCTCTAAGGATATGACATATTTCACATTCCTGCATTTGTCTGTGAGGAAAAGGTGAACATTTACAATTGAATGTGTATAGAAACATTGCTAGGAAGGGGGAAATGGCCAAAGCACCACTATATGATTGACTACATTGTTTTGTTTTTTTTCTACTAGCCCTCTCTGTCCTATGCACATTCCCAGCTCTTTCCATGACATAAATGAACACAATTGCATGGCTCTTTCATACTTGTGATGCTTCAATAAGATGCAAAGCTTGGGACAGTTATTCCCCCCCCCCAGACTTTGATGCCCAGAATACCCCATGCATGGCCACTGGCATGGTCTAAATGGCCACCAGCTGGGGGATTGTGGGAGGCGCGGTCCAGAAAAGTAACTTTTCCAAGCTGTGAAAACATAGCTGAGATTAATGGGAGAGTGGAGTCATTGGTCCCCCAGACCCACACTGCACCCCAGCAACTTCCATAATTATGGCTTTCTGCAGAGGACTCCCTGCCCCACTCCCATTTTTCTATCATTTTAATAGATAGTGATATACCTGTTGGGACCTTAACTCTCCCCTTGAGATCCAGCTTGCAAGCCTGAAGTCTTACCTTGTCTCGGAGGTCCTCAATGGTCTTGTAATAATGGCTGTAGTCACGGGCTGGGCTAGTGGGGCCCTGTTTCTGGTACCACTCTCGTATTTTCACCTCTAGGTCCGTGTTGGCCTCCTCCAGGGCACGCACCTTGTCCAGGTAGATTGCCAAGCGGTCATTCAGATTCTGCATTGTTATCTTTTCATTGCCAGACAGGAGGCCATCGTTGACACTTCCACTGCCACCGAACCCACCTCCAAACCCAGCACCAAGCCCTCCTCCAAAGCCTCCTCCATAGCCACCACCAAAGCCACCACCAAAGCTACCTCCGCTCAGCCCTCCTCCATATACACCACCTAGGCCACCTCCAGCCCCAGAGGACACAAATCTAGCAGAAGAGACAGAGACACCCCGGCCACCAGATCCACCATGGATGCTTGGAGCTCGGAAGGAGGAATGGCCACCCAGCCCTCCTCCAACAGAAGTGGAAGACTGCCTGTAGCTGTAAGTGGTCATGGCCAGAGTGTGTGTGTGTAGGTGTGAGACTTTGGTAACAAAGTTACACCGTGGGTGCTCTGGAGGCTGAAATGTGAGCCCTTCTCCTCTCCCTGTCTCCTTTTATTCCAGCCACTGTGGGAGTTGTCCATCCAGGTAGGTGATATGTGAGACCTCTGGAATGGACCAACCCTCAGCCCTTTGCCAGCACATTGATCCTCCTCATTGGTCAGTCGGCATGAAGTGGGATGTGTTTCTTTTCTAAGTTATTTTCAAAGAAACTACATTCTCCTTCCTATACCCTCCCCTCCCTCCTTTTGTCTTATCTTGCTTCCCCCCCCCCTTCCTTCTTGAACAAAAGTGTGATTCATAGTAGGTGGCTTTCTCCCTGAAGAAATTGGTAAAACAAAGGTGATAGTTTACTTAAGCTGCAGCTAAACCCTTGAGCACACACATCTGTCCTCCTGACACAGGAATGCACACACTCGCACACACACCAAACACACAGAGGCTCCTTTGTGCAACTAGGCAGGGAGAGGTAAAAACTCAGAGCAGGCCATCACCAGATGAAGTTGGCGACACACTGTAGTGAAACCGAGACCTACAGGGTTGCTAAAAGGCTCTTAGTAAAAAGCAGGCTAGATAACAATCAGCTCCCTATTAAAAATTATCTGAATAGACAATAAATCCATCAGCTCTTAGATCTCTGACAAAAGGGTCCCCTTTAAAGGAAAATTAAAACCTGCCTCAGATAGTGCTCTCAGTGTCTGCTAGTATTTTAGCCACAGAAAAAAGATACCTTCCAGTATTCTCCTCCCCCTCCCTTAATGGGCCTGTTCTATGTTTTGAATGTGTGGGAATCTTTGCAGCACATTTTGATACGGGTTCAAATATACAGGCCTGCTTTCTATCAACTGCACTTTGATATCAAGCCAACAGAGCTTGGAAAAGTTACTCTTTTTTTTAGGACTGCAGTTCAAAGCCTGTGATTTGCAATGTGCTGTGGATTAGCGGTGGGATGATGAATAACTGAGTCATGGACTGTGTACTGTAGTAACTTAGCATGCCCATTCCAATGATATTCATGTGCAGGGCTTGGTCACAGACAGTGCTCATCAATTGTTTCACTTTCCCCCACATATATCTTTTTAAACATTCATTTCCCCCAACAATTGAAGTTCTTTCTCTCCTGAGTAGCATGGATGAATTTTTGTAAATTCTTTTAAATTTTTGTAAATTCTACAAAAATGCACTGAAATGAAATTCTCCCCCATCTGCACCAGCCAAGTTCAATAGTTACAAGGTGCAGCTATTCCCGGGATGGGACAACCATGTCGCCCCTGCCTGTGATGTAGGTGTTAAAGATGCAGAACCTGTCAGGAAAATGAAGAGCAGCAACCCTAACTCAGTACTAATATGACTGAATCCACAGAAATTCAAAACCAGCCTTTTAAGAGCTAAACACTCAGCACCTGGGACCTAGAGGGATGAATCTGACAGCTTTTTGTTTCTCTCACATTTGCATTTTTAAAATCTCAAGGTCTTTACAGATATTAAGAAAGTTGATAACTTGGTTTAATTTTTGTCTTTAGAAAATGAACTGAACTGAAATTCTCACCCAGTTCTATCTAGCTACTGATGCTCGGCAGCATTCTTTGGACATTATCAGATGAGGTAAATACCGATAAAAAAAACATATCATTCAAAATGCAATGAGAACATAAAGGGTGAAATTATCAGACATCCTCATCATTCAGCCGTTCCCACTTCATAGGAAAAAGGTATGCCACATTCACACCTGTGCAGTGCAGTGGGAATGGCTGAATGACAACATCACTTGATAATTTCAGCTTTTTGTGTTATTGTTGCATCCTTATGATGCCATTTTTGCTGCATCGGATAAAGTCCTTTATTTTAGACCAAGGAATGTTGAACCACAGCTGCAGGTGTTGTTGATCGACAAATCCCACAATCCCTTACTATTAGATTACAGGCTATGGCTGATGAGAGCTGCAGTCCAACAAAGTCTGGCCAGCAGCATATTCCCCATCTTTGTTTTAGAGTCCAAGGAGATTATCAGACATGCTAAAAACAGTGTTGTAATGATGCCAGGAGATCGCTAAAGGGCTCCCTTTTCAGATGTTGTTGTTCCCCATTCGTAATGCACCCATTCTGCTGCCATTCCATGGGCACTGCTTCTTATTGATGGGAGAAGCCATCAATACATCCCCCATTCTGTTTCTGTCACAGATTTGACAGTGACTGAAAAGGTGCCCATTTCGCTGGTGAGATCACAGCGTCAATGGGAGGTCTCTGCCAGAACACCTCCAGGCGAGATTGGGACATCAAGGTAAGTGACACACTTTTTAAAAATTTTCTTGGTTTACTTGGAAGTTTTAAAATGTATTTCTGTACTTGGTGTAACTTTTTCTCTTTTATTTTTCTTTTACATTTTTAATTTCATGTGCTCGCGTCTTCTTTTGAGAACGGGCGGGATTTCACTCCAGGAAGTAAATGGAGCTCCGTTAGAGCTCCATTCACTCCTGGGCTGCCCTGTGGATACTACTAAAGGTAGGTCTGAAAAGTTTGGTTATTGTGGCAGGTCAGGGATGGGAGAAGGGCGGGAGAGGAGATTGTGGGACAGGAACACTTTTTTCATTCCTGTCTGATAATCTTCCTAGTATACCTCCTGACCAGCTATGAGTTAAAGTATACGGTGTATTATGGATGTCTTTTTTCGTATGCCCACATCCATGTGTGAAGGTGGATTTCTACACTATATATATATATATATATGTATATGTATGTATATATATATATATATATATATATATGAGAAAGACCTCTTGCTTATCATGTTGTGCAGCTGACCATTACTCTACTTGGCTGGGAGAGGAATCTGGAAGCAGTTCCTCTGAGCTCGTAAAATCAAGAACAGGTGCTCCATTCTCACAGGTTGCTTGAAAATTTTATTGTGAAGGTTTTTAAACTGACACTCTCTGGGAACCACCTTGGGAGAAAGGCAGCATACAAATGGAATGGAATAAAAAAAGAAAATAAATAACGTGCATTCAACCACAGGAAAACACCTTTTATTCTGTAGCCCCATTTTAAAAGAGACCAAACAGCTTTTCTCAAATTGTGACAGGGCACATCTGCAACTCTTAGATGAGAACATGGAACTTCCCCATCCCCTGTACAACTGTCACCCAAACCAGTTTCCTACTCTTTATTGAGCAGATTATGCATGTACACAAGCAAAATCCTACCCTCAACAGCAAAAGTGCACAGAAGTTGCTGAGGTGGCCATGTATCCTACATTAACAATGAACAGTCCTTTCTTTCAGAGGCTTTCAGAAGATGATTCTTGGTGTGAATGCATCATCAATTCCAGAGCTGACCAATTTGAACTTGGTTCAAGGGTTAAGCATAATAAGGAAGCAGAATAGAGGCCCGGAAGCTGCACGTCAGCATATTATTCCTGGATAGTGACCGAGCATATAAATTACTTTTTGGATTACAAATCCCAGTGGCTGCACTGGAAGGGCTTCTGGATGTTGTTGTCTAAACATGATATCTCCTACCCACCCCTACATTCTGAGCTCCTACACAGATCTAGCCATTGATTCTCCCATTCTGGTAACACGGCTTGAATTTGTACAGACAGGTAGCAAATATTCCTCAATAAACATCTACAAACATAAATTAGCATGTACAGGTCAACCCATATTTATGTGGAATCAGTACCCGTGGTTTCAATTACCGCAGTTAAAAAACCTCCCCCCAGCTCATCTGCTCCCTGTGTGTGAGCAAGCTGGTGGGTGGCCCATGCCCTCATGGGCCATGGAGGAGCCACACTGGCAATGGCCAGGAGGGAAGTATCAGCTGTGTTAAAGTAAAGCAGCTGGGTTGAGGGCAAGAGCAGCAGGCCAGCCAGAGAGGAGTGGGAGACCAGTCACTCTGGGCAGACAGAACAACTCTTATGGTCAGGAAGTTCTTCCTGATGTTTAGGTGGAATCTCTTTTCCTTCAGTTTGAGTCCATTGCTCTGTGTCCTAGTCTCTGGGGCAGCAGAAAATAAGAATGCTCCATCCTCAGGTTGACATCCCTTCAAATATTTAAACATGGCTATCATGTCCCCTCTTAACCTTCTCTTCTCCAGGCTAAACATACCCAGCTCCCTAAGCAACTCCTCATAGGGCATAATGGCTTCCAGACCTCCCACCCATTTTGGTCACCCTCCTCTGGACATGTTCCAGCTTGTCTATTTCCTTCTGGAATTGTGGTGCCCAGAACTGGTCACAGTATTCCAAGTGAGGTCTGACTAAAGCAGAATAGAGTGGCACTATTACTTCCCTTGACCTATACACTATACTTTTATTAATGCAGCCTAGGATTGCATTGGCTTTTTTAGCTTTTTAGATGTCAAAGAACACATGGGTGGGATATTGGGGCGATTGGGGGAGACACTTGCTTGAAGGTGAGAGCCCGGCAGTGTCTGGAGACAATGTGGAGGGAGGCCACAATGAGGAAGAGGTGGAGAGAGTCACCAGTCCTTCTCTCATCTTGCCGCCAGTGGTGGTAGTCTCTGATTCTGGCTGCAAAGAAATGGGAGAAGGTTCCTGGCCAGCCACTGGGAGAAGGAAGAGGAGATTGGCTCTTTGCTGCTTTGGCTTAATCTCCTTCCCAGGCTGGGCTATTCCTTCTCTCATGCCTCTCTCACACCCTCCTCTTCCTTCTTCCAGCAGCTGGCCAGGTGGTTCCTCCTGTTCTTTTACAGCCAGAATCAGAGGCCACTGCCATCACCGTTACCAAGATGGGTGAAGGGCTGGCAGCTCTCCCTCCTCTTCCTTGCTGTAGCTGCCCTCCACGTTGTCTCCAGGTACTGACAGGTAGTCACCTTCAAGCAAGTATCTCCCCAATTGCCCCAATCTCCCCCACCCCAGTGCACAAAAAATGACACAGCTGCCATCTTGATTCACGGCCATGTGAAGATCAAAAACATCATGGGCACAAATTGATGCTACAGTGAATTTGGAATAGAGCACAGGTAAGAGGATTATTTCTTCTTGTATAGATGCCCCTTTGTAATATATATACATGTTATATATACATGTTATATTTACACTTGTATACAAACTGAGCACTGAGAAGGTTCATAGCTTTCCAAAGTTGACATCCATGTCAGTGAAACAATGAATTCGCCCCAGGTTATTGTGTGAACTTTAACGGAGCTATCCAAGATCCAGACTACTATTCCTCCAAATAGGTTCAGCACCAGAGATGTGAGTCACCGGTTGCCACTGCTTTATGGTCTTCCATTAGATTACAAAGGGTGCATTTGCACCCTAAAGATGGTTCTGGAACTCTATTTGTCTCCCTGACTTCAGGGTGAACTTGTCTCAGTCTGACCTTAGCTGCAACCCCCTCCAAAAGTGCTTACATTTTCACTGACCGAATCAGCCATTTGCATGGTGGATGGCAGTGGAATGGAATCTTATTCAGACTTTGGCTTATGCTTAACAATAAACTGGCCAGGCCAGATGTGTCCAGCAGGTTTGACCAGTTTTAATCAGTGAGCCTTTTCTTTGTCACAATCACGAAATTGCAGGGTTGGAGGGAACTCTTGGAGACCATCCAGACCAGCATGAAATCTCATTACAATAGGAAGCTCTTGCATGACTGAGCCAGTGTCCTGACATATACTAAGCTCTTAGTATCTTGTATATTCTATGTCAGTCACAGGGATTGGCCTCACTCTTACATTTATCAGAATGCATGACTCAGTTGTAGATTGGTGTGCCACTGATCAGGTGGCCCAAGTGCTCCCACTACCTGATGTGGCAGCAGAAGTGATTCCCTCTATTTGCCTCATAACAGCTGCCATTTTCCTTCTGCCATTTTCCTTCTCTTTCTGAGGGTGACATAGAAGACAGAAGAGCTTCATGGACATCAGCACCAACCACAGAAAAAAACCATCTGTGGAACACTCTCCTAAGAGGAATAGCTACCTGGCATCTTCATTAGTAACATTGAGATGCCAGGTTAAGACCTATTGCTTCTGGGAAGCATTCAGGTATTGATGTGTTTCAGTTGATTTATTTGTTTTTATTGTTTAAAAAAGTGGGCTGTTTTACTGTAAGAATTGCTTGCAATTAGTTGTGACATCACTGATTTTTAAAAATATTTGTAACTGTCTTGAAGGCAGATCCCATAGAGCAGTACAGTACAACTCCCATATCTGCAGATGATACATACCTGGACTTACCATGGAAATGTGAAACTGTGGATAATAGCAAACCCTATAGAAATGAATGACTTCCAGACCAAGCATGCTACAGAGTCATTCTGGAGGATCTAGAGATTCCTGGAGAGAACACCTCTCAAGTCATTTTCTAGGTCCTCCAGTGTGACTCTATGGTCAATTTTCAGCAGAATCATACCATAGAATTGCACTGGAGGACCTAGAAAATGCCTAGAGATAACTTTTTTTTTTTTTTTTTTTTGGACACAGGTAAATGAAACCACAGGTACCAGTCTTGCAGATATGGGGGATTAGGAATGTTTTTATTGAAATAAGACAATTCTACTGAAAAATACTCCCGACCACAAAAGGCCATAACAATAACACAAAAAAATAATTTTACTCTTTTCTTACTAATACAAAAATAAAACTATCTATCCTAACACTAATAGATTTCCCCTCTTAATCTAAACATACTATAATCACTTTTTTTCTTTTCCAATGAACATTATATTTACGCCTTTATACTACAATTAAATTTAAAATTAAAAGTTACACATTACAATTATACATATTTGAAAAAGAAAAAAATAATAAAAATAATAATACAAAAATACAATAATAATAATAAAATATTTATTTAAAGATATCCCTTAAGTTATTGCTGCGATTGTCTCATTAAACCGCAGCCAAAAAAATTCCCAACAATGGTTTGGCAATTTCTCTTTTTCACTCAAAGCTAAATTTTCAATTACGTTCTTAACATAATAAGCAGTGCCTTTTACATCCTGCAGATTTTGACTCTTTACCTCCCTTTGTCTTTGGAAAAATAATCCCAACATCACTTAGAGGTTTACCAGGTGCACCGTGGACCAGGGCACTGTCCAAAAACTCACAGCCAGGGAACCAGACTCCTTCCTCTTCCTCTTTTGGCCCACTGACTTCCTGGGTCCCCTGACACCCTCTGGAGGTTTGGTCCCCAAAAGCATTGTCTCCCAAGCCTGCTGTACCAAATCTGGCCAATCCAGGACCAGGCCACCTCCTCCCATGTTTCCCGGGTGCTCAGGCAGTCATGGGCAAAATGTCTGGTTGTCTCCCTTTGTGCCACACCACTCAAAATCTTAGCCTTTTTACATTTCAGACGGGGACAAGTTTGCTCATCCTCTGTGGTCCACGGTTTCCTTCCCCTCGGATTAAGAACCTGATGGTAGAGCCTCCAACTCAAGGCCCACAAATTTGGGGGGACCCTTTTGTCCATGAAATACTCAATTGGGCTAGTCTGGTGTTTTAGGTAGTCTGACAAATCTGGTTTGGCCTGACATTTTTGCAAACACAGTTTAACATAAATCTCCACTATTTCCAGTACAAAACTCTCTTGATGCTGTGACCTGGCCTGTCTTCCCCCTTCAACTCCTCAGCATGAATTCTATATTTCTTTAGGTAAAAAACAAAGTCTCTCAAATAATCTGGTGCTTTCAATTTTTCATGCAAAGAAAACCTAAAACTTATTGATCCTTCCTCCCACCAGGTCTTTCCCCATCCAGCACTCACAAAACAAAACTAGCCAAGCCTGAGGTTGAATCTGACCCTTTTGCAACAGAGAAACTTCCCAAAATTTTGGGTAGAAAAGATGGCAATGAACTTAGGTTCCAGGGCTGGGAAGTCCAGGCCCCCTTGCTTTACTTTCCCATAAGCCACTGCTCTTGCCATGCTACATCGCCATGATGTAGACATTTGGATCTAGTGAAAAGCTGAGATGAAGCTGGAATTACAAGATGGATGACAAGGGTACACTTTGAGGATGGGAAGATACAGGAAGAACACATTTGGCTTACTTTTTGGAGGGAAAACAAGTATTGCTAATGAAGTTTGCATGCTTGATAGTGTTATCTGGCTGTTTACTTATTCTGGAGGAGACCTCTTTTTTTTAAAAAAAATTTGTCATTTCACCCCTTATCATTAGGATGAATAGAGTGTAAGAATTCTTTGCCCACACATTCCACAGTATCTAACACATTCCACAGTGCCTAATATCTTTTTTTTCTGCAAGCAGTTGCTTTAGACACCAGACACTGACAGATTAGACAAGCACAAATAGAGGAAACTTTAAAAAAAAAAAAAAAAAAGGGCACCAACAGTCACTGGTGCTGCAGTCTTTCCAGAAATGTACATGATTTACATTTGACTTCTTTACAAATGACTTCCCCACCCCACCACAAATGTAGAGGCCAGAACTGGGATGATAAAGGAGGTGAGGATGTGATCCAATTGAAAGGTGAAGTAGAGAGAAGGAAAAAAATCAGGCTTTCGGAATCTACTTTTTTTAAAAAAACTAGACATCAAAAAAAAAAACACAAAAAAAAAAAACAACCAACTAGAGAAGGGTGCAAAAGATGTACGGTTGGAATTAAAGAACTCTCAGCCAAGGAATTTGTTTTGAATGTTAGAGGAGAAAATCTGAATGGCACTTGCAGTTCTTCCACACAAAAATCTAATTCTGTTTACCCTTTGTCAGCAGTATAATGTAGGGTGAAAAAAAATACTTTTACTGCTGCTATTGTAAGCTATATTTCAGATGAAGGAACTGGCAAACCCACCTCTGAGTACTCCTTGACTAAAAAAAAATCACCCCTATGAAATCCATGTGGTTGCCATACATTGACAGGCAACTTGAAGGCACACACACACACGCACACACACACAAACATTGTTAAACAGCTGAGAGTTAAAAAAAAATCCTTGCGAATTTACTGTAAACCACCCACAGATAGTTTGGAGCTCATAGGTCTTGTACTTCTTTCTGCTCTCCTCTGGCCTAATTTAACAAAAACCTTTCCACTTGCTAGACTGGTTGACAACTGTTTTTCTTCTCCTTTTCCTGTGAGGGTAGTAATTTACTGGGTGTAATCTGGGGTGGTTCTGTTTGTTCTGAAGTCTTGAGGTTCATATATAAATAATGGCCATTGGGCTCCTATCAGACAGAGATTTGCCCAGTTCATGCTGGTCTCAGGACCTGGAATAGCCTTGATCAAGTAATCCTAGAGCTCAGCTAAATGGGAGAATTAATTGTGGAAAATAGTGCATTAACTCACTATCACAATAGTGTTCATTTGTCCCCACAATCCATTTGAAAGATCATGGCATGGAAAGCTATCGAAGTTTGAAGTTCACGCAGAGTATGCCCTCAAGAAAAGATGGTGGCTGCAAGTGAATTACCTGCATTATTATTCCCCCAAAGCTTCCTCCATTTCCTTTTTTTTTTTTTGCCTTGTTAAATGATCTTATGTTTAAAAATTTTTACTTTGCTCTGCTGCTCAAAATAGCGCACAATCACTTCCATGAAAAACAAGAATGGCAGTTCCGATCACTTTGTCGCCAGCAAGCCTGCCCCTGTGCATGTCCCGACCAATCACATTTTGACTTCCTGGATGTGCCCAAATTCAAATTGGTTGTTCAAACAGGCTGTCCTGCGCATTTTGCATATTTTTTTTAAAAAAAGAGCACGAGAAACAGCAAAAGCTGTAATCATGAACTACTTGGAACTTTGAGCCCCCTCCTTCCGAATATGGCAAATCTTAACGAGAGTTCATCTAGACAAAAGGTATTCCGCCCGCATTCCTTGAGGATTTTTTTCACCATCTAAACAACACCCTAGTAACTATATATACAACTCAAAACACAGTTGCTTTGGAAAATGAGGAAAGTGTTTCCTTGTTGTGTTATAATTGCAATGTAACATTGTTACATCTTAGGTACTGCAAAAGGAAATTCATTATAAGAAGTACTGTACATCATTTGTAATTAGTTACTTCCCAGCTATGCTTATGGGAAGTTCATTTTTATCCTCTGTGCTGCTACAAAAAGTAGGAAAGAGGTTTTGCTGCTCCGACTGTAGGCCAACCATAGGGAATTAAAAAAGCACCCCAGGATCAAATGCAAATCTCCCTTTCTTCAGCTGAATAAAGCCAAATAATGGCATAGGGTTCTTCTACATGAGCCAGGATAAACCATCTCCCCACAGGTGTATCCTGGCTGTGAATCAGGCCCATTTTGCTCCTGTTGCCACCTCCAAATGGGTTGGAGTCCAGATGGGTATGCTGGCCCATCACTGCAGCCACCCTTACTGTTATCTACCTCACTCTCATGGAAGGTAGAAAGCTGGCCTGCAACATGTAACCAAGGGCCGGTTTACACAGCAGATTTATTGCGGCAACTTGCGGTTTAATTATTTTCCGCAACTGTGCCAGTCAGGGTTTTTTTCTAATTATGTCGCTTTGAAGTTCAGACTTGAATAAGTGTGGGGGGTGTGGCTCTGTGTGTCTCTGTAAATCTGCCTGTAAATGAACTCACTCCATAAAGCAGAGGGAGAGTAATCTCTCTGCTAAAAGACCATGCCGTGGATCGCAAGTTTTTCCAGATGCTCTCTCTCTCTTTGTCTCTCTATCTCCTCCTCCCTCCTTCCCCCAAGCAGAGAGAGAGAGAGGGAAAATAGCAGTTCAGCTTGCTACAGCCCTTTGTGAAATGGTTTCTCTCCCTCCCCCATGCACAGGATAAAAGTGACGAACGAGCTTTTACATACTTTCAAAACAGCAGAGAGGATGAGAAGGAATGTTCCCTGAATGAAAGTTGTTGGGAATCCTTTTTTTTTTTTTTTTGCAAACTGGCTCGCAAAATAGCAGACAGGATTTTTGCAAGTTTCTTCTCTAATGGCTACTGTCTTTGCCTTCTCCCTGCCCCTCTTTTAAGCCCACCCCTGCATCATCAACCAATCACAATGCAGCTGTGCTTTAACCCTTAGCGGAATGCTAGTTTACACTGCCAATAAAGCACTACATTGCAAATATTCCTGCAAAAATAGCGACATGCCCTGCCACGCTATATTTGGGTGTTTTACCTTCCCCCCTTCTGAATGAGGCGATGCTGTGCTGCGATCCGTGGGAACTATGAGCTATCTTAGCGGTATATTTAGGGGAATATTTGCCCGTGTAAACGACCCCCAAGACTCCGTGCATGTGACCAGCCTTGGTCACAGGCTGTGAGATTCCTTCCTGCCTTCTAGGAGAGTCAGGGAGACCAGGAGGTACAGAGAGGGCTGGCCTGCCAGGACAGGATCCTGTGAACACACGGGGCCCAATCTGTTTCCTCCCAACAGAAATGGAGTAAAGCATGCAATTTTTAAAAAAGTTAATAGATCCTACCTTACCCCATCTTCCCTCTGTCTTCTCCCCATATCTTCCCCGGGGGTGGTAAGGACTACCTGGGGGCAGAATGGAGTAAAAGCCCTGCATCATCAGGACTGTGGGGCTCTAAGACAGTGGCAAGATGAGATATATTGCCTATGTAGACAAGCCCTTAGTTGGGACCAGCTTGATTTCATTTTAGAGTACAAACTAGGGGAGCCAAGTGAATTCGCCTTAAAAACTATGTTTTTGATTCCTTTTTGTATGCAACAATCAAGAGCCTTTGTCACTGAACAAAAGGAAGGTGTGCAGTTTTTCATTGTGTGGGTTTTCCAGGGTGTGACCTACCTAGGTATAGTTGTAGTTAAGTTTCTTTCTCTCTCACTCCATTGCAGGCAGTGTGTGCACCCACCAGGCACCGGTCTGTAATCCAAACAATTCAGAGCGAGTGACACACAATAGCATTGCCCACTCCATATTGATAGTGCTCTTGTTCCCTAACATCTTGACATCCAGGCTATCCAGGAAGCAAGAAAAACCTGTCCAGCAAGTCACGCTTCCAAAGTTCTTCAATCAAAGCTAAAACTCATGATACTTTAGCAGTAGTATTGAAATAGAAAGCTGCAGATAGTGGCTATAATCTAAATATATGTGTGTGGGTTTGTGTGCTGCACTTCGTTCAAAAATCTAGAGGACCACGAACATGGCTAATCCAGAATAAGTTTGAGGATTTCATGTTTCTGTACAGATTTGGCTTAGTGGTGTACTAAATGCTGACATTTGGCTTAGTGGTGTACTAAATGCATCATGTACTAAATGCTGACAATTTTTTTTCTTTTGCCACATTCAAACTGCAATAAAAATGGTGACTTGAATCCTCTATTTTATTTAGGAATGTGTAGCCTATTGTTGAGCCAGTGTGGCGTATTACTTTGAGTGTTGGACTACAACTCTGGAGACCAGGGTCCGAATCCCCGCTCAGCCATGAAAACTCACTGTATGATCTTGGGCAAGTAACACACTCTCAGGCCTCAGAAAACCATGTGATAGGTTCACCTTAGGGTTGCCATAAGTCGGAAACAACTTAAAGGCACACAACAACAACAACAAACCTACGGATACACACTCATGATTGTTACATAGTCACAATCCCTATGTAGCCCTAGTTTAGGGGTTGTGTAGGGAAAGGCACCCAATCCCCATTTCTCTACTGCAGCCACTGTGATTGATGGGGGGGTCTGTTCCCCTGTCAATTGGGAAGCAACTGACTGCCATTTCCACACACCTCTCATGCAATTTCTGGTGTGAGGGGAAATTGCAACAAGGACTCTGCTTCTCCTCTTGCCATGAAGATCACTCAAGGGAGAGGGTAGGAACACCAGTCAGTTGCTTCCAAAGAGACAGAGGAACAAACTCCTGTTGATATCAGCAGCTGCTGCCCAATAAGTAGGGACTGCAGGGGAAGGGACAGGATTCACTGCATAGCACCATACAGGATTTCTGGGTGGTTTCTTTATGCTCCGTACCCAGGCAGGTGCCGGGTCACACCAATTCCAGTGGCTGACAGTAGTCTCCAACCAGCCAAAGCTATGAATTAGACCCAAGTATGGATGGAGAATAAATTTGTTCAGTTCACAAATGTAGATAATTTTCCATTTCTAAGCTGAAATGCAGTTATCCTCCAAAATTTCTTCTCCAAATTCTAAAATGGAGTTCTCTGTTTTAAAAAATTCTCAAGAAAATGTGGATACAATTGGCCCTCCATATCCACAGATTCAACCAACCATAGTTTGATTAAAAAAAAAAATATCCAAAAAGCAAACCTTGATTGTGCCATTTTATATTAGGGACACCATTTTACCATGCCATTGTATATACAGTCGTCCCTCCACATTCACGGGGGTTAGGGGCTCAAGACCCCCGTGAATGTGAAAAAACTGTGAATAAAAGAGGCCTCCCCCCACCTGCCCGTAACCCCTCTGCCCTTCCAAAGTGGTGACGGGGCTTTTTGAGCCCCATCACCAGTTTGGGAAGCATGGGGGTGGCTAAAAATCTTCCCACTCAGCTGCCCACCACCCCCCTGCTGCCTGCCATGCTTCCCAACGCAGCTATGGGGCTCTCAAGCCCCACAGCCACATCGGGAAGGCTGGGGAGGCCAGGCGGGCAGGAGGTTAGCCATCCACCTTCCGTGCTTCCCAAAGTGGCTGTGGGGATTTGAAGCCCCACAGCCACATCGGGAAGGCCGGGGAGGGTGGCAGCCAGCCAGCCAGGAGGTTAGCCAGCCACCCTCTGTGCTTCCCAAAGTGGCTGTGGGGCTTGAGAGCCCCATAGCTGGTTCGGGAAGGTCAGGAAGGGTGGACAGAGCATGGCGGAGAGGCTTTTCAGCCATCCCCACCCTCCCAAAGCTGCGACAAGGCTGATAAAGCCCCATCGCCACTTTGGGAAGGGCAGTGGAGTGACTGAAAAGCGTCTTTGCCCTGAACTCCCCACTCTCCTGGGGCTTGGCTTGCCACTCCAAACAGAGCCCAGTCCCAGGAGAGCAGGGAGTTGGACACGCGGTTTGCTCAGGGAGCACTCCATTAAAAAAGGCTCCTCTCCCTTGTGTGCGAGGGAGAGAAGCTGATTTAAATGGGGTGCTTGCGGAGCAAACCACAAATAGTTGAAACCACAAAAGTGAAAGCCGCGAATGTGGAGGGGCAACTGTAATGGGACTTGAGCATCCATGGATTTTGGTATCCATGGGGAGTCCTAGAACCAAACCCCAGCAGATACCAAGGGGCCACTGTATTAGAAGAGTGTTCACACAAAAATATGCATGCTAGTGAAAATAATGTTTAAAGATGCATTGTATTAAGGAAATTGCTGGCATCAATGTGTACAGCAAGCAACATTAGTACAGAAATGCAGTTGGTAGCAGAAAAATGAAAAAAAAGGTCTACAAATTTTCATGCAAACATTTTTTAAAAAAAATTAGTGCAGAAGATGAAGCAAAGTTAAGGATGGAAGTACAGTGGGCCCTTCTGGTCCACGGGCTCCCAATTCACAGTTTCAAGCATCCACAGATCATTGCATTCCATACCTTAAATGGTTGCGATGTGCATGTGGACATGCTGATGCATTTGTACACATGTCACTGCCATTTAACAATATGGGGTGTGGCCATCCACATTTTTTGCCACCTGTGGGGTATCCCAGAGCTGAATGCCTATAGATCTGGCGGGCCCACTATATTCTCAAAATTTAGGATGAACCAAATTTAAGAATGGAAAAATCTGAAACAGAAAGAAACCATGAACAACAGATTCAGTCATTTCTGTAAACAAATATCAGACTATACTGAAAAACAGAGAAAGTGGGCAGAAGGGGAGGAAAGCATTGTGCACAGCCAAAGATCATATGACAATGAAAACAGAATTTTACTATTTCTGCTATATATGACTCTTATAGTAGAGGTATGAAAGTCTCTCACGGCTTGTCTACACTGGCCATAATATGCCAGCTTCCAGCCAGTATATTCTGGCCCTGAAACAGACCCATTCCCACCCCACCCCATTACCTGGACAAAATGGGAGGAAGTCCACACAAACATGCTGGCCTGTACCTACAGCCACCTCCACTGCCATCTGTGTCACTCCCTCTGAAGCTAGGAAGGAGGCCCATGGTATGTGATCAAGGCTGGTTACATACAGGGAGCCTTGATCATGTGCTGTAGGCCTCCTTCCTGGCTTGAGAGAGTGTGATTCAGATGGCGGTGGAGAGGGTTGCAGATATGGGCCGGTGTGCTGGTATGGACTCCTGCATTCCCATGGGGCCCAATCTAGTTTTTCTCAAATGAGACAGATTTTCCTGGGTGTTAAAATATAATGATTTAATGGGCTTTACCCTGTCTCTTCCCCCCACCCAACTTTGTCCCAGGTGTCATCAGGACCGCCCAGGGGTGAAACAGAGCAAAAGCCCTGCATTGTATTGACTGCACAGCTCCCAGATGGGAACAAGATGGGTAAATATCCCATCTAGACAAGCCCTAGGTCTTGGCTTCATTGTGTTTCAACAAAAGCCCATCTGCATTTTCTTCTCATTCTTTTCATGTCAGTTTATGATACTATAGGAGGATTTCAGTGTGGAAAATAATGTGTAATATTTAAAGCATTTTTCCTAAGGTGTGTGTTTATTTATTCATTTGACCTAATATGTACATTTTCTCCATTGACTAAAGCATGCTTCTGTGTATTTTTTTAAAAAAATGTGCATGTTTATAGCTATTTTGTGCACACTTCATTTATCCAAAAGACCCTGTAAGTTTCATAAATATGTGCATTCTTGAAATGAGATAATTTCTTCTGGAAAGCTATGAAAAGGCCATTTTTTGGAGTCTGTCAAATCTAGTGAACTTCTTTTTCAACTGCTATCTTGGGGCAAGAAACTCCAACACTTGAAGAGAACAAGAAACCTCAATGCACAGTTTGTCATGCTTATGTATGGTTCTGTTAATATTCTTTATGACTAAAACCATAGCCAGAATTCTACATATGCTACTTAGCTATGTAACTACATTAGTCACATAGCTAACAGCATCTCTTGGCCTGCCCCCCCCCCCGACCTACTTTGTTGGGAAAAAGGGGGATCTGTTCCACTGGCAACCAGAGCATGGGTGAATGAAGTTTCAACCACTTCCCATTAACCAGGCTGCAACAAGGAAGTACGACACGGCTCCTGCTTCTGATTGTTGCAGCCTTGCTGGCTGGTGGGATAGGGGAAGAATTGTCATCTCCCCACACCCAATCACCAGCAGAACAGCACTCTTTTCTCCATGTGGCTGGTGCCCAGTTACAATCATGGCAACAGTCCCACAAACATGACTAAAAGGCTTACTGCACAGTTAGCTAAAGCAGCAGTGTAGCCAGAAAATTCCATCTTCCATGCTCTCTTGCTGCATGATGTCCTTCTTCTGTTCCAGTCCCATGGGAGACCGAGGTAAAACCATGTCTTTTGCTAACTGGAAAAACACATTAGCAAAAAGATGCGGTTTTACCTGTCTCCCATGGGAACAGAACATCAGAACACCAGAAGAATGATGATGTCGTAAGCATGGAAAGTGAAACCTTTTGGCTGCCCTGATGCTTTAGTTTGGCATGTGGTAAGCCTCTAAGTAGTGACCATGAATACACATCCATAAGTCTGTTCCCGAATTCCAGCTTACATCTTTCAAGACTACCATTTGGAAGCTCTGTGAAGGCTCTGATTTAGCATCTGTGGATTTTGCCTAAAATGCAAACACTAATTATACCATCCACGTCAACAGAGGAGAGCTGGGCAATTATGCTTCTTCCACAGATAAATGTTTTCTTCCATGTTCTGGGAGTAACTCTTGTTAGAACTTCATTTCTAAAATGAGAAGTGCTGGAAATTAAACTTGTGAGCAAGGCATATGTCTGGTGAACCTTGTCCTGTTCCCTAATCCTTGGGTAAAATCATTTTGCATAGGCTTATCAACACTGCTTATTAAATCATGTGTTCAGGAAATTTTGTTCTTGCTGCCAGATCCAGGCAGTTTCAAATGAAGGCAATTATGTGCCCAGATCCTGCTTGGAGAAGGGGCATGTGGACTTCTGAAGTGGAATTGCTTCTCTCAGCTGCACCAGGAAAGAGCAGCAGGCCATGCTGGTGAATCAAGGATCCAACTTTATTTAAAAAGAAAGAAAAGCATTTCTGTCCCCTACCCTGACAGACAAATATCCGAAATGAATGGGAGCCCTGAGTCCCTACATCCTAATATAGTTTGCCAAGGCCATTACTGCAAAGCACGTGTGCTGGGAAAATTCCACGAAGCTAATGAATTTGATAGAAATTTTGTCTTTTAGGTGCCAATTGATCATTATGGTCTCCTGGAACATAAACAATCATTTGCTACATAACCCATTCCCCACTTTCTTGGCATCTTTAGAGAACAAAATATACTATGCAACCTTCACAGTGTCAGCTTGTTCTTTTAAAGGAATGTCCCTAGCACCAGGATACACAAGAAACAGAGATGCAAGAGTGCTTTGAGTTAGCACATGTGAAGCCATGGTAGAGTTGTTGTTGTTGTTGTTGTTGTTAAGATGATGATAGTTATCTTTATTTGTAGCCTGCTTTTCCCACAAGGCTAGGACCCAAAGTGGCTCAGTTTTAAAAACACACAATTAAAATATACAAAAAGTGCACATTAAAACAGAATTAAACCAATTACATCATTAAAACCACATCAACTTATTTAAAAGAACAAAATATACTTTAAAGTATTAAAAAAAATTAAAAAGATAAAAAGCTTTTGAAAACAGCCCCACAAAACCACACAGCACCTCCCAGTCTGTTCTTTAAAAAGCATTCCAGAAAGGCCTGCTGCCAGAAGGACAACAGGAAGGGGGCCAATCTGGCCTCCCTGGGAAGGGAGTTCCAGAGACTGGGGGCAGTCACTGAAAAGGCCCACTCTCATGTCCCCAGCAACCATACTTGAGATGGGAGTGAGACTGAGAGAAGGGACTCTCCCGATGACCTCAGGGCCCAGGCTGGTTCATAGAGGGAGATACAGTCTGCCAGACAGCTTGGACATGAGCCATATATGGCTTTATATGTTATAGCCAGCACTTTGAATTGTGCCTGGAAACAGACGGGCAGCCAATGGAGCTATTTTAACAGGGGTGTGGTATGATCTCTGTAACTCACCCCAGTTAACAATCTGGCTGCAGCTCTTTGGACCAGCTGAAGTTTCCAAACACTCTTCAAAGGCAGCCTCATGTACAGCATGTTACAGTAGTCCACGTAGGATGTAACTAAGACATGTACCACCATGGCCAAGTCAGGCATGTCAAGGAATGGGTGCAACTGGCGCAAAAGCTTTAAGTGTGCAAAAACACTCCTGGTCACCGCAGAAACCTGGGCCTCCAGGTTCAAGGCTGAGTCCAGGAGGGCCCCCAAACTGTGAACCATGTCTTCAGGGGGAGTGTAACCCCATCTAACACAGGCTGAATCCCTATTCCCTGATCTGCCTTCTGACTGACCAAGAGCAACTCTGTCTTGTCTGGATTAAATTTCAATTTGTTTGCCCTCATCAAATCCATTGGGGATGACAGATACTGGTTTAGGACCAGGAGAGCCACCTTGGATGGGGGTGGAAAGGAGTAGGAGAGTTGGATGTCATCTGCATAGTGATAGCATCACACCCCAGAATTCCAGATGACCTCTCCCAGTGGTTTCATGTATATGTTAAATAGCATGGGGGACATGACATAACCCTGAAGGACCACACAGACCAAAGGCCAGGGGGTTGAACAGGAATCCCCCAGCACCACCTCCTGGGTTCTCTCCTCCAGGAAGGAATGGAGCTACTGTATAAACAGTACCTCCAAGTCTAATCCCAGCAAGGCAGCCCAGAAGGATACTATGGACAATGGTATCAAAAGCTGCTGAGAGGTCCAGCAGAATCAACAGGGACATACTCCCTCTGTCCAGTTCACTGCATAGGTCATCCACCAAGGTGACCAAAGCTATCTCTGTTCTATGGCCAAGCCTGAACCCAGATAGAAATGGATCTAGGTAATCCATTTCCTCCAGGAATCCCTGGAGCTGGTAGTCATCAATGTCTCCTCTTCATCCTGGAGAGATGTGACCAGTGGGGTGTCACAGGGGTCTGTCCTGGGCCCAGTGCTATTCAACATCTTTATCAATGACTTGGATGAAGGAACAGAGGGCATGCTTATTAAGTCTGCAGATGACACCAAATTAGGAGGGGTAGCTAATACCCCAGAGGACAGGATCAGAATCCAAAATGACCTCAACAGATTAGAAAGCTGGGCCAATATTAACAAAATGAATTTCAACAGGGAGAAATGTAGGATACTACACTTGGGAACTAAAAATGAAAGGCACAGATATAGGACGGGTGACACATGGCTTGAGGGCAGTACATGTGAAAAGGATCTAGGAATCTTAGTGGACCACAAGCTGAACATGAGTCAGCAGTGTGATGCACCAGCTAAAAAAGCCAATGTGATTCTAGGCTGCATTAATAGGAGTATAGTGTCTAGATCAAGGGAATTAATAGTGCTACTGTATTCTGCTTTGGTCAGACCTCATCTGGAATACTGTGTCCAGTTCTGGGCACCACAATTCAGGAAGGATATTGAGAAGCTGGAATGTGTCCAGAGGAGGGTGACCAGGATGGTGGGTGGTCTGGAAGCCATGCCCTATGAGGAGAGGCTTAGGGAGCTGGGTATGTTTAATCTGGAGAAGAGAAGGTTGAGAGGGGACATGATAGCCATGTTTAAATATTTGAAGGGATGTCATACTGAGGATGGGGCAAGCTTGTTTTCTGCTGCTGCAGAGACTAGGACACGGAGCAATGGATTCAAATTACAGGAAAAGAGATTCCACCTAAACATTAGGAAGAGCTTCATGACAGTAAGAGCTGTTTGGAAGTGGAATACACTGCCTCGTAGTGTGGTGGAGTCTCCTTCTTTGGGGGTTTTTAAACAGAGGCTGGATGGCCACCTGTCAGGAATGATTTGATTGTGTATTCCTGCATGGCAGGGGGTTGGACTGGATAGCCCTTGAGGTCCCTTCCAACTCTATGGTTCTATGATTCTATGGGAAGCCACCACATGTTCTAATACCTTGCCCAAAAATGGCTGGTTGTACCCTGGCTGATAATTATCTATTATAGAGGGATTCAAGGATGGCTTTTTCAACAAAGGCCTCACAACTGCCTCCTTTAGGCAATTTGGAATGCTGCCTTGTTGTAGGGAGGCATTGACTACCCCTTTTGCCCACTCAGCCAGTCCCCCTCAGCCTGTTTAATAAGGCAGGAAGGACAAGGATCTAATATGAATGTGGTGGCTCTCATTTCTCGAAGGATCCTGTCCACATCCTCAGGCTGCACAAATTGAAAAGTATCCATTAACACTGGACAGACAGGTGCCAAGGTTAGATCTACTGACAAGGTTAGATCCACTGACACAGGTGCCAAGGTGAGATCCACTGACACTGACATTGCCTTTTTTAGCTGCTGCATCACACTGCTGACTCATGTTCAGCTTGTGGTCCACTAAGACTCCTAGATCCTTTTCACATGTACTGCCCTCAACTACAGCATCCAAGTCAGAGCGGATCTAAGCGACTTTATCTGCAAAATGCCATGCAAATTCTTCAGAGTGGGCTGCCAGAAAGTTCTTCAAATTCTTCACAACGGGGTTCCTCTGCCCTGCAGCATGTGGAAACACACCACTGTACTTCCAGATGAGGCTAGTAAAGGGTATTTAAGCCCAAGCTCCCCTGTTTCTTCCATAACCTCTTTTCCATCAATCCAAAACCCTTTTGGGAGAGGGTTTTTCTCCCTCTCCTCACCTTTCAGAAGATGATATCAGCAACTAGTCACATTTGACAGGGCAGCTAGTGATGATCTGTGGCATGGCCACACCCTTTAGATCAGGGGTTGTGGTCATGCCTGCTGACATCATCCAGTGAGGTGGAGATCTGGCTCACAACCCCAACCCCATCACTGAGCTAATGCTTGGTTTAGGGCAACCACTTATTCATCACCAAAAAAGAGGACAAAAGAAGACATGGGTCTGCATACATTTTGCATATGCTCACTTATATACATAGAGGGCAATAGAGAAATATTGGCCTGAATTCTGTTGGTATGTTTCAATGAGAGTAAAACCATTGGAGCCATTGCTGAGCTAATGCAAAGACAGTTCCTGTTGATACTATAGTGGTGGCAGACAAGTCAGGGTAGTGACTAAGGGCTTATCTACATGGGCAGTTTCCCCCATCTTGACCCCGTCTTAGAGCCCTGCAGTCCAGATGACACAGGGCTTTCACCCTGTTCTGCCCCTGGGTAGTCCTCACAAACCCCAGTGCAAAGACAGGGCTAAGACAGTGGGAAGACAGGGTAGGGCCTGATAACATGTTTTAAAATAATACCCAGGGGAAAAACGTCCCCACTGGCAAAAAACAGATCAGGCCCTGTGATACCACAGGAGTCTGTTCTGGCCCTTCACTGCAGCTGCCAGTCTGCCATCTCTCTACTGCACCAGGAAGGAGTCTCATAGCATTTAAAAAAGGCTGGTCACACTCATGGGATCTTGGTCACATGTTGCAGGCCAGCTTCCTACATTCCAGAAGAGTGTGGGAGACTGTGGTGGCTGCAGCGGCTGCAACAACAGGCAGGCATGTCCGTCTGGACTTCCTCCCATTTGGTGACAATAACAGGGGAGGAACAGGCCTGATCTGTGGGCAGGATACACCAGCAGGGAGTCGGTGTATCCTCGTCTGTGTAGATGAGCCCTAAAACTTAAATAGAAATACAAAACAGTCTCACCATAATGAAGAATGCTGACTAGGTGACCTGTGTGCTTGCTGAGTATGCTATCCAGGCTATTCCTGTTCAGCATCAAGGCCCTTGCTTTCCTTTCAGTCAGGGAGAAGTGACTGACATGGAGACAGGAGTCCCAACATTACAGCAAAGGAAGCTCTAGATGAGCTAGCACTGTAGGAAAAGGACAGTTTTCAAACTGATGGATGACAGACAACTCTCTCTTATCCTTAAACTGACCATAAATACATGTTATCCTTAAACTGGTCACACAGGCTGTGCCCTGTGAGTGAATAATGGATCTATTGGGGAGGACTGCAAGGCACCAGGGGGTGATGGAGGATTCCCATGTCTTACTATCCAGGGCTGTGGAACTCAATGGGTGGCAAATGCAATCTGTTTGTGACTAACTGGCTCATACACCTTTAGTTATAGGGCTTGGCAAATGGGAAGGAAGTAGGAAGCACACTACCCTCATTTCAAGGATAGATAAAGCTCACCCTGATCAAAGGTAGGCCACGAGATCCCTACTATTAGCTCGAGTGACACAACCACCTCAGGTTGTGCACTCTGGGAGTGCGGCAGCAGCAGTCCATCCATAGCAACCTGTAGGCCTCCTGATCTTCATAACCTTTGGAGGATAGAACTCTATGTATTAAATTCTTGTCCTGGAAAAACTGGACTGGCCTGCAACCCTCAGGCTTGGTGGAGAATCCTTTCCCACTACCAGGATCCAACTACCAATCCAGCTAGCTTCTGTGCATGGGGGTGCCATCTTTTCTTTTTTGCCTCAGGCAGTAATGTGTCTTGAGTTAGCCCTCAAGGCAATGATAACAGCATGTCAAGTCCTGCATTATGGCAGTCCTCTGCATACTCATAGCAGATTTTTGTTGTGTTAAAAATTTAAATAAAGTTATGGCCTCAGTTATTGCCAAACATATCCCTTGATCTCTCTATTGTAGATAAAGTGTAAGCAGAAATAAGTCCAGCAGCTAAGGCATTTTCAGGGAGATTGATCTATCAATGAGGTCAAATGGCGACCAAGAGTTGGCCAGCAGGTTTTTCCACCTTCTTTTAGCAAGGAGCAATGTGGGTATCTGGGCTGGAGTGAGTATCACATAGGGCCCAAAAATGTCTCCATGCAGTGCCTCAGGTAGGCTAGAGATGAATCCTGCTAGTGCCTTTTTGGATCACTGTCCTTAACTTGCATCTTATCGGAGTCACTAGCCATATCTGCTTTGCAGGTACCTCAGGGCAAAGCACTTGGTTTTTCTTGTATTCTTGAAATAGTCTTCTGGGATTTGCAGATGCTGAGTGATTGTATTAAGAGAATGTTTAATATCAGTTAACCTTAGTTTTTTGTTTTGTTTTGTTTTTAATCATTCCTCTGTCTTCCTCTCCCTTATGACTTGGGGATTTCCTAAAATGATGAAAAAAGGTTGAGGGAGTTGGCATGTTCAGCCTGGTGAAAATAAGATTGAGGGGTGACATGATTGCACTCTAAAAGTATCTAAAGGGCTGTCATAGAGAGAAGGATGGAGGATTGTTCTCTGCTGTCCCAGAGGGTAGGACCAGGGTTGTGTCTACACTGATAGGAAATCTCATAGCTGCAGTGCATTTTTCTGGTCCTCAGAGACCCCGTTAATGCCACACTCACCATTGTGTGATCAGAGTAACCCGTCACACATTTCCCTCAGGCAAACTTGCTTCAGTATAAAAGGGTGGTCTTACCTTGATCACAAGTCCTATACTTTGCATTATTTCCAGCCATTCAGCCATGGCTGCTCTGCTCCCCCCACCATCTCCTTATGCATGAGAATATATTTTGTCCCAGAGTACTGTATTACTGGATACATGGAGATATGCCAATATTGATCCCCACACAAATGCATATTCTGGGGAGAAAAATTATGCCTGCACACTGGCAGAATGTAAATACAACAGAGTACTGCCCATCTGAAATCCCAGCCCTGACTTCGCACCTAAGCCAACTCAGAGGCATACAATTATACAGATTTTCCAGGGCAACTGAGGAGTAAAAGGCAGTTTGGATTTTTGATGAAAAGCCCTGCATTTCCTGGAAATGGTCACAAACACTGTGTATCCAGGCCACAGCGGCTATGAAGATAATACAGGGGTTTTGGCCAGCATAGACAAACCCCAGGTCTAATAGTTTTAAGTTACAGAAGGGTAGATTTTGTTTGAACATTAGAAAGAACTTCTTGACAAGTAAGAGTGGTTCAACAATGGATTCAATTCCCTAGAGAGGTAATAGGGTCTCCCTCTCTGGATATCTTCAAAAAGAGTCTGGATAGCTAGGTAGAGACTGGAGATGCTCTAAATGGAGTTCCTGCATTGAACAGGGGATGGATTTGATGACCTATGGGATTCCTTCCAACTCTGTGATTCCATGATCCTATGGTTCTATTCTATGAAAGGCCAGAGAGACACATATCAAAGGGGTGGTGAGCCAGACTATGGTAGCTGTAGCAATGCTAGCTGGGGGATTCTGGAAGTTGTATTATATTAAAAAAATAGTTTGCAATGGTCTTTGGACTAAGCAATAAACAATTTTAACTATATAAAAAATAAGTTTTCCTAAACTCTACTATGAGAATCCATGCTTAAAATCCAAAGCTGTTCTGATAAGTACCAGAGCAGTTCCATAGTGTGGGATTCTCTCCCATTATGTTTTGGGGACGTGGATGAACTGAAAGGGCCCTGATCCAGTATCCCCAGGCACTTACCTCTAGGCTGTTGATTTGCAAGAAACTATGTGTGCTTGCCCTAAAGTTGTAGCTAGCAGATAATCTTGGTCTCATAGTAAAAAGCAATTTAAGTGGAGAGAATAAGGGGGTTATTATTTAATTATGGTTAAAAATACTTTGGGGAGATCCTCCTCCTCCTCCTCCTCCTCCTCCTCCTGCCCCCCCTCTGCTGCCTATAATAATAGCCTTGCAAAAGCAATCTCATTATGTTTGCAGACTGTCAGATGGGAAATTGCATGTTCTCTTATGCCATCAAGCTTCTCTGTCTCCTGCTAAGCTGGCTAGAATGTGTGAGGGAAAGAACTGCTCTCTGAAGGCGCTTGCCAAGGCAATTCAAAGTTTGGCAAACCTTGAATTGCCTGATGACAGTCCTTGGGTGGGTGGGGGTGCTCTGATGCTTATCTCAGCATATCCCAAAATTAATCATACACCTGCAAATCCCTGTGGTGTGAGTTTGCACCGGATACTTGCTTGGAGGTGCCAACAGATAGATAGACAAGAATGCATGGGTGTCTTAAGAGACAGGTCCCAACACATAAGGCACACCAGCTGAGAAAAGGGAACCTTATGCAAGATGGGTGAGCTGTTCATCCAAAAGGAGGGAATGGAGGAGGAGAGATTCTCAAATGGATTAGGTCAGTAATCCTCAGTCTTTTCAGACCTTGAACCCACCTTTTAACCACAGCCTGCAACATGGAACATACACGGAGGGCACTTGTTCTTATTGCTCTTTTTTAAAATAGAAGAAAAGAAATTAAATTGGTGGTGGTGCTGTTGATGGAAGCCATCTTAGATCAGAGCATGATACAGCTGTGAGTCATGATGACCCACCAGCTGAAGAGCTGAGGCTAGCTTTTCCCAACCCAGTGCCCTCCAGAGGTGTTTAGACTATAGAGATTTTCAGACCGCGTTTCAGCGTGCCTAGCGCGGGAGGAGCTTTCGGGAGAGGGACGGCAATCTTGCGCAGCAGGGGGGCATTTTCAGATGCCGTTGTCCCTCTCCCGAAACCATCCGTGTCACTTCTGTGAAGCTTCGGAAGCCGCAGAGCCATATTTTAATCATGGAGGTTCCCCGTGATTAAAATATGGCGCTGAGGCTTCCGAAGCTTCACGGAAGTGACACGGATGGTTTCGGGAGATGGACAATGGCGTCTGAAAACGCCCCCTGCTGTGCAAGATCGCCGGCCCTCTCCCGAAAGTTCCTCCCGCACTAGGCACACTGAAATGCGGTCTGAAAATCTCCTATACCTTCCACTTCCGAAATCAGCATGCATCTTGGAGAGGATGGGTGTTATACTCCAATACATCTAGAAGACACTAGAGACTTTATCAGATGGGGCTGTAATTGCATAATTACAGTTCAACAATACCACAAATGGGTTCCCATTATCGCACAATGTCATTGTCCTTCCATGGTCATTGTGTGCTCCACCCATTAATTCATCACTTTTTATTGACAAGAAAATCTGTGAATAGCCCTCAATACCACTCTTTTTGCTGTATTGATGAGCATGTGAAATCATGTCCTGCTGTAATTCTGCGATTACAGCATGAATGGGCATTCCTTCCCCCACCCACTTTCCAAACAGGAACACAAGATGCACAGGACACTGTTTTAATGAACTGTCACCTTTTCTTGGTATGCTTTATCTTTGTTTAAGTGTTTATTTTTTAAATTTCTTTCATTATTTATGTGTTTCTGGTGTGTTTAATCAAAGTTGCATCTTCTTGCAAGAACTGCTGAAATCTCACCCACACAAAATCACAGGAGTAAAATCCCATTCTTAGGAGATTTTCACATGGGGGAAATAACCCCCATGGAGATCGGGAGAGAAACGGGGCTGTTCCGCTGCCAGCACTCCGTTTCACACATCCCCTTCCTTCTCCCGATTTCCTGTCATCCTCCCTCCGTCCTGCTTCCATTTACCTTCCGATATTTTTTATTAACAAAAGTTCTTTGTTAGTAAAAAATAGCAGAACATAGCGGGAGGGAAATGGAAGCAGGACAACGGGAGATCGGGAGAAGGAAGGGGGTGTGCAAAATGGAGTGCTGACAGAGGAACAGCCCCGTTTCTTTCCCGATCTCCACGGGGGTTATTTCCCCCATGTGAAAATCTCCTCAAACTGCTAGTTGTCATTGTGTGATGATTTGGTTGTGGTAATTACTGTGATCATGCCCCTATGTTTCTGCTTTCCTCAATAGTGGAATTACAGCATTTTTAAATGCTAGTCTGATAAAGTCTGAGGTCAGGAAAAACTGTCTGTAAATAAACTTGTGGCAGGTTGTATGTACACTGTAAGCTATCTTCTAGCTGTTGGCTTCAGGCCATTGCTGTTTAAAATCTACAGATCCTGTTAAGGATTTTTGTTAAGAATTTTGATTTTTGCAAATGACAATATAACAAGTACTGATCAGCACCTTCTGGACTAGTTTTGAGATCAAAACTTGCTTAGCCACTGACCTCTGTTCCAGTGCAGTTTTTATCTCAAAGAACTAGTTGAAGTCCATTTAGGGGGAGAATTTTAAAAGAAAAATATGTTTAGAAGTTGAGAGAAAATGTTTTTAAAATGCAGATTTCAGTGCACATTTTAGCCCACACACACACACACACACACACACACAGATGCATAATCAGGATAGGGGAAACATGAATAAATACATGTACAACAGGTCTATTGATTGAAAATAGACCAATTTGCTCATTTCTGCAGGCTTGGTGTCACTAAAAGGCAATAGCACTGAAATTGTCAGTACAATCTGTCTCGAACCTCTTTTGAACTAATCTCATTTCTCTCCATGCAGATGCTGTATAGTAGTATAGCATTTTAATGACACCATACATGCACATTTTACCTAACAACAGTTGCTATTTTCTGTTGGTGTTTGTTTTGCTGTTTTGTCATCCATTGCCTGCTGAAATGGACAGCAGGTAAATTTACATCAATATGCACCACACGCAGGCAACACCTGGGTATGTTTTCAATGTGGTATGAAACCATGGAAGCCTCATTTGCCCTATAGGTAAAAGATGTAGACATTACCAGAGGGAGTGGAAACAGCTATGCAGGTGTGGTGATGGTAACCACATTGCTCCAAATAATGTCTACTGCAAACCAAATCTTTCCCCATAGTACGATAATATGCAAGTGGAATTCAGAGCTTCTTGGAACACAATGCAGAAAAGGAATTATTGAATAGATATGAACAACCATTTGGACACACATTATAATAAACATCTGAATGTCAAGATGATACCATCAATAGGCAGAGTAAGGCAGCTATCTCAGGTAAGACATATTGGTGGAAGTGGGGAGGGTAGCACCAAGGCATGAGCCAACACAGCTGTGTGTTCTGAGCGACCTGCTCTATATCAAGACTTCAGAAACACTAACATTATTTTTTCTGAGACACAACAAAACATGACTGGAAGTCAGCAGGGGACTTACATCTGCATAAGTGGATTTACATGTGCAGGAAATAGAACTGACCAGTTTTGCAAGTCCTTATTCATGGCAGCCTAGAGGTTCCCATGACATTATAACATACGGGTGTCTATTGTGCAGTGGTAGCCAGTGGGATGACTGATGTGCTACAGGCCCAATGTGCAATGGGCACATTGGGGCACTCCTGATGTGCATCCAGACACTAGCTAGGAAGTGGCAGAGCACAACAGGAGTGCCCAATGCACATGGGAAGTGCCCAATGAGCACAAGAAGTGTCCAGTGTGCATCACAAGTGCCCAAAGGATCTGATGCACATCAGAACAATCTTGCTGGTGCCCATCTTCACAATTCACTAACAGAGTTTTCTTGCACTTCTGAAACATAGCTAATTCATAAAGTTACAAAACACAGACCATGCTGTAGAATCTCAGCCCATGCTTTCTGGAGGTTTCTGGGAATTTTGGATCAAAAATATAACTTGTATGAGATTTGGTTGTGCCCTGTAGTCTAGTGTCCTTAGCTGTGGCTCATCATAGGTCTCAAAGTAAGATTCAACAGCCAGGAAAGTCAGCTTCTGTATGTAGAATGAGGTGGGACTGGGCAAAGTCATAGGTAGATGACTGAAAGAGTCCAGGATTCATAGTCCTAAAAGTAATATTTCTGAGCTAGTCACCATCCTTGGAGACCACTGGTTGGAACATCTACCATTACCTGTGGCAAGTTTCATATTGGTTTGGGTCTCAGGTTGAACTACTGGCCAATATGTATTTATTTACTTACTTATTTAATATCCCACCTTTCTCCCATCAAGGACCCCAAGGCAGCTTACAACCAATTAAAACAAAGTACGGCTAAAAAAACTATTAGTAAAAAAGTTTAAAAAACAATTAAACAAACCATCCTATTAAAAAGGCAAAGTGAAAACAGTTTAAAGCATATTTAAACATAATTAAAAAGATAAAAACACAGCCATGCTGTTGTTGTTGTGTGCCTTCAAGTCATTTCTGACTTATGTTGATCCTACCACAGCATTTTCTTGGCAAGATTTGCTCAGAGGAGGTTTGCCATTTCTTTCCTCTGAGGTTGAGAGAGAGAGTGATTTACTCACGGTTTTGTCAAGATGGTAAAAAAAAAAAAATCCTCAAGGAATGTGAGGGGAATACCTTTTGTCTAGATGAGCTCCCTCTGGGATTTGCCATATTTGGAAGGAGGGGGGCCAAAAACTCCAAGTACTTCATGATAACAGCTTTTGCTATTTCTCGCTATCTTTTTTAAAATATATATATATATATGCAAAAATGTAAATTACAGCCTGTTTGAACAAACAATTCAAATTGGGGCACATCTAGGAAGTCAAAATGTGATTGGTCAGACATGTGGGGAAGGGCATATGGGCAACAAAGTGGCCGAAGCCGTCATTGTTGTCTTTCACAGAAGTGATTGTGTGCTATTTTCATGCAGCAGAGGAAAAAAAAAAGTTTTTTAAGCATAAGATTGCTTTTCCACATCTCTCATTTAACAAGGCAAAAAGGGAGGGGGAGGATAGAGGGAGCTTTGGGGGAATAATAATGCAGGTAATTCACTCGCCGCCACCATCTTTTCTTGCAGGTATACTCTGTGTGAACTTCAAACTCGGATAGCTTTCCATGCCAGTGATCTTGCAAATGCATTGTGGGGAATGCATCATGATGGTGAGTTAATGTGCTATTTTTTGCAAATTAATTATCTCATCTAGCTGAGCCCCAGGTCACCCAGTGGGTTTCCATGGCTGAGTGGGAGTCTTGCCTCAATAAAAAGGTCCTTGCCTGCATGCAGAAAGAAAGCAGAGAGGTGACCAAGTGAACTTCCTGTGCGAGGGAATTCCACAACTTGGGAGCAGCCACCCAGAAGACTCTCTCCCATGTCCTCAACAAATGTGCTTACGATAGTGGTGGAACCAAGAGAAATCCCTCCACCAAAGATCTTAAAGTTCGGGGCAGGCTCATCTAGGGAGATACAGTCTTTCAGCTGGATCCTGTCTATATATAGAATCTCACTGAACATTTGGGCATGAAGAAAAAAATTTGGGGAGGCGGAGAAGGAATGGCACTCATCAGGCAAGCTTTACAAGCTAGCCATGTCTGTATACTTGTTCTAGTAATTACAAGTATCAGTCCCATCACTTGTTTTCACTTAGTAAATAATAATCTTGTGTCCACTTCTTTATGGTAAGCTAACTATATCTTTGTCCCTAGTATCTACAGTATTTTGAAAAGAGATATTCTTTTTTTAAAAAAACAAAAACCCTTCATAAACTTGCCTTCTTACATTCTTTCTACCTTCTTTCCAGTCATGGGAGAATTCCTCCCACAGCCCAGTGCAATAGCCTATCTTTTGGCTTCATCTGTTCCTCACAGCTTCATCCATCTAATCCTTTCATAATAGTACTTTTCAAGCCAGGGTTCAAATTCCAATTTGGGAAGGGCCTAGGAGGGGCCTCTCAGCAGAAAGTAGACAAAGGGGCACAGGGTCAAAACAAAGTCAGCAGTACTAGATGTAAATCTTACAAATTTGGACATTTGTCCTACAAGCATATAAACCACAGCACAATTCAATGCACGTATACTCAGCAATATGCCTCTGTTCATTTCCTTGCAAAAGCTCCCTGGACTACAAAACGCATCTGAGCTCTATGCAACCTTTTCCCACACCTTAAATAATCTCTTATCTCTCATCTCCTATCATCTGCTAGAGATAACAGCAGAGAAATGGGCCTTACAAAGAAGTCCTGGGGCCACATCTGGCTGATGAGCTGAAGGTTCCCTATCCCTGCAGTAATCCTTAACTCTCTCCCTTTCTTCTCCATCATCCCTCTGACAGTAATCCTTTCCCTTCACTTATCACTCCCCGCCTTCTCCACCTCCACAAAACCCATGCTGCTCTAAAATAGAGCTGTGTGGAAATTGGCTTCATGACATTTTCCATCCAGTTTGTGGGTAGAGAAATTGGGGGCAGTGGGAAGGGAAGAAGAACCATATTACTACATTTTTTTCTCATGGAGAGGAGAAATTCTCTAACAGTTTCTCAGGGGTGGGGCTCATTGGCAGCAGACGTACACCTTGCTTCCTTTTTAGCTTGATAGTTAAATCGTTTTGCAGGTATGTGTGTGTTTTACTTTCTGCTGGTGCTATAAGAACAGTACCATCGAATTGTGTGGGCAGTCTGGCCACCATTTTAGATCCTTCATAATACCGTGGACAGAGGGCTTGTCTACACCAACAGAAAAATCTGGTTTCCCTGCTCTGTGGTGACCATGGGCTTGTCTACGCCATCACCACACACACTAAGGCAAGTTTGGGAACACTGTTCACCCACAGTGTTCCCTTTCAAACTCAACCCAGTCCAATAATTTGCAGTATGCACAGCTACACAGCTGTGGCTGCTCCACGGTTTTTCTCTTCTTCCCATGCATGCAAATGTATGTACGTATATCTTTTCCCACAGCTCAGAGGGGCTACAGACATCCTATTCAGTGGAGGTACAGTACATCCAGCTAATAACAATATGGGTATGTTGGTATGCTCTTCTCCGAACAACTGCCCCATATGCAAAGTAAATGGTGACAAAGGAATGGCTAAAAAGTGAAATTGAAACAGAGATCACCTGGCCCAGGGAACCTCCTCCTGACCTTTTCTGCCCAGTTGCTGAAACTCTTCCCAGTTGCAATGGAATGCAGTACACACACACATGCACACACACAAATGTCCAGATTTTATGCTCAAGTCCCCATTTTTTATTTTTTTATTTTTTGGTGCCGATTAAAGTCCCTAGGCACTGAAAAGTCCTGGATTTGAGCCATACATCATCTGGACAGCTCACAGTTAAAACAAGGTGAGAGCATATTATTTGGCCAGTGTAGACAAGCCTAGGATGTTGTACCTACAGCACAGAAGGAATGGCATCTGCCTCCAACAAATGGCAAGGAATAGTCTGAAAAAAATCTGTCAAGTGATCTTCTCCTTCTATAAGAATGATGGGGGAGGGAGGAAAAAAAAACTCTGAATCTTATATATGTCTTCTTCTTCTTCTTCTTCTTCTTCTTCTTCTTCTTCTTCTTTTGGAGACATTTCAGCTCAGCTGTAGCATTAATTCCTCTCTATTCTCCTTAATGGAATGGAGCGTTTCAATGCAGCCATTTCAGAACAGCCATTTCAGTGCGGCCGTTTCAGTGTGGTGGTTCTGGATGTGTATCAATTGATAATTGATAATTTTGTCAAGAAAATGCAATCTAAATCATTGCTGTTTGGTTGGGATTGTCTTGCAAAACCATTTGGCTAAGGCTTAGGGTTAAGGTAATTATCGATTATCTATTGATATTATTGATAATTATCTATTATCTATTGATAATAACTCTAACCCTAACCCTTTCCTTAACCCTAACCCTTACCTAAATGGTTTTGCAAGACAATCCCAACCAAACAGCAATTATTTAGATTGCATTTTCTTGACACAATTATCAATTATCAATTGATACACAAGCAGAACCATGCCACACTGAGCTGGCTGCTCTGAAACATCCTAGACCCCTCCTTAACCCATTGTTGTTCTTGTGTGCTTTCAAGTCATTTCCAACTTATGGCAACCCCAAGGCAAACCAGTCATGGTGGGTTCTTGGCAAATTTTGTTCAGAGTGGGTTTGCTTTTGCCACTCTTTGTGGTTGAGAGATTGTGACTTGTGCAAGGTCACTCAGTAGTTTTCCATGGGCAAGTGGGGATTCAAATTCTGGTCTCCAGAGTCATAGTCTAACATTCAAACCACTAACCCATGCATACCCATTTTACACCATCATCCTTCACATACCAAATTCTTCCCTCTCCCATAAACTTTATTTCAGTGAATTACATTCCTCCTCCCACAAAATGAATACGCATCTAAACTGGACAGGGAATTCTGAATTTTGAGGTCTAAGTGTCCAGTGGATTGGACATATGCAGAGTACAGTACTTGTGAATCATAGATAACAAAGACCTAGGTAGATGGTACTGTTTGGTTGCTTTAAAATGTGCCTCTGTGATAAGTGTATTTACTGAAATATTTTTGCTCCTTTTCCCATCCTTTTTGTAAAGGTTCACTCACAGATTTTCACTTTTTAAAAAGGTGTGGCACAAATATATAAATGCATAAATTAAACAGCAAGACTTTTGTTTAATGATAATGGGACAAATAGGTTGAATTTGCAAATAATGTGATGAGAAAGATGGTGAAGAAAGAGAAAGCATACCAGGAGCTGGCAAAAGCAGGGAGAACTGGAGCCTGCCAATATTTAAAGAATCTCAGATCTGATATTAAAATCCTAAAAGGGATATGTTGAGACTCGATCTTATTAGATGCCAATTTTGAAAATAAGGGGATTATTCTGTCCCACACAGTCAGGTTCAAACAAGTTTTCTGCAGAAGGTTACTGCTGCCAATAGATTCCAAGCCTGTCTCATGCTGCCAGGAATCCACTAACAGGTTTGCATGTGGCTAGTGCCAGATACTGATCAGTTCTGAATCAATTCACAATCAAAGCTAGACTGTCAATGTCAGCAAATAGAGCCTGGGAGAGACAGCCTGCAGCATCTATTCCTGTCTTGAGTTCCTCTCTTATAATATGCCTTTCATTGATGTATCAGTTGATAGCTTCAAGCTCACAACAGCTTCTCTTTTGGCCACTATACTATATGCCAGGTCTGCAGCTATAGTACTCAGGCCTCCAGGGCCCAGTAGCCTCATTGAGGCATATCAAGAAGAGTTTAAGGGGAAAATGCATCACCACCACCACCAGCAGCTCTTGGCAATAGGAAGAAATCAACAGGATAACCAACCAAAATTACCAAGAAGCTTCTTGCTCAATTCCTGTAACTTCTTACTCTACTCCCCAGCAGCCCTATATCGGGGTGGAAAGAACTGTTGTTGCTGTGTGCCTTCAAGTCATTTCCAATCTATGGTGACCCTAAGGCAAACCTATCACAGGGTTTTCTGAGGGTGAGAGTGTGTGACTTGCCCATGGTCACCCAGTGGGTTCTCATTGCTGAGTAGGGATTCAAACCCTGGTCTATAGAGTCATAGTCCAACACTTAAACCACTATGCCACACTGACTCTGTGGAAAGAATACAGTCGTCCCTTCACATTCGCGGGGGTTAGGTTCCACAGACCCGCGCGAATGTGAAAATTCCGCGAATAACAACTACCCTCCCCCTCCCCCGCCAAAGCGCCCACGGGGCCTCCGGAGGCCCCATAGTTGCTTCCCCCCGCCTCTCCGCTCCCTCCCAAGGCCTTCACGGGGCCTCCGGAGGCCCCCTGGTCGCCTCCCCAGCCCTCCCCCTCCCTCCCAAGGCCTTCACGGGACCTCTGGAGGGTCTCCAGAGGCCCCGTGGTCGCCTACCCAGCCCTCCCCCTCCCTCCCAAGGCCTTCACGGGGCCTCCGGAGGCCCCATGGTCGCCTCCCCAGCCCTCCCTCCTCCCTCCCAAGGCATTCACGGGGCCTCTGGAGGCCCCATAGTCACCTCCCCAGCCCTCCCCCTCCCTCCCAAGGCCTTCACGGGGCCTCCAGAGGCTCCGTAGTCACCTCCCCAGCCCTCCCCCCCCTCACTCCCAAGGCCTTCACGGGGCCTCCGGAGGCCCCCTGGTCGCCTCCCCAGCCCTCCCCCTCCCTCCCAAGGCCTTCACGGGACCTCTGGAGGGTCTCCAGAGGCCCCGTGGTCACCTCCCCAGCCCTCCCCCTGCCTCCCAAGGCCTTTACAGGGCCTCTGGAGGGTGCTCTTAAAAGTCTAAAAACAGCTAAATTTAAAAAAAAAACAACCATAAACACAAGCACTGAAACACACTTAAAACCTGCCTGCAACACAGGGAGGTTCATAAAGAGTGTCCCATAGCTAGTTTTCACATTCCCACCCAGAAGTGTTCTGGCGGAGGCCACCCATTGATGCTGGAATCGTACCAGCAGAATGGAGCACGGTTTCACACACTCTCAATCATGGCAAAAAAAATGCCACAGCTAATCTATTGATGGCTTGGCCTGTCAATAAAAAAGAACGCCTTATTTTCAACACAGAGCTATGAAAGCACAAAGTCATCTGGTACTGGCCGAGAGAGGGACAGCGTCATCTGAAATGGACCCCCTGCCGCGTGACAGTGTCATAACTGTTCCGGAGGCTTCTTGCGCGGTAAGGGGTGTCTGAAAATTCCTATAAGATCAGTGTTTTATCAACTTACCAGACCCTTGCTTAGCTGAAAATCTAACATGGCGGCTACAGGCACTTTCCCTGTTTGCTAGCCCTGCCCCCATGCTCACCCAGCCAATCAGATTATGCTGCCTGTTTGTATCCGTGTGAATGCGAGTGTTCAAATGATCGCACATTTTCATGTCGTACGGAGCTTTTTTAAAAATCCGGACGAAGCCCCGGACACGACATACACAGACTTTGCAGTGGATTTGGCTGATTCCCTTCCAAATGACACATATTTATGTGCATGTCCATATGAACGGATCACCGTACATTAGCATGCTGTTCTGATTATTTTGACCATATAGACAAGACCTTAATACAGGTCACCTCCTCCCCACTAGTATCCACAGAACCAATATCCATGGATTCAGTTATCCACAGCTGAAAAAAACAGGGACACATACCATAGAATTGTGCTGAAAAATGGCTAGAGAGGTGCCCTAGGAATTGTTAGGTCCTCTAACTCAATTCTATAGTATGTTTGTACTGAAAGACCTTTATTTCAATAGGGTTTGCTATTATTGGTGGTTTCACTTATAAACAGTAACTTGAGAAATGTATCTCCTGCAGATATAGGGGGGACCTGTATTAACCTAAGATTTTTATTTTATTTGTTATTGTCTGCCTTCAAGCTGTTTCTGATTTATGGCGACCCTATCACAGGGTTTTCATGGCAAGATGTGTTCAGAGAGGGTTTGTCTTTGTCTTCCTCTGAAACTGAGAGAGTGTGACTTGCCTAAGGTCACCCAGTGGGTTTCAATGTCTGAGCAGGGATCCAAACCCTGGTCTCCAGTTAAGAGTCCAACATTCCAACCAGTACACCACACTGGACCTAAATTTTAATTTTAATATTTAATTTAAAAAGCATATAGAAATCATCACCCACTTGTTAAAAACTGTTTTCCTTATTTTCAGTTGTAAAAATACGACCTGAATAGAAAGATCTTTGCTAGTCAATGGAATGGCAACCGGAGGTGGGACAGTCTAGCCTTCCCTGGAAGGGAACGTCACAATTTGGGAAAATAAAACTATCAGTTTTTAATTGAATGCCTGTTGATTTCCTTTTTCATCTCCTTTTCTTTCCTCTCAGTTTTTAGTAGATTTTTCTTATAATGTCATTGTTATTCCCATTTTATTTTGTTCAAATTGATCACTATTAGCAATCTTATTGAGGAAAAATTATATATGTGTGTGTGTGTGTGTGGTATGTCTGTGAAGGAATTCTAGTCATGGAATTTGTTTCTCAAATTTTCTGTCTTTCAGATGTACATGTAAATTCATGTTGGCACTCGGCATCAAAGAAGTGAAAAGCACAATTTAATAGGAATCTTGTGAACCTGTGGGTTGACATGATTCAAGGAGCCTTGGGAAGCACCGTTTTCTGATGACAGGTCATGTCATGAGCTGTGCACAGTGCAATGTTTCAGGCCAAAGATGTTTCCTGAAGCCACCCATTCTTATGTGCCTCTGAGCATCAGTTCTTGAATTGTGAGCCTTCAGAAATAATTGCAGTTAACTTCCTAGCTGTTGATAAACCAGAAAAAATTAAAGGCACTGGACCTGAGGGCCCTCTCACAGTACATAATTATCTCTTTGATTCTACTTTAACTGCCATGGCAACATCCTATGGAATCCTCAAATTTGCAGTTTAGGGAGGGGTATTTAGAATTCTCATTCAGAGAGCTCTAGTGCTTCCCAAACTACAAACCCCAGGATTCCACAGAATGCAGCAATGGCAGTTAAAGCAGAATTTTAGGACTTTATCACACTACACTGTTATAGTACTACTATTCCACTTTAATGGCTATGGAGATTATCAGACAGGAACGCAAAAAGTTTTCCTGTCCCACAATCTCCAATCCCATCCCTTTCCTGACACAATAACCCTCCCTATTACACTTACCTTATCTTCCACCCAAAGGCAGCCCAGGAATGAACAGAGCTCCATTCACTTCCTGGACTGAAATATTGCCGATTCTTGTAAGATGCGAGCGCAGGAAATTCAAAAAGAAAAAGACAAAAAAGTTCAGAAAAGCACTAAAAAAAATAAATAACAAGTAACCTGGGGAGGGTACAAAAAAGTGGGTAGCCTACCTGGTTCTCATGATCCCATCCGGAAGTGTTCTGGCAGGACTGCCCATTGACACTGGAATCACAAGTCAAAAATGGTGCAAGGTTTCAGATGCCAGCAATGCTGGCACCAAAACAGGACAGGTGATCCATTTACTGCTCCAGCCCAGCAATAAAAAGAAATGCCAGAATAACAACAGCAGAATGCAAAAGGACAACGTCTCGTGATATTGGCTTCCTTTTGCATTCTGCTGTCCTTATTCTGGTGCCACATTAGCTGTGTCTGATAATCTCCTATGGCTGCCTCCTGTGGAATTCTGGGGTTTGTAGTTTAGAGATGTCTATGAGCTCTCAGGTAAGAGTTCTAGATGCCTCTCCCTAAACTGCAAACCCCAGGATTCCACAGGAGGCAGCCATAGCAGTTAAAGTGGAACAATAGTGCTATAACAGTGTAGTGTGAAAAGCTTTAGTGCTAAAGTTATGTAGTGTGAATGAGCCCTGAGACAGGAGATTATCAGACAGGGACAAAAATAGCTTAAACTGTCAATAAAAAGGAATGCGGACAGAACAGGAGTGGCATGGGGGCATAACGGGACAGGGACGATGTCATGTGATATTCAAGCCCTTTAGCCATCTCCTGTCGTCCCTGTAATGGATTTTTGGGGTCGTCTGATGATCTCCACAGTCTGGTAATCTACATCCCATTATTTAGCCCTGTCCCCTTGTTACTATTGCAAGAAAGATCTGCCATAGCAAATCTCATGCTGCATTGGGAAATTACCATCTGGCCCTGAACCATCTTATCCTGAGGTGACCCTGAGAGCTTAATGGGTTGTCCCATCCTGCTCTCAGTGCCCCCCGACAAGAACACTTCCTTCTCCTGAAGGAAATGGAGGCCAATTAAGTCTGTACTGAGAAACAGAAAGCCAAAGGAGAAAAGAAGCCACCAAGGGGGGAAACAAATACGGAGCAGGGCAGCCCAGAATGAAAAAATAAACACAATGCAAACCTGAGTACTACTGGATCCAGATTTATATAATCCCATTAATCTGAGCAACTGAATCTACCACCATCACTATGCTCCCCCCACCTCATGATCCCTTTTCTTTTGTCTAGTGTCCTTTACATTTTAAATCCTAAAGCAGAGACTGGGTGGGAGGGTTTGGCTGAAGAGTGTCTTGAAACACTCTAAAACTGTCAATAGATCACTCGTTCGGTTTCTGTTACAGGATCACGGGTTTCTGAAACTGTGCCCTGTTATGCTGGTGCGATGCCAGCCGCAGAGGGAGGTCCCTGCCAAACACTTCTGGTCGAGATCGGGACATTGAAGTAAGTGTCACACTTCACACACACACGGCTTACTTGGTTTTTTTAAATGTGTTTTTCTGCTTGGTGTACTTTTTTACCTTTTATTTTGAGTTTTATTTTTGAATTTGAACAGCCGGGATTTCCTTTCCAGGAAGTGAATAGAGCTCCATGAGAGCTCCATTCACTCCTGGGCTGCCGGAGGGGAGGGGAGGACTTTTAAGTGTGCGGCAAGGTAGGTGTCTGATAATTTTTCATTTCATCAGTTACAGGAACGGGAGTGGGGCAGGAGGAGACGTAGCGAGACAGGGACTTTTTTTTGGTCCCCATCTGATAATCTCCCCAGTATCAAGGGCAGGATGGGAAATGTGTTACCTTGAAAACAAAATGAGTTGGACACATACATTTTCAAATTTATTGGGAGAGATAGAGAAAGGAGGAAGAAAATGTAAGGAGGGAAGGGATACCAAAACAAAGATGTAACAACCTTTTGATCACCCAAAGAGGTAATGAGGAAGCCTGGCTCCATTTCTCTGCTCTTGACCCATTTTAGGTCTATAGGTTTCCATGGGGTTAAATTTATTGAAATGTAGTTTATGCTGGAACACTGCCAAGTAAGTAGTTCCAGGTTCTGAAAAGATATTTTAGGAAATAATTCTACTGTAAACAGGATATGCCAGAGGAATCCCTTCTTTCCCACTCCTCCACAAAGGCACAGAGTGAGTTTGTTCCTGTGCCCCATGATGTCCTCTTTTTCCTGACACCAAAAGTGGCATAACCTCCCTCTGCTTGGGGATAGCAAGGGGCAGAGGAAAATCACACCCACTCACATGGCATGGCTGTCACAGTATCACAACTGCAGCAGTATGAAATTATCACACCAGAAACAGTAATCAAACAACAGTGATAATGCAGCCATTAACGGGTTTTTCCCATCAATGAAAAGATGTGAACCAAATAACGATGAAGTACAATGCAGCAATGGGAGAGACACAGCATCAAGCAATAAGTCCCTGCCAAAGATGCTATTGTCCTGCTATAATTGCAATGTACTGTGTTTCCTCCATGGTCCAGAAGTCCAGATGGACATGCCAGTCCATTGCTGCAGCCACCGCCGCCATCTCCCTCGCTGTCTCTGAAGGCAGGAAGCCAGCCCACAATATATAACCAAGCCTTGGTCACATGCTGTGGGACTCCTTCCTGCCTTCAGGTTGAGCAAGGCAGACTGGCAATTGCAGCGAGGGCCTGCCTGCCAGGACATACTCCTGTGGTCATACAGGCCCTGTTCTATTCAACAATGGATTAAAACAAGTATTATTTTTCAATGGTGTCTCGGGCCCTAACCTGCCTTCACCCTGTCTCAGCCCCGTATCTGCCCTGGGAGTCATGAGGACTGCCTGGGGGCAGAATGGTGCAAATGCTGTGTTGTTGGGATTGCAGGGATTTAAGGCAAGAGCAAGATGGGTTCTAGATAAGCCCCAGGTCTATGAAAGCCTGTGCTGCCAACTTCCTCATACCTCTAATCACAATTGTACTAGTACAGCCTAGGGGTGGTAAGTCATTTTGTTGGGTTCAAAATCTTTAACAAAAATATGCATTGTGCACCTCCTGATTGCTGTTGCAAGATGAAGCACTCTTTGCAAATGGAATATGCACCGAGGCCTTCTGTTTTTTGCAGAACAACTCAGCTGATACTGCCATTAGGAAATGGACATGTAATAGTTCAGAGATGCAACATATGGCATTTGAGATAACTGCAGAGAGAAGCTGTATCTGGACACTGCATTTTTAAAACAGGAGACCATGCAGTTTTCCGACATGAGGGTATCTCCTGGGAGTGAGCTGGGTGCTGAAGAAAATATGCTTTGTGAATGTTTAGAAATACTGTAGTCTTCTTTATTGTCTTTAAACAAATATATGAGAAACAAACCCTAACTTCTAAATTATTGAACTCTAGTTGTAACTTCAAGGACCGACCATTAGGTTTTAGCAATAGTGTGATACTTAAGCAAATTAGTAATAAAGGTGAATCCTAATCTATTTGAGCCCATTTAATGCAAAGTTGTCCACACCAACATTCAGATCCACACCCAACATGTACTCATTTGTGCCTGGAAGCTGATGTATTACTACAAATTTCCTTGTGTTGACTTGCTGGAAAGTAGTCTGCTGCTTCTGCCTTCTCACTATGTCTTTCCTATAACATGTTGTACACTAAATTCTCTGCCAAGCTGCTCATTTGCCAAATATTCACCGAATTCCCTCCTTCAGGTGGTGCCACCTGCAAAATGCCTGCTTCCTGCTTACATCTGTAGCATTCTCTGACACCAATTACATGATCCATATTAATGATTTCAAACTCTTTCTAATACATTACTTTTGTCAATTGCTTTGTTTAATACTCAAGTTTTTCCAGATGGGATCTTCAAAAACAAAATAATGTTTTAAAATAATTATTTATTTCATTCGTATCCTGCCTTTCTCCCAGAACTGGCACTCAAGAAAGCTAATTAAAACATTCAGATTAAAAAAAAATACTATTAAAGCACAGTATCGTTTAATTAAAATGTAAGAATTTCTAAAAATGCAATTTAAAATACATCACTGGAAGAACACATAGCACAGTGTCATTTAATTAAAACAAGAATTTCTAAAAATGCAATTTAAAATATGTCACTGGAGGACACACAGCACATACCCACTTAAAAGCCCCTTCTGTAGGGACCCAGATTGGTTGTTTAAACCTTCTATCAGTAAAAGCTGGTGGAGGGGCAACAGGGAGGGGGTCTGGGGTCAGCCTAGCCTCTCTCATTAGGGATTTCCATAATCTGGGTTTAGTCATCATGAGAGCCCTGGGAACTGTAACAAAAAAGTTGCAGAGTGTTCCCATTTAGAACATGAGTCAACCAACCTTGCCTCCCTCTGTATTATACTCCATTATACTTACATCTGTTGTGCCTTTTACTTGGTTTCTACTTTCCACCCACCCAACAGTCAGCATTCTGTAAACACCAAGCATACACGGTCCTCATTGCCCTGCTTTGGGATTTAGCCTCCTATGATTTTTCCCCCATTAGATTTTTTTCCTACTTAAACTTTGGGGTTCTACTGCTGATTGTCGATGGTGCTATTTTAGCTACCTAAGCATTGGCACTAATGCCTGAATATCAGAAATAAAAACATGATACTGTGTGTCTCTTTGAAATGAACAGAAGTGACACATTTTAATGAATGATGTACTAAGAAAAGAATTCTATTTACATGGCCTTTGGGAACAATACATTGCTCAGGGTGGAGTGGGTGGGAATCAGGCACTTCACACATTACAAGAAAAAATAAATCTGGGTTTGCCACTGGGTGCATTGTTAATGGGAGAGCTGCAGCCCAGCATGGCTCCCTATTAGTTAAATAATATTCCTAACCTGCCCTATGTCAGCAGGTCTCAGCATGGGAGTCAATGAAGTCTTTTTAAAAATCATCTTGCAAATGTAAACAGTTTGCTGTAGACAATTTAAAACAATGGGAAAGAATTTAACTCAAAGAAAATACAGTGTGCCCTTGGTATCCAGGGGTTTGGTATCCACAGATTTGAGCAACCATGGATTGAAATGAAGAACCATATATATATATATATATATATATAGGCACGTTTCTAGGATGAAGGACCATCGCCTCCCAAAAATACTACTCTACGGTGAACTCGCCGTGGGTCAGCGTAAGAGGGGTGCTCCAAAAAAGCGATACAAAGACTCCCTGAAACAACATCTCAGGCTCGGCCAAATTGATCACCAAGAGTGGTCCGCCCTGGCCTCACATTGGGAGGCATGGAGACACACTATCCACAATGCTGCAGCCTTATTTGAGAACTCACGCCGAACAAGTCTTGAAGAGAAACGACAACGCAGAAAGAATCACAACCCAAAAACATCACCCAAGGAGACCTTCTGCTGTGCTTTTTGCAACCGGACTTGTTTATCTCGGATTGGCCTTTTTAGTCATCAGCGCGCTTGCAGAAAGCGCGGGATGTGTCCTTCCTGAATCTTCATTTGCAAAGAAAAGCCATATATATATATATATATATATATATATATACCTGCAATTGACTGCAGCCAGGCAGCTGCTTGCTGCACTGAGACTGGTGAAGGCAATGATTGGCTTCTTCAAGAACATGATGATTGGTGATGGGTGTGGGTGTTCCTGCTTGTTAATTTGTCCATGAGTGAGAGCACCCCCACCACCATCCACCATGTCCTCTGGAAGCTGTTTGCTGCACTGCAATTGGTGGTGGCAGCGAGCAGCTTTTCAGGAAGATGGTGCTTGGTAACAGGGGTGGGTACTCCTACTTCTTTCGTGAGTGAGAGCTGTAGCTGAAGCCTTGCCACAGCACCCTCCACTGCTGGCCTGGGACCTCCTCTTGTCCTGCATGCAGTCGATGTGAGGTAGTCATTTAAAATTCTAAATAGGGACTTGAACATCCATGTTTTTTGGTATCCACAGGGGGTCCTGGAACGAAACTCCTGCAAATACCGAGGGCCCACTGTCAAATCTATAATCCTATAGGTCAGAAACCAAGCCATCATCTCACTAGGTCCCAAAAATTCAAATGAATAGTTTATTTCAACTGAAAAAAAATCAAAGCCAGCATGAGTCAGGTCTGTAACAGAAGGCACTTCACAACTGGGAAGCTGCAACCAAGAAAGTTCTCTTTATAGTGGATGTACTAGTATGATAAATATATTTTAAAAGTGAGTTTATCTCATTCACACTTTATATACTCAAGATTGAACCTTCTTGGGTATACACTTTAAAAACGTAATATTTGAAGTGGCATACAGGTTAGAAGTTTCCTCCTGTGACCTGTTTGATTCAGGTGTGGCAGAGAATGAATGCAGCAAAGCAAATTTTGTTTGCTTTGCATTATATAAAATGTTCCATTTACTGCTCGACAGAAGTTGAGGTTGGCTGATTCTTTTCACTGTGTTAGTATGAGTGTGAAGAGAGCCAGCGTAGTATAGTGGTTTGAGTGTTGGACTTGGAGTCTGAGAGACCAGGATTTGAATCCCAGCTCCAGCCATGGAAACCCACTGGGTGACCTTGGACAAGTCACATTCTGTCAGCCTCAGGGGAAGGCAACGGCAAACCTCATCTGAACAAATCTTCATGAAAACCATGTAGGGGGTTCTCCTTAGAATTCTCATAAGGCAGAAATGGCTTGAAGGCACACAACAGCAACATTGTATAAGGACTTTTTCGGACAAGTAAAATGCAGCGCAAGCAGCCTCGCCATGTTGCGAGGCTGCAGTGCTGCAGGGCGTCCCTTTCAGATGATGTCCGTCCCTGCCGGTACTGTTGTGGTACCGCAGGGACATTTGAGTGGAATATTTTGCCGATTTTTACTCATTGACGCCCCCTTGTCGTGGGAGAGAGGCTTGCGTACCCTAATGACGTTTTGAGCTATGCTGGCGGTGGCATAATAGCCACCGGTAGGGTCTCCCATGCCAGACAGGTCAAAACCGAAGGGTCTGACAAAGAGCGTCAAAGGGCAGGATGGGCTCTCTAGCCTTATGGCAACCGTCCTAGGAGAAGGAAAACTCTAATCCCAAACCCGGGCAGATGGTGCTCGTCCAACCCTGTAAGGTCAACCATCTAAGAGAAGGAAACTCTAATCAAACCTACGGCCCGAGGACCTCGCTGCCACGTCCATGCTTGCAAGGCCACGGCAGATGAATCTCTGGTTTAAAGGGTGAGGCCAGTTCTGTGCACGCTGCGCTCCACCAGAAAAATCCATTGCACAGGCTCGAAGGACAAATCCATTTCCAAAAAAGCCCTGTAGCGACTGGCGAGGGACGAAACCGGCAGGTGTAAAGATGCACTGGAAGCCGCAGCCCCAACCCTGCATGCAGGCGGTTCAGGACATTGGTCGCTCAAGCCTGACCCGGGAGAGATGACAGTCTATACATGTAGGTTAGCCTAAGCAAAATTTAATCAAATCCGCCTCACACAGTCCTTTTGTAAGCAAGGGGATCTTGCAGGATGTTTGAGACTAAATGAGAGAAAGAAGTTGTAGCATAAGCTTTCATAGGCTTGGGGCTTGTCTACATGGGGTATTTAGCCCCTGTCTCAGAACCCTGTAGTCCATACAATGTGGAGCATATTCCCCCTTCTGCCCCTGGGCAATCCTCATCATTCCTGGGGCAAATATCGGGATCAGACTGGGGGAAGGCAAGTAGAGTCTGATAGAATGGTTTATAAAAATACCCAGTTTATTCCATTGCCACCAGCAAACAATGGATTGGGCCCTGTGTGTCCATAGGAGCCCATCCCTGCTGTAGTCTCCCTGGCTCTCCCGGAAGGCAGGAAGGAATCCTGCAGCATGTGACCAAAGCTTTCTCTAGGTGGGTGTCTATACAAGCCAAAAAACCCCAGAGTGCCCTGCAGTAATGGCATTTTGCAGCAGCTGCAACTTGTCTTATGTTTTTTTTACCCCCAAAAGCTTTGTATGCCTGCCAGTCAAGATCGTGGCTGCAAGTGAATTACTCATGTTTTTACTTGCTGTAATCTGCTGCGGCCGCACATTTTTTTAAAAAAACAACCTATTTCACCTGTGTGCTGGTGTGATATTTTGCCTTTCCAAAAAAAGGAAAAAAACCAGCATCCCATTTTATCGTCTTAGCGCTTGCTCACTAAGGCAAAAAATCAACATGGCAGCTCCGGCCGCTTACCTTGTTAGCAAGCCCTACCGCCTGTGCTTGTCTGGCTGATCAGCTTTGCGCTTCTGCTCATATGGGAAAGCAATTCAAAGCGAATCATTTGTCCCAATGAGCAGGAATGCACATTCCCCTCACTTAAAAAAAAAAAAAAAACTCTGGGAAAAGCCAGAAAGGATTTTCCTTTGGATTTTTTGGCATTTCTGGCCCTACTCCTGCTGAATACAGTGAAATGATGCAGGATCCCATTAACACAAGTAGGATTCTCCTCACATTCTGGCAAATTTGAACACTTGTTCATGAAATTGTTAAAGTTTTTCTTTTAATTAAGTCTTTTATTATTCCAAAACCATTCACTTATTACTTTTGGATATTCTTTCCCTCATAATGGATTAATGTGACTGCCTACCACTTTGGGCATGTTAGAAGAATCTTTACAGAGCAGGGTTAACCATGCTGAGAACTTGCTGGTTCTGGTCTCCTCTTTCTGAAACTTACTTAATGGCAGGGTGCCCACATAACTTCACACTGAGAAGGAGGGACAGCTTGTTCATGGATTGAACTCTCTTTCACCTTAGGTTGGGTTTTAACTGAATCTCTAGGATTCATTGTTTCGTTCTGTGCTTGCCCGGTACCCAGTGGGTGATGAATGATCACATTCCACACGAATGGCTTCATCTACTTCTCTCAGCATACCTCTGTGACACAAGCTTAAGTTCTTAATTCCCAGATTTAAGGAAAAACAAACATGCCTAGGAGCTCAGGAGACAGCCTGTTGCTCTGGGAGACAGAATCGATGGCACAACAGTAGATCACAAGCCCCCATGTCCTCCTCACATAAGTATCTCAGCCACATTTGAATGTAGCTCGTAGAATGTGCTTCTGGAGTGTGAATGAACCAGACCCTAGGGCTTATTTTCAGTCGGCTGCAGTACAGGCACAAAACAAGCCTTATCTACACCACACCAAAATGTGCCAGTGCTATAGAGAGGAGGTGGGCATCTGTGCAGAAGTTGGGGGCCACCTCCCCAACCCATCACTTCCTGAAGCCTACATTCACCTGTCCAGAAATGCCTCCCTTCTCTTTTTGGCCTTATGGTGGCCAAGAGAGTGACCTGAAGGAATGCAGTGTCACTTCTGTTCAACATGTTGGTTGATAAATGTAAAAACAAACAGGTGCTGAGGGCATTTTCTACTGTTTTGGGGTGTTTGGGCACAGTTTGGGCATGCTTTGGGGGCAAAAAACCCCACTCCTAAATCCTGTCAAAACTTCGAAGCTTGGCAGGGGGTGGGGAGGCTTCAGGGGCTGCAAAAGTAGTACTCAGAAGCTGCTTGTGGTCTGTGGGCTTCACTTTCCCATACATTCCAACTTTTCTCAGATGAAAACTGGGCCACGTTTGGCCAAGCAACATCAGTATGTGGTCACAAGGGCAAAAAATAGTAATGAGGAGGAACATACAAGCTAGGAGAGGCTGTAGCAGTTTGCTTTTGCTCGCGCTTACTAGGAAGGGTAGGATTATGTCCCCTGCTCTCCTCTCCCTCCAACCAAATTAACTGAGTGCAAACTATTTTTGTACTTTTAATTCAGTGCATAGCAATTGAAGCAAGCAGAGGACAGAGGGAGAAGGTGGGAGGGGGAAAGGGAAACTGGGACATTTTAAAAGCAGCTGAAAACATGGGATGACAGGGGATGACAGAATGTCCTTGCCAAATTAGGGCAATTATAAGGTATGCTTTCCCCATCCCTCCTATACAAGCAGCAGGGCTCATGTAGGTTTTTAGCACAGGGTGGGGTAGTGGTAAGTTGTGCATGGATCTGTGTCAACTGATGTTAGTTATGGGTAGAGATGCAAAGAATGTTGGTACTTTTTTCACTTTTGGCAAGAAGGGATCTCTGAGACACCCTGGAAAATGTCAACTGGCATTTGCACTGAGTGGCTCTGATGTCACGGGGGTGTTGAATCAGTTCCAGGTTTTCGTTTGAATGTTGAAAGGGCCATGCAATGCACTGAACCAATTTTGGGGAGAGTGCTCTGTACCTTGTATAGCTCCTTTAAAGTTCAGACAAAGGAGATTATCAGACACGTCTAATGTGGCACCAGAATAATGACAACAGAATGCAAAAGGATGCCGATATCACACGGCGTCATCCTTTTGCGTTCCGCTGTCATTATTTTGGTGTTTCTTTTTATTGATGGGCCAAGCAGTCAATAGATCACCCATCCCATTTTGGTACTGGCATTGCTGGCGTCTGAAACCTTGCACCATTGTCCTGCCATGAATACAGCATCAATGGGCGGTCCTGCCATGAATACAGCATCAATGGGCGGTCCTGCCAGAACAATTCCAGGTGGGACTGCGAAAACAAGATAGGCTATCCTCTCTTTATGAACTTCCCCAGGTTACCTGTTACTTTTTTAGTGTGTTTCTGTGCTTTTTAAAACCTTTTATTTTTATTTCACTTTTTATTTTTGAATTCCCCGTGCTTGTGTCTTCTCACAAGAACGGGTGGGATTTCAGTCCAGGAAGTGAAGGGAGCTCTGTTAGAGCTCCATTCGTTCCTGGGCTGCCTGTTGGCAGAAGAGAAGGTAAGTGTGATAGGGAGGTTATTGGGCCAGGGCAGGGACAGGATTGGAGACTGTGAAACGAATGCTTTTTGAGTTCCTGTCTGATAATCTCCTAAAATTTGGAGTCGACTCAAAGCTAGCAGCTGCACTGTTAACTGATGTAAGATTTTCCACCCTTGCATGCGAGAGAAAAATCACAGTGGACCAAGAGCCCTGGTGACCAGGAGCCAAGGGAGCCCTGGTGGCGCAGTGGTTAAATGACAGTACTGCAAGTCACCATGTTGCCAGTTCAATTCCAGAGGGCTCCAAGGTTCACTCAGTCTTCCATCCTTTTGTAAGTCAGTAAAATGAGTACTCAAGTATCCGGCTTGTGGGGGCAATTAGCTAACACACATTGGAAGCTGATTAATGCAGCGTAGATGTGTAAATTGCTATTGCTTAAAACAATTTGTAAGCTGCTCTGATAGCCTTGTGGCTGAAGAGCGGGGTAAATAACTAATATAAATAAAAATAAATGAATAAATATGAGTGGGGCTGAAAATCCATTTATCTCTGTTGTATCAAAAACAAGTAAACCCTTAATTTTTTTAAAAAAAAAGTCAGTTCATAAATATTAGATCATCAGGAGGCAAACTCCAGCTGCTTTTCTGGGCTACAGTGACACTTTAGAATTCGGAGAATACTTTCTTTATTATACCTATAAGGAACCGGAGAATGCTTTTTTTATTTCCTAGCATCTAGAACCAGCCCCAATATACACACACAAGCTACACAGGTTGAGCCTTACTCTGTCTCCTAGAAAACACCTGTCCCTGCACGACCACCCCATTCACTTATCACACCATTTGCTTACTTAGAGTTAGCTCAGCAGTATTGGTATAGTGGAAAAGTACAGGGATGTATCATGTCAGTCCCTATAGGAGTCATGTGGCCCACTAGATGTTCTTGGACTGGAACTCAAAGCTTTCCTCCCCATTGTCAATGCAGCTAGGGCTTACAGTCCAACAACTCTGGAAGGCCACAAGATACCAACCCTGGTTAGAGACACACATCCCAAAGAGAATCCAAAAATGATGCATACCAACAAACCAGTTCTAGCAGCTTTCAATACCACCAGTAGCTGATTGTAGATAAAGCTAATGGGTCTTCACTGCCATTTGAAAATGAAACCACCTGAAAATATTTTGCATTACACCAGGAATCTCTTGCAAATAAAATAAAATAAAATAATTATAGAGTTGCTTGGGAAATCTATTTCCCTAGCCCAACCCCACTGCTACTGTGGATGGATTACCGGTAAGCTGAAAGGGAAAATGGTATTTTGAAGAGGTGGCAGATGGCATCGTCAACATCATCTTTTTCATTCAAGAAGTCCCAGCTCTTCAGTATTATTAAGGTCTGGCTCCACTACATCAGTGTTGCTGAGATGGGAAACCTCAACTTGGGAGAAAGAATAGGAGTGGAGGCTACTGAGAAGAACTAGAGTGTGGTGCTTGCTGCATGTACATTTCTGACAGCCTTCCTTCTTCCTGCATCTGTAAATCTTTGTACATTTTGTACCGGTAGACAAGAACAAATAAGTTTACCATTTTCTTCTGGCTGTGAGAACATCTTTGGAAACTGTGCAATTTTTTTAGATCAGTTCACAAACTGGGACTTACTGAGCTTTTTTAAAAGTATGTGGGGTTTTTGGCACAGAAGAAAGTCTCCTGCACAGAAAACAGCATTTCCTTCGTAGAAATGTTCTTTCCTATCCAGGAAATCAGGTTTTCTGTGCAAGAAACTTGTTTTCTTTATAAGAAATACCATTTTCCATGCCAAAAAAAGAAAAAAAGAAAAGAAAACAAAAAAAGAAAAAATCCATATGTATTTTTCTTTATAAGAAATACCATTTTCCATGCCAAAAAAAGAAAAAAAGAAAAGAAAACAAAAAAAGAAAAAATCCATATCTATTTTTCTTTATAAATACTTTTCTTTATTTTCCATGCCAAAAAAAAATAAAAAATCCACATGCATTTTTCATCTGTCCAAAGCTGCAAAGAGTCTCTGCCCTCTATCATTTGAATGGTTTTTAAATATTCTTTCCATCCATAAACTGTGATCACCCAGTCACAGTCCACCCCATATGGTGAGATGCATTATATTTCTATTTAAATAATGGACATAATTCTATAGGGGACTTAGGTCTTTGTAAGTAGACTTATGTATACAGTAATTAGAATTACACAGTTGCGTAACGTCCATATCCAATAGAGGGCTCCTGTTACATGACTGTGTAGCAGAGCCAGCAAAGAGACTGTTGCATAATGATACAGATGTATAATGGGACCAATGCACAACAGGACAGATGTGTATCAGTCCTGCTGTGCATCACATCAGTCCTGATGTGCATCAGGCATCAATATGCATCAGGCTCTCTTGCTGGTATCCCATCTTTGCAATTCAGTAAACGGGTTTCTTAGTGCCTTTGCTACGTAGCAAGGTATATGTAAAGTTATTAATATAACAGGTCATATAGGATTCTGACATATATCTACATTTGCACTTTTGCACATGTAGTTGCATGAATTTGCATATAGAAATCCTAAGTACATCTGGGTTCTCCTTTGTCTTCTGTGGGTAATGTGTAAGTGACCACCCCACCAGGCAGTCAAACACAGATCCCACAACATTATGTGTAGCTTGAATTAAACTGTGCTTAAAATGCTGCTGTGAAACTTATGTTACCCTTTACAGCTGGTCCATTTTCAATGGCTGTTCCAGCATGGTGATGATGATGATGATGATGATGATGCCTTTATCCCAATAATGGGACTCAAGGTGGCTAACAACGTATTTAAAAACAATACAGATTAAAAACCATACCAAAACGTTGATAAAAGTATAAATATAAAAGTTAATTAAAAATCAATTAGACCATTTATAAAGTTCAAACATTAAACATTAGAAACATTCGAATTTATTAAAAGACAATACAAACCACAAAATAGCACAGCACATCATTAAAAGCTCATCCCATTCAGCTGCTAAGAGCTTGATGGCACAAGAATGTTTTAACTTTCCACTGGAAGGAGATCAAAGAAAGGGCCATCCTGGCCTCCCTAAGGAAGGAGTTCCAAAGACTAAGAAGATTATCACAAGGGTAAAATATCCCAGAATAGGGACGACAGAAGATCACTAAAAGGCTTACCTTTTACACGACGTCGTCCCTGTTCTGGGATGCTCCCATTCTGCTCCTGTTCCTCCCCATTTCCTCTTATTCATGGAATAATCCGTGAATAAGAGGCCCATTCCGTTATTATAACGGAACGGCGGGTGAGTGAACAGAGGACCCATTGTGCTCCCGGGATGACAATGGATTATGATGTCACTGGGAGGTCCCTTCCGGACACTTCTGGGTGTGATCAGGATGACAAAGTAAGTAAAAAAAAAATTCCCCTCCCCGGGTAGCTGTTTCTTTTTAAAATGTGTTTTCGTGGTTGTTTTCTTTTTTGACAGCTGGGGGGTTCTTTTTAAATTTCCCTCCCAGCCATTCTCATGTGAGAATGGCCAGGATTTGAGTTCCCGGTCATAAAAACAGCCTTGCGACGTCTGCATTTACGACCAGGCAGGGAAGGGAGGGGGAGCCCGTTCCTGTCGCGGAATAAAGGTAAGTGTGTGAAACTTTTTCCTTTATTCCGCACCAGGCATGGGAGAGGGGTGGGGGGGGGTAGAGGGATGGAAATGGACCCAAAGGGTCCGTCTGATAATCTCCTAAGAGCAGCCACTGAGAAGCCCCTCTCCCTTGTTCCCACCAGTCAAGAGAATATGGTGGGACTGAGAGAAGGGCCTCTCCAGATGATCTGAGAGCTCTAATGAGCTCATACAGGGAGATGGAGTCTTTAAAATATCCTGGATCCAAGCCATATAGGCCTTTATACACTATTACCAGTGCTTTGAGTCATGCTTAGAAACAGACCAGCAACCAGTGGGGCTGCTGCAAACAAGCGAGCTGTGTACTCCCTATAACAAGCACTTGTTAGCAATCTGGCTGCAGCTCTTTGGACCAATTGAAGTTTCTGAGCACTTTTCAAAGGCAGCCCCACATAAAGCGCATTACAGTAATCAAAACAGGATGTAACCAGGGCATGTCACTGTGCCAGATCAAATTTCTCCAGGAACAGGTGCAGTTGGCATGCTAGCTTTAACTGTGCAAATGCACTTCTGGTCACCACTGAAACCTGGGCTCCCAGGCTCAGGGCTGAATCTAGGAGTACCCCCAAAATGCAAATCTGCATTTTCTGGGGGAGTGTAACCCCATCTAACATAGCTGAATCCCTATTCCCAGATCTGTCTTTTGACTGTCCAGGAGCACTTCTGTTTTGTTTGGATTAAGCTTCAGTTTATTCACTCTCATCCAGTCCATTAGAGCTGCCAATCCACTGCACATCAACTACACCTCGGGTTGCAGTAAAGGCCATCATAGTGAAATCCCCACGCAAGCCCCCTCAGATCCAAAGCTAATGTTCAGTTAGAAGGCAGACATCTTGCACTCGATTGAATTTGATGCTTCTGTTTTGCTCTACCCTAAAATGTGAAGCGAAAATCCGCATTTGGACAAAGTAGAAGTTGGGCAGTATATTTATTTATTTATTTATTTATTTATACCCCACTCTTCAACCACAAGGCTATCAGAGCGGCTTACAGATTGTTTTAAGCAATAGCAATTTACACATCTACACTGTGTTAAGCAGTTTCCAGTATGGCTGAGATAGTACATTGCTCAGCACAGCATAAGAGTTATGTGAGAGGAACTCTGCTAGGGCTCACCACCCCCAGGACTCATAGTTTTGCTGCAACAGCCCCCCTAAATGGTCATTCTATGGCTAGTGGATAGCTGTGGGAGGGGGGATCAGGGAAGCATTTCACTACCCTATAGATGGAAGCAGACTAATGACACCATCCACAAAGAACTACTGGGATCTCTGCAGATTCCCTCATCAGTCTGGTTGTGGGGCATAGCCAGAGGTTTCTCCAATCCCCTGTGATCTCCACCAGTCATAAAATGGCCATTCAGGAGGGCTATGGAGCAAAACCAGAAGTCCTAAGTGGGCTTTGGCCCCTGAGGAGGGTGGAAGAGAATACCAACCTTTGCAACAACCCAAAAAGACATATGCAGGTATAAGGTGGACTTACATTTCCATTTGTCATTAACAGGATGCTGGGCCAATGTGTGTGAGAACCTAGCCATTGTATCTTTTCAGTCAGAAAAAAAAACCTGTAGGAGTCCTCTGGTATGTAAGTGGCAAGACAGTACAGTGCACCACCTGCTGATGAACTCTTTCACCTGCAGCCATAAATTGTTAGGGACTTTTTTGTACTTGCCTTCCTGTCCTAGCAACATGCCACCACAGTTGCAGAAAAGACTTGCTCAGTCATTTCCTGTAGATGTCACTCTTGTGTTGTTGTATTAACACACATATGTGTGTATGTATGTGTGTGTGTGTCTGTGTGTGCATGCACTCATGGAAAATTGATTTTGCAATGAGTCAGCCTAGAGATGATTCCGAAACTATGCTGGCCAAGGATGATAGGAACTCTAGATCAATAACATTTGCCAATTGAAGTTTGGGAACAAGGTGGGAGCAACTCACTTCAGCCCTAACCTGAATATGTCAGGGATTGAATCTGATACTTTCTGCAGGCAAAGCAGCAGGTTCAATCTACCATAGAGTGATATCTCTTCCCCTTCCCCAGACATATGGATACATTTGTTGTTGTGTGCCTTCAAGTTGATTCCAATTTATGGTGATCCTAAGGTGTACCTATCACCGGGTTTTCATGGCATGATTTCTTCTAGGGGAGATTTGCCATAGCTTTCTTCTGAGGCTGAGAGAATGTGACTCAGCCTAGGTCATCTAGTGGGTTTCCATGGCTAAGTGTGGATTTGAAACCTGGTCTCCTAGAGTCCTGGGACTTTATCAGACAAGCCCCTTTAAATGTTCTTTTGCTGGCATAAAAAAAATCAATTTTTATACCAGCAGAAGAAAACCCCCCACTACACTTACCTTCTCTCCTGGCAGAGGGCTTCCCCGGCAATGAAGAGGGAGTGAAAAAAGGCCTGTTCACTTCGTCCTTTGAAATCCTGCGCAGGGCTGGTTTAAGGAATTTTGGGGGCCCCTGCAATGCTTTATTTTGGGGGCCCCATATGCTTATCTCAGGTCAATGTAACCTAACTTAACCTAAGCTATTAAAAGTACAGGATATTCAGATTATTAATAATAATGTTTCTGCAGGAGGAGGGTTACTATGCCCCCTCAATTATGGGGCCCCCTGCAGATGCTGATGCCGCTGTGCCTTAAACTGGTCCTGATCCTGCGAGACTTCATCATATGGGAAATTTAGAAATAAAACAAACAAACAAACAAAAAGCATAAAAAGTTACATCAAGCACATACACACACTTAAAAAACTTCCAAGTAACACAGTGAGGGTCATAAAAAGTGTGTCACCTACCTGGATGTCACAAACTCACCTGGAAGTGTTCTGGCTGGTCCAGCCATTCATGAGGTAAGTACGTGGGGGGAAAGACATGAGGTTGCCAACAAAAAAAACAGCCATCTATTGATGGCTTGGGACGTCAATATAAATAAATTGGCTTAAGGACAAGACATAAATGCAAAAGGGTGATGTCATCTGGTATATGTGCCCTTTCATATTTATGTGACATCTTTATGATGCTGCATTTAGTGTGTCTGATAAACTCCCTAGTCCAGTGATCGAACCACTATACCATGCTGGCTCTCATATTCATACATACCTAGGTTTTAAAATACTTCTGAGACAGTAGGTTAGGCCTCAAAAGGGCAAATGAAAGGCAGTGGGGAAACAAGAAGACATTTTAAGTTGAATGAGGAGAATATAACATGTTTGGGGGAAGTGTGTGCACTTTAACCTTTGACTATATATGGGATCACCAGCATTGAGGCCATGATATTGAGAACACAGCTGTGCTGGGCATGGCATGTTTCTAGGATGAAGGACCATCGCCTCCCCAAAATAGTACTCTATCGTGAACTCGCCATGGGTCAGCGTAAGAGAGGTGCTCCAAAAAGCGATACAAGGACTCCCTGAAACAACATCTCAGGCTTGGCCAAATTGATCACCAACAATGGTCCACCCTGGCCTCACATCGGGAGGCATGGAGACACACTATCCACAATGCTGCAGTCTTATTTGAGAACTCACGCCGAACAAGTCTTGAAGAGAAACGACAACACAGAAAGAATCACAACCCGGAAACACCACCCAAGGAAACCTTCTGCTGTGCTTTCTGAAACCGGACTTGTTTATCTCGGATTGGCCTTTTTAGTCATCAGCGCGCTTGCAGAAAGCACGGGATGAGTCCTTCCTGAATCTTCGTTTGTGAACAAAAGCCAGAGGAGACATCACAAGCTGCTATCTGATGTGAGGAATTGATCTCCAGTATTTGTTTATATGTGCAGACTAGTGGCTCTTTTACATGGCAGTTTTTATCCCAGAGAGAAGCGAGATATCTTCATCCCAAGTTCGTCTTCTATTGTTTACACAATTTGTCATGGACAGCATAAGTCTCAGTTTTTTTGGATTTGTTGTTCCAAGTACCTCCATCCCGGGCTAGGAGCACACAGCAGAGCAGTATTTTGATTGGTTGGGCTTTGGAAGGGACGGGCTTGCAAGAGAAGCCTGGCAATTCTGGATCCGCCATTTTTGGAATGGTCAGTCTCTGAGAACCACCCCCACTCCTGCCAACCACAGCTATCCTCTCCTTTAAAGAGAAACCCCATCCCCTGCCCCCACTTTTCCCCCTTCCAATAGAAAGCAATGCTTTAAGTTCTGTCTGTCCCCCCACTCTTCCCCCCCACATTTTTCCTTCCAATAGAAAGCAATGATTTAAGCGAGGCTGAGCCACAGCCAGGAGGAGGAGGGAGGGGCTGATGGCTCTCAGCTGGCTGCAGCTTCTGCCAGCCGGGCATCAAGAATTTCAAGGCTTCCCTTGCAAGCTCACCACCTCCAAAGTCCAACCAATCAATATTCAGCCCATGTCCCGGGATGGTTCCTTATATTTATATATATATATATATATATATATATATATATATATATATATAATTTTTTATTCAATATTTTCCTCAAGTACATACACTAAAATAACCACCAATCATACATACACATCATGCATATCATTCATAGATCCATTATCGTATATGTTAATCAAAATTCTTACAATATTCCTTACTACTCTTTCATTACATCACATACTATTCAATACATTCTTTTCTTCGCATATGTCCCGGGATGGTTCCTGATAGTTCAGACAACCAATAGCATGGCTTGTCTCGGACTTTCTTAAAAAGGTCCTGAAAAATAGAGGGGTGGAAAGACACGGGTTAACTGGGCTTTTTGCTACCCGCTCCTTCTTAATAGCCCATGATGTATGTGAACTACGAGAGACCAACATGAATTCTTCTTGGGCTTTTTTTGTCATGTAAACGTTCCCTATGCTTTTGCCAGGGCTGGAGAGAAATCTGCATCTGTGTCACAATGTGGAAGCATTACTTTTTTGGACTATAATCCCTAGACACCCCCCCCCAAGTTTTCATGGACATTAAATGCTGATTAGATCAGCCTTTCCCAGCGTTATGCCCTCCAGATACGTTGGACTATGGACGTTATAAGATGCAACAGAAATCGCACTATTACAATGTCATGGTAGCTTGAACGGGCCCCGCTATCACAGACTGTCATTGTCATCACATGGTTACTGTGTGCTCCAGCCGCAAAAACTACATTGCTTCTGATTGATTGGACAAGCCATCAGTAAATCTTCAATATTGCCTTTTTCATGGTGTTGCTGGCATGCGAAACCATGTCCCATTGTAATCACAAGATTACAGCATGAATAGGCAGTCCTCAGAGAGAAAACCTTTGGGTGAGAACGTGAAAACGAAGCACAGGATGCTCTTTTTATGAACTGTCCCATTGGGTTTGCACGTTATGCTTGTTTCAGTGCTTGTGTGTTCATTTACTTTGTTAATGAAAGTGTCTTTGGAGTTTAAAGTGTGCTCGCATCTTCTCGTGAGAACCGCCAAAATCTTGTCCATGCTAAATCACAGAAGTAAACTCCTGTTCTTAAAGCACTAGTGGCCGTCATGTGATAATTCTGTCCTGGAACTTTTGTGTGATTATAGCCACATGTGATAATAAGTGTAATAATGCCACAATGTTTCCACTATCCTTATTTGTGGAATTACAGCATTTTTAGATGCTCATCTGATAATGTCCTACAACTGCCATTATCTTTCAAATATAAGTTTCATCTCAGACAGCTCTGGGTAAGTCAGCATCTTTCAACTTCACTTCCCCACCTCTATAAATATTATAATGCCAGACTGGATTCATGTAATTATGTTTCCAACCTGAAGGCAGGAGTTTCCTGTTGTCTGAAAACTTAATCCAATTGTCTGAAGAGTCTGTTCTCTCTCAGCTCTCCCTGTGATTTTGAACATATACATGCCAACAATTGAGGGGCAGGAAGAAATTATGAGGGGAGAATCATATGTTACAATGGAGAAGTGGTTGGGTTCTGTCTGGGGTGAAAAACCTGTAGCCCTTCAAATGTTTTTGATTGCAGTTCCCATTAGCCCTAGGCATCATTGCCAACAATGAGGGATTATGGGAGTTGTAGCCCTACAGTATCTGGAGGGCCACCCATTGCCCACCTTTAAATTAAGCGGACTGGTAGCAGTCATTGGATGGATAAAGCCAAGCACATAAAACCATCTTGCAGAACTCATTGCCACAGAATGCTGGGATGTTTGCTAGCTTTGAAAACATCCTAGATGTTAGGGTGTTAGATGTTATTCCAAAGGCCATGTCAGCAAAGAATGGAGCCTGATGGTTGAGACATTCCTTTTGATTTGTTTTGGTCAGAAGTTTGCAAAAATCACAAAATTTCAATGTGGAAGAAAACACAGCTGACAGATTTGCACATCTACTAGAGATGACTGAGTATTTCATTACAACTTTTTAACCAGAATTTACTAACAGGGGGCAGGGGATTGGAATTGACAGATCCATCTATCCCTGATGGAAAGTTTCCTACCAGAAACTAGGAACAAAGAGTGGGTATCCATTATGAATCTCACATAGATTCCATACCCTTCAATATTTCACAGGTGAAACCCAGCACATGTGTGGCCAAGTGACATCCGAGTGTAGTCAAGATGGCAAAAGTTATTAATGGGGAAGAACAGTCAAGTAGAAGAGGTTGCAGTACACTTGTCCCCCCACATTCACAGATTTGGCATTCATGGTTTTAGGTATTCATGGCTTGAAAATATTCTTTAAAAAATAATAATCCAAAAGCAAACCTTGATTTTGCCACTTTATATAAGAGACACCATTTTGCTATGCCATTGCATATAATGGAACTTGAGTATTCATGGATTTGGGTATTCACTGGGGGTCCTGGAACCAAACCCCAGCGAATATGAAGGGACAACTGTAGTTTGCTTTTTGCTTCAGTCTACAAGGAAGGGCAAGATTCTGTCCCCTCCTCTCTACTCATTCCTGCTGAGTTGAGTGAAACCTACTTTTGCACTTGAAGTAAGCTTTGGGTGTAAAAGGCCCAGCTTCAAATACTCATTCATTATCACACTACACTGTTATAATCTTATTATTCCACTTTAACTGCTATGGCTGCCTCCTGTGGAATTCTGGGATTTGTAGTTAGGTGAGGCCTAAGAACTCTGGCTGAAAGTTCTAAATGCCCCTTCTTAAACTGCAAATCCCAGGAGTCAACAGGAGGCAGACATAGCAGTTAAAGTGACAAGTAATAGAGCTAAAACAGTGTACAGTAGTTACAAAACTTATTGAGCAATGGGGATTTGCATACATGAAATCCACATCAATAGAACATCATCTGGTTTCTTGGTTCGTGCTTGGTGCTGTCACTTTTTCTTTTTGCTTTCTAAAAGGACAACACCTCTCCCTATTTCTTTGCTTATTTTTCCTGAATGGTGCAAGTCTGTGCATGTTTTACATTTTTACATTGTTTCCCCTATTGACGTTGGTATGTTTAAATAGTGCCTTGTGTGAATTTGAGATGTGAACATTCTTCTAAGCACACTTTTCAAATGTGCCTATATTGAGGGGTGGGAAGAGTGAGATATTCAGAGATCTCCATCCCTGTGAGAATTCTGGCCTGCTGAAAGTTTAGAAAGAAACTGTATATGCCTCGGCCTTTTCTTTTAGTCAATGCTCACCTCATAAGATTACATACTGTTATATGGAACATGTGTAAGACAAAGCAAGTATGCTAACACTTGCATATGATTGATTCTGCAATAAATGGTGAACAAAGGACTTGTCCTCACTGGCCACTTAATCTGGGGCCAGTTCAGAGCAATATACTCTGACTGGCCTTGGATCCACCATGGCTGAATCTGGTGCAACAGCTCCTGAACCTTCAGGGCCTTGAAAAATGGCTTCTGCTTTCAGTCTTAGCCAAAAAGGCTGGAAGGGGTTAAAAAAAATACTTTCTCTCCCTGGACCCATACCCTATATTTGGTATTAGCTGTATCTGTTATGCTTGCTTCAGAAGTAGGGTGAAAGGTGATAAAGAAATGCATTTCTCCCATTTTTATTGAATTTAATAAATTTACAATAGGAATTAAAACTGCATATAACCCATAAAGAAAATAAATAAATAATGCCTGGATTATGAATGCAAGAGGTAGTGTTGCCAGAGTGGATATTAGAGACTGCTCTTGTACCTTTAATGGCTCCCTAAAATAACATCTCAGGCTCGGCCAAATTGATCACCAACAATGGCCTGCCCTGGCCTCACATCGGGAGGCATGGAGACAGACTATCCACAATGCTGCAGCCTTATTTGAGAACTCATGCCGAACAAGTCTTGAAGAGAAACGACAATGCAGAAAGAATCACAACCCGGAAACATCACCCAAGGAGACCTTCTGCTGTGCTTTCTGCAACCGAACTTGTCTATCTCGGATTGGCCTTTTTAGTCATCAGCACGCTTGCAGAAAGCGTGGGGTGAGTCCTTCCTGAATCTTCGTTTGCGAAGAAAAGCCAGAGAGAGAGAGAGAAGCAGAATTTCAGCAGGCATTGCTTGTCACACAACTAGATAACAAGCAACGATTAAAGGTACAGGAGCCCTCTTCAGTTTTTACTCTGGCAACCCTAGTCAGGAGAGAAGTTGTCTAGAAAAACATGTAGGAATTGTCAGAGCCTATCATTTTGGGTCTGCATTTCAATTCATATGACAAATAAAGGGGAGCCACATTTCTGCAAAGGATTCTATTTAAATCTCTGACTCCTTGTTTTAATTTGTCTGAGAGAGCCATGTCCCTGAATTTCATGTAGCATGCGCTAAACCCAAACATGTCAGCAGTCTTCTAGTAGTAACAAACTTAACTTGTCTAGCAGCAAGTAGTAAAAACATTATTAGATCGTTATGTAATATCCGAATCACAAAAAATACTAATTAATGCCAAAGGCTGGTGCTGGTTGTGTCTGTCATTTCACCTCTGTCATGGGAAACCTCTTCCCAGAAGACAGAAATCACTAGGCAATCCCAATATATATGAAAATCTCTCTCTCTCTCTGGCTTTTCTTCGCAAACGAAGCTGTCTACGCACAATCCTAAATATACACTGGACTGACTACGTGACGAATGTTGCTGTCCTTGAGCAAGCAGGGATCACCAGCATTGAGGCCATGATATTGAGATATATGAAAATACATTCTTCTTAATCTGCAGTCTCCCCAACATGGAGGAGAGAAATAGAAATATATGATAATTTATTGGGATTTGGCACCATCTATATGAGATTTTATAAGAAGTCTTTCCAGATCGTGTGGATATGTATTTAAAGAGATTTGTCTTCTTTATTTTTCACCAGTTATTACTTGCCATGAAGTGACCAATGTGTACAATTGCTGTTAGCAAACAATATCTTACAGAGTGCAAAGCCCATATATGAGAATTGATTTTGCCTACACTTTCCTGGTTACTTAAGCAGTGTAAATTTTCACAGGAAACAAAATAAGGAAATAATGTAATAAATATAAAAAATACATAGGCTGCTGACACACTGCAGTAATAATTCAGTTTGACACTGGTTTAACTGCCTGGTTCAATGCTATGGAATCTGGGATTTGCAGTTTTATGAGATATTTAGCTTTCTCTGTCAGAGAGCTCTGGAGCCACAACAAACTACAAATCCCAGGATTCTATAGAATGGAGCCATGATAGTTAAAGTGGTGTCAAATTGTATCCTTGCCCATGTAAATGAGCCCTATGTCTTCTTCAAGGAAGCCTGTTTGGCCTGCTTAAATCATATTCCTCTCCCCTTGTTTCCTCTAGGTCCAGGTCTTGAGCTATTATTCTTAAAGCAATCAGCTTGCCTGTAACCTTGTTTTCTACAGGACAAACATTTAACATCTGAAAAGGAGTTCCTGTTGTGATGCTGAAACTGCATTTAGGCTCTTAAAAGCTTAATCTGTTCTAGAGAGGAAATCAGCCCTTTTCTTTTCAGACCTAGGACATTTTCAGACAGCGCTAAACAGAGCTTATCACGGGATGAGCTCCCAGGAGAGGAACGGCACTCTTGCGCTGCGGGGGGGGGGTCGTTTTCAGATGCCGCCGTCCCTCTTCCGAGATCATCAGTGTCACTTCTGTTAAGCTTTGGAAGCAGCCGTGCCATATTTTAAGAGCAGTCACCAGATTTTGAAAGTTATTGGACAATCCCTTGAAAATGCATGACTAATTTCTCATCTAACTGCTGTTTGATAGACTTCGATGGTTCAGTAATGTCCTTTACATTAGATAAGTATTCTCTGACAGCTTCACCTGCTTCCATTCATATACAAATCAGTTGTTCTAGCAAAGAAACATACTCATTAGCATCTGATTTCTGGTGCACCTTTTGAAGAGATGCTAACATTGATTTTCATTTCTAACATACTTATATGTCTGTTTTTCAATAGCATTTGTTATGAGACAACCAGCCTCAAGGTCTTTTCTCTCCTACTCTGCAAGTCTGGCTTCATTTGTGGGCCTCTGTTCCTTGCAAACAGCTAGAAGTCTGGCTCTTCCTTGCTGAAGTTCAATTCTGCAAATCCATGTTGAGAAGTTCTCACCTGTAAATTTGGGAATTTTCAGCTCAGTGTTTCAGGATATTGCAATGACCTTTCTTCTCACACATATTTCGTCAGATTTTATTCACGGAAGTTGTCCATGAATAAAATATGGTGCGGCCGCCTCCAATCCTACACGGAAGTGACACGGACGATTTCGCCAGAGGGATGGTGTCATCTGAAATGGAGTCCCTGCTGCGTGGCAGCGCCGAAGCTCTCCCAAAAGCTTCTAGCGTGGTAAGACGTGCCTGAAAATGTCTTACATCTCAGTGCCAGCATCATTGGCATAAGATTCTTCCCTGGTATTAAATCCATACACAATACACTTGAATGTGTATAGATAGCACTTAATTTCAGACATAAGCATTTTTTATGTTGTGCCTCCAGTTGATATGCTTTCTAGAACATGATGCCAGTGTTGGCTCAGAAAGCAGGGTTGGATGAGGATCATGTCTTGGACTACAGCTCCCAGAACTCCCAAACCAGTATGTCCAGTAGCCAGGCTGGCTGGAAGATTCTGAGGTCTTGTCTACACATGGGGCAAAAAATCCAAATTGAGTCCTGCCCTCGTGCCCTTGCATTCACCCCAAAGCCCTGTGCAATATTTATTATCAGCAGGGACATCGGGTACTTGTCTTCACTACCTGACTGTCCCTACAGAGTTCCGTCCACCGCTGCCACCATGATAATTTTAAAGCTCAGGAGGCATGTTCCCAGCTGAAGGGAGAGGTTTTCTCCCTTCCCCAGCTCAGCAGCACTGTCTCCACTCGCTCTCCTGCTCACCTGTCACAGGAAGAGGCGCTTGAAGCAAGCAACGGGCGAGCAGAGAGCAGGTGGAAGCCATGTTGCCAAGCCAGGGGAAGGGAGAATCTCTCTCTCTTCAGCCAGGAACTTCTCTCCTGAGCTTCAAAATGGTTGCAGCGGCAGTGGCGGTGGTGACAGACAAAAAGGCAGAAAAAAACTCAAAATCCAACTGTTTGATACTGTTTTGTAGTCTTGCCTATTTTGATTACATGGTCAGTTTGTTTTATATTGTGTGTGTGTGTGTGTGTGTGTGTGTGTTGTTTTGTGTTTGATTACGTGTATTGATCAGTTTGTTTTATTTTAATATTTTCTTGCTGTTTCATACCATACAATAGGCCCCCTGTATCCACTGATTCAGTATCCACTGATTCAGTTATCCACGGGACACAAACCAGCACACCTACTATAGAGTCTTCCTAGAAAATGTATCCTCTATAGCCATTTTCTAGGTCCTCCAAGGGAACTCTATGGTATTTTAAACACAGAAGTCCCATTATTTTCAATGGTGTTTGCTATTATCCATAGAAATTTATTTCATAGAATCATAGAGTTGGAAGAGACCACAAGGGCCATCCAGTCCAAGCCCCTGCCGTGCAGGAATACATAATCAAATCATTCCCGACAGATAGCCATCCAGCCTCTCTTTAAAAACGTCCAAACAAGGAGACTCCACCACACTCCAAGGGAATTTATTCCACTTCTGAACAGCTCTTTTACTGTCAGGAAGTTCTTCCTAATGAAATCTCTTTTCCTGTAGTTTGAACCCATTGCTCTGTGTCCTAGTCTCTGGAGCAACAGAAAACAAGCTTACTCCATCCTCAGTATGATAATGGTTTTCATTATCCACAGGGCCCCACAGAACCAATCCCCAGCAGATACAGGAGTCCTACTCTATTGTTTTGTTTTTATTTTGTAGTTATTTGGATAATTTGTTTTTCAATTTTATTTTATAGTTTTATGTTTATAATTCCTTCCCTCTGTGTGTTTATGTATAGACTTATTTTAGACTGTATGCCTTCAACAGGACCCAATGTGGGTTTCTTGTGTGTGCTTGTTTTACTGTAAAGTGCCATATACATACATGGCACTATATAAATAGCTTCTTCTGCTGCTGCTGCTGCTGATGATGATGATGATATAAAAAGTTTTATTAAAAGGGTTTATGTTTTGTTTTTGTCCTGAATCTGAAAAAAAGTTTGATGTAGCAGATATACACATGGGAGAAATGCAATAGAAAAGACAGGTTAAAGACGAGGAGCCAGAAAGTCCATGGGATATTATAATGGTTTGTAATAGGCATAAAATTACTACACATGGGAGAGTATGAGCACAGCTCTTCACCCAGGAGATGGAGAGCACATATGCCCTGGAGGCAATGGTGACCTATATGGTACTTTTGGGACTCCGTAGTGGGTAGAACGCTGAGCTATATTGTTTTTTTGGAAAACCTGCTGCACTCATTAATCATCAATAAAATCTTCTTTTACACAACATCTGTTTGGTAATCTTCTGATGAACTCTGAATGGATCTGGCCTAAGGTTAATACTGTAGTTTTTCAGAACAGAATGGGAAAGCAATATTTTCCCACATTTGCATAGACCAGTTTCAACAGTGCAACTATTCCCAGCATGGAGAAGGCAGTGTACTTGTCTACCATGCAACTCTAATGAAGATGGATGAACATGCAAGGATTCAAATGCAGACTTATAAGAATTAAGCACTCAAGGCCTTGGGTGTGGATAGACAAATCTATCAGTTTCAGTTTCTTCTCCATTTGAATTTTCATAATTCTTGACATCTTTCCATCCTTAATAGAAGAACTGACGAATTTTGGCAGATTCTTATTTAAAACAAAACAAAACTCTCCTCCACATTTATATCTCTTTCTGTACTCCTTGTATGTTTGCTTGTCAAAAAATAACACAAGACACACAGAATTTCTGTTTGCATCAAGCAGCAATAGACTTTATTGGACGCCCCCCCCCAGCAATATGAGAAGCTGAAAGCCACCCTTTCATAAAGAAAGGTGAGAGCAAGTCCTGCAAGAAAGAGCTTTAAAGAAGAAACAAAATGTAGGGTTCACAGGGTAATTGGCTGCAGTGGACATGAATGGGGCAACAGCCAAGACAGAGTCAAATAACTAGAGGGAGCAATCCCCCCTTTCTTCAGAGTCCATGCAGATAATTTTGGCAGACATGCTCTTCCTCTATAGGCAGAACAACTTGGAGGGTTTGACACTGGAGCGTCACTGTAGAGCAATTGGTTAGTCAAAGGATTTCCTTCCCTTACCTGTTGAGAGAGAAGGGAAAAGCAGAAGGGAATTGATAAGTCTTTTGGGATCACAATGTCAGAACTGCAACAGCACTTAGCACTGAAGAGTCAAGACTGCCTCAGAGAGGCCAGTAGTAATACAGTTAGATAGTCTGAGTGATCCAAAGTGCCCTTCCTTCTTGTCTACCTATCCTGACCCCTCTGTGATGTAAACTGATACTCTTAGGGGTGTTTTTCCGCCCCTTCTCTTCCCGCCAGTCCTCTCTCAGCTCTTCCCTAGAATGAAGCTAGATTAGATTAGCACCTTGAATAACTTTCCCATCTTAGAATAGAGTTCCTATAATAAAGCCTTTAGCTTGTTTCTCCAAGCCATTGGTGTCTTTGCTCCTTAACTAGGATCTCTAACCACTCCACACACTCTCTATCACACAGGAATGCAGTAGAAGCTGGTGGTTTCCATGTCAATGGGGTGGCAATCCACTACAGGTTTCAATCTGAACTTTAAAGGAGCTATCCAAAGTGCTAAAACCTATCTTGGTTTAAACCAAAAATGATCCAAGGTGCTGAATCTATTTTGGGGATAAGGTTCAGGACCTTGGATAGCTGCTGTAAAGCTCAGGGTAAACCCTGGCGCAGATCCACAGCCTCACTGACATAGGAGCTACCATCCAATGCGGCAGAAATGTGTGAGTGACAACACTGAGCTGTTGCTGTCATTTACAGTTGGCTTGCTGGATTTAATTCTTAAAGCCCTAGAAGTGGCAACACCGTTAAAGCCCTAAAAGTTGACAACGCCATTCACAAATCGGGCTCTTGCTTCTAACAGAATGGAAAATGTCCATAAAACAACAATGCAACATTTACAAGTGTCTTCGTGATGAGATTATTTTCTGTTCTAAACTAATCCAATTTAGAGGGCACCAAGAAAAGGAGGATGCTTATGCTGAAAGTATATTTCACATTTCCTAAATAAAACTTGCTGCCTGCCTGACGACTTCAACTTTGAATCCACCAGGTTTTTATTAGGACCAATCAAAAGTGCAAAAAAAAAAAAAAGGTGCAATTATTTCAATTGGTCTTAAGGTATTACTCAACGCATGAGCCAGATTTGTTGGTTTTGCTTTTTTAAAAAAATTCAGATTAGAAAAAAAAAGTTTTCTTGTTTTGGAAACTCTAAAGAACATCTGGAACCAGGTGTGCTCAGGCCTCATAACTCTGCACTGAGAAGGAAATGCAGATATACAGTGTCATTTCCTGCAATCAGCAGCCCATACAAAAAAATCTGGTTTGACTAGGCCTGATATAAATGTTGGGTGGCTGGTGGTCAAAGCAGGGATCGGTGAACACCTCTGCTTGAAATTTTGAGATAGTAAGTCCCACACTCTGTGGGCATGAGCCATCAACATTTCTGAACGTCAACCTGGTCCAACTCAAGAGAGCAGTTTTCCTCTACTTGCTGTTGTTCACGCTCTAGCTTTAAGCTTCCTCAAGCTATCAATATCAGCTTGAATCAACTAACCTCAGAGACCCTGAGGTGCAGAATATTGCCACCCAATCTCTAGATCTCATTGTATAGCAAGATGGGAGGGTTGGACTGTGTGGGATGATTTCTCCTGGAATTAATTTGCTGCAAATAAACTGCATGGTCATAGACAATGGCAACATTCAGTGTTTGCCTGTGTCACCTTCCATAGTCTACAGAAAGGCCAGGATTCTGGTGGGGCTTTATGTTTGTGTAACTGCCCAGTTATGCAAGTGGCTGTATTTTTAAAGACGTTGCATCAGTAGCTGTTCAAGACATCCCAATGGAAGCATTCCTCTAAGTTGTGCAACAATCCCTAGTGTTCTCTGAAAGACACACAGGCATTGTTCTGCTCTCCCTCTAGCAGTCTGGATGTTCAGTTCCCTTGAAATTGCATGGAGTCATGTGAGCCTGCTGCTCTCAACTAGCTCCTGCCCTATGTCTGCAAGTTTCCCCATTATTATTACCCACCCCATTAAGGTTAAAGAAAGTTCAGAACATTTGAAGTATCACTTCTTGATGAATTTCCCCAGTGCCTTGTGAAAATGTTAAGGAGACATTTGAAGGCTCAGAGAATCAAAACAGCCCTTGTATTTATTCTCACGACTCCCTCCTTTGGCCCTGTAAAGAGGAGGAATAAGACTTACATGAAACGCCTCCACCTCCTCCAATCTGACCGCCGCTGATGCCTCCACTGATCCCGCTTGAGCCTCCGCCTCCACCGATGATTCCTCCGCCAATTCCACACGAACCACCACCTCCTCCGATACTTCCTCCGCCAATTCCACACGAGCCACCACCTCCTCCAATGCTTCCTCCGCCAATTCCGCATGAACCACCACCACCTCCGATGCTTCCTCCTCCAATGCTTCCTCCTCCAATGCCTCCTCCGCTGATGCCTCCTCCACCAATTCTGCCAATACTACCCCTTCGTCCTCCATATCCTCCTCCGTATCCTCCTGAACCACTGGAAAAGAGAAACATAATGATGAATTTCCCTGCAAACTCCATCTCAAAAAAAAAGAACATTATTGTATAGCTTGCCTTCTGCACTAGGCATCAATTGCTGCCTTGTCCCCGTACTTTCCATTTAGTCTGGGAAAGATATGTGCTTGAGGTTATGGAGATATGGAATCTTGTGAACTAACAGTATTGTGCTAGTGTAGGGAAGGGCAACTTGTTCCCTTCCAGATGTTGTTGTGCTTCAATTCCCATCAGCCCCAGTTAGCATAGCCAGTGATGAGTAACACTGGCAGCTGTAGTCCAACAAAATCTGAAGTCACAAGTTGCCAACCCCTGGGCTAGATGGACTAATTATGAGTCAATATGAGCAGCTCATATTTTCACTCATCACACCCATCCATTTACCACATTCCTCTTCAGCATTAAGAGTTGCAGTATGATCAGTAAATACATAATAGAAACAAAACAGTTTAGTCTAAAATCTTTTGCAGGTAAGTTCATTGAGGTCCATTATTGGCAATATTAGAGCAACTCTATGAATATAAAGCAAACCTCAGTAATTTTATTTGCTGTAAATGGGCAGAGCTTGGGAAAAGTTACATTTTTGATCATAGCTCCCAGAATCTACCAGCCAGTACGGCCAGACTCTGGTACTTGGCTCTTTGTAGTCAAGATTTCACTGTGATTGATCCAAAGGCCTAAGATTTCCTACAGTCAACATACATTTCTTGCTGTCCTTCCTCGAGCAGTCTGCGGTACTGGGCAATCTCTTGCTCCAGGCGTGTTTTGATACCAAGGAGCAATTGATACTCCTGACTCTGGCTCTCAATCTCCATTCGGATGCTGGCCAGTTCTGCTTCTACTGGCTCGATCATCGTCTGAATCTGTTGCAGCTGCATGTTATACCGACGTTCTGTGTCTTCCAGATTGCTTTGTAGAGACTGGATCTGAAATCAGAAAGAAAACACATATGGAATTTGGCCTTGAGGAATAGATACAAACATCCCTTGATGAAAGGCAGAAATAAGAGTCACTTTTAGTGAAAGAAGAAAAATACAAACATTTGGCCATAGCCAACTGGAATATCAGATGTGATGAGTTTCCTATGTATGTTTTTTTAAAAAATTTGTAATGCCATACCATGCTGAGCGCGGACTGCAGCTCGATCTCCAGCGTCTGATATTCTCGTCTCAGATCTGAAACTTGCTGGTTGCCTGAACTTATCTCCAGACCGCTTGAGCTGACCTGTTGGCGAACTTCCTCCATCTAAAGGACACAAATGAAGGACATGTGATTTACAGGGCTGTTTCATTTTTGAGACAGGACAAGTTTGTTAGCTTATGGAAGGTAAAAGGACATGGCTAGTACTAGACTAAGCAGCCGCATGTAATAACATCCTATTTTTCTGCATCTAAATATTACTAATCTTATTTAGATGTGTTGTCAATTTCCTTTAGGAATGGGTGGATGGGGGGGGGGTCAGCTCTGCATGTGTTCATTCCTAAATTTGTCCTGTGCCTGTTTCTACATGAATTGTGATTAAAAAGAAAACACAATTCCAGTGAAAATTCATTTTAGAGTAGGTGAGTTTGAACTGGACTGGGGAGCCCTTTGTATTTTCTCACCAAATTCTGTGTTCTCACTAAATTTTCCTCACAAAATGGTCATCTGCTTGATGATAGTTTAGGATACTTAGAGGGTGGTCCTCTACAGAGGACAATCCACTCTTTGAAGCTGCCCTCTCTTTGAAAGGTTGTCCAGTCTAATTCAAGTTTAAAGATCAAGAAACCTAAGAAGAAAGTTCAGCACAGCAGCAAGATTAATGATACCCAGAAAATGGAAGATACAAGCAGATTATCAGATGGAGGAATGATATAGAGAAGTATGGGACATTGTTATTAATGATAAATTAACGTGCAGGTTGAAAGTTAAAAAAGGATTATGGAAAAGTTGTAATTTTGATGAAATATGGAAGCCATTAATAGAATATGGTTTTTTAAGAAAAAGGGGGTATATTCCTCCAAGAGAATTATTGCAATTTTGGAAAATGGAATAAATAATTGGTATAGACGGTCCTGGGGGTGGGAAGCACTTGTACGGGAGTAGAAAGCAATCAAATTAATGTCAATAATTAAGATGAAAATTATAGAATCATAGAATTGTAGAGTTGGAAGAGACCATGAGGGCCATTCAGTCTAACCCCCTGCCACGCAGGAAATCATGATCAAAGCATCCCCATAGAATCATAGAATTGTAGAGGAGGACTAGAAAGCCTGCCCACTTGTGTGCCATTTTAGTCTCAATAAAGGTATTGTCAATGTATCATTTAATATAAAAGAAAGAATGTAATATGTTTGATGGATGTTTTTAAGTTTATAATAAAATAATCTGAAGAAGAAGGAGGAGGAGGAGGAGGAGGAGGAGGAGGAGGAGGAGGAGGAGGTTGTTCAGCAGCGGGGTCTGGGAGTTTTCCATCCAGAGTTAGCAGCAGAACATGTCATATGGACTGTATTTTTCTATAAATTGTAGAAATGATTTCTCAGCATCTATACATATTAGGGAGCATATGCAAATTTTAGGCAGGCTTAGTCTTCTTTTCTTTCTTTTTTTCTCCTCTCTTTATTTTTTGGGTGGTTTTCTTCTTCACTGGCAATGTATGATAACTATATGCACCCTCTAAGTGCAGAGGCAGCAGGCTGCTGAATAGGGCCTAAATACCCTAAGGGCACCAGTTCCTGGCTGATCTTAGAAGCTAAGCAGACTCAGCCCTGGTTAGTACTTGGATGGGAGGCCATCAACCAATACCAGATGCTGTAGGCTATGTTTCAGAAGAAAGAGCTGACAAAACCACCACTGAGAATCCTTGCCTAAGAAAACCCTATAAAATTCATGAGGTCACCATAAGTAGAGAGGTGACTTGAAGACACACACACATGCATACGTGCATGTCACTGACTACTGAGGGATTCTGCTCATAGTTTTTTTTTTTGTTTGTTTGTTTTTTTAAGAGTAAAATTTCTAAGGAGATCTGGGAACTTCTAGGGTTCCCAGATCTCAGGGCTTGGTCCCTTTCCTCTGGTCTGTAGCAGGGGGATCTCAGCTAGAGAGTACTACCCTGAAAATTGTGTGTGTATATATTCCTCACTTGTTTGATGGTCTTATGTATCTGAATTGCAGCTGTGGCTGATGTTTAATGTATTGTACTTATCCAGGGCCTGCTGTCTGTGGCATCACCAAGCATCATCCTTAGGTCTCAACTTTTGGCACTGAAACCTCAGGGCCTGGGATAGTCCTGACTTGACATGCCTAGATGTTAGGAATATTGACAGGAGAGGGATATAGTCTTCATTTCCTGTTTGGTCAACTGAATGCTGGGAACAGATGGACCACTTCATTGTTCTTACTGGGTTTTTCTTACCTTATATTAAAACAGCCTGCTGTCTATAGATAAAGTTGCTCTTACTCCTCTTGCAAGTCCCCATATCGTTTATTTTTGGCTTCTTGCTCCCTTCACATTTTCTCTATCCTGGCTATATAGCTTCCGTTGATGCCTCCAAAGCCTAGAAGTCTATACCATTGGGTGACAATTCAGATACAACCCCACCCTACTTTTCTACTTGAGGTAAGCCTGTTGTCCAGGCCCTTGCAAGAGGCTCTCTCAAAATATCCCAAGAGTATGTTTCTAACTGAGGAAAAAGGAATATATAAATACACTCTACTTGCCTTGCTTTCATACCAGCTTTCCACCTCTCTACGGTTTTGATCAATGATGTTTTCATATTCAGCCCTGAGCTGATCCAGACGTTGCTTCAGATCCATACCAGGAGCAGCATTTACCTCAACATTGACATCACCATGACCACGTTGACTTTGCAGTCCTCTCAGGGTCTACAATGGTGGAGATGGGAAATTCATCACAAAAAGAAATATGCATGATAAAGCAAGATTCTTTCAACAAAAAAATATAAAATGTTTCTACAACTGGTTCTACAAAACATAAGATAGAAAAGGGATATAGAAAGCATTATCCTTCTCCAGGGAAAGAAATAGCAGTTTGCTTGAGTACTAGAGCTCTCTAAAAGGAAATTCTAAGTGCCTCACGAGAGTACATCCCAGGATTCCTTACAGTTAAAAGTGGAATCAAGGAATTGTAACTGGGAAATGTAGCTACACATTACAATTTTATGGCCAAAATCCAATTGTTAGTCCCAACTAGAGTAGAACTACTAAATGAATTTTTGAAAGGTAAGTCAACATTCCCATTGGAAGGTAAGTCATAGAGTCATAGAACTGTAGAGTTGGAAGAGACCACAAGGGTCATCCAGTCCAACCTCCTGCCATGCAGCAAATCATGATCAAAGCATCCCTGACAGATGGCCATCCAGCCTCTGTTTAAAGACCTCCAAGGAAGGACACCCCACCACACTTGGAGGGAGTGTGTTCCACCACCGAACAGCTCTTACTGTCAAAAAGTTCCTCCTAATGTTGAGGTGGAATCTCTGTTCCTGGAGCTTACATCCATTGCTCTGTGTTCTAGTCTCTGGAGCAGCCAAAAACAAGCTTGCTCCATCCTCAATGTGGCACACCTTCAAATACTTAAACAGGGCTATTATATCATCCCTTAACCATCTTTTTTCCAAGCTAAACATACCCAGCTCCCTAAGTCTTTCCTCATAAGGCATGGTTTCCAGCCCTTTCACCATTTTAGTCGCCCTTCTCTGGACACGCTCCAATTTGTCAATATCCGTTTTGAATTGTGGTGCCCAGAACTGGACACAGTATTCTAGGTGAGGCCTGACCAAGGCAGAATAGAATGGCACTATTACTTCCCTTGATCTAGACACTATGCTTCTATTGATGCAGCCCAAAATCGCATTGGCCTTTTTAGCTGCCACATCACACTGTTGACTCATGTTCAACTTGTGGTCTACTAGGACTCCTAGATCCCATTTGTACCTGGAGTCTAACTGGAAGTGACAGTGACTCCATGCTATTTGAAGGTTATTATTTCCCTTAATATGTTTTGATTAAGGAAGTGTTCCAGTGCAACCTAGTTGAAAAGGACCAAGTTGCTTGGTTTGGTAAAGCTGATGTTTCATGAAGGTAGAGGCCTTACCTGGCATCATATAATACATACTCTGAATTTCATACTCAGTCTAAATGAAAAGATGGTTGGCTCTTCCTGAGAGAAAGCACAGGTGGCTTGGTCTGTTATTCTTTTGTTCATGTTAACTGGAGCGCTTACCTCCTGGTGGTTCTTCTTGAGCCCAATCAACTCCTCTTTCAGAGATTCAAACTGAGCCTCCAGATCAGACCTAGCAAGAGTCAGTTGATCCAATAATGGGCGCAACCCATTGATATCAGCCTCGACATTCTGGCGGAGACCAGCTTCAGTTTGGAACCTAATCCAGAGGAAACAGCAGGGAAAGAACCATGACTGATATGTGCAAGAGTAAAGCACAATTTAGGGAACAAAGGCCAACAACCTCTGAACAACCCCATTCAAGACTGACCATGCTCAGAGGCTACAGAATGCTGGCTGACCATTGGAAGTGTAAAGAAATGGAAAGTTGAGGGGGAGAGAGAGGAATGGAATGGAGTATTTTTGGAAGAGGGCATAAACAGTTGGTTGCAGCTTTGGAGCACCTCACATTGCAACATTCTGTTGTAGGTCTCTCCTATAATTTGTATGATTGTCAGCCTATTAAAGAATAGTATGCCTATTTCTCATGTAAAACCCCAAAAGAAGAGCCAGGCCTAAAGAAAGTGGGTGAAACATAGTTGAACTTACTTCATTTTAAAATCGTCAGCAGTCATCCTGGTGTTATCGATATTCAGAAGAATCTTGTTATAATCATCAGTTTCAGCAATAAGCTGGAATAGATGAGTGAAAGGGTTTATGCCTAACCAGGATGTTTGCTTCTCTGGAAAATGTTATGAAAGCATAACAAAACACTATAGTTTACCTTTCCTAAACCTGGCACCCTCCAAATATAGATTAACAAATATAGGGTGCCAGGTTTAAGAAAGGTAAACTATACCTCCCATCATCCCCAGATAGCATATCATTGCCCTTCAGATATGTTTAGATTGGGCTAGGTAAAAGTAAACATATTTAGGTTTTGACAACTCCTTATTTTAAAAAAAAGTTGAGGAAAGAACACAAATCTACCTCATTTTACTAATTTCACTTTACGTTGTCTTTTTGTTGTTACACTTGTGGTTGTCTGATATATATAAATGATACATAAAAAGTGCTGGTAATTTAGAAATGAAGACACTTCACAGAGCTCGTTGTTTCTTTGCTTCAGCCATTGCACACTGAACATGAGCCCTGCTCCACTGAATGAAGGGCACCATGGCCATTGTACACTGTCAGTCAGTGAATGAATTCAGGTATCATAAAATGTCAGAGCTCCATTAGATCTGGTGGTGGCCAAGATCATTCTGTGGGTATTACTCCACAGATTCATTGCATCCTTGCCATGCAGATGCTTGAAATCATATGTCACGGGTGGGAAATGTGTGACCCTCTAGAGGCTATTGGACTATAACTCCCATTATCCTTGACCACTGGCCATGCTGGCTGAAGCTACTATGCCCAGTTCTTCTAAGAAGAACTGGGGGGCCTGAGGTTCTCCATCCCTGACAAATAGGCATTGTTCTCGAGGCAAACCTGTGACTCTTTTATCACGCCACACTCTTATAGTGCTATTATTCCACTTTAACTGCTGCTGTAGTTGCCTCCTGTGGAATTCTGGGATTTGTAGTTTAGCGAGACCTAAGAGCTCTCTGACTGAGAGTTCTACATGCCCCTCCCTAAACTGCAAATCCCAGGATTCCACAGGAAGCAGCCAGAGCAGTTAAGTGGAATAATAGTGCTATAACAGGGTAGTGTGATGATCTCAAGTCTGAGTTTTACCTGAAAGTCTTCATTTGGCTTCAGGTGGAAGCTCATACGATCTAATACTCCTTAGTCTCTGCACATAGAAAACTAGAGTTTGAATCCCTGCATGGCCATGAAAATCCACTGGGTGACTTGGGCAAGTCACACACTCTCAGCCCTCAGAAAACCCTGTGATAGGCTCACCTTAGGGTTGCCATAAGTCGGAAATGACTTGAAGACACACAATAACAACAACAACAAAGTTACCTTTATTTATTTAGGTCATAAACAAGCTTCACTGCAAAACCAAACACACAAGGCCAGTGCCTGGATAAGTTACTTCTGGGGATCACAATTTCCAGAATACTTCAGCCAATATGGCAGGGAAATCTAGGAGTTGTAGCTTAAAAGGCAACTTATCCAAGCTCAGCACAAGGCAGCTACTGGTTATGCTTTGGGCACTCTGGTGTCTCTTTGCTGCCTTCATAAAGGGTACATTAATTTATGCTTCCTCTTCCTAGTTTCACCTGAAAGGTACTTTTAAAACATTATGTCACTTTACATAATCTTATAACATCATTCATCTCTAAGAAGGTTGGATGGCTGTGCACTTCATGTGCAGGTTATTAGACTACAACTCCTAGCATCCCTTGCCAGCATACCTAATGGAGAAGGATCATGAATGTTACAGTCCATTGGGCTACAACTTGCCCATTGCTTTTCCATAAGCTTTTTTCTGCTCCTCCCCCATCCCTTTCATTACAGGAATGAGAAGCTCTAATTTATATGCATAGTTGTTTAGAATATCTGTGACTCATCCAAGACATGTTATTTACAACGTACTAAATACTGCTTAACTGTTGCTTAAATATCTATCAAATAGTTCTCAGATTAATAGTAGCCTGAGAATCCAAGGCTTTAGAAGGCCTGTTTAAAATGGGAACTCTTACCTCATTGTAGAGCTGGTCAATTTCTTGGTAATAGGGGCTGTAGTCCCTTATGGTGCCCACTTCACCATGCTTCTGGTACCATTCTCTGATGTACATCTCCAACTGAGCATTTTCTTCTTCCAGGCTTTTCACCTTGTCCAGGTAATTAGCCAGGCGGTCATTCAAGTGCTGCATGGTTGACTTTTCATTGTTGGAGAGGAGGCCCCCATCGCCACCCCCAATACCAAAACTACCGCTGCTGAATGGGTAGTAGCCACCGCCATAGCTGCCACCACTGTAGCTGCCACCACCATAACTGCCACCGCCATAGCTGCCACCTCCGTAGCCTCCACCTCCATAGCCACCACCCCCATAGCAAACTCCACCATAGCCACCACCCCCATAGCCACCACCCCCATAGCTGCCACCTCCATAGCAGCTACCACCATATATTCTCCCCCTGCTTATTCTTCCACAACTTCCACTGCTGAAACCACCTCCTCCATAGCAACTTCTGGATCCTCCTCCACCATAACTTCTTCCAGAAAATCCCCTGGAGGATGAAGAAGAGCTTGTGACTTTGATACTACTACCACCACCAATGCGTCCAGAACTTCCTCCACTGATGATGCGGCTGCCTCCTCCAATACCACAACTTCCACCTCCGCCTATGCTCCCTCCGCTGCTTCCACCGCCCTTAACACCGCAACTCATCGTGGAAGATGCTTAAGATCCAAAGAAACCCCACAAAAGCCCCACAATTCAGCTGCACAGCCTGGTATTGGGATGCCGACTGCAAATGTTTTCTCCTGGTTGATCCTTATTTAAATCTCCCAGGGAGGATGTTGCCACAAAGGGTGTTTCCCAGCTCCTCCCACGGCATTTGCCAATCCATTGTTTATGCCAAAAAAAAAAAAAAAAAAAAGATCCACCAACGGGAGGGTGTTTTTTCTTTTAGTTTTCAAAGTTATCAAAGGCAATCTAGCATGTCCATTGCATTTTTGTTGCTCTCTCTGAGGGTTATTCAGTGAAGATGCAGTGTTCTGATGGGAACCTGTGATGAAGGAGGCACTGACATGATCACTCTCCATTTTGCTTCCATCTCATGTGGGTAAGCTGTCATCTCCTGCATGTCCAATACTCCATGCAGTCGTTCATAAAGCATGGAAAAACACGGCATCACAAAGAGATTATAGTCAAATTAAAAAAGAGATGGATCTTTGCCTTCTGCTGGTCCACTGTAATACACACATAATGAAGAAATGCTGAATAGAAAGTATAGGGGAATTATTAATGTTCTCCACACTGTGAGATGTGCAAATAGGAGTAAAATACAGTATGCTTTCTTCAACCAAACGTCTAAGTTTCACAGTTATGGAAGAAGGTGTTGTGTGCCTGTTTGTGGTTAAATTAGTGGTATAGATATTTGTGTTCCTTGTTTTCACAAGCAGGACTAAATAATTCTCTCACTATCCCTTCCCCCTTAAGTTCTTTATGTACTAATCACATTTTGGGAACTCAGAAATGCACATGGAATATTTGTGCATAATGTTTGTGTGTGCAGAAAATGTTTTCTGTGAAGAAAATATGTTTAGTTAATTTTTAATCTGCACAAATCCCACATGTGTATTTGGTGCATCTGGAGACTTCGTTAGGGATTTCACATAATACAAAGAGCCATTCAATTATAATTACTCTAACACCAGGGTCAAACATCATTAAAACCGTCTTGACAGGAAAATAAATGAACAATGAATATTCTTTCTATCTATGGAGTAAATGCATGGTGGGGGAAAGAGTCAGAATCAGAACTTGGAAAAATTACTTTTTTAGTCTACAGCTCTCAGAATCCCCCAGCCAGTGTGTTGTATGTACGTTGTGTTGTATGCATTCTGGTGTGTTTAGTCAATTACAGTCCAATTTACAGTCCAAAGTTCAGAATCTTCTGAAAATTTCAGGACCAAGAGAGAGTGACCATTTAAGCACCACCAAAAGAGAGGGCAAAATTGTACACTGATTTGCATAACATTTGTACACACTGTACGTATAGATGTAAATGCAGTAGTAGAAACAAGAAAATAGAAACAAAACATATCTGCATAATGCATAGTGGCCCAGTGACCTGGATGTTTCAATCTGCTGTCCAGTTGCTGCCTAATGGATAACACTGGTACAGGTGGCCTTGAGGTCATTTTTGGGTGATTTTTCACCGCCACCCCCATAAACAAATGACTGGGAGGTCTAGGGGATCCTTTAACTATTTACAATTATATTGTAATGGAAGATCTGGTGGACTAGTGTCCATTAAATCTTCTGTCTGTCTGTCTTCCTTAAGATGCTCTGAAACTTGTTTTTGCCACAGCAGACTAACTTTGCTACTTCTCTGGAAGTCTGTAGACTGCAGGTGGAAAACTCATGGCCCACTGGAATGCAGCTCTGATCATCTCCGGATATTTGTCATGCTGGCTAAGGCTGATTGGAATTGCAATACCAACTTATTTGGTGGGCCACAGGCTTCCTACCCCTTTGCTTTATATATACACCTCTAGCAGAACATGCCTAGTTTCCCCAGACATGGAATCCACGAACAAATAGAGGATATGCTTGGAGGCTGGAGTGTGTGACCTCAGTCATTTGTTGACTGAATGTTGAACAGTCCTTCTTTTATGCAGGCTGAATATGGAGCGTTGGGTCCATACCCGGTCATATTTAGAGCAGTCCCATTGAAATCAATGGCTAACATGGCTAATAAAAAGGAGAAAGTAAGGGTAAGGAAGGGAGGGGAAGGAGGAAAAAGAAAGATTTCAAGCAGACCCACTGAAATCAACAAGGCTTATGTTAGTTGTGACTAATTTAAGTCTCATTAGTTCCAATGGGTCTACGTTGTACTAGACTGAATCTGAAGCTGGCCAAGATTTATACTGTAATTGAGATCTACCAAGTGTTTCAGTTCCAGTTTTCTTGGCTAAGTAGGCAAGGCAAAGCGTTCACCACAGCCAACTGCTAACGATTTTCACTGGTATACAGTATACTGCAACATGGTATACACATCCTGGCCTGGAGGTTTGAGAATATAATGGGACCATTCTAATAATATTGTTGCAGACCAAGACATTGGCAAGGGCCTGTTGATTTAAGGCATCTGATTTGAGGTATCTAATTAGTACTTGTTGGTTTAACCTGTACAGAGTTTGTTTGTACTCAGGTGCAATCAAGTAGAACTTGCTGTGGTGGCATCCAAATGGAGTTTTAAGGATGTGAATGTTGCTCTCCTGATGTGATCCCAAATCTTTACTCAGGCTACTAAGATGCTTGAGGCCTTTGATAGGAAGATATACAAACAGGTTTCCCAAACACTTATAGTCATGCACATCCCCACACCACATTTTCTAAGCCCTCAGAATGCTATCCAGTACCATTCCCAGGTATGTGGGGGGTTTTTCCCCTGTTCGCTACCTTCAACACAAGAATCACATTGAAAATGCAGTTGCCTTAACTGGTTTGAAAACACGTGATCAGAATTCTGATTTTGTACGTCTAGAATGGACAACAATTATGACAATAGAAAGCATTTTAACACAGATGGGAGTGGGGAGTGGACATCATTCCAATTCAGAGTTTGGAAGCATTTCTTTTTGGATTACAGCTTTCAGTATCCCCCAACCAGCATGGTACTGGAGGTGGGAGATTCACTGAGTTGTAATCCAACAATTAACTTGTCCAAGTGTGTTGCAACCCACTAGCTAGATTTGAGCACCTTGTAGTTGCTTCAGACTGACCTTCAAATTCATACTTGGGCAACTAACAGTCCCCTTTGGCTAATTGTTGAATTGCACCTTCCAGCATCCCCTGCTATGGGTATGTTGTCACAGTCTGAGAGGAGATGTTTGCCCACCCCATCCTAAATCAATATCTCAATATTTGAAAATTTGCACATCAGATGTGCATCTCTCTCAAATTCAGCACTTAACACATTTGATTTTTTGAAAGAAGAACTGAAGTTACTGTGATTGATGCAGGTGAGACAGGTGCAGCTGTATCAGTTTTACTGGGTATTACTCATATAGAAGAAAGGAAAGAGCAGCAGTATTATACCTCTTTTGTTCAATGGGCTGGGCTGCAGTGTATAAGATGGAAGAAACTGATAAAAGAAGAAACATTTTCACCCCGTGTTCTAGCAACAGGGAGCACACCCAGAGTTTCCTCATCAATTAGCTTTTCTTACTGAGAAATGACCTATTTAGTCAGAACTTCCTGAACCACATGGATGATGTCTCAGCCGCCTAGTGCAAGACTTGCAAATGTCTTCTGCATAGACTCAAATGGCATTGTTGCTCAAGTTGCATGAGAAATGTCCACTCTACCTACTAAGTGACCAAAGTTAACTTTTACTTCTCCCCACACTTTTCTCCATTCCATGTCTTCATCTTTTAGAGCCACACCATATACCATTCCTTACCTGAGGCTTCTTTGGTTCCATTTTGGGAGGTGCCCAATGGAATACAGGTGTCATCACGTAAGCATTTCTTTAGCTGATGGTGATGCAAACCTACTTTGAAGATGTGCCGTCTTTGCAGTGATTATCTTGTCACTTGCGCTGCTTAATTGCTCCATCACGAGGGAGTGTTTTCAACTCCTGTAATATCTGATGATCACTTGTCTCCATCCCACAGCCTAATCACAAGGATATTATCATTAAGTGCATAGTGTTGTAGGTTCGGTTCTTCATCTGTGGCATTTGTAGCACCTACACTGAAGAACGGGGGTGATGAATGCCACAAAGGGTGGGGTGGGGATCTGCAATTCCCCTAAGGGAGGAGTAGCAAACATATGGCCCTCCAAAAGTTTTCGGACTTCAATTTTCATCACCTCCAGCCAGCATGGCCAATGGTCAGGGATGAAAGAAGCTGTGATCAAAAAGCCTGGAGGCTCAAAGGTTCCACAACCTGCCTTTGAGAGAACAATTGCAGAAGCATTTTTCTGTGTAAGGACTGCTTTATGTGCTGGAATAAGGATATCATTTACAGCCTGTTTTAAAAATCTTCTCACATTGAGGAGACGTAGCATAACTTTGTGCATGCGGAGTTACACCTTAGTTGTGTTATACCACTCTGTTGCAGTACTGTGACACTGTGATCCTTCTCTACACATGGCAACAAAGGAAGTGACATTTTCTTACTGCCCACCTAACATGGTTTCTTTAATTACAGAGATTATCAGACTCTTTAAAAAGCCCCCAAGGAGGTCACAAGAATGACATCACTGTACTGCCAAAGGGTGTTGATATTGCATGTACCGTCCTCCTCTCGTGCTTCCTCTGTTCTCCCTCCTTGCTGGAGCGATGGAAAAGGTGCCACTTTTCATTAGTGGAAGTTTCTCCTCCTGAAAAGTGGTGTCCTTTTCATCACGTCAGAACAGAGGGAGAACGGAGGAAGCATCATGCAATATTGGGACCCTTTGGCAGTATAGTAACGTCATTCTCACAAGCTCCTTGGGGATTTTTTTAAAGCCTCTTATAATCTCCTGAATCACAGCTTCTGAACAGGGCCCATTTAGTAGCTATCAGATTTCTACCTTAGAACTGTCTTTTTGGCGCCACATAGAAAGCAGCATGGTACCTGCCTGTTTACAATCTAAGCAGAAGGCTTTTTTATAACAAAGAAAAAGATGATGGGAGACCCTGAAACATTCATGTACACCTTACTATTTGGGAAGACAGCTCCAGTTAAGTTACACTGAGTCTCTAGTGTAGATAAGTGTTTTTTTCCTAGCAGCTGGAGGCAGTGGGGAGGATGAGGAACAGGGATTATTAGCTGTGAGAATTTCAGCCTCACAACATTATTTGTGCATAGGGAATTTCAAAGGTTTGAATGTGCAGAACCTCTTGTACTTGCAGTAAGTATAATGTGTAGTCTGACTCTTAGCTTTGGTATGGAGAAGACTATACACTTCATCCCAACTCCTATTAACAGGCACAATGTGGAACACAGCTTGGGAAGAGTTAGGGGGGAGTTGGACTACAATCTCCCAACATGGCTGGGGGATTCTGTGGGATCATAGAGTTGGAAGAAACCACAAGGGCCATCCAGTCTAAACCCCTGCCATGCAGGAATAAACAATCAAAGCATTCCCAACAGATGGCCATCCAGCCTCTGTTTAAAAGCCTCCAAAGAAGGAGACTCCACCACACTCCGAGGCAGTGCATTCCACTGCCAAACAGCTCTTACTGTCAGGAAGTTCTTCCTAATGTTTAGATGGAATCTCTTTTCCTGTAGTTTGAGTCGATTGCTCCATGTCCTTGTCTCTGGAGCCGCAAAAAACAAGCTTGCTCCATCCTCAATATGACATCCCTTCAAATACTTAAACATGGCTATCATGTCACCTCCTAATCTTCTCTTCCTCAGGCTAAACATACCCAGCTCCCTAAGCCACTCCTCATAAGGCATGGGTTCCAGACCTCCCACCATTTTGGTCCTCCTCCTCTGGACACGTTCCAGCTTGTCCTTATCCTTCTGGAATTGTGGTGCCCAGAACTGGACACAGTGTTCCAGGTGAGGTCTGACTAAAGCAGAATAGAGTGACACTATTATTTCCCTTGAGCTAGACACTATACTCCTATTGATGCAGCCTAGAATCGCATTGGCTTTTTAAACTGCTGCATCACATTGCTGACTCATGTTCAGTTTGTGGTCCACTAAGATATTGTGCTTCAGGTGCCAAACTAACATCATTAGCTCTGGGTACTATGAATTTTGTTTGGGAAGGGGACAACCCTGCCAAAATGGCTGATGGTCAAAGATGATGAAGGTTACAATAATAAACATTTGGAAGGCATCACGTTGGAGAAGGTGGGTGTGACTATGGAAGACAAAATGTGTGAGTTCTGCTTCTTCCACCTTTGGAATTTTTCATCTTCAAGATTCAAAGACATATGTGAATTCAGATAGATTCTTTTAAAAAAAAAACTGCAGTGAAATTATCTCCTATTTCCACTAGCTAAATTCAATTGCTACAGCTATTCCTGGGGTGGAGGGACTTTGTTGTACCTGTACTTGGCTGCCATATAAGCAACAATATATTGGGTAAAATGAGGACATTGCCCCTCAAATAATTCTTTCCCCTCTGATATTTTTAGCACTCATCCTGTTTTTCCTCTCTTTTACTTTGAGAAACAGCTTAGAAACAGCTTGTATTGATTATAGACTTCTATTGGTTTCTACTGCTATCCTTTTCTGTCTGTTTAATAAAGGTTTTGTTTGTTTGTTTGTTTTTTGTTTTGGCTACAAAATCAGCTTGTCCTTGACCTGATTTCTTTCACTTGGAGTCACTCTGGTTAATTGTCCATTTAAAAAAAAAAAACCTTTAGCCTGTAAGGTCCTGCAGAGAGTTAAGAGATGATCAGTTGGGTCAATTATTCTGGGGCAGGAATGGAACAGTGGCAAGAAAGTGGCTCCCTTTCACATGACGTCAAACCCCTCTGTGATGTTCCCATCCTGCCCCTGTGTTGCTTCCGGGGTATTCTATTCACAATGAAACATCGTGAATAGAACACCTTTTCCGTTTTCTTCCATGCCTATCACGGAATCAGGGATGTGGGAAAAGGAGCCCCGTCCCTGTTCCGAGATGACAAGCACGGGCGAGGAGCTCCATACCAATCACTTCTTGCAATGATCGGGACATCAAGGTAAGTGGCACCCTTCCCCCCCTCCCCGGGTTGCTTGTTTTATTTTTAATTTATTTTTGCCTTTTATTTTTTTCTTTGACAGCTGGGGGGGGGATATTTTGAATTTCCCTCCCACTCATTCTTTCGCAAGAACGAGTGGGATTTCAGCTGGCCGGTAGTAAAGGCTGCCTGACGACAGCTGCACTTACAGCCAGCCGGCAAAGGAGGAAGGGAGCCCATTCCTGGAGCATAACAGAGGTAAGTGTGTGAACATCTACCTCCATTCCACTGTGGGAACAGGAGAGGCGGTGGTGGGGCTGTAACAGGACATTTTGGCCCTGATAATGTCCTTAGTGCCTGGGATAGCTTTTCCCCTCAAACCACTTAAACCCAGTGTATTGCTCTTAATAGTTATCTAGGCCCATTTCAAACCAGCTTCAGAGCAGGATATGGAGTTGAGACTGCTATGGTTGCCTTAGTGGATGATCTTCACCTGAGCACTGACAGGGGGAGTGTGTCCCTGCTGATGCTTCTGAACCTCTCAGCAGCATTCAATACCATAGATCATGATATCCTTCTGGAACACCTGGTGGATTTGAGAATCGGAGGCACTGTGTTTCTTCAGTGCTTCTGGTCCTATATCTCAGGCAGGTTCCAGATGGTGGTGCTTGGGATAGCTGCTTCTTTAAAAAGGAGCGACTATATGGCATACCACAAGGTGCCATTCTGTCCCCAATGCTATTCAATATCTACATGAAACTGCTGGGAGAAATTATCCAGAGGCATGGAGCAGGGTGCTCTCTGTATGCTGATAGCACCCAAATATATTTCTCCATGCCTTTGAAAACAGCCTCAGCTAAGAATAGTGTGTCTCCTCAGAATGAGTGCCTGGAGGAGGTAATGGGCTTAATGAAGAAAAACAAACTGTAGCTGAATCCAAACAAAACATAGGAGATTTTCACACAGGGAAATTATTCCCCGGGGAGATTAGAACAGAATTGTTTCTGTCCCAGAAGTAGCGCTGTGTTTCGCATGCCCACTTCCCTCTCCTGATCTTCCGTCGTCCTGATGCTGTGCTCGTTTATTTCTTTTTATTAACAATGAACTCTTGTTAATAAAATATTGTGGAAGGTACCAACAGGGAAATAGAATGAGCACAGCATCAGGACGATGGGAGATTGGGAGAGAGAAGTGGGCGTGTGAAATGCAGCTCTGCTTCTGGGACAGAAAAAATTCTGTCCCCATCTCCCCGGGGAATAATTTCCCCATCTGAAAGTGGTAGAATCATAGAATCATAGAATTGCAGAGTTGGAAGAGACCACGAGGGCCATCCAGTCCAACCCCCTGCCATGCAGGAAATCACGATCAAAGCATCCCCGACAGATGGCCATCCAGCCTCTGTTTAAAGACCTCTAAGGAAGGAGACCCCACCACACTCCGAGGGAGTGCGTTCCACTGCCGAACAGCTCTTACTGTCAAAAAGTTCCTCCTAATGTTGAGGTGGAATCTCTGTTCCTGGAGCTTGCATCCATTGCTCTGTGTTCCAGTCTCTGGAGCAGCAGAAAACAAGCCTGCTCCATCCTCAGCGTGACATCCCTTCAAATACTTAAACAGGGCTATCATATCGCCTCTTAACCATCTTTTTTCCAGGCTAAACATACCCAGCTCCCTAAGTCTCTCCTCATAAGGCATCGTTTCCAGACCTTTCACCATTTTAGTTGCCCTTCTCTGGACACGCTCCAATTTGTCAATATCCTTTTTGAATTGTGGTGCCCAGAACTGGACACAGTATTCTAAGTGAGGTCTGACCAAGGCAGAATAGAGTGGCACTATTACTTCCCTTGATCTAGACACTATACTTCTATTGATACAGCCCAAAATCGCATTGGCCTTTTTAGCTGCCACATCGCACTGTTGGCTCATGTTCAACTTGTGGTCTACTAGGACTCCTAGATCCCTTTCGCACGTGGTCTCATTCAGCCAGGTCTCTCCCATCCTATATTTATGCATTTCATTTTTCCGCCCTAAATGCAGTACCTTACATTTCTCCGTATTGAATTTCATTTTGTTAGCTTTGGCCCAGCTCTCCAGTCTATCCAGGTCATTCTGAATTTTGATCCTGTCCTCTAGGGTATTAGCTACTCCTCCTAATTTGGTGTCATCTGCAAATTTGATAAGTATGCCCCTAATTCCCTCATCCAAGTCATTGATAAAGATGTTGAATAGCACTGGGCCCAGGACAGAACCCTGTGGCACCCCACTGGTCACATCTTTCCAAGACGAAGAGGAGCCACTGCTGAGCCTTTGGGTTCGGCCGGTCAACCAATTACAAATCCATTGAACAGTTAACTTGTCTAGCCCACATTTTACAAGCTTGTTTGCAAGAATGTCATGGGGAACCTTGTCAAAGGCCTTACTGAAATCAAGGTATGCGATGTCCACAGCATTCCCTTCATCTACCAAGCTGGTAACTTTATCAAAAAAAAGAGATCAGATTAGTCTGGCATGATACCCTAGAGGACAGGATCAAAATTCAGAATGACCTGGATAGACTGGAGAGCTGGGCCAAAGCTAACAAAATGAAATTCAATACGGAGAAATGTAAAGTACTGCATTTAGGGCGGAAAAATGAAATGCATAAATATAGGATGGGAGAGACCTGGCTGAATGAGACTACGTGCGAAAGGGATCTAGGAGTCCTAGTAGACCACAAGTTGAACATGAGCCAACAGTGTGATGCGGCAGCTAAAAAGGCCAATGCAATTTTGGGCTGTATCAATAGAAGTATAGTGTCTAGATCAAGGGAAGTAATAGTGCCACTCTATTCTGCCTTGGTCAGACCTCACTTAGAATACTGTGTCCAGTTCTGGGCACCACAATTCAGAAAGGATATTGACAAATTGGAGCGTGTTCAGAGAAGGGCAACTAAAATGGTGAAAGGTCTGGAAACAATGCCTTATGAGGAGAGACTTAGGGAGCTGGGTATGTTTAGCCTGGCAAAAAGACGGTTTAGAGGCGATATGATAGCCCTGTTTAAGTATTTGAAGGGATGTCACGCTGAGGATGGAGCAGGCTTGTTTTCTGCTGCTCCAGAGACTGGAACACGGAGCAATGGGTGCAAGCTCCAGGAACAGAGATTCCACCTCAACATGAGGAGGAACTTTTTGACAGTAAGAGCTGTTCGGCAGTGGAACGCACTCCCTCGGAGCGTGGTGGGGTCTCCTTCCTTGGAGGTCTTTAAACAGAGGCTGGATGGCCATCTGTCGGGGATGCTTTGATTGTGATTTCCTGCGTGGCAGGGGGGTTGGACTGGATGGCCCTCGTGGTCTCTTCCAACTCTGCAATTCTATGATTCTATGATTCTATGATTCTATGACTTGTTTCTCTGAAACCCATGTTGACTTTTTGTGATTATGGCATTGCCTTCTAAATGTTCACAGACTCTCTGTTTAATGATCTGCTCTAGAATCTTTCCTGGTATTGATGTCAGACTAACTGGACGATAATTGTTGGGGTCCTCTTTTTTCCCCTTTTTGAAGATGGGAACAATGTTTGCCCTCCTCCAGTCTGCTGGGACTTCTCCTGTTCTCCAGGAGTTCTCAAATATTATTGCCAATGGCTCTGAGATTATATTTGCCAGCTCTTTTAATACTCTTGGATGTAGTTCATCTGGTCCTGGAGATTTAAATTCATTTAGATTAAGAAGGTATTCCTGAACTACCTCTTTGCTTATTTTGAGCTGGATTTCCCCTATTGTGTCCTCTGTTCCATTATCCTCAGGTTGGTCCTCCTTTTCCTTTTCTGAAAACACTGAGGCAAAGAAGGTGTTGAATAATTCTGCCTTTTCTGTGTCCCCTGTTAGCATTTTGCCATCTTCTCCACGTAGTGGCCCTATCATTTCCTTCTTCCTCCTTTTGCTGCGGACATACCCCCAAAACCCCTTTTTATTGTTCTTAACCTCCCTAGCAAGCCTGAGCTCATTCTGCGCTTTAGCTTTTTTGACTTTACTCCTACACGTGTTCGCTATCTCTTTGAATTCTTCTTTGGTGATTTCCCCCCTTTTCCATTTCCTATACATGTTCCGTTTAAAACTTAGCTCCACTGAAAGTTCATTAGTCATCGATTAGTCTCCATAGTGCTTACTGTCAAGGGTTCTAACCTGGGTTTGGAGATGTGCCAACCAGGCCTGGATGGGGTTAAACTCCCCCTGAAAGACGGTGTTCATAGCTTGGGAGTGCTTCTGGATCAGTCACTCCAAATGACAACTCAGACATAGATGCAACGGCCAGGAGTGCTTACTACCAGCTCCGGCTGTTACACCAGCTGCACCCCTTCCTAGAGTTGGAGAACCTAAAGATGGTGGTTCATGCACTGGTAACCACAAGGCTGGACTTTTGCAATGCTCTGTACATTAGGCTACCTCTGTACCAAGTTCAGAAACTTCAATTGGTTCAAAACACAGCAGCCAGATTAATTACTGGTACATCCAGGACTGATCACATCACACCAATATTAAAATCACTCCGCTGGTTGCCTATTAATTTCTGGACAAGTTAGAAAGTGCTGGTTACAAGTTGTCTCTTCATAATCGCTAGGGTTTGGTTCCAGGACCCCCCGTGGATACCAAAATCTGTGAATACTCAAGTCCCACTATATACAATGGCATAGCAAAATGGTGTCCCTTATATAAGATGGCAAAATCAAGATTTGCTTTTTGGATTATTATTTTTTTAAGAATATTTTCAAGTCATGAATACTTAAATCTGTGAATTTGTCCCTCTGTCGATACGGAGGGACAACTGTATTTACCTTTAAAATCCTACATGGTTTGGATCCAGGCTACTTGCAGGATCACCTTCTCCCATATAATCCACCTCTACACTTAGGTCCTCTGGGGGACATTTGCTCCAGTCAGCCAGGACTAGGTTGGCAACCGTCACCCAGAGGACTTTTTCTTCAGCTGCCCCTAGACTGTGAAATGGCCTGCTGGAAGAGATACAACAGCTGAATAGGCTGTCTGAATTCAATCAGCACTAAAGACCAGCCTCTTCTGGCAAGCATATCCAAATGATTTTAAAGTGTGAATTTTAAGTTGTGTATTGATTGTTTTAAAATGTCTTGGTCTTACTTGTTCTTTTAAATTGATATATGTTTTTAATTGATATGTATTTTTAACCTACATTATGTTTTTGTATTAATTTGTTGTTCCCACCTCAATCCATAGGGACAGGCGTGTAAGAAATAATAATGATAATTAATTATAATAATAATTTCTCCAAATTTCTAGCATTGTAGAAAGTGAGACATTGGTAAATGTTCACACTCAGAACTCTTAATATTTGTTGTGTTCGCATTCCCTTGGTATTTTGCCTTCCCCTTTTCTTGGGATGCCTAAACTGGAATTCTAACTGGTTAACTGGAGTTTTAAATTGCTACAATAGTAGAAATTTTGGGACTGAAGCCAAATTTTATTGAGGGGAAGAATTCTTATGCTGGTGGGAGTGGGGGCTCAATGCCTACCTTTCCTACATATAAGGGTAAACAGTTGAGAGTCTCTGAATGAAAATAAGAGATGGCAACCTAATACAGGTTGAGTACCCCTTATCCAGAATTCTGAAATCCAAAATACTCCAAAATCCAAAATTGTTCACATGGATGGCTGAGATAATGACACCTTTGTTTTCTGATGGTTCAATGTATACAAACTTTGATTCATGCACAACATTATTTAAAAAAATATGTTGTACAAAATTACCTTCAGGCTACATGTATAAGGTGTATATGAAACAGAACTGAATTTCATGTTTAGACTTGGGTCCCATCTCCAAGATATCTCACTATGTATATGCAAGTATTCCAAAGTTGGAAAAAAATCTGAAATATGGAACACTTCTGGGAGATTATCAGACGGGACCTTTAATTGCATCCCTGTCTCACCACCCCCACCCGCCCCACTCCCGTCCCCATAAAAGTTTAAACAATTTTTTCCCACACACCTACCTTATCCCAGCATGAAAACTGATCCCCCTTCCCTCGGCCATCCAGGAGTGAATGCAGCTGTCGCAAAGCTGCCTTCACATCCTGTAAAACAAATCCCATCGTTCTTGCAAGAGAACAATGCACGGTAAATTTAAAAATAAAATGAAAAATAAATGTTTTTTTTAAAAAAACCCAAGCCCCAAAACACACTATAAAAATTCCAAGTAACCCGGGGAGGGGGGAAGGGGTGTCACTTACCTCCTCGTCCTGATCGCACCCAGAAATGTTTGGGAGGGACCTCCCACCACGGCTGGCTCTATTTCAAACACCCATAATTCTAGCACAGAGATGGAACAGGCGATTAACAATTTAAATAAGAGGGAGTTTGGGGAACGGGAGCAGAATGGGAGCATGACAGGACAGGGACGACAACATCTGAAGAGAAAGCCTTTTAGCAATCTCCTGTCATCCCTGTCCTGGGATAACTGGCATGTCTGATAATCTCCCTGGTCCTAAGCATTTCGGATAAAGGGTACTCAACCTATACAACACTATTGTGGCTGAATACATAAGGATTCATCCCAAAACTTTTAAGAGTTAACCACCCAATAACTGTGAGTTTGGGTTTCTTTAACATATGAATTGTTTAAATCTCCAATTCTTTCCATTCCAAATTGGAGAGCATTTGCATAAATTCTTCTCAGAAATGATCTGAAACAGAATTCTGCCTACCAGATGTTTGGATGTCACCTGCCATCTCCCCCAGGCAGCATGACTTGTGATTGGAGTGATGAGAATTGTACTCCAAAACATTTGAAGTGTGGGAAAGATGACTCTAACATAACGGAGGTCCCTAAACACCTCCCTCTGTTTCCTTCCCAGGGAAGCAATTCTTTATTCATTTCATTTTTAAAGGCAGCAATGAGAAATTTTCAGCAATTTTCTTCTCATTGTGAGAAAGTCTTCAAAAACTGTGCTTTTTTCAGAGACTATTTGTCATTCAGGATTTATTCTGCACACAATCTGCACATTGGGGGAGCAGAAAACAGCATTTCTACGCAGGAAATAGTATTTCAGCATAATGCAGGATTAAAAAATATGTTTTCTTGCACAAAAATGCTGATTTATGCATAAAAACTCAATGTGTGAATTTTGCACAGAGTATGCCCCCAATTGTGAAGATTCTTGTCAGTCCAGAATTTTCCTCATCAGGGCTTCTCAACACTCAAGAAACGTATTTTCAACAATGTTTCAAACAGTATCAAATATTCTTTCCCTCCCTATTCCTTCCCTTCCTTCCTGACCCAGAAAGCTTATGATGTCCTAGTCATTCCAGGTCTTCCCAGGAAACAGTTCTCCACTCCATGACAAATGATTTTACACATAAACAGTCCCGCAATTAGTTATATAGTACCCTGGGCAAATGGAAATTTGACCATAAAATTTAAATTATTTCCTTTGCTTGCCCCATAAAGGAGTCTTCCCAGTAAAGGAGACACTGTTTCACACAGTGGGTGAGGTTTTCCTTTTGCCAGGGGGCATTCTGGCAATCATGCACCAACCTGTATCTTAGTGAGTGACCCAAATGGAAATGGCTGATAGGATCTGAGGCACTGTGACACCCAATGCTCATTAAACAATTAAATAGCTGATAGTGCTTATTAGATCAGTGCTTAGCAATAGCAAGTACAACAGCATATACCCACAGCAGCTGGAGTGTTGGCTTTCCCAGGATACATGCCCAAATCTGACCTACAAAGGCCCTGTGGGTTCTCAGTGGTTAGAATCCTCTCAGCGACATATACAGGTGTGATCCTCTTGTATGCCTGAGTATATGTTTTTGGAACATTGAGAAAGGCTGTTTTCTTGGGGCACAACTGGGGGAGATTGTGGTCACAGCTCCATCCCTTCAGCCACTGACTGGCTACAGGGAGTGTCCAAGTGCATGCCAGGGTGTGCCCATGTACATTCCAGGTGGAGGCTGCTCCTTCTTCCCCAGGTGTACAAGAACAGTCAGAAGGTGCCCAGGTACACCCCACATCTGATCAATAGCTAAGGGGGACAGAGCTGTGCTCGTGTCCCTCTGGCTGCTGTTGCAAACCTGGTGAGGAAATGTGGGAAAGGGAGCAGTCATCAGCACCACTGATAGAAATTTGCACTCCTCCAGTGTACTTACTGGATCTCAGCCAGTGTATTCTTATCTTCATGTCTATCCTACAAAATGGATGCATGCCTCAGTATAATGGGCAACAGCTTGATCAACCAAAGTGTTTCAGGCCAACTTGTTGAGCCTAATATCCTATTATATTATTGTTGTTGGTTACTGGCTCTGGTTATTAATGATGGTGGTGGTAATCACCACCACCTCTGCCGCCACCATGGTTTTTGGCTTTCCTGGTTAGTTCAGCCTAGAAAAGTAATCCTATGGGACTGATAATGGTTATTAGGTACTCCTAAAGACAACAAAGTAATTCAAAATGCAATGTTGTGCCCACCTATCCTGAAGCCCTGGTGGGCTTGGATCCAACATCTACTATCCAAGGTGGGGAGGAACATCTCTTCTCAAGGAAGGTACCTCTCCCTAGTTCTCAGGAGTTCACCTGCTTTCCTTCCCCCCTGCACCACAGCTGACACTGTTCATCGGGATTCGTCAGACCAATGGCTGGCATCCTGTTCAATATTTACAAGATGGTAAGCAAGACTTATGACCTAATAATTTTTGGGATTCACATTTATAATCAGTAATGACTGGATGTGACCCCAAAAGCCAAGCTCTTAAGCCAGATAGAAATCCAGCTGAAAGGTCTCTGAGGGACTGCAGATTGCAGTGCTGAGAAATGGTGGCTGCAGAGCCTTCCCAGCTGTGTGACTCATTAAGACAAGCAGCTGCAGCAAACCCAAGGGGTCTCTCCAGTTGCCCATCTTAATGGACTCTGTGATCAGGAGAGTGCTGCACTCATTTCCCAGCGTCCTCATTCTGCAATACTCCAGAAACTTCAGATAGTGTGCTACCTGTCTTAACAGGTATTTGGGGGGGGGTTGACACTGGCAGAAGTAGTTATGATGATGAAACTCTATTGGCATAGCTATGTCTGATGATGCATGATCTCAGCAGATGTGTAGCATTCTCAGAAGGTTAGAGGAGCTTCTGTGAGAAGAGGGAACAGTAGATGTGCTTCAGCCAGGTCAGTTGCATCTGCCTAAAACTGGATCTAAGCCACTGAATTTAGTGGGACTTGTTTCTAGTCAGGTAAATGAGTACAGAACTGCAGTCTAAGAAATTTATCAGACTAGCGACTAAAAATGCTGTAATTCCACTACTGAGGAAAGCAGAAAATTACTGGCATGATCACAGTAATTATCACACGTCGCTGTCATTGTGTGATACTACTGCTACAGAATCATTGTACGACCACTACTAGCAGTTTAAGAATGGGATTTTACTTACATGATTTTGTATGGGTGAGATTTCAGCTGTTCTCACAAAAAGACAGGATTTTGTTTAAACACACCAAAATCACAATATGACAAAAGAAATTAACAAATAGACACCTAAAAAAACCCCATAAAAATGTACCAAGAAAAGGTGACAGTTCATTAACAGCGTGTCCTGTGCATCCTATGTTCTTGTTGGGAAAGGGGAGGGGGGAAAGGACTGCCCACTCACACTATAATCAATCGCATGATTACAATGGGATGTCATTTCGCATGCTTGGCATTTCTGCAAAAAAAGCAATATTGAGGGCTATTCACAGATTTTCCCACCAATGAAAAGTGACGAGCAATTAACAGGTGGAACACACATTGGCCATGGGAGGATGACGATGTTGTGTAATAATGGGAACCCATTTGCGGTATTGTTGTGTTGTAATTCTGTGATTACAGCCCTATCTGTTAAAGTCCTAAATCTGAGATCCAATTCAGTACCAACAGAGCATAAAGCTCTGCCAGTGTACTTCTGCCAGACCTTCCTTTCTGCTTATACTGCAATCACATCACGATGCACTGGGGCACATTCCCATACCAGTCAGTGGTCAGGGCCAGTGGACAGTTTTGCAACGAGGAAAAAAGAAGAGTCAACACCCTTCCAGACCTCCAACATACTTTTGATGGATGTGTCTTATTTTCCCCTTGTTGTAAAATTGCAAGCAGATGCTGATGGGGAGCCCCACCTCAACCCCCAGCCACTGATTGGCTGTAGGGATACACTCTGGTACCTCAAACTATAGGTGTGGATGAGGAGGAGAGGCTGTTGCATGAGGGCGTATTGGATACCTGCTTCTACAACAATTAAAAAATAATGGAAGGTTACAACAATGCATCTGGAGGATACTAGCCTATTGCCGCACTTCTATAAAACTTCTCCAGCAGTACAGCCAACTAAGAGGAATGGGCCTTACTTCTAAGTGGACATGCATAAGATGTCTACTCAGCTGCACCGTTGCATAGGATTGTACTATATCTGTTCAGTTGGCTTAATAATTTACATGTCAACATACGAATTAGCATTTGCAGATGTTATGCACATCTGTGTCCTCTTATGACCTCTCTTTTGGCTAGAAGTAAGTAGCCACACCATACAGTCCATGTAGGCTCTACAGATTGATTCTGTCATACAGCAAGGAGATTTTGCATCCTCGAAAGAAACTAAGGCACAACAGCTTAGTAACAGTTTTGTACGATGGAGCCTTGATAGATCAACCTCAAACCATGCAGAAAACAAGGTCTTTGTTGAGTTTATCTTGCTCTGTCTGCAATCGTGCTGATCCATTTCAACAAGCATGGGCATAACAGAGCAGTCTGAGAAAGCTTTGATTCCCAAAGGTAGGTATCCTTATTAAAGAAGAGGCCCACTCAGCATTATACATTGCGAGGATTTCGAAGGCTTCCCCCCTGCTGATGTCAGGATGCTCAAAGGAGGGAATGCTTATGAGTAATCAAGGTAATTGAAGAGAATGAGCAACAGCCATAGTCTCTATGAGCCAGCCACGTACATATTTCAAGAGGGAATTTGGCACTCAAAATGAAATCTAAACAGTAGAGCTATCAGGGCTGGACTTTGGTCAGACATCAAAGACCTCACACTACTTTTTGAAGTAAGCAAAATAATATATATCAGCCAGAATTCTGTTAGTCTGTTACACAGCTGTAAGGTTCTCCTATGGAAGCCAGTGGATGATTTTGTCCATGTTCAGTTCAAGATCACACAAAGGGAGTAGTGCATAAGGTGACACTGTTATGTACATGCACATTCCCAGCTATTATGTATCGGTCTGCCCCTACTGAAAGGCGGGGACAGCACTCCTTTGGTTGTGCGTGGAGTGGCACAATGTTGCTGTTCAGCACAAGGCTTGCATAGCACAATCTATAGGTAACTCCGCATGTACAGATTTACACTGTGTAACCCTGTTCTTGGTCATCACCAGTTAAAAGAAGGTGGTCCCCATAAGAGCATTAAGTCTCTGGTCGAATAAGACGTAGCTGCACTGCTGAATCTGGGAGACATGGACCAAAGTAATGTCAGGGAAAATAGATATTGTAATTAGAAGTCTATTTCCCCCCTTTGGGTAATTTTATTCACCAAGGCACTGAGGACGCCAGCTTGTCTACTAGAGCTCATAAATCTGTCTCTTGATGTTATTTTGTCCTTCGGGGTTTGAGAGCGAGAAACGAAACTAAGAGTCCAGTTTCTCTGTTTCACTTCTCAGAAAGATTGAATATTTTGGAAAGGTATTTAACTGGGAGGGGATTTTAGAGCTTGTGCATCTCTCTTGCATTTGGGAGCTCCTTTTCTTTCTCTTAGCTCCTGAGAAATCTTGGAGCATACAGAAGCATGGATGAATGTCTTCTGCTGTCTATTTTATTTTCATTTACCTGTTAATAAAAGCCATAAAAGAGATTTTTGATATGGCCTTTTCTTTTGCACCAGAGGTGTACACGCCTTTGCTCAAAAGCCCACGCTATTTCGCTGCAAGCATCTCTGCTCGGATGGGCAGAGAGTGAATGCACTCTGAAGCCTTTTATGACAAGTAAGCCTCAGACCCTGTAGGTTCCACCCTGCACGTGACAAGGATTAGTGTTCATCATTCACCATTGCCCTTGAATGTAGCCACGTCTCCTGATCATTTTGTTTCCTATGAATCTAGTGTTGAAAGCATCCCAACACTAACTGGTGAAAGGAACGAAGCAAGAAAGATGAATTCAAGTTGCCTTTCTTCTATAAGAGGAGTCAGGGAGGGACCTGTTGCACTCCATGATCCCTGTCCATGCTGGCTAGGGTTGAGGGGAGCTGGAGTCCGAAACATTAGGAGGAACTTCCTGACAGTAAGAGCTGTTCAGCAGTGGAACACACTCCCTTGTATGTGGCAGAGTCTCATTCTTTGGAAGTTTTTAAACAGAGGCTAGATGGCCATCTGTTGAGGGTGCTTAGACTGTGTATTCCTTCATAACAAGGGTTTGGACTAGATGGCCCTTGTGGTCTCTTCCAACTATGATTCTATGATTCTATGAATCAACATTAGCCAGGCAGTCCTCCAACTGTCTTGGGGTCCTTGCATGAACCCTTTGTCCATCTAAGTAGATCCATCTTCATCAGAGGTAACAGTCGACTTCCATGTGGAGTGAAGTGGTGACTCTGCTCTTGGTCCAAACTTTAAAGGAGCTACCCTATTGTGGGATCAACCCTATCCCACAGATATTCAGCAGCTTGAATAACTCATTTAAAGCTTACACTAAAACCTAGAGTGAATTCACTGCTACACTGACATGAGAGGTACCAGCTGCCACTGATCCCAGTCCTATCTTTTGAACCACTGGTTTACTCTAGGCATGGACTGCCTGGTGGTCCAGTCTGAGGGCATTGTAGAGAAGGAAAGAACTGGGGCCTAAATACTATTGGTTAGTCCCAATAGACACAATGAATCAATTGTTGAGTGATGAGTAAACATATTGGTAAATCCCATTGATTCAGTGGGCCTACTCTGGTTGGGACTAGCGATAGGATTCAGGCCTTAATGTCAAACATGTGTTAGGACAATCTGTTGGTTTTCTCAGTCTTGGATTTGTCCTTTGAGCTGCTGTACCTCATCTTTGGATCCTGCCCTTAGATGCTACTTCGTTATTTATGAAACAGAGAAAGCAGGGAAGAGGCCTGGGCATGTGAGCATTTTGCTTGATTGCTTCTTTCACATCTGAAATGAGTGCAACATGTGCAGATTGACAGATTGAACAGCAGATGTAATACCTGTGATATAATCAGCTTCCCCAGGAATTCTGTCTTCTAGCAAATGTAGTTGTTTAAAGTAACAGGTGTACATGCTGAATACAGGAAAAAGCTTCCTCTAAGGAGTACTCAGAGCAATGATTAAATTAAAATGGATTGTATGTGCTGGAACAGGGTTTGGGACCAGGTTAACTATTATTCTGCAGTGACAGGACTCTTCTTGGGTTTCTTAAGTTCTTTAGCATGGGGTCATGAGTGACCAATGCAAAGGAATCAAAATATGGTAGATCTAGAATGCAAAAGCCTCACCCAGGACTAACCTATGATCCTATAATTCAAAGGTGGGCTACTGGTGATGCTCCAGATGATGCTGAACTATAGTTCTCAGCTGTCCCAGCCAGAATAGCCAATAATGAGGAACTGTGGAAGTAGCAGTCCAACACTATCTGGAGGGACTTTATCAGATGGATAATATACGGTGTCATAATGACACCACATAACTGCGAAAGAGCGGGCATATCAGACAACATTGCCCTTTCACGGTTATGTCCTGGCCAAAAACTGGGGGTTTTAATTGACAGCTTAAACCATCAATAGACACCACCACCACCACCTGCTGCTGCTTTTTTGCCGGCATTGCTAATGTGTGAAACATGGGGACATTTAAATCTTGTACTTACCCCGACAATGGCTGGACCGGCATGAACGCTTCCAGGTAAGATCAGGACATCCAGGTAAGTTTCACTCTTTTTATGACCCTCTCTGGGTTACTTGGGGAATTTTAAGTATGTTTAGGTGTTTGTGTAAACTTTTTCGGTTTTATTTTTGTTTTTAGTTTTGAATTTCCCACGCAAAGAAATCATGCGAGATTTCAAATGAGGAAGTGAACAGGTGTCCATTCACTTTTTCTTTATTGCTGGGAGCCTTTGCCAGAATTAGAAGGTAAGTGTGTTGGGGGAAAACATTCTTTTGCCGGCATAAAAATGCTTTTTTTATGCTGGCAAAAGAATGTTCCATAGGGCTGCATCTGATAAAGTCCAAGGGTTGTACAGTCCCCATATCTGTGGCTTGTCTAGATGGTGTGAAGATAGAGGGGGAAATATCATATAATATAGTAATAATATAACAGATATTCATAACTGATGGTTTGTTAAGCTAATTTTAATAATTTTATTGTGTAAAATAATGTTTATAAATGCATATATATTTATTGATTTTATAGCTCGTGAAGAAGAGTTCATACCTGAAATGCATCAGCTTAATACAACAAGTTTTTCCACATAAGTACGGTTTAACAAACATTGCTTCAGTTTGATAACACCAGAGTAGTTCTCATCTTCCAATTGTCCAGATGGTAAAAATATTCCTCATAAAATTCAAGAAGAATACCTTTTGTCCCAACGAGATCCCACAGTGATTTGCCTTATTCTGAAGGAGGGGACATAAAACTCCATTTACTGTGTGGGGAAAACCTTCATGGCTTTTCCCATTTTTTAAAAAAAGTGAGGAAATGTGCATTAGTGCTCATTTGGACAACTGATTCTATTTGCTGTCCATTCTCAGAGAGGGCAGAACTGGAGATTGGATTGGTTGGACGTATGCAGGGGGTGGGCATTCTAGCAAGGCAGTGCCTGGAAGTACTCTGTTGGATTGTCGCTTCAGCAATCATGTGCTATTTTGCTCCACCAAGGTGCTGAAATGATTTTTTTAAAAGGAGAAAGTCACACTTGCACACCTTTGCTTTAATGTTTAAAAAAATACTGTGCAGTGGTGGCAGTGTATAACACACTAATTTACGGCCACCATCTTGATTCAGGGGTGTGAACTTCAAAAGCAGATAGCTTTTGAATGACCATGGAGACAAAAGAACACTGCTATGAATTTGCAATAATGTGCAGGAATGAGCATTTCATCCTCTCATCTAGATGAGTCCCTGCTATTAGAAAGTGTGTATCAAGAGTTTGCATACATCTATTCTATTCCCAGAATTTATGGGTGGTAATTGTGATGGTGGTTATGGACTATCACTATGAGGAGGAAAAGCTGTAAAGGATGGGCATGGGTTCAAGATTTCAAGAAGGGTCAAGACTGAATTGCTACTGTCTGATTGCCTGATTCGCCATAGGCACTTAGATGCAGCTCACATATTTTCAAGCTGTTCTATACTACTATGAGGACTAGAAATTTACTTTTAAAGCAAAAACAATGGAATAAGTCACCAGTTTCATTTTCCAGACTTCCAGATTTCCATAGAAAGTTATTAAATACAAAATTCATTCCTATAGGGCTTGATAGAGTTCTGCTTGCACATCAGCCTTGATGCAAAAAGTAATTCTTGCATTTATGACACAGGTTGACTTTATAACTTATTATTAAAGCAATTAGTTTACAAGTGCTCATTTGCTATGGAATACTGCAAAAGGCCTGCCCAGTAAAATAATGTCATTCTCTAGGTATAACAGAAAAGCAAAAAACATCAACAGTTGGACCTTTAGAGCAGAGAGTGGGAACCGTGTGGTCCTCCAGATGCTGTTGGACTGCAAGTCCCAGCAGCCCTTACCAGCATAGCCAATGGTGAAGCATTCTGGGAGTTCCAGTAAATCTTGAGGGCTGTGTCATTCCCTCTTCTTCTATAGAGCAAGGGTAGAGAAAGGGGTTTTTTCGGTCAAAGGACACATTTCTGCTAAGATAATACACCAAAGGCTAGATAGTAGAGATGGACAAGGACAGAGTCAAAAGTGAGTGTAAAAGTCTCTTCTCTCTCTCTCTCTCTCTCTCCCTTCTGGGACTTCCTCCCTCCCTCCCTCTCTTTCTTTCTTTCTTTCTTTTCTTTCTTTCCCTAGTCCTATTCTCTTTCTTCCCTCTGCTCAACAGCCTGCCAAGAGAAGGAGAAGCCATTTTTGCCAGATGCTCTTGAACTGATTGATAGGGATGGAAAGAATGTTCAAAACTATTTGGAAAATGGTTGGAAAACAAGTTTTTCAAGTGTCAGGAAACCCTGATGAGGAGAACTTTGAACTAAAAAGAATCTTTTCAGTTTGGGACTTACTCTGCGTGAAATTTGCACACGTTTCTTTTGCACACAAAACAGCAGTTTCTGTACAGGAAACAACATTTTAGGCCCTTGTGGTCTCTTCCAACTCTGCAATTCTATGATTCTATGATTCTATGTGCAGGAAATAATATTTCCATGAAGAAATATTTTCTGTTTACAAAGTGCTGTTTTCTATGGGGAAAAAATGTGCAAATTTTGCAGAGAATAAGTCCCAAAGTGCGAACAGTCTTCTAAACCAGTGAAGTTTCCAAAGACTTTCTTGCAGTGGGGAAAAAATTGCTAAGTTTATACATTACTTCCTTTGAAAACAAAATTAGCAAAGAATTACATCCCTTTTGTGGGCTTTTGAAGTGAGGGTGGTGACCACAGGATGCTCTGGAGCTCCATTTGTTTCTCCTTGCACTTCTGTCTCTGGATATTAAAGAAAATGCTTTCTTTTCCTTACAGATGAATGTTACCACTTATTCTTGGTCTGATTTTCTGCTGTTATTTGGCTTAAAGCTATGGTGACCCTATGAGTGAGAAATCTCCAAGAGCAATCCACAGCCCTGCTCAGGTCTTGCAGACTTGCTTGCTTGCTTGAATCAATCCAACTGTAGGGCTGCCTTTCTCTTTTCCTACTGCCTTCCACTTAGCTAAGCATTGCCATCTTTTCCAGTGAGTTATGTCACCGATTACATACCAAAAAATTCATGTGCCGTGGAATTATAAAACAGGTATGGCTAATAAAGTATGGGGGGGGGGTGTCAGAGTTTAGGATTGTGACTTTTTGGACTATAACTCCCAGAATCCCCAGCTAATATGGAGCAGTGGGCTGGAGACTGAGGGATTCTGGAACTGTAGTCCAAAAATCACTTTACTATCCTCTAGCTCATATTTCTATCTTACTGACCTAACAAAATAATTACTATATTTAACAGCAATATTAACTTGATGACTTATTATAAATGCAATTGATTTACCAAAGTTTGGTCACTATAGAATGCCACAGCATGGCTAGCCAAGAATGAATGGGGTGTTATTCTCTAGGTGTGGAGGGAGAACTGAAATGATCAAACAACTGACTCTTGTAATAATTGTTGCTAATTACAGATTGCATGTTAGTACATTCATGTCAGGATACAACATGTTATGATGCGCACTCCTCTGAATATTCATGATGAGTCTCTGCAGTATTGGTAAAAAAAAAAATTGGATGCATCCTATATATAAACATAAAACCAAATAGAGTACAGATCTAGCAGGTCTTTGTTCCAAATTCCACTACACGTACTGGTGGGAAGGGGCTTGCTGGCCTTCCTTCTTTCCTCCCCTCCTTTGGGATATCTGGTGGTAGGGCTGAGAGGATCTTATGTAAGTAGCTACATGCTCAGCAGGTAGCTTTATGCAAAGTTTCCTGGTGTTTCCACATGCACTGAAGAACTGAATCAGAGAGCCTGAAGACACTGTGAACTGCCAATTTTGAAAACACCGTCCTCCTTGGGTGGAGCCAGGAAGAGGGATAAAAACCTAGGAGTCTGGCAAATCAAAGGTGAAGCCAAGATGGAACTTTTCAGGTCATGGGCAAAGCTGGCCAAAATCTGCCTGGTTAAGCGTGAAACCTGACAGACTGTGGAGCTTGCTGGCTTTAAAGGTTCCAGTATTTGTTATCTGATCAGACTTGGTTTAACCAGTAAGATACTGGCTGGCTGGTTAGTGGTGGTAGATGGTACCTCTCATACCAGTGGGATGATGAATCCACTCTGAGACTGGCATCCTGTTAGTGAGTGACAAGAGCATAAGTCTAACATGCACCATCATAAGCTTTTTTTTCCTTGTTGTTGCAGAGGTTGGATTTTTTTTTTTTTACCAACTGCACAACAACCAAAATGTCTCTCAAACCCACCTTTAAAGTGATGCAGCTTACCCAACAAAGCCATTTCCATGTTGCTGGAAAGCTGGGAGATCAGCAGAGACATGTCCAGCTATTTTTCCTTAGCAGTGTGCACTACATGGACACAATCTGTAAGGACCTCCCAAGAACCCCCAGAGGTTTCTGCAGATGCCTGCTGCAGTCTGTCCAGCTTCAGGAAAATAGCTGGATGCATCTCCACAAATTCAGTGACACAGAAACAGTTCTTTTGGGGAGGGGATTGTGTGGCTTAAAAAGCAGATGTGGGAGAGTAGCACCAGAAGATATAGCTACATGCAAAATTTATATCTCCAAATGCAAGATTCCAGCCTAAGTTTTAGTGTGAACTTCATGCTCAAGTGCTGAACCTGTTTAGACAGCTCCATTAAAAGATCAGACTACAAAAACTGTAACAGATTCACAACTCCATTGGCATGGAAATCAACCACCACTGCTGTTTCTTGACAACTCCATTCTTGACTGAAGGCATAAGTGTTGAGGTGGGAGAGGGTATCTGATGAGCAAGACTAAAAATTTCAGATGCACTTTAATTTCTGTCCTCAGAAAGGCCAAGTCTTCATGCATTTTTGTATCAGGGCCAGCCCTACCATTAGGTTGAATAATTGGGCTGCCTCAGGCAATAGATTTCAGGATTTATATAGGGGCAGCTGAGTTATGTATTATTTAGTTATAATTATATTTAATTATAATAATCCAAATAGGATGGCACAAACTAGCTTTGAGAACATATCTAGAAGATTATCAGACATGGCAAATATGGTGTGATATCAACAACAGGATACCACAAAAGGGCCCCGCTATGGCACGGCAACATTTTCCTCATGTTCTGCTGCTGTGAAAAAGGCGTTCTTTTTTATTAACAGGCCAAACCATCAATTGCTATCCCATGGCATTTGGGTGAGGGGGTGTTTTTGTTTTTTGTGGTATTGTTTGTGCACCACAGAACTGTGTCCCGTTCTGTTGGCGTGATTACAGCATTGATGGGTAGTCCCTGCCAGAACATTTTTGGGTGAGAACGTGAAAACTAGGTATGGGATGCTCTTTTTATGAACTTCCCCATTTTGCTGGCAAGTTTTTAAGTGTGTTTCAGTGCTTGTGTGTTTGTTTTGTTTGTTAATTTAGGTGTTTTTAGACTTTTAAGTACACTCACGTCTTCTTGTGAGAACTGCCAAAGTCTTGCCCATGCGAAAACACGGAAGTAAACAGTGCTAGTGGCCATGTTGCAATAATTTAGGGGTGGCTCTTTCTCATTATTACAGCAATGTGTGATAAGAAGTGTTATTATGCCAGGATACTTATACTTTAAAATATAGTGGGACAAAAAGATTTTTAGATGCTCGTCTGATAATCTCCCTAGTCTAGTAGGACCTTAAATGCTAACATGTTTTATTTAGCCTTCATGGCCTGTAGCCCACTTTATCAGTTGCAAATAAGGCTTGTTAAATCTTTAAGGTGCCACAAAGCTCTATGTCTTGTGCAACTCAGGCAACTTGATCAGATACAAGTGGGCAGTGGTTCACAAAAGCTGATGCCAAATCAACTTGCTAGTCTTTCAGGAGCCGTAAGACTTTGTAGTTCCTACTGCAAGAGATGAACACAGTTCCCTCCCTACAAATTAGCTTTGATGAAGGCAAGCAAGCATGTATCTGTATCACCATTGTGTCTTAATAGGTGAGAAGTCAATTATGAATGAATTATTTGTACTCAGCATACTAATAAGAAATCAAATTTTAAAACCATAGCATTGCAAGCCTGGGAAGTTTATAAAAACCATTTCTCCTATCACAGGCTCTGCTAGGGTTTGTTAATAACTGCTCAAACAGTTCAATGCCCAATGAGCCAAAAACAAACAAGTGACAACAGTGTTCCAAACTGTCTCCTTGATAAGATGGCTCCGGATCACACAGGATATAATTCTATGCTTCAGAACAAATACAGGGCTGCTGGAACAATGTTGCCCTCACAAGATTTATCTGTAGGGAATTTGGAACTGAGTGGTTTGTTTATTGGCCATGTAAGCTATTTCTACCCTCAGAGCTGGACCACCTCCAAGTTCTGAGGCTAGAAATATGCAGAACTGAAGGAGAAATGGCATGTTTAGCATTTACCAGTACTCCTGTGCAAATTGCTCCCCCAAAAAGAGGACGGAGGTAATTTATTTGAAAACATTTTGGACTTTTAAGTGTAAGGATGGGCACTGTATGGCTCTCTAGAAGCTGTTGAACTACACCTCCTATTAACCCCAGTCACTATCAGCCTAACCAGTGGTCAGTGTAAAGCCTGAAAATGTTACTTTTGGACTATAACTCCCAGAATCTCCTAACGGTCATGATGTCTGGTGGATTCTGGGAGTTGTACTTCAAAAACTTGTATTTTAAGTTCTAGGTGAGGGCTTGTCCACTCCTGCTATAGAGAAAAGGGCAGAGAAGGACAATTGCAGGAAAGATGTTTCAGACAAGGCTGCGTACATTTCTGCTATGAAGCAAAAGTGAGTCCTGAATCAGCTAAGCAAAGCACAGCTGTCAAGGACGGTGAAAACAGATGAAAGGAGGAGTCAAAGGGATGGGCAAGGGAAGGATACAGCAGACAAAGGTGTGCACCATTAGTGATGAGAAGATAAGTTTAATTGCAAATTAAAGCACTCTTGCTTCCTACACACCCAGAACAAAGAGACAAAGCACATATATTGGTTTTAAGCTTGGTCATGATTTTATTAATATTATCCATGGATATCTGCAACACAATCAACTGTGCAGAAAACTAGATGTGGCAGGAGTCAGTTTGTGACTTAGACCAGGTCTGAAATTTCCCAAAAGACATTTCTTTTTTAAAAAAAATATTTTAAAAATTGAGATTTTTCTTCCATTCCTGGGTAGGCTGTTGGCAGCTTTGCAGAATTTTCTTGAATATTCTTTGTCTGCCTTTGTGTGTGTGTGTGTGTGTGTGTGTGTGTGGTGATGTTGGTGGCTAGCATACCACCCTCTCTCCCTAACACACCATGCCTCAGATTGTGAATTCTGTGAGGAGTATTTTCACCGTATAGACAACCCCATGGTGAAATGTTTCTGCTCAATACTAATGTCAAGAATTTCAAGAGGCTACATATCTATCAACAACTGTGCATCTTAGTGACCTCCTATGAGCTGACAAGTTAAGAGTAAGCCTGGTTCTGTTCTAAGCCAAGAGTAGCATGTTGGATGCCACCTATTTGCCCAGAGTTTGGGAAGACTCCATTTTGGGACTATAACTTCCAGAAACCCACAGCCAGCACAGCCCGTAGAGATACATGGCCAATGATCAGGCTGGTAATGTTCTGGGTGCAAAAAATCCCACCAATGTTTCCAAGGCTTGCTTTTGTCCCATACTGATACACCCTCGGTGTTGTCAGAGGTTATCCTGAATGGCTGCCCATGATACAGGAGGGCCCCCAAAGGATTTCCTTTCTCTGCTCCCAAGACACAAAGCATTAAGCCAAGGGAATCTTTTTACACCATAATGGTGCCCCAAGTGGCCCAATACTGCAATGTCACTCTAATTCATTATCAAACTTCATTGCCATCAATGCAAACTAGGTGGAGAACCCCTGCTTCCTTCAGCCACTGGTCCACAGGCAAAAAAATAAAATAAAAAATAATAAAAATCCTACTTTGCCCCAAGGCCACTGGCTCCTCCTACACTGCACGTTCATTTGCTGAGATAAGGTGAAAGCAGGACAGTTTTTATATTTCTTTTGAGTTATACCCAAACCAGTTTGTGAGCCCTTTGGATGCTTGTAGCAGAAGTGCTAGAGAGTTGTTCTGTATCATCCTGCGCCTCCATTTTTGCCTCCCCCCCCCATGGTAGATGCAACCCACCTGGCCTTACTTGCTTGCTTTGAATGATGGGGGAAGGAAGTGGATTTCTTTGTTTCAGAAGTTAGGTGAGTTATTTGGCAGGGGGAGGGAGGTGGGAAGTACAGTTCCAAGAACTTCCCAGCTTTGCCATCGAGGATTTTGGGAGCTGTCATCCAAAAAAGTAAACTTTTTATCTTTTAACTTTTATGTGTTCTATGTAATTTTAGATTTTTACATTGTGATGTTTTTAATGGTTTTAAACTGTATTTTATGTGATTTTGTGTGCAGCCTTGGATCCCTTCTGGGAGAAAGGTGGCATATTAATTATATTATATTATATTATATTATATTATATTATAATTTCCAAGATGAAGTGATCTTTCAGATTAATCTTTTCTTCTTTTTGTAATCTGGAGCCTCCTTTGGATTGACAAGAGTTTCTGCTGTTGTTGCATCTCAGCCTAATATTTCTTCTGTATTCAAAAATTCTGGTGTATCTGGAGAGAAGTACTAGAGAGAGGTTTGGTGTCACTTTCTTGCAAGAGACCCAACCAGTTGGCATGAGGTGTAGCCATTTACAAAATGACTGCCTTTCTCACTTTCCTTCTGTCCCTCTTCCTCTCTCTATTTTCTCTCTTTCTCTCACTTCACAAAAACACCTCTCTCTTTTAGGGTTGCCTGCCTCAAACTTTCTTGGAATAACCCAGCAAGAAACTCTAGCTCTTTCACAACACTCTGCCTCCCCCCCACCGTCTCTCTCACACAGACATGCTCTTCCCATTCATTCATTTGTATAATGCGCTTTAATGTTGTGTATAGGGTTGTCAGGATGCACACTAGAGAGGTTTTAGTACCTTTAATGTTTCTGAAGAAGAGGGAACTTCAGTAGATGTTGCTTGTTTCCCAGTTGTGTGTGAGTTGTGAGTCCTCTCTTGTTTTCACTCTGTCAGCCCTAGCTTGTGTACAACACTTCATAACTTTTTCACAACTTTCAGCTGTCCTCTTGCCTCTCTACTTCTGTTGGTTATGGTAGCTGCAGAAGCAGCTGACAGTTAAAAGTCATGTTTGTGGAATAAAATCACTTGGAAGACTCAGATTTCTGATTGCTTTCAAGCAGAAGTAAAGTTTTATTAAAGGCATAGGCAAAGTGAGGTTGAGAACAGAAAGGGCAGATAAACTCAAAGACAGGAAAGGGGATCTGAGAGTAAGACCCACAGAATTTGGTGGGGATTGTTTCAAAACAAACAGTTATAGGATTGCATTGTTAATGTATTTATCACATATGAGGAGTGTTTAGATGAATCAAGTTCAAACAATTCTTAAGCAAGGATTTAAACAGTTCTTAAGCAACATCTCTAAGTTTCAATTGGTGTGTGAACTTGTAAATGTATTTCCGCAAATGTTACATATTAGAGGGGGAAAACATTCCAGATCAAATATGCTGCTAAAAATAGTAATGTGGGCACGTGTGAGCACTTGCATCGGTGTGCATATTTCTATATGGATAGCACAGGATTTCAAATGATACATTATTAAGATATCACTACCTCAGTGTTCATAGTAAGATTAAGACTGCATTTTAGGTATCTTATTTCATAAGTGAAAAATGAATATTCTGACATTCAAAAGGTAAGACTCTAATTCTGACCTGTTAATTTATGTGCAATGTCATCTCAGCTGTACTATAGATTTTTTTTTCTTTTCTTTGTAGGCATATCAGCTTTTGTGACATACTCTAGGGAATATTATCCCTGTCCAGCTTATTGGTTATCTATCTCCTGGCTTTATGGCCTGGTCTACAGTTGGTGGGAGCTGAATTTTTTTAAAAAAGAGATAGTATTTTTGAGGCACATTTGTTCTAAATCCTGGAAGACTATTCTGATGTGTGTGGCACATACATGTCTGAAGTGGGAGTTTCTAGAAGGGTGGTCCACTGACCTATGATAATGGCTAATTTGGGGTGCTTGCTTTTTACTCTGCTTCAAGAATCAACCCCACCCTTCCCCTAGCTGGCATCTTCCAAATGTGATAGATTATAAAGTACCAATAACCATGTTGACTGGGGTTGATGGGCATTGTATTCCAACACATCTGGAGGGCACCAACTTGAGATCTGATACACTCTGTCACATCTTGCAAAAGAAACAAACCAAATTCCATGTGGTAAAAGTTGAAGGGTAAGTATTTGGGACCGACCCTTTTGAATACATGGCTCAGCAGCAAATGTGATCTGGAAGATGAGTCTTCAGTTGCTCCTAGCACTGTAGATGGTCTTGCTTAATCCATTATTTGAGTTGGAAAGATATGGAATGCTAGGCTTGCTTTTGGCTCAATACTTTTGTTGATATCCTGTTAAACAAAGGAGGAGGAAAATTTCATAGTTACAATTTGCATAACCATGGGGATGAAAGATAGTTGGGTAGGGGAGATCACACACAGCTTAAACCTTACCAGAAGTCATTGTTGACAAGGGCTCTCCTTTCATTGTTGTTCCTTTCATTACTCCATCCCTCTCTAAGCATAAAGCTTGGCATTCATCTGTTTCTATAGAACAAAAAAAAAAAAAAGAGAAATCAGTGGGAGTAAAAATACACGTAGGGATGTGGGAAAAAAAAGATTCAATTCTGAGTGTTATTGAGTTTCTCCTAATCCCATTTGCAATGTCTTCCAACTGTTGCTGTTTTACATAAGGTTGCAAAACTTTCTGTTTTCTTCCCACAGGAAATGTAAGTGTGCTTGGAAAAATGGCTTTTAAACTAAAATTTGGGTAAGTATAAATCATGAACTGGATTGGACTGGATGGCCCGGATGGCCCTTGTGGTCTCTTCCAACTGTACAATTCTATATAATTCTATGATTATTTTATACAATTTTCCAAATAAACAGATATTTTATTTAATTTATATGCTGCCTTTCTCCCTGTTCTGACCTCAGCAGAAGTGACACCACCAGCTAGGCTCTTGCAGGGAGCTGCTTGGCTGGCAAGGCAGTGGTGGCAGCTCCAAAAACAGCGGACAGGCCAGCAGAGCCAATGTGGTGTCAGCCCTGCTGGCCCATGTGGACAACTATGCACTGTCACACCAGATTTGGCCTGGTGGATGTGGCCACCATTGTGGATAATCTGGGGACAGTCTGGAGCATAATGCATAAAGCAACCAGTGTAGACAAGCCCCTATACAACATCAGCTTCTGGGCATTCTGATCCTGAATCTCCTGCCTTGGAACATGACCATTGCATACTCTGGGCCACTCACTTGTTGCTGGTCAATTTGAACTGACAGGTAGTTTCCTCTGGGTCTAGAATCTGATTTCCTTAGTCCTTAACCTTGCCAACACCTGATACAGGAATGTTATGTACTCATTGGCCAAGATCCTGCATTGTATAAGGTGGAGCATAACATTACACCTGTGCATTTCTGTCCAGCTACAGGGTTCCCAGGCATGCATGCATGCCTGTTTGTCAAGGTACGAGCACACTTCCTCGGCCATTTAGTGGCCAGGAGGGTGTAGGACACCTGGGAACAATAGGACTGCAGCAACAATTTCCCTCTCAATTGTATTCGTATCCTCACTGGAAATCCAGGAGTGAGAAGATTGCTTCCCCCACCCCAGCTATAGCAAAATTGTTTCTAGAAACTCCACACCTTCCCCTGACCAATAAGTGGGTGCTTATTCCCTGACCATTAAATAGCAGAGAGAATGAATACCTGCCTTAGAAGCAGGCTTTCAGAGTATGGGAGAGGCATTGTGCAAGGATCTATTGAATAACTCTTTGCAGAATGATCATAAAAGGATATCTGCACAGAGAAAGCATATAAATATCTCAAATAAAACTCCTGCCAATATCTATTTAAGCTTCAAATTATAAAAATAAGGATTATGAAGTGCCTTCCTTCCATAATTGTTACTAGCTTGATCAAATGTCTTTGAGCTTTTCTTAAGTTCTTCAAATGCTTTGTATGAGCGTTGTTCAAGTTAAAATCTCATATATGGAAAGATCTGAATTTGCCTTTAAAATGTTTCTAGATTAATCAAAACTAATTTTTTTGGCTCCTCTTAAAGTTCTTCTGCTGTTTTGCTGGAATAAGAAACCCCCAGGTTTATACATGGTGTTAGGCAACATTTCAGTGAAAACAACTGTAGAATAAAAAGCAAAGAGTTGTTGTAACACAAAATGCAAAATAGATATGTTCTTGTATGGTATATGAACAGTTTCTTCGAGCAGCTAAATTAACAATCTCAGAATAGCATTAATAACTGTGATGATTTGGGACTTGGATTTTTTCCCCTCAATTTCCATGAATTAGAAATAAATGAAAGGAATTATAAATATGAACTATGCTGCTTCTCACCTTGTTCTACACACCGGCCATAAGATCCAGACTGAGACTGGGATGAGGATGAGTGGCTGTGAACTGATGAAGGCCTACTTTGGGATGAGGAGGAAGCTAAATGATGACTTCCTCCTCCAGAACTCCTCCCCTGAGAAATTCCACCAGATGATTGTTGTCCTTCACTCCTTCCTCCTCCAGAATGTCCTCCTTGTAAAACTCCACTAGGTGACTGTCTTCCTCCTTCACTTCCTCTTCTCCCAGCACTTCCTCCTTGGGAAATTCCACCAGGAGATTGTCTTCCTCCTATACTTCCTCCTCCACCAGAACTTCCTCCACGTGAAATCCCACCATATGATTGCCCTCCTCCTCCACTTCCTCCACCTCTAGAGCTTCCTTGTGAGATTCCACCAACTGATTGTCCTTCTCTTCCTCCTCCTCCAGAACTTCCTCCTTGGGAGATTCCACCAGATGATTGTCCTCCTGCTCCTCCACTTCCTCCTCCTCTAGAACTGCTTCCTTGTGAAGTCCCCCCAGATGACTGTCCTCCTCCACTTCGGCCTCCTGAAGAACTTCCACCTTGGGAAATGCCACCATATGAATGTCCTCCTCCACTTCCTCCTCCTCCTCTAGAACTTCCACCTTGGGAAATGCCACCATATGAATGTCCTCCTCCACTTCCTCCTCTGCCTGAACTTCCTCCTGATATGCCACCAACTGAATGTCTTCCGCCTCCTGAACTTCCACCATAAGATCCAGATCCACTTCCACTCCCACCTCCATGTATGTTGGCCCTTTAAGAAATACAAAAACAATAACAACACATCATTGTATTGGGTGGACAAGGACAGAAAGATGTACTGTATGACTTTGGCAGAAATTACATATGTATTTATTTATATCATCTCCTGTTCTTTTATCATTATGCCATAGCCTGCCTCATTCATTTTGGGTGAGATCATTAAAATGGCTTTGGGAGGGACGGGTTAAAAAACCTTTTTAGATAAACTGTTCTTGTTAATATTTGCTTGCAAAAATGTGAACACACTCGGGTTAGATGCACTGCAGAGTAAATTAGTCACTCTTAGGTCCCACTGAAATCAATGTGAAAAGTTATTCATAAATCTGACTGATTTTGCTGGGATGCAAGTGTAACTAACTTACTTTGGCTCCAATGCATAGTCTTTTAATTTGGGCTTCCCTCTACCCTGCTTCCATCCACACAGTTACGGATGTTGTTGAATGTCAATTCAACATGGGGCTAAGTGATACAGCATTTGTCAAGTTGGAATTCTTTTAAAATGTACTTCATTTTTCAAAGACTTCAGATTATATCTTACAAAGTGGAATTTCAAAATCATTTGTTAAGTTTTGAGATCATAATAGAGAAAACACCAGAGGTGCCAAAACCAAAAAACAAGCTGGACTGTATAAATATAATAATGTATTCAAAACGTATTGAATACTATCAGAACATACATACATAAAATACAAAGCACCTATGTAATATCTAAATGATAAGAAAGCACCGATAAGTAAAGATAGAGCCCAGGTACTTTGCTTGCTTGCTCCCCTCACAAGAAAGGCTTAGATTTTGTGTTACTTGTATGTATTTTTATTATTCTGTCATTGTGCTACTTATGCAAAAGCCTTGCTTATGCGAATATTGCTCCTGTTAAATGATTAGGGGAAGTTTATGTATTAGTGAGGCAAAGGTTTGCCCTCAGAACTGGTTGCTGTAAATATACGTTATACTTCGAAGAAGACTCTTTTGGTTGAAAGTGTATTGCATATATGTTTTGATTATATTATTCTATTTGCTGTACTGTATATGTTTTCTTTAATTTTAATTATTTTATTATTACTTTTTATAACTATTTTAATCCTGATACACACAATAATTCATTATTTCTATTTAGATTTTGTAATTTAAATTTTTCTTCTTCTTCTATCCCTCCCTTCCCTTCCTATATTTGTTGTATATGTTTTGAATACATTATTCTATTTATACAATCCCCCTTGTTTTTCATTTTGGCACCTCTGGCGTTTTCTGGAGGACCTAAAGATGGTAGTGCACACACTGGTAACCTCAAAGCTGGATTTCTGCAATGCATTGTACATTGGGCTACTGTTAGCATGCCCTACTACCGCCTCCCTAGAATATCTCATAATTGGAAATATTGGACACTTCTAGGGGTCAAATTGACTGGGATGATCCAAAAAGAGATCAGGTGGAGGTCACTAGGACCTGGGAAGGTGTCTTAGAAAATATTTTAGCAAGCAAGCCCAAACTAGGGTTGTGCAGAAGCCCCCGGTAAACAAAGACATTAAGGAGGTATGTGCTAGTTCCTTCTTGGGCACCTCAGCAATGAGTCATTCAACCAAACAATCAAGTGACCATTCCAACCCCAATCCCAAGGAAATCTCACCTCAAACCCCCCTCCTGTCCTGAATTGTGAGGTTGTTGTAAACCCATCAATTCCTATCTCCCAGGCATCAAAACAATCAGTTGAGTTTTAGCTTCTTTTTTCTAAGCAATCAGTTCAGTTTTGTCCCCTTTGTCTATCTGGTGGGAAAACCATCCAGACTTTGTCCTAATCAGAATACCCTTTCAGGATATGAAACAGGATATAAATATTAGTCCCCCAACAATAGCAAAGTGTGCCACAGACAGACACAACACTCTGCTGGGTTCTCTGTGCCAATATCAGAAGCTGTCTGAGCCCCTTTGCTACACGGAACTTTCTTCTCTTTGAGACTAGTAAATATCCACCCATTTTCCAGATTTCTCTCTATCCAACCTTCACCAGTTTCTTTCCAATAGCTCTGTATGGTCGTAGAGTGCATATTCTTGTGTGTTTGTCTATATTCCTCCAATAAAAGCACCTTAGTTTACTTTAACAGGAGTGGTCTCTACAGTTAGTACTCGTATACATAGGTGTAAAGGTCCCGAAGTTATCCTCCTCTTGCAGGCCAGCCATTATGAGCTAATAATTCTCCCATATATTAAATCAGATGCTGGCATCATGGGTAGTCTTCCCACAGACCCCCACCTCTTAGGGTAACACTACCTTTGTACCAAGTTTGGAAATTTCAATTAGTGCAAAACATGGCAGCCAGATTGGTTACTGGTGCACTTAGGAGAGATCACATTGCACCAATATTAAAATCACTCCACTGGGTGCTAATTAGTTTCTAGGCAAGGTACAAAGTGTTGGTTGTTACCTTTAAAGCCCTCAATGGTTTGGGTCCAGGTTACTTATGGAATCGCTTGCTCCCATATAATTTGACCCATATGCTCAGGTTCTCTGGGGGACAATTACTTCAGCCAGCCAGGATTAGGCTGGCAACTGTCACCCAGAGGACTTTCTTTTTTCAGCCAAGGATATTCGACAGTTGAATACACTGTCTGAATTTAAAATAGCATTAAAAACCAGTCTCTTCTGGCAGGCCTATCCATATTATTTTTAAATTGTCAATTTTAAATTGTTTTAATATGTATTGGTTTTATTTGTCCTTTTAAATTGGTATTATGTGTTTTAATGTGTTTATGTATTTTAACTAATATGTATTTTAACTGATATTAGTTGTTATATGTAAATATGTTGTTCCCTGCCCTGATCCATGGAGAGAGGTGGGTAAGAATTCATCATCATCATCATCACCACCACCACCACCATTATCATCTCTGTTGTGATTCCTTACCACTGCTTGCCATTTTTGTTGTTTAAGAGCGCAACAGTGCAGAAAAGTCTCATATTGAAGTAAGAAATGTACAATAGTATTCAAAGGGATCACAGAAAAAAGTAGGGTAATCATTGTTCAAACTAATCACCTCACCATTCACTGGATTAAAATTGGAACTGTGTGGAAATTAGCTAGAAGGCAAACTGTGGTTGTCCCTGGAAACAGTAAGTGGAAGGAAAGTTAAGCAGATTTGCCACTCACTGTCAGCATGGGCCAAGGAAAATAGTTTTCAGTGGTGAAACTGGAGCTGTAAACTTGTGTCATTTGCCATTCCTCTGTCTACAACCCGGTTTCAAAGATCTGGCATGAAGGGGCATCAAAGGAGGGTAAAGAGTAATGCATTATAAAATGTGCTATGAACGGGTTAAACATCATTTGAAATATTGAAAGGGTTGGAAGATTTTAGAGAGACATTGTCCTAGATCAGATGATCAATGGCCACTTTTCACACCCCTATAAATAACAATTAGTGTATGATGTTACTTAATATAGGCATGTGCTTTTAAGTAAGTTCTGACTTATGGCTACCCTATCCTAGGGGTGTGGGGTTTTTTTGTCAAGATTTATTCAGAGCAAGTTTGCTCTGAGGCTGAGAGTGTGTGACTTGTCCAAGGTCACTCAGTGAGTTCCCATGGATGAGCAGGATTTGAACCCTGACCTCCCAGAGTCCTAGTCCAACATTTAAACCACTACACCACAGGTACACCTTCATAATTTCTACATACGCAAGATGATTCCCTTCCTCAAGCAGTTGACGGTACTGGCTGATCTCCTGTTCCAAATGCGTCTTGATGCCAAGGAGTGTCTGGTACTCCTGGGTTTGGTTCTGGATCTCTCCTTTGATGCCAGCCAACTCTGCCTCCACTGGCTCTATCAGGCTCACAAGCTGTTGCAACTGCATGTTATACCCTCCTTCAGTGTTATTCAGGTTGTTTTGCAGAGACTGGATCTGGCGTTGCAAAACAAATACAAAGCTTTCAGAAACAAGACCAAACATAGGAGTGAAAATTGGGAAATAGATGAAAGATCATGAACATCATGCCCAAGTCTGGCAATAGGAAAGCTAGCACCAGCAATAGTTACCATGGCTGTGTGGTCTGCCTCCCATCTGTCTAGGAAACTGCTAAAAGCAGGGTGAGAAATTGAAGTAATGATTCCAGTCATTACTTCCCTAACCATTTTGCCTTCGCCACTTCACCTGGCCAGAGTGGAGATATGTAACTCACCTTGTGTGGGACAAATATTGAGAGAACCTCATTCCAATCCCCTACATGGGGTATTGTGGTACATCAAGTATGTTGGGTCTTGCCGTTGTCATAAATTGTATGGCCAGAATTCTATTTGTGCATTAAGTGAGCATAACTTCTGGCTACACCAATGGATATATCTCTTTAAACACTTATGTAAGAAGGTATCCAATATCCCATGATGCAAGCAGCTTACCATTTACCTCCAGTGCAACAGGCCAGCTTAAAGATAGCTTAAAGACAGGTCACTGGTTGCCATCTTGTATGGCAAGGTGTAGCACAATAGCTCCACTGGTTTATCCACCACTGCAGCACCCCCACCTGTGGTCCATTCAGTGGCTCCTGGAGATTGAGGATGATGGGGCAAGCATCTGGCTGGACACAGACTGATAATATCATCCATGAGAGCCACTGGAGACTTTCCAAGGTAATCACTCTGTGTCTGGCTACCGGGGCAGTGCCAGATATTTCCCCAATACCCTCCACCCTAGTTCTTCACTATCCAGTGAATGGCTGTGGTGGGGAGTAAAGAGGTTAAATGGTGAGTTGAGGAGCTTGGTTTTGAAAGAGAATAATAACCTCTGGAATGACCAAAAAATAAAAAGACATACACAACCATAAGGTGTCCCAATACACAAACAGAATGGCTATTGGAATAGCTAGCAAAAGGTTGCCAGAACATCACTGTTGTCTCCATCATTTCCCTAAGTACGCTGGAGGAACTGTTGTTGAAGAGAATTTCAGTCTATGAGGCTCCCTTTCAGTACTGTGGACACTCAGCTCAGAAAACCATTCATATTCCAGGTCTGCAGCACATCACACTGAACTGAATAAACTGGAATTATTGTTGCAGAGCTTGGAAGTAATGCATTACTACTGATAACTTCATTTTTAAAACATTATCTAACAATTGGTAATCTAGCGTTTACTCTACTTTTTCCCATTACTTTTTGAAAACTAAAAAAATTTCTTGGAACATTTTGGAAGGATATATCTTGGAAGGATTATTTTCAAATGGTAGGCATTTACTTTTTTAAATGCCCCCCCAGGAAGTAAAAAGTAATGACAAACTAATTAGGAATGTTAACAAGGAATGCAACACATTACTAAAAAATAAAAAAAATAAAAAATACACTTTTGGCTGTAAAGCATTATTTCCAAAACTGGGCTTTCCAAAAAGATGCATAAAAAAATTAAAGAAATGTTCTAAGCCCTGCACTGGAGGGTATGAAGATGCATTACACCAAAAAATCCAAGTGTCAGAAACAGTGGAGACCTTTGCTCAACATAATCATGATACAGAATCAAAAGTTATCACATACTGTGCTAAGCTGGGTCTGGAGCTCGATCTCCAAGGTCTGATATTCTCGAGTGAGCTCTGTCAGTTGGTTGCTGCCAGACCCAGTCTCCTGACTGCCTGAATTCTCTTGTTGACGAGCTTCTTCCATCTGGAAAAAGCAAACAAAGACTCATAAATTGCAGACTTGCACAAGTATACAAACTGCACAACAAAGCATGACAAGATTCTGTAAGCATTTTCCCATAAGCCATTGAAAACAGAGAAGATATACTCTGGGTGGAGGTTCATAGTAGTTTGTTGTGTGCCTTCAAATCATTTCTGACCTAAGGCAAACCTATCATGTAGTTTTCTTGGCAAGATTCGTTCAGAGAGAGTTTGTTATTGCCTTCCTCTGAGGCTGAGAGAGTGTGACTTGCCCAAGGTCACCCAGTGGGTTTCCACGGCCGAGTGGAGATTCAAACCTTGTATCTCCCAGAGTCTCCAGTCCAACACTCAAACCATGTTTACTCTCTTCATAGTAGTATATGAGTACTATGTAAATACAATTATTTCTATGACTACAGTCATTTCAGTTCTATTTACCCATTGCTAGCACTTTAAGTAATAGTTGTTGTTTTTTTACTCCCCCTTCCAAATTATTGAGTATCATTAAATTTGACACATTCTATTGAGATAGTTGGAAATAGGAGTATTTTTCTACATTTCGGGGATTATGATCACTACCATATGTTGGCTGACATTCTGTTCAGGAGTACTGAGATTGCATGCTGGACTTACGGTCTTGTAACTGCTGGGGATTCATGTTTATGGCCCAAATTTGACTCCCCCAAACCTACTTTGTCAGCCAGGGGTGTATCACAACCAAAGGGTTTTCACGGTACTGCAGATCAGGCCATTGGGAAATGACACATGTTGTGCTTTCCCAGTTGTGGGGTGCTTTGAAACAAGCAGTTCTGGCAGACCCTTGAACGGCCTCTCCAGTGTCCCTGGTCTGCATGACCTGATCTGCCCCAGCACCCCAATCTACAGTGCCTTGGAAACCCTTTGCTTGGGGCATTGCCAAGCTGAAAAAGTAGGTTTTGGGGGAGTGGCATTGTCAGATGGGATAACAATGGTGCTCCATCATTGTGGCTGCATAGTATTATGCAGGATCTTGTCCATTGTTTCAAAACACACAACACATTTTGCAAATCTTATCTCAAACCCTAAAGCTGACATCCAATTTTGTAAGGAGATACTTTGGTACAGGCAGGGATGGGGGAGCGGTTTAGAGGGCTTCTATGAGTGGTGGATTTGCATCTGAGTGATTGCCAATGGTTGTTGTGGTTTGAGTGCAGGGATGAGACTGGGAAACCAGGGTTTGAATCCTCACTTGGCCATGGAATCCCACTGGGTGACCTTGGGCAAATCACTCTCTCTCAGTCTTTGAGGAAGGAAATCATAAACTGCATCTGAATAAATCTTGCCAAGAAAGCCCTGTTAATAGGGTTCCAAGTCACATTCAACTTGAAGGCACACAACCAGAAGTCATTGTTTAAAGTGGGAGATATTTTTTCAACTTTATACAATTGGTCTGTGTGCTAAAGGGCATATCTACACTACAAACATATACCAATTTAATTACAGGTGTCCCCCTCCCCTGTTTACATGAGATCAGTACCCACAGTCTCACTTACCCTCAGTCAGGGGGGAAAGGTCTCTCTAGGCATCTGGATGACCATACAGTCAACCTGGTGGTGCTCTCTCTAGGCAATGTATTCTCTCTATGCAATGTATCAGGAGGAAGTTGATAATAGAGTTGCACCAGATGATTAAAGAGGCATCCTCGCTAGGCATTTCCAAGGTCCTCCAGCACATTTCTATGGTTTTTTGTGGTGGTTCACTATATACACAGTTTCATATACAGTAGGACCCCCGTATCAACTGATTCAGTTATCCACAGGACACAAATCAGCACACCTACCAGAGTCTTCCTAGAAAATGTGTCCGCTTTAGCCATTTTCTAGGTCCTCCAAGGCAACTGTATAGTATTTTAAACCAGAAGTCCCATTATTTTCTTTGGTGTTCGCTATTATCCATGGTTTTCAGCATCCATGCCACCCCCCAGAACCAATCCCCAGTGGATATGGGGGTCCTACTCTATCTACAGTAAGTACAGGAATGTATACCTCACAGATATGGGTGGTGGTGACCTGTATATTTCCTGAGAAACTTGGGGACTGTAGTTTGGTGAGAGTGCTAAAAATGTTGTCTTATTGATCCCACATAGCTCTGCATTTTTCAAGGCTTCTTGGAGGGAGGATGATTATTAAACCAGTTTTTGACTGATAAAGCTAGATCCTGATATTCTGTGTTTGCATCACAGCTCTGACAACTACACACAAATAGTGAAGCACATTATAATAACATTAGTAGTGGTGGTAGTAGCAGCGGAAGCAGCAGCAATAAGAGGAAGAAAAACCTTTTGCATTATCGTTGCCATCCTAGGTAACTTACCTTGGCTTGATACCATTGTTCAACCTCCTTTCGGTTTCTCATAATGATCTCTTCATATTCATGCCTCAGGTCATCCAGTGCCTTTTTCAGATCCTGACCTGGCCTGGAATTGACCTCCACAGTGACTTCACCACCAGACTGGTGATGCATACTTTTCTTGACCTGCAGACCCAGAGAAAATAAATGAATAAGTACGTATTGAGACCTCCCTTCTCTTTCACATACAAACACACACACACAGGAGATTATCAGACATGTCAAAACTGGCATTACAGCAACACCAGGAGATCACAATAGGGCTCCCTAATCAGATGACGTTGTCCCCCCCCCTTGTTTTGCACCTGTTGTGCTCCCATTCTGCCAGTGCTGCTTTTTATGGATGGGAGAAGCCATCGATAGATCCCCCCGTTCCATTTCTGTCACGGATGTTCCTGCGTGTGACAAGGTGCCCCGTTGAGACCCCAGCATCAATGGGAGGTCCCTGCCAGAACACTGCCGGGTGAGATTGGGACATCCAGGTAAGTGACACACTTTTTATGACCCTCCCCAGGTTACTTGTTAATTTTAAGGTGTGTTTTTGTGCTTGCTGTCACTTTTTTTTCTTGTTCTTTTTCTTTTTCTTTTTGAATTTCCTATGCTCGCGTCTTCTCATGAGAATCTGCAGGATTTTGATCCAGGAAGTGAACAGAGCTCTGTTAGAGTTCCTTTCACCTCTGGGCTGCCCTGTTGACATGAGACAAGGTAAGTGTGGTGGGGAGGTTAATTGTGGGGGGACTGGGACGGGACAGGGGCAGAAGTGGAGATTGTGGGACAGGAACATTTTTTTCGTTCCTGTCTGATAATCTCCACAGACAGACATGCCATAGCTGTAGTCCCAGGCAAACAAGATTTAGGGTTGCCAGGTCAGGATATGCCCAGGCCCAGATATTTTAGTGCCCAGACCTGAGGCCTAGGGATCCTAATGTCAGGGAGGCAGACCTTGGTGATGCCACTAAGCATGACATTTTAAGCATCAACTCCAGTTACAGAGCATACTCGAGTAAAAAAAAAAATCAGGTTTAACAAATGAAGTGTGTTTGTATATACTGTATTCACTTTTCAAGGCAGTGCTCTTGCTCTGAGTTTTTTCCTCTTTGGCCTGAGGACCAGAAAAGAGGGGCCAGGCCCTGGGATTTGGGAACACCAGACTGTTTATTTAGACAACAATGTGGGTGGAGAACATGAGAAGAGCCACGCTAGGTCAAATCAATCTTGTCCAGCATTCTGTTCACAGAATGGCCAGCATGAAAAGTCCACAAACAGCCTATGAGTGCAACAGCCATTTTCACCACATGCTGCTTGAGCTCCCCAATGACTTAATCAGAATTTACATTCCAAGGCAGGGGCATCACTAGGGGGTGCAGACCATACCAGGTAACACCTTTAGAGAGGTGTCAGCAGCATCCTTTCCTCGGCGCTTACTTCACTGCGCCTGTGCTGCTTCTAGGGAGGCAAGAACCTCTGCAGCAGTTCATGCCTGTCTAGAGGGGGTGATAGCAGCACAGTGAGTAAGCATGATGGGGAGGGGTGTGCTGCAACAGTTCCTTTCTCTCCCCAGCCTAGAGAAGAGAAAGGAACCACCACCATCGCAGCAGGCCTCCCCTCTGTGCTTACTTCACTCACTGTGCTGCTTACTCGGGGAGTCATCCCTTCTAGGCAAGCATGACCACTGCACAGGTTCATGCCTGTGTAGAAGGGGTGATCCCAAGTAAGTGGGAGTGAGTGAAACATAGCAGGTAGCAGGGAGAGATGGTGGTGGTTGCTTTCTCTCCCCTGGGCTGGGGAGAGAAAGCAACCTCAACCATTGTGGCATGACCCCCTACCATGCTTACACTTCACTCACTGTTGCTTACTTGGGGATCACCCCTTCTAAGCAGGCATGAACCACTGCAGAGGTTTGTGCCTGCGTAGAAGGGGTGATTCCCTGAGTAAGTGGCAGTGAATGAAGTAAACACGGTGGGTGGGAGTGTGATGGTAGCAGTTGCTTTCCCCTCCCCTGAGCCGGGGAGGGAAAGCAACCACTGGCATTGTGGCACACCTCCCTGCCATGCTTACTTCACTCACTACCACTTACTTGGGGATCACCCCTTCTTGGCAGGCAAACCACCTCACAGCAGTGGTTCCTTTCTCTCCCCTGGCCCTGGGAAGAGAAAAGAACCACCACTGCACAGCAGAATTCTGTGGCAACAATGGCTTTGCCTGCCTGCCGGATCTCATGACATATCTTGTGGAATTTTCAGTCCTGCAATACTTCAAATGAGATTGGCAGGCAAGCATATGAGGCCTGCCTAACCATACCTGAAGTATATGTGGTGGTGGCAGGGAAAGCATTCACTGATGGCAGGTGGGCTACGGTGGTGAGTACAGGTGAAAATAATTTTGTTTTAGAGAGAAGGGGAGTGTTAAAAAAAAATCACTCACACCAGGTGTCATACATCCTAGGTCTGCCACTGTTGCAAGGTGCATCCTGCTCAAAGCAGTGATGTATATATAGAGTACCTAACTGCTTTAGTAAACATCTGAATGTGCAATGGATATGAAAAAAAATGTATCGTTAATGGCTGCTAATCATTCTAGAGATATATGGGTCAGTGAAAGCTTATTCCATCTAAAAAAGTGTTAGTTTTCAAGGTGCCACAAGCCTTTTTGTTTTTTTTAGTGACCAGTTGAGTTTTTGAGCTCAACTAGTTACTAAAAACAACAAAAAGGCTTGTGGTACCTTGAAAACTAACATTTTTTTTAATGGAATAAGCTTTTACTGACCCACTCCTTAAGCAATCAGTGAACAGTGTCGACAAAAGCTTCTGCTGTCATGAATGTTCAGTGGAACCAGCCCATTTTATTTATTTATTTTTGCCTGAGGCAAAAAAGACAAGAGTATTACTTGAGCATTGGCAACAGGATAGTCCATTACTACCTGATGGTAGTGGGCTGATTACAAGGGGGCCCTGTAGAACTGAGGAGGAATGGCCCAAGTATCTGCTGCCTGAGGCAATTGACTCATTCTGCCTAATAGTAGAAAAAGCCATACCATTCAGATCTATTTCCAAAAGAGTTCTCAGAATTGCTAGCGAAAAATAAACAACTGCTACAGATAAACTATACTGAGAAAAAGAGTTACTTTCTGAAATCGCTTACCCGAATTAAAAAGCATACATTGACTGGGTAAAAGGGAAGGGCAAATCTTACCTCATCATAATTCTTCTTCAGATGTATCAGCTCTTCCTGGAGAGTCTCATATTGCATCTCCAAGTCAGACTTTTCTAGGGTCAACTTATCCAGAAGGGGACGTAAACCTTGGAGGTCAGCCTCTACATTTTGACGTAGGCCGCTTTCAGTCTCATATCTAATGTAAGAGGAAAGAATTCAAAAGAAATTATTCATAAAACCATGAGTGTGCTATATGAAAGTATCCTTTTACTTTGTCTTGGACTACCAATACAAAGTTTTGATATGGACACTGAATAAGTACCTTTAGTACTGTTCTCTTTCCCTAGCTTTTCTTTGCTTCCTTTTTCCATTTGTAATTCCATTGTTATTACTTCCATGTTTCCTCAGGATACATGTGTGTGTGTGTGTGTGTGTGTGTACTGAAGTTGCCCCTGTCACCCGACTGTGGGGGATCTTCAATGCAATTTTGCTGACATTGGATATAAATGCATAGATTTGCAAAAAAAAAATACTCCAGTTTAACTTATCTACATGCCCTTCAATATTTCACAAATGAAAACAAAGCACATCAGAGATTGATTAAGATGGCAAATGTTATTAACGAAGGACTTTTTTGGACGTCTCAGATACAACGCAAGCAGCCTTGTTGCGTTGCGAGGCTGCTGCGCTGCAGGGCGTCCCTTTTGGATGACGCTCTCCCCTGCCGGTACTGTTGCGGTACTGCAAGGACATTTGAGTGTTATATTTCGCCGGTTTTTAATCACGATCAACTTTCGTGAGTAAAAATCAGTGAAATATAACGCTCAAATGTCCCTGCGGTACCGCAACAGTACCGGCAGGGGAGAGCGTCATCCGAAAGGGATGCCCTGCAGCGTAGCAGCCTCGCAACGCGACGAGGCTGCTTGCGTTGTATTTGAGACGTCCGAAAAAGTCCAATGAAGAACACACAAGCTAGGAAAGTCTGCAGCAGTTTTCTTTTGCTTGAGCCAACTGGGAAGGGCAAGATTCTAACTCTCCCCTCCTCCCCTGCATCTGAGTTAATCACATGCAAACTATTTTTGCATTTTAAAGTCAGTTTGCAGCAATTGAGATAAGATGAGGACCGAGTTGGAAAGTAGTAGGAGGAAAGAGAGCTGGGATGTTTTTAAAATAGCTGAAAAAGTGAGATGGCAGAAGATTAATCAGTACTGTATTAATTGAGACAGAGGATTAATCCTTGCCATGGGAATGTTGGAGGGTATTCATAGACTTAGATCCTCTGAGGAACAGAGGGAGAGAGGGACTGAACAAGAGTGGGATGAAAATCTTTCTTGCATTGTCCTTTATTAATGAAGTCTTTGGAAACATGCTTTTTTAAAAATATTGCAATCCACCTTGAGTCTCAAACTGGGGGGTGGGGAGTGAAATATAACAACCTAGCAGCAACAACAAATCCTCAGCTGCTGCTGAAGTCTTGATCTGTTCTGAACAGGGATGTAGGAGAAAGTATTTCAGTTCACATTTTAATGCAGATATACTGTAATATTTTCACTTTTCTAAATTTGGGGGTACAGACCTCCAATCAAAAATGTATATCAAAAGTGCATACAATAGCGGAGACTGCAAAGAAATATGTATGCTTTAACTAAAACAATGTACAGATTATATAACAACTTTATATTAGAGCAAATCGCCTGTATTTTTCTATAGTTTATTTATTTTTAAAAAAAACACAGTTCAGCAATCTGACATGAACAAGGGATGGGGCAAGATGCAGGTAGGATTTGGAGAAATGCAACAGAATCATGACTAAGAGTTTTTCACTAATTAGTGAAATTAGTAATTTCACTAATTAATTTTCACTAGTTTCTAATTAGAACATTCCTTGATCAGTCTCCCTCAATTCCCCCCACCTTTGCTCCTTTCCATAATTCATAGTCAGGAGAAATCCAGGAGGAAGAAGATAAACCACTATAAAATCGACTTACTTCAGCTTGAAGTCTTCAGCAGCCATCCTTGCATTATCCACATCCAGGATTATTTTATTAGTATCCAGTGATGAAGAAATAAGCTGCAAGTCAAAGAAATGGAACATGTTTACTCATGGTCCAGGACCAGCATTCTGTCCCCCCCACAAGTAAATGGCAAAATGTGTGCTGCAATTTCACTCCCCCCCTCCCCAATCATGCATGGAAAGTTCATCTCATGGTGTTGTTACAGAAGATACCTGGCTTTGCACATTTGGACCAGAATGTATTCCTACCCATTTCCAATGTTAATTCTATCCCAAAATCCAGACCTGACCCCAGATTGAAACCTAAATCCTTTGAGAGTCCCTAGAACTGTGCCATCCCTACCCACTCAAGCACCTTGGGCAAAAGGGGCAGGTAGTTTTTAAATACCCTCCAGTTCTCCCAATTTGGCAGGGACAGTCCTGAATAATGCTTTTTCAACTGCTTTTAAAAGGTCCCAGTTTGTCTCCCCTCCTTCCTCTTCTTCCCTTTGTTCTTAGCTGACTTCAATTACTGCCAACTGAGTTCAAAATGCAAAAGTAGTTTGCACTCAATTAACTCAGTTGGGGCAAGGAGAGGAGGGGATGAAGTCTTGCTCTTCCTAAGAGACCCAGGCAACAGCAAACTGCTGCACCCTCCCCACCTAGTTTCAGTGCTTTCTTCCTCATTAATAACTTTTGCCATCTTTACCATACTCTGGTGATGCTTAGCCACATGTATCTCAGCTTTCATGTTGGAGAGTACATATTCATAACCAAACAATAGTTTTCTGGTTACAGCTCTCTATGCCCAGGTTCCAGGCTAGCCCAAACAGATAGCTCTAATAAATGGATAAACTTATTAGCATATTGGCGTATGCTAAAAATAAGTCAAGAGGACATGCGGTTGGATGTATCACTGCAGACATCTCAACACCCTCAAGATGCATCAACTGAAACAGAACCCTCAAAAATCAGACAAAATGATGCATTTTAATAATAATAATTTCAGCTTTGGTGTCAAAGCTATTGCAGAGATAGGGGATTAGTAATTTGAAGCAGACGTGTGATATTTTGTGTTTGACTTTCAGATTTTCCTACCACCTACCGTATATTCCGGCATATAAGATGACCTTTGAGCCCTGAAAAATAGCCTCCATAAGATGACAGGGGTCATCTTATACGGCGGGTACACTTTGCTTCACCCCACCGTCTGATCTCCTGCCTCTTCGCTCCCTTCGCAAACGGAGCAAAGAGGCAGGAGATCGGGCGGGGGGTGAGGCAAAGTGTTTACCGGTTCATTCTCCCCGCTCCTCTGCCTTCTCCACCTTTGGGGAGCAACTGAAGATAGAGGAGGGGGCGAACATTGCTGGAAAGCACCCCCTTGAGCCACCCATCCACCCTCCCCGAAGCCACGATCGGACTCCTGATTGTGGCTTCAGGGAGGGGGTGGGTGGCTAGGAAGCTCCCCCCTCCAGCCACCCTTCCACCCTCCCTGAAGCTGCGATTGGGCTCCCGATCGCAGCTTCGGGGAGGGGTTGGGTAGCTGGGAAGCCCCCCCTCCAGCCACCCTTCCACACTCCCCGAAGCCACGATCGGGCTGCCAATCGCAGTCTCAGGGAGGGGGTGGGAGGCTAGGAAGCCCCCCTCCAGCCACCCTTCCACCCTCCCCAAAGGGCAATTGGGCTCCCAGTCACGGCCTCGGGGAGAGGGTGGGTGGCTGGAAAGCCCCACCTCCAGCCACCCTTACAGCAGCCGAGGCAAACCAGGTAAGTTTACTCCTTTCTCCCCCCTTTCTGGAAGGTGGAAGAAAGGGGCAAATCTTGCGGTTTGCCACGGCCGCTGCCCATTCCCTGCGTTTTCATTCCCTTCCAAAAGGAATGAAGACAAAGGGAAGGGGGGCAGATGAGGGAAACTGGGTATTTTCGCCCCTTTCCTCCACCTTCCTGGAATGTGGAAGAGAGGGGCGAATCCTGCAGTTTGCCTTGGTGACTGCCCATCTCCTCCATCTTCATTCCCTTCCAAAGAGAATGAAGATGGCGGGGCGGGGTTGATGAGGCAAACCGGGCATTTTCGCCCCTTTCATCCACTTTTGAGTCAAGTTTGACTGGAAGGTTGAAGAGAGAGGCGAATGCCATGGTTTGCCTTGGTGGCTGCCCATTCCCTCCGTCTTCCTTCCCTTCTCAAGAAAGATGGAGGGAATGGGCAACTGCTGAGGGAAACTGGGTTTATTCGCCCCTTTCTTCCATCTTCAAGTCAAGGGTGACTGGAAGGTGGAAGAGAGGGGCGAATGCCATGGTTTGCCACGGAGGCCGCTCATCCCCTCCGTCTTCATTCACTTCATTCGCAAAGGGAATGAAGACTGAGGGAATGGGCAGTGGCCAAGGCAAACTGAGTTCATGCGGCCCCCTCCTCTGCCTTCACCCCCTTTGGGGAGGAACCGAAGGTGGAAGAGAGGGGCAAATGTTGCGGCTGGCTGGGAGAGCCCTGCCAGCTGATCCTGTTCGCTTTCCCAACTCACGAGGAGATCCTTGTGAGTTGGGAAACAAAGAGGATCAGCTGGCAATGCTCCCCCAGCCAGCCAGCCAGCCAGCCAGCCAAATTTGGGGGGGGGGGTCTTATACGGCGAATATATGCCAAATTCCAGATTTTTACTTGAAAATTGGGGGGTTGTCTTATATGCCCAGTCATCTTATACGCCGGAATATAAGGTAGTTTTGTCAGCCAGGGGATTGTCGTGGGGTTAGGACATGTCAATCACACTGACATCCTGTGACTCATCTGATACAATTATGCAGTGTACGACCTGCAATAATATGTTGCAGCACATATTCATCCACTTAAGAGAAGGGTTTTTGTTCAGGGTTCAGACAACACAACTATGCCATCCTCGACAATACTCTAAGGAGTCTGGATCTCGAGTCAATTTATTCCTCTTTCCTCATTTCCCCCTGTTTCTTTTCCAAATTGTTTCATGTCTTCTGGAGAGCGATATGGAGCTTAAAGCCTTCCTCAGCCTGTTGCTCTCCAAATGTCTTGGGTTGCAATTCCCATTGTCTCCCATCATCCCTCAGCCACTGTGGCCATTTGGGGAAGGCATCAGGCTGTGGAAAGCTGATACAAGGCAGCCTGAGGTAGCGTAGCAAATACTGTCCCTCCCTCAAGTCAAAGTTGTGTTTGTTGTTATTTGCAGTCAAGTCAGCTTTGATCCATAATGACCCTATAAATGAGGAGCCTCTAAGAAACTCAGTCCTCTCTAGCCCTGCTCAGGCCTGCAAACTCTACGCCATAGCTTCCTTAATTGAATCAATCCAGTCAAGTCAAGATACATAATACTTAATGCCAGCCAAGTTTATTTCAGTGCACAAGGTTAAAACGAGTCCTACATGTACTTTTCCTCCCTGCAACCCAGCAGCAAAATACAATGGATGAGATCCTGCTATGTAACTATGATGACAGAGCTCCACTGTCATAGTTACATCTAATGATGCCCTCCCAAACCCCACTTTTTCAGCCTGCTAGTGCCCCAACCAAAGGGTTTCCAAGGTACTTCAAATCAAGGTGCTGGGATTCTCCCACTTATGGGGTGTATCAAGAACAGGCAGCTGGAGAGACCCCTTGGGGTTCTGCAGCAACTGCTTGTCTCAATATGCCCCACAACTGGGACAGAGCTGCAGATGTAATTCCCCAGTGGCCCAGTCTGTAGTTGGGGCACAATCAGGCTGAAAAGGTGGGGGATTGGGGGTTCATGTTAGGTTTTAACAATCATACACTTGAATACCCATCAGTTATGAGGCTGTAAGTCCTGATTACCATCTCCTAACTACTGGGCAGGATGCCAGCCAACAAATATAATAACAATAATGTAAATTCAGGAATAATTAACAATTTGCTGCTCTTTCATGACCAAAATCTCCTGTCTCAGAGAGTGACCTCACTCTGCCTAATGTTTGGGCTGGGTCTAGTTCACTTAAAACTTAAGACAAGAAACAGAAGAGGGTTAAGTGGTCCATAAAACCAACATGGCAAGATGATCTAGATGTTAAATCTCTTCCAAATTTATTTTTGTTTTATTCTCTCCATTCCAAAGAATACCTGTAAAACGGCTTCATTATAATTTTGTGTTTATTTGTATTTTATTATTTGCATACTATTTGGTTTTGGCTTTACAATTATTTATATTTTATTTTCATTTTGTTATTATTAGCTGCCTCAAGCACTGTAAAGGGAGGATCGAAATTTAATTAAAGAATTAAGTTGATTTCAGGTATATCTGCAATTTTGTGAGCTGTTCTGAATGATGCATCTAGAAGGGCAGAATATAAACTTGGAAGGAAGGAAGGAAGGAAGGAAGGAAGGAAGGAAGGAAGGAAGGAAGGAAGCTATAGAATCTGTTGGATTCAGATTAAATTGGATGGAGCTAGTGCTGCACTGCAATCCATAAGAGTAAACCCATAATGTTTTAAGTCAGGATGGGGATGCCTAAATTCAATTAGCTTAGTCTAGCAAACCAAATTGCTAGACTCAGTCTAGCAAATCATTGTGTATAGCTATAAACTTTATGTTTATAGCAGAAATATTACATGTGTTACTCCTTGAAAGAGAGAGAGAGACCCCCAAAAATCATTTAACACCCTTCCACTGAAATGTCCCACTACCAAAGTGTGGGTCTGTGCACTATGAAGGGATTATGGAAAAGGGCCATCTTTCTAGAGCATAAACACTCTAAGAAATGAGATTAGCTGATGGGCAGGTACAGAACTTGAAAATGTTTCTTTAGGGAGCCTAAATCCCATTGCTTGTCTCAACTAGCAAAGATTTAGTAAATCAGTAGGATTGATGTAAGTACTGACATTTAGATTCAATTATTTGCTCTATTTGGGATTAGCAATTGGATTTAGGCCTTGAAGTACAACTCTCAGAATCTCCAGGGGGCATGATGTCTTCAGAATTCTGGGAGCTGTAATCCAAAAAAAGAACTTTTTCAAACTATGGGCAGGTGTTTATGGAGCAACACTTATCATCTGTTCACTATAATCCACACTTTATTACCTTAAAAATGTGTCACCAGATGAATAAAGCATTATCCATGCTGCCTTCTTGATCAGAGGCCCAAAGAGAAGCCCTTCTGAGAGAGCTGAAACAGGGATAGATGATGGTATCCTACCTCATTGATGAGCTGGTCGATCTCCTCATAATATGAGCTGTACTCCTTTGGTTCAGAACTCTGACCATGCTTCTGGTACCATTCCCTGATTAAGGACTCAAGCTGATTGTTTTCTGCTTCCAAGCTTCGCACTTTGTCGAGGTAAGATGCCAAGCGGTCATTGAGGTTTTGCATGGTGCTTTTCTCATTGTTGGAGAGGAAACCAGCATCATCGCCACCAAAACCAGCCCCTCCATAGCCACCTCCTAAACTGCCACCTCCATAGCCACTGACACGGCCAAATCCTCCACCAAAGCTGCCACCTCCATGGCCACCACCATAACCACCGCTACCACCAAATCCTCCACCAAAGCTGCCACCTCCTATGCTGCCACCTCCAAAGCCACTGCCATGACCAAATCCTCCGCCAAAGCTGCCCCCTCCAGGTCCGCCACCGTAGCCACTGCCACCTCCAAATCCTCCAGATACACTATGGCATACTCCCCCTCCAGAGCCACGTCTGGATCTTCCCGCATCATAGCTTCCACCAGAAAACCCTTGGCTGCTTCGCACAGTGGAGGTGTGTCTTCTAGAGGAGCCTGAAAAAGACCCACCACCACCACTGCCACTACCAGACTGTCTGCCACCACCGCCACCAATTCCACCACCAACATAGCTACCGCCACTTCCACCGTCACTGCCAGATCGTGTCTGCCTGAAGCTATAGCTGCAGCTCATAGTGACAGCTGGGAGACAACTCTGTTAAAAAATAAAAAAAAAGTTAAAGTGCTGAGATTATGGGATCACATCTGCCCTGCTTTCCCCACAGTGCTCTTTATTTATACTTTCTACCCTGGGAGGTTCTCTATCCCATGTGGGTTTGCCCAGACTTATTTGCTAACACCACAGGCAATGATTATCACTATTATTATTTTTTAACAATCTCAAACAAACGAGCTCATTGTTGTTTTGTCCGGGGGTGTCTGTGCGAGTTTGTTTATTTACAAGACCAGCTGTGGAATTTTCACCTGGGTGGTTCTATGTGTTGCATTTTGATCAATTCTGTGATCTAATCTGCAAGGACTTGTGTTTCTTGCAAGTTTCAACCTACCACTTTTAGCACTGTAATGCCATTAATATTGCAAGGAAAATTACTGAATGGTGTTATGCGTGTCTTAATATCACTGGGAAGAAACACAATTATATATATAGTACAGGCTCTTCTATGCAGATATGTGGTGTTTTATCTATAGACAGTTCCTAGAGAGGGGCTTGAGACTGGAGCTGAAATATGCTGAAATAAGTTTGGACAAGGTCAGTGGCAGAAGATGAATGCAGGTCAAGTAAAGATGGTGGATACATTCGTTTTGCCAGAAGTTGACCATAGAGTCATCCTGTGGCTAGAGAGGCATCCTTTCTAGACAATTTTCTAGGTCCCTCAGCGTGATTCTATGGTATGTTATGGTGGTTCACTATTATCTGCAGTTTCACTTATAAATGGTAAGTCCAGGAACATATCTCCCACGGATAGGGGTATGTGTGTGTGTACACTTCCCAATCCTGATTTTCAAAAAGCATGCTTTATATTTTGTGGGATCCTCTGGTTCCTTGGAATCATCAGGGGTGGATCAATGAAAGAATAAGTAATGGTGAACAAGTGTCCTTGAAAGACAAGTTGGCCTACCAGGGTTAATCTTCCCTTTTAATATGCAGCTGAAAGACTGTATGGAGTACCTTCAAAACTCTTTCTTTTTATTATACTTTTAAAACTTATTCTTTTTTAGAATTGAACAATGAAAAGCAAATCAATCTCTATCAACCAGTGCCCCCCAAAAAAGAACAACATAATTGTAGCAAAATGTCAAATACAATCATGTGCTTATTTTATTAACTCACCTATAAATAATCAGTCTATCTATCTATTGATCCATCCATTCTTATGTAATGTCCATTATTAGTTGCTCTATTTCTATACCACATTAATATTTGCTCTGCCAAAAATCCAATTGATTAGCTGGAGGTCCACCTTCAATGTTCAATTTTTTGAAAATACGTTACACTGTAAATTAGACCAAGGTGACTATAATGTTGCCCTCCTTTACTTCTCTCTTCATACAAAAATGGCTGGTTAATTTTTCTGCAAGTACAACTGATCGTATTCTGTTAAGTCTATGAACTGATAGACCTTCAACATTTTTTCCAAGTTCTGGCAATCTTATTTCTTAGGATGCCAATAGTTCTTTTATAACACAATTTGTCGTTTTCCTGCATAAATCATGAAAAGAAGGTTTCTTTTGTAATTACAGTAGGATCACCATATCTGTTGGGGACTGGTTCTGGGGGGCCCTGTGGATACTGAAAACCATGGATAATAGCAAATGCCATTGAAAATAATGGGACTTCAAGTTTAAAATACCACAGAGTTGCCTTGGAAGACCTAGAAAATGTCTAGAGAGGACACATTTTCTAGGAAGACTCTATGGTAGGTATGCTGTTTTGTTTCCTGTGGATAATTGAATCATTGGATAATGAATCAGTGGATATTGGGGTCCTACTGTACCATTTGTACAGTATTTTACCTAACCATTCAATTACTTCATGCTAAAAAGTTTTAACCTTCAAGCAAAAAAACTGGGCATATGTTCAAATGTTTCACTTAGGCCACACTTTCTCTTACATGTACCAGGAAAGTCACTTTTAATTTGTATAATTGCTGTCATCAATGCACTTTTTAAATGCCATTTCTTTAAGGATACCTGATACAGGACTTTATCAGACCACCCCCCTATCTCCCCCCAGGAACTAGCCATTCAAATACACAAATTTACATATCCTCTCCAACAGGAACTCACTGTATATAAACCCCACACACTCCTACCCAACCATTCTCTGAAGATGCCAGCCACAGATGCAGGCGAAACATCAGGAATAAACTCTTCCAGAACACGGCCTCACAGCCTGGAAAAAAGACCCACAGAAATCCCATGGATGCTAGCCATGAAAGCCTTTGGCTTCACAGAGAATAGAAGTATTTGGAAGGAGAGGGGCCAAAAACTCCATCTACTGCACACGAATAGTCATTGTGGTTTTCCCTGAGGTTTTTCAAATAACGTGAGGGCTTGCACATTTTTGTGTGTCTGGACATTCAATTCGGGATGTTGTGCATTCTCGGTGAGTGTGGAAGTGGAGAGAGGATTGGTCAGATGTGCACAGGGGGTGGGCTTGCCGGCAAGGAAGTGACTGGAAACACCATTTTGGCGTTCTGCGTTATCGACCATGCACTTTTTTTTTGCTGCACTGAGGCGACCAAACAGATTTTTTAAGCAGAAGGTTGCACCTGCACACCTTTGATTTACAGTTTTTTAAAATACTGTGCAGTGCAACAACATGTGGAGAATAATAATACACTGTAATTTATTCAGCCACCATCTTGATTCACAGTCATGGCTGCATGTGCATGTCAAACGCTGATAGCTTCGCATACAATCGATTCTACCAAATGACGGTGGAGGCAGATTAACACTCCTGCAAATTTGCATTAATATGCAGCAATCAGCATTGTATTTTCTCATCTAGACCATACCAAGGATTGGCCAAGTCAAAGGAAAATGGTGACCTGAACATTGAAAGTACATTCTAAACCATTGGGCTGGAATAAGACCTTCCAGGTGTTCTTGAACTGCAACTCCCAGCATTCCTTACTACTGTCTGTGCTAGTCAAGGCTAATGGGAGTTTCAGTTCAACATCTGGAGGACAGCATGATTCCTACCCATGGTCTAGAATAATTTCTGAAATATGTTTCCAATCAAAACAAATTGGACAATTTTAGTCCCAGCAGAGTAGCCCAATTGCATTGCTGAATGGCATGCCAACACTTACATAATTCCTATTTCTTTGATGAGTCTATTCCAGTTGGGGGCTAGTAATTGGATTCAGGCCAATATAAGTGAATAGTTGTGTGTATGTTGGAGAGTGGGTAAGAACAATGTTGTTTACACATATTATCAGTGAGCCTTTCCTGTTTTCCAGGCCTGCTTCACAGTGCTGGCTGAGTGATTGATAGCTTGGGTTCTCTTTGGGTGGCCTATTCCATAATATCAGGGCCACAGTGGAAAAATTAAAAAATCAACTTTAATTACAGCATCCTTCTTGGGAAACTCAGCATTGAAACAGACATCTATATGGATTTCTCAGGAAGGAGGATCCCACATTCTTGCCAGCTTTCATGCCTCCCCCCCTCACCCCTGAGAAATCTTTGTGGATGACTGGTGTTTCTTTCTCCATGGGTGCCTTCATGGACATTGCTCTAAAAGCATGTGCATAGGAGTTACAGTTTATGTGGAAAATTAGGCTTCACCCATGGGCCTTGTCTAGATGGGCTTTTGCCCCATCTTGGGCCCATCTTTGAGCCATCCTGTCCTAACGACTGCAGGGCTTTTGCCCCGTTTTGCCCCCAGGCAGTCCTCATGATGCCCGGGGCTAAGACCAGTCTAAGACAGGGTAAAGCCCAATAAACCATTACATTAAAATACCTGGGAGAAAATGTTTGCTAGCTGATGGAGGAATGAAGAGACCACACACATGAAATGGGTGGTAAAAGGCCCCTTTATTTAAATATAAGCTATTTAAACCTTTTCCAAGAGATCTATAATGGGGGAGTGACCTAGGACTTTATCAGATGCATAAAATACAGCATCATAATGATGCAACATAACCGCGAAAGGGTGCACATATCAGACAACATCGCCCTTTCACAGTTATGTCCTGGCCAAAACCCATTGTTTTTTATTGATGGCTGAAGCCATCAATAGATTCCCCCATGGTGCTTTTGTGCCAGCATTGCCACCGTGTGAAACCTTGCGCCATTGTATTCACATCAATGCAACATCAATGGCTGGTCCAGCGCAAACACTTCCGGGTGAGATCGTGACAGCCAGGTAAGTGCCACACTTTTTCTGATCCTCCCTGGGTTACTTGGAAGTTTTTTAGTATGTTTAGATGCCTGGTGTAACTTTTTCTCTTAATTTTTTTTTAATTTCCCATGCAATGAAGTCTGGCAAGAATCAGCAGGATTTTGAACAAGGGAGTACGGTGGGGAGCATTCTTTTGCTGGCGTAGAAATTGATTTTTTTTTTATGCCAGCAAAATAACGCTTTTAAGGGGCTTGTCTGACAAAGTCCCTAGTGTGGGAAGTGTTGGGGCAGGAGGTCAGCTCCAAAAAACCCCTCCCCAGCTTCCCTTGGGCAAAAATACCTGAACCCCAGGGAGAACCCATAAGCTAGGTTGCTCCCCAGTCAGTCCGCATCTGGAAGGCTGCCCAAAAGTCCCTCCTCTAAGTCACAGGACTTAAAGAGAGGGTTTATCCATCAGGCCAGCCCCAAAAGAGGTCACCTTCCCCACCCCACCCAGTTTGCAGGACCTAAAGGGGATATTCCAGATCCCTCCCTTCACCTCCAAAAGGGGGAGGTGCCAAAGGTGCTCACCAAACTACCAAATCTCCCGCTCTCACTGCCAAATGACTGCCTATTTAAGACACCACCCTAGCCAATTGTTCAGTCTGCATCCACAGTGTGGAGTAGGTGAAAAAACACAGAAAAGGGGCAAAAAATTCCTACCTGGCCCCGAAGCAAACAACTATGTCACACTGATTCAGCAGCAGGAGGGTGGGCCGATCAATGATGAAAAGGGGGAGGCAGAGGGCAGCAGGGCCTTAAATACCCTCTGGCCCTGCCCTCCACTCTCCCTGCCACAGCACAGGTGCCAAGACCAGTTATTGAGGGATGGAATAAACTAGGTTTATCATTTCTTGGTAAGATCTCAGCTATAAAAATGGTTGTCTTGCCTAAAATCCCATATCTGTTTCAAAACCTGCCAATTCTGAATAGTGATGAAATATTTAAAGCATGGGATAAGGATATCCAAGCTTTCTTATGGGGAAAGAAGAAAGCAAGATTTAAGAAGGCCTACTTGACGGACACAAGATTAAGAGGGGGCTGTGACCTTCCAGACTTAAAACTATTATCAAGCATCAGCGCTGATCTGGATAAAAGAGTGGGTAAACCTTAGAAACAGAAGATTGCTGATCCTGGAAGGTCACGACGCCAGATTTGGTTGGCATGGTTATTTGTTTTACGATAAAGAAAAAGCTAATAGGGGGTTTGGCAACCATTGTGTACGGAAAGGCCTAATGAGAGTATGGGGAAATATCAAAGAAATCTTTTATTTTAAGATTCCATTGTGGGTATCCATTCAAGAGGCCTTCTTGTTAAGATGGGCAAAAATGGATTACTGGCTGAGATATTCAGATATAGGTAAGAAAGGGGCGGACAACCGGTTAAAAATAGAGGATAAGGAAATCCTGCAAGAAAGATATAATATAAACTGGTTTTAATATAGGCTGTTGAAGGAAAGGTTCATGGAGGACATAAAGAAAGAGGGGGTGGAGAAGGAGTATAATGACCTAGATAAACTACTATTGGAGGAAAGTAATACAAAAGCGATCACTAAATTTTATAAGCTATTACTGTGTAGATCCACTGAGCGAGAATATGTCAAAGAATACATGATAAAGTGGGCATTAGATATAGGGGAGGCTATATCTATTGAAGAATGGGAAAATGCAAGAAAAAGATCATTTGCATTTACGGCATCACAAAATATAAGAGAGAACTATATTAAGGTTGCCCTTAGATGGTACTATACGCCTCAAAGACTAAATAAGATGAATCAAAATGTGTTAAGTAACTGTTGGAAGTGTGGGAAAAACAAAGGAACATTGATGCACATGTGGTGGCATTGTGAGAAGATAAGAAGATTTTGGAGGCAGGTCCACATGATAATTAAAGAGATCTTCCAAACTGATTTCGAGTTTACTCCCAAGATATACTTATTAAACATTATTGACGAGTTGGAGGAGGAGAAAAGAAAGATTTACTGGAGAATGGTGCTTTATATGATCACTGCAGCCAGATTGGTTATTGCTAAAAAATGGAAGGTAATGGAACGCCCAACGATAAACGAATGGAAAAACAGATTGATAGATATACTAGAATTAGATATACTTACAAAAAATCTGCGTAATAGGAAAGAAAATTTGTGGAGAGAAGAGTGGAAACCAGTTATCGAATACTGGAAAGACAAGGGCGAATTGCAAAGTAGCTATGATATAGGTTGTTAAGCTGCTCCAGTGAAGTAAAGAAGATAAGCCGTTATAAGAATAAACAAACATAAAAATGTCAAAGTCATTATAAGCTTATAAATGTCTTATGCTGAGAGTCCGATATTCACCAGAATACAAATAGGAAGTCTCAGATAAGCTTTGGGTAGACAACTTTGTAATTACTATTTCTTTTCAACATTTCATTATGTTATTTCTTTTGAGAGAGGTGATGTCATATATGTCTTGAAAATTCTGTATAATTTTGTAAATTTATGATGTATATCATTTAAATTTAAGAAAGTTGGCTGTTAAAGTGAAAGTGGTTTAACTGTAACAATGCCAAACATACAAATAAAATTTGGAGACTTAAAAAAAAAAAAAAGAAGACCAGTTATTGGCCTCTACCTGCGCAGTAGCAAATGGGTTCCTTCCAGTGCACACCTTTGATGGTGCTGGGGACCCTAATTCTTTTCAGAAGAAACAGATTGGACCCCGCAGGAACGCAGGAGGCCCTATCACCACAATGGCCCATCGCTGCAGCTGCCATCCACATTACACTCTCCAGTTCCAGGAAGCAGACCCCCAACATGTGACTAGGCTACATACATGCAGGGGGGCTTGCTCAAGTGCTGCGGGCCTCCTGCTTGGATCCAGAGAGTGGGACGTGGGTGGTGGCGGTTGCAGGGATGGGCCAGCATGGCAGTCTGAACTCCATCCCATTTCGTGCTGGTAATGGGGGAGTAACGGGCCAGATCCGCAGCCATAATATACCAGCAGGGAGCCAGCATATTATGGCCTGTGTGGATAAGCCCTTAGTTTCCTCATTGGCTCAAAGCTACCTCCCCTACAAAGCTGCCTGGGCTTTGAGATCTTCAGAATTTGAGTTTGAATCTTTGTGTATTTAAGCATGTTGGTGCACAGTTAGGATTTCTGCCTTTTTTAATCTGACTGGCCCCTCATCTTTAAACAATACTTATGCATTATTTCCAGGCAGGAGAGGAGAGTGCAAATTCTCCAGTTTTGGTGGGCTCCACTCCAGCCAAGGGAAAAGGACTGCATGCACATCTCCAGTTCAACTATTAAAGCAGCAGCTTGCTACAGATTGCAAAGCTTAATTGATTTGTTGCTGTAACTTACAAATACTGTCCAGGTCATCTATATATAATTGCTTACTTAGCTCCCTCTTTCCCTTCCACTCATAGAGCCAGGACTCACACTCCACTCTGCTCTGCATCTACCTTCTGGCTAGAAGCAAGTAGAGTAGGTCAAATGTCCCTTAACCTGTCTCCTTATGTAAGAAGGCATAATCCCCTCATTTCTCCTTGCTCTGGGAATAGCCCCTTTAGCTGTGAACAACTGTGGTTTATGGACTTTTTCAGATGCTCTTAAAAAAAACCCACAGAGGTCGGGAGGAGGATAGCACTGTCCCACTTCCGGAGGTCGATTCCGCACATCCCGTCCTCCTCCCGTCCTTCCTCCATGCTGGAGCAACGGAAAAGGCACTGCTTTTTATTGATGGAAACTTCTGTCAATGAAAAGCAGTGCCTTTTTCATCCCTCCAGCATGGAGGAAGCACGGGAGGAGGACAGAGCATGCAGAATTGACTGCCAGAAGTGGGACAGTGCCATCCTCCTCCCGAACTCTGTGTTGTTTTTTTTAAGACTGTCTGAAAAAGCCCTATAATTAATGCATAACATTGGATGACATCAGCAAGAATTGTCCCTAGGTTTCAGGTTTGGGCCCAGAAATCTCAGGGCCTGAGATGATCCTGAACTGGCAACCCTAATGGAAGAGAACTACAAATGGAAAGAGCTGTACCAGTTGTCTAAAAGTGCATCTATACTTTAGAAATAATGCAGTTTGACAGCACTTTAAGTGCTGCTGCTCCATCCTGTGGAATCCTGGTATTTGTATTTTTACAAGGTTTTTAGCCTTCTCTGCCAAAGAATGCTGATGCCTCACACAACTACAAATCCCAGGATTCTATAGGATGCAGCCATGGCCATTAAAGTGGTGTCAAACTGCTTTATTTCTACAGTGTAGATGCACCCCAAGATCTAATGGTGTACTTCAACTGAATCATGCTGATTTCAGTGGAATCGGAGATCCTTCCCATTTCTGCAACTCCCATGGACCCTGAAAACCTACTCTGGAAGGCCAGGAAATGCCCTGAAGCAGGTTTTCAGCATCACAGAAAGTTACAGGAGGACAGAGAGTAGGAGAAGACAGTCCCAGTTTCATTAGTTCTAGACACCAAAATGTACCACTAAATTTTGGCTGGTGCAGATGTGGGAGAGTTTCACTTCCATTGATTTCTGAAGAATTTACCAAATCTACAGTTTTCTTCGTATTTCAGCTAGAAATGATGTGAAGTTCAAAACATTTGGACGTAAGAAAAAGCAAGAGAGATAGAATTCTTCATCCCTACTGGCCAGTGCTGCTAAAGAGAGCTATAATCAGGAGAGTGTGTGAGCTGATTAGTTGTTGCACAATTATCATTAATTGACATGCAGTGGTCATTATTTATTTGATGATTACATAACTTGCAATATTATCAGCAGAGTTTGGAAGAGGTACACTATGTTTTGGACTAGGAGGCCCAGAAACCTACACGCTGTAAAATAACTTTTCCAAGCTCTGATTATTCATTGTGTACTATTTATCCTCAAACAAGTGGACCTTGAGAAGGTTATATTTGGGGACTTTATCCTTCATTGGGGGCTTTATCCTTTCACTCTGGATATAGTTAAAACATTTATATGGCCATAGAATATAGAATCGTGGAGTTGGAAGGGGTCTCATAGGCCATCTAGTCCAACCCCCTGCTTAATGCAGGTCTCCAGCTAAAGCATCCCCAGCCTCCTTTTGAAGACATCCAGAGAGAGACCCCGCCATCTCTCTAGGCAATTGGTTCCATTGCCAAACTGCTCTTACTATCAAGAAGTTCTTTATAATGTTCAATCAAAATCTACTCTCCTGTAAAGTCAAACAATTAAATCTGGTCCTACCCTCTGGGCCAGCAGAGAACAAACCTGCCCCCTCCTCTCTGTGGCAGCCCTTGAGGTATTTAAAGGTTACAATTCTGCTACTGCTCAGTTTTCACTTCACCAAGCTGAACATACCAAGCTCCTTCCTTATCATACCTGTTGTCCTTCTCTGAACCTGCTCCAACTTGTCTATATCCCTTCTTAAAATGAGGCATCCAGAATTGAATGCTATATTCCAGATGAGATCTGACCAGCAAAGTAATAGTGGTTTAGGTATTGAACTAGAACCCTGGAGACCAGGGTTTGAATCCTTGCCTGCCCATGGAAACCCACTGGGTGATCTTGGGCAAGTCACACTCTCTTGGCCTCAGAATGGCAACACCCCCCCCCCGAACAAATCTTGCCAAGAAAACCCTATGACAGGTTCACCTTAGGGTCGCTACAAGTCAGAAATGACTTGAAGGCACACAACAATAATTACTTCCCTTGAGTTGGAAATTATGCTTCTATTAATACAGGCTAAAATAGCATTCCCCTTCTTTACTGCAGCATCACACTGCTGGCTCATGTTCAATTTATGATTAACAATAATCCCAAGATCCTTTTCTTGTTTGGTACTTCTGAGCCATGTATCCCCCATCAATTAAGTGTGCATTTGGTTTTTGTGGCCTAAATATAGCAGTTTGCATTTGTCTCTATTGAATTTCATTTTATTAATTTCTGCCCAATTTTCTAATTTATCTAGGTCCTTTTGAATTCTGTTCCTATCTTCTAATGCTTTAGTCACCCTTCCTTTGTGTCATCTACAAACTTGATAAGGATTCCCTCTACTTCATCATCTAAGTCATTGATAAAAATGTTGAAGCGTAATGGCCCTAGGACAGAAACCTGAGGCACAAACTCCTTCAAGTTTTAAGTGCAGCCATTGATGATGAGTCCTTGAGCCCAGTTTTTAAACCAATTATGGACCCATCTGCCAGTGTTTGCATGTATTCCACATTTAATCAGTTTGCTAGTCAAAACATTATGTTGGACCAGGAACCAGAAGAACTCTGGACTGACGCCAGGGGCATTGTCAGGGAGTAATGCAAAAAGACACTAGCTGCCACCAGAAAGGAAGAGAAGCCTCAGGGATGACAGATGAAACTTTTCAAAAGTAAAAGGTGACAGAAATAGAGTCAGAACCTTGAATGTAACTGTTCAGTGACTTGTGTGCAGGGATAAGGAGAGCTACTATAATAACCAATGCAGAGAAATAGAATATGACAACAAAAAAAGGAAGAAGATCTAAGAAATGAAGGGAAATTTAAATCATGAGTAGGAATGCTCTATGACCAACAAGGCAACACATTATATGACCAAGTAGAAACAAAAAGCCGATGGAAACAATACACTGAAGAACTAGAACTATATAAAAAAGATGAAAGGATGACAGGCTCAAGGAAGAATCATTTGAAGATGAGCCTCCAGTTTTAGAAAGTGAAATGGAAGCTGCATTCAGGGCACTTGGAAGTAGTAAATCACCAGGAACAGATGACATACCATTAGAGCTGCTTCAATCTACAGAGACAGAATCTACTCTAGTTCTAACTAAATATGTCAACAAATATGAAAAATAAAACAATGCCCCAGAGATTAGAAATATTCAATATATATTCCAAGAAAAGGGACACCAGGGATTGCAGTAACCACAGGACTGTTGCATTAATCTCCCATGCAAGCAAAGTGATGCTCAAAATTCTACAACCAAGACTTTTACCATATATGGAGTGAGAAATGCCAGATGTCCAAGCTGGGTTCAGGAAAGGAAGAGGCACTAGGTTTCATACTGCAAACATACGTTGGATAATGGAGCACATCAAAGAATTCAGAAGAAAATCACCCTGTCCTTTATACATTATAGTAAAGCCTTTGATTGCATACATCATGAAAACCCATAGGTCACTCTTAAAGAAATTGGTTTGTCACAACATTTGATTGTCCTGATGTGTAACCTGTACTCAGAAGAAGAGGCTACCACCAGGACAAAATACGGAGAAATGAAACAGTTTCCAATTAGCAAGAGGGTTAGGCAACACTGCATTTTATTACTTTATCTATTTAACTTGTATGCTGAACATATATATAAAGCAGGACTAGACTTGGAGGAAGGAGGCGTCAAAATTGGAATATGGAACATCAGCAGTTTAAGATATGCGGACAACATATTACTAGCAGAAAATAGCAAAGACTTGGAACAATTATTGAAAAAAGTCAAGGAAGAAAATGCAAAGGAAGATTTCCACATTTCTATGTATTGTTGTGAAAACTGGACAGTGAAGAAAGCTGATAGGAAGAAAGTCAACTCATTTGAAATGTGATGCTGGAGAAGAGTTCTGTGAATACTGCTGACTGCTAAAAACAATGAGTCCTACAGCAAATCAAGCCTGAACTCTTCCTAGAAGCCAAGATGATTAAACTGAGACTGTTGTACTTTGACCACATTGTAAGAAGACATGACTCACTAGAAAAGACAATAATACTTGGTAAGGTAGAAGGCTGTAGGAAAAGAGGAAGAGTATTCCAGATGGATAGACTCAATCAAGGAAACCACAGTACTGAGCCTGCAAGACCTGAGCAGGGCTGTTGAGGATGGAGTGACTTGGAGATCTCTCATTCATAGGGTCACCGTAAGACTAAGTTGACTTGATGGCAATTCACAACAATGACTATCAAAGTTTTTGGTGAAATCCAGATAAATGACTTCCAACAGCATTCCCACCATCTACTACACTTGTGATCTGATCAAAAAAAAGATATAAAATTAATTTGATCAGATTTGTTCTTGACAAAGCCATGCTGGCTCCTTCTTATCATTGCATTGTTTTCAAAATACCTATAGACACACTCTTGTGTAATCCATTCTAATACTTTTCCTGGGTCCTAGAAGTAAATAGGTTCTGTGTACACCTGGCTGTCATGTCAGTAGAGTGGTACATATGCTTTGGGCTACAGGCTGAACTTTAAAGAGTTCTCTAGCTTGCTGAACCCTATTCCCCAAAGAGGTTCAGCACCTTGGGCAGCTTCCTTAATGTTCAGACTAAAACCTGGAATGGATTCATAGCCCCACTGCCACAGAAACCACCAGCCAGAGCAATATCTGTATGTTCTGAATTTTAATTTGAGACTTCAATCACACCAGTGTGACATTCTTACCAAGGGCTCTGTGAAAAGATCTTCATAAAACATAAGTTCACTTTCAGTATTTAGAAAGAATCACAGAACAATAATTTAGACACTGAAAGTGTTGTATTTGCATACTTACATACACTTACAGTGTTCACTGTAGCCTGAAGCAGCTGCTCAAATAATAGATTTTTAAAAATCAATTTATGACATCTGCAGTCTCCCCACCCACCTATCCAGTATGTTTAGAAAAGCCTTCATAATTATATTTCAGAAGTGTGCTGCCTGTGATTTATGATCATGTTTCACTTTTCTTGGGTGTTTCTCTGATAAAGAGAGACAGGCCTTACCCATTGCCTCTGTACAATAATATTCTCGCTGCATAGGATTTGATTTATGCTTCCGAGATGTAATTAGGTTACCAGAGCTTAGAAAGTAATAGGGAGGAGATACTTGCAAACATCATACCTTCCAACGTTTCACAGATGTAGCCTGGAAACATGTGGCCAAGCAACATCAGAGTGTGGTCAAGATGGCAAACCTTATTAATGAGGAAGAATACACAAGCTAAGAGATGCTGCAGTTGTTTGCTTTTGGCTGAGCCTCCTGGGAAGGGAAAGATCCTGCCCCCACCTCTACTCTCCCTGCTGCCGACTTAATGGAGTACAAACTACTTTTGCTCTTTCAATACAGTTTGCAGCAACTGAAGTAAGCTGAGGACAGAGAGGGAAAGTGGAAAAAGGAGAGAGAAACTAGGACATTTTAAAAGCAGCTGAATAGTGGGAAGGCAGAGGATTAATTGGGACCTTCCCTGCCAAACTGGGAAAGCTGGAGAGTAGGAGACATAATCCAACTTGGTTGAAAAATGGCCAAGGAAATACCACTGCCTCTCACTTCCATTTTTCCAAATACTAGGTAGAGTTCTTAGGCATCCCCCTTTATAGATGCTACAGCTCTCTTATCCTTGAAGTAGTCCTCTTGTTTGAATACATCTGCACCAGCGGATCTTAATAACCATTCAAATTTAGGTTGCTCTTTATTTAGTTTTTATTTATTTATTTAGAGTATTTGTAACCCCCCTTCAGCCACAAAGGCTCTCAGAGCAACTTGATTTAACAGTTCCCTGCCCTCAGGCTTACAATCTAAATAGGACATGACACATAAGGAAAAGGAATGGTAGTGGGGGTAGGGATTAAACCCAGTAGATTCTGTGGGTTCTTTCTCCTTCCAAGGACAGAGCAGTGGTGGTTGTGATGGAGGGAGGGCCTTTCACCTGCTTCTAGGCCCGGGGCCTGATAGAGTTCCGCCTGCCTCTTCATCTCTCCCTCCAAAGGCAAAGTGGTAGGAGTTGGGATGGACTTTATGAGTAAAGTACTGGTAGGTCAATTTTGGTTACTCTATCAATAGTCAGCACTGACACAAGCTCTGTCTAACCACCTTGTTTGGAGGAAGTTAATTGGGCTATAAAAATCTTTCAGTTTCCACAATAAATACTCATTCAACTTCAGTGAACCAAGGACGTGTGCAATATATTGCTCCATGGTATGCATGGATGTTATGGACTTAGTGAGCTAATCTGTTTTATTGTATAATTTATATGACCTTTAGTAAACAGGCATGACTGAGTAAGATTGTTGAAATGGCCATGTACTGTATACATCCTGAGAATAGCCATCTCTTACTTCCTATTGGGATTCTCAGCTTGTAAAAGAGCATTTATCTCCCCACAAAACCTCTCAGTTTGTAAACAGTATATTCTTATTCTAGAGTGACCCTTGGATTTTTATAGTCCCACAGGGACCCTCAGCTTACTAAAGTGTATCTCATTGCCTACTGGGACTTTCAGCCTGTAAAGTGTATTTTGTCTTCGAAGGTGTTTGTTCTGGTCCTATTGGGACCCTTAGCTTGCCAAAGTGGAATTCATTTTCTATGTTAAGATATAGCTTGTTCAATTTTAGACTGTGTATTAATATCTGGGGTAATTAATGGTAGTTATTTTACTCTATATTTTTATATTTAGATAGTCATACAGATTTGTATTTGTAAACTATAAAGATTATATAAAGACTACAGGCTGAGTCTCCCTTATCCAGAATTCCAAAATCCGAAATATTCCAAAATCCAAAATTGTCAACATGAGTGGCAGGGACAATGATATCTTTGCTTTCTAATGGTTCAGTGTATGCGAACTTTGTTTCATGCACAAAATTATTTAAAATATTGTGTATAAAATTACCTTCAGGCTATGTCCATAAGGTGTATATGAGACATAAATGAATTTTGTGTTAAGATTTGGATCCCATCTCCAAGATATCTCGTTATGTATATGTAAGCATTCTAAAATCTGAAATATTCCAAAACACCTCAGGCCCCAAGCATTTTGTCTAAGGGAGACTCAACCTGTAATTTATTTCCATAAATAATACCAGTTATTGGATATTTTCCTGTATTATCAATTTCCATTTTGGGGTGCACAAAATACATTTGTCAGTAGATGGTTTTGTGCATTATTAGATTATTTAAGAATTAGTCATTATTGTATAGGCACCAATATGTTGGTATACAGTGTTATGTTCCTTGGGTGATTCATGCAGTAATGATTAGCCTATCATCACTTCCTTTTTCTTATATATGAGACACACTGTCATGTAATATCTGTGTAACAAACATAAACTTTTTTATTCACAAAGTTCAATATGAGTTGATATGAATGTTTTTAACTACTCAGAAAGTTACAAGATTATGAAGTCTACATATTAACAGTAGTCATTTTCTTTTTCTTCTTCTTATCTTTTTGTTTTAAGAAATAACTTCATTTCTCCTTAAAGCCCATATTGCCAACTACACAAAGTCCTATTTCCTGCTGTACATTTTATTTTTCCTACAGCACAAAATGTGTCTAGCTGCACATTAGAATAATGCCTGGAGAAAGAGAGCCTTGTGCATCGTTATGCACGGAAGAAGGTGCTCCAAACAGCAATATTCCTATACTATTACTATGACTACTACCTCTGCCACCATCAATAATAATAGGAACAATGCATATCAGTAAGTCAGCGTTAGAATCCTTGTGCACCTCTTGTGCTAAATCAAGCACACTATGAATGCCTGCCTTGTACTCATCTTTACATTTTTCCTGGCCTTGCTCTAAGCAGCATTGTCTAACTGGTCTAGCTGCCATTTTGATTCTCCACAAGATCTGGGATGTATTCTCATGCCGGGGTGTTGTTGTTGTTGTAGCATTAAAAATGATAGCAAACCTCTACCAGCTACACCACTTAGTGTGCTACCACCTGCCAATGCCAGGGGTCCTTTCACACTACACAGCTATAACATATGATCGCTATGGAATCCTTGTTTTGTAGTTTGGTGGGCACTAGAGTTCACTAGATGAGAATTCTGAATACCTCATGAAACGTTAAATCCCAGGATTCCATAGAATTTTATCATGGTAGAAAGGGCCTCCCAGTTAGCCCACCACGGCTTACCACCACAGAGGAGAGGCCCACTAGAGGACAGTGGGTCCCGTGCTGTGCCGTTATTTAATTAATTAAATAATTAATTAAACTTGCCCAGAATCATCTCCATCCTAAAGCTGGCCCTGTTATTGTTAGTCCTTAAAGGAAAACTATCAAGGAAAACAAAAGAGTCAAATGTTGAAAATACTTCTAAATGTTAATAGCCTAAGAAAATAAAAAGGGGCATCAGAAAGATGGCAATTTATTGATTTATCTAACATCCCACTTTTCTTCTAAAATTGGTATTCAAGGCAAATTAAAAACATACATTCCAATAAAAACACACTAAGAACATTTTCAAAGAGCATTTACCACGCAAGAAGACTCCATGATAGTTACGGCGCTGCTGCGTGGCAGGGGGTCCGTTTTGGACGCCGCCGTCTCTCTCTCTCTCTCTCAGCATCATCCGTGTCACTTCCGTGTATGATTGAAGGCAGTTGCACTATTTTTTACTCACGGACAACTTCCGTGAGTAAAAAATAGTGCGGCTGCCTTCAATCATAGACGGAAGTGACATGGATGATGCCAAGAGAGGGATGGTGTTGTCCGAAATGGACCCCCTACTGCGCAGCAGCACCGTAACTATCACGGAGTCTTCTTGCGTGGTAAGTGTTGTTTGAAAAAGTCCTAAGTTATAATATTAAAACACAGTTAAACAAATTACAAAGTTACAAACGAATTAAAAACAATTTAAAATGACATCTGTACAAAGGTACAGCCCCAACTCTTCTGACTCCTTTCCTCAGCAGCCAGACAGTTGCCAAAATCCTCCCTAGGTAATATAAGATACTGGCAAGCTTCCCCAAGGAAAGAATTCTGCAAGTGGAGCATCACAACAACTTCTTCCTCTTCCTCTTCCAGTCATCATCATCATCATCATCATCATGCTTTTTTTCCAAAAAATGGGACTCAAAGCAGCTCACAATTTAAGAGAACAATATAATTGCAAACATATAAAAAGTGAACATTAAAACAGAATTAAACTAGTCAGTATTACAAAGAAACAGTTAAAAGAATAAAATGCAATTTAAAAAAATAAAAAACTCTTAAAAACAGTTCAGTTAAAACAGTATAGCATTCCCTCTCCCATTCTTTAAAAACCTTCTATTTTAAAAGTCTGTCTGACTAAAAAGGGTATTATCCTACAAAGACTATAAGGAGGGGGCCATTCTGGCCTCCATGGGAAGGGAGTTCCCGAGTCCAGGGGCAGCTGCCGAGAAGGCTCTCTCTCACTTCACCGCCAACCGTGCTTGCAATAGTGGTCAGAGTGAGAGAATGGTCTTCCCTAATTATCTCAGAGCCCAGGCCAGCTCATACAGGAAAATATGGTCTGCCAAATAGCCTGGACCTGAGCCATATAAAGCTTTATAGATCATAACCAGCACTTTGAATTGTGCCCCGAAACAAACTGTCAGCCAGTGGAGCTGTTTCAACAGGGGTATACTATGACCTCTATAACTTGCCCCAGTTAACAAACTGGCTGAAGCTCTTTGGAGCAGCTGAAGTTTCCAAACACTCTTCAAAGGAAGGCACAAGTAGAGTGTGTCACAGTAGTCCAAACGGGATGTAACTATGGCATGTACTGCCATGGCCAGATCTGGTGTCTCAAGGAATGGGCGCAGTTGGCATAACAAGCTTTAAATGTGCAAAAGCATTCCTGGCCACCACAGAAACCTGCATGGGAACACCTGGATGAAGATGGTGGAGACACCTGGATGAAGGCCTCTGAAGTTTATTTCAATGCACAAGCAAATCATTTCTTTTAAAGGCACCATTAGGCATCTAAGTCCAGGCTGCATAATGTTTTGAAACAGTGGCAGCTGAAGTAAATATTTAGTCCAGACTTTAAAGGTGCTCCTGACATGCTTAATCCTATGGTTTAGCACCTTGGACAGCTCCTAAAACTGAGAACAGATTCACCACCCAATTGATGTCAAACTCACCAGCTGCCCCCAGGCAACTGCGAGCCTCAGGATAATGTTGGGCTACATTTGGCATCGCCATAGGCAATGGTGAGGGATTATGGGTATTGTAGTCCAACAACAACTGGAAGGCCACAGTAACCCACCACTGCTTTAAAAGGTAAGGACCAGGAAATTAATCTGGGTTTGGGAAGAGACAAATATTGTATTTAATGGAGCTGTTTAGGTAAAGGCGAGATACATTCCCAATGGCTAATCACAGTTCAACTGTACTTTGCAATGTATGGGCCATCTTCAAAGGCAGCCCTATATGCAACACGGTACAGATCAGATTCATTGGACACAGAATGGACACAGCCCAGAAATCGTGGTCTACAGTCCAGTCCAAAATGAATCCACAGAAGACAGACCACGTCAGACCAGAAGATCCAAGCACTATAGTTTCTGATTTGAGTCCCATCTGGGAATCAATTGTGTATATATGAGGGGACGGGACTACCCAGTCAATTTTATGGTAGCCTTGTGTCCTAATTTAGAGAACAGTACTCTGTTTGAAGGGAAGTCAGAGAACAATCCTTTATTTGAAGATGTCTTTGAAATACTGTAGACTAAAGGGTCACCTGTCCAAGTCTGGTTTAGAGAGAAAACTAGAACAAGGGAAAGCCGCACAGGCTTTGAAATTGCACAGGCTTTGACATCAACATTTAAAGCAAGCTGAGAAGGCCCAGAAGTCACCTGCTTAGAACCTTTCACACTATGTGAAACAATTGTATACTGTATAAATTATAGTATTTCCCCCCACCTAAATTTGTATCAATACATATACATTTGCATAGCCATTATTGAACAAATCTATGCTCTCTTTTGTTCTTGTTTAAGTTATGCATTTCCGTGGCTTTGGTGAAGTCTAAGTGGCCATTCCCAGAACTGGCAACTGTAGAGCTCTGTGTTCTTACAAGGAATGAGCAAGACTTAAGGACTTTATCACATGACACTCTTATAGTGCTATTATTCCACTTTAACAGCTATGGCTGCCTCCTGTGGAATTCTGGGGTTTATAGTTTAGTGAGGCCTAAGAGTTCTCTGGCTGAGAGTTCTAAATATCCCTCCTTAAACTGCAAATCCCAGGATTCCACTTGAGAACCAACAGTTGCAGTGTCAGGATTTGAACTGGGGAGAACTGAATTCACTTGACACCTTATTTCACTTGGCCATGAAATCCAGTAATTGTCCTTGGGCAGGTCACCATTTTCCAGCATAAACTGTTTCACAGCGATCATCCTTACTGTTACATAGAATGAAGGGGATGTGTCAAGTGGAAAATGCCGTGGCAGGGTGGGGAGCAGGGAATAGGAACAGTGGCAAGAGGTCAGAGGATAGATTTTTGAGAACCGCAGGGGCAGATCCATGATATGATAATGTCATGCTCTCAGATGTGGCAGAGGACATCAGCTATTGAACTAAGATTTAACTCTCAATCTGGTTTGCTTCGACACATAAAATGGGGTGTGTGTGCTACCTAGCCCTTTATCTCAGCAGTAAAATGTCTCTACATTCAAGGGATTGCTATGAGGAGAAAAAAAATTAATGCTACACTGAGCTTCTTGGATAAAGAGCAAGGTAGAAAGGAGTTAAATAAATGTGATGCGTACAGAAAATGAAACTTTCCGCTCTGGGTTTTTGACACATCGCTTCATCCTTTAGTTCTCATGCTGTCCTGGAGATGCAGTGCTAAACCACACACAACACAGGAAATTAGCAATCTATATCCCATTTTTTTAAAAAATTGAAAACTGAGGGAAGAACTCCAGATTCAGTCCCAAGGAAGCAGTGAAGTGAGAGGCTGTCAACCTTTGCTCCCTATAATTTCTCTGATTTGTGCCACTCTACACACATGCTGAGAACCAGTGTGGTGTAGTGATTTGAGTCTTTGGACTATGACTCTGGAGACCAAGGTTTGAATCCTTGTTCAGCCATGGAAGCCCACTTGGTGATTTTGGACAAATCTCATGGCCTTAGAGGAAGGCAAAGGCAAACCACCTCTGAACAAAGAAAATCCCGTGATAGGGTCACCTTAGGGTCACCATAAACTAGAAACGACTTGAAGGCACACAACAACAATACACATGCTACCATAATAGGGGTGGGTGGGAATCTGATATTCGTATATTTCTCCCTATAGTGAGTTTGAGGAGGGCAAATAAGGACAAAAAAGAAACACCTACTCCCCTAGTGTTGTGGTTTAATCAAATCCAGAGCTCCTACACCTGTTTGAAAGTCAAACATAAAGAGATCTTAATCACCTTTCTCCCGCATAATGTGTGGTTTGTCTCACAGATGCATTAACAAAAAAAGCACCCTGTTGCTGAAAGCAATATGCAATGCATACCACACTGTGAATCAGCTCCCACATACTTAATCCCAGTCACCAAGTGCCTATAATTAAAGAAAGCTTTTAAAATCTGTTTCAGGGGAAACTCTCTTCCCCAGGAGAAAAAATAATTTCTGTTTGCTTTTGATAGGAATGTCCCAAAATTCACCAACTGTTTCCCATTCACAATGGGGGAAATGAGAATAAAGAAATTATAATGTTGGAGAAGCCAAAACTAGCAGCTTCATCCATCTAGGTCCAAGAGCTTAACTCATCAAACTGTGTCTTAGAATCCCTGTGTGTTCAATCATATTAGTGCTGAACTAGGATTTTTTTTACTTCCCCAGAGAAACTTTCATTAATACCTGTATGAAAGGTGATTCCACTCAATGCTAGGAATAGCTGTCTTTATTGAATTTGGGTGGTGCAAAATGGGAGAGAGTTTAGTTGCAGTTCATTTCTTATAATTTTCACAAAAGCCACACATTTCCTCATATTCAGGGTTGAGATTTAAAAATTTTAGAAGGCAGGAGAAAGGAAAACTAACAATGTGAAGTCGAAAGCTTTCATGGCCGGCATCCATAGATTTTCCTTGGGGTTTTTTTCCGGGCTGTGAGGCAGTGTTCTGGAATAGTTTCTTTCTGACGTTTCGCCTGCATCTGTGGCTGGCACCATACATCAAAGGAGTCACAGACAGAAAAGGGAAACTGATGAGGAAACACAACCTCCAAACAATCTACAGACCAACTAAGAAAGTCCAAGAAATGCTACGCTCAGCGAGGGACAAAAGAGACCCTCTCACAGCTGCAGGAATTTACCGCATACCATGCAGCTGTAGACAAGTTTACATAAGGACCACTAAACACAGTGTTCAAACACAAATCAAGGAACATGAGAGACACTGCAGACTGGGCCAGCCAGAAAAACCAGCTGTAGCAGAACATGTTATAAACCAACCTGGACACAAAATGCTATTTAAAAACACAGAAATTCTGGACCAGGCCAACAACTATCATGTCAGAATGCACAGATAAGCTATTGAAATCCACAAACACCTGGACAACTTCAACAGGAAAGAAGAAACCTTAAAAGTAAACAAAATCTGGCTTCCAGTTTTGAAGAACAATAGAATAAAAACTCAACACTTACAAAGGAATTCAACCCAGGGGCAAGGGGAGTCCCAGCAGATAATGGCCCATCAGCTAACCATTAGCCAAACAGACACTAACGAGCCTTGCATTTCTATACCCAGAAACTAACCATTCAATTACACAAATTTACATATACTACCCTACAGGGGTTCACAACATATAAGCTCCACATACACTCCTACCCAGCCATTCTCTGAAGATGCCAGCCACAGACGCAGGTAAAACGTCAGAAAGAAACTATTCCAGAACACGGCCTCACAGCCCGGAAATAACCCAAGGAAAATCTATGAAAGCTAACAAGTTTTGCCATTTTTACACCCAATATTTGAGCTTGTTGTCTGGATGATATTCTGCTATAAATAAGATATTCCACTCTATGGATGTTATGTATTTCAAAGAGCACACAGTGGTGCAAGCTTTCTGTAGAGTATATAGTATATTACATTCTGTATTACATAGAAAATCATAGATTTATAGAGTTGGAAGAGACCACAAGGGCCATCCAGTCCAACCTCCTGCCATGCAGGAAATCTTGATCAAAGCATCCCTGACAGATGGCCATCCAGCTTCTGTTTAAAGACCTCCAAGGAAGGAGACCCCACCAAGCTCCGAGGGAGTGGTTTCCACTGCTGAACAGCTCTTGCATGTACATATGCACACATGTGTGGTAGAATACAGTATACAGGAATCCTTTTACAATGGCATCACCAGGGTGACCCTGCAAGCTGACAGATGGGATATTTGTCCAAAGTGTTGAATTTGAATGCTTTGGTTTACAAAATACCAGCCCGCAGTTCCTTAAGACTGTAAACATACACAGCAACACACAGCAACCAATAATCCTGTAAGTTATGGGATGCCCTCTGCGTTGAATTTCTTGCTGCAATTATTTCCACTAAGCCTCTCTTTGTGCTTTTGATTAATGCTAATTTAGAGGGTGAAGTGTTATTGCAGAAAGATTTGGCAAACTTGCTGGAGAACCACTGTTCCCTTTCACCTCTGTGCCCAGCCCAACTGTGCCATCAGTCTCACCCACATAGCCAGACTCACCCAAAGTACTACCGTCTCCAGTTACTGTGGTTAAAATGTGGATGTGCAGCTCAAACTGTTTAATGTATGGCTCAGCCTAATTAAAGGGAGTCCTGAAGAAATGCCTTTGAAAGCAATGGAACTCAGGTGGTTTCAATGGAATGTTGATTTATGACTATGTTGGAAGGTAGCAGTCATTTGGGATTTGGGGTTTAACAAGGCTGCGGTTTACTATGTGTATTCTGTGTTGCTAAAATCATTGTATGCAAATTCATCACATGTGAGGTAAATTATATGGAATTCAGCTTCTCCCTCTGGCTTTTCTTCGCAAATGAAGATTCAGGAAGGACTCATCCTGCGCTTTCTGCAAGCGTGCTGATGACTAAAAAGGCCAATCCAAGATAAACAAGTCTGGTTGCAGAAAGCACAGCAGAAGGTCTCCTTGGGTGATGTATTTGGGTTGTGATTCTTTCTGCATTGTCGTTTCTCTTCAAAACTTGTTTGGTGTGAGTTCTCAAAGAAGGCTGCAGCATTGTGGATAGTGCATCTCCATGCCTCCCGATGTGAGGCCAGGACGGACCATTGTTGGTGATCAATTTGGCCGAGCCTGAGATGTTGTTTCAGGGAGTCCTTGTATCGCTGTTTTGGAGCACCCCTCTTACCCTTACCCATGGCACATTCACCATAGAGAACTATTTTTGGGAGGCGATGGTCCTCCATCCTAGAAATGTGCCCTGCCCAGCGCAGCTGTGTTCTCAATACCATGGCCTCAATGCTGGTGAACCCTGCTTGCTCAAGGACAGCAACATTCGTCACATAGTCAGTCCAGTGTATATTTAGGATTGTATGTAGACAACACTGATGAAAGCTTTGAGGAGTCGTAAGTGGTGGCGATAGGTGACCCATGTTTCAGACCCATAAAGGAGAATAGATAGTACAATGGCTCTATACACACGGATTTTTGTGCTTCGCCTCAGGTGTTTATTACTCCAGACTCTTTCTTTGTCAATCTTGGCATCTGAGGAGATGTTTCAGCTTCTAAGAACTGTTTAAAAAGAAGAGTTTGTAGTCCTTACAGTTATGGAGATGTTGTTGTTTATTCATTTATATCCTGCTTTTTTGCCAACACTGGGACTCAAGGCGGCTTGAAAAAAAACTAAAATAAAAACATTTACAAAGACAGAAGCAAAAGCCTATAAAAAGTTATTGTTAAAATACAGTTAAAGAATACATAGAATTAATATCCTTTAAAACAAATCCATTAAAAGGCAGAAGATAAAATAGCAGAACACCACATCATTAAGACAGCACATCATTAAAATCCCCTACAGTCAATTTCTATAAAGCCTACCCAACAGAAATGCTTTCACTTGCCAATGAGAGGACTACAGGGAGGGAGCCATTATAGCCTTCCCAGAGAAGGAGTCTCAAATCCTGGAAGCAACCACCAATAGTTATTTCTATCCTGCCTTTTCCCCAAGACTGGGACTCAAGGTGGCTTACACTTTAAAAATCTCTGGCTTTTCTTCGCAAACGAAGATTCAGGAAGGACTCATCCCGCGCTTTCTGCAAGCGCGCTGATGACTAAAAAGGCCAATCCGAGATAAACAAGTCCGGTTGCAAAAAGCACAGCAGAAGGTCTCCTTGGGTGATGTTTTTGGGTTGTGATTCTTTCTGCGTTGTCGTTTCTCTTCAAGACTTGTTCGTCGTGAGTTCTCAAATAAGGCTGCAGCATTGTGGATAGTGCGTCTCCATGCCTCCCGATGTGAGGCCAGGGCGGACCACTGTTGGTGATCAATTTGGCCAAGCCTGAGATGTTGTTTCAGGGAGTCTTTGTATCGCTTTTTTGGAGCGCCCCTCTTACGCTGACCCATGGCAAGTTCACCGTAGAGTAGTATTTTTGGGAGGCGATGGTCCTCCATCCTAGAAACGTGCCCTGCCCAGCGCAGCTGTGTTCTCAATATCATGGCCTCAATGCTGGTGATCCCTGCTTGCTCAAGGACAGCAACATTCGTCACATAGTCAGTCCAGTGTATATTTAGGATTGTGCGTAGACAGCGCTGATGAAAGCGCTCGAGGAGTCGTAGGTGGTGGCGATAGGTGACCCATGTTTCAGATCCATAAAGGAGGATAGACAGTACGATGGTTCTATACACACTGATTTTTGTGCTTTGCCTCAGGTGTTTATTGCTCCAGACTCTTTTGTGAAGTCTTCCAAATGCACTATATGCCTTTGCTAATCTGTGATCGATCTCTTTGTCAATCTTGGCATCTGAGGAGATGATGCTTCCCAGGTAGGTGAACTGCTGAACGGACTTGAGCACTGATTTGCCGACGGCAATGTGGGGATGGTGGTGTTCGTCCTGTGGTGCAGGCTGGTAAAGAACTTCTGTTTTCTTCAGGTTGACTTCTAGCCCAAACAGCTCTGCAGCTGTTGCAAAGCAGGATGTTAGGCGCTGCAGAGCTGCTTCTGTGTGGGCAACAAGGGCAGCAGCATCGGCGAAGAGCAGCTCACGGACTAGATAGTTTAGAGTCTTAGTGTGAGCCCTCAGACGGCTTAAGTTAAACAAGCTACCATCAGTACGGTAGCGTATATAGATGCCGCCGTCTTCTTCAAGCTCTGCCATAGCCCTTTGGAGCATCGTGCTAAAGAAGATTGTAAATAAAGTTGGTGCAAGAACACAACCTTGCTTCACTCCATTAGTTATTAGAAAGGGCTCTGAAAGAGCATCGCCATATCTGACTTGACCACGCTGTCCCTCGTGTAGCAAGATAATCATTTTAAGGAATTTGGGGGGACATCCTAGTCTTTCCAGGATCTGCCACAGACCTTTTCTACTTACAGTGTCAAAGGCTTTGGTGAGGTCGACAAATGTTACATAGAGACCCTTGTTCTGCTCCCTACATTTTTCTTGCAGTTGCCTAAGGGCAAATACCATGTCTGTAGTACTCCTATTGGCTCTGAAGCCACACTGGCTTTCAGGGAGAAGTTCTTCTGCAATAGCAGGAACTAACCTGTTCAGGAGTATCCTTGCAAGGATTTTTCCAGCAATAGAGAGCAGTGTTATGCCTCGATAGTTTGAGCAATCGGATTTTGCTCCTTTTTTCTTGTACAGGGTGATGATGACTGCATCTCGGAGGTCTGATGGCAGTTCCCCTTTTTCCAAGGAATTCGTGGAATTTTTCATGGAGTGCATGACCTCCGTGTTTCCAAACTTCAGGTGGGATTCCATCAATCCCAGCTGCCTTGCCGTTTTTCATCTGCTGTATGGCCTTAAGGGTTTCTTCCAAAGTGGGAGCTATGTCCAATTCATTTTTCATTGGTTTTTGTATCATATATTGGATAGCTGAGGCTTGGACTACTCGGTTGGCACTAAAGAGACTTTGAAAATGTTCAGCCCAATGATTTAGGATGGAGGCTTTATCAGTAATTAATGTTTGACCATCTGTACTGTATAAGGAGCTTTGGACCTGATAAGTAGGTCCAAACACTGCTTTAAGAGCTTCATAAAATCCTCTATGATCACCCAGATCTGCACAGCGTTGTGTCTTTTCTGCTATATTGATCCACCACTTGTTCTGCATGTCTCGGAGTTTTTGTTGTAGTTTGCTACATGTGAGGCGGAAAGCTGCTTTTCTTACATGACAGGTTGGCTGGGCGAGGTATGCCTGGTGAGCAGCTCTCTTCCTTGCCAACAGCTCCTGGATCTCTTGGTTGTTTTCATCAAACCAGTCTTGATTTTTCTTGTGGGAGAAGCCAAGGGATTCTTCTGCAGACTGGAGGATACTGTTTTTGATATGTTGCCAAAGCACTGTAGGAGAAGGATCTGTAGGATGGTCTTCAAGTTTCGTTTGTAGATTTGCCTGAAAGTTGTCTCTCATGGTAGCTTGTTGAAGATTGTTGACTTGGAGTCTCTTCTTTAAGATGCCACCCCTCTTAGGTTTGAACTTAAGATGAAGATTTAGTTTACATCTGACAAGGCGATGATCTGTTTGGCATTCTGCACTGGGCATCACTCGTGTATGACGGACATCACGAATGTCTCTCTGACGGACTAGAACGTAGTCAATGAGGTGCCAATGTTTGGATCGGGGATGCATCCAGGTTGTCTTCAAGCTATCTTTCTGCTGAAAGATTGTGTTTGTAATAGTCAGCTGTTGTTCTGCACAGAACTCTAGCAGGAGGCGTTCGTTATCATTGCAATTACCAACACCATGCTTGCCTAAGACACCTTTCCAGGCTTCGGAGTTCTTTCCTACTCTGGCATTGAAGTCACCAAGGATAATAATTTTATCTTCTACAGGGACTTTTTGTATGAGTTGGCGTAGGTCTGTGTAGAATTTGTCTTTCTCTACAGGGTCGGCTTGCATAGTTGGGGCATATATACTAAAGAGAACAACATGTGGTAGGCGTAAGGAAATAATGCGATCAGAGTGTCCTGTTGGCAAGGTTTCGAGTTTGGAGGCAATGGAGTTTTTAATCATAAAGCCTACTCCTGACAGATGTTTTTCGGTTTTGGGTTTGCCAGACCAGTAAAGTGTGTAGCCGGCGCCATGTTCTTTAAGGCTGCCTTCCTCATGGAAGCGAACTTCACTAAGAGCAGCGATGTCAATATTAAGCCGTGATAGTTCAAGGGCTATTAGGGCAGAACGACGCTCAGGCCGTCCACTATCTTCAGAGTCTTGCATGGTTCTGATGTTCCAGTATGCAAGTGTCAGTTTATTTACACCTTTGGAGGCTGGTGTGTGCCTTTGTTTCTTTGCCTTGGTTTGACCGCATCAGAAGATTCCCGTTGGCCGCGGCTAGCCAACCAGGTAGTTGGGGATGAGCTTTCTTTAGGCCACCTTTTCTAGGCCCCTCTCCATATGGAGCAAGCAGTGCTCTCCTTAAAAAAGGCTGCTTGGTCGTTCAGGATGCTGCCGAACAAGACTGTCATCTCCCAGGTCAGGCTTGAGCGACCAATGTCCTGAACCGCCTGCATGCAGGGTTGGGGCTGCGGCTTCCAGTGCATCTTTACACCTGCCGGTTTCGTCCCTCTCCAGTCGCTACAGGGCTTTTTTGGAAATGGATTTGTCCTTCGAGCCTGTGCAATGGATTTTTCTGGTGGAGCGCAGCGTGCACAGAACTGGCCTCACCTTTTAAACCAGAGATTCATCTGCCGTGGCCTTGCAAGCATGGACGTGGCAGCGAGGTCCTCGGGCCGTAGGTTTGATTAGAGTTTCCTTCTCTTAGATGGTTGACCTTACAGGGTTGGACGAGCACCATCTGCCCGGGTTTGGGATTGGAGTTTTCCTTCTCCTAGGACGGTTGCCACAAGGCTGGAGAGCCCATCCTGCCCTTTGACGCTCTTTGTCAGACCCTTCGGTTTTGACCTGTCTGGCATGGGAGACCCTACCAGTGGCTATTATGCCACCGCCAGCATAGCTCAAAACATCATTAGGGTACGCAAGCCTCTCTCCCACGACAAGGGGGCGTCAATGGAGAGGACTTTAAAAATATTACAAGGAAAAACATACAAAAACCCACATTAAGACTGAATTAGACTAAGAACCATATTAAAAAGCATGCATGCTAAAATACTTTTAAAACAACAAACAGTTTAAAACAATATAGCACTTACATCCCTTTTACAATCCTAAAAGCTTGTCTGAATAAAAAAGTTTTGCAATAAAGAGGTTTCCATTCTAGCCTCCCTAGAGAGGGAGTTCCAAAGTCTAGTGGAAGCCACTGAGAAGGACCTCTCTTATGTTGCCACCAGTTGTACCTGAGAATGTGACAGGACTAAGAGAAGGGCTTCTCCTGTGGATCTCAGGGTCTGGACATGTTTATTTTGGGAGATATGGTCTGTCAGAAGACCTTCTTCTATGTTTCCACCATGGCTGATGCATAGCTGCTTAATAAAAATACAGATCACAGTGTAGTTTAAGAACACACAGGTGACAATAGTAAAGTGGAGGTAAGAGCTGGTTTCAGGGCCCATGGCCACATAGGATACTCTCCAACTCTCCCAGTTTGGAGAATATGCTATATGGCCATGGACCCTGAAACCAGTTTCGCAGGGACAGACCAGTAAGGTAGACTTGAGTCAATTGACTCAGACTCAAGTTGCTTCAGTGATTCGACCTGGACTCGACTCAACAATAAATCACTCAGACTTCAGTTCACAACTGTCCTGCTGGCCTGGGCTCAGTAACATAACACATTAATCCAGAAATGTTACGGAGTGGAAAATGGTTTTCCTCCTTTGAAAAACACTGCCATGATCTCACTGCTTTTTGTCTACCGGTCATGTGATGGAAGCGGTAACAGCAAATGTTTTTTGCAAGAGGCTTGAGGCAGAAGGTTCCTTCTAAAGTTTTTCAACTTTAGAAGGAACCTCCTTCTAACTCCTCTGGTGTGCAGCAGGATCAGGCTGTCAAGGAGACTTCAACCTCAAACCCGTTGCTTTAACACATTTGCTGATAATTTAATTTTTTTAACCTAATTTTGTGCACTTCTTCTTCGTTTTCTAGTTATTGAAACTCCACCCTCCACACATACCACCACCTCCTTTTTTTCTGTTAAAGTTGGCTCTCAGACTTGAGACTCAGTTTGAGACTTGATTCGAAAGTATCTTGCAAGGACTTGAGACTCAACGTGAGACTTGAAGGTAGAGACTTAAGACTTGGAGTACAAGACTTGAATACATCACTGAGACAGATCAAGTTAATCCTCTGGCATCCCACTTTTTCAGTTACTTTAAAAATATTCCAGTTTCTCTCTCCTCCTCCCACCATTTCCCTTTGTCATCAGCTTACTTCAATTACTGCAAATTCTGTTCAAAGAGCAAAAGTAGTCTGCATTCAGTTAGGAGGGAGAAAAAAGGAGCAGAGCCTGGCCTTCCCATTCAGTTCATTTGTTTGTGTTTGGTCTTGATTTTTGTTCAGGCTTTCCTAACTGCAGTACAGAGGGACCTCAGTATCTGCTGGGGTTTGATTTCAGGACCACCTGTGGAACCCAAATCCATGGATCCTCAAGTAACATTGTATACAATGGCATAGTAAAATGCCATCCCTTATATAAAATGGCAAACAGCAAGGTTTGCGTTTTGGAATATTTTTCTGAATATTTCCAAACCATGGTTGGTTGAATCCATGGATGCAGAACCCATGGATATGAAAGGCTGACTGGACATCCATGCTATGTTCTCTCTGCTTAAAGAAGTAGTTTTGAGTGTTCTATCTCACTAATAACTTTTGTCCTCTTGTTTCCTGACCCCAGCCTTTTGACTACGTTCTGATGTTGCTGCGCTGGGCAGGGGCACGTTTCTAGGATGGAAGACCATCGCCTCCCAAAAATAGCACTCTACAGTGAACTTGTCACGGGTCAGCATAAGAGGGGTGCTCTAAAAAACAATACAAGGACTCCCTGAAACAACATCTCAGGCTTGGCCAAATTGATCACCAACAATGGTCCCCCCTGGCCTCACATCGGGAGGCATGGAGAGGCACTATCCACAATGCTGCAACCTTATTTCAGAACTCACGCTGAACAAGTCTTGAAGAGAAATGACAACGCAGAAAGAATCACAACCCGGAAACATCACCCAAGGAGTCCTTCTGCTGTGCTTTCTGCAACCAGACTTGTTTATCTCGGATTGGCCTTTTTAGTCATCAGCGTGCTTGCAGAAAGCGTGGGATGAGTCCTTCCTGAATCTTTGTTTGCGAAGAAAAGCCAGAGAGATGTTGCTCAGCCACAGGTGTCCTGGTTTTCTTCTGCAAAATACTGGAGAGTCTGAAATAATACTCTGGCTCCTTCTCTATTAGTAGACCCTGACAGGCTTACCTGGCAGAAGTGACAGCCAGTTTCTGCAGTCATGTTAGGTAGTCGAGGGTGTCCATTTAAATGTTTCACAGTGTCACTATCAGACATAAAAATGGCATCTACATATCATACCCTCCAATATTTCACTGATAAAACTGGAACACATGTAGCCAAGCAATATCAGAGTATGATCAAGATGGCAAAAGTTATTAATGAGGAAGAACCCACAAAGCTAGGAGAGGTGGCAGCAGGTTGATTTTGCCTGAACTTACAGGGAAGGGCAAGATTCCTTCCTCTCCTCTCTTCCCTACTGAGTTACTTGAATACAAACTAATTTTGCACTTTGAACTGAGCTTGCAGCAATTGAAGTAAGCTGAAAACAAAGGGGGTAAGAGGGAAGCAGAGAGAAAAACTGGGACGTTTTAAAAGCAGCTGAAAAAGTGGTATGGTAGCGGATTAATCAGGACCTTTCTTGACAAATTGGAACAGTTGGAGGGTATGAGACACCTCTCATGTGCTGCTCAGATCAGTTGACCAGCATCAGTGGAGGACTCTGCTAGGATGCAAAAGCAGAGAACCGAATTCATGCATGGGCAAATGCGATAAACTAATAGTGTAAAACCTCTGACCCTCCAGGTATTTTGGACCCTGTCTGTGTCTGTGTGTGCTTTCAAGTCACCTGTCAATTTATGGTGACCCCATAATTTTCATAGGGTTTCCTTAGGCAAGGACTATTCAGAGGTGGTTCTGCCAGTTCCTTCCTCTGAAATATACCCTACAGCACCTGATATTCATTGCACATCTACCATCCAAGTACTAACCAGGGCTGACCATGCTTAGCTTCCAAGCTCAGATGGGATCTGGTGCCTTAGGGTATTTAGGCCACCTACAACTCCAATAATTTCTTAGCATTCACCACGCTGACTGGGATTTTCAAGGCCTGAAATCCAAAGTTATAAGGAGGGATAAAGTCTCCCCATTTCTGAGGTGAATCATGCCAATGAGAAATACATGCATTCTTTTTCTTGGCAAGGAATTTGAGTTGTGTGCATGGAGAGTTTAAATTCCTAAAGCACAAACTAAATTCAGATGACCAGATGAATAAGATGATAGGGCTTGCGGTTCTTTAATTATTATAAGGAAATGCCTTTTTCTGCCCAATAATTAAAAATAAAGAATCCTCTTCCCTCATACTTCCACAGACTGTCTTTTAAAAAAGAAAACACACACACACACACATATATATATTGTTGTTATGTGCCTTCAAGTCATATATGATTTATGGTGACCCTAGGTGAACCTATCACAGGGTTTTCTGAGGGCTGTGACTTGCCCAAGATCACCCAGTGGGTTTTTATGGCTGAGTGGGGATTTGAACCCCGGTCTCCAGAGTCGTAGAAGATTTTCACACTGGGGCTAAAAGCCCCGGTTCTGTCCCACCACCTCCTCTCCCGTTCCTGCAACAGAATGGAGGTAAGTGTTCACATACTTACCTCCGTTCCACTGCAGGAACGGGTGTCCTCCCTCCTTACCCAGCCGGCCGTAAATGCAGCCATTGTAAGGCTGCTTTTACGACCAGGCGGGGGAAATCCCGCTCGTTCTCGCGAGAGAACGAGCAGGAAGGAAATTCAAATTAACACCCCCCCAGCTGTCAAATAAAAGAATTTAAAAAAAATTAAATACAAATAACCCGGGGAGGGGGGTGGGAAGGGTGGCACTTACCTGGATGCCCTGATCTTTGTAGGAAGTGCTCACCACGGAGCTCCTCCCCCGTCCCTGTCATTCCAGAACAAGGATGGGATCCAATTTGCACACCTGTGTTGCGTTACAGAAACGGAACCGGGTGCTTAATAATGACTTCTCCCCGTGAATACTATATCACAGGGAGAAAACAGAATGATGACAATTAGGGAACAGAACAGGTTCAATGTCATCCGAAAGGGAAAACCTTTCCCTACCCTGTTCTGTTCCTGCCATGGGATATATAGCCCGTGTGAAAATCTCCGTAGTCCCAAAATTCAAACCATTACACCACATATTTATTAGTGTTAATCTTTTCTAAAAAGTAATCATTCAAACACAGTTGCAGAGCTGCTTTGAAACTGGAAGTGTGTGCTGGTAACATCACAGTTACTGACAAACTGGGCCACATAAAATTTTTAATATTCATATTGAAAAATTCTAAAAAAGCCGCACATAGATTCCTCCCTACACACACACCTCACCCTGGAAGATGATGTTTGGACGGAAGGTGGTGCGGATTCCTCCACTTCTCTACTTAAATGTTTAAATCTTTCCCTTCACATTTAATTTTACTAGAGATCAGTTTTCCCAAAGCTGAAGCTGAAATATTCTTAAGAGATACATTTTTCCTTCACTGTTTCACAGGACAAGACTTTGCTTTCCAATGGAAGATACCCAATATTAATTATTATTATTATTATTATTATTACCCCACTCCTCTGTTAAAAACAATCAGGGTGGCTTACAACAATTAAAATACAACAATACTGACTAAAATCCCTAAGCACCACCCACCCCCACCCTCCCCCATAAAAATTTAAACTAGTATCAAATTAGTAGCGACTCTTCTCAGTTTCCCATGCCGTGGTAGATTAATTATTCTGGAGCTTAACATAAATCAACCATCTATATTGTGGGAGAGTTGAAATCTGCAAATGGAGCTGATCAGATATTTTTGACATCAGGATATGGGTTGCTCAAGTTCCTTGCAGAAACCAAATGAAGTAGACAGGGTGTGGGAGAAGTTGCAAGAGGTTTAGAAGGTGATGAGCTAGCAGCTGGTGATCAAACAGATGTTGCAATACTCTCTGCAGAAACAAACAGGGATCCTGATAGAATCTGTACATTGTGGTCTATCAGGCTTATAAAATGATGTCTCAGCAGCATCAGATATTTTAGTCATAAATGGAAGGCCACTGTGATGTAGTGAATACAGTGTTGGGCTGGGACATGGAAGATGCAGGCTCAAATTCCTACTGCACTATAAAATTCACTGGGTGACTGTAATAAACTTTGAGGGGCTGATCCTTCAGATCCTAGACTGAACACATTCTGGGATTACCACTATGAAACAAAGCCAGGTAGGTAACTGGATAACACATTGTTTATGGATTATGCCAGGCTAGTGTGTAGATTTAGAATACAAATGTATACCTCTAACATTTCGCAGATGAAAAACTGGGGCACATGTAGCCAAGCAACAACAGAGTGTGATCAAGATGGCAAAAGTTATTAATGAGGCAAAAGTTATTAATGAGGAAGAACAGACAAGCTAGTAGAGTATGCAGCAGTTTGCTTTTGCCTGATCCTAATGGGAAGGGCAAAATTCTGCCTCTTCCTCACCTCTCCTCTCCTTCCTGCTGAGTTAATTGAGCGCAAACTACTTTTGTGCTTTGAAGTCATCTTGCATCAAGCTGAAATAAGCAGAGGAGGAAGGGCAGAAGTGGGAGGGGAAAAAATGGGACCTTTTAAAAGCAGCTGAAAAAGTGGGATGACAGAGGAGTAATCATTACTGTCCCTGGACTTTTTCAAATGGGGAAAAAAACCCCGAGGAGGTCGGGAGAAGAATGGGCTGTTGCGCTTACAGAGCCCCGTTTCAGATGACGCCGTCCTCCTCCTGACCTTCCCCTGTGCTTCAGGCGCCACTTTTTATTGTCGGAAAACCTCAGTCAATAAAAAGCGGCACCCGCAGCACAGAGGAAGCATGGGGGAAGGTCAGGAGGAGGACAGCGTCGTCTGAAATGGGGCTCTGTAAGCACGATAGCCCCGCTCTTCTCCCAACCTCTTCGGGGGGGGGGTCCCCATTGGAAAAAGTCCCCTGTCAATTCAGAACTGTTGGAGGGTACACAAATAACAAATGCAAAGAAATCTATACACACCCCTCAGCATATGGGTACTGAAAACCTTTATACTACTGGCTCCCAATATGTAGCAGCAGTTCTCTGGGCAGACCGCATAACTTCCTTCTCCCAGAACAAGAACACAGATATTCTCTGCTGCTTAAAATCCTATATAGCTCTCTCCCTAGCTCTTAAAACTGTTCTGAAAGACATGAGCTAGGAAACTAATCACCTTCCTTGGGGGAAGTGGCCCCAGCATGGTTATCAAATGATAGTATGGTAGGATTCTTCCTGTGTGATAGCAAGAGGAATCCTTATCTCAAAATAATAAGATAGGCTGCAGGAAAAATCAGGCAGGTGCAAGATTGGTTCTATATGGAGTTAGGAGCTGTGCTTGTTTGGCACCAGCTAATCTATGTGAGAGGCCTCCCATGCTAATTCAAGAATGCACACTAGACTTGGCTATATGCACTAAGAATGCTGCATGGCACACCGTGCCAACTCCCCTTTACTATACTGTACAACTCGCCTGTTAGAACAGTTCTGCTGGCTGCCTGTCTGTTTCTGGGCACAATTCAAAATTATGACCTATATACCTGTGGTATGTGGAGCCCCAGGGGGTTGCAATTCCTCGCTGGGGTCAGGTGAAGGCTTGACAGCTCTTCAGCCCACCTCCTCCCTGCAGTGGAGCAGCCACTTGACAGAAGCCAAGACAAAGGCTAGCTGGCAGGCTTGGCCTGCACATTGCCATTCAATCCACCCCAGCCACAAACTTGCAGGAAGAAGTAGGAGAAAAGTTTTCCTTCTCCCTCCAGTCCCTCTGAGGGAAGGTTTAATGGATGGTGTAATTGTATTTTATTATTATCAGGCATTATTATTATTATTATTATTATTATTATTATTATGGTCCATGGCAACAAAAGATATTTAAAGGAGGTCCCTGGTAAAGAAAGGGTTAAGAGCTACTGACTTAGGTCCAGGGTACCTGATAGAACATATCTCTTCATATAAGCCTGTATGGTCTGTGAGATCCTCAGGAGAGGCCCTTGTCTCGGTCGGCCTTCTTGGTCGCTGAGCCTCAGCTCTGGAACACCTTTCCTATGAAGGACAGAAAGGCCCTCTCCTTGCTCTCTTTCCAACAGCAGGTGGACACTTTTTTATTCCGATAGGCTTTTAGAAATGAAGGTTTTTAAATAAAAGCCTTTAGAGGGTGATGTATTGCTTTTATTCCATTTTTTAAAAGTGCATTTTATCCTTCTTAGGTATATCTTTTTAATTGTTTTACTGCTGTGAATAGTTTGATTCCATTTTGATGTTGACTTTGGCATGCTTTTAACTATATTGTACTTTTTAAAAATTGTAAGCCGCCTTGAGTTCCGGTTTGGGGGAAAAGGCGAGGTATAAATAAAGTTAAATCATCATCAACAGCACACTTCTGGCTCCTCTCCATTCTTCTGGTACCAGTCCCAATATAGTGAGCTTACACCAGTCACTCTCTGGCAGTCTAACCTTCCTCACAGAATTGTTGTACAGGTAACACAGCAAGAAGGAAAAGCCAATGAAACTCACTGAGGAAAGGTGGGATATAAATGTAAATCATCATAATCATCTTTATCATGTCACACACACCCTTTTCTTTCTTTTGGTTTAGAAAAGAAGGCCCTTGTCTACTTCAGCTAGGGTGCTTATAGCTACTTCTGTGATTACAGTTGGCCCTCCACATTCACTGGGTTTAGGGACACAGGGCCCCTGCAAAAATGGAAAATCAACAAATATCACTAGCCCCCCACCAAAAAAATATATTTAACACACAAAACAAGTACAATCCATGGATTCAACCCACTGTGGATGCCTTCAAAGCAGAAGTGTTTCTTCACAAGGCAGAAGAGGGTGGCTGGTGGGACTTGCCGCCACCTCTGCTGCTGCCCTATGCTATTTTTATTATGAACTTACAAGCCTCACCACATATTCCCAGTCTCATGAGGCTTGCAGTCCATATTAAAAATGGTATCAGGCAGCAGCGGAGGCAGCGGCAAACAATCCATGAATAATTAAATCTGCAAAACTCAAACCCACAAATGTGGAGGGCCGACTGTATATGGAAATATTTAAATAATGTTAGCAGTACACCCAACAAATGTTACGGTGACCTGTGGTGCCTCTATCAGGACTACATATGGAAGGCAGCCTGAGCAGAAACTGGCCATGAGTGTAACCACATCAGGAGTGGTGTATGTAGAGCCAATAACCGATCACATCATGGCTTAGGAGAGGTTATGGGCTGATGCTCTCTGATACAGAGATGAAGTGGGTGATGAGGTTGGCTGCAACGTTTAATCAATTACAGATAACTAGCTGGACCTGGTGTACCATATGCCATTTAAAAACTCCCCCCAAAACACCTGGTAGACCTCACAATAACCCTGTAAGGTAGGCCATGGATTTACATTCCTCCTCCCCCTTCTCAGTGTTCCACACTTTTCCTGGACTTGCTGAGGGTGACTTGCTCTGTTGCCCTGCCACAGCAACCATCACTTCCATCAGTTGACTGCCTGGGTCCCGTCACAGCAGCAACATCCTGCTACCACCACCGCCAGTTGACTGTCTGGGTCCTGTTGCAGGCCTTGACTGGTGAATGGTTGAGGGGGTGAGAGGAGGAAGGGGCCCTTGTGAGGCTGGGGGTGTGGATGCAGATTGAATGACAAGAGTGGATTGTGAGGTGGAGAGGGAATTTGTATGTGGGTGCTGAGTGGCTGATGGAGTGAGAGGAGGGAGGGCCCCTTGTGAGGCTGTGGGTGTAGATGCAGATTGAATGGCAGGAGTGGATTGTGAGGTGGTGAGGGAATTTGTATGTGGGTGCTGAGTAGCTGAGGGAGTGAGAGGATGGAGGGGCCCTTGTGAGGCTGGGGGTGTAGATGCAGATTGAGTGGCAGGAGTGGATTGTGAGGTAGAGAGGGAATTTGCATGTGGGTGCTGAGTGGCTGAGGGAGTGAGAGGAGGGAGGGGGCCTGTGGGGCAGGGGGTGTAGATGCAGATTGAATGACAAGAGTGGATTGTGAGGTGGAGAGGGAATTTGCATGTGGGTAGTGATTGGTTGGGTGTGTTTCCTGAGCACCAGTCAGCACACTGGGAGATGAAACATACCCAAGCCTTTTAGAGAGAGAGAGAGAGAGAGAGAGAGAGAGAGAGAGAACTGCAGTTTTTTCTTTCACCTTAAGATTGTGACTGTAGAGATATCATGACTTGTAAACTTTGCCAATGTGTGAAACCTCTCCTCCTGTTTCACACGCAGTGCACACATATACATCCCTGCTTTTTGTTACCCCTTCTTACCTGATAAAGAGATCTGGAGATCTTGAAAGCTTGCACAGTTTTTGTGGCATTCAGTCTGCCGTCAGAAACATATTGCAGTCATGTAGATTTTGGATTTTTTCCCCCTTGTGTCCAAACAGCTACTTTTGTTTTTTGTAGTTTAAAATCAGTTTCCTTACAAACTCTGACATATGTCTCCAATGAAGATGAGCAAAATAATGATGGACAGATTTAACTCTCTTTGCTACTTTCCCATTTTCTCTTCATGCAGAAAATCTTGTCAAGAAAGCTGGGCTTGGAAATACTACTTCCTTATAACTGGAATCCAGAACTAGGAAAAACATTTGGGGACTACAACTCCCAGAATCTCACAGTCAACATGGCCACACAGCAGGGCCTTTAAATATTATCAGAGGACTTAATGGACTCATAAAAACTGGGTGTTATTTATTTTTTAATTAACCGTTGTGTTAAGTTCTTAGATTTGCCCTCAAGCAGAAAAGTAAGGGAGTTGTGTTGGATTCATTCTGTCTCATAGCAACAGCAAGCAATAAAGTGAAAACTGAAGATGAAACCAGAAAAGGCCAAGGGAAAAGAATTGTTTTTATTCTCTCCTGTTTTAATATTCACTTTAATACTCCCCTCCTTAATATTCACTTGTCCTACAAAACCACCTCTTTTTTAAACATATTTTTATTGAAATAAATATAACAACAAAATTAAACAGAACGAAATAAAATGTGCAGTCTGTTAGCATGCCTTAACAAAACCATCTCTGAGCTATGTTTTCAAACTCTGGGACACGAACTCAGGGCCCTTTCACACATTGCACAATTTTATAATTCCTCTTTAAGTGCCTTGGCAACATCCTGCATATTCTGCAACATTTCACAGATGAAAACCAGGACATGGACAGCCAAGCAACATCAGAGTGTATTCAAGATGGCAAAAGATATGAATGAGGAAGAACACACAAGCTAGGAGGAGATGCAGCAATTTCCTTTTGCCTGAGCCTACAGGGAAGGGCAAGATTTTGCCCCCTCCTCTCCTGTCCCTCCAGCTGAATAAATAAATGAGGGCAAACTACTTTTGCACTTAGAACTTTGTTTGCAGCAGTTGGAGTAAGCTGAGGACACAGAGGGCAAGTCAGAGGAGGAAAGAGAATCTGGGACATTTTAAAGCAGCTGAAAGAATTGGACAACAGAGGATTAATCAACCCTGCCAAATTGGAACACTTGGAGGGTATGATCCTGTGAAATCCTGGAGTTTGTAGTTTGGTGAGGCACTAGAGCTCTCTGGCTAAGAATTCTAAATATAGTAGCCCTCCCTAAACTGCGTATCCCAGTATTCCACAGGAGAGAATGATGGCATTTCTGCATTAATCCTTAGAACAGCATACCCAAACAAGTTAACTGGGATTGCCTTGGCTCAGAACTTAAGACTTCTCTTCAGACAAAGAGGGGAAGTAGGAGTGTGAACATTTTACTTAAAGCTTCAGGCTTACATGGTAGGCTTTCACGGCCAGCATCCATAGGTTTTCTGTGGGTTTTTCCACATCCTCTCCAACAGGGGCTGACAGTATATAAACCCCACACACACTCCTACCCAACCATTTTCTGACGATGCCAGACACAGATGCAGGTGAAACGTCAGAAAGAAACTATTTCAGAACACAGCCTCACAGCCCAGAAAAAAAACCAAGGAAAATCTATACGGTAATATTCATAGACATAGCTGTCTTCGTCTGTTTCAGCATAAAAAGATGTAAGAGAATCCTGTAGCATTTTCAAAACTAACTGAAAAAAGAAATTATTAGTACAAGCTTTTGTGGATTCCAGTCCACAGACAAAGTGAACTGGCGTTCAGGACAGCTTATGCTAGAAATTTGTTTTTCTCTGTCTCAAAAGGTGCTACAGGATTTCCTTACATCTTTTAAAAGTTTCTAGATTGGCCAAGACTAGTATAAACTACTGGGAGCTTCATATATGGATAAGTACCTTTTGCCAGTTGCACCTGGAACTTTAGCTAATCATAATTCTCTCTTTGCTAGAAATGGAAAATTGGGTTTGCATTCTTCTATGAAAACATCCATTTTGCATCTCCCAAGGCTGGCAACAGGAGGAAGCACATCTTGCCTCACAGAACCAGAGATAATTCCATGTGAAATGCACCCAGACACATTTCAGTCTAATGAAAGGTGCATTAAAATAGAATATGGGGGCAGGGGGTGGAGGGAAATGAGTGGAGGGAAAAGATATACGGTACTAAAGTACATGTGTATATTTGGGAATAAAATACTCCATCCCCAAATCAGAAATGGGGTGCGATAAGAATGGTGGTGGGATTCTCAGCAGCTCAGCAGAAACAGAAGTTGAATTGACATATTTTTTAAACCCATATGCTTTGTACTCCAATCCATTCTTTGCTGCTACTATTGATCACAGGACTGAGAGAGGAGAAAGCATCTCAGGAATCAGGGTTGATTATCCGGCTTAGCTCTTTAATGTGGAACTTAATTATCTCATCTGAACTTAATCACCCCACGCATTGTGTGTAGGTAGTCTTCATTCCATGTGTAGGCTGTACCAAAAGAAACCTTGTTTGCTGGCCATTTGAAACTTTAAGAAACCAGATATAATCTTCTGCTAAGGAGGCCCTTCCTTGATTTGATGACAATGGTAAGCCTTAGCCTGGTTGATGGATTGTCATGCAGCCACTCTTGCTTATGATCAGATAGTTTCACCTTTTTCTAGGTGAATTCAATTGCTATTGGGCTTTGTGCTCTTCCATCTTTTGCATTGTGAATCTTAAGCATAAACCAAAGGTCTGTTTATCCAAGACCTCAAAATACTGGTAATTTCATAGATGCAGAAGCAAGGGCTGGGTATTCTGACTCCCAAATGCTACTTGAAGAAACAATAGATACTGGGAGGTTGTGTTTTGCCCTCTCAGTAAAAACATCATCCTAGTCAGCCTAGCTCCATATATCCTACAGAGAGCTTGTTCCCCCCTTCCTGAAAATGACTCTGCCTAATAAATGCTTGCCTCAGTGTCTTGCTGAACTCTCTCTCCTACCATTTTTCTTCAAGCCTGCTCCCTTTTGTGTGTAGCTTTGAGGATATGGTCTGCTCTGCTCTATATAGGTACCCTTGTCAGGTCAGGACTATCTCAGTCCCTGAGATTTCAAGGTTAAAAACTGAAATCTAAGGGATGGCCCCTTGTGATGTTATGGAGGCAGGTCCCAGTAGTATTACAAGGGTGACTTTACAAGGGAGAGCTTCCTATGGTGTCATTAAACATGTCATCTTAAGCATCAACCACAATTCCACAGAATGTGTCATTCAAATAAAAAATGCCAAGGCTAACAAATGAAGAAAATACATATATGCACACACTTTTCAAAGCAAGCTCTCACTGAGATTATGTCCCTTGCCCTGAGGAACAAGGCAGAAAGTCTAAGCCCTGAGATGTGGGAACCCTATCTGTATGGTACCTACTTGAAGCAAGGAAAGGGCAATGAAACCCACAAGGGAATGGAGCCATATCACTACATTTATTTCTGTAGCCTTTGTTTGTATTAAAAGAATCTGAAAAACGCTCCCTCATGGATAAAGTGGAGGGGAAACTGGATGCCTGATGGCTGTCTCAAACTCTCAAGAAAATTCAGAACATCTCTGTTTTGTGTAGTAATGAAAAGTTGCATATCAACCCAGCAGGATGCTGTGATTCACTCCCACACATACATTTATGTACCATTTAACAACCTTGGCTCACTAACCTTACCATCTTCAAGGTGGTTGGAAGGGCAGCTGCTGTTCTTTGTTTTTCTATCAACTACTCTACATCCCAAACTTCGCATGGATTGCATCTTGTAAGCTAAAGCGATGGTGCTGTGATGCGCCTTAAAGCAGATGGTTCAAATAAGATCCCTTGACTATCTGCTGCAGAATAGGAGCTTGAGTTACAGCATAACCTTTCCATAGTTTATTGTCAACTAGAAAATTTTGAATTTACACTTTTTAAATCATACTGTCTATGTACCTCTGTGTGCTTTATAAAGATGTTATGGTAGTGGTCTAATAAAAAATAATCGGAATTCTAAAGAGTTTGAAATTAAAAACATAGGAGGAAATTCTGTTTTGTATAGGCGGTTCTTTCAAACTACTGCAGAGAAATGAGAGCTCTCACAGCAAATATTGATGGCTGGTGTCTCTTGGTGCTGCCTGTGACTGGATCATTCACACACAGCATGTTTAAAGCTCATCCCCATTACCTGGCCAGCATAGCCAACCAGGTAAACAAAGGGTTAACTGGTGTTGAGAGTAAAGTTAGGGATTTTTTATTGGACTAAGACCATTCTACTGAAAAATACACCCGACCGCAAAAGGCCATAACAATAACACAAAAATAATATTGTTTTCCTCTTTTCTTACTAATACAAAAATAAAACTATCTATCCTAACACTAATACATTTTTCCTCTTAATCTAAATGCACTATAATCACATTATATTTACACAATACAATTATACTTATTTGGAAAAGAAAAAATAATAATAAAAGATTCATTAAAAGATTAATTAAAAATAATACAAAATTATACAAAAATACACTAATAATAATAAAATATTTATTTATTTTAAATATCCTTTTAAGTTATTGCTAAATGCCATTACTATGAAGTACTCCATTCCCCACACACACACCCGTATAGATGAGCCCTTACAGTTTATTAGGGGGTCAGCATCATGAAGGAGTCTAACGTCATGAGGGATACTGACCAATGAAGATGTCCAGCAGGAACTGAAGAGGAAAATACAGGCATTTTAGCTTTGCTGTGAAGGGAGGCTGGCCCATCGGGGGCCTGGGGAGAAATTAGCCTACACACAGTTGGCGACACCCCACATTAAATACATACTTATCTATCACATGTACTGATAGGATGGGATGCTTATAATAGGATTTTGTGGCTTTAGAAAAGATGCAGCTGTTCTTGTCAAGTTGCCCAAACTGCAGATATTTGGCCAATAAAGGAGATTTTTGTCACAACTGCACTGAGTTGTAAATGCAGAGGAGGGACTGGATCAAGCTCTTCATAAAGTACCATTACCAATAGACAAATCTTATTTTTACATTAAAATACAAAAGAACTGTCAGCTCACTGTGAAAAAGGGAATGAGGGGAGAGATGTCATGTCGATTTTAAATGTCCCTTGAACAGGACTGGCATGTTTCTCCATCAATGTAAATATACAGTGAGAATCTCTACATCATGGCTCATTTTATATATATATATATATATATATATATAATATATAAAATATATATAAAATGAGTCATGATGTAGAGATCCTCACTGTATATTTACATTGATGGAGAAACATGCCAGTCCCGTTCAAAGGACATTTAATATCATATATATATGAGACTTTTAGGGTTTTAGTTGTATCTTGTTTTAACCTTATTGTAAACCTCCTTGGGCCTCTTGTTGGAAGAAAGGTGGAATATAAACTTACAGTCTAACTAAATATTATAAACCACACAGGTTTTCTATTTTTCCAAGAAAAATATCTACTTATTTCACCTCTGATCATGGCTTCTAAACTCAGAACTGAGCTGGTTATAAATCAGTGTAGTAAATCCTAGCACAGGTATGTAGAGAGGATTTTTGCATCCAGGAGGTCCACCAAAACTAGATGCTAAGGATCCATCCAAAGCCTTTGTTTTATATTAATTGGGTATTTTATATATCAGTTTAGTATGTTGTTACCTGCTCTGTGCCTTCAGCATGGGGTGACAGGTGATAAGTCCATGCTATCCTGTAGTAGGGTTGCCAGATGAAAAACTGGAGGGGCTCCCTTACCTTTAACGGTTGTGTTAAAGAGATAATTTCAACAGGCGCTTCTTGTTATCTGGTTGTCTGTCAAGCAACACCTGCTGAAATCCCCTCTTCTACACAACCACTGAACCTACAAGAGCCATCTCCAGTTTTCACTCTGGCAACCCTATTGGGGAGATTGGACGTCCTTTCAAAAGTTGAATAAAACAGAGAATTTCTCTTGGTGCAATGTTCCCCACCATTGAGATAGAAAAAGCCAGACTTAACCAATTATTCTCCTTTATATGACTCATAAAGGAATGGAAAGCCTCTTGGAATTTTCATTTGGCAGCCTTAGATGGAGCAGTGTCATCTAACATCCTAAATTAATAAATTCAAAACACAGGAAAGGGCTACACTTGACTAAAGGTGAGCAAACTGTTCAGCAAGAATGTTAGGTTGAAAACACAGCTGCCAACTGTTAACTCTGATCCCTTTCTTATCTAAATTAGAACACATTTTTGTTATGCAGCCAAAAATGACTTCATCCTATGAATAGCAAAACAAACTAATGAAAAAGCCATCTTATTTTAGAACCTGAAGCCTCTGGGAAGATAAAATATAAGATGCACAGCAGAAGGCTAGCAGCTGAGCACCCTCTAAAGGGAAAATGAAGAATCACAAGACAGTACATTGTGTTAACAGTCATCAAGCTTTTACAGCAGTTATTTTGAGGTTTGTTGTTGTTGTGTGCCATCAAGCCATTTCTGACTTATGGTGAACCTAAGGCAAACTTGTCATGGGGTTTTCTTGGCAGAATTTGTTCAGTTGTTTTGCACTTACTTTCCTCCGAGGCTGAGAGAGTGGGACTTGGCCAAGGTCACCCAGCGGAGAATTTACTGAACCTCTGTATTCACAGAGTGAATGCTTTCAGTGGAAGTCCAAAGATGTTTTCAGCATAAGCCAAAGAGCATCTATTTGTGCATGAATTTTAGAAGCTTTATGATGTGGCATTTCAGCATGAAACACCAGCTTCAGTCACAACTACTGTGTAGGTAAGAGTGAAATCAAATGCCAGGCTTGTAAACCACAGGAAGGAAAAACAAGTAACAGCCACCACCATCCCCCAACAACCACTTAAATTATAAACAAATGATAATAGTCTAACTCCTTTACACCGATATTGAATTTCTGCTGATCAATAAACATTGCCTCTTTGATCTTCCTCTTTCTTGCTATCCTGGAACTGCTTTGCATATACAGTCAGCCCCCCACATTTGTAGGTTTGACACCTGTGGATTTTATTATTCATGGGTTTACCACTGCTCCTCCAAAGCCTCCGCCCCTCCCCTTTCCAAAGCCAGAGGCCACTGTGTGCACATTCACACAACAGCCTCAAGCTTCAGGAGCAGGGAGCAGTAGCAATTGCCGTGGCTGCTGCCAACCACCTCCCAAAAGCTGGTTGCTCTTTGGACTGTATGCAGCTGTACACCCTTTCCAGCAGCCTGGCCTTTTACATCCTTTCTCGTCCTGTCCCTACACTCACCCCAGCTGGGCAGGCTGACTTCTGTACACCTGAAGCCAGGATGGGGTTTCTGGATGGCTTTTTGCTGATCCATTTCCGGGCTCCCCAACACCACTACCAGATCTGGGGTGATTGCTCTCAATGATTTTCCAGGGAGCCTGTGCTGCTGTGGGGGGAGCCTGAAATGAAGGTATGTGTTAGCTAGGCATGGCATTACCTCTACACATGCTGTAATTCCCCCAGTGCCACAGACTGAGGCTACATTTGAGGAATTTGGGAAATACAGTAGGACCCCCTTATCCACTGATTCATTGTCCACTGATTCAATTATCCACAGGACACAAAACAGTACACTTACCATAGAGTCTTCCTAGAAAATCTGTCCTCTCTAGCCATTTTCTAGGTCCTCCAAGTCAATTCTATGGTATTTTAAACCAGAAGTCCCATTATTTTCAATGGTGTTCACTGTTATCCACGGTTTTTGGTATCCATGGGCCCCCTGGAACCAATCCCCACCAGATACAGGGGTCCTACTGTATCTTTTTTTCAGCTCCAGCTCTGGCTCCCTTCCAGGAGAGATAAAATGGCTGATATCTTGAGCCATTTAGGTGAGCCCGTTTGTCAGCTCTAGCATTCTGAGTAACCTGTTCGCTTCTGAGGGGTTGTCTATATGGCAAAAATACTCCTCATAGAATTTGAGGAGAATACAATTTGTCTTAACGAGATCCTGTATCAATCCACTGTATTCAGGAGTGGGGCCAAAAATGCCAAAAACCATGCAGGAAAAGTCTTTGCAGCTTTTCCTGAATTTTTTAAAAAGTTCCACAGGAAATTTGCATTTTCATTCTCTGGGACAACAGATTCGCTTTGCTATGCATTCCCAATAAGAGCAGAAGTGGAAAGCTGATTGGTCGGATGTGCTCAGGGGGCAGACCTTGCTAAGAAAGCAAACACCTGAAACTGCCATGTTGGATTTTCGCCATAGCGATCGTGTGCTGAGGCAACGAAAAAGCCTTTTCTCTCTCTTGTTCTATTTATTTAAGAGGAATGTTGCACTTCCGCACCTTGGGTTTTTTTTAAAAAAAGTACTGTTCAACAGCGGCAATTGGCAACAATAAAAATGCAAGTAATTCACTTGCACCCACCATCTTGATTCACAGGCATGCCCGTTTGAACAACGAACACAGATAGCTTTGCATGCCTGCGATCTTGCAAAAAAAAGGAAAAAAAGAAAAGAAATCATTGAGACAAATGACAGCTGCTGCAAATTGGCATTAGTATGCATCAACCCACATTTTATTGCCTCATATAGACAAGACAGGATCTGAAAATGTAACTCCCAGTGATTGGCTCTTATGTTCATGAGACAAGAGACACAGGTTTTGTTTGTATCAGGCAGAAGCATAGTTTTATTAAAAGCTCCCTTTCAGCAGAATAACCAAGACCTATCCCATGGTGCCAGTTAAGTAACACATGTGGCAAGGGTAACACCATACATTTTGTTGAAGAAAGGAAACAGATGGTGAACCTGGGGGCAGCTCAATGGCAAATAGTTGGTCACAGGAGTGTTCAGCAGCTAGAAGGAAGAGTCTTGCTTATAGATTCCAGGTCAGGCAGCTACCAAGGACAGAGTTGCAGAGGCTCTGCATATGAAAGATGCAGCTTTCCTTCCAAGTAAACTGTTGTAACCCTGAAGGAAGAGGAAAAAAGGAGAATTTCAGGAATACTGCCTAACTGTGTTGCACTGAAATCCCAATCAAATTAGTGCATAATAACCCATTGATTGTAGTAGCTACTAAATGAAACTAACTTAGGTAGGATCTAACTCAATGTCAAAGGAATTCATCCAAAGAAGGAATAGTAATTACTTATTAAAATAATAATAGCAAACAGGGCTTTGAAGCACAATTTTAGAAATGGTATCTAAATAATATTATTTAGAATAAATGATAAAGTAATAATGTATTAAATAATAAAATGCAAACTTGTTAGTATGCCCTACTACCCCCACCCCACGATATCTTATAATTGGAAATATTTGACACTTTTTGGGGTCAGGTTGTGTGGGGCAAAACAAAAGACTTCCACACAGTTGGAGGTCACAATGAGCTGGGATGTGTCTTAGAAATATTATGGCAAAGCAAGCCCATATTAGGATTGTACAGAGCCCCTTAGTAAACACAGTCATAAGGAGGTATGTGCTAATCCTTTCTTCCATCTCTGGATGCCTCAGCAATGATTTATTCAATCAAACAATTAAGTGACCATTCCCAAATCTATTCCTACAGAAGCCTCTCCTATATTCCCTCCTGTCCTACCTTGTGAGGCTGTCATAAATTTATCAATTCCTATCTCCCAGCCATTAAAGCAACCAGTTGAGTTTCTTTTTCCTTTGTCTATCCGGTGGTAAAGCCATCCAGGCTTTATCCTGGCCAGAGTACCCCTTCAGGATATGAAATAGGGTATAAATATTAGTCACCCAACAATAGTAAAATGTATCACAGTGGACGAACCCGGCCACTCTCTTGCTTGGCGCGCCCCAGACCAGAACTTCCTGTGCCAACCTCAGACACCTGTCTGAGTATCTTCGCTACACAAAGTTCTTCTCTCCAAGACTAGAAACTATCGCCCTATATTCCCAAAACTCTCCCTCTATCTAAGTGATTGTCTAGATGGTGAAAATACTCTTCATAGAATTTGAGGAGAATACTTTTTGTCCCAACAAGATCCCGTAGTGATTTGTCTTATTCGGAAGGAGGTGGGCCAAAAACTCCAAAAACTATGCAGGAAAAGCCTTCATGGCTTTTCCCATATTAAAAAAATATGCATGGGAATGTCCATTAGCGCATGTTAGGACAACTGATTCACATCGCTGCACATTCTTGGAGAGCGCAGAACTGGAGAGTGAATTGGTTGAATGTGTGCAAGGGCGGGCTTGCTGGCAAGGAAGCAGATGGAAGTGCCATTTTGGATTTTCACGTTAGCAATCATGCACTGAGGCACCCAAATAACTTTTTTGAGCAGAAGGTCGTACTTGCTCACCTTTGCTTTAAAGTTTTTTTTTAAAAAAAAAAACCTGTGCAACAGCGGCAACTTCTGGAGAATAATAACATGCTAATTTACTCGGCCACCATTTTGATTTGCAGATGTGTGCACTTCAAATGCAGATAGCTTTGCATACTATCATTTTTGCCAAAAGATCATAGAAACAAAAGAACACTGCTGCAAATTTGCAATAATGTGCAGGAATCAGCATTATACCCTCTCATCTAGACAAGCCCTAAACTATCTGTCTTACTCCGCTATATCTTTGTATGGTTCTTAGGAATATGTGTTGTGTGTGCAAGTTCACTTTGTGTTATTCCAATAAAATACTTTCTTTCACTTTAAACTGGAGTGCTCTCTACAGTTAGTACTGGTATACAAAGGTGAAAAGATCCCCAAAGTTACCCTCCTCTCACAGGCTTCTATTTGAGCTAATAATTCCCCCAAATAAAAATTGAGATTTTGGCATCATGGGTCTCTAAAATATCCTCCACCTCTTAGGGTAACAAACTGTCCCAAGAGTTATTGAATCAGTCTGAGCTTAAATATTGGAAACAATAAAACCAGAAATGGATGAGATTCTGCACGGATGAAACAAGAATTGCCCAAGGCAGGGTGTGTAGTTGACATTTCTTGGTCTGTCATGATGCAGTTTTAGAAAACTGTTCTTTTATTTCTCTTTCTCCCAATGCTTCCCCAAGGAAGATCTCCTTTCCTTCAACACTAGAAGCAAGGTGTGTTCCCTTCAACAGTAATGTACTATTCCCTTTTAAGCACCGGAGCATCATAATTCTCACTTACCTTTTACCTCAGATTGGCAAGGAGGTCATTGGGAAGATGCAATCATGTGAGTGTGGCAGATTTAACCTCATTGCTTTCTGTTTGCCTGAAAATTTATTCGAAGAGATTTAAGACAGGTTTAGGATAACCCTACAGGACATAACCCTTCATGCTCTGTTATCCCATCATTCAGTTTTTCAGTGTACTTATATTCCACTTTTAAGACAGACAGTTTCACAAAGCAGTTTGCAAATAATAAAGGAGCTGGACACAGCCTATACAGGCAGACCTCAGTTAACAAAGCCTCTGACAAAGCAGCTCCTTTTTACAAAACCGTTGAAGCCTCTCTCCTCACCAGCCTCTCTTTTCATCTTTGTCCTCTGTCTAGCTGGAAGGATTTTTAGCAGTGTCAGCATTGGAAGGATGGCAGAGGGCTGGAGAAACACATACTTTTGGCGTCACATTATGCAATAGGTGCTACATTCCACTTTTTCAATGTCAGAGTATAGTCAAGATAGCAAAAGTTACTAATGAGGAAGAACACACAAGCTAGGAGATGCTGCCAAAGTTTGCTTTTGCTTGAACCTACTGGGAAAGGCAAGAGTCTTCCTTCCTCCTCTCTTCTCCCACCTGCGAGGTTAATTGAGTGCAATTACTTTTACACTTTAAACTCAGTTTGCAGCAACTAAAGTAAGCCAAGGACAAAGAAGGAAAATAGTACTAGGAGAGAGAAATTGGGACGTTTAAAAGCAGATGGAAAAGTGGGACAGTACAGCATAAATGGGAACCGTTCCTGCCAAATTAAAACAGTTGGAGGGGATGTGTTTCTACATCAGAAAAACTATAAATGAAATAAATATGCTCCTACAGATTTATTCTCATAACATATAAATGAATACTCTCCAATATTTCACAGATTAAATGGGACACATGTTGCCTAGCCACATCAGAGGGTGGGAAAGATGGCTAAAGTTATTAACAAGGAAGAAAACAAACCAAGAGAGGCTGAAACAATTTGCTTTTGCCTGACTGCAAAGCTCTGCCCTCTCCTCTCCTCCCTGCTGAGTTAATTGAACGCAAACTACTTTTGCACTTTGAACTCAGTTTGCAGTAATTGAAGTAAGCTGAGAATAAAGGGGGAAAGCAGGAGGAAGACAGAAGCTGGGACATTTTTAAAGGAGATGGAAAAAGTGAGATGACAGAGGATTCACTGGGATTGTTCCTGCCAAATTGGGACAATTGGAGGGTATGTAGATGTCAAATATTGGCTGAATTAGTTGATATCCCTATAACATCCCAGTGACATTTTAGTTTAGCCATGTGGGCACCAGATCCCATCTCATTTTGGAAGCTAAGCAAGATCAGCCCTGGTTAGTACTTTGACGAGAGACTGCCAATGAATACCAGGTACCGTGGACTGTATTTCAGAGGACGGAACTAACAAAACCACCTCTGAGTACCTGTATTCCTTGTCTAAGAAAACCCTATTGATGCCGAAAAGGCCTTTGACAATATAAATTGGACATTTATGATAGAATTATTGGAAAAATTGGAACTGGGCGAAGTTATTGTCAAAGGCATAAAAACAATATACGCGACGCAAAAAGCACAATTGATAATAAATGGCAAAAAATCAGAGGCATTCAACATATATAAAGGAACTCGGCAGGGGTGCCCAATCTCCCCACTGCTCTTTATAATGGTCTTAGAGTGTTTAAACAATAAATTGAGAAGCGAAAAGCAAATACAAGGATTAAACTTAGTTTGATATCTGAAAGCTTATGAGATTTCATAGTTGCCAAAAATCAAAAGAATGCCAACAGATATAAAGCAATCCAATTTTAAAGCAAAAAACCCTCTTTCACCTTTGAAATTTTAAAATGTGACATGTTGGAAAATTAAATATTTGTCAATAATTATGTTAGTTCTAAGTAAAACCTTCCCACATATCTTCCCAAAGGAGACACAGGGCTACTCACTGATAAAGGGACAATAGGAAAAACCAAGGCCATGGTCTACCTACTCAGAATCATGCTGTTCCCCTTCTAACAGACAGCGGTATGTTTCTATCTCCTGTTCCAGGAGACACTTGGCATCCAAGAGTTTTCTGTATTCTCCATGCTGGTACTCTATCTCCACCCTCAGCTCTGCCAGCTGTTGCTCCACACAGGAAATCTGGTTCTGTATTTTAGCCATGTAGTCATTATAAAGCCACTGAGTCTCTGCCAAAGAACCTTCTAGCGTGTCCCTCTGAAGAGTTCAAAGGTAAAATGTTAAGGAGTGGGAAAGGGAGGTTAAAAACTACAAGAATGGAATGTACATAGGTCCTAAGACTGGAGTTGCTATGTAAGAAGCCCAGATCTTATCAAATAGATGGATAAGATTAGAAACTACAGTTGGATCCCTGTATCCACGGGGGAACCAATATCTGTGGTTTCAGTTATCTGCGGGACACAAAACAGGGACACATACCATAGAGTCATCCTAGAAAATGTCTCAAGAGGTGTCCTCCAATGCAACTCTATGGTATGTTTTTACCAGAAGTCCATTATTTTAATAGGGTTTGCTGTTATCTGCAGTCTCCGGTCTCCGCAGTAAGTCCAGAAACTGAACCCCTGCATATACGGGGGGCCAACTGTATACATTCCCACTAGCTGATCATTCATATACAATTTTTTTAATGTGAAAAGACACTGTAAGGCAATTCCCAGTACTGTTATTTAACAGGGATTTAACTGTTACGTGTGCAGTTGTCGCTCCGTATCTACGGATTTCGTATCCACAGATTTAAGTATTCATGGCTTGAAAAATATTCTTAAAAAAATAATCCAAAAAGCAAACCTTGATTTTGCCATCTTATATAAGGGACACCATTTGGCTATGCCATTGCATATAATGGGACTTGAGTATTCATGGATTTTGGTATCCATGGGGGTCCTGGAACCAAACCCAGCAAATATGAAGGGACAACTGTAATTCTACAAAAGAATTCTGGTTTTCCTTCCTGCTTTTATCACATTCATTCTCTGTCACTCCTACCCTATTACAAGTTTGCCATCTTTAGCAATACATCTTTTCTTCCCAGCTGATTCCACTTCCCCTTGAAAGCGATTGGACCATGTGGATTTGCCTTGGCCTGGACAATAGGGATTCACAGATAGAAAACAGCAGCTAAAAGTGTGTGGAGCCCTCTGTTTATCTTAAAGCCATGTAGGGATTCACACTAACCTCAAAGCTATAACCTTTCAAGTTCTGTAGAGAAGCTAGAAAGAGTAAGGGCAGATGTACTTGGCACATGAGTGGAAAGTGGCATGTGTGTAGCACTACTGATGGATTATTTCAGACAGCCTTATAAAGTATCTCTTTGGGTACCATATTGGAAGAAATGGGATATAAATGAATTAAATAAATGAATAAGATAGGGAAGTAAGATGTATGGAGACTAAGTTGAATGACTGCAAAAAATACATGCTTACCAGGCTAATTTGAGCCTGCAGATCAATTTCCAAAGTTTGCAGCTGGCGTTTCAGGGCAGCAACTTGGTTGTTGCCATCTTCAACCTCTTTGCCCCTATTAATGGCCTGCTGGTTTACTTCCTCCATCTGAAAAGGCAGGCAGTGGAATGTTGGAAGAGATTCTGGTCATGTTTTGTTTTTAGGTCTCACTTGGAAATTATGGGGTTAATTTCATGATGGGTTTGAGCTTTGTAAGAGGATATAATGGTAGGAAGGAAAAGGCTACAGTTCACCTGATCACAGACTTCACCTAATGGTTGAAGAAGCAGTTTATGTCTGTTTCAATTATTTCTAAATTGTCTTCTACATATATAGACTAGATTATGCAAATTTTATGCATAAATCTGTCCTCTTTCAACCTCCTTTTGGGGGGGGAGGAGTGATGATGCCTTTTCTCTTTTTTGGACAGTATCTATGACCACCTCAGTCAATGAGGAAGCAATTTGTTGGATTTGCAATATCAGATGGAAATATCCATTTCATACTGCTCAAGACTGCCAACAGAATAGAGATAATCTTTCCTCAGAAGTATGTAGAGGATAGCCATGATCACTGGTATATTTTGGAAAGAAACAATGGTGAACAAAAATGTACACAACTAAAATGCATGTATTAATATCAAAGCATAAAACATCCTTTAGACAACGTGAAAAAGCATACATTGGAAACATGGGTACATAAATGGAAACAGTTGGGGGAAAGAAACACAATACAGTGGGAGCAAAGCTCTTGCTATCCAGTACAGAAATTGAATGGATTGAATTGGGGAAAGAATGAGTAATTGAGAAACACAGTAAGAACAAGACTTGACAGATTTTTATGGCTCTGGTTGATTGATTGATTAATTAATTAATTGTCATGAGAGACAGTGTAATGTAGTGGTTTGGGCATTGGACTACAGCTCTGGAGTCGAAGGTTTGAATCCCCACTCTGCCACTGGGTGATCTTGGGCAAGTCACACTCTCAGCCTCAGAGGAAGGCAATGGCAAGCATCAGATCTTGCCAGGAAAACCTCATGATAGGGTCGCCATAATTTGGAAACAACTTGAAGACACACAACAACAAATATCTTGCCATTAGTGTAAAACTGCAAGGAAGCATCTATTGCTCTCTTGTTCCCACTTTATCCTTATAACTTCCCTATGAAGTAAGTGAGTAGAGAGACATTGACTGGCCCAAGGTCACATTATGTAATGAGTGTAACGGGGACTTCTTTTTTCTATAACACATGCACAAATGAGGCTTGCTGCACAGCAAATAAAGCAACAGGGCAGCTGGAAGATTCTGCTTTCCATGCCTGCCTTACCTCATGACATCGTCATTCTTCCGGTGTTCTGACATTCCAGTCCTGTGGGAGACCAAAAGTAAAACCTCATCTTTTTGCTAATAGTTTTTTCTGATTATCAAAAAGACGTGGTTTTACCTCGGTCTCCCATGGGACTGGAACGGAAGAATGACAATGTTGTGCAGTAACACGGTAACACAGTAACACGGCATGGAAGATGGAATCTACCTGCTGCACTGCCACTTTACTTTGGCATGCGGTAAGCCCTTTAGCATATTTTTCTGCATTATCTGCCTGAATACAACATATATCCTACCTTACTTTCATACCACTTTTCAGCTTCTCTGCGGTTTGTTTCAATGATGGCTTCATACTGCCTTCTCAGATCGTCCAAGGTCTTCTGCAGGTCTGACCCTGAGTCAGAATTGACTTCAACATTAAAATTCTCTGTTGTCTGGTTCTTCAGTAGCTTTACACCCTGCAAAAGAAGAACTAATTAATATGGAAGAGACCATTGTTGAATCAGAGGGGAATGTTCCCTCCCCTGGTATGACCGTGGTAAAAACTGGGACCCTCCTTTTGTAGGCCTTTCCAATTGTAAGGGGCTTCTGGAGTTGACAGCTCACCTCTTCATGGTTCTTTTTAAGGCAACATAGCTCCTCCTGGAGAGACTCAAGTTTTGCCTCAAGGTCAGACCTGCAAAGGGTCAGCTGATCCAGGACTTGACGTAATCTATTGGTGTCAGCTTCCACATCCTGACGAAAGACCAGCTCAGTCCCATACCTGCCGCAGATGCAAGAAAGAAAGAAAAAAAGAGAAAAAGTGGCAGTACCTACTGAAGCCACTAGCACTTCAAATATAGATAATAGACACCTCCACCCTCATTCTTTCTCTCCTTCTCCAGCTAAATTTATTTTTGCATACAAAGTCAGTGCCCTCCCTGGGGTACTGACTAGTGTTATTGGCCCTTCAAGAGCCATATTCTACCCTCCAACTGTCTCTATTTGGCAGGGACAGGACCAATTAATCCTCTGCCATCCCAGTTTTTCTAGCTGCTTTTAAAATGTCCCAGTTTCTTGCTCTTCCTCCAGCTTTCCTCCTTCATCTTCATCTTACTTCACTTGTGGCCAACCAAATCCAAAGTGCAAAAGCAGCTTGCACTCAAATAACTACCGTAAACGGGGAGAGGAGAGGAAGAGGTGGAATCTTGTCCTTCCCAGTAGGGTCAGGCAAAAGCAAACAGCTGCAGCCTCCCCTGGCTTGTCTTTTTTTCCTCATTAATAACTTTCGCCATTCCTGATTCCATTCTGATGTTCCTTGGCCGCATGTGTCATTGGTGATATGTTTGAAGGTATGCCAAAGAAAGTTTCCCCCAACCACTCCGGCCATATAACTGGGGAGTGCCTCACTTCATTCTGAAGTCATCTGCCGCCAACTGGTTATTCTGGATGTCCAGGACAAGTTTCCTGTTGTCCAATGTGGCAGAAATAATCTGCAGAGAAGAAAACCATATTTATTTTTTAAAATTGGTTTAGTTCCATGATCATTTCCAGTCTTTAGAATTGTACAGGACTTACTACCTTTGTGTTTTGATTGTCCTGTGATTCCCTAAACCAGCAATTCTCAACCTTTGGTCTTCTAGATGTTTTGGACTTCAACTCCCACAAGCCCCAACCAGCATGGCCAATGGTCAGGAATTCTGGGAGTTGATGTCCCAAACATCTGGATGACCAAAGGATGAGAATCACTTCTGTACACGCCAGTGAATCCAGCTGTTTCATACTGCCCATGCCTCTTGCTCTCTAATAGTGCCACCATCTTCCCCAAAGTTCATTACAGGCCTGTTTTTCCTCTGTCACATTGACCACTGTAGCTGCATGCACCACCACCATCACCAGAGAAGGCAGTGATGCTTGAGACAAACATCCTACCAGAAAAGGCAGCATTATTTGGGTTAAATGTCCCATTAGTTTGTTCATTCATTTACAGTCTTCTCCCCCCAGCATCCTCTCATTCTCTCTACATCTACAATATCCATTTTCTAATCAATATGCTGGTACTATCTTTTCTCTTCTCCTCTCTTCCCAATTTCTTTTCTCTTGTTTGATTTTCTCTATTGAATTGTTTTAGTATATTTTTTCCAAATTGCTCAACAGACCCTCCTGCTATTAAAAAAACAAACAAACAAAAGAAAAATTATGAGCACATACAACTCTCTGTCCAAAGACAGGATCACCACCAATCTGCCACCTGCTTCCTCCCCGACCCCATTCACTGGATCAAGCAATGCCATCACTGGATCAAGCAATGCATAATGTGCAGACACCTAGAGATGTCATCATCATTAACTCTGCAAAATGGTTACAGAGGAAATATTACTGTATTATCTTCAAACTCAATAATAAAGAATTAATTTTCTATGAATCTCCAGTGTATATAGTGATTCAAATAAAATTAGTTTTAGTGCATATATTATACCAAAATGTCACATGCAACTAATACATAAGTACATATAAATTTTTACACACACATAATCAAGCCCTTATGTATATGAACATGTGGGATGCAAATTCCAAAGTGTCCACAATGTCCATAAATACTTATTTGCAGGGTTTGGGAATACATTCACTTGTATGCAGTCATTTTCCTTTCATCATTCCAATTAGACAGGAGAAGTATCTTCTTTCAAACAAGATGTCCAAATATAAGATAGTACAGTGATGGATGGGGTAAGCCACGTACTCCAATTACTCTCCAGAGTGCATTGCAGACGCCAACCTCCAGAGATTAGTTCTAGTTGACGTTTCGTTTCCTTTTTCAATGCAATGCTAGGAGTCTATAATTAATTTACACAAAAACATTTAGTGCCAACATGCCCCATTATCTCTTTTAAACATTGAAGATTAAAGAGTACAAAGCCCATAGTTGCTTATCTGAACTGTACGTTTACCAGTCACAATGATAATTTCCTTCCACTCCCTGTCTGTGCTGAACTAAATTCCCCCAAGTATTTAAACCCAATCCACAAAAGCCTGCAAATTAACACATTATTGGAGATGTTAAGTATTCAATTAACCTTTTCTCTACTTACTCAATAGTAGGGAAACCCCGGTATACATGGCTACAATCACATCATTCACAAAAACTAGTTCATTCATAAAAAACCAGTGAAATCAATTACTTCATTAAGTCCTGCTGGTTTCTTAGAATTTAACTTAAAGATCCACCATGCTTCCCTTTGTTGCAATTTGTTTTCAGCTAGTGAGATGAACTTAGAACTAGCAGTAACTTTCTCTATTACAAAAAATCTTAAAGACTCTGGGGGGTGTTTCATCTCTAAAAAATGCTCTACCAGAGGACATCCCAATGTCTGATTGTATTCCCAAACCCTGCAAATAAGTATTTATGGACATTGTGGACACTTTGGAATTTGCATCCCACATGTTCATATACATAAGGACTTGATTATGTGTCTGTAAAAATTTATATGTACTTATGTATTAGTTGCATGTGACATTTTGGTATAATATATGCACTAAAACTAATTTCATTTGAATCACTATATACACTGGAGATTCATAGAAAATTAATTCTTTTTTTATTGAGTTTGAAGATAATACAGTAATATTTCCTCTGTAACCATTTTGCACTGTTCACAGTGAAACCTCCCCTGTACTTTAGTTAATCATCATTAACTCAGCAGGATAGGCTCATAGAGTTGAAAGGGGCCTCATGGACCATATAGTCCAGCCCTCTGCTCAACAAGGGCCTTACAATTTTTCATAGAAAGATCCCAAGATCACTACACTGACTTCCAGAGTATGAAGCCCCACCCTAGGGATCCCAATCTTCAACTATTTTATCTTCACATGTGAGGATGGATAATTATATTGATTTTCTCCCCACTTCAGGGTAAAAAATATTACTCTATAGTATTTTCATCATATTCGAACATCCTGAAGTGTTGTGGAGGAGTTATTCTGCAGTAAAAACACATTTTTTAAAAAAAAGTTTTCTGGACAGGATACCCATTTTCTGTGCAGAAAGCAGGGTAGGGTATTTTGCACCAAAACCCCATGTGTTTTTCTCCGTAGAATAATTCTTCTGTAATGCTTTGGGACATTCAAACACTGTGCAAAATTTCTGTAGGTCTGATTTAATTCTTGGCTGGGTTTCCCAACACTCAGAAATCTATATTTGCAAATGTGCTTTCCATCCCTATGCTACAGCACATTTAGGAGATTATCAGACAGGAACACAAAAAGTGTTACTGTTCCACAATCTCCAATCCCATCCCTGCCCCGGCACAATAACCCTCCCTCTCAGACTTATCTTCTCTTGCATCCAAAGACAGCCCAGACATGAACAGAGCTCTAACAGAGCTCCATTCATTTCCTGGACTGAAATGCCACCCATTCTCGTGACAAGACATGATCGTGGGAAATTCAAAAATAACAAGAAAAATAACAAGACAAAAGTTTACACAAGCACATAAACACATTAAAAAAATAACAAGTAACCTGGGGAGGTTCATAAAAAGAGGCTAGCCTACCTTGTTTTCTCACTCCCACCCATACGTTTTCTGGCAGGACCGCCCATTGACATTGTATTCATGGCAGGACAATGACACGAAGTTTCAAATGCCAGCAATGCTGGCACAGAAAGAGAACGGGCGATCTATTGGTGGCTCAACCCATCAATTAAATAGAACACCGTAGTAACACCAGTGGAATGCATAAGGACGATATCATCTGATATTGCGTCCTTTTGCGTTCCGCTGGCATCTTTATGGCGCCACATTAGCCGCATCTGATAATCTCCTTTGTGTCATCATTAATCTGGATTTACATTGTAGTTTTCCTACCTTTTTTTTAAGGTCTTGAGTTTGTTGGTAGTAACAGCTATAATCCTTTGGTTCAGTGAGTGGGCCTTGTTGATCATACCACTTCCTAATTTTGCAATCAAGTTGAGCATTTTCCTCCTCCAGACACCACACTTTGTCCAGGTAAGAGGCCAGCCGGTCATTGAGATTCTGCATGGTCATCTTCTTGTCAACAAGAACAAAGGAGAACAAAGGTGCCCCATTGCAAATGCCAAACTTACCACCAAGGTGCTCAAAGCAGATGCTACCACAGCCAAACCCACCAGGAGGAGCAGATGTATAAACACCACCTAAAGGACCTCTACCCAAGCCACCACAGATGGCTCTTCCTCTACCTTGAGCCCCTCCATAACTCATTCCACTGTAGTAGCTCCTTGCAGGCCTTCCACATTTAGCACTACCCACATCAGAAAAGGCACATCCCCCAGAAGCTCCAGATGTAGCTCCTAATGCACTACCCCCAGTGACACAGCTACCACTGCTGCTTCTTCCCTTGGTGTACACCGTTGTATAGGTGTGTTTGGAGCTGAAATTCATAGTGAAAGAGCTTCAGAAGCCACACACAACACCAAGAGAAAGACACACACACACACAGACCATAGTATGAATAACAGACTGCTGATCTTGGCATCCACACAGGTCTGTATTTTTATACCTTCTGCAGTATGGTTGCTACACTAAGGATATTCATTGGTCTATAGGGATGGCTCATCTGTCTGGCTCTGCCACCAAAAATTGTCTTTCAGGCAAAATTGCCTCCAGAAATCTCAGTTACACAAAGAAGGCAGCAATTTTCTTCCAAAACTACCATCAGCAACAAGTCATATGAATCATCAGTTTGTACCTGTATTAGAAACTTTCAGTGCATCACAAAACATTACCCTACAATATTGGCAGAGAAGAAATAATTACAGCTTATTGCAACAAAGGATTTTTCATCCCTCATCACGAATATGTTGCTTTGATTATCTTTTGACTTTAATAATTATGACTGTAAGAAACATTTATGCCCCCCTTTTCATAGCACAGTAGTTTCCATCCTGCCTGCCTGCTGACCCCTCCTTAGTGTTCCTGACCCTGACCCTGCAAAGCCTCTCTCTTTCCCATAGTTCAGGCTTGCTGATGTTATTCTTCACACAAAGGTATGGTTTCTAGAAGGATGTGTGTTTGAATTTATGCCACTGTGGGCTTGTCTATAGGAGGCTATGAAATGTGGATTGATGTGCACTAATGCCAATTCGTGCTTTCATTTGTCTCAACAATTTTTTGCAAGATTGCAGGTGTGCAAAGCTATCCATGTTTTTTTGTTCAAACAGGCATGCCTGTGAATCAAAATGGTGAGCGCGGGTGAATTACTCATGTTTTATTATCACCAGTTGCCGCTGCCAAACAGTATATTTTTAAAAACCATATCCAAGGTACGGATGTGCAATATTCCATTTAAATAGATAGAAAAAAAGAGAGAGAAAAGGCTGTTTTGTCACCTCAGTACATGTTCACTACAGCATAAATCCAACATGGCAGTTTGGGGCACTTGCCTTGCCAACAAGCTCCACCTCCTGTGCACATCCAGCCAGTCAGCTTTCTACTTCCACTGTTAATCAGGAATGCGCAGCAAAAGGAATTAGCTGTCCCAAAGAAAGGGAATGTGCATTCCCTGCAGAGCTTTTTAAAAACTTCAGGAAAATCCACAAAGCCTGTGAAGTTTTTGCCATTTTTGGCCCCACTCCATCTGAATACGGTGGATTGATGCAGGATCTCATTAAGACAAATTGTATTCTCCTAAAATTCTATGCAGAGTATTTTTGCCAAATAGACAGCCCCAGTGTGGTTCATCTTGAAGAACCTGGGACCCACAACATCACATGGGGTTAAGAATCCAGACTCATCATTTTCAAAGCAAGTGTCTCATCCTCAGACATTGGGGGCGGGGGTTGCCTTCTCTTTCTTCTTGGCTTACTTTCTCTCTACTTATCTGTAACATTTTTCTAAAAAAACCAAAAAGGACTATCTAGATGTTTATAATACTCTCCATTCCTCTCTCTTCCAGGAGCCCATATTTTATACCTGAGGCATTCATGCACTTGGAAACCTCTTACACAATGCCATTAAGGAGAATTCTCATTCATATTTGCAGGTGTTCAGATTTCCTGATAAGGCACCTGAACTCCAAATGCAGCATTTCAATATGAATTTGAAACTTTTGAGTTCTGTGCCTCCTTATCAGTAGAAAAAAATATGTCAGTTTATTACAAACAATATTCCAATTAGGTTTGTAAAATATGAATTTAGCTGTTTAAAAGCTCAAATTACAAGAAGCCAAGGTCTGAAAGTTCTTTATGCAGTATTTCCATTTCAGTTGTAGTTACACAAACATATAGTTCGCCTTCTTGACAATTGTTGCATTGTTGGTCAAACAGCAAAATTCACCACATGGTTCTTTTCAATAGCTAACCATCCAGGAATTGTTCTCATTAGTCCTATGAGATTATCAGACACGCTAAATACAGTGTTATAATGACACCAGGAGATCGCTAAAGGGCTTCCTGGTGAAATCAGGACATCAAGGTAAGTGACACACTTTTTAAAAATTTCTCTGGTTTACTTGGAAGTTTTAAAGTGTGTTTTTTGTGCTTGCTGTCAGTTTTTGTCTTGTATTTTGCTTTTTATATTTGAATTTCCCACGCTCTCATCTTCTCATGAGAACGGGTGGGATTTCACTCCAGGAAGGGATTTCACTCCGTTAGAGCTCCATTCACTCCTGGGCTCCCATGAAGATGCTAGAAAGGTAGGTCTGAAAAGTTTTACTATTGTGGCATTACAGGGGCAGGAGAGGAGATTGTGGGACAGGAACACTTTTTTTGGGTTTTTTTGTTTGTTTGTTTTGTGTGTGTGTGTGTGTGTGTGTGTTTTGTTGTTGTTGTTGTTCCTGTCTGATAATCTCCCTAGACTGAAAATCAAGGAAAAGGTAGTGTGGAGACTTGGAGCAACTTTCTTGGGAATAGGTAAAAATCTATTTATTTCATCTGAGCTAGTAAGTTTACCAATATAAGGTAAACTTTTGTCCTTAACAACAAAAGTTTTGTCTTTAACAAGAAGCAGAAAATTCCTGCTACTTCAGTAGTGATGAAGCAGCAGTCAGAATCCAAATGGCAGCCCTCTTCACAGTTTCCAACAGAGAAGTCAAATGGAAAGTGTGTGGCATCATTCCCTGTGACGGTGGAAGCCCCTGTACCTATTGTGACACTGCCACCAAATATATGACAATTCGCAACACCCAGTTGGTTGAGGGCAATCTTCAAAGTGCCAGCCCCACTTTACCTCAGGGTACACTCTGGCCACCTCTTTTCCCTCTGTTCCTCCCGCCTACATTCCTATAAGGTTCCCTTAGTTCCTCTTTTGAACCAAGGGTTCAAAACCTAAATGTGTGGATAGTTTGTTATGGCTGCTTGCCTTTAATTATCTTTATTCTGTAGGAATGAGCCAGAGTCTGTATTTGTATTAAAAACCAAGGACAACTTTATTAAAGGGAATACACATACTTCAGGGTGGAATCTGTTGCTTTAACCAGTACTTATATCTTTATAATGTCATTCCTTACTTCCCAGCCTCATTTGCTCCTTGTCCACTCACTCCTCTGTTCCAAATTAGTACCCTCTGCACACCATTTTTACCTCATCCAAGCCTCTCATACAGCACACACATATGGAGCCTTCTGCTCCAGCTCCAGCCAACTGTCACCAACTCCCTTCCACTCAAAACTCAGAGCTTAACTTCAGCTTAACTGACTCTCTCCAACAATCATGCATACCTAAAACATCCAGGAGCCTCTCCCGTTTCTGCTTCCTGCCATAGGATTGGTTCCTAGAAAACACTTCTCCCATTCGCTCATCCAGCCATCCGTCACACCTACCTCAGAGCCATGGGAGGTTTCTTTGATCTGTGGCAGCCCCATAAATGCCAAACGCACCAGGGTGGTCATACACTGATCACATGTCCTATATGATGTCTTACTATTTTCAGCCACATGGCCAGGGCTGCTCTGGTTTGGTTTTTTTCTGTTCACTTGTGCATGCATATAAACAAATATATTTGGTCCCAGAGTACCGTATTACTGGATAAGCAGAGATATGCTTATCCAGATAGGCACACAATCGAAACATTTAAAAAATTTAAAAGTGCCAGAATGGAGTCAATCCTCGACCACCACATAGCCAAATATCCGGGTTTCCCCCCCAAATGCAGAGCAAAGTGCAAATTTTACAAATCCAGGATTTCCTCCAGAATCCTCCTCCGGGTTAAAATGCCCATTGTTGAAAACAGATTTATTTTGCCGTGGAAACGACCCCTATGTGTGTCAACTATACTGTGAATATGGGAAAGTACCAGTTTTATTACCCATGTAGACAAGCCCTTTGTTGGAGAAAAGAGATTAGACCCTCTAGGAAGAAAACATCTACCATTTCCTTCCAAATCATTCCTCTTTTCTTGACCTTTAGCTCATAAATTCCACCTGTGATGGACAGGAGAGCAGGAAAGCTGGCCTACTCTGGATAATAACTTATCACAGCCCTCAGGAAAGGATGGACTGGGGAAAGATGAGTGTTGACAGTTTGTTAGTATGTTCACATTAGCAACCTTTGCATGCCTACACTCACTGGTAGTTAGCAGGCTAGTTAGCATGTTTGCAGACTTCCTGTTTGTGTGCTTTACCACTTCCACTGTCTTCTTTTGTTATTATTGTCATTAACTGCTGTTAAGTCAACTTCGACTTATGGCACCCCCATGAATGAGAGACCTCCAAGTCACCCTGTCCGCAACAGCCCTGCTCAGGTCTTGCAGACTCAGGGCCGTGGCTTCCTTGACTGAGTCTATCCATCTGGAATGTCGTCTTCTTCTTTTCCTACTGCCTTCAATCTTACCAAGCATTACTATCTTTTCTAGTGAGTCATGTCTTCTTACAATATGGTTGAAGTACAACAGTCTCAGTTTAATTATCTTGGCTTCTAGGAAGAGTTCAGGCTTGATTTGCTTTAGGACTCATTGATTTGTCTTTTTAGCAGTCCATAGTATTCATAGAACTCTTCTCCAGCACATTTCAGATGAATTAACTTTCTTCCTATCAGCTTTATTCACTGTCCAGCTTTCACAACCATATGTAGAAATGAGAAATACGATGGCATGGACAATCCTAACTTAAGTACAATCCTAACTTTCTAACTATCTTTATAACTCACTCTAATCTGAAACCATTTTCTCTTCTCCCTCCACCCTCCTCCACTGGACCATGTATTTGATTATGTACAACAATTTGCATGTAAAGCTGCCTTTATATGGTTTACAATGAAGCATAGCTTCATTGTAAGCATAGCTCTTTTCTCTTCTAGACTATGTGGGGAAGGGTAGGTATAGGACCAGGTGTTGTTCAGCCTCTGTCTTGCCACTTTTGTCATGCTAGAGAGATCCAGTGCTATCTCTCACATTTCCCAACATGTTTTTGTTGGGGTCTGAAGTGAGAGCTGGAAGTGAGGAGTGTTGGAAGAAGAAAGGGAGGAGGGGGGACATTAGAGTTCAGGGGGAGAGAAATGGAAACAAAGTGTGAAACTGGCTTACCTTCAAGGTATCCTGCTCCAAGGTGACCCCAGGCTTGTCTACATGATCTCACCACACAGTGAGGTGCATTCAAAAGCACTGTCCACACACAGTTTAGAATCATAGAATTGTAAGAGACCACAAGGGGCCATCTAGTCCAACCCCCTGCCTTGCAGGAATAAGCAATCAAAGCACCCCTGACAGGTGACCATCCAGCCTCTGTTTAAAAACCTCCAAAGAAGGAGACTCCACCACATTCTGAGGCAGTTTATATGTTCCATTTCTTGTTTTACTATGTCTAGCCCTTGACTCATACATCTCACATTCCATGTTTCTACAATATGTGTAGTGCAGCTTTGGGCATTCTTTTTACTTTTAAGCACGTCTACTGCTTGTTCTCCCTTTCAAGCTCACCCCGGTCTGATAATTCACACTATGCATGGCAACATGGCTACTCCAGTTTTTCACTCTCCCCCCCCCAACATACATGTGAATGTACATATGTCTTCCCACAGCTTGGAGGGACTTTGGACATCCTATGAAGCAGAGGTATGTGCAGCTAACGATATGGGTATGCTGGTATGCATTTCTCTGAACAGATGTCCTGTATGCAAAAAGAAAAAAGGAACCGCTAAAAAAATGAAAATGAAACATGAAAGGAGGCATCTCCTGTCAGGAAAGGTCAGCTGATCACCTAGCCCAGGGAGCCCCCTCCTGACCTCTTCCACCTGCCCACCTAAAATTCCTCCCCCCTAGCCTCACAGCAATGTTGCTATGGAGCGCAGTACACATACACACACCCCTGGATTTTCCACTTAAATACAGAGTAAATCCCCACTTTTTTGGTGTGGATTAAAGCTCTGAGGCACTGAAAAGACCCAGATTCAAGTCATATGTTGTCTGGGCAGCTCACAGTCAAAACAAGGTGGAGTCATTTTATTTGGTCCATGTAGACAAGCCCTGAGTCTCAGCCGTGCACTATGCAACTCTAAAAACACTCATGCATGCCCAAATCTGGAACTACTTAAGGGTGCTTACAGTAAAAACCCAAGGAAAGCTTGAGAAGAAGGAGTAAGGCTAGTGAGCTTGGAGTTAAATGATAGAGCAGTAGCCTGGAAAGCATCTCTGTCACGCCACTCATCCCTGCCAAACTGTGCAGAAATATTCATTTTCACCTGCAGTGAGGTAAAAGTTAATGAAATTATTCATCCTCACAGGGGAAGTTGAAACAGCCAAAGACTGACATCTCCAGTTTAGATATACAGTGTAGTTCAGATGTCAGTGGTGTACAGTTACTTAATGAATTGAATCCAGACTTAGCCATATTTGTGAATAAAACAAATCCACTGCCTGCACCTGGGTGTATGCCATTTGGCTGAATTGGCTCATGAATTGCATTCACTCGTGCAGTGTGATGTATTGTAGAGCTTAACTGCAGGGTTGCTAGTAAAGTATAACAAAAGGAATCTTCTTAGAGAGAGTTTTGAACCCTGGGAAACCAACTTTTGATAAGTAGATTTATTGCTTTCACACATCAACACTAACTGAACACTGTAAAGCTCTGAAAGACCTCACCTTGCCCAGCCCTTTGAAAATTTAGGTCATGATTAGCATCTTTCAGGATCCTATTACATTATACCCCACTCCCACAACTGTATAAATATGCTTTGTGCCTGAGGCCTTAATACCACTCAGTACTGCATCAGAAGAAATGGGTCCACAAAAACTCATGCAAAAATCAAAACCAGTCTTAAAGGTGCTGCCACATTTCAGCTTTTTTTTCCTCCCCCTTCCTTCCTCCTTTTAATTTCGTAAACTGTAGGTGGTTCCAGATTCAGCCTGAAGCATTTCCTTTATTCTTGTTCTGCGTTATTCCTTAGTTAAATAAAGCTGTTCTTCAAAAGAAACACACTGTGTTTCTCTGTGAAATGACCTGTCAGGGCGGTAGAGGATCTTTTAGGACAGGGGTAGTAAATTGCCGCTCTGGACTTTATCAGACAAGCCTCTAAAACATTTCTTTCCCACCATATTTTAAAGCACAAGTGTCCCGGCACAATCAAACATTGCCATAACAGCGAGAAAAAGCAGCCCCATACTTCCACGTTGCCGGGTGCATGTGATCTCATCGGTTCTCATGAGAAGATGTGAGCCCACTTAAAAGTAAAAAAAAACAGCTAACTTAACAAACAAAATAAACACACAAGCACTGAAACCCACTTAAAAACTTGTCTGCAAAACGGGGAGGTTCAAAAAAAGAGTATCCCATATCTAGTTTTTGCGTTCTCTCCCACAGGTGTTCTGGTGGGGACCACCCCTTGATGCTGTGATCATGCCAGAAGAACAGGGTGTAGTTTCAGATGCTCACAGTTATGTGGTGGTGGGGAAACCACAGCTGATCAATTGACAGCTTGCGCCATCAATAAAAAAGAACGCCCTATTAACTACAGAAAAACACCATAGCATGACATCGTGAGAAATGGGTGCCCTTTCATGTTCATTGGGCGTTGTTATGACACCATATTTGCAGCGTCTGATAAAGTCCTGTGTTTAATTGCTGCTCCTCCTACAGCTGCTCTGGGTTGTATGGGAGCACCTTCTGTGCTGAACTGCTGTCAGGGATAGGGTTTAGCATCAGAATAACGGGCATACTACCCACCACAGCTATGAGGAAGGGTTGCCAGACCTCAGGGCCGGGCCTGGAATCTACAGTTTTTGTAAGTCATTTCCAGGGGGAGAGAAGGGTGCAAATTCTCCAGTTTGGGTGGGCTCAGCTCTGGACCAGAGGAAAGACCTCTGTGTGAATCACCAGTGATTCTGCTAGCCAACAGCACATTTAGCTAGGATTTCTGCCTAAATTTCCAGACAGGAAAAGATGTTCTCTCACTGTGTGTTTGAATAACAAGCTGTGAACAATTGTGCTTAGTACTTAATGCATAATGCTTAATGACATCACCAAGGGGCATCCCTAGCTCTCAGGTTTTGGCTGGGAAACCTCAACTGGGAACCCTAAAGAACAGCCATAAAACTAAGAGTGGAATGGCTACAACTGCAGTAAGAGATCCACTGGCCAGCCCTGCATTCATCTAGTCCATGTCACACTGAGCTTGGCCTCTCATTCACAAATACTAATGTAGAATTGGGGAGATTTGGGTTGATATCTGTACTTTGCCATTCATTTCACTGAGTGGGTCACTTCCTATTTTTCAGCCTTAACTATCACTTGGGATTGTAGTGAGAATAAAAATGGAGAGGAGGAGAGCCTTGTATGCTTCCTTTGGCCCTTTCAAGGTCAAATATATCAATACTTGGGTGTACACTTTATTATTATTTGTGCAATTTATATGCCACCTCTCTTCTGAAGCGGGACCCTTAGGCATGCATCTCAAAACATGAAGAGTTATTTTTCATGACAGGGCTTGAAGATGACAGAGGGAACTCACAGTGATCAGCTGTTATGTTCATGAGATAGAGACACAGGTTTTGTTTGCATCAGGCAGAAGCATAGCTTTATTAAAGGCCACTTTCCAGCAGAATGCCCAAAATCTAACCCATGATGCCAGTTAAGTATCACAGGTGGCAGGGGCAACACCATATACTGTATTTTGCAGAAAGGGGGAATGGTTAACTTGCAGCTAATTTAACCAGTTGTAAATAGTTGGTATCAAGAGGGTTCAGCAGCTAGAAGGACGACTCCTTTTGCTTATAGATTTCAGGCCAGAAACTTTAGAGGACAGAGGTGCGATGGCTCTGTGTGTAGAAGATGCAGTTTTCCTTCCAGATCTATCTGCTGTGCCCTGCAAGGGGAAGGAGGGGGAGAGAATAATTTCAGAATTACAGCCTAAGTGTATGACATTGATATCCCACTGAACCTGTCCCATTCCTTTTAATGACAAATACATTTAGACTGGACCAACCCAGCGTGCAAGGAATTCACCCAAAGGAAGAGGTACTATAAGTAATAGTAAACACTGCTTTAAGGCACTATTTTACATATGGCATAGTGGCCTAAATACCCGAAAGGCACCAGATCCCATCTGTTCTTGGAAGCTAAGTAGGATAATCCCTGATTAGTACTTGGATGGGAGACTGCCAACAAATACCAGGTGCTGTAGGCTATATTTCATAGCAAGGAGCTGGCAAAATGACTTCTGAGTATTGTTTTCTTAAGAAAACCCTATGAAATTCATGGGGTTGCCATAAATCAACAGGCAACTTAAAGGCACATACACAGACACACATCTAAATAATATTACTTAGAATGAAACATAAAGTAATAACTTTTAAAACAATAAAATGTAAACTGCCCCACAATTAATGGACTGGGCTTAAGTACTGGAAACATTAATGAAAGCAGAAGGGGATGGGACACTTCAGGGGAGAAATAAATATTGCCCAGTGTAGGGTAGGTTGTTGACATCTCTTAGCCATCCAAGCACTCCACAGTTTTAGGAACCTGTTCCCCTTTTATTTCTCTCTTTCTTCCAATGCTTCCCCAAGGGGGGAAAAAAAAAACCTTTTCCCTCTTCAGCAGTAGAACTAAAGGGTGTTTCCTTATGGAATGAGATGTTATTCCCTTGTTAAGCATTCATTGTTGTTGTTAGGTGCTTTCAAGTCAACTCCAACTGATGGTGACCCTGTCAAAGAGTCTTCTGGATAAGATTTATTCAAACAACATTTGCCACTTCCTTCCTCTTAGACTGAGAGAATGTGGCTTGCCAAGGTCACCCAACAGTCACCTATAGAGCAGAGACAAACTCTGGTCTCCCAAAGTCCTAGGCCTTATCTACATGGGCTGTTCACTCCATTCAGCCCTCAACGGAGAGCCAAACAATGCAGTATATTTGCCCTGTTCTGCCTCTGGGCAGTCCTTATGACCCCCAGGGCAGAAACAAGGCTCAGACGGACGCAAGCCAGGGTAGGGCACAATACAGCAGTTTTTAAAAATACTTGATTTACCCCATTTCTGCTGGGAGGAAAATGGATCAGACCCTGCATATCTGCAGGATTCCGTCCTTGCAGGCTGGCCAATCGCTCTATATGCCGGTCACCCTTACTCTTCCGGGTACAAGCAGTAGGCCTGCAGCATGTGATCAAGGCTGGTCACATGCAAGGGGCCTTGTCACATGGTGTGGGCTGGCTTCCTAGACCCACTAGAGCAAGGAAAATGGCAATGGTGATGGCTGCAGCAACTGGCCTGCATTTTGTCTGGACTCTGGCCCATTTTGTCCAGATAATGGGGGCAGAATGGGCCTGATCCATGGCTGAGATACACCATCAGGGAGCCAGCATATCCAAGCTCATGTAGATAAGCTCCTAGTCTTTAACACTCAAAACATTAAACCACGCTGGCTCTCTTCTTAAGCATAGGGCACCATAATACCTTCTTACCTTTTGCATCAGAATGACAAGGATGACATTTGGAAGATGAGGTCGTGTAAGTATGGGAGGTTCTAACCACACTTCCTCCTGTCTGTTTGCAAGTTCCTCCTCCTGAACTGCCACTGCTGTGGCCACTGCTGGAGAGGGAAGGGATCATCAATTGAGATCAATAAGGCACTTAAGATAACCATATTGGAAGTCACCATTTGTATCTATCTATCCATCCCTCCATTACATTTATATCCCACTTTTGAAGAGATATATCACACGGGTCCTAAAACCCTTTTTCTGTCTCGCTACCCTCCCTGCCCCAATCCTGTCCCTGTTACAGAATAAAATAAACATTTTCAGACACCTATCGGGTAGTGAGACAGAAACTGCCTCCCCTCCCCTCCCCTCTGCAGCCTGGGAGTAAATGCAGCTGTCGTGATGCTGTCGTAAAGCTGCATTTATGACATGGAATGCAAATCCTGCCCGTTCTCGCGAGAGAACGATCACGTGGGAAATTTCAAAATAAAAGGCAAAATTGAAGTTTAAAAAAACCTAAGCTCCAAAACACACTTTTAAAATTACATTTAACATGGGGGTGGGGTGGGGTTGTCACTTATCTCCTTGTCCCAATCGCATCCAGAAGTCTTTGGAAGGGACTTCCCACTGCAGCTGGCATCACGCCAGCATAACAGGACAGAAATGGGGTGCTGTTCAGACCACTCATGATTCCGTGACAGAAACGGAACAGGTGGTCTATTAATGATGTTTCCCCATCATTGAAATAAATCAGAAGCAGCACGGGGGCAGCACAGGATGGGGACAACATCGTCTAAAAAGTACAACCTTTCCCAATCCTGTTCCATGCCTGCAGCAGATTTTTAAGCCCATGTGATAATCTCCATAGTCTCACAAAGCAGTTCACAAAAACACAAGAGTTGGACACAAATGTGTATAATTCTACAAAAAAAACTCTATTAACTCTATAAAAACAGCACTATTAAAATTGAGGAAATTATGCAACATTTGAGATTGTTTAGAGTATTTAAACTATTACTCCAGAAAGGCAAGATGGAAGCAATACATGTTTTATGGCTTTTTAACACCATGCATTTGTAGTATACTAAAACTCTCGCCATGCCAGTAAGCTGAAACTACAGTCAGACAGCAGGTCTGTGAGGGCTGGGAAAGCACCAGTAGGAACTTTGCAGAACTGGAAATGTTAGTGTTTCTGCTAACTAGTCAATGTTAACTAAAACTTGTTGTGTTAATCATTAGAAATACAACCATTCTCTGAAGATGCCAGCCACAGATGCAAGCGAAACGTCAGAAAGAAACTATTTGCAAGCGAAATGTCAGAAAGAAACTATTTCAGAACATGGCCTGACAGCCCGGAAAAAACCCAAGGGAAAGGGAAATCTATGCTAGAAGAGTGTTAGAAATGTCAAAAATCAATTAAAATTAAGAAAAAAAATAGTTTTAAAATGGCCAACCATTTTCATACTTCATCCACCCTTGTTATGGGGAAGACAACCCAAAAGGTGTCTTTCTAATGCATGGATTGAAGGAGAATTTCTTAAACATTAGTAAAACTAGCACTAAAGTGAATATGGTCCTACAGACTTTTCCTCAAAGAACATAGATGTCCAGTGTAGAATGAATTAGGTGGCATCTGTCTTTAACATCCAATGAGATTTTAATTCTATATTTAATAATATTAGTTAGCTGCCACATCATGGTACTGTAACATATTGGCAGTGTATGTGTTATACACTTCTGGTATTCTAGAGGGCTGGGTGATTGTGGAAAGACAGTTGTTGTGTGCTTTTGTTTCCAACTTATGCCAGTCCTAAGTCGAACCTATCACAGGTCAAAGGCCAAAGAGAATTTTAGAACCCTGAAGGCTTGTAGGGAAGAGAGGACCTGGAAGAAGAGTTATAAAAAGAGAGTCCTGGTAGTGTGTGAGCATTAGGCTGAGAAAGAAACCATCTATGCCATGGTTTCCATAATTTGGGTCAGTCTTCTTTGGAAAACAACCTGCCTGACTGAACTGCTAGAGTAGACCGCAAAGTTACATTACAGTGTATTGTTTTGTTTTTAATTCGTTAGTTGACATATGGAGTTGATATTTGATGTCTAACAGTTTATGAGAGTTCATAGCTAACAAAATACAAAGAATGACAACAGATATAAAGCACACTAATTCTGAGGCTAAAAATGCCACATTCAAAGCTATAATGTACCATACGTAAATTATATATTTGTGAATATTCATGTCAGCTTTAAACAAAGCTGTTCCATAGAATCTCTCAAAAAGAGGTATGGAGTACTCATCTGTGATAGGCTATAGGAGAAAACATCATATGTTTAAGATATCTGACCGTCCCAAGATATTTCGCTGCTTGAGGATTAGCAGCAAATGGTGTTGCCACCAACTTTATCACACTGCACTGTTATAATGCTATTATTTCACTTTAATTGCTATGGCTGCCTCCTGTGGACTTCTGGGATTTGTAGTTTAGTGAGGCCTAAGAGCTCTCTGGCTGAGAATGCTAAATGCCCCTCCCTAAACTGCAAATCCCAGGATTCCATTGGAGGCAGACATAGCAGTGAAAGTGGAATAACAGCACTATAACAGTGTAGTGTAATAATCTCTAGTTAAGGTGCCTGGTACCTAAAACCAGCCAAGCTGTTTTGGTTATATGGAGCAGAAAGTCCCACAGATGTCACTTACCCATCCTCAGCAGTAAAAATGCAATAATAGCAAAATTAAATAACTAATAATCTGTTGCCCATACATGATAACCAAAATCTACCACCTGAGGTGACTTCCTCAGTCTTCCTAGTGGTAGATCTGGCCTGAAAGGTATCTGTGGTCTACCTACGCAATGTCATGCTGCCCTCCTTCTAACAGACAGCGGTATGTCTGGATCTCATGTTCCAGGCGACACTTGACATCCAAGAGCTCTCTATATTCTCGGTTTTGACACTCCATCTCCGCCCTCAACTCTGCCAGTTGCTGCTCCACGCAAGAGATTTGGTTCTGTATTTCAGCCAAGTGGTTATTATAGCGGCATTCTGTCTCAGCCAAAGAGCCTTGTAGCGTATCCCTCTGAAGAATTCAAAAATGCAAAGGTAAAATATTGTGAATGGGGAAATAAAAATTAAATACTTGAAGAAAACAGTGTACAGTACCGTTTCTTTTGTAAACTTCTCTTACACAGAGACTGGAATTCTGTTGGAGCACTACACCACCCTAACTCCTGGTTGTACCAGGGGTTATGCTTTCAACAAGTTTGCATATGGAGGAATCCAATACTCCCTTGTGGAACAAGTGTCCTGATTGCCACAGGACAATGGACCTGACTACAGGCCAGTTGGCATCCAGGGACAGCTTTGCCTATCTCATGACCAGAACAACCTGGGATTGGCTGAAGGGTGCACTATGGTGAAACTGCTCCCCAGTGTCACTGTGATAGCTATCTTAATCCACGTAAGTATTCTGGGAGAATTTTACACTCTTTAATTTTAAGCAGGATATCTGCTATGTAGGAGGCCCAGATCAATATCTTCCAACATTTCATAGATGAAAACCAGGACACATGGGGCCAAGCAACATGGGGCCAAGTGTGGTAAAGATGGGGAAAGATATTAATGAGGAAGAACACACAAGCTAGGAGAGGCTGTAGCAGTTTGCTTTTGCCTGAACCTACAGGGAAGGACAAGATTCCACCACTTTCTCCCACCCCCACTGAGTTAATTAACTGCAAACTATTTCTGCACTTTGAACTCAATTTGCAGCAACTGAAGTATGCTGAGGACAAAGGAGGACATGGGGTAGGAGAAAGGGACATTTTAAAAGCAGCTGAAAAAGTGGGATGGCAGAGGATTAAGGACTGTCTCTGCCAAGCTGAGATAGTTGTAGGGTATGCAGATCTTATATAAGTAGTCTAGGGAGAGTATCAGGAAATGAATTTTACTGGTAGCTTATTATTCATTTGCACTTGGGAGAAGGTCTGGAACACTTTCTAAGGCAGTTCTTAGTGCAATTATTTAATAGCGACCCATTTCCTGCTCTTAGTTCAAACTGGAGTAGAATTTACCTGTGTGTTCACTTACCATTGATTCATAGAATCTACTCTAGTTGTGATTAACCAATAGGATTCAGGCCAATGACGACAGATAATTCCACGTAATAAATTTGGTTGTCCTTCTTCCTTTCTTGCTACAGTTTCCTCTTAACACTCTTGCTGTGATTTCCCCTATTTTAGCTTTTCTTCTTTTCTCCCTATGTCCTTCAGTTCCCCCTCTACACAATCAGAAGTCCATGTGGAATGGTCCTGACAGCTGAAAATATGTAGAGCCCTTTGGGCACATTAAAGCCATGTAGAGCTCTACACCTGCCTGAAAGCTAGATTCTTTCAGAGTTCTACAAAAAAATAGTTCTTTACGGTCATGGGATTTGTGCATGACACATGGGAGGAATATGACACACAAGTAGTAGACTGGTGGGTCATCTCAGAGACAACCTTAGGAAAAAAGATAAGGAAATAAGATGTATTGGGTCCAACTTTATGATTGTAGAGATACATGTCACCTCCCATATCTGCAGAAACAATATCTGCTGTTTGAGTTATCTGCAGCTGAAAAACAGTGACACATCCCATAGAGTCACACTGGAAAATGCATACAGAGGTATCTTCTCTAGGAACCACTAGGTCCTCCAATGCAACACCATGATATGTTTGTACTGGAAATCCTTTATTTTAATAGGATTCACTATTATCTGCGATTTCTGGTTATCTGTGGTAAATCTGGCATCCTGTACATGCTTACCAAACTAAGCTGAGCCTGTAGATCGATTTCTAAAGTTTGCAGCTGGCGTTTCAGGTCAACAGCTTGGTTATTACAGTCTTCAACTGCTTTGCTGCTGTTACAGACCTCCTGATTCACTTCCTCCATCTGAAAAGGCATCAAACACAACATTAGAAGAGGCTTGGTTTTATTTGTCAGGTCTCATTGGGTAAACGGTTGGGATGATCTCTTTAATTATCTATTGATCCAATCTTTATTTAAGTCGTATACTCAGATCTGTGCTACCTATACTCATTATACAAGGGACAATATGAAGATGTAGGTGGCAAAGGGGAAGCATAATAAAACAGAATAGGGGTTTTGAAGTTGCCCATCTATAGCACATGAAAGGCAGACCAAGCAAGCACACAGATCCCATTAATTATAAAATACAACCCCATTCTACTCTATTTAAAAGAGTATTAATTCTTTCTTGATGCTCATCTATACAAAACAGTTACCATATGCAAATGCATACAAATCTCTGCCCCCTTTGGTCCTCTTTTTTAGGGAAACATTTTAATTTTTTGGTGATGCATAACTAACATGAGTCAATGGATTCTCTTTTCCCTACAGTACTTGGCTGGACATGATATCCTACTTTACATATGTAACATACCTTACATTCATACCACTTCTCAACTTCTCTACGGTTATTCTCAATCATAGTTTCATACTGGCATCTCAGCTCTTCCAGGACCTTCTTCAGGTCTGGTCCTGGGCAAGTATTGACTTCCACACTGACATCTCCAGTGGCCTGGTTCTTCAGATGCTTTATTTCCTGCAAAGTAGAAGTTCTGGTTAAATTGGAAAGGACCATTGTCAGGGGGAAGGGAATTCCTCTCTTCCCCCCAGTATGATTTTGTTGAGCATTGGAAAAGACCCTCTTTTATAAGGGGCTTGGGGGAGTTGAAGGCTCACCTCTTCATGGTTCTTCTTAAGGCAACAGAGCTCCTCGCGGAGGGACTCAAGTTGTGCCTCCAGATCAGACCTACAAAGGGTCAGTTGATCCAGGACTTGGCGTAAACCATTGATGTCAGCTTCCACATTCTGGCAAAGGGCCAGTTCAGTCTCGTACCTGCACCACAGAAAGAAAAAGGAGATATGTGGATAGGCAGATTGACTGAGAGTTCCCCCCATGGGATGCTCACTTGCATTGCAGGCCCTTGGAGAATGGCATGTTTATGAACAGAGGAGGAGAACAAAGAAAGCTTCCCCAGCCACACCCACTGGATAACTCAAGGGGGACTCACTTCATTCTGAAGTCATCTGCAGTCATCCGGTTATTATCAATATCCAGGACAAGCTTGCTGTTTTCCACAGTGGCACAAATAATCTGCAGGACAACAAACAATAACATCTGAGATTTACCATCTGCTTCTTCTTGGTGCAGAGAGCGTTGCCCACTGCATTTCAGGTCTTTAATTTTTTTTTCCTATACTCTAATGAGTCGGTTTATTTCCATGGGATTGTACTGGACTTCTCCATATCTTTCTTTCATTCTATGACTCTTTGCACCAATGTACTTCCTGGTGAATCTAGAAAACCAATTACTCCCTAGCTCAGTAATACAACCTCAATTTTCCCCAATACTGTTCACTTGCTTACACTTGTTTCTGTCACTTTCACCATTGTGTCACTGCCAGACAAGGCAGCAAATCTTGAGAGAAAAATGTAATTATTTTAGAACACGGTGGGCCACTACAGTGGGGACAGGAGTTAATTTTTGCCTCCCCATTCCCATGGTGAGCCACACTTCCTGTGTTTTAGCTGACCCTCAGCTGAAAATCTAACCCAGAGGTCTGCTTCCTATTGACACTTCTGGGCTTTGAGGCCTAGTTTTCACCAATTTCCAGGGTAGAATCAAGAATACTTAAAGTAAAAATGCAGTTCCAGGTGGTATTTTGAGGTGCAGGCATCCCCCCAAAACAATATGGGGGTCTGGGGTTTTGGGGGACTCAAGGAGAGCTTGAGAGACCATGTACGCACTTGCCCCATCTCTGTTTTAGAAGACAGCATTTTCTTTTTCGAATTACTCAACAACTTTTCTCCTTCTTCTACACAAAATCAAGTACAAGGGAAAATTTGTGAGCAAGGCTAATTCTCTAATCAAAGACAGAACCAACACCAACTAGCTGTCCTGTTCCCTTTTCTTTTCCTCTCCTGTTGAGATCAATCAATGCAATCCAGACCATAATACAGTTGTCCCTTCATATTTGCTGGGGTTTGATTCCAGGACCCCTGTGGATACCAGCATCCGTGAATACTCAAGTCTCATTATATGCAATGCCATAGCAAAATGGTATCCCTTATATAAGATGGCAAAATCAAGCTTTGCTTTTTGGATTATTATTTTTTTAAGAATATTTTCAAGCCATGAATACTTAAATCCATGGATACCACAACTGTATATAGTCACCTGAAGAGTTCCCCATCATTGCCTACATAAGATGGAATTCAAGGTTTGCTGTTGCTTTGCACAGAAAGACAAAAAGTAACAAGCAAATATAATGATCCAAGGAGTACCTTGGATTATGTAGTCTTGCACTACTGAATATTAAGTGTGATTGGCTATCTGGATCTATACAATAGATAGAAGTACAGTGTTCCCACCTGGTTTTTAAGGTCTTCAATTTGTTGGTAGTAACAGCCATAATCCTTTGGATCATTGAGTGGGCCTTGCCGATCATACCACTCCTTAATTTTGCACTCAAGTTGAGCATTTTCTTCCTCCAGGCATCGCACTTTGTCCAGGTAAGAAGCCAGGCGGTCATTGAGATTCTGCATAGTCATCTTCTCATCACAGGAGAGCAAGGGCACTTCATTGCAAATGCCAAATCCACCACCAAGATGTCCAAAGTGGACACTGCCACAGCCAAACCCACCACCGGGAGCACACACATACCCACCACCTAGAGCACCAGCACTAAAGCCACTGTCAAGGCAACTTCCTCCATAACTCATTCCACCGCAGTAGCTCCTGGCAGACATACCACATCTAGCACTATTCACAGCAGGGGAGGCACATCTTCCAGAAGTTGCCCTTATTGCATTACTACCAGTGACACAGCTACCACTGCTGCTTCTCCCCTTGGTGCACACCGTTGTGGTGGCATGTTTGGAGCTAAAATTCATAATGAAAGAACCTTAGAAGCCAGACCAAACACCAAGAAAAAGTCAAAGACACAACACACACACGCACATGCACACAGCTTGATAGAAATAGTTGACTGAAGCTGTTGGTATCTACACAGGTTTGCATTTATACTTTCTGCTGTGCGGGTGTTGTCATAAGGGTGTCACAATGCCTTCCTCGTCTTCTACAGAGCTGGCTCATCTGGTTGGCTCCACCAAGAAAAATTGTCCTTGAGGCAAACTTGTCTCCGGAAATCTCATTTACATGAGGAAGGTCTTTGACAGTGTCAGCAACTTTCTTCCAAAAATACTATCAGTGGCAATGTTACATGAATCATCCTGTTTTGCCTCACACAGAAAACCTTCCAAAAAAAAGCACCACAAAATGACACGGCCTTAAACTATCAGCAAGGAATAATTAATTACAGCTTTTTGCAACAAAGAACTCTTCCACTATTGTTAGAGATCTTTGATGTTGATTTCCTTTTGATTTGATTTTGAGTTTAATAAGCATGAGATAAGTTTCCCATTTTCATAGCCAGAGTCAAGCCACACATACTTCATTCAAGAGAAAAAGCTGGGCAAGGGCTTGTTAATCACACCTCTTTAGGTTTGTGTGGCTCCTTGGGACAATTAGAACATCAGGCCAAATCAGAGTCCAAAACCATTCAGATACTTTTTCCCACCAGAATGGTTCATCACAAAGCATCTTGTGAAAGAAATGCAGTTTGTCTGAGAGTTCTGTAATCATGCACATTATTGGACCTCACTAGGAAACTTTTCTTTTTCAAACAGGGTGGACAACTTTAAGTGTGGTGTGGGCTTGTGGTGGCCTCTGCTAAATTCACAGGGAGCTGCTTGTATCCCAGTAGTTTGTATGGTGCTCAGTCCAAGCAAACTTGCTTTCAAGGACTATCCATGCAGGTTGTTTTAAAAGAAAAATTGCAGCATTTTGCTGCTCTTCCATCAAAATTTCATGAAGCATCAGGAAATTCAGTGGCAGGGTGTGGCTATAGGGGAGTGCAAAAGAAGATCCATGTGTTCCACTGACTAGGGCTGAGATCCTGCATCAACCATGTAGTCATGATGTTATAGCTGTGCATTAACTCCACATCCAGCCCCTGCAACCCACCTTAAAAGCTAGCCAGTCATCTGGAACAGTTGAAGTTTATTTTGCTGGTGAGAGGGCCTCTGATAGTGAGAGGGGCACTGCAGGATGATGTGAGCAGCCCCCTTCTGCTAGTGAGCAAGGTAGCAATGAAAATTTGCAACTAGGTCCCTGCTTCTGATCTAAACAGCTATGCTTGCTGGCATGAAGGAGCTGGCCATGTCACCCTGTCCTGCCCTGCTCAATAGCAGCACAGATCTCCATAGCTATGGATGGGTGATTGCCATTTAAGGTGGGTTTCAGGGTCATTTGCAGTCATGACAATACCGCCACAATCGCAAATGAGAATACAAAGCAGTTACGATGCCCTAAATCTAACTTATAACATTTGTAACTAACAAGATGTCAGCCTAAGTATTGCCTATCCCTGTTGTAGATATATGGCCTGTATCTTGTCTTGTACCAACATTGTTAGCTCAGCAGGAGTTTTGACTTCCTACTTGCTTGCCAATTATTCAAGTATTTCTGATTCCAATCCTGCCAGCTGCCTGCTGATCCACTTGCTAGACCTGATCCTGCAAAGGCTCCATTCTATCAGCCATGCTATCCATACATATACATTTACGTGTGCATGGAATTATAGTTCCCAGACTGTGGTCCTAGAGAAACATACCTGTGAGTACATTCAAGTGATGCAACTTTCCATTGCACAACATTGTGCCAACCTGTTTCTGAACAGACATATATAGGATTACATCTTTAGCTTAGTTTAGTAGTGTTGCTTTCAACAATAGCAACAATAGCAAGCTTTCAGTTTTCTGTGAACTTTGGAGGGGGGTTTCTTCTGTGTATCCATCCATCTCTCACAGACCATCTTTTTTCTGTCTCTTTTCTCTATAAATACTCGATGACACCAAAGCACTCTAATCCAGTGGCCTACAGCCATCATCCAGGTGGCTATAAAGATTAAAGACTTTATCAGAGACAAAGAAAACAGTGTCATAACAATGCCACATAAACACGAAAGGGTGTACATATCAGATGACGTCACCCTTTCACGTTTATGTCATGCCAATAAGCCAATCTATTTTATTGATGGGGCAAGCCATCGATAGATTGGTTTTGCCTTTTTTTGCTGGCATTGCCGGCATATGAAACCTAATGACTTTTTTTCACATACTTACTTCGTCAATTGCCAGACCGGCCAGAACACTTCCAGGTGAGATTGTGACATCCAGGTAAGTGACACACTTTTTATGACCCTCTCTGGGTTACTTGGAAGTTTTTAAGTGTGTGTATGTGCTTTTTAAAACTTTTTGTCTGTTGTTTTTATTTCATTTTTTGAATTTCCTGTGAAAGCGTCTTCTCACAAGAATCCATGGGATTTTGAATGAGGAAGTAAATGGAGCTCCGTTCACTTCCTGTTCATTGCTGGGGAAGCTTTTGCTGGTAGACAAAGGAGATTATCAGATGTGTTAAAAGTGGCATTACACAAACAGCAGATCATTAAAGGGCTCCCTTTTCAGATGATGTCATTCCCCCCCCCCTCGTAATGTACCCTTTCTGCTGCCGTTCTGCCAGCATTGCTTTTTATTGATGGAAGAAGCCATTAATAGATCCCCTGTTCCGTTTCTGTCATGGATGTTCCAGCAAGTGAAATGGTGCCCCATTATGCTGGCGAGATCCCAGCGTCAATGGGAGGTTCCTGCCAGAACACTTCCCGGTGAGATCAGGACATCAAGATAAGTGACACACTTTTTAGAAACTTCCCTGGTTTACTTGGAAGTTTTAAAGTGTGTTTATGTGCTTGCTTTCACTTTTTCTTGTGTATTTTTCTTTTTCTTTTTGAATTTCTTGTGCTCGCGTCTTTTTGCGAGAATCCATGGGATTTAACTCCAGGAAGTGAACGGATCTCCATTAGAGCTCCATTCACTTCTGGCTGCCCTGTTGACACTACTCAAGGTAGGTCTGAAAATTTTTGTTATTGTGCCAGGGCAGGTATGGGGCAGGGGCAGGGGTTGAAATTCTGGTGTAGGAGCACTTTTTTTGTTCCTGTCTGAAAATCTCCAAAGGTAAGTTTGTTAGGAGTTCTTTTGCTAGCATAAAAATGGCTTTAATTATGCCAGCAAAAGAATGTTTTTAGAGGCTTGTCTGATAAAATCCTTAAAAATAACCCCTCTCTTTTAAGTTCTGTTTTCATCTGTCCTCACTTCCTTGCCCCATGCTGAATTTCTGAATATTGCTCATTTCTCCCTGTGAAAGCAGGCTTTATTTTATAACTCAGCAGTTAAGTGCTGTGAGAACAGCTGGAGAGAACCTGATGCCATTGGGGAGAATTCTCATTTGCATTTGCAGTTGTTCAGATTTCAAGATAAGGAAACAGAACCCCAGAAGGTGTATGTTAATTTGAACTTGAACGTTTGTTCCCACCAAAAACTGGCAGAGAAGCCCAAACGTTGAAGTTCATCATGATGTTCTAGTCTGAGTTGCAAAATATGAAATGCAGCTTAAAAATTCAAGTTACTAGACACAAGTTTTTAAATGCAAGAATTCTATTTCAGTTCTAGGCTCCCTGCACAGTTATAGCACTATGATCCCACAGTAACTGCCACAGCAACATCTTACAGAATCCTGGGATTTGCAGTTTTCCCAGCTAGAGAGCTCCTTTAGTGCCTTAGCAAACTAAAAACCCCAGGATCCCATAGGACATTGCCATGGCAATTAAAGTAGAATCATAGTGCTTTCATTGTGTAGTGTGGGTGTGTAATGAGGGTCTTTTTACTCTACACAATGAAGCACTATGGTTCCACTTTATTTGCCATTGTTGCTTAAAAGACAAAAGCACCACCAGGCAAATCTTTTGCTAACCATCCAAGATTTATTTTCCTTAGTGGTCAGGGAGCGGGAGCGGGGGCAGGGAACCATCAATGAAAATGGGAACTTTGCCTGGACTAGGTCCACTGATCCAGCTGTTGAATGGTGAGTCAATGTATAGGTAAGCATCATTGATTCAATGGGTCTACTCTAGTTAAGGCTTTATTGACTTTCTTGGGGGTAGATGTATGTCCATTCATTTTCGGTAGGCTGGGGGATTTACTTTGATCATTCCAGGACTTCAGTCAGACAAATTTCAATTCTATTCAAATTGGTATATATTCTAGAACAGGGATGGGCTGAGTGGAGCTGGTAGCCATTTTAAAATTTTGCCAAGCACAAGTTCCTTTTTTCCAGATTTTTCATGTGACAGTGAAACTGCAATCAGCAGCTGAGCAGCACCCTTATTTCTCACAGACTAGCCCAGTGGAAATGATGTGGCATCAGTCCTTAGGGCATTGTTGGGGAAATGAGGTGACTTGCCCCTAGGAATCAACCTTTGGCGTATTGTGGTAATACCATTCTGCTCCCAGCATCATTCCTCTCTCCTTGACCCCTTTTTCATGCCGCTATCCTTCTATGATTCTACCCAAAATAAAAGTCTCCAGGGGACTCTTTGGCCCAGAGTCACTCCCAATCCTCTCTAGAAAGAGTCCACATGGTAAAGGAAATATCTTCCATTCTTCCTTCAGCCAGTCTGAGTTGTTTGAGTGAAGAACATTCCCTCGTCTTTCTAAGTGACTCACATTTCATGCTAGAACTAATAGGTTTCCTGAATAATGCACTGATGTGATATACATGTACTTGCAAACATGTTCTCATCTCAGGGCCAATTAATTGCTTTAATGAAATGAATTGTTTTAATGCAATTTATGTGCATAATTTTCATTTTGTTGAATAGCAGCCATCGCAGACTTTGGCTGGAAGAGAAGGTGCCTCCCTGCTGATTCCCATGGTCCAGTAGCTGCTCAGGCCTCCAAGCAGCTACAATTTCCATTTTAAAAAGAACAAAATGAATGTATATTGCACTCACATAATTAACATCATATTTAATTTGGCTCCTCATTCATATATATTTATATGTACATTTAATACAACTCTGGGGTTCATCTCCAGCTATAGTATAATGGGCTGAATCCTGACTTAGGGCTTGTCTACACTGGCTAAATACCCTGTCTTGCCACCGTCTCAGAGCCCTGCAGTCCATACAATCCAGGGCATTCACCCCATTCTGCCTCCAGGCAGTCATCGCCACCCCTGGGGCAGATATCAGGCTGAGTCAGGGGGAAGGTAGGGTAGGGCCCGATACAATAGTTTTTTTTTAAAAAAAATACTCAGTTACTCTGCTACCACCATCAAAAACAAGACCAGTCCTCATGTGTCCACAAAAGCCTGTTGTCATGGTCAGCCAGGACTCTGAGGACTCAGAAGACGAGGAGGCTGAGCCAGTTGCAGAAAAGCTGGCTGAGTCTGAATCTAGCCCTGCTACAGAAGAACCCAGGTCTCAGCAGCCTAGCCTTCCCCCAGCACAGGGTCCAAGCCTGGGAGACATAGTTAAGCAACAGCAAGAGGAAGAGGAGCAGGTACCTACCTTTAGCCAAAGAAGAGCAGAAAGGGAGGGGCTGCAATGCTCTCGGAGGCTAAAAGAAGGACGCTCATTAATCACCAAGCAGCTGTGAGTGGGAGCTGCAGCCAACATAAGCAGCTGAGGGAGACGCTGGATTCCTTGTCAAAGGCTATCTGCGTTCCCTGGGAAAAGCCTCTGCCTTTGACTCTCCTGGCTTTTGGAACCTTGCTTCTTGAAACCTCAGATTATCTTGACCCTGGACTGTATTCGTTGACCCACCCGCCGGAACCCTTTGACCTTGGACTGCCTCATTGTTCTTCGCTCTCTCTGAACTCCTGACTCTATGGACTGCTATTGACATCACAAGGTACGGTGTTTTGGAGCTGTGTTGTTGCTGAGCCGGGCTGTCTTATCAACTACTGGCTTGGTGGCTTTCCCGGACACCTGTCTAGCACTCTCCTGGAAGCCAGGAAGGAGTCCTTCAACATGTGACCAAGGCTGGTTACATGCAGGGAGCCTTCAGTCACATGTCATGGGCCCCCATCCTGCCTTCTGAGTCAGCAAAGATAATGGCGGCAGCAGCTGCAGGGATGGGCCAGCATGCCTGTTTTGGACTCTGGACCGTTCTGTACAGGTAATGGGGAAAGAATGGGCCAGCTCCACAGCCAGAATATGCTAGCAGAGATCCTGCATATCATGGCTCATGTAGATGAGCCCATGGTCATAGGACTTTATCAGACTAGCATCTAAAAATGCCGGAATTCTGCAAATGAAGATAGTGGGAACATTGTGGCATTATAACACTTACTATCATACACAGCTGTAATCAATAAAATAAATGCCATAGAATTATTGCATGATGACCACTAGCACTTTAAGAATGAGTGTTTACTTCCGTGATTTAGTATGGGCGAGATTTCAGCTCTTCTCACAAGAAGACGCAAGTGTCCTTAAAACTTAAAAAAAAAAATAACAAAGTTAATGAACACACAAGCACTGAAACAAACCTAAAAACATGGGATCTAGATGGGACAGTTCATAAAAAGAGCATCCTGTGCTTCATTTTCATATTAAAGCAGTAATGGGCTGGATGAGGAAAAACAGATTGAGATTAAATCCAGACAAAACGGAGGTGCTCACAGTCGCGGCCCCGAAACCAGGAGTTGGGTTGCAACCTCCAGGCCTGGATGGGGTCACGCTCTCCGTTAAGGACTGTGTTCGCAGTCTGGGGGTGCTCCTTGATTCATCACTTCAGATGACTACTCAGGAGCGCCTGTTATCAGCTTCGGCTGATACGCCAGCTGTGCCCTTTCCTGGAAGTAAGGGACCTCGAGACTGTGGTGCACGGGCTGGTAACCTCTCGTCTAGATTTCTGCAATGTGCTCTACGTGGGGCTACCCTCATGCTTGGTCCGGAAACTTCAGTTGGTACAAAATATGGCAGCCAGAGTGGTCTTGGGAACATCTCGGAGAGCCCATATAACTCCAGTATTAAAATCTCTCCACTGGCTGCCTATCAGTTTCCGGGCCCAGTATCTCTGGCTTTTCTTCGCAAACGAAGATTCAGGAAGGACTCATCCCGCGCTTTCTCCAAGCGCGCTGATGACTAAAAAGGCCAATCCGAGATAAACAAGTCCGGTTGCAAAAAGCACAGCAGAAGGTCTCCTTGGGTGATGTTTTTGGGTTGTGATTCTTTCTGCACTGTCGTTTCTCTTCAAGACTTGTTCGTCATGAGTTCTCAAATAAGGCTGCAGCATTGTGGATAGTGCGTCTCCATGCCTCCCAATGTGAGGCCAGGGCGGACCACTGTTGGTGATCAATTTGGCCGAGCCTGAGATGTTGTTTCAGGGAGTCTTTGTATCGCTTTTTTGGAGCGCCCCTCTTACGCTGACCCGTGGCGAGTTCACCGTAGAGTAGTATTTTTGGGAGGCGATGGTCCTCCATCCTAGAAACGTGCCCTGCCCAGCGCAGCTGTGTTCTCAATATCATGGCCTCAATGCTGGTGATCCCTGCTTGCTCAAGGACAGCAACATTCGTCACATAGTCAGTCCAGTGTATATTTAGGATTGTGTGTAGACAGCGCTGATGAAAGCGCTTGAGGAGTCGTAGGTGGTGGCGATAGGTGACCCATGTTTCAGATCCATAAAGGAGGATAGACAGTACGATGGCTCTATACACACTGATTTTTGTGCTTTGCCTCAGGTGTTTATTGCTCCAGACTCTTTTGTGAAGTCTTCCAAATGCACTATATGCCTTTGCTAATCTGTGATCGATCTCTTTGTCAATCTTGGCATCTGAGGAGATGATGCTTCCCAGGTAGGTGAACTGCTGAACAGACTTGAGCACTGATTTGCCGACGGCAATGTGGGGATGGTGGTGTTCGTCCTGTGGTGCAGGCTGGTAAAGAACTTCTGTTTTCTTCAGGTTGACTTCTAGCCCAAACAGCTCTGCAGCTGTTGCAAAGCAGGATGTTAGGCGCTGCAGAGCTGCTTCTGTGTGGGCAACAAGGACAGCATCGTCGGCGAAGAGCAGCTCACGGACTAGATAGTTTAGAGTCTTAGTGTGAGCCCTCAGACGGCTTAAGTTAAACAAGCTACCATCAGTACAGTAGCGTATATAGATGCCGTCGTCTTCTTCAAGCTCTGCCATAGCCCTTTGGAGCATCGTGCTAAAGAAGATTGTAAATAAAATTGGTGCAAGAACACAACCTTGCTTCACTCCATTAGTTATTAGAAAGGGCTCTGAAAGAGCATCACCATATCTGACTTGACCACGCTGTCCCTCGTGTAGCAAGATAATCATTTTAAGGAATTTGGGGGAACATCCTAGTCTTTCCAGGATCTGCCACCAATAAAGGTATTGGTTATTACCTTTAAAGCCCTAAATGGCTTGGGTCCAACTTATCTTCAGAACCGCCTCCTCCCATAAAATCCTCCCCGCGCACTCCGGTCCTCTGGGAAGAATTTGCTTCAGCGACAAAAATCTAGGCTGTCTGCAACCTTGAGCTTGTTTGGAGGTTCTTCTAGAGGGCTTTTTCGGTAATTGCCCCCAAATTATGGAATGGTCTGCCAAATGAGATCCGTCAGATGACGAGCTTGAGTAGCTTTAAAAAAGCACTAAAGATGGATCTCTTTTGGCAGGCCTTTCCTGATTAGATCACGGCCTCAGGAGCTGCGTCTCCTGGCCTCTTTTAGTCTTGCTGGTTGTTTATTTTTGTATTTGTTTTTTTATGTGATTTTAGTTAGGTGGTTTTTAATTTTATACTAGTTTAATATCTTTTTATGGGGGATGGTGGGGGTGGGTGGTGCTTAGGGATTGGGGTAGTACACAACCCAGTTACCAAAGAAAGAAAGAAAGAAAGAAAGAAAGAAAGAAAGAAAGAAAGGAAGGAAGAAGGAAGGAAACTATCTATCGCGTGCCCAGTGGACAAGAGTCACCTGAAGCAATCCTGGAATCTGACAGATCTGGACAACCATGATGTGACAAGGAGGTTCAGAATGCTGTAGGCACACCCAGAGTGATGCTAGCTTTTTAAGTATTTCTTAAAGCACACACTGACCTTTTCTCCTCCCAAATGCACAAAAGGCCACTCATTCTTTGGTGGATAGAAAACAGCTATTAACTATAAGTGTTTTTTAAGTTGAGCCCAATGTGCTTACATAATCCTCTAGAGAATCTTGTTAAAAATCTAACATAACAATGTTGCACTAAGGACAGAAAATCAAGTGGCATTGAGGAAAGAAAGCTGGTAGCTGTGGTGGTTAAAGCTTGGAGAAGGTACAGTACTTCTGGGACTTATAACTCACAGACTCTTTTCCATCAATGTAGTTTCTGGATTGTGAATTCTGAGAGCTGTAGGCCAAAGGGGCAACTTTTCCAAGCTCTGTGATGTAAAATTATCAACAATAGAGCCATACCCTCCAACTGCAATGATTTGGCAGGACAGTCCTGATCACTCCACTATCATTCCACTTTTTCAACTGCTTTTAAAATATCCCAATTTATTTCCTCTTTCCACCTTCCCCTTTCATCATTAGCTTACTTCAATTGCTGCAAACTGAGTTCAAAGTGCAAAAGTAGTTTACACTCAATTCAGCAGTGGGGAGAGAGGACGAATGGGTGGAGTCTTGTCCTTTCCTGAGACTCAGGCAAAGCAAACTGCTACAGCCTCTCCTAGCTTGTGCACTCATTAATAGCTTTTGCCATCTTGACCATACTCTGATCTTGCTTTGCTACATGTGTCCCAGTTTTCATCTGTGAAATGTTTGGGAGAGTGTGCAGATCCAGCATTGGACAACTCTATCATGCCAAACAGGTTTGTTTTCTTTTACTTTAATATCAATAGTCAGTACATAAATAGTATCATGTTAATGAAAGTCAGTTTAAGTACATCTAAGGATCATTCATTGTTGCAGTGTGGCATGTTCTCCCAATGGGAAAATACATCAACAACTTGACAGTCTACACATTACCTGTCTTCTTGCATGGCTTTGTCATGGTGAAAAAACCCTGCAGCCAGTTCATATAATCCTTAGAGAGAAAGTAATTCTGCTGGGGATCCTTTTTTTTTTACAGAGAGGAGACTGTATACATTCATTCTAGACCATAGCCAACTGGCAGCATGCAACAACACTTGGGATTTGGCCCAATAGTGCAAAAGTAGTTTTTTTAACATCTATCAAAACTTGCTGAAAGTTGGTATCAGATATCAGCCTTTTCCTCTGGGCAAGATGCTGTGAAGTGCTCCTTCTTGCTGCATGACAGACACAGCCCATCTTTACGGTACCACTCCCATTCCACTGAACCACAATGTCAAGTCTCCATTGGTTTCGCCTTGCTACTGTTCTTCCAGGACCTCGAGTTCATGTAGGTCCCCATGCTCTGTTTGGCTAGTTGCACCTCAGGAGAGAGTCCTCTGAGAAATTGCCAGATTTTCATTTCTTCCATCCAACCTAAGATTCAAGCTGCTAGCCTCCAGAACTCGCTGACATGTTCGCTGACTGTCTTCGAATCTTGGCAGAAGGTCTGCAACTGGTTTCAGGCCTTCTCTCGCCAAAACAGGTCCTCAGATCCCAATCTCAGACTGTTCAGGAACACTCAGAGGTCCCACATATGTGAACCTCTGGCCCCGATCAGCTGGACAAAGTACATGCATCTTCCCTGGTGCAGACATTCCTATCAAAAGGGAGAGCCCCATCTGGGGATGGTCTCAGTCTCCGCCTTTTCTCTGGGCTGCTCCTCCATCTCCAGTAGGTCTCTCCAAGTAGCATGATGCCCTGGGAGTCTGTTCCCTCAGGACTGAATCCTCTAAATCGCTCTCATCCAGGAGAAACTGTTCTCTCTTCACCAGACATGGTTACCGTGGCTAGAGACACTTGTAGGGGTTCTGAGCAAACTGTCAGGTATCAGCATTCCCAGACTCAGTGAACAACAGTTTCAGGGTTCATCAGAAAAGTTTATTGTCACAGAAATCCAGAAAGCATATACCACCACTTTGTTGCTGAGAATGAAACTCAACAGATACATTCAAAAATAAAAACATATTCTAATCACCTAAATCTGGAGGGCTACAAAATAATTGGTTGTGCATCATCCACTGACATAAGCATTCTTTACTCTGTCTCTTCCCACTTTTCCCAGGCACTAAAACCTAGGGCATTAACTGCAGCTGCAACTTTATCTCTATCCTCTAAACAATGCTCAAACCATTACACATACAGCATTATGTACCCCCACATAAATGACAGTCAATGCAATGGAAAACACCATCATCACCAAGAATGAAAAACGCATGTCAAAGCAAGTCCACATTCAAAGCCATGCTCATTGGGTTTTTTGACATCAGGGGTGTAAATTTGGCAGAATGAGTTTCAGAAGGCAGAACAGTGAACTAGCATTATTATAAGGAAATTTTGACAGAGAGAGGTTTTCCGGCAATAAAAAGTGGTGCCCACAGCACAGGACGGTGGTGTCTGAAACAGGGCTCTGTAAGTGCAACAACCCTGTTCTTCTGCTAACCTCCTCAGGGTTTTTTTCCCCCATTTGAAAAAGTTCAAAGAGTCGGGGGGGAACCCGAAGTGTGGAAAAATTGTTTCATTCTTCATCAAAACTATGCACTTGCTCACATAGCACTTTATGTGAAGCAGTTTTTGGCCGTTAAATGCGTTACTACACTTGAACATCCTCCATATTTGCCAGATTTTGGCAACATGCATCTTTTTTTTTTTCCTAAAGTGAAATTGGTGCTTAAAGGAACATGTTTTGAGTCAATTGATGCCATAAAGAAGAAAATGACAGATGTATTGAAACAGATGACAAAAATTGATCTGCTCCATGCTTTCAACCAGTGTTAAACAAAACTGCATTGGTATGTGAGGATATCCTCACACTACATTTTATAGCACTATTATTCCACTTTAACTACTATGGCTGCCTCCTGTGGAATCCTGGTATTTGCAGTTTAGGGAGGGGCATTTACAGTTCTCAGGCAGAAAACTCCTAGGCTTCACTAAACTCCAAGCCCCAGAATTCCACAGGAGGGAGCCATAGCAGTTAAAGTGGAATAATAGCACTATAACAGTGTAGTGTGATAAAGTCCTGAGTGTGAACGGGGAGTATATTGAAGGGGACAAGCATTAGAACTGTAATACATATAAATAAATATGGGTTAATTGTATCAGTCTTGTTATTTAATAGACAGACCTTGTAAGCAGACCATACTCTTGGTATAATGGTCAGGCTGAGAACAGGTAGTCTCTCTATCAGCCTGACAATAAGTCTTATTCCAGGTTGAGCTGCTGCAAAGCAAGGCCAGGATAGCACCCAAAGTGGGAAATACAGGTGCGAGGCAGTGCCGGACAAAGGTAGAGCCAACCCTAGCATTAGGCAGAGTGAGGCAGCCATCTCCAGGGACAGAGGCTTGGAAGTAGGCATGGAGTGGCAAGTTGTTAGACCTGAGTGTCCACTCCTTTCTGTAAACTAGGCTACTGTCTTCAGTTGGAGTGGAGGATCCTACCAGTGCTGAAGTAAGATAATCTATATATGTAATTCTTTTGGGTATGTTGCCTTTCCCAGTGTGCTGATGGGCTGCTCAGAAAACACACCCAAACCACACCCAACCAATCACCACCCACATGCTAATTCCCTCTCTACATCACAATCCACTCAATCTACATCACCACCACAGAAGGCCACCTCCCTCCTCTCACTCCCTCAGCCACTCATCAGTCATTGACTGCAATGGGATCCAGGCAGTCAAGTGATGGCAACGGCAGGATGCTACTGCTGCCACTGGGCCAGAGCCAGGCAGTCAATTGGTGGGGCTGCAGCAGGGTAACAGAATGAGTCACCCTCAGCAATTCCAGGAAAAGTGTGGAACACTAAGGGGGGGGGGAATTCAAATCCCCAGCCTACCTTACAGGGTTGTTGTGAGGTCTACCAGGAGTTTTGGGGGGAATTTTTTAACAGTGTATGTTACACCGGGTCCAGCTAGTAGTGTTGAAATAAGTGTGTGTCTGTTCAGCTTCCATACATGGAATGGAAGGGGAAAACACTTTGTTCTTCACTCCAGGCTGCCAAATGACTCAGGCTGAGGGAAAACTGGAAACTCCGGTCAAGAATCTTAAACCTCAAGCACTGTGGCTAACAGGAAACAAGCAAGGATTTTTGTTATATTGACCAGTATCCTGGCATGCCCAACAGAACAAGAGTCATTGCTTCATTCTTCTGCTGAGGCCAGAAACCAGCGCCCATATATGTGGTCAACAGGGAGGGGTCATTCTATCCTTTCATCATTGATGGCACAGGCACACCATTCTCCCCTTAGCAGAAGCAGTGGAGCACTGGGCAGGCTTTCCACAGAGCTCTTGCTTGTGAAGAAGAGGCAGCTGTGACGAGCTCCATGTCTTTCCCTGTATTCCCGCCATCACTGCCAAGCAGCTGTGGAAAGCCTGCCTGGTGCACCACTGATTTGGCTGAGGTCAGAATGGGGCACCCATGCAATCAACAAGAAGGATGTAGAGCACCCGGCTCCTTGTTGATCACATGTTGATCACATGAGTACCTGATTCTGGCTTCAGCAGAGGTGATGCTGCTAGCCAGGTTCTTGCAGGGAGCTGTTTGACTAGTGAGAAGGTCACAGCATGGGGAACAAGAGGATTGGCCATCAGGGCTGATGTGGTGTCAGCCCAGCTGACCCATGTGGACAACAACATACCGTCCTATTGGATTGAGCCCTGTATTCGTGGCCACCATTGTGGTTGATCCTGGACCAGTGTAGACTAGGTCTTCATGTGATGAAGAGTTCTGGAAGACTCAGATGCTTACACACTTCTCCAGCATTTTGATTGGTCCTAAGTAAAGAAATGGCCCAAATGGCAATTTTGGATTTTTTTTTCTTCCTGTGTATTAGCACCCTGTTCCTTTCTTTTCTTTTCTGTATTTATGCCTGATAGCTTTGTCATTCTAGAAGCTTCTCAATGCCTGCCCTTCAATAGGATCTTAGCTCTGCCCAGCCTAAAATGATATCTGAATTTTGATCATGTATCAAACTAGTTACCACAGTCATCCTCCAATCCCCATGTTAGCAAGGCAAATATGTATGTGATTGCTGTTTAGGAATGGATCTGCAATTTGATGAGACTCTTAGCAGTGCATTCCCCATCCTGAATCTTCATTTGCAAAGAAAAGCCAGAGAGACAGAGAGAGAGAGAGAGACAGAGAGAGAGATACACCCTTTCAGATGTTTCAGGTTTGTCAGATGTCCCTGAAATCATAGGGAAATTGATTCCCATGTAATCTGAACATAGCTGAAGGTGTTTCAACCAGCAATGTACATTGACCCCAGTCACTGGAGTTCTAGCAACAGAAGTAGGCATTGATAGTATGCAGATCCCTGCTCAGCTATGGAAACCCATTCAGCGAGTCACTTTTTCTCAGTCTAAGAGGAAAGTGATGGCAAACCTCCTCTGAAGAAATCTTGCCATGAAAAACCTAGGACAGGATCACCAGAAGTCATAGACGACTTGGCAGCATGTAACCACAACAGCAAGAATGCAGATCATGGTTTTGTGCCCTTATAGGACTGGTTCCTTCTGTTGCTGTGGCTCAGTCTTTCCCAGATGTTCTTGTCAATGCCCTCATCAGTCTCTGAAATATATAAAAATAGTGAGCTGGAGCTAGATTTGGTCACACTTACAGCCAAGTCAGTGAAATCAATTGGAACAAAAGTTAGTCAGGATTAACTTAAATTGCATTGAGTTTACTCATCTGCTCTAAATCTGGATCCAACCCAGTGTTTCTGATTATATGCATATTACATTCCCCACAGCCTGTTCTTATCATGAACATAGAGCAGAATCTCCTAATAAAGAGGTGCTCCTTCCAGATATATGTATTTCAGTCCCAACACCTTTCTTTTTATAATACTCAACGGGGCCAACTCTCACCTTTGTACAACAGATAGGCCAGCTCTCACTGAGTTTATGGGTTAGCTAATAAAAGTCATGTCACACAAAAATGTTAAGATTCTTCAGTTAATATCCATTTAACATCCTGGGTGGTTGCAGCACAGAAACAATTGGGTGGCTTGGATGCAATCCCAGACAGAAATCTCTGGTCAATGTAGGAAAAGAAACTCTCCCAACAAATCCTTGCACCTGCTGTTGACCAGCCTTCCCTGCAGGAAATAACTCAAGTCTTTCACCAAGTACAAGCTCAGCAAAAATCAACCATTAGTGAAATGAAATTATGGACAAAAGGTCCTCTGGGCAAGGAGGGGAGGCTCCAAGAACTATAATTGGTCTTGGGGAGCGGTTGTAATAGAAGACAGATGTTTGCATAATGTCTTTTTTATTGCAATGTCTTATCCCCCTGGTGGAATTGCTTAACAGCCTGAAACATAGGACACCTCAGACACAACATTCCAGTCTGTTGTCTACTTCTTCTGGACATCACAATTTAAGCTGGATGGGGAGCCACTTTTAGACCCAACCTGTATCAAAGAACCCATTTGTAATATCTGATCATTCCTCTGTTCCCCTCTCCATATTTCCCCTGCCTCTTCCTCATCCTCTCTCTCTCTAAATCCTCTCTAAGGGCTTGTCTCCATGGGTTATCTACCCGGTCTTGCTCCATCTTGGAGCTCTGCAGTCCTAATGACACAGGGCTTTTGCTCCATCCTGCCCCCTGGGCAGTCTTCAAGACCCCCTGAGCAGATATGGGAATGAGATAGAGGGGAGATGGGGTAGGGCCTGATAAACCATTGTAAAATAATACCTGGTTTAATCCATTCCTGCTGGGAAGGAACAGATCAGGCACTGGGAGACTGCAGGAGCCTGTCCTAGCAGGCTGGCCCATCACTGCAGCTGCCAGATTGCCTTGCTCTCTCCAAAGCAGGAAGGTTTCCCACAGCATGTGACCAAGGCTGGTCACATGCAGGAGGGCTTGGTCTCAGGTTGGGGGCTGGCTTCTGAGAGAGCAAGGCTGACTACAGTGGCAGCGGCTGCAGTGATGGGCCGACGTGCTCATCTGGACTCCACCCCATTTGGTGATGGTAATGTGGGGGGAGAGAAGTGGCCTGATCCACAATGAGAATAGGCTGGTGAGGAGCCAGTGTATACTGGGTCATGTAGATGAGCCCTAAATCCTATACATCCTTCTTTTTTATCCACATTCCTCCTTTTAATGTTAACCTTGGGTTAACTCACTTCCTTCTGCACATTTGAGTTTCACCATCACCATAGCCGTCATTGCCTTGATCTTAGATTCTTATAGCTAGGCACCCCCTCGACCCATTCCCTGATGGAACTCACCTCTGGACAAAGCCTCAGTGACAGGAAGGTGACCTCAGAGTCCACCACTGAGCTTGAGATGGGGGCAACCAGTCCTGCCAGAGTCCTTTACAGGACTGTTGTCCCCCCTGTTGCAATGACTACTTTGTGGCAGCCACGGGCCTGTGGCTGCAGCAGTGCCCTGGAGATGAGGCACACAAACTGAAGCAGCAGTCAGCAGTAGGAAGCGAGAGGGCAGTAGGAGCAGAAACAGCAAGAGGGGACATCAGTACCACTTGCTTCCATTCCCTTCTCCATCTTAACCTTGTGTCCTTTCTGCTTTTTTGGCACTCAGCCTGTTCCCTCTCTGTGTGTTTTCCTCCAAATCAGTGTTGAATTTGTGAGTGATACATCATCTGGACAAGAAGCCATGTCTCATTCTCAGTATTGTCCACTTACAAAATTGGCATGTGCTTCCTAAATTGTTGTATCTATGTATTGATATCTGCTTTATATTTATATTGGGGACTTTATCAGACCAGGCAAATACAGCATCATAAGGACGCCTAATGATCACAACACCAGATGACGTCACCCTTTTGCAATCGTGTAAAGTAAAAAACCTGATCTATTTTATTGATGACCCAAGCCATCAATTGCTCTCCCATGGTGATTTGTTGCCAGCATTGCTGGCATTTGAATCCATGCACCATTGTATTCACATAAATGCTGTGTCAATGGGCAAACACTTCCGGGTGCAATCGGAACAGCCAAGTAGGGAACACTCTTTTTATTACCTCCCCCATTTACTTAGGACTTTAAAAGTGTATTTTTGTGTTAACCTTTTCTGTCTCAATTTGGTGTGTGTGTTTTTAATTTCCCGCACTAGCATCTTCTCACGAAAATTGGTGAGATTTTAACCCAGGAAGTAAACAGAGCTCTGTTTGTGCTCCGTTACTGCTTGGGGAAGCCTCATGGATGCTACTCAAGGTAAGTGTGGTGGTGGGGATTTCTTTTGCCAGCATAAAAATGATACAATTTATGCTGGCAAAAGAATGTTAAAGGGGTGGTGGTAAGATAAAGTCCCAAGACTTACATGATTCTGTTATCAAAAGCTGCACCAATATGATTTGACCTGTTGCTGATAAGCACTTTACAGCTAAGGGAACCTCTAGCTTGTGGAGGTTCCTGACCTGATGCATGAATGTTCCCCACAGAGCCCTTTCTTGAAGTGCTGCACCCTCCCAGCAAGCTGGGAAAGGAGGTCTCTGCTGTATCTGACCATTCACGGTCAGGACTCCATCAGGTTCTGCAAGCAGTAGTTAAGAATGCTTTGCTCCTTCCCCGCCTTCTCCATGTGTGGAAGACAGCAGAGATGCAAGGCTAAAGCAGCAAATGGAGACACTCCAGCAGGCACTTCAGATGAGGTTCCAGCGGTGTTAGAGGGTGTGGCTATGCCTCTTATACTTCCAACAGAGAGGTGTCATTCCTCCTGTCAGAGGGTCTTAAAGGGGGCCTCTCCACCATTATAAGTTTTGCTTTGGATTGCTTAGCTGCTCTGTAGCCATGTTAAAAGGATGTCTGGAAATAGGAGGGGGTGCAGGTGGGAAGACTGATAGTATGGGAACCAAGGTCACTGGAGCTGCCTGTAACTGGGTGGGAAAGAATGCTGCTCTATGGTGGGATTGGGGAGTGTGAACAGTTTTAAAAGTGAAACTTGGGAGACTGTGGACTTTTTCAGACTTCGATTTACAGTGCAAGAAGGCTCGTAAAACTCACGAGGCTACTGCATGATAGGGGCTCCATTTCGTGCAACGCTGTCCCCCTGCTGAAATCAACAGTTTCAGTTCCGGGAGAGATTGGAGGCAGCCGCATCATATTTGGCCATTTTTTAATCATGGGCAACTTCCGTGATTGGATTTATCTTGCTTGGATTTATCCAGGCATGGCCCCCACAAGGTGGGGGCTAACAGGGCTCTAGCTTGGGGGCCCACGCACCTGGGATTAGAAGAGGGGCCTGGCGTGATATTATTGCAAGTTTATATTATGTAAATCCATTTAGAATTTTTAAAAAATAAATAAAAATGTTACTTTGGTGTCATCATTTAAACTGACTTATTTCAGTTTTTATTCTAAATCCTGTAGACCATCTTACTACCCTTAACCTTAGCAATAGGTAAGAGGCTTGCCAAAGATTCTGGCCTGGGAGCCCACTTCGGGATGTGGGGGCCATGTATCCAGAGTCCTTTCCTTTGAGTAGGAAAAGACAGGGACATCACACTTCCACTCATCCACAAATAGGCTATAAAGTTTGTAGAAATAGGCCCCAAAGCTTTCCAGATATTAACCCTAAGGAGGAATCATTACCCCAACCCTACCAATGAGAGCTGAGCATACTCCCTGGCTGACTGACAGTATGGACTGTAGCTTAAGGAGGGGAAATGGGATGGAATATCCTGGAAGAGGCCATAGCTGGCTTGCCAGAACCTTGAATGGGCTCACTTTACACTCCATCAATGTGTTGCACCTGCAGGATAGAATAGCTCAGAAAATCTTTCATCCTAAAGAGAGGTATGTTCCACTGCGAAATGCATTGGGTTCATAAGGGTGACTTCACCAACCATTGTGCAAAGCTTGTTCAACATCATTCTTATCTTCTTGCCTGTCATAATTAGTTTGCAATATTAGCATAATGCCTAGGAGGCACCCTCTGATGAAGCCTTTTTCTGTGTCTTTGATGTGTTAAGCAGATAATGCGATGGGAGAAATGAACATAGGGAAAATAATGAATGAGGTCTTTTAATTTGTTTGCATGCGTTAGACACAAAGAGGGAAACATTAAATTTTAATTCAATATTGTATGTTTATTTAATTCACGAGTCCCTTACAGTTCAGAATGTGTAGTACAGCATAAAATACATTGGGGATGCAATTTTTGCCTTTAAGTAAAGACATTGTCCCATACATCTGTGATGTGCAGGCACACCAGATGAATTTACATCACTGTTCAGCCTGGCCACCCTATACTGCCACCAAATAAATATCTGTGGAGACTACAGCTCCACAGTTGCCACCTTTATGTCAAACTTCCCCCTTATCCCTTTCTTGGACTGGGGTTTAACTAATCTGGATAGTACTTGTATCAGTGGAGATTATCAGACGCATCAAAAGTGGCATTACAGCAATGCCAAGAGATCGCAAAAGGGCCCCCTTACTGGATGACATCATCTCCTATCTTATGCATCCTTCTGCTGCCATTCCACGGGTGCTGCTTTTTATTGATGAGAGAAGCCGTCAATAGACCCCTGTTCCGTTTCTGTCCCAGACTTCCTTGTGTGCAACAAGGTGCCCCGTTTTGCTAGCAAGATCCCAGTGTCAATGGGTGGTCCCTGCCAAAACACTTCTGGGTGAGATCAGGACATCCAGGTAACTGATACACTTTTTATAACCCTCCCCAGGTTACTTGTACATTTTTTTCACATATTTATTTATCAAATTTTGAAAACGTACATATATAATCATACAAACATACATACATATATAATCATATGCATACCAGTTATCGTTAACAAAATACAGTATCTTCCATTTCATGTTGTTAATTCTCTTAATTAGGTATATATACATTGTTACCTTCTTGTTCTTCCTACTTGTGATTTCTACTTCCCTCTATTTCTTTCAACTTCTTTCTTCTTTCTGCTATTTAGCTTTCTTTTCACTTTCTTACATCCTCTTCTTCCTACTCCTACACTTCCTCTCTACAGTCTCATTCTCATTTTCTATTTACACATACCTTCACACTTACTTTCCCTTCTATTAAACCTCTTTTTTACCTTAATACAAACCTACAAAACATACAAATATACAATCTTACAGTAACTTCCTTATTTCTGCACCACGAAGTGGAATGTTTCTAAAATAAATACTCCTTTACTCCTCTTACAAATTACATCATTACCATCAATTTCTCCAAATACGTGCTTTTATCTACATGTCTGTTAATTACTTATTGTGTTTAAATATCAAAATTATAATACGTATAACACATGTTTTGATTCTACCTTCAATACACAGTGCCTACTAATTTGTTCCTTTCTTTTGTGTTACATATTTACTATTGCCACTCCTTTGTTTCTCCGCTTATTTATCCAATTACATTCTATTTATTCTAATAGTGTAGTTAGGTCCATCTTGATATTGCATTTTTAACTCCAAAATTCTAACAGTATGAACCATTCTTCCTTGTTTTTAGCTGTATTTTTCTTATTCAGAACATAAGTTAGTCTGTCATTCTCATACAGCTCTTTAACCTTTACTAGCCAATCCTCCACCAGGGGTCTTTATTTCTCCACTTTGCAGTAATTAACACTCTAGCCGCCGTTATGAGACACAGTATAGTCCTCCAATTTTTTTTAACATTTTCTTTTCAATAGCCATTGTTATATTTAGAAGATATAATTTTGGGCACATTTCATATTGGATACCGTAGATTTCTTGCATCATCTTAGTATTTTTAACCAGAAGTTTTTAACGACTGGACAGTTCCACCACATATGGAAAAGGGGTTACTTGTACATTTTAAAGTGTGTTTTTGTCCTTGCTGTCACTTCTTTGTGTTATTTTTATTTTTATTTTTTAATTTCTCGCACTCACGTCTTCTTCTGAGAATCTGTGGGATTTTGATCCAGAAAGTGAGCGGAGCTCCTTTAGATCTCCATTCACTCCTGGGCTGCCAGAACAATGGGAGAAGGGGAGTAAGTATGGTGGGAAGGGTGATTGTTTCAGAACAGGGATGCGGCAGGGGCGGGAGTGGAGATTGTGGGACAGGAAAACTTTTTGCGTTCTTGTCTGATAATCTTGTGTGTTTACTCACAGGGTTAGTGTGCCAAATAAATACCAATCAGTAAGGGAAATAATTCATGAGGAGTCTGGATTCGATAAGCAAAACATAAAGATCGGTTTGTTGTGTAAAGAGTATAACAGAAATGCTTTGAACTTTGTCTCCAACTTGGTTAACTTCAAACTGGTTGCTAGTCCCACTCTGTGGTGATATAATATAATAATAATATAATTTCAGAATCTGCCAGACTCACTAACAACTTGTAAGGTTCTTTCTTTCCTCTCACTCTATGTTCCAATTAGCGTCTATTCCTCTTAACACTTATTCTCTCTGCACATACGTTCCCTCAGCTCCACTCACAGCCATACACACATTCCAGCCCTCTCCTCATCACATCAGTTCTTCAACTCCCCTTTCAACTGTCATCTCATTTCTCTCTCTCTCTCCTAACTGTCATAAACCTCTGTTCACTCTAAGGAGATTATCAGACACATCAAAAACGGCGTTATAAGGACACCATGAGATCGCAAAAGGGCCTCCTTATCAAACAACGTTGTGCCTCAGTGTTACGCAAACATTCTCCTGTTATGAGGGAGTTCTTTTTTATTGTTGGGGAGAAGTCAAAAATTGATCTCCCATAGCGTTTCTGTTCCGGATTTTCGTGTGTGCAACAAGGTGCCCTGTTCTGCTGGCGTGATGCCAGCATCAATGGGCGGTCCTGCCAGAACACTTCCAGGTGGGATTGTGAGAACCAGGTAGGCTACCCTCTTTTTTGTACCCTCCTCAGATTACTTGTAAGTTTTTTAGTGTGTGTATGTACTTGTATCAACTTGTTTGTGTGTATTTTTATTTTTATTTTTGACTTTCCCGTGCTCACATCTTCTCATGAGAACGGGTGGGATTTCAGTCCAGGAAATGAACGGAGCTCAGTTAGAGCTCCATTCATGCCTGGGCTGCCTTCAGACAGAAGAGAAGGTAAGTCTGATGGGGAGGGTTATTGTTCCGGAACAAAGACAGGATTGGAGATTGTGGGACAGAAATACTTTTTGTATTCCTGCCTGGTAATCTCCTAAGAGAACCCTCCCATACCAGTTTCCTGCCACAGGATTGACTCCTTCATGGTCTCTTTCCATTCACTCTTCAACATTCCCTCAGACGCTCATCACATGCTCTCCACAACATCTTTAATAAATGTGAGAAGCTAGGCTCCAGTCAGTCTCTTTTCTTTGCTCTCAAAAGGAATTCAGTTTAGTCTTACCCTAAACAATGCTCGCATGAAAGACAAATTGGTGCTAGACAGAGCCAGAAGGCAGTTGCTCAGAGATTTCACAGCTTCTCCCTCAGGAGGCAAATTCTGCTGCACCAAACCCTTGTTTTGGGCAGAGCTTGGAAAAGGTTTTTTGGGGGGGTTACCACTCCCAGAATCCCCCAGGTAGCATCTGGCTAGGACAGAGTCAGCTAACAAAAAGTTGGGAGGTCCTGGAAACTATAGCATCCAAAAGTAACTTTTCCAAGCTCTGGTCTTGGGATTCCAGGCTTCATTTAGCCTGATCCAGAAACTTCCAATCTCTCAAACCTTCCTTCTTGGGTCTGCAGGGAAACGTTAGTCCTATTTAGTTATGCCCAAACAGGGTGAACTAAACATGTAAAAGGGGCGGTGCCTTTGGTGTTAATCTTATTGGTTAGCTGCATCTAGAGTAGGCCCATTGAAATGTTGAGTAGTAAGTCAACACAAAGGTAAATCCTGTTGACTGAGGACATTTTCAGATGTGATTTTCGGCAGCAAATATCCCAAAACAGCTCCATTGCTACTGCGTGGCAGGGGAGCAGTTTCGGATGATGCTGTCCCTCTGCCGAAACCCTCCATGTCACTTCCATGACAGAATGGAGGAAGACGCATCATATTTCACTCATGGGCAACATTCATGAATGAAATATGACGCGGCTTCCTCCATTCTGTCATGGAAGTGACACGGAGGGTTTTGGCAGAGGGATGGCGTCATCCGAAACTGCTCCCCTGCTGCGTGGCAGCAATGGAGCTGTTTTGGGATATTTGCTGCTGAAAATTGTGTCTGAAAATGTCCTCTGTGAGTCTACTTTAGTTGGATTGAACAACAGGATTCCATTCATACATTTCAAGCCTGTTTTAAATGAATAGTCTTTGAGCTTGTCTACACTAACACTAAAACGTGTACTCACCCTGGCTCCAGTGCAATTTGTCCACATGACACAGGCAGTGAATCCACTCCTTTTTTATTAACCCATCTTAACAGAAACCGCAAGTTGCTCTGGAGTTTCCAAGAAACTTCAGAGTGGCCCTGGTGTTTTGGATGTGTGTACAGCTGGACTGGGACAGATCCGGAGTGACCTAGCTGTTCACACATCTACACACCCACTGCATTGGCCCCACTGGCCTGTCCCCCTCGGTACCACTGCTGATGCTGCCTCTTCAAGATGCTGGCCATCACCATCGCTGCTGGTGAGATCAGAACAAGGCATTGTGCCATGTGGTCAACCAGGAGGAGGTTGCTCTACCCCCTCCCTCATTGATTGCACAGGCCCCCTGTTGGTCCAAGAGCCCATCTGGACTACAGCACAGCTCCAGAGCAGATCTGCACTGGTATGTGTAACTGGAACTGTGTTAATCTGGGGCAGCTCCAGACTAGCCCCATACTATAATGCCAGTGTATGCCTTTTGTCTCCCTATATTTTGTGGGGAGGCTACAGCAGGCTTCTATTTGCATTTCCATTAATGTGAAACTTCCATATATCCAAGAACTCTCTTTTTTCAGCATTCCAGAAAGCAGTCTTAGTTGTACACAGCCCTGTGCTTTTCATATGTAGAATCTAATCAAGCATAACATTTGAACAAAGCTGTTAACATTAAGGTTTCTAGAGGTAAAACAAATGCAGGAAGGGGAGTGAAGAAGAATTATTTTTAAAATGTCGAAATATGAAAAGTGGTTGCTGTTTTGGAACCTTTGTTATATGAGGTGCTGTTCGATATTGAGATTTGAAACATGTCAACAAAGCTCTGGAATGCTTAGCATTTCTGAACATTTGCTCCAGCCATCCCAGGAAGTATTGTTGGTTAATCTACTTGCTTCCAATGTTCTCTTCACTGTTTGGTGCCTCTCTTGCTTCAGGTACCTTCAGTAATATGTTCAAAATATTAGGTCCAAGTGGGTGTACTGCATTACTGTCAAAACACTGAAAACCCACCAAGCTCTAAGCATGGACAATATTGTATCTCTCCCAAGGTGGCTATGTTTCCCAGTCAAACCTTAGAAAAATTACTCTAGCACTGAATCCCCCATCCAGAGTGGCTAGGAGCCATGCTAGCCAGGGGATTCTGAGAACTGTTGCCTTTAAAAGGGTGATTCCAGTTTAAAGATTAAGAACTGTTTGTAAGAAGAGCAGGAGCCTTGAAATGGCCTTTTCCTTCCTTCTCAGAATGGAAGGAGCTACTCTTCTCTCCCACTCTCTGGTGTAGTTGACAGTCTTTTGGGGAGCAGTTGCAGGGGTAGGAAACTTAATAGCCACCACTAGATGTTAGCAGAAGCAATAGCAGCCCTTGATGGGGTGACAAGAGTCCAATGTGGACCACTTACCTCTGTGCAGTTGCCCTATACCTGATTTGATCATGGCATACAAGGAAGCTTAAACAATATTGGGCTTGACTATCACTTTATATTTGGTGAATACTACAGTAAGTGTTGTCCTGATGGAGAACAGCAAGGGAGCCAAGTTTCTCTGGTGCGCACCTTTTGCACGTCACTTGGGTCAACTGTAATAACAATAATTATTAGTTTTATCATTCTTATTAACTCATAAAATTGATATGTTGCAACTAGTTTTGTGTGAGGCAGTTTTATGGGGCTGTTTTGCTGAAGGGGTGGCAATCCAAACCACAGGATGAAGGCAACCTGTCATCTTGCAGGGCCTGTTAAATGTGGTTTCTCATGTGGGCATCACCTTTATTTTGCAGAACTGACTGAGCTGCCTTTCAGGATCATGTGTAATGAGCAAAGTCTTTATTAGAAAGAACTGAGTTAATTAACCAGCTGCTGCAAAGATGAACATGAACAAGCTGTTTGGCTTCACTATGAGCAAAGAAGTTACCAGAAGCAAGCAACAGAGGGACCAGATCCTCTTGGGGAGACTAACAAGAGAAGACTAAATCACTCATTTTAGTATACAGATTCATGTACAGTGGTCAAAGTATTTCCCCCAGCCCACCTTTTACCTGCTGTAGCCTTCCATGCCAATTTACTGGGTGATGAAGAAGCAGGGAAATCTTCAGCTATGCTACTATAGCAAGCAGCCAATATTGGCCTTTCATCAGCCTTTCTTCTTAACTTGGGCTATGATGTGGCATTAAAATCAGTCAAACAAAGACCCTGGGGGCATTGTTTTTTGTAATCTTCAGGCTCAGTCCCTTTCTTCATATTCACCAAGTGCCTTGAATATCCATTACATGGGATCTTTTCTTTTGGCTGACCACAGTTTAAGAATCTTTGATCTAAAGAACCTGACTGTTTCAAAGTACCGTATATTATTTACTAAAGCCAGATGTAACGCTTTCCCTTCAAAATTGCTTTATGGTACATATGCTGGGCTGCCCCTCAAGGTTTTGCCCTTATGGTTCCCAGGAAGTTGAAACCATGTTGTATATTTTATTATCTTGTGTTTTTTACAATCAGGGTCACAAACAGATGATTCCTCCTTTATTATACTGTTTACCTGATTGATTGGATAAGTTTTATGTCAAAGTTCTGTCAGAGGATAGATGCTCTAATGTAATCCTTGGTTATTAAGATTAGAGAGAAAGAAACTTCCAAAACTGGCCAGAACTTAAAAGCTTTTTTTAATTGAGCTTGTCAAATTAAATGTGACAATGGAATGTTACATTATATCCTATTTATTATTGTACAACTGTTTTGACTGCATTGATGGGTCGATGATGATGGTGATGGTGATGATGATGATGATGATGATCCAACAGCTGGATATGCAGCATCAACATCCCCAAGGACCTCAGGAGGATCCCTGGGTGGTCCTGGAGGATGCCTCATCTCTGAGGTATAAGAACATAGCTGTACACTTTTCTGATGCTTCTCCACTCTCCACTGACAGTAAATTGCCATGTGGGGAGGTGCAGCAACTAAAAAATTGTTTTGGCATGAGAAGGAAGATGTTTTATAGTTCTGACCATGACAACCTCAGGATCTCAGCCAAGATATTCCATGACGTTTCAGCTATATATCTACCTGTTGACTCTCTATCTTATTCACTGTGTGAATATATGAGAAATGTTGAATGTCACCTAGCTGAAATAAGAATAACAAAAAAATAACCAAAAAAGCCTGTTAAAGCTTATGCGATCATGCACCACCCATCATGATTTTTTTTTCTAATCTACCAAAGGTGTGCAAAAAACAAATTCATCTTATTAGAGATTTACACATACACATGTTTTATTCCCTGAGATTGGCTCCTTTATTGTATATACAATTCAGAGTTTAAAGCATGTCCAAATGTTTTATCCTACGATTACTGATTACATAAACAGACCCAGAGTGGCATCCCAGATTGATTCCAGCAAAGGATAAAATCAATAAACATCAGGCATAATAGCAATACAGAAAGGAATGGTGGTTAGATTCTGCCCCTGTGTTGGTATACACAGGGGCAGAGCAAGAGCGAACAATCTTTTTTTTTCTGTAGAAGGGTCCCTTCTCATGGGAGATCTGGGGCTGAAACCAGCCAGAAGTAGTCAAGCCCATCTTTCTCTCTCTCTTGGTATCCCTCACCACCTTCCATATCTCTTTCCCTGCCCCCCCCCTCTCCTATTCCTTCTCCTTCTCCCTCCACACCTAGATAGCCGGGATCAGAACCAATCACTTGAAGAGGGTCTTTGAAATTAGGCCAAGGACTGCTTGAGAACCAGGTCTATAGCCCTGTGTTCACAAGTTGCCCCCCTGCCACTTTCCTGTAGAAACTACAAATAAAATACATAGGCTAAGCTTCTATACACCTTTGGTGTAGTGTAATCATACACAAATTTAGTTACACTGCATCTCACAGTTGTGCAACTTGTTGCTCAATGAGTGTTGAGTGAAAAATGAGAGAGATGGAAGAGATTAAAAGAATATTTTTTTAAAAAAATATGAAATGGTCAATTTAATTTCTCAAGTGTCAGGAAACCTGACAAGAAGAATCTTACACTGTTAAGAATCTTTGCAGTTCAGGAATAGTCCCGTATAAAATTTCATTTTGGTGGGGAAAGGGAAACTAGCATCTCTGCACAAAAAACAGCCATTTTTGCACAGAAAATATTTCTGTGCAGAAATATCATTTTCTGTGCTGAAAATTGTGTTTCTTGAATAGAAAATGCTGTTTTCTGTACTAAAAAATGTGCAAATTTTGTGCAGAATATGTTCTGAACTACAGCATTTTGTGTGCAGGAAACAGCATTTTCTACATAGAAAATAATATTTATGTGCAGAAATTTTATTTTGTTCACAGAAAATGCTGGGGGGGGGGGGGACTCTACATGTGAGTGTCATACAGAATAAGTCCTGAAGTGGAAATGGAAACTTTATTGCAACAGCAGGAAAAAAAACCCTGATAAAATTACTCATTATTTCTTTAAAATACAAAATTAATGAAGAATAAGGGCTGAGGTCCTAGATCCACTACTTAGTTAAGTGTTGTCTTCTGGCTTAACTTCTCCCCCAATCCTGCAAGCAATGGAGATCTGTTTTCCTATTTAGTGAGGCATATATGACATTTCCATTCCACTCCTTCCAGTAATCTCTGGTGTAATAATCAGAAGAAGGATCCCTGTCACAATTCCTCCTCACACCAGAGATTATTGGCAGGAGGGGATGGAAACATCAGGATGAGGAACCCCAATTGAAAGGAGAACGGACCTCCATTGCTCACAGTAACTGCTGCCCAGTAAAGCAGACTGGGGGACTTTTATGATCATTGTAATAGTGCCACAATTGTGAATATGTAGGGGCGATTAACACGAATCAGTTATGGATGCATAACTCTAGATTATGCACCTGTAACTGTGATAGTGAATTCCAGCCTGCCTCACTAAGAGATGGCTGTACATGAGCTTGCAGAACAGTTGGCAACACTAGGGACAACATTTGCACAACTTCTAAGGAAACACAACTCCTTGTACCACAATTTTAACACTAGCATAGTTGCCCAACGGGATTCCAGCTATGAACTGTTACATTAATTCAAAAGAATTGTATTTAAAGACAGCTTGTAGTGTGTGTGTGCCTGATATTTTCAGGAGATTTTATCTTCAATCTCTCTGACAGAATGAAGATTTGAGTACCAGTTTTTGAATACCAGTTGCTAAGATTTGACTACAGTCAGACCCCCATATCTGCAGGGGTTCAGTTCCTGGACTTATTACAGATACTGGAAACTGTGGATAGAAATGAACCCTATTAAAATAAAGGACTTCTGATAAGATCATGCCAAAGAGTTGTGTTGGAGGACCTAGAAGATGCTTAGAAAGGATGCCCCTCTAGGCATTTTCCAGTGTGACTCTATAGAATGTGTCCCTATTTTGTGTCCCATGAATAACTGAAGCTATGAATATTGGTTCTGTGGATACAGGAGTCTGACTGTATATTCAGGCTTAGGAGCTCTTCAAAATAGGGTCTGTTGGCAACAAACTTTCAGCCATTTCAGTTTTCAGACCAAATGGAAATACTTCCGGGACAGACCTATTTTCTGGGGAAGACCTTAAATCTGTAAATGTTTACCTTTTTCAAAGCAATTCTTGACAAATCACCCAGAGGGACTTTCAGTGTTGACAAAAAACGTCTAGAGAAATCACACCCCTGATTTGGGCCACAAAGACCAGATTAGGTCTGGAGTCAAGAATTAGGATGCCTGCCATTCTGTTTAGAGAACAAAATTGCTATGCTAGTTTTACATTACCCATGGGAAGAATCGTTCTGGTCAACCAGCGCAACAAAAATGGAAAAGAGTAGGAAAACGGATTGTTCCTTCTTCATGTGAGACATACATCACCTGGCACTCCTGAGGCAGACATGGCTAATGGGGATGTGGTTATCGTTGACTTGAGTAACTAATTTCTCCTGTTCTTCCAGTTGGAGCTGTGTGGCTGGCTCCTGCTTCTCCTCTGTGACAAAGGAATTACACAAGAAGCCTTTGAATGGACCCACTAATTGAGTACTGTGTGGCCGACCTGTTAGTCTTTCTTTGGCCCCATGTTTTCTTATGCATTATTCTCAATGATGCTGTGAGGTCAGAACAGAAAACCAAAATTTGTCCTACCTTATTTTTATTTTTTTAATACTGTGTTGCTCCAATTCACCCTATGCCACAACTAGGAAAAGGGAGTGATACCTTGGGCTAGTAGACCCAAAATAGTGGATCCAGGAGTCTCATTCATACTTTCACAGTATGAATGGCCTTGGAAAGAAAAGACATGACTGTAGAGCTGAAATTGAGCTACCTATTATACTCACCATACAGGCTAGACTGGTCCGAGACATTTTATTAGCTGAGACAAAGAACAAGCTGTATTTCCCATTCCCCCCCCCCCATATTCTAAGTACAAAAGCTAACTGGACCGGTACTTGAATATTACCTCAAGTTTAGCAGTGGAACGTGGTCCTTACTGTGGGTAAAGATAGCATGCTGACTTAGGGGACACAGGACAGGCAACGTGGAACACAACAGCTTCTTCTCCAAGAGAATGGAAAGGACAGGAGACTTAGGAGGAACAACTGGGGTGGGGGTTGCAGCCAGGGCAGCCCTTCAGCATCTGCTGCCTGAGGAAGTAGCATCATCTTCCTAATGATAGTGCCAGAAATCAACATTCTCATGATTGCCAATGCCATGAAGCAAGAGGTGGGTAAAGTGCAATCTTTCAGATGTTGTTGGATTGCAGTTCCCATCAGCACTAGCTAGGAGAGAGGAAAGCTGGAAGCTGCAGTCCAGCAACATCTTGAGGGCCTCACTTTGCCCAACCAGGCAATGTTAGTGGGGCAATGAACCAATTCTGGATTTCAGTACAAACTTTAAAGGAGCTATCCATAATGCTGAATCTGTTTTGGGGACAGGGTTCAGCACCTTGGATAGTTCCTTTAAAACATGGGATAAAACCATGAATGGACTCACTGACTCCACTCACATGCAAGCTGGTGTCATGAAACACCAGTCCCTGCCTGATTCAGTATCACCACATGTATTGAGTTATTTCCACAAACAGCTATCAAGGAGGGCAGAGTAGTGGCAGGAAACCATGTTACACAATGGTCCCACATAATGCTTCTTGAGTGATTAATGCTACAATTGGAAGCTGAGAATGCCAGCTCCTGGGATGAGTATGGGATTGCAATAGCAAGGACTTCAAGATTGCATAGTGCATGCCATGGGGAGGTGGGTGCAAAATGCAAGCACCCCAGGAGTTCAGCTTCCCCCAATGATTCCTAATATTATGCAAGGTGGACTCCCAGGAAGTAAAGACATTTGTTTGGAGCAGCGGGAGCTGGTGGCTCCCATGGCAGGGGAGTAGTGGAACTACTCTGGAATTTAGTCTAAACTTTAAATGTTTAGGAGATAAGGTTCAGTGCTTTGGGCATCACTTTTAAAATTCAGGCTAAAACGTTCACTTCTCCACTGTCATGGAAGCCACAAGACATCACAGCCTCAGAAGAAAAGGGCAAAAAGAAACCACAATATCTGGTCAGGAGTTTTGGCCCATCTATGCCCTACTTACACATGGTCCTGCTGTCCTTTTTCAAGCAAGCTGCGGTAGGTCTGGATCTCTTGCTCCAGCTGTTTTTTGACATCTAGGAGCTCCTTGTATTCCTGATCCTGACTCTCCATTTCCAAGTGCAGTTCTGCCAGGTGATGCTCCATGCAAGAGATCTGCTCCTGCATTTCTGCAAGCTGGTTATGGAAGCGACATTCTGTCTCAGCTAAAGAGACTTGCAGTGTGTCCCTCTGTGACAAGTGGGGGGGGGGAGAAGAGAAAGTGACATTGTTAAGTGTCTTTTAACTTTTGTATTTTGCTGATATTAACAATGTCTTTTTATTGTATGCCGGTTTGAGTCCCAAATCGGGGGGGGGGGAGAGAATGCGGTAGAAATAAAGATAATTGATGATGATGATGATGATGATGATGATGATGATATGCCTTAACTATCCATGATGGATGAACTGCCTTTTGAACCAGAAGCTACGCAGAAAGCAGAGAGAGGTCAAACTGAGAAAAAGTAAAAGTCACTCATTCAACCTATTTATTTATTTATTTAAAATCTTCTATCCCACTCTTCATCATGAGATCTCAAGGCAGCATACAATTGAAACAATATGAACTGTTTAAAACAATTCCACATAAAAACAACAAAATAACTTAGAGGAGTAGTAGTAAATATTTATTACGGTCATAGACCAGTACACAATAACCTAGAGTAAGTAGAATAAAGTCAGAGTCCTCACCAAGTAGTATCAGAGAGGAATGCATGGATGTTATCTGTAGTGTATAAATGACATCTCCAGAATCACAGATCTGCCTCAGTACTGCATGAGTACACTTTCCCAGGTTCAAAGTCCTCACACATCCTACCTCATTCCAGTATTTATTTTTACCCCAATAAGATCAAAGGGATGATGAGTAAAGAAGTAGGTTTTGTATAGTGCTTAGAATGTAAAGATGGAATGTGGGAGATCTAGATTCAAGTCCTCTTTGAGGCATGAAACTCACTGGGAGACCTCAGGCTTGTCTACACTGGTCAGAATACTCCACCTTCTGGTCAGAGTATTCTGGTTCTGCAGTTGGCCCAAATCCCACCCCACCCCCATTACCACAATAAAATTGGCAGAAGTCTGCATATGCACACTGGCTCCTCTGCCACTGTCATGCATCACACTCTCTGAATCCAGAAAGGAGACTTTCAGCATGTGATCAAGACTGCTCATGTGCAGGGGGCCTTGATCACATTCTGGGGGCCTTCTTCCCAGCTTCAGAGTGACATCAGCAGAGGACGCAGCATCCGGCAATACAGGCTGGCATGCAGGTATGGACTCCTGTGTTCCCACACTGGGAACATCTGGGTTTTCATGTATGATGTGGGTTTTCCCAGAGGTTATTTTAAATCTGGACTGTCTGGAGGCAAATCAATGCAAGAACTCTGCATTGTTTGGACTGCAGGGTCCTAAGACAGGAGAGGGAGAGGCGGGGTCAATTGCCCATCTAGACAAGTCCCGAGAGTCAGTCACACTCTCTGACCTATCTCACAGTGTCCAAAATTACACAGAGTAACATCATGCTGTGTATTCAAGCATTTGTATCTGATGAATGGACAGAAGTGTTACTGTTGGACTACAATGGCTGTTCTGGCTGGGGAATTCTGGGAGTGATAACCAGTGGTGTAGTAGTAAAGTTGTGGTATAACGTCAGCCCTCACCAAGGGCCTTTTCACAGAACTGTAATTCCACTTTAACTGCCATGGCAACATCGTATGAAATCCTAAGTTTGTGGTTTAGGGAGGAGTATTTAGAATTTTCATCCAGAGACATCTAATACATGACGAAACTACAGACCCCAGGATTCCCGAGGATGTTGCCATGGCAGTTAAAGTGGGATTATAGTGCTAGTGTGTGGGGTTCCCAGGACCATATCTATAGCAACAACTCTATGAATAGTCCACAAAGTGTGGGTGGTTGCATTGGTTTAAAGTCTCTTTCACACCTCACATTATACCACTTTGGTAACACTTTAGCTGCCATGGTTGTGTGTTACAAAATCCGGGGATTTGTAGTTGGGTGAGGCATTAAACCTCTCTGGCAGAAAATTCTAAATACACAACAACAAATTCCTGGATTCCATAGGATGAAGCTATGGCAGTTAATCAGAGTGCTATAACTGTATAGTGTGAAAGAGGCCTAAAACAATTTCTAGTACTTTTCATCTTTACTTGGAACAGGTCTTTTGTAAAATCACCCCCCATATACAGTACAATTTCCATATCTGCAGGTGATGTGTTTCTGGACTTTCTGTGGAAATGCAAAACTGCAGATAATAGTGAACCCTATTGAAATGAATTACTTCCAGCCCAAGCACACCATAGAGTTGTGTTGGATGACCTAGAGATTCCTAGAGAGAACACCTCCCTAGGCATTTCTAGGTCCTCCAGCACAACTCTATGGTCCACTTCTGGCAGAAGCATACCATAGAATCACACTGGAGGACCTACAAAATGCCTAGGGAAAAAAATCCCCAGACACAGTACCTGTCCCATGGATATAGGAGTTGCACTGTACTTTGGATTACAATAGGGATAACTCATAAGATTACAGTACATCATTGCTAGGAAAATCTATTTTCCTTCCAGTTGATGTGGGGATTGCAGCTAAATCTGGAGAGAACATAAGATTCCAGGGGAGTAGCAAATGATGCTACAGTAACTACTCATCAAAAAGTCATGGAAGAACTTTGTGACTCCTGGCTCCACTACACCACTGGCTATAGCCCCCAAAAGCAACACTTCCAAAATCCAAGATGTAAAAAAGGTGTAGTGTTGTTGAAGCTAAGGGGGAATTGGATCTGATTAGCACTGAGCTGGAAGACCCACTGTGTCACCCATGAAAGTTAATCTGAACACAGTAACGCAGGAGTGGGCAGAGTTTGCTGTCCACCAGCTGGAACCTAGAAGAAAAGATTGTGGCTCGGATCTTGTTGGTGCACTACCCCATTGGATCTATGACAGTGTAGGTGATGGAGGCTGGTGGAAAATGACTGCAAGTGCACTGGCCATGAAGACACAGGAGAAATCAGTTGCTTGAAGCCAGCATATTTTGTCTGCCTTCCCATGCCAGTGCTCCATAACCCTGGGGAAAGTGCAACCACTAACATCCTAGTGGTTTTTGAGCCAAAGGTTATAAGGAGAGACTCTCAACTTCTCAAGGCCATATGCTGAATACCAGAACTGAGCAGAACTCACAGTCCTTCCAAGCAAATCTATTCTGGTTACCCCAAGTTTTCTCACTGTAGCAGTACAATTTAGCAGGAAGGGAGTCATCAGGTTGATGCCCTTATTAAAATTGCAAATCACCAAGAGATCTACCAATGGATCCTGAGTCTACTTTCACCCAAAGTCTGCTCTAAAAACATAGCAAGATACAGCAGTACAATGCTCCCCGTGGCAATATCTCTTACCATATTGCATTGGGCTTGTAAATCAACCTCTAAGGTTTGCAGCTGGCGTTGGAGTTCTATGACCTTGTGGTTGCCATCTTCAACTTCCTGGCTACTAGTGCAGAGTTCCAGGTTCCCCTCCTCCAGCTGAAACACACATTGAGGAAACATGAAGAATTCCAGGACTTTTATTTATTATTCACTGTGTAGGAAAGATAGGTTGGAATTGTGTGTTAACCACACTTTTGATGAATGAGAAAATAACTGCATGTTTGATGTCTATCTTAGTGGTCACAGTGACATAGCCAGGACTACTAAGATTATGATCTTAAACATCAGTGTGTGTTTCGATCTTTAAAAAAGAATGAAACCAAGTTGTGCTGCCTGAATATATTCTGCTTATATGGATATATTTTGGTTGCTCTGCCCTCTCCTAAAACATCAACCATGAAGATAGACAGGGAGCTGTACATAGCCCAGTATCTCCACTGCCACTCTTACTCTTTTCCCCATCAATCTGCCATCTTTTTAATTTCATTCCTGTGCAGGGGCTAGAGTCTTTACCTTGCCCTCATACCACTGCTCAACTTCCTTGCGGTTTGACTCTATCATTGCTTCACACTTGCGTCTCATCTCTTTCAGGATTTTCTTCATATCTGGGCCAGGACAGATGCTGACTTCCATGTTGAGGTCAAGTGACTGTTTTTTCAGACAGATTAATTCCTGTGAAATATTATTAAAGGTTGGGTTTTGAACATAAATGTAAAAAGAGCCTAGCTGGCCTAGTAACTCCAACATTGTGTTCAAACACTGGCAAACCAGTTGACTATGGGAAGCTCACAAGCTGGAGATGAGGGCAACAGTACCCTCAGCAATGTTGGTAGCAGATTCATTCCCTGATCGAGGCCAGGTTTGTTAGAATGCCCTGGACTAGGTATAGATAGTTCTCCCTATCTCCACTGTGTCCAGGAAAGCTAGAACAGTTGGCCTGTAGCCTTGAACAGGAAACAAACTGCAGAGCAATAAAGCCAGGACCTTTAAAGTATTTGAGGAGCCTACATTCATATTTCCATGAACTCCAAACCTCTAAACACAACACCTTCCTGTTCATGTTTCCCAGCAACATGCATACAGACACTGATTGTTTGTTTTTGTCATTTCTGACTTATGGGGACCCTACAGTGAGCCTATTACAGGGTTTTCTTGACAAGATGTTCAGAGAGAATTTGCCTTTGCCTTCTCCTGAGGCTGAGAGAGCATAACAGGTCCAGTAGGTTACCTTGGCTGAGCAGGGATTCAAACCCTGGTCTCCAAAGTCATAGTCCAATGCTCAAACCACTATACTACTGTCGCTAATACTGGTGGCAATGTATAGCCATCATGACTTGTAGCCACTGATAGCCTTACTCCCCATGAATGTGTCTAGAACCTTTCAAAGCTACTGTAAGTTAGCAGCCATCATCACTATAGCATGTGGTTGCAAATTCCACAGTATGCACTTTCCAAAGAAGTTACTCCCCCTCCCAATTTGGAGCAAATTATTTCATTATTACTAGATCTTCAGTGCCATCTGGTTTGTTCTCAAGCTAAATTCAAAAAATACAGAAACCTTAGACCAAACCCTAGATGGTATGTGTTTGGGATATTTAAAGGATCACGTAATCCTACATGATCCTCTCTCTCCATTGAAAACCTCCACAGAAGTTCTCATTTGGTTGGTGTGTATGCAGGTCAGGACCTTCTTGGTTGTGACACCTAGATGTGTGCTCTCACTCCTTCAGGTGGGAGTTCCTTCCATATTCACCTTTCATTTTAAATAGAATTGTTCAAATGGGCCTTCATTTTCCCCTCCTTATAACATTTGGCTCAAAAAAGCAATCAATACATTTTCATGTAAAGAACTACAATAAGCAAATAATGACTGCGCTGGAGTTTTGTTAAAGAAATGGTTTATATTTTTATGAGCCAACAATATACCTTTTCACGGGTCTTCTTGAGTCCACATAGTTCCTCTTGCAAAGACTTAAGCTCAACCCCAAGGTCAGCCTTAAAGCTAGCGAGTTCATCCAAAACAGAGTGTAATTCATTTACATCAGCTTCCATCATTTCACGGATGCCACATTCAGTCTCAAACCTAAATCAACCAAAGAAGAAAGTGTTCTAAGTCCTGTATATTAGTTGACTTACTTAATAAACATACTTATGTCTGTAGCTCCAGTGTAGCAACTAAAACCCAAACTCCACAGATTTCCCCACCTTAATGTTATTGAGTGTACTGACCATGCTCAGGCCTTGTCTCACAGGCCAAATGAAAATGCCCTCCCCCTGTTCCCAAGTCCAGCAATCTGGATGATGCAGGGGTTTTGCCCCGATCCTAGTCCAAATTGTCCAGACGACATCCAGCCAGTTCCCACGAAAATCCACGGCAAATACCCCTTAAAATGGAATAGTCACATGGTAAAACAAAAACAAAAAAACCTCACAGTTTGCTGAGGTTTTTCTGGAGAAAACTGTGAGTTCTCACTGTGCCCAGTGAAACTATTTGCCAGCCGGGTCACATGTGTTGCATCTGCACCACGAGGCACCAAGCCATGTGACCATGATAAAGTGCCTTGTTCCTGGCCTCAGAAGATGCAACTGGCACATGGAAGAGAAGCGCCAGTTCATGCATGGGCCATGGGTGTGTGGGCACTGCCCATTGCCACAATGGAAGGGCAGATAATGTTGGGGGGAAATGGTGGGCCTGGGGCTGGAATACTCCAGCTGGAATGTGGAGAATTCTGGCCAGTATAGACAAACTCTCAGTTGCAACAACTAAATCCTTATCAGCCATATTTTTTCCTCTGTCCAGGGAGTCAGATATAATCCTATAGAAAAATATGGACAAAATATGTGGACATTGGGGAAAGAGGATTGGAGACTGGGCATCAGAACAAACATTTGGTTGAAAAAGTGTTTTTAGTTGACTTTAAGAATCCTTGCAGTTGAACTAAATGCTAAGATACATATGCATATGCGCTGTGACCTACTGTGCTCTCAAATGGAGCTCAGTCTTAAATGACACAATCTTTAAAGATACAGAGAACACCATGCCCCCCACCAGGCCAGGATCTTTGGCAGACACCCTACCTACTTCTAAGGTTAAGGGCAGTGAGATGCTCTACAAGATATAGAATAAAAATTAAAATAGGTCAGTTTAAATAATGATACCAAAGTAACATTTATATTTATTTTTTTTAAAAAAACTAAATGGATTTACATAATAAAAATTACAATAATATCATGCAGGTCCCCCTTCTAATCCCAGGCCCCCCGAGCCCCAGGCTAGAGCCCTGTCATCCCCCTCACCTTGTGGGAGCCATGGAGAAGAGAAAGGGGAATAGAACCAACAGCCAAAAGAACGTTTGCTTCATGCATTCCACAGTTAGCTGGCAAAATTGGCATTGTACAGTTCATGCCAAAATAAAATTGGTAGGTGTTTTCTCATAGGTGGAAGTGACTAGAGGTTGATGTTAGTATGATTTGTACTGGAACAGAGTTTTTGGGTCCTTACATCTTGTCCCAGTTGCTGCTCCACCTCTGAGTTCCTCCACATCAAATTAAGCAGAACTAAACGTGACAAGAGAAACAGTACCACTGTCCAAAACATCAGACATGTGCCAATTAAAGGTAATCTTATTTTCTTTGAAACTTAAAGGTAGAGAAATCTGTCAGTTTTGCTTTCTCTTGATTCAGTTTTTTTAATGTCCACTTCTTTCCATACTAATGTGTGTTTCATAAATTTTAGCAAATTCTTTGAAATCAACTGAAATGAAATTCTACATTTGCACCAGGCTAATTAAATAAGAATAGATATTCCCAACATGATGAAGACTATGTTATGGCTGCCAGCCACATCACTATTAACAATGAGGAACTTCTGAGAAAAAAAGAGGTCTGACTACACAAGGATTTAAACACTCCAGGCCCTAGGCCTAAACAGATTAATCTGTCAACTTCATCTGCCCCCCATTCTCAAGGTTTTTCCCCCCCACTCTCACATTCTTTCTGAATATGAAGAAACATACGGATTTTTGAAAATGCTTATCAAAAACTAATTTCTAGTGTTAATGGATGAGCGGGGGTGATTTTGCTTGGTTCATACTGACCTAATTACCATTTCCAGACTAATATGTAGTCTGGAACACAGTTGCCTTTCTGGTGTCTCATTTCTCTGAATGTTGTGGTGTGGTACTCTGTTCAACAAGTTTATACAAAATTGTGTACATTGGGGAAAATGTGTACAAAATGCATAGCTTCAAGGATATGAGGAGCAAAAAAAGGGGGGTTTGTGAATGTTTCTAATAAATCACAGAATTGATCTGCATGCAGCTCTCTTGTAGAAGCAGGGCTAAAATAAAATACTAGGAAGGGCCCAGAAGACATGAATATGGACCCATTCCTCCCATATTACATCCTGCCAGTTAACTATTTATCATTATTTGATACCTCTCTTTTTTCTTTTTCTTTTTTCCCACCTCAAAACCTATCCCTCTTCCACATCTCAGTCAAAATTTTCTTCAGTATTAATTCAGGGAGATCTATAATATTTTTAAAAGAAAAGAGACATTGGTTATCTGGTACAGAGAGATACATACTTCTGTTTCACATCTTCTAGGTCCATGCGATTATTGTCAATCTTGAGAAGGATCTTATTATTCTCCAGAGTGGTTTGAATAATCTGGCAAAGGAATTGGGAGAGGAAAAGGTCTGGTTCACAAATGTAACACAATAGGGTGTTGCAGTGGATTGTATCATTTCAGGCTGCAGATAAAAAATCCTAGCTTTTCAAAGCTGCCCTATGTTGGTGGGAGAAAACACCACCATATGACTTCTTGCAAGCAAAAGGAAACAAACACACAACCATCTTAAAGAAAGAGGTCCTAACCTCACTCAGACTTTGTTCTGCTACTTTTCGCCTTGCGGGGATTTGTTTAATTCAGGAAAGCATTAAAATGCAGTCTAAGTTGGATTGGAATGGTCTGGCCAGTGTTCCATATGAGAACTCAACTGCTTCATTCCAGTGTCCTAATCTGTGTGTTAACCAGGCTATAGAAAAGGGAATCAAATACATACAAAGTTCTGAACATGTATAGCAAAGACAACAGGATACCAAACAAGACACCTTCTAACCTTGTAAATAAAGTTACAATAAGCTACATATCAGAACAGGAGGTAACAGGTAAATACTGATGCAAAAGCAATAGCCACCAAGTTATATTTTTAACCTGCTTTGGCATAGAAGTAAGAAACATAGGGCTATCTAGATGTAACTGAACTATGGCTTCTATCATCCATTCTCATTGGCTGTGCTGGCTAGAGTTGCATCTTAACAGCACTGGAAAAGGCATACCCCACCTTTGCAAATACATCACATCCCAGGCACAGGAAGCTTTCCTCCTAAATTCCCTCCCATGCATTTTCCTTCCACAAGTCTGGCTTCCTAAACTCACCCACTGATTTTGATGGCATTCATTCAGAAGGTGCAGAAAGAATATGTGAAAATATTTTTAAAAAAACAGTTGATAAATGTTCTGCCAGGAAAACCTACTGGGTGTCCTTGGGCAAGCCAAACACTCTCAGCCTCAGAGGAAAGCAAAGGCAAACCCACTCTGAACAAATCTGACCAAGAAAACCACATGATAAGTTTGAGTTAGGGTCACTGTAAGTTGGAATTATTTGAAGGCACACAATAACATCAGTATACTGCTTAATTTGATTTACCAAAATGTAGTACAGTGAAAAATATTTAGAAATGCATATGGGATCATGAAGAGCAAATGGAGGAAAGCATGCACAGAAGACTAAAAACTGTTGGTACATGTGCTTCAGTAACAGGACTACGGTGTTCTAAAGGGCATGGGGTGCCCTTTTTTTGAGTGGCCACAAGATTCCTCAGAAGAGCATTGGAAGGGATTCCCTTAGAGACTGAAGAAATGTGTGTAGAAGTCTGAGGATGAAGAGCTCTCTCTCAAATAATTTGGCTAGTCTCAATCATGCGAGTGGTACGTCCCCCTAGTTGCCCCAATGGCATGAGAATAGCCAATCACCTGGATCCTTCCCATGAACACAGTACAGTCACAGATTCACATATATGCATACATCTGCCAAGAGCAGGGCAGATTCTATGGAGAAGTCATATTCTGTTTAAACAGTTGTTGCTTCTCCCTCTTGCTTCTGAGAAGCTACTCTACCTGCAGTTTCCCATGAAATCCAGTAGCAAACCCCACCAGCTCATGCTTCCAAATTCCAGTGTTGGCTTGCTTTTGTTTTGGTTGATGTGAGGAGGGGACTTTCATGGTACAAAATGTTGCTGGACGCCCCAAGTGGCCAATAGGCCTCTGTTTACCCATTCTGGTCTAAAACAAGGAGGAGGACCTATGGCCCTGCAGAAGTTGTTATGGCTCCAACCATATCATGCCTAACAACTGCCCGTGATGTATGGTACTAATGGGAGCTGGTCACAACATCTGGAAGACTAGAGATTCCCTACCCCTCCAGCTATCATAATTCCTTACAATTATGGGCATAACCCTGAGTCCTAGGTCCCCCTACCTGGTTTTTAAGTTCCTCAATCTGGCGGCAATAGTGGCTGTAGTCCTTCAGTTCACCAGTGAGCCCTTGCTTGGCATAGAAATCACTGATCTGAGATCTGAGGGCAGTGTTTTCCTCCTCCAAGCATCTCACTTTGTCTGTGTAACTGGCCAGATGGTCATTGAGGTTCTGCATGACTACCTTCTCATGGATGGAAGAGAAGATGATGCCACAGGTCAAAGAGACTCCACCCAGCCTGCCTGTGCAAATGTCCACTAGCCCATCACCATATCCAAGCAGAGGGCAACCACCATGGCTGCTGCTGAGACAGCTTCTCCTCCCATAACTGCCACCACCAATAAACACACTGTTAACAACTGCGGCTCAAAAAGGTACCCTGGCCCATTGTGAAGCCAAAGGGGGAGCTATCCCCATGGTAGCTTTGACAGGAGAAACTTCCTCTGTCTAAGCCACAGGAAATGTAACAGTTGGAAGAGACAGAAGAAACCCCAGATTTCCCACTTGAGCCATGACCATCTCTATCTCTTCCTACAGTTAATGGAATATGCCAAGCACAACTTGTCATACCAACAGCTATATTAGAGGCACAAGCCAAAGCAGAAGCCCAAACGCAAAGCTTGACACTCAACCAGAGTGTACCACTGATGTTGTGCAGATCTCAATTTATATTTTTTGGTAAGGGTGTCACCACTGGAGGTTGGTAGAGTTTGCTGCTCCTTGCAGGTTTAGTTCCAGCTTATCTTTCCTGTCGAGAAGTGGGGAAAATGCACCAGTGGCAATTTGCCTCCAGTTATCCCAGAAAACAGGGAATTTCTTCACATATCACCTGCTCTCATTTAAAAATTAGCACATCATAATTACTATAGTTGCACAGAATCATCAAGATTTGGTGTTTCTGTTTTTTTCATCGGGGAGAGGAAATAGCTATTCTGGTATTTGCTGAATAGAGTGTTTGTTTGGTCCTAGCAGGGCCTGGTTAACATTTGGAAGCACTTTATTTTAAAAAGGGTTTGGTTGCCCTTTTTATGGGAAACAACTAGTCTTGGCCTGAGAAATTTGGCTGGATCAATTTTAAATCTAGGTGAAATACTAAAGGCAATGATGAATGGTGGAGAAATTCTTGATTAGAGATGGGGAAATCAGAATATTTTGATCTCTTCAACATTCAGGTATTTTAAAATCTCCACCCATATTCAGGATGGAGAAATTCAGATGAAGAAATTGGCGAAGTCTGGTAGATGCTTCAAAAGAAAACTGAAATGACATTCTCCCCCATTTGCACCAACCCCAGTTAAATACACACAACTGCATGAAGAGGACAGTGTTCTACTAGCTTGTCACATAGATGTTAAAGAGGAACCTTTCAAAGAAATAGATGGCAACTATGCACTAAAATGGCCCAAGGCATAGGGATTCAAGACCAGACTTATAAGAGTCTCAAGACCTAGCACGCTGAGCCAAAATGAGTAATCATGTCCATTTTGATTTCTTGCACATTTGTTTGCTTGTTTTTAATCTCAAATTCCTACTACCTGAATATTAAGACATTTGATAAATTCTTATCCAAAAGGACATGATATGAAATTCTCACCCAATCTTATTCAAGGCAGAGAAAGGGAAGAGCTTTTTAACACAGTACATAATCAAACAAGGAGACTTGTTATCACAAGACATAGTGGCCACCAGCTTCTGTAATGGACTGGTAATGACTTATAGTACAAGAAGGAAAGAGTAGGCATAAATGAACAGCTCTAACAAGAAAGGAATTAAAATAGTTTGGGTTCACCAAGGATCTCCACTGGGACTGGAGATAAATAATCTGGAGTTAAGGGTGAGCAAGATGACATTTAAGGATGGGGTAGTTAAAGAAAAAGGAACAGTGAAGAATCCCAAACATGGCAAGTGGGCATTACAATGCCAAATATATGAGGCTGATGGGAGTTGAAGTCACAGGAAATCAGGTTATGCATGTGTATGTCTTCTTTTGACTATTGTGTAAAGAGGTATTCAAAAAAGGTTGATCATCTCTAATCTGGAATCCAAAAATCAAAACTTTTTGCCACCAGCACCCAGTTCTGCCTTCAAGATGGCAGTGGTGGCACTCCTGCTCATTTGTCTCTCAGCTGCTCAGTTTCTCTCCTGCCTCACGTTTCATTTGTTCACTACAGGTCAACCCCCGTATCCACGGATTCAATATCCATGGTTTCACTTATCCACATCTGAAAAATATGTTTTCTCTGGGCATTTCAAGGTCCTCCAATGTGATTCTAGGGTCAGCTTCTGGTGCTTGTCTCATGGAAAATAATAAGTATCCCTATTATCCATAGTTTCAGGTATCCACAGGGGGTCTTGGAACATATCCCCTACAGATATGGGGGTCAACATGTATTTGTGTATGAGACACGAGGCTGGGGAGAGACAGAGGATCTGAGAGATGAACGAGCAGGCCACCTCAAAGGCAGAAACAGGCAACTGGCAGCAAAAGGTTTCGGTTTCCCACCATTCACGGATCCTCAGTCTCTCTCCAGCCTCACGTTTCATACACAACACAAGTAGAAAATGAATGAGATGCAAGGCTGGAGAGAGACACAAGGCTGGAGAGATATGCAAGGATCTGTGAAATGGCAGGAGGTATAGAAGTATATGTATATGCAAATACAGGTATTCCACAATCCAAAAAGTTTGAAATACGAAACATTTCTTGTTCCAAGCATTTCAGATGAGGAGTACTCAACCTGGACCTTCTTGCTCAATGCCTCCCCCTTCCCACCAAGAAAGTAGCTCCCAAGTACCAAAGTACACTATCATGACCATTTGCAGACCAAAGGGGAGGTGGGGCAGATGATGGGGCTACTGTTTGTTGGATATCCAGGATAGCTGTCTTCTCTTGGCTGAAAAACTGCAGATGGGCATGGCTGGGTGCCTCCCACTCTCCTCTAATCAGTAAATTGCTATGCATCCAGGGAGGAGGGTGCAGGGCTGCACAGGCAGAGCACTATGTGCCACCCATGCAATGCGGGATCCTGCCCACAGTGGTTCAATGTAAGCAAATGTAAAGGTGTGCACATTGAGGCAAAAGTCCTCCTGAGTACATATATATATTTATAAGATCAGAACTGGGAGTGACTAGTTAGGAACAGGATCTTCTGTTCTGGGTGCATAGCTCAATGAAAATGTTGATCCAAGGTTCAGCAGGTGTAAAAAAAAAAAGAAGAAGAAGAAGCAAATTCTGTGTTGGGGATCATTAGAAAAGGAGCCAAAAATAAATCTGCCAGGATGGTAATGCCTTTCTACAAATCTAGGGTATAATCACTCTTGGAATATGGTGAACAGCCTGGCCACAAGACCTCAAAATGATGATGATGATTGATGGTGATGGTAATGATGAAGAAGAACTGCTGCTGCTGGAACTGCTATTACTACTACCTATTACCACATCTATTTACCAGGGCTTGTCTAGCCAGTGAAAATACTTCTCATAGAATTTGCAGGGAATACCTTTTGTCCCAACAAGATCCTGCAGTGATTCACCTTATTCAGAAGAAGGAGAGCTAAAAACTCCAAATATTACATAGGAAAAGCCTTCATGGCTTTTCCTGAAGTTTTTAAAATAATGTGTGGGAATGTGCATTACTGCTTGTTAGGACAACCAATTTGCATCACTGCACATTCTTAGAGAGGAGCAGAAGTGGAGAGCTGATTCGTCAGATGTGCACTAGGGGCAGGCTTGCCAGCAAGGAAGCAGCCAGAAGCACCATTTTGGATTTTTGCATTCTCAATTGTGCACTTTTTGATGCTCCAAGCAGACCAAATAGCTTTTTAAAGCTTTTTTAAGCAGAAGGTAACACTTATGCACCTTTCCTTTAAAGTTTTTTTAAAATACTGTGCAGTGGCAACAATATGTAAAGAATAATAACATGCTACTTTACTTGGCCACCGTCTTGATTTGCAGGCGTGTGCACTTCAAACACAGATAGCTTCACATACTATCGTTTTTGCCAAAAGACCGTGGAGACAAATGAGTGCTGCTGCGAATTTGCAATAAGGTGCACCAATCTGCCTCTCCAATCCTCTCGTCTAGAAAAGTTCCTAGTTTGGGACTCAAGTCAGCTTACATCAGAACAAACGTAATTAAACATTAACAGCATCTCTCTCTGGCTTTTCTTCGCAAACGAAGATTCAGGAAGGACTCATCCCGCACTTTCTGCAAGCGCGCTGATGACTAAAAAGGCCAATCCGAGATAAACAAGTCCGGTTGCAAAAAGCACAGCAGAAGGTCTCCTTGGGTGATGTTTTTGGGTTGTGATTCTTTCTGCGTTGTCGTTTCTCTTCAAGACTTGTTCGGCGTGAGTTCTCAAATAAGACTGCATCATTGTGGATAGTGCGTCTCCATGCCTCCCGATGTGAGGCCAGGGCGGACCACTGTTGGTGATCAATTTGGCCGAGCCTGAGATGTTGTTTCAGGGAGTCTTTGTATCGCTTTTTTGGAGCGCCCCTCTTACACTGACCCGTGGCGAGTTCACCGTAGAGTACTATTTTGGGGAGGCGATGGTCCTCCATCCTAGAAACGTGCCCTGCCCAGCGCAGCTGTGTTCTCAATATCATGGCCTCAATGCTGGTGATCCCTGCTTGCTCAAGGACAGCAACATTCGTCACATAGTCAGTCCAGTGTATATTTAGGATTGTGCGTAGACAGCGCTGATGAAAGCGCTCGAGAAGTTTAAAAGCAATTAAACCATCATAAAAGTGATATCAGTTAAAACAAATTAAAACCACCACCACAAATAAAAGTCGAGCACCTTATACAAGGCCTGTTTCCCCTGATGAACCCATTCTCAAAGGCCTGACAGAATAAGAAGGGTTTCATCTGCTTGTGGAAAGATAGTAAGGAGGGTGACAGGCTAGCCCCTCTGGAGAGGGAGTTCCACAGCTTGGGAGAAGGCCCTCTCCCGTGTTCCCATCAAATGTGCCTGTGACATTGCTGGGACAGAGAGAAGGGCCTCCTGAGAAGATCTCAAAATATAGTATGGTCCTTCAAACCTCTCTCTATATTTTTCATATTATGTTTGAAATTATTTTAACTATGTGTTTTTAGTAGAATTGTTTCTTTAATTGTTTTTTCAGACTTTTGTTATAAACTGTTTTAAACTTTTGTATAACAAGATTTTAGTTGCCTCTTTTTAATTTTTTTTTTTTTTTTTTTTTGTAAGCCACCTTGGTCCTATTCTAAGAGAAAGGTGGAGTATTAAATAAATAAATAGTATCATAATTTAGATACAGTAATATTGTTGCAGAAGTAAGGAAAGTGCAGAAATGCAGAGCGTTTAACCAACAGCTGGGTCAGCTCCCCTGTGAGGAAATGTTTAAACAGTTGAGGCTTTTTAGCTAAGAAAAAAAAAGACAAGTAAGGGAGGAGATAGTAGGACAAATGAGCCCTATTTGACATAGTGCTAATTGAGAAGACAAAAGCATGTATTGTAGATAGCTGTTTACTATGCTAATTTATCATGGTGTGCATACAACTGCTTGATAAGACATTCTTCTTTAATATCCTATAACTTCAGATAGGAAGTTATAGACCAGTGGCTCTTAACCTTTTCTTTACCAGGGACCCCCTTTAAATATCTTTTGTTGATGTGGACCCCCAAGACTTAACTCAAGATTTAAAACCGTAACAACAACAACACACCATCAATTAAACCTTTCCTCAGAGGCTGGGGTGGGGGGAGAGGCCAACACTGCCAGCCAGCTTTTGCCTTGTCTCCTGAAGTCTTTGAAGACCCCCTGTGAGGACATTGCAGCCCCTGGGGGGGTCTGAGGACCACAGGTTAAGAACCACTGTTATAGCTTGCAATGTTACAGACAAGCATACATTAGTAAGTGCCACTTGGGAACTGAGTCTACTAGTTGAGGTTACCAGTGGCTGACCCATCCAGCACACACACACAAAATATGTTCCTAACCCCAAACATGAGATTCAGTCAGATTCTAAGCATGAATAAAGCTCCATCCCCTAGGCCATTGAGCTAACTGTGCATCACTCAGCCCCTATTCAGACTCATGAGGTCCTGATCCATACGTAGAAATAAGAAAGAATATGAGACTTCCTTGTCTGCTATATATTTAAGATGGCATATAGTTTAATTGTGAGAGCATAATACTTGAAAACTTCCATCATACCATATAGATGGTTTGAGGCGCAAGAGTGATGGGAGTTTCAAAACGTCTGAAGGGTCACTTAAGCTTACACAGGTTTTATCTAAATGGGCAATTTACCCCAATCTTCCCTGTCTGTGAGCCCTGCAGTCCAAACAGTGCATGGCATTTGCCCCCTTCTGCCCCTGGTCAGTCCTTGGACCTCTGGGGCAGAAACAGGACTCAGACAGGGGCAAGCCCTTTACCATGGTTTTGAAATAATACCTGCTTTAAACTGTTTCTATAGGGACAGAACATATCTGCGGGAGCCTGTCCTGGCAGGCTGGCCCTCGCTGCTGCTACCGATGGTCACCATTACTCTTCTGGGTCTGGGCAGGATGCCTGCAATATGTGACCAAAGCTGGTCACATGCAAGGGGCTTGCCACATGGTGTGGCCGGCTTCCTCCAGACCCGGCAGAGGGAGGAAAATGATGGCAGTGGCAGCTGCATCAATCAGCTGGTGTTCTATCTAGACTCCAGCCTGTTTTGTCCAAGGTAATGGGGGCAGAAGCGGGAGTTGGCATATCCTGGCTCATGTAGACAAGCCCACAGAAAGGAATAGAGTGGATCCCTGGCAATTAATATGCAAAGAAGCAACATGACCATGTACATAGGAGCTGCTTCACTTCTCAGTCCCTTCTCTAAAAACTAAGGACATGCACAGTGGAAGATGGTGAAAGAAAAGAAAAAGCACCCCTGGGTGCATTTTGGAAGACCCTTTTAAGTGGTCTCTAGAAGGTTCAAAATGTTTTTGTTTACTTAAGTTAGGCCTATATGACTTGGTTGTTTCATGTCACGTGCACATATTGTTCATTTTGAATAAAAGGTTTGCAAAAACATGCTGAAGTGCTCTACCTTTTGGTGGTATCAGAAGTTATCTCTATTCTTTCCATCTCATATTTCTGCCTCTGATACCAGGAACACATTTACAGTCGGACTCCCGTATCCACAGAACCAACATCTGCAGTTTGGGTTATCCACAGGACACAAAACATGAACACATACCATAGAGTCATCCTAGAAAATGCCTAGAGAGACATCCTCTCTAGACATCCTCTAGATCCTCCAACACAACTCTATGGTATTTTGAACCATAAGTCCCATTATTTTAGTAGGGTTCACTGTTATCTGCAGTTCCGAGTATCCACAGTAAGTCCAGGAACCAAACCCTGAATTTTATTAACTGAGGTATTCCTATATATACACTTTCCCACTGCTAGCAATTGGCTACCAAATTACTCAGCTGGACACAAGTCCAGCATCACGTTTGGGCATGCCATTGCAATGAAGTGGGGAGGATGTCCCTTTCTAATTCTGAAAGGCCTGACCTCTCCTAAGGTATGCTTTGCTTCCCAAATCCTTGGTCAATATTCAGAATCTCTTTGATAACCTACTGCCTATCATGAGGGAGAGCAGATTGCTATTCTTAGAAAAATAGTTCCACACACAAGGGAGAACATTTTTCCACAGACAAAGGAGAAAGAGGGAGGTTTGGCAAAGCACAGAAAGAGCACTCATTGCAGAAATGAGAAAAAAATGAATGAGGAAAATGTATTGCTCCAAAACCCCAAACCCACACATTCACAAGCATGCCTACAGCAGCCTTTTAGAATCTCCTTGCAATTCTTGTTTTGCACTATCTCAAAAGATGTGAGATTGAGGCTCTGCCCTGTCCATACCATCTCCTTTCCTTTCCTTATGAAACAGCCCAAATTCCCCAGTGGGGAACACATCACAGCTTCTCTACAAATGCAAGTCAGCATAAATTACAAAACAGGCTTGGAAAGATCCTCTGGGCAAGGAGGCAGCTCTATTACTTTAATTGTAGCTTATGCACAGCAATCATTTTCAAAAAATGGAACAATATAATTCATCTGTTTACAGCTCCCCATAATATTTCTACATATCCTTCTGCACCTGCCATGTTTCCATGTTTCCAATAAAAACAACCTATCCATGGAATTTCACTTGTGTCTTCCCTTCCGGACTTGGTGCTCCTGATGAGCATTCACACACACGTGACGCTTGTCCGCCTTTCACATAATGGGGAGCTGGAATCTGTGGCTACCCAAAAGCATTGAGCTATCCACTGTGAGAAATCTGGAATGGGTTGACCTTTGGTCTGATCCCATAGGCCTTCTCAGGTGTTCTTCTTCAACCAGATTTTCCAGTAGAACAGGGATGGGGAATGTGTAGGCAGCCAGATCTTCCTGGATGACAACTCCTATCATCCATTAACTTTGACTACCCTGGCCAGGGCTGGTGGGAGTTACTATTTAAAAACATCTGGAGCTTCACATGTTTCCTGTCTTTGCTCTAGAAGCAGGTTGCAGTTACTGGTCAGAGATGCTCTGAAACCACCTTGTTGGGCAGGGGGTTGAAATTATGTGGCCCTCCAAATATTGTTGAACTACAACTACCAATTGCCTTAACAAAGTTAGTAAATGGGAAGGGATGCTGGTAGGTGCACTTTTATAACATCTGGAGGGCCACACAATTGCCACCCCCTGACGTGCATTGTACGGACTGCCTCTACAATAGCATCTAGAATAGGGATGGAGATTGTATGTCCCTCTAGAATACACTGGATTCCAGATCCAATCAGCCAGTTATCATAGATAATAAGTGCAGTAGTCTCACAACTGGAAGGCCATAGGCCCCTTATCCCTAGTCTGCAGTATAGCAAGCCCACTGGTAAAACATGGTGCATACACAAGCCCAAGTGCTAAGCTATTATTAATCCAAATATATCCTTCCTTCCCTTCTTCTAGTCCTCCTATTTTTCATCTTTTCCATTTATGCATCCATTATTTTTCCGGGTTGTTTAAGAATTCAAACTTCTATGAAAGAACACAATTGTTGTTACTATCAGAATATGTTATTCAAATTGTATGGTTTGTCTACTTCATTCTGGATGCAGAGTTTGGCTTTTCACAACATGGGATTTGAATAGGAAGACACAGTCCTACATCTCCAGGAATGAAGTTCCATTTTTTTTTATGATACGCTATGTTTTTACCATCCATGTCAATGGATGGTACATTGGCCTTGCAGGAGACAGCCAATTACTGAATAATGCTGCTATTGCTCTTTCCCCTTCTTCCTACATAAAGCAGAGGCTGAACTCAACAGCCAAGAGATAAATTAGTTGGATCTGAGAACACAGAATGGCAGGGATCACATCTGGACCTGGTATTGTGGTATTGTGAAGCCGAAGCTTCAGGTACTGTGAAGCCCAAGCTGGTATCACCAGGGTAAACAACCTGGAACACTGCAGATGCTTTGGACTTCACCTTTTAATCCATTACCATTGGCCATGTTGGTGGTAACTTATGTGAGCTGTAGGCCAAGGTGTCTGCAGGGTACCAGATTGCATGCCATTCTGGGTGTCTGTGTTACTTCTGCTTGAGATGCTTTAAAGCCAGCTTTGCATTTCTTGGTAACTATACTAATTCCTCCAAGAACGTTTCAACAAAGCTTCTGATCTGAGAGAACTTGTTACAGTATATTTGCTAAATGTCCTCATTTGGCTGGGTCATTCCAAATTGATAATCCCCTGTCACCCCATTTTTCAGCTGCTATTAAAATGTCCCAGGTTCTTTTCCTCCCACTTTTCCTCCTTTGTCCTCAGCTTACTTCAGTTGCTGCAAGCTGTGTTCAAAGTGCAAAAGTAATTTTCACTCAGTTAACTCAGCAGTTGGGAAAGAAGAGGAAGGTTTGGAATCTCAATAATAACATCAGACCAAATAATAACATTTGACCAGACTCCAGCATTGCTTGGTCATATGTGCCCTGGTTATCATTGTGAAATGTTGGAATTATGCTGCAGAACCCCCTGGGTTCATCAAACTTTATTTTTTGTTTCTTTTTTTAAGAAGATCAGACAGTCTGCAATATAAATACTGGCATCTTATTGGCGTCCGTCCAGTCTAAAGAGCCTCACCCTGCTGCTAGGTAATCCCATGCCAGAAACAGAAAAGGCTTGTCTTTGTGGGGTGGCGAAATGGGCTATAAGGAATATATGCAATTTCTGTTCCCATCAGCTCTCAGATATCCAGTTTCCAAGTGGAATGTTCTTCAGAAGAATGTAAGACTGGAAGGTATGAGGCATCCATGGTTTACCAGTCCCTTGTGCATAGGCTTCATGGGATGTGGTAGGAAGCAGGCAGGGACGAGAAGCAACAAAAATGACACATGTTGCCTTGAAAAGGTGGGAACATTTTGCTTACTAAACTGAATTTGCAGTTCTCAGAACATGATTAATTAAATGAACAACATGTTTCTTTCAGGAATATTGAGATTTTGCTCACAAGGTAGTATCCCTCACATGAGAATCTTCCCAGACTATGCAGAGAATGAGCAGTCCTTAATTAATGTGGAAGATGAAGCATAGCCCATCAAAGTGGCACAATTATCTCTATGGAAGCAACCACATTATAAAGGCCAAGGCAGAGTCTAAACTGTGACTCAGAAAGTCAGTCTTCTTCAGTTGTTTCTTCTGAATGTACTTCTCCCTAGATGGCCTTAAGATAGGGCCTAGCTGTCAGTTTCAGTCCTTCTATAGTCAATGTGGCAATAATGACAACATTACTTTAAAGGGTTATTAGGTTTACTGAAATATACGCGAAGAGCTGTGAACAATCTCAAGGAATCTTTAAATGTTGGTGAGAGTCTGGGATAGCCCTACCACATCAAAGCTCTTGGGCATAAGAATGTGATCCGTGACAGAGAGACAGAGACTGAAGTAGACAGATAACCAAGAGGAACAGGAGAAGCCCACCTGTGAAAGCAGTGGATAGCTATGTCTTTCTGGAAGCTGAGCTCATACCTTCCCATTGTCCCAGTTTGGCAGGAAGAGTCCTGATTTATCCTCTGTTGTTCCACTTTTTTTAGCTGCTTTCAAAATGTCCCAGTGTCTCTCTCCTCCTCGTATGTTCCCCCTTTGTCCTCAGCTTACTTCAGTTCACGAAACTGAGTCCAAAGTGCAAAAGTGAACCTTCCCTGTGCATTCTCTCAGCAGTGTGTCTCTCTACTGAGCTCTGATATTAGAAATTAATTCAGATGGTAGAAAAGCTGGGCGGGGGTGTTTTCGGAAGGTAAGTGGTAAGCACGGAGAAGGTCTGTCTTCTTCTCTCACCTAGAATGCCTCTTTTACTCTGAAAACTGACTCTCAGCTCTCATTTATATGTGTCAGGTTTAAGAAAATTGACCTCTTGCCACTACATTGAGTTTGGTCTTGTCAAACCTAGGGCCTATCTACACAAGGGGGGGGGGGGAATCCGAAGTACCTCATAATATTGGCATCTCGCAGCAGCAGCGAAATATCTAAATGGTTTTTCCGGCCTCGGAAGCATCTGTAAGCCTTGCATTCCTGATGGCAGCCGTGAGTGATTTACCCGCATTATTTCTTCACTGCCGCTGTTTTTGTTTTTGTTTTTTAAAAAGGCATCCCAAGGTACGCTAGTGCGATAGAGCAGTTTTCCAATATTATAGGAAGCAAAACAGAAAATATTGATCCTGTTTTATTCCCTTAGCGAGCAATCACTACGACGGAAATCCAACATAGCAACAGCGGGTGCTTGCCCTGCTAGCAAGCCCTACCTCCCCTCTCATCTGGGCAATCAGCTTTATACTTCCCTTTGGATTTCCTACTGTTCGATAGTCCAAACAAGCAGGAATACACACCCCTCACAGGTTTTTTTTTTTTAAAGTACAGGGAAATCTGTGAAGGCTTTTACCCCATTGTTTTTGCTGTTCTGGCCACCCCCTCCTTCTGAATAGTGTGGATTGGCATTGGATCCTATTTAGATAGGTAGGATTCCCAGCAAATTCCGTGAGGGCTATTTTCACCATTTAGACGGGCCCCTAGTTAACAACAACTTAGATCTAATTTGACAAGAACCTAGATCTTGTCAAATCTAGTTTGGTCTTGTCAAATTTACCTCTTACCATCACATCTAGTTTGGTCTTGGAACTTTTTTGTTACTAACCTGAATTTGAAGTTCTGAGATCATGATTCTGAGTAGTTTGGCTCTATAATTCTGTTACCCTCTTAAAAGAAAGTACGATATTTAGTTAAGTTTTCTTATAAATCAGTTTACCTGTTCAGTTCTATTGCTGGGAGAAGGGGAGGAAGGGGTGAGGAAGAGTATAGTCTGATCTGCAAAAACAGAAGGAAATCATGATGGAGATGCTGCCTCAAAAATCAGAGGCAACATCACTCTGAGCACCAGTTACTGTGGACCAAAAAGTCCCCTCATTGCTGTGGAAAGCCATATTTCCTATTGCTTTCATGTCTTCTTTTGGGCCACCCATAGGCATCTCTTTGGCTACTGCAGGAAACAGGAATCAAAACAAGGAAGCCCAAAACTACGGTAGGCCTGATCCAACAGAGCCACTTCTTATGAGAAAACTAGAGGATTTTGTTGGAAGAAAAGGAAGCTATGCATTTTGGCATCCCATACTTCTATGAGGGTAGGTTCTTCTGAGGATTACCCATTTCAAATTATATCAGATCAGTTTTTCTAAAGTACACCTTCCTTCTAGCTAATTACCCATTTCAAATTATATCAGATCAGTTTTTCTAAAGTACACCTTCCTTCTAGCTAAAAGTAAACCAGAGAATGAATGACAGAATGCTGCCTTACCAGCCCACATGAACAGATATGCACAGATGCTTGTGCATTCATACATGTGTAGCTGTATATATTTCCATCCTTGTGTATGCACACTTACAGGCACACTAAACTTTTAGCCGTTCAGGGAACACTAACCTTAAGTCTAGTAGGGGCCATAACCTAGTGATATTAGCTCTGTAGGGTAGTATCTTTACTTCTTTGTGACTTGGTGGTCACCATTTATTTATATAATGCTTTTCATGTTGTGATAAGAGAAAACATTTGAACACACAGGCCTTGAGGGGCATACAGAAAAAAGCAGAGCTTTATTTTTGACATCTTTTGTTTCCAGTGGTTAGTAAATAACCAACCACGGCACTAAAGCTTGATGGTTGAGTAGACTTGGCAGATGCCATTGCAGAATAAGGGTAAAGAGACAGGCGCATGGGAGGCAGTGAAGTGGGATTTCTGGTCAGCTTGGAAAGGTATGATTGGACAGATGGAACAACAACAACAACTCGGATGAACTATTGGGAGTGTTTCTCTAGGGATATGGTTGTCTTTGCCCATTCTGCAGCTCTAAAGACGAGCAGGGGAAAAAATAAAATGTAGTTACTATGAGAAGGGAAAAAGTCAATAGTACATCATTCATACTGACAGAAAATATTTAAGTCCATGTACAACAATGGTCAGCATCATGTTGATGAGATATGCAGACATAAATCCAACTTAAGCCAGCCTATGTATTTTTATGGTAAGTGCAGACAGTGGAATTCTGTTCTGCCATCTGTGCAGCTGACCCCCCTGAACCCTTAAATTAAACTCATTGCAGTGGATATCACAATGGCCCCCACTGTTCTGCAAGAGGTCCAAGAGGAAGATGTTGTTTTCTTCTGGCCTGCTGCTGAAACATGGCAGTATGAAGAGAGTAAGTTAAGGGTGTGAGGAGGGGAGGGGAGTACTTAGTTATGCCTAGCAGACCTTGACATTCTGACAGGATGGTCCAGGATCTTAACTAATACATTTTTTTAATCTGATCATTCATCAAACTGGATGAAGTCTAAACAATCCATAATCCACCAATCTAAACTTTCCACAATCCACAACCCATTATACTCCAACCACTCCTGGACAGTGTTCACTGTGGGAGTTATGTAAGACTTCTGGAGGGATTGTGTTGGTGTCACATTGCCTGGGTGTACGTCCCCTGCACAATGGTTCAAATGTATCAAAGGGTCCCTTCTGGGAGAAAGGTGGTGTATCAATCAAACAAACAAACAAACAAACAAATAAAATCAAGTTCCAAGGTTTCTATAGATCTATAAATATGTTTGTGTATGGTGACAACACATGAAAGCTCACACTGCTTGGCTGAGAGAATACTGCATACCTTTTGACTCCTCCTCTCCCTCAACAATCAGATTTTAGTTGCCGTTTCACCTGGCTGCAGCAGAAGGATATCTGCGACAGCAAAGACCTCTCCATTGGGTTGGCTGAGATAATAGGTGCCACTTGGCTTATTCTCTCCCTGGACTGTTTCCATGTACTTGTCAAGATTTAGGGCTTATCTACATGGGCAATTTACTCTGGCTTGCACCCGTTCCAGAGCTCTGCAGTCCAAACAATGTAGGGCATTTACCCCAATCTGCCCCCAGGCAGTCCTTACCATCCCCGGGGTACATATGGGGCTGGAACAGTGGCAAGCTAGGACTGGGCCCAATAAACCTCTATAGGAAAAAAAAAAAACCTGTTTAATCTGGTATTGTCGGGATCAGGCCCCACCTGTCCACAAGAGCCCATCCCAGCACACCATCTTTCACTGCCAGGCAGGGGTCCTGCAGCATGTGACCAAGGCTGGTCACATGCAGGGTGCCAGAAGTCACAGGTTGAAGGTTCCCTTCCCCATCTTCACATCAGCAGAGAAAATGGCAGTGGCAGTGGTGGCTGCAGCAACAGGCTGGTACCCTGTTTGGATTCCAGCCCATTTTCTCCAGGTAACCGGGGCAGGGGGCGGCATGGACCAGCTTCAAAGTCAGGATATGCTGGTGGGAAGCTGGCATATCCTGGCTAGTGTAGATAAGCCCTTACGATAGTATTGATAAAGAATTGCCACTTTAAGTACTGGTGCCTGAAATTGCCTGTTTTCTTCTTCCCTCTCCCACTTAGGAGATTTTCAGATGGAGGAAATAACCCCCACGGAGATCAGGAGAGAAATGGGGCTGTTCAGCTGCCAGTGCTCCTTTTTGCACACCCCTGTCTTTCTCCTGACCTTCCTTTGTTCTCCCGCCATCCTGCTTGCATCTTCCTTCTGCTATTTTCTGCTGTTTTTTACTAGTGAAGAACTTTCGTTAATAAAAAATAGCAGAAGGAAAATGCAAGCAGGATGGAGGGAGAACAAAGGGAAGTCGGGAGAAGGACGGGATGTGTGTGAAATGGAGCGTTGGCAGCAGAACAGCCCCATTTCTCTCCTGATCTCTGCGGGGTTATTTCCCCCATCTGAAAATCTCCTTATTTTCCTTTAGCATCATGTCTTTTAGATCGTGTGCTTACAAACATAGCCCTTTAATCTATGTGCAGTACTTTGTACATTTTAGCTGCTTTATGGGTGGCAAACGATCATGCATCTATTGGTATCAATCCTCTGAGTATTACCCTATTCTTCTGCTTAATCGACTTGGGATTTCATCTCAGATACCTAATTACAGTATTCTATTATTATTATTATTATTATTATTATTTCTTACTCGCCTCTCCCCATGGATCAAGGCAGGGAACAACAGATTTATAGAGAACAACTATCAATTAAAATACATATTGGTTAAAAATACCTAAACCCATTAAAACACATAATATCAATTGAAAGAATAAAACCAGTACATATTAAAACAGTTCAAGATTTACAGTTTAAAAATCATCTAGATAAGCCTGATGGAAGAAACTTTAATACTATTTTAAATTCAGACAGTCTTTTCAGTTGTCAAATCTCTTCCAGCAGGCCATTCCAGAGTCAAGGGCAGCTGAAGAAAATGTCCTCTGGGTGACAGTTGCCAACGTAGTGCTGGCTGACTAAAGCAAATGTCGCCCAGAGGACCTGAGTGTACAGGGTGGATTATATGGGAGAAAGTGATCCCATAGGTAACCTGGTTCTGCCTTCACATACTCGTACCTTTGTCCCAGCATGGGGCACAGTCACAAAACCCAACAGGGTCTTATACAGTGGGGCGGGGGGGGGGGTTTGAGGTCAGAAAATTGATATATATTTCTCACCTCATGCACTTCTTTTTTGCCCTAGTGGTGTAAATTGCCTCCATGGTGTGTATGGCCTACTGAATGGCCAGCAGAATGACCTGCAGGATGGGTCACGTATGTGTGAGATGACCGGGTCTCAGCAGATCTTCCCCCTGACACACCACTGATTCTGCTGCTGGTGCTGCTTCCTCCACTGTGACTGGAAGAAAAAAAGAGTCTTCCGTAAGACCAGAAATCATTTCATCCAAATAGATTCCCAGCTCAGTATATCGGCTATCAGCTGTTTTCATGCAGCATGTCCTTATTCTCTGGGGAATATTGTTGTGGCTGTGAAGACCACCTGACCACCTGCTGGAAGAGGATGGTCGGAGAAAAGAATGGGAAAATCTGGTTTTCTCCACTTTCTCTTGTATCTGATTTTAAAAAGAAAAGCCGAGTGCTTTCTTTCCAAAGTAATTTTAAAAATTATTAATTTTGGTACATTATTATCCAAAACCAATGGAAACAAAATTCGCCTCCATTTCCACTGGCCAAATTCAATAGACAAATATATTCTCAACACAGAGAGAGTTTCATCTGATAATTTTGCCCATTTGTGTTCTCATCAGGTTTTTTCATGCGTCTGAGAAAGTCCATGGCATGTAAATGGCACATGGTGAGGTTTCATAGCAATTCATGTTTGTTATCTCAGTTATCCTTGGTGTAGCCCTACAGAGCAGGGTTGTATCATTATGTTCATATTTTAAATGGAAAGAGTAAATATTTCTCTAAAGCCAACTGTGTGGTTGAAGTGAGATTTGAACTGAGGTTCTGCAATTCAAAGATTAGATCACACTGGTTGTTCTGCACACAGAATATAATATATGCAGAGATCTTGATGGCACTGACCCCATGGGGCTTGTCCCCTCATTTTACTTTGAAGGAATGGGAAAATCATTCACTTTCCTGCATGTTCCAATTTTTTTTAAAAAAAAATCTCAAGTTCTTTCTGTCCTGAATATGAACAAATCTGCAAATCTGCTCAAAAACATAAAACAAAATGACATTTTGCACTGGCCAAATGAAACGGGCAAAACTCTTCCCAATGCACAAATACCCTATTCTAGTTGACTGCTCTTAAGGTGTTTAAAGATGGGGAGCCTGCTGGAAAAAAGAGGCAACAACTCTAATTCAACGCTAGTATGGTTGAATACACAAGGATTCAAACCTGGACTTTTGAGTCAAATACTCAAAACCCTGGGCCACAGTGGGTGTATCCATCAATAGCAGCCTCTCATGCATTCAGATTTTAAGTTTTTTTCCATTCTAAATATTAAGAAACATATGATATGGGGGGGGGGATATCAAAGCCAAACTGAAGTGTGTCTCATTCCTAGTGGTAATTCAAGTTATTGGGGAAGGAGTGTTCCACCATCTCTCTGCCTGCCACTTACGTAATGTCATGCTGTCCCCCTTCCAGCAAGCCACGGTACGTGGCAATCTCCTGTTCCAGTCGGCTTTTAACATCCAGGAGCTCTGTGTACTTATGGTTTTGGCACTCCATCTCTGAACGCAGCTCGGCCAGCTGCTGCTCCAAGCCAGAAATGCGCTCCTGAAGCTCATTCAAATGCTTGTTGTAGCGAAGCTCTGTTTCACCCAGGGAGGCTTCCAGGGTGTCCCTCTAAGAAATGGAGGAAAAACATAGAAGATTATCAGACAAGCGTCTAAAAGTAAATTTAAATCTTTTCATTTGTTTTTGGAAAATAAATTAAGAAGACATTGAAACTTGTATTGGTATATACATATTTATATGTGCATGTTGGTAAGCATGATGGCATTTATTCAATAAAAATAAATATTTTTTTTTGAAAGGACTAAGACATGCTGAGCCTAATGGGATGCTGGCTGGGAGATTTCTGGGAGCTGTCAACTAAAAAAGGAACTTTTCCATGTTTTGGAGCTGACTCTAGAGGATTCTGGGAGATGTAGCTCAGAAAAGTAACTTTTCTGGGCTTCTGGAACTGCCTCTAAAAGGAAAGCATTCTGTTTGAGCTGATAATCCAGATAAATGTTGGAAACACCATCTGATGTTGTGTGTAGTCTTCAAGAGATGAATATACATAATGTGATGTGGCCCCAAGAGAAATGGAAGCCAGAATCATGTTGGGATTTTATGTCTTCATAAGTGGACTTGCATCTGCAGGAATCAGAACTGGGCAGTTGTATAAAGTCTGTATCCAGTAGAGGACTGATGATATGTAACAACATAGAAGAGAAAGCAAAGTAAATTATGTTCTTCAGGTCCAAAGTGCATTGAGAACTATGTGCTACAGCCCCAATGTGCTACATGTGGCCAATGCATGACAGGACACCAGTGCTGGGTGTGTGTGGAGGTTTCTAATGCACTTGGGGCTTTACTGATGTGCATCGGGTGCTCTTGCTGGTGTCTTGTTATGCATCTTCACATTTCAGTAAAGGAGTTTCTTAGCACCTCTGCTATGTAGCTAGATATACATAAAGTTACATAATGTAAGAGTTCATATCAGATTTCTCTTGTACTGGACCATTTTCTGGCAATTGCAAGCTGAGCTGCAACATTTTATTCCCACCCTTGAGTGTTTTTTTTTTAATTCTAAGATGCCTAGGATCAAAAAGGAATATTTCACCCCTTCCTTCCTTCCTTCCTTCCTTCCTTCCTTCCTTCCTTCCTTCCTTCTTATATCATAATGCTACAGTACATCAGTGATGTGGTATTTTTGCACTGTAACACTATGAACATTTTCAGACACGTCTTCCCGTGCAAGAAGACTCCAGGAGAGGTATGCGGCTATCCCGCAGCAGGGGGTCCTTTTTGGACGCCGCTGTCCCTCTTGCGGCATTGTCCGTGACAGTTCCGGGTCCCATCTATAGCAACCGCGCCATTTTTTACTCACAGACGTTGTCTGTGATTAAATAATGGCATGGTTGCTGTAGATGGGACCTGGAACTGTCATGGATGATGCTGCGAGAGGGATGGCAGCGTCCGAAAAGGACCCCCTGTGGCGGGATAACCACGTACCTCTCCCAGAGTTCTCTTGCGCAGTAAGACGTGTCTGAAAATGTCCTATAACTCTAAGGAAAAAATTAAAAATTCAGAAAGGAGAAGATTTGCCCTTCACACCACAGGACTGCTTCACCAAACAATGCTCTGGTTTTAAACAACCTTTAGAAGATGCCTAGTGCAGAACCAAGAAATTGCTATAAACAGCTGCAAAAAAAGCATGGTATAAGAAGATGCAGAGGTGAAAACAGTCAGCAAAGCCCAAGCCGCTATATTGCAAGAACTCATGCTTTTTTGGGCCAGTCTGGAAAAGCCCTTGAACTCTTTATTCCTGATCATGTTGATAAGGCAGGGGCACAGAGCCTTTGGCCCAACGGGTGCTACACAAAGTGTGTGGCTTCTGGGATTAGTGCACTTCCATTGGACGGAGGCACATTATCTGCCGCCATTCATTTCTCTGCCCACCCCACTCCCACCAGTTTGTGCTTCCAAGGATGTAGAAGCTGTTTCTTTTACCAGGCTGCACTGGGCTTCATAGTCAATCTGCAGGCCTTGCAGCTGGCGTCTCAGTTCCATGACCTTGTTGTTGCTTTCTTCAATCTCCTGACTGCTGTTGCAGACATCACGGTTCACCTCTTCAATCTGGAATGTGCAAAGGGTTAGAGAAGGTCTGTAACTCAGCTGTGTCCATCATCACAGTAGTGATTGTACTTTCCTTCTGATTTATGCATTATGGACCCCGCTTACCTTGGATTCATACCAGGTCTCAACCTCCTTGCGGTTGCCTTCAATCATTGCCTCATACTTGCACCTCATTTCTTCCAGGATCTTCTTCAGATCAGGTCCAGGACAGGTATTGACTTCCACACTGACATCGCCAGTGGACTGCTTCTTCAGGCAGAGAACCTCCTGCAAAAAAAGATCCAAAACCAAATTAAACAATTCCCACCTTCCATTCTCCTTGCTACTCTTCCATCCTATACTCTAATAACCAGGATAGCTGAAAGTAAGCCTAATCCACCTACACAGTTCGAAACTGGGTTATTTGTCATGTTTCCTTTCCTATTGAACTCTTGCATTTGTAGTTTTGCAAAGTCTTTAGCCTTCTCTGCCAAAGAGTGCTGGTGCCTCACCAAGCTACAAATCCCAGGATTCCATAGGAGGGAGCCATGGCAAGTAATCCATTTCCAAACTGGATGAATTGTATAGTGTGGATGCAACCTAAGTAGTAAATTAGTCTTTAGGAAGAAGTAAAATTCCCCCTGGATCGACAGTGAAGACTTAAACCACATTTTTTTCTAAATATACAGAATGGTGCTTATATAAAAAGTCAAAGCTCTTTAGCTTGTGGCTTTCTACTATGGTGAGAAAAGCAAAGAGATACATGCTGTTCTACATTAAAAGACATAATAATCAAGTAGAAAAGACATTGTGTGTTTTCAAAAAATACATTTGCATCTTGGGAACATGAAGAAGAACTTTTTTAAAAAAAAATCTCTCAAAGAATTCAGGGGAAATGCAAGATGTTTAGGCAACAATCTTCATACTAGAAGCATGTATTTTCCCATAGATCTCTGAGCTCAAGATAGCTGCATTTAGTACAAGCTTCCTTAGCAAATGGTCACACATTCCTGCTTCACACTCTGAATACTCTTTGGTTGCATTCACATATCACAATAAGCTGTAGTCAGGTATGTATAACATGGAATGTGTTAATGTAGTTCTCTATGTTAAATAAATGACAATATTATATGACTGCCATCTCACCATCACCAAAACAAGCCTGAATGATCCAGCAAACCTTTCTGTTACAGGGGAACTGTCACCCACCTCAGTGAATGTGTTTAAGAGACTGAAACTTTTTTTTTTAGTTCTGTCATGGCAAACATGCTGAAATCAAATTAATCCTGAAAAGCACATTTCCTTCTTTGTCATGCAGGCCATACAGAAAACAGTTCCAGTAATGTACCCTACTATGCTATGGCAGGGCCAGGTGGTGACCCTTTGGTCCTTCAGATGTTTTGGATTACAGCTCCCATAATCCTTGATTAATGGGGCTTATGGGGCTTGTACTCCAAAACATCTGAAAAGCTAAATGTTCCCCTACCCCTGTCCTAGGACAAACCACATTTATCATATGAATAAAGGTATGAGGGGAGTTATGATATGATCTTTCTTTCTGTCACATGTGACAAAGACCCTGGGAAATCTCAGTAGCAGGGTGTAAATACAATCAGGCTGGAACTAAAAGTGTATCCACACTACATAATTATAGCATTCTAATATTACTTTAGCTGACATGGCTAATTCCTATGGAATTCTTGGATTTGTAGTTTAGGCAAGGAGCCAGTATGGCATAGTGGTTGAGTGCTGGATTATGACTCTGGATCCATGGTTCAAATCCACACTCAGCCATGAAAACCCACTGGGTCACTTTGGGCAAGTCACACACTCTCAGCCTCAGAAAAGCCTGTGATAGGTTTGCCTTAGGGTCTCCATAAGTCAGAAATGACTTGAAGGCAAACAACAACAACAACAACAACAACAACAACAGACATCTAGAATCCTCTGCTGCAGGTCAGAATAGTGTATCACAGCACAGCTCTCTAAGCAAAGAGTTCTAAGTAGTTCACCAAACTACAAATCCCAAATTCCATCGAACGGAGCCATGAGAAGTAAAGTGGTATCAAGATGCTACAATTGTGCTGTGTATAGACCCTGTATGTTGCTTTCCTCCCTCTTCTATGCAAACATCACTCAACAGGCCTTAATTCCTCTCACAATGTGCCTATATTTATATGTTTCTGACTGGAATTTCTGAATGGCTGCCTCCCTGTCACTGCATGTCTGTTTCAAATGGAACTTGAATCCTTGGGTCAGAAATGTTTAACCTTTGACCGAAGATGGTTCCTAATCAGAACCAGCTCCCCCATGGTGGTAGATACCAGTAGAACTGGCCTGCCCCTTGTCTCCTAAATAGGACTGCTACCTTCAGGTGTGATGGAGGATGCTGACCCATCACCAGTGAGGAAGAATGATACAATTGCCTATTCAGTTGGCTTTTTTACATCAGAACCCACCATCTTGTTCTTCAGCTCAGTCCATAAAATGTCTTGAGCAGGCCCTGGTGTCAATATATTTTAACACACACCTTTGGCATCCAAGAATATTATTCTCAGATCTGATGCCCTTGTAATAAGGAGAGCATTCTTTCCACACGTCCAACTTTGACATTCTGAAACAAGAAAATGTTGATTCCCTCACCTCCTCATGGTTCTTCTTCAGGCAGGACAGCTCATCCTGGAGATTCTCACACTGTACATCCAGGTCAGTCCTGCAGGCTGTCAGCTGATCCAGGATTTGGTGCAGGCCATTAATATCAGCCTCCACGTTCTGACGAAGGCAACATTCTGTCTCATACCTGGGGCAAAGGGAGCAAAGCCTGTCACTTGCTAGATTGTAACTTTAGTCCCTCCCCAGGAAGAGCCAAGAGTGATCATTGGGTTATCAAAGTTGATCATTGTATGTTCAGACTAGGACTTCATCTGAGTTTTCTTGGATTTTGAAGACCAGCCTTCCTACAAATTGTGAGAGACATATCTTCTGCCTGCTGCTAGATATGTAGCTTTTGTCATGTGCTTTCAAGTTGCTTCTGACTTATAACAACCCTAAGGTAACTCTATGACAGGGTTTTCTCATCAAAATTTGTTCAGAGGGGGTTTGCCATTGTCTTCCTCTAAGGCTGAGAGGGTGTGACTTTCCTAAGGTCACCCAATGGATTTCCATGGCCAAGCAAGGATTCAGACTCTGCTCCTCCAGAGTCCTAGGCTCTCCTGCTGCTAGATAATAAAAAGAGGAGGTATCCGGCAAACAAGTTGTTTTCTCAGCAAATCACAATGTTGGCTTTGCTGCCAGGTTCCAGGCATTTTGAATTATAGTCTCATTTGTATGCCTCATAGGGAAGGTGACCTCTGGTAATGCAAAGCCCTGTATATAACCCCCAAATTAAACACCTCCAGACCCTAAAAGAGACAATCTGAGTCCCCTTTCACCAAGAATATTCTCCTAGAGAGTGGGCCTGAATGAAATGAATGCCCTTTTTTGTTCCTGTATTAACTGAAAAATACTCACTTGGTTCTGAAGTCATCAGCAGTCAACTTGCTGTTATCAATGCAAAGAAGGAGTTTGTTGTTCTCCACACTTGTACAAATGAGCTGGATAAAAGCAAAGTGGTGAGAGGCCAGTTATAAGACTTTATTCTCTTTTCTTCTGCATACAGCAGCAGCTGGCAGCTCCCATGCCAGAGGGGTGGTAAATCCACTTCAGGGTTTAGTCTAGACTCTCCAGGTTGCTGAATCTATATTTTTTTAAGGGGGGGGTGGGAGGTGCAGCACCTTGAATAGATTTACCAACCTGGATATCTCCTTTAAAGTTAGGACTATAACCTGGAGTAAATTGATTGTCCCACAAAAATGGAAGCCACCAGCCACCAGTACCTGCATGTAAAGATCTACTGAGTGTTTAGAGTATATACATCCATGCCAGGCATTCATCATTCTAATGCTGGTATCATGCTAATGTTCTACCACCATGTGCAATCCATCACTTTTACATATCCGTGCACAGATAAAACAGAAATTAGCATGCTTGCTAATGGAGAGAGATCTCTATCTGATAGTCTGTATTTCTTTAACAGCTGAGACAGCAATGTGCTTATCCATTTTATCCATTCCACCATTTTAGAACTACAAATACCACATATTTTTTTCTTCTGATCTCTTTGGGACTAATGCACACAAAATTGCAACTGTGTGAGATGGATTTACTCCCTCCCGTGCTGTCTTTTTCTTTGTAGGAAGTGGCTGGTGCACAGCAGCTCACCATGTACATTGCACTGTGCTATCCAAGCCAACACAAGAAAATATGCACCAGTCCACAGTGTTGGAAAGACAGTAAAAGAAGCTGCAGAAAAACTTTAAAGTTCTACCAGAATGTAAAATGAAAATAATGTTGTTGATACTCCTCCCAATAAGAAGTGCTAGACTTTTATAGTCACCATCACAAAATAACATCTGAACAGTGGATGCTGACTTCCATGTCAGTGGGACAGTGAATCCATTCCAGGTTTTGAATAGTTTTCAAGGAGCTTTCCAATACACTGGTGGTATTTGGGGGAATAGAATTCAACACCTTGGAAAGCTTGTTTAAAGCCTGGATTAAAACCTGGAGTGGATTCACTGCCCCTAGGCCATGGGAGCCACCATGTTGGGAATCATGCAGTCCTGCAGAGGTTATTGGAATACAACTCTCAGCAGCACCAGCCAGCCTAGTCAATGGTGAAAAACATTGGGAGTCACAGCTGAGCAAAATCTGGAATCCCCCCCCCAAAAAAGGTTCAGCATCTTCCACAGTTCCTTTCAAATTTGGAAACAACCCCAGAGTGGATTCACCATCCAATGGACATAATAACTTAATAACTTAAGCACTGACATCTTACCTGGTTTTTAAGATCTTCAATTTGTTGGTGGTAATGAGAGTAGTCCTTTGGTTCAGTAAGGGGGCCTTGTGTGGCATAAAATTCCCTTATTCGGCCCTCAAGATCAACATTTTCCTTCTCCAGGCATCGGACCCTGTCCAGGTAGCTGGCCAGCCGGTCGTTGAGGAACTGCATGGTCATTTTCTCATCAAAGCTGGAGAACCCACTTACACCTCCCATGCCACCAACCATGCCTCCATGACCACCCCCCATCACACCCCCCATGCCAGCTACCATACCAGCTGGGACAGCCCCAACCACACCACAAGGGGCACCTACCATACCGCCATGAGCGCTGCCAACTACGCCACCCATGCCACCTACTACACCAGCAGGAACACCCCCATGGGCACCACCTACCATGCCACCAGGGATACCTCCAACCACAGTGGCATGACCAGCACCAGCACCACCTACCACAACATTTCTAGCAGCAGGGCTCCCAATGTGAGAGCCAGCCCCAAAGCCACTTCCTACCACATGCCCACCACCAACAAACCCCCCGCTACAGCTGCCACTTGAAAAATGGTTTCTTCCTGGTCCATAGACATAGGTGGAACCTGCTCCTGCATGGCTGTGGCCAGAGAAGCTGGCTCTCCCGCTGCTGATCCCGCCGGCGGTATGCCGTCCAGAGGAAATGGAGGCACTCCCTGCCCTTCCTCCCCCTAGAGTGCAGCTGCCACTGCTGCTTCTCCCGGGTGTGAGGACCACGTGCCTTGGACCACAGCTCATAGTGACAGTGATGGAGGCTCTCTAAGAATAAGCAGAAAGCAAGGGGCACCCTTGGATGTGAAGTTAGGACTGCTGGAGTCCACTCCTCACCTGTCTTGATTTATACTTTCTGCAGAGGGTGTCACCGGTACCGGTTGAGCTCCTTTCTTTGGGTTTTCCCCCCTCCCCTTCTACATTCATAGCATTGGATGCTGTAATTATTTATGTCAAGGATAATTTCCCAAAGGCAAGCTGCCTGCAGATATCATAGGATTAAGAGAAGATGCTGCACGTGTCAGCAGCTCCTTGGGAAAAAAGCAACAACAAAGGGAATTGTGTGGTTTTGTGTGTGTGTGTGGTATACTTGGCAACAAACACTGGCACTGCGAGGAATAATAGTCTTCCTTTTGCCTACAGAAGGATGCAAAGCTTTCCTGAACTAACCTATTTTTGTCTGACAGCTCAAATGAAATCTCATGGAAAATTTAAGGCTGAGAGAAAGCTCAATTCTAGCAGAGTCACAGTTCAGCAAAAAAAAAAAAGGGGGGGAGGTCATTTTAATTTTTTTTTTTAATTTTGGCCAAAAAAAAATTGTGTGTCAAAAAAATCTCTCCATTTATTGACAGTTTTTGGCCTCTTGAGAAATATTTGCTTCACTTGCTGCCCCTTGAAACTGATTTCTTTGCCCGTCAGTGATGTCATCAAGTCAACAAATTATATTAACTATGCAATATTGAGATGTCACCCTGTTTATTATATGATCTCTGGATGGCTTATCCTAGGGGCATTGCCCTACTCTTTCATTCTCTTATTTGTCTTTTGTGACATCATCCTGTAGTCAAATGTCATTGGTTGTTTGGTATCATGTCATTACCTTCGTCACTTGGCTCTTTTTTTGACTGGGCTCTTTTCACTGGGCTGGGAAGGAAAAAGAAGTGGAGACTCGGAGGGGAGGAATGCCCAAATAGCAGCAAATGGTAGCACTTAAGGTTGCTTTAAAATGTTAATATTTGCAGATTCCTATTTCTCAAGCCAAAATCAAAACCTAAGATTATTCAGCACAGACCTAATAAAAACAGAGTAGAATCTAAGATGTTCAATTTATGTATCTGGATTCAATATTTAGCTTAAAACATTCACAAATGCTAACCGATCGCACCGAAGCTAAATAAATACACACAAATATTGTTCACAGGACACCTTTACCCATAATTCAAGTGCTTAGATCTGTAGGTGTGGTCACCTACCAGAAGCCCAAGCCAACATGGCTAATGGGCATGGATTCTGTGAGGCCTAGACCAAAACATCTGGAGGACCACAGGTTGAGAACCACTGATTTACACTGTGGCATCTCTCCATTGCTTTGATTTTAGCATCTGTCCAATTAAAAAAACAAAAAACCTCATGAGCTGTGATCTGTCAAATATAAAACAGAACTGGTTATCAACTGATATTGCTGAATATCAGTTAGCGAACTAAATTCTTCTATCTTGACTAAAGTAGACCCATTGAATCAATGAGATATATTTATGTGTTGATTCATCATTCAACGATTGACTGAATGAGTCTACTCACTTTGGGAGCTACCAACAAGGTATCAGCCTTTAAATGTAAGTTACTGAAATAGCATTTTATGTCAAATGCAGAATCAAACATCTAGTGAATATTTCACACATATTTACAGGCTCAGAGAACAGGCATTGAAATCATGAATATTGGGGAAAGAAGAAAGGCAGTGTGTAGTGACACAAATTCATTTCTGCTTTAATTCAGAGGGAGAAAAAGAGATAATTCATTTAGAAATCAAAATCAGGGTTTTAGGTTTTGTGTGTTTTTTCCCCAAAGCCCTTTGAAATGTAACAGATCTCTTTGTTATGGGATTGTGTTCCATGATACCTCTGCTACTTTCTTTGCTCTTATTCCTGTGTTGTCTTTGCCACTCTGGAATGACACACATTCTCAATACCACCACTACCACATATATAGATAAGATTTTTAGAAAATCTCAAAAAATTCTGTGCTGGCTTTGTTAGTCTGGCCTCTCTGGCTGCCTTCTTTGTTGCCAGGTCTGCTCACCAGTTCCCTCTTGCCACTTTGTGGATGAATGGATGGATGAATATTATATATTTCCCTGGACTAATAGGCATTTTGAACAATGGAAAGCTGGTTGGCAAAGAAACAAATTGGTAATCATAACCAAGACATTGTATTAGTAATTGCATTTATATGCCACACCAATTGGCACCTATTGGACATATTGATTTTCACAACTGAGGAATATGAAATCAGATATACAATTGATTATGAAACACGACTAACTGTTGTTAATCAAATATAATCAGTTATTAAGTGAAATTTCACATCATCAGTTGATGTCAGTTGTTAAACCACATTGCATTTTAACACTCAAACGTACTGAGATATCAACTGTTGAACATGAAATAGCAGAACTGAACACTGAAACCAACTGTGAAACAATTGAAAATTATCATGAATTGCTATCATGTAGCAAAACAAAACCAAAAAAAAAAAACCCAAGTACTAAGTGAATGTGAAGTCGAAGGCTTTCACGGCCGGCATCCATAGATTTTCTTTGGGTTTTTTCCAGGCTGTGAACACCAGAACATGGCCTCACAGTCCGGAAAAAACCCAAAGAAAATCTACTAAGTGAATGTTTGAATAAATTGGCAATATTCCAATGAAAATTGTTTGTTGTTGTTGTTGTGTGCCTTCAAGTTGTTTCTGATTTATGGGAACCCTAAGACAAATCTATCATGGGGTTTTCTTGGCAAGATTTGTTCAGAAGAGGTTTTCCTTTGCCTTCATCCGGGGCTGAGAGAGTATGACTTGCCCAAGATCACCCAGTGGCTTTCCATTTCCAAGTGAGGATTCAAATCCTGGTTTATAAAGTCATAGTCCAATGCTCAAACACTACACCTGTGCTGGCTCCAATGAAAATACTTCACATCAAAACACATTTGGGGGAACAGAGGCATCTTAGGTCCTCTCTACCCCACATTTCATCTATCCAATACATTGTTAGAGCAGGACCTGACATCTCTCAAAAGACAGAATCTTCTGTCCTTCTATCACTTACATATACACACAATCCCCCCACGCACACAGACACGCATACACAGACGCACTGGATTTTGAATGGAAACTGTATTTTTCATTTTATTTCCAGCCATAGCTTTAATCATGGTGGTTTACTCATACTGCGGATTCTGTTCTCCTAATAAACAAATTTTCTTATGCATCAAAATAATTTAGCAGTCAACATTTTCTTCATGATATTGTGTGGGAAGGGTGTGGCCAGTCCACAATGTCTTACTTTCAGATGTGTTTTTACTTATTTACTCACTCTGTTTGGGACAAGCTAATTAGTGTTAATATTAATTTTGTTCTCCCTCTGGTCATAATTACATATTTTTTCAGTCCTCTTCTGTGGTTCTGATAAAAGTTGGGTCATCATGAAAATGCAGTCTCTCCCACACAGAGTCAAGTATATCCAGCATTAGGGTTATATATCTTTGCATGTGGCATTCTACCATGCAAGAAAGAATAATTTTAAATAATTTTCTCCCTGATGGATGGGATTATGAGAATTTTTGCACATTTTCTATTTTTTCACCTTAATTTTTCTGCCAAAGATTGCACAAAAAAATGGTTTTATGCAAAAAAAAATTACACAGAAAACAGTATATTTTGCACAAAACACACTAGTGTTGTGCAAAAAAATGTATTTTTGTGTGGAAGACAACATTTTGTGCAAAATAATTAATATTTTTTCATCAAAAAGTCTCCAAAAGTGAAAAATGCTGATGGTTGATTATCATTTCCTCAGAAACATGTCTTAATTTTTCAAGACACCCTTCCTCATTGGATGAGAAATCGGTGTGTATTCATTACCTCAGGGCACATTTCTAGGATGGAGAACCATCGCCTCCCAAAAATAGTACTCTACAGTGAACTCGCCACGGGTCAGCATAACAGGGGCGCTCCAAAAAAGCGATACAAAGACTCCCTGAAACAACATCTCAGGCTCGGCCAAATTGATCACCAACAATGGTCTGCCCTGGCCTCACACTGGAAGGCATGGAGACGCACTATCCACAATGCTGCAGCCTTATTTAAGAACTCACGCCGAACAAGTCTTGAAGAGAAACAACAACGCAGAAAGAATCATAACCCGGGAACATCACCCAAGGAGACCTTCTGCTGTGCTTTCTGCAACCGAACTTGTTTATCTCAGATTGGCCTTTTTAGTCATCAGCGCGCTTGCAGTAAGCGTGGGATGAGTCTTTCCTGAATCTTCGTTTACGAAGAAAAGCCAGAGACCCAGTACTGACCCAAGATGGCTTGCTGACTGAGGCAAAGGACAAGGTGGCACTACCCAATGCTGTGTAAGTGATCCTACTGGATTGGCAGATGAATCTTAGCTCGTTACTGGAAATGGGATAAGGTTAATGATGCATGAATCAAACAAAATCCAACACATATGTCTTTCAGCTGTACTTTCAATGCTCTTCTGTCCACAGAATGCTCTTTCCAGATTTTAAGTTTCATGCTAATGGATGCAGAGCTGAAAATAATGCACAAACTCATATGCATTTTTCTACAAGATAATCATATGCATTTTATATGCCAAAATGTGTTCCCTCTCTTTCTATTTCTTTCAGCCCGATCATTCCCTTTCAAAAATAACACAATGGCCAGAGTACTGTTGCTTAGTTCCAACTAGAATAGACCCACTGAACTGATGGTGAGTAGTGCACTATGTTACCTAGGGCTTATCTAGATGGGCTATTTACCCCATCTTGCCCCTATCGTACAGCCCTGCAGTCCTAACAATGCAGGGCTTTTGCCCCATGTTGCCCCTGGGCAGTCCTGACAATGCCTGGGGTAAAGACAGGGAAGACAGGGCAAAAGCCTGATAAAATGTTTTAGTAAAATACCCAGGGGAAGCCATCCCATTCCAGAAAAAACAGAACAGGCCCCGCATGACTGCAGGAGCCCATACTGGCACACTGGCCCGTCGCTGTCATCTGCATTGTTGTCTCCGAAGCCAGAAAGAAAGCTCGCAGCATGTGGCCAAGACTGGTCACATGCAGAGGGGCTTGATTACATACTGTAGACTCTCTTTCTGACTTCAGAGAATGCCACACAGACAGAAGCAGAAGCATCTGCAGACAGGCCAACATCGTAGTCTGGACTCCATCCCATTTCATTCAGGTAATGGGGGAGGAACAGGCCAGATCCATAGCCAGAATATTCTGGTAGGCCTGTGTAGATGAGCCCCTACGTAGCTAACATAAGTAAATCCAATTGATTCAATGGGTCTACTTTAGTCAGGAGTAACAATAGGATTTGAGAGTCAGTATTTTGAGTGTTGGACTAGGACTCTAATAGATCAGGGTTTGAATCCTCACTCAGCCATGGAAACCCAGTGGGTGTCCTTGGGCAAGTCACACTCTCTCAGCCTCAGAGGAGAGCAATGACACATCTCTTCTGAAGAAATCTTGCCAGGAAAATGCCATTATAGGTTTGCTTTAGGGAAGCCATAAGCCGGAAATTATTTGGAACCAAACAACAACAACGGCAGAAGGTTTAGGCCATTATTTTTCACAGGAATACAGGTAAATATTTCCATAAATTTCAAGAGCAGTGAATCCTTCCTGCCCAGGCACAAATTTCATTGAGAGATTTGTGAGGATTGTGAGGATCCTCCGTAGGGTCCCTCCTTTCTTTCTCTTCATTTGGCATTGTGAGGATGTCATCCCTTAGAATAGAAAGAAATCCAACGTCAGCAGATTCTGAGATGGATGCCAACACCACTTGGTAATTTTTTATAAAGTATATGAAGTAATATCCTAACTTAGCATGGCACAATGTGGCACACACATCTGTGTCTTTCAAGAGAGAGGAAGGACTTTTTCGGATGAGCTTTTATACCGCTAGCAGCCTCGTCCCCGTTGCGAGGCTGCAGCGCTGCAGGGCGTCCCTTTCGGATGACGCCCTGCCCTGCCGATCCTCTTCCGAGACTGTTGCGTAACCTCTGTGACGCTGCTGCGTTATATTCGGCGGTTTTCTAATCACGAAAGTTGATCGTGATTAGAAAACCACCGAATATAACGCAGCAGCGTCACAGAGGTTACGCAACAGTCTCGGAAGAGGATCGGCAGGGCAGGGCGTCATCCGAAAGGGACGCCCTGCAGCTCTGCAGCCTCGCAACGGGGACGAGGCTGCTAGCGGTATAAAAGCTCATCCGAAAAAGTCCGAAGACTCAGGGGCTCAGGAGGAACAGCTGAGGACTGACATGGTCACCCCTCCTCAACATCTGTCACCTAAGGCAGTTGCCTCACTCTGCCTAATGGTAGTACCAGCCCTGACTATGCTACCTTCTAATTGTGAAGGGTCATATACTTAGCTGCCTAACCACGGTAATTCTGGGTACAGGACATCGATTTCACTTAGATCTTCAAAAAGGAAATTACATTGACTTAAACGTGAAGTTGCAGCCATTTGCCAATTTTTTCCCCCAACAATGACATTCAACCTGTGAAGTGAAACATGTCTGGAAAAGTAAGACTCTTGAAGTAATATGACAATGTGCACACAAATCTTTGGTGCTTTCACTATAGCGAGCAGTTTCATTGAATGGTAGCCCAAATAGAAGGGATCGTAATGGAAACAAGCAGGTTAGTTTTTCTGGCCGCCTGGGACTGTGCAAAATGGATATAAACGCTGAATTATGCTTGTGGATCTGAACAGGTATAAAGCAATGTGTCAAGAGAAAAGGACACACTATCACTTTTTCAGGAATTATTCTCAAACTTTTGATAATATGCTAAGGAAGCCCAGACCAAACTGAGCCAGGGAGAGAGAGAGACCACTGAAAACATTTAAGGGAGAAGATGGCCAAATGGAATGGATATCTCATCAGAACTGATGGAACCTCTTCTTCCTTATGACAGTGGGCTCCTCTACATGAGCGAGGATATGCTGGTTGTCCACCAGTGTATCCTGGCTGTGGATCTGGCGTGTTCTCCCACCATTACCTATACAGAACAGGCTGGAGTCCAAACAGACACACCATCCCATCCCTGCAGCTGCCGCCATTTTCCATGCTCTCCCATCACTGAGGAAGTCAGCCAGAACATGTAACTGAAGGCTCCCTGCATGTGACCAGCTATGGTCACATGCTGTGGGACTCGTTCTTGCCTTCCAGGATAGCCAGGAAGATGGCATCGGCAGCGAGGGCTGGCCTGCCGGGACAGGCTCCTGTGGACACATGGGACCCAATCTGTTTCTTCCTGGCAGGAGTGAATTATACCAGTTATTATTCCAAAACGTTGTATTGGGTCCTACCCTGCCTTTCCCTGTATCTGCCCCAGGGTTGGTAAGGACTGCTTGGGGGCAGAACAGGGCAAATGCCTTGTGTCGTATGGACCACAGGGCTCTGAGAGAGGAGTGAGATGGGGCATTTAGCCCGTGTAGATAAGCCCAGTATGTCCTTATGATATAAGCTCATTTTTATTCTGGGCCCCATTGCAACTTTGGAATATAGTAATTCCTTTCTCATGCAACACCTTTACAAGGAGATTGTCAGATGTGGCAAAAACCATGTCAAAAGATTGCAATGAGAACAGGAAAGGGCGAGATTATCAGACAACAACATCCTTCAGCATTTCCGGGGCATAGCATGGCCTTGAGTAAGGCATCCCTTTTTAATAGCAGCTTGTCCCCATCAATAAAAAAGGGAAGCCTCGTCCATGGCAGTGCTATACCCCCAGAATAGCAGAAGGATGCGGACATCTGGTAAGGTCACCCTTTCTGTTCTTGTTTTGATCTTGTGACACAGTTGGGAACGCAATAAGTTCCCCCATATCTGATAAGACTCTCTCTGGTTTCTCCCTCCTCTTTGAGAGCTTCGTTTATGCTGACTGAGGGCCCATTCACAGTACATAATTGTAGGGCTATGATTCTACTTTCACTGCCATGGCTTCACCCTATGGAATCCTAAGATTTGTAGTTTTGTGAGGCACTAGTGCTCTCTGGCTGAGTTTGTAAATACCCCTCACTAAACTGCAGATCAAGCCAGCAAGGGAGCTCTGGTGGCGCAGTGGTTAAATGCCAGTACTGCAAGCCACCACGTTGCAAGTTCGATTCCAGCGGGCTCCAAGGTTCACTCAGCCTTCCATCCTTTCGTAGGTCGGTAAATTGAGTACCCAGCTTGTGGGGGGGCAATTAGCTAACATACATTGGAAACTGTTTAATTCAGTGTAGATGTGTAAATAGCTGTTGCTTAAAAACAATTTGTAAGCCGCTCTGATAGCCTTGTGGCTGAAGAGCGGGGTATAAATAACTAAATAAAATTTTAAAAAAGCATGGTGCAGTGATTTTGGCATTGGACAAGTCTGGAGACCAAGTCCAAATCCCCACTGGGTCATGTGTGGCCTTGGGCAAGTCACACTCTCTCAGACTCAGAGGAAGGCAATGGCAAACTCCCCTCTGAACAAATATTGCCAAGAAAAACCCATTATAGGGTCACCTTAGGGTCATCATAAGTTAGAAATGACTTGAAGGCACACATCAACAATAAACTGCAGATCCCAGGATTCCAATAGGATTCTGCCACAGCAGTTAAAGTGGAGTCATGCTGCTACAATTGTATTGTGTGAAAGAGCCTTCAGTGTTTCCAACTTTTTCCCTACTCACTCACCACTAGCAACTTGGAGCATACTTTTCCCCTTTCCTCTTTCCTCTGGAAAAAATGATTCACCCCAGTCTAGCACCATGTTACTGATGAGGAACTGGAAAATGACCGCGGTTCTGGAAGTCTCTACACTGATTAGATTCTCCCCACAATAGATCTGTAACTGTGACAGTTGTAGCAGTTTGATATCACTTTAACTGTGAAAGAAGCTCCATTCTACAGAATCCTGAGATATATCCTTTAACAAGGCTATTAGAATTATCTGTCAAAGACCCTAGTTAATTCCTCTGCAATACAGTGCTTCGTCTCTCTAGCAGAGAATTCTAAGTCCCCATTCAAACTACACATCCCAGAACATACACACATTCCATAGCTGGGGACACAGCTGTTAAAGATACATAAAACTACTATAAAATTGTGCTGTATATTTATATCCTAGAATTCTACAATTATTCCATATTTCTTTCTAGCTCTGAAAGGCTCTTGGTTTTGAGTTGACAATGGCTTGATGTCAGGGCCAGTCCAAGGCATGTTGCTGATTGAGGCAAAAGGACATTCTTCCTGATTCCATGCACAGAATCTGACTGTTGTGCACCCATGTAGTAAGAACAATAGAATAGTACAGTATCATACCCTCCAACTATCTTGATTTGGCAGGCAGAGTCCCCATTAATCCTCTGCTTTCCCACTTTTTCAGCAGCTCTTAACATGTCCCAATTTCTCTCTCCTCCTCCCACCTCATCCTGAGTTTTCTTCAGTTGCTACAAACGAAGGAGATTATCAGGCAGGAATGCAAAAAGTGTTCCTGGGAATGAGCTCCGTTCACTTCCTGGATTGAAATCACACCCGTTCTTGTGAGAAGATACAAGCAAAGGAAAATTCAAAAATAAAAAGTAAAATAACAAGAAAAAAGTTTTTAAAAGCACATAAGCTAAAAAAAATAACAAGTAACCCAGGGTGTTTTATAAAAAGAGGGTAGCCTACCTTGTTTTCGTGATCCCACCTGGAAATGTTCTGGCAGAAGCGCCCATTGATGCCATATTCACAGCAAGACAGTGGCACAAGGTTTCAGATGCCGGCAATGCCAGCACCAAAATGGAATGGGCGATCTATTGATGGCTTGGCCCATCAATAAAAAGAAATGCCAAAATAACAACAGCGGAACACAAAAGGATGAGGTCGTGTAATATTGCCATCCTTTTGCATTTCGATGTCATTATTCTAGTGCCACATTGGCCACATCTGATAATCTCTTGAGTCCAAAGTGCAAAAGTAGTTCTAATTCAACTCAGAGGGAAAGGGAGGAGAGGTAGAAGTGGAATATTGCTGTTCCCTGTAGACTCAGGCAAAGGCAAATTGCTACATCCTCTCCTAGCTTGTGTGGTTCTTCCTCCATAATAAACTTTGCCATCTTGACCACACTCTGATGTTGCTCAGCCCCAAGTGTTCTGGTTTTCATCTGTGAAATGTTGAAGGGTATGCTGCATTCCTCACCAAACTTGAGGAGAGCAAGCCTGTTTAAGGCACTGAAGAACCCCTGTAGCATATACAGTTCTCTCCTCCAGCAGAAGAGAATGGCTAAGAATTCAGGAAAGACAGACCAAGGGACACCCCTCCTCAGTATTTTTGTTTGTTTGTTTGTTTGTTTGTTTGTTTGTTTAATTTATATGCCGCCTGTCTTCCATAATGGGACCCAAAGGGGCTCACAAAAGCATGAAACAAAAAATAAAATTTAAAAAATATTACAATTAAAAGTTTAAAAAATTAAAATCATCACAATTTAAAATTATATGAAACATATAAAAGTTGTGTGTTGTTTTTTTTAAGAACCTTCCTTCTGAGTTCATTTCCTCATTTTGCCTAATAGTAGGGCCAGTCTTCCTGAAGTTTCACATAGAATAAAAGCCAGGCTGTTGAAAGCTTAGGAGAAAGTACACTGAGCTTCTTTGAGTCTGACACCCAAATGAGAGCAAAGTGAAAGTTTTCTTGTATATAAAAACTTTCGGCGGGGTGGGGGGCTCAGTGGGGCTCACTTTGGAACAGCAGTAGAGCTCACCAGCCAACATTGGCCATATCTATGCGGAGTCTGCTTTTACCCTGACAACTGTCTGTTTTCTTCCTATGTGAACAGCAGCCACACATTCTGAGAATCTTGTCAACAAATATGTTGTCTCTTAAACCAGGAAGTAGTTACAAATCTGGAAAGATCATGGAATATTAAAAGTTTCAGCCAGCTCCAGGGTTTCTCATGGTACAATCAGGGAGGCACACAACACCCACTCCCTTTGAAGCCGGTGCTTAACTTTCAGTTTCCCTCTGTACAGGAAGAAGGAGAGCAGAGAGAAATACCAGCTTGGTAAGGTTATATTTAAAAGGGTTTGGAATGGAAGTTTGTCATTACTTAAGAAATTAACCCCAGGCTCTTGGCCATTCCTTTGAGCAAGATACAGGCTAGTTAATCCAGTTCAGTTTTGCTTTTTAAACCTTGGTGGAATCAGCCAACAAGGTAACTGTATGTCAGGACACATCAATTTGCTGTCTTTTAGCATCTCCAAAAGCTGCCATGTCTGTTGTTGCCCCAATTAAAAACTATCAAGATTGAAATGATTGGCCTCATTCCAAACAAGGGCATGGGACTTAGTCCCTGCTAATTTTGTTTTTGTTGTTGTGTGCCTTCAACACCCAGAAGTTCCAGTCAATGGTAAGAGATCGAGGGATTTGTAGCCCACCATATCTGGAGGGCTAAAGGTTTTCCTGCCCTGTTAATATACTGTCTTAATGTTCCTCCCATCATATTAAAAAGACAGAAGTTATTTATATCTGGTATATAGGGCATCTTTAATGCTAACCTTGGTGCTGTTGTTGTGTTGTATGCCTTCAAGTAATTTCCAACTTATAGCAACCCTAAGGCCATATCATGGGGTTTTCTTGGCAAGATTTATTCAGAGGAGGATTTCCTTTGCCTTCCTCTGAGGCTGAGAGGATGTGACTTGCCCATGGTACCCCAATGGGTTCTAACCCTGGTCTCCAGAGTCATAGTCCAGTGCTCAAACCACTGCACCATGATGGCTCTCCTTGCTAATTTTTGTCCTATTGATTTAAAGGAGACATAACTACATGTAACTTTTGCTAGAGTCAGTGCTTGGTTATACCTGTTAGAGTTGCCAGAGTGAAAACTGGAGAGGGCTCCTACACCTTTAATGGTTTTGTAGATGGAATTTTAGCAGGTGTCGCTTGTCTGGCAACCAGGTAACAAGCAATGCCTGCTGAAATTCACTCCTCTAAAGGTACAGGAACCAACTCCATTTTTTGCTCTGGCAACCATAGACTTGTTTCTTGCCCCCTCTCCCCCATTGTGCTATGTCTTTTGGATGGTAAGCCTGCAGACAGCGACTCTCTTTATTGATCTTATGTAAGCAAACTTATTCCATTCTAATTATGATACTATATTTTTATCCCATCTTTTCAGTAAAAAGTATTGCTTAAGGTGGCTAACGAACAAATATCACCAAAAAAACATGAAAAATAAATGAAGCCATGAAGCTATTAATATAGTCACAACAAAAAAAACCATTAAATCATCACAACGATCAATAAATATCAAAACAGTTTAAAACATCAGTTTAAAGAAATGTGTCTTCACACACTTAACGATCAGACAGGTTCATAATGAGACACTTGGGAGATTATCAGATGGACTATAAAGTCCGTTGCAGGAACGGAACAAAACCAGGAAAGGGCTTACCTTTCGGACGACATCATTCTGTTCCCATTCTGCCCCCGTGATACCTTATTCATGGGGAAACATTGTTAATAGACCACCCGTCCTGTTTCTGTAACGGGCTCATGGGTGGTCTGAAAGATGCCCCATTGCTATCTCATTATGCTGGCGCGATGCCAGCCCTGGAGGGAGGTCTGTGCCAGACACTTCCAGGTGTGATCGGGACAAGGAGGTAAGTGGCACCCTTTTTTTCTCCATCCCCGGGTTACTTGTTAATTTTTTAGGGTGCTTGGGGGCTTGGTTTTCTTTTTCTTTTTCTTTTTAAATTTGCCACGTGCCTGTTCTCTTGCAAGAGTGGGTAGGATTTCATTTACGGGACTTTGCTACAGCTGCATTCACTCCCAGCCAGTGAAGGGATGGGGAGGACGTTCCTGTTTCACAATGGGGGTAAGTGTCTGAAAATTTATTCCTAATCATGGACCAGAAACAGAAGTGAGGTGAGGGGTTAGTGGGATAGAAATGGGTTATAAGGGCTCTTCTGATAATCTCCTTGGTCTCTTACATAGCCAGGCACCAAGCTGAGTTTTAAAACAACAATGCTTTGAAATGTGCCTGGAGAGCAATTGACAACCCATGCAAGTCTTTCAGTATCAGAGTGGTATGAAATTGGCACTGTGCACAAATTAAAGTTTAGCAGCCACATTTTACCCCAACTGAAGCTCCTAGATACTTTTCAAGAGCAACCCCCAAAAGTATACATTGCAGTAGTCAAGTTGCAATGGAACTAATTATGGATGACTCTTGCCAATTCAGTTCAACTCAGGAAAGGTCACAGCTGGCACACTAAGTGGAGTTGTGCAAAAGCATTCTTTGCCCCTTAAGAGCAGGGTGAAAATGCTTCAAATAAATATAATTCATTTTAGCAGTCATCACTGAATCAGGAGGTCTGAAAGATACAGAATAGCTTTTGAATTAGACTTTAGGAATGGGAAGAATGACAAGTGAGAGGTGAATGCCCTAATATTTATTATGGGTGGTGCTCCTGAAGATAAGCTAAGTACCCAGACTACCACTGAGGAGGAAAAGAAAAATGCCACCCAAGTTAAATAGGTTTTCAAGGCCAGATTTATAGGAGATACAAAATTATATACAAAGAGGCCCAGTTTAATAGAAGGTGCCAGAAAGACATGGAAACAGAAGGAATAAGATTACGCATAGAATGCACATAGAGAATTTTGTAAAAAGGAATTGAAAGTAATAGGATCATGGTGGTCTCACAAATACATCCACTTGTCAGCAGCTGAACTGAGATATCACCTTAGCAAATAAGACATTGTCAAACTGAGAAAACAGGAGACCTTAAAGAAACAATAAAGTGACTTATCAGCCAGCAACACAGAGGAATGGTGCATCGGTGAAAAATGATAGAGAAAAAGGGGGTGAGGTGGCATGACATTTGATTTATAACATAATAAAGATCAGTTTGTTGGGTCCAAGTTACCTGAAGGACCATATTCTCCCATACAATCCAGCCTGTGTTTTGAGCTCTTCTAGCAGTCTCCTGTTTCTTGGACTACAACTCCGAGAATGTCTGCCAACCTGGCCACCAGTCATGCTGGATAGGAAATTCCGGGGATTGTAGTCTAAAAAAGGAACTTTCCCAAGCTTTGTCCAGACATTACTTCCACTGGCCCTTCTCCTAAAACAGACTCCCTGCTGGTAAGCCATAACTGTCCCCGTCCCAGTCTGTTGCCTGCCTACCTACTGAGCTGTTACTCTTTGCCCACTGACTAAAATATCATTATTCCTATTCAAATTCTAGTAATGTAGCCAGAGCTCAATTGAATTAGGACTCAACCCCCAAATGTGCACCCAATGCTGGATTCAGCCTAAGAATGCACAAAAAGGTGCCACTTAGCATATGGAGAGTACAACCCCCACCCACCCATCCAGCAGCATAAACACAGGCTGCCCTCTGCTAGTTGTTTCCTAGCTTCTCTATAAGCAGCTTTGAATTCAGTTGACAAAGTGAATTGAAGCATAATGTTCTCTGAAATAAAAGAACAAAATGTAACTCCATTCCTTCCCTCTTCAGTCCATGAATTTGGCAGTCATGTGGGAAAGTATCAACTTTTTGTGTGACTCCTTCTGCTAGGAATGGCTTGGACTGTGTTTTCCTGACTTCAGGGGTGCTAATCATAAGAGATTATCAGATGGAGTATAAAGTCTGTTTCTGGCACAGAACAGGGTCACTGAAAGACTTGCCTTTCAGAAAACATCGTCCCCTTTCGTGCTGCTCCCGTGCTGCTCCTGTGCTGACCCTGTGATATTTTAATCACAGGGGAGCATCATCAATAGACCACACGGAATCATGGGTGGTCTGAAAGGTGCCCATTCCTCAGCCATTATGCTGGCACGATGCTAGCCGAAGGGGGTGGTCACTCCTGAACATTTCCGGGTGCGATCGGGATGAGGAGGTAAGTGACAGCCTCTCCCCCCCCCCCGGGTTACATGTTCATTTTTCAGGGTGCTTTGGGGCTTGGGTTTATTTTTTGACATTTGATTTACTTTTTAATTTTTTAATTTTTAATTTTTAAATTTCTTGCATCTCGTTCTCTGGCGAGAATGGGCGGGATTTCATTTACAGGACTTGAATGCAGCTTTGCGACAACTGCATTCACTCCCAGCCAGCAGAGGGGAGGGGGAAGACATTCCTGTATTGGGATCAGTGAGTGAAAATGTTGTCTTAAAGTGGAACAGGGAGGGTAGTGGGAAGGTGGTGGAACAGGAAGGGGTTATAAGGGCCCGCTTGAAAATCTCCTGACAATGTTTTATTATATTTTGCCCAACAAGGGTCCAAGAGCCTTGTGGTGGCTGGTATTTGCTGTCAAGTCAGCTTCAGCTTATGGTGACTCTATGAATGAGAGACCTCCATGAACCCTGACCAACAACAGCCCTGCTCTAGTCTTGCAAACTCAGGGCCATGGCTTCCTCGATTGAGTCCGTCCACCTGTGATGTGGTCTTCCTCTTTCCCTACTGCCTTCCATTTTACCAAGCACAGTCATCTTTTCCAATGCATCACATCATCTCACAATATGTCCAAAGTACAATAGCCTCAGTTTAGTCATCTTGGCTTCTAAGTTTAATTTGCTCTCAGACCCATTTACTAATCTTTCAGACAGCCCATGGTCTCCACAGCACTTTCTTCCAGCACCACATTTCAAAAAAGTTTATTCTCTTCCTGTCTGATGCTTTACCATCCAAGCCTTTACAACTATACATAGAAATCAGAACTATTATGCCATGGCTAATTTGTCAGGGCTCGGCTTTTGCTGTTTTGAGGCAAAGACAAGATGTCTTCATCTATATACAGAAATGAACCAGAATGGCAGCTGAATTTTACATCAGCGTTGGTGATGAGACAATGTCCTCCATTACATCTGAGGCCAACAAGATACTTTACAGAGTATAGGACTCTGGGAAACCAGGGTCTGAATCCCTGTTTAGGCATGGAAACCTACTGGGTGACCTTGGCTGGGTGGCTTTACCCTCAAAGGAAGCCAATGGCAAACCTCCTTTGAACAAATCTTGCCAAGAAAACCAAGTGATAACATTGCTATAAGTCAGAAATGACTTGAGGACACACAACACACAACAAAACACACAGCAGCAACAGCAAGGTATGATATCCAGCTGTATCCTCCAATAGAGGAAAGCTGCCATTCTTTCTTCCCATTGTCTGCTGCCTGACTGGGTAGACTCACTATTAGTCAGGTTGGCCCTGCAACTTTTAATTATCAAAATTATAGAGTAGTGACAGGAATCATGAAGCCCTCCAGATGTTGTTTGATTGTAGTTCCCAAAATTTCTCACCATTACCAGAGCTGGCTAAGGCTTCTGGGACTTGCAGTCCAACAGTATCTGGAAGACTTCCTGACTCCCAGCCCTTCTCTAGGTTTACTGAAGCAACTGAATACAGTAGACTCTTTAGAACATATCTTGAGGGCTAAATATAAAGTATATAAAATGCAACTTATGACAGGAAAACTCACTGATTCCCTCCAATATGTTGATTCCTCTCATATATCGGGGTGAAAATTATCAGAAAATTCATGTTTGTGCATATGTTAATTTCCTGATTCAGCTAGATGTCAAAGACAACAGCTTTGGGAAAGTAATTCTCCTGTGAAATGACACACCCCATTGCCTCAACTGTGTTATTTAGCGAAGGGGAAATTACATTCCTCTCTTATCAACCCAGAAGAAAAAGACTGAGAAGAGCTTGTGTGACATAAATTCTGTGTCGCTCTCAAAAAAGTAGAAAGATAAAATCAAAATAAATTTTGTTGTCATTGTTGTTGATTTAAAAGGAGAAGTATTCATTTTGTTTTTTGCTTGTGTTATAATGGTTGCTGTTTTAATAGGCCAGTGTTCAAAATGGTAATGTTGAAAAGCACACAAGCATAAAAAATACCACCCCCCACTCAAAAAAAGTGTCTTAAAAAGTTGGATGGGTTGGGAAGGGAGATTTCTGATGAACCCAAAACTTCTAAGTGAATGTAGCTCTTCCATGGAGAATGTTTCTGGGTTTCTCTTCTAAAGATACAGGACTTCCATGGAGGATAGCCTGCCACTAGGATTCTCTTCCTTAGGGGTTGTCTATATGAGGCAAAAAGAAGCGGATTGCTCCACAGTAAAGCCAACTCACAGCTGCTGCAATTTGTCTTAATGGTTTTGGGGGTTTTTTTAGGTAGATTGTAAGCATGCAAAGCTATCCACATTTGCTGTGCAAATGGGCATGCCTTCGAATCAAGATGGTGGCCACAAGTGAATTACTTGCATTTTTATTCTCACCAGTTGCCGCCACCAAACAGTATTTATTTATTTTTTTTAAAAAAAAAGATATTTAAGGTGTAAAAGTGTGGTATTTCGCCTTAACAGAAAAGCAAAAAATACCCAACAACCTTGTTTTATCCATTAGTGCTCGTGTGCTAAGGTGAAAAAAACATGGTGGTTCTTTGCCTTGATAACAAGCCCCACCCACCCACCCATTTGTCTGGCCAATTAGCTTTCGGCTTCTGTTCCTTTGGGAAATCGAACAATTCACATTGCTTGACCCAACAAGCAGGAATGGCCAGTTTTTTAGAACTCCAGGAAAAGTAGTGATGGATTTTCCTGTGCAGTATATGGCATATTTAGCCCCTCTCCTTCTGAATACAGCAATACAATGTGGGATGCCATTAAGACAGATAATATTCTCCTTGCATTCTGAGAGAAGTATTTTCACCATTTAGACAACCCCTTAGATACAGAAGATTTCTCACCTAAACTTTGGAAGAAAATCAAGATTGATAGAGTGTGTGCACCCTGTGTAACTAGCCTATCTTAAAATGGAGTTCCTTTAATAAAGCCTTTAGATTGTTTCTCTAAACCATTGCTCCTTAATCAGGAACTCTAACCACTGCTCACATTCTATCAGGTTATGGGCCCAACAAACCGCAGAAGCATGCTGGGCCCATACCCTGATAGGGGAGATTTTCACACGGGGCCAAAATGCCCTGTTACTGCCCTGCCACCTCCTCTCCCGTTCCTGCCACGGAATAACATAAATCTTTCACACACATACCTTAATTCCGCAGCAGGAATGGGCTCCCCCTCTCCTCGCTGGCCGGCCGTAAATGCAGCCGTAGTAAGGTTGCTTTTACAACCGGCCATCTGAAACATTATCACGTTATCACGTGATAACGGTCGGATGGTAAATTTTAAAAATAAAACTCCCCAACCATAAAATCAATTCACCAAGCACAAAAACACACTTTAAATCATATAATCAATAAAGGGTGCCACTTACCTGGATGTCCAGATTGTACCAGGAAGTGCTCGGAACGGACCTCCCCTCTGCAACTGTCATTTTGGAACAGGAACGGGGCTCCTGTTCGCACACCCGTAATTCCATGATCATGACGGAACGGGAGGTCTATTCACGATGAAAAATCGTGATTACATTGTTCTGGAACAGTCACGGGAGTAGGATCGATGCAGGACAGAATGGGGTCGACATCGTCCAAAAGGGAAAACCTTTCCCAACCCTGTTCTGTTCCTGCCATGGGATATATAGCCCATGTGAAAATCTCCAGAGTGTGTGCCCTCTATTTTGCTGAGGGCAGGCTCCTGTAGCATAAAGGGCCCCAAACAACACAAGACAGCACTCTTTTAGCAGTTGTGGTGAACCAAGGTACCTCCCCAACAGAATGAATACTTGGATCCCTAAATGTAATATGTCTGCCTTTCCACATTTTGAAGAAAGTGGAAACATGTATATTACCATCTACAGAGCTTCCCTCTCCCCTGTTTATGCTCTATATTACATTGTATTGTATTGTCAAGCCCTAATTTGGTTAGGAGTGAAAAAGTGTAAAAGGGGGCTCATCCCCTTTTACAATTGCAAAGGAAATTTGATTTATGAGCTGTTGGCATTGATCCTTTTCATTACCTCCTCTTTTCTCAATAGACAATGGAGAATTTGTTCTTTGAGATGGAGTCTTCCATTCTCTTCTTGCCAAAACATAGATTCCCCCTTCAAATTTCTGGGGAGCTTCTTCCACCTTTTCCTCACTAGAAGACATCTGTAATACAACTCTCAACCAAAGCCAAGAGTGGGGAAGTTGTTGAGTCCTGCAACTGTTGTCAGACTACAACTCCCAGCAACTCTAGCCAGGTGAGAAACATTGGGAATTGTAGTCCACAAGCACCTGGAAGACCACACTGTTCCCATACCCAGCTAAGTCATTAGACTCTGGTCTCATCAACACGGACCAGAATATGCTGGCTTTATGTGGATCTGGCCCATTCCTACCCCATTACCTGAACAAAATGGATGGAGCCCAGACCATCATGCCAGCTTGTCTCTGCAGCCGCCACCGCTGCCATTCACATCTCTCTCTCCTAAGCCAGGAAGCCAGCCCACAGTACCTGATCAAGGCCCTCTGATGTGACCAGCCTTGTGACTGGTCTTGGGGCTCCTTCCTGGCTTCAGAGGGAGTGACTTTGGAGATTATCACTCACTGAAAATATCCCAGGACAGGGATGAGAGGAGATTGCTAAAAGGCTTACCTTTTAGACGACATCGTCCCTGTCCTGGGATGCTCCCGTTCTGTTTCTGTTCCTCCCCCGCTTCCTCTTATCCACAGAAAAATCCATGAATAAGAAGCCCATTCCGTTACCATAACATAATGATGGGCGAGTGAACAGGAGCCCCATTCTGCTCCTGGGATGATGACAGAACGTGATGTCACCAGGAGGCCCATGCCAGACACTTCCGGGTGCAGTTTGGACAGCCAGGTAAGTGACACCCTTTCCCCCCAGGTTACTTGTAATTTTAAAGGTCAGTTTGGGGGCTTGGGGTTTTTTTTTACCTTTTATTTGGCCTTTTATTTTGAAATTTTCCGCGCAATCATTCTCTCACGAGAATGAGCAGGATTTGGCTTCACTGCAGTAAAAGCAGCTTTAAAACAGCTCCCTTTATTGCAGTGAAGCCAAGAGGAGGGGGAGCCATTTCTATAATGTGAAAAGGTAGGTTTTTGAAAAGTTTTTTTCTTTCGTGTTACAGGGATGGGAGTGGGGCGGGAGTGGGGTGGGTGGGGGTAGCGAGACAGAGATGGTTTCAAGGGACTCATGTGATAATCTCCATAGACAGTAGCTTCAGTGATGAAATGTTTTATCTTTGCTCGGGTGTTGTAAGGACTGCCGGGGTAAAAGCCTTGTTTCTTATAGACTGCAGGGCTCTAAGACACGGACAAGAGGGGATAAATTGCCCATGCAGACAAGGCCCAAGTTGTTCTTTCAGAATGAATTAAAGTTTATTAAGCATACATAGAAGGAAAGTTATTGCATACTGTTAAAAACAGTTGTAAACAACATGTGACACAGTAAGAGGTGTTCTACAGATGGTTGTAGATTCTTCATTGCTAGAATTTTTTAAACAGCATGGTCACCCCTCAGGGGTGCTTTAACCACACATTTCCTGTACTGGCAGGATGTTGGATTCGATGGCCTTTGACGTAAATTCCAACTCTATGATTCTGTGACTCTGTCTCAATATGAGGGAGCATAATCAGCAATATAAGGTCTGCCCAGACTTATAAATCACATAGTTAAAGTTTGCCATGAAGTTCAAAAAAAGGACATGCTGAACAATCAAGAAAATTGCACTGAGGGTGAACAATGGTCATGTGTTTCATGAAGCACTTACATACAACTCCACACAAATTCTGATCTCTCTTAATATCAAAGGACTCATCTACAGGGGCCAGAATATACCCCCCACCCCGCCAGTGTATTCTGGCTATGGATCTGGCCCATTCCTCCCTGGTTACCAGCACAGAATAGGATGAAGTCCAGACCGCCATATCAGTCCTTCCTTGCAGCTGCTACCGCAGCTGCCCACATCCCATTCTCCAGATCGAGGCAGGAGGCCCACCACATGGTCACTTGCTGTAGGACTGCTTCCTGGATCCAGAGAATACAATGCAGACAGCAGCTGCAGTGATGCACCAGCATGGCAGTAGGACCTCCTGTGGTCCCATGAGTATTTTAGGGGTGGTCTAAATGGTAAAATAAATCCTCATGGAATTTGTATGGAATGCTACCTGTCTTAATGGTAACCAGGTCAAAGCACCTTATTTGGAAGTGGGGGACCAAAAAAACTCCCAAAACAATACTGGGAAAGCCTTTGTGGCTTTTCCCAGACTTTTTGAAAAACAGCGAGGGGGTGTGCATTCCTTCTCATTAGCACAGCGATTCAATACGAATCACTGTCCGATAGTACAGGAAGCACAACCCTGATTGGCTGGACAAGTGTGAGGGACGCAGCTTGCTAACAGGGCAAGCACCCACAGTCACCTTTTTTTTAATCTTAGTGAGCGATTGGGGAAGGGAGGAGGGCAGCTGTCATCCTCTCACCCTTCCACAGTTCCCTGCTCCCCCGTGCCACCATGGGGGTTGGGGAAGGGGGGGCTCTCTCATCCTCTTCCCCCTTCCCTGGTACCCCCTGCCACCACTGCCACTGCTGCCACCACCACTGTGGAGATCAGGGAAGGGAGGAGGGCTCTCTTGTCTTCTTCCCCCTGTTCCCCCATCCACCTCTGCTGCCACTGCCACTTCTGGGATCGGGGAAGGGAGGATGGCAGCTGTCATCTTGGATGCAAAGCTTATGGGGGCTGCTGGGGCAAAAACATCATTAAGACAAGTCGTAGTTGCTGTGACTTGCTATTACTGAGAGGCACTACGTTTTTTCCCCTTGTATAGACAAGCCCTTAATATAATGTTTTATAGGGCTTTATCCTGTCTTAGCCACATCTCAGCCCTATCCTTCTTCTGGGCACCATAAAGACTGCCTAGGGGGCAAAACAGGGCAAAAGCCCTGCATCATAAAGAATACAGGGCTGAAAGATGGGGCCAAGATGGGCTAAAATAGCCCATCTAGACAAGGCCAAAACCACAGAAGGGCATCGTACTTCCCTTGCATCTTTCATGGCTCCTCACCTTTGCCTGAGGCAATGATTCCTTCAGGGAAAAAATTGGGGTGCATATCCAGGCTTCTTTTCAGCTGAACAAACAGGAAATCCCTGTAAGACAGCAGACGGTGGTTAACCATTGCCCATTTTAAACTAAATGACACAATACAATTTCCACCTAAACCAGGGATGGGCAAATCTGTGGCCTTTGAGGTGGTGGATTGGCCATGCTGGCGAGTGCTGATGGGGGCTGTAGTCAAATAATATTTGACTGCATATTCCTTATTCCTGATCTAAACAGCACTCGTAATACTATTAACCTAACTAAACCAGTGCCAATGAAGCTGAAATTTATACCTTCCAGCCCCTCCCTCTTTGTTTGTATAATTTTTCACATCACGTGCCATGTCCCATGGAAAGCTGACACTTCAGTACCTGGGAAAACAGTTTCTAATTTGTTTGCAGTTCTGGTCTGGCTCGCTTTCTAATCTCAGAATGATCCACTTATAAAATACAAGAAAATTTTCAGATAAACCAAGTTTCTGGCCCTTAAGACTCTGATAATTTCTAAGCTATCCATGGTTCACAGGGTGGAGCAGCAGCCCTGTTGGCAAGCCTAAGACAAAAGAAAACAATGACTGAACTTCACCCTTACTTGGTTGATTTCCGCTGTCTCACAGCCTCAGAAGATTTAAGCCAATTGAGTGGGTACAGTTTTATTTGGTGAAATTTCATTAAGTGAAATAAGTTGTGTCCTTTTTAACAAGGCTTTTAAAGGTTTTAACAACATGTCTGGGGCGAGGCATGTAATGGAAAATGACCTGTGGAGGGGAGCTTTTTGTGGTTTATTGTAGGCTGTAAGCTGTAACTTACAAGGTGGAAAGACTGTTGACTTTGCATCCAGACAGGGTTATTGCAATGAAAGGACTACAAAACTGTGGATGATGCACCTGTCAGGTGATATGTCCCCCAGGGAGCCCACACATGATGGAGCTATTCACTGTTAACCAGTTGTGAAAGTTGTAATGTAAATTCCGGGAAAACAGTTGTTTCCAGCTAAAAATGAATGACACCATTGCACTTCCTCAGTTTGTAGGAATGGTGGTTGTGCTCCCCACCACCCACCCACCCACCCACACACACACACACACTCAAGTCCCCACTGCATGGGTGAACAACATCCAGGTTGGGCAATTGCACTAGTACTCCCTGTCCACCCAAGGGCTACATTGCAATCAGTAATATTCCCAGAGCCCCTGCAGTTACCACAAAATTTTTGGAAGCAAATGTGACAGCTCTCAACGCTGCTGGATACACCATACATTGGGGCCCCAGAGCGTCTCCTTCCTTTCAATAAGGGAAGGATTTTTAAATGGCTGGGAAAGATGTTTGGGGGGGGGCATCGGTGCTCAGTTTTGATAGCAATGACAGCAAATAAGGCCCATGGGCATTACAAAAAAAAAAAAAAAAAAGGCCACTTGTTGCCCAACACAATCACATTCCACAGCTTAGAAAAATTACTTTTTGGACTACAACCCCTACACAAGTCCTCTGCCAGCATAGTCACTGGCCTTCCTAGCTGAGGATTATGGGTTGTAATCCAAAAGCATAACTGGCAAACTCTGTGGAAGGACTGTGAGCTCGGTTCAGTTCTTGAGCTCTGATTTATTTAATTGTGAGTGTATGCTTTCCGTACCCAGTTCTGTTTGCTGCAGGATGACTGCAAACATTTGGCTGCCTAAGGCAAAGGGAAGGATTGTACCCCTTCCATTTCATGTGCAAAAGTCAACTGAACTGGCAGTTGAAACTTCATTCAACAGTATCAACTAGAAAGGTTCCTAAACTTCTCCCCAGGAGCAGTAGCTGGGCAGGCTGCATGAACCTCACATAGTTCTGACCTTTAAGAGGGAAAATGCCAGGGGTCTCAAGAGAAACACCTAATTATTCCTCCCCCTTGTACATCTTCACCTGAGGCAGTTGGGTCACTCTGCCTAACGTTAGGGGCTGGCCCTGGTTGGTGGATTTCATGGTTCTGGTTGAAAACAAAGTAGATCCTCCAAGCCTAACATACACTGGCAGAGACTCACTACATTCAGTTCTGACTTCAGTTCAGCTCAGGCAGAACATATCCTACAAAATGGTTGCTATGTTGACATATAACCAACCTGTATAAAGTTAATAAATGCAGGTATAGCCTAAGCCCATTGGGTGGAGTGTGGAATACACTATGATTATTTCTTCCATAATTTAGCACTTGTTCTCCTGATGATGTATAACAGCTATTAGTGGGGCTGCAAAGACTATAACTTGGCATCCACATCTGCCCTATTTGGCAAGCCACCATAGCTATATTTTAGAGCACTGCTGTAGGCCAAGGCTGGGTAACTACAGGCCTCCAGATGTTTTTGGCCTGTAATTCCCATAATTCCTCCCCATTGGCAGTGCTGATTAAGGGCTTGTCTAGACAGGCTATTTACCCCATCTTGCCCCCCTCTTAGGGCCCTGCAGTCCATATAACAAGGGCTTTTGCCCCAGAAAAAAAATAGTGGGCTGTCTGTCTGTCCACAACTGTAGCCAATTGAGAAGGGGAGAATCAGGTCAGTGTATGAAAAATGTATACCATATATTCCTGAGTATAAGACTGCTTTTTAACACTTGAAAATCTCCTCAAAAGTTGGGGGGTGGTCTTATATTCCCAGCAGATCTTTTCCCCTGCTGTGAGAATGACTGCCTTGTCTTTAAAGTGGTAAATTCCCTGGGCAGTTTCCCCAGCAGATCCTTCCCCCTGCTGTGAGAATGACTGCTTTGCCTTTGAAGTGTTAATTGCCCTCCATTTAGGGATTGTATTTTGGTAAACTTGCCAGGAAGATTTCCATTTGCATAGTTTTGAGAATTTCCTCTCCAGGAGTTTGCAAGTCTGCCAATGTGGCTCTAAAATCATTAATGTGCTCATTCAAAAATTTGGGATTTGATAGCTTCATATTAACCAACTTCGTTATTAATGAAAACTTACTTTCCAAAGATTGAATACCAGAGATTTTTCAAAATATCCCATGCTTTTTTAGCTGTTCTCAGTCCTTTAATTTCACAGACTATTTCATCATCTACAGCCACTGAGCTGGCTGGCTGGTGGGGGGCAGGCTTTCCAGCCAGGTGGCTGGCTGGACCGGGGGGGGGGGAGTCTATATGTTAACTTAAAAATTGGGGGGGGGTCATCATATGCGCCCAGTCATCTTATACGCCGGAATATATGGTACACTGTTAATTAAACCCTATATCTATAATAAATACATAAATCTCACACAGAAGTGAGTGTAATATATATATATATATATATATATATGGTTTTTCTTCGCAAATGAAGATTCAGGAAGGACTCATTTTCTGCAAGCGCGCTGATGACTAAAAAGGCCAATCCGAGATAGACAAGTCCGGTTGCAGAAGGCACAGCAGAAGGTCTCCTTGGGTGATGTTTCCGGGTTGTGATTCTTTCTGCGTTGTCGTTTCTCTTCAAGACTTGTTCGGCGTGAGTTCTCAAATAAGGCTGCAGCATTGTGGATAGTGCATCTCCATGCCTCCCGATGTGAGGCCAGGGTGGACCATTGTTGGTGATCAATTTGGCCGAGCCTGAGATGTTGTTTCAGGGAGTACTTGTATCGCTTTTTTGGAGCACCCCTCTTACGCTGACACGTGGCGAGTTCACCGTAGAGTACTATTTTGGGAAGGCGATGGTCCTCCATCCTAGACACATGCCCTGCCCAGCACAGCTGTGTTCTCAATATCATGGCCTCAATGCTGGTGATCCCTGCTTGCTCAAGGACAGCAACATTCGTCACATAGTCAGTCCAGTGTATATTTAGGATTGTGCGTAAACAGCGCTGATGGAAGCATTCGAGGAGTTGTAAGTGGTGGCGATAGGTGACCCATGTTTCAGACCCATAAAGGAGAATAGACAGTACAATGGCTCTATACACACTGATTTTTGTGCTTCGCCTCAGGTGTTTATTACTCCAGACTCTTTTGTAAAGTCTTCTAAATGTGCTATATGCCTTTGCTAATCTGTGATCAGTCTCTTTGTCAATCTTGGCATCTGAGGAGATGATGCTTCCCAGGAAGGTGATCTGCTGAACGGACTTAAGCACAGAATTGCTGACGACAATGTGGGAATATATATAAAAAATTAAATCCTGTTTATATAGATATCAAAATTCTATTTGCTACACAAGAATACAAAGGAGAATATACAATAATACAATGCAGTCAATCAACTCAATTTGATATACAGTCTCCCCTCCACATTCGCGAACCTGACATTCGCGGTTTTGATTATTCGCGGTTTTGGGAGGGCCCCCCCGGGCCCCCCAAACCGCGACAAGGGGCCTCCAGAGGCCCCGTGAAAGCCCTGGGAGGGAGCAGGGAGGGCCGGGGAGACCTCCACGGGGCCTTCGGAGACCCTCCGGAGGCCCCGCAAAGGCCTTGGGAAGGAGGGGGGAGGGCCGGGGAGGCCTTCACGGGGGCCCCGGAGATGCTCTGGAGGCCCCATGAAGGCCCGGGGAGGGGGTGGGAAGGGATGGGGAGGCAAACATGGGGCCACTGCAGATGCACCGGAGGCCCCATGAAAGCCTGGGGAAGGGCTGGGGAGGCCTCCATGGGGCCTCCGGAGATGCTCCGGAGGCCCCATAAAGGTCTGGGAGGGAGCGGGGAGGACCGGGGAGGCCTCCATGGGGCCTCCGGAGATGCTCCGGAGGCCCCATGAAGGCCTGAAGGGATGTCATACTGAGGATGGAGCAAAATTGTTTTCTACTGCTCCAAAGACTAGGACAACGGAGCAATGGACCCAAACTACAAGGAAAGAGATTCCACCTAAATATTAGAAAGAACTTCCTGATAGTAAGAGCAGTTCAGCAGTGGAATGCACTGTCTCAGTGTGTGGTGGTGTCTCCTCCTTTGGAGGTTTTTAAGCAAAGGCTGAATGGCCATCTGTCGGGAGTGCTTTGATTGTTTATTCCTGCATGGCAGGGGGTAGGCCTGGATGACCCTTGTGGTCTTTTCCAACTCTATGATTCTGTGATTCTAATGGGACTTCTGTTGGAAACAGAGTACTTATTTGCAGTAGCCATGCAAATATCCTTGGAAGTGATACAGGTTCATTCAGATTCCCATTGTGCCATAATCACAAAAAGTCAACATGGGTTTCAGAGAAACAAGTCATGCCAGACTAATCTGATCTCTTTTTTTGATAAAGTTACCAGCTTGGTAGATGAAGGGAATGCTGTGGACATTGCATACCTTGATTTCAGTAAGGCCTTTGACAAGGTTCCCCATGACATTCTTGCAAACAAGCTTGTAAAATGTGGGCCAGACAAGTTAACTGTTCAATGGATTTGTAATTGGTTGACCAGCCAAACCCAAAGGGTGCTCAGCAGTGGCTCCTCTTCGTCTTGGAAAGATGTGACCAGTGGGGTGCCACAGGGTTCTGTCCTGGGCCCAGTGCTATTCAACATCTTTATTAATGACTTGGATGAGGGAATTAGGGGCATACTTATCAAATTTGCAGATGACACCAAATTAGGAGGAGTAGCTAATACCCTAGAGGACAGGATCAAAATTCAAAATGACCTGGATAGACTGGAGAGCTGGGCCAAAGCTAACAAAATGAAATTCAATACGGAGAAATGTAAAGTACTGCATTTAGGGCAGAAAAATGAAATGCATAAATATAGGATGGGAGAGACCTGGCTGAATGAGACTACATGTGAAAGGGATCTAGGAGTCCTAATAGACCACAAGTTGAACATGAGCCAACAGTGTGATGCGGCAGCTAAAAAGGCCAATGCGATTTTGGGCTGTATCAATAGAAGTATAGTGTCTAGATCAAGGGAAGTAATAGTGCCACTCTATTCTGCCTTGGTCAGGCCTCACTTAGAATACTGTGTCCAGTTCTGGGCACCACAATTCAAAAAGGATATTGACAAATTGGAACGTGTCCAGAGAAGGGCAACTAAAATGGTGAAAGATCTGGAAACGATGCCTTATGAGGAGAGACTTAGGGAGCTGGGTATGTTTAGCCTGGAAAAAAGACGGTTAAGAGGCGATATGATAGCCCTGTTTAAGTATTTGAAGGGATGTCACGCTGAGGATGGAGCAGGCTTGTTTTCTGCTGCTCCAGAGATTGGAACACGGAGCAATGGGTGCAAGCTCCAGGAACAGAGATTCCACCTCAACATGCGGAGGAACTTTTTGACAGTAAGTGCTGTTCGGCAGTGGAACACACTCCCTCGGAGCATGGTTGGGTCTCCTTCCTTACAGGTCTTTAAACAGAGGCTGGATTGCCATCTGTTGGGATGCTTTGATCAAGATTTCCTGCGTGGCAAGGGGGTTGGACTGGATGGCCCTCGTGGTCTCTTCCAACTCTGCAATTCTATGATTCTATGATTCTATGATTATGTTGCTAACAATGCTCAGAAGAGCTCAATGGCTATAAAAAATTCTTTAGATCCAAAGGAGGACATTACATTCCAGCAGCTCTGAAGCTTTTTGAAGCAAAGTCAATCACTCAACTTTTATATGGTGCCCAGTTGGGTCCTTTCCCCAACTTTGCTCCACTGGAGCATACAATCTAAGTTTTTGAGATCAATCCTTCAGGCTCCAAAATGTGGTTCCAATGCCATCCTGCAGCTGGAGACAGGTTTTTTGAGAGTTGAGGCCAGAGTCTGGATAGCCATTCTTATTTATTGGCTCAGGTTATCCTTTTTTCCTATTGGGCTTGCTCCACTTGTTCTGAAGGAACGAGGGAGAGGGCCTTCTCTGTGGCTGCTCCTAGACTTTGGAACTCCCTCCCTAGAGAGGCCAGGATAGCCCTATCTCTTCTATCATTTAATCAACAGGTTAAAAACATTCTTGTGGCATCAGGCATTTACAGTTTGATGGGGGTTGGGCTTGCAAATGCTGTGTGGTTTAGATTTTAAGGTCCATATTGGTTTGCCACTTTTTAATATTTTAATGTTTTAACTATAAATTGTTTAATTTGCTTTTTAAAATACATATTTATTCTTTTAATGTTTGCGTATTGCTTTAAATTGCATTGTTTTAAATGTATGTTAGCCACCTTGAATCCCTAAAGAAAGGCAGGATAGTATTATTATTATTATTATTATTATTATTATGTGATATAGGGAATAAAGATTGCTGCATAGTTTCTTCACTGACTAAAGTCTGTTTAGGCTCATTTTTCAAATTTTTGAAATCATGGTGAGGATGCACCCAAGCACACTCCAGCTACTGTTGAACATCTGGAACTATAGGAGCAGCCAGAATATACTTGGCCACTCCTCCATCACAAATCTCTGATCAGTGACAAGGGAAATAGTCCTGTGCCTGCAACCTGTATTGTTGCGAACCCAGGATGTAAACATTACAGAAGGAGGCACTGAATACCTCCTTTCACAATGTCCCAAATAGTCTGTATGTTGAGGATATGCTCACATATGCCACCAACAGATGATGGCCTATACTGCATTTTTATATATTTAAAAAAGGCGTGTTGTGTTTTGCATTTGCCTGCATTGGTTTCCCTTGCATTAGTTTCCCAGATTCCCTGGTCTACCCTCTTTTCCTGTCAAAAGGGAGTGAATTGCCAGAATTTACTCCCTTTTGCCTTTTAAAGAGGCTGCAGACCCCTCCTGTACTATTTAACCTTTTTTTAAAAAAAAAACCCTGTTTTTCAAATTTAGAATTGGACATACAGCAACTTTTAGATTTGTTTTGTTTTGTTTAAATCTGGGTCACTTTTTGGCAATCTGGGCAGCCCTTAGAGGGTCCCAGAGGCATAAAATTAGCTCTCAGGCCCCTTGTAGTTGCTCCACCCTGCCTACTGTGCACCTTCTGCTCTCTGATGGTCCAGCAAGCAGGACTCCAGCATCCCAGCACCTTTTCCAGGGATCTCTAGTAATGTGAAAACACTCTTTTGTTCTTTCCTTTAATATCCAGAAAAATCTGGCTGGGTTTGTTTTTTGCCATGACACTGTTTCACACATAACTAGATAATCCTCCTCATCCTAGTCATAGGTATAAAAAAATATAACCTGTTTCAGTTCATTTGTAACATCCCAGCTCTTCAAAGCTTCGTTTAATATGAGCTATGGTTAACCACAGTTTGTGATGTACACATATTTTTAGATAGCTACATTTTCTCCCAACCACTGCTTTGCTGCACCAGCACAAGCACACCATCTGCTTTCACCAAAAGGCTCTGAAACATCACTCTGTTAGTTGATTTGCAGCACCAGGGTGCCACTTAAAAGTCCCAGGCATGTCAGCAAAATTTAGGTGGTTTAATTTAGTAAATGTTGCTCAGGGATCTTGGGATATTCATTTGAGCAGGACTCCCCAAGGTAGGGTGAGCCAAGCCAAGGGGTATCCTGGATTTTTATGTACAGAACAGCAAGAGTAGATTTTCAGCTCTGCATACTAATGGTCCTTTCACACTGCACAGTTATAATTAGTTTGGAGAGGTAGGGTAGGGAGGCGCTATAATTCTACTTTAACTGCAGGATTCCACCCAGGCTGCATCCTATGGAATCCTGAGGTTTCTAGATGGGTGAGGCATGAGAGCAGTCTGGCAGGGACTCCTAAGGACCCCTCCCTAAACTGCAAATCCCAGAATTCCATAGGAAGTTGCCATGGCTGTGGAATCAAAGGGCTTGTCTAAATGGTGAAAATGTTCCCCATAGCATTCAAGGATAATTCCTGTTGTCACAATAGGACCCTGCAACGATTCAATGTATTCTGAAGGAGTGGGGACCAAAAACTCCAAATACTCTACAGGAAACGTCTTACGGCTTTTTGCAAAGTTTTTTTTAAAAAAACTCCAAAGGAAATGCTCATTCCTGCTTGTTGGGACAACCAATGTGATTTGTTGTGCAGTCCAGAGAGGGCAGAACTGAACATCTGATTGGTCAGACATGCAAAGGGGTGGGCTTGCTGTCAAGCTCCTCGAAGTGCTTTTCATGCTACCGATTCTGTGTGGGTTTTTTACTTTTTTTTACTGTAAATTTGGTGAAGGGAACCTGGCAGTGCCCAGAGATGATGAGGAAGGCAGCCACCATGAGGAAAAGGAGGAGAGACCGAGCTCGCCGCCCTTCACCCATCCCAGTGGTGACAGCTTCTGATTCCAGCTGCAAAGAGATGGGAGGAGCTGCCTGGCCAACCGCTGGTTGGGGAGAAGGAAGAGCGGGACGGCTCTTTGATGCTCTGGCTTCATCTTGCCTTCCCAGGCTGGGCTGCTCCTTCTCTCCTGCCTGTTTGCCAAGCTCAATGTCAGTGGGTTTTGGAGGGTGCAGGACAGGCATGAAAGAAGGAGTAGCCCAGCCCCCTAGTAAACAGAGCCATCGAAGTGGGATGTGCTAATCCCCTCTTAGATTCCTTTGGCAATGAGTCACACAGCCCAAACAAACAAGTGACCTGCACACCCCTCATCCCCAGGAAAGATCCCTTCACACCTTTCCTATCCCACAACATGGAGGTTGTCATAAACCCATCAATTCCAATATCTCAGCCTTTAACAGCACTAAGCCAAAACATGCTTTCCTTTGTTTAACGGTGGGAAACCCATCTATGTTTTGTTCCAAGCCCAAACACCCTTCCAGGACATGAAATACACTATAAATATTAGTGACCAAACAATAGCAAGGTGTGATGCTGAGACCCCATGACAGTTTGCCACCGTAACTACACCTGGACCCTCTGGCGGAGCACCTCCAGATTGGAACCTCCAGTGCCACCCTCGGATTTAGGTCGAAGTCCTTCGCTCCTCTTGCTTCAAGACTGGTAACTATCACCCTACCTCCCGAAACTTTTCCTTTATCCAGCTTTTCCTCCTTGACTCTTCATTAGCCTTGTGTGGTTCTTGTGAGTGTGAGTGTGTTTGTAAATGTTTCCATGTTATTTCCCAATTAAAAAACATTTTATTTCCCTTTAACTCGGGGACTCTGCAGTTTTGTTCTACACTTGAACACCCCTTCAGAATATGAAACAGATATAAATATTAGTCCCCAAACAATAGCCAAGTGTGCCACAGTTGGACACCATCACTTTGCTGAAATTGCTGTGCTATACTCAGCTCCAAGTCTGAGTCTTCTCCACTACATGAAACTCTGCTCTTCAGGACTGGTAGTGATCACCCATACTCTTCAAATCTACTCCTCTATCCTCTTAACACATCATTAGCTTTGTGTGGTACTTGTGAGAGTGTGTGTGCATGCGTGCAAATGCTTCCATGTTATTTTCCAATAAAAAACATTTTATTTCACTTTAACTTGGAGTCTTTGCAGTTAGTACCAGTATACATAGCTACAAAGGTCCCGCAGATGACACCAAATTAGGAGGGGTAGCTAATACCCCAGAGGACATGATCAGAATTCAAAATGACCTTAACAGATTAGAAAGCTGGGCCAAAACTAACAAAATGAATTTCAACAGGGAGAAATGTAGGATGCTACACTTGGGCAATAAAAATGAAAAGCACAGATATAGGATGAGTGACACCTGGCTTGATGGTAGTACATGCGAAAGGGATCTAAGAGTCTTAGTGGATCACAAACTGAACATGAGTCAGCAGTGTGATGTGGCAGCTAAAAAGCAAATGCAATTCTAGGCTGCATCAATAGGAGTATAGTGTCTAGATCAAGGGAAGTAATAGTGCCACTCCATTCTGGTTTAGTCAGACCTCACCTGGAATACTGTGTCCACTTCTGGGCACCACAATTCCAGAAGGATATGGACAAGTTGGAACATGTCCAGAGAATGGTAACCAAAATGGTAGGAGGGCTGGAAGCCATATCCTATGAGGAGCAGCTTAAGGACCTAGGTATGTTTAGCTTGGGGAAGAGAAGGTTAAGAAGGGACATGATAGCTATGTTTAAATATTTGAAGGGATGTCAAACTGAGGATGGAGCAAGCTTGTTTTCTACTGCTCCAAAGACTAGGACAACGGAGCAATGGACCCAAACTACAAGAAAAGAGATTCCACCTAAATATTAGGAAGAACTTCCTGACAGTAAGAGCTGTTCAGCAGTGGAATGCACTGTCTCAGCGTGTGGTGGTGTCTCCTCCTTTGGAGGTTTTTAAGCAAAGGCTGAATGGCCATCTGTCAGGAATGCTTTGATTGTTTATTCCTGCATGGCAGGGGGTTGGACTGGATGACCCTTGTGGTCCTTTCCAACTCTATGATTCTGTGATTCTAATGGGACTTCTATTGGAAACAGAGTACTTATTTGCAGTAACCATGCAAATATCCTTGGAAGTGATACAGGTTCATTCAGATTACCATTGTGATATGAATTTATGAAGGTATCTACTGCTGTTTTTTTTAATCAATCCAAGAAGTGCTTCTAAATATTTTTGTCAGAATGGAATTACCATTTAGACAATTCATTTCAGTCTGTTCAAGCATTTTGGAATTTGACCATGTTCAGTATGACTGTTTTGTATGACTATCATTATTTGTATTTCATATACAGTTGTCCCTCCATATCCACAGATTTGGTCCACAGATTTAAGTATTCATGACTTGAAATTATTCTTTAAAAAATAATAATCCAAAAAGCGAACCTTGATTTTGCCATCTTATATAAGAGACACCATTTTGCTATGCCATTGCATATAATGGGACTTGAGTATTCACAGATTTTGGTATCCACGGGGGGTCCTGGAACCAAACCCCAGTGAATATGAAGGGACAACTGTAGTCATATAATTTAGTCCAGTGCTGTCATCCCTATTTCTTGATCTCCATTAGACAGTTTGTTTTGAAGTGGGTTCTGGGGTTTGTTGCCCACACTTACATTCCCATAACAGGCATCCCAATTTGCCCTTTTTCATGACAACTTACTATCATATTAATATATCCCTTTTTTTTCTCTCCAAAAAGTTTGGCGTGGTTTGTATGTACTTCTTCCCATCTGCATTCAGTCTTCACAACAATGATCCTGTGAGGGTAAGTCAGTCTCTAAAATAGTGACTGGCTAAGGTCCACCCAGGAAGATTTATGGCTAAGTGGTGATTTGAACCCAGGTGAACAATGAAACAAAAAAAGCACTTGCATTTTGTATGAGTGGGGAAAGAATACTTTATTTGTTGCTTGCAAGTAGGGTCTTGACTGAAAAGGCTACATTACTGTGTGGCTTTGCTTCTGCAGAAGTTTCATGTGCAGTTATACATATACATATAGAATGTACCCTACAAGGTGCATGAAAATACTAATGTATTAAACTTTCTCAGTTGTGTCCATGCTGCTTCAGTCTTGGGGCAGGTTTTGGACAGTCTGTCCTTTTCAGTAGGTAGACTGCTTGACCTGCTCACGAGAAGAGACTACCTTCCCATCCTCAACCTCCTCGACAATCATGCGAACTTGGCGTGAGGTCCTTGTCACTGCAAGAGAAAAGGGATGTGTGAGAAAGCACTTTAACTTTGGAATTCATAACCAGAGTCGGGTGGTGGCTCTCATATCCATGGGCTGGTTAATCCCCTCTGAGTCTTAATCTTAATTTTGAAGGAGCTATCCACAGTGCTGAAACCATTTGGGGGATAAGGTTCAGCACCTTGGGTAGCTCATTGCAAGTTCAGACTGAAACCCAGAGCAGATCGACTGCCCCCTGACATGCAAGCCACCACTGTTCATAACATCGTTTGCAAACATCCATTTGACAGGTAGAATAGTCTGGATTGGGCAAGATGACTACCCAAGGAATCTATATTGGGTCCTGAACCAATTAGAAGCCTGTTCTAGGAGCCAGTCAGAACTTGAGAAATATTGGAAGGCCATTATTGCTTTCTAGGCTTCTTATGTGAACAGAATGGCTAACGTTTCCACTTTTAAATGCGAGGAGGGCAGGAAATCCCAGTTTTCCAGAAACAGGGTGGATGGGTTCCTTCTGTTCCTTGGAAGATGAGAAGTAAAGAGTTACGTGTAACATAGTTATCTCTAACAAGCTACCTTTGGGAGGATGCAACAAAATGCATTTCAGAATGAAATAAAATGAGTGAAGTAGGAATGAAATTGTGTCATTGATGTAATACTGTACATAATGTTTTCCATTTATTTTCTAAACATGACTTTAAAATTACTTTTAACATTACTTTTTAGGGAATTAGATGCATTTTGACAGGGATTTTTCAAGAATTATGTTAATCCTAACATGTTTTAAGTGATTAAAAGTAAGAAGAAACACAGTAAGTAATGCAACAAGTTACTTTTCCAATACGTTAATGAGTAGCATTGGGTTTCTTTTCAGACAAGTAATGGGACAATTACTTCCAAAAAATAACTTTCTAAACCCAGCTTGGAAAAGTAGTCTCTTTTTAGGTTAATAGAGATGACTACTCTTCTTTCCATTGCTTTTACGCATTTTGTGTCCTTAGGGGAAAGCAGGGGAGGGAAATAATTAAAAGTGCAATCATCAACATATTTATTCAGAAGTCCCACAAATGGTTTTAAAGCTCAGATTACAGCAGGAATGAAGAAACTTTAGCTATCTCATTGTTTTGACCTACAACTCTTAACAGCCCTGCTCAACATGGCCAATGAGAAGGGATTATGGGAGTTGTAGTCCAAAACATTCTTGAGGGTCAAACATAACTTGCAGGAAGACTAGACAGGGTTCAGACCCCTTACTCTCTGAGCTTCTGTTTTCAGAAGGCAACCATTGAATATTGATTCAGCTAAATATGGGAGGATTTATGGACTGCATTAAAGATTCCCCTATTCCCATATCTGATAGGTGCCCTGTACATTTCTACCCAGAGGTAAAGCCCATTGATTTCAATTGGAATTATGTACAGCAGGCTGTACATACATTCAAAGAAGCCATGGCCCTGAATCTGCCAGACTTGAACAGCATCTTTTGGAGGTCTCGTATTCATTGGGTTGCCATAAGTCAAAGTTAACTTGGTAGCACATTAAGAACAGAATTCTGCAAACAATTGGAATGTGGGCTTTTTAGGTTTTTTTAGCTGAAATGTATTCTTACCATCTTTTCCAGATACAGCCGCATTGTACTGGGTAGTGATACTATAAGAAAAGAGGAGGGGCAGAGAGAGAACATGTTAAAATTAAAAACAAGAGAGCTTTTCTAGGGATACACTGGGAAAACTCAATGAGAAAACAATGCTAAACTCCTAAAGATATACTTTTTTTGAACTGAAATAAGTGGGCTATCTAGGAAAATGAAAGAATTATCAGTTGGTTAGTTAATACCTTTTTACCAATAGTTGATGAGGCAAAACTTTTTTAAAAACTCTTATTGCCTTTCTAGACAGTGGGGGAATGATTAAATAATTTGCTATTTATGGAACAAGAGTATCCTTGCGTAATTTCATGGAAATACTGTCTTTAAGCCAAATCCACACTACATAAATAATCCAGTTTGAAATGGGATTATTTGCCATGGTTCCTTCCTATGGAACCCTGGGAATTGTAGTTTGGTGAGGAACCAGCACTCTTTGGCAGAGAAGGCTAAAGACCTTGTAAAGCTACAAATCCCAGGATTCAGTAGGAAGGAGCCATGGCAAATAATCCAATTTCAAACTGGATTATTTGTGTAGTGTGAATTTGGCTTTATTCTTTGTGCCCCTTATTACAGTAACACACCAGAGTCAAAATAATCTCAGGAAATCAAGACATGTTCTCTTAACTCTCAGCCCTGGAGATCATAATTTCCTTCACCAATTAATAATAGCCGCCATCAGTCAACAAAATCAATTCATCTACTAATCAAACTGATTAAATCTTATAGCCTTAAGCCCTTATTTGCAATTAAATAGATAATACTTAGCTTCACATTCATAGCACTTTACACAGTCTTTGAACATGCCTTTCATTCTCTCCAGGGCACAGAGTGAGGATGTATGGCCTTCTGGATGTTGTTAAGCTATATCTCCTATCGTCCCTTGCTTGTGGGCTCACAATTTACTTTCAGCTTAATGACACCCATAAAATAATGATAGCCATAAAATGGTACCCATAACAGTCAGTTTTCGATATTATTTCCTTACTATTTGTCCTCATTGCCAGAGATGCAAAATTGGTGACAAGGGACCATTTAAAGCCTGGGAAAGTTTGCAGGGAAAGGAGTTCTTGTTTTGCAACCCTGAAAGATTTTGCATAAAATGGAAGCTTTGATGTGAAGACTGGCAAGGTTTTAAATGGAACAAAAGATCTACTATGGAGAGTGTGTATGGTTTCTTTAACAAGAATTGGTTAAAATGGCAAATCCAAACATGTTTCTTATGGACATTGGTATGCACAGATTAGATTTGGAACTTTACTAATGTTTAACAAAACAAATGAAGCTTTTTCAAACTAACATTCCAAGCTCTGAACAGACATATATATGAGGGTGGTACATGGGAGAAGATTAATCAAGCCAGAACAACATACATTTCATAATAATCATTGGCAAAATTGCCAAGTACATCTTTAAGACTGCTGATACACTGCAGAAATAATGTAGTTTGACACCACTTAAACTATCATGGCTCCCTTCTATGGAATCCTGGGATTTGTAGTTTGTTGTGGCACCAGAGTTCTCTGACAGAGAAGGTTGAATATCTCACAAAACTACAGATCCCAGAATTCCATAGCATTCAGCCATGGCAGTTAAAGAGGTGTCAAAGTGGATTATTTCTGCAATATTTCAGCAGCCGATAGCTAAGAATGCTTTCTGAATGGTTAGGAAATAGCTGGATATTTCTAAAAGGGAAATGCTTTTGTCTACTTCTTCCCAGAATCTAAAGACAACATCATGGAAAGAAATGGAATAAACAGCAGTTGGAAACAGGCATAGAGTGAGCAAGCTGAGTGCTGGGTTCAGTGATGAAATAACATTTTGGGGTACTGTCTGTCTCTGAGGATCTGATCAAAGAGCAATGGATTTTGCTACTGGGGAGTTTAAGCTGAGTTCCTCTACCTATGCTCAACCTATGTATCTGAAAATATACTCAGCTATTACTGAACATGGTAAGCCTACTATGATCCTCCTTTTAAAGGATACCAGTCCCAAGTAAGGACTTCATCTCTAGAACTTCCTGTTGCTTGGTGAGTTGGGGCAAGCACAGGAGTATTAACTAGCATTGAGTTAATGGACAAAGCTCTGTTGGAATCAAAAGGACCTTGCCTGGTGTTGGAAAGAGCAGGACTGGGATGGGAAGGAGTCCAGCTTCTCATGGAACAGAGCAGCCTGGGAGCAGCCACCAAAAAATGCCCTCTCTTGTGTTCTCATTAAATGTTCCTAAGAAGGTGGTGGGACCAAGAGAAAACCTTCCTCTGACAATCTCAAGGCTTGGGCAGGCTAATATGGTAAGATGCTAGTCTTTCAAGCAGCCTGGGCCAAAGCTGTATCCGGTTTTATAGATCGTCACCAGCACTTCAAATCCCCTGTCCCCTGCCCTTGACCTACTGGGCTTCCTCTCCCTCCAGCAGGCGGCGGTAGGTGGCGATCTCCTGTTCCAGCCGGGTCTTGACGTCAAGGAGGATCTTGTATTCATGGTTCTGGCGCTCCATGTCACACCTCAGCTCAGCCAGCTGCTCTTCCACGCTGGTGATCAGGGCCTGGATCTGGCTGAGCTGGGCACCATAGCGGGCTTCTGTCTCTGCCAAGGTGCCTTCCAGTGCTGCTTTCTGCAGAAAGATAATTTGGAGGGAAGGGTCTGAGTGTTCTGGGAATAATGTGGGGCTCTTAGGGATAACATAAAATGTCTTCAGCCTTGAAGTGCATTCAGTTGCCCTCACGGATAAAGATGAATTAGTATTTCCTTAACAAAGCATCAATTTCCCACCTGGTAAAGCAGTTGGACTTCTGTATCCACAGATTCTTTATCCATGGATTCAACCAACCATGGTTCAAAAATATGTTTAAAAAATAAAAATCTTGATTTTGACATTTTATATAATGGGACTTGAGCATCCATAGATTTTGGTATTCACAGGGGTCCTGGAACCAAACCCCAGCAGATACCAATGGCCCACTGTGGGATGAAATACAGCTTGTCTCAAAAAGTCATACATTTCTGAAGCTGGCAAAGGACCACATGATGATGTATTCATTATGCCCAAGTCTAATTGTGATGAATGGGATAGATTTAGTGGTCCCATTATGTTCTGGTCTAATGGAAATGAATGGGATAAGTTCAGTGATTACTAGCTTTCTCTAGATTGTGGCGTTTGAGTTCTACATGTCAGAATAAAGGGGCATGGCATAGAGGAGGGGAGTCATCTTGTCATCCAAGTGTCTCTGCCCCACTGCTTGCTAGAATGTAATCTGGGATTACTAAAGTGTAGGGGATTCTGTGGTTTATAATGCCAAAACGAAGTGTTGCAAGCTCTAATATGTCTGTCTGTCTGTCTGTCTGTGGACTTTTTCGGACGTCTCAAATACAACGCAAGCAGCCTCGTTGCGTTGTGAGGCTGCTGTGCTGCAGGGCGTCCCTTTCAGATGACACTCTCCCCTGCCGGTACTGTTGCGGTACCGCAGGGACATTTGAGCGTTATATTTCACCGATTTTTACTCACAAAAGTTGATCCTGATTAAAAACTGGCAAAATATAACGCTCAAATGTCCCCGCGGTACCACAACAGTACCGTCAGGGGAGAGCGTCATCCGAAAGGGACGCCCTGCAGCGCAGCAGCCTTGCAACGCGACGAGGCTGCTTGCGTTGTATTTGAGACGTCCGAAAAAATCCCATCTGTCTCTCTCTCTCTCTCTTTCCTTTTATCTAAGTTTTTCTTATTTTATTTTTTACTTTTACCTTCAGTTTAACCTATAGTTTTCTTCTCAACAGACAAGACAAAGGTGTACTTTGGATATCAGTGGCGTGGTTCTCTTTGGTCCACCCCATTCCTGAAATCACAGTCATGCAATGGTCACAAATACACGACAGATGGAAAATATGAAAAAGTTGCACTTCCTAGACTTTGCCACTGAGACAAAACAAGAAATCTTTTGGATATTCAATATTGGTTCTTACATTATCCCCATTAAGTGCCCCCATACCATGCTAAGTTGAGCCTGGAGCTCTATCTCCAAGCCTTGAAGGGTGCGTCTCAGTTCTGTGATCTCAGTCTTGCTGCTCTGCAGCTGCTCTGTGTTGGTGGCAACTTCACGGTTCAGCTCTTCTGTCTGCAAATAAAAGGGGAAGACACACTACTTAAATACAGTTCAGAGCACTGAGCCGATCCTTTGAGGACCATCTACCATACCATTCATTCTAGAAAGTCCATGTATCAAAAGTAAGGCCCACCTTGGTAAAGAACCACTGCTCAGCATCTTTGCGGTTCTTCTCAGCCAAGGTCTCATACTGTTCACGCATCTCTGCTAGGATCTTGGTCAGGTCTACCCCAGGAGCAGCATCCATCTCCACAGAGATTTCTCCACCAAGCTGGCTTCGGAGAATACTCATTTCCTGTAGAGGGAGGAAATCAGAAAGTTTATCTGTTTCTGTTCTGGGTATGATGTGGATCACAGAACTTCAGAGAAAGCTGACATACATCAAGTCAGAGTCCAATATGAGTTGCCCACCAGGCCTAGAATTGCCTACTCAGGGATGAGGAGTCTGTGGGCCTCCAGATGTTGGTGAACTACAACTCCCAGCACCACTCCCCATTAAGCAGGCTGATTGGGGATGATGGAAATTCAAGTCTAACAAGATCTGGAAAGGCATAGTTTCCCTAATCTCCTGGTTTACTCTGATTGGCAGCAGCTCTCCAGTTTTACTGAAGACTTTGGGCTTGTTGGCTTTTTTAGAACATCTAGCATTTTGACTCCAAGAAGTTATGTTTGGCTTACAGAAAGGTAGTTTCTAAACCCAGACAACCAAAAACAAGGGCACATTTGCAGTTCTTAAGTACCACAGGTCATCACAGCAATTCTCCCTAGTTAAGCATGAGGCCTTCCTCCCTGCGTGTAACAAAATGTGACCAAGCCATCCAAGTTTGCCCACTAACTGGCCATCTTAGAACTCTGGTGAAGGAAACTTCCTGCCTAAATCACTGCATCTACCACCAATAAACCTATTGTTGACCAATTAGTAACCACTGAGGTTTGAGAGCTCCACCCAAATTCTGCAGACAACATTTCAGTTGCAGTCTATACCCTCTGGACTTATCGGTCATGGCAGGAAAACTGAGGTCCTGTTCTTTACCTTTGTTCAGAGAACAACCAATTCCTCAAGTGACCAAATCTTCTAAAAAAGTTTCCAGATCTGAAAACTAAGCCGACCCCTTTGGAAGTACAACGGGATGCATCTTAGCCTTTCCTTACCCGCTCTGTTCCCTCTACCACTATTTGAGGGTTGCTCCATATATTTTGTGGTCTGAGGCAGAGCAGCAAATAACACCCCCATTTCTCCATCCCCATTTCAAGGACCCAAATCCAACTACTGTTGAAACAATGAGATTTATATGAATGTTGATTTGCCATTCATTGATTCAATGGGATTAGTTTAGTTAGGACCAGATATTTAACTAAGGCCAAGGCATATAGTACCTAAGGACAGTCAAGTTGTTTTGGGAACTCAGGTTAAAAAAAAAAAGTCTGACAGATGCCTCAGCTTGCTAGATAAAATATCCTCCCCCCTTCCTCCTCCTCTTCTTCCTCCTCCTCCTCCTCTTTCTAAGCCAACAACATTTGGAGGGTTACTTTAATAGGAACTGAGTCTTTACATGCAACGCATGTATTCCAGTAATAACATAGTTGATGGTTCCAATATCTTTGTGGCAGTGAAGCTACCACAGGTTTTAGTCTAGATGTTAAATGAACTATCCAAGATGTTGAACCCTATCCCCAATCTTAGATGGCTCCTTTAAAGTTTGGACTATTAAGACAATATCACACTATACTGTTTTAGCACTACTATTCCACTTTAACTGCTCTGGCTGCTTCCTGTAGAATCCTGGGATTTGCAGGTTTTGCGGGGGGGGGGGCATTTAGAATTCTCAGCCTGAGAGCTCTTAGGCCTCACTAAACTACAAACCCCAGGATTCCACAGGAAGCAGCCACAGCAGTTAAAGTGGAATCATAGCACTTATAACAGTGTAGTGTGATAAAGTACTTTTACTACTCCACTGACATGACATCTACCACTGCAACAACTACTACTGGGTGTTCTACTGTTCAACCATGGTTTCTTCCCAAAGTTATCATTCCATAATGCAAGGCCCTCCTACACTACCTGCAACTACCTTTTAGGCCAAAATCAAATCAGGCTTTCTGCACACCTTAAAAAAACAAACAAACAAAAAACACCCTAAATGTGGCCTAAAGGCAGCATACCCAAGGACAAATCCTGAGTTTGGCAATAAATGCACATGACTGGTTGGTTATAGTATTGAAGTCAACATGCACAAGACATCCAGGTACTTTTCCTATACATCGACCATGTGTCTGGGTTTACTGGTAACTTTTCTTCTCACCTCCTCGTGGTTCTTCTTGAGGTAAGCCAGTTCCTCCTTCAAGTTCTCAATCTGCATTTCCAGATCTGCCCTAGCCAGGGTCAGCTCATCTAAGACTCTACGCAACCCGTTGATGTCAGCCTCAACATTCACACGCATAGCTTGCTCTGTCTCAAACCTGGAAGTACAAAGGTCAAATTAAATCACACAACCTTTCTGCAGTTCTCAACCACTGCCACTTTTGTTCCCAGATAGCAAGGGTGACCTTGTGGCTCTCCAAATGGGGTTAAAATGCAGCTTCTGTCATCCCTCATTATTGCCTGTGCTGGCTAGGTCTGATGGAAGCCACAGTCCAAAAATAGCTAGATGGTCACAATTTGCCCACCTCTGCCATGTAATTTTAAATTTCAATTCTAAATTTTATTGCAATCTTTGTGTATATCATCAAGTCCACTCCCACAGGCATTGTTCCTATCAGCTAGAACAGTCATCATCAAGGATGATGTTGGCCTATTTTCATCTGGAAGTTCCTTGTATATTCAGCCTGCCTAGTGTCAATTGAAACCACAAAAAGTATTACGTAGTTGGGGGCCAAGTGAAATGTGTTGTTGTAAAAGTCAGGCTCCATTCGGACTATTGAATGGGGGAAGGGAAGCTTAAACTATTTGCCTCCACCATGATCTCAATCAAAATTCCCCACCCCACTCCAACACAGCTATTTCAAGCTGCTTTCCTCCCACTGCAAATAGTAAATGCAGGGGAGAGGCAGCTATCAGTTCTGAGCAGAACCACAGCAGGGACAATAGGTTTATTTAAAACCCTCTCCCCAAACCCTTGCATGCTATGCTTAATGAAGAGCTATGCAGCACCAAACTAAGCATCTACCCCTGTATCTGTGGGGGATACATTCCAAGACCCCCCTCCCCCCCCGTGGATACCAGAAACTGTGGATAATGAGGAATCCTATTATTTTCCATGAGACAAATGCCAGAAGTTGACCATAGAATCACATTGGAGGACCTAGAAATGCCTAGGCAGAACATATTTTTCAGAACTGAATAAGTGAAACTGTGGATACCAAATCCGCAAATACAGGGGTCAACCTGTATGTGACAAATTGGCCAATAGAGGAAGTGGTTCAGATCCAGACAGCAGAAATGGAGAACATATGTTCCTCCAGAATTTGCTAGACTTAGGACTTTTTCGGATGAGGGTTTATAACGCTAGCAGCCTCATCCCCATTGCGAGGCTGCTGTGCTGCAAGGCGTCCCTTTCGGATGACGCTCTGCCCTGCTGATCCTCTGCCGGTACTGTTGCATAACCGCAGGGACGCAGCAGCGTTATATTTGGCGGTTTTTTAATCACGAAATTCCCACCATCCACTGCTTCTACTAGCTAGGACCGGGGGGCCAGAAGCTGCCTACCCCTTTCTTGAATTCTTCCCTATGAATTTTCTTTCCACAGCATTTATCTTCCTAAACTCACCAGCTGACTTTAGCTTCAGTCAGTCCTATGGAGGCATGTGTGTGAATGTCCCTTCCATTCCTCTTCATATCTACTTATCCAGAGAAAGCGCTATAAAGTAACTTACTTTCCAGTGAGTTGCTCTGGTAAGCAGTTACCTTGTGTGGTAACAAGCTGGAAAAGTTACTTTTCCACCTGTCCACAGCTGTAAATTCCTACTTTTCCATGGAATGGGAATGAGTTTTCTGTCTGGCTCATAAAGTATGCACTTCTTAATGTCTTTTCACTCCAAATATGCATTTCTATTTTCTCCCAAATGATGCATACTAGTATGAGTGCATTTCAGTTGAGAACTGCAGTGCAAAATTCCATGATGAGCAAAATCTGAGGATTAACTGCCTGCAGATACACACCTTGGCTCCAAAATTGTGAGTCAGGCTGGAATGCTTTGAAATGTCAAATAAAATCCTCAAGCATACCTGCTTTGCCTCTGCCTTAGCTGCTGTTCACATATTTGCTTTGAACATTCAGCTCTCAAATCCTGACATCAATCTCCAGTTCTTAATATGTCTGAAACTGAACTGAGATGCATCCTGTGGTAAAAACAAGCAAACTTACTTGGTTCTGAAGTCATCAGCAGCCAGGCGTGCATTATCAATCTGCAGGACAATGCTGGCATTGTCAACAGTGGCAGCTAGTATCTGGGGAGAGAACAGATACATGCTAAAGAGCCGCCATAAAGAGATATCTATGTCATCTGTTTCTGAATTCATGTAGGACTAGAGCAGGCATTATTAGGAGATTATCAGACACGGCTAATGTGGCGCCAGAATAATGACAGCGGAATGCAAAAGGATGCCAATATCACACAACATTGTCTTTTTGCATTCTGTTGTCATTATTATGGCATTTCTGTTTATTGATGGGCCAGAGCTGTCAAAGGATGACGCATCCCATTTTGGTGCCAGCATTGCCAGCATCTGAAACCTTGCACTGTTTTTGATTCGTGATTCCAGAGTCAATGGGCGGCTCTGCCAGAACACTTCTGAGTGGGATCACGAGAACCAGGTAGGATACCCTCTTTTTGTACCCTCACCAGGTTACTTGTTATTTTTCAGTGTGAGTATGTGCTTTTTAAAACTTTTTTGTATGTATTTTTCTTTTTCTTTTTGAATTTCCTGTGCTCATGTCTTCTTGCGAGAACAGGTGGGGTTTCAGTCCAGGAAGTGAATGGAGCTCCATTAAAAGAGAAGGGAAGTGTGATGGGAAGGGTTATTGTGCTGGGACAGGGATGAGATTGGAGATTGTGGGACAGTAATGCTTTTTGCATTCCTGTCTGATAATCTCCTTAGAATCACATAATCATAGAACTGAAAGAGACTGCAACAGTCGTCTAGTCCAACCCCCTGCCATGTAGGAAGGCACACCTAAAGCTCTGCTGACAGATGGCCATTCAACCCAGAGTCCAACTGCTTCCAAGGCAACCTATTTCAGTTTTGAACAGCTTTTGCAGCCAAGAAGTTCTTCCTAAACTTTGGGTGTAATCTCTTTTCTTGTCATTTGAATAAATTGGTACATGTTCTAATCTCTGGAACAAGAGAAAGCAAGCTTTGTCTATCCTCCACATGACCTTCTTTTAGATATTTAAAACTGGCTATTTTATCATCTGTCAGCCTTCTCTTCTCCAAGCAAAACATGTCCCATTCCCTAAGTTGTTCCTCAAATGGCTTGGTTTTCATATCCTAATTGAGACATAAGGCAGAAGCATAAGGCAGAAACAGAGCATGAAAACATTGCTTTTTGGACTACAGTCCCCAGAATCCTCCAGCCAAGATGGCCACTGGCCATATGGCTAGGATTCTAGAGGCTATTGACTACAATCCACACCATCCCATATCACAGGTCATGCTGTCTAGAAGTAATAGGAGTCACAGACCAAACCAAAACATTTGTAAGGCCAGTAGTTGCTCACCCCTGCTGTAAAGCAAGGAAGAGATTGATTTTCTGTGATTTTTGTAATTCCTTTAATGGCTTAGTTTAATTAAACTAAATCTTCTGAGTCTTAGGGTAGTTTAGGGGGGCATGTGACATTGAAAGCCCACCATAATTTTCTTTTTAATCAATACATGCTGAAATAAAGAATGTTAAGGAGGAATGATGTCAATAGGTAGTGAGAGCGATGGATGAGTAAGCAGAGAACCATCTGAGGGCAAAACCAAGAAGCCTCGGGCAAGGCATCCTTCAGAGAGAGTCTTTCATCTGTAAAATGCCATCTACCTGACAGTTTGAATTAAACAGATGTGTCATGCAGCTCTTTTGTTTATGTAGCAAATCCATTGTTCAAAGAGTTCCCCTAATCTCTCACCTAAACCTAGTGCAAGATCATTGCTATTGTTACTCATAAATAATCTCCTATGCCAGACTAGACAAAAGGGTGAGCTACTTCACAGCCCAGCCCTTCAGCTTGATCAGCCCCTGGGTGATTTCAGCTGTATGGCAAAGGGAGGCCATGAGCTCATGCTTGCGATGTAAGTCATATCCAGTACATGTTAATGAGTCCATATTTCTACTGGAACAGAGCTTGGACAAGTAACTTTGTAGGACAACATTCTAGGAGTTTATATTCAGGGTTAGCCGTGTTGGCCATGCAGCAAAATCCAACATAATCCACAAAGTAGTGATACATTTATTCAGTCAACTTCAAAGCATAAAATACATTCCGCATGCTTTCGAATTTTCACTGGCTTTTTCATCAGGCAAAGATGTTAAAAATCATACAGAAGGGGGGAAAGCTGACAGTGTTAGAGTCACTGGCCAACAATCTGTCACAGATGTTACTCTGTTGTCAGTTAAGATTATATTGAGGGATTTCAGTGCAGGCAGAGGCCACTCGTCTTCTTGGCCATGTGAGGACTAGGGATGAAGGGCAATCAAAGACAGATAATAACATTTCAACTCCATTAGCAGCAGAAAAGTAACTTCCCTGGATCTCAAGAGAGATTCTGAGACAGAATGCGGGTCTGTAACTTTAAAATCAACTCTCCCCCCACCATATGATTTTTAATATCTTTGTCCAATGAAGAAGCCAGTGAAGCCTCAAAAGCTTGCATAATGTATTTTATGCTTTCGAGTTGGCCCAATAAAGATATTGCTGTTTTTTGGATTTTGGATTTTGATTCTGGGAGGTGTAGTTCCAAAAATTTACCAAGTTCTGATTTGGAAAGCTACCAATTATCCATCCTTGGTCTAACCACCTAACTGGAAAACTGGAATTTCTCCAAAGGCCTGACTTCTAAGATAATGCTCCTTCATGTCAAAACTGTCCTTCCCTTTCGCCATGATGTGCTGACCAAGAATTAGTTCTGCCAAGGCTAAAGCTTGCAAAATAAGAGAAAAGATACAAAATACTTCTTAAAATCATGAATATGGTAATTAATATGATTTGGATAACTCCTGACACAGAAATTAGATGAATTAGAAAAAAATTACTGCAGGGTATACACAACTCATTTATGCACCTAAGATTATTTTTCAAGTGTATATTTAGAAATATAACATGATAATGAGAAAAAAATGTGTCTGATGACTTACGTCTTGCCACACACAGCATCATCACCCTGCTCACAGTGCCCTCCAGATCCAATGGAATACAACTCCCAAGCCAGCACAGCTAGGAGCCATGTAAGGATGCTGGGAATTGTAGTCCAGCTCATCTGGGGGTGCTAGGTTGAGCAATACTGCCCTAAGACTTATCCTCTCTAGGAGTCCAATACCAGATTCCCACAGCAAACCAAACATTCTTGATTTGCACCACAGTTTATACAGGAATTGCATGCAGCTGGCAGAGTGTATCAAAATAGGCTTGTCTTACAACAAAGTGCTACATTGACTCAAACTGTTCATAGACGATACAGTACATGTAAAGCAGCTACCTGTATTTTAGAATTAAGTGGAGATTGCTGAAATAGATTCTTGAAGGCCTTAAGTTAGGGATTCAGAATCTGTGGCCCTCCAGATGCTCATGAACTACTATTTTACCATTCATTGCTGTCTCAGGGACTGATGGGGAAATGGAGTAAACTATCTCGGAGGACCATGGCTTCCTCAGCCCTCCTTAAAATATTTGCTTAGGTTTGGCCAACAAGCTGTTGATAAAGATCGTCTTATTCCTCTTGGCACCACTAAGTTCATAACCTTGATGTAATGCTTCAGTCTGAAAAGTCACTAAAGCACCCCATTCAATCCAATTTTCTATATATACCATGATATACTAGGTCTTGCAGGGGGTGACTCAAATTTGTATTTGTAGACCTTGTGAAAATAATTTTTGGACTACAACTCCCAGAATCCCTCAGTCTAGGAGGTTCTGTGGGTGGCAGCCCAAACAAGTAGCTTTTCTAAGTTTTCAAGCTCTGGCAAATTGACAACCCATCCTGATACATACATGTTGGGAAAGCATCCTTCTACTGACCCCCACACCATACCTTGCTCCGCAGATCTTCAATGGTCTTGAAATAGTGGCTGTAGTCACGGTCTGGACCAGGTCCTTGCTTCTTGTGCCACTCCTTGATCTTAATCTCCAGCTCAGTGTTGGCTTCCTCCAGGGCCCGCACTTTGTCCAAGTAGGCAGCCAGGCGGTCATTCAGGTTCTGCATGGTTTCCTTCTCACCCCCGCCCAGGAGGACATCGCCACCAGCGGCAAAGCTGCTACCACCAAAACCTCCTCCAAAGCCACCCCCCAAACTGCTGCTGTAGCTCATACCTCCATAGCCACCTCCAAGGCCACTGCCTACCCCAGAGACATAGCGGGAAGAAGAGACAGAGATGCCTCCCAGTCCACCATGGATGCTGGGAGCTCTGTATCCCCCTCCAAGGTGGACCGAAGAAAGCCGAGAGGAGCCCCCACCAAAGGAAGATCCCTTCATGGAGGAGGAGGAGGTATATTGCCTGTAAGTGGTGGCCATGTTGCTAGGAAATGGAGGCAGCCCTAGAGAAACTTCCCTACTGTCTTCTAAGAGGCTCAAGAGAGTTAGTGGCTCCTTGTCTGTATTCCCCTCTTATACTTGGAGTAGAGGCGTTGCCACAGCCAATTTTTTTTTCAAATCTTCTTTTCATTCCCTCCAGGTTTCATCACCTCAGGCCTCCATGCCAAATTCCCAAATCATTCTTTCCCCACTGTATTTATTCATGCTTATGTCACATTGCAACATAGAAACGGTGCATATTTTCAAAAAAGGTGGAGTTTTCTTTTTTTTTTTTACTTAACTGTACCTTCTTTTGTTCTTAAAGGTATCGTCAGCCCTTACTCAGATGGGCTGATTGTTCACCCAGGGCTATACATATTTTTTTCCCTATGCCAAGGGACCATGGCATGTTAAAAGAAGTCCTTGAGGACTCCTCCTTCATACCTTTCTGAAAAGTCAGTCCTCTCAGTCTGGCCTCACCCCTCCCACCCTCTGCCTTGCCTCTCTCTCAAGCATCTGCCCTCTTTGAATTCTTTCTGGAATGCCGAGCAGGGGCCTTTTCCATTAAGCAGTGTCCAGCCAACTTTCTCTTGATTCTGGGAGCATTTCTACCCAACCGCCTTACGTAAATAACAGGGTCCGTCTGTTGGTAGACTTTGCTTGGCTAATAACTCTGAACACTTCTGCCTCAGATAACAAAGCTGTCTTCCATCATAGCATTCTTTAATAATAATAATAATAATAATAATAATAATAAAATTTATTTATATCCTGCCCCTCTACAAAATGCAATCGGGGCGGCTTCTCTCTGGCTTTTCTTCACAAATGAAGATTTAGGAAGGACTCATCCCGCGCTTTCTGCAAGTGCGTTGAGACTAAAAAGGCCAATCCGAGATAAACAAGTCCGGTTGCAGAAAGCACAGCAGAAGGTCTTCTTGGGTGATGTTTTCGGGTTGTGATTCTTTCTGCGTTGTCGTTTCTCTTCAAGACTTGTTCGGCATGAGTTCTCAAATAAGGCCGCATCATTGTGGATAGTGCGTCTCCATGCCTCCCGATGTGAGGCCAGGGCAGACCATTGTTGGTGATCAATTTGGCCGAGCCTGAGATGTTGTTTCAGGGAGTCCTTGTATTGCTTTTTTGGAGTGCCCCTCTTATGCTGACCCGTGGCGAGTTCACCGTAGAGTATTATTTTGGGGAAGCGATGGTCCTCCATCCTAGAAACATGCCCTGCCCAGCACAGCTGTGTTCTCAGTATCGTGGCCTCAATGCTGGTGATCCCTGCTTGCTCAAGAACATTATTATTATTATTATTATTAATAATAATAATAATAATAAAATTTATTTATATCCCGCCCCTCTACAAAATGCAATTGGGGCGGCTTACAACATTTATAATATACATATAAAACCCTCCATCCCACCCCCCCTTAAAATACAATTAAATAATTAAACATTTAAAAATACTTAAGAAATACTAAAATACACACACACAATAAAATAACTGGAATAGGGATTGGACCAATAAGATTTGCTTTTTTCTTCTGATGGCCGGGTATCTATTCAGGAAAGGCCTGAATAGATCCGTCTTAAGAGCTTTTTGAAAGCTATTTAAGGTGGTAATGTGATGGATCTCGTCTAGCAGGCCATTCCATAATCTGGGAGCAACAGCCAAAAAGGTCCTCTGGGAGGTCGAGGACAGCCTAGTTTTTAAAGGTTGCAGCAGATTCCTCCCAGATGACCTGAGTGCACTGGGAGGATTATATGGAAGGAGGTGGTCCCAAAGATAGGTAGGACCCAAACCATTTAGGGCTTTAAAGGTGATAACCAGCACCTTGTACTGGACCCGGAAACTAATGGGTAGCCAGTGAAGTGATCTTAAGATCAGTGTTATATGGTCTCTTCTAAATGTACCCGAGACCAGTCTGGCTGCCATATTCTGTACTAGTTGAAGTTTCCGGGCCAAGCGCAAGGGTAGCCCCATGTAGAGTGCATTGCAAAAATCAAGACGGGAGGTTACCAGAGCATGTACCATGGTCTCAAGGTCCCCAACTTCCAGGAAAGGGCGCCCTTTACCTGGAGCCCTTTTGAAACACACAAACATACATAGTACTATATTCCAGTTTAGAGAACCAGCATGATATAGTGGTTCCAGTGTTGGACGTGGACTCTGGAAGATCAGGGGCTTGTCTACACCAGCAATTTATCACATCTTGCCCCAATGCCCCCATCTTGGAGCCCTGCAGTCTTGGTGACATAGGGCTTTTGCCCCATTTTTGTCCCCCGGCAGTCCTCATGACCCCCAGGGCAAAGATAGGGCTAAGACAGGGGGAAGATGGGACACGGCCTGATAAAACATTTTAAGAAAATGTGTTCCAACCAAAGTAAAATGGATTGGGCCCCACATGACCACAGGAGCCTGTTCCAGCACTCTGGCCCATCTCTGTAGCTGCCAGCTACCTTGCTCTTCCAGATCCAGGAAGGGGGTCCGCAGTATGTGACCTGGTTAGTCACATGTAAGGGGTCTTGTTCACATGCTACGGGCCTCCTGCCTGGATCTGGGGAGTGGGACGCAGGCAGCGGCAGGGACAGGTCTGGACTCCGACCCATTTCGTTCAGGTAACAGGACAAACAGGCCAGATCTGTGGGCTGCTATGCCAGCAGGGAGCCAGCATATCCTTGCCTTGTAGATGAGCCCCGGGGTTCTAATTTCCTGCTCAGCCATGGAAATCCACTGGGTGACCTTGGGCAAGTCATACTCTCTCAGCTTCAGAGAAAGGCAATGGAAAACATCCTCTGAACATATTTTGTCAAGAAAACTCCATGATAGGGATTGCCTTAGGGTCACCATAAATTGGATGACTTGAACACACACAACAACAACAGGTTAGGAAGATGCATTTAGAATGATCAGCCAGAGTACACCAGTGCCTCCCAAAACGTCAAACCCCAGGATTCCATAGGATGTTACTGTGGCAATTAAATCATTGCAATATAATTGCATAGCATGACAGGGTGCCAGGAGTACCTTCAATACACTTATATGAATACATGCATATTCTGAATAGACACAGATGTCAGCAGTCTTTGATCCTTTGGTGTGATGTACCTAGGCCTTGGGAGCACAAACACAACCCAGCTGCTTGTGTGACCCTCAATCTCTCCTGACTCCTGGATTGCTCTTTTTATGGCTAAAAATGGGAGGAGGTAATTTGCCACTCCTGGAAATGTTTAGGAGTGACAAGGCACATGTGGGTTGCAAGGGGGGCCCTACACTGCTTAACCCTAATAAACTATGGGTTTGTCTACATGTGCCAGAACATACCAGCTTCCACCCCACCCACCCCCATCCCCATTACCTACATGAATTGGGCAGGCATCCATACCTGCTGCACACTGGACTGTACCTGCAGACACCGCTACCACTGCTGCACTGCTGGTGTCTCTCTGAAGCCAGGAAGGAGGCCCTCAGCATGTGATCAAGGTTGGTCACATGCTAGGGGTCTTTCATCACATGCTGGGGCCTCCTTCCTGGCTTCAGGGAGGCACCAGCGGCGGTGTGCAGATAAAGTTGCAGATTAAGGGCAGCATGCACGTATGGACTGTTGCATTCCCGTGTGGCCTGGGCTGTTTTTGTTTGTTTTTGTTTTTGTTTTGTTGTTTTGTTTTTGTTTGTTTTTGTTTTACAAAATCAGGTTACAAGAGGGCAAATGCCCTGAGTCATCTCCACTTCAAGGCTCCAAGACGGGGCCAAGACAAGGTGAATAGCCCATCTAGACAAGGCCTTAGAATAGAGTTCCTATAATAAGGTCTTTAGTTTGTTTCTCCAATCCATTAGTGTCTGTGCATGTTTTTAATCCTTCGTAATTTAATATTATTTTAAGGGGTGGGTGGGCTAGGGTATTGTGAGTATGGGGTTTTTATATTGTAAGCCGCCCCGATTGCGTTGCAGAGGGGCGGGATATAAATAAAATTTTATATTATTATTATTATTATTATTATTATTATTATGCTCATTAATCAGGATTTCTAACTGCTGCGCAAACTCTATCAAATACAAATAGTGTAATTGATTTGGTCTTATTCCTTCTCTTGTTTCCAGCTTTGGATATTTCAGTAGAGAATGCTTGATTCAGCATGTACAAACACAGCTTTAGACATGGGTCCTTTTGCTATCCTGCAATATTTTGCAATTTTCATTTGTGTCAGACAATACTTCATACAATTCAAATTATGTAAGCATTAGACAAATTGAAGATGCATGAAGTTGAACCAAGGATCTTCTGTGTGCAACATATACACCTTATCACTGATTCACAAAAGAGTGGTATCTTTATTGGATAACCAAAGTGCACAAAACACATCATGCAAGCTTTCAAAGCTCATGGTAACCAGGGGGGCGGGGGCAGAATACGCTGGCCAGAAGGCATTGTATTCTGGCAAGTCTAGACAAGCCCTGGGACATTTTAAAAGCAGCTGACAAAGTGGGACAACAGAAAATTAATCAGGACTGTTGCTGCCAAATCAGGCCAGTTAAAGGGCATGTGTATGTGATTTCAAGCTTTGTTTGTTTGCTTGTCTTTCCTGCCTGCAGGATGCACATTCGCCCAATCTCATACAAAGTGCCTAGAAGTGAAAATAACACTAATTAAAATAGATGATACTCTTACCTACATCAAAATGTTTCAAACTATAGTGTTAGTAATATTCCATGGGATCTATTAGATTCTGCATAGGAGATCCCATTCCATTCCATCCATGGGATGTGATCACGCCTTTCTCAGTGATGCATATCCATACAGTTTGACTAAGGGGCTGTCCAAGTTGTGTCAGAGTGTTCCCTTCAGCATCCTGCCAACCATTTTATTATCCTCAAGGGCAGGCCCTAACAATTCCACCCCAGAAGCTACAAATAATAGGTTCCCCAAATCGTCTGTATCAAAGTGAAATAAAACAGCCTGCAAGGAAGAGAAAAGTTGCAGCTTGTGAAGAGATGTCCCAACAGCTGTGCAAGAGGTGTCCATAGAGAAATGAGACTTCCTGGGAAATGACACATATAGATAATGAAATGAAGCAAGTCTGTGCAATTTCTTTGGCTCCTTTTCGATAAGTAATTGTGAGGATGGGATGTGCAGCCACATAATTATCTCTACACTGAGCCTTTTTTTTATTAGAATTGGCCACTGAAAACTCTATAAAATGCACTCATAAACTATTAAGTGTTAGGGCATGTTCTCAAACAGAAACCAGTTTAACTGCCATGGATCCAAAGCTCCACTGGAAGTATGTTTTAGTGTATAGAACTTTTAAATTCTTAGAATGCTTACAAATCTGTTATTGCCATGATATTTTGGGCACCAGCAGCCTGTGGACAGAGGCAGGACCTGACCCACTGGGGAATGAGTCCCCAACTTCCCACTTGTACCACAGTCTGGCAGCAATGTGGAGTGAAAGTGTGAGAGGTGTCTTTTCCCAGTTTCATAATACTAGAACCATTAAAACTGGACAGTGGCAGATTGGACCAAGAAGAGGAAGTAACTTCTTCACACTGCACATAATTAAATTTGCTGTCACAGGATGTGATGACTTTTCATCTGAATGGTTTTAAAAAGAGGATTAAATAAATTCATGGAGGATAAAGCTACAATGGTACTGGTATCACAGTATAAGACTGTATCAGTGGTACTACTCATGATGTAATCTGCCCCTATTTCTAGGGAACATGAGCGAGAGGATGCTTTGTACTCCTGTTCTGTTTGTGGGCTTCCGAGGGCTTGTCTAGATGGGCTATTTATTCATCTATACCTGTCTTGGAGCCCTGTAGTCCAAACAACACAGGGTTCTTGCCCTGGTTTGCCCCTGGGCAGTCCTCACAACCCCCAGGGCAAAGATGGGGCTAAGACAGGGGAAAGATGGGATAAGTCCCATTATAATGTTTTTTAAAAATATCAAATAAAATCTTCTTCAGCCGTGGGGGAAAGGGTCAGGCCCTACATGACTGCAAGCACCCATTCTGGCATGCCAGCCTGTCATTGCAACTGTCGTCTGCCTTGCTCTTCTGAAGCCAGGAAGAAGTCCTGCAGCATGTGGCCAAGGTTGGTCAAATGCACAGGGCCTTGTTCACATGCTGTGGGCTGGCTTACTGACTTCAGAGAACGAGGAAGGTGGCTGCAGAGACCAGCCACTGTGCCAGTCTGGACTCCATCCCTTTTTGTGCAGGTAACAGGGGAGCAACAGGCCAGAGAATACCATAGCCGGCATATTTCTGGCATGTGTAGATGAACCCCCAGAGGCTTCTGGGTGGTCACCATGGGAAAAATAGGCCTACTCTGATCCTGCAAAACTCTTCTAAATTCTTAGAATTTCTAAAATTCTAAATTCTTGCCATGTCACTGGACTTTTTCAGACAAACCAAAAATAACGCTAGCAGAGTTAGAGGGCGTCCGTTTCGCATGACACTCCTTCCCTGTTGCAGTACCACTGGGACATTTGACCGTCATCGTTGATCGTGAGTAAAATATGACGGTAAAATCCAAAATATGATGGTCAAATGTCCCAGCGGTACTGCAACAGTACCGCTGGGAAGGAGCGTCATGCGAAATGGACGCCTTCTAGCGCTGCAGCCTCGCAACCTGGCGAGGCTGCTAGCGTTATTTTTGGTTTGTCTGAAAAAGTCCACTCTTGCACATATGTAGGTTTCTATTTATTTTTGCAGCAGTAATGCAGAATAGAAAACAGAAGAGGGGGCATTTTAAATTAAATGTAGGAGTCACAGCCTCGGAGTCTGGAGTGCTATAAGCAGATTACTGCAGTAATCCTTAAAACAGCCTATAAAATAAATTAGCATTAGTGACAGCAAGGGGCTATTGAAGACAGCAAGGCGGCTGCTGAGTGTTAGTGGCTTGTCAAAGACCACCTGATGGTTTCCATAGCTGAAGCACCTGTGGAATCAGGAGCCTCCCATTCAGAGATGATTCATGGTCATCAAGATTGCATTAGCTCTTCTCGATAAAGAATAAACCAATAGGGTGGGGGAAATTTTGGCCCAGCAGATGTTTTGGACTACAGGTCCCACACTCCTTTTCCACTGACCATGGTGAGAAGCTTCTGGGATTTGTAGTCCAAAACACACAGCTTGTTCAGGGTTGGGACGTGGCCAAAATGCTCTCTGATCTTCAGGGTGCCGTTTACACGATGAAAATGTAGTGGGAAGAATTCATGTCGAACCTTGGTTGTTTACACGTACATCGGATCAGGCACGTGATTTTTGGAAGGGGGGCCACCTTTTATCCCACAACCTGCAGGACTTCCAGTCCCGCAGTTTGTGCCAGTTTTTAAAAAAATCACAGGAGGATTCAGAAAATCAGAAATGTAAACAGCCTGGGACAAGCTATCTCAGTACTAGGTGATGACCAGAAATGGTGACCGGGGGCGGGCTCAGAGATCAGCAACCAGAAAAGGAGGGGTCAGTCACCCGTTCAACAGATTCAGCCTCACCAGCTGAAAACAAAGGCATCCCTTCCAGCTGCACAAAGGTTTGTGTGTGTGTGTGTGTGTACTAAATCACCCTGTTCAATGGATTTCTACACTGCAAACCCTTCAGCTTTAACCTTTTCCTCTCCTGCATGCTGGGTTTAAATTTTAAAGAGAGAGTAAATTATAAAGAGATCGTGGGCTGAGGATTGCCCATTCATTCCCTGCCTGGATCCCCTCCCTGGGTCTGAACGGATAATCAAACATTCACCCACCCACCCCCAAGGCACAGTAAAAAATGCCAGTGTCTGAGCGAATGATCACACATTCATTCATCACCCCTCCCACAAGGCACAGTAAAAAATGCCAGCGTCTGGGTCTTTCAAAATGCCTTGTGTGTCCTCCTCGCCTGCACTGGCTTGAAACCTCCACTCCACAGCTGCCTCTGCTTAAAGGGTTAACATTTTAAAGAGACAGGACAACCGCAAGCCTCTGCCCCCTGCACTCAGCTTGTACTGCCTTGGACTTGTGTGTGTGTGTGTGTGTGTGTGTGCGCGCGCGCGCGCGTGCGTGCTCTGCCTCTGCTTAAAGGGTTAACATTTCAAAGAGACAGGACAACCAAAAGCCTCTGCCCCCTGCACTCGGCTTGTACTGCCTTGGGCTTGTGTGTGTGTGTGTGTGTGGTGTGTGCCGGCTTTAAATGGTGATCTTTCATTTCTAAAGGAAAGCACAGGGTTTAGCCACTGATCACTCCCCCTCATCCCCAATGCAGAAGCTTCAACAAACATTTCAGCCAGCCAATAGCATCACTCGTGGCACGGAACTCTAAAGGAAGTACATCACTGAGGTTGTGAAAAAATGAGTAATCGCATCCTTGATTGACAGCTAAAAAAAAATCCCAGTACCGTAAACTCGAGTAAAAAAACAAAAAAAACAACCCGGGATAGTATATAGTGGGAGAAGGTACATATCACGGGATGGGATACCATGTAAACAATGATCCTGGGATCTCCCAGGATATCCAGTTCTGAGACAAAAATCGTGTAAATAGGGAAGGACGAATACGGGATCAAGAAATCCCAGGACGCCCCGTGACAAAAATTGCCGTGTAACTGGCACCCAGGGCTTGCCAACCCCTGGTTTAAATAACCCCTTTCCCCTTAGTAGATGTCAAGAGTGGCATTTGCACTTAGCACACATTTGAGCTGTTTAAGTGCCTCACATAGGCATGCATGGGAAAGCCAGTCTCACAGTAAGCCTTTCAAGAGTTTCCTGGTGAGGAAGGTGTCAGATCACATGATGCCACTCTCACTTGAGGCTTTCTAGAGCTAGAGTATATCTTGACTGTGTTTGGGGCCATTCTTTCTGTATCTGCACCTTCTCCTTGCCATGTCTATTTTTAATGAATTTTTATCAGGAACTATGTGACTATGTGACGAATGTTGCTGTCCTTGAGCAAGCAGGGATCACCAGCATTGAGGCCATGAGACTGAGAACACAGCTGCGCTGGGCAGGGCACGTTTTTAGGATGGAGGACCATCGCCTCCCAAAAATAGTACTCTATGGTGAACTTGCCACAGGTCAGTGTAAGAGGGGCGTTTCAAAAAAGTGATACAAGGACTCCCTGAAACAACATCTCAGGCTCGGCCAAATTGATCACCAACAATGGTCCGCCCTGGCCTCACATCGGGAGGCATGGAGATGCACTATCCACAATGCTGCAGCCTTATTTGAGAACTCACGCCGAACAAGTCTTGAAGAGAAATGACAACACAGAAAGAATCACAACCTGGAAACATCACCCAAGGAGACCTTCCACTGTGCTTTCTGCAACCAGACTTGTTTATCTTGGATTGGCCTTTTTATTCATCAGCGCACTTGCAGAAAGCACGGACTGAGTCCTTCCTGAATCTTTGTTTGCAAAGAAAAGCCAGAGGATCAGGATTGATGCGTCCCCACTTGTGTCACTTCCACAAATTCATTCAGGAGCCTGTTTCTGTCCAGTTTCTGAATTTATCATATTTTGTCTAAAATCTGCTCTAAAACATGCATTTAAATAGATATGTTCATATTTCTAAGTATTTTAACAGCTCTTACACCTGAGAATAGCTAAGGGTATATCTGCACCTCACAGTTATATCAGTTTCATACAACTTTAACTGTCATGGCTCCCATCCTATGAAATCCTGGGACATGTAATTTGTGAGGTAGTTAGACTCCATTCTCAAAAGGCACTAGAGCTCTCTAGAAGAGAATTCTAAGCACTTTACCAAACTGTAAATCTCAGGATTCTGTATAGTGGAGTCATAACAGTTACCTTGGTATGAAATTCATAGATGTGCATAGCGCAAATAAACCATAAGTTCCAACCCTATGTAGTTGTTTTTTAATTTAAAAAATTCAATATCAAACATTGATAACATTTTAATTAAATTAACATTTTCAGTATATAAAAAGCACCAGGTATTAATATTTTGCATTACAATCTCAATAAAGATAAAATATAACCCAAGTAGAAAAATAGTTAATATTTAAATACATTAGTAAACATTTATAAATTTAGGCATATTCACATGTCTCCCCCTCATCCCTATGGCTTTAGATTTGCTTTACCGACAGTCAATTCTTAAGTAGCACAGAAAACTACATGCATAAAGAAATTATTTGAGAAAATCAACAGAATTAGTAAAGATTTCAAAATGTACCTGTAGCCCACAAGTTCTTCCAGCACTTGGTACAATATCTTGAGGAAACTATTAGCGGCCTTCATTATTTCACACAGGAGTGAGAGGTGTTAGATTTTTTTTAAAAATCTCACATTTAAAAAGTACTAGGATTTAGCATTTAATTCTAACTTCTATAGATTTTTCTATGAAGAAATTTAAGGGGAAGGAAGAATGCTGGACTCTAGCCACCATTTTAGTAATGGAATTCAAAGTTATTTAGTAGCAAATTTAAGCCACTTACTATGTTCTGTCCTTTAGAAGCAAGAGAACACAAAGTACAGTACTAGTTAAGAAATTTCAAATGTTTGAAGTCTTGCTGAGAAGCCATATAAATCATAATTATGTAATTAATTTAACAATGTTGCCATTCATTTGAAATGGAACAAATGCTGTGGACATTGCATACCTTGATTTCAGTAAGGCCTTTGACAAGGTTCCCCATGACATTCTTGCAAACAAGCTTGTAGAATGTGGGCTAGACAAGTTAACTGTTCAATGGATTTGTAATTGGTTGACCGGCCGAACCCAAAGGGTGCTCAGCAGTGGCTCCTCTTCGTCTTGGAAAGATGTGACCAGTGGGGTGCCACAGGGTTCTGTCCTGGGCCCAGTGCTATTCAACATCTTTATCAATGACTTAGATGAGGGAATTAGGGGCATACTTATCAAATTTGCAGATGACACCAAATTGGGAGGAGTAGCTAATACCCTAGAGGACAGGATCAAAATTCAGAATGACCTGGATAGACTGGAGAGCTGGGCCAAAGCTAACAAAATGAAATTCAATACGGAGAAATGTAAAGTACTGCATTTAGGGCGGAAAATTGAAATGCATAAATATAGGATGGGAGAGACCTGGCTGAATGAGACTATGTGCGAAAGGGATCTAGGAGTCCTAGTAGACCACAAGTTGAACATGAGCCAACAGTGTGATGCGGCAGCTAAAAAGGCCAATGCAATTTTGGGCTGTATCAATAGAAGTATAGTGTCTAGATCAAGGGAAGTAATAGTGCCACTCTATTCTGCCTTGGTCAGACCTCACTTAGAATACTGTGTCCAGTTCTGGGCACCACAATTCAGAAAGGATATTGACAAATTGGAGCGTGTCCAGAGAAGGGCAACTAAAATGGTGAAAGGTCTGGAAACAATGCCTTATGAGGAGAGACTTAGGGAGCTGGGTATGTTTAGCCTGGAAAAAAGACGGTTTAGAGGCGATATGATAGCCCTGTTTAAGTATTTGAAGGGATGTCACGCTGAGGATGGAGCAGGCTTGTTTTCTGCTGCTCCAGAGACTGGAACACGGAGCAATGGGTGCAAGCTCCAGGAACAGAGATTCCACCTCAACATGAGGAGGAACTTTTTGACAGTCAGAGCTGTTCGGCAGTGGAACACACTCCCTCGGAGCGTGGTGGGGTCTCCTTCCTTGGAGGTCTTTAAACAGAGGCTGGATGGCCATCTGTCGGGGATGCTTTGATTGTGATTTCCTGCGTGGCAGGGGGTTGGACTGGATGGCCCTCGTGGTCTCTTCCAACTCTGCAATTCTATGATTCTATGATTCTATGAAATACTCCTATCTCAGAGCATTCTCTTAATTATGAATTTCAGTTCCTTGAAGTGTCAAACCAAATCAACATGGCAGCAAATTGCATTCAACTATTACAGTACCCTTTTCTAAGTACAAAATCTATAAAACCAAAATGGTGAACTTTCAAACCAAATCCCCATTCCCCATTATGTAAGCATACAAATTTTCCAAAATTCAGGATTTGGCTGGTGAAATTTTTTTAGTTGCTTAATTTCTCAAAATATACTTTTCATGTTAGCAAACCGTAACATTTATGACAGCAGCATACAACAACTACAACAAATTAATATAAATTGCATTTCAAGTAATACGCGGATATCTTATCACAAGCTGCCTCTCTGAACCACTGTGCCCAGAAAAAAATCTGCTTCATTCAAGGAAGATCCCAGAAGTGGATGAATCCAGGTATGTCTTAATCTTATCAAAGTAGGAATCAACAGCAGACTGGCCTTCCCCAACTTGCTGTATTAGAGGCCCATTATAGGATGGCAGTTTTATGATTCACTCCTGCAGATACAGGAATTGTCATGAATGCTTGCATTGTGCAGCTAAAAGGAATGTGCAGTCCAACTGAACTCAGTAATGCATATTACCTTGAAGTTCAAATGTGTGTAACTTCTCTCCAAATTTAATTTTAAAATTGAGCCTACAGATTTGCTTTCATTAAACAGATCAACCCTATGTTGTTTTTGTGGAGCTCAGCTAGTGTGCCATTTCTCACACTCCTATGTAAATTATGACAATATAATCTATAATCTATGTAAATTATGACAATATAATCATTTAAAATATCTATAGCTTGCTTTGCCAGTGTTAATTTAAAAGCAAGCAAGCAACCACGGTCAGGATGCTAATGGGCTATTTAAACACCCACAATGTGCTTTTGCATATTATGTTGAACTTGTGCCTAAATTATCGTGATTTCCTTTTCCCTTGCCACTCCCTTTTCCATTATTTCTTTTTAGACTGTCAGCCTGAGGGTAGCACCTATCTGGTCCTTTAAAAATATTGATATGTAAATGGCTATGAGAGCCTCCCTAGTTGTATAGTGGGGTATAATCCTATAAATAAACAAATTGTGCATAATCTGCCCCCCCCCCAAGTATCACTCTCTGTGAGACCCCAACTGAGAATCTGTATGGAGCAATTCCTTAGGGCTCTTAGGGCTCATCTACATGAGCCAGAATATGCCTGCTCCCCACTGGCATATTCTGCTCATGGATCACACCCATTCCTTCCCCAGTACCAGCATGAAATGAGATGGAGTCCAGACTGCCATGCCAGCCTGTCACTGCAACCACCGTCACCTTCGTACCACTCTCCAAAACCAGGAATGCGGCCCGCAGTACGTGAGCAAGGCCCCCTGCATGCGACCACCCTTGGTCACATGCTGCAGGCCTGCTTCCTGACTTCGGAAGAGAGACCGAGTATGGCAGCTGCAGCGACAGGCTGGTGTGTGTGCTTGCGGTTGCATGCAAAAGTGGTTTTTCCCAAGTATTTTTTAAAACAATGTAATGGGCTTTACCCTGTTGTGGCCCCGGGGGTCATGTGGACTACCCAGGAACAAAACAGGGAAAATGCCCTGTGTTGTCTAGACTGCAGGACTCTAAGACAGTGCCAAGATGGAATAAAAAGCCCATCTAGACAGAGCCCTGGGCTGTAGCCACACTGAAGAATTAAAGCAGTTTGACACAAGAATTAAAGCAGTTTAACTGCCATGGCTGAATGCTATGGGGTTCTGGGATCTGTAGTTTTGTGAGATATTTAGCCTTCTTTGTCAGAGTGCTCTGGTGTCACAACAAGCTACAAATCCCAGGATTCCATAACATTGAGCCATGGCAGTTAAACTGTTGTCAAACAGCCTTAGGTCTTCTCTACACTAGCCAGGGTACGCCGGTTCCCTGCTAGCATATCCCGGCTACAGAGGTGGCCTCTTCCCATACACTATTCTGTTACCTGCAGAAGATAGGTCAGAATCCAAACAGGATGCTGGCCTGTTGCTAAAGCCACCACTACTGCTGTCATTTTCTTGCTGATGTGGAAGCCAGGTGGGGGCCCACAACATGTGACTGCAGGCCCCCAGTCAAGGTTTGAGTGTTGGACTAGGACTCTGGACTCTGGAGACCATGGCTCAAATTCCCCCCTCAGCCATGGAAACTCTCCCCTGAGTCATGGAAACTCCCTGGATGACATTGAGCAAGTCACACAGTCTCAGCCTCAGAGAAAGGCAAAGACAAACCCCCTCTGAACAAATCCTTCCAAGAAAACTCTGCAATAGGGTCGCCATAAGTTGGAAACAACTTGAAGGCACACAACAACAACCTCATAAGGTCACTGGGAATAACAGTTGTCCCTCCACATTCACGGATTTGACATTTATGTTTTTAAGTATTCACGGCTTGAAAATATTCTTTAAAAAATAATAATCCAAAAAGCAAACCTTGATTTGCCATATTATATAAGGGACACCATTTTGCTATGCCATTGCATATAATGGGACTTAAGTATTCACAGATTTTGGTATCCACGGGGGGTCCTGGAACCAAACCCCAGTGAATATGAAGGGACAACTGTATAAAATAGGCTATGTATGTTTCCTTCAAGTACTTGAATGAAGTTGGGATATAAATGGAGGGAGCGGGTGGTCAGATTGGATACAAGCATCCTCACATAAGTCAAATGTTTGCTTCAACAAGGCATACTCAGAATTTGCAAATGACTCGTTTCAATTAACTGGAGCCAAAGTTAGAGCAATTATTTTCTTTAAAGGAGGAACCTTAGGCTGTTTTTGAGCACCTTTTGAACATATAATTAATTTCATTAAACCCTTGAACCAAGTCTGTACAAGTAGGCTTTTAATCTGACTGTTATTAGAGAGAATCTGGCATAGTTGTTTCTTGAATATATTGCAGTATTTCTATGAGTGACATTTGAGTGTAGACTGCAGAGGAAATATGATATAGAGAGCAAAATAGGTGCTGCAAAGTATCTGCATGTGACACTCAGAAATTATTACGGCCTATAATATATAGTACTTGTTACTGGCACAAGAATATTGATTGCTTTCCTATACTGACACAAAGATCTTAGGACTTCCTCATGCTCATAACTATAAATGCTATGATTCCAAGGTTTAATGTCAAAACTTTAATTCAGAAGGGAGCAATTTTAAGTCTCTGAAAAAATATTGGCCAGAAGCAGAACATAGTTCAGTGATTTTTGAAAAATTATTATGATTTTACTTTTTAAGGCCACTGATTTCAAAGCAACTACTTTTTCCCAGGCTGTTTTTGATCTGAGATGTTTCTGTAATAAGGGGTGAAGCCAAAAAAAAAAAAAAGGCTTTTGTCACAGATGATGGAAGATCACTGGATTTTTTTGTCTTCTGTAATCAAATAGTCCTGATACCTTTCTGCTAGTTAGTGAGTCAGTCATGATTCCTTTCCCAAAAAGGAATGACCAGTCAGTCCTCTCTGTGTGTTCATGGGGATGGGGGAGAAAGATTATGAATATTCCTGGCTTGTGTCTCAGTTGGCTAAAAGTGATGGGGCAAAGACTAGCAGCATGTCTATTCTTACAGCTGAAAACAAGAAAACAAAACCTCATGGTTTCCATGAATGAGATGCAAAAAGCTTTATTTGTGCCTCGTGAATGGAGCCATACAGAACTCAAATTGTGGATGGTAGGGAACAAAGCAGGAAACTAAAAACTAGAGCCACATCACTTAGGAGGAACAAGCTGGTTTGTCCGAGGCGCAAGCTTAACGCCCAGAGACATGGACTTGTTCACGAGATGAGATCACTTTTCCATCCTGGACCTCCTCCACAATTGTACGAACTTGGCGAGTGGTCGTGGGTCCTACAGCAGGAGAGAGGAGGAGAGGGGAATGTTATTTTCAGAAAAGCAAGACAGGAAAGTGATGCAATCACACACCATCTGCTGCTATCCTCTCTGGCAGAGCTTGGAAATGTTATTTTTGTTGGGACTACAACACTTGGAAACCAGTGGTCATGCTGGCTGGGGAATTCAGGGACTTGTAACCCACCCACCCCAAAGTAACGGTTCCAGACGCTGTTCTCTGACATCCAGTTGGAAGATAAGGAGATTATCAGACATGGTGGAACACAGCAAAAAAACCATGTTCCAAACTGCATCAGAAGAATGGGAGAACAGGAAGAGCAACCTTACCAGACACCGGTGTCCTTCAGCCGTTCCAGGAGTGTAGCACTGCTGTAGACGAGACTTCCCTTTCGTATTGACGGGGACAAGCCACTAATAGAAAGGGATGCCGTACTCACAGCTGTGCCACAACCCAGGGATGCTGGAGGAGGTTGTCGTCTGATAATCTCACCCCTTCCTGTTCTTGCAATCTTCTGACGCGGTTTTTGCTGCCATAATCTCCTTAGATAATCTCTTTAGATAATCTCCTTAGCAAGGTGTGTTTTTAAAGGAAGCAAAACCAAGCTCTTAGCAATGTTATTCTCTTTTGAAAACAATTCAGCATGAAGAGATTTACCATGTGGAGTGTGATAGCTGCTTCTGCATATTGGAGAACGTTAGAAGGAACACTGGGCCTTAAAATGTTATATCTTAAAATGTTACATGGAGCTGGGAAGATGTTGCTTTGCCTCCAGTTTATGTGAAGTGGAAAAACAAAGCAGATATTGCAGAAATGGATATTGTAGGCTTCTTACTTTGGTTCACTGTACTGGCAACTCATGTTTTAAGTGTGAAGTGAAGGGCAATTCACCCCATGGCTGTGAGATGAGGTGACCCCCCTATTCTGACTATAGGATGCTGATGGTGCACTGACTATATAACCTCTGTTCAGTCTTTCCAGACTGGGAACAATTGCAGCCCAATACATTTTTGCTGCTTAGGGCCAGAGAAAAAATGGCACTCCTTTCCATTCCAAGTATAAAAGCCAACTAGACAGTCAGTTGAATCGTTCTTCAACATCCATTTGTTCAAAAACTTGCTGTTGTTTCTCAGCATCTGCTGCCTGGGGCATTTTCCTCATTCTGCCTAATGGTAGGGTCTGAGGTCCATTCTTAACTCCATCACCTTACATGAGACCCACTATCAGAAATCCGGGAATGTTATTTTTGGGGTAACAACTTCACAGGTCCTCAAATCCTCCAGCCAGCATTGCCACTGGCCATGTGAGCTGGGGTATATGGAGAGTTGTCATCCTAAAAGAAACTTTTCCAAGCTCTGTTTTTCATTTGCTCTTGCAGCTTCATAGTTGGTGACGATTGTATATGTCTTTCAATTTGCTCTCTTGATCTTTTTCAGTCTCTCTCAAACACACACAATTGTTCGCCTCCTCATTCCTTCTCTCTCCCAACTCCTTCCCACTTCTTCTCTTCCTCTCAAAGAAACCAATGGCACTGGCATAAACCACTTTGGGTTACAATATGTGCAACCTTGTTGTTGACTACCGATATTCCCCCACTCCCCCCATTTAGGCCAATGGCTTTAACCAATTGGCTGCTCCCCTCCTGAATTAGCAGGAGAATTTACCTGGCTCTTAACAATATGTTGACAAGTGCATCATGATCTTATCTATATCTTTCATGTCTAGACGCCAGTTTTCTCAGCAATATAAAATCACTTCCAAATCTAGGCTTATGAGTGAATTTGAATGGCAAGGTGTGGAAGATTGTGACAAGGTGTAAAAGTTCCTTACCTGAAGAATACTGGGACGAAATGCTACATGAAGAGAAGAATAGGACAGAATTAGAGAAGCATAAACCATCATCTTCAATTGCAATGAAGCAGAGGTGGCAACCAAAGGTGGGAGTTGCTGATAAGAAGGATCCAGTTACATCGCAACTGCATCAACTTAGGGCTTGTCTAGATGGACTATTTCCCCCATCTTGTCCCTGTCTTGGAGCCCTGCAGTCCAAACGACTGCTCTTGCAGTATTCCATGACACTGGAACATATTATTTCCTTTCATTACACTTTTGTTTGTGACCAGTCCTAAAATGCAGTAGGCCTAGACCAGAGTATAAGGGTATCTGTTCTGGTTTCCCCTTCCCTTTTGCCTTGTACCAAGTTTGCAAGCTAACACACTGAAAAACATGTAGCACAGGGACTGAGTAACATGTTGACATTCTAAACACACAGCAGCCACAATAGCCCAATTTTGTGTCCCAGAGATGGTACACAATGTATTTGATCAAGCTCAGAAATAATAAAATGGGAGGATATGTAGAACTTGGAGACTGCAATCTTAAACAATTACTTGTCAACTCCAGTAAGACATTTCCTCCCAAATATCTTTCATGGAAGAAAACATTCCAAGCTTGGAAATTTAATTTTAAATAGTCATTAATCACTATTACCGTTTCAAGCTCCCCCCCCCCAGACACAGCTGCCATTATAAAAACAATTTTTAAAAGGTAATTCTTCACTTTCTTATTGATCAAAATAGTTACATTAACATCCTTAAGGGGAAAAATTAACTCCTAGAAACTAGTTATTTGTAACTAATTATGTCTGAACACAGAGATTTAATCTTACAGACCTCTGCAACTCAACCTACTCCCTAATCCCACTCTTTGGAACCCAGTATTACAACCCTCTCTACATACTGAGCTTCTTCTCCCTCTAGCAGGCGGCGGTATGTGGAAATCTCCTGTTCCAAGCGGGTCTTGACATCGAGAAGGATCTTGTATTCATGGTTCTGGCGCTCCATGTCACACCTCAGCTCAGCCAGCTGCTCTTCCACACTGGTGATCAGGGCCTGGATCTGGCTAAGCTGGGCACCATAGCGGGCTTCTGTGTCTGCCAGGGTACCTTCCAGTGATGATTTCTGGGAAACAAGAATCAGGTGGAGGGATCAGAATGGGAGGGGGGTTTGGAGGGGGGACCCCTTTCTCACTCACTCCTCTTTCTCTTTCTGCTGTAATGGGCCCCCCACTATTGGTAGTGTCAGCTTTAGGGGTGAGTAGAGATGTGATGACCTGTAAGTTTTGCTTTCTCATAAATGTTGCAGATTCTGATCAAAACTGAACTGAAATCAATTTATCACCCATCCCAGTGCTCAACTTGCAATATCTCAACTCCTCAGTCAAATTGAGGTGTCTCATGACATCACCATTAAGGATAAAGAATGCTAGACCTCTTTCTTTCTTTTTGACCAGCAGCAGCAATAGAAAGAACCATTTTTCCCTGAGGAAAGAAATGTTGTTTGGTGCAAAAACAATGTTTGATGTGCAAAAACAAGGCTGATCGTGCAAAATAAATGGTTTGTGCAAAATGCGCAAAACATTGGTTTTTGTTTTTTTAAAAAAACAACCTTAGTAAATTTTTTGTAAATTGTTGAATTTGGAAGGCCATGACGCCAGGTTCGGCTGGCATGCATATTTGTTTTATGGGAAAGTAAGGGCCAACAAAGAGTTTACAACACATTGTGTTAGAAGAGGGCTGCTGAAGGTTTGGGAGAAAGTCAAAGAGTTATTCTACTTTAAGATTCCATTATGGATCTCCCCCCAAGAGGCCTTCATGTCTAGGTGGGATAGGAGGGATCTATGGCTGAAATATGAGGACATTTTGAGGATAGAGAGTGACAACGTACTAAATCTAGAGAAAAAGGAAATTCTGCAGGAAAGGTACAAATTGAATTGGTTTTCTTACTTACAGCTGAAAGAAAGATTTGACATGGATCAGAAACAGGTGGGCTTTCAAAGAGAGTATAATGACCTGGATACATTATTACTGGATGTTAAAAACTCGAAAGCCATTACAAAATTTTATAGACTAATTCTGACGAGATTTACCAAAAAAGAATATATAAAAGAATATATGTTAAAGTGGATGGAAGACATTGGTAATCCTATAAGTATAGACGAATGGGAAAAAGCTAGAAAAAGGTCATTTGCATTTACCGCAGCGCAAAATTTAAAAGAAAATTTCATTAAAATGACTCATAGGTGGTATTTTACGCCCTCGAGGATTAATAAAATGAACAAGACCACTTCAAGCAACTGTTGGAAATGTGGGAAATATCGAGGTACTATGATGCATATGTGGTGGCATTGTATTAAGATTAAAACATTTTGGCAACAGATTCATGAGTTAATTAAAGATATTTTGCAAATGAACTTGGAATTCAACCCAGAGATGTATCTATTAAACATCATTAAGAGTTCGGAGGAAAAGAAAATAAATAAATACTGGAGGGTAATACTTTATATGATAACGGCCGCTAGGTTGGTAATAGCAAAAAAGTGGAAAGTGAAAGAACGCCCGACCTTATATGAGTGGAAAAGTAGACTGATAGAGATGTTGGAACTAGATATATTAACTAATAAACTAAGAAATAGAAAAGAAAGCAAATGGAAAGAGGAATGGAAACAGGTGATAGATTTTTGGACTAATAAGGGTGAGTTACAAGGGGATGGTTTATTATAAGAAAGGATAAATCACCTGAAGATGGAAGTTTGACAACTGTGTAACAGTTAAAGCCAAGTGTATATAAAATAAGTAAGAAATGTTATTTACTAACTACAAATGGGATAATAAATTAGTGTTCAAAGAACAACAACAATAACAAAAAAAAATAGATGTGTTAAAGGACCAAGGTGCAGAAGTCATATAAAGTATTTAGGCATAATCATGAGTCTCTCCTTGCCAGGATGACAAATGATGGAAGTCATGTTTAAGCATCCTGAACATAAATATGTATACAAGATACGGATATGTAATTATGTTATATAAAAATGTTGAGAGGAATGTATGATGAGAAGTTAAAGCTTTGATTTTATGAGATGTATAACAAGCATATAAGAGGATTTGTGTAAATGATGAAGTTTGAAGCGTTTTGAGAATGTTGGAAAATAAAGAATAAAGAATATAAAAAAAAAAAGTTCCTCCTAAAAAAAAAAAAAAAAATTTCCCAAAATGTGGAAAATAATTGAAAACTTTCATAATCTTCCCCAGTGCAGAGAAATCTTTTGAAATTTTTCATTCTCGTGTTCAAGAATGAAATAAGTAAAGATGTACATCCCAGCTAGAAATAAAGAATGCCTCAGGGAAGGACCTCTACAATGTTGTGTTGTGCCTCCACAATGAGCAATTGAGTTCCAGTGGCTGGATATATGTTGTGCTACCTTTTTACTTGATTAGGGATAGTAGTAATAGAAGACAGTAGTAGGAAGAGTGCCAGAGTTCCATACCATGCTCAGCTGGGTCTGCAATTCGATTTCCAAAGCTTGGAGGTTACGTCTCAACTCTATGACTTCCGACTTGCCACTCTGCAGTTGCTCCGTATTGATGGCGACTTCTCGGTTCAACTCTTCAGTCTACAAAGCAAAAACACATGGCATCACAATGAGGCACAAACATAAACATTCATCACCCTTCTGGAAAGTATAGTCATCACAAGGAAGGCCTACCTTGCTGAAGAACCACTGTTCAGCATCTTTGCGGTTCTTCTCAGCCAAGTTCTCATATTGTTCACGCATCTCTGCTAGGATCTTGGTCAGGTCAACCCCGGGAGCAGCATCCATTTCCACGGTGATTTCTCCGCCCAGCTGGCTTCGGAGGACTTTCATTTCCTGTGATAAAGAGACAAGAAAGAAAGGTTGTCTGGTTAACAATAGCAGCATCTTTAAGGAAGGGCTTTATCAAACTGGCATCTAAAAATGCTGTAATTCCACTATAGAGGAAAGCAGAAACATAGTGACAAGATTACAGTAATTAGGACAAATCTTCCATGCTCTCTTCTTGCTACAATTGGTATAGAACAGCACAAAGCAGTTGTTGCAAGCTAGTTTTGTAAAGACTATACAGTAGGACCTCCGTGTCCACTGGGGACTGGTTTGGGAGGGGCATGGTATTGAAAACCATGGATAATAGCGAACACCATTGAAAATAATAGGACTTCCGGTTTAAAATACTATAGAGTTGTCATGGAGGACCTAGAAAATGGCTAAAGAGGACACATTTTCTAGGAAGCCTCAATAGTAGGTGTTCTGTTTTATGTCCCATGGATAACTGAATCAGTGGATAATGAATTAGTGGATACAGGGGTCCTACTATACTGTGGTTTGCTGTTAAGACATTTCCCACTAGCTTGCTTGCCCACTCCCCAAATTTGGACCTGTCTTTACTAAAGCAGCTTTAGGCCATAGGAACACAGGAGCTCTGATAAATCAGATGAAAGGCCTATCTAGTCCAATATCTTCTCCACCACAGTAGCCAACAAAATGCCTCTGGGAAGTCCACAAGCAGGCCATGAGTGCAACAGCATCCATGCCCCAATTTGGCCGGGAGAATTCCAATTAATCCTCCACTGACCCACTTTTTCAGCTGCTTTTAAAATGGCCCACTTTCTCTCTCTTCCTCTCACTGTCCACCTTACTTCAGTGGCTGCAAAATGAATTCAAAGAGCAAACATAGTAGCTTGTATTCTGTTAACTAAACAGGGGGACGGGAGAGGAAGAGGTGGGATCTTGTCCTTCCCAGCAGGCTTAGGCTAAAGCAAACTGCTGCGGTCTTTCCTACCTTGCCTGTTCTTCCTCATTAATAACTTTTGCCACCTTGATCACACTGATGCCACACATGACACAGTTTTCATCTGTGAAATGTTAGAGGGTACGTAGCATCCTCCTATTCACATTCGCTGGGATTCCCAGATCATGTTGCTGTTCTGGTATCAGTATATAGCTCTCATGACTATCAGCTATTGATGTCATCCTCCATGAATGTGCCTAATTTACATAGCAAAGGTATATAGATGTATAGGACTTTTTCAGACAAGTAAAATGCAGCACAAGCAGCCTCACCACGTTGCGAGGCTGCAGCGCTGCAGGGCGTCCCTTTCGGATGACGCCCGTCCCTGCCGGTACTGTTGCGGTACCGCAGGGACATTTGAGTGGAATATTTTGCTGATTTTTCATTGATCGTGAGTAAAAATCACCAAAATATTCCACTCAAATGTCCCTGCGGTACCACAACAGTACCGGCAGGGACGGGCGTCATTCGAAAGGGACGCCCTGCAGTGCTGCAGCCTCGCAACGTGGCGAGGCTGCTTGCGCTGCATTTTACTTGTCCAAAAAAGTCCCTAGATAGTGTGGAGAAAGTGTCTAGAAATAATTTTTTTCTTTCTCTCTCATAATTCTAGGATCTGGGATCTAGAACTAAATGGTGGGGCTTTCAGGACAGGGGAAGAAAAAAAAGAAAAGACTTCTTTATATAGCATACAACGTGCTTTTAAATTGGTTTTGCTTTATTTTTTAACTGTTGCCTCGTTTTTGAATTTTGTTTGTAAGTTGTTATGATTTTATTGTACCTCATTTTGTGTGCCCCAGTGGCAAGGGGAATGAGATATAACAACTTCAAATGAGTAAGGAGATTATCAGACATGCTAAATACAGTTGTCCCTCCGTATTCACAGATTTGGCATTCACAGATTTAAGTATTCACAGCTTGAAAATATTCTTAAAAAAATAATAATCCAAAAAGCAAACCTTGATTTTGCCATCTTATATAAGGGACTCCATTTTGCTATGCCATTGCATATAATGGGACTTGAGTATTCACAGATTTTGGTATCCATGGGGGGTCCTGGAACCAAACCCCAGCAAATGTGAAGGGACAACTGTACAGCGTTATAATGATGCCAGACGATCGCTAAAAGGCTCCCTTTTCAGATGATGACGTTCCCCTCTCATAATATACCCGTTCTGCTACCGTTCCGCAGCACTACTTTTTATTGATGGGAGAAGCCGTCAATACATCTCCCATTCCGTTTCTGTCATGCATGTTCGTGTGACTGAAAAGGTGCCCCGTTCTGCTGGCGAGATCCCATTGTCACTGGAAGGCCCCTGCCAGAACACTTCCTGGTGAGATTGGGACCTCCAGGCAAGTAACACTCTTTTTTAAAACTTCCCTGGTTTACTTGGAAGTTTTAAAATATGTTTTTGTGCTTGCTGTCACTTTTTTCTTGTTATTTTGCTTTTTATTTTTACATTTCCCACACTCTCGTCTTCTCATGAGAACGGGCGGGATTTCACTTCAGGAAGTGAACAGAGCTCTGTTAAGCCCGCCCTGAAGCTGAAAAGTTTTGTTCTCATGCCAGGACAGAGACAGGAGAGGGGCGGAAGAGGAGCTTGTGGGACAGGAACGCTTTTTTTCGTTCCTGTCTGATAATCTCCTAAGTATGGAACTTACTACCATGATGTGCACCAACATAGAAAGCTTTAAAAGAGGTTTGCACAAATTTGTGGAAGGTAAGGCTATATTTTATAGTCAACATGTTATTTATGGAGAACTAGCAAGGAGTAGTGGTTTGAGTGTTGGATTAGCACTTCAGGAGACCAGAGGTTGAATCCCTGCTCAGGTATGGAAACTCACTGGGTGGGTCACACCCTCTCAGCCTCAGAGGAAGGCAATGGCCAACCTCCTCTCAATAAATCTTGCCAAGAATACCCTCTGATCAAGTCGCCTTAGAGTCGCCATAAGTCAGAAACGACTTGAAGGCACACAACAACATGTTAGCTGTTCCAGTAGGTTTCTAAGGGATAATTCCCATGTCCATGTTGAACAATGAATGCCATTACAGAAATAATGACAGAACGATTGTATCTTTTTAAACAGAGTGCTTTTCAGTGGAGACAGTTCACATACTTGAATGTTATAATCAAATACACAAATGTAAAGAAACCAAGTGTTGAATGTGCATGTGTAAACCAGACCCACATTTATAGTTTCATTTATCATTAAGTGCCTAGACCGCAACTCAAGAGATCTGTGCTCAGCTCACTTGTCAAAGATATTTCAAAGACTGGTCATTGTGACATAATCTGCTATGCAGGGTGATTCATGAGACAAATAATATTGGAAAAAGCTATTGCTTGATGGATTCACCTCGAGCTACAAACTGGTTGCATACTTATGCTCCCAATTTTAACAATGTGCACCCATGTGGGATGCAGATAGTTTGATGGCCTCACCTCCTCATGGTTCTTCTGCAGGTAAACCAACTCCTCCTTCAGATTTTCTAATTGCATTTCTAGGTCAGACTTGGACAGAGTCAGTTCATCCAAGACTTTGCGCAGGCCGTGGATGTCAGCCTCAACACTTGTACGCAGTGCATGTTCTGTCTCAAACCTGCAACCACAACAGGGAGGGGAAAGGAGTGAAATGAAAATTATGAGAACCATTATTTGCCACAATGCTTCCATTTACAGTGTTAGCTTTGAAGGTAGCCCACCAAAAGTCTGTTGTATACATTTGAAGGTAAAGCTAGACTCACTTGGTTCTGAAGTCATCAGCAGTCAACTTGGCATTGTCAAGCTGCAAGAGGATGGTAGCATTCTGAACAGAAGCAGCTAGAATCTGAAAGGAAAATAGAAATGGCTGGTTTGAAGACATATCTTTACCCTCTCCACATTTTCTCTGTCTAGCTTTTAAGCAGGGATCCATCATCTTAGACTTGAGCTTTTGGTTGCTTCCTTTGAGTGTATGCAGAGTGCCTTTCCTCCAACACTGTTTTATCCATAATAATTCTTGCACTGTCTGGAAGTTCTTTTAGCACAGAGCTTGGAAAAAATTATTCTTTTGTATTGCAACTGCTTAATTTCAGCTTAGACTCAAATAAATGAAAAATGGTTGGAGCCTTCAGGTCATAACTTTTTTTGAGGCTATGCCTCCCTTAATAACAGGACTGAGCAAATGCAGCCCTCCAGATGTTTTTGGACTGCAATTCCCAGAAGCCCTATCCAGCATAGCCAAGGGTAAGGAATGCTGGAAGTAGCAATTCCACAACATCTGGAGAGTTGCACTTTGCTTACACCTGCTCTAGAAAGTAGGGACACTGATGATCCAATGGGGTGAAAATGAATATGAAGATTATTACAAAGGATTTTTACATGCTGTCTGTGTTATAGTTGGGTTAAACAACAAAACCTATCGGAAGGAATAATGAACATGTTTGATGGTTTCTTGTACTGCTTTGAGGATTGCCAGGTTTATCAATGCTTATGCCTTTAACACTAGCTTGATCCGCAGATGTGAACAGGTTTTCCTGGTTCATTTTAGCAAAAAGTTTACTTACCAATCTCTGAAGACTAGGCTGCTGTTAAAAGCTGAAGAGTATCTTACTAGACTGTGTCTGATTGGTTATCAGCCTTGACCAAAGAAGTGTGAAGGTGGAATGCAGAAAAGGGAACTGAACTGGGTGAATATAGATTTACAGCATTTAACATCCGTGATTGTATACCATCTGTTTAAAGCACTGCTCAAGAAGCCTGGCATGTAGGAACTAACTATATCTTACACACAGAAATACTGGGACATTTTATTTTGCTCCATTTTACCAAAAGCTATTTGAGGTGGGGGAGATTATACCAAGGAGCGAGGAGCATTTTATCCTTTTCCCTTCCAATAATACCATGCAACAAAATGCCACCCCATGGCTTCTCTTAGCAAAGGAAATGGAAATCTTTGGCCCTCCAGATGCTCTGGATTTCAGTTCCCAGAAACCCACACCAGCATTGCCAATGATGATTAGGGATTATGGGACTTGAGGTCCAAAAATATCTGTAGAGTCAAAGGTCCCCCCAGTCCTGTGCCAGAACTTGAACCCTGTGTTAATTAGTGGGAGTGCCATGTAGACTTTGTACCCAAGGAACTATGCTCTCCTTAGTTTCAAAGAAACCCACTGAGCAAGAAAAACAAGTTAGGGGAATCTCAAATTATTTCACCACTCAAGGAGCTTTGGTTGGTTGCATTCTCCAGAGGTGGAAATCATGTTGTCTAGAGATTGATGGACTGCAGCTCCCAACATTCCTCACCAAGGCTGTGCTGGCTAGAGCTGCTAGTTCTTGCAGTCCAATGACATCTGGAGGGCCATATGATTCCTACTCCTGGCTTACAGAGTAGCTTTCACACCTTCATGCTTAATCCAGGATCCAGATCCGGAACATCCGGAGGGCTCCATTTGCTCAGCCCTGTTATTTAGGCAGGCATAGACTCACAACAGAATCCTCCTGAATGGGAGGTGGCATGCTTCTCCTCAGTTTGGGCCACTGCACATATGTTATTAAGGTTATACAATAAATCCCCCATTTATTGGGGGAACATGTCTTTGACTACAAAAAGTTCACATATCAGAAATATAGCCATGTGACACCACTTTATCCATCATTGTTCTATCCTTTGGAATCCTGGTATTTGTAGCTTTGTGGGGTATTTAACCTTTTCTGTCAAAGAACTCTGGTGCCTCACCAAACTACCAGTTCCAGGATTCCATAGGACACAACTATGGTGGATAAAGTGGTGTCAAACTGCTATTTTTCTGCAGTGTAGACAGACCCCCTGTGAGATAGGTTAGGCAGACTTGCTCAAAGCAGCTCAGTAAATTTAATGGGCTTGAACCTAGTTCAGTGATTTACATTTCTAACCAGAGCTGGGAAACGTTGTTTTGGGGATTACAGCTCCCAGAATCCTCCAGCTGGTTTTCTAGGAGTTACAGTTCAAAAAGTAAAATTTCTAAGCTCAATCCCTAAATCTTTTTAAATATTGTCTCCATGTTGGCATTCTTCTGCTGTTTGCTTTATGATGCTCTGCATTCAGAATCAAATCACATTTATACCAAATGCATCTCTTTCTCTTTAGGGGCTGGTTGTTAAGAAAAAGGAACAAACAGAAGCCCATTTCACTTCATTTACTGTACTCACATTCACCCCATGTGACCCTTCCTTTTCCCTCTCCCTCTGTTCATTTCTCGTCCCTCCTGCCTTGTCTTTAATCAAAGGCTTTTCAGGACAGGGTTCAACCTGTTCTACTTACATTACAGTATGAGGAACTTTTTTATTGGCTGTGTTACATAAAAAATTAGTAGTGTTTGTGGAAGGGCCATTTCATAGTAGTAGTAGTAGTTGTAGTAGTAGTAGTGGTCATGGTAGTAGTAGGAGTAGCAGCAGTTACAGTATTGGTAGCATCCTGTTCCGGCAGCATAATTTCTGCACGCTGCAGAAATAATGGCATTTTGACACCACTTTAACTATCATGGCTCCATCCTGTGGAATCCGTGGAGTTGTCGTTTGTTGTGGTATCAGAGCTCTCTGACAGAGAAGGCTAAATATCTTACAAAACTGCAAATCCAAGAATTCCATAGCATTGAGCCATGGCAGATAAAGCAGTGTCAAATTGCATTATTTCTGCAGTGTAGCAGCAGCCTAAGGAAGATAACCCCATGAGTACAGAGGGAAAGCAAAAACAGTAGAACCAAAAAATACATGGTGTATAAGAGGCAAGGATAGATCAGTGCCATTTCCAGGCCCAAAGCTTGGAAATGCTGTTATTGTTTTTTTAGACTGCAGCTCCCATAATCCCCCAGCACCATAGCTACTAGCCATGCTGCCTGGGAGATTCTGAGAGCTGTAGTCCAAGAAAGTAACTCTTCTGAGTGCCAGGGCCAAACTATGTCCAGTGTAGGAATGGTGACTCCATGCCTAACACCAATAGTCAGTGATCATAGCTTTCTCAGTAGAGATGCGATGCTAGTTTAAAACCTGTGCTATCATTGGAAAGAAACCCACATGATTATTTAGATTTAAGTCCAAATAAAATTGAATAAACTTCCTTAGTAAATCTGAGTTCAATTGTTTTATGATAGAGTTTTTCTTGAACTTTGATTACTTCAGGGTCATAACCTAAATGTTCTGGGAGATGAGGATGACTTTTAGAAAGAAAACATTAGGCTAATGTGTCTTTGTGGGTTATTCTGGATCAAAATACAGGATGAACATTGCAATAAAATCATGCTTTTTTAAAAAAATGATTTGGGTAAGTCATCAAGTAGGTTTAGAAAATGTATTCTCCCTCCAAATCATTCTCCTTTAGACCTGTCTCGTAACAGTAAAAGGATGCAAAAGGTATTTTTGGATTACAGTTCCCAGAATCCTCCAGCCACCATGATGGTGGAGGATTCTGGGAGCTGTACTTTAAAAAGAAAACCTAATTTTTCCAAGCTCTGCAGCTTCCTAAAGTATACCCATCTGTGGACCACACTAGGCCACCATCTCTTACCTTGCTCCTCAGATCCTCAATGGTCCTGAAGTATGAGCTGTAGTCTCGTTCTGGACCAGGTCCTCGCTTCTGGTACCACTCCCTGATCTTAACCTCCAGCTCAGTGTTGGCTTCCTCCAGGGCCCGCACCTTGTCCAGGTAGGCAGCCAGACGGTCATTCAGGTTCTGCATGGTTTCCTTCTCACCCCCACCCAGGAGAACATCGCCACCAGCAACAAAGCTGCCCCCTCCCATGCCACCACCGAAGCCTCCTCCAAAGCCTCCTCCAAAGCCACCCCCAAAGCTGCTGCAGTAGCCACTACCCCCATAGCCACTGCCCAGGGCACTGCCTACCCCAGAGACATAGCGGGAAGAAGAGACAGAGATGCCTCCCATTCCACCATGGACACTGGGAGCTCTGTATCCTCCACCAAGGTGGACAGAAGAAAACCGAGAGGAGCCCCCACCAAAGGAAGGTCCCTTCATGGAAGAGGAGGAGGTGTATTGCCTGTAAGTGGTGGCCATGTTGCTAGGAAATGGAGGCAGCCCCAGAGAACCTTCCCTACTATGTTCTAAGAAGCTGAGAAGACTAACGGGCTCTTTCTCGTTCCATGCTCCTTTTATTTCCTGAGGTTGGGGGCGTTGTTATGGCAAAGATCTTTTCTCTCCCTCCCATTCCCCCAGGCTTTCATCATCATGAACTTCAAAGCCAACTTCCACAATCCTCATTTGTCTCCCCAGGTCTATTCATGCGCTTGTCACATTCCAGCGTATACACCTTTCCCTACAAAGGGTGGTTTTGTGTTTCCCTTTCAGTTCCCAAGCAAATAATCAGGTCTGATTCAGAAGCAGAAGGACTGTTGCTCAAGGGTACAGTTTAAGATTGCCATATTTGCTTATGAGAAAACAAGTCCAGGGAGAGACAATGAGACCTTGAGAGTGTAAAGTCCCAGGAGGGAAAAACCATTACATCACTAAGGGGGAGTTTATGCAAGAGCCTTGAGTCTGAATCACCTTAGATGTCTGCTTTGAGCAGAAGATAGGAGTATGAAAGTTCCAAGGGCTATTTCACAGACTATCAGTGTCAGTCTTCCATAAACCCCTTCTCTACAGCAGTGCTGGTCAACCACTATCATTGGGGTGTCTATGGTAGCTGAGGAAGTAGGGACTTGTAGTTCAACACAACTAAAGGGTGCCTATTTGGGAAGGCTATCCGATTTCCATTGCATACACTTGCAGGGATGACACTTCATGTGTAATTTAGGTCATTGTCCATGGCTTCTGACGCTTCAGAAGACCAGGGTTTGAATCCCTGCTCAGCCATGGAAAGCCAGTGGATAACCTTGAGCAAGTCAGCCTCTCTCAGGCTGCATCTGCACTGCAGAAATAATCCAGTTTGACACTGCTTTAACACCATGGAGATTTTCAGATGGGGTCAATTTTCCATGGCAAGCACAGAACAGGGTCAAGAAAGGGGCTCCCTTTTGGATGACGTCGACAAGTTCTGTCCTGCTCTTGTCCTGCCCCCGTGCTGCTCGCGGAGTATTCTATTCACGATGAAACATTGTGAATAGAACACCCATTCCATGTCTGTCACGGAATTAGGGTTGTGTGAACAGGAGCCCCTTTCCAGTTCCAAGATGACAGCCACGGGGGAGGAGATCCGTTCCCAGCACTTCTAGGCACGATCGGGACATCCAGGTAAGTGGCACCCTTCCCCCCTCCCCCGGTTACTTGTAAAAAAAAATCCATGTTTTTGTGCTTTGTTTTTACTTTTGACAGTTGGGGGTTTTAAATTCTTAAATTTGCTGTGCGCCCGTTCTCTTGTGAGAGAACAGGCACAACTTCATTTGTTGGTGGTAAATGCAGCCTTACAACCGCTGCATTTATGACTGGCCAGAGAGGAGAGGAGGAGGACATTCCTGCTGTGGAATGAAGGTAAGTGTGTGAACATTTTTCTTCTATTCTGCGGCAGGAATGGGAATAGAGGTGGCGGGGCAGGAACAGGGTATTTGGCCCTGTCTGAAAATGTCCCATGGCTCAATGCTATAGAATCCTGGGATTTTTAGTTAGTTGTGACACTAGAGCTCTCTGACAGAAAAGGTTAAATATCTCACAAAACTACAGATCTCAGAATTCCATAGCATTGAGCCATGGCATTTAAAGCGGTGTCAAACTGGATTATTTCAGCAGCACAGATGCAGCCTCAATCTGGGAAAAAGGCATCAGCAAACCATTTGTAAACAAATCTTGCCAAGAAAACCCTAGGATAGGATTGCCATATGTTGGAGTTGATCTGATGGCACATAAGAACAACAATGGCTGCCATTAGCAACTTACCTCCAAAAGAAATAGCAGCATGGAAGAGAGTTTCATCAGCATTGGATTAAACTCCCCTTCATCATTTGCTGTGGTCCTGCTTGCCCATCCCCCTGTGGCATTTTCCCTTTTCAAAAGTACAGATGAAATGCAAGAATGCTTTTAACACCAAGTCTAGTTTGACCTATTGGGGTGTAATAACTGCCTTCCATGTAGAAATTCTGTAATGTGTGCATAGCCAGAAGACCCCAGAAGACAGGAGAAGTAATATCCATGTTTTCCCTGCTTTACAGAACAGTTGAGCAAAAGAGGACTTGACTTGTTGCTCAAACTCTTGTAACGTCTGTTCACTCTAAAATCATAGAATTGTAGAGTTGGATGTGTTTCAAAAGTTATCATTCTGAGCCTCCTTGATGCCTTGGCTCAAAGGCTACAAACACAGAATCGTAGAGTTGGAAGGTCAGAATGGGGCAAATGCCCTGCATCATATGAACTTCAGGGCTCTGCAATGGAGGCAAGATGGGGTATTTAGCCCATGTAGATAAGCCCAATATATATAGTAGGAATAACTCTCCTGCCACTCAGCAGAATAATTGCAGAGTATGCATAGAGTATGATACACAGAGTTCATCCCACAATCCACTCTGAAATTGTCAAAGTGAAAAGGCTGGTCTAATTTGTAAAACCAATGATTATGTGAGATGCCCATTAATAAGAATTTGGCTGAAATATAAAAAAAATTCTATGTCTGAAAATATCATTATGGCTATCAAACCACGAGGTGTTTCATAAAAAAGAAAATCTATACAACGATAAATGGCTGACATATGGAGATATTCTGAAACGAGAGAGGGAGTCCTATAGGATGAAAAGAAGAACTAAAAAAGGATAACTTAGAGTGCCACTGGTTTCTCCATAGGCAATTATTGGAAAGGTTCAAACAAGATTCTAAATTAGAAGGTATAGAACAAGAAGTAACAGAGTTAGAGAAGATATTACAAATGGAAAAAAGAAAATAATATCTAAAATACATAAAATACTACTAAAGTACAAATTAGAACAAGAGAGAATAAAAACACATGTGGTAAAATGGGCCCAATAAATAGGACACAAAATTTTATTGGAGAACTGGGAAACATCATGGAATAAGAATCTTCGATTCACTAAGAGCAACAACATAAGAGAGAACTATTACAAAATGGTGTTCAGATGCTACCTGTCACCAGAAAAGATAGCAAAAATATACAAAAATTCATCCGAATTTTGTTGGAAATGCAAAAAATCAGTGGGTACTTTTTATCATATGTGGTGGAGATGTGAAGTAGCAAATAAGTACTGGCATAAGATACACAAAATAATTAAGCAAATTTTGAAGGTAGATTTCCAATGTGATCTGGAAATATACCTATTGAATATGGTACATAATGTAAAAGACTGGAAACAAGGAAAGTATGAAAAGATCCTTCTATGCATGGTAATGGTGGTAAGAACTATATTTGCAAAGAATTGGAAGAGTCAATATGGACCAACAATAGAAGAATGGTAAACAAAATTGTATGATATGTATGAGATGGACAAATTGACAATGTTGTTGGATGAGAAAAAAATCGCAAAAAAACTATGATGATTGGAAAATCCTAATCCTGCTATGGAAAGAAAAGTGGGGGGAATGGGCAACAATATGTATAGATTGATAATGAAGCAGGATAAGAGGACGAGATGGGAGAGATATCCATAACAGATCTAGAATGGAGGAATAAGGAAGAGGGAGGAGAAGAATTGTGTGAAGAAACCACTAGATAGAAAAGAAAAGAGGAAGTTATTTCTGTGTATAGTTGTATATAAAAGCTGAATGGAAATGGTGAATGGGGAAGAATATGAGAGAGTGCGTGTAAGAGAATAAGGATTGTCTCTAAATGCTTTTAAATGTTGTAAGGTAAAATATAATAAAAACAATGTTGAAAAAAAAATAGTTTGTAAAACCGCAATAGTAAATAGAGTAAATGGCCCTCAGGTTACCACTTGTTGATGGCTTTCATGTCTTTAAGAGCTGAACAACTGACAAAAATCCAAATAATGGGAAAAGAGATGCAATGAAAGGAAAATTCAAAGACTGGAAAAGTTATTTTTAGACAACTTCTAGAACCCTATGCTGGCTAGGAATTTGGACGATTGTGATCCAAAAGTAATCTTACCAAGCTCTAGGAAAACCACATTTGTAAAATGTCTGCTGACTATGCATCTCTTATAGCTCAAAGAGAGAAAAACTGCCAGGCCAGGATTAATTACACAAGTGTATGACAGTTTCCAGTAGCCACATGTATCAAGAAATTTCCATAATAATCATACTGAGCTCCCATCTCAACCAGGTGAGTCACAGTTAAAAGCTGAGGTGTTTCATGGCCTTGTTCACCTCTTTCTGAAGCATGATCGTATAGCAACATCTAGACATCATGGTGCCTTTTTGCAAGAAGTGATTCAGACCTAATTGAAGGAATCTGGACCCTTATGTTCTCACTTGCACTATACTGAATTTGGTCCCATGAATGTGAGGGTGGACCAATAAGAGCTTTTTTTTTCAAGGGCATAAAGAGTTTCATGGGAAAAGTTCATGCATGCTTTTTCATACAATATTCAACGGGTTTTACAGATACTTTTTTTTCCTTCAGTCTGTAACATGGGTATAATAATTTTAAAAAGCAGTGAGTGTTTCCTGAGGTGATCCCAACCAATCTGAGTTACAAAGACAGCATTGTGGTATCATATTAAAATGCAGCCAGCTTGGTCATGTTATTAGGGATAACTTTTCAAAGCTTTATGTCCAGCCAATCTGATTTGGCATTATAAGGCTAGCACAAAGTCACAATAGAGTGAAGGAAGCAAACACTGCCCTTACTTTAAATAGGCTTTCTGATTATGCCAAATAGCCTACAGTTTTGACTGTAATGTTAAAGTCAAATTAGAATGATACCAATGCAGATATCTTTTTAAAGCTGCTCATTGCCTAGTACAGCAGCTCTTAACCTGTTCTTTACAAGGGACCCCCTTTAAATGTCTTTTGTTGCCACAGACCTCCAAGACTTAACTCTCGATTTAAAATGATGACTAATAATAATAATAATAATACACCATCCATTATAAACCTTACCTCAGAGGCACTGGAGGGGAAGAGAAGACTTTTCTCCTGCTTCTTCCTGCAAGTTTGTGGCTGGAGCGGATTGAACAGCAATGTGCAGGCCAAGCCTGCCAGCCAGCCATTGCCTTGGCTCCTCAAGCCTTTGTGGACCCCCTGTGAGGACACTGCAGTCCCCTGGGGGTCCAGGGACCACAGGTTAAGAACCACTGGCCTAGTAAGACAAAATGTGTGGTGCTGGGGTCTATTTGGCTTGGTAGATCCCAAGGTGTTACTGTCTACTTGAGCTTAAAAGATGTTTCACATCTCAAATTGCTTATTCCAAGAATAGCAACGTTCTTTAATTTGTGGAGGTGAAGAGTTCTCTAGAAGTGGGAGATTATCAGACGCCTGCAAAAACCACCCCAGAAGCACACAAGGACGATGTTACTGTTGCATGAAGAGGTCCCAGTTTCAGACGTCCTTGTCATCCTCATGTGCTTCTCCTGTGCTGCAGCCACAAGTAAGGTGTCCGTTTTCATTGAGAGGACCTCCCTGTCAATGAAAACTGATGCCTTACTCACGGCTGAAGCACAGAAGCAGCACGCGAGGGTGACAACGTCGTCTGAAACCGGGACCCATTCACATGACAGTAACATCATCCTCACATGCTCCTGGGGGGTGGTTTTTGCAGCTTCTGATAATCTCTGTGGTCCAAGAGCCAGAATTTTATTTTGTTGTATAATCTTTCCCAGAACTCAAAAACATTACTTTTTTAGAGCAGCTCCCAGGATCTCCACATGTCCTTACAATGAATGTAAGAGGCTTGCTGCATCAGACCAAAGGCCTATATAGTCCTTCATCCAGCTTGCTCCAGTGGCCAATGAGATGCCTCTAGGAAACCCACAAATAGGGGATGTTATCAGATGGGCCAATAGCAAGGAAAAACCATGTCATTTAGGACGCAACGATAACACAAAGGGCAAAATTATCAGATGTCTTCATCATTCAGCTGTTTCCACTGTGTAGCACTGGTGTAGACAAGGTGTCACTTTTTTATTGACGGGCAAAGCCATCAATAAAAAGTGACACCACATTCCCGTCCTCTTGACACAGTGGGATCAGCTGAACGGAACGATGACGTCATCTGATAATTTCAGCCTTTTGTGTTATCGTCATGTCCTTATGATGCAATTTTTGCTGCATCTGATGAAGTCCAAGATATGAAGGTGATTGTTATTCAGAGGAATATTGCCTTGAATCCTGGGTGTAGCGTGTAAGGAGTGAAAAGTATTTCATTGGGGTCTAGAGTTTTGACAAAGGTATCCATTACATACAGTAGGACCCCTGTATCCACAGGAGATTGGTTCTGGGGCCTGTGGATACCGAAAATGGTGGATAATAGCAAATGCCATTGAAAATAATGGGATTTCTGGTTTAAAATACCATCAAGTTGCCTTGGAGGACCTAGAAAATGACTAGAGATGACACATTTTCTAGGAAGCCTCTATGGTAGGTGTGCTGTTTTGTGTCCCGTGGATAATTGAATCAGTGGATAATGAATCAGTGGATACAAGGATCCTACTGTGCCTTCTGAGATTTGTTGCAAGATAGGACCCACTTTGCCTTGGAAATCTGTACACTTGTAAACTTTATGGTATGTTTCAACATAATAAAATACTTTAAAAACCATGTGTACATTTAAAAATGCAAATGGTTAAACATGCATTTAATTGAAAAAATAAGTACAAGCATGCTTTAGTCAATGGGGAAAATGCATACCAAAAAAGTGTACAATTTTTTTAAAAAACAAAGTGGGGGAAAACTCGCGCAAATTGCCTTATGAAAACCGGTGGTGGCAGCAGCAGCAAAATTGGATTAGCTGGTCTAAAAAGTTACCTACAGGATCACATTCTCCCATATAATCTGCCCCATGCACTCAGATCTTCTAGGTGACACCTACTTCAGTCAGCTAAAACCAGGTGGTTTGTTACCCAGAGGGCATTTTCTTTGGCCATCTCAGACTGTGGAATGACCTGCTGGAGGAGATTCATCAGCTTGAAATGCTGTCAGAGTTTAAATCAGCAGTAAAGACTAGACTCTTCCAGCAGGCCCACCAGCTTATTTTTAAATTATGGTTTTAAAGTATTTATTGATGGGTTTTAATATGCATTGGTTTTATATGCTCTTTTAATAGATGTTATAAATTGTGTTCTTTGTTGTTGTTCCCCACCTTGATCTACAGGGAGAACCAGGTAAGAAATTGTTGTTGTTGTTGTTGTTGTTGTTGTTGTTGTTATACAGGAGAAGAAGGCCTACATTTTGTATCAGATGTTGTTTTTGTTGTAGTTCAGTTGTTCTGGAGGAATCTCACTGCAGGCAAAGGCCACTTCCCTTCTTGGCCATGTAGGGACAAGCGACAAAGGGCAATAAAAACAGGTAATTCAATGCCATTAGCAACAGAAAAGTAACTTCCCTTGAGACCCAGGTTGTCCCTTTCCTGAGCAAAGCTAACTGCTCCTTTCTTAGGCAGAAAACATATGGATTTTGGATTTTGTTGTATTTTGCTAAATGGCCAACACGGCCACCCCTGAGTATGTTAATTGTTACTATGGGGTTGTCAAAATAACCGTCATGGAATTTGCTGGGAATACGACCTGTACAAATGGGATCCTGTATCAATTCACTATATTCAGAAGGAGGGGGGTCCAAAATGGCAAAAACACATCAGGAAAAGCCTTTGCAACTTCTCCCATAGTTTAAAATACAGTGAGGGGGGTGCACATTCCTGCTCGTTAGGACAAGCTATTTGATATGAATTGCTTTCCCATAGGAGAAGCAGTACAAAGCTGATTGGCCAGGAAAGCATGCAGAACGGGGCTTGCTAACAGGGCAAATGCCTGCTGCCACCATGTTGGATTTTTACCTTAGTGAGCGATTCCTAAGGTGATAAAATGGGGTGTTTGGTTGTTTGTGGGGGGTTGATTGCCTGTTAAATTGAAAAATTGCTTTAGCACACCTTAGACATCATTTTTTTAAAAAGGTTCACTTGTGGCAAACTGAAGTAAGTACAAATGCGAGTAAATCACTTGCGGCCACCATCTCACGTGGAAAGCTTATGGGAGCAAAAACACCATTAAGACAAGTTGCTGCTGCTGCAAAATGCCATTTCTGCAAGGGATTCCATTCCCCACCCCCTTGTATAGGTAGGGCCTATGTCCTCACAGCATCTGTATCCCTGGTTATTCTACATGTTGAATGACCACAATAAGCAACTGAAAGTGGGTTTGCTTTCAGTGTGCAGACACCAAAGACACAAATCCCTATCTTATTGGCAAGTTATAGGACAGCGTTTCTTCTGGTGGTATGTTAATATCATTTATTATTAATAGAAAAAGAAATGTTTATAAATACTCTTAACACACACTGCTTTGGAGATATGAGAACCTAGAATGGCCTTCCTCAACCAGACCAGGGTACCATCTAGTTTTATATGCTATTTTTAAAAGCCACTGACCACATGCATCGCTCAGAAGCAAGGCCTGGTGATTCAAGGAGCACAAGCCCAAGTCCATCCCTTGTTGAGGGAGGCCCAGGAAGAGGGGGAGAAGAAGACAGGGAGAAGAAGAAAGCAGAGTCATGGGAGACTCAGCAACCTTGTAGTTAGGGACAACAGGAAGCGGCTTTCTCTCAGTGGACCAGGAGAGGAGGATCAGTCCCATATGTGGCGTGAAGTTTCCTTGATGAATAAAGGCTCATTCATGCATAAAGGCCCACTTTGAGTTTTGTTACTCGAGGGAGCCAGGAAATGGATGTGGCTAGAAACTATTCTACAAAAGACAGAAACAAGAGGCATTTGGGTATATGATAACAGTGGCAGGTGGTGGCTTCCATATCAACGGGGCAGTGAATCTGCTCCAGGTGGTCACCTGAAATTTAAAGGATCTATCCAAAGTTCTGAACATGCTTTGGGGACAGGTTTCAGCACCTTGGATAGGTCATTTAAAACCTGGAGAGGGTTCACAGCCCTGTTGACATGGAAGCCACCCCCCACACACACCCATTACAAGGAGCTTAGTAGTACTTTCATGACGAAAGTAAGAAGCCAGGAGTCAGATGGATAGGATGACAATAATTATCAGCTTATGTCTAGCTGAGGTGAAAGGTATGTGGGGTTCATCTCATCTCACCACCATACTTTCCTCCTGCTATGAACTTTGTTTTAGATGCTGCGGATTTTGTAGGATGAAGTGTATGGAAGATATTTGGACTTTGATATCACTTGGGAAAAGAATGAAGCCAAGGTCTAAAGCAAAGTTGACTTGAGACATTTTGCTACCAGGCATGAAGGACAAACTGCAGTGGCCCATGATGTCCTGTTGCTGGAAAAATAATGTCACCATTCCCATTACCTTCCTTCACCCTCAGTGTCTCGGTCTGAGGATAACTCAGAGCAACTCATCAAGAACGTTTTCTAGAGAGCAACATCAGCCACAGAAGATATGGGCCTTGAGAGATCTGTCCATGATTCTGAGGAATCCAAAGCGGGCTTTCCTGGCATTGAGCGTGGTGGCTGTGAAAACTGCTAGCAAGATATCAGATTGCCAGCTGGTATAGGGAGCCCCACCAGTCATCTCTCTCTCTCTCTCTCTCTCTGGCTTTTCTTTGCAAACGAAGATTCAGGAAGGACTCATCCCGCACTTTCTGCAAGTGCACTGATGACTAAAAAGGCCAATCTGAGATAAACAAGTCCAGTTGCAGAAAGCACAGCAGAAGGTCTCCTTGGGTGATGTTTCCGGGTTGTGATTCTTTCTGCATTGTTGTTTCGCTTCAAGACTTGTTAGGCATGAGTTCTCAAATAAGGCTGCAGCATTGTGGATAGTGCGTCTCCATGCCTCCCGATGTGAGGCCAGGGCGGACCATTGTTGGTGATCAATTTGGCCGAGCCTGAGATGTTGTTTCAGGGAGTCCTTGTATCACTTTTTTGGAGTGTCTCTCTTACGCTGACCCGTGGCGAGTTCACCGTAGAGTACTATTTTTGGGAGGCAATGGTCCTCCATCCTAGAAACCTGATATACCAGCTGCAGTATTAAAAGGCTTGGGCTGTTGGGGCTTTCCAGAACTCCTGATACCTTGGTGTCCACCTTGGTACCTTGCTTCAGTGAGGAACAAGGCAGGGGAACTCATAGTGATGAAAGCTGTGTGCTTTGCTGCGCGCACACACAGACACCATTACCAGAAGCAGGGGATTTATCTGCTTTATGGGAAGCTGCTCCAAGAACAAATGGGTTCCCACCTTCCTATTCCATTTATAGAAGCTGAATACATTGTCAGACAAATCTAACTGGTGATGGGACACACACCCCTTGCTAAACCAGAGGAAGACTGGTCCTAATCCTATTTTAACAGTTTCTCTCTGAGAAACAGCATACAACTTTTGAAAAACACTGGCAGTAAAGCCAAGCCCACAGTTTAATAGAACTCTGCATGCACCCCATATCAAGGACCTTACAGGAGTCCAGACCCTGCTCCTTGCCCCCGCATGTGCTGGTGAAATCTAAAAGGTTACCCTGTGTGTGGGGTAGGGGAAATCCCCTGGTGTCTCCCTGCTTTTGTCCTGCTAGACAGAAAAATCATTTGCATCACAGACAAAGCCTTGGAGATTGTTATTACTGATGCAGGGAAACTCTGTGCCTCATGTACCCTATTCACACTCTTGACAGAAGCCTTACTTCTTAGCTCTCCATTTCCCACGCATTCCCACATTTGGCTTCCAACCAGATTCAGAGATTTGAAGATTTTTTTTTCTTTTCACAACACCTCATTAAGGTGGAAACAACTTTGTGTACTCAGTGATCAATCTGACTTGCCTTGGCTCGACTCCTGGCGTTCACATTGGCACTCTTTCATATATCATTATGTGGCTTCTGCTTGGGTAATAGCCTTGAGGCACCATTGCTCATCATGACTTGTACATTTTGGCCCGTGGTGTCTCTCCTTTCATCATCACTGTTGTCATAATTTATTATGACTACTATTACTTCTGCTACTACATAGCTGTGCTGGGATTTCACGTGCCAAGATCCATCAATAGGGGGGTTTCTCTACACTCAGGATCTACCTGACCATTATTTTATACTGGCAAAGGGGCCCACCACATGTTCTTGAGGTACTGTTCCCATCAGTATTATCCAGCAGAGCCAGTGGTGAGGGATGATGGGACTTGTAGCTGAACAACATCAGGAAGGCCACACACTCCTCAGCTGTTTTACATACTGGTCCAAAGCAAGATGCTCATGTGGCAGAGGGCCCTAGAGCTGACTGGAATCATGCGCAAAACATCAGTGAAAATATACCCCATATTAATACAGTCGTTCCCCCACATTTGTGGGTTAAGCATTTGTGGAATGGATTATTCACAGATTACTGTATTTGCCGCTACCGCTTCCATTGCTGCCCTATTATACACAACTAGAAAAATGTGAAGTCAAAGGCTTTCATGGCTGGCATCCATAGGCTTTCCATGGTTTTTTCTGGGCTGTGAGGCTGTGTTCTGGAAGAGTTTATTCCTGACATTTCACCTGCACAGATGCCAGCCACATTTTTCTAGAACACGGTTTCACAGCCCATAAAAAAACCATGGAAAAGAGCTGTTTGGCAGTGGAACACACTCCCTTGGAGCGTGGTAGGATCTCCTTCCTTGGAGATCTTTAAACACAGGCTGGATGGCCATCTGTCAGGGATGCTTTGATCGTGATTTCCCTCATATAATACACAGGCCTATAGTATTTGTGGCTTTTCCACTTTCATGGTGATCCTGTTCCCCTAGCTGAGGGTGGACTATATAACAAATGCATTGTTTGGGAGGTGCCAGGGTTGTACCGTATTCCTTGCAGTGATAACTGAATCAATAAGTGTAGTTATTAATTTACCTCTCCTTTGACTAATTTGGTGACTAATTAATCTTAGAATTGGAAGGGAACTATGGGAGAGACAGACCAACTCCTCTGTTCAGTGCAGGATGTGCCATGAAACCAATAGTCCTTCGGATTCTTCTTAAGTACAGTGGGCCCTTGATATCTGCTAGGGTTTGGTTCCAGGATCTCCCGTGGATACTAAAATCTGTGGCTGCTCAAGTCTCATTATATACAATGGCAGAGTAAAATGGTGCCGCTTCTCAATGGCAAAATCGAGGTTTACTTCTTGCAATTATTATTTTTAAAAAATATATTTTCAAGCCATGGATGATTGAATCCGTGAATAAAGAATCGATGGATATGGCCACCTGTATCTGGAAGAATGAGGAGCTAGCCATCTCCCATTTCACTCTCAACTAGCTCTAATGTCAGACAAAGCTCCTAATGTTTAGCTGCTTCCCTCCCTTTTCACCCACTGGTTCTAGTCATTCCTTCTGGCACAAGAGGAAACATGTCTGCTCCATCTTCTGCATGACAGCCCTTCAGATATTCTCTCACTATCAGAGATCAGACTTGCTACTGTGTCTCCCCTTAATTTTCATTTCATCAGACTAAACCAACCCAGCCCGTTCAACCACTCCTCATAAGATTAGGATATCACACCGTTTTTAAAAATGTGTGTTGCAAATGTAAGAAATCTTATACAGGTTGAGTCTCCATTATCTGAAATGCTTTGGACCAGAGGTATTTTGGATTCTGGAATATTTTGGATTTTGGAATACTTGCATATACATCACGAGATATCTTGGAGATAGGACCCAAGTCTAAATCCGAAATTCATTTATGTTTCATATATACCTTATACACATAGCCTGAAGGTAATTTTATACACAATATGTTTAATAATTTTGTGCATGAAACAAAGTTTGTGTACACTGAACCATCAGAAAGCAAAGGTATCACTATCTCAGCCACTCACATGGACAATTTGAGATTTTGGAATATTTTGGATTTCGGAATTCCAGGTAAGGAAGACTCATCCTGTAGTGCAATAAACAAATGAGACCATGTACAACTTCTCCCACTTTGTTTTCCATATTCTGGTTACATGCCAGAAACGTACTTTTAAAAAAATTAAAACCCCAAAAAACAATTGTACCCCCACTTATTCAAATTTAGTTCTTTATTATTTGCACTTATATCTTGTATCTTACGTTTTGTTTATTCATTTGTTCTCACTGGTTGCTTATTTTCTGTATTTTTTAAATGCTGATTAGCTTCACACTGAGGAGCCAGTATGATGTAGTAGTTTGAGCATCAGACTACAACTCTGAAGACTAGGGTTCAAAACCCTGCTCAGCCATGAAAACCCACTGGGTGGCCTTGGGCCAGTCCCACTCTCTCAACCTCAGAGGAAGGCTAATGCAAATTCCCTCTGAATAAATCTGGCCAAGAAAAACCCATGATAGATTCACCTTAGGATCACCATAAGTCTGAAACTAATTGAAGGCACATAACAACAACAGCAGCAACAGCAACAAGGTTAGCATCAAAATGCTGTAAATATCAGAGATAAATAACTTCTGCCTTTTTAATATGAATTTTTAAGATGGTGTTTCAACAGGGCTGGGGAACTGTTGGCCTTCCAGATAGTGTGGGCTACAACTCCCACAATCCCTTACCATTGCTTATAGAAACATAGAAATATAGAATCATTGAGCTGGAAGAGACCTCAAGGGCCATCCAGTCCAACCCCCGCCATGCAGGAATACACAATCAAATCAATCCCAACAGATGGCCATCCAGCCTTTCTTTAAAAACCTCCAAAGAAGACGACTCCACCACACTCTGAGGCACTGTATTCCACTTCCAAACAGCTCATATTGTCAGGAAGTTCTTCCTAATGTTTAGGTAGAATCTCATTTCCTGTAGTTTGAACCCATTGCTCTGTGTCCTAGTACTTTTTCGGACATTTAAAAAGTAACGCAAGCAGCCTCGTCAGCTTGTGAGGCTGCTGCGCTGCAAAGCGTCAGTTTCGGATGATGCTTGCCCCTGCCGGTACTGTTGCGGTACTGCGGGGAGAGTTGAGCGTCATATTTCCTTGATTTTTACTCACAATCAACTTTCGTGAGTAAAAATCAAGGAAATATGACGCTCAACTCTCCCCGCGGTACCGCAACAGTACTGGCAGGGGCGAGCGTCATCTGAAACTGATGCTTTGCAGCGCAGCAGCCTCGCAAGCTGACGAGGCTGCTTGCGTTACTTTTCAGCGTCCGAAAAAGTCCCTAGTCTCTGGAGCAGCAGAAAACAAGCTTGCTCCATCCTCAGTATGACATCCCTTCAAATATTTAAACATGGCTATCATGTCCCCTCTTAACCTTCTCTTCTCCAGACTAAACATGCCCCAGCTCCCTAAGCCACTCCTCATAGGGCATGGCTTCCAGACAACCCACCACCCTGGTCGCCCTCCTCTGGACATGTTCTAGCTTCTCAATATCCTTCCTGAATTGTGGTACCCAGAACTGGACACAGTGTTCCAGGTGAGGTCTGACCAAAGTAGAATACAGTGGCACTATTACATCCCTTGAACTAGACACTATACTCCTAGAATCACATTTTTTTTTTTAGCTACTGCATCACACTGCTGACTCATGTTCAGCTTGTGGTCCACTAAGACTCCTATATCCTTTTTGCATGTACTGCCCTCAAGCCATGTGTCACCCATCCTATATCTATGCACTTCATTTTTACTGCCCGTGTAGTATCCTACATTTCTCCCTGTTGAAATTCATTTTGTTAGTATTGGCCCAGCTTTCTAATTGTATGTATTAAGTAAAAGGGGAGGAAAGAGAAATCGTTCTAGAATTCAATTCGTAAGTAATTTTCAATCACAGGGGCAAAGGAGCATACCTCATTAAAAGTGACAGACACTGGCCAATCATTTTTCCTGGACAGTCAAAAACCACCTCTGTTAACAAGAATGAGGTCAGTACTCAAATAAGTGTCCACTATGTTGGCTGGAACTTCTGGAAGTTGAGTCCAAAATGTCTGGAGGGTAAGTGGTTTACCTACTTTGGTGTATACATTCCCTGGAGACACTGACCAGGCCCAGGCTCACATTAGGACAACAAGGGTACTGCATTCAGGAAGCTTAAGCTCCTGTACCAGCTACAGCTGTTCCTGGAAGCTTGGCCATTGTGGCTTTTGCCCTCATTCCTCCATGTCTAGATTACTGCAGTCTGTTCCATGTAGGGAACCTTGAAAGTGGGCACAGAAATTGCCCAGATGGTATGGGATCAGGCTATAAGCAAGGACCTCACATATGGATTCCCTTGTTAAGAACAGCTCCACAGGCTTTCAGTTTGTTTTTGGGCCCAATTCAAAGTGCTGGTGATGGCCTTTTTATTGGACTAGGATAGGTGAGGTATATGTCCTTCTCCTGTATGAACCTCCCCACCTATTGAGAGCATGACCTTTTTGCATGTTGCAACATCAGCAGGAATATGCCAACTGAGTCCAGGGGAAGTTTCTTCCAAGGCTCCAAAAAACACCTAAAGGGAGTTCCATTCACTCTCTTTATAGTCTTGGTTAAACCCTTGATGCTCATGGTTAAACTTTCCTTTTTCAGGAAATCTTTTTGGCCATTAATGATTGTTCCCTTTTTGAAGTGGTAAAATTGCTGTGGTTAAATTATTCTCCCTCTCTCTCTCTCTCTCTCTCTGTGTGTGTGTGTGAGAGAGAGTGTGCACGCACGCTGTTATAATGTTTTATGGCTACCGGTACTTTCTTTTCTGTTTGGCCGATGCTGAAATGTTAGGGATTTTTAACTAGCAACTTTGTTGTTCTTTGGACATTGTGGAGAAAGCCATTCAGTACCTCTTTGTGGCTGGAGCCTCACTGATGCTCCTTCCAGACCAAAGGCAAACAAAGAGACTTACCACATGAGCCTCCTCTTCTGCTACAATTGCATGGCCTTTAAAAATGCTGTTCAAGTGAGACTGCTTTCTTTCCTATCATACCTTCATCACATTGTGAGATTGTAGCATCTGATAGCACTAAAACCCTATCACACATAGCCAAACATGCACACCACAATGGAAACCCCACTGAGTTTCACAAGAGCCAAGGAGGACCCCAGCTTTGCTACACTCATTAAAGTGCAGGGCACACATCTGGGTATGGGGAGGCGACCGCCTCCTTGTGAGTAACCCACCTTCCAGCCTTTTGCTGCTGCATCTGGTGACTTTGAACAATAAGAACAGAATGGGAATCAGCTGTCTCACCACCTCCCACTTCCTCGGCCCTATAACTTCAGAGAGCCTAGAAAGAGTAACAGTCCTGTCACCTGTTGCAGCTTGAAAAGGTCAAATTAAACCTCCGCTTTGAATCCAGTCCCAGCACAAAGTGGGGGGGGGAGGACATGAAGCAGGGGGATTGTCAGCCATGAATCCCCCCCCCCCATTTCTTTCTCTTACCCACACAACTGTGATGGATGCAAAGATAAACACACCCAAAATCGGAGTAAAAGCGCAATTGAAGTTTCACACTTAAATCACAGCACAACATAAGTGGAAAAGGAGGTCATTAACAGATTTTTCCAATTAGAAAAAAGAACTGCTTTTACCACCATCTCCCATGGGCAAGAACTAAAGAATGACAATGTCATGCAGTAAGGCACAACAGAAGGTGCTACTATCTGGCTGCACTTTTGCTTTACCTGCTTCATGCAATAAGCTTCTAATTTCTTGAGAGAAGGGCAAAGTGATGTCTTTACAGGTAAGAAGGAAGCAAAAGGCTTGAGTACACAGAGCAAAGAAAGATACAGGGGGTAAAAACAAAAGACAGGCATTATCTAGACTCCCCTCTGTCACTAATCACTTTACAAGCATTGATGCCTCTTTACTTCCAACAATTTTTACCCAAGGGTCCCATCCAGATGTCTGTGCACAGAGCAGTAAATCAGCCATGGGCTTGGTTTTTGCACATGGAAAAGGTTCCCACAGAGCTAAGTGCTACATGGTAAGGAGGGGACATCCTTCCTCACTATCCAGCACAGCAATCCAGCATGCTGGGTATACAGAAACAGATTTTTGCAATCTGAACATAGTAAAAAAAGTTGTTCATTTCCTTCTACCCCAGATCAATTGTCTCTTGTGCTACATGCTGAGTCAGGTAGCCTTCTTTCCATTGCTGAACACAGATATTTTCTCAACTGGCACAGCTCTCAAGATACCAATTGTCTCTTCTGCCCGCTTTGCCTGCTGCTCACCTTGCAATGCCAGTGGAGGTTGAAACGCTCTGAGTTGCATGCTTCATTCCTGAAGAGATAAGGCCTCAATGAAGGGGTTGCGTCAGACCCCAGTTGGACCAAAAAAGGAGGCCAGGTGTTACAAATTCAGCCCATGCAATGGTATTTCTCCATCACCGCTGGAGCCAGAGATGAAGAACCTTTTTCTATCAAGAACTGCATTCACTTGCATACCCTCCAACATTTCACTAATGGAAACACATGTGGCAAAACAACATCAGAGTGTGGTCAGAATTGGCAGAAGTTTTTATAGAGGAAAAATACACAAGGTAGGAAAGATGACAGCAGTTTCCTTTTGCTTGAGGCTACTGAAAGGAGTGAACCACCTTTCCTCTCCTCTGTTGAGATGAGTGCAAATTACTTTTGCACTTTGAATGCATTTTGCATCAATTGAAGTAAACTGAGAATGAAGGGGAAAGTGGAAGGAAAGAGAAACTGGGACATTTGAAAAGCAGGGGGGGAAACTCCTCCTATGTTTTTCATGGTTGAGGCTCACACAGTTTAAATCACTATCTCCAGGCTCGTCTGCAGTCCTCTCCCCCACTTCTTACTCCAGCAGCAGCTTTGTACATTTTCGGGGGGGGGGGTATAATTTTCCTATTTCTGTACTTATAGTCAGTATTATCAGTGTAGATGTTGACAAGTGTTAATTGTAGAAAATATAACTGTAGATTGTTGATGTTACAGATACAAATCAGGCCTGGGAGATTTTCAGATGGGGGAAATAACCCCCATGGAAATTGGGCGAGAAATGGGGTTGTTCTGCTGCCAGCACTCCGTTTTGCACACCCTCGTCCTTCTCCCGATCTCCATTTGTTCCCCCCTCTGTCCTGCTTTCATTTTCCTTCCACTATTTTCCACTATTTTTTACTAACGAGGAACTTTCATTAGTAAAAAATAGCAGAAGGAAAATGCAAGCAGGATGGAGGGAGAACAGAGGTTGGGAGAAGGATGGGGGGGGCAAAATGGAGCGCTGGCAGCGGAATAGCCCCGTTTCTCTCCCAATCTCCATGGGGGTTATTTCCCCCATCTGAAAATCTTCTTGCACTGTAAATCCAGAAATATAAGACTGTCCTTTAAGTTAAAAATCAGCAGCAGTGCTTGTGCCGACAGTCGGCTGCTAACACGCAGTGGTGGCTTGCTCCGATCCCCTCTGCTCCATTCACTCCAGATCTACCTGCAGGGTATCCGATTCACTGGGAATTCGAGGCAGGAATTGGATCTCTGGGAGCCCTTCTGTCTTCCTTTTGCCAAAGGAAAGGTTTACCGGCACAAGATTTCCAAATTGGCTCAGTATTCACCCCGTGTAGCAAAACCCCCCAGAAAGCTTCTCAGGAGATGAAAGTCCATGCTGCCATTGCTGACCAGAAGCTGGGAAAATAGAAAATTAATTGGAACTGTCCCTGTCATATCAGGACAGATGGAGGGCATATATATGATGTGAAAATGTGTGCATAAGAACTGCTTATCAAATTTGCAGATGACACCAAATTAGGAGGAGTAGCAAATACCCCAGAGGACAGGATCAGAATTCAAAATGACCATAAGAGATTGGAAAGCAGGGCCAAAACTAACAAAATGAATTTCAACAGGAAGAAATGTAACACTTGTACTTCATTTAGGCAGGAAAAAATGAAATGCACAGATATAGGATAGGTGACACCTGGCTTGACAACGGTTCATGTGAAAGGGATCTAGGAGTCTTAGTAGACCACAAGCTAAACATGAGTGAACAGTGTGATGAGGGAGCTAAAAAAAGCCAATGCAATTCTGGGCTGCATCAGTAAGAGTATAGTGACTAGATCAAGGGATGTAATAGTACCACTTTATTCTGCTTTGGTCAGACCTCACATGGAATGCTGTGTCCAGTTCTGGGCACCACAATTCAAAAAAAGATATTAACAAGCTGGAATGTGTCCAGGAGAGGGCAACCAAAATGGTAAAAGTTCTGGAAGCCATGTCCTATGAGGAGCAGGTAAGGGAGAGGGGTATGTTTAGCCTGGAGAAGAGAAGGTTAAGAGGTGACACGATAGCCATGTTTAAATATTTGAAAGGATGTCATATTGAAGAGGAAGCAAGCTTGTTTTCTGCTGCTCCAGAAACTAGGACACAGAGCAATGGATTCAAACTACAAGAAAAAGGATTCCACCTAAACATTAGGAAGAACTTCCTGACAGTAAGCTGTTCGTCAGTGTCTATTGTTCTGTTTGTGGGCCTGTGAAGAATGCAGATTTCAGCTTATCTGCCTGAACTGTATGACATTGGATGTCTTACAAAAATCCCAATCCATCACTCCTTTGTCCTGTATATGACACTGTGGTGCAAATACATTGCATCATTGGCATGCCAGCGTGGCAGACATGGCATGCATCAGAATTCCAGAGAAAGAGATATCCATCTTCCCCACTTTGTGAGAAGATACAGTCAGAAAGCCCCACCCACAGTCAGTTACTTGGCTGGCTTGCGGGTGGCCTGGTGTATCATCAGAGGAAGCTCAAAGGCAGCCCTTGACAGGCATGAAGACCCCATCTATACGATGGGGGGGGAGAATTGTAGTGCCTCGCAATAAGAGCAAGTTGCAACATCTGTGACTTGTCTTAATGGTGGTTTTGTCTCCAGCAGCCCCCATAAACTTCACATCCCAGATAACAGCTGAGGCGGCAGTGGTGGCGGGACGGGGGGGGGGACCAAGGAAGGGAAAAGAGGGTGAGAGAGCCCCCCCTTCCTTGGTCCTGTGGCAGCAGCGGCAGCTGAGGATGGGAATGACAGCCCTCCTCCCTTCCCCATCCCCGATCACTGGGGGGGGGATGTCGGCTGCAGGCGCTTGCCTTGTTAACAAATCCCACCCCCAGCCAATCAGATTTGCACTTCCTCTCATTTGGGCAAGTGAATCAGATAGACTCGCTTGTCCTAACAAGCGGAAATGTTCACCCCCTCGTTTCTTAAAAAAGACGGTGACAGCTGCAAAGGCTTTTCTGGTGAGGTTTTTGGCCTTTTTTGTGCACCCCCTTCATAATATGGCAAAATCACACAGGATGCCATTAGGACAGGTTGGATTCTCCTCACATTCCATGAGGAGTTTTTCACCATTTGGACAAGTCCAAAATGTGGCCCATCCAATACACAGTAGCATGAGCATCCTACAAAGTAGTCCCATTGGAAATACATTCTTTGTCCACTGAGGATATAATGGGTAAAGAGGAGAGAACAAGGTCAGCATTCCATCTTTCCAAAGGAAGCCATCACATCCTAAAGCCTGCAGGATCCAACTCTGCATGTTGCAAAGTTTTTTTTAAAAAAATGAGGAAGAAATGCACTTTTATTTAAAACATTATTGATCTCTTTCTTGCTGCTTTGGTGTGTTTTGCCACCTATTTCCCCACTGACAGTAGACCTCATAAAGGCATGCTGCAGTCCCATTTGTACTTTTGTAACTCTTTGAAGATACCAGCTGAGCTTTGGCTGAATCCAGGACTCTCCTGTCAAAGGAAAATACACTGTCAGAAAGCTAAACTAGTGCCAATTTTTCTAGCTCTTCACTTGGAACAACCAAGCTTTTTCCAAATGTTTATCAAGGGTGCCCTCATCTGGTGACAAAGTAGCTGCACAGGCATGTTTCTGCAACCAAATGTGAAATCATTTTTCCACTGCCTTGGAACCTGTCAAACCACGGGTGGGAGTTACAAGGACTGTGTGTAGTTAAAATGTTTGAAACACTTGGAAGTCAGTGGGATTTTATCAGCTGTATAGGGTTACAGTTACTGACTGGGAGTTATTAATATGCCTGAGTCCATTTTCTTGGCAGACTTTGAGATAAGCTGGTTCAAACTACCAATAACTTTACGTACCACTTTCAGCACAAATGATTAAAAGTATTTATTCCTCACTCACAAGTGAGTTTTGTCATGTACTCACTTCTTGAGGCTCAGTAGCCAAAATTTCAGAGTTAAACAATAAGTTTTATTACTAACAGAAATCTAAAGAGTTAACAGTACAACATTGTAGCTTCGAATGAAGCACAAAGGAAAAGCAGGATAATATAAAGTATTAACAATCAGCCAAAATCTAGCAGGCAACTCATTCGTTGGTTCACCAAATATCCACCTTTCCTTTCCATTGCAGTATTCTCCCCCACCATTTGCTTACACAGAACCCATCCTCCCTTGCTATTCAGTACATCAATTTGTTCCACTTCAAAGAAATGCAAACATCAAACACAGGAGTGGAGAATGTGCTTTGCATGCAAAAGGTCCCAGGTTCAATCTTTGCCATCTCCAAGCAGGACTAGGAAAGAATCTTGCCTGAAAACTTGGAGAGGTCCTGCCAGGCGATGTTGACTAAGGCTGGGCAGAACTCCTTAATTCAGTGCAATGGTCTGGCTTTTAACATGGGGTTTAATGGCTTAGATTGGGGAACAGAGTGTAGGTATGTGTCCCATACAGGATCTCTGCTGGACTTCCCTGTGCTTCATTTGACTGCATTGCAATTTATTCTTTTAATTCTTTGTAATTGGTCAAGTTGCCTAAATACTCTAAAAGCACCAGATCTGATCTGATCTTGGAAGCTAAGCAGGGTCAGCCCTGGTTAGTATTTGGATGACAGACTGCCAATGAATACCAGGTGCTATAGGCCAGTGATTCTTAACCTTTTCTTTACTGGGGACCCTCTTTAAATATCTTTTGTTGCTGTAGACTTAACTCGAAGACTTAACTCAAGATTTAAAACCATCATAATAATGATGGTAAAGAATAATAATAATAATAATAATAATAAAGTTATACCATCCATTAAATCTTCCCTCAGAGGCACCAGAGGGGGGGGGGAGACTTTTCTCCTGCTTCTTCATGAAGTTTGTGGCTGGAGTAGGCCCAGCCAGCCAGACAACCTTTGCCTTGGCTCCTGTCACGTGGCTACTCCATGAAGGGAGGAGTTGGGCCAAGCAGCCTTCAAGGCTTTGTGGACTCTGTGAGGTTATTGTACTCCCCCTGGCAGCCCATGGACCATGGGTTAAGAACCACTGCTGTAGGCTATATTTCAGAGGAAGGAACTGGCAAAATAACCTCTGAGTATTCATGGGGTCACCATAAGTCAACAGGCAACTTAAAGGCACACACACACACACACACACACACACACACTGCCAAGAGAACTCTTGCTGTTGGGTGGACTGAAAATATAATACAAGTAAATGAATACATAAGTACTGTAAAATAAGAGCTGAGTCTTCCACAGCAGTGCTTACCATGCTAATGGATGCAGTGGACTGGCATTTCCCCCCACCCTGCTGTGCCAAGAACCAATGCCAAATTGTGTCTCTTGCCTACAACTGTTTCTTTCTTTCTTGGAAATTCTCTACAGGTTGGCAGTCAATGGCTCATGGACTGGCACAAGTCCACAGACAAACATGTTGAGTAGAACCTAATTTGCATTCCAGTAAACTAGGAATGGGCAACCTTTTGTCTATCAGGGAATGATAGGACATGCAATCCCCAGCAGAAGCCAAAAAAACTGTCTCAGTAGACTCAGTAGTAACCCACTCGCAAGAATAACACACAGAATGTTTGACGTCCAAATAAGCAGGAGGCACTTTTATCTTCAAACTCAAACAGTTGCAATATATACAAGTATTTACAATCCCAGGAGAAACTGCTTCACCAGGCATCAGCATTCACAAGAAAAGAGAAGGAAGTGAGCTCTGTTCTGAACTCTCATATATATACTGTATTTACAGGACATTGTCCCCTAGTGGCCTGACTAGGCATGACTTGGTAGTTCATGCAGCATGGTTCTACAGTTGTTCGGCCATTTTATAATGGAGTTCAGTCTAACTCCTGACATTGTCTGCCAAGGGCTGTATTCCACTGTAGAGCTGTTAGGAACCAGCTGATAGCGGTGGTTGACGTTGAAGACAATGGCAGACAGGGCCAGAGCCAAAACAGGTGAACCTGTCTCATCTTTTTCTTTCTCTCTGCCATCTTTTTCTCTCCCTCCCCCACTGCCTCACCACATAGCAGAGCACTGAGGAGGGGATGCATTGCCATCCCAGAAACATGGATTTATCACTTTGGAAATTAGGCTAAGGGCCACATGCAGTGCTAGTTTTGCATGTTGCCCACCTCGGTAGTAAACTAACACTGAACTGAAACTGTACCTATCACATAGTAATGTCACGTCCCTTGCCAAGCAACCAGCTAAACTACAGCTCAGCACAGATGTAGTAAGCCTCCTGTCTTTGCTGTCTTCCTGGTCCTGAAAAAGCAAGGGAGCACCTGGAAGGCCACAGTAGGTGGCTGATAGGCTGGTAGGTCCTGAGCAGTGCAGTCCAAAGGAGTATCTTTGCCTGAGCGCATGTGCCACCAGAAAGATGTCTGTGCTCTGTTGCCTCCTCTGTGTACCATTGCACATTCAAAGCTTGGAGACATGTAGTTTTATCAACTACATCTCCCAAATTAGGCTTCTCAGAACTCAGGGTATGGGCTTTCTTTTCCAGTCCTCAGAAAGGGAGGAATCTTAGGGTGAGAGCAGTGTCTTGGGAAGCATGTTCAGTAGGACCCCCATATCTGTGGGGATTGGTTCCAGGAGGCCCCGCAGATAATGAAATCTGCAGATAATAGTAAACACCCCCGTTGCCATTCCCACCACAGGAGTGATCCCAGGGAGGTGATCCTGGGGGGGAAGGGAGGCAGATCTACTCCTCCCCTCCCTTCGCCCTTGCGTCACCATTCTTGCCACGAGAGTGATCCTGGGGGGGGGCAATCCCAGGGGTGAGGAGAGAAAGGAGGCAGATTTACTCCCCCTCCCCTGCCTCCCCTGTCCACCCTCCCCTGCTGTCGCCATCCATGGATAATTGAATAGTGGATTGGGAATCAGCGGATGTGGGGGTGCTACTGTATGTGTACAGGTCACACACACACACACACACACACACCCTGTTTACATGGGCCAGGGGGGAGGTTTCTCTTGGCATCTGGAGGACCATAGAGTTGCACTGGAGGTGGTCTATCTAGACATGGGGAGGTCCTCCAGCACAACTCTATGGTCAACTTCCACCAGAAGTTACCATAGAGTCATGCCAGATGCCTAGAGAAGTGTACTCTCTAGGCATTTTCTAGGTCCTCCAGCATGATGCTATGGTATTCTATGGCAGTTGCTATTATTTGCAGTTTTATGTACCTATGATAAGTCTGGGAATGTATCCCCCATGGATATGGGAGGCAACCTGTATATATAGTCTCCTTTGTTAAGCTTGTCTTTTTAAAAATTTGAATGAGATACTCTTACACTCTTTGCAACTGTGGTTGATGTGTACTTCATTGCCATATCCTGCCCCTGTGACATCATCAAGGGTCATCCCTAGATCTCTAGTTTTGGCCTTGAGATCTCAAGTCCTGGGGCGTTAGTCACCTGGCAACTCTACCCAGGATCCCCACAGCTGGCATGGCCAGTAGGGGGTCTGGGAGTGGTAGCCCAAAAAGTATTGTCCCCTCCCCCACCCCAAGCTGTTTTCTCTGTGGGGTATGGCAAAGACCCAAGGAGTAACTGGAGGTGCCTGAGGTGAGGGCTTCCTAGGACTCTAAGTTCCTGATATCTCTAAATGTATTTATCTTGAGTAATCAGACGTTCCCTGAGCTTACTCATTTTATCTCTCTTGTCATCTTTCTATGTTTGCTTCCTAATTACTTCCTTGATTTTTTTTTTTTTTTGCTCCGCTTTCTGTTGTTCTTTATAAGAGTGTACAGAAGCAGGGTGTGGGCACATTGCAATTCCAATAGCTACCCACAGGTGGCACCAAGCTGCCACTTCACAGCCCGTGCAAGGCAGACAAGCATTGCTCAGAAAGCAAGTTGTCTATGATGAGGGTAGAATTCAAAGACATAACCATATTAGTCTGGAATATTAGTAAGCAAAGGGGTCTTGTAGCACACTTTGAGACTAACTAAGAGAGATAAAATTGTAGCATAAGCTTTCATAGACTTAGTCTACTCCAGCATCTGATGAAGCATCTAGAAAAGCTTATGCTACAATTTTCTTATGCAAAAAGATCCCTTTGTTTGTGTGTGATGGACGCTCATATTTGTATTTTGGAGCTATACCAAGAGGTTATACCTGATGAGTGCTTTCTAAGCACTGTGGTGTTGAATGAATTTTATCTCTTAAGACTTTGCATCCAGCTGCTTCAAGACTGAGAGTATGTTGTCATTATGTCCAAGCCTGATGCTCCAAATCACATTCAGGCACATCAAAGTCTTTCCTCTGGCTTCCTTCTCCTTCATCCATGTAAACCAAAACACAGAGTTCCACAAGCAAGATCTTCCACATGTGAATTTCCTGACTCAAGTCGCAAACTGCCTATTGGTATTCAAGCTTCTCCGGATTTTCTGATGCAGCTCACTGAAAAAAAAAATGTGATGCAGAAATTCTTATATTAGGGGCATGCTCAGAAATGCATACTGCATATTAGTTAAAGAAATGCACAAAAAATGAATTATATAAAGGAAAACCACTTGCAAAAAATAAATATGCTAGGTAAAAGTTCATACAAAAAATGCATAAATCAGGCAAATGTGTATAAAATTGTGTATACTAGGAGGAATGTATACAGATATCCATGTAAATTTCCATCTGGACCTTAGAAAACAAATTGCAAACAAGTGTAGAAAGGGGATAGAATAATTAAAACGCTGGAAAAACAAGAAGCTGGGAAAAGCCAAAATTATGGTTTCAGCCATCTATACTAACTTCATAGTACACATGTGCCCAGATGCTAACTTTTAGAAAAAACTGTAATAGAATCAGGGATAACTTCAATCATATTCTTGCACAGCAGCAATTTTATTTTTATAGTTATTGTAGGGCAATAGGAGGCCGCAGTGGTCTTTTGTAGTCAGGCAGCAGCTTGTGGATGATTTTTAAGAAATCAAAAGTAGCTATTTTCATGACTTTTGAATAATGCATTGCTTTTAAAATATGGTAACTATGATGGTAGGTGATGATAGCTGGGGGTCTTGAAACTGTATTTTTAAAAGAAACTTTCCAAGATCTGGTTATGACACCTTGTTTAAGTAGAACAAAGTTTTAAAGTCAGTACTCCGTTCTTCTTAAGAGCATTGAATATGGGGTCAAAGGAAAGCATAAACACAGAAGAAAGCGTTCAGAAGGCAATGCTTGCGGGGATACAGAACAAGCTTTGCAAGGTGCTAAAAAATTATGATGAGGGATTTGAAAAAGAAGAGAGGAAGATGGCTACTGGGACAGGAAAAAATGTGGCTGTTCTTGTGGTTGATGTCCGTCGCCATATCCTGCCCCTGTGACATCATCACAAAAATGTGGCTGTTCTTGTGAGCTGCTTTGGTGGGGGACAGCAACTGGCAGCCCGTTGCCTTAGTCTGGTGGTGTGCAGTGTGCTTCTTCTTAGGCAGTTCAGATCAGTCTGGAAAAAACATTTCACGCAGCCAGGAGGAGAGAGAGGGTGGAAGGGAGGGAGACAGCACTAGAGGGTAAGGGAGAAGAAGGTTAAAGGTACAGTAGGCCTGATGCTGAGGGAAATAAAAAGACTGGGCCCCAGCCTCCTCCAGCTGAACACAGGTTGCATCTACACTGTAGAAACAATGCAGTTTGACACCACTTGAACTGCCATGGCTCCATCCTACAGAATCCTGGGATTTGTAGTTTGGTGAGGCACCAGCACTTTTTGCCAGAGAAGGTGAAAGACCTTGCAAAACTAAAAATCCCAGGATTCCATAGGGTGGAGCTACAGCACTTAAAGTGGTGTCAGACTCCTTTATTTCTACAGTATAGGTATACCTACAAACTCACACTCCAGGCACCAGAACTGAGTACTTGCTATAGGGATAAAAATACAGAAATACAGCGGTGGCTGATAACTTCCAGGTCAGTAGAGCTGTGAATCTACTCTGGGTTTTAGTCCAAATTTTAAAGGCACTATCCCAGGTGGTGAATCCTACTCCATCCCCAAATAGATACAGCACCTTGGACAGCGCCTTTACAGTATAGAGAGAAAACCCCATTTGAAAGGAAGCCACTAGCAGTCGTGGCACAAATATGTTAAATATTATAACTTTTAATAGAACATGGGGATCATCTGGAGAACATTTTTAGATTTCCCTCTTTTGGGTTGTAAGTTACTGGCAGACCCTTCTCTGTTGTTCATACATGCATCATCATATAGTGACTTTTCTTTGTGAAGAGGTTGTCACCATAAATTAAATACCACAAAGAGAATGTTCATACCCCCTCACATCACAGCATTGCAATGATGATTCAGTTCAATGAATGCCAATGGAAGAACTGAAGTGGATGCAGAAAGTTATGCAAGCAACAGACCAAACCCCAGTGTTGTGATGTCTTCAGTGCAATGAATTTCTCCATTGGCCCAGAAGAACAGTGACCCATAGGCATGGAAAGTTCCAGGAAGATCAACAGGACACAGTTCCTTCTGCCAGTTTGTAAGTTAAGGCAGTTCTCCTTAAAATAGGATTCTTCAACCTCACGCCCTCCATATGTGTTGGACTGTAGCTCTCACCATCTCCAGACATTGCAGTCACAGGCTAGTCTTGCTGCAGGGGGAATTACCTTTGCTTGGGTAGGAGGAGAGCACTTCCCCCATTCTATCTTAGATGGTATGAACTCCATAAATGAACATGGAAGAACTCAGTCTACAGAAAGACAAATTACATAGGAATCTAATGCAAACTACCTGATTTAACCATGCAACCATGCTGAATATATGAACCTGCTTTCTTGTTGTTGTTGTGTGCCTTGAATTCATTTTCAGCTTACAGCTGCCCTAAGGCAAACCTATCACAGGGTTTTCTTGGGAAGATTTGTTCAGAAGGGGTTTGCCATTGCCTTTGTCTGAAGCTGAGAGAGTGTGATTTGCCCAAGGTCACTCAGTCAATTTCCATGGCTGAGAGGTGATTCTAATCCTGGTCTCTAGAGTCCTAGTCCAACACCCAAACCACTTTGCCACATACCTCTCTATAACCTGCTTTACATGGAGCCATATCATTGTTCCATTTACATCTTGTTCAGAAGTATCTACACCGGCCAGAGATTGGAACAGTTACATTTTTGACTGACAGTTTTAAAAAATACCCATCACAAAACAAAACAAAAACAACTCTTCCAGGTTCTGAATGGGTAACAGATTTTCAGGGATTGAGGCAAATATTATTCTCTAGGCTTGTCCCCCACATTCCTCTAACTAGTGGGATTGATCCTGAGGCCCTCCACATTCAGAAGAGATGCTCAGCTGTTGCCCCTCCATTTCTAAGCAGTCTTAAGAATTGCCACAGCTCCCATAGCTTAGAGAATCCCATTTATTGTTGCAGTATGTGTTATATTAGTTCATTTTATTATACACCATGAGCCTTGGGAAGTAATGTGTGTGTGTGTGTGTGTGTGTAGTGTCCCCTGCAAGCATGCCCCCCTCCCAGGTAGCCTTCCTTGATGAAAATGATTTGATGCAACAAATCAGAAATCAGTGGCTCACGTTTATTTTTATTTTGCCTGCCCTAAACAGATGGTCTGGATGGCCACCCATCCGCCATCAGCTTGAAAGGAACTAGGTCTAACTCCCTGTGAATCACAGCATGTCCTTTTTCCTTGTTCTTCTGTTTATCTGAACAATCTTGCTCTGTACTTCACCTGGGGCTGGGGAGGGCTGTGTTCAGTCTTGCTGAAACTTGCAAGAAAATTAATTACAGGATGGGTAAGGATTTCAAAGCTTCTGCATTCCTTCCCACCAAAAGCCGCACCCAGGGCAAGCCGTGCTCTCAGAAATGCTGTCATTGCTTCATGAGTGTGTGGTAGCTTTCCACACCTATTGGGGAATGGAGGCTGGGATGTACTGTATATGTGTGTGGGAAAGAAATGCACCAACTCTATCGCATTCCCATGGTTCTCTAAAATATGGGGTGCCAATTAATGGGCCATAGGCCTCACTGCTAAACCAGCCAACATTTCTGACTTGGCAGATACAGTCCCAATTAATCCGCTTTTGTACAGCTCTTTTTAAAATGTCCCAGTTTCATTCTCCTTCTCCCAATTACCCCCTTTGTCCTCAGCTTACTTCAGTTGCTGCAAACTGAATTCAAAGTGCAAAAGCTGGTTGCATTCAATTAACCCAACAGAGAGAGAGGAGGGGAGGAGTGGTGGACTCTTGCCCTTCCCAGTAGGACCAGGCAAAAGCAAGCGGCTGCATCTTCTCCTAACTTGTGTGTTCTTCCTCACTAATCACTTGTGTGTTCTTCCTCATTGACCACACTCTGATGTTGCTTGGCCACAGGTGTCCCAGTATTCATCTATCCAAGTATAAGGTAGCACCGTATAATCAAATTTTGACATACCAATGCTGTTCTTGGAATGCTTTGGCTCAAAAAGCATTTCTGGCCAGTCTACAAGGGAGATTATTAGATGGTGACAAAAATAGCATCCCCATCTTGCTATCTCCTCTCCTGCTACCCCCTGACCCCATCCTGGCACAGTAATGAACTGTTATGCACTTACCTTAATTGTGTTTGCTTCCATTTCCCTTGGCAGCCACGGAGTGAATACAGCTCACATGGAGCTGCATTAAATTCCTAGTTGAAATCCCAGGCCATTCTCGCGAGAGGACGAGTGCGTGGGAAATTCAAAAAGAAAAAGGAAAAGAAAGTTTAAAAAGTGACAGCAAGCACAAAAACAGACTTAAAAAATACAAGGTAACCCGAGGGGGGTACAAAAATGGGTGTCACTTACCTGGATCACACGTGGAACTGTTCTCGCAGGGACCTCCCACTGACACTGGCATCGTGCTACAGGAACGGGGCACCTTTTGACTCACCTGTCATTCTGTCATAGGAATGGAACAGGCTATCTATTCACAGTTTAAGCTGTGAATAAGAAGAAACTAGGGCAAAACAGGGCCAGCACAGGAGCATAACCAGATGAGGATGACATCATCTGGAAAGGAAGCCTTTGGCAATCTCCTGGCATTCCTGTAACGCCATATTAAGGATGTCTGATAATCTCCAAGGAGTGTAAGAACCAGGGCTATGTGACAGCATCATCATAGAGTGGCCTCTGGTCCCTGAGCAGATCAGATGGGAATAATCCAGATACCTGTGTTGAAGAGCTGGGCCTTCTCTGCTCTGACTGAGCCATGGCTTGAATGAGATGGAAAGGGTCAATGAGCCTCCTGCACCTGTACAGGAGTTTTCCTCTGTATAAATTATAAGAGGAACAGGACACTACTCTTCCCACCAGCCAAAAAAACTCATTTTTTGGAGAAAGGAATTGGTGGTTGGAGAGACAAGAAATCACAGGCTAGTTAGCTCAATATCTATTCCATGTAAATCTGTGGGAAATATTAACGTATCCTCCAACATTTCACAGATGAAAACCAGGACACATGTGGCCAAGTGACATCAGAGTTTGGTCAAGATGGCAAAAGTTGTTATAGGTTAAGTCTCCCTTATCCAGAATTCCAAAATCCAAAATATTCCAAAATCCAAAATTGTCCATATGGGTGGCTGAGATATTGACATCTTTGCTTTCTGATGATTCAGTGTACACCAACTTTGTTTCATGCACAAAATTATTAAAAATATTGTGTATAAAACTGTCTTCAGGCTAAGTGTATACCAAGCATTTCAGATAAAGGAGACTCAATCTGTAAGGAGGAAGAATACATGAAGTAGGAGAGGCTGCAGCAGTATGCTTTTGCCTGGGCCTGCTGGATAGTCTAAGATTCCACCCCTCCTCTTCTCTCTTGTCTGCTGAGTTAACTGAGTACAAACTACTTTTGTACTACGAACTTAGTTTGCAGCATCAGAAGTAAGCCTAGGACAAAAGGAGAAAGTGGGAGTGAGAGAAACTGGGGCATTTTAAAAGCAGCTGAGTAAGTAGGACAACAGATAATTAATCTGCCAAATCAAGACAGTTGGAGGACATGCATTAAAATGGCTAGTCAGTGAGAAGAAGAAAAAAATCTTGACAAAAAAGAATCATGAACACTTCTGCAGAGAACAGTCTGGTCTCACTAACCCAAAAGTCATCCCGCCAAAGACTATCTTGTCCTCCCCTTTTAATATTCTTCTTCTTCTGCCAGCCAAATAGCATTTGACTTTTCCTCCACCATCCTCCTACAGTAACAGCCCTTGGCCTCATTGTTAAAGTCCTATGCATATTATTGGTTCAGGCATGTGCAAAAGTGACCTGTTGCTTCCCCAGCAGCTCACTAGCAGGGGAGGGAGGAAGGAACAGAGAAAAGAGTGGCAGAAAAAGAAGGTGTGTAGATGAGCTTGCCTGCCTTTGGGTCTGGCACTTTCCCGCCTTGACTTTCGCCCTGGTATTGTCAGCATGTGTCCCCCAACAGGTTAACCTTGAGGGAATGTGGCCCTTTTAAAAAAAAGTTGCCTGCCCTTTCCCAGCAGAATCTTGCAAAAACACCTCTCCCTCTATTGGTGGTGGGACATCCCATTGAATCTATGAAGGCTGTTTAGCACTACCACCATTTTATCATTCATTTTTGTGCCCCAGCTTTCAGCTATCCCTGCATCTTTGGGTGAATAAAGCCATCATTCTCCACTTGTTAACTGCAGTATGTAAATAATCACAAAGTATTCTGGTCACCTTTATTGACCTAAGAACTGGTAAAGGGGTGAAAAATCACTACCCCACACCAGAAATCCAGGAAAGTATCAGAACAATAAGATTTTCCATTCCACATTTCCATTTGAGTGGTTTACAAAATGGCAAATTTTTTAAAAAAAATTACAATAAAAAAAATTGCATGCAATGCTTAAGCAATGAGATGCTAAATTGTTGTTTGTAATCCTTTGCTGCTTTGCTTTCTGCTCCATGGTATTCACCATGGCCAGTGCTGGATTTACACATAAAGCTACAGTTTCAGACTTCAGATTATGAGCAGCCTCTAAATACTTCACAGGAACACAATTAGATTTGGAAATGCTATGGGGCCCTTTAAACAAGAGGTATCTTACTACTTTAGCATGTCTTAATCCAGCCCTGACTGTCACCAATTTAAATGGTCTGCACAAAAGGCCCAAGTGTCCTACCCGGTCCTACCCAACTTCCATTTGATCAGGGTCTTGCAGTCCTTTTGGACAGACATCAGAAAACCAGCAGGAACACAAAACTTGCTGAGGAAATAGTCTGAAGTAAACAAGGATATCATTCAATTAATTTCTGTTTAGCCCAAGAGCAGGTGTCTCCAGGAACAGTATGTTGGAAGGTGAGATTTGAAAGGGAAACAAACTATAGTAAAACCCTTCTTTGAACAGTATCAAGTGCTATAAATGATTAACAAGAGCCCCTTGTTATGAAGACGTTGATCTTAGCTTCACTGGCTCTCTCACCGTGCCTTTTTTTAGGCCACAGTGCCAGGAATTCTCAGAGCTTCTGTGTGACTCACACAATGAACCTGGGAACTTGGCAGCAAACCTAAGGAAACTCCCTCATCCTTTGTCTTTTGGACATGTAGAGTTGAAACTCATGAACAGACATGTAAAAGAGCTTCCCATCACCTTCTCCAACAGATACCTTCTTCTGTGTCAAAAGAACATGCAAGCAACTGAGCTCTAGAATCAGGCAGCACATGCTTGCTGGTGTGAGGAGGACAGTGGTGGGGGAGCAGAGCTGTACTTTCAAAGCAACCTGCCCTGGACCTCATGATGCAGTCTCCTTCCACAGGTGAAATGGAGGATGTTGTCTCATCACCAGAACTGAAGAAAGAATTGATTGCCAGTCCAGTTGGTCATAGAAGCAGAATTGAAGAGGGAATGCCATCTTCTTCATCACCTCAGGCAACAAAATTTCTTACTTGGCCCTGTGCAGTAGAGGCTTGTTTAGACCATCCTCAGCTTGAATAAAAGGTCCTAAGTCCAATTGTTTGTTCCAGCCAGATTATGCTCATTCAGTCAATGGTAACTTGATAAGTCAACATTTACATAAGTTCCACTCCTGCAATGTATCTGCTCTTCTTATAACTAACAATAGGGTTCAGCCAATGAGACCTATTTCCATGTTCTCCAACCATACATTTGACATGGTTTAGGTTTGTTTGCTTTATTTTAAAAGCAACAAGGTGAAGTAGTTGTGAAATAACTTTATGATGAAGCATGTGTTTCTCCCCAAGGTGTGAAAACCCAGGCTCATCCAGTGAAATTGATTGGCTGTACAGGTCGATCCCGTATGTGTGGGACCAGGACCTGCAGTTTCAATTATCTGTTGTCTGAAAAATATGGTCTCTCTAGGCATTTCCTAGGTCCTCCTGTGCAACTCTAAGGTAACTTCTTCTGGACATTACCACAGAGTCATGCTGGAGATGCCTAGAGAAGCAGCCTCTCTAGCCATTTCCTAGGTCCTCCAGCATGACTCTATGGTAACTTCTGCCAAAAGTTATCATAGGGTCATGTTGGAGATACCTAGAGAGGCAGCCTTTCTAGACATCTCCTAGGTCCTCCAGTGTGATTCTTTGGGGTTTGCCTCAAAAGTTTTTTCTTTATGGGATTCTCTACAATTTCAGGTAAGTCTGGGAATGTATTCCCTGCACATACAGGAAGGGGGACCTGTATATGCAAGTGAAATTTGCCTTGGCAGATAAGCATAAGGCTGTACTTCTTCTTACCTTCATCTATGGAGGTTACTACCACAAAATATGGCAAAGCCCAATTTTGAAAAGAATCAGAAATGCTGTTGTTTTGCTATGTACCTTCAAGCTGATTCTAGCTTGAGGTGACCCTATTGTAGGCAAGGTATATTCAGAGATAGTTACCATTGCCTTCATCTCAGGCAGACTTTACCCAAGTGTGACTTTATCTAAGGCAAACCAGTGGGTTTCCATGGCTGAGTGGTTATTTGAACCGTGACCTTCCAGAGCCCTAGTCCATTACACAAACCACTATGCCACACTGGTGTAGAGAATACAGTGGCTAAAAATGGAGGCTCCATGTTCCAGTGTATCTTTGGTTACCAGACGCTGAGGACAAGCAAGGGGCAACAGACCCTCGCTGGGCTGTCTTACTTATGACTTCTTGTGACGTGGAGGGGCACTTAGCTGATGGACACCATGGAGGAATTGCCAAAGAGGAGGAAACATCACCAGTAAAGATAAGAGAAGGCAGATTTGCAAGATATTCGACCTAATAGCTGCAAGTGGAGAATTAATAATGTACCTTTCTGACCAGGGGAAGACTGACCAGAGGACCTAGATGCCTGCTCAGTTTGCTTGTCTGTGTGTTAACCGTGCATGTGTAAACATCAAGGCTCTGACAGCATTCCTTTCTTATGCTTCTCCTTCTTTAAATAGGACATGACTGACCAGCCCTTCAGATAAGACTGGACAGCCCTTTGGAGGATGCTTTCAAATAGTGAACTATTCTCTGTAAAGTGGGATACATGGCCATCCTACTTGGTTGACCACTTTTTCCATGATGGGCCATGGCTTAGTGGTAGAGTACATACTTTTGTCCCAGTACACAACTGTGGCCCTCCAGATGTTTTTGGACAGCAACTTCTATTTGTCCTTCATCTTTGGTGATGCTGGCTAGGGCTGTTATGTTAGCACTATAGGCCAAAAATATCTCATGAGTCACAGTTGACCATTCCTGGTGTAGGCAGTAGTGAGTTACATGGGAACAGCTTCCTCTGCAAGATTACCATTTGGTATAATCCATTTCTTATGCCTTTCTTCTAGAAAGCCAAATGAGATCACAGAAGAACAAACTACCACCACCACCCCCATTTTAAATTCCCCAGTGTTTCAGAGTACCCAATGTAGCTTTCCTCCCAAGCACTGGGTGAAACTAAATAGTAGACATTTTCCCAGATCAAGCTATTGCTGCCAGCAAGCTTGCAAGTGGGGGTGCTTATCAGCCTCGAAGCCATCTTGTCAGGACACTCTCAAACCTGAAGCTAACCATGAGAATCACATTAGCTGCCTCAGACCTTAGGACCCATTTCTCTACTCACACACAGTGGAATATTGTTACCCCAAGAGACTAAAGGACTCATCTACAAGGGCTAAGATACGCTGGCTCCCCACCAGCATATCCTGGTTGAAGATCAGACCTGTCCCTCCACCATTACCATCACCAAATGGGAGGAAGTCCAGATAGGCATGCCAGCCCATCGTTGCAGCCACCACCATCACAGACTCCCTCATTCTCCAGGAAGCAAAAAAACTGAACCACAACATGTGACCAAGGCTGCCTGCACGTGACCAGCACTGGTCGTATGGCTGCGAGACTCCTTCCTGCTGGGGCAGAGTGACAGCAGACCCCCAGTTGCAGTGATGGGCCAGCCTGTCATGCAGGACCCAATTTGTTTTTTGATGGCTAAAACAAAGTTAAACAGGCAATTTTAAAAAACACATGTTAATGGGCCTTAACACATCTTGGCCCGAGGGATCATGGGAACTGCCCAGGGACAAAAGGGGGCAAAAGCCCTGTGTCATCAGGACTGCAGGGCTCCAAGATGGGGACAAAATGGGGTAAATTACCCATGTAGATAAGCTCTAAGTTAGATGACCCATGTGTGAGCTACCACAAAAGTTCTTGCAGAACTATCCATGCTGTAATTTTGTGTCCTTATATGGTGAAAAAGCATAGCCTGTTCCCTGGCCGGGTGCGGCAGGCAGCTCAGGTTATACAAACATACCTTCCCACCTGCCTAACCACCTTGGCAAGACCTGAAAGAGAAGGAACGCCCTGGGCAGGGCTCCAGAATCCTGTCGAGAGACAGAGAGAAAGAGAGCACCCGGCTCTTCCCATTAATCAGTGAATAAGCTGGGGTGTGTGCCGCAAAAACAGACACATCAGCTGAAACTAGAGCTGGCCTGTTCCAAGAAGAATGCACCATCAGCTAAAATATTTGTCCTTGTTAGGGAAAGCTTTGATGGAAAAGATGACTTGGTAGTCACTGCTGGCTTGCATGGCAACTCTGGCTTTGCCACAAACTGAGTGGTGGTGGTGTGTGCCTGTGTGCACATGTGTGTATGCATGCATGTGCATGCCTGTAAGTAAGCCGTGTGCATAGAAAAATAGCAGGTCAGGAAGAAATCTGGGCAAGAACCTTTCTCCTTTAACATGCTATGTTTCTATATACATGGATTTATATTTTATTTTTTGTTATGAATCATGTGAGCATTTCCCTTATTCTGAAGTGGTTCAGTCAACACACATGCTCCTTGCCTTAGTGAGCACTAGACTTCCTATGATCACAGCCATTCTTAGGCCCCATGGCTCCTTTTTTCTCATAGTGTGGTAAGCAGAATCATGATAACCATTTCAAAATATAACCTGGCCATGACTTTTTCCTCCTGGCTCTCATCTGAGTCAGTTCCCAACTGAACTTAGCCTTACGGTATCACCATAGAGAGGATCCTATGAAATCTGAAGTACTGCTTGATTCTGCATCTTGGGGAAACTTTGCCGCCCTCTTCTCTCTAAAGACTTAACAATTCTGCTCTGAAAGAAATTGTCTTTCTTTCTCTGTGTCTTTCAGTCTGAGATGAGGCAACATAATGATGCTGTTCCCTTCGTTCTTGATGACATTATACCTCCACACACATTTCAATATGTTTGCATCCCAGAATACCTTGCAATACACCTTCCTGCTGCAGAATAGAACTGGGAGTTAGGAGTGCCATCTAAAGCCATACAATGCAAGGTAACATTTTGTAATAGCCAGTTCATTCCCACTATGGCCAACTGGAGAAATAGTTGGAAGGGAGACACAGGCAAGCCCCAAAAGAGGTCACCTGCACAATCCATAGTGTGGGTCCAATCTGTCATACAGACACCTTGATTTGCTGCACCTTTTTTGTTTCTAGTCTCCATTATGGAGTTGAGAGTACTAAGATACAGAAGTCCAGTCCCATCCTCATTGGTAGCATCTGGAGTCTCCTAACTTGAATTCAAAGAGAATATTTTTTTTCCTCCCTTCTTTAGATGGAAGGAATTATTCCAGCCAAACTGCTAGAATGTCTGGCTCATTTTCCCTTACTTTGACATTACCTATAGCCACTATGGACGGAGACCTTATCAATGGATTTTACCTGGACCATGGGGCACTGGGGCACGGCGTCATGAATAACAAATAACACCCCTTGCCCAAGTCTGTTACTTGAAATAAAACTTAGAGTGTTAGAAAAAAGACTATCTGTTTTCCACCTGGGGGAGTTGATAAGAAAAGGTGGTATAAATAAGGTGACCCAATTCTTAGATGCAAGGGATAGCCCTGCTAACATTCTCTTTTCTACCTAGCATTTTTCATGGTACAAGACCCTAGTCTCTTTTACATACAATTTCTCTTAGATTCTGGCTTTGGGTGTATCTGCAGTATGCAGTTGTTCTTTTGTTTCTTTGTAAGTTCTTTTGTTATTGTTGTGTTTTTCTATTTTTATTCCCAGAGAAGAGTGCTTGAAAGATTTCTTATCTCAAGTGCCTGAGTGACTCTATCTATCTATCTATCTATCTATTGAGGCAGTGAGCTGTTGTTTTCCCTGAGACAACAAAGAGACAAAACTATTCCACCAATTCCATGTACAGAAGCCAACAGGCCTGGCTGTTGAAACTTACACAAACACTGTGGGCAGCATCCATTCAATGCACCTCTGGGCAGCCCTTCACATCTCTCTCTCTCACTCTGTTGCTGCTCCTAGCATGTGCCACCTGAAGCAGCTGATGTATTCTGCCTAATAATAGTATCGGCCCTGGACTAAAGAGGCAAGATATTTCTTTTCCTCTTGGCCTCCTCACTTGTCAAGTTCTGTTGACTCTTCTAGACAAACAGTCTAGACAAAACAGCAGAATATGGAGAGTTCTACAGATGCCACAGTCTGCCAAAAAGACAAATCAATGGATCTGAGACCAAATCAAGCTTTAACTCTCATGAGGAGCAAAAATGACTGCACTGAGGCTACCCTACTTTGGACATAATGTGGGATGACATGACTTGCTTGAAAAGACAATAATGTTGGGTAAAGTGGAAAGCTGTAGGACCAGAGGAACACTGCATTTCAGTTGGATTGACTCAATAAAGGAAACCATGGCCCTGGGTTTGCAAGACCTGAGCTGACCTGGCTTGGCAAGACCTAACTTCTTGACCACAGTTCATGGAGATCTCTCATTCAGAGGGTCACCATAAGTCAATGTTGATGTGATGGCAATGAACAACAAAACGTTCCAAGGGGGCTTTTAACCCTCATGAGAGGGGGCTCATGCCAGGCCTCCTTTTGCCTTTGCTCTACTTCAACTTTTCCCTGATGATGCAGAAACAAAAAGACTGCCTGCCACAACCTGCCACCTTGGCTGAATTCTTTGTTGATTCCCACAGGGCCTGGCAAGGACAGGGACAAAATATTCTTCCCACCCACACAGCTTTTCTCCCTTCAGGGCTCAACAGTGGCAGCCTGCCAAACACACCCTTTTGTGTGAGCTGTGTGCAAACAGCAACCCTGACCTGTTTTGTGAGAGGAACTTGTGTTTTCAAGGCCTCATGCGGCACTTCCTCCTCTTTCTGAAAAGCCATTTCAAGGGGGGTTGAGCTCACTGGAAGACCTCCAAGGAGGCTGTGCTCCCTATCATACACACATACACACACACACAATAGGGTTTTTTGTAAATACAGTACACCTGATTTGCCTTGTGTGAGACTGACTTTCCTCATAATGAGCTATAGTGAGATCCCAATGGAAGGCAGCCCTTGTTAAGGAGTTTGGGAACCATTATCACATAACAATATATATATATTTCTCTAACATTTAAGGGCATATATCTCTGGTACTCTTAATTCACTCATGGGAATTATATCTCATAGTAGCTGCAGTGATGCCCATAGATAATTTTAATTGCCTTGCATTCCCACTACCCTCCCACACGTTGGATGATAATACATATTACGGTACTTACAGGGTTGCCAGAGTAAAAACTGTAGACAGCTCTTGTTCCTTTAATTATTGCGTAGAAGAAGGGTTCTCAGCAGGTGTTGCTTGTCATGCTTCCACCTTTAGCAGCACCTGCTAAAATTCCCTCTTCTACACCACCATTAAAGGTACAGGGGCTTTCTCCGGTTTTCACTAGGAATATATTGCAGAGTTTGAAAAAGTGACCATTTTGGCCTGCAGCATGATGGTGGAGGATTCTGGGAGCTGTAGTCCAAAAAGTCACTTTTCCAAGCATTGCCTTGAGATGTACACTCTTGTCAGGATGAAAGGGAACCACCATGCAAATAACCATGTTTAAAAGCAGGGTGAGAGTTAAAATAACAATGTCACTCTCCCACACTGAGCTGTTCCACTATACTCATGAATTGCAAGTAGAGGTCAATATCAATTTTTTCTGAAGCAAATGGGGATTACTTTCTCTGGCACCTGCAAACCACCAAAGGAAAGCTTACCAAACAGTGCCAGACCTGACTTTGCAAATGCTTTGAGCAATTGATTTTTCACTGCATTGGCTTCGATGCCAAGTTTCTGGCTCAAGGTCTGTTGGTTAAATCTTGCATCCAAAGCATAAACTCTGTGTATTCGTTCTGATATGCAAGAAATCCTGACTCCCTGTGTACAGTGATATCCACTGGGGTTTGGTTCCAGGACCTCCTGTGGATACCAAAATCCGTGGATGCTCAAGTCCCATTATATACAGTGGTGTAGTAAAATGGTGCCCCTTATATAAAATGGCTAAATTAAGGTTTACTTCTTGGGGTTTTTTTTAATATATTCAAGCCATGGATTGTGGAATCCGTAGATGCCAAATCTGTGGATACAGAGGGCTGACTGTATTTAGCACCTATAGTCATCAAACTTTTTATTTCAACATCTGCCTCCAAATCCTGCCTTACATCTGCATAAGCAATGCCTTGCAGAAGTATTTATGCTTCTTAGACTTTTCCACATTTTGTTGTGTTACTGGGAATGGGTTTATTTGGCATTGCTATCACTCAGGTACAAAAAGAAATTTTCTGGCACAAAAGTTAAGAAAAAAAGTCAAACTTGTTGGTGGCATACATATTCACACACATGCTCCCCTTCAGTCAATACTTGGTATTAAAAAAAAACACCTTTGGCAGCAATTACAGCCCTGAATCATCTTGGGTAATTGGTCTCTATAAGCTTTGCACATCTGGATCCTGCCAATTTTGTCCATTTTTCTTGGCAAAATTGCTCCAGTTTTGTCAAGTTAGATAGGAAGTTTTGGTAAACAGCAACTTTCAAGTCTTGCACAGAGTCTCAACTGGACTGAGGTCTGGGCTTAAAAAGCTACAAGTGGGCCATTCTAAAAGATGCAGGTTCTTGCTTTTAACCCATTCCAGTGTTACTTGGGCTGTGTGTTTAGGGTTACTGTCCTGCTAGAAAGTGAACCTCGCTGCCAATCTCAGGTCCCTTACAGACTCCAACAGGTTTTCCTCCAGGATTTGGCTCCATCCCATCTTGCCCCCAATCCTGATCAGTTTCCTAGTCCCTGCTGAGGGAAAGCATTGTGGCAACATGGTGCTGCCACCACCATGCTTCACCATGGGGGTGGTGTTCTCAGGGCAATGAGCACTCTGGACTTTGTGCCACATTTAGCATTTTTCAGGAAGGCCACAAATTTGGGTCTCATCAGACCAAAGAACCTTTGTCCACATGTTCACTGTGTCTCCTACATGTCTTTTGGCACACTCCAAATGGGCTTTGATATGAGTTTGTTTCAGCAAAGCCTTTCTTTCCACTACACTTTGATAAAGCCCACAGAAAAAATATTTTTTACCTTCAGAGTGCTGAGAATCTCATATATAGGAAATTATAATAATGGCAATTACAGTATGACCCCCATATCCACGGGACCAGTGCTTGTGGATTCATTAATCTGCATCCAAGTGTGATTCTATGGTATGCTTCTATTGGAAGTTGACCATAGAGTCATAATGGAGGACCTACCAATGAGAGGTGTTCTCTCTAGGAATTTTAGGTCTTCCAGCATGACTCTATGGTATGCTTGGGCTGGAAGTCTGGTATTTCAATAGGGTTTGCTATTATCCATGGTTTTTGGTATCCATGGTAAGTCTGGGAATATATCCTTGTGGATATGGGGGGTCGTACTGTAAATCCATTTCTGTTCCAGGTTGTAACACAACACAATGTGGATGCATATGTCTGCAAGGTAGTATTGAAGCCATGATACTGAGAAAGCAGCTGCGCTGGGCAGGGCACGTTTCTAGGATGGAGGACCATCGCCTCCCAAAAATACTACTCTACGGTGAACTCGCCACGGGTCAGCGTAAGAGGGGCGCTCCAAAAAAGCGATACAAAGACTCCCTGAAACAACATCTCAGGCTCGGCCAAATTGATCACCAACAGTGGTCCGCCCTGGCCTCACATCAGGAGGCATGAAGACGCACTATCCACAATGCTGCAGCCTTATTTGAGAACTCACGCCGAACAAGTCTTGAAGAGAAATGACAATGCAGAAAGAATCACAACCCAAAAACATCACCCAAGGAGACCTTCTGCTGTGCTTTTTGCAACCGGACTTGTTTATCTCGGATTGGCCTTTTTAGTCATCAGCGCGCTTGCAGAAAGCGTGGGATGTGTCCTTCCTGAATCTTTGTTTGCGAAGAAAAGCCAGAGAGAGAGAGAGAGAGAGAGAGTGGGATGCTCTGCAGAAAATACAATGGATTTCCACCAGGTACCTTCCAAATGAGCCTGAAATCAGCACTGTTTTGCACCCAAAGTCAGAACTGGCTTCCAGAGAGTGGCATTTGCAAATACCTCAAAACCAGCTACCAGAGCCAGCCTAAGGCTGTCTTAGGGAAAGGATAAGATGGCACCCAACTGCATGCCATGTAGACAAGATTACCAGACTGGCAGAGGAACAACACTTCAGCAGTAGAAATAGAAATAGAAGGAAAGCAAAAGCAAACCTCCTCTGAACAAATCTTGCCAGGAAACCGCCATGATAGGTTCGCCTTAGGATCACCAGAAACTGAAAATGACTTGAAGGCACACAGCAACAAGCCAGTACAGTGAGCATGATGTACAGGGAGAAGTCAAAGGATTTCTTTTCTGTTCCACTGGGTCTCAAAAATAAAATACTGTTCAGAGCTTGTCAGACATGCAGCCTCTTTCTCATACTTTCCAGCAGTATTTCTGACCAAACTAGACACATGTTGATGAGATCTCCCATATTTTATCTTCTAAAAAGACTCAGATTGGATTTCACCCCCCCCCTCCAGTGTTCCTTCCTTCTCTGTTGGAGAGAGAAAGAAAGAAGGCTTGGAGGAGGGCGTAATTTAGGACAGGGGATGAGCTAGCAGCTTTCAGGAAAAATTAGACCAATCTCTGCTTTAACTGGGCTCTGAGCTCATTCACTTACTTGAATTGTCTGTTGGGTTTTACTGCATGTAAATTTCTTGTCCTATTGCACCCTCAGCTGGTGAGCTGTCTATGGTACAGCCTTGGTTTCTTGTGGCTTCTCCCACCTCCTTCTAACATGCAGGCTGCACTGTCCCCTGGTGATCATACATAAAAGAGCATGTGGATTTCTAACCGTCACAAAACATACCCTCCCCCTTTTTCTTTTTTCTCTCTCTTTTTTCTTTTTTCAGTTTAGCATCAGATGCTGATGGATACTGGATCAAAGGACAATAAAATGGCCAGTTCTTCTCCCCAAACCCACCCACCCACCCAGTTAGTTCTGGAATTGTCTCAAGCAGATCTGTTAGCCTGCAATGTGTTTTTGTTGTTGTTGTCATTCTTGTAAAATTCTGGCTGTGTTATAACCATAGGACTAGAATGGGCCCTAAGTGGATCATGACTGTAGCCAATTGGTTTCCAAGTGGTGCCTCATATTCTTACCTACAAAACACTCATGCCACAATAAATATACACCCTTTTAAGGTACCATGGGACTCTTAGTTGCTTTGTCCACCCAAAGAAAAAACTCCATAGACAAATGTATTCCTTCCTCTCACTCAGTTAAATTGCTAAATCTGGTTGTCAGTCCCCACTAGAGTGGCCCCATTGAATCAATGGAGTCAACGTTGACATATCATGTTCCTGTTGATTCAGTGGGTTGGGGTTAAGAATTGGAATTAGTCCAAAATAACCCCATATAAGTTTAGATTCAAGAGTACTGCAAAATTACTTTTGACCTTTGCACAAAGGTCTTGTAGCAAATACAGACCCCAAAACTGAGAGCAAAGGGACTCAAGCTTCCCCACCCCAAGACTAGGCTAGGACAGCTCTCTCTCACACACACACACACACACCACACAGACAAATGATCAGGCAAAATTTGACTGCCAAAATCCCTAAGTAGATGATCCTCAGGAATTATCCATCAGAAGTGTATCAAATGATCATTATTCTGCTCTTGCTTTCCTGATATTCAGATTGTTACTTATTCAGTTGGGTGAGGATGAGGATGTTTTAATGCAGCATATTGTGTTTTGTTTTATTTAAAAAAGTAGTCTGCAGGTAGGCAAAATTAATAACATCTGCCCACCGATGTCGAGCCCCCTCCTTAAAAACAGTTGCAGGGTGCCTGGCAGCAAAATATCAAACAGACTGAGATAACCACATTACTATATTATCTCCTACCTATATCAACCTAAGTGGGTATGTTGGTCTAATGATGCAGCTTCTACCACCACCTAGTGGCAAGAAAAACTTATGTTGAAAAAGCCACACAAATTAAAAAGGAAGTGTTCACATGTCTAACCCAGTGGTTCTTAACCTGTGACTTGAATGCTGTTCAGACCACCTACTCCTCGCAGTGGAGCAGACATGTGACAGGAGCAAAGGCTGGCTGGCTGGCTGGCTGGCTTGGCCTGAACATTGCCATTAAATCCACTCCAGCCAGAAAGTTGCAGGAAAAAGCAGGAGAAAAGTCTTTCCTCCCCCTCCAGGGAAGGTTTAATGACTGGTGTAATTGTGGTGGTGGTGTTGTTTTAAATCTTGAGTTAAGTCTGGGGGGGTCCACAGCAACAAAAGATATTTAGAAGGAGTCCCTGGTAAAGAAAAGGTTAAGAGCTACTGGTCTAACCCATTGGCATATTAAGCTAGGGGACTTGAATGCATGGAAAGGACAGCAATGAACATGTAGCTTACATCACACACACACACACCCCTTCCCTTCTGAGAGTTGCCTATTCAAGCCACTGTTTCTTCTCCCTTCTTGGCTCTGTTACTGGTGTGACTTGCAGAGCAGATTCGACACCACTCTCCCCATCCTCCTTTTACTGTTAAGTCAAGCCTCCTGCTCCCTACTATTAAATGAAAGGGATAGAAATGTGTAAGAAATACATCCAACATCTAATTTGGCCCTAAACCAGGTTCAATAGCAATGGAAGTCACTGAAAACATGTGCATTTTACAGCCATGCCAATTCCCAGAGGACTGAGTTTTTGGTGGAAGGAAACTAGCAGGGTGGGAATACATGAAGCTGCTTGCTTTATGACAGGTCAGACTATTGCCCATCAAGATCAGCCTTCTCCAACCTGCTGCTCTCCAGATGTGTTGAGTGAGAACTCATATTATTCCTGTGCTGTTTGGGGATGATGAGAGTAAAGTTCAGTGCACAGAGGAGGCTGTAAGAGGCTCACCTCCACTGATGGTAGCTGTGATGTTCTAGACTTTTGTTTTTTAAAAAATGTTGTTGTGCTTATTAGAGAAAAGGAATGGATATATATGTAATATATAGTGAATGTAATAAGGTAAGTAATCTGTGGGGAGGGGGTGAGAGTATGGAATTCAGGGAATTACTGGTGATTGGCTGAATGTTTGAAGGGATGTTTAAATGGCTAAGTGGATGTCAGAGAGAGAGATACGAATGTCAGCTTTAATAATATGAGTAAGAGATGTGTGTTAGAGTTAATTAGTTAGATTAAGCCAGGTTTTAGCTGTTTTAAATAAATACACATCACCCCCTGTATGCACAGGACAAGTACCCACAGTTTCAATTATCCATCATCTGAAAAATGTGGTCTCTCTAGGCATTTCCTAGGTCCTCCAGCATGATTCTATGGGGTTTGCTATTACCTGTGGTTTCAAGTATTTGTGGAAAGTCTGGGAATGTATCCTCCACACATACAGGGGGCAACCTGTAATTGTTACCTTCATTTTGAGTTTTTCTGTTTAACAAAGTAGTTTTGTATTATACACTTGTGCCTCTGAGAATGCTACACAAGTGTTATTGGGATGCTTGCATTCAGACACAGGGTGTCTGTGGTGGCAGAAGTTACTCAAGTGTGATCGTGTCCAGTGGGGAGACTGTATGTGTAGAGTTTCACAGAAAAAACACAAAGGCATATAGAATGTTTCCACATTTTATGCTGTAGCAGCGGGACAGGTGGACGATCATCACATTTGGTGGCAGAGGTGAGGATAAGCAGAAGCCCTCACAGTGACCTTCCAAAGTTTGGGGCACAGAAATGTCTTTCCTTCATATGCTTCTTGATCCTTCTAACTGAAGTTGTAATGGACTGAACCTAGGACCTTCTGTGAGAAAACACCATGTGCTCTGCCACTATTTTGATCACCCTTTCCAAATTAAAAGTAATAGAGTGAAGAGGGGGAATGTAACCAATGGGTGTCAAAGGATATGTGGAAGAAAGAGAAATGTGGTGTATAATTGATTCAGAAGTATGAATTCAAACAAACAAAAATCACAGCAAAGCAGCTCCTTTGGAAGACATGGAAGATTTTGCTTTATTTGCAGATGGATGTCTATAGCAGTGGAATTGTCAGGATCAGAGCGCAAAATCATCTTTGCCTGTCATTTGTGTCCATGGACTACATGCGGCTTGAGGTTTAGGTGCTTGGCATGGCCGGAAATAGGAGAGTCTCCGTGGAGACCAAATGGTGGAGAACTCAGAATAACAATGGTGGGGGAGGGTACCACGTGAGGAGAGCATCGTAAATATTTGAAAAAGCCAATGAATGAATGACATGCCAAGTTTGCTTGTTTTGTAAATACTTTTTATATCACTGCTTTTCCCTTTGCTCTTCATTCAAAGCAATAATGTTGTGTAGGTAACTCTAGAATTTCTGTTTAGTAATAAAGCTTACTGTTGTAATTCTGATACTGATGCTTACTGAGTTTAAAGAAGACTGCACATGACAGGAATCAACTCAATGGGAAAGATTTCATTTTATTTGCAGACTTATGTCTGTAGCAGTGGAATCAACTCAATGGGAACAAACCATGTAGAGCTAAACTTCCCTCCACCATCATTGCCACCACTACCACTGCTCTGCCACTAATTTGGATACCACATCGACATCATTCAGAGCGGATGCTCCACCTCCTCCACACGAGAGGACACCACTTTGCCATCCACCAGCTCTTCAATGAGAGTCTTCACCCGACGGCTTGCAGTGGGCTCTGTAGGAAAGGGGTTGAACATAAGGTGTTGAGTCTAAGAAGAAGCCAGTATGGAGCAGCCAAGATGCTGAAAAGGACAGCAGTCACAGCAGAAGAGGCAGATCTCCCCAATGATATCCTTTGAATTTTCAGCAAAGTATTTAAGCAAGTCTTCAGTTAAGGGGTGGAGAACCTTCTGTAGGTTGTCCCCTGTTTATGCAGGGAAATATATTCCTGGATTTACCACAGATATGTGAAACCATGTATAATAGCAAACTGCCACAGAATCGCATTGGAGGGCCTAGAAAATACCTAGAGAGGATGCCTCTCTGGGCATCTGGTGTGATTCTATGGTCATCTTCCAGTGGAGGATTTCCAAATGCCTAGAGGGATCATGTCCAGCATCTTCCAAAGAGATCTCCCCCCCACAACTGATGGTAAGTGAAATCGTGGGTACCAATTCCGCATAAACAGGGGTCAACCTATATATGTTGTTGGACTTCAACTCCCAGCTTCCTTCCCTATTTTTTCATGGGAATTTCAATCCAACAATATCTAGAGGGACATACTTTGCCCATGCCTGGTTTAGTCTGGCCAATGACTGCAAGGATTGGTGGTGGTTCATATGCATCAAGCACTTGGCACTTATTCTTGTTTACAGAATGAGGAAGAGATTTCCAACAATGCAAAACTTTTAATGTAAACCCATGAGATTGCTTGCATTCATGTTTCCATTGTAGTCTTCTACAGTGAACTATAGGACCCTTGGGATCCAAAGTCTGTGACCCTAATTCTATGAGTTTTGACCTCAGCAACATCTGTGCATGGAGCTTTCTTGAGTAACACGGCTGTTGCCACTGACCCCAAGAACAACCACCTTACCTCTTTCTTCCAAGGAGGAAAGCATTACCTCTGCAACCTTTCCAGGACTTCCTTAATAGCCATGGGCTCCCATCCCATCTATCAGTCATATCCACCAGCCACCAAGCACTGAATGTGGCTTTTGCCACACTGCTGTTAGGCCCTACACTTTGGGTCTCCCTGCAAACTTTGGGTTTGCAGTGATGTGCCTAAGCAGGATTCTACAGGTGAGAGACCACAGGCACAACCAGCTCAGCATGTGCTAGATAGGGCTGAGTATGACACAGCCTGCCGTTTTCTGTTTCCATCCATGTGCTGAAACTGTTGTGACAAGTAGTAGACCCTCAGCCCACAGTCAAGTTGTCTTTGGAACCTGGAAGAAATTTCCCCCCAGGGATTAATTGTTCAGAAACCCCTAGGTAGGTTTGTTTGCTTCTCTCCTGCTCTTTGCTACAGGTATGTGGCTTGGCTTCCTAGCATGAGTCATCAGGGCTCTTTGCAATAAAGAACCTGATCATGGCTTGTAGACTCAACCTTCTCGAACTCAGCGCCTCCCAGAAGCACTTCCCAGAACACATCCCATCAACCCCAGTCAATACTGCTGGTGGTGATGGGAGTCATATCTGGAGGACTTCAGTTTGGAGAAAAATGATCTAGATGACAAACCTTTGAGGACCTAGTAAGGAAAAGCTCGGTCTTTTAGACAGGGGTCATTGTACTACATGGCTTTGGGTCTTTTCCAATTCTATTTCACTATAATTGATTATTCAGTGGATCTCAGGGAAACTAAGATGCTCACAAGACGTTCAGGAATACACAGTGGCTCCTGGTGGTTTTCATATCAGTGGGTCAGTTAATCCATTCTGGGGTTTAGTCCAAACTTTAAAACCACTCAGTAATACAGTTCACCCCTGTATCCATGGAACAAATATCACAGTTTCAATTATCCACAGCTGAAAAAACAGGGACACGTACTATAGAGTTGTGCTGGAAAATGCCTAGAGGGGTATCCTCTCTAGAAATTGCTAGGTCCTCCAATGCAATGCTATGGTATGTTTGTACCAGAAGTCCTTTGTTTTAATAGGGGTTGCTATTATCCATGGTTTCCGGTATCTGCAGTAAGTCCAGAAACCGAACGAGGGGTGACCTGTATTGATACTATTCTATAGATTGGTTCGGCTGCTCAGATAGTATATTTAAAGACTGGACTAAAACCTAGAATGGATTAACCACCTGTCTGACATGGAAGCCATGAGTTGCCGTTTGACCTTCTTAGTGGTGCTATTAAAAAGAGGGCTCTAACACTGTCTGCAAGCCTGTTTGAAAAGGGTCACACTGCCCTCTAGTGGATATGTTCTACAGTAAAACCTGATGCTTATAAACCCTCTTGTCTGGCTCACAGCTGATTCATTTATACACATCAACTAATTGGGAGGGGGTTGGGGATCTACTGTATGTTTGCTTCAGACTCATGACCGATCATCACCACCATTCACCAGTTTCAAAACTGGTTTCTCTCTGCCCCCAGTACTGCCTGGAATTACAATACAGATAAAGTCTGCATCACATAACAACTCACCATATGGATTTTCATCAACATATAATTGAAGCCCTATTCAGGCATTCTGTAATGTAACTAAAGTAAACATATGAGGAAAAGAGCACACTAGCCCTCCACCCTCCGGCATTGTTCTCCTTGTGTGTAAGCCAGTGTTCTAGAGTGCATCAAAGAGGGTCTCTTCTTCCAAGCCATTGCTCTCTACCAGCAAAGGAAGGAAAAGGGATAGCATGCTCCCCTTTCACATGCTGATTTTACTTAGACTACGGGATGCTTGAATAGGGCTCAGAGCATCACTTCTGCCCCCAGCCAAAAAAAAAAAAAAAGTGAAATGTAGTTTTCAAGTGATACTAAGAATTCTTTGACAGAGACCCACCAGTTCCAAGGATTATCTAGATGGGGGCTAATGACAATTAAACAAGATAGCAAATGACTTTATTTGTAATATGTGCCCACGCTGTCCTGAAAATCTTCAACAAGTTGAATCAGGACAAACTGAGCATGCTAAAACCCACTAAAAATCACTTCACTTTATGAGTGGTCTACACCAGCTGTTTATTCTAAACAGTAGAGTGCGGAAATATTTGTCCCTGATGCTGCCCTTTGCTGCCTGGGACTGATGAGAGTTGGGAGTCCAGCAAATCTGGTGGGCCACAGATTTTCCACTCTTGTTAAGGTCAGTGGTTCCCAAACTTTGGTCCCAAAGCCAGCCAGCATGGATAACAGGCAAGAAGTCTTGGAATTGTAGTCCAATATCTGGAGACCTCACCCATCCCAAAACTGGGAACTACTGGCCTAGACTATATGCTTTCAAACCCATTCAGTCCAGGGGGATGGAGTCAGGGAGAGGGGAGGATAAATGCAATCAGGTATTAGCAGTTTTCTTTTAATTGATCTCAATTTACAGTAATAAAAGCTAGTAGAGTTTCGCTCCATATTGTTCAAAATGATGGCACGTTCTCAGTGTATATACATGCAAACATTACAGATTTCAACTTGGACACATGCAAGTATAGAAGATTTTATGAAAGGACAGCCTTGCCCAGAAAGTGACTGTTTAGAACAGTGGCTCGTAACCTTTTCTTTACCAGGGACCCCCTTTAAATATATGTTGTTCCTGCAGACCCCTAAGACTTAATTCAAGATTTAAAACAACAACAACAATAATACAATTACACCATCCATTCAACTTTCCCTCAGAGGACTGCAGGGGGAGGAAAGACTTTTCTCCTGATTCTTCCTGCAAGTTTGTGGCTGGAGCAGATTGACCAGCAAAGCACAGGCCAAGCCAGCCAGCCAGCCTTTGCCCCTGCCATGTAGCTGCTACGCTACAGAAAGGAGGTGGACTGAGCAGCCTTCAAGCCTTCGTGGACCCCCTATGAGGGCACTGAGACCCCCTGGGGTCCATGGACCACAGGTTAAGAACCACTGGTTTAGAAGAATGAATACAAGGACATTTTGAAGCCACTCATAACTGAAAAGTGGGACCCAGAGCATCATCCTATCATTGCTCAGTTTGGGATGTCATCATATTCATTTATCTTAAAAGTAACTTTACAAGCTCTGTGGCTTACCTGGGGTAGGTGGTGGTTCAGCCTCTGACCTAAAAGGAGCAAAAGAACACTAGTTCAGTTAAGGACACTGGATGAGGACACCCCAGGGGTGGGACTTGGGGGGGGATAGAACTCAGAGATGTCTATGGGCCATATGGTGCCATATAAGGCCAGACGTCAAAGTTCCCTAGTCTTTCAAACAGAACAGTTATTTGCACCTTTCCTGAATCCTCCTACATATCAGTCTAAGGCTACATCCACATAACAAATATAAAGCTCCTTTTCTATGAGTACACAACCCCTGGTCTTTTCAGTGCATATATGCAAAATACTTTGTCCCACCCCTGTACTAATTGGGAACAGCATATGAGTTTCAGTCACCAAGCAGACAGCTTGAAATGAATCAACCATGAGAGCTGAGCCCTTTGTCACACAGAAGACAGTGAGTCTCCACTGCCCTTAGACATCAGCCCTTCCACATTCTGCATTCTGTGAAGAAACATTTCCAGAGGCTTATAGTCTAAATCTGACCTCAGCCATGAACTCACCTGCACCGCCTTAGGCACACCCCTATTTCCCCAGCCTCAACCCACTCTCCTTCTGCAAAATGATCCACTACCTGCCTCTGAAGTTTGGGAAAAGAAGGATTGATTACCAAGCAGGCCTGCAGAACATATCATGCCTACCTTCCCTGGCACCTCTTACCCTTCCAGAAGGCGCCGATAAGTGGCAATCTCCTGTTCCAGTCTATTCTTGATATCCATCAGCCGCTTATAATCCTCAGCTTGGTGCTGGACATCAGATCTCAGCTGTAGCAGGTCTGCCTCCCTGGCAGAGACCAGATCACGCAGCCGTGACAGCTCCATCCCATAGCGAGATTCGGTCTCCGACAGGGTACCCTCCAGGGCTATTTTCTGGAAATAGATGTTTTGTGAAGGTCTCACGTGGACCATAGTTCTCCCCCAACCAAAGCAGAGAGTGAATAAAAAGAGCAACAGTAAGCTTAGAAGAGCTTTACAAGGCTTGGAGAAAACTTATGAATCTGTGTGCTCACAATGAGGAGGCTGATGAGAAATTGTGATGATTTTAACCATCCTATGACCAAACACTGTCAGCCTCAGAAAACCCTCTGATAGGTTCACCTTAGGATCACCAGAAGTCAAAAACTACTTGAAGGCACACAAGAGCAACATGACCAAGCCATGGGACCCCATGACTTAAATCCCTACATTTGATTATTGCATTTCGTGCATCACTTGCATTTTAAGGTGCTCTATGACACTAGAGCACTCTAGCTCTATGTTCCTCTGGAAATTACAACAGTAGCACTTCTAGGAGGTTTTCTAGGGCACTCTTAGCTTTTGGAAGAAGCTGCACAAGTATTAAGCAACCTGAAAGTTTGTTTCCAAAAAACCCAAAGGGGTCAGCTGGGGTTGTGTGGCAGACACAAGTTGCAGTCGTAACAAGCAAGAAGGAGCCCTATTCTTATTAGAAGGAAAGGGAAAGGAAGCTCTCTTGTTCCTTGGTTCATAGATAACAGTGTTTTGTGGTCACTGCCACCCAAAGAAGTGTAGTCTGAGTAATAAATTATAATGTAACTTGTTATTTCTAAGCTCTATGGAAATAGTTCAGCCTCCCCCCAGCACCTAGGAAGCTGAGGAAGGACTGGAAAGTACTGTACAACTAAAGAGCAGCCCACCCAATTGCATTCCAAGCAGTTGGTCAGAGCTGCATGTTTTTATATATAAGGACAGGCTACTGTGGTTTGAACTTTCTCCCCACAGCCTGAGCCTTCCACAGGAAATAGAAATACACTATATAAGACTGAGAGATACCCTCACAGTGCCAGACGATGAGTTCTGGCACTGGCAGTTGTAATATAGGGGCTGTCTAAACAATGAAAATAACACGCATGGAATTCACTGGGAATATAATCTGTCTAAATGGGATTCTGCATCAATCCACTGTATCCGGAAGGAGGGAGGCCCAAAACGGCAAAAACAATGCAGGAAAAGCCATTGCAACTTTTCCTGTAGTTTTTTAAAAACAGCGAGAGGGGTGTGTATTCCTGCTCATTGGGACAAACGATTTGATATGAATTGCTTTCCCATAGGACAGGAAGTGCAAAACTGACTGGCTGGGCAAGCACAGGGGATGGGGCTTACGAACAGGGCAAGTGCCAGCTGCCACCATGCTGAATTTTTGCCTTAGGAAACAATCGCTAAAGCGATGAAACAGAGTGGTTGGGTTTGGGGGGGGGTGTTTTCTGTTTTGTTTTTGTTTTGTTTTGTTTGCTGTCCTGTTAAAATCAAAAAATTGCTCTATTGCTGCAGCAAAACTAAGACATTGGGGGAGGGAGTTAAAAAGTTTTGGCTGCAGTTAAGTACAAACACGGCTGCCATCTTGCACTCAAAGCTTATGGGGGCAAAAACACCATTAAGACAAGTTGCTGCTGCTGCAAAATGTCATTACTATGAGGCACTCTGTTTCCCCACCACCACCCCACCTCATATTGATGGGACCAAACAAGGTCAATTGTATGAAAACATAGGAGCAGAAGAACAACCTTGTTAGATCAGACCAGAAGCCTGTCAGTTTCCACACTCTGTTCACAGTGGCCAACCAGCCATCCCAATGGGAAACCAACAGGAAAAAAACAGACACACTAATCCCATGGTCTAGTATCCTTTACATGACCCAGCACCCTTAGCAACATCACAAGGAATCCTAGGGGAAACTGTCCTCTTGGGGCTGTTCTTATTTCTTCTTATCCAAACATATGAGACTGGTTTTACCCACCCTAGTCCCTCAAACCCCTTCTTCACAGTTCAAAACATTACCTGATTCTATCTAACCCAGCTTTTCTCAACCTTTTTACCCTGGAGAAATGTTTGAAATAAATTCCAGTTCTCAGGGAACCCCTGCACAAAAATATTACATCTACAACTCAAAAAAAAGTATTTAATTTTTTTAAAATCACGATCTCTCACGGAAACTCACTTTTCCTTTCCTTCACTGTGAAGATACTATCACACTCTCTTCTGGTCTATCACTCACTTCCCCCTTTACAAAACTGCCTTATACTCTGCTCTGTCCATTCATCTCCCTATCTAGCCCAGTACTGCCTACTCTGACTTGCGTAGCTCTCCGGGATCTTAGGGGCTGCTGCCACACTGCAAAAACAATGCAGTTTGACACCACTTTAACTATCATGGCTCCATCCTATGGAATCCTGGGATTTGTAGTTTGTCATGGCACCAGAACTCTCTGACAGAAAAGGCTGAATATCTCAAAACTACAAATCCCAGCATTCCATAGCATTGAGCCATGGCAGTTAAAGTGGTGTCAAACTGCATTATTTCTGCATGTGCAGCAGCCAGGCAGAGACCAATTTCCTATCACTTCCTCCTGATCCTTTAAGTGAGGATGCTAATGATTTAATTTCTTGATCTTTAACATGATTTTTAAGGCTGCCTTCCTTTGGCTAATACAGGGCTTTTTTCAAAACAGAAAGTGACCAGAGCAGGCAGGCTGACACTTTCTCGTTTGAAAGATTTAATATAAGATTTAATGTAAGAAGGGATCCCTGGAAATGGCCAGTAGCAATCTCCCCCCAAGGATTGGGAGTGCTACTGGCTGTTTTAGGACAACAACAAAAAATGTCCCCCATGGGAGGTACAGCCCTCAAGAGCCCCAATTCCTACAGTTGCTCAGTTTTAGCATAACAATTTGGGGAAACCACTAATACTGACCGTGCTCCGGAGAGACTGTAGCTCAATCTCCAAGGCCTGAGCCAACCGTTTCAGCTCTGTGATCTTCATCTGGGAGGCCTGGAGGGCTTCGGTACTAACAGCAACCTCCTGGCTGATTGCATCACACTGCAGGAGAGAAGAAGCCATCATTTGTGGTGGGTCTCCCATATTAACAACTTATCTAGAAGGGTGTTGCTGTTTTATTATATCAAATTAAAATCTCAGAGCATTGCAACCCAAACACACAATCCAATTTAAATATATTTGTTGGCTTTCTCGTCTTGCAACTGATAGTCACAAGGAGAAGCACAAAGCAACAGAAAAAAACTTTAAAAAAAAACCTTCCCACTCCTATCTACTGATTTTGCTTCCATCGGTTGTCTTCATACCTCCATGGGGGCCGTTTACACGCCAATAAATCCTCAAAGAATGCGACAAAAAGCCTGATAGTTCCCATGCATTTCGAAGCCACAGTGCCCTTTTCAGAAGGAGGGGGAGTGAAAAACCCATAAGTCGCACAGTATCAGCTTTCGCTAATTTTCCCAACTTTTTTGATAAAGTTTGCGAAAATGCACACAATTGGTCTTGTGAACTTACCATTCACAATGTCTGTGTGAACTTGCAGCAACCTTTTCAAATTAGCGTGAGCAGAGCTGAATCCTGATTGGTTGGAGTGACCATTGTGCCTTCTCCGAATAGACAGAGGGGTTGGAGAGAGAAATCCACCGAGCCTGCCATTTGCCCCTTCTTCTGCTTGCAGCCCACTTTGGGAAATCTGCTCTGAGCCCTTCCTGTTTGTTTCAAAGGAAGGCTTTGGGGGCAGGGAAGATGATCTGGAATGGAGCTAGCCCCCGCTTGGGTGGTGTGTGTGTGTGTGTGTGTGTGTGTGCATGCGTGCTGCAACCGGCCAATCGCTCCATTGTTCTTTTGTTTGTTTGTGCTTTCCTTCTCTCCTTTTGTCATTATTTAAGGCTTTGGGGGCAGGGAAGACAATTGGGAATTTGGGTGGTGTGTGAGTGTGTGTGTGAGCGTGCTGCAGCCGACAGATCACTCCATCGTTCATTTGTTTGTTTGTGCTTTTCTTTCCTCCTAGGTGACCCCTTCCTTGCTCCCTCCCCGCCTCCTGCCTGCCTTTAATCATCTGGAGGCCATGCCCCCCCCCTTTGCCTGTGTAAACTATGAAAACCAAAACTGACTGCATCTTCCAAATAAGCAAGAATTCGTGTGAATTATGCACTGCTGATGTGAAAGAATGGTAATTTGGAATTTTGCAAAATTTATCCTGTCATGTAACTGGCACCATGGTCACTATCTAAAAGTTCTTAAGCTTCATCTTCACAGTCATAAGGACTAGAAACTTAGGGCTTAGAAAGGAAGTGAAAGTGATTTGAATTTTCAGCACTTGCAAGAAGTAACTGCAGGAAGTTAAAGAAACCACACTTTCTGCAAACTTCAGCTGGAACAGACTTCAGGACTTCACAAAGCAGTATCACCATCTAGTTTACTTAAAAAGTTTAAATCCCACTACCTTTCTGTTTGAGAACAAGCCCCCAAAATGTCAGAGATGTAACAAAAAAAGAAAGAAAGAAAGAAAAGAATGCACAATGATGCATCATCAAATTCTTTTCATAGGTAGTGGGGACTTATGATGTTCTGGGTGCAACCATGTTGGGAAATGGCATCACCCCAGGCCTGAGATAAGGGATGGTCAACTGTGCAGTAGCCAGGGGCTAATTCTCCCCCAACTCCCCACAGGCTTCACCCCACACACACACATACACACCTTTGTTGGAGTTCTTCACAAAATGGCAACCAAATGTGATGTTATAACATTTCCTGTCATCATTTTGGGAACATCTCTAATGAAAATAGAAGTGTCTGGGAGTGCTGGGGTCCTGAAAAGTTTTCTTTGTGGGTCTGGGGGTGTTTTAGTGCTTTCTGTGTGGTTTCAGGTCAAAACATTCCTGAAAATTGTGCTGAATCTTTATTTTTTTTAAAAAAAGGGGGGGGCTTCAAGTGCCATAAAAGTGGGGTCCATAGGCTGCAAGCATGTTGCCCAGCCCTGTCTGAGTAGCATTCACACTATTTAAAAATTTCCCCTGAATCTGGCTTGATAATGCCACATGACATGTGGCCTTTTCCTTGAATCTGATGTGAAAAGAGCACACGACATACAGCCCTATTTGCACCAGACTTGGGGAATACCTCTCTTAATCCAGCTTTTAGAAAACCTCAGTTTTCTTCAGAGTGTGCTTGAAACTCTGGCGATAACTGCTATATGATCAATCCATTCACTCTGGATTTGGGGGGTGTGGGGAGGAGAGGAAGGACAAGCACTGCCTGAGGCGCCACCCTTTTTTCTCCTCCTCTGCGCCCACAGTGATAACTCTCCTCTGTTAAAGCCAGAACAGATGGCGCACATGCACCTTCATCACAAGGCTAGCCGCCTGTTCTGGCTTCAGAGAGAGTGAGTAGCACTGGTAGGTGCTCTCTCTGAAGCCAGAACGGGCAGCGCACACATACATATACCCATTGGGAGGCTGGCCACCCATTTCCCCTGAAGCCACTGGGTTCAGCATATAACAGGAACTAAACAGCAAGCCGCAGCGGTAGCTGCTCTCCACTGACAGCAAGTAAAAATCTGAATGCAGATTCAGGCTTTGGTCAGAAGTGCAGGACTTAAATCCAGGCCAGAGGAGCCTGAATTCCATGCACCATAGCTCCAGTAGCCAAAGTAGTCCAAATTTAATCTGGATGTTTACCTGCCCCCCAATGTGAATAACCCCTTAGGATGCTGCTATTGCTGTTGATGTTTCAATTTCCCCCAATTTTCCTATCTCCTCAGTCTATGTTCTCAATCTTCCCAAGGAAGGGGATTCTACAGATCAGTGACAAGTAGGCCTGCCTGATTCTGTAAGTGGAAATCCACTTCAATCTTTACTACAATCTATTGACTACAGTTAGACCCCCATAACTACAAGGGTTCAGTTCTCTGACTTACCATGGATACCAGAAACTGTGGATAAGAGTGAACCCTATTAAAATAAAGGACTTCCAGTACAAACATACCATAGAAGACCTCTAGATGATGCCTAGAGGGGGTGCCTCTCTAAGCATTTTCCAGCACAACTCTATGGTATGCTTCCCACTTGTTGATAACTAAAACCATGGATATTAGTTCCAGTGATATGAGATCCAACTGTACACAAAAGGGAAAGAGATATCCCTTCTGGATAGATATAGCTGGTGGGAAAGAATCTATCTAGAGCTCTATTCTTGTATTTAAACCACAAGTTTTTCCAGTGGTGAGAGAAAGTGAAAACAAAGAGGGAAAGAAGGAACAGGATTCTGAGTAAATACATGCAAATGGTATAAATAAAAAGCCCTTCGCTTCTATGCAATGGTGGCTGGTGGCTTCCATATCAATGAGGTGACAAATCTGAACTTCAAAGAAGCTGTCCAAAGTGCTGAACTCTATCCACAAAATAGATTGGGCTCCAAGGATAGCTCCTTTAAAGTTTTAGCTTAATACTGTAACAGATTAACTACTCCACTGACATAGAACACTTTAACCACTACTGTTCATGCATTAAAATGGGCAGAGGCTATGACAGACAGCAGCTCAGGGATGCCATAAGATGAACTTGGGTTTGGAAATCCAGGTACAAGCCCCCATTCAGCTATGAAACTCATTGGGTGACCTTGACTCAATGGCCTGACCAACTTCCCAGGGATGCTGCGAGGATAAAAGTGGGGAAAGGGGAGTTTATTGGAGGAAAGGGATATAAATGTAACTCCTAAGTAAACAAAGAATACATCAAATCTCGGAATAAAAATCTCAAAGCCTATGTTTACATGTTTTCTGCTTCTATGGATCCCATCTTCTTTGTGCACATGATCACCTTAGGTTGACAAATAGTCACCCCACCCTTGTAATGAGCCTTTATAGCTTCTCTTTCCAAACCTGGGCTTTGTGCAGCTCCTCAGCTTCCCGGCGGTTCTTCTCTGTGACATCCTCATACTGGTCACGGATCTCAGCCAGGACTTTCTGCAGGTCAGCACCAGGCACAGAGTCCACTTCCACATTGACAGTGCCCCCCAGCTGTCCCTGGAGAGAAGCCACTTCCTGCATGAGTTGAAAGGCAAGTTTATTATTACATAATCAACAGAACGTCACAAGGGTTGGATGGATGCAGATAGAATCATAGAATTGTAGAGTTGGAAGAGACCACGAGGGCCATCCAGTCCAACCCCCTGCCATGCAGAAAACCTTGATCAAAGCATCCCCGACAGATGGCCATCCAGCCTCTGTTTAAAGACCTCCAAGGAAGGAGACCCCACCACACTCCGAGGGAGTGTGTTCCACTGCCGATCTTTAATGACATGCTCCAGTCATGCATTTAATTCAAATGATCAGAACTGTTCCCAATGAGTCCCACAACCAAATCCTGCAGAGGGGAGTACACTACAAAGCATCCCAGCTGGTCTGCCATGTCTTCTTCCAGCATATTCCATTCTGTTCTTCATCCCACCCCACCCCACCCACCTCCAGCAAGAGTCGGTCACCATTTCATGAAGCATACAGTGTCTCCCTGGGCTGTTTGGGGGATCATCCCCCCCACCGCATCCTCCCTGCCCTAGATACACATTTTTATATTACTGAAATCCTCAGGGTTCCACCAAGCCTGTTAATACTTCAATTTAATAGAGGTAGACAAACTTTGGCAACCCATGAACTAAATTCCCCCTCCTGATCCACTACAGGCCACACCCTTTCCTCAAATGCAATTATTCTGAGGATGGGTCCCCCCTCAAAACTGTTAAGTTCATTTGTAGTTTGGGGAGAAAAAACACCAGGGACAGACTTTCTCCATACATACTAAAGCCAACCCCTGCACCTGTTTTAGCCACTGCTCCTAGTGGCTTCAAGAAGGAGAAATTGTTTTTTCAGCTGGGGAAAAATGCCAGGGTGTACCAAGAAACAAAAAAAAATGTCCTTGGGCAACATGCCATCCATGCCCCACACAATCTGCACCTCTGTTCTGGTGTGTGAGTAGTGTTGTTTTGGCTATATAAGCAACAGCATTCATGCTTGATCACTAGGCATAGAGGAAATGATACTCAGTTGTGTACCAGCTAGGCAGTATGAACAAGCCACCTTCTTATGGTTCTGCTGATTAGCAAACACCATGGAGGGATTCCAAGGGTACATTTTCCAACAAATGAAAATACTTGCTTTAAAGCATTACCATATTTTCTTTATTATTTAGGTTTCTTTTTGCAAGATTGCCAGCAATATGAACCAATTAAATTAAAACATCCATCTAGCTAAGTATAGCTTTTCATAGACTAATACAGACATCTACAGACAACAATTTACTAAGGAATACACTATGAGAATGTGCAATGTAAGCAATTCCTTGGAAACTGTAGTTGTCTGCATTATCTTTCCATATGGGAAAGAGAGTTCTCTCTGGCTTTTCTTCTCTTCGCAAACGAAGTTTCAGGAAGGACTCATCCCGCGCTTTCTGCAAGCGCGCTGATGACTAAAAAGGCCAATCCGAGATAAACAAGTCCAGTTGCAGAAAGCACAGCAGAAGGGCTCCTTGGGTGATGTTTTTGGGTTGTGATTCTTTCTGCGTTTTCGTTTCTCTTCAAGATTTGTTTGGCATGAGTTCTCAGTTTTACCATTCATCCTATGAACTGTAAAATGGTAATCTATCTCCCATCTTAGTTTGCTCTTAATTGTCTTTCACACTACTTTCAGTCTGCTGTTTTCAGTGAGAACTAAATGACTGCTATTTCTCTCAGAACTGAAACCATGGTGAGATAAAATGGTAGAGCAAGAGACTGTGAAAGTTACTTCTTTGGGCTACAACTTGTAGAATTCCTCAGCCAGCTCAGAATTCTGGAAGGTGTAGTCAAAAAGAAGTAACATTTCCAAGCCTTGATTCTACCCATGAGTTATGCTCTACTTTAGAGAAAATAGTCACATCAGTAGGAAGTCCAGAATTTGTAGTCTGAAAAGGTAGTATTTCCAAGCTCTGTGACACACCCTGGAACCATAGGTCACTGGTGGCAAAGCTATATGGTTATAAGACCCCAGGTTCAACTGCAGCAGCACCAGATAAAGGATTTGCAAAGCACAATTCAGTCCTTTGTAAGGTGTTCCAAGCTGAATTAGCTGCTTATCTTTACAGACGATCAGAGATAACATCAGAAGCAGCTTGCAAAGGGATGGAAAACCCCTGCAGTTGCCTGATGGAGGGTTAACAGAAAAGGTTTTCATCACTCAGGCAGAAAACAATAGCTTGTAGTTCTGCCCCCATCCTGAGATATTAGATTGCCTCCTGGAAACCTTGAAGCAGAGGTGGACAACTGTGAGAGGCTAGGGGACCGCATTATTCCCATGGATAGCCATATCCTCACCACATACCCCCACTGCAAATAAAAAAATGTGGCTTTTGTTCCCAAATGCCTTCCAAGGCTGTGGGGCATATTTGCCATAGTTTTAGGGCCCTTCTCTGGGCCATTTCAGCCCCAGAAGAGGCCTTTTTTCTAAACAAGAAGTGACCAGAAGTCACTTCTGGTTTTTATAAAGGCCTTTTCTTATCCTAAAATGGCCTAGAAGGGGCTCAAAACTGTGGCAGCCATGCCCCCATCTCCCATAAAGGGCACTTGGCAACAAAAAATTAAATCCTAGAGGAGTCCCCAGGGCCTCCAATATGGCCCTGGGGCCACACTTTGCCCATCTTTCCTTTAAAATATCTTGATATTTTTCTAGTAACCTTAAAGAAGGACAGCAGAAGTAAATGACTGCAATTATTTAACACTAAGGTGCTCTTGCTGGTGAAGTGCTGAAGAGCAAAATATATCCAGCAAGTATCCCATTTGGTACTAAGGCCTCCCTCCCGCCCACCCACCCCCCATAAACACACCCACCTCCTTGTGGTTTCTCTTAAGGTAGGCCAGTTCCTCTTGGAGATTGTCCACCTGCACCTGCAAGCTAGCCCGGCTTGCGTTTATATCCTCCAGGACCTTGCGCAGTCCACTGAGGTCCCCCTCCACGGACAGGCGCATGGTCACCTCAGATTCCAGCCTATGGAAGCAAAGGGGTCTTTATAGCGAGCCAGCATGGTATAGCTGTTTGAGTGTTAGACTAGGGCCAAACTCATACTACATAAATAATCCAGGTTAAAACTGGGTTATTTGCCATGGCTTCTTCTTACGGAATCCTGGGATTTGTCGTTTGGTGAGACACCAGCACTGTTTGGCAGAGAAAGCTAAAGACTTTGTAAAAGTACAAATCCCAGGATTCAGTATGAAGGAGCCATGGCAAATAATCCTAGGCATTTGGCCTAGGACTCTAGGAGACCAGGATTCAAATCCCTGCTCAGCCATGGAGGCCCCAGGTGACTTTGGGCAAGTCATATCCTTTCAGCCTCAGAGGACAGCAAAGGCAAACCCCCTCTGAACAAATCTTGCCAAGAAAACCCTATGGTGGGGTTGTCACCAGTCAGAGTCTACTTGAAGGCACATAACAACAACCACAATGCCTATTTCCAGCCATGGCAGCCCTAAGACCATGTAACCGGGAAACACACTGGATGTTCATGTAGGCCTAGACAATGTCAGCAACACCACAGTGATTGATTAATAAATAAAATGTAGGCTCCAGGTCTCTGAGCAAGAAGTTACCATTTGTAAAGCAGACTTTCCTCCTTATAAATCTGATCACTTAGACTGCAGTACACTCAATATTAAATCCAAGAATAATTAGCAGGGACAGGGAAGAAGAAGAAGTTGGAATCATGCCCTTTGAATCCACTCAGAGGAGATTTTCAGATGGAGCTTTTTCTGCAGGGCAGGCATAAAACAGGGCCAATAAAGTTCAGACGACTTCGACCCGTCCGTCCTGCTCCCGCCTTGCCCCCATCCTGCTCCCGGGATATTCTATTCATGACGAAACATCATGAATAGAACGCCCCTTCCGTGCCTGTCACGGAATCAGGGACGTGGGAAACGGACCCCCGTCCCTGTTCCACAATGACAGGCACAGGGGAAGAGCTCCGTGGCAGGCACTTCCTGCCATGATTGGGACAGCCAGGTAAGTGCCACCCTTCTCCCCCCCCTCCCCAGGTTCCTTGTTTTATTTTAAATTTATTCTTTTGTGTTTTTTCCCCCCCTGTCTTTGACAGCTGGGGAGGTTACTTTGAATTTCTCTCCCGCTCATTCTCTTGTGAGAATGAGCAAGATTTTCCCCGGTCTCATTTACCGCCAGCTGGAAAGGAGGGAGGATGCCCGTTCCTGGAGCAGAATGGAGATAAGTTTATGAACATTTACCTCCATTCTGTTGCGGAACGGGAGAGGAGGTGGCAGGGCAGCAACAGGGCATTTTGGTCCCATCTGAAAATCTCCAGAGTCTCTGCATGTTGTTCAGGCCTTCTGCATAGGCTCTACTATAAAGAAGACTCAATCTACACACAACTCCTCCATACACAACTTATCCCTGGATTTCATGTTATCTTTGTTGTTGTTGTGTGCCTTCAAGTCATTTCTGAGTTATGGTGACCCTAAGGTGAACCTATCACAAGGTTTTCTTGGCAAGATTTGTTCAGAGAAGGTTTGCCATTGCTTTCCTCTGAGGCTGAGAGAGTGTGACTTGCCCAAGATCACACAGTGGGTCTCCATGGCCAAGTGGAGATTTAAACTCTGGTCTTCAGAGTCATAGTCCAACTCTCAGACCACGATATCACACTGGTTCTCACCATGTTATTTTTACAGAGTAATAATTATGACACTTTGCAGTGAGTTTCTGCATGTCAGGATGTGATATGTACAGAAACAAATACAGAAATAAATGCAAATACATACATGCGTGCATATATACATTTTAAAAACAGGGAACAGATCTGGGTTTTTAAAAATGTCCAGACAACTCTACCCCTAAAGCTAATAATGTTTTTTTTAAAATCAATAAAAAGACAATGGAAACAATACACCGAAGAACTATATAAAAGAGATGAAAGGATTATAGATTCATTAAAGGAAGAACCATTTGAAGATGAACTTACAATTTTAGAAAGTGAAGTGGAAGCTGCACTCAGGGCATGTGGGAGAAATAAATCACCAGGAAGAGATGTCATACCAACAGAGTTGTTTGAAGACCTGAGCAGGGCTTTTGATAACAGAGTGACTTGGACGTCTCTCATTCATAGGTTTACCACAAGTCAAAGTTGACTTAAGAGCAGTTAACAACAACAAAACTAATAATATTGAATGCATGAAATACAGGGTGGGGGGGACAGAGGGGAACAGTGATGATGAAGAAGTCTTACTTCACTCTGAAATCATCAGCAGCAAGTTTAGCATTGTCAATCTGTAAAACCAGACCAGCATTATTCAAGGTCTCCTGTTCAATCTAGAGAGAGACAAAAGGAGATGGGTGAGGTTCCCATAATGAAATGGTAGAGAACAGCTAACCTAACAAAGGGAAATTGAGAGCCACCAAACAGCTATCCACTTTTAGCCAATTCTGAATAATGACTAAAGGAAAGGCATTCATTCTGGTAATCCACACAGCCATGCCCCCAAGAAGAATCCAAACATCCACATGTTGCAGCTTGGGGCCAAATTCCTATCTGCCTGTAGGTGGAGGAAAAATTTCTACCAGTGTACTTGTGCTGGTGGTTGCAAGAGTGTTTGTTGAAGTCTGCTTGGTCTTCTCTGGGTGTGCAGGGGGTGGCTGCTCTCAGGAATCTCCTACTGACCTTGCATACCCAGAGCAAAGGGATTGCAGAAGTAGGTTCTGGATACCTCCTTGCACAGCACTTTTAAAAGTACATAACTGACAGTTATGCTAGCATAATCCAGTTTACATCTCCCCCAGGAACTGGTCTTTTGTAAAGTTAACTGGACTTAACTGCCTATTCAAGATCATTTTGCAAGAACTGCAGCTACAATCAGCAGGAACAGGGATGTGGAAAGTAAGGGGCGGAAAATAATGTCATTGTTTCTGCAAGTGAAAATGTCCCAGTGCTTTGATTCTGTGTGATTTCACAACAATGAAAATGACACTACAAGGCACTAGGGCAGAAAATGTAGAAGTGACCCATAACATAAGAGCTGCAACACCTCCCTTGTGTTGTGCTTCTGTAAAAGGTGCCAGTCAGCAATATGCAAATATTTCTGCTAATATGAACATGTGGCTTATTTGCTTTTTTTAAAAAAATCAATAAAATCTAGGGTGAAAATTTACTGCAGACTATTAGTGGGGGCAGAATTGTTGTAAGTTAACAGTTCCAAAGCTTGTGATCAATTACACTTCCTGAATTTCTATGAAATCCACCCAAATAACATGCTGCAGATTTTAGTTAGTTGGTCAGTTTTTTACTCTTCTCAGAAGATCCTGGGAGCTGTGGTTCTTTGAAAGAAAGGTAAGTGTTCTCCGGCAGAAAGTCCTTTTGCTATACAAGAATAGACAATTTTCAAGATTCCTTGAAGAAATCATAAAGTGTGTTCAGAAAGAGTATAGGTTTGCAATGTAGAAACATGCCCAAAAGCCTTTAAAAAAAACACATTTACTTAATGCAGTTATACATTACCCAACGAAAGAGCCAGCACAGTGTAGAGGTTTGAGTATTGGACTAATACTCAGAGAACAGAATTCCAGCCTCCATTCAGCCTTGGAAACCCACTGGGGTGTTATCCAAATTGCTTGGGATCCATGGGGACCCTCTGATGTCCTAATATTAATTTGAGGAATTTAATTATCTCAACTTGGCATACGAGAGGTTGGGCAATGGCATGACCTTTTAATCTATGTATACTGGTAATAATGGAGGAGACTCTAAGTCAAAAAGTACAATTAAATGATCTTTATTGGAAATTAATATCAACAGCATTCACGCAAACACTCAGGCTTCAGACACTCATACAAGGCTATTGAAAATAGTCAGGAGTATTTGGATAGAGGAACAAAGTAAAGGGATAATGGGTGATAATATAATCTGATCCTGCAGAGCTGAGATCATGGAATACATCAAGGGGAGGGGGTGTCCAGAAGACAGGACAGCAGTGCAGTCTGACATGGAGTCGACAGGAAGTGGAACTGTGTGCAAATTGGTGGTGGTCTGGGATGATATTTATAAGGGATAATTCCCCTGAAGGGATGGGATTTTGAGCAGAATACAATGTTTCTTGGTGGTTCCCATGACTAGACAATGGGTGCTCCGGAAAAGTTAACTATCATTAATGTTTGATGCTTTTAGAATTGAATAGGAACAGGCCAGATCTTTTGTTGGAGGAGATCAGGAGAGGAAGGACCCGTTTTACAAGCATTAAGGACTCTTGCTATCATTGAGTGGATTAGTGAATGACACACTCCAGGTGTTAACTTCTGATCTGAGTATTTGGTTTGGGGGAATTTCCAAAGGCCCCTCCCTTGGTTACACATGAATCTCTCTCTGCCTTTTCTTCGCAAAGGAAGATTCAGGAAGGACTCATCCCGCGCTTTCTGCAAGCGCGCTGATGACTAAAAAGGCCAATCTGAGATAAACAAGTCCGGTTGCAGAAAGCACAGCAGAAGGTCTCCTTGGGTGATGTTTCCGGGTTGTGATTCTTTCTGCGTTGTCATTTCTCTTCAAGACTTGTTCGGCGTTAGTTCTCAAATAAGGCTGCAGCATTGTGGATAGTGCGTCTCCATGCCTCCCGATGTGAGGCCTGGGTGGACCATTGTTGGTGATCAATTTGGCCGAGCCTGAGATGTTGTTTCAGGGAGTCCTTGTATTGCTTTTTTGGAGCACCCCTCTTACGCTGACCCGTGGCGAGTTCACCATAGAGTACTATTTTTGGGAGGTGATGGTCCTCCATCTTAGAAACGTGCCCTGCCCAGCGCAGCTGTGTTCTCAATATCATGGCCTCAATGCTGGTGATCCCTGCTTGCTCAAGGACAGCAACATTCGTCACATAGTCAGTCCAGTGTATATTTAGGATTGTGCGTAGACAGCGCTGATGAAAGCGCTCGAGGAGTCGTAGGTGGTGGCGATAGGTGACCCATGTTTCAGATCCATAAAGGAGGATAGACAGTACAATGGCTCTATACACACTGATTTTTGTTCTTTGTCTCAGGTGTTTATTGCTCCAGACTCTTTTGTGAAGTCTTCCAAATGCACTATGTGCCTTTGCTAATCTGTGATCGATCTCTTTGTCAATCTTGGCATCTGAGGAGATGATGCTTCCCAGGTAGGTCAATTGCTGCACGGACTTAAGAACAGATTTGTCTACGGCAATGTGTGGATGGTGGTGTTCGTCCTGTGGTGCAGGCTGGTAAAGAACTTCTATTTTCTTCAGGTTGACTTTCAGCCCAAACAGCTCTGCAGCTGTTGTGAAGCAGGATGTTAGGCACTGCAGAGCTGCTTCTCTTCGCTGGTTACACATGAATACAGCCTGGGCATTAAGGGATCCCTGGTTTACCTGCAATCATGTGGATGACCACACTAAGCCAAAGTATTAAATACAGCCAATTATTTTATATTTCAAGATGGGGGCTATCAGGGTATGTAACAGGGGTAAGTCACCCTCTCTCAACCTAAGAAGGCAGCAATGGCAAACCCTCTCTGAACAAATCTTCAAGTCAACTTGAAGGGACCTAACAACAGCAACAACACATCACTCAACATCTTGTCTCCAGCTCTGGATACCCTAGTTTAACACAGGTGGAATTCACCCAGGTATTTTTGATTTCACCCCTAGAATCTATTAACAATAACAACAAATTTATTTATACCATGCCTCCCCTTCCCAAAAAAAGGACTCAAGGCAGCTTGATCTTACCGTTGGCTAGGGCTGCTGGGAATTAGAACCTAACATATCTGAAAGGTCAAAGGTTCCCCCCTCCGCCAGCCCTAACAGATATCATCACCATCATCACCACAACCACCATTTTCATACCTTAGATTTCAGCTCTGAAAGGGTGTTGAAATAACCACTCAGATCTGGGCCACCAGCTGATGTTCGCTTCACATAGATTTCCCTGATGTTCTGCTCCAGTTGTGCATTAGATTCCTCAAGAGAGTGCACCTGGTATAATAGCAAGGAAAAGGTCAATCTAGATGATGATATCATGTTAAAATACATGGGAGTGATGAATCCCAAAAGTGGGTCCGCTGTCCTTGCTGTTTGACTTTTAAGTTTAGCCACTAGAGGGGGATTTTGGTAAATCAGATAGGTATACAAACACACACAGAGAAACATTCAGGGATTCAAGCAGGCTAGTCTGACTTCAGTAGCACTAATAGCCTAAAAAAGTACCAGTACATGTAGGATTTCAGCTTTTGTAAAGCATCCATAACCTGCCAATCCAAATATATTGATTAGTGCGGCCTTCTCCAACCAGGTGTTGTCCAGATGTGTTAGACCACAATCCCTATCATTCCCAAGCAGCCTGGCTGTTGGCCATACTAGCCAGAGTGTTGGGAGCTATAATCTAGCATATCTGCGATGAGGTAAAGTATTATTTTTGATGGAACCTATCAATTCTATGTCGAAAGTTCTGTTCAGATTTATTGTGTATAACCTTTGGACATCATGGTTTGGACTTAATGGAAGCATAAGATTTTTATTTTAAAAAGTTAAAATGAATAAATAAAAATGAAATAATTTTTCAAAATTTAAAAGAACTTCATTAGAAATAGACAAACAAACAAGACGTTTACTAAATTGACTGCTATCAAGTTCAAACCTAATGTAAGGTTTATTTACACCAGTTCCTCAATTTAGATTTTGCTGGGGATGTTAAGCTTTTATAGGTTATTCTTAACTATAGTGGCCCCTTGGTATCTACTGGGCTTTGGTTTCAGGACCCCCCCCATGGATACCAAAATCCATGGATGCTCAAGTCCCAGTATGTAAAATGGTGTCCCTTATGTAAAATAGCAAAATCAAGGTTTGCTTTCTGGATTTCTTTTCTTTTTCTTTTCTTGTTTAAAATATTTTCAATCAGTGGATGGTTGAATCCATGGCTACAGAATCCATGGATACAGAGGGCCGACTATGCAACCAAAGATAAAACATACAAAAAGAAGGCTGCTTGTCAACAGATTTCTGTGCAAATGGGGATTATGTGACAACCATCATGAATACTTGTCCCACCTAGGAATCTGGAGTTTGATTTTTAACTTCCTAGGGCTTGAATTTTTAACACCAGAGTTCCATGCTTGAAATTCAGAAGTAATAGAAGAATCCCTTTGTGTGTTTGCCAAGTGCCTCTGTAAAGCTGGGGTTCAAAGGAAGCCTTGTCCCCTTCAGGCATGCTTGACCCATGGTGGCACTTTTTTGTTTAGTTAAACAACAACAGCATCACTATGGTGCACCCATCTTAAACAGCCTTTTCTGCAATGCAGACCAATATCAGACAGGCAGGGAGTGTTATGAGAGATGCCATCAAGCTGAAACAGAGCTGGGGAGTGTGTGGCCCTCCAGATGTGACTGAACTTTAATTCCCATCAGCCACAGCCAACACAGCCAATTGTGGAGTATAAAAGGAGTTTTAGTCAAAACAACATCTGGAGGGTGAGATGTTCCCCTGGCCGCCTTCTTCTTTTAGCCCTTCCAACAGAGAGTGAAACAGGGAGAGGACAGTTAAAGCCTTCTCTGCCCATATGCTTAGGTATTCCTAAAAAGGAAAAGAAGTACAGCAGGAGCCCCGTATCTGCAGGGGATTGGTTCTAGGAGGCCCCGCAGATTATGAATTCCACAGATAATGGCGAGTGCCTCCCTGTCACCATTGCTGCCACGGAAGCTATCCCACCAGACAAAGGGAGAAGGGAAGCAAGACCTCTCCTCCCCTCCCTTCACCCTCCCGTAGCCATTGCCACCATCAGAGCCACCAGAGCCATGGGGGGGGGGCGAAGGGAGGCAAGACCTCTCCTCCCGTCCCTTTGCCCCTCTCCCCATCCCCATTGCTGCCACGGAAGCCATCTGGAAGCCTCCTGCCCTACCTCCCTGTCCACCACCACCACCCCGCTGTCACCAACTGCAGATAATTGAATCAGTGGTTGGCAAATCAGTGGATACGGGGTGGTGCTACTGTAATGTCCGCATGCTGCACACTGAACATAGGGTTAAACATTGTATAGTTTAGCTCAAAATCACTCTAACCTCCCTCCCATACCTCTGTTGTGAATAACCAACAATCCCAACAAAGAATGAAAAAGAATCACCACTTTCTCAGGTCTCACATTCCAACTAACTTCAAGATCAACATTATTGCCACTCACCAACTCAGCTATCAGTAGAGACCCAATTTGACAACTCTTCCAAACCCTCAAGGCAAGAACACTGAAAGACTACACACATCTTTTCACTCTGCACAACTGGTTACCGTAAATAATATTCCCAATAAGATAATGTACTCACCCATTCTACATTTAAATGCTCTAAATCTAAAGTATTTCTTCCCTTCCGCATTGCCACTCAGCCTACTAGCCCAGATCTGCCCATACGGCAACTTAATAGGCATCCTTTAGCAGCCAACTTGGTTTTCCTGAAAGCTTCCTCCTATTTCCAAAGTTTTCCCCCATGAACAAATCCTGACCACTCAGAAGACTCACTTATCAACATACTTCCTAAAGCTTTTTCAACAAAACTCCTGACAATTATCATAAATACCAAGCCCAGGGCTCTTCTGAAGTTTCCACAAACAGACCCACAAAGCAAGATCAAACAAAAAGATTGTCTTTAACAGAGCTTGGAGAAGAAGTCACTTTTTTGGACTACAACCTCCAGAGCCACTCAAGTTACAGCTCCTACAATTCCCCCAGTGAACATGACCACTGGCCAGGCTGGCTGGTGAATTCTGGGACCTGTAGTCCAAAAAGTAACTTTCTCCAACCTCTTCTTAAATTTTGGCCCTTCCCTAGTTAAGTCCCTGCATAAAGTTGCAAAGGGATAAACCAAAAACCCTATAGACTATTTGTAAATCCTTCATCTGAATAGCACCTAAGGCAGAAGCATACGGCTAGCAATCATAACCCACAATGTAGCCCAAAAACACATGATAAAACACAAGGAGCATCTTCCACACCCCAAAGTATGCTACCAGAAATATTCTTCAACAAATTTAATCTTGTTTGATATCTCTTTATTACATAAAGGATATCCCGCTTTCAAATAAATTTTGTACAATACTTTTAAAAATAACACCTTCACATTTGAAACTTGACACACTTTTAACCTGATTTCCATAAAGAAAGAACCTAATTGCCTCAGATAGACCTTGGAAAAGTTTTTTTGTTTTGTTTTGTGTACAGCTACTCCCAGTGGCAATGCTGGCTGGGAGATTCTGGGAATTATTGTCCAAAAAAGTAACTCTCCCAGGATCCTAGAATTTGTCATCCTGTGAAGAGAAGGGAGGGGCCTCCTATAGAAAAACTTTTACTCCTCACTAATGGACAATTTCCAAAGTTCCTTGAGGAAATACTGTATCTTTTGGAGGGGATGCGTCCTCCTCGAGAACGTCATACCCACTGATTGAGCCAGCAAAAAATGGAAAAGCCACATCTCTCCGCAACTATTTAATCTTCCTGTTATGAGCAGGGATGTGGAACTTTTGACCCTCCACATGTAGCAGACTTTTACTTCCATAACACCCTTCATCACGATATGAGACCCAGATCATGAAGTACCTGCTCAAACCTGTAATAGTCACTTTGAAAAATCATAATGCCACCGCAGTCTCCTAGCCTTTGGGCTCATCTGAATGAATCTGTCCTTCTGTACCACATCAGGTACAGTTAGTGTCAAAAAAAGAAGCAGCAAACAAACAAATAAAAAAATTCTTCTAAGTATGTCTCTAAATGGATTATATGATCTAGTGTGTGTTGTACCACCCTGAAAACCACTATGTATGTACTACCATCAATAGAAGATGCTTCTCCACATTAATTTTGCATTAGAAAAAACCCTGATATTTTTAGCCATGTAGGCACTTGATTCAATCAAGAAATTATAGCCCTGAGTTTTCAAGACCTGAGCAGGGCAGTTGATGCCTCGGCTCTTGGTGGTCTCTCATTCATAGGGTCATCATAAGTCAAAGTTGATTGATGACAAATAACAACAAACTATATATTCTAATCTAAACAATATCCTGGCAGCTTGGAACTTACTTGTTAGTTAACATGGTAGAACCCTGTGTGCTCTTGCAGTAGCTAAAAGATTCATGCTGCGAGTGTGGAAACATTTGCTATTTGTCATTAAATAATAATGATAATAATAATAATAATAATAATAACAACTTCATTTTTATACCCTGCCTTTTGCCTATTAGGCAATCAAGGCGGCTCACAACAATTGGTAATGAAACAAACAAATCCATAACAACAGTAATAACTTAAAACAATTTACCCCCCCTTAAAATTACATATAATAGTACATATATTTAAAATAACTGGCAAATTCACCAGTGACATAAAATAACTACCCTAAGACTTCAAAACTATAATATCAAAATATAAAGACACAAGAACATAAACATAAAAACATAAAAAGAGGGAGAAGCAGCCCTTAAAAATGGTCTGTTCTATTCAAGGAAGCCTGCCGGAAGAGATCCGTTTTGATGGGTTTTTTTTAAATTCTCCAAGCTGGTTGCTTGACGGATCTCCTCCGGCAGGGCATTCCATAATCTGGGAGCAGTGATAAAAAAAGATCTCTGGGAGGTTGTTGTTAATCTAGATCTCATTGGTTAAATGAAGGGAAGATCTTACTGATCTAGCCATGCATAAATGTGCAGTCTTACAGATGCCAACTCCAAGTTTCTTCACTACTGAACAAAAGTAACCAAGCTGTGTGTACTTAGGATATCTTCTGCCACAGAGTTGGGGAATGTATGATCCTTCAGAGGTTGTTCACCTGCAACTCCCACCAGCCCTAGTCAGCACAGCCAGTGGTGGTGGATCATGGGAGTTGCTGTCCAAAAACATATTGAGGGCCACACATTTCCCAGCCCTGTTCTACCAGGAAAGATGGCAAAGCTCCCACCCCAGGAGAGGAAATGCCATCCAGAAAAAATCAACCACTGGTGCCATTTTGTTCTGCTGCATCCCAAAGCACTGTCTGGGATCTATAAACAGACATATTTTAACTATGGGTGCTTCTCTTGCACTAGGCCCACTGCTATATCTTGATATCCTAACCATGCAGCTAAATTATTGCTGGGAGACACTCTCCAGCTACTCACCCTTTCTAGGTATGCAGCCAGGCGGTCGTTCAAATTCTGCATAGTGCCTTTTTGATTGATGTCAAGGATGTTTGTTTCTGCAGTACCTGACCCATAACGCCGGGCCAGAGCATCCTTGACTGAGGGTGGGAGGCCAGTCATGATCCCATAGATATTTGAGGCTATCTGAGGCCTGCCTAGGCCAAGCACACTCCCTCCTCTGGGTCTATGGAGACTGCCAGAAAAAGACTGGCTGCGGCTGGAGAACGTTGCTGCCATGGTCCTGGCGGTGGAAGGCAAAGCGAAGCAGGAGTGCAAGATGTGGAAACCTTGGAAGGAGTCCCCTTAATATAGGCAAGCTGGAGGGCAGGACTAAGTCACAGCCTTTCCCCCACTGGGTCAGCTGGTTATTCTTCCTAGGAACATGAGCAAGAATGGCATCTGTTTTGGAAACCAAGCTCCAGGTCATTCTTTTTCCTCCTCCCCAAAGCAAATTTGCAAGGTTGTTGCAAAATCCACACCTTAGCTCTGGATCCCAGCCAATCTGTCAATGTCAGATGGAGGTCCGATGAAATATCCAACATACCATTGCTCATCCCCTTGTAATCCTCAAGCCAGATAGGACGTGTGGATCCAAAGAAAACCCTTAATTTTTGTGTTGTAGTGGATGGGGAAGGGGAGATGCAAGTTTCATCCCACTAGAACAGGCTGGAGGGAATCGGTGGGACACCATGTCCACAGATTATGAAGTTGCTTTTTAAAAAGTAATTCATTTGTAATTAATTACAAAGCCAGCCATCACCACTCCTAAATGTTACTTTTAATGTTACCAGTTCTTAAAATAAACCTCCTGAATTGCTCATTATACTATTTGTTACTTTTAAGATCCTTTTTTAGAAAAAATAAATCTATACAAAAGGCTAAATAGCTTAACATTTGAAAAATGTCCTCCAAAGTATTTCTAGCCCTCCTCTGAAAAAAAAAAGGTGGGAAATTTTTGCCAACTACCTTTATCTTAATTTTATGTATCTACCTTATCATGTATCTACTTTATTATATATAAATACATTTTTCTGACTAATTGATTGGTTGTCTTCTTTGGGGGAAGGGACAACCATCTCACCTCAGCCCGCAAATAAATCTATAAAAAAGACTAAATAGCTTAACATTTGAAAAATGTCCCCCAAAGTATTTCTAGCCCTCCTCTGGAAAAAAAAAAGTGGGAAATCAGCAGTACTTGCTGCTCACATGCACACAGATACTGACATTACTACTCAATACCTTTTGGGGGAAAGTAACATTTTTATGCTCTTGTAACCCCCCACGTGGAATGTCCTTCTCTGTAATATATTGCTAGAAAGCCATAAAAGATTGCCATGTATATCCCTTATTTGAAAGAAAACATTTAAAGGAATACATTTCTTTCTTAATAGTGAGGCAGTTTACCACCACATGTAATTTTCTTATTGTAGTGTTCACATGTGATTAGTGGTCACTTTGTGTTAATGCAGTATTACAATATCTGTAGTCCAATCTAATTTCCCCAACATCTGGGCCTGGGAAAGTTATCTTTTGGGGCTATATCTACATGCTTGCTAGGGAATCCTGGAAGCTGTAGGCCAAAAAGTATTTAACGTCCAGCATGAAATAGGAACAGGTAATTCTGGTGTAGGGTGGGAGCACAGCATCCTTCTTCAACATGGCATTCACCATTCCACCACCCCCTTCTTCTCCAATGTAAAAGAATATAAGATAGTTACTAGCTTATTTGTAGCGGCCGACAAAGCAGAGAGAACAATAGCAGTTTCATTCTCATCAAAGAGACTGTGAGAGTAAACTTTAGTTTAGTCCCATAATCTCTTTGGTGGTGATTATGCTTTTGAAGTTTTAAAAAAAATCTTTAAAAGAGAGCTTGTCCTACTGTTTAAAATTTGTAAGTTTTCACCATGTGATATTTTCTGTTCAATAATGCTCCAGAAAACATTGATGATTTTCATAATGGTGCCATGCTTTGTGCTGGTGGGGGGGGGGGACTATAGCCCATGGGCTGCACCTCCTCCTCTCCTCTCCCCCCTGCTGCGTTAACTGCGTATAAACTACTTTTGCACTTGAAACTCAGTTTGCAGCAACTAAAGCAAACTTTGGACAAAGGGGGAAAGTGGAAGTAGAAGGGAGAAATTGGGACATTTTAAAAGCAGCTGGAAAAAGTGGGAGGACAGAGGATTAATCAGGAGTCCCTGCTGCTAAATCAGGACACTTGGAGGATATATGAACTCACCAGTCTTTCAAAACTTATACTAGGCCACTTTGTACAGACCCACGGCAGTCAATAAACACTGCCATTGAAATTCACAAATAGCAAAATTCAGGTAGAATGGCTGATCCCAGGCTGGCCCTTCCAGTAGGCACAGTGAGGAGAGGAAGCAACCCACAGTTGTTCCTCCTAAACCCTCTGGCCATTCCCCTCTCAGAGCTGGGTACTGCATATGACTGTCCTCCACTCCTGAAACTGGCCCACTACCCCAAGTTGTAGCAAAAGATGCTATCCTGTTGCCAGTTTCAAAGTAAGATTCAACTGCTAGTCCAGTTGACCTACACATAGAATGAAGGGAGCACTGTTTTTGCCAAAGGTAATGAAATATCTTGGGTCGTCTCTTTGAGATCTCTGCCTAAATCCTATCTCCTCCACTGTAGCCCTAAAATAGCATGGTATTGTTATAAATGCACAAAATTTAAGTAAGATAGATACATTCCTGAACTACCAGAAAAAATACTTCTGATATTTCCTACCAGAAGGAATACCAGTTTGTATGCCTCTGTAGTTCAGTCTCTGGGGTGAAAGAGTAGGAGAGTGCAGCATATCATCCAACATTTCACAGATGAAAACTGGAACGTGTGTATCCAAGCAACATCAGAGGGTAGTCAAGGGGGCAAGAGTTATTAATGAGGAAGAAAACATGTTAAGAGAGGCTGCAGCAGTTTGTTTTTGCCTGAGTCTATGGGGAAAGGAACGTTTCCTCCCCCTCCACTCCTGCTGTTGAGTTAATTGAATGCTAACTACTTTTGCACTTTGAACTCGGTTTACAGCAGCTGAAGCAAGCTGGGGACAAGGGAGGGAAGTGGGAAAAGGAAAGAGAAACTGGGACATTTTAGAATCAATTGGCTAAATGAGTTGATAGAGGATTAAGAGACTATCTAGATTTTCAGACAAGACTGTTATAGTGTTACTATTCCACTATATTTGCTATGGCTGCCTCCTGTTGAATCCTGGGATTTGCAGTTTAGGGAGGGGCATTTGCAGCTCTCAGCCAGAGAGCTCTTAGGCCTCACTAAACTACAAACTCCAGAATTCCACAGGAGGAAGCCAGAGCAGTTAAAGTGGAATAGTAACACTATAACAGTGTAGTCTGAAAATCTCCTAGAACTGAGATCTCCCACATTGGCTCCATACCCCATATTGGCTTTTCTGGAAACAATTTCAGAAAATGATTTTCTGAAAGTCACACTAAGCAACTAAACTCTGGAAGAAAGAATGCTAAATTGGTGTGTTGAGTGGAGGAGACTGCAAGAGAAATATGGACATTTCAGCAAGTAAAACTCAGTGAATTGTGAGTGGGTAGAAATATTAGCACAGGTATGTGGAATTTTCCAGTGCCTGGATATGTCTATTGGATTTTTCCATGAACCGGCCTCACAAACATTTTTTAAAGGATAGAGAATACATGGTAATGTACTGTATTAGTAACAGTTTCGACAACACATTCCTGACAAAATCTCTGAAAATGCATTAGGCTTACTCATAATAGCCCATCAAAATAAACAACCACAATCAATAAACATCTTACTCCACTGCAAGCCTGACGAAAAGTAATTAATTCTAAAGAGACTTTCCAATGGATAATTTGAGAATAAGATGTTGTCATTACTGCTTGAGGTACTGGAAATGGGGTGTTAGAAACCGAAACGATGTCTACACATTTCCCCTGCCCAAATTCAAATCGGCATTGCTTTTTTTCCTCCTTCTGCTTGGAGCTGCCACTACGGCCTTCCTGGCCAAAGACCTCCCCAGCAGAGCCCCACTGTCTTGCTTTGAGATCAGAATGAGGTGCCCAGCCCTGCTATGAACAGTGGGGTGGTAGCCAAATAGATCCCCTCATTGTTGATCTCATGGCTGGGCACCCCGTTCTGACATCAGAGGAAGCGACTTTGCCAGCAGGGCTCTGCTTGGGAGATGCTTGGCTGAGAAGGCAGTGGCAGTGGCCCCAGGAAAAACAAACTTTTTTTTCAACCTAGCTATGCTCAGCTAGGGAGCTGGTGGTGGCCCCAGTGCTCAGGATTATTTTTTTTAATGGTGATCCTTGCCACACGCCAATCTATCCTGCTGCAGATGGGCACACGGAAAAAAGAGTGGGGGCTCAGCTAGACAGGAAAATTAATTGCAGAAAATAGTGCATTAATTCACCATCGCAGCAGTGTTCATTTGTCTCCATGATACATTTGCAAGATCGCTGGCATGGAAGCTATCTATGTTTGAAGGTCATACAGAGCATGCCCATGAGTAAAGATGGTGGCCACAAGTGAATTCTCTCTCTCTGGCTTTTCTTCACAAATGAAGATTCAGGAAGGACTCATCCCACGCTTTCTGCAAGCGCACTGTCCTTCGAGCCTGTGCAATGGATTTTTTCTGGTGGAGCGCAGCATGCACAGAACTGGCCTCACCCTTTAAACCAAAGGTTCATCTGCTGTGGCCTTGCAAGCATGGACGGTAGCAGTGAGGTCCTTGGGTCGTAGGTTTGATCAGAGTTTCCTTCTCTTAGATGGTTGATCTTACAGGGTTGGACGAGCACCGGGTTTGGGATTAGAGTTTTCCTTCTCCTAGGATGGTTGCCATATGGCTTTAGAGCCCATCCTGCCCTTTGACACTCTTTGTCAGACCCTTCGGTTTTGACCTGTCTGGCATGGGAGACCCTACCGGTGGCTATTATGTCACCAACAGCATAGCTCGAAACATCATTAGGGTACGCAAGCCTCTCTCCCACAACAAGGGTGCGTCAATTACGTGCTTTATTAATCCCCCAAAGCTCCCTCCATTTCCCTTTTTTGCCCTTGTTATATCAGAGGCATGGAAGAGCGATCTTCTGCTTTAAAAAAAACATTATTTTTTTTTGCTCTGCTACTCAAAAATAGAGTAGCACCCCCATATCTGCAGGGGATTGGTCCCCCACCGTGGATGGTGAAATCCGCAGATAATAGTGAACACCATCCACCACCACCCCACCACAGCTGCAGGAGCCCTCCTGGGGGAGGGAGCCATCCGGAGGAAGGGAGGGGGAGGCGAGATCCCTCCTCCCCTCCCTTCCCCCCACCATCACCAATGGTAGATAATTGAATCCGCAGCTGGCAAATCAGCGGATAAGGAGGTGCTACTGTAGTGCATAATCACTTCCATGCAAAACAACAATGGCAGCTCCAGCCACTTTGTCACCAGCAAGCCTGCCCCAGCGCAGTACGACCAATAACATTTTGACTTCCAGGATGTGCCCCAATTCAAATTGGTTGTTCAAATGGGCTGGAATGCACATTTCCATATATTTTTTTAAAAAAAACCTCATGAGAAACAGCAAAGGCTGTTATCAGGAAGTACTTGGACATACACCCCCTCCCTTTCAAATATGGTGAATCTCTGCAGGAGCTCATCTGGACAAAAGATATTCCCCTCACATTCTGAAAGAATTTTTTCACCATCCAGATAACACTTGGATTTTCCTGGAAACTGCAGCACAAAACAGTTTTTTTAAAAAATTGCATTAAACCCTGAATGAAGTACTGTACTTTCACAGCTAAAATGGCCCTATGTCATGTGTTCTTATAGAACCAGATTTGAGGTCTGTACAGATTTTTTTGTCCTGGTGTAGACACAGCATTAGACTGTTAAACACTTTGGGGCACTTGGACTTGTTGGGTGATGTTTTAAAAAGCTTCTGTTACTTTGTAAACCACCACATCCACTGATGATACGTACTGTACCATTCTCACTAAAACAAATGGGACCCAGAATCCTGTTGCTATAATTTCTCAGGGTCAGAGTGGTAGGAAGGCAGGAAAAACCTACCATCTCAAAGCAGCCTGTTTCCCAAGACATTATTTCCTTCATGGCTGCTGTACCCACAACCTTTTCCCTCCTGCCACTCCAGTCTACACTGGTGTGGTTACATCAGCATAAAGCACTAAAGGGATTCCATTCCAGGTATCCTGCAGACAGATGTTCTGAGCACCAAACAAGGTAGAGGAAGAGAGATCCCCTACACTCCAGCTCTCCTGATTTGGCAAGGATACTCCCAATTAATCCTCCATCATCCCACTTTTCAGCTGTTCTTAACATGTACCAGTTTCTCTCGCCTCCACCCACTCCCGCCTTTATCAGCTTTATCAAGTGCAAAAGTAGTTTTATCAGCTTTATCAAGTGCAAAAGTAGTTTGCACTCCATTAACTCAACTGGGGGGAGAGGAAGGAATGGAACTTCCCCCTTCCCAGTAAGTTCAGGCAAAAGCAAACTGCTCCACCTGCTCCTAGCTTTTGTCTTCTTCCTCATTAATAACTTTTTCCATCTTGACCACACTCTGATGTTGCTTGGACACATGTCCCCATTTTCAACTGTAAGATGTTGGAGGGCATGCTTACTCCATTCCACATAAAGAAGGTGACTGGACTAGAAGTTGAACCTTATTTCAATACAGCTGATGGGAGAGGTGTGATGCACAGGTGCACTAGCTGAATTTACATCACTGTTCAGCCTGGCTGCCTCATCACTCACGCTGCCACCAAATAAATATCTGTGGAGACCACAGTTCCACAGTTGCCATCTTTATGTCAAACTTCCCCCTTATCTCTTCCTTGGACTGGGGTTTGAGTAATCTGGATAGTACTTGTATTGACACTATCCAGGGTTAGCATGCCAAATAAATACTAGTAAGGGAAATAATTCTCAAAGAGTCTGGATTTGGATAAACAAACGCTCATTACATGCTCTCCACAAGAGCGTCCTACAACCACACCAGAGGGCAACAAAGTGACTTAAGGGGTACAAGATGGTGCATGGGGCACACACAGTTCTGTCCTCCCAAGAAAGGGGAAATGTCAGGATGCTAAGGAGGCTGCTGGCTCTTCTCTCCCCATCCACCCCACCATTCTATCTGCTGCCTGAGACAGTTTGATTACTACCTAATGGTAGGCCCAGCCCAGCAGAGTTTTTTTATGGTTAGCTGTCCATGCCTTTCTCCCTGAGCATCTCATAAAGAAGTTAGAACTAATCCCACTGCATTGATCTTATCTAGTGCTTAATACCATGTCCCTTGAATGAAACTGTGAGTTGTTTAATTCCAGTTAGCAGATGCTTCTGCTACAACAGACAGGGACAGTTTAAGGAATTTTTTTGGGGGGGGGGCTGCAATGCATTATTTTGGAGGGCCCATATGTTTATCTCAGGTCAGTGTAACCTAACTTGACCTAACCTATTCACAGTACAGGATAGTCAGCTATTACTAATAATGCTTTTGCAGGAGGAGGGTAATGATGGGGGCCCCCACAATGATGGGCCCCCCTGTGGCTGCAGGTGCTGCAGGGCCCTTAAACCAGCCCTGGCAACAGAATAACCTTTGCTGAAGATGTGGAGTCTTTACATTGATACCAAGTCGCCCGATTTTCCTCCTGACTTCATTCCTGTGTCTTTAATAATAGCCAATCATGTATAAAGTAAGGACACAAGCCTTCTCTGACTTACAGAAAAAGCAAAAGGGAAATGATTCAGTTCCCTAGTTTTTAAAAGACAAGCAAAAAAAAAAAAAAAAAGCAGCTATGCTGAAGTGTTTGGAGAACTCGAAAGCTTGCTTGCTGTTTTTTAACAGAGTTGTATGGCATCTTTATTAATTTGCAACAGTACATTACAACAGACACTTCTTTGAAATGTGCTATTTTCTGATATTTTGGTTTATTCTAATATAATTTCTAGCTGTGGATTTTGCAATTTTCTTTAATTTTCATCACTCAGGCTGTTGTCCAGGAGACACAGAAGCAGGCTGAAAGAAAGGTGGCAATTCTTATTATCTGTGATTTCTACTTTTACACAGTGTGGGGTGGATGAGAACGGTGTGTCTTTGAACTATAGCTCCCAGGAGCTGTAGCCTGCACAGGAATGGTGAGATGTTAGGAGTTGTAATCAAACAACAGTGGGTCACACAGTTACAGTTCCCACCCTGCACTATGCCTCCAGTATATTTGTGGGCATACACCTCAGGTAATTTATGGAACTCTGTGGTGTTGAGTTCCTCCATAATTAGTACTACTTGCTTAGAATTTAGGTTCCCTTCATAACTAGTTTGTACTAGACCTTCACCCCTTCCCTGCTTGATTTTCTTTGGGCTCTTGCATTGTTCCTTTCTCCTTCCGTTATAGGACTGTCCTCTCTTTTTTCCTCAGCTGAAATCCTGTGACTTTCTACAGTTGCCTAATGGGCAGAAACTTGATAAGTACACATTTTTATGTCATGTGGAGATATGGGAAGCCAGGCCTGTTCAATTTCAGCCTGTCAGGCAGCCATTAAAAGATCCTGGAAACAAAAGAAGACAATCTAAACAGTTGGGAATTAGCGCATGCCCACACTAATGCAACACACAGCATCTGTGTAGACAAGGCTGCTTCTCTGAAACCACTTTCTGAAGTCTCAAACAAGTTTGCTTTCCCCTCTGCACTTCATACACAGCTCTTGATATGTGACTTCCAGGAAAAACCCTGTTTTCCTATGGTCTGGGAGGCAAGTCAGATGGAGCTTTAATAAGAAGGTGACTGGTTCCCCATTAGCCTGAGCTTTTTAGCCCAGGGGAACTGGATCAGCCAAGCTCCCAGCTCCAGAAAAATTGAATGGGTAATCTGCAACTGTTAAAACCAAGGGGGCTTTTGCCTCTGAAGTAGTATGATAAAGTGACATCTGGAGCATTGGCCTCTCAGCTTCTTAAAGGGCTCATTTACATGGGCCAGGATACATCAGCTCCCCACCATCATATCCTGCCATGGATCAGGCCCATTCCTCCCATTACCTCCATGTAACAAGAGGGAGTCCAGCCACTGGTGTCTCCCTCACTCTCTCTTAAGTTAGGAAGCTTGCCCACAAGTGACCAAGGCCCCCTGCATGTGACTAGCCTTGGTCACATGCTGCTAGTCTTCTTCTTGCTGCTGAAGAGCAATGGCGGAGGGCAGCTGAAGCAATGGGCCTTAACAGGTTCCTGTGGTCACACGGGGCCCAGTCCATTTCTTCCTGGCTGAAATGCATTCCTGGCCGGAATGTATTTTAATATAATCATTTATCAGACCCTACCCAGTCTTCCCCCCTGCCCCTTGTCTTAGCCCCAGGGGTCATGAGGACTGCCTGGGGGCAGAACGGGGCAAAAGCTCTGCATGATCTGGACTGCAGGACTCCAAAATGGGGTAAATTGCCTGTGTAGATAAGCCCAAAGTCATAAAAGTCCCAGTGGCAATACCATGGAATTTAACAGCCCAGGGAGTCTAATATGGTTTTATGTATAAAGTTCACAAAGCACAGAATTCAATTATGGAATTCACTACAACGGGACATAATTTTGGCCACCAATTTGGATAGCTGTGAAAGCAGATTAGACAAATTCAGGAGGACAAGGCTTTAAGTAGCTACTAGTCATGACAGCTACATATTTCCAGTATCAGAAGCAGCAGGGGAACAAAACTGTAAGTGTGCATGTGTGTTGTTGCACACATAGCCTGCTCAAAGCCTTTGCACAGACATCTCCTTGGCTACTGTGGTTGCCATCTGCTGGACTAGATAGGCCTTTGATCTGACCCAGAAGGGTACTTCATGTATTCTCAATAATGTTTTAGTCAAGGATGGATAAGCCTGAAGTCATCCTGCAGATGTAAACAATCTTCTCCAACTGCCTGCTGTGAGACATTCCAGACAACAAGGCTAAGGTTATTATGAAACAGAGGTGAAGGGAAGTATCTCAAGAGAAGAAAATCCTGTTGGAAAGAATGTTTTTGCCTGGAGGCACCTCTGGAAAGGTGGACAAGATACAACAAGAGCTGAGCTGCCTTGGAGGTCGTTTCAGGATATTCCCCCACCCAGCCTGGTTTATCATGCCTAAGTATAACAGTGTAGTTTGCAGCATATGTAGCGTAGTTTGCAGGATGTTATGGCACAACGTTCCAGGAAAATATCCTGGAACACCAGGGCTTTCTTCCCTCTCATCATCCCAGAACTAGATTGTCAACAGATTCTAATAACTATTTTTGGTTTTTGCTATTCTAATTCTTTTTAAAAGAATTGCCCATGTGGGATTACTACTCTAATCCAGATTCTTGCATACAGCCATTCCACGCTTAAACTTTAATCTCGATTGACTGACTGGGCTACATTCCTCTGTGGAATGGCTTGTAGAAAATCTGGTACAAGGTCAGCCTACAGTCTTATGTCTGAGGCCTTGTTTATAGGTTCAGCACTCCATACAAAAGCAGGATCAGGTTTTAACAGGTATGTTCTTGTTCCACCCGAGGTCACATGAAAACAACATCCACATATTTTTCTGCATTGGTTTACTGTAGAGCAGTAAAGTCAAGGATGAGGATGACAGACCAAATGTTTTGGTTGTTTCAATTCCCAGAAGGCCCCGTCACTATGTCCAATGGTAAACAATTATGGGAGTTGCAGTCCAAAGCATCTGACAGCTAAAGGTTCCGAATCCCACTTTAAGACGTTATGGTTGAATTTGTCTAGGTTGCATCATTCCACCAGCTTGGTCAGCTAATCTAATTGCTGACAAAGCTGGCACTCTATATTATTTGAGGGCTTATGCAAGCTTGGGGATTTTTTTGCTTGGCTGTTTAGAATCTGCTGGGTCCTGTAAATTGGACAAATAAAAATCCTCAGTTTTCCCCCTGAGCTCAGGTAGCTGCCCTTTGTCTGGATCAAGTTTTTTTAAAAAAAAGTCGACACAAGGCTAAAGCCACTACTGGTTTTGTAAGAACTATTGGCATAAACCACCAAGATACTGGCTGAATTAAAAGGTTGAAGGAACAGGATTAGAGGTTTCTAATCCAAGTTACATTGAAAGGACCAACTCTACATGGCATCTGACAAGCACCAGGGAAAGACAGTTTAGCATAAGGACTGTTTGGCAGTTTTGACTAGCAAGAGAAGTATCTCTGGTGCTAGCATTGTTATTAAACTGACTCCAAAATGTTAGGCACTGAGATCAAGAGAACAAAATTGAATGTGATCAGACATTTTATTTACTTAAGGACTATCCTTTATTTCTGCAAGCAGAATTCAAGAGGTAATAGTTTTTCTGTTATGTGGATGCACTAGTATGCTTCACTTGTTGAATGTTTGCCTGCTGTAGAGTATCACTGCTAGAAGCAGCACTTTCCTCATTGTTAAGTAAGTACTATCTTGTCTGTAGTAGTATGTATGTATAGTATGTAGTATGTATCATATAAGATTATGCCAGGTTATGTTAAGTCTGTTATTAGTTTTTTTGTTCTTGGGGTTTGGCTTGTTAGTTGAATGTATAATGTCTGTTAAACTGTTTGTTTAATCTGAATATTTATGTTATACTTCATCTATATACGTTACCGTACTGATGGTAGCTTGTTTAACTTAAGCCGTCTGAGGGCTCGCACTAAGACTCTAAACTATCTAGTCCGTGAGCTGCTCTTCGCTGATGATGCTGCCCTTGTTGCCCACACAGAAGCAGCTCTGCAGCGCCTAACATCCTGCTTTGCAACAGCTGCAGAGCTGTTTGGGCTGGAAGTCAACTTGAAGAAAACAGAAGTTCTTTACCAGCCTGCACCACAGAACGAGCACCACCATCCCCACATTGCCATCGGCAATTCTGTGCTTAAGTCCGTTCAGCAGTTCACCTACCTGGGAAGCATCATCTCCTCAGATGCCAAGATTGACAAAGAGATCAATCACAGATTAGCAAAGACACATAGTGCATTTGGAAGACTTTACAAAAGAGTTTGGAGTAATAAACACCTGAGGCAAAACACAAAAATCAGTGTGTATAGAGCCATTGTACTGTCTATTCTCCTTTATGGATCTGAAACATGGGTCACCTATCGCCACCACTTACGACTCCTCGAACACTTCCACCAGCGCTGTTTACACACAATCCTAAAGATACACTGGACTGGCTATGTGAAGAATGTTGCTGTCCTTGATCAAGCAGGGATCACCAGCATTGAGGCCATGATATTGAGAACACAGCTGCGCTGGGCAGGGCACGTTTCTAGGATGGAGGACCATCACCTCCTCAAAATAGTACTCTACAGTGAACTCGCCACAGGTCAGCATAAGAGGGGCGCTCCAAAAAAGCGATACAAAGACTCCCTGAAACAACATCTCAGGCTTGGCCAAATTGATCACCAACAATGGTCCGCCCTGGCCTCACATCGGGAGGCATGGAGACACATTATCCACAATGCTGCAGCCTTATTTGAGAACTCACGCCGAACAAGTCTTGAAGAGAAATGGCAACGCAGAAAGAATCATAACCTGGTAACATCACCCGAGGAAACCTTCTGCTGTGCTTTCTGCAACCGGACTTGTCTATCTCGGATTGGCCTTTTTAGTCATCAGCGCGCTTGCAGAAAACGCGGGATGAGTCCTTCCTGAATCTTCGTTTGCGGAAAAAAGCCAGAGAGATGTTGTTAAATGTCAATGTTGTACAAAGTTACTTTCCACTGTGCAATAAAAATATTATTTTAAAAAAAGAAGGGGCACTTTATTACTTAGGAAATGAATCTCAAACATTGATAAGTTATATATGCATATGTGTGTCACCTCACTCTCCCTTTAAGATGAACAACCTCGGCTTTGAACAGACAGACAAAGACAGGAGAGTTTCTTGAATCAGGAAACTTTTACTACAAGAATACAAAACTATGCCAAGCGCGCTTGGGGTGCCAGATTAGGGACAAAGAACTATAAAAACGACCCTACCTTTTATAGGTAGCTATGACGTCTGAAAGCAGGCATTTGTTTCAGCCAATCTCTGCTATCCAGGGGAGAGGTCCATTGACATTGATCTGTCTTGTATACATGCCCATCTTCCCTCATATAATGGTGGGTCACCATGTGGCATTTATAGACCGTTGGTATTTATTATCTCTGAGGGGGAATGGGGGGGAAGATGCAGAGCAATTATCTTCTCATGGAATGTGTACCTCTAAGAGGGCCCAAGCTTTCATGTGTATGTATATGTGTCTGTATGTATATAAATACAGTATATATCTAAAAACATAAAACTTATTTTGCAAATACAAGTAAGGAAAAGTAATTTGAACTACTCCACTTCCCCAGAAAGTTCAACTGGCCTGAGCAATTCACATTCATTGTTGGCTTTTATCATAACATGTTTAGGGTTGCCATTGGTCCCAGAAAACCAGGAAAATCCCGGATTGAAGGGACTAAAAAAAATGTCCCGACTGGCTGGGCCAGTTAAAGCAGCAGATCCCGGATTCCTCCTTAGTGGGAGCACAGGCATACCAGAGCCAGATCCCAGAAGGCAGGAGTGCCAAGCGCAAGAGCCCAGGTGGGAAAGGAGATGAGCAGAGATGCAGAGCCCAGGAGGCCTTGGGTTGCCTGGTGAGTGTGGCGATGCTGAGTGAGGAATGTCACTTCCAAGCAGCCTTGCAACCAGGGAACAAGAACTATGTAATTTGGTGGTGCTATACTGTATAAACAAACGATGATGACGATGACAACTACTACAGTTGTCCCTTCATGTTCACTGGGGTTTGGTTCCAGGACCCCTCATGGATACTCAAGTCCTGTGAATACTCCAAGTCCCATTATATGCAATGGCACAGCAAAATGGTGTCCCTTATATAAGATGACAAAATCAAGGCTTGCTTTTTGGATTATTTTTTTAAAGAATACTGTACAGTATTTTCAAGCCGTGAATACTTAAATCTGTGGATACCAAATCCGTGGATACGGAGGGACAACTGTACAGTACTGCTTAAATATCTATGCAATAAAACAATGTTAAATGTCAAAATGTGGTTGGCATGGGGGAGGGATTGTTGCTAATCCACCCAATCCAGTCCCATATATTTTTGTCCCAGTTTTGTGGAAGAGAATTATACCAACTCTGCCTGTGTTGCTGCTTCTGAGAATATACAGTTCTTTTCCTCCCACCAGTTAAAAGCTTACCCTTTTAAATTTCAGGGCCTAGCTCTAATGTTAGAAATTAAAACAGTAGAAAGATTAGCTTACTTCCTATCACATCTATATGAATATACAGTTGTCCCTTCATATTTGTTGGGGTTTGGTTCCAGGACCTCCCCCCCCACCGTGGATACCAAAATCCGTGGATACTCAAGTCCCATGATATGCAATGGCATAGCAAAATGGTGTCCCTTATACAAGATGGCAAAATCAAGATTTGTTTTTTGGATTATTATTTATTTTAAAGAATATTTTCAAGCCGTGAATACTTAAATCCGTGGGTATGGAGGGACAACTTGTATGAACAAAAACTACTCCGCCATTATGCACTTTTAAAATGTCTCCCACCTCAAAAAGACTGGGAGCCCTCAATCAACTCCAGCCCCGCCCACATGGCTTTGCAAGGAAGGCACAGATCATACCACAGAGCTGCTCTCTCCCCGCCCCTTTCTTTTCAACCAATCCCTTCCCTCCTCTCCTAGAGGCGATTGACGTCACAAGGAAAGCCAGCCTTGTCCGGTTTACCCTCGCCAGCCATACCAAAATGCGCAAGGGCGCTGAGGAGGGAGGAGGAAGAGGAGGAGGAGGGGGAGGAAAGGTAGGGACATGCGCAATGTGACGAGTCCGAGGACGTCCAGCCACAACCATGGTTTTCACCCCGCCTCCAACTTCTCCCTTTAGCCAATCCCTTCCCTCGCCTCCCGGTGCGCGTTGACGTCATAAAAGCCGAGCGATTTTATATAAACCGTTGACGGTTTAGCCCCGCCCTTCCTGCTGCCTCTTTCACTCCCTCCCCCTCCTTTTTTTTTAGGTGTCCCCTCACAGAGGTTGAAGAGCCGTCGCCGCCGTTGCAGCAACCGCCTCGCCGCCTCCGCTGTTGTTGCCTCCGACCCGGAAAAAAGGGAAGCGAAGCGCGTCGTATGTCCGCTATCCAGAACCTCCACTCCTTCGGTGAGGAGAATGAGGAAGAGGGGGTCCGAAAAAGGCGGGAAGCCGCAGGGTTTTTTTGGGGGGGGGAGTTTTTCCAACGACCGTTTGAGGAGAGAATGTGCGCGCGCGGCCATCAAAATGTCGCCCGATAGGAGGAGGGAGGGCGTCCATTTTGGGCCTTTTGAGGAAGAAGAAGCTGACAGGAAATTCCTCTTGAGGGAGACATTTCGAGGGTGAAAGAAGGAAAGAAAGCGCGGAGGGTGGAGAGGGGGGAGAAAGGGAGGAATAATTTTGGTTGGAAAAGGAGAAATATTTTTTTTCTTAGTTATTTATACCCCGCTCTTCAGCCACTATGGCTATCCAGAGCGGCTTACAAACTTGTTTTTAAGCAATAGCAATTTACATATCTACACTACATTAAGCAGTTTCCAATGTGTGTTAGCTCATTTTGGTTGGAGAGATGAGGAAAAAATTATAATACAGGAGTTGGCACAAACTACAGAAAAGGAAATAACATTGGTTATTGAGGCAGTTGTGTTTTTCTATCATTTATGAATCATCGTCGTCGTCATCATATTTTACATTACTCTTCTCAATCTAGTTGGGATTGGGATTACAGTTGTCCCTCCGTATCTACGGATTTGAGTATTCACGGCTTGAAAACAAACAAAAAAAAACTAATCCAAAAAGCAAACCTTGATTTTGCCATCTTATATAAGGGACACCATTTTGTGATACCATTGCATATAATGGGACTTGAGTATTCAGGGATTTTGTTATCCACGGGGGGGGGGGTTCCTGGAACCAAACCCCAGCAAATATGAAGGGATAACTTTAATTTTTGTTCTTGTAATTTGGTGCTTTCCGCCACTCTTGCATCATTATTATTCATAGTGTAACCGCCTTTTTTTTCTGCCAGTCTTGTATCATCATCATTATTATTTTTATCCTTCATATTGTAGCCATCTTTTTTCCCCCTCTAGTTTTCGGGAAGGAAGGAAGCCATTTAAATCGCCCGAGAAAAGAGAGGGGGGGAGGAAAAGCGGCTACAGTATGAAGGATAAAGATGATGATGATGATGATGATACAGGAGTGGCAGAAAGCACCAAATTATAGAAAAAAATACAAGTTGTCCCTTCATAGGCTGAGCCTTCCAGGATTGGAAGCGAGCCAGGGTGAGGCTTGGCTGTCTGAGGGCAGGGAGGATTTGGGAGCTCGATCGAGAAATGGGGCCGGGGAGGAAAGGAAATAAAGAGATATTTATTGGGCAGGGCTACAGAAAGTAGTGGGTAGAGGGAGAAAGAAGGGACCCCATACCAGGATCCCTGGGGACGGGGGTTGTATGGTTGTCGTGGGGCTGCCCCGTGGTGGATTAAAACCTTCACGGTCGAGGTTTGTTTGGGATGGGCATCGGTGTGTGTGTGTGAAAATCCTCGGCCTCTGTGGGACCTTTTACAACGGGGGGTGGGGGAAAGGGGCCCTATACAGTTGTCCCTCCGTATCCACGGATTGAAAATATTCTTAAAAAATAATAATAACCCGAAAAGCAAACCTTGATTTTGCCATCTTGTATAAGAGACACCATTTTGCTATGCCATTGCATATACTGGGACTTAAGTATTCACGGATTTTGCTATCCACGGGGGGGGGCTGGAATCAAACCCCAGCAAATATAAAGGGACAGCTTGTACAGTGCAGTGATCCTTGGGGATGGGAGTCGTGTCGCCGCGTTGTAATAAACCTTCACGGTCGAGGTTGGGAGGCGATTGTGTTGGGCAGTGGGGGGGGCGATTGAAATGCGGGCTGGCTTTGGAAGCAAAATCTTAAGAGCCTTTACATACATGGTGGGGGAGGGAAGGATCCAGGAGACCCTTGAGACGCCTTCGGTGCCACTGCTGGGCCCCGAGGCGCCTCCAGGATGCCTTTGTGGGGGAATCGGGGGGTGCTGGGGAGGTGGCATTGTTTGGCGGCCTCTGCTGCCATCTTGCTTCGTGCTTCGCCCTCGCTGACGCAGCTGCTAATTCCTGGCGGTTGCGTCAGCCTGGGGGAGGGAGGGGCGGCGAGAGGGTCACGTGGGTTGGGGGGGAAAGGCCCTCGTTTCTTGGACTACGGAGGGCAAAGCGATTGCGGGGGGGGGGGAGTCCCTCCTTCCGGAGGTTGTGGGACTGCGTTTCCCATTCACCTTAGGCTCAATAGCTGGGGAATGGGAGTTATACTCCCTTGGCAGTCGCGGGTAGGTGGTGATGGGGGGAGTACTGGATTAACTTGCTCTGTTTGCATATTGGGAGCCTTCTTCGAATCTGGGATAATGCCATAACTGGCTAACTATGCCCTTTTGCCTTTTAGGTAGGCCAGATCTACACCTTTTAAAAGGTGTGTTTTTTAAAAAATCACAATGTCTCCAGGAACCCCTAGCAACCGCTTGTGGAACCTTAGGGTTCCAGGGAACCCTGGTTGAGAAACCCAGGAGTAAACAGTTCATGAGAATCATATAAATTAAAAATTAAATTGTTGGTATAGATGGAAGAGTTCTCATATACATTGCTGTTGATTGTGTGTGGGAGGAGCCCTTACTGGTTTTTGGAGGAGAAGGCTGGCTGCACCTTTTCTGCTATGGGTGTTTCTGGCATTTCAGGATGCCCTTTTGTTGGTGTTAATTCCGAAGAACTAGGCATTAGTTTAACGTTCTTCCTTCCTCCTTTCAGACCCCTTTGCTGATGCAAGTAAGGGTGATGACTTACTTCCTGCTGGGACTGAGGACTACATCCATATAAGGATCCAGCAGAGAAACGGCAGAAAAACCCTCACCACAGTCCAAGGCATTGCCGATGATTATGATAAAAAGAAACTGGTGAAGGCCTTCAAGAAGGTGAGTGGGAGGTGGGGCTTACATCCTTCCCAAAACTCACTTAAACTACAGTAAGTAAAGCATAAAAGTGTGAAGGAAAGAGGTGCTTATATCTTAGTTTACAGAAACCAGTCTCTGTTACACAGATCTCAGAGAACATTCCAGTAAAGCTTTGCTGCTTAGGCCTGCAGTTCAGCAGTGTAGTAAATAAAAAGTCCACAGTATCTGTTCAGAGATGGTTGCTTAATACTTTTTTTTTTTTTTCTGTAGAAATTTGCCTGCAATGGTACTGTGATTGAGCATCCAGAGTATGGAGAGGTGATTCAGCTTCAGGGTGACCAGCGGAAGAACATATGCCAGTTCCTCATTGAGGTAAGGAGCTCTGGGGTGTCCCTTAAAATTCCTGTTGATTTTTAATTGGTGAGCAGAAAATAGATTTTGTAGTTTTAGGCTGGGTCATGGCAATTGACATGAAGCCAACCACGTGCCTGTGCAGTTAGTTGGCTTTATCTTGCATTGATATGGCAACAGTGGCTGGCTACCTGTTAAAAATTGGTATTAAAACTCTTTGTTGCCCAGTCTTTATTATCTGGTCTTAAAATCCATGATCACACTTTTCTTTCTTTTTCCTTCTACAGATTGGATTGGCTAAAGACGACCAGCTGAAAGTCCATGGGTTTTAAGTGCCTGTGGGTCACCGAAGTCTCCAGGGAGAAAACATCCCTGCAATGAGAAGTTCCTTGTGTCCCGCATCACTAGTTTAAAACAAGCCATCTTACATAATGTAATCACATCAGGTCCCCTTTAGTCTGGACTAGTGTAATTCAGCAATGTAATAAACTGACGAGAGCCCGCGTTGTGTCGTCTTGCTGTCCCTCATTTAAACCAGGCCCACTTGTGGTGTCAAGCCAGAAGCTTATTCTGCACAAGACATTTCTGTTAGAAGGCCCATGGATGTTCTGGCTCTGCTGGGGACTTGTCTAAACATTTAGAACACCTTTGTTATAGATATTCAGGACAATAACTAGCAGTGTCTGTCCTAAATGAACTGTGACAACCAAGTATCAAAAGGCAGGGACTGGGTCTGAATTACCTTGGCATGTCTGAAGGAATCTCCCTTCAAAGGTATTGGGGAATGTGGAATTCAAAGACCCCTTGGGACAGGCACTGAGGTGATGAAACCAGATACACCAGTAGCAGACTCAGAGTTGGAGGGAACAGTTTTTAAATAGGATGTCTTTGCAAAGCACTGCTTTAGCAACTAACAACCCTGTGAAGCAACAGATTTCTTGGTTTGAGTCCTGATGTTCTGTGTAATGTATTTAAACAGTTATTTAAATAAAAAAATTCTGAAACCGTTGCCTTGTGCTTTCAGTACTCTGTTAAAAGGTATAACATGATGGGCTTTTGATCAGCTTATGTAGTCTACAGAAAGCCTTCCCCTGTTTTTCCTAAAAAGTGGCCACCTCCAGAGCAGGAAAATGCCTGCTTCTGTCTCTAGGGAAGGTAACACTGGAAAGGAGGGCTTCAGGAGACAATCTGACACCTATGTCAGGTGTACTGTTTCCTGGTGTGCTCCCCATACAGTGAGGATAATCCTGTTAACATCCTCATTGTGATGTAACTACAAGGTTGACAGCCTACAGCATCATGAGATGAGTATTTGGTTTCTGTGATCTAGACTAGGCCTTACTGTGGCAGTACACCAGAATGTTAGGTGTATAGTACACCAAGAAAACATTGAAGGCTAAGTAAAATTAGAATTGAAAAAAATCCTTGTACTGTTGGAATTTATGCTTCACAGTAGCCAAGAAAAGTGGTTGAAAGAGTGAAGTCAAAGGCTTTCATGGCCGGCATCTATAGGTTCCTGTGGGTTTTTTTTCCGGGCTGTGAGGCCATGTTCTGGAAGCGTTCATTTCTGACATTTCGCCTGCATCTGTGGCTGGCATCCTCAGAGAATGGTTGGGTGGGAGTGTCCCCACACACACACCTACCCAACCATTCTCTGAAGATGCCAGCCACAGATGTAGGCGGACGTCAGAAATAAATGGTTCCAGAACACGGCCTCACAGCCCGGAAAAAAAACCCCACAGAAAACCTATGGTTGAAAGAGTCCTTGGATGTTTGTAAATATCCTAATGCACTTTGCAGACACTACATGTTATAGAGAACAATAGCACATAAATACCATGCAACAGTGTTTTCCCCTGCAGCTCTAAAGGGGGTTATCTTAATACCTATGTGCATGTGCCTTCAAGTCACCTGTCAACATGGCAACCCCATGAATTTCATAGGGTTTTAGACAAATACTAAAGTGGTTTTTGCCAGTTGCTTCCTCTGAAATATAGCCTACAGGACCTGGTATTTGTTGGTGGACTCCCATCCAAGTACTAATGGGCTAACCCTGCTTAGCTTAAAGATCAGATGGGATCTGGAGCCTTTGGAGGTATTTAGGCCCTTAGAATCAGTCACTACTTAGGACTTAACAATACAAGAGGGATTTTGTGTAACTAATACTGCAAAGTCTAGGGTTCTAATGAGGGAAACTAACAGCTGGTGATGTAATTGGTATTAAAAGACTAAACTTCAAGAGTTTGGTCTTCTGATACCAGCTTCAAGTGGTCTCCAGACAGATGAAACAGATTTTAATACTGTAGTAGTTTCCAAGGGTTTAGTAAACTGGTTGTAATCTGGGTGTCAAAGATGTAAGAATGAGCAGTTTTGAAAGGGTTCCTGCGGTAGCAATACACAAATTGCAGTAGAGGGGGCTGCTGCTTTAAAGGAAGAATACAGTAGTTCATTGGGATGAAACACCCAATAATCATTTTAACATTCATGTTGAATGATCCCTAAGATCTATCCTTGGTGATTCCATTTCTAGATGATAACTGAGGGCAGCTCCTTGTAAAGTGCATTGTAATCCAAACACATGGGTCACTCACTAGCTAAGTTATCTGTCTAGGAATGACTGGCTTCTACACCAAAAAATTCTCTGCGGCTTGGGCTCCAGTCAAGGAATAAACTCAAACTACATCTTCAGGGAAAGTGCAACCCTATCTAAAACAAGCTGTGTACGTAGTTCCTGGACCCTAGAGCAACCCACCCATTAAGAGTCCAGAATTTAGTGGTCCAACCAGTTACTTCCTCCAGGCACCAGTATGGCCTCACTTGAGAGAAGGCCCAGCTACTGGATGCCATCAGTATGCTGCTGACAGATTTCCCCCAGTGAGTAGGAGCTATTGAAACAGTTCTGTTCCAGGATTGAACAGAAGCCCCTCAATGACTCTTCTGGAAATAGCCATGCAGGTAAGAATTTGAACTGTTTTCCCATGCTCCCTCCATTCCCCACCCATACAGAATGGGTCTGCCAAGTTACCATGGTTGACCCTATTGAAAAGCGATAAGTAGGGATTTATTCCCCCATCTCTCCTGGCAAAGGTCACCCATTAAGATGAACAAGGCTGTTTCAGTGACAAAGATAGGCTTGAAATCAGATTGAAATGGGGCAAGATAATGTGTCAATAGTGTTGACAGCTGGTCCAACATTCTTAACGGGAATTTTTCATTGTAAGAGACCATGAGGGTCATCCGGTCCATTCCCCTGCCATACAGGAATACACAAATCACAACAGATGGCCATCAAGCTTCTATTTAAATACAGTACCTCCAAAGAAGGATATTCCATCATACTCCAAGATAGCATATTCCATTGTCAAACAGCTCTTACTGTCAGGAAGTTCTTCCTAATGTTTAGGTGGAGTCTCTTTCCTGTAGTTTGAATCCATTGCCCTGTGTCCTAGTCTCTGGAGCAAAAGAAAACAAGCTTACGGCATCTTCAATATGACATCCTTTCAAGTATTTAAACATTATTATCATGTCACTTCTTAACCTCCAGGCTAAACGTATCCAGCTCTCTAAGCGGCTCCTTGGAGGACATGGCTTCCAGATCTCCTACCATTTGTGGTTGCCCTCCTCTGGACACGTTCCAGCTTGTCAATATCCTTGAATTGTGGTGTCCAAAATGGAACACAGTATTCCAGGTGAGGCCTGACAAAAGCAGAAAAAAGTGGTACTATTACTTCCTTGATCTAGACGCTATACTCCTATTGATGCAGCCAAGAATTACATTGGCTTTTTTAGCTTCTGCATCACACTGTTCACTCATGTTCAACTTGTGATCTACTAACACTCCTAGATCACTTTCACATGTACTGTTGTCAAACCAGGTGCCACCCTTCCTATATGTGTGCATTTCATTTTTTTTGCCTAACCTTACATTTCTACCTGTTGAAATTCATTTAGTTTTGGCACAGCTCTCCAATCTGTCAAAGTCATTTTGAATTTTGATCCTGTCCTTTGGGATATTAACTAACTCCTCCTAATTTGGTGTCATCTGCAAATTTGATAAGCACGTCCTCTATTCCATCCTCCAAGTCATTTATAAAGATGTTGAATAGTACTGGGCCCAGGACAGAACCTTGTGGCACCCCACTAGTTACCTCTCTCCAGGATGATGATGATATTTTATTATGGTCATAAACCAGTATATCTCCAGCATGAAGAAGAGGTTCTATTGGTGAGCACTCTTTGGGTTCGTTCATTCAATCAATTACAAATCCACCTAACAGTAGCATTGTCTAGCACACTTCTTACTGGCTTGTTTGCAAGAAAATCATTGGGCCTTATTGAAGGCTTTACTGAAATCAAAATATGCTACATCTACATCATTCCCTTCATCTATCAAGCTTGTAACTCTGACAAAAAAAGAGAGATAAGATTAGTCTGGCATGACTTATTTTTGAGTAACCCATGTTGACTTTTACTGATCACAGCATTCCTTTCTAAGTGCTTATAGACTCTCTGTTTAATTATCTGGTTTAGAATCTTACCTAGTATTAATGTCAGGCTGACTGGGCAGTAATTGTTTGGGTCCTCTTTTTTTCCCTTTTTGAAGATGGCGACAACACTTGCCCTCCTCCAGTTTGCTGGGACATCTCCTGTTCTCCCGGAATCCTCAAAGATTGTTGGCAGTGGTTCTGAGACTACTTCTGCCAGTTCTTTTAATACTCTTGGATGTAGTTCAGCTGGTCCTGTAATTCATTTAGTATAACCAGAGGGTTATTGATGGGTTTTGCCTGCCCGTGAAAAGTTACATGTAATTAATGGATGGAGCACACATGGACCATGAGAGGATGATAGCATTGTGTGATAACAGGAATCCATTCATGCTACTACCCCATTGTAATTGTGTGATTTCAGCCTTGTGTGATAAAGTCCCATGATTCTCTGCATGAATGATTCTGACTTAGGTATTTCATGAAACATCTTTGCACTTGAGGATCTTATTTCAGAGCTGTCTTTCCAAGTTTTACCCTTCTGATTTCTTGACAGCAGTTTTCATTTTGATTAATGACTGAACTAAGGCATAGAAAGTCTTAACTATTTCAATACCTTCATGCTCACACTAAAAATATATAGCTCATATATAATTATTATTTTTCTTAATATTCAACTGTAGCCCTGATTTTGCACTTGCTTCCTTAAATTTCATCAGTTTTTTTCCCCTGTAGCCAACATGGCTACATCTACAAACTGGAAGACATTTGAGACCTTATCAAATAACCAAAGGAGCACAAAAATATCAAGATCTCTTCCTCAAATAAGATATAACAATGGAGTGGGGTGGGGGGAGAAACCTGCCTTGAAGTTTCTGCATGATGTCCTGAAACACAGTTGCAGAAAGGGGACCATGTGTTTAGTTAATGATTGACAAATTAATTCAGTGGGAAGTGGAACATTTAATTATTAAATTTATGTTTAATTGTCATTTAAATTAAAGCTAAATGTCTTGACTAAAAGCCTTACTTGACTGAAGCTGGTAAATTGCAGAATGAAACAGTTTTGCAGGATAGCTAAAACGGACCTTAGCAGGTTTGCACAAGCACATCTCAGTGAATATTTATCTCAGCCTTGCTAAAACCAAAGCATTCCTGCATTTATGGAACTGAATTTTAGTGACTTGGGGTGTTGGACACATGGGTTTTTGAAACAAACTATGTTTCCTAAAGCAGATAAAGTTGTCTAAAATAATGTTCTTAAGGTATTGGGGGTGGGTGGGGGTGATCTTTGTTGCTGTGTGTGTTCAAGTCATTTCTGACTTATGGTGACCCCAAGGTGAACCTATCACGGGGTTTTCTGAAGCTGAGAGTGTGTGGCTTGCCCAAGGTCATCCAGTGGGTTTTCATAGCCAAGCGGGGATTCGAACCCTGGTCTCCAGAGTCATACTCCAACACTCAAACCATTACGCCATATTGGCTCTTAACATCACATGAATTTAAAGTGTTTCTCTAACTTCGGACATCCATTGGATTTTAAAGATACATATTTTCAGCAACATGGGCCCTTTCTCATTTTTAAAGATGGGGTGAGTGGGGAAGATGAACCGCAAAGCTCAAACACTTTTATCACAGTTCATCCCACTGGAATGACTCTTGAATAAGATGTGCCTCTTTTTACTTAAAACTTGTAATTCTCCAACTCTGACAAACTAACAAAAAAGACGTTTTTCAAAAATCTGAAGAAAAGTAGGCTTGGGGTAAAGAACCAACTGGGAAATGTAAAATGTAATTTGCTCTTTAGCACTGTGTCCTATTTCATTAATTGAATTCTGGCACTGAATTCATGCTGAAATTCCAACTTTTAATTGCTTTAGTTTAAAAAAAATAATTTAAGTTACCCTTTTGTGTTAGAAAATTTCCAACTTAATAAGTTACTTAATAGACTCTAATTTGTTCCTATCAGCACTGACAGAGGATCAGAAAGCAAGGGTCTGCAGAAATTCAAGAGGCTCTCACAGCTTATGTGTTGGCTTCAAGTTTTACCTGGAGTAACTTCCTAGGAGAAAGACAGAAAAGTTTAATCCTCCAGGTCTGAAAATATAAAATCTATCTATGAACTGAGAATTATATCCATCCTGAGTGAAGTACACCACTTCTTTTACCATGGAAAAGAGAGAAACTAGATGGTCTTTATATTAACCAGGCTGAAGTGAGAGCAAAAGTGTTCTGTTACCATGCGCATTAATGAGACTGTAGTGCAATGTAACTACCTGTATTTTTCTAGGTGATTGTGAAGAGACATGAGTAAAGACGTTGCAAAAATTGAGGACAGAGGTGAAATGTGTTCCTGTAAATTCCTCTTCAAATATTTGACCAGGGCACAATCTAGAAAGACTGGCAGTATCTCTACATATGGATGGCATTGATTTCCCCACCCTCCTAATGGGCTGCCTCACTGTTCCACAATATTTATTAGATCTGCACTTGTATTGTCAACAGGCTATCTTTTTCAATGAATGACTGCTTGTTGATTCTTACTTTAAAGAAGCAGTATTAACCTCAGTGACTTGTAAATCAATCTCTTTCTCATCTGTTAAACACTGGAGTCAATTGCACTTTTTTCTTTTCTTCTTATGAGTGTTAGAAAGCCAACAGGATCCTGATATGTTAACAGCCAAATGTGCTCTCATCTATTGAATTTGAAACTGTCTGGGCAATGGAGTGACTTTTCATAATCATTTATCAGCTTGAAAAAATGGAATCTTACTCTTTAGCAGAATGATAAATTGTTGAGTAACTTGATGACAGCCATCTGTTGTGTAACTATAGAGGTTGTGTTTTTGTCCTTAAAGTTCATTGTGGTGTTGTTGTTTTTTAATAAGGAACCAACAGAAGTACAGTACCAGCTTCACCTGGGTTAGGGTGCATCTACACTGTAAAGATAATGCAGTTTGACACCACTTTAAGTGCTGTGGCTCCATCCTTGGAATCCTGGGATTTGTAGTTGTATGGTCTTCAGCCTTCTCTGCCAAAAAGTGCTGGTGCCTCACAAAACTGTCAAACTGCATTATTTCTGCAGTGCAGATGCACCCTTAGAAAACACTTAGTAAACCTCATGCTCTTTATCTCCTTTTACAGTTCTTTTTCTTTCCCACAGATTTCTCTCTCACACATCCCTACCCCATGCTCCTCTGACCTTCTCAGCAGGAATCCATTCTCATTCTATTCCTTCCTCCCTTCTTCCCACCACAAAAAAGTGGGAGCCCTGCAGAGAGAATTAGTAGTGGAGCTGCCTACAGGCCCTGTGGAGAAATGAATATCCCAGCCTTGCCTCCGGCCTTTTCATTCCTGGTTAGAGAAGGTATGGCCAGTATGGTGTATTAGTTTGAGCGTTAGACTAGGACTCTGGAAACCAGGGTTCGAAGCCCCACTCAACTATGGAAACCCTCTGTGTGGCCTTGGGCAAGTTACATTCTCTCAGCCTCAGAGGAAAACAATGGCAAATCTCCTCTGCACAAATCTTGCCAAGAAAACCCCATGATAAAGCTCGCCTTAGGGTTGCCATAGGTTGAAAACAACTTGAAGGCATACAACAACAAGGACACTTAAATGCAGGGCACTGATATTTTGTTTCTAAATACTAATTCAAGAAACATAAACTGAAATTTACACACTAAAGCAAGCAAACCCCCCCACAAATATATATACCAAAATATTAATCATCACACACATGTGTGCATGCATCACACATAAATGGGGGAGTTTTAAAAGTTTTCCAAGAAGCTTATTGCACACCGAATTAAAGCAGCCGCACAGCCAGAAGGTTGCACTTTCTGTGCTGCCCTACCACATGATGTGGTTCTTCCATGTGTTCTGCCATTTGGGTCCTGTGGGAGACCAAGGTAAAACTGCATCTTTTTGCTGATGGGTTTTTCTGGTTAGCAAAAACGTGGTTTTGCCTCGGTCTCCCATGGGACTGGAACAGAAGGATGATGATGTTATTCAGTACAGAAGACGGAATCTTCCAGCTGTCCTGCCGTTTTAACTTGGTGTGCGATAAGCCTCTAAATAAATGTTAGGATTTTTCAACAGCCTTTCGTCAGCAAGCCTTTCTAGGAGAGGAAGCACGGTTGGGAGGCAGGTTGAGGAGGTCAATTCTACATCAGCTCTGGGTATTTCTTCTTCTTTTTAACTGGCTGTTACTTAGCTCAGCCTCAGATCCTAATGATCAGAAGAGTTGCAAGCATGAAATTCCTACAAAAGGGAAGGAAAATTATTAGCAATAGGCAACTATCCACCAGCAAGCAACCATGTTCCAGAGGACACTGACAGCCTTAATGCTATTTCACCTTTGTTAAACTTCTCTTGGAGACCTTTATTTAGGTTCAAGAGCTATGTATCTTCAGAAGTTCCAACATCAGAAAGACTGTGTCTCCCAATACAAGCTGGCCCAAGGGAGGACTTTCTCTCAGGACCCATCACTATTGTGGGCACTTTTGGTGAAGACATGGGAGAGCGGCACCTCCATGGCTGCTCCCAAACTGTGTAATTCCCTCCCATGAGAAGCTAGGTTGTCCTCCTCTCTGCTTTCTTTGTGTGGGAAGGCAAAGATCTTTCTGTTTACTGAGGCCTTTGAGTTGTTAACTGCCTGTTGCAGGAGATCTTTTAATGGGTGTCTTCCTGTATTTGTATCATTATTATATTTTAACTACCTTTTAAACACTGTCTTAAGTGAATGCTTTTAATGTGATTGCTTTTTTGTTTTTGAAACTTTAGTACTATCCTTTCTTTTAGCTCAAATCTTGAGGCACCTTGGGTCCTATATTGGGAGAAAAGTGGTGAATAATAAATAAAATAATAGAAGTTTAATAAATAATGAATAAAATAATAAAAGTTTAGAAGAGAGCAAAAGGAGTGGAATGTGAACATATCTCCTCGACATAAGTCCTGCTATATGCAGTGGCACTCCTTGAAAGTGTGTTTAGAGGTAAAGCTCAGTGCAATGGTGTATACAAGACAGGAGTCCAGTCCAGCTTGCTTTTCCTTGGGAATTGAAATGCAGTCAGCCATCCACATTTGTGGGTTTAACTTTTGCAGATTTGATTATTCACACATTATTTGCTGCTGGCTCCGCTGCAGCCCTATGCCATTTTTAATAGGGACTGTAAGCCTCGTGAGACTGAGAAAAACTGCAAACATACAGTGAAGCTTGTAAATCCCTAACAAAAATTGTGTAGGGCAGCAGCGGAGGTGGCAGCAAGCCCTGCCAGCTGCCTGCTTCTGCCTTGCGAAGAAATCCTGCCACCTCGAAGGCATTAGTGGTGGGTTGAATCTGCAGATCACACATTTTGTGTATGTTAAATGTGGTGTGGGGGATATTTGGAGTTTTTTCACTTTTGTGGGGGTGCTGCACCCCCAGACCCAGTGAATGTGGAGGGCCATTGTATGTGTGATTAAATAATTGCAGGGTCACTGTTTGAACACAAGAGGGCACCTTGCACACACTGGTTGCACCACAAAACCACCATTATTCCCTTTGTGGTTTCTGAGAAAAAAATAGGAAACAGTTGAATATGTCATCATTTCTCTCTCTCTCTCTGGCTTTTCTTCGCAAACGAAGATTCAGGAAGGACTCATCCTGCACTTTCTGCAAGCGCACTGATGACTAAAAAGGCCAATCCGAGATAAACAAGTCCGGTTGCAGAAAGCACAGCAGAAGGTCTCCTTGGGTGATGTTTTTGGGTTGTGATTCTTTCTGCATTGTCGTTTCTCTTCAAGACTTGTTCGGCGTGAGTTCTCAAATAAGGCTACAGCATTGTGGATAGTGCGTCTCCATGCCTCCCGATGTGAGGCCAGGGCGGACCACTGTTGGTGATCAATTTGGCCAAGCCTGAGATGTTGTTTCAGGGAGTCTTTGTTTCTAGTGCATGCTCAAACCACAAGCTGCTTTGAAAAAAAATGACACACTGCATCTACACACTTATCAAACAGTTTGACCCCTCTTCAACCACCATGTAATGGTGGTTGGTAGCTCCCATGTCAATCATGCAGTGAATCTGAGGCAAGGTTTCCTCTAAATTTTAAACAAGCTATCGGGTGCTGAACGCTGTCCCAAAATAGGTTTCCCATTGGGTCTTTCAGATGATTAACTGGAGAGGAACCATGGAAGAGTCTTTGAATCTATGATCGCAGTAGCAAGAGTATTATATGCCCAGAAATGGAAGAATTTAGAGATTCGTATGGGAGAAGAATGGTTGTTGAAACTAAATGAGCTAGCAGAAATAGATAAATTATCTATTGTTATTATTATTATTATTATTATTATTCATTTATATCTTGCCTTTCTCCTGCACATGGGACCAAAGACAGCTAACAGCATCTTTAAAACAATACAAAAGTAGCAATTACATTAAAAATATAATTTTTAAAAAAGAATTAAACAGGGATTTTCTTGATGAGAGAAAAACCATTACAGAATGTTTTGAAAGACTGGAAACTGCTAATAGAATTTCTGAAGAACAAAGAAAGAAGAAAATGATTAAATAATTGTGGGCTTCGAGAATTAATATGAGTTAACTATCAGAAGTGTAGGATGTTATTTGTTAAAGAGTGAAGCTGAGTGAAGATATATTCTACATATATATCATAGGATCATAGAATTGTAGAGTTGGAAGAGACCACGAGGGCCATCCAGTCCAACCCCCTGCCACACAGGAAATCACAATCAAAGCATCCCAACAGATAGCAATCCAGCCTCTGTTTAAAAACCTCCAAGAAAGGAGACCCCACCACTCTCCGAGGGGGTGTGTTCCACTGCCGAACAGCTCTTACTGTCAAAAAGTTCCTCCTAATGTTGAGGTGGCATCTCTGTTCCTGGAGCTTACATCCATTGCTCCGTGTTCCAGTCTCTGGAGCAGCAGAAAACAAGCCTGCTCCATCCTCAACGTGACATCCCTTCAAATACTTAAACAGGGCTATCATATCGCCTCTTAACCGTCTTTTTCCAGGCTAAACATACCCAGCTCCCTAAGTCTCTCCTCATAAGGCATGGTTTCCAGACCTTTCACCATTTTAGTTGCCCATCTCTGCACCTATTCCAATTTGTCAATATCCTTTTTGAATTGTCGTGCCCAGAACTGGACACAGTATTTTAGGTGAGGTCTGACCAAGGCAGAATACAGCGGCACTATTACTTCCCTTGATCTGGACACTATACTTCTATTGATGCAGCCCAAAATTGCATTGGCCTTTTTAGCTGCTGCATCACACTGTTGACTCATGTTCAACTTGTGGTCTACTAGGACTCCTAGATCCCTTTCGCACGTAGTCGCGTTCAGCCAGGTCTCTCCCATCCTATATCTATGCATTTCATTTTTCCGCCCTAAGTGCAGTACCTTACATTTCTCTGTATTGAATTCCATTTTGTTAGCTTTGGCCCAGCTCTCCAGTCTATCCAGGTCATTTTGAATAATGATCCTGTCCTCTAGGGTATTAGCTACTCCTCCTAATTTGCTGTCATCTGCAAATTTGGTAAGTATGCCCCTAATTCTGTCATCCAAGTCATTGATAAAGATGTTGAATAGCACTGGGCCCAGGACAGAACCCTGTGGTACCCCACTGGTCACATCTTTCCAAGACAAAGAGGAACCACATATCTATATCTATATCCATATAGTCACTGAAGAAACCGTTGGAAGTCATTTATCTTCTTATATTTTCTTTGTTATATTATTTCTATCTACTTTCTTCTCTTTTTTTCTTCATTCTTTTCTTTCTTTATTTATAGTTTTGTAATTTTAATACTATGTAGAAAAATTTAATAAAAGATTAAAAGACCAAAATAGGTTCAGCACCTCGGATAGCTCATCAAAAGTTCAGACAAAAACTCAGAATGGATTCACTGCTCCACTGACCTGGATACTACTGCTGTCATGGTTCATCCTATGGAATCCTAGGATTTGTACTTTGGTGAGGGGCTTGTTTGCTCTATCTATCTATCTATCTATCTATCTACAGCATTTATGGCCCGCCCTTCAGCCAAAAAAGTCTCAAGGCAGCTTACAAAACATTAATTTAACAGTTCCCTGCCCTCACTTACAATCTAAATAAGACATGAAACAAGGAAAAAAGGAATGTGGGGGGTGGGGGTTAATCCCAGCAGATACTGTCCATTCTTTCGTCTGCTGCTCAAGCTAAGACATGGTGGAGCTGTGCCTGCTTCTTCTTCTCTCCATCCAAGGGCACAGTAGTGGCACTTGGAATGGAGGGGAGAACTTTTCATCCACTGATGGACTTTGAATTTTGTGCAAGTGAATTGCCATGAAATACAGCATTAGAGTTCTCTAGCAGAATATTCTAACTACTGCAGAAAACTAGGAATCCCAGGGTTCCATAGGATGGAATCATGGACAGTCAAGCAATAAGAAACCATTATGGCTATGGTTTGGATACTATGTTCTGAAAAGCAGGTGGTCTTTGGCCATGAAGGGCTGTGTATTTGATTCAGAGCCTGATTTGGATCAATATGGATTTAAGTTGAGATTCTAGAATCCAGATTGCCAGGCATCCCCTGCTGCCTAACACTAGCAAGCCAAGAATGGCTATCTCTCCATTTATTTCCATACATCCACAATAAAACCTGGAGACATAATAGACTCTAAAGAGGGGATAAACCTAACCCAGTTTTGGACATGTAACTCCAGGAAGTTTGTGCTAGGAACTTGTAACTTTTCCTGTTTTTCCAAAAACAAGAACAGGTTTTAAAAGTTGTTTTTGACTGTACATTATTGGCAATGTGGCCCATGTACTGCATTCAATGCCTTCCCAAAAGTCAGCAAATCAGAGTTGTGGTCCAAGGGGGTAATCAACAAGGTTTAGGAACCACTGCTCTAGGAAATTCAAGAGAGGTTTTCAGGTCTGCACTGAGATTTCCGGATATAATGCAATCAGTTATGTATGTTTCAAGAAACAGTATACTATTTTTTAAAATAATTCTAATGAAACATCTCATATATTTGCACATTATTTTCATGGCTGAAGTTTCCAGCTGTATCTGTGGCATGTAGAAATCCTATAGGTACTGATACATGCAAATAGATACTTGACTCTAGTCTTTAGAATGCCTGATCTTTCAGGAATTATATGCTGCAAGGATAAGCTCTGCTGGTTGCATTTCTGCCTGTTACACATGGTCTTATTCAAGGAGATGTAAAAGGTGACACCTATATGACCATCAGAAACTGATTATTATTTTTTTAATGTCCAACTACAAAGTGATAAATCATATGCAAATAGATGCTTGGCTGGAATCGGTCAGGAAAGTGCTTCTTGCCATCTTGATGTGCCAGTAATGATGAATAAACTGTTTGCATTCCTACTGGGAATGATGACTTCCTCATCGACTTTTCCCTGGCCATTCAAATCTCAGATATCCCCAAGTGAGGAACAGTTTGTTTACAGAACAGCTCTGTGTGCCCTAACATTGGACAGGCTGTCAAAAATAGGCAGAGACCCATATATTGGGAGTGGGGCGGGGTGTTAAATGATGAATTTATGCAACTTTGTGACAGCTGCATTACAGAAGTCAGAAACTGATGGAAATAAGATCACATACGTTCCATTTGAGGATATCATCCATTCCCTCTACGTACGTTGTGCACTCATGTGTATGTATGGAGCAGTAGTTGTTGCCATGAAACTTGCCGACAGCCTGTTTGGAGACAGAGGTGGCCCAGCTGTTAGGCAAAGTGAAACAGCTGCCTCAGGCAGCAAATTTTTATGATATCAACAGGTAGCAAATTGTTATTGCTTGAATTTCTTATTGTATGTTTCCCCCTGTCAGTAAGGGGAAAGGATTTTCTGGTCTGAATGCCAGAATTATTTGGCTGGCTTTGGGTACTATTCTATTTGACTCTTAGGGGGAGCAGGTAGTTGCTATAACATCTGAGGCAGCAAAATATTTTGGACCTGTCCACTTCAGAGAATAGGACCTGTCCACTTCAGAGAATAGGTAAGGAATTGTCATTTGCTACTAGGGTGGCTATATGAAAAGAGAGGCAGGGTCCCTATTTAGTAGGACCCCCATATCCACAGGGGGTTGGTTCCAGGCCCCACCATGGATAATGAAATCTACAGGTCATAGCAAACATCATTGAAAATAATGGGATTTCTGGTTTAAACTACCATAGAGTTGCCTTGGAAGACCTAGAAAATGGCTAGAGAGGACATATTTTCTAGGAAGACTCTATGGTAGCTGTGCTGAAACTGAAACCATGGATAATTGAATCAGTGGATACAGGGGTCCTACTGTACCTTATTAGCTGCATGGAAGTGGGGATTTCAGTAGGGGTAGTTTATCATGCTAGTTTCAACTGTTGAAATTCTTCCTTCTATGGAACTATTAAAAGTACAGGAATCCTGTCTCACACACACAAATCTGGTCACCTGAGTTGCTTCCCTTCGTCATAATCATCTCACAGTGGCAAGATCTAAACAAACCAATTGCTGATGTTTGTGAACCTAGAGATCCTGCTAGATGTTGAGATCTAGACTGCTGACACACTGCAGAAATAATGCAGTTTGACACCGCTTTAACTACCATGGCACCATCCTATGGAATCCTGGGATTTGTAGTTTGTTGTGACACCAGAACTCTGACAGAGAATATCTCACAAAATTACAAATCCCAGAAATCCATAGCATTGAGCCATGGCAGTTAAAGCAGTGTTGAACTGTATTATTTCTGCAGTGTGCGGGCAGCCCTAGACACATAGGTGTGGTCCTGTTTGTGGGAGTAATTCAGAGGGGGTGAAAGGAGGGGTTGACTGAGATTCCTGCAACAGTAACAGGAAAAAAGTGACCTGTTTTCAGCCACTATGATGGTGAAAGTGACAGCAATTCTTAAGAACACCCCTTCTAGTGCAGAATAGGAGGGCTGGCCCAAAATACTTTACTGCCTGAGAGAAGTGACAAGATGGTGTCCCTCACCCCCATTCTATGAGCAGAAGCTGACTGGAGTAGCAGTTAAATTTCAACTCTGGAAATAGGTTTCTCCCAGCATCCCACAGCCTGCATGCCAGGGGAAATCCATGGGGCTCATGAGGAACACTTGGGTGACTACCACTACAGCCTCTTCCCAGCATCTGCCACCTAAAGCAATTATCTCACTTTGCCTAATGGTAGGACTGGCCATGTAAAGCAGTGGTTACAATCTATTTGGTTTTGAGTCAAGAGGCTTTAGTTTTACCGTACAGTTAGGCAGTCGATCCCATCACCATACGTATCACCTTTATCAGATATAATCCTATCATCTCTTGGGAGGGCATCCCAAAATGTTTCAGAACTGATAGGATTATAAACAGGATCTTTCAAGTCTTCCTTCTCTGGTCTGTGAACCACATAACAGCTTTTTCTCTCCAATCCCTTTTCCAAAAATCAATTATAACTTTTTCCAATTTTGTCTGAAGTTTGTTATGTATTGGTACTTAATCCAACAAGTTAATTGTTCTATTTTTGCCAATTCTTGCAATTTGGACATCCATTTGTCTGTAGAAGGGATCTTATTAGTTTGCTTCCAGTATCTAGCATAAATTATTCTTGCCATGGTGGTCATGTACTATAACATTATAACTTTCAGCTCTTTAGAAATTTCTTTGTCAATCATATTTAGTAAATATAATTCTGGTGTTAATTTAAAGTCAATTTTTAATATTCTCTTTATCATAAACAGAGGCTGGATGGCCATCTGTCGGAGATGCTTTGATCGTGATTTCCTGCGGGGCAGGGGGTTGGACTGGATGGCCCTTGTGGTCTCTTCCAACTCTGCAATTCTATGATTCTATGATTCCTTTATTATTATACCTGGTTATTGCCAAGAAGGGAGGAGATACTTCTAGGGTTAGCAAACTCATGCACGATATACCTATAGCTATGGCTGGCTTTAGGTATTAAGTTCTTTGACTTAGGGGTATGGAGGACATTATTTGCTGCTCCCTGTCAGGCCACAAAATATCTTGATCCAGGGTTGGTATCATTCTACCTAATGTTAGAGCCGGCTTAGGTGAGAGTTTGTTGAGATAACGAACCCTAAGCCACTTAGGTCAACATATTGCTTCACGAAACCAAACCAGGAAAAGAAAAGTCTAAGAAAACACACATTTATTGTACTTATATGACAGAAATTCTGAGGCCCGCTTCCCCAACTTACCCCCTTAATGGCCCTTATGGCAACAGTTACACCTTTCATACAATCTATTTACTGTATCCATCTAGCAGTGAATAGTTTGCTCCCTGAAAGAAAGATGGAGAAATGGCAGCAGTACATCAACAGGAGGAGGATGAAAGGATGATATATAGAGATAATGAAATTCATGTTATGGCAGGGAACACTTGTGGTTTCTATGCCACTTATGACTTCAAAGGGCCTTTTAGCTGCCTGTGGTTTCTTTTAAGTCACTGATAGATTATTCTTTTACTTCCTGTTTCTAAGTCATGTTTGAATGGATACTCATAGCTGTATCTGAAGGCTGACGTTTTCCGTTTTTAAAACAAATTATTTTTATGTGTGGTGGGTGCTGTTAAGTAGCCTTTATTTCAATTTAAATAGTTGTTATCCTGAGACACCAAGACTTTGTTGTGCTGATTATATAGTTACTAGTTCAGATTTACGCCTCTGTCTAAATGGAATGCTTTGGTATGTTTCCGTGCACACAGCATGACTCTTGAACATAAGGATGGAGAAAGTACAATTCACCAAATGTTGCTGGACTCCCACTCCCAGCATACTCCACCATTAGCCATGCTGACTGTGGTGGATGGGAGATGGAATACGACAATATTTGGACAGTCACAGGTTCTCTATCCCTGCGTTAAAACTGTACAAGGCCTGTACTTTGGGTTGCATCTGCTTATTAGAGACTATAACATCTCTGAATGTATTCTAAGTTCACAGTACAAATACAGAATCCACTGTATATCTGCCACATATTTAACAGAATCATAGAGTTGGAAGATACCACAAGGGCCATCCAGTCCAACACCCTGCCATGAAGGAATAAACAATCAAAGCATTCCTGAAAGGTGGCCATCCAGCCTCTGTTTAAGCATCCTCCAAATACTGTAAGTGCATTCCACTGCCAAACAGCTCTCACCGTTCTTCCATTACTTAAAAAAAACATTTCAAACTGTGAAAACAGAAATAAAATTGAAAAGATCATGGACAGTGTTTGTTGAGATGGCTGAGCAAGATTGGCACTGTTCAAGGGTTGCGTACAGTGTTCTGCCCTCTCTGATTATCTTTCTGCACCTATAATATTAACAAAGAATGTGTGTTGTGTGTAGATGTGTGCCTCCAAGTGAAACCTAGATACCTGAAACTTGACATGAATGCTAAGGGGACCTAGAGTGTACATTCTGGAGTTGTTTAGTTTGTTAATAGGTTGAATCATTTTGTTTAATTAACACCTAGTTGTAAACTACAGTCCTGTCTTCAAAAACTAGGTGTCAGACCTTCCCAAATAGGGAGGGACAAAACTGGAGGCAGAATAGAAAATTAATTTCTCCACAGGACCTCTAGGCACATCCATGCAGTAATTTGCTCTGCAGGGTCTGTCAGGATTAAAAGAATGAAAGTGAATACTGCTGTCTGGTGACATGGTGGGAGGACAGGGAACAGAGGGGGAAACTGATAAGTGTGGAGCTGTGAAAAGACAAAGACCAGTAAGAAACAAAAAGAGAGGATGGGCAAAAAGAGAAGAGTGTACAGAGGGAAGTAGACAACCAGTATTTCTAATCCATGAAAAGCTGGTACTCCTATTAACCATGGAATAAAGCAACCCACTTAAAGGACTTCAGGGTGCTGCTTTTCTGACGTTAGATTGTACGTTCTTCCCAGATTTTGGCTTTGATAGAACTGTCCTCTTAAGTACTTCTGGTGCTATAAAAGAAAGGATGGAGCACCTGATACTCCCAGAGGACACAATGGTAATAGAGAAAACTGAGACATGGACAAGATAAAAGCCAGGTAAATAAATATGGAGGGAACCACAAATAATCCAGCAAGACGGCAGCTAATGGAGTTGTAGGAAGAGTGTCCAGTAACTGAAAGACCCTGTGTCAAACAGTTGAGTCTTTCCTGATGTGAGCCAACTGCCCGATTGGTTACCCATGTTACCTCTTTCCTCCTTGTCCTTGCTTGGAGAGAAACAGATGCTGCAGGCAAAAGGAAAGAAGAAATGAGAGACAAGAGATCATCACTGGAGAAGAAGCAATATAGGGGTGACCTGCTGGCAGATCTCTCTGAGTTTGATGTTAGCCTCTGCAAGCCCCTCCTGCTCTCCTTTCAGACCAATAAATCTCAGCTGCTTTAGAGCAGGGCGGGAATTATGTGGCCTCCAGATGTTGTTGAACTACAACTTCCAGCAGCCCCAGCCAGCATAGCAAGTGATGAGGAAAGCTGGGAGTTGCAGCCACTTGACATCTGGAGCGCCACACCATTTCTATCTCCTGTTTTAGCTCATGGGAGGTGCATAGGCTTGGTGAGTTTTCAATTGCACAAGGAATAATGTTCACTCATAACCAATCAAATATGGAGAAGAAGTGAGAAGGAAGATGCTCACCACTCCAGCTGATCACAAGCCAATGAGATAAAGAAGCGGGAGGAGCAAACCCAGCTCTGTCTTTTAAAAGGCAGCTAGCTGTGTCAGGAGAAGCAGAGAAAGCAGAACCCACATTGAAACTGGAACAAACCTTTGGCAGAAAGCTCCTGCAGGTAGGAGATGGAATCCTTGGGTTGAGCTGATATACCTAGAAGCACAGCCCAATCCTATTTTTCTTCTTCTTTGTGTTCCCAGGAATCCTTCAGCGTCTTCCCTTTAGATTTTCCCTCTTTTTTCCCAGAGGGGGGCTAGTTCATTTAGAAAGTTCACCCATTTGCTCTTTGAAATATGTGATGAAAAATTCTTGTCTAACCTTTTGAGGCTTAGGATGGTACAAGGAAGAGGAGAAAAAATGAGCTTTCTTGACCAGAACTGTACATGTCAGACATAGTTAACAGTCTAAATGAAATATGTATTGATTATATCTGTTTCCCCAACTGTATTTTTGTTGTTGTTGTCTGCCTCAAAGTCAGCGGTGACTTACGGTGCCCCTATCATTGGGTTTTCTTGGCAAGGTTTTTTCAGAGGAGGTTTGTCATTGCCTTCTTCTTAGGCTGAGCATGTGACTTGCCCAAGGTTGCTCAGTGGGTTTCCCTGGCTTGAGTGGAGATTCAAACCCTGGTCTCCCAAAGCCCTGATCCAACACCACACTGGCTCTCTTCTGCTTACAAGGTAAATAACATAAGGCTTTAATGCAGCAGGAAGATAAATTTTCCATGTAGGACTACGGGAGGAAACACAAAGTCACACCCAACAAGATAAGAGGGGTAAATAAAAGAAACCAGAGTCTCAAATTATAGAACAAGAAACAAAATATGTTTTAAAGTACTGACATGAGTAGAAGAAGTCCCATTTGATCCAGCAACTGGAATAAATATGGTGTCTTTGATCCAACTCATATGAATTGTCACCACAGATGCTTCCAGATGAGGTTTTCATTTTGTAATCACCATAAAAACTTGTGGAGTTTTGCAGAGACTCCAGGCATTGTTGGCTTCCATTTATAATCCTTTTGTTATTTCCAAGGCATCTTCTTTCTTTTTTCTTAAAACACACACACATAAATAAATCTGTTAAGGAGGAGAAAATGGAATGGATGCAACTGTTTCAGGATACCTTTTGTTTAGCAATGGTAGGAACCCTCTGGCTGGAAGGACGCTAAGACCCACAGCATATCTACACTACACATTGTGTTATGATTTCACTTTCACTTCCACAGCTCTGTCCTATGGAATCCTGGGATTTGTAGTTTGGTGAGAAGATAAATTCTGTTCTATAGAGCTTTATTGTTGGAGCTGAGAAGTGCATTACAGCTCTCCAGTAGAGAACTCTAAGTACCTCCCCAAACTACAAATCCCAATATTCCATAGTATGGATCTCTGACAAGTACTTCTATGATTGTAGTGTAGATACATTCCTGTTCAAAATAATTAGACATGAGTTGATCACAAGTAACCTCTACTGCTTTCAATGAGACTTAGCAACAAAAATACTGAACTAGATTGGACCATGGTCTTTTGATTAGTCTTTAAAGAGGCATTCAGCCTGCAGTGCCACAGAGATAGCTGAAGTCCAGTTCTGTACCTCATTTCTGTTGGAAATGGTGGAAGCTCCTGGTTTTCAGATGACTTATTCAGAAATCACAAATGATGCAGAGGAAGATGATGAAAAATTTGTGTTAGGTCTGAAATTCTTAATGGCCTAATTCACACACACCCTTATAGCACAGCAACAACAACAATACAGCAGCTGACTGGGGGATTCTGGGAACTGCTATCCAAAAATATAATTTTTCTAGGCTCCAGAAGGAATTGGTATTAATTCTCCCCAAACCACATTGTACAGGCCAACATGTCTTTTATGGGGCAACTATCTTTTATTAGAATTTACTAGTGAGGAGAAAATTCTAACTAGGTAGTACCCTTTGGCCATCAAAACCCTCCTACCAAAGGGCTATGTGATACCTACGCTGTGATCTTTTCAGTGTCAGTTGAAGACCTTTCCATGATCACAGCTGTTTAGTCATGGTTACTTTTCTTTTTAAAAGACTGCCCCTTTTGTTTTATTGTGTTCTTATATTTCATCGTGTTACTCTGTCTTGTGAACTGCCTGGAACTTATGGCTCTTCTGCAGTGGAGGAAAGCAATGCATACAAAAATCAATAGGAACTGCAGATGTATCATTACACCAAGAAAAGCATTGATGAAATACATGTATGCGAGAGTGTGTGTGAGAGAGAGAGATCTGCAGAGCTTGCTACCTTTTGGACTACAGCTCCCACAAGTTCCCAGTCAGCATGCTAACCAGGGAATTCTGGAAATTGTGATCCAAATGTTAACTTTTCCATCCTGTGTGCATGAGACATGGGCAGCTGGACAAACCTTCTAACCTACTCCTAATTTCCTTCCAGACATGTATACCAAGGTGTTTGTCAGCCTTCTGCTGGTCACCCTCATAGGCACCAGTGTCTCAAGAACTGTGTCCACATCCTACCAGCTGGATGATAAGTTAAGCATGGAAGCAAAGGCTGTAGTACCCGGACCGGACAGAATGCAAAGGAGAAGCAGTGAGGGGCTGGTCCGGCGGAGCTGGTCAGGACCTCTGTCTGTGGACCAGAAGCATTTGATCTCCCAGTTTCTGCCTCACCTCTATGCAGGTAAGAGAATTTGCACACGCTCCCTTCCTTATTTCTGGGTACAACCTTCCCAGTCAATCTTATTGTAGGGCTGGTCTCATTCAAAGTGGGGTTCTGCCTAAGAGCAAAGACAAGTGCAATCTACTGCAGCCTTCCTGGACTGGGAGCTATCCAAGGTCCTGAACTATAGGCCCAAACTAAGTTCAGAACCTTTGATAGCTCCTTTAACGTTCAGAGTGAAATCTAGAGGAATTTAGCTTATACAGTATTTATATTTATTTTATATTTATATTTATATTTATATTTCCTATCTTTCTCCTGACATGGCACTCAAGGTGGCTTACAGCATAGAGTAAACAACAACTAAAAAACTGAGGCTAAAGACGTTTTTAAAAAATGGTTAAATAAGCGATCCCATTAAAAAACTACTAATTTAAAACAGAATTAAAGCATTTAAAAACATAATCATAATGCACACCCTATTAAAATATCCTTTTGTAGAATCAATAAATTGGCAAATGTCTGTTTAAATAAAAAGTCTTTGCCTGTTGGTAGAAGAAGAGCAGAGAAGGAACCAACCTAGTATCTTGTGATTGAGAATTCCATCCCACTGACATGGAAGACACCAGCTGCCACTACCCTCCAGATGTATTGGATTACAATGCCCATTGCCTCCAGGAGGGTGCCAAGGTGGGACTTTTCTATGAAAGATAACTCACAGCGGACGTTCCTGAGCCAGGGGTTCACTTGGCTTCATAAATAAAATGACATGGAGACATAGTGTTAAATGAAATATTGGTTATCTGTTCCATCCCTTCCTGCTTCTTAATGTGGAAAAGTGGGACATGAATATTCACACATTTATCCATGCATCCCTTCCCCGTACATTTTAAAAAGGAAGTGATTTCTTATGGAAGTTCTATGATCAGGGAGAGGATAACCTCTCAGATTGACAGGTTTTCTTTGGAATAGTTTTTTATAACTATGAATTTTCAGATTTATATTGTAGGATTTCAGCATTATTTCTGGGTTCTTGATTGGCAGCTGATTTAGTGAAGGCCAACTATGTATTACCATATTAGCTAGAATGCAATGGATGTGCATCTTTTAAAAAGTTTAACTTGTAGACTTTTAACCAGGACCAGAGGGATCAGAAATGAAAACACTGTACATGGAAAGGGTTGTACAAGTTTTCCTGCCTTAAGCAAGGTTCATTGCTCCAGGACAGAGCCTACCACAAATGTACAGTAGGACAGGTCCAAGATATTTTACTTCGTAGGTCAGAATTCAAAGATGTAGCTGTGTTAGTCTGGAATCTCAGTATGCAAAGGGATCTTGTAGCACCTTAGAGACTAACTGAGAAAAAGAAGTTGCAACTTCTCTCTCTCAGTTAATCTCTAAGGTGCTACAAGATCCCTTTGCTTCCTTGGTCAGAGTACAAGATACTGTCCCTCCCTTCCATGGGTAGATGTAATGGACTAGCATTTCATATGGGTGGTGGAACAGTACCCTCCACTGAATCTCAGACAAGTAGGTTAATTTGCAAGTTAAAGGAGAAGCTATAAAATATGTGCCTCTGACCTCAAAAAGAGGGGAATGGCAAGGAAGCTCAGGATTGAGGCCATTCTTCCTGATGGTCACCTGAGGGTTGAGTGGGATGGAAAGTATGGAAGAGTCAGGGCAGTTTAAATATTATATTTTTACAACCCATTATCTGCATTTGTCTTCAGTTAACCACAGTGTCTGTTCTCTCCAACAGGAGAGCTGGCTGGCAAGGAGAATAATGTGCAGGACCTCGATGCTCGCTTCCCCAGCTGGATGGACTTTGGGCGGCGAAGCTTAGACTCAGGTGTAGATGATTAAGTGATCTGCTACCCCAGCAGTGGCTCCTCAGCCACAGGAAGGAATGGGTGGTGGAATGAAACCTTTGTGGGCATTCAAGAGCATCATTTGGCAAGCATTTGTTCATTTCGTGCATGTTTGTGTCAATTAAATAAATGAGCTGTTGGTATCTCTACATGAGTGATTCACAAAGTGTGAAGAGGCACCAGGCTAGACTCCTGGGTTCTAGCATGTTTTGCCAACGTATAACCACAAAAAGAGCTAGCAGAGCAGAATGAGTGTGTGTGTTTGAGAGAGAGCACACTAGGTAACAAGGGGGTGACACCACTTGGCAAGCACTGACAACTGTGATCACACACTTCTGACCCCTTTAGACTCAGAAGAGCTGGTGACAGATGAAACCTTTGAAATAAGGGGGACACCCCCCCCCGGCAGTGCAAGCATACCCAATCTCATCTGATTGTAATTAGTACTAGGATGGGAGAATTCATGGGGAAATAGATGAGGTCTTCCTGAGGACTAGGAAAGAATCTTCCCCAAACCTCCAAGAACCATTGCTGCCAGTCAAGAGTCCAAAATACTGGGTCATATGGACTCAGAATAAGGCAGCTTCCTAGGATTCTCTCTGTCTCTGCTTTATTTCTGTCTTTTGGTTCAAGCAATGAATCTTAAATGCCTCAAGGGATGCAATCAATTAAGGAAAGGTTTAGGTACCTCCAGTTGATGACACACTGCAACCCCCATCATCCCTGACCACTAGCTATGCTGGCAGGAGCTGATGGGAATCAGAGAGCCGGTCAACATCTGGAAGGCTATCAGCTCCCTACCCCTGACTTAAAGGGAAAGAGACTAGAATTCAAGTGGTGGAGAATCCTCCTCAAGCATGTAGTTCCGGGTCAAGTCCACAGTGTCTACTATTAAAGGGATTGAGAGCAGAGACCCAATGTGGTTTCGTGGTTTGAGCGTTGGACTACCACTCTGTAGATCAGGTTTCAGATTTCTCTTCAGCCGTGGAAACCCACTGGGTGACCCCAGGCAAGTCAGACTCTCTAAGCCTCAGAGGAAGGCAAAGGGAAACCCCCTCTGAATATATCTTGCCATGAAAACCCTGTGATAGGGTTGCCTTTGCGGCGCCATAAGTCAGAAATGACTGGAAGGTGCAACAGAGCAGAGGTACAAAAGCTTTTTCCCTTCAGGTATATTGCCCTACAACTCCCTTCAACCTCATCTTATGTGACCAATGGTAAGGGATTGTGGGAGGTAAAATCCAAAACATCTGGTAGGTCAAAGATTCCCCTGCTCTGATGTAGGATTATAGGAAAGAAAAGGCTCTGGTTGCAGCTTTAGAGGGCTGTCGTCCCAGGGAGAAAACAGTGCTAGACCAGTGGGACCAACAGACCAATTCAGGTGAGAGCAGCTTTGGATCCCTGTTCTCTGAGCTGTGAGAACTCTAAGGGTACAAGTGTTGCCCAGCCACTTGTTTCCTTAGAATGAGATATCTGAAGGCTCATAGCGTTTCGACATATAGTACAGTAGTTTATTTACACAAATATGCAAAAGGGGGAAAATGTGATTTGGAAAAACAATGCAAATTTGTAATACTTTTATTAGGGACAACCAAAACGCCCCAAAATAGTGTGTAGGCTTTTGACTTCTTCAGTATTCCTAATCAAGTTGAATGGTTAAAAAGGGGGGTGTCATGGAGAAAGAAAGAACATTTTCTAAAAATTACAAACAATCACAGACATATGGCAGAGTGGAGAATCTTTTCCAGCCCAAGAGTCAGATTACCACACCTCCAAAAAAACAAAAACCCACCACCCAGTGGGACCACATGTCAGCAACTGACATGACCAGTGCCTAAAATAAAGCATTGCGACCCCACTTTCTCACCTACCATTCACACAGGAAAATACCCTCACATTAACAAACCATTCACACACAAGTATCTTCTTAGAGCCCTCTTCTAAGATGATCCAAGCTAATGGGGGGGGCAGAATTTTCTGACTTCCTCTTAGTACTAATGGGTTTTGACACCCTGAGCAGAGTGAAAACTCTTATCTCCAGTCATATGTTGGTCAGAGATAAGAGTTTCCCCTGCTTGGGGAAAGGGGGCAGGCCAGATGGTGAATCCATGCAGACAGCACATTCTGGCTCACAGCTTGGAAGTTTCACCTGTCTTCCACAATATCCACATTGAGACCTGATTTCATGCAGGCTGCAAAACAAATGATTATTCCCTAGAAGGTTCAGGTTGCAGCTGGGATTCTAGGGAAGACATTATTTCGGACACCCAATTCTGAAAACATCACATCCAGCAGATACACTGAAGGAAACCAATTTGGGAGAGGCTGTTTTGCGTGCCACAAGACTATTTTCCATTTCCCTTTTTGTGCCAGCATTCTTATTTTTTAATTCCCATCCTCCAAACAGAGTGACCACTTGTGTATCACCAAAACAAACCCAACAGGACAACAGTTTACACCGATTTGCACAAAACTGTGTATTTATTGATGAATTTAGATTACAATGATATCGGTCTGTCTATCTATCTATCTAATCTAATCTAATCTAATCTATTACTTATTAGTTATTTATACCCTGCTCTTCAGCCACAAGGCTATCAGAGAGGCTTTTCAGCAATAGCAATTCACACATCTACACTGCATTAAGCAGTTTCCAATGTGTGTTAGCTAATTTATATTCCACCTTTCCTCCAGAAATGGGATTCAAGGTACCTTAGAAACATTAAAACATATACAATTAAAAGACATGCAGAAATAATGCACATTTAGAGGCCCAGTTTGAAATAATCACTGTAATTTAAGCAGAAATACAACACCATATTGGAAAAATTGTGATCCAGTGATCTGTGTTCTGGACACTGCTGTTCAGATTAACCTCCCTGGTTGCCCTCCATGTGGTTCATTATCTTCTAACTGATTTTAGACTGAGAGCCCATGAAGAGGACATCTTCAAACAGAGTACTGTCCTCTCTAAAGCAGGACACAGGACTAATTTACCAGAAGAAAATGGGAAAAGATGGCTCAGATACAAAGTGAAATAATAGCGCTATAACAGTATAGTGTGATCATCTAGATACAGTGGGCCCTTGGTATCTGCTGGAGTTTGAGTCCAGGACCCACCATGGATACCAAAATCCATGGATACTCAAGTCCCATTACATACAATGGCATAGTAAAATGGTGTCTCTTATATAAAATGGCAGAATCAAGGTTTGCTTTTTGGATTTTTTTTTTGGGGGGGAGGAATATTTTCAAGCCGTGGATGGTGGAATCCATGGATACAGAACCCATGGATATCGAGGGCCAACTATATACCTTTAGGTTAACTGTCCTTTCACTGAGCTTAGCCAAAAACACTTCTCTAACTTGTGTTTTATCTACTCATCTGCACATGGATGTACTCATCACCTGTGTCCTTTTAACAACTTCTAATAATCATCATTAAGGTCTCCATTTACTGCCTCATCTACGTTACATTTTATATGTACCCACACAGATGCATGTTTGCAAATGTTTTGTCGACTGAGGCTGCACTGCACGCATCTCAAGTAGTGGGCTGCAGTCCATAAAAGGCTGGCTGGCATCCTGTTAGTCAGTTATGACGTAAGCTAGACTTATGACCACACAACTGTTTCCTATTCACATTTACAGTCATGGTACCATTGCCATGATTCCAAATGCCCCCCAAACCCACCTTATAATCCAGCCAGCTGCACCAGGGGGATGGAGTTCTGCAGCGCTGGTGAGAGGGGTGCTGAAGGATGAGAAGTCCTGGCCCTGTGTGTGTGTGTGTGTGTGTGTGTGTGTGTGTATGTATATATATAATTGTGGCTTAAGAGAATTATGGACTCAAGAATTTGGAGTAGGATTGGACTGTAGATGTTAAAAGCCATTGAGAGAACTATACCTTTTGGACTGCAGAAAGTGCAGTCAGACCACACTGTAATAGACTATTTAGGGTTTCTAAAAAGTATTTTTAAACAGGATTTCTGCTCCAGTGATAGCACAGAGAAGGCAGCATTTGCAAACACACTGTTTTGCCTTTTGATGGCCAGATCATAAATTTGAAGGAATGAGTGACTGATGAAATACATTTTACAAGGTCATGGTGCTGAAAATGGAAAAAACTGATTAAAATGTGCTATAGACCTTAAAATATGGGACAGCTGGAAGCAGCTCTGAACAACAAGGCAGATCTGGAATTACGGTTTGCACTCAGACCATACAAACTCTCTGACCTCATTTTCAAGGTCTGATTGAAAGGAGAGCCAATGAGGCTGCCCATCTCCAAAATTTTCTCTGACACACTTGCTGGGATTTAGTACTGCAGCATCTTTCCAAATGTCAATGTCCCTAGTCCAAGAACTCTTAAATATTTACAACAAGGCAAAGCAACAACCACATCTTTAGATGGCTTTTGCAGACAGAAGGTACAGCTCACAATAGTTTGCCAGAGGCAGCGGGCCAAGGTAGATTTAGGGAGGAAAGAGAGATTTGGAATATCTCAGCCCCTTAAATCTTTCCTGGAAATTAAGGGTGGCCCAAAACTTTTTCCTGTCTGATGCAAAGGAGAAAAGTGCCCTACCCCTCCTTCATATAAATGTCAGACTGACTGGCAGCTGTGTTATCTGCCCTGATACCCCCTCCACACCCTTCCAACAGTTAATCAATTGGCTAAATTTTATAAATTGGCTTTTTATTGGTCTTCCACATGGTTGGTAGTAGACCAGGGCCTCCCAAATGCAAGGACTCAAGATGTACCGTACTCAGAAAACCTAAAGAAGAGACCATCCCAAATTCCTAAAAGACATGCCCAGGTAGTAATTATGTAGACCCCCCTTAGTTAGGGTGGGAATGGGCTAATTCTCCTGGACATACATGGGAGTCATTCATTAATTCAATCAAAGTGGCCAGACACTTTTTGCCTTGCAAAACTGGTTTTCCCTCACAGCTTTCCTAAAAGAATAAAACGTTTTACTTTGCTTATGACCTTTTAAATGTTCTAAATCAGTTCTTAACCTGGGGTCCAGGGACCCCCCAGGGGTCTGCAATGTCCTCACAGGGGGTGTGCAAAGCCTTGAAAGCTGCTTGGCCCACCTCCTGCCTGCAGTAGAGTGGCCACATGACAGGAGCCAAGGCAAAGGCTGTCTGGCTGGCTGCCTTGGCCTGTACATTGCCAGTCAATCCACTCCAACCACAAACTTACAGGAAGAAGCAGGAGAAAAATCTTTCCTCTCCTTCAGTGCCTCTGAGGGAAGGTTTAATGGATGGTGTAATTGTATTACTGTTGTTGTTGTTGTTATTGTTTTAAATCTTGAATTAAGTCTTGGGGGGCCGCGACAACAAAAGATATTTAAAGGGGGTCTCTGGTTAAAAAAAAAAGGTAATGTTTTTAAATTGTTCTAATTTAAAAAAAATATTTGTATTTGCATTTGGTTCTTGTATAGTGGGCTATGACCGTAATAAATATTTACTACTACAGTCTTGTTTTGTTAGGCCAACTGTGAATATTATGAAGTCTGGACCCAGCTTTAAATTCCTTTGAATGTCTGGGGGGGGGAATGACATACAGATTTTTTAAACATACACACAATAAAATCAATCCATCCAATCCATCTTCTGCAGAGAACTGGCGTTCTGACCCAGGTTCTCCACAACCAAGGTGGACTCATCAGTGTCGTCTTAACGTATGGCCAGCCTGGTTAGTTGCCTGAGGCCCCACGAGCATAGAGGCTCCATGCTAATCTATGCACAGACTAGAATTTAACACTAATTTTCCAATCACCTGCCTCAACATTCAGATCTCTCACTAACTCGGTAGAAGGAGACAAATTATGACTTTTAGTAGCAGAAAGTAGACATCAGCGAGATAAAATTTTGCCATTTTTTTATTGCTTTGATCTATAATTTACATTTTAATTCCTGTGAGTGGTTGTGTAGGCAGGGTCCTGTGCTCTTCTTTGTGGTGTGTGTGTATGTGTGTGTGAACTATAATGGTGTTAAGACTGCCCTGGGACTCATCGCTCTCTGGGAATATGCACTACAAAAATACAGTTGTCCCTCCGTATCCATGGATTTGGTATCCACAGATTTAAATACTCATGGCTTGAAAATATTCTTTAAAAAATAATAATCCAAAAAGCAAACTTTGATTTTGCCATCTTACATAAGGGACACCATTTTGCTATGCCATTGCATAAAATGGGACTTGAGTATTCACGGATTTTGGTATCCACAGGGGGTCCTGGAACCAAGCCCCAGCAAATATGAAAGGACTACTGTAATCCAAGTTGAAACTGGATTATTTCTTATCTCCTTCCTATGGAATCCTGGGATTTGTTGTTTGACAAGGTGCTTAGCCTCCTCTGCCAGTGCTGGTGCCTCACCAAAACTACAAATCCCAGGGTTCCATAGGAAGGAGCCCTGCAAATAATCCTGTTCCAACCTGGCAGAGCCGGTTTAAGGCACCGGTGGCGTCAGCATCTGCAGGGGGCCTCATCATTGTGGGGGCCTTCATAGTAACCCTCCTGCAAAAGCATTATTAGTAATAATCTGAATATCCTGTACTGTGAATAGTTTAGGTTGTGTTAAGTTACATTGCCTGAGATAAACATATGGGCCCCCCAAAATAAAGCATTGCAGGGCCCCCCATCATTGTGGGGGGGGGCGTAGTAACCCTCCTCCTGCAAAAACATTATTAGTAATAATCTGAATATCCTGTGCTGCGAATAGCTTAGGTTGAGTTAGGTTACACTGATCTGAGGTAAACATATGGGCCCCCCCAAATAAAGCATTGCAGGGGACCCCATCATTGTGGGGGCTCCGTAGTACCCCTCCTCCTGCAAAAACATTATTAGTGATAATCTGAATATCCTGTACTGTGAATAGCTTAGGTTGAGTTAGGTTACATTGACCTGAGATAAACATCTCAGGGTTCACTCAACCTTCCATCCTTTCATAGGTGGGTAAAATGAGTACCCAGCTTGTGGGGCAATTAGCTAACACATATTGGAAGTTGCTTAATCCAGTGTAGATGTGTAAATTGCTATTGCTTAAAAACAAATTGTAAGCCGCTCTGATAGCCTAGTGGCTGAAGAGCGGGGTATAAATAAATAAATAAATAAATAAACATATAGGTCCCCCAAAATAAAGCATTGCAGGGGGGCCTAAAATTCCTTAAACCGGTCCTACAACCTGGATTATTTCTCTAGTGTGGCTGCCCCCAGAAACTCCCCTGTCCACAGATGCGCGATAAACACAGCTGAGGGCCTTCGCGCGTTCCCAAGCCGCCTTAATAGCCAAAACGCGACGTGGAAAGTCTCCAAAGGCGACCGGGGCAGAACTTGAAGGTTCCCGCCTTTCTTGGCGGCGGCGGCGGCTGAGCGGCCCGACCCTCTCCGTGCTAAGACCCGCCCGGAGGGAGCCGCCGTCTGGGGCCGCCCTTGGCTCCTTCTCCCTCCCGACGGGCCGCCTCTCAGCGGCTGGCCGGCAGCTCTCCGAGGAGGCGGAGGAGGACCCGAGCCGCCCGTCGGGAGCGAGGGCATGGAGGAGCAGCGAAGCCGGGGGCTGCTGGTGGCGCTGGCGGCTCTGGTGGCGCTGGCGGCGGAGGCCCAGTACGAGAAGTACAGCTTCCGCGGCTTCCCCGAAGGCGAGCTGATGCCGCTGCAGAGCGCCTACGCCTACGCGCTGGAGCAGTACGAGGGCGAGAACTGGCGGGAGAGCGCCCGCTACCTGGAGGCCAGCCTCCGCCTCCACCGCCTCCTCCGCGACAGCGAGGCCCACTGCCACCAGGAGTGCGCCCACCGGCCCGGCGGCGGCGGCGGCCCCGAGGAGCAGGCGGACCCTGGGCCGGGCTGGAGGGAGCTGGCCTGGGGGGAGCCCGCGGATCCCGACGCCACCGAGTGGCTCCGCGAGATGGAGCTTTTCGGGCTGGTCCTCCGGCGCGCCTCCTGCCTCCGGCGCTGCAAGCGAGGCCTGCCCGTCTTCCAGCTCAGCTACCCGCCGGGGGAGACCTTGAGGGACTTCCAGCGCCGGGCCCCATACCAGTACTTGCACTACGCCCTCTTCAAGGTGAGCCGGTTCAAGGAATTGGGGGGCCAGGACCGGTTTAAGGAATTTTGGGGCCAAGACCTGTTTAAAGAATTTGGGGGCCCAGGACCAGTTCAAGGAATTTGGGGCCCAGGACTGGTTCAAGGAATTGGGGGGCCAGGACCGGTTTAAAGAATTTTGGGGCCCAGAACCGGTTTAATGAATTTGGGGCCCAGGACTGGTTTAAGGAATTTTGGGGCCAGGACCGGTTTAAGGAATTTGGGGGCCTGGACCGGTTTAAGGAATCTGGGGCCCCAGGACCGGTTTAAGGAATTTTGGGGCCCAGGACCGGTTTAAAGAATTTTGGGGCCAGGACCGGTTCAAGGAATTTGGGGGCCAGGACAGGTTCAAGGAATTTGGAGGCCAGGACCGGTTTAAGGAATTTGGGGCCCAGGACCGGTTCAAGGAATTTGGGGCCCAGGACTGGTTTAAGGAATGGGGGGGGGGCAGGACCAGTTTAAGGAATTTTGGGGCCAAGACTGGTTTAAGGAATTTTGGTGGGTCCTGCAATGCTTTATTTTGGGGGCTCCATATGTTTATCTCAGGTCAATGTAACTTAACTCAGCTTAAGCTATTCATAGTACAGGATATTCAGATTATTTCTAATAATGTTTTTACAGGAGGAGGGTTACTGCGGGGGCCCCCACAATGATGCTTCCCCCTGCGGATGCTGATGCCGCTAGTGCCTTAAACCAGCCCTGTTTGGGGCCCCCTGCTATGCTTTATTTTGGGGGGCCCATATGTTTATCTCAGGTCAATGTAAGTAACCTAACCTATTCTCAGTACAGGATATTCAGATATTACTAATAATGTTTCTGCAGGAGGAGGGTTACAATGCCCCCCCCATAATGATGGGCCCCCCTGCGGCTTCAGGTGCTGCAGGGCCCTTAAGCCGGCCCTGAGCCTCAGCGCAGGTGGGGGGAAGGGGGTGGGCGCACACCCAGGGGTCAGGTTGGGTTCCTTTAGGACAGGGTGGGGAATGGTGTAGTCCGGTGGTTCTTAACCTGGAGTCTGGGAACCCCCAGGGGTCTGCTATGCCCTCACAGGGGATCCAAGAAGGCCTGAAGGCTTCTCAGCCCACCTCCTCTCAGTGTTGGAGCAGCCACATGACAGGAGCCAAGGCAAAGGCTGGCTTGGCCTGTGCATTGCTGTTCACTCTGCTCCAGCCACAAGCTTGCAGGAAGAAGCAGGAGAAAAGTCTTCCCTCCAGTGCCTCTGAGGAAAAGTTTAATGGATGGTATAATTGTATTATTATTATTATCATCATCATCAACAACAACAACAATAATGCTTTTTAAATCTTGAGTTAAGTTTTGGGGGTATGCGGTGACAAAAGATATTTAAAGGGGGTCCCTGGTAAAGAAAAGGTTAAGAGCCACTGGTCTAGTCCAGTGGTTCTTAATCTGTGGTCTGGGGCCCCTGATGTCCTCACAGGGCAGTCCATGAAAGCTTGAAGGCTGTTCAGCCCACCTTCTCCCTGCAATGGAGTGGCCACATGTCAGCAGCCAAGGCAAAGGCTGGCTGGCTTGGCCTGCACATTGCCTTTCAATCCACTCCAGCCACAAGCTTGCAGGAAGAAGCAGAAGAAAAGTCTTCCCTCCCCTCCAGTGACTCTGAGGGAAGGGTTAATGGATGGTGTCATTGTATTACTGTATTATCATTAGGTATTATGAAGTATAATTGTTGTTATTATTAGGGTGTTAAATATTGAGTTAAGTCTTGGGGGACCACAGTAACAAAAGATATTTAAAGGGGGTCCCTGGTAAAGAAAAGGTTAGAGCCACTGGTCTAGTAGAACCAGGATTTGCAGGGGCCACATCCTGGAGACTTTTGATGGTAAGGACTATGACATCAAATGTCCCTGCCTTTGGAGTCTCTTAGTCCTTCTGAGTTGAGCTGCAGTCTCCTCAATAACAGAAGCGGACATGGTTTTTCCCAGCAATGAGGTACTGTTGTGAGGTATCACTATTGTAAATCCAAAGTATTTGGGGTTGTTTTTACAAAAGACCTGTTCCTGGTCAAGATGAAAACTGGTAGATACAGTTTTTGATCAGTGCAGTCATTTGTAAACTTATGGGGTCTCCATGGAGTGTGGCTGTAGAGATTGTCCTGGTGAAGATCTAAATTTCCAATTTTACCAGTGTACCATGGGGTGGGGAACGCTCTCTGCACCAGAAGGCTGAATCCTAATTTTGGTAGGGCCTGTTGAATGTATCACAGTACAGTAGTAGACAAAAGATACAGGTGGCATAGAGTACAAAATGTAATTCTTACCAGTTTTGACACGTTATCACCAGGCATACAAAGCACAGCTCATTTCTGTTCATGTCTACATGAATAAATCACAGTGCTATAGTTTTTCTGCCATGAAAGCATAATTTAGTTCAATGCATAATGCATAACCTTTAAATAAATACTCTTTCATCTCTTATTGAGGGTCATAGAAAAGAGAAAAAGACACATGTATCTGGTTGGGGAATCTCTGCAGAATATATTTGAGGCCCAGAGGTTCCCTATCTCTGCTTGAGGATGACTGGTGTCTTCTCAATGTTTTGGACTACAACTGCCATAGTCCTTGCCCATTGGCTATACTGAATGGGGATGATGAGTATTGTAGCTGAAACCCATTTGGAGAGTCTCTGATTGCTTACCAGAATGAGGCAGATTTTCCAGTGTGTTGGTAAGCCTGTTGGCTGAGGGGCTTAATTTACATATGGGCTCAGCCCAGGCATCTGATTTCACTGCCATTAGGGCTGCTGAGCTGGACCAGTGCATTTCCTTCCCCACTGTGTGACTGCGGAGAGTTCCCATACATCACTCATAGGGGCAGAGTTCTAAATCACAAGATCCTCTTTCCAGATAGATTTGCACTGTGGCATCCCTTCCTCTGAAACTGAAGCATGGACTGTAGAGGTTGCTACAGGGGCTTCGGTAAGGGTCCAAGAAGGACAGGTCCCACTCTCTGTACTCATCCTTCATATTTCTAAGAACAGAGCAGACTTAGACTGGGATTTCAGCAGTTTCCAGGCTGATGTTTTCGGAGCTTCTTTGGATTTGAATACCCATCTGTCAACAGAACAATTAAGTTTCAGAGGTGGGAAACCCATGGCCCTTCATATGTTGTTAGACTCTAGCTCCCATCCATTCTTGTGCAGCTTGACTTTCTAAAGCCAAACTTCTTTTGAACTTGACATGTAGTGAGTACTGCATATAGTGATGCTGTCCCTTTTAAAGTCCATGTCTCTTCCAAATGCTGTGTGTTGGGATTAGCATGAAATATGTGTAGATTAAAATGTGTGTGTACTTTATCTGACAACCTTCCATTTGGGAGTTTTGCTTTGTTTGTGAAGCAGAAAACATATCCATACAATTTAAAGATGAGACAATCTACACGTAGGAGGTTGCATGCTAATTCCTATACAGGAGCACCTTCTGTGTAAGAATTTCTCTCATATATATATATATATATATATATATAGCAATCCCCTTTGGGTCTGTTGGGCGAAATGTGATTATTTCTCCTCCATGTCTCATCCGGCATTTGCCTGCAGAAAAGATTTTACATTCTTTTTATCTTTCCTTTCCCCCTTCTTCCTTACACTTTCCTTTGAAGTACTTTCATCTGTTTTTGGATGGCTTGGCTCTTTAAATGTAGGCCTCCAGGAGGGGTTTTAGATGAGCAAGCAATGCCTTTGCCAGCAGCTTCTGGTCTTTTCCGTCCCTTCTTCCCTCCCCCCCCCTTCCACACCTCCTTCACCAATGAGGTAGTTCCCCCCTGGCTCTCCTGTACCAAAGGCATTCCAGTGCCACCTCCCCGGCATCAGCTGTGAAAAAGAAGAATTTATTTCTGAATTTCCCCATTCCCTTAAATCCCTGGCAGGCTGCTGTGCTTTTGTGGAGTTCCGAGGCTGTTTGATACTTCATCTCTTCATGAAAGTGATGCTAGAGACGTGATGAATGAGCTGGGGGAGGGTTCCTTGGGCAAAAGTGCTGCTTCATGGAGCCCTCTGCCCCTGGTCAAGGGCTTGGGGTGGGTTGGATTTGTGGTGGCAAAGAGGCAAGGGGTTCTGCCATGTGGAGGAAGGAGGTCAGACTTGCCTCGGTTGGTTGGTGGCTGGTTTCTTTGCATAACCTCTGGGTCTCTCCTATTCTAATTCTCCAGTATTCCAGCCAAATGCAACTAGAAACTAGTTCTAGAAACTGCTAAAGTGTAATGATGACTTTGTGTACCTGTGTGTAAATAAAACATTTTGACTCACAAATTCCTTTCACTTACAGAGAGTGGAACTTTTATTGTCTAGAACAGTGGCTCTTAACCTTTTCTTTACCAGGGACCCCCTTTAAATATACAGTATTTTGTTGCCACAGACCCCACAAGATTTAACTCAAGATTTAAAACCCTAATAATAATGATACCTAATAATAGTAATGATGATACAATTACACCATCCATTAACCCTTCCCTGAGAGGCACTGGAAGGGAGGAAAGACTTTTCTTCTGCTTCTTCCTGCAAATTTATGGCTGGAGTGGATTGAATAGCAATGCACAGGCCAAGCCAGCCAGCTTTGCCTTGGCTCCTGTCATGTGGGCTGAGCAGCCTTCAAGCCTTTGAGGACTCCCTGTGAGGACATCGGGGTCACCTAGAGGTCCCCAGACCACAGGTTAAGAACCATAGGTTTAGAATCTAGTTACATTCTTTAGATAATAAAAGTCATGCATTAGCATCATCATCATCATTGATGCATCATTGCCCTTGCTCACAAAGAAGTCCTTAAATTCATAGCTATGGAGGTCATACCAGCCAGGCCATTCTTTTAAGCCTTGTAATAGGTAGAGACAGGTGCCCTTTCCCCATATACATTAGAATTCTATGCGCAGAGGCATTCTCTTCTTCCCATGTGTCCAGACATAGGGACAAACTCAGGGTACTCTTGCTGAGCTCTTGCTTGTTGTTGTTTTTGTTGTTGTGTTCCTTCATTTCCAACTTATGGCGACTGTAAGGCAATCCTATCACAGTGTTTTCTTGGCAAGATTTGTTAAGAAGGGGTTTGCCTTTGGCTTCCTCTGAGGCTGAGAGAATGTGACTTGCCCAAGGTCACCCAGCTGGTTTCTGTGGCTGAGTAGGGATTTGAACCCTGGTCTCCAGAGTCATAGTCCAACACTCAAACCACTGCACCACACTGACTCACCTCCCATTATTACCACCTTACCCCCTTCCATCTGCTGCGCTTTGCTTCCTCCACCACCCCCCTTCTCTTGCTTCGTCTTCCCCCTCTGCTATTTACCTTCTGGCCACCCCTCTTGCCGCCTGCCTTTCTGTCCTCTGTTTAAAGAAAGGTTGTTGTGTGCCTTTAAGTCATCTCTGACTTGTGGTGATCCTTAGGTGAACCTATCACAGAGTTTTCTTGGCAAAATTTGTTCAGAGCAGGCTTGCCCTTGACTTCCTCTGAGGCTGAGAGGGTGTGACTTGCCCAGGGTCTCCCAGTGGGTTTACATGGCTGAGTGGAGATTCAAATCCTGGTCTTCTAGGGCTTGTCTAAATGGAGGGGGAAAACAGATTGCCCCATGGTATTAGCAAGTCCAGCAACTATGACCTGTCTTAATGGTTTTACAGCCTCCATAAACTGTGCACATCTGTAGCTGAGATGGCGGCCATGAATGGATTACTCGCATTTTAAAATCTGCCGCCGCCGTTTTTTAAAAAAAAACTTTTTCTATGGTGCACACAAGTGATATTTCACCTTTCTGGGGGGAAAAGAAAGAAAATTAACACAAATTCCCTGTTTTATTGCTTTAGGGATCATTCGCTAAGGCAAACATCCAACATGGTGGCAGGGGGCACTTGCCCTGTAACCCAGCCCTGCTCTGTGCGCTCATCCGGCCAATCAGGTTTGCACTTTCTTTCATTTGGACAAGCAAATCAGATGGATTTGCTTGTCCTAACAAGTGGAAATGTGCACCCCTGCGGGTTTTTTTTTTTTAAGACGGGGAAAGCTGCAAAGGCTTTTTTGGCGAGGTTTTGGCCGGTTTTGGCCCCCCTCCTTCACAGTATGGCGAAATCAGGTGGAATACCATTAAGACAGGTAGGATTCTCCTCTCATTCTGTGAGGAGTTTTTTCACTGTTGGGACAGCCCACCCCCCAGTGTCTTACTCCATCACTCGCACCACTACACCACACTGGCTTTCATTTAAACCTATCCTGGCTGCTTTTAGAGAAGGTAGGAAGGCAGCTATGTGAAGTGAGGAAAATGCTGGGAGAGGAAGAAGGGAACATGGCCCAGGTTGCAAGGGAGGGCTGTGGCATCATAATGAAGGGGGGAAAGGACAATAGGCATGTTAGCATCAGCAAGGGCTCCCCAGGAAAGCATACTGGAGCTCTGCTGTCTGAAGCAGCTGCCTCACTTTTCCCTATAGGTGGACCATCTCTGTCTAGACGAGGGTTCCTAAGTCTGTGGGCATTGGATGAAGTCTCAAGAAATTGCTGTGATTCCTCAGATTCCCAAGGGCTTCTTCACACTGCACAATTAGAACGCTATGATTCTACTTCAGCAGTTATGGTTTCATCTTATGGAATTCTGAGATTTGCAGTTTAGGCGTGGACATATAGAATTCTTTGCCATAGAGGTCTAGTGTCTCACCAAACTACTGTACAAACCCAGGATTCCATAGGATGCAGCTGTGGCAATTAAAGTGGAGTCATAGTATAGTGTGAAAGAGAGAACCCCAGATGAGGAGTATCTTGGGCGAAATGGAGGAGGAGAAAGTAAGTTAGTTAGTTAGTTAGTTAGTTTGTTTCTGTCTGAGGGGGCTTTAAAAATCTGGGCACTCATTTCCACTCATTCCCAGCCAGCACCAGAGCTCTCTGGCTCAGCATGAAAGTGTTTGTTGGTGTGTTGCATTTGTGTGATAATGAATCAAAAAACCAGGAGCAAGATCAGGGGAGAGGAATCATTGATGTGTATATTTGTGCCATTTGGAGGAAGGCTGGGAATGGAGCACCAATGTCATGTTCTTGCATCCCAGATGCAATGACGAAAGAGATTATCACACTGTGCTGTTATAGTGCTATTATTCCACTTTAACTGCTCTGTCTGCCTCCTGTGGAATCCTGAGAGTTGTTGTTTAGGGAGGGGCATTTAGTACTCTGAGCCAGAGAGCTCTTAGGCCTCACTAAACTACAAACCCCAGAATTCTACAGGAAGCAGCCCTAGCAGTTAAAGTGGAATAATAGTGCTATAACAGTGTAGTGTGATAATCTCACAAGTTTCAGAGTGATCAGAAAACTTTATTGGCATAGAAATCCAAGAAGCATACCATACAAGGTGGTTGTTGAGAAATGAAATTTAAGGGCTACACACTATATTAAAAATATATTACAATCTGTAATACCTAGCGGGCTCTAATACCATTGGCTAAACTTCATCCTCTGACATGACCTTCCCTTACACTGGCTAGCCTCCTTTTCCCAGGCCAATTTTGCAGCTGTATTCTTACCTTTCCTCAAACCAGCCGAAACTGTTACCATCTCCCTCCCCAGTTAGGCAAAGAACACTTGCTAGCAAGTACAAAAAAACACAACTCGATAAATATTAAGGTTACAGAAAAATAACTGAAAATGGCAGGATTAGGCTCTGTCAGAGACTGATCCTGACAACCAATGTGGTGAATGGTGAACCTTCTTGTTGTACAAGCCTTAGCAGCAGTGCACTGGCAGTGAGCCTTCTATGACACACAACAGCACAACAGGAGCAGGGTGAGTCCTGGAAGAGCTCCCCATATGTTATATAGTATGGCAATGTGGGATGCAGGACTTAGTGGGAACACCAACTGCTATAGCTGTAATTGTTGTGTGCCTTCAAGTTGTTTCCGACTTTGGGGTGACCCTAAGGCAAACGTAGCACAGGGTTTTCTTGGTAAGATTGGTTCAGAGGCAGTTTGCTTTTGCCTTCCTCTGAGGCTAGGACTTGCCCAAGGTCATCCAGTGGGTTTCTATGGCTGAGATATGTTTTCCTGCCTGCCAGCTGCCGAAAGAAAGTCTTTGTTTCTTTGTTCCTGCCTCTGAGTTGTCATCTAATTTGGTTAGCTGGGTTTTATTCAAATTCTGGGCCTATTTATCTAGACTGCCTTAATACCTGATTTCATAATCAGCTGGTACTGAAGTACTACCCTGCCTCCCAACCCTTGCCTGTCCCATTCCTATGGTAACACAAGGACTGCCCACGATTTGAGATTTTGGCTCAGAAATCTCAGGGAATGGGATCCCATTGACTTGGCAGCTGTAATGGCAGACATGATCCTTGGCAGTGGAAATAGATCTGCAGGCTGCTCATAGGTGGCAGGGGTTAAATTCACATTGATTTCTTGGGTGGGCCTTCAATATGAGAAAGACACACACTGGCGGTAAGCAGTACTACTCAAAGTAGTGGTGTGCAGACCAATGCCCATCCTCAAGTCATTATCTACCAATCCAGGACAATTTTCCAGGAAACTAAGGAATTGCTGTAATTACAAGTCACAGCTATGGTTCTAGTCCCTGACACATTGGGGATAAAACCTCTGGCAATCTACAACACGTAGCTTGAGAAGAACTATCTTAGAGTGTGATGGGAGTAGAAACAATTGGGGTGGGGAATATGACCTGAGGGTAGTAAAAAAGAAGTGTTCAAGACAAAAATGAAAAGCATTGAGGAAGGAAAAGCGGATAAATGTTAGCAAATTATCATGTTGCTAGTTATAGCTTTCCAATTCCCAATGGAAAGGGGGCAGTACAGTCAACCCCCTGTATCCACGGATTTGGCATCCATGGATTCCACCATCCATAGCTTAAAAATTTTCTAAAAAGTTAAATTCCAAGAAGCAAATCTTGACTTTGCCATTTTATATAAGGAACACCATTATACTACATCATCGTACTGTCTATTCTCCTTTACGGGTCTGAAACATGGGTCACCTATCGCCAACACTTACGACTCCTCGAACGTTTTCATCAGCGCTGTCTACGCACAATCCTAAATATACACTGGACTGACTATGTGACGAATGTTGCTGTCCTTGAGCCAGCAGGGATCACCAGCATTGAGGCCATGATATTGAGAATACAGCTGTGCTGAGCAGGGCACATTTCTAGGATGGATGACCATCGCCTCTCCAAAATAGTACTCTATGGTGAACTCGCCATGGGTCAGCGTAAGAGGGGTGCTCCAAAAAAGCAATACAAGGACTCCCTGAAACAACATCTCAGGCTCAGCCAAATTGATCACCAACAATGGTCCGCCCTGGCCTCACATCTGGAGGCATGGAGACGCACTATCCACAATGCTGCAGCCTTATTTGAGAGCTCACGCCGAACAAGTCTTGAAGAGAAACGACAACACAAAAAGAATCACAACCCGGAAACATCACCCAAGGAGACCTTCTGCTGTGCTTTCTGCAACCGGACATGCTTATCTTGGATTGGCCTTTTCAGTCATCAGTGCGCTTGCAGAAAGCGCGGGATGAGTCTTTCCTGAATCTTAGTTTGCGAAGAAAAAGCCAGAGAGAGTATATAATGGGACTTGAGCATCCACGGATTTTGGTATCCACAGGGGGTCTTGGAACCATACTCCTGTGGATACTGAAGGCCCACTGTACTAACCAATGTGAGGGGTAAGCCTAGGCTGCTTGGTCGTACCCTGGAATTAAACAAACCATCATGAACAAACTCAGGTTCAGCTTAACATTGCTCTACTCTCAAGGGTTTAGGGAGGCCTCATGCAGAGATGCCATATTATTTCTGATTTTTGCATCTGGCTGTGAAAGCTGGAAAGTGAAGAAAGCTGACAGAAAGAAAGTCAGCTCATTTGATGTGTGGTGCTAGAGGGGAGTTCTATGGTTGCCATGGACTGCTAAAAAGACAAATGAATGGGTCTTAGAGCATATCAAGCCTCAAAGCCAAAATGAGTAAACTGCAACTATTAAACTTTGGTCATATCATGAGAGGACGTGGGTCATTAGAAGAGACAAGAATGCTTGGCAAAGTGGAAGGCAGTACAGAAAAGAGGAAGACTGCATTACAGGTGGATACAAGGAAGCCAATGCACCGAGTTTGCAAGACTAACAGGCCTGTTAGTGTGTCTTGGTGGTCTCGTATTCTCACAACAACATATAGAGGAAGCTTTGAGGGAGGCCTGCTGAAAGGGAACTTTGGGTGGGGTCCTCCTTGCTGCTGAATCATATCCCTGGTCTCTCATCAGAGATGTTGAGCCAGTGTTTTCAAGAAATCCATGTGGCTGCTGTTGGACTTCGCAAAATAAGACCATAAATCAGGGGCAGGCAAAGGGCAGCCTTCCAATTGTTGTTGGACTGTAGTTCCCACAAGCTCTTGCCAGCATAGCCAGTGGTGAGGGATCATGGGAGTTGTAGTCCAATGACATCTGGACGGCTGGAGTTCACTCACTGCTGCTTGCCTGTTGTAGAGTCTGATAGGACAGCAAGAGATTTTAAAGAGTTTATTTAAAAGAGAGCAAGTTTGAAGAGGCTGCATTAAAAACATTTGCTTAAAAATTTAGGGATGTTCTCATTGTTTTAATGTAAGGCAGGATGGGCTAAAAAGTATGGTGATTGAATCAGAAATCCACAGTCTTTCCTAGCACTACAGAATAGTCCAGTGGAAAATCCAATTAATTCAGTAGATAGAAAGATGTCCCTGTTTCTCCCTCACCCTGAATACAGTTGTTCCTTTCTTTGCCTTGACAAGATGTACCCACAGAGATGAATCTTTCTTTCCACATCAGCAACCTGGCATTTGGCTCCATGATGAGAACACCAGACACTAGTGGGGGTTAGAAAAACCATCCTGATGAGTGAATGCAAATAGTGGTGGCAAACGTTGCTCTAAGATGCTAGAATAGACTGCAAAGGAAATGCTGGCATTGGGCAGATGACTAATCCAGCAAGCTGTAAGATCCGTACTGCTGACTCAGAAGCTCTTGGTTTAATAGTCAGCTTTTTAAGAGCCAGATTACTGGGAATACACTATTAAAACTAGGTCTGTGTATAGATTTTAACATCCTAAGAATCTTCACTCTCTTCTTTTTCCTTAAAGCATAGAGCAAGTTTCTAGCCCCTAGACAAGCGTGAGAATTGTTGAACTGTAAATCCCAGCGTTCTTGACCATTGGTTGTGCTGGCTAAGTTAATGGGAGTTGCAGTTCAATAACATCTGGCAGGCCCTCACTATTGCTATCTCTACCTTAAGGCTAAAATAGTTTTTGTTTGTGTGTTAGAAATTTATGAACAATACCTAGTAAAATCTCAGTGTAGGAAGCTATGCACTGATGTTCCTATAGACTTCAAAGTCAGCTCTGATGTATAGTGACCCTGTCATTTGGTTTTCATAGCAAGATTTATGCAGGGGAGGTTTGAGTGAGATAGTTTGACTTGCTAGTCAGCCTTTCCATGGATGAGTGGGGATTTGAATCCTTTTCTCCTGGAATCCTAGTCCTACATACAACTCACTACACAATGCTGGTTGTCTAACTGTGTATTCTAATAATAAAACTGCTTCTCTGTCTTCTGAGTTTTCACCAGATCTGTCATAGGAACTGAAGATAAGCCCTGCTGGATCACACCCAAAACCTATCTAATCTAGTATTTTTGTTCTCATGTAGGCTGTCCAGATGTCTTTGGGAAGCCCACAAGCAGGACATAAGGGCAACATAACCCTCCCACTCCTGTTCCCCAGCAACTGATATTCAGAGGAATACTGCTTCTGATAAAGAAATACTCATCCACTGTGACTAGTAGCTGTTGATAGTACCATCCTCCATAGAGCTGTATAGTCACTTTTTAAAACTGGCCAAGTTGGTGGCCATCACATTCTGTGTTAGCAAATTCCATAGTTCTGAATCTTCCATCATTCAGCTTCATAGAATGACATGAAGCTCTAGTATTATATGAAAAAGAGAAAATTCTCCCTATCCACCGTATTCACAGAAAGTATAATTGTATGCTATTCTACATGGATGTCTTTCCATTCTGGCCTCCCTGGAAAGGACGTTCCAGAGTCTAGAGGCAACCACCAAGAAGGCCCTCTGTTCCATTCCCACCAACTGTGCTTGTGATGATGGTGGGACTGAGAGAAGGACCTCCTGATGTCTTCAGGGCCCAGGCAGGCTCATACAGGGAGATACAGTCTGCCAGATAGCCGGGACCTGAAATATAAAAGGTTTTATAGGTCATAACCAGCACTTTGAATTGTGCCCAGAAATAAACTGGTAGCCAGTGGAGCTGTTTTAACAGAAGTGTAGAATGGTCTCTATAACCTGCCCCAGTTAATAGTACGGCTGCAGCTCTTTGGACCAGCTGAAGTTTCCAAACACTCTTCAAAAGCAGCCCCATGTAGAGTGTGCCACTGTTGTCCAAATGAGATGTAACTAAGGCATGTATCACTGTGGTCAGATTCAACATCTAAGGAATGGGTGCAGTTGACGCACAAGCTTTAAATGTGCAAAAGCATTCCTGGCTGTCACAGAAACCTGGGCCTCCGGGTTCAAAGCTGAGTCCAAGAGTACACCCAAACAGCAAACTTGTGTCTTCAGGGGGAGTGTAACCCCATCTAACACAGGCTGAATCACTATTTCCTGATCTACTGACCAGGAGCACCTCTGTCTTGTCTGGATTAAGTTTCAATTTGCCCTCATCTAGTCCATTGCTGATGACAAGACATTGGTGTAGGACAAAGACACCCTCCTTGGATGGGGGTGGAAAAAACTCCAGAAGACCTCTCCCAGCAGTTTCATGTATATGTTAAACAGCATGCGGGACAAAACAGAGCCCAGAGGGACCTCACAGGCCGATGGCCAGAGGGTCAAACAGGAGTCCCCCAGCACCACCTTATGGTTTGCCCCTCCAAAAAGGAATGGAGCCACTGTAAAACAAAGCTTTTGAGAGGTGTAGCAGAACCAACAGGGACACATGCCTCCTGTCTAGTTCCCTGCATAGGTCATCCACCAAGGCAACCAAAGTTGTCTCGATCCCATAGCCAGGCCTGAAACCACATTGAAATGTGTTTCATCCAGAAACCCCTAGAGCTGAGACATCACCACACACTACAATACCTTGCTCCCAAATACAGTCAGACCCCCATATCTGCAGGGTTTCGGTTCCCGGACTTACTGCAGATACTGGAAACAGCGGATAACAGCAAACTCTATTAAAATAGAATTGTGTTGGATGACCTAGAAGGTACCTAGAGACGTCACCTGTAGGCATTTTTCAGCACAGCTCTATGGTATGTATCCTTATTTTGTGACCACAAATACAGGGGTCCATCTGTAGTATATTGGACACTAGCCAGTCATAGAGGGATTCAGGCTTTTTCAACGAAGGCCTTACAGTGGTCTCCTTTAGACAAGTTGGAGCTCAGACTATTTTAAGGAGGCATTGACTACCCCCTTCACCCACTCCCCCAGTCCCCCTCTGGCCTGTAGCCAGGAAGGGCAAGGGTTTAACATACATGGTGGCCTCTTCAAGGATTTGTATAAACCTCTCCAAGGATCTGTATTAACCTTATTTGTAAAAACGTTAATACTATAAAGGTATTATTTTCTCAATAGTTTTGCTTTCAGTCCCTTTCCTTATGGTCTCCAGAATGGAATTCACGTTTTCTAAAGAGCCAGAAACATTCAGTTTAACGTTGCAGTCTTAAGGGATAGAAACTTCTGAGATGGGTGGAATGAAAGAAAGCTGCATTCTGAATATCATGCCAGATCTTGCATTTCCGTGGTACAGTAATGCAGAGAGATTTACTTGTGTGACTTTGGATTTCTGGTCTTGCCTGGGCAAGCCTACATTAGTCAAATGCCTAGAAGAATTTAAGCATTTAAAAAGTGTAAAGCCAACTCCCTCAAGAGTTAGTACTGTTTGGAGACAGTTGTCAACAAGTTTGTACGTAGTGCTTAATTTTTATCAAAAACAGGAAAAGCAGAAGAAATGATAAGAGGTCAAAATGAAATACTCTGCTCTGACAGGCCTACCATAGGACTGCCCAGCCTGTGACTCATTTGCTATGTGTTTTGACTCGTACCACTGGCTTGAAAATCCACTGTTTTTTTTTTTCCCCAGAGGGATAACTATGTGAAGTTTCTTGCAGTGAAACAACAGTTTTAAGGGGCCACAGGATTCTGACACATTTTATTATGGTCTGAGTTTTATGGATGCTGGGCACCTGGAGGGGGTCCATGAAAATCTATGTCATAATAAAACTTGTGCCAATTGAAAATGCTGCAAGATTGTTTCTCCAGTTCTAAGCAGGCACCAAAAACAGGCAGTTTATCCAAGTCTGGCATGCTATGGTGGGCCCCAAATCATGCCAGCCTACCCTGTCCTATAAGCCTGGTGTATGAAGGCTGGCAGTGGTTGTACATGGGTGAGGAAAGAAAGCATTAATACTACTTTGCATGTTTCAAGAGTGAGCTCTAACATTCAGGGCCAAAACCTAGCAAGGCAGGGCCAGTTTAAGGCACCGGTGGTGTCAGCATCTGCAGGGGTGCCCATAATTGGGGGGGGGGCGTAGTAACCCTCCTCCTGCTAAAACATTATTAGTAATAATCTGAATATCCTGTACTGTAAATAGCTTAGGTTGAGTTAGGTTACATTGACCTGAGATAAACATATGGACCCCCCAAAATAAAGCATTGCAAAATTCCTTAAATCGGTCCTGTAGCAAGGGGATGTGAATTGCTTCCTCTCCCCCTGGACTTTCTCTGAAAGTGATCCATCTGGAATGGATGTCTTTTTGAGTTCTACTTATTTCAGAGCTTGTGTAGGGGAACCTCCTGACAGATGGAATGGTACAGATGCTGACGGTATTAAAGGAGGACTCATGTTCCAGCCCTAAATATATTTGGCTGTAAGCAAGCTGCACTGATTTTATCTCTTTTAAAACCACACATATGTGTGATGAGGACTGGATCCTTTCACTGTTTTGCATGAGCTTACACTGATCCTTGGCACAGAGCACAGAGCAAGTATCACACTTGCAGAGCAAGTATCACACTTGTGTGCAGAGCAAGTACTTGTGCAGAGGAAGTATCACACTTGTGTGCATAGGCTGGATGAAAAATGGCATCCAGAGTACCTGAAGGACTGTATTCTCCCATAGAAATCTGATAGAGGGTACTGGGAGACCTTTCAGTCACATCACCCTCAAGGCATCCTTGACAGAGATGTGAGTAAGGCCTTAGTAGCTTCTCCCAGGCTCTGGAATTCCTTACCAAGAAAGGCTCCCTTCCTCTTCTTCAGCCAGAGACAGATACCAGTTTATTTAGCTGGGTCTTTGGGCAGTTGACTAGCTACTGAGAAAAGGGGTGTGCTGTACTTTTTTATTGTTGTGTTTTAAAATCATTTTTTATTCAGCGGTAAATCTCACTCTTCTCACTCAGTTGAAGGCAATGGCAACCCCCCCCCCGAACAAATCTTGCCAAGAAAATCTCACAATAGAATTTCCAGAAGTCAGAAACAGCTTGAAGGCACACAACAACAATTTTAATATTGGTATTTGTTTAATTGTGTTTTAAAATTTTAATTTTGGACTTAAATCTGGTAGGCCTAACTAGAGTAGAACCATTGAACCATTGGATAAACAGGTAAGTGAATACTTAATGTTAGTTTGCTTTATTCAGTGGGTCTTCTCTAGTAGGGACTAACAATTGAATTTAAGCTTTTCTGACTTTGTCTGTGAGTGTGTGTGTCATGTGTCGACTTATGGCAACCTCATGAATTTCCTTGGGTTTTCTTAGGCAAGGTATACTAAGAGGTGGTTTGCCATTGCCTTCCTCTCAAATATCGCCTGCAGCACCTGGTATTCATTGGTGGTTCCCCAGTCAAGTACTAACCAGAGCTGACCCTGCTTAGTTTCCAAGATCAGGTGGGATCTGGTGCCTGTAGGGTATATAGACCCATTTTTATCTCTACTTGTTTGTTTCAAAATCATGTTTCAAAATCATTGAAACGCTTGACTCCATAGTGACATCCCTGCTTATGGGTTGGGACCCATTACTGAGTCATGCCCTGATCTAAGATGGGTCACAAGAGCAGCATGGTTACTGTAAAAATACAGGTCAACCCCTGTATCCATGGATTCTGTATCCACAGTTTCACTTATCCACATCCAAAAAAAATATGTTCTCTCTAGGTATTTCTAGGTCCTCCAATATGATTCTATGGTCAACTCCCAGTGGTTTGTCTCACTGAACATCATAGAGTTCCCTATTATCCACAGTTTCACATATCCACAGGGAATCTTGGAATGCATCCCCCGTGGATACAGGGGTCAACCTGTATATGATTATTATTTTTTTAAATGGATACATGTTGATATTAAATGTGGTTAAAATCATTAAAGACTATTGCCTTAAACTACTTCTTTGTACTTTTCTCAGACAAATAAGATTGAGAAAGCTGTGTCGGCTGCTCACACATTCCTGCAGAAGAATCCCAAGCATGAGATGACCCAAAAGTACCTGAATTATTACAGGACGATGGTGGATGTGGATGAGTACCTGGTAGATTTGGAAGCACAGCCTTATGAGGTGAATGGAGGGAGGGGTTTGGCGGATAGTGGAAAAACAGGGAGTTGATATCTGGGATAGGACCATAGTCAGAAACCTTAAAGTGGGAGTAGGCACCACGGTGTCCTTCAGACAGTTTGGGTTAGAAACTCCTACAATTGCTTACTATCGCTATGCTGTCAAGGGCTGATGAGAACTGTAGAGTATCCCATTGTAATCCTTTTCCTTAAAATAATAATAATAATAATAAAATTTTATTTCTATCCCGCCCCTCTGCAACGCAATCGGGGCGGCTTACAATATAAAAACTCCATAGTCCCAGTACCCTAGCCCACCCCCCCTTAAAACAATATTAAACTATAAAAGATTAAAAACATACAGTAAATTAAAAATATATAAATTAGAAAAAGATTAAAACATACAATAGTTTTTTTTAAAAAAAAAAATCTGATTACAGCTCAGGGAGGACAGCTGAGTCTTGGGCCGGGATAGTTATTCAGGAAAGGCCTGCCGGAAAAGATCCATCTTGACAGCTTTTTTAAAGCTGTCTAAGGTGTTAATAAGACGGATCTCGTCCGGCAGGTCATTCCATAATCTGGGAGCAGCAGCGGAGAAGGCCCTCTGGGTGTTAACATACCAGATCAGCAAGGGTATTTTTCTTGTTACTGTATTTTTAAAACAATTTTTTGTTAAAACACATACATTTTATTCATCTAAAATACAAGGGAAAAGCTAAAACAAAAAGTAAACAATACCATTGCAAATAGACAAAAACACACATAAAAAAGAACCATCAACCCCCCCCCTAGTTTACTCCTCCCCAACTAATCTTTCCCCCCACTGCAAACTAACATAGAAAAAAGGCTAAAAGGAAAACATAAAGGGGAATTTGGTTCCAGCTTGTTAGCTAAAATGATGTTATTAAATAATTCAATAACCCCTTATAATTCAAAATTTATTGAAATTATTAATAATATATTACCATTATAACCTATCAAACTTGTCCATTTTCCAACACGTTAAGCTATTGGGCTTGTCTATACGAGGCAACAAAATGTGAATTGATGCACATTAACACCAATTTGCAGCAGCTTTCATTTTTCTCCACATTTTTTTCAAGATCTCAGACATGCAAAGCCATACACATGTGATGTTCAAATGAGCATGCCTGCGAATCAAGATGATGGGCACAAGTGAATTACTCGCTTTTTTTTTGTCACCAGTTGCTGCTGCTGAACAGTATTTAAAAGAATAAAGAAAATCTAGAGTGCAGAAGTGTGATCTTCTGCTTAAATAAACAGAAAAGAGGTTGTTTCATCCCCTCAGTACACAATCACTACGGCGAAAATCGAACATGGTGGTTTCAGGCACTTGTCTTGCCAGCAAGCTCTGCCCTTTGCGCATGTCTGATCAATTAGCTTTCTACTCCCACGCTTATTGGAAATGCACAACAAAGCAAAACTGTTGTCCCAACAAGCAGGAATGTACATTTCCTTCAGAGTTTTAAAAGAAATAAAGGAAAAGCTATGAAGGCTTTTCCCGCTAAGTATTTGCCGTCCCCCCTTCTGAATATGGTGAAATGATGTGGGTCCCATTGGGACAAAAGGTATTCTCGAATTCTATGAGGAGTATTTTTGCCGTATAGACAAGCCCATATATGATTAACTATATTACCACTTGTATGTTGGATATAATCTTCTTTTGTCACCTGCTTATTAAATCATTCAAAGGTTTTCACATATAATCATTTCTATGTTACTATTAGTTTTCTTTTAAAATTCTATTACAGTCTTCCAATTCTTCTTAAATTCATTATTTTTTTTCTTGTTGTTATTGTGTGTTGGTCTGTTGATGGCTTCCTGCTGTTATTATATTCCAAAAAGAAAGCTGCAGCGAGTGTCAAACCAACCCAAGAGTCAAACCACAAAGAATGGAAGAATCTTGAGTGTGAAAAAAAGATTAACCCCCCACCCCCACACAGATGTTTGGAATGAGAAAGGCTGATTTCTTACAGTGTGTTGGGGTATGGTTTAATTTTTTCTCTTTAGGACTCCCCACTCCTGTAACTTACTCCCACTACTGAAGTTGTTTCAGAAAACAATGTTAGCCTGGGAGGTCAGTGGTTTTCTCAGGGTAAGATGTTGGATGCAAGGTCCTCCTCAGCCAAGAAGAGCAGGATGGAGACCAAGCACAGTAAGGCTGGCTTGTAGCATCTTGTAATAAGTGAAGTCATACATGTTACCATGTAAAGATTACTAAATCCATACTCTAACATTCTCTAAATGCACGACGGTATGGGGTGTTGGTTTGCTGGTTGACAGAAAAGCATCCTATGTATACAGGGATTCATTCCCTCCAGCTGCTAGTGCTGAGAACTAGCAAAAATACATGGATGATGCCATGATGATGATGATGATGAGCTTTATTTATGTCCTTCCATTTTCCCCAAGATTGGGACTCAGGGCAGCTTACAAATGAAAATGATTGCAATATAGTTACAAACATACAAAAAGTCAACATTAAAATAAAATTACAGTAGGACCCCCGTATCTGCAGGGGATTGGTTCCAGGGGCCCTGTGGATAATGAAATCCATGGATAATAGCAAACGCCCCCATTGCCATTTCCGCCACAGGAGCCATACGGGGGGGAGGGGGGAGAAGGTGGTGAGAATACTCCTCCCCTCCCTTGCCCCCCCCATTACCACTTCCATCACGGGAGCCATCCTGGGGGGTGAAGGGAGGCAAGATCTCTCCTCTACTCCTCTCCCCTCCCCCCCATTGCCATTGCCACCAAGGGGGACATCCCAGGGGGTGAAAGGAGAAGGGAGGCAAAATTTTCTCCTCCCCCTCTCCCCCCCATCCACCCCCCCCTCGCTGTCGCCAACCGTGGATAATTGTAATCAGCAGATGGTGAATCAGCGGATACAGGGGTGCTACTGTAAACTATTAATAATATTAAAACATATACTTAAGAAGGATTTTAAAAAGCTGCTTAAAAACAGTACAATTTAAAACAAAACAGCACTCTCCTAAAAGCTCTTTCCTTAAAAACCTTCAGTTCTAAAAGCCTGTCTGGGAGCGGGGGCGGATCTTTGTCTGATGATGGAAGGACAGCAAGGAGGGAGCCATTCTGGCTTCTCTAGGGAGGGAGGGAGGGAGGGAGGGGCAGCCACTGAGAACACCCTATCTCGTGTTTCCAACAACCATACATAGGATGGTGATGGGACCATAAATTCTTATAAATCTTTCCATTGTATGTTATTGGCATCTATGAACACTGAGCTAGATGGATAACTGGGTTTCACCTTAATTTCTTAATTTCACATATGTGGACTCTTTTGTTCAACCTGACCTGGCACCTTCCTCCTATTTGTTGGCAGACGGTTTTTGTCAAATCGGTGAAACTCTACAACAGTGGCGATTTCCGCAGCAGCATTGCCGACATGGAGCACGCACTCTCCGAATACTACAAGGCCTATGAGAACTGCCTGGCTGGCTGTGAAGGCAGCTATGAACTCCAAGAATTTAAGGACTTCTATCCCGCCATTGCAGGTAAGAGCACTGGGGAAGAAGTAGCCATTGAGGGTAGGGCAGTGACACAACCGCCACAACAAACTAAGGGTACTGGGAACAGATTAGTCATTGCAAAGTGGGTGATAGCACCTCATAGTTCTGTTCTGAACTCTTGTTAGACAGGGTGCAGGTACTTTCAGATGTCAAATATGCAGCGTGTGGGAAAATGTTTCCCAGTTTTTTCAGAATTCTTTTTTTCTAAAAGAGGATGAACAATGCAACATTTAATTTAGCAGGGTAAGAGAAACGGCAGAGTTTTTCATTCTCTCAAAATATGTTCTGTTATCAGTTCAATTGGGCATAGACTTATTATAATGTACAGGGGTACACATTTAAGAACAACAACACTGACGTACTGATTAATCTCAGTCTTATAGCTCCTACATCCCTATCAACATGAGTAAGATTTGGGCAACAGATGATGCCCTTGTCACCTCCAGATCTTCTTCCTGCCTGAAGACTAATGTTTATTTTCTTTTGATTCCTTTTCTTCTCTCTCCCAACTCCCACCAACCCCTCCATCCAGATCATTTTGTTGAGGTCCTGCAGTGCAAAGTGGATTGTGAGGCCAATCTGATACCAAACGTAGGCGGCTACTTTGTGGAGAAGTTTGTGGCCACCATGTATCACTACCTTCAGTTTGCATACTATAAATGTGAGTCCTTGGAGAAGATGTTGATTGGGGGTGGGAGATATAGGCTGTTGACAGATAGTGGGTGAATTTATTATAAATAAAGAAGTCACAAAATCCTCTGGCTCAGGATCAAGACAAGAGCTAATTTGCCTGACACCCCTTCCCTTCCTTCTGTGTTTTGTTCCCAGCCCCCAGGCTTGAAAGAAAAAGGTTGAACTGTAACAAAATGTTGCAGTATGGTGTACAGCCATGCCTTTTTTCAAGATAACTCAATTTCTTTCCCCTTACTGCTCTCCCCTCCTTCCCACTGAGGTTTTCCTTCAACAGTCAGTCTGCATCCTGTGCCTGCTAATCGTGGTCAGTTCTCATTGGTCTGTTTTTATGCATTTTCCTCTCAAGAGTACTTTTTTTCCTAAAGTTTTTTTCTGGTTCTGCAAAACTTGGAATCCACCCAGATCTGTTGATAACCTCCTCCTTATGTGGGGTGGGGGGACAGTGTGACACTTGGCTTATTTCTCTACGGCAGGAGTAGGCATAGAGTGGCTGTCGGGAAGTTGTTCAACTGCAGTTCCCAGTGTTCTTCACCATTGGCTGTGCCGGCTACATCTGCTAAGAGTTGCAGTCCAAATTCATCAGGAGGACCACACTTGGCCCACCACTGTTCTATAAGATTACTGTCATTTGGCAATAAGGGGTTTCACAGGCACAGAGGACACTTGCTGTGTTATTTACTACTCCCTTGGCAAAGAGCATGTAATTGACTGGGGTGAGGAGCAGGGAACAAAAAATGAATGCACTCTCTTAGAGTTGTCTCCCTAGCCCCAACCCCACAAGATCCACTGGCAGTGGTAGTTTTTCCTTTCTCGAATGGACACATCAATGACAACTCTCACATTTACATGGCTTTAATTACTGGGGATAGGAAACATGTGGCCTTGAATATGTTGTCTGGCAACAGCTCCCATTATCTCCCATCAGCACAGCCATTGGTCAGGGATGGAGAACTACAGGTTCTCCACCTGTCCAGCATGCAGAAGAAAGTTGTGTTTTCTTTTCCTTGCAAGGAAACAAGGATTTTAAAAACCCACATCTCAATTAAAATTTGGTAGAGTCAGACAAGATCTAATATGAGTTTGGAGACTAAATCAGCACAGAGAGGTGCAAGACAGAGCTATGGTGAATAGCCAATTGTCTTAAAACAGAGGGGAGGGGCTTGTGACCCTCCAGATGTTGCTGGAGTGCAACTCCCATCAGTCCTAGCCAGCATAGCCAGTGGTGAAAGCTGATGGAAATTGCATTCCAACCAAATCTAAGAACCACAAATGACCCTCTTCCGGTCTAGAGGTTCTGCTTGTCTCATCAGGACTTGTCTATACGTCAAAAATATTCCTCATAGAATTTGAGGAGAATACGTTTTGTCCAAATGCGATCCTACATCATTTCACCATATTCGGAAGGAGTGGGGGCAAATACTCTATAGGAAAAGCCTTTGTGGCTTTTCCCAACTTTTCTTTAAACTGCGAAGGAAATGCACATTCTTGTTTGTTGGGGCAACCGATTTGCTTTGCTGCACTTTCCCAATAAGAGTGGAAGTGGAAAGCTGATTGGTCGGATGTGTGCAGGGGGCGGAGCTTTCTGGCAAGGCAGCACCCAGAATTGCCATGTCGTATTTTTGCCATAGCAATTGTGCACTAAGGTGACAAAACAGCTTTTTCCCCCTGTTTATTCAAGAAGATATCATTTCCACACTTTGGATTTGTTTTTTGTTTTTTAAAAAAATCATGTTTAGGAGCTGCAACTGGTGACAATAAAAGCATGATTTGCACTCACCATCTTGATTCACAGGCATGCCTGTTTGAACAACAAATGCATATGGCTTTGCATGTCTGTGATCTTGAAAAAAACATGTAGACAAATGATAGCTGCTGCCAGGGATTTGGCATTAGTGAGCATCAATCCATGTTTTATTGCCTCGTATAGATGAGCCCTTAGTCTTTCTCTTCTATCCCACCACCAGTGCTGGGTCTTAAGATGCCTCTCCCGCTAACTTGGTGTCTCATTATTTGCACAGTGAATGATATCAAGAACGCAGTACAGAGTGTGGCCAGCTACATGCTTTTTGACCCTGGGGATGAGGTCATGCAGCAGAACCTGGTCTATTACCGCTTCTACCGTGAGCGTTGGCACTTAGAAGAGGATGACTTCAACCCACGGCTGGTGAGAGCTCAAGGAAATATTAGCATAGGGGTTAACTTGTTGCTTTGGCCAAATGTACATTTTAATTCCAACGTTCAGGTGTCCTTCATAAGTCTGCCACCTTGATATGCTAGGAAAAGCCATGGCCTGTGTCTGCCTCTGTTTTTTTAAACTCAAAATTATGCCAAATGACACCAATCAATTCAATATGCATTGCATAATTATAAAAAGGTTGTAGAATTCTACTACTTCTTCACAGGGAGGGTGCAGATATCTGAAGTGCCACCCCTTGAATACTGGCAAACCTCCTAAGCCCTATATATCCTCCAAAGCTGGGCTGGGAATCATATGGCCCACCAGAGGTTAGTGAACTGCAGCTTCCAGCATTCTTCATCACTCCTCTGTTGGGAGTTGTGGTCCAACAACATCTGGAGAGCTGCACCATACCCACCCCTGCTCTACAGGTTTCTTCAAGTGTCAACTCTATAAACATTCAAGCTGTAAGGCAAAAATGAGAACTGTCTTTCATCCAGAGGGCCAAATTCCCAGGGTCTCTTTTTCAGTGGGAAAAGCGCAAAGGCAAAAGGATGGGACTGCAAATACCAACGTGTTTTTTTCTTCTCTTCTTACCAGCGAGTAAGGCTTAGGAGAAGAGCCAGGGTAGTGTAGTAGTTTGAATGCTGAAGTACGATTCTGGAAGACGAGGGCTTATCTACACCGATGGGAAACCCCGCACCTACATCATAGCTGCGGCAGATGTTTTTGATCTGCAGTGGCCCCGTAAACACCACACTCACTGGGCTTCTCCGATTGTAGATCAGAGTATCCTGCCACACTATAATCTGCGTCGGAGTAAAACAGCAGTCCTACCACTGACCATGTGTCCTATATGTTGTACTATTTCCGGCCACACAGCCAGGGCTGCTCCAGGGTCCCCTCCCCCCTTTGCTCATTCATGCAAATATGCATTGTCCCAGAGTACTGTATTACTGGATAGGCAGAGATACACTTACCCAGATATGCGTGCAAATGGGGGGGAAATTAAAAGATTAAATGTGCCTGAATGGATTCCTGTCCACTGGAAGTCCTGCCCCTGGCTTTGCATTGAAGCCAGTCCGTGGCCGCCACCCAGCCAATAATCTGGGTTTCCCCCTCAAAAGAGAAGCAAACTGTGAATCTTTCAGATCCGGAGTTTCCTACAGAAACCCTGGAGAAGATGCAAATCATCAAAAATGTTGTGTAGCAACTGTGCCGCAAATACGGGGTGAGTACGGATTTTTTTGCCATTGTAGAAAAGCCCTAGGTTTCAAATCCCTGCTCAGCCAAGGAAACCAGCTTGGTGATCTTGGGCAAGTTATGCTCTCTTAGCCTTTGAGGAAGGCTATGGCAAATCTCATCTGAATACATTTTGCCAAGAGGACCCTAGAATAAAGTTACCACAAGTCTGAGTTGACATGAAGGCAGATTACAACAACAAGCCTAAGGAGAGGAATTCCAACCTTCTAGAATCTCTGTACAAAAGCTGGAACACAGCCAGCTGGTAGGGTAATGGGGAAGGTAGCATGTCCATCTGGAGAACCCCAGAGGCTGGGTGGAGGTCTCAGCCCGAGGGCTTGAGGTTCCCCATTTTTTCCATAAGGTCAACTGTTGAACAGTATGGGAATGTTTTCCCTGTTGGGGGATCTTTCTTCATGAATGAGCGGTGGGGGGGGGGGCAGAACGAGCAGTGGAGGGTGGCAGGGGGCAGGACGAGCAGCAGGGGGGGCAGAATGAGCAGCAAGGGGGCAGAACGAACGGCAGGGGCAGAATGAGTGGTGGCGGTGGCAGGGGGGCAGAACGAGTGGCAGGGGGGCAAGTTAAACCCACCAGCCTACCTCAAAGGGTTGTCATGAGATCTCCTGGGCATTTTAGGGGGGGAGTTTTTTAATGGCGTATGGCAGTGATGGGCAACCTTTTGAGCTTGGTGTGTCAAACTTTGCCAAAAAATTGAGCATAACTCGGGTGGTGTGTCACTTTGAGGAAAAAAACATTATTTCGTGATATGTATTGTTTAAATAATATAAATGTATACAGTTGCCCCTCCACATTCACAGCTTTCACTCTCGCAGTTTTGATTATTCTCTGTTTGCTCAGCAAGCACCCCATTTAAATCAGCTTCTCTCCCTCCCACTCAAGGGAGAGGAGCTGATTTAAAAAAGAGCTTGCTGAGCAAGCCAGGCACTCAACTCCCCCCTCTCCTGGGGCTTGGCACCATTTGGGGGGGGGAGCCAAGTCCCGGGAGAGCGGGAAGTTGGCAGGAAAGGCGCTTTTTTGCCCCCCCTTCCCAAAGCCGCTATTGAGCTTTCTAAGCCTTGTTGTGGCTTTGGGAGGGTGGGGGTGGCTGAAAAGCCTCTATGCTACACTCCCTCCACCCCTCCCAACCTTCCCGAAGGGGCTATATGGGGCTCTCAATCCCCAGAGCCCCTTCAGGAAGCCTGGGGAGAGGCCGGCCAGACTCCCTCCCGCCCTCCTGTCACCTTCTCTGGCCTTCCCGAGGCAGCTCTGGGGCTTCGAAGCCCCGGAGCCCCCTCGGGAAGAATCATAGAATCATAGAATTGCAGAGTTGGAAGAGACCACGAGGGCCATCCAGTCCAACCCCCCTGCCACGCAGGAAATCACAATCAAAGCATCCCCGACAGATGGCCATCCAGCCTCTGTTTAAAGACCTCCAAGGAAGGAGACCCCACCACGCTCCGAGGAAGTGTGTTCCACTGCCGAACAGCTCTTACTGTCAAAAAGTTCCTCCTCATGTTGAGGTGGAATCTCTGTTCCTGGAGCTTGCACCCATTGCTCCGTGTTCCAGTCTCTGGAGCAGCAGAAAACAAGCCTGCTCCATCCTCAGCGTGACATCCCTTCAAATACTTAAACAGGAAGACCGGGGAAAGACCAGGCAGACTCACGCCTGCCCACCCACTGCCTTGACCGGCCACCCCGAGGTGGCTCCGCGGCTTCAAAGACCTGGAGCCCCCTCGGGAAGGCCGGGCAGAGTCCCTCCCTCCCGACACCTTCCCCAGCCTTTCTGAGGCAGCCCCGGAGCCCCCTCGGGAAGGCTGGGCAGACTCTCGCCCGCCCACCCGCTGCCTTCCTCAGCCTCCCTGAGGCAGCTCTGGGGCCTCAAAGCTCTGGAGCCCCCTCAGGAAGGTTGGGGAGAGGCCAGGGAGACTCCCACCCGCCGCCTTACCCGGCCTTTCCGAGGCAGCTCCGGGGCTTCGAAGCCTCAGAGCACCCTCGGGAAGGCCAGGGAGAGGCCGGGCAGAGTCCCTCCCTCCCACCTGCTGCCTTCCCCAGCCTCCCCGAGGCGGCTCCGGAGCTTCGAAGCCTCAGAGCACCATTGGGAAGGCCGGGGAGAGACTGGGCAGAGTCCCTCCTTCCCGCCGCCTTCCCCAGCCTTTCCAAGGTGGCTCTGGGGCTTCGAAGCCTCAGAGCACCCTCGAGAAGGTTGGGGAGAGGACGGGAAGAGTCCCTCCCTCCTGCTGCCTTTCCCGGCTTCCCCGAGACAGCTCTGGGGCTTCAAAGCCCTGGAGCCCCCTCAGGAAGGCTGGGGAGAGGCCAGGCAGATTTCCGCCTGCCCACCGCCTTACCCGGACTTTCCGAGGCAGCTCCAGGGAAGCACAGCAGGTCTCGGGGGTGTCCAGGTGGGTGGGGAAGCTCCACCCCCACCTCCCTAAAGTGGCAATCGGGGCTTCGTAGCCCCACCCGCCACTTTCCTCCACCCTCCCACCCTCCCTAAAGTGGCGACTGATCACCACTTTAGGGAGGGTGGTGAGGTTGCAGGTGGGGGGGGGGAGGAGGCCTACGGCCGCATGTCAACCCAAATGGCTATGCGTGTCAGTGCTGACACGCATGTCATAGGTTTGCCATCAGTGGCGTATGGTACACTGAGTTCAGCTAGTAGTGCTATAATTGTGTAGTGTAGGAGTCCATGTCTGCCTAGAAGCCTCATTTCTTTTCAAATTAAAGCTAAGACACAGAAGGTGCATCAACACTGTATAAATAATGCAGTTTGATACCACTTTGAAGTGCTGTAGCTCCACCCTATGAAATCCTGGGATTTGTAGTTTTACAAGGTCTTTAGCCTTCTCTGCCATAGAGTGCTGGTGCCTCACCAAACTACAAATCCCAAGATTCTATAGGATGGAGCCATGGCAATTAAAGTGGTGTCAAACTGCATTATTCCTATAGCGTAGATGCACCCTGAGAGAATGGGGGGATATGTGAAAAGGACAGCAGGGATTGGGGAAGGAATAAGGTGACGAGGAAATGGGGGTGAAGAGAGAGGAGACAGGAAGATAATCAACTCATTTGAAGTGTGGCTCTGGAAGAGAGTTCTCCACGGGCTGCCAAACTGACCGGTAAATGGGTCCCAGAACAAATGAAGCCTGAACTCTCCCTAGAAGCCAAAATGACCAAACTGAGGCTATTGTGCTTTGGACATATCATAAGCTGACATGACTCATTGGAAAAGATGATAATGTTTAGTAAAGTGGAAGACAGGTTAAAAAAAAAAAAAGAGGAAGGCCACCTTGCAGGTGAATAGACTCAATCAAGTCACAGCCCTGAGTTTGCAGGACCTGAGAAAGGCTGCCCTTCCAAAGATGTTTTTGTGGCCCATAACTCCTTCATATTCTTCGGGTTGTCCTTGTCTGGCCAAGGAAGTGTTGGGATGGTGGTGGGAGGAATGAATTGCTTCTTCTGAATTCCTCCAGGCTGGGTATTCACCATTTGAATATGTTTCAAGGGACACTGGCACTGTCAAGTACTTTTAAAAAATGATGATTGTTTTTTTTTCAAAACCATAAGCCACTTCTGTTTCTGTTCATTTGTTTATTCATTTTTTGTCATTTCTGGCACTCCATGCAGTCCCTGGAGGACCCCAGGGAAGAGAACCTGCCACAGTGGCTGATCTGTGATTTATACAGAGCCCATCAGTACCCATGCTTCTTTTCATAATAATGAAACTGGCCCCTGCCCACAAGAAGCTTATCTGAATCTGTCATGAGTGGGGAAAATCAACCAAGGGAAGGAATAAAGAGGCAAAGATAGCAGGGGGAGGATGTGAATGAATGCACTTGCAATTATTTAAGCAGGATGTTTATTACTGGAGATGGGAGAAATCCAAAAGACTGATAGGAAATGTGGGGTTTGGGGAAAGGAATAGAGATGACACTGCATTATAGTGCCCAAAAGCCATCTGGTGTGGGAGGCCTCTCATTTTTGGTTGCTATGCTACTGCTTGTGTTGCTGCTACGATGTCTAAACAGGAACTCCTCAAGAATGGGATGAAAGCCGGTTTTATATCTGGCACTTGAGTGTATGCCACCTCTTCCTCTCGCATCACGGTTGAAGCTTAGTGGCTAGAAGTTCAGGGCCCTTGCCCATCCAGGGCCCTTGTAGGTGCAGTAACATGCAAAGCAGCACGGGGGGGGGGGAAATCCCCATGCATAGCTCTTCTAGGAAGGAAGCCTCAATGTCCTTGGCAGTTAATATCTCATTTTCTTTTAGCTTAATTGTGGGCTCAAACTAAGAAAATTTTCCTTTGTTTCCTGTGATGGACTCTTGCCTTGCTTCCTTTATTTTCAGGAAGCTTTGCGCTACCACAATCAGACATCCACACAGCGGAAGCTCTTGGAGTTTGCCCAGCAGTATCTGCAGCCAGATGATGAGGTGAGGGCTCCGGAGATCAAAGTCAGTGTGATGTGGTGGTTGGCAGGTGTTATACTGGGGGAGCCAAGGATTGACTCCCTTTCTGTCTACTTGCTGGATGACTTTAGGCTGTCCTCCCCCCCCCCCCGCCCGGCCGTCCCATATAGCCTAGACCAGGCATGACCAGGCCCTTCAGATGTTGTCAGACGGCATCTGTCACCAGTCCTATCCAGCATAGCCATGATGTATGATGGGAGTTACACATTTCAGTAACATCTGGAAGACCAAAAGTTACCCATCCTGTGCCTAACCCAAATCACAGGAAGAGGAATGACATAGAAACATGGTAGACCAACTATTGACGCCCCCAACCCAGTTTAGGGAATGCCACTAGGCATCTTCCTCATTAAAGCCTGATGAGGACTACAGGTGGCCACAACCAATTATTTGGGGATGGAATATGTTTGATGGATGTCTAGCAAAGAAGACAAGTTTTTCATCTACAGTAATTACCTTCCCCAGATAGAAAAGTATGGGTCATACATTTTGGCTACGTTTCTAAAATTCTACGCTGGAAAGACAGTTTGCTGTTAGTGCATAGCAGCATTCCCCAATCGGGGCCCTCCAGGATGTATTGGTGTGTGACTCTAGCCAGATTCAGGAAGTTGCAGTCCAACCAGTAGCCAGTGGTGGTGGTGAGCCCAGTCTGGGTTTTGATCTAAACTTGGAAAGGAACTATCCAAAGTGCTGAACCTATTTTGGAGATAACTTTCATCTCCTTGGATCCATGGAAACCACCAGCCACTGCTGAATACCACTAACTTGCTTTGGGAAGGCTGGTATGTCAGATAAACATGCTTACATCCATTCATCATCCTTGCATTCAGTGATGTTGACTCAGGCTGTCTCTTACTATAGTACTTTTGCTCATATTACAATACGTTTCCTAATTTCGAAAGTGCTCCAAGACAGGTAGCACAAGTCAATGATCCCAGGTGACTGCTGGGTTTTTATTTTTATATGCAAAGTGTGATAGCTTTGAGATTATTATTCTGCCTTGTAATTGCATATAGCATTTTGCAATTCAACAATTTTTTAAAAAAAATGATTTAACATTCTGGCATTATTTTGCCCTTCTTCAGTGTTTGTGATTTTCATCTTATTGCCTTCCCTTCAGGATTGGGTATTCAGTTTCAGTTCAGTACATTGCACAAATGTCTTTGCACTTTCTTCTGTTTGGGTTTATGCTGCCACCAGGCTTTTTGCACAGATTTAGCTCTTAATATCAGAGTGGTATGTTCTGAAATGTAGCCCCTTTCCACTTGGAAATTGCCCACCCATTTTAAAATTTTGCTCAGCATGGCATATATAGTTTTCAAGGCTACTTTGTCAGGTCTTAATTTTCACACCCGATAGTTCTGGGGGAGGGAGACAGTTGTTTTTGAATACAGTCAGCCCCTTATATCTGCAGGGGTCGGTTTCCAGATTTACCAGAGATACTAGAAACCACAGATAATAGCAAATCCTATTAAAATTAAGGACTTCCAGTACAAACATCCCATGGAGTTGTGTTGGAGGACCTAGTAGATGCCTAAAGAGGGCACCTCTCTAGGTATTTTCCAGTGCAACTCTATGGTATGTGTCCTTATTTTTTCAGCCATGGATAACTGAAAACAGGGATATTGGTTCTGTGGATACGAGGGTCAAACTGTACTAGATTCTTTGACCACTGCTGCATTCAAACCTGTGTGCTGCAAAAACAAAAGCATAGAAGAATGGCTGTGGGAATAGCAGACTAGCAGATTCTGGAGCAATTCTCTTCAACTGGTAGAGAGACTGATTTCTTCTTTTTTTTTTCCCCTCTTTCCCACCTAAGGGAGAAGTGGAGGATGGCACAGAGGTAAACAACACAGTGTTGCCATCAGATGCTGAATTTGAGGGGATTGGTGACTATGAAGAAGGATTCCTATCTGAGTGGTGGCAGGAGCCAAAGTCCAAAGGCGACAAAGCTGATCAAGGTTACTAATGTCAAGACTAAAAGGCTGGCCCTTCACCTTGTTTGTACTTCTTCTGCCTCCTCCTTCTGGATTCCTTCCCATCCTTCCCTGCTTGAAATTTGTCTCTTAACCTCCTCCTTTGTGTCTTCAGTGTGCCATCTCTGCTTCCATCTGTGTGTACCGTCCGTCCATTGCTCTGTCGATACTCAGTTTGGCTTCTGACCTGGGACAAATCCCAGAAGGCATTGCAAGAGCTTGTAATGGGAAATGAGACCTGCTGAAGCTCCCTGTGGAAGTCTGGGAGATGTTTCCACTTCTCCTGCATGCACAAGTCCACCTCCTTCCTCTTCATGTTCAGAAGATTCCCGGTGGACTATAGTTGTATGTGCTGCATGGATTCTGGAGGGACATTTGAGCATGGCTTCTCTGGAAAGCATGAACAGTCTTTGGGAAAAACTAACCACCCAGACAGTTGCTGTGTAAAGGCTGGGAAAGGATGTGCTTTTAACTCACTGTGTTCTTTATTCACAGAGAGGCTCCAGTGAGAGGTATGATCCCCACATCATCTGCAGGCGAGGGGGCATCTTAATTCTTTGCATCCATGAATGTTGAAGCTGGCTGTATGGGACTGGCAGGTGTATTCACGATGCATATTCCAACAAATGTCGCAGCTGGGGGCCCTCTGCCCTCCTGGTGCTTTTAGTTTCTTAGCCTTAATAGCCCAACAAGGTTGGGGAAGTTCCACCTTCAACACCTGCCATGTAGGACTTTTAATTCCTCCCCAGATTGGATAGGCTGGGCATGGGTACCTCTGAGCCAACCCAAGGTGCTTTCTTTTTTCTCCCTCACTCTCCTATGGTGCTTTACTTCTAGAAGAGCCCAGTGAGCAGGCTCGAAATCAAACCTCAATGAACAGGTATGGTAGAAGATAAGCACAGTGTCTGCGTCTGGCTTTGCCCTGTTCTCTGTTATTGTTACCTCAAGATATGGTTAGAAACTAGTGATTCACATCACTGGATGTACTTCCTGCCCCCCCCACACACACACACATAGGCATACAGTGGTGACCTCTGTATTTGCTTTTACAGTGCCATGGATTCCCTCTAGGACCAAATTTAAGCCATTATCTCATTTCTTCGAAGGCAGGAGTGAGCAGACTTTGAGCTTGGTGCTTTTTACTAGAACCTCAAGATCCACCAACCAGAGCCATGTGCAGTATGGTAGCATAGCATGCAAGGCTTTTGTAAATTTAGGATTAAGGACTGGGATGTCCTTGAGCGCTTGCTCAGTTCAACAATTTCCATTTTGTCCCACAATTTATCTCAGTCCTTTCACATACAAAACTATTCCTACTCCATTCCCCTTCACCACACCAGCTTTCTTTGTTTTCAGCTGAACTGTTGCTTGTAGTTAAACCACTGAGAGTCAAAAACTCTTTCTAACCTGCTGCAAATCACTTGGAGAAATCTACCAGGAGATCTTAACCAGCCTTTTGCCCACTCCTGCTTTGCCTTTTTAAAAAAACAAAACAGACTGTCAGCATGCTCAGCTATAGTTGTGATTGGTATTGAGCACTGAGACATTGTGTGCTAGAACCAGAAATTGGAAAACTAATTTTTGGACTACAACTTCCTGAGTCTTCCAGCCATACCTGGGAGCCGTAGCACCCCCAAAAAAAATTACTTTTCCAAGCTCTGGCTAGAACTTAGTAGACACAAGCTCTGACTCAGTTCCTAAACAAAGAAATAGGTACGTTCAAATTGGTTTTCCAGGTGCCTTTTTAAACTTCACAATGCTGCCTTCATAATATTGTTTTCAGATAATTTAATGTTTTTAGCTTTGTACAGATTTTTAATTAATTTTTAAGCTACATTTTAATAAAATACCTCCCAGTTCTTTTATGGGTGTCCTCTTCATTCAAGGCCTATGACACACACATCCACTTTAACATCTAACAGTTTGGAGACGAGATTCCTTTATAATTCCTTTTCTTGGCTTTGCCTATAAGTGAGATCAACATTTTCAAATTATGGATGCCTAATGGGCAGGGAAAGGGAACCCTGGGCTATGTTTGAAACCATCTTGGGCCATGTTCAACAATGTATGTTGATCACTTTTTAACTGCAACATCAAAAACTGGTTTGCATATATTTAATAGCCAAGCAGATGAAACACTACAAACATAGTGTTGAATCTAGACTTGTTCATTCTTAGAGTTGACCAACAGAAATCCATGGAGGTTTTAAAAAGCAAAGGTAGCCTTGTTGGCCATGGGAAAAATTCCAAAATTCATGAAGAGAAAAGCTTGGAAGTAAATAGTTACATGTTATGTTGTTATTAATTCCTGTCAGATTGGCTTCAACTTGTGCCGACCCTATGAATGATATATAAAAAGGAGGAAGGGGGGAGGGCAAAAATGGAATATAGCAGGATTTTTAATACTAACTCATTTTTATTTTTGCATGAGCTAGTGGATATATTTCTTCAGGTGCAATACAGAGTGATATGCAGGCCTCAGGATAGAAAGCATAGTTGTGCAAGTGGAAGTGGGATGGAATGTCATAGGATCCAGAAAGATGCAAAACATGACCCTTACCTTCAATTTTCAAAGGGATGCGTAAGGTCACACAGGTCTTTCAGATCTTTACTGTGATCAGTTAGTGTTGATGTGTAAAAGCAATAAATCTGCTTACCAAAACTCAGTTTCCTTGGGTTCAAAAACTTTTCTGAGAAGATTCCTTTTGTTACATGTGCAGTAGCAAAGACTCCTGTATTAATACATGTAATGTGCCGTTAAGCCATTGTCTGTTCACATCTCTGCTAATGGATTAGAATTTGTGAATATAATTCATTTCAGCTGTTTCTCTCTCTGGTCTTCATTTGTAATTTCCTTGTTCAAGGACTGCAACCTTTAAATGCTGTACTGTATGTCTGGGGGGGGTGGGTTAAAATCTTCTGCAACTGTTTATTGCAGAACTTTTCAACTTCCCTAGACATAAACAAGGTTTAAAGGTTGTAGATCTTGAACAAATGTCTCACCATGTTACAACCTTTCTGTGGTGGTGGGATTGCATGCTCCTGTGAGCAAGAGACTATGCTGATGGTAGTAGTGCTGATGATAGGATCTCCCATTTCAGATAAGCTTTTGCTGAGGAGCCATTAAATACTAAAGCTAGGATTGTCCGTGCCATTGTATTTCAGATTTCTAAGTATGGTTGTGAAAGCTAGACAGTGAAGAAAGCTGATAGGAAGAAAATCAACTCATTTGAAATATGGTGCTGGAAAAGAATTCTATGGATACTGTGGACTGCCAAAAAGATAAATAAATGGGTCCTAGAGTAAGCCTAAACTCTCCCTAGAAGCCAAGAAGACTAAACTGAGACTGTCCTACTTTGACCATATAATGAGAAGACATGACTCACTAGAAAAGACAATAATGCTTGGTAAGGTAGAAGGCAGTAGGAAAAGAGGAAGACCACATTACAGATGGATAGACTTACTTAAGGAAGCCACAACCCTGAGTCTGCAAGACCTGAGCAGGACTGTTGATGATATGGTGACTTGGAGGTTTCTCATTCATAGGGTCACCATAAGTTGAAATCAACCTGATGGCAGATAACAACAACAGCAAACTTCTAATATCCGATTTGTATTCATTTATCCTCTTGCATAGAGACTGTCCTGTTTGTCCAATACAGAGTATAAAGAGGCATTGATAGCATAGGATGGCATATATCACATTGGAGGAACAACGAGTGAATGTATCTCTGATGTTGCAGTTGATATTATTGGGCCCTTGTAATATTGTTCCCAGAGTAGATGAGGTGACAGAGTTGGCATCTGGGTTTGTGTGGTAGGGTCTTCTCCAAGGGGTAAGTCACACGTCCATTTTTAATGCGGAAAATGCCAGCTTACCTCCCTTTCTCTCCAGTGCCGAGCTGTTTACACGATTTTGGGAGAAAGTAGTTCTTCCGATAAATTCCGATAAATTAGTGATTTTGTAGTTCACAAAGTCCTGTAGGCCCATCTCTCTGCCCCCACAGCCAGCAAACAGGGAAGGGGGGTACAGGGAGGAACAGGCTGCAGCGGCGGAGAGATGGGTCTATGGGACTGACAATCCTGTAGGCCTATCCACCCCCACAGCCAGCGATCAGGGACGGGGCGGACATAGGGTGTTATGGGCAGCAGCGGCGGAGCAATGGGCCTCCGGGACTGCAACAATAATGGAGGCCCATCTCTCTACCGCCGCAGCCTGCGATCAGGGACAGGGAGAGTGCTGGGGTTACCTGGTCTGTCATTTAAAAAATGGCAGACCAGTATTGCAAGGCATCTCTTGCAAGTCCGCCCCCTCCGAGGTCCAACCAATCACAGCTCAGCTCTGCTGTGAGCCCCTATTTCAGGAAGATTGCTGGTAGATCAAACAGCTAATAGTGTGCAACTTTATGGAACCTTTCAAAAAAGTTGGAAATAGTAAAAGCTTATATTGCGCATCTTGCGGGGATTTATTGGTTTGCTGCTGATCTTTGGCATCAAGCTATCATGACACTTGGAAAAAATTAAGGTGTGGAGGGGGAACTGCAAAAAAAAAAAGAACTTGGGTTTGTGTATGGCTTGTAAACTACATTTTTTTGTGTGTCTTAGATGTATCTCCACATCAATATGGGGGCCATCCATCTATGTCCATCTTGGTTTACCAGCTGCAGTTCTGTAAGGCTTAGCTTCTCTTGAAAGGGGGTATCAGGGGCTTAGGAAGAAAAGAGAAAAAGTTGTTTGATAAATTATAGCATTTTCAGATTATATCAAAAAGTGAACAGGAAGTACAGGCATTTGTTCAGGGCATAGAAATGCCTAGCTATAATCCCACTGGTCTTTCCTCATCACCTTTCCGAGGGCTTCCCCTAGCATTATGCAAAGTGGAGTGGCTACCTCAAGTGGCCAGTGCTGGAGAGCAGGAAGAACAGTAAAATGGTGGAGACAGAATTGTCCTGAACACCAGTCAGCAAGTGCCCAAGGTAACAGAGGGCTGAAGCGCACGAGTTGTTGAGTGAACATTTCAGTCCTAGTCAGTCATGGGTTGTCAGGGCAAGATGAAATGAGAAGAACAAGGGTGGTCAATTGCTGGTCCAGAAGTTGTTTTCAGCAGGTTTGCAGGTACAGTTGTCCCTCCACATTTGCGAACGTGACATTCGCGGTTTCGGTTATTCGCGGTTTTGGGAGGGCCCCCCTGGGCCCCCCCAAAACCGCAACACGGGGCCTCCAGAGGCCCCGTGAAAGACCTGGGGAGGGGTGGGGAGGCCTTCGCGGGACACCCGGAAGCCCTCCGGAGGCCCCGCGAAGGCCTGGGGAGGGGTGGGGAGGCCTTCGCGGGACACCCGGAGGCCCTCCGGAGGCCCCGCAAAGGCCTGGGGAGGGGTGGGGAGGCCTTTGCGGGACACCCGGAGGCCCTCCGGAGGCCCCGCGAAGGCCTGGGGAGGGGTGGGGAGGACTTTGCGGGACCCCCGGAGGCCCTCCGGAGGCCCCGCGAAGGCCTGGGGAGGGGTGGGGAGGACTTTGCGGGACCCCCGGAGGCCCTCCGGAGGCCCCGCGAAGGCCTGGGGAGGGGTGGGGAGGCCTTCGCGGGACCCCCGGAGGCCCTCCGGAGGCCCCGCGAAGGCTTCCGGAGGCCCCGCGAAGGCCTGGGGAGGCCTTCGCGGGACCCCCGGAGGCCCTCCGGAGGCCCCGCGAAGGCCTGGGGAGGGGTGGGGAGGCCTTCGCGGGACCCCCGGAGGCCCCGCGAAGGCCTGGGGAGCGGTGCGAAGGCCTTCGCGGGACGCCCGGAGGCCCTCCGGAGGCCCCGCGAAGGCCTGGGGAGGGGTGGGGAGGCCTTCGCGGGACCCCCGGAGGCCCTCCGGAGGCCCCGCGAAGGCCTGGGGAGGGGTGGGGAGGCCTTCGCGGGACCCCCGGAGGCCCTCCGGAGGCCCCGCGAAGGCCTGGGGAGGGAGGGAGGGAGGGCCGGGGAGACCTCCGCGGGGCCTAGGAAGGCCCCGCGAAGGCCTGGGGAGGGAGGGGGAGGGGTGTAGTTATTCGCGGATTTTTCACATTCGCGGGGGTCCGCGGAACGGAACCCCCGCGAATGTGAAGGGACGACTGTACTCAGGTTTCAGCAGAGTTTCCAGGTACTCAAGCCAACAAGGAGTTGACAGATTAGCCCAGAAAGTCAAGACGAAACAGGAACAGGAGAAGCAATGCCAAACAACCATATAAGGCAGTTGTCAGCACTAAGGCTGGGAGAGAAACACTTGTGCTATTTATGGGCAGTTCCTTCAGGGTCACCTGTGCCTCATCAGTGGCTAATTAGTATTTAACCTACGCTGAGCATGGTGCTTCTCCTGCCTGCGTTCACTGGAGGGCGGGGGAGTCCCATCTTCAGCGTCTGCTATCTCTTCAGCCTCATCTGAGTCATCCAGGGGATAATTTATTACAAGAATCGTGTAGGCTTTACTGCAAATCCTGCACACCTTAAATTACCTCTGTGTCCTCAGTAGGAGTGCAGCTGCAGGGGGGGCGGTATTTCCTCCCTCTCAAATAAGAATTGTTACCTCCAGATAGGAATTGTGTCCTTCCCCATGAAATTTTCCTTAACTCTTCAAATTTCTAGCATTGGAGACGGTTAGACACTGAAAATTGTTCACACCTAGACCTCTTATTTACTCACTTTGCACCCCTTGGTCACTTTGCCTGCCCCTGTCCTCTGGATGCCTAATCTGTATTTCCAAATGCACAACTGTAGCATTTGTAGTTACTGCAATATTCGAAATCTGGGGACTGAAATTTGGAGTCTGAATGAAAATTTCATTTGGGGCAGCAGAATTCTTATCTGAGGGGGCAATGCCCTCATCCCACACCCACACACACCACATCTCTTGTCCTCAGATGGAGGACGTTCTCCCATTATCAGCACTGAAGTGAGTTCCAGCTATCGTTTTCATTGCTTTCTGTATATGGAATGGGAAAGCAGATCATTCTGTCTTCAAGCAGCAAAATACCTTGGTTTAGCCCAAATGCTGATATTTTAAAAGAGGCCTTTAAAAAAGTGTTTTCAAACTCCCCACTAGGTGGCAGTTTTGAGCTTTGTACAAAACTACTGTATTATGGGAGGTTTTTATTGTGTACTTTATTAAAACTACTGCTATAAAACTACTATTGTGTACTTTATTAAAACTACTGGTGTGAGGGAACACAGTTAGTGGGCTCTTTATTATTATAGTTGCTTTTAAGTCTGAATGATAAATGTTTCTACCTAAGATTTCTGGCAAGTTTGCACCAATGTGCTCTCTCTTGCCTTGGTGGTGTGTAGTAATGGGATGAGTTATCTCTCCACCGCACCAGGGCATGCTAGTAGCTACAGTGAACAGGATTCAGTTGTAAGGAGAGGTGTCTATGTAGTTCTTGTTTCAAAATATCCATACCTCCTAATCCTGTTTAGTTAATAGGATCAATGTTTACATGCCAGGGTGACCTCATGTTTAAGTAAGGGGTCTCTGCAGGGGTGTAGCTACAGGACAGGGCAAAATGAGGGCATTCCCCCCTTCCATAAGAGTTCTGCTGCCCCAAATGAGATTTCTCTTCAGTCTCCAAATTTCCAGCATTGCAGAGAATGAAATTTTTAAAATTGCTCACACCTAAAATTCTTCCATTTTCCCTGGCAACTTTACCTACCCCTTTTCTTTGGACTCCTAACCTGTATTTATGGATATTCAACTGAAGTTTTAATTTACTGCAATACTAGAAATATGGGACTGAGGAAAAATTAATGGTGAGGCAGAATTCTTATTTGAGGCGACATTTCCCCCCACATAGCTACATAGTTGAGCCAAATACGTTCTAGTGGATAGAATGTGGAATCAGGTAAAGCTGCGTTCAAACCCATCTTGAACATGAAATTTTAGAGTAGGCCTGCCACTTTCTGTCAGCCTCAGTTCCGCTTAATATGAGTCTGCTTTATGGGATAATTGTGAGAGCAAATACAGGAAGCCCCTTGCCTTTTGATACCTCATTGTCTGACAACTCACTTTTTCAATGCTTGGAAATTAAGGGCTCGTCTATACAAGGCAATAAAATGTGGATTGATGCACAATAACACCAATTTGCAGCAGCTTTCATTTGTCTCCATTTTTTTATCAAGATCACAGGCATGTAGCGCCATACGTGTCTGTTGTTCAAAATGGCATGCCTGCGAATCAAGATGGTGGGTGCAAGTGATTCACTCGTGTTTTTATTGTCACCAGTTGCCACCCCAAAACAGTATTTTAAAACAAAAAACAAATCCAAGGTGCAGGAGTGTGATCTTCTGCTGAATTAAACAGAAAAAAAGATAGAGAAAGGCTGTTTCATTGCCTCAGCACACGATCGCTACAGTGAAAATCCAACATGGTGATTCCGGGCGCTACCTCACCAAAAAGCTCTGTCCACTCTGAGAATGTGCGGCAATGCAAATCAGTTGTCCTAACAAGTGATAGCATGCACTCCCATGCATTATTTTAAAAAATATGGGGAAAGCCACATAGGCTTTTTCCATAGAGTCTTTGGCATTTTGGGGAGGCCCCTTCCATATATGGCAGATGGATGCAGCATCCCATTTGGACAAAATGTATTCTCTTCAAATTCTATAAGGAATATTTTCGATGTATAGATAAGCCCTAAGGAAAATTCCATTAATTCAACGAGGGGTCCGCTGTTTTGTCAGTTCTTGCCTACGGGGGGCTAGCTTGGGACCAGCCGTGCATGTGTGCACTCCTTGCAAAGCAAGCTGGGGGGGGGGCATCAAGCTAAATGAGAGACATTGCAAGCAGCAGGTGCATGAGGGCAGTCCCAAGCAAGCCACTTTAATTCCCTTATGGGTTCTGCTTTTCGACCAATTCCAGTTTCTGACAAGTGCTGCGGTCCCTAACCTGTTGGATAAGTGAGGGCTTCCTGTACAGTAGTTTGGATCCTATGATAAGGAGTAGTTTCATCAGGACAGGGCTTTGGGGGCAGATATCTAGGGAACCACTTAGCAGAAGTACCATTAGGACCCACAAATACAGCAAGGATGGATAACTGCCCTTTGAAGAAAGGGAAGCAATACACGCCCTAAGAGGTTGGCCTCTGTTAGGCCATGAAATACAGCCTCTAAAACTTCTTCACTGCACCACTGATGACAAGCTGACTTCAAAAAGTTGACAAAAGGAAAGTTTCCTGGCCCCTGCTGGACACCATCACCCACTATAGGTTACTGACAAATTGACACTAGTGGAAATTTCCTCTTCTACACAACTTTAGAAGGGAATAGCCCTGTTTTCTTTTTGTATCTGGCCAATGTAGTCAGAAGCCCTCCTACACAAGGTGTGGAATATGACACAGGCAAGGAGAGGACAGGAGTCTTTCCTTTGATAAACTTCCTTCAATTAGATTATTTTTGGATCCAAGTGAAAATATCTGCATAGCTCTTAGCATGCATATAAAGAAATAAGAGTACTAGACATTCATACTGATGGAACACTGCGGGCTGGTTCATGCATATATGATATCAATGTCAAGTGGTGATTTGCATGTATAAATGGCGCATGTCAGCACAAATTTCCATTTCATCAGGGGGTGGAAACAGTTTATACTGGAGATTATTAAGAACTGTAAAGAAACTAAGTGATGCACCCAGAATGGACAGGCCCTACCATTAGGTAGTGTGGGGTGGCCACCTCAGGCAGTAGATTTTTGGTGTTGGGAAATTATTGTTATTTACTTTGTTCTTCTTTGTGGTCTCTGTGCCTCATATTTACTCGCTGGAAGAGTAGAAGCACATGTGAGGTTATCTGCCTCAAGCACCAAAATAACTCAGCTGTCTTTGGGTGCTTTGCACCACGAATTGTGGGTGGGGTGGCACCATTTACTGTTCTGCCTCAGGCAGCAAAATCATATCTTGGTCTGACCAGTTATATGTGAGAGAATGTGGAATCTGTGACCACAGTTTGACAGACAATAAACCAATTTCTGCCCCAGAATTTAACACAAAAATAACACACCTCCCACTTGTAGAGCCTAAATACCCTGAAGACACCAGATCCTGTCTGATCTTGGAAGCTAAGTAGGGTCAGGCCTAGTTAGGGTTGCCAGAGTGAAAACTGGAGAGAGCTCCTGTCTCTTTAATGGTTGTATAGAAGAGGAAATTTCAGCAGGTGTTGCTTGTTACCTAATTGGTACAGGTACAAGAATTGTCTCCGGTTATGACACTGGCAACCCTAAGCCTAATTAGTCCTCTGATGGAGGACCTCCAAGGAATATCAGGTACTGTAGGCTATATTCCAGAGGAAGACCAGAGCAGATTACCTCTGAATATTCCTTGCCAGAGGAAACCCTTAGGCCAGTGGCTCTTAACCTTTTCTTTACCAGGGGCCCCCTTTAAATATCTTCTGTTGCCATGGTCCCCCCAAGGCTTAACTCAAGATTTAAAACAACAACAACAATACAATTACACCATCCATTAAACCTTCCCTCAGAGGCACTGGAGGGAGAGGGAAGACTTTTCTGGTTCTTCCTGCAAGTTTGTAGCTGGAGCTGACTGAATGGCAATGCACAGACCCAGCCAGCCAGGCTTTGCCTTGGCTCCTGTCACATGGCTGTTCCACTGTGGGGAGAAGGCAGCCTTCAAGCCTTCTTGGACCCCCTGTGAAAACATTGTAACCCTCTGGGGTCGTTGGACCAGGACCACAGGTTAAGAACCACTGCCTTAGGCAACGTATGGGGGTGCCATATGTTAACAGGTGACTGAAAAGCACATAAACAGACACTCCCACTGGTGTGAGGGATAAAATTTGAAGAGTGCATCCCTCCCACACTTCCCACAAGTACTCTTGATGTTACAAGCAACTTCCTCCTCTCCCCACCCCATTCCCCTTCCAGTTTCTCCCAGAGGCCCCACCCAGGCAGCTTTTCCCTGGAGCCCTTTGGCACAACAATCTGGGTCTGTTCACTGCCTGTCACATGGTACCGGGCTCCACCTGCTGCTCCCTCCACCTAGCAACCGTGCACCACTCCCTGGCAACAGGCTTATGAACATTCCACAGGCTCAGGTGTGCTGAGGCCAGCCATCCCATTGCTCTCATTACATCCTGCGACATCCCAGCCTCTCCTGAAAGCCAATGACCTCACCTTGGGTTAGTCATGAAATCCTTTCAGATTCTCTCCTCCCACACTTCCAAGCTCAGTAGCTCATGTCCTCCCAGTGGGAACGAGAACTACCTGGGTAGGGCGTGAACGGGTGGAGGGGGAAGAGGCTTTGAAAAAGTGGCTCCCACGCCTGGTAGCTGCTTGGGCAGCCCAAAGAAAAGGAGTAAGCTCTGCATCAGAGATGTGGAATGTTTAGCCCTCCCAACTAAAGCTTTTGGACTACAGTTCCCAGAATCCACTGCCAGTACCAGGTTATACTGGCTGGAGGATCTGCAGAGTTGTTGTTTGGAAAGGTAATTTTTGCCAAGCACTGACTGCAACACACATCATCCCTGAACACTGGCAATGCTGTCTGGGACTGATGGGAACTGCAGTCCAATAACCTCTGGATGCCCACTCATTCCATGGCCCTGCTCTAGTTCAGCCTTTCTCAGCCTAAGGTGCTTGGTTGGACTACAACACTCATCATCCCAAAACTGCATAGCCAACATATAAAGAACATTGGGAAAGAGTGGTGTAGACCAGTTAGCTAGACAGACTAGTGGCCATGCCAGTTGAGGATGATGGGAACTATACAAACCTCTGGGGGTGCCAGGTTGGGAAGGCTGCTCTAGTTGTTTCAATATTTAAACAGGGAGCAGGGAGGTAACCTGTGGTTTTCTAGAAGTTTTTTGACTGCAACTCCCAGTGAACATAGCCAGTAGTAAAGGATCATGGGAGCTTTTTTTCCAAATATACATTATCTGGAGGACCACAAGTCTAGCTCTGATTGAATTAAAGCCATGCCTACTTAGGATAATAGGATGCAAAAATAGACAGGGTTGCCATCTTGTCTAATATTAGGTTTGCCACCTTGTATTCACAAAAATTCTAGCCCTCAGGACTATGTGCCTCTGAGCATCTGCAGAGTTCTCTCCAAAAGACAATAACAAGCCCTGTTAGACACGATCAACAATAAAGTAGGTCCCGGTATACAATAGGTGTGTATGAAATGTATTTTCTAAATTTTCTCTGCCTGATCTTGGGGTGCCCCATGTATGCTGTAGAAACAGGTACCTCTCCCCTCCTTCTCTTCGCTTTCCTATCTGCTGAGGGTAGCAATGACTGCACAGATACTGTGCTGCCAAAGGGTGACTGCGGAGGAGATGACATGTACTGACTTAACCCCATTGCAAATTCAGCCTGTCATCGCTGTGTGACACCTTTGTGCTCAGGCGTGTGCACTTTGAGGAGAGCAAGGTAGGCTTATTATCAGCAAGAACAATTCTACTGCTATTTCTTCCCCCTCCCTGCTCTGGGTTTTGCATCCTCCAGGTCTGGCAACTGGCCAAGAAAATAAAATTCTGGTCAAGCAGGTCAAATTCTGGTTGGGGTAACAACCTTTCCTTGACGATGATAGAGGATTTGGGACACAAAAAAGGTGCACCTGCTGAAATCTTCTCTTCTTCAGCACCACAGTGAAAACACGCATAATCCCCATTTCCTCCTTTGTAGCTGGTCACTTTGCTAACAGCTGTAAAAGATCCTATAGGTGCCTACTCAAAAGTATGCCAATTAAGTTCTAGGAGATTTACTTCTAAGTGAGTGTGTATGTATAGCCAAGAACCACATTTGGTGTTGGTGAGGGACAGGGCTACACATGTGTGTATGTAGCCATGTGCAGAGACAGAAACACATGTGTGCACACTTTTCCACCCAGATCTCAGCAGAGGGAAAGAGAAACACAGAACATAGAGATGAGGAAGTTTAAAGCTTGCTTTTAGGATTAGCTGGCAGAAGCCTTCTCCAGCAATTTCTTCCAGGTTTACCACTAACAGTGGCAGAGTAATAGCAGTCTTTGAGGTAGGATCACTGGGAGTGTGTGTGCATATGTGCCTTCCAAATTGCCTGGTGACTTATGGCGACCCCATGAATTTCATAGGGTTTTTTCTTAGGCCAGGGATAGTTTTGCTAGTTCTTTCCTCTGAAATAGAGCCTACAGCACCTAGTATTTGTTGATGGTGTCCCATCCAAATACTAACTAGGGGCTGACCCTGCTTAGCTTCCAAGATCGGAAAGGGTCTTGGGGATGTCTTGGGGGCATTTAGGCCCCCACTGGGGAGGGGGAGGTTTATCTTTCTCAACCCCCTCCCCCATGTTGCTTATGGAGGTAGTTGTCCTGACACTGCTGATAGTACTTCCAGAACTATCTTTGGAGGTTTTTAAACAGAGGCTGGATGGCCATCTGTTGAGAATGCTTTGATTGTGTATTCCTGCATGGCAGGGGGTTGGACTGGATGGCCTTTGAGGTTTCTTCCAACTCTATGATTCTATATTCTATATTCTAACAGCATTTCCCCCCCACCCCGTTGCCTAGTTAATCAAGGGAGGGTGCACTCAGAGCAGCTAAGAGCCACAAGTGCCTGTTCAGCTTACAGACTGTGCATCCCTTGTGTAAAGGAATGCCACTTAAAAAAAAAAAAGGAGTGCCTTCCAAAGCAAACTGCTCCAAAATCCAACAAGAGTGTTTTGAAATAGAGGAAGGGATTGTGATTAGTCATGGATGGAAGACACACACACAGCACTCCACCGATGCTTGGAGAGCTTCTTTTCACAATAAGGTCCACTATTTTGAGTCCAAAGGAAAACTGTGGCCTTCCCAATGTTGTTGGATGCCATCTTTCATCATTCCTGGCCATTGGCCATTCTAGTTGGGACTGATGGGAACTGCAATCCAACAACCTCTTGTGGGGGGCACAGTTTCCCCACTTCTGGTGTTGAGTTCCAGGACTAAGCCCTGCCTCTGATGAAAGGCCAGCCTGTCTTCAACAGTCCACGTTTAACAGCCTTTTGGCAATATAGCAAATTTGTGGTGATGGTGGTGGCTGTGGTTGCTGTTGTTGCTATAGAAAGGGACTTACTGAAGTGATGACTATGTGTGAAAGGGATCTAGGAGTCCTAGTAGACCACAAGTTGAACATGAGTCAACAGTGTGATGCGGCAGCTAAAAAGGCCAATGCGATTTTGGGTTGCATCAGTAGAAGTATAGTGTCTAGATCAAGGGAAGTCATAGTGCCACTCTGTTCTGCCTTGGTCAGGCCTCACCTAGAATACTGTGTCCAGTTCTGGGCACCACAATTCAAAAAGGATATTGACAAATTGGAGCGTGTCCAGAGAAGGGTGACTAAAATGGTGAAAGGTCTGGTAACCATGCCTTATGAGGAAAGACTTAGGGAGCTGGGTATGTTTAGCCTGGAAAAAAGACGGATAAGGGATGATATGATAGCTCTGTTTAAGTATTTGAAGGGGTGTCACATTGAGGATGGAGCAAGCTTGTTTTCTGCTGCTCCAGAGACTAGAACATGGAGCAATGGATGCAAGCTCCAGGAACAGAGATTCCACCTCAACATTAGGAGGAACTTTCTGACAGTAAGAGCTGCTGGGCAGTGGAACATACTCCCTCGGAGCATGGTGGGGTCTCCTTCCTTGGAGGTCTTTAAACAGAGGCTGGATGGCCATCTGTCAGGAATGCTTTGATTGTGTTTTCCTGCATGGCAGGGGGTTGGACTGGGTGGCACTCGTGGTCTCTTACTCTACAATTTTATATGATTCTATGATGGGTTACAGTGAGTTTCCTCTTGTGAGAAATGCCTGGATTTTTTGGTGACCCAATAATATTGTATTTCTACACACTAGATTTCACTATATGTAAATATATAGTAAAGATTTTGACAAGTGTTTTGTGCGGAGGTGGGCTGCCTGTGTTTCTTCTTCTTCTATTTTGCCTTGGCAGCTGTTTGTTTGTGTCTCTTTCCTGCACAGAGAGAATGAGCAATGTTGCTGCTTTAATGTTTTCAGAAGCAAAGATGCTTTTCTTGGCATCGTGAGAATTCTTCTTGCAGTATATAGAAGGGATGGTATTTGCCATGGAGAAAGGGGAAAGGTCTTCCCATCAGAGCATTGTTGCCTTAGGGTACACACTCAAGCTTACATAATACAGATTAGTTTCCCCTTAAAATCATTTAGAAGTCTTTTGTACTTGCAGCCCAAGAGACTAAACAGTAGTGGATTCCTACAGATACATGCACTAACCACACCTATTCAGTGTCTATGGGAGACACAAATTAGTGATGATGACTAGGAGTGGCACCTATGCTGCTTTTGGATTAATTAAAATAATGTGTCAAATTGTGCCGGAAGAAAACCAGAACTGCAATGATGGATTTATCCAAAACTTGAAAATATTTACTTTAAAACAAAACACAACTCCCAGAATCCCCCTAGCTAGCATGGCTATTGGCTATGTTTGCTGGAGGATTCTGGGAGTTGTCAAAAATGTTTCCAAATTCTGGATCAGATCAAGATCCAGTTTCCAAAGCACCAACCAGACATTTCATCAGTATTAAGATAGCACCCATCCCTTGCTATTTAAGCCTAGTATCTGACATTCAGAGATGCACAGCCTCTGTATTTGGCAGTTCCATTTAACTATCATCCATGCTGCAGTGAGAGATTTCTGTTCGTTGGGACAGTCCCCGTAGCCATGTCCACAAGGAGTGTCCAAACATGCAGGCAGCTCTGTTTATCCAAATTAATAAACCAAATCCAGCAGGGTTTTTTTGTTTGTTTGTTTTTTTGGTCTCTTATCAAGACCAGCTCTTTTGTAAAGCCAGTGGGTCTTAATCATTCATTCATGATCAAGACACCCCCATTATTCTTTACATTAGAAAAGGGACAGTTCACAGCCATATATTATAGCTAGGAAAATGCATTTGCTGTATTTCCCTTCCAGCTACTAGAAGAAGTGCAGCTAAGCTCAGAGAGAACAGGGAAGCCAGGGGTGGGGTGGAGAGATGATGTCATTGTCACTGCTAAACAAAGGCTTTTGTCTCAAGTACACCACTGGCTACCATGGCTAAAACTTACAGATCACATTTTTCTTCTGCAAAGTATCTCTTATCTTTTTTAAAATACTGCTGAAACCAGAGCCCATGAACCTATAATCTACTATCAAGTCAGCCTTGACTTATAGAGATCCTGTGAATGAGAGACTTCCAAGGGATCCCAATCATTTACAGCCCTTCTCAGGTCTTCCAGACTCAGGGCAGTGGCTTCCTTGACTGAATCGATCCATCTGTAATGTAACCTTCCTCTTTTCCTACTGCCTTCCACTTTACCAAGTATTGTCATCTTTTCCAGCAAATCATGTCATCTCATGATGTGTCTGAAGTACAATAACCTCAATGTAATCATTTCGGCTTCTAGTGATTTATTTTATACAAAGGATGTAGCATCACACTAGCTGCTAGCATGGCAAACTACTAAATGTGTTAAAGAATATTAAAGCAAGCATCTCTGAGGAGGTAAAGACTGTCTTTCACTCACAGCTGACTGTAACTGCAACCTGTTATCACTTACTCCTCATTTCCCCACACACCACTTCAAAACTCCGTTCTTCAAGATGATGATCGCCCTATCTCCAAAATCTATCCTTCTGTCCAACCTTTCTGTCTTACTCCTCAATAGCCTTGTGTGGGTCTTATGAACATGTGTTGCATATGTGGATGCTTTTTCTGCTGTTAAAAAAAATATTTAACTTTAACCTGGAGTTGTCTGTAGTTAGTATTGGTATACATAAGTGAAAAGTCCTTGCAGTTATCCTCCTCTTGCAGGCATACTGTTTGAACTAATAATTCGCACACACACACCCAGACTTCTGGAATCACAGGTGGGTTTTAAAGCACACCCCACCTCACAGGGTAACGTATTAAAGAAAAAGCAACAACAACAAAAACAGCAACAAAACCCTCAGTGCCAGGGATCACCCTAGAAGTTGCAATGTAGCCATGGAGATGCTGCTGCTGCTGCTGCTGCTGCTGCTGCTATTTCCTCCTCTTCCTCCTCCTCCTTTTATCACTATCACCGCCATCTTTTATTTATACCCCATCTTATCCCCATATTACAAATTACAAGAGTCAGCTACACCTAGGATATGAAGGATTCTAACTTGGAGTATGTGACTTCCAGGTAATGGTTAATTTATGTGGGAAGTTATTTCCAGCCTCTGTTTTCACTCCAGAGGTTCCTTTGTAATAATGAAGAGGGCATTTCTGGGCATATTCAAAGTACATCTTTTTCACTCATTACTGAAAGCCAGCCATGACCTACTCTTTCTCCTCTTGGGATGAGGGAGAAGACATCCCACCCAAGGCATGCTGTTCTAGGCAAATATGATCCCCTTGGTTTGGAATTTTAACCAGGCCTCAGATGTGACCTGGGTGATATGCACAGTTCAGCCAGTCTTCAAGGGTTGTCTCATGTAGGATGCACTACAGTAGTTTCTCTTTAACTTTAGAAGGGTATGTTCATGGTGTTTGACTGCATCTCCATTGTTCCTCAACAGTGGCTAATCTACCAAGGGCTGATGGGCATTGCAGTCCAAAAATATTTAGAGGGCTACATGCTCCCCAGTCCCCACACCACCTCTATACTAAAAGGAAAATCATTGTCTGAATGTGAATCCTTCTGTCAAGGAAACTGCACCATACATATAAGACAGGCTTGAAGGAACCCTGGGGTTTGCAGAAGAATTAACAATTTTTTTAATATAGAAAAAGCCCTAAAGGGGGAGGGTAAACAGTCTAATTAGGACTAAGCAAGCCCTAAGGCCATGAAATGCTGATTGTCTGTTTCTTGGGGGGTGGAGGGTGGGCAGGGATAATGGGGGACAGATTTATAAGTAGGGTAAATGGGAGGAGACATTGGAAGTAACAAGCTTCAGGTAACACAATTACCTGTAAGACGTTACCTCCTCTGTAACAAAGTTACTGTACTTTATTGGTGAAACAAGTAATGTTTCTTAGTTAGTTTTTAAAGGTTATTTCTGCAGGGCAGTTTGACAGGCATTTTTGACAGACTTTTTCAGGTTTTATGCCACTCTCAGTAATCCTATGTAGCTTTGCCAAGCAAAATATGGGACAGGACTCCTCTCCCTTTAAGGGTTGTGTAGAAAACAGAGATTCAAGCGGTGCTGCTTGCATGGCTGTGAAATTTCACTTTCTAAACAACTATTAAAGCGACAAGAGACCTGTCCCTTATTCCATCTGGCAAACCTAGTCCTAAAGTGTCTTTTTAAAAGTAATGAAAAGTAACAAGAAGGCCATGAGCAACATAATGAGCTATATTTTAAAAATGGTCAAGAGCAATGGGAGCCAGCATAGCATAGCAGTTTGAATGTTGGACTATGATCCTGGAGATAGGTTTCCAATCCCTGCTTGGCCTTGAAAATCCACTGGGTGACCTTGTGCAAGCCACACACTCTCAGCCTCCGAAAACCCTGTGATAGGTTTGCCTTAAGGTCACCATAAGTTGGAATGCTATGGATTGCTCTTAAAGAAAGGGGTGTACCATTACATTTGATTGTCTTGATGAGTAACCTCTACTCAGAAGAGGAGGGTATCATTAGAACAGAATACGGAGAAACAAAATGGTTCCTAATCAGAAAGGGAGTCAGGCAACTGTTCAACTTATATGCAGAAAATATCATATGCAGAGCAGGTTTAGACTTGGAGGAAGGAGGAGTGAAGATCAGAGAAAGGAATATCAACAATCTAAGATATGCAAATGACACCATACTACTAGCAGAGAATGACAAATACTTGGAGCAATTACTACAGATAGTCAAAGAAGAAAGTGCTAAGGCAGGCTTACTGTTGAACATTTAAGAAAACAAAACTAATGACCACAGAGGATCTTCATAAATTCAATATAGATGATGGAGAAATTGAAATTGTTAAAAGATTTCCCATACCTTTGATCAATCATTGATCAGAACAGAGATTGCAGTCAAGAAATCAGAAGACTAGGAATGGGAAGGGCAGCTATGAAAGAACTAGAAAAAATCCTAAAGTGCAAAGGTATAAAACTGAACATTAATGTTAGGATTTTCCAAACCATAGTACTTTATTTCCCATAACCATGTACGGAAGTGAGAGCTAGACAATGAAGAAAGCTGATAGAAAGAAAATCAACTCATTTGAGATGTGTTGCTGGAGAAGAGTGGTATGCATACTATGGTTTGTCAAAAAGACCAATAAATGGGTCCTAGAACAAGTCAAGCTTGAGCTCACCCTGGAAGCCAAGATGACTAAACTGAGGTTGCCATAATTTGGCCATATCATGAGAAGGCCTGACTCACTAGAAAAGACAATAATGATTGGAAAGGTGGAGGATAGTAGAAAGAGAGGAAGGCTGCACACTAGATGGACAGACTCAATCAAGGAGGCCACAGTCCTGAGCCTGCATGACTTGAGCACAGTGATTGAGGACTGGGGGTCTTGGATGTGTCTCATTCATGGGGTCCCATCAAAGTTGACTTAAGAGCAGTTAACAATAACAAGTTGGAATGATCTGAAGGCACACAACAACAATAACGAGTAATGATAACCAATTACTTTATAATGACACTATAACAAGTAATGGGAACAAATTATTTTTAAAACATTCCAAGCTCTGGGAAGTAGACATATCTGGCTGAAACACTGAGCACTCCACATACTACAATGTATTGTTTCAGGTCCCAGTTAACGGTGGCTTGATTTCACTCTCAGAGCCTTTTGCAAAACATCTCAGAGCCTTTTCACCAGCTGGATAGTAAAAAGCAGAAACTGGGCAGCCAACTTGCCAGAGATGCTGTAATTACATCCTGCCCTAAAGATCCTGTTCTTGGCAGCAGATTGGAGTAGATTACTTCCAAGCAAGTTTTCTAACTCTGATCCTATTATGAGTCTCCATGGAAGCTGCCCTGACCTGGGTGTAAATTAACATATGCTTGCATGAGAGGTGTGTCTACTGATACAATGGGAATCATCCTATAATTGTAGGATTTTCTCCATCTGTCCACCTGAAATTGTGCCCTCTTTCCTACAGGGCTTGGCCCAAAGGAGTGGAGAATAAGATTGCATTCCTGTTGGTGTCTTACATTCCCCTATGGAGGTGGTTGGACATTTTTGTCCAACGCATAATGTCCACAATTCAGTTCAAGTTTACAAAAGCAGAATTCCACATGCAGTGTCATTATATATGTGGCTACACAGTCTCAGAGAGCCAGCGTCATATAGTGGTTTGAGCATTGGACTATGAATCTGGAGACCAGGGAGATTATCACATGGGTCCTTAAAAGCCATTTCTGTCCTGGTACCCACAATCCTGCCCCACTCCCGTCCCTGCAACACAATAAAAGAATTTTTTTCAGACACCTACCTTGCCACGCTATTGAAAGTCCTCCCCTCCCCTCCAGCATCCCAGGAGTCAATGGGGCTCTTGCTGAGCCCCATTCACTTCCTAGAAACAAAATCCTGGCTGTTCTTGCAAGAGAACTATCGCACAGGAAATTCAAAAATAAAAACAAAACAAAATGTCAAAAATAAAAACCAAGCACCAGAACACACTTTACATTTAACAAGTAACCCAGGGAGGGTTTTTAAAAGGGTGTCACTTACCTCAATGTCCCAATCGAATCAGGAAATATTCGGCATGGACCTCCTTGTGACCTCACTGTGATGCTGGTTGCACCAGCAGAATGGGGCTCCTTTTCAGACGCCCGTGATTCCATGATAGAAATGGAACGGGCGTTCTATTAACAACTGTTCCTTGTCAATAAGAAAAATGGGGACAGAATGAAGGCAGCATGGGGGGAGAACGGGACAGGGACGACATCATCTGAAAGGGAAATCCTTTTGCGGTCCTGTGGTGTCCCTGTCCCAGATTATTAAGTCCATTTGATAATCTCCCAGGGTTTGAATCCCTGCGACTGTAGAAACCCACTGGGTGACCTTGGGCAAGTCACACTCTCTCAGCCTCGAAGGAAAGCAAAGGCAACCCGCTCTGAACAAATGTTGCCAAGAAAACGCCATGATAGAGTCATCTTAAGGTCAGAAATGTCTTGAAGGCACACAACAATGACAAACACATTCGCAGCCAATGTGTATTCATCTGTCCCTGCTGAAATTGGCAGTAGCACTCATTTGGTTGCACAAGGTTGCCATTCAATACAAGGGTCACACAGCATAATCAATGTGTAAAATCTGCACAACCCTGATGTAAGATCTTAGCATGAACATCCTCCCCATCATATCCACAGTGAAGCTTACTGGTGATCTCTACCGGTGCTATTGCTGCTTCTTTCTCCTGCTAACAAGGATGCCAGAGTTAGGGCAGCTGTTAAATTTCTTTTAAAATTAAGCAACATAAGGTTCCACATCCTCAGTGGAAACCTGATTCTGTTTGGTTGCATTATGTAGGTTGTGACAGCAGAGAAGACAGGGAGGGAGAGAACACTGTATATATGTGAATGTCTGGGCCACAGAAATGCTTTGACACAGAAAGCAGAGCTATTGATTCTTGCCTGTCATGCAGCCAGGGTTGGCCCAAGCTGTTTCCTTGCCCGAAGAGACAAAGGAAAGGATGGCACACACAGCCCTCTGTTCCCATGCATGGAAGCTGATTGAACTGGCAGCTGAACCTTTCTTCAGGACTGGTAATGGGATAGGATCCTCTCTCCATCCCAACTGCCATTGCCCTGGCCAAGGAGGGAGAGAAGGAAAGTCAGGCAGAACTCCATCTTGCCTGGGCTCAGAAGGAGATTGGCCCTCCCTCTATCCCAATTGCCATTGCCCTGGATGCAGAGGGAGAGAAGAGAATGCTAGACTTAATCCCTTCCCCTACTGCCATCCCCTTTCCTTTTGTATCATGTCTTCATTAGATTGTAAGCTTGAAGGCAGGGAACAGTTTTGTTGTTCTTTTTCTTGAAAAGCGCCATGTACATTGATTGTGCTATAGAAATAAAAAGATAATAATGATAATAATCCTTCAGAGAACAGCAGACCAGTTTAAGAGATGCAGAGCAGGCTGTTTGTCCTATTTGGCTCTGTCTTCCAAGACAGAGTTCTTCCTCCTTAATAGCTTTTGTCATGTTGACCACACTCTGATGCTGCTTGGCCACACATCCCAGTTATCATCTGTAAAATGCAGGTGTATGGAACCCCAAACTTCAACCCCAAAGTCTTCCCCACTCTGCACTACTGTTCCTGCTTCATAGCCTGTGGCACAGAAGTACAAACCAAGTACAGACTTTTTAAAAATTTATTTTTATTAATTAAAGCAAAACATAAAATCATAAATTCAATTTAACCGAATAATTCATACTGTATACAACAAAGTTAATTATATAATTCTTCTAATTTTTCTATGCTCTTCATTGTTCAATAAAGAAAACACAAAAATGTTCTGCCATTATTTTTCCTTAAACACCTTCAGTATAACAATGTTCTATAATTTATTCCTATCTCTCTCTCTGGCTTTTCTTCGCAAACGAATATTCAGGAAGGACTCATCCCGCGCTTTCTGCAAGCGCGCTGATGACTAAAAAGGCCAATCCGAGATAAACAAGTCTGGTTGCAAAAAGCACAGCAGAAGGTCTCCTTGGGTGATGTTTTTGGGTTGTGATTCTTTCTGCGTTGTCGTTTCTCTTCAAGACTTGTTCGGCGTGAGTTCTCAAATAAGGCTGCAGCATTGTGGATAGTGCGTCTCCATGCCTCCCGATGTGAGGCCAGGGCGGACCACTGTTGGTGATCAATTTGGCCAAGCCTGAGATGTTGTTTCAGGGAGTCTTTGTATCACTTTTTTGGAGCGCCCCTCTTACGCTGACCCGTGGCGAGTTCACCGTAGAGTAGTATTGACAAATTTATTCCTATAGTTCTGTTCATATTTCTATATCCAAATCCCACTTCCTTCAGCCCAGTTACTAGATCACATTGTATACATTGTACTTCCTATCCTTACTGAAATCAAGTACAGACTTTTGACAGGTGTTTTTGTTGTTGTTTGGGCTACAGCTCCCAGAATCCCACAACCAGCATGATCACGCTAGTATTGCAGATGAAGTCTTGACCTAAGAAAGACTTGGGAGAATATAGGGAGATGGCTTCATAATAGAGAATCATGACAGGCAGAAAGAAGAGAAAGAATTTAACAAGAGAAGCTATAGACAATGACCCTGTGCAAAGTGAAAGGAACCAAAGGTAATAAAGTCAGACTACATCCTTAAAATGCTGCTTGCATATTTTTAAAAATCACAGTTGGGTTTATATTGCCTTCTGCTATGTATTGTACTATGGTTTTATGTTTTAATAATATGTTGTTATATGTATTTGTAAGTCACTGTGGAAATGGTATCAAAAAGGAACTCATTTGTTTCTAAACAAACATACATGAGGACTAGAAGCTTAAAGAAGCAAAAAGCCACAAGGACTTATAGTGCAGAGAGGGAGACATGATCATATGCATGTGAGAGGAGGAATTTAGAGCCACAGTTCTGAATCTTTTCATTGCTGAAAGATGCCTTGAGTTGTGTTTGGAGAAAGGAATAGTCTTCCTCCTCCTCCTCCTCCTCTTCTTCCTCTTCTGTTGCTGCTGCTGATGCTAACAAAATAATAACAGCAATGAGAGAAAAAGGGATGAGACAGAAAGGGAAGCTCCAGCAAGTTTTGTTTCCCTGACATGATCTGTCTCTTAAAAGATTAATGCTGGGAGTCAAGAGAACAGCTTCCTAGGTATTCCTATCCTCCCAAACAAAAAGCCTTACCTCACCCCATGAAAGTGGGATGTGCTGCATCTCTAGAGCAATGAACAGATGGCCTTCTGCACATGCTCAGAGTCATTCTCTTCTGCATGACTAAGCTCACACATTCTGAGATAGAGAAAATGATTATGAGTCTGAGCTGTAGTGAGCAAACGCTCTGGGCTCTTTCCTGTCTGCCTAAAATTGACACTGTTGATATTAAGGACATAAGAGCTGGGAGCTGCCTCATGCTCCCTCAGCCCCCAAAGAGGTTCCTGCCCCTCCCTGCTCCATGCCTAGCGGGGAAATGCAACTGACTCAGCCTCCCGGTTTCAATGCCTGAAGCCAGCATTCAACAAAAAATGCCAGGTTCAGCAAAGAATGAGTGAGGCTGTGGTGAGGCTGGGTGAGGGTGTGGGCACTGGCAAGCTTGGGAAAGGCCTCCCTTGCTTCTGTAGAAGCACCAGCTCACCGTGAGTGCAAAAACAAGCATGGCAACGCCTTGCCCTGGGGCTGCTGGCACCTTTGGCACAGAAACAATGCATGTTCCACTGAACCGCCTGTGTTTCACTGACATTCTCCCTGCCTCAGTGCCACACCTCCTCCTGGGTGGACTACAGTACTGTAGTTCTCCTCAGCTGTACTGCTGGGGCATCCTCCACCACCACCCCTTGCCTACATGCACCACCACCCCTCCAGCCAGTCCCCCTGAACCTAGATAAGAAAAAGGCACCAGCCACCTCTCACACTAGGGTTGCACCACTGTTCTTAAGAGGCAGAGGCACTGAGTCTTTAGCCATTGCATTGCATGATGGCCAGCCCTACTTTTAGGTAGAGCATGTACCCTCCAATATTTCACAGATGAAAACTGGGACACATGTGGCCAAGCAACATCAGAGTGTGGTCAAGATGGCAAACGTTATTAATGAAAAAGAGCACATAAGCTAGGAGAGGCTGCAGCAGTTCCCTTCATCCACTCTGTTTTCTTAACATTTGGTTCACACAGCAGACCTTCGGACTACATAGTAATAGGATAATAGGCCTAATATCCCACTTTTAACTGCCACAGCTTCATCCTATTGAATCATGGGGTTTGTAGCTGGAGGGGCACTAGACCTCCCTGGCAGAAAATGCTAAATACCCTTACCTAAACTGCAAATCCCAGGATTCCATAGGACGCAGCCATAGCAGTTAAAGCAAAATCACAGCACTATAATTATGTAGTGTGAAGGGGCTCCACATCTCAAAACTGTTATTTTCTTTTCCTCTGGCAGCAAAATATCATGGGTTGGCCTTCCTAGATTGTACACATAAAATGCTTTTTGCACCACTGTTGAGCAGGTTTTGGAGGTTTCTAAAATGTCAGAAAAACCTGTCAAACCTGTGTACCCAGAGGCAAAAGTAGAACAAGTATGCATACTGCAAGTAATGGCAATCACTCCCTGTGACTGCCTTGACTCATGTGAAAGACATTGTTATCTCAAAATTGCTGTGAAGGAAGGGGGGGGGCTGCCAAGATTAAATGAAGGTGAGAAGGCAAGAAAGACAGGAGAGTGAGTTTCTCAATTCTATCCAATCTGTCTGACCAGGAACATCATTCCAAATTGACTAAGGCCAAGGCATATCCTAGGACCCTGCCCCACAGTGGATGTGGAAATCAGAAACTGGAAATGTTCATTTTTTAACTTATATCCCCAGGCAGCATGGGAAAGGGGGCTGCTATCGAGTCTTTTCCATGAGCCATCAGCTTCCAATCCCTGGAGTTTGCAGGAAAGAAAGGAACAATTATAGCCGATGGACACAAATATGGTACACATTTGTGTACACATTTGTCACATATGGAAAATAAAAACGATGGTCCTTCATATCAGATAGCTTAGGAAGCACTGATGCAGTACACATCTCTGGCCTTCAACATCTTGTTGCCATTCTCTGCCACTTAGAATATGATGCCCAAGGCATTTGCCTCCCTCTACCTGATGGCAAAACAAGTTCTGTTGAGGTAAATCTTTTAATCCACTTTCAATTTGCTTAAAAACTGCCATGTTCAGCCCAGATGAATGTCTCCATTCTAGATTAGAAAGTTCACCTCGGCTTTGAAGCATAGATTACTACAGGTAGTTATAAATCAAGTATAGCAGCATCCCTGATGCCTTGAGATCTGCTTTAGTTTCTTTCTGATCAATTTTACCTGCAGAAAAAGAAAGAAAGAAAGAAAGAAAGAGCCAGCATGGTTCATGGTTTGAATGCTGGACAAGGACTTCATGAGACCAGGGTTCAAATCCTCACTCAGTCATGGAAACCACTGGGTGACACTGGACAAGTCACATGCTAACCTAAGAGGAAGGCAATGGCAAACCCCCTCAAAACAAATCTTGCCAAGAAACCCGTGTTAGGTTTGCCTTAGGGTGACCGTAACTTGGAATCAACTTGAAGGCACGCACCATCACCAAAAGAAAGAAATTTGCAGCCAAGTTTGCTAGCTTCCTCTCTCCCCACAAATGAAAGAAACAAAACACACACCGTACTAACCAGGGAAAGATGGACAGTAGAGGACATCCAGTCAGACCAATTTGATAAAGCTTACCTTCTCTTTTTGGAAAATCCCAAGGGGGACTCTACTAAACAGGATCTAAAAAAAAAGAATGGATTCTCAAACATGGGTTCCCAGGTGTTGTTGGACTTTTAACTCCCACAAGCCCCAGCCAGCATGAGCACTGGGCAGGGATTCTGGGAGTTGTAGTCAAACAATTTCTGAGGATCCAAGTTTGGGAAGCACTGAATAGGGTGGCAATGAAGAAGGCATGCCAAATGCAGTAGCAGATCGTGTGGAAAGAACACCTATCTTGAAAAAGAGAAGTTGAACAAGTAACCCTGTATGTATAATGGTCACAACCCAGCTCAGTGGTGCAGCTAAATCAGGGGTGAGGAACATTTTGCCCTCCAGATGTTTCAGACTTTGACTCCCAGAAGCTCAGGCTAATGATAAGGAATAATGGGAATTGAAGTCCTGAACATTTTGAAGACCCGAGATTCTCCAACCCTGACATAAATCATTTAGCTTTCAACTTAATGGCTTATTATGTTATTTTAGGCTCTCCCATTGAAATGGCCATGTGTACTGTATTTATTTTATTTGTGATGCACACAACTGACATTTCTCTGCTTCCCCACCTGCCTGCCCTTCCATTTGTTTATTTCTACAGTCTTGGTATATGTTAAAGCAAAAACACAAAGAAAAAGGCTCCCTGCCCACTTCTGATTTTTTTTAAAAAAGAGCTATTCAGAACACATGTAGGTTTTGCCTTTTAAACTCACATAAATTACAACACCATAAAGACAACGGGAATAAAATGGAGTTTACCTCTGCTGCCCTGATACTAAACACATTTATTTGGGAATCAGTGCCATTTTGTTTTGGTTTTTTGTTAAAGGGATCATATATTTTAGAATAAAAATAAATAAAACTAGCATCTCTGTGAGCACACCTTTGACTATAAAATAAAATGCATTTTAAAATAAGGAGCAAGAAAGGATTTTGTGGTGAGCATTGTCAGCCATGGATGAACCTTGGGGGGTGGGGGGGGGGAAAAATCCTCACAAGTGTGGATCCCAACACAAGAGGAAGAGGGTAATAGCAGCCAAAAGAGAAGGAAAAAGGAGTGGGGAGAAATGAGGAGGATTAATGTGGTAGAACAGTAGTTCTTAACCTGTGGTCTGGGGACCCCCGGGGGCCACAGTGTCCTTTCAGGGGGTCCGCAAAGGCTTGTAGGCTACTCAGCCCATCTCCTGCCTGCAGTGGAGCAGCCATTTGATAGGCACCAAGACAAAGGCTGGCTGGTTGGCTTGGCCTGCGCATTGCCTTTCAATCCCCTCCAGCCACAAACTTGCAGGAAGAAGCAGGAGAAAAATCTTCCCTCCCCCTCCAGTGCCTCTGAGGGAAGGGGTATAAATCCAGTCACTAAAATATATATAAAAAAACCAAAATAAATTAAGGGGAGTCCCTGGAAAAGAAAATGTTAAGAGCCACTGTGGTAGAAGAAAATACAGAATAATGGGCAGGATGGTGGGCCAAGATGCGCCTGGTAAACCTCTATGTGATGTTAGGGTTATTTTTCCAAAGGCAAAGGGAGGTAAAGAGTCAAAATCTGCAGGATGTAAAAGGCACTGCTTATTATGTGAAGAACGTAATTGAAAATTTATCTCTGAGTGAAAAAGAGAAATTGTGAAATCATCGTTGGAAAAAGTTTTGGTTTAGTGAGACAACCCCAGCAATAACATAAAAAGATATCTTAAATAAATATTTTATAATTATTATTGTATTTTTGTACTATTTCATATTATTTTTATTAATCTTTTATTGATTTTTTTCTTTTCCAAATAGGTATAATTGTAATATGTAAATATCATGTTCATTGGAAAAGAAAAAAGAGTGATTATAGTGTGTTTAGATTAAGAGGAAACATGTATTAGTGTTAGGATATATAGTTTTATATTTGTATTATTAAGAAAAGACGAAAACAATTATTAGTATTTTTGCGTTATTGTTATGGCCTTTTGCAGTCGGGTGTATTTTTCAGTAGAATGGTCTAATTCCAATAAAAAATTCCTAATCCTGTAAAAAATTCCAAGATGCGCCTGCCTTGTCATCTCTGCTCCAAGAACCACCACCAAAAAGGGAAACGAGCCTGTGTGGGGAAGAGAAAGAAAACCCCTCACAGTGCCTGGATTCTCTTGATCAGGTTTGGGGGCCGTCGTCGCCTGACCCAATTATCACAAGGCATCTCTTTTATTATTATTTTTCCCCGTTCAACCCCCCCCACACACGGTGCCCCCCCCTAAAAAAAGAAAAGAAAAAAGGAGCGAGGGCCTTGAAGGTTCAAAGCGCTTTGTAGTTGCGCGCCAACCCCAGCGTGTTCCCCGCGTTGGGAAAGAAAGGCAGCATCTTCTCCCCTCAGCAGCCTCCCTCCCCGCGCTTTCTGGGTTCGCCGCCACTTTTCATCTCCCTCCGGCAGCTGCCGCCTCTCTTCTGTCTCTCGCCTTCCCTGCTCCTGCCCTTGCGCGCCATACATAATAAGACAGGGCTCTTCTTCTCTGAGGAGGCCCCTTATTTATTCCAAGCCTCTCTCGCTCTTGCTCTCTCGAGGGACTTAGGTTACCAAAGTTCAAGCCCGTGAGAGGCGAGAAGGCGCGCCCATCCTGGCCGGTGCGCGTCTGGCGGGAGGGAGAAGGAAATATCAAGGCTATAATGTTAGAAAGGGCGCGGGGCTAGGAAGGCTGGTGTGTGTGTGGGGAGGAGAAAGACGGGGGCCATCTTTGCCTTCGTTAAAACACCAACAAGGGTGAGGGAGGATTGGGACTGGCCGGGAAGAAGGAGGAGAGAAAGAGTCTGTGGTGAAGGAGAGGGGGCAGAGGTTGGGTTTCCTCTCACAAAATTGGGTGTGAAAGCAAAGGAAACCTAAGCACTACACCAGTGGCTCTTAGAATCAGAGAATTGTAGAGTTGGAAGAGACCACCAGAGCCATCCAGTCCAACCCCTTGCCATGCAGGAAAACGCAATCAAAGCATCCTTGACAGATGGCCATCCAGCCTCTGTTTAAAGACCTCCAAGGAAGGAGACCCCACCATGCTCCGAGGGAGTGTGTTCCACTGCCAAACAGCTCTTACTGTCAAAAAGTTCCTCCTCATGTTGAGGTGGAATCTCTGTTCCTGGAGCTTGCATCAATTGCTCCGTGTTCTAGTGTCTGGAGCAGCAGAAAACAAGCATGCTCCATCCTCAATGTGGCACCCCTTCTAATACTTTAACAGGGCTATCATATCGCCCCTTAACCATCTTTTTTCCAGGCTAAACATACCTAGCTCCCTAAGTCTTTCCCCATAAGGCATGGTTTCCAGACCTTTCACCATTTTAGTTGCTCTTCTCTGGACACGCTCCAATTTGTCAATATCCTTTTTGAATTGTGGTGCCCAGAACTGGACACAGTATTCTAGGTGAGGCCTGACCAAGGCAGAATAGAGTGGCACTCTTACTTCCCTTGATCTAGACACTATATTTCTACTGATGTAACCCAAAATCTCATTGGCCTTTTTAGCTGCCGCATCACACTGTTGACTCATGTTCAACTTGTGGTCTACTAGGACTCCTAGATCCCTTTCGCACGTAGTCTCATTCAACCAGGTCTCCCCCATGCTATATCTATGCATTTCATTTTTCTGCCCTAACTGCAGTACCTTACATTTCTCCATATTTAATTATATTTTGTTAGCTTTGGCCCAGCTCTCCAGTCTATCCAGGTCATTCTGAATTTTGATCCTGTCCTCTAGGGTATTAGCTACTCCTCCTAATTTGGTGTCATCTGCAAATTTGATAAGTATGCCCCTAATTCCGTCATCCAAGTCATTGATAAAGATGTTGAATAGCCCTGGGCCCAGGACAGAACCCTGTGGCACCCCACTGGTCACATCTTTCCAAGAGGAAGAGGAGCCACTGCTGAGCACTCTTAACCTTTTCTTTACCAGGGACCCCCCTTTAAAAATCTTTTTTTTCCCTGGACCCCCAAGACTTAACTCAAGATGTAAAACAACAACACATAACAACAACAACAATAAATTACACCATTCATTAAACTTTCCCTGACAGGCACTGGAGAGGAGGGAAGACTTTCCCCCTGCTTCTTCCTGCAAGTTTGTGGCTGGAGCAGATTGAATGGGAATGTGCAGGCCAAGCCAGCTTTTGCCTTGGTTCCTGTCACGTGGGCTGAGTAGCCTTCAAGCTTTTGCAGACCCCCTGTGAGGACATCGCAGACCCCAGGTTAAGAACCACTGCACTAGACCAGTGACTTTTACCCTTTTCTTTACCATGGACCCCCTTTAAATATCTTTTGTTGCCCTGGACTCTCCAAATATTAACTCAGGATTTTAAACCATTGTTATTTTGTTGATGATGATGATAATACCTGATAGTAATAATAATACAATTACACCATCCATTAAACCTTCCCTCAGAGGCACTGGAGGAGGAGGGAAGACTTTCCTTCTGCTTCTTCCTGCAAGTTTGTGGCTGGAGCAGACTGAATGGCAATGTGCAGGCCAAGCCAGCTTTTGCCTTGGTTCCTGTCACGTGGGCTGAGTAGCCTTCAAGCTTTTGCAGACCCCCTGTGAGGACATCGCAGACCCCAGGTTAAGAACCACTGCACTAGACCAGTGACTTTTACCCTTTTCTTTACCATGGACCCCCTTTAAATATCTTTTGTTGCCCTGGACTCTCCAAATATTAAGTCAGGATTTTAAACCATTGTTATTTTGTTGATGATGATGATAATACCTGATAGTAATAATAATACAATTACACCATCCATTAAACCTTCCCTCAGAGGCACTGGAGGAGGAGGGAAGACTTTCCTTCTGCTTCTTCCTGCAAGTTTGTGGCTGGAGCAGATTGAATGGCAATGTGCAGGCCAAGCCAGCCAGCCTTTGCCTTGGCTCCTGTCAAGTGCCCACTCCCCTGCAGGGAGGAGGTGGGTGGAGCAGCCTTCAAGCCTTCAAGGACCCCCTGTGAGGACACTGCGGATCCCTGGGGGTCCCCTGACCACAGGTTAAGAACCACTGCACTAGACATCAGAGCAGGGGCTCTTTCAAATTATTATTATTATTGTTATTATTATTATTTCTATGCCACCTTTTTCTCAGTTTGGGACAAAGTGGTTCACAACAAATTAAAAATTCACAAGGTACAAAAGAAAAAAAAACCCAGCAGATTAAACAATAAAAAAATTAAAACCAGATTAAAACATACATTATTAAAACACGGGCATGCACACACACACACACACCAGCACAATTAGCAAGATCCTTCCTGTTGTTTAACTGGGATGAGCCTTATGCAGCCACGCATCCAATGCCTGTAGGAACAGAAAGGTCTTTACTTGGCTGGGAAAAGATAGTAGGGTGGGTGCCAGTCTTAACTTCTTTGCATGTGTCTAGTGTAGCTTATTCCCAAGTAAGTGTGTATAGGATGGATTGCAAGCAGCTGCTGTTATTGGGAGGGCTCAACTACAATTGCTATCATAATATTTGTGTGTATGTGCGGGCATGTGCTCTTAATCATTTGATACATTTTTCTAAGTGATAATTTCTAAGGGAACTCAACTACAAAGGAGTTTTGGTGGTCCAATTTGCACAATAATTTGGGAGGGGGGCTCAGCCCCCCCCCCAGTCTTGTGGGGCTTGAGCCTACACACACACACACACCATTCTTGGGTCTATGAAAAAAATGTTTGGGGTGCCCTGTTCTAGGGGCCTTAGGCAAGAGTTCCTTAAGGAGAAGATTAGAGGTCACAAACAAGTTTTCTCAAGCTTGCCTCCAACAGCTGATCTCTTTTTGTTCTCCATTGGTGTAGGAGAATACTCATTGTTTAAGCATTCACTCAGTGCTGGTTGTGGGGTGTGGTTTTTTTCTCCCCAAGGTAGTGGGTCTTGGATGAAAAACTAAATGAGCCCCAGTCAGGTCCTTAAGACATTTGTCTTTGGCAGAAAATGCTAAGGCACAGGTGGGAACTGTGCAGCCCAGAGACTGCACGTGAGCCACCTTTAAGTCCTTTAGGGGGGACTCCTTGTGAAGCCCCATTGCAAAAACAAATGAGAATTACCCCCAGCAGGGCCACCGGAACTGTTTTTAAGATGGGGGGAGTTAACATTGACAGGTTGTTATTAATTTTGCCCACTTGCAGGGGGAGGGCAATTTACTCCTCCCATCTGTTCTAATTCAAGCATCCTTAAATATGAAGATTCTTATAAGCAAAATGTATACAGTTGTCCCTCCATATCCACGGATTTGGTATCCACGGATTTAAGTATTCACAGTTTGAAAATATTCTTTAAAAAAATAGCAAACCAAAAAAGCAAACCTTGATTTTGCCATCTTATATAAGGGACACCATTTTGCTATGCCATTGCATATAATGGGACTTGAGTATTCATGGATTTTGGTATCCAGGGGGATCCTAGAACCAAACCCCATTGAATATGAAGGGACAACTGTACTTAGACGTGAGCTTCATGTGTTCAATTTAGCTTACTCACAAGTAAGTGTGCATAGGATAAATTGCAGGCAGCCTTGGTTATTCCTGGGAGGATGCAACAATAGCGACTTAATATTTCTCAGTGCTTAGTCATTTAGTACACTTCTAATTAGGCCTAAATATCCTGAAGGCACCAGATCCTGTCCAGTCTTGGAAGCTAAGCAGAGACCACCTTGGATAGTACTTGGAAGGGAGACCTCCAGCAAATGCCAGGGGTTGTATGTTATATTTCAGAGAAAGGCAATGACAAACTATCATGCCTAAGAAAACCCTATAAAATTCATGGTGTGGCCATAAGTCAGCAGGCAGTTTGAAGGCACATAAACAGACTTGCATGCAGGCTTCTGGTTGATAATTCCTGAGGAGGCTCAAGTATGTAGGAGTCTTGATGACCTAGTTTTGCCAGATCATTTCACAGGGGTCAGCTCTCTAGCCTACCTCAGGCTTCATGCCCTTCCAGGGTGCATCATTATCCTATTTAATGCTTTATTTGGGTTTCAAAAGCATTTTCTCAAAAGAAATGGTTTTGGCAGAAATCACAGTTACAGCATGCAGGGACTGGGGTAGGAGGGCTGAAAAATACTGTAGATTGGGTCCTATGCTATGGGATTCAAGAGTCGTGTTGAGATGTTGCTGCATACAGAGATGCCACCCTATTTCACCCCCTAAGTGAGCATGCTGAACCCAGTTCACTGGAAGAAGCTGTGACTTTCCCTGCATCATAGTAAAACTCCCCTACTAGTCCTATCAAGGACCCAGCATGGTGTAATGGTTTGAGTGTTGGAGTATAACTTTGGAGACCACGGTTTCAATCCCCACTTGGCCATGCAAACCCACTGGGTGACCTTGGGCAAGTCACATACTCTCAGCCTCAGAAACCCCATGACAGGTTCGCCTTAGGGTTGTCATAAGTCGGAAATGACTCAAAGGCACACAACAAAATCCTGTCTGTCAACTCCTTCAAGGGGACTGGGAAGAGGGGAAACTGTCATTGCAATATGGCTTGGGCTGGACAAGCCCTGAGCCCACCCATCATTCCAGCTTTGGCTGCTATTGCTGCTGCCTAGTTGCTTCTTTCTCACTCTGGGTCCAGCTGGCACCACCACCCAGACAGATGGAAAAAGACAGAAGAGAGAAAGAGATTGAGAATGACATGTGCAAAGGTCACTGAACACAGTTCTCACTGATCCCTACCTTGGAGGAGGCAGACAGACAAGCAGGAACAGTCAGTAGGAGTAGTAGCAACCAACCAGGCAGGAGGCTGTGGGGTTGGCAATAGGCTCCTTAGCACATAGCCTCCAACATTTCACAGATGGTAACCAGGACACATGGGGCCAAGCAATTTCAAAGTGTCATCAGGATGACAAAAGTTTAAAAAGAGGAAGAAGAGACAAGCTAGGAGAGGCTGCAGCAGATTACTTCTGCCTGAGTTTACTGAGAAGAGCAAGATTCTGCCCTCTCCTCCCTGATGAACTGAATGCTTCCTAGGAATGGCAAAATTCTGCCTCCTCCCTTCACCCCTGCTGAGTTGAGTGCTAGATACTTTTGCACTTTGAACTCACTTTTCAGCAACTGAAGTAAGCAAAGGATGAAGAAAGTGGGAAGACGAAAGAGAAACTGAGACATTTTGAAAGCAGCTGAAAAAGTGGGACAACAGAGGATTATTTGTGACTGTCACTGGCAAATCAGGATAGTTGGAGGGTATGTTATCTGGGCACGGGCCTTCTGATGGTGCTGCCGAACAAGACTGTCATCTCCCGGGTCAGGCTTGAGCGACCAATGTCCTGAACCGCCTGCATGCAGGGTTGGGGCTGCGGCTTCCAGTGCATCTTTACACCTGCCGGTTTCGTCCCTCGCCAGTCGCTACAGGGCTTTTTTGGAAATGGATTTGTCCTTCGAGCCTGTGCAATGGATTTTTCTGGTGGAGCGCAGCGTGCACAGAACTGGCCTCACCCTTTAAACCAGAGATTCATCTGCCGTGGCCTTGCAAGCATGGACGTGGCAGTGAGGTCCTCGGGCCGTAGGTTTGATTAGAGTTTCCTTCTCTTAGATGGTTGACCTTACAGGGTTGGACGAGCACCATCTGCCCGGGTTTGGGATTGGAGTTTTCCTTCTCCTAGGACGGTTGCCACAAGGCTGGAGAGCCCATCCTGCCCTTTGACGCTCTTTGTCAGACCCTTCGGTTTTGACCTGTCTGGCATGGGAGACCCTACCAGTGGCTATTATGCCACCGCCAGCATAGCTCAAAACATCATTAGGGTACGCAAGCCTCTCTCCCACGACAAGGGGGCGTCAATGGAGAGGCTTCTGATGGTACACTCAGTTTATTATGTGGGAAGGGTTGCTGCTGAGTCCTAAGAGGGAGAGAACGCTTTCCATGTGAGCAGAACATATTTGTTCTGGCCTGCCAGATGTTCTGGACTTCAACTCCAAGAAGCCTCAGGCAGCATGGCCAATAGTCAAGGATTCTGGGAGTTGAAGTCCAAAAACTTTGGGTGGGCCAAAGATTGGGTATCACTGCTCTTGATGCCTTCTCTATCCTAGAATTGCTTTGGAGGTTCTGTGACCAGAGTTCCTTGGCAAGCACAGGATTCCATGAAAAGGGCTTGAAAACCACAAATTGATAGATAAGAATAGATTCTTGTGTTGCAGTTTCTCTGCTACATTAAACTGTTGAGTGTGTGGATGGGCAACTGGTCCTTGCAAAGAAATACAGTAATAGTAATGTGGCCTCAAGATGCATAGGGGTTGAACAGAATACCTGCATTTCAGCTGGCTCATCCCCATGATGAACATACAGAACCTCCTGTTTTCCCATTTGGATTACCATATCAAGCATAGTTGTCATGTAGTTTTGGAGAAATAATAGGAATCCTTTTGCTTTCAGGTTTATAGAACTAGAGGTATAAGGATGCCATGCTCCTGTCAATTCAAGTGCAATGCTTGTCATAGTGGGGACAGACTTCAGCCTCATGAGAATCTCAGGGCCTGTCTAAATGGTGAAAATACCCCTTGTGGAATTTGCTGGGAATCCTACCTGTCTAAACAGGATCCAGTGCCAATCCACACTATTCAGAAGGAGGGGGGCCCAAAACAGCAAAAACAACACGCTAAAAGCCTTTGCAGGTTTTCCTGTACTTTTCCAAAAAACATTAGGGGGTACGTATTCCTGCTTGTTTGGACTATCAAACAACAAAACACTTGAAGGGAAGCACAAAGCTGATTGGCTGAGGGAGAGCAGGGCTTGCTAGCAGGGCAAGCGCCCACTGCCGCCATGTTGGATTTTCGCCTTAGCAATCACTTGCTAAAGTGATAAAACAGGACAAATATTTTTTGTTTTGCTGTCCTATAAAATTGGAAAATTGCTCATAATCCCCAGTAAACATACTATGGGAGTCACAGCCCAATATACCTTAAGGGCTCCAGTTGGGGAAGCCTGGTTTAGACAGTCCCTGTGCTGACCCTATTATTTTAACTTTTACATTCATAGTCTTCAAGTATATCCCTCTACTTTGTGGGGGGAAACGTAAACACCTCTGTGTGTAACGTGTAATTTTACTCTGAAAGAGGGCACTTTTAAGAAAGTTCTTTTGTAACACTGCTAACAACAATTCAGGACTTCGTTGGGGTTTTTTTTAAAGCCACCACCCATGTTCAGAAGGAAAAACACATTTAGGCTGCAATTATATGCACACTATTCAAGGCTGGCTTGAATATGCACACTATTCAAGGCTGGCATGTTTTCCTGCATGAGCCAAGGAACAAGATGGCATGCCCACTCCACACACATAAATGAAGTCAACTGGGTAGTTCCAGACTGGTGATAGATAGTATCCTCCATGATTGCTGGGGACAACAGAATAGTTTAGGATGTTCAGGACAAAGTGCATGCTGTACTGAGCTCTGTTTCCCCAACAAAGGGGGACAGCCATGGGGATTAGGGTGGAATGGCTACTGCTACCCTACATCTCATAGATAAGGTAGTTGCCCTACTTTGGTTAATGGTAGAGCCGGCCCCACTAGGAATAAGACACACTGAAAACAGTCAGTATGACAGGTGAATAAATATGCATACACTTGAGCTTTTTATATATATATATATATTTTTAAAAAAATGTGATTCAAAAATCAAATCCAATTTTTTTAAAAATAAAGTAGATTGAGAACAGGATTTAAATCAGTAATGATATAATTTGCCTTGATTTAATTCATTTGATTATTGGGGCTTCTCTCTAGCAACATCCCCCTGAAGCAGTTGTGTCATTTTGCTTAATAGTACAGCTTCTTTTGAGGAGATTATCAAACATGGGGAACATGCCAAAAAATCACATTCCCAACTGTGCCAGAAGATCGCTAGAAGAACAGAAAGGGCAACCTTACCAGATGTCCGCATCCTTCTGCTGTTCCGGGAGCATAGCACTGCCATGGATGAGGCTTCCTTTTTCTATTGATGGGGACAAGCTGCCAATAAAAAGGACACCTTACTGACGACTGTGCTATGCCCCTGGAATGCTGGAGAACAATGTCATCTGATAATGGGGTCTGTTCCTGTTCTTCTAGTAATATTGATGTGGGTTTTGCCACATCTGATAATCTCCTCAAGGCCAGATGCTGAGTTCTCATAACAGAAGAGGGATTTAGGTAGAAGACTGCATAGCTTGTAGGTCAGCCTCTTTGGGCCAAATTAGACTGGTACTGAACATCTCATTGTGAGTTAATTTCTTCCTTTGTGTGCATGATCTGGATGTAGTATGCAGGGTAGGCTTTTTAAAGCCTTCCTGTGGCCTGGACACACACACACATACACACACAAAACCCACACACCCCAACCTGAGAAGAAAAGCTGCCACTGATGTCAACTTGAGTTTTCATGTTGTAGTATTTTCACTGGAGACACAATAAAAGAGGAATTGGTAAAACCCCACACCCCCAAGTACCATGTTCCTGAAGAAAACTCGGGTTCTGATGACAACATTGAGCTGCAGGTGATACATTCACATCTAGCTAGGTCTTTGGCTGTTGTACTATAGTGGCTCCTGAAAAATTGCCTGTTAAAGCAACATAAAATCCAAAATAGTCCATAAATTAAAGTTCAGTGTTATGGAAGATGCAGGTCTAAAAAGACATTAATGTTGTTTTCAAGCAACCTGTGTTATCTTGGTTCTTACTGCTCCCTGAATTCTTACAAGGTGAAGGAAAACCAGAGGAATTCCATTGTGTGTGTGTGTGTGCGCACGCGCACGTGCCTTTAAGTGGCCTGTTGACTTATGGCCACCCCATGAATTTCATAAGGTTTTCTTAAGCAAGGAATACTCAGAGGTGGTTTTGCCATTTTCTTCCTCTGAAGCATAGCCTAAACAGCACCTAGTATTTGTTGATTGTCTCCCATCCAAGTACTAACCAGGCAGCTGACCTGCTTAGCTTCCAAGATCAGAAGGGATCTGATGCCTTTAGGGTATTTAAACATACAACTACATGCTAACTTGGCAAAGTCATCTTTTGCATTCTTTTATCCACCAAATATGAAACTCTGAGGAGGAAATTACGGGGTGTCAAAACCTGGAAAGTGAAAAAGTTTCTTAGAGTCAGCCTTCTAGAAACTTTGCTGTTGCCAGCCCCAAATGAGGACATTTTTTAAACCTGTTGATTACTTGCACCAAATTAATCAATAAAAGCCAGCAACTCTATTTTTGAGTATCCAGATTAGGAACATATACGTCTGTCAGTCTCATTTTTATGGACTGCCTTATTTCCTCACTCCATAAAAGAGTGATACCTTTATTGGCCAACCAAAATGCAGAAAATACATCATGCACATTTTCAAAGCTCCACTGGCTTCTTCATCAGGCAAAAGATGTTTTTAAAAAATCATACAAGGAGGCAATGTGATAATGTTAGAGTCACAGGCCTAAATTTTGTGTAAGATGTTTCTGTTGTATTTCAGTTGAACTGGAGGGAACTCAGTGCAGGCAAAGGCTACTCCCTTTCTTGGGGGGGGGGGAGACAAAGGGCAATAAAAGTCAGGTAATAAAATTTCACCTCCATTGAGAACAGAAAAGTAACAACTGAACTACAAAGTAACAACTGAATTACAACAGAAACAACATCTGATTTAGGCCCTTGTCACTTTTCTTCTCCTTTTGCCGGATTAAGAGGCCAATGAAGCTTCAAATTTTGCATGATATATTTTCTGCATTTTGATTGGCTATAATAAAGGTATCACACTTTTGTGGATTTTGGATTTTGCTGAATATCATTTTCTTTGTACCCATTTCTCATTGGCTACATTTATTGGATGCATTTTTTTTTCCAGTTGATTAAAGCATGTTTGTGTAGAGTACATTTTAAAACTGTTCACATTGCTAATGCTTTTTGCAAGCATACACATTATTTCATGCATGTTCTCCTCCTATTATACCATTGTAGCAAGTCTCACCACTGTGTGCATTTGTATTCTTCTCCATTTGGAATCTCTGCAGGTGCAAAATGGGTCTTTTTCTATGAAAAGAAGAACACAACCAATTTCTCGCCCATCTCTAATGCAGACTTCATGCTTTTCCTGTAACCCACAGGCTTCCATTCACTACAATGAACATGGGAGTCTTCCTGGCCTCCATTCTACTTCCTTTGCTAGTACGGCTGTCTCTGCTGCACCACACAAACACACACACACACACACACACACACACTTTCAAGGCTCCTTCCTCCTAGGTCTCACCTGTTCTCATCAAATCAAGTCTCCTGGGAGCAGCAACCATTTCTGTTTGTAGAAGGAAATGTGGCAATTTCCTTTACAAAGAGACAGTCTTCAAAGCAGCATCTTTATCTGAGGGCAACATGTTTTCAGTCACAGGCTGGGCCTTCCTTGTGGGCCAAGAGAAGCACATAATCTCTCTAGTGCAATATTGTTTGTAGTGGGAATTTTTATAGGGAATTTTTTATTGGAGTAAGACCATTCTACTAAAAAATACACCCGACCGCTAAAGGCCATAACAATAATACAAAAATAATACTAATTATTTTCCTCTTTTCTTACAAATACAAAAATAATTCTATCCTAACACTAATGTATTTTTCCCTTTAATCTAAACACACTATAATCACATTATATTTACACATTATAATTATACCTACTTGGAAATGAAAAAAGCCAATAAAATATTAATTAAAAATAATAATACAAAATAATACAAAAATAATAAAATATTTATTTAAAATATCATTTTATGTTATTGCTGGGGTTGTCTCACTAAACCACGGCCAAAACTTTTTCCAACGATGGTTTGGCAATTTCTCTTTTTCACTCAGAGCTAATTTTTCAATTACAGCTTTCCCTCCACATTTACGGATTTGGCATTCACGGATTTAAGTATTCACGGTTTGAAAATATTCTTAAAAAAATAATAATCCAAAAAGCAAACCTTGATTTTGCCATCTTATATAAGGGACACCATTTTGCTCTGCCATTGCATATAATGGGACTTGAGTATTCACGGATTTGGGTATTCACGGGTGGTCCTGGAACCAAACCCCAGCAAATGTGAAGGGACAACTGTACATTTTTCACATAATAGGCAGTGCCTTTTACATCCTGCAGATTTTGACTTTTCACCTCCTTTTGTGTCTGGAAAACTAACCCTAACATCACATAGAGGTTTACCAGGCACACCATGGACCAGGGCACTTTCCAAAACCTCTCAGCCACGGCGGAACCAGGCTCCTTCCTCTTCCTCTTTTGGCCCATTGACTTTCTGGGTCCCCTGACACCCTCTGGAGGCTCAGTCCCCGAAAGCACTGTCTCCCAAGCCTGCTGTGCCAAATCTGGCTAATCCAGGACCCGGGCTACCTCCTCCCATGTTTCCCGGGCACTCGGGCAGTCCTGGACAAAATGTCTGATCGTCTCCTTTTGTGCCATGCCACTCAAAATCTCAGCCTTTTTACATTTCAGATGCGGACAGGTCTGCTCATCCTCTGTGGTCCATGGTCTCTTTTCCCTCAGATTAAGAACCTGATGGTAGAGCCTCCACCTCAAGTCCCACAACTTTTTGGGAACCCTTTTGTCCATGAAATACTCAATTGGGTTAGTCTGGTGATTTAGGTATTCTGATAAATCTAGTTTGGCCTGACGCTTTTGCAAAAACGGGTTAACATAAATCTCCTCCATTATTTTCCTGTACAAACTCCTCTTGATGCTCTGACCTGGACTGTCTTCCCCCTTCAACTCCTCAGCATGAATTTTATATTTCTTTATGTAAAAAACAAAGTGGGGGAAACAGAGTGATACACATGGTCATGTGTAATCCTCAGGTTCAATATACATAGCCTCACCATTTCCCCACACACACACCCAAAGCACTCCTATTAATAAACAATAAGTCTCCTAGAACCAATCCCCCACTCCCCTTTGACTGCCATTGCTGGACCAAGTTGCTGAATTATACATAAACCAGGCTCAGCCTTAACCAAAATTGACTGCGCCTAATGCACTGTTTGAAATATTGACGCTGATCGTTTGTGCGGGATTAACATTTCCCCCCAGCTGCAATGAGATCAGCGTTGTTGCCTGTGGCTCCAGATCCACAAATGTGACATGCACACCCTTTGCTTTTAACCTTTAGTTTAGCACGGTTGTCCTTGAGGACTGGCAGCTGAGGCCCCGAGTGAGGGTGGGGGAGAAGGGAGCTTTCACTAAGTTTTGCCAATATGTGCTCTCCATGACCTATCCCAGCTCAGAGGACATTCTGGTTGGTGAATTGTGAGAGTTGTAGTCTAAACAGTCACATTTTGCACTCATAGGGTAGTGGATATTGTTCCAATATTTCAGACTGAACACTCTCTTGAAACAGGCCTGGACACTGTTTCTCCAAACGACACAAGCATACAGTATTTTGTGTGTGTCATGTCTACTGCTCCAGAATGAGGGCATATCTCTACCACAATTTTAAATAAATTCAGGGATTGTTTCCTGTAATGACGATGTGCGTTTTTCACACAACAGCTTTTTAAAATCACTTTTGCACTCTTTATGTTCTGTGAATATTTTATCGTTATAATGCAGAAAAGAAAGGGGTGAATGGGCATTCGCTTGCCTAATGGCAGTTTGAAATTCACTGAGGAAATCAACCAAAGCAGAAACTGCTTTAAGCAAAAAGGCAAAAAAAAAAAAAAAAGTCTCCTCAGTGTAGTAAAGGAGAAGGAAGCATCTAGTAGACAAATATCAAAACCAGGGGTGGAATTCAGGAAGAAGACCTCTCCTCCCTTATTATGAGTCTTTGTATTTAACTTTTATTTGTATTAGGATAACAAACAATAGGAATTCTAAAAATAAAATACTATATATTTTTATCCAGCAGTCAGTCCCATTGAGTTCAACTGGGTTTATTCCCAGGAAAGCCTAAGAAAATTCAATTTCTCTAGTGTATACCATTTGCAAAATGAGTAATTTCCCACCTCCAGCCCATCTTTAGAAGAGGGAATAGAAAAAAAATACCCATTTTATAAATGCTTAGCTCCTTAGCAATATGCTATGTGGGTTTTTTTACTTGTAGCCTGTGGATGAGATGGTGCACATGATTTATTGGGTCCGCTTGTCTTTCCTAGCACCCATTTTATGCTGATGACTGGTAGCACATTGTCCTAGTTTAGATTATGGTAGACAGATAGTAACATATTCAGATAATGTTGGGGCAGGGGGCCTCCCTTTTTCTTGAGTTAGAATTCAGTTCCAGAGTACCATGCTATAGAGCTGGCTCTCCATGTTTGCAAGTTTAACTTTTGCAGATTTGATTATTTACTGTCACCTCCACTACTGCCCTATGCCATTTTTAACAGGGACTGCAAGCTTCATGAGACTAAGACAGACTGCGAATGTGCAGTGAGGCTTGTAAATCTGTATTAAAAATGGCATGGGGCAGCAGGGGAGGTGCCACAAGCCCCACTAGCCACCTGCTTCTGCCTTGCAAAGGAACCCTGCTGCCTCAAAGGTAGCTGCAATGATTGAGTGTGCAGATCATACCTTTTGTGTGTGTTAAATATGGGTTTTTTGGAGGGAGGGGTAGAGATAGTCACAGTTTTTCCACTTTTGCAGGGTCCTTTGCCTCTAACCATAGCAAATGTGGAAGGCCAACTGTACAAACACATTTTTGGCCGAAATTGGCCAAAAATGAGACTCAGAGGAGACCAGAAGTCATTTCCATTTTGTATTTGTATTTTTTTCTCCCAACCTGTTGTACTTGTTTTATAGGTTTGAGGGATTGTGGGGGGGGGGGTTTGAGATATAATGCTGCTCCAGGTGGCATTTTAAGTATTTGAGGTATGACAATTTTGTCCCGTTTTGTTTATAAATTGAATAGTGTGTGGTCTCTTTCACCCAACCTAAGTATAGTTCTTTGATACCACTTCAACAGCTCCATCCTGTGCACTCCTGGTATTTGGGGTAGTTTTGTTAACCTTCTCAGCCAGGCACCTTTACTCCCTCACCAAACTATAAATCCAAGGGTTCTGAAAGATGCAGCCAGGATAGCAACGTGGCATCGAAGTGTTATAATTGTATAGTGTCAAGGGAAACTGGGAGCTGCATGTGACCCACAGGCTGCACTTTCCCTATCCCCTTATTCAAGTTTAGAAATAATTTCCACCCAGTTCCTTGAGACTAGCCAAGCCAAGGCAGTTTACTGCCTGAGCCAAAGAACAAAAGGGTGTTTTTTTTCTACCTACTTCCCATTCTATGTATAAAGCCAGCTGGGCTGGAAATGGAAAGTTTCTTCAGCACTGATGGAAAGCACCATCCTGCACACACAGAGAGCTTTCTCCTCCAACTTTCTGCTAACTCCCCCAATATCTATCGCTTGAGGAAACAACCTCATTTTGCCTAATGGTAGAGCCAACTCTGCTCAAGGTAGCTTGACTTACAACCTTTCCATTTCATTTTGAACTGTTATATTCAATTCAAGTCAACACTGGTGGGCCACTATTTACATATAGCTTTTCCCTTGAGTGTAAAACATGAGTTTCAGAACAAGTCTTCAGGAGAAATATCCAATGGATTGGTCTGTTTTATGGAAACAGTTGCACCTGTTAATGAAAACAATGGCCTAATTTAGTTTTCCACAGCCATGCAGCCCCAATAAATGTTGCCCTTTAATTCATATCACCTTTAGGCAGCAGCATGTCCATTGACTATTCTGGCTGAATATGATGGAAGTTTTAGTCCCAACAAATCTAGGGGCTTCCAGGTTGCAGAAGGCTGGGTTACTTCTCTGCTGCCTTGTGGCCAAGAATACCCCCTGCCAGGGCAATTCATAAAGGTTAATACAAACATGAAATCCAAACCATCACTGTAGTTTGATTATTGTGAGCCTGCCCTTGGCTATATAATACAGCACCTAAGTTTAGAACAACCAATTGCAAATTGGCAGAAAGAGGAAATACATTCCCAAAACAGAAGGACAAAAGAGGACAGAGATTTGCCTAAATCATGCACATGCTTCTTTACAGGCATAGATACAGATTTAGAAATAATTACTGTAATTAGTGTACTCCTGGGAAAGGCTGTGACCAGGGAACCATGTGCTTGCTTGGTCTGCTACAGTGGCAGCTGATGGCTCTGATGTCACTAAGGCAATGACTCTGGGTTTTAGTCTGAACTTGTAACAAGCTATTCAAAGTGCTGTGGGTGGGTGTCTCCTCAAGTCGCCTGTCAACATATGGCAACCACATGAATTTCACAGGGTTTTTTCTTAGGCAAGGAATACTCAGAGGTGGTTTTGCTAGTTCCTTTCTCTGAAATATAGTCCGAAGCACCTGGTATTCCTTGGTGGTCTCCCATCCAAGTACTAACCAAAGCTGACCCTGCTTAGCTTCCAAGATTAGGAGGGATTTGATACCTTTAGGGTATTTATGCACCCTATCCCAATGTAGGTTCAGGATCATTGCTAGCTCTTTCCATGTCTCAATAACATGAAAGCTACCAGGTGCTATTGATGAGCAGCTAATTCCAAGGGCCATCCTGTTTTCTCTTCTTATGGATTTTTATCATGAAAGCAGACCAAGTATATTGGGAGGGGGGAAATGTGGGCATCAACACCCCTAAAATAAGAATTCTGCCTCCCCAATTAATTTTCCCCTCAGTCCTCAAACCTCTAGCATTTCAGTAATGTAAAACTTCAGCTGTGCTGTTAGAAATGCAGTTTATGCATCCAAAAAAAGGGACTGGCAAAGGTAACAAGGGATTATGAACACAGCAAATGTAAGATCTCTAGGTATGTGCAATTATCAGAGTCTCACTCTGCAGTGTTAGAAATCTGAGGGGCTGAAGGAATATTTCATGAGGAAGCATATATATATATATATATATATATATATTTGGGGTGGGGAGCAAGGACTTCATTTTCCCCCGCACTAGGTAGCTACACTTGTGGCTATTGCTCTGATTTACTGGAGTACACTCTACAGTGTTGTCCATTCCTCAGGGAGCAAAATATGCTATGCTTTGCCCTGAGAGGAAGGTTCAGCCACCTTCAGTACAGTGGCATGATGGGGAAAGATGTTAACAGTGCCTGTGCCGGGGACGTCCAACACTCCCTTCAAAGGCAATGTGGCAACATGTCCCAAGCACAACTCTCTACCCAAGCTACATTTGCCATTTTATTAAATGAAAACGTCCTCAGAAAACTGAAGAGCATGTCATGTGAGAAAATATTTTGGAGCATTATGGCATGGCATGCAGTGTGATGGAAATCCATACTGAGGCAAGTAACTTTATGGTCGCCATGGGGAACTGACATCTCAGGACACTTCTTGCCATAAATGATTTAGGAGTTTTCCTATGAAGCTAATGGGCTTTGTGGTTTCCCATCTTCCTGTTAATGCAGCCAAACAATCGAAGCTTTTAGTCAGAGCGGAGGGGCAATGGCTTGATGCATCTTTCTCCTTCCTGCAGGCTGTTGCTGTGCTGGCATCTCATGATCATAGTGCCTGCATTGTCCATTGTGTTGTGAAAGAAAAGTCCAGTCAAGGTAGGAAGTGGAACAGTACAGCCTCCTCCCAAGGCAATGAAACCCATATACTAGAACAGCATCTGTCCTCCCCACACATTAGGAAAAGGGAGGCATGGCTATGGAAGAGTGCTTTACAAAGGAAGAGTCTCATCTTTTGTTACTACTGATTGTAATTGTTGTTGTTATTTTACAAACTGCTTTGGCTGGGACCCAAAGCAGCTCATACTTTTAAAAAACACACAAAACATGCAAAAAGTATACATAAAAACAGAATTAAACTAGTTACATTATTAAAACAATGTCAAAATATTTAAAAGAATAAAATAGACTGAAAAGTATTTTTAAAAATTTAAAAATCAAAAGCTTTTAGTAACAATTCAATAAAACTATACAGCACCCCTTAGCCTGTTCTTTAAAAGCTGTTTTAAAAGCCTGCCTGAATAGAAAGGTTTTGGTCTGCTGCCAAAAGGACAACAGGGAGGGGCCCACTCTGTTCTCCATGGAGAGGGCATTCCAGAGCCACCGAAAAGACCCACTCACATGTAATTATGAATTTAACTATAGCCTACACTTAAAAGGGGTCAGGGATTTTGATCAGATGTGGTGAAACAACAGCATGGGGAATTAATGGCTGGGGGTCTAGTGGAGCTGGATCTTTCTTAAGGAAAGCCTGCTTCTTGATCTCAATTTGTTGGGCACCATTGGTAAGTTCTGAAGTTCAGATGCTCATCATGACAGCCACACTTCCAAAAAGAAATCCCAAATTCTGCCAGATGTGTTGATATCTGTCAACAAGCCAGTTTTCTCAGTTTTCGTCTCTACTAGTAACAAGCCTTCGGGAAAGCTGCTTGTTGTTGTCATATGCCTTCAAATCATTTCTGACTTATAGCGGCTTTAAGGTGAACCAATCATGGGGTTTTCTTAGCAAGATCTGTTCAGAGAGGGCTTAGGTTACACCTCCCACAATCCCTTACCATTGGTCACACAGAATGAGGTTGAAGGGCAATATACCTGAAGGAGAAAAGCTTTTGCACCTCTGCTCTATTGTTGTTGCGCCTTCAAGTAGTTTCTGACTTATGGCACCCCCAAGGCACCATAAAATCCTATGGGGTTTTCTTGGCAAGATTTATTCAGAGGGGGTTTGCTTTTGCCTTCCCCTGAGTCTGAGAGAGTCTGGTTTGCCTGGGGTCACCCAGTGGGTTTCTATGGCTAAGCAGAGATTTGAACCCTGGACTACAGAGTGGTAGTCCAGTGCTCAAACCAGTAAACCATGCTGGGTCTCTGCTCTAGATCCCTTTAATAGCAGATGCTTGAGGAGGATTCTCCACCACTTGAATTCTGGTCTCTCTTCCTTTAAGTCAGGGGTAGGGAACTAATAGCCTTTCAGATGTCGACAGGCTCTCAGATTCCCATCAGCTCCTTCCAGCATAGCTAGTGGTCAGGGATAGAATCATAGAATCCTAGAATTGTAGAGTTGGAAGAGACCGGGAGGGCCATCCAGTCCAACCCCTTGCCATGCAGGAAATCACTATCAAAGCATCCACGACAGATGGCCATCCAGCCTCTGTTTAAAGACCTCCAAGGAAGGAGACCCCACCATGCTCCGAGGGAGTGCATTCCACTGCCCAATAGCTCTTACTGTCAGAAAGTTCCACCTCATGTTGAGGTGGAATCTCTGTTCCTGGAGCTTGCATCCATTGCTCCGTGTTCCAGTCTCTGGAGCAGCAGAAAACAAGCTTGCTCCATCCTCAATGTGACACCCCTTCAAATACTTAAACAGGGCTATCATATCGCCTCTTAACCATCTTTTTTCCAGGCTAAACATACCCAGCTCCCTAAGTCTCTCCTCATAAGGCATGGTTTCCAGACCTTTCACCATTTTAGTCACCCTCCTCTGGACACGCTCCAATTTGTCAATATCCTTTTTGAATTGTGGTACCCAGAACTGGACACAGTATTCTAGGTGAGGTCTGACCAAGGCAGAATAGAGCGGCACTATTACTTCCCTTGATCTAGACACTATACTTCTATTGATGCAGATGATATCTTTAACTCTTTCTCTTATAAAGTAAATTACAATGTCTTTTGGAATTTTGTTTCTTTTTGCAATCTTACATTCAATTATAAAGAGCTTTTCCATGTTCCAAATCCAGCCATTCTGGTTCCCAACCAATAAATTCTACCAACACTGGTATTACTCTCGTTGACAAATCTTCATCTGGCTGTTCCCCCAAACCTCTGATTTTTAGACATTTTCATCTGTATGTTATTTCCTGGACAATCTTTTAGTTATTTTCCTGTTCTATTTGTATTTCCAAGCTCTTAGTTCTCTTTTCTATAGTTTGAGTTTTACTCTGTAGTTCTTGTAATTCTGTGCTTATTCTGGCTATGTCTTTAGCTGCAATTTCCAGGTGTCTCCCAAAATTACCTAATTGCTTTTATTATATCAGCTCTAATTTCACTTTTAATTCTCTCATTTCTGTTTTCAATTCCCATCTCAGCTTTTTAAATTTGCTTAATAATAGTTGGTTAATATCAGAAAATTTTGTTGTCATATCTACAGAAGATCTCCTTACTGTCTTACTGGATGATGGAGGTTGCAGTGTATCATCAACTCGAGGTACCTAAATCTTTCCTCAACTATTTGCATCTCTTGCTATAATAATATTAATGAGACATTTAAGATTCATTGCTTGAACCAAAAGATAGAAATAAAGCAGAGGGAGAGAAAAGCATAGGAAGCTGCCTTATCCTGAGTCAGATCACTGGTCCATATAATTTAGTATTTTGAACTCTGAATGGCAGCAATGGCTCTTGGAGGTTTGGGGAGGATTCTTTCTTTGCAGGGAGATCTCATCTATTTCTCCATGAATTCTCCCATCCAAGTTCAAACACAACTATGCTGGCTCTCAACACCATGGTGGCTCTCACTGAAAAAGCTAATGGCTTTTACTTGCCCATTCAAGTCCAAGCCACCTCACAAATATTTTGCATTGCAACAAGTGCAATAATATATTGTTACTAGGGGAAACAATCTTTCTGTCCAGCACCCCAAGATACCTGTGGGGATTGCAGCTAAACCCAGAAGGAAGAGGGAAACTTGAAGGGGTTAGCAGGTTATATTATTGTCACTAATGTTCCAATGCTCTGCTACTGTGAGCTAAGACTCTACTACATTAGTGCTGGGAATTAGCTGGACTCAGACTGGTGTTGTATATGAAGTTCAGACCAAAACCCAAAGCACACTTGCCACCCAATTGACAAGGACAACAACTGCCATTGGAGTACAGGGGTCTTGAAACTGGCCATCAGGAGCTAAGCAGCCTCAGTACAGATCACTTGGGCTCTAGCCTTTCTCACCTTCTCAGAGTATTTCTATTTAAATTTACAGTAATATTTTTCATTAGGCTCAGTTAAATTGCTGCAAAAGTATGAAAGCTTTAGAGTACTCCAGAATTCTTATTCAGGCTAGGTGATACCAAACAAACAGGGGACAGGGGAAGAAATAGTAAATTCCAAAAATTTGACCAAAAAAATATGACTGTGCATCTATATGTAACTTTCCCTCCAACTGCGATCATGGTGCCTGCATTGTTTGTTGTGTTGAGACAGAAAAGATAAGATAGAGAATGGAAGAGTTAAGTCTCCTCCCAGGGCAGAAAAACCAGCATAATGGCACATCATCTGCCCTCCCCACACATTAGGAAAACTAAGGCATGGCTGCACTGGATGCTGCATCATGACTAGAATGGTCATGTATCTTATTTTACTTATCGAAGTCCCCTGTTTGATGATATCTCTAACTAAAACTCTACGTAACAAACAGCATATGTAATTTTCATGCACATTGATGCATTCTTACCTAGTTTTGGTCATGCATTCCCTCTCATTTAGTGATACATACGTGGCCACCCTAGTCCTGAACAAGAAGTGAAGAAAGTGCTTTAAAAATTAAAGGATCATGCAGAGAAACCATGAGTATGAGCAGCTGAGAGCAAGCTCTCTCTGGCTTTTCTTCGCAAACAAAGAAGACGGTCTTGCTTAGGACATATTAGAACCACAGTCCACCAGAAGGTTATACATGCTTAACCTCCCTGAAATCAATAAATTTAAGCATGCTGAAGTGGGATTGCACCATTGTGTTTTAGGAACTCCAACTCTTATCTGACTGCAGCAACAGAGGAAAACATCCAACCAAAGTAATATACATAGTTCTTTAGGTCATTGTCCTTTTTTGGGAGTTTAGGATTCTCAGGATTAAACTAGACAATACCTTAAACCTGTGTGCAGCTGAACCTCACTTTCTTGTGTACTTGCATGTAAGAAGGGTCAGATTGAGACTTCAACTCCATGTATCAGTAGTGAAGCTTTAAACTATGAGTGGGCGTTGTATGGTCTTCCAGATGTTACTGGACTGCAACTCACAGCAGTTTTAGCCAACATAAGTAATAGTGAGGGATGCTGTGAGTTCCAGTTTAGCAACATCTGAAGGGCTACAAAATTCCAGCCCTTGCTTTAAATCTCCCCTCCCTATCATTTGTTTTCCTAAATAGTCCTGACTCAGTACAGATGTAAATAGGGGTTCCTTTGTCACCCTTAAGGCTGCTCACTTTTAGTCTCTCTCTCTCTCTTTCTGTGTGTGTGCGCGCGCCCATGCGTAAACTAGGGAAATTGAAAATCTGGGGAGCTGTTTAAACCGCCCTATCCACAGGTATCTGAACCTGTATTGGAGCCCTGCTTACTTTACTTACAAGTTGAAAAGAAAAGAAGGAAGGAAGGAAGGAAAAGGAAAAAAACAAATAGCTGCATGCTATGTACTTAATATCATGTAGTTTAGCCCTTAGGAACAGTTGCTTATTTCAGGACATTCCTGTCCTACTGTCCTAAACATCCCTAGCTCTGTAAGATAGGCCAGTAAATTTAATTATTTGCTTAAATGGCCACAGGCCATTGCAAACCCATCCAACAGGTCAGGGAAAATATCAACAAACAGAAAATTGCAAAGAAATCACAGCAGAGGAAATGTATTACTGCATAACACAAACCAATGGCAGACTCTTCATCAAATGAAGAAAAGCATTTGAAAACCTTAATAGTCTCTGTAAACAGTTTTAAAAGGGATGCATATTAGAATCGGCATTTCTCATAGCTTCACAGAATGCTGAGGAATAGCCGGTCTCCTGATTCCTTGCCAAAGCTCCCGTTCTTCCCAACGTGACCTCCATCTCCGAGAGATCGACAGCTTTCCATAACGTCTTGCTGCACGTCCCAGTTTATAGACAGTTTGATGTTCCTCATTATGCTCCACATTTCAAGGTGTTTTTGTCCTTGGCTGCCCTTTTGTTAAAAGGAGTGCTGACCCTCATTTTAAATGGCAGGCATTCAGTGCTACAATAAGGAAATACTTCAAATAATTTCAGCAGGTATTTAAAATGAGACATATTCAAAGTCTTAAGAACTAGTCAGGAACATTACTCCATTCTCTACGTCAAAGTAGTCGGGGTCCATAGGAAAACACTCTGGAACCAAATCTATGGGGTTTGAATGCAGGGGAAGGATGCACGAGAAGGTCCCAAGCAACCAGAAGCACTCTGTAATTTTTAAGATAGGAAAGAAATATCTTCTTGACCCTACATTAGGCTACCATTTAGACCAGATGCATGGTAGCAAAATATTGCCATTCAGTCGCACCAAGAGACACTTGATAGCCCGAGCTCCGCAGGGATGAGCTGACCTCGTCTGAGTCTGAAGCTTCTTTGAAATTCAGGCTGCTTGAAGCTTTATCTTCAAAGGCCTTAGATGTAGACCAGCCATCGCCTATTCCCCACCATGGATTAGCAGCTTCCATTGAACTCCACAGAGGAAGGGCAGGCAGGCCTTGTGTCGCGCAAATGATGCTGTGCATTGATATTTTTAATGGGGATATGAACTGAAGCCTGTTAAGAAATGCCATTATAATTAGAGCCCAGCTCCCAGAGGCTGTCTCGGCACCAGAGATTAAGTGCATTGCCAGATAATGTCATTATTTGGCCAATGCCTTAACAGAAGGGGTTTGGGGGATGGGGAAGACAATTTCTGCTCTTCTCTCTGCCTTCCCTGCGAAGATGTAACACCACAAGCTAGACAAAGGGAGAGGCTCAGTTCCTTTTAATCAGTTGTCTAGGGTTGCCAAAAGTTGGAAACGACTTGAAGGCACACAACAACAACATTGGGTTCGTTAATTGGTAAAGAGAAATTAATATTAAAAGACAATAGTTTTGTGGGGAAATGGTGGTTGCAGAAATTCCTCAGCCACTTAATTCAATCCACAATGGCTAAATTCTTGGGTTTAAGACAACTGAATTTCATTTCACAAAATGTGATGTGAGAGATTTTCACAATACACTGTTATAGTGTTACTATTCCACTTTATTTGCTATGCCTGCATCCTGTGGAATCCTGGGATTTGCAGTTTAGGGAGGGGCATTTACAACTCTCAGCCAGAGCTCTTAGGCCTCACTAAACTACAAACCCCAGAATTCCACATGAGGAAGCCAGAGCAGTTAAAGTGGAATAGTAACACTATAACAGTGTAGTGTGAAAATCTCCTATGTTGGGTGGTGGTAGAAACATACTCTCCAACATTTCTCAGATGAAAACCCGGACATATGTGGCCAAGAAACATCAGGTTGTGGTTGAGGTGGCAAAAGTTATTAATGGGGAACAACACACAAGATCGGAGAGGCTGTAGTAGTGTGCTTTTGCCTGAACCTACTGGAAAGGGCAAGATTCCACAACTTCCTCTCTTCTTCCCTCCTGCTTAGTGAACTGAGTGGAAACTATTTTTGCACTTTGAACTCAGTTGCAGCAACTGAATTAAGCTGAGGACAAAGGGGGAAGTGGAGGAGGAGAGAAAAAATTAGACATTTTAAAGGTAGTTTAAAAAGTGGGATGGCAGCAGATCAATTACAACTGTCCATCAAATCAGGACAGTTGGAGGGTATGTGGAAAGATGCATGTGTCCAGGTAATATTTTCTAAGGATAACTGTTTCTCAATGGGTGGCATGGAATTTCCAAATAAGAAATGCTAAAGTTTGTACCTGCTTTGGAATCATGTTTTTTGTTCTGCTGTGCAACCATTTTATGACTCCTAGATGACTGTACTTATGCACATTATTAAGTACAAGGGTAGAGCATGTACAGCCCTCCAGAGGTTGTTGGAATCTGACTATTATCAGCCCTAGCCAGAATAATCCATGGTGAGAAATGTTGATAGTTGCAGTCCAGTAATGTCTGGAGGGCCACACATTTCTTACCCCCTAATTAAGGATAATATAGTTTGCTCATTCTCAAAGTTGATTTTCATTACTGTCACTTCACATGTCCCGAAATATGCTTTACCACTGGGTGAGGGAGGGCAGGACAGGTTTTGGGAGCTATGGTTCAAATAAAGCCTTCTATGTCTGTTCCAAATAATAAAAGAAATTCTTGATTTGATCAGCTTCTTTAAGCTGCAAGTACATACACTTGTAATATCCTGCTTGACATAGTATTCTGTTTAATTGGGAAATTTGTACACATACTTAGAAAGACATTGTAACACTGAACAGAATGTACAATTCGTGTGTTCCACAACAGACATGGAACACCCCTGACACAATTGTCAAATGTTATGTCTGTCAAATTACACAGTCCACATGGATAGCATCATATTTGGCAAGTGCTGTTTAACACAACATGTTAATTTTAGGACAATCACACCCACTTGTTTTGTCATGAGTGCATGAGAAGATTGAAACCTACAGGCAAAGTCTGTTGTAAGCAGGGGGGGATATGAAAATTAACATTTCTTGTTATTATACAGTATGACAATTTGGTAAGCAAAGCAATTGATAAAAAAAATCTGTTGGTTGAATAATACAAAGTTTGGGGGGTTGTTTGGATTTATATCTTTTATTTAAGGTGTTATCATTTTAATATGGCTTAGAAAGGGGTTAGTGCTGGATGGCCCTCCAGATGTTACTGGACTGTATTTTCCATCATTCCTTGGCATGGGTTATGCTTTCCAGGGCTGATGGGAAATGCGATCCAAGAATATCTGAAAAGCCACAAATTGCCCACCCAGGCTTACAAGATTTGTTGCATGTGGTTCAGAGCTGTTCACCTGAAATAATGGAGTAAAATAATTGTCAGTCAGATTCTCCTAATTTTCATTTACATCCAAGTATATATATATTTGGAATTATGTCTGCTAATTGCTATTGGGGACAAAAACAGAACATTACATTATTCTATTTTTAATATTTCTAGTTATATTGCTGTATTTAGAATTTAAGATTTTAAAAAACAGCAGCAGCAGCAACAACATAGAAGAGGAAAGTATTGATCTGGACACATTAGTTGGTTCTAGATTAAATTATACATAGAGCAGACCTACAGAAACAAATCCCTTGCTGTAACAGCTCTGCTGGCTGCCAGTCCATTTCCGTGCACAATTCAGAGTGCTGGTTATGGCCTTTAAATCTCTATACAGCTCAGGTCCAGGTCCATTGAGGTACCATATTCTTCCGTACAAACCAGCCCATGTTTTGAGATCTTCTGGGGAGGCCCTTCTTTCTGCTCCTCCACTCTCACAGTACACCTGGTGGGAGTATAGGAGACTTTCTCCATGGCTGCTCCAAGGATTTTGAACTCCCTTCCCTCTGTACTACCTTTCCACAGACAGGTGAAGAACTTTTTATTCTGGCAGGCCTTTGACAATTATTTTTTTAGGGGAAGCAGGCCTGTATAATGTGCTGGATTTTTATTTGTTGTTTTTAATGGTTTCTGTTTTTAACTTATTTCATTTTTTTATAGTTTAATTGCTTTTTTAAAATTTGTATGCTGTGACAAACAAACGGTTATGTTGTTTGAACTGTTGTAAGCTGCCTTGAGTCCCAAATGGAAGAAATAATAATAATAATAATAATAATAGATTATGATGATGATGTATCATTGAAACCTATGGTTCTACTCTAAGCATGATTTTGGCTGAACTTAAATATATTTGTTCTTAAAATTTGCTTTCAGATTCAGAACAACGAGCTGTCCCTCCAGTATGAATTTCAAAAGCAACATTTGAAATACCTCTAATTCAGAATAATTCTAATTCAAAATGACGATGAATTCTATGCAAAGTTGGTGCTGCTTCCAGCTGAGCAAAATCAAGTTATGTTCAACAGCTATCCTGAAAATTCTGCTTGTACAGCCCTATTAGAAATAGAAGCAAAACAATATAGAAAATATTTACTGTTATACGTTATATGTTATAATAATGCTAGTGTAGGAACCGTTCTTCTGCAGTTTTCACTTAATTCATTCATATGAAACTCTGACATTCCTAGACTAAAAACCTGAATGCACTAAGGATGTGAATTTGCAATGTGGAATCTGACTGTACATGATGCGTATGGAATGCAGGAAAGCTAGCTCACACATCCTATCTGTACAAGGACCATGCATTTAATGATGCATAATCTGTACCTATTTAGTTCCTATATAGTTAAGCAATGAGTAGGTACCAATTATGTATCACTATTGATATTTCACTGTTGTCCTAGCATGACTGAAAGCCTGTGTAGAAAAACATTAGCGCCATGGGGACAAAAGCCAGAGGCAGTGGGGAAAAAAGTGTTAATAGCCATGTCATTATAAGGAAGAAATATAATACTTTCAGTTAGCACCTTCTGCCTAAAAGTGAAAGCCCATTGCAATGAACTTATATTTCTAATTTTAGCAAGGGATCCTTATTATATTTGCCTTGTTTTAAAAAAAGCACATGCAGTTAAGGCACATCAGGAAGGTTAAGGCGAAATGTTTTCAAATACAGTCATGCCACAGACCAACAACTACCTCAGACCTTTTCTAGGAAGAGAATACTGTTTTTTTTTTAAAAAAAGTTTTTTAAAAAACTGCTTTTAATTCAATTGTATGTTAATATTATAATTTGTTTAATTGTATTATAATATTTTTTTAAAAAACTGCATCTTTTTCTTTAGTCAAAGTGTGAGCCACTTCGACTCCCAGTTCAGATGGAAAGGCAAGAAATAGATCAAATTAATAAATAAAGAGAAAAGCAAATTGCAATTTTTTTTATGGGTACAGCAGTGTCTATTATTTTAGTCCCCAAATAGAAAAAAACCTTTCATTTTAAGGCAAAAAAAAAAAAAAAAGAGGTTGGAACTATACTCTCCAAAGCAAAGAAATTCAATCCAGAGCCCTCAAGACCAATGATAATTCTGTACCTTCCAACATTTCATATTGTTGTTCATATTTGGCAAGAACAGTTCTGATTAATCCTCTGTCATTCCACTTTTTTCCCTGCTTTTATAATGTCCCAGTTTCTCTCTTCTCCTCCCACATTACCCCTTTCTCCCCAGCTTACTTCCATTGTTGCAAATTGAGTTTAAAATGGTAAAGATGTTTGCAGTTTGCACTCAGGGGGAGAGGAGAGGAAGGGCAGAATCTTGCCTTTCCCAGTAGACCCAGGCAAAAGCAAACTGCTGCAGTCTCTCTCAGCTAGTCTGTTCTTCCTCATTAATAACTTGCCATCTGGCCACACTCTGATGTTGCTTGGGTGCATCTCGTTTTTATCTGTGAATTATTGAAGGGTATGCAAATCCCAAGATTCCCATAGCACAGAGCCATGGTAGTTAAAGTGGTATCAAAGCACTATAACTGTATAGTGTAGATACCCCAAAAAGAGTTATTTGGCACTGAGTTTTAATGATCCATAATATCAGAGATGGGGTACATCTCTTCTCTTTACTCAAGTTCATGTAGAAGCAAGGACTGTGAACGTGTCCATATTTAGAATTTGCTTGGAAGTAATAAAAGATTTATTAAAAGTAATAAAAAGATTTATTACTTTTGCAGGTAGAGTCCCACAACCTTATCTCTGGAATACCCATCTTCTGTTTACTTGGTGTGGAAGTTATGGTACAAGAAAAATCCATCAACCCATGTTTTGAGTTAGCACTAGAGGTGAATCTTTGGGCCAAACTTCCTTGTTTGTGGGATTTTTATATCTTCAAGCCCTTTTTCCTTCAAACTGAATTTGATTTCCTTTTGGAGGAATTTATATCCTTTTTGGAACATAGGAAGACATCATCACCAACAGCAAAAATAACGTGTTGGCTAGATTCATCCATTGCATTAATAATCATATACAAATCTCCCAGCTTTATCATCATAAGAGCCAAAACATGTACTGTGTTGTAGTTTGTGTGTAGTTTGTTTTGTTGATGCTTAGTTCATATGTTACCATATTATGCATGAACAAAATAAAAACATTTAAGGGGGAAAGTAATGTATGCACTAAAATGTTTTAGCACTACATTTCTAGGGATAAAAGGAATCTACCTTCTCCCGCATAGACCTATTTCATCCTTGAAGTCACCTGAAGAGGCATTCCTCATGTGCCGCATGTCCCCAAGATCTGCTTCGCAGTTGCTCATGGTAGGATATTTAGCATATGCAGTGGGCCCTTGCTATCTGCTGGGGTTTGGTACCAGAAGCCCTATGATACCAAAATCCGTGGGTGCTCAAGTCCCATTATACGGTATATACAATGGTGTAATAAAATGGTACCCCTTATAAAATTTTGGAAAAATCAAGGTTTGCTTCTTGGAATCTTTTTTTTTTGGGGGGGGGGAGAGGGATATTTTCAAGTTGTGGATGATGGAATTGGTGGGTGCCAAATCTTTGGATAAAGAGGGCCAACTGCAGTCCTCTCCGCGATTCAACATGCTCCAACCACTTTTATTTTCAGACACCTAATGAAAACTCACCAATTTTACAAGTCTTTCTTGTGTAGTCCATATTATTATGATGTTGCCATGGACAACATAAATATCGTATTTTAAGTTTGCATATTCTTTATATGATATGCTTTATATTATTTGTCCCCCTACTTCCACATTTTAAATCTAAGTGGCTTACAAATGTTTGCAAACAAACTCTTCATTGCTAGAAGCAAGGACCTAGTTTCTATTGCTAGTCCCAAATGAATCAATGAAACTTAAATGACTTCACAAGTTTCCATTGATTTGGTAGGTCTACAGTATTTTGGACTACAAATTGAATTTCAGCCAAAGATTAACTTTTCAGCTCTACAAAGAAAGCCTCTCCACAACTAAGAACCAACTTGTTGTTGTGATGTGCCTTGAGGTTGACCAGCTTATGGCAATCTTATCATAGGGTTTTCCTGGCAAGATTTATTCAGTGGAGGTGTGCCATTGCCTTCCTCTGACGCTCAGAGAGTATAACTAGGACAAGGCCACCCAATGGGTTTCCATGGCTTTGCAGGGATTCAAATCCTAGGACCTGTCTATACGAGGGGGAAAAAATATATAGATTGATGTGCACTATTGCCAATTCGAAGCAGCTTTGATTTGTCTTAACTTTTTTTGGCAAAAGCGCAGGCATGTGAAGCTATCACCTTTTGCTGTCACAACGGGCATGCCTGTGAATCAAGATGGCAGGCGTGAGTGAATTACTCATGTTTTTATTGTTGCCATTTGCCACCGTTGAACAATTTTTTTTTTAAAAAAAAGCATATCTAAGATGCAAAAGTGCAATATTCTGCCTAAATAAATTTTTAAAAAGAAAAGAAAAAGGCTGTTTCATCTCCTGAGTGCACAATTGCTAATGCAAAAATCCAACATGACAGTTCTGGGTGCTTGCCATGTTAATAAATAATAATAATAATAATAAAATTTATTTATATCCCGCCCCTCTGCGAACAATCGGGGTGGCTTACAACAGTAAAATAGTACATAGTATAAAACAACTCAAAATCCCTTCCCCCCCTTAAAACATTATTAAATCAATACAAATTAAAATCAGCATATAATACAATTTATTAAAAACCCTTTTGAGTGAGCAGCATCAGTTAGGAGCTCCAGAATCAACCTCCAGAGGGGGTTCCTGAGGCCGGGGTTAGCTATTCCGGAAAAGCCTGCCTGAAGAGAACCGTCTTGACAGGCTTTTTAAAGCTGTCTAATGATGTCAATAGGCGGATCTCATCCGGCAGGCTGTTCCACAATTTGGGGGCGACAGCCGAGAAAGCCCTCTGGGAGGTGGTCGCCAGCCTAGGTCTTTGTGGCTGCAACAAATTCCTCCCAGAGGACCGGAGAGCGCGGGGAGGATCATAAGGGAGAAGGCGGTCCCTGAGATAGCTTGGGCCCAAGCCATTTAGGGCTTTAAAGGTGATAACCAACACCTTGTACTGGGCCTGGAATCTGATAGGCAGCCAGTGGAGGGACCTCAGAACTGGAGTAATGTGGTCTCTCCTAGATGTTCCAGAAACTAGCCTGGCTGCCATATTTTGTACCAGCTGTAATTTCCGAACTAAGCACAAGGGTATCCCCATGTAGAGTGCATTACAGAAATCAAGACGTGAGGTTACCAGTGTGTGCACAACGGTCTCAAGATCCCTTACTTCCAGAAAAGGGCGCAGCTGGCGTATCAGCCAAAGCTGATAACAAGTGCTCCTGACTGTCGCATTTACCTGATTTGTCATCAGGAGCGACCAGTCAAGAAGCACCCCTAGACTGCAAACACAGTCACTGGAGGAGAGTGTGACCCCCATCCAGGACTGGAGATTGCAACCCAATTCTTGGTTTCGGGGCCGCTACCGTGAGCACCTCCGTCTTGTCTGGATTCAGTCTCAATCTGTTAACAAGATCTGCAAGATCTGCCCCCTACCCACGTCCAACTAATCAGCTTCCACTTCTGCTCCTATCGGGAATGCGAATTAATGCGAATCCGATTGTCCCAATGAGCGGGAATGCACAATCCCCACGGAGCTTTTCAAAAACTTCAGGAAAAGCTGCAAAGGCTTTTTCTATGGAATTTTTGGTGGATTTGGCCCCGCTCCTTCCAAATACTGCAGATTGATATGGGATGCCATTCTGACAAATCATATTCTCCTTGAATTCTATGAGGAATACAGTATTGTCATCATTTAGACAACCCCCTGGTCTCCTGGAATCCTAGTCCAACATTTAAACCACTATACTACTCTCTCTCTAAGAGACAGTTTAGGCCTCCCCATCTCACAAATATATCTTCCTTTTCCTCGAAAAGCAACTCCCGATTCCCAGAAATGTTATTTGTATGCTAGTTTTTTAAACATGTAAGCAATTCTTCAGCCACAAAAGATTTCAGGATGATGTGAAAGACAATTTTGATTATAAAAAGGATGATTATAAAAAGACAAATACAATTTATAGAATTTAAAAAATAACTTGTATAAGACCTATTTGTCCAGCTAATAAACATCCATCTCTCTGGCTTTTCTTCGCAAACGAAGATTCAGGAAGGACTCATCCCGTGCTTTCTGCAAGTGCGCTGATGACTAAAAAGGCCAATCCGAGATAAACAAGTCCGGTTGCAAAAAGCACAGCAGAAGGTCTCCTTGGGTGATGTTTTTGGGTTGTGATTCTTTCTGCGTTGTCGTTTCTCTTCAAGACTTGTTCGTCGTGAGTTCTCAAATAAGGCTGCAGCATTGTGGATAGTGCGTCGCCATGCCTCCCGATGCGAGGCCAGGGCGGACCACTGTTGGTGATCAATTTGGCCAAGCCTGAGATGTTGTTTCAGGGAGTCTTTGTATCGCTTTTTTGGAGCGCCCCTCTTACGCTGACCCGTGGCGAGTTCACCGTAGAGTAGTATTTTTGGGAGGCGATGGTCCTCCATCCTAGAAACGTGCCCTGCCCAGCGCAGCTGTGTTCTCAATCTCATGGCCTCAATGCTGGTGATCCCTGCTTGCTCAAGGACAGCAACATTCGTGCTAATCATTTTTTAAAAAAAGATTACAAGTTTTCAGTTAAACTGAATTAAGGCAATCATTTTAGTTAAAAGTGAAATGTTATTAAATCTAATTTAAATGTAATTAAGTGGTCTTTTTCTGCTACAAAAATCCCAACTGAATTTTTTAACTGAATTTATTTTAAATAGTTAGTTCCGATTACTTGTTAGGGCTCCACTGAAGATACAGCTCTCTCATCTGTAAACGCATAATATATTTCACTATCTAATAGTACCTCAAGAATGGTCTCTTCTGAAGATCTTAACACATGGACAAAATTACATGGGAGAAGATGTTTCTTCAAATATTTGGATGCCTGCTGATCAAGGGTGAATCCACACTACATAAATATTCCAGTTTGAAACTGGATTATTTGCCATGCCTCTGTCCTATGGAATCCTAGGATTTGTAGTTTCACAAGGTCTTTAGCCTTTATCTGCTAAAGTGTGCTGGTGCCTCACCGAACTACAAATCCCAGGATTCCATAGGCAGAAGCCATGACAAATAATCCAGTTTCAAACTGGATTATTTGTGTAGTGTGGATCAGGCCCAAGATTATCCCACCACACTGTTATAGTGCTATTATTCCACTTTAACTGCTAAGGCTGCCTCCAGTCGAATCCTGGGGTTTGCAGTTCAGGGAAGGGCATTGAACTCTCAGCCATAGAGCTCTTAGGCCTCACTAAACAACTTCCAGCTCCCCACTCCCAATGAGCTCACCTGTTAAAGCAGTGTGGGGCTTAGAAAGCCCTGCCGCCACCCACTCACAACCCCCCATCCCTCCTAAAGCAGTGACGGGACTTAGAAAGCCCTGCCACTGCCTGCCCGCACCCACCGCCCCTGTTAAACCAGCAATGGGGCTTAGAAAGCCCTGCCACCACCCGACCCCCACCGCCCCACCGTCCGCACCCCCTGCCCCTGTTAAAGTGGTGATGGGGCTTAGAAAGCCCTGCCATCACCTGCCCACAACACCCCTGCTAAAGCGCCGACAGGGCTTAGAAAGCCTCACCACCTCCCACCCACAACCACCCCCCCGTCCCTCCTAAAGCCCCTTTAAAAGGGCTTCATTTCATTTGGCAGGGGGGTCAGGACCGATGAAAACTGGGCATTCTCGGCTTTCCTTGGGCCTGGCTCCCCTCCCGCCGCCAAATGGAATGAAGCCGGAGGAAAGCTGTGCTTTCCCCACAAAGCCACTGAAGGTTTGCTTGGCCTTCCACTCCCCCCCCCCGCCCCCAGGGAACAAAGGCCAAGCAAACCCTCAGGGGCTTTCCGCAAATACTCAAAACCTCAAAATCCAAAGCCGTGAATTCCAAGAGACAACTGTATTGTGGTAAGAATGTCCCTATCTACAAAGAGCTGCAGTTGGTTAAGTAGCTGCAGTGGATGAAAAGTACAGTAACCTGAAGCCACTTGAAATTTCGATTATCTACTTATTTGCAAAAATTAAATGTTGCCAAATCCTGGCCTTTAACCAGCTGCCTAAAATAAGAAAAAAAAAATCATCTCTGGATAGACCTATTGTTTTTCCATGGTGTTCCTCAGCTAGCAGGCCTAAATACCCTAAAGGTACCAGATCCCATCTGATCTTGGAAGGTAAGCAGGGTCAGCACTGGTTAGTACTCGGAAAGGAGACTGTCAATGAATACCAGGTGCTATAGGCTATATTTCAAAGGAAGGAACTGGAAAAATCACCTCTGAATATTCCTTAAATAAGAAAACTCCATGAAATTCATGCCGTTGCCATAAGTCGACAGATAAATTGAAGGAGGCACATATAGCACACACACACAGGTTCGTCAACTATACTCAATAAATGTTTCTTACACACCATAATACACATTGGTCTGTTTTCATCCTGACTTTCTAAACCCTCCAAACAACTAAATAGCCATCACTCCACAGTTGTTTGAAAATCACAATGTTATATGGTCACCAAGAGCCAGACAAATTGTGACCAAGGAAGAAATCTCTGACAGAGAGAGAGAGGCAATATTTGTCTACAATAAAGGCTCCGGAGCAGCAGCTGGGGATTCATTAATCAGGTTTCCTCCAAGAAACGGCAGCAAGTTGTTGCACTTCAAGACACTCCTGCTCCATTCCTTCCCCTGGGTCAGGTGCCATTTTTCCTCATTGCTTTCTAATGGGAAGTCTTTTATCATCATCTATTGTTGGGGGGAATATCTTTTTCAATTTCCCCTTGCAGCTTTGGAATCAGATGTACCAAAAAGGGGAAAAAAGGAAAGAGAGGAAAGAGAGGGGGGATGGGGTGGGGGGTGGGGGAGAGAAGGCCAATCTTGTTTTCAGTTTTGTCGTTTGTCACTCTTCATTGCATAGTTCCCTTTCTTTCAGCAAGAAAAGGCTTTTGGAGATGCGCTATTGGTGTTGATAGCTTTTCTCAGCCTTGTAGGTATCACCAAGCAGATAATTAGCAGTAACCATTATTATTGTGGTGTATCTAGTGTAGTGAGCCAATGTGGTGTAGTGGTTTGAGCATCTGACTACAACTCTGGAGACCAGTGTTTGAATCCTGCTCAGCCATGGAAACCCACTGGGTGGGTACTAACTGATGAGACTCCCAGTTAAAGTGAAGTAAAAAAAAAAATTGGAAAATAATCACGGAAACATTCACACACATGCACACGCCGCACAAGTGATCACACAAGGCTATCAAAGAGCAAGGCAGAAAGACTGGATAGGGGAGATAGCCTTTAGCCTTAGGGAAGAATGGGTGATATTTGCCAGTCATGGAGAGCAGAGGTTCGGGAAACTCAGATGTAAATATGAGGGTGCCACAGTAGTCCAGCAGAGTGACAGTGTCAGAAAAACTGTGCACACTTAGCTATTATTTGGGACTAACATTTATACCCAATTTCATATCCTGGAGGGGTGTTTTGAGTGTAAAACAGTACTTGGAAGGTTTTCCCACAGTTAGACAAAGGAAACCACAATTTTGTTAATTGCCACTAATGGCTGAGATATTAAGGCTGATGGGTTTATGGCAGCCTCCTTATTGTGGAAAAGGAAAAGTGTGAGGGAAAACATTTGCGGCGATAATGGGTGTTCTGGTCACTGTTTGTTTTGGAGAATAACTGACTACTAAGAGCATCCGAGAGAGGATTAGCACATTCCATCTTGATGACTCTGATACTAAGGAGCTCCCCTTAAACCTATCTTGGGCATGTCTGTTGGAAATTTCAAAGACATCTTTGTTAGGTCTTGGGTGACCTTCAGTTGAACGCATTTTTAGTTTGCCCTGGTTTACTTAGAATGGGATGTGTCCAACATTGCTGAATTATGAATTATTGGAGGGACAGGGTGTGAGGCATGGTAACAGAGGGAGGATTGCATTGCACCCCCAAATAAAAATTCTTCTCTCCCCCCCCCCATTAATTTTCCTTACAGTCCACACATTTCTAGCATTGAAGTAAGTTAAAATGTCAATCAGAAATATGGTTCAGGGAGGCATCCAAAGAAAAGAGACAGGTAAAATCACCAAGGGAATGTGAACACAAGAAATGCCAGCATTCTAGATGTGAATAATTTTCAATGTCTCACTTAATCCAATGCTAGAAATGTGGGGGCTGAAGGAAAAAAAATCATTTAGGGTATTATAAAGGATAAAAAAATTATTAGGGGGCAATGCCTTCATTTTGCCCCCTCCCCTTTTGTAGCTTTACCCCTGGGGTTCAGGAGGAACAACAGGGGACCGCATCTTCTGCTCTTCAGCATCTTCAGGCTAAGGCAGTTTCTTCACTCCTTAATGGAGAGATGGGAATTGTATAGACTTCCAGATGTTGTTGGACTACAACTACTAGCAGCCCAAGCCAGGCTAACAAATGGCGAAGAATACTGGTGGTTGTGGTTCAACAATATCTGGAAGGCCACATACTTCTGTCTCGTAGCCTAATGACAGAACAGGCTCTGATCTTGAGCATCAATGCCTGTAACATCAAAATGATCATCATTGGTGATACAACAGTCCTTCCATTTGGAATTTATAGTCCTGCTGAGTTTACTTCCCTCAAAATACTCAGTGTTGAAGTAAACATCACAAATGATGGCATGCCTGCTTTTTAACATTGCTAGGATATCTGATCATTGTATATGGAGTTTTGTAAATCCAAGGGAACTGAAATTTGGGGGAAAGAGGAAAATAGAGAACAGAAAAATAACATTTCTAATAGGTTATTAGAAAATGGTGCCAAAGCTGAAGTTATTGAAATGTTTTTCTGTTTAATAAAATATTGACATTGAAGCTATGTCTGGGGAGAGCATACTGAAATCTGTTTGACTTTGACTTATAGCACAACCAACAATTCAATGAAACCAGACCAGTATTTATGGCAGTGTATAAAGTTTTTTTCTTCTATACTATGACACTTTTAGGCCAGAAGGCACCTCAACCAGTATATAAACCTGTTAAAATAAAATCATAATATTGATTTGGAAAACGACTGTTCCGGGGATTTCTGGAGGGGTTGTATTTCCCTTAAAATATCAGGTTCACAGCTTCTTCATGATCTAAGTAAGATACTTGGGTGTCAGATATAGGCAGGAGTTCATTTCCTCAGCTTTAACTAGTGTTGATCTGGCTATGTTCCTACATGCATTAGTTGCATCAATTGGACTACTGTAACATGCTCTATGTGGAGCTGCCCCTGAAACATTTCAAGCCCTAAACACTTTGGGCTTGAGTACTGAAGTACTTCCCATGTGAACCATTCTGTACTTTAAGATTAGCTGTTGCTCCCTGCTTCTGTATCTTCAACGACGTTAGTAAAAGATATGGGAACATACCTGTCCTACAACATTCATTATCACACCTCTCTTCCATTTGCACAACTGTGTCCATTTGGCAACCCCTGCTGCTGCCCCTCGTGTGATAGTGTTTGGTTCAGTCCCAAAATCGCATGACATGAAGTGTCCTTATTCTCATCTTCTCCCCCTTCCCAATCACTTTCCCAAAGCCATACGGAGTCAGCCTGCTTTGGAACAGTCAGCAAGAGGGAGAGAGGGCAAAAATCAGGCCCCCTCATGCCAAGTGACTGCACTCATCCTGGAACTGAACAGGAAGAGACCTATAGCACTGGAGCAGAGGCAGATCAAAAGTGATAATGGCAATCATTGAAAGGATTTCCTCATCGCATCAATGAAAACCTGCGCTCCAATGACGAGTTGAATACAAGCTGGCAACAGGACAGAGACAACATCGTGTGATAAGGTATGCCTGTAGACGTTATAAAGCTGGAATCATGCTGCACAATCCTCATGTGATAATGTCTCCAATAGTTAAAGCAGCCAGAGTAGTTTGAAGGACCAAAGGTCATGTTGTAAACACAATTTTATCAGCCTACAAAAGCTCAGAAGCTATGAAGTCAGCCAAACCTTCCTTGACAGGGAGTAGTTCCACAGTCAGGGTGCAGCTACAGAGAAAGCCCTGTCATGGATACACATCAACCTAGCTTTATGACATGCTGGGACAAATAACAAACCTTTGCTGAGGATCTCAAATTTTTGGAAGGCTCACTTAAGAGGAGGCAGCTTTTCAGATATCCTAGCCACAAGCCATATAGGGCTTTATGGGTTGTGCTATTTCGTCAGCCATTTTGAACAATTCCTATTTTTTTCCTGAAGGGCAAAAATGACCAAACAAATGTAATTCTTAAAATATCAAAGAATCAACAATATTAGCCAGTAGGAACTAAAACAGCAAAAAAGTTTTTTTTTTCCCCTATAAATATAAATACATGATTGTATTAGGCCTAATTGAGCAGGAACCAAATGAACTCTGGCCTGAAGTCAGGGACATTGTCAGTGAGGAATGCAAAAAGGCACAGCCAAAAAGAGAGAGAAGCTTTAATGGATGACAGATGAAACTGTTCAAGCAGTCAAGAAACAAAAGTAACAAGTAACATAAAATAGAGTCAGAACCCTGAATGCAACTGTTCAGCGACCTGTGCACAGGGACAAAGAGAACTACTATAATAATCAATTCAGAAAAATAGATGGTTACAACATAAAAAGAAAAACAAGGGACCTCTTCCACAAGATCTGAGAAATCTAAGGGAAATTTAAACCAAGAGTGGGGATGCTATATGACCCACAATGGAACACACTACATGACCAAGTAGAAATAAAGAGATGATAGAAACAATACATAGAAGAACTATATAAAAGAGATGAAATGATGACAGATTCATTCAAGGAAGAACCATTTGAAGATAGACTATCAATTTTAGAAAGTGAGGTGGAAGCTGCACTCAGAGCACTTGGGAGAAACCAATTACCAAGAGCAGATGGCACAGCAGTAGATCTGCTTCAAGCTACAGAGACAGAATCTGCTCTAGTTCCAAATAAATCTGCCAACAGATATAAAAACAAAACAACATCCCACAGATTGGTAATTCTCTATCACTGAATACTAAAGTTAGGATGGAGCATGCCATCGTATTTCAAATTTCAAAGACCTCACCTGGAAGACTGTGTCCATTTCTGGGCAACACCATTCAAGAAGGATATTGAGAAGCTGGAACGTGTCCAGAGGAGGGTGGCCAAAATGGTAAAAGTTCTGGAAACTATGCCCTATGAGGAGTGGCTTAGGGAGCTGGGTATGTTTAGCCTGGAGAAGAGAAGGTTAAGAGGTGATATGATAGCCATGTTTAAATATTTGAAGGGATGTCATACTAAGGATGGCATAAGCTTGTATTCTGCTGCTCCAGAGACTAGGACATGGAGCAATGGACTCAAACTATAGGAAAAAAGATTCCACCTAAGCATTAGGAAGAACTTCCTGACAGTAAGAGCTGTTCGGAAGCGGAATACACTGCCTTGGATCTCTCCTTCTTTGGAGGTTTTTAAACAGAGGCTAGATGGCCATCTGTCAAGAATGCTTTGATTGTGTATTCCTGCAGGGCGGGGGGGGGGGGTCAGACTTGATAGCCCTTGTGGTCTCTTCCAACTCTATGATTCTATGATTCTATTGTTGTGAAAGATGGACAGTGAAGAAAGTTGATAGTAAGAAAATCAACTCATTTGAAATGTGGTGCTGGAGAAGAGTTCTATGAATACAATGGACTGCTAAAAAGACAAATAAATGGGTCCTACAACAAATCAAGCTGAGCTCTCCCTAGAAGCCAAGATGACTAAACTGAGACTGTCATACTTTGGACATATCATGAGAAGACATGACTCACTAGAAAAGACAGTAATGCTTGATAAGGGAGAAGGCAGTAGGAAAAGGGGAAGATTGCATTACAGATGGGTAGATTCAATCAAGGAATCCACGTTCCTGAGTTTGCAAGACCAGAGCAGGGCTGTTGATGATAGGGTGACTTAGAGGTCTCTCATTCATTGTTGCTACTGCTAACTGCCCTCAAGGTGACTTTGACTTACAGTGAACCCATGAATGTCCTCATAGAACCCTCTTGTCCTGAGTACAGGTTATGCATTAAGACAATCAAATGTTCATAGAGTAACCATAAGTCAAAGTCAACTTGATGGCAGTTAACCACAACAAATAAAGAGAGGGGGGAATACTATCTCAATTCTCATAAGCTGTGTGGAAAAGAATAGTCTATTGTCAATATAGATCACTAAAAAGACAGCGGAAAATTGCCAGAGTCATCTCATGAGAAAGGGAATCCAGAACTTGAATGCTCCTACAGATAACACACCCATGCACATACCACTATCATATGCCCTCCAACTGTCTGGATTTGGCAGGGACAGTCCTGATTAATCCTCTGCCTTCCAAATTTTTTCAGCTACTTCTAAAATGTCCCAGCTTTTCCTTTGTCCTCCCACTTTCTCTCCTCCTCAATTTACTACATTTATTGCAATCTGAGGGCTTGCCTACTTCAACCATTTGTTTTTAAAAAAGCAGGCTCACCACAATCCAGTGCAGGCAGTCCAGATGAGGTACAGTTATTACCAGGGAGGATCTGTATTTTTCTGCCCATAATCCAACTTTGCTTCAAACTAAGCAAAGTTGGGGGGAAACCCCAGGGTTCCCCAGAAACTCTGGAGTGTCCTTCGAGTCCTTTGCTGTCTGGACCTCTGTATCAGATTCAATTTGGCCTGATCCAGTTGTCCACATGCAAATGTGGCACCATCTCCCTTGCTCTGCGCTAGGCAGTACAGGGAAGGGGATGGATCCCTGTTGGAACCACCACTGCCACTTCCTTGGCAGCTGAGGAACTCAGTGGAAACCCTGCCTGGCGTGGTGTCACTTCTGCTGAGGTCAGAATTGGGCACCTGTGCGATCAATGAGGAGGAGGTAGAGTTACCCCCTCCTTGTTCATCATAATTTGTTTGTTAGCCCCAGTAATGAAAGCGCTAGCCTCAAACCAGGAATAGGATTCATGTAGCCCAGCAGATGTTACTGGACTGCAACTCCCAGCATTCCTTACCAGTTGCTGTGTCAGTTAGAGGCTGCTGGATTTCACAGTCTAACAACATCTGGAAGGCCACATGATTCACACTCCTGCTCCAGACAGTCATTAAAGATTTCCACCACCTCCTTGGAATCTAATGTAAAGGAAAGATAGAGCTGGGTATCATCTGCATGCTGATAATCTCACAGTCAGATCTACAACTGAACTCCCACAGTGATTTTATATAAATAACTTGTTTTCAGCCGATGGACTGGGACAGATTCATCATTGAGCTGCGAGCTGACTTAAGATTGGTTGCAGCAACAGTGCTACTGCAAGGGAAATACATGGTAAAATAAAATTTAAAAATTAAGTGGTGGGTCCCCAAATGTATGTTGGGGCTAAAGAAAGGTCCTAGGTTTGAAAAGTTAAAAATGGTAATACAGTTGTAAAAAGCCTGGTGGATAAGGTGATCTCTTGAGAGACAATCCAGTTGTCTCTCAATAGTATTCCAAGACAACCTCATGGAACACACCCTCTAGGAAGAACCAGAACCAACACAATATGGTACTAGCCCAACCTCAATGCCAAACGTAGTTGAGAAGGATCCTGTGATCAATGGTATCAGATCCAGCTGAAAGGTCTGGCAGAAGCACCAACAGGGCAGCACTCTCCTCATCTAGTGTTCAGGTCATCAAGTAAAGCATTTTCAGTTCCAAAAATAGGCTGGAACTCAGCACAGAAGAGCCAAGATAATCTGTATACTCTAAGACCTCCTGGGGCTGGGCTATTGGCACATGTTGAAAAACTTTTCCCAAAAAAAGAAAGAAAAAGTGCTGATAGTTATCTAAAAGAAGGGAGATTCAGAGAGGATTTAAAAATAAACCAGCAATGAAGGAGGTGTTACTAAAACCTCCTTCAGTATTATAGGCACAGTGCTCAAGTATGACCCTCTTGGCAGGACACATCTCCTCTAAAGCAGAAGATATAATTTGGGAAAGCAGTGTTGAGGGGAGTATAAAAAACCTATTCAAAGGAGAAAAAAATAAGAATAAGGGAGAGGTGATGGAGCCAGCATGTTGCAGTGGTTTGAGTGTTGTACTACAATTCTGGGGACCAGGGTACAAATTCCCGCTCAGCCATGGAAACCCACTGGGGGACCTTGGGCATGCCATACTCTCTCAGCCTCAGAGGAAGGCAAAGACAACCCCCCCTTCTGAAGAAATCTTGCCAAGAAACCCCTGTGATAGGCCCTAGGGTAACTGTAAGCTGGAAACAACTTGAAGGCATACAACAAGGGAGAGATGGAAAAGGAATTTGGGATCAGAGGACATTAAGGAGTAGTCCAGATGGTGAAAAAAAAAAACCCTCTTAGAATCCACAGGGAATCCCATGTGTCCAAATGGGATCCCGCAGTATTCTGTCCTTTTCGGAGGGAGGGGGAGCAAAAGTCGGGGAAAGTCCGCAGCAGAAGCCTCCGGGACTTTTCCCGGTTTTTTTAAAAAAAACCCGACAGAAATGTGCACCCTCACCTGTTAGGACAACTGAATTGCATTGCATCGCATTGCTGAAGAGGACAGCTGATTGGTTGGATGTGCGCAGGGGGAAGAGCTTGGTAAGACAGCAGATCACAAAACCACCATGTTGGATTGTTGATGTAGCAATTGTGCACTGAGGTGATGAAACAGGCTTTCTTTTCTTATTTTTTTTAATTATTTAAGCAGAAGATCACTCCTACACCTTCTACACCTTGGAGTTAGTTTTTTTTTTTTTAATTGTTTGGAGGGGAAGTTGGGGAGAATAAAAGTGCGAGTAATTCACTCGCAACCGCCATCTTGATTCGCTGGCATGCCTCTGTGTGAACAGGAAACACGGACAGCTTTGCACACAAGGGATCTTGCAAGAAAAAAAAATCGAGACAGATGCCAGCTGCTGCGAATTGGCGTTTCTGCACTCCAATTCACATTTTATTCCATTGTCTAGACCAGCCCTCAAAGTCCAAAAAAACTTCAAAGGCAGATTCCAAAAGAACAAGAATTCATCAAGAGGTTCACCTATACAGTATTACCTTTGGTTTGATTAGAGACTAAGGCCTTTTATCTCACTACATGTGTTAATTTGCTCATCAAAGCAAGGGTGTCTGTGTTACCACTTAAATACTGTTTGTTAATGGTGACTTTCAAGGTAATAATCACTGCTCATAATTTTTATATTTAAAATCCATCTTATCCCTCCCCCCCCCTACAGTCCCACATCCATGATAATCCATCAAGACGTTCAACCCTATTTGATGTTTTACGTGGGATAAAAATCTTGTCTATGCCAAGATATCTATTATTGTTGCTGTTTTTATTGTGCCTTCCAGTCATTTCTGACTTATGGCAACCCTAAGGTGAAGGTGTAATGGGGTTTTCTTGGCAAGATTTATTCAGAGGAGGTTGGCCATTGCCTTCTTCTGAGGATGAGAGAGGTGACAAAGGCCAAGGTAACCAAGTGGATTTCTGTGGCTGAATGAAAATGCAAAATGTTAGTCTCTCCTTATCGCCCTACACTGTTATAGCACTATCATTCCACTTTAACTGTTATGGCTGCCTCCTGTGGAATCCTGGGATTTGCAGTTTAGAGAGGGGCATTTAGCATTCTCATCCAGAGCTTTTAGGCTTTGCAAAACTACAAACCCCAGAATTCCTCAGGAGACAGCCATAGCATTTAAAGTGGAATAATAGTGCTATAACAGTGTAGTGCAATAAGAGTCCAACACCCCAACTACTACACTCTGCTTGTTCTCTACATAATACTAACTGCTGTTTGTTAATGACTACTTTTAATCCATATTATTTATTAATGTTTGTTGCTGTTGTGTGCCTTCAAGTCATTTCAGGATTATGGCACACTATCACGCGGTTTTCTGAGGCTGAGAGTGTGTGACTTGCCCAAACACATCTAGTGGGTTTTTGCTTTTTAATCCTTTGCACCCCAGATTACACACCCCTGTCCATGCACTTGGCTGCCTGCCTCAACATATATTTATCTACCAGCTGAGCCATTAATTCACTCAGCTGATGAAATGGGATGCATGGAAATTTATGCCACATAAAATTTGTTGGGTCTTTCAAGTGCCACAGGATTTTTTTTGCTGTTTTGGCAGAAAAAAAGAGCGCATAGGAGAAATTTCATTTAGAAACAGGACGTTTTGTGGAGCTGGGCTGAGAATTTTGATCAGATGGGAATTTTAGAGAACCCTGAGTGATTTTTTATGGCAGAAGATACCTTGGGGAAACGTATCTTTTTGGACTACAACCCCCAGAACCCCCAGTGAGCATGTTCTGTCAAAAAAGCAGGGATTATCCTAAACAAACATATGCACAAGGGAACGTTTTGAAAGAGTAATTGGAAGGAGGAACCCAAACTAGATTGTGGAGCTGTGACCATTTTTCATTTTGTCTCTAGGATGACGTGTGGTCAGACTTTTTATCCAGCCAGCCCACCATTGACTATTCTAACTGGCTGGGGGGGCTCTCCATTATCTCAAGAAAAGTGTTTTGCATCGCCTGTTACCTGGCACTTTTTAAACTGAAGGCCTGTCTATATGAGGGGAAAAAATGTGGATTAATGCGCACTAATGCCAATTTGCAGCAGCTTCAATTTGTCTTAACAGGTTTTTTGGCAGATCGCAGGCACGCAAAGCTATCCGCATTTGCTGTGCAAATGGGCATGCTTGCGAATCAAAATGGCGGTCATGAGTATTTTTACTTACCTCAATTTGCCGCCGCCAGACAGTATTTTTTTTAAAAAAACGAAGGTGCAAAAGAGCGAGCTTTCACTTTAACAAAAGAACAAACAAAAAATGCCATTTTATCACCTTAGTGTTTCCTCGCTAAAGCGAAAATCCAACATGGCAGTTCTAGGTGCGCTTGCCCTCTTAGCAGGCCCTGCTCATACAGATAATCAGCTTTGCCCTGCTGCTTGTATGGGAAAGCGAATGAAATTGAATCGCTTGTCCCAACGAGTGGGAATGCACATTTCCTTCAGAGTTTTTTTTTTTAACTCCGGGAAAAACTACAAAGGCTACTCCTTTTTGCCATATTTACCCTCACACACACACTACTCCTTCTGAATAGGGCGAATTGATGGGGGATGCCATTAAAACAGAGGTCAAGTCCACACTTGGCTCCTTCCTATGGAGTCCTGGGACTTGTAGTTTGGTGACATGCCACTATGCTGTTTGGCAGAGACCTTGTCAAACTACAAATCCCACAATTCAATAGGAAGGAGCCATGGCAAACAATCCAGTTTCAATCTGGATTATTGGAATATTTTCACCGTTTAGACAAACCCTAAAAAACACTAGAGCCTGAACCTGGCGACTTCCGCCTACAACACATAGGCATTACAGTTGTCCCTTCATATTCTCTGGGGTTTGGTTCCAGGAACCCCATGGATACCAAAATCTGTGAATACTCAAGTCCCATTATATGCAGTGGCATAGCAAAATGGTGTCCCTTATATAAAATGGCAAAATCAAGATTTGCTTTTTGGATTATTATTTTTTTAAAGAATATTTTCAAACCGTGAATACTTAAATCCATGGATACCAAATCTGTGGATATTGAGGGACAGTGGATACAGTTGTCCCTTCATATTCGCTGGGGGTTGGATCCAGAAACCCCGTGGATACCAAAAATCCGTGAATACTCAAGTCCCAATGGCATCGCAAAATAGTGTCTCTTATATAAGATGGCAAAATCAAGGTTTGCTTTTTGGATTATTTTTTTTTAAAGAATATTTTCAAGCTGTGAATACTTAAATCTTTGGATACCAAATCCGTGGATACAGAGGGACGATGCGTACAGTTGTCCTTTCATATTCACTGGGGTTTGGTTCCAGGACCCCCCCCCCGGTGGATATCAAAAATCTGTGAATACTCAAGTCCCATTATATGGAATGGCGTAGCAAAATGGTGTTCCTGATATAAGATGACAAAATCAAGGTTTGCTTTTCGGATTATTATTTTTTAAGAATAAAGAATATTTAAAAATAAAATATTTTTAAAATACAGAATATTTTCAAGCCGTGAATACTTAAAAGCCGCGGATACCAAATCCGCGGATACGGAGGGTCGACGGGCAGTTCTATTTCTCCTCATAAAAACCTCCACCAAAAAATCCTCCCGCCTGTGACAAGACCCCGCCCCTTTCGCCCTTGGCTCCACCCACACCTGCCAGCCGCCTCTTTTCCACCACCGCGCTGGCTCCACCTTCTCTCCCCCCCCCCGTCCCTCCCTCCAATTGGAGCCCTCCGCCTCCAATCAGAAGACCTGGACTGTAAACACCCAGAGCCGGGCCAGGCAAAAAAGCTGGGAGTGGCGATTGAAGACGGCCACGCCTCTCACAAGCCAAGTAGCCAACCCGAGCTTCGGGAGGCGTGGCCTGTGTCCATGGGGACCAAGGGCTGGGCTCAGGCAAGGTCTCTGTTCACCCCCATTGTTCGCTGGAGCGAGTCGGAGTGGAGTGAGAGGCAAGCAGGGCGGTGGCGACGGGGCCGGCAGGTGGGTCCGAAGTGTGTGTTTGTGGGGGGGGAGCCTGAGAAGGAGGGTCTCCCCAGGGAGGGGGCGCCCCAACCCAGCCCCTGAGGGGGTTGTGGGGCGACTTGGGGAGGGGGCCACAGAGGTTGAGGGGGGGTTTCCTTGGAGTAATGGGGTTCTGGGTGGGCAACGTGAGGGGGGTGACTGAGGGAGGGAAGCCCCTTCCCCAATTTTAAGGAGGCGACCAGGGCTGTCCCACAGCAATAATAACTCACCTCTGGGGGCTGGAAAGTAACATTAGGACCCTTGGGCGGAAAGGTTTTTTTGCGGGGGGGGGCTAAGTGGAGCCCCTAACCCCAAATTCGCCCCCTCTTTCCCCACCTCAAACGGGAGGGGAGACTCAAGAAGAGCTCTTGCCTTGAGTCTGGAGGGGATGCTGGGGGGCGAACTGGGAGGGTCCTGGAGTTGGGGTGGAAGAACTACAGGAAAGGGCGGGACGGTGCTTTTTTGGTGTGTGTGTGTGTGTGGGTCTTAGGGGGTAGGTTTCCTTGTACAGTTGTCCCTCTATATCCACGGATTTGGTATCCACGGATTTAAGTATTCAGGGCTTGAACATATTCTTTAAAAACTAATAACCCAAACAGCAAACCTTGATTTTGCCATCTTATAGCAGGGACACCATTTTGCTATGCCATTGCATATCATGGGACCTGAGTATTCACGGATTTGGGTATCCACGGGTGTCCTGGAACCAAACCCCAGCGAATATGAAAGGGACAACTGAGTTGTCCCTCCGTATCCACGGATTTGTCATCTACGGATTTAAGTATTCACGGCTTGAAAATATTCTTTAAAAACTAATAACCCTAAAAGCAAACCTTGATGTTACCATCTTATAGCAGGGACACCATTTTGCTATGCCATTGCATATAATGGGACCTGAGTATTCACGGATTTTGGTATCCACGGGGTGGGGGGGTCCTGGAACCTAACCCCTGCGAATATGAAAGGACAGCTGTAGTAGGTTAGGGGTACCCTCTAAGGGACTGGGGAGTGAGGTGGGATTTCATCCACCAGGAGATTTGCAAAGACCCCCGTTGGATTAAAGGGTGAGAAGCTAATAGGGGTGGGGTGACAGTGTTGTTGTCCCTGTGGGTCGAAAGATTTTGCAGTTTTGGGGTGGGGTTTTGTTGGCAAGATCGGTTGGGCTGAAGGGCTTAACTCTCTGGATTTAAGGTGGGTCTGAAGGAGGAGGTGGGGTGGGGTGGGACAGTGAGGAATTTATCAGAGTCTAGGGAGTGAAGACCTCAGCAGGGGGTGAAAAGCTGAAAGTGAGCAGAATTGCAGAAGCAGTGAGATGGAAGGCTGGAAATTGGGAAGGATCCTGAAACCAAAGTCCTTGGGGTGGTTCTAGGCTGGGTTTAGGAGGTCAGTAGAAGAGAGGTTCTAGGTGTGCAGAAAGCAAACCTAGTAGATGGGGGTCTCTCTTCTAGCTTGGGGTTTGTTGTAGCAGCAGAAGATGGGTGGAGGTGCAAAGAGCTGTGGCTGAAAGTAAAGAAGGGCAAGCCCTTATAGATCCTAAGTGAGAAGAGTATATGAGAATGGGATGGGAGCAGGTATTAGATGAGAGTACCCAGATTTATTGTGGGGGGGGAGAAGAAGGAGCCAGATGTTGAGTGGATGGGAACTTTTGTATCCAGATTATTATTTTTTTATAATAATAATAAAAAAAAATTGGTTTGGAGCTTTTCTGGTTCCTGCCTGGAGGTTTGTGCTCTTGGAATTGACATGCATTATGACCCCATTATAACGTGGAATATTGGTACCTAGCCATGCAAAATATAGGTTGGAGACAGTTCAGACCCTGTTAATAGAGATCCTGGTTTACCAGTGGTGGGCAAAGACAACTTTGGTCTAGAATCTGAGGGAAAGGGTGGGATATACCGTATGTGTCCTGTTAAGTATGACTTCTGCAAAACTGTTTTCCTTAAATTGTGGCTTTCTGTGTTTAGCAGTAGGCTGAAAAATATAGCTGAAATAGTTCTTCTCCCTTCCATCTGTGACAATTGAATAACATCCCTTTTCCCCAGCGTTCACAGAAGGAAGTATCATACATGAGCACTGCCTTTGTCCATTGTAAAAAGTGTGTGTGGTACTAAATGTCTCTTTTGTGACTTGTAAAATCCTTCTCTGAATAAGGAGTGGCTTCCTTAGTTCATAATTTATTTTTAAAAAGTATTTGTGAAATTTGGCATGTTCCAACACTGAGTTGTTGTGTTTTTGAATTTCATAATGAAGCTTGTCTCTTCCAGACACGCCCTTTCATCTATGTTATCCCAGAAGCAAATTATTCATCATCCTTCTGCCATTTTAATAGTCTGCCATTAAAGAGAGAAGCTAGGTACACTGTCACCTTCTAAAGTTCAAACACTTAAAAGAGTTTTTTTTGATAGCCATGGAGATTTTAGGCATGTTTTGGTGAGCTGGATTTCTTTTAGCTTGTTCTGTGGAAATGCTTTGAAATGTTGAGCAAAAAAGTCTGTTTTTGTTTTCCTTTTTTTGTTTTTGTTTTTGTTTCTTGGCACAACATAAGCAATGAAATAACAAATGGGATAGTCTATTAGTGATGAGACTATATAGCCATGCTGGGAACCTCTGTGTGTGTGCGTGCGTGCATCTGTATACTCTCTCTCTCTCTGTATATATATATATATATATATATATATACCATATATATATATATATATATATATGGTTTCTCACTACACCAAATATCAGATGTGCAGTAGAAAACTTTTGCCAGCTTTTTAATGGAATACAGTTTGTCAGTTGACTGGTGATGACTTCTAGGAAGGGTTTTTCACATGTGCCAAAAATGTTTTCTTTGAAGGGCCTCTTAAAAATCTTTCTAAATGTGTTCTAATCACAAAATTATAGAGCACAAAAATATTTCTGCAATAATGTGACTATAAGTAGGAAGTCAGGTACTAAAAGAATAAACTCTGTTTTACAAATGTACCTGGATTACCCTGGCCGGAACATACCTCAAGATATGGTACTTCTTGTGGGCCGCCTGTTGTTGGATGGGGAAACTACTAAGAAGTAAGATCCTTAAAACAAACAACCAAATTTACTAGAACCGGGTGCTGTAAAAAACTGGGAAGACCTTTAAAAGGGACATGAAGTTGTTGGGGCTGTTCAAATTAAATTAACCATTGCAACTCTATACTGAGTTGATACCCAAATTATTGAAAAGCTCATAAAGGGCCCGTCTAAATGGTGAAAATACCCCTCATGGAATTTGTTGCGAATCCTACTTGTTTAAACAGGATCCAGCGCCAATCACACTATTTGGAAGGAGGGGGGCCGAAAACGGCAAAAACAACGGGGTAAAAGCCTTTGCAAATTTCCCTGTACTTTTCCACAAACGGTGAGGTGGGTGCACATTTTTGCTCGTATGGACTGTAGAACAGTAAAAAACTTGAAGGGAAGCACAAAGCTGATTGGCCGGGTGAAAGCGGGGGTGGGGCTTGCTAGGTGGGCAAGTGCCTGCTGCTGCCATGTTGGATTTTTGCCTTAGCGATCACTCACTAAGGCGTTTAAAAAAGGATCAATATTTTATGTTTTGAGTTTTTGTAAAATTGGAGAATCGCTTTATTGCACCACCACACCTTGGGATGACTTTTAAAAAAACCCTGGCAGTGGTGAAGAACTAACGCAACCTGTGGCCACCATCAGGAATACAAGGCTTATGGGTGCTCCCCAGGCCAGAAAAACTGTTTGGACATGTCGCTGCTGCTGCGAGATGCCAATACTACGAGGTATTTGGGATTTTTTCCCCTCGTGTAGATGGGTCCCAGGATAAGCTAATTTGTTTTATCCATCTCTCTGAATGATCTTTTTCTGGAGAGCTGAGGCTGGCAGTGTTGGTGTTGCTGGTGTTTCATTATCCTGTGTCTCTCATAAACAAGAAGGGTAAAGCATTTGTCTCTTTGTAAAGAGAGGATTTCCCTGTAGTTGCAGAATAGCTATTGGTTAGAGAAGGAGGTGTAGCCATTTTTTTAAAAAAAGTTTCTCTAGCTAATGGATCACAGCACATTCAGCTTGCTGGATGAATCTATTGCTAGTGTTATTGCTTAAAGCATTAAGTGTCTTGACATGTTTGCTTTCTGACGCAGCTCTATTATTATTACTTAAAAGACACAGAATGCCAGGCATTTTGCTGCTTTGTGTGCTGAGTGAGTCATATGGGAATCTTGATGTGTTTTGCAAGACACGGGTGTTGTTTTGGGGAAGGGAACCTGGAAACCAAAAAGCCACTGACTGTGTCTGTCTCCTATGTCTGTCCTGTGTCTTCAGTTCCACTCATTTTTAAACCAAGCCTTTACAAATTGTATTACATAATGGAAACGCATGCTGTGTGTGTGTGTGTGTGTGTACAGTATATGTAAAAGCAGGAAATGCACTTTTGTGATTAGAGAAAAGGAAGTGGGCACTCGAGACTAGGATTTCATCTTGGTGGTTCTGCGGTAAAACTTCTGTATGACCTTGAAATAAGCAGCCCTACTTAAAAATATATTCTAGGAAACCTGCATACTGTTTGTAGATGGGCAAAGACATGGAACTGTGCACTAGGAAGGGATCTCATGTTCTGTGGATGGAAAAAATGGAAATATATTTTAGCAGAGATGTCTGAGTTTTCCCTTTATATGTCTGTAAATTTTGGTTTTGTAGGTCTTCTTAGAATCTTTGTTGCTTTGGTGGGGCTAAGGTACATGCAGCTGACGGAATGGAGAGTCTGAAATTGATACTGTTCTATGAGTATCAGATGTAGGACTCGGGATCTAGATCTCTCACCTTTATCTTCAGGATATTCTGTAGATGTGGATAAGTCACCCATTCTCTCAGTAGTACAATCAGGCAACTGGGTGGTTGCTTAGAGTGTCTTCATTCTGCACATATTGGCCAAGATGGTACATTGCCTCCCTAGTAGAGAGTGGGAACATCAGCGTAGCATCTGCCTGTGCCCCATTAGGCAGATGCAGACTGAGAGCATCTTCAGATGAGATTCACTGAGGTATAGCTAGACACTTCTCTGTTCCCCTGTGCTCTCCACCAGCCACGAAATGCAACAAAATGGTGAGTCCTGGGGAGGCTTTGGTTGATGTGGAGGGTAGAAGAGAATACCAACCTCTGCAATAACCAGTCCAAGGACATAAGCAGCCATAAAGTGAACTTAATACTGGTGTATGTCACTTACAGGTTGACAACCTATAAGTGCTCAATATCAGTGCTACTCAAAGTAGTTTTTTTTTAAAGTTAGTTATACCCCGCTCTTCAGCCACAAAGCTATCAGAGTGGCTTACAAATTTTTTTAAGCAATAGCTATTTACACATCTACATAGCATTAAACAGTTTCCAATGTGTGTTAGCTAATTGCGCCCACAAGCTGGGTACTCATTATACTGACCTACAAAAGGATGGAAGGCTGAGTGAACCTTGGAGCCGGCTGGAATCGAACTTGCAGTGTGGTGACTTGCAGTACTGGCATTTAACCACTGCGCCACCAGGGTATCCCCTAGACTGGTGCTGGTCTGTGAGACATTAACTGCCGATCTGGAGGGAGTTTCCAGGAAAGAAAGAGACAGTTATAGCTAATGGCCTCAAACATGGTACTGGTCCCGGGCACATTAGATTAAAAAAAAATCCTGGTCCCCCAAAGCAGCCTGAAAAGCACTGCTCTATATGTGACAGCCACAGCAGGAATCTACATGGAACAAAGTGGTGCACTTTAAGGTCTCTCCTTCATCCTTTTGATAGCCTGGTTTTACAGCTGAAATATATTCCCTCTGAAATGTTCCATCTTTCCAAAAGATACTTATAGCATGTTTTCCCCACAACTATAAAACTCAGCATTCCTCAATGAAAGGCACAAGTCTCAGGGTTCAAAATCTGACGCTTTCTGTGTTAATCATGACTGTGGCTACTTCTTTAAACTTGGTTCCTTCTCCTGCTTACTTGGTTCCCTGAGCAATTTGGGTGGAGATCAATGTTGTTCTTGAATTCTGATTGTTATGTGAATGAATGCATTTTTAAGCCAACTGAAACCTTGTTCTTGGGCTCTACCAGTAGTTCAGCACTTCTCCTACATTTGTCCCAATATGTACAAGTTTGAGGTCTACCTCCCCCACGAAATATTTCCTTGGATAAGTTTTTTTTTAAGCTACCCTCAGCCTAAAAGGAGGCTGCTGGGTTTGAGTTGGGAATTCCTTTCTTTGCAGCTGCCTTTTAATCCTGGCACAGGGTGAGGCAAAGGGTGTTCTAATTGCATTAGCCAAATGATTCGCTTAATTAATCAGGCTTGCAGCATAGATGAAAGGATAAGGCTGGGGAGTTGCCTGGGAATAGAGAAGCTGCTCCTAAGAAGGTGCCTGAAAAAAAAAAAAAGAGAGAGATCCAATCTGGATGGAACTGATCAGTATAATAAAATGTGTGCAGGCATGTATATGCAAGTACCACAAGTTGCCTTCTTCAAAGAGCCAAGCAGGTCTTAAATTGAACTCCAAGATCAGGCCCAACCAGTATGGAAGAATTTTGGCTAGCATTTAAGATCTCCAAAGGGTGCCGTAATGAATGTCACAATCATGACTCTTGTCAGAAATCAGAAACTTCGGTTCTGCAAGTTCTTCTTACTTACATCCTCTTCCCTCTTAGGACACTGCTGTGGGGTCTTGTATTCCGTTCTCCCACCAGTTTAATCATATCTCTTACAGTATGTCCCTCACCTCTCTCCTGATTTTCCTCTGGGCTTTAAGATTTTGCTGGAGAATGATTGTGAAAATGTTGTGTATGGCTATGACTGCTTTTACTACAGGTAGAACCTACCTCCGCTCCTTAATTAAAAACAAGGAGAACAGGACAGAGCACCAGTCTCCTTTCAGAAGACTTCAGGTGGTAGTGGCTATTTAAAAATGTCATTTTGGTCTTGGGCAATTGCTGACTCTTGGATCCTAGTAAATTCCCATATTTCAGTCTCTATTTGATTTTGGCTCTTTATGCAAAACAACAATAGCAACAACAAACACACACTCATGTAGAGACTACATTTGGTGTCCTTCTGATGTGCTTTGTTTGAATAACATTTTTATACTTTAAGAACATTAGACAATTCCTGGTACTAAAAAGTGGACCTGTTTCTGGTGCTTTTGTTTTAGTATGCTACTTGAAGGTTGCCCAAAGTGTGGTGGTTTTCAAAGAAGTAGCTGTGTTAGTCTCTTGCAGCATAAAAAGAAGGAAGGAAGGGGAGAGGGAAAAAAAAGAAATATGGCAGCACCTTTAAGACTAAAAACCAGTTAGTCTTAAAGGTGCTGCCACATTTCTTTCTTTTTTCCTTGCCCAAAGCATGTAGACTTGGTATTGTTAACCAAATTGTTCTTTTTGCTCATGACAAGGCAGCCATATGACTTCATTTCTGTGAGTCAGTCACACCAGAAGTCCTCAGAGCATGTATGTGCATGACCAGATTGGTCATTACTTATTTCCACTGAAATTACATTTAAGGCAAATATGAAAACAGCATTTTGAGGTTTCCTACCGAGGTTACTCAAACAGCAGCCATGCAGGCCTTTAAAATGCACAAATTGCTAGGATGAAATGGGAAAGGTAAAATATAGGTGCAACTGTAAGGGCTTTGTTTCTCTAGGTGTAGTTGTCTTAGGACAAGACATGCCTGTTTTATTTGTTGGTGCCTTGGTGGAAACAGACTCTTTATTGCACTGTGTTTTTTTTTAAAATGTTGTTCCTAAACATGTAGAAGATGCTAAGGATCTGCTCTGACTGTTTCAACTCTCAGCTCTGGATTGATAGATTGATTGGGGTTGTCTGGCAGAATAGTCTATGAAGACAATAAACTATGAACCTGAAGCATTCCTGGTGAATATAGTATAGGTGAGGTGGAAGACAATGCTACCAATCTGCACATCAAATGTAAGCGCTATTGTGGGTGGGCTTTAGGAAGAGGTAGCGTTCTTATTGGTTGTGCTTGGGTTGGAGTTGAGGTGATTGGTCTCACCAAAAGTATGTGGATAGGGCAGGTTGTAATTCACTGTGCTACATCTTAGCAGACATGGTGTGGTAGCTGGAGGAAGAATGTGTCACAAAACGGGACTAGGAAGTTATGTATGGCACAGTAGGGCTGCTATATGAACACTAGTGTTGCAGTGAAACACTGGGGTTAGAAGCCTGTGTCACTTTTCTAAAATGAATGTAGATCCTATTAAGACAGTTAGGAGGGCTTGGCAGAAGTCGAATATTACCTTTTACACTGGGATTGTGGCAGTAGAACCTGTTGTCTGGAAAGTTTGTGACTCATACTTGTTTCTCCTCAAGCCTGAAACCCAATGTATATTATGGGTTGAATGAAGGAAATCCCCAGTTTAAATAACTCTTAAAATAACTGTTATGTTACAGGCATAGCTTAAAAGACTGAAACTTTTAAAAGGAATAACACTTTGTTAAGTTAAAAACTGGCTGTGATACTTCTTAGCAGGCTAAGCATTTTGGAAGTGGGTCACTCAGATTTGTAAGCTGATGCGTAGCAACTTTATATGTGGAATTGTTACGTGTGTGGGAGGTCAGTGTTAAGCAGAATGTCAGATTCTTTTCATTACATCTTTGCAGGTAGCTAGTTGAATGGTTGCTGTCATGGTACTTTGGAATTCTTTTATTCAGCATAATCATGCTCAATTTTTCTCTCTTCTTTCTCTGAGTTAATAGACAGAAGTTGTTTCATATGGCTCCTTCTTTCTCTACTTTCTTGAGTTGTGATGTTGTCCCATGTGTTGGGAAATTTTTTGTGTTGTTTTGGAATCAGGTAGTTTAACAAGGAATGGACAGAAACTGGGCTAGTCTTAAATTCCACAGGTTATGGCTTTAACTGAAGTTCTTGCCACTTGGCTTCAATAGCTGTCTGTGTAGCATTCAGATAACTGATTGGGAGAGACATAAACATCTCTTTGACATTAGGCTGACAGCTCTGTAAAGGTTAATGCTTTGTTAGTCTCATGTATTTAACTTACTTTAATTGCTAGGTATCCCTATGGAGAGGCTATTGAGTGAAGTTAAGCCTTTACCCCAAATTGACACACAAATCACTTTGTTTGGCAAACCTCAACATGATCCCCAAATTGAGAGATGCTTGTAGGGCATTTAGAGCCATGGCATCAGTGCTAAATTCCCATTTCCAAAGGTGGTGGAAGAGTGTCTCTCTTGTTTTAAAACACATATATTAAAAAGTGTGGTTCATAAATGAATAGACAGGTCTAACAATGGATGCAATGAAAGCTTTCAGCCCATCTCGTTCTTTGCTGATGTTTATCAAAGTATGCTGTAAAAAGCACAGAAGACTCAATTAAGCTGTCTTTGGAAATGTGGACCCTGTAATTCTTCAGCCTGGAAAGCTTCCAGACAATGTCATGAAAAATCCATTTCCTTGCAAATTTGGCTTAAATTAACTTGGCTGCATTCAGTTTTCTAGGGAATGCAGTAATACTTTTTACTCATGGATATAGGTTCAGTGGTTTTAATAGGTGGCTGATTTCTTAGCAAGCAAAGGGTCAGAGTGGAATACCTCTTTATTGTAGGGGCAAACTCCCTTAATTGTGGAAATGGCCTCTTTTAATTACCCCCAAAATTGTTTTGAAACCCAGCAATCATCTAGGCATTAAGGAAATGCTACACTGCATTTCTTGTTCAGCCATTTCTGAACAGTTGATTTTTATGGTCTATTGTCTCAACCATCCATAGATGGGTGTGGCCATGATTACAGGCTATTGCTGAAAAGGATATAATGCGTACATTTAAGAGGTACCAGCAGAGGCTGGTGTGTTTGTATTCACGATTCCTAAACATAGGCTAATGTATTTAGATTTATAGCACACTCTGTCCCTAAGGCTGTGGGAGTGTAACAAGAAGCGTTTATCTCTGCTGTCCTTGTCTTCGATTAGGACAATAGGGACTGGGAGGAAGCAGGTTGTTAGCTTCTCTTGTTCATTGCTTAAATTCTTTCAGAACCATTACATTTGGAATTTGAAGGATTGGACTTTTGAGTGTTGAGGTTGTCACTTCTTTTGATTTTGCTTTTAATATGATGAGGCTTTGACAGAGTAACATCTAGAGGTTAGAGCTTTGCAGCAACTTATATATTGGCTCTAATAATCGTTTAGCAACTAATCTATTAGATGATAGAAGGATTAGAGGTGTGTGTAGTGGGCCAACCATTTTACTCATTTCTCCATCACAGTGTGAGGTAATTTTAAAGCTGTCTTTGTGTCAGTATATGGTTGTGTTTCCTCAGTGGTAGATTGGGAAGTGTAGTACTGTTGGTCCTCTGTATTCACGGATTTGGCATCCATGGATTCCACCATCCATAGCTTGAAAAACATTTTTAAAAATTCCAAGAAACAAACCTTGATTTTGCCATTTTATAAAAGGGACACCATTTTACTATGCTATTGTATATAGTGGGACTTGAGCATCCATGGATTTTGGTATCCACAAGGGTCTTGGAATCAAACCCCAGTGCATACCAAGGGCCCACTGTAATTGTTTCAGGAATCTCACTGGAGGGGTATTTAAAAGATCTGGTACTGGACTGAGGAACTGATACTCATTTTTTTCAGAATACAACACCTTTGAAGCTCACCTCATAGAAACACAGTGAGCATCCTGAGGGAAGCTAAGGACTAAAGCTTAGCAGAGCCCTACATGTTAGTCCATAATGAATTCTGAAGTTGTTGCAATAGTGCAAGAAAATAAAACTATGTATGCGAAATCCTCACAAGACAAGACAGATTTCTGCCTGGTCATGGCCTAAAGTGGGCCTAGTGTTGAAGTGGTATCTGGAACATGATTAGCTCTGATAAATTTATGGCCCTTTAGGTGCTTTTAATATGGAAGAAGGCATCATATATTGCCTTCCTCATTCCCAGTTCAGGGCTGACAAATGGAGAGTTCCCTTAGGCAATAAGCTGAGTGTGCATCATAGTAGTTTCATCTACACACCATCTTTCAATAGATACACTTGCATCATCACAACTTGTGGGCGGGTGCTTTGTGCAAAGTGGGCAGAGTTAGGCTAGCTCAGATAACACCTGACGTCTGCTGTGATGTGATTGCATGGCATAGAAATGTGAGTGGAACATCAGTTGCAACTTGGTTTAAATAATTTGTTTCTGTTTTTGTTCTGATGGCATAGGTAGACTTCTTTCCTCTGAGTGACAGAAGGGCATGTTTTTACAATACTAGTGTGCTGTGCAAGCTACTGAAATTTTTGGCCACCTGCTCTGGGAGCTAGATTGTGTATATCTCAAATGGTGTGTGGTGTGTTATGTTCTTTCAGGTCAACTGTGACTCAAGGCAAGATTTATTCAGAGAAGATTTGGCATTGCCTTCCTCCAAGGCTGAGAGAGTGTGACTTGCCTAAGGTCATCCAGCAAGCTTCCATGGCTGAACAGGATTTAAATCTCCTGGGGCTCAGTTACATGGCAGTTTTTATTGCAGTAGTTTGTGCTTTAGTGCTTTTTTGCACCAGTGCCAGATAGTTTACATGATTTAGTGAGAAATCCGTTGATCTGTTTATTTTTCTGCTTTGCAGTTCACACAGACAAAGGTGGGGGGCATGGCCTCCCAAGCACATCTGGGGGAAGATGCCAGGAAGATGAGAGGGAGGGAGGGAAAGAGAGAAAGTGCTGGGATCTTTCCCTCCTCTGATTACTAGAGGAATGACTCTAAGTTTTCATGCCTTAGCAGGGAGTGCTCCCTCTTCTTCCCAAAGCAAGAAGGGTGGGAGGAAGGAGGCAGCCTTTCAGCTCCAAGGAGCCATCCCCCACTTAAGCCCCCCTTCCCCTCACCCACTCTCTCTTTCTCTCTCTCTCTCTCACACACACACAAACGGGATCACAGGAGTGTGAGGGAGCGAACAGCTAGAGGAGCAGATCGCTACTCAATCTCCCCCCCCCCTCTCTCTCACACACACAGGCTAACTGGGGATTCTTCAGCTGCAGCAGCCAGGCAAGCCGGGAGGCAACAACAGTGGCTGGATCTTTTCATTTGAGGCTCCTCCATCTCTTAGAAGTCCACCCCCTCCGTGGTCAGTCCAACCAATCACAGCTCAGCTCTGCTGTTGTTGTTTTGGGAAGATTGCTGGTAATTTGCACAGACTTTTCTGAAATGGTAGTTCACACAATTGATAGTGCACTAAGTCATGCTACTTTTCAAAAAAGTCGGGTAAAATTCTAAAATCCTTTATTACGCTACTAATGGGATTTTGTGCCCCCCTCCTTCTGAAAGAGGCAATTTTGTGGTGCAACGCATGTAAACAATTAGGAATCTTAGTGAATTCTTCTCAGGTTTTTTCCATCGTGTAACCGAGACCCTGGAGTTGTCCAACACTCAAACCACTACCCCACGCCGGCTCTCTTTAATGGGCCAGTTCCAAATAACCCACCTTGCCAGCCAGCTGTGACAGTTGGACAATTCCCACGAAAGCTTATAGCAGTACAAAATCTGTTCAGATCATTCTCCAGAGATATATTTTTGCTGTATTACTCTAGTTATGAACTACTCTAGTTATGAACCGAAGGAAACAAATGGTATTTCTTCTTTTTCAAATGGTCTCTGTTAACAACTGGAGGCCTTAGGAAACCTGTCTGCCAGTCTCCCAGAACAACTGTCATTAAGAATGTTCACTACAGTCTTCTTTCTTACCAGCCCCTGGGTTTGGAAAATCAAATAAGCAGCCTTCCAGAAACTGCACAGCTGTCTGCAGGTGTACGTGTGTCTCTGTGTAAAGTTCTGTTTGCAACCAGTGTGGTGTCGTGTGTAGGGCCTATTTTTTTTTAGGGTGTCCGTTGTGGTCAAGTTCCATCTCAATCTGTGTTTGATCCTAGAAGAGGAAAGCTGTATTGTTAAGAAGTGGATAGTGCTTTGTTTTACTTCTTGCTCCTCTGTGTCGAGAGCATATTTTTAAAAGCAGCCAGCTTTTAATCCTTATGGTTGTAGAGGAAAAAAATAGCCTCTGTTTTAGGAATTGGAGGACAGAACAGGCTGAGACTGAGTGTGCTGTTTCTTCACACTTCTGTGCTTTGGTCATTGGATTGCCTTCTCACAACGTTTCCCTGTTTGTGTTGAATGCCCATCAGCTTTGCTTACTGGGGCTCTGCCTGATGCCATATTTAGGTTTCCTCTTAGGCCATAGCCAAGAGCAGCTTTGTCCTGTCTGTATCTCTTGGCTTGTTTGATTGCTTAAGTAGTTTGCTTTCAAGAATTCTGGGCACATTCTCTGTGTGGCATCTTCAGGATCTGAATGACACAGGTTGGTTGTGTTTGGGTGCATGCTGGTGGTTTTCTTGTCCCTGGTTCATTGTTCACAAGTTATATTCAACATAGATACAGTTTGTGCGGCGCGTACAGAGATTAATGATCTGTACGTTAGTAGAGTTTTCTGCTTGTACTGTGCACTGGTGCTGACTTTTTTCTCTATCTGTTTTCTCTATCTAAATTGTACGTCACACTTTTTCTTAGAAATACCCATGACATTTAAGTCAATGGCCATGTCAATAAGTAATAACAGTACTGAATTTGAGTACAGTTTCCCTTTGAGGTATTTTTGGCTTCAGTGTTCTTGGTTTTAGAAGGCGATCATCCTTGCCAAGAGTTACAGGGCCATGGAGGTCACATAGCTTGTTTCAAACTCGAGCCATGTCCTGTTGAGCAGGACTAAGCTGCTTGTGTTGTGTCTTGCATCTGAGATCTACAGGACCGTGCAATTTGCAATGTAGTGTGTTGCTCCCTGCTGCAAGTTTTCTTAGCCCTTCAGTTCACATTCATGCTTGAGGTGATGTGCAACAGTCCTGTAAAACTTGATGCTGTTTCAGTGGTCTCACACAGCGAGCAGCATTCCCTGAACTGTCAGGCTGTCTCTGCATTGAAGCACACTTACGGTGCTCAGGTTGCAGGAGTGATTGGAGCCTGTCAGCTGCACTTATTTTGATGCCTGGAACACCTCTTTTTACTTCGTCACTGATGAGGTAGCAGAAGGTGGAGGTTAGCTGAAACATCTAGCTGGGCCCATGTTGATGTGAACAACAGTTTCAGGTTTGGACATACGCTGCAGTTTTAATGCCTGGGCTATCCTTTGCATTTGAAAAGGAATTCAAAGTCAGATGAAACAAACTCATCTTGAAAACTCTGCTCCTGATCTGAATGCTCATATGAATCTTACCAGAGCAGGACTCACTCCATGCTTTTTCTGCATACATCTGCCAAAGAGAGTAGGGGTGAGGAAGGTGAGGCCCTCTATATGTTGGGAGTTCAACTCCCATTATCCCCTATCATATGTTATGCTGGCTAAGGATGATGGCAGTTGTAGTTCAGCAACATCTGGAGGCACACACCCTTCTTGTCCTTGGTTAGTTATTCACAGGTTATATCAACATAGCTATAGTTTGTGTAAATGGGTACAGAGATAGTTGATCTGAACACTGGTAACCTTTTCTGCCTGTAACATTCACCAGGTGGACACTGTAGACAGTTTACTGATCTGTACATTCAGTGACATGTAATGTGTGTTCTTGCAGGGATTTCTGGGTTTACATTTCTGCTGAAATGTTTAAGATTCTTAATTCATAAACATTAGAAATAAGGGATTTTGAGGTCTTAAACAAATTGGGTTTTTTAAAAATTATACAGTTCTTTCTAATCTGTGATCGATCTCTTTGTCAATCTTGGCATTTGAGGAGATGATGCTTCCCAGGTAGGTGAACTGCTGAACGGACTTAAGCACAGATTTGCCAACGACAATGTGGGGATGGTGGTGTTCGTCCTGTGGTGCAGGCTGATAAAGAACTTCGTTTTCTTCAGGTTGACTTCCAGCCCAAACAGCTCTGCAGCTGTTGCGAAGCAGGATGTTAGGCGCTGCAGAGCTGCTTCTGTGTGGGCAACAAAGGCAGCATCATCAGCGAAGAGCAGCTCACGGACTAGATAGTTTAGAGTCTTAGTGTGAGCCCTCAGACGGCTTAAGTTAAACAAGCTACCATCAATATGATAACGTATATAGATGCTGTCTTCTTCTTCGAGCTCTGCTGTAGCCCTTTGGAGCATCATGCTGAAGAAGATTGTAAATAAAGTTAGAGCAAGATATTGCTGTTATACACAGCACGGACGTCTTAACATGTCTTGTTGGGCTTGCACTGGACTGTGTTCTTTGGAAAAGTTACTAGCTTTATCCAAACCATTATAAATGTAAGTAGCTCAGTTATGTAGAGTTTATTTTATTTATCCACCATAAGCAGAATTAGCAAATTTTGGAAATGGGATAAAATGCTAATGGAAATCGAAAGTAATTGCTGGCAAGAACTTATTCTGTAAGAAGAATAAAGGTAGGGAAGAGAGTAATAGGAACAATTCAGGTAACTTTACAAATTTAGACTCAAAACTTAAAAAATAGAATGGTATGGAGTCCAACAAATCAGGTATCCACTTAAGGGCTCAGGCCAGTCCACTGCTACATCGCCTTGAGTTAGAATGCAGCTCTAGACCTCATACTTATATCTGGCTTCAGATAGCTGCTGTAGAACTGCTATGTTGAGAATATGAACTGTACAGTCCTCCCTTCACATTTGCGGGGGTTAGGTTCCACAGACCCCTGCAAATGTGAAAATTCCGCGAATAAAGATTGCCCTCCCCCTCCCTCCTGAAGCGACCACGGGGCCTCCGGAGGCCCCTAGGCTGCCTCCCAACACTCCTCACTCCCTCCCTAGGTGACCACGGGGCTTCCGGAGGCCCCGAGGCCACCTCCCCACAGCTCCCCACTCCCTCCCTAGGTAACCACGGCGGCTCCAGAGGCCCTCCGGAAGCCCCGAGGCCACCTCCCCACACTCCCCACTCCCTCCCTAGGCGACCACGGGGGCTCTGGAGGCCCCATGGTCGCCTAGGGAGGGAGTGAGGAGCCATGGGGAGGTGGCCTCGGGGCTTCCGGAGGGCCTCCGGAGCCCCCGTGGTCACCTAGGGAGGGAGTGGGGAGTGTGGGGAGGCAGCCTCAGGGACTCCGTAGGGCCTGCGGAGGCCCCGAGGTCGCCTCCCCACAGCTCCCCACTCCCTCCTGAAAGTGGCAACAGGGCCTCAGAGGCCCCGTCGCCACTTTCCTCAGCCTCCCCTCGCAGTAAACCGCAAATATGCAAAACCGTGAGTGTGGAGGCCGCGAATTTTGAGGGAGGACTGTATTTCTGTCTTCTGCTGTTTTCTGCAGTTGATGCTTTTTACCTAAGCTCTTCTGGTACTCCCCTCTGTTTCCTCTCTCAAATCTTCCAATCTCTCTCAGAAGTGCCTCACACACAGAGTCTTCCTCAGAATTTTCTTTGGCATTTCTTTGGGGGCAAAAAAGATTCTGTTCCATGCTGTCGAGAGTTACCCTATCTGTGTGTTTGTCGATCCATAGAACCATGTATATGTCCGTTCTACCCAGGTATAGCTATATGCTTGGTCTGTACTCTGGATATAAGAAAATCCTTCTACAATACCAGACTACAAATCAGGAATGAATATATATGTACAGAGATTCTCACAAACATCTGAACGTGTCTATATAGAGTGTGAACACATACACACTTTTACAAATGACTTTCTATCAAAAGCAGAATTGGGGTAGCCTTAGAAGATCTTATGGGATATGTGCAGTGGGTATACTTCTTCAGCAGGTAGCAGAAATAATGCCTGACCTTCTCAGTTTATAGCCATCTGTCACGATACAAATGTAGCTTTAGTCCTTCAGAGCTCTCAGGAGTGTGCTGGGAGTGCTTCTTAGAATAAAGCCACAGCAGGTACATTAGCATGTCAAAACAAATTGTGTGGCAGACAGCTAAACAAATTATGTTTTGTCTTCCTCCTTTTCTGGTTTGCTTCTTTTCTGCCCTGTTTTTAGCTCTTGTTTCAGAATGGGCAGCTGAGGAAACAGGCCAGGAATAAGCAATGGCTACAGGTTTACATGTGAGCCATGGTTTCAATAGGTCAAAGATTATAAGCCAACAACAAACCATAGATTAAGAGTGTGGTTTGTGGCTAGTTAAGAAATCATGGTTTGTTAGTATAGGCTGGTTTGCACATCACAATAAGCCAGATTTCAACAACAACAACAAAGCACAAAGGCTTTTTATGATGTACAAGTGCTGTTAAAATTTTACCCCCACTAAAAATTTGGGGGCCTGATGACTTCTAGAATGCATTTAGTTTGGGTTGGAATTTTGTTACCCCTTGTATTCCTGAAATGGTTGTTGAATGGTTTCTTTGTGGGAGTAAACTGGTAATACTTGTGTAATTCCTCTCCGAACTTCTTGCCCCCCATATAATCAAGCAGTGTAGATAGGCTTGATAACATGCAGAAGTTCAATTTCAACTTTGTTAAGTATAACTTTGCTCCTCCTCACCTTCTCACAGGTAGTTTTAGGCTCCAGCTTTTCTCTTATCACATGCATTTTTCCTTCCTCCCTAAGACACAAGGGCATCACACTGTACCACCTTGAACACACCCAGACATCAGTCTTATCTGATTTCAGAAGCTAAGCAAGTTTAGTACTTGTATGAGAATCCACCATCAGTCTTCAGGTAGGGGAAGGCAGAAAGATCTTGTATGAAACTATAGAGAGCTGCTGTCAGTCAGGATTGACAATATTGAGCTAGATGGTCCAATTCAATATAAGGCAGCTTCTTCTCTTCTTGATCATGTTCTTGCTTGTTTTAATAAATCCCTTGTTTCATGTTTGGCTGTGTGTTATCATAATGTGGGAGAAGGAACATTTTTGCAGTAAGAAATGACTTCATCCTGTGATGCCCTTGTAACCAGATGATATTGTGGATAGATTTGATGACATTAAAAATGCAGTCCTGTATGGAGACTCCCACATTTAATTCAATGGACTTCTAAGCTGAAATGTATACAGTTGTGTGTACTTGACTCTTTTTCTTTTAGTTTGGTTCTAGGGTGGCTTTTTGTGCAAGATGTGTTGTTTGCTATCAAATCAGCTTTTGACTTGTGTTGTCTCTAGGTGTGAGAGACCTTACATTTTCCAGCAGAGAGAGGGGAGGGAGTCCTTCCGATTGGGTATTGGCTCCAAATCCGGCTTCAGACAGGCAGAACTATCTACAAATCAAAAAATAGCATACACTCCCCCTGGCGGTGGAGCCAACCCCACAATCCCCAGTTCAGTTCTTCCTTGCTAGGGACAGGTCAGGGCTTGCTTTGCTCTGGTGCTATTTAGCTCAGAACAAAGGATCCAAGATGGCAGCCCCCGTGAAGAGACACGTGCAGGGGGGCGATTTATCCTCCGAAGAGGAGGAACCCAGTCTAAAATTCGCTGGGCTGAATGCCCAGCACGGAGGTCTTTTGCTCCGCGCCCCCTCCAAGGGAGGCCTGTTGAGCCAGCTGGCGGGCGACCCCGCCGCCCGCGAGCATGATGAGGTCTCCAGACAGGAGACAGACCACGCGGCCACGTCCGAAGCCGGGATGTCCGGATCGGCTGAGCTGCCCATCTGGGACGAAGAGGAGGAGGACGATGGCACCCAGGAGGACCTACCCCCCCTGGTCCTGGGAGGTAAGGAGTTGCCGCCACAGCTTGCCACGTGGATCGCTTTAATCACGCGGTGAACTCTGGTGGCAAGCAGACTCGGGAAGAGCCTCCTGGGGGTGGGCGATCCCCTGACTGGGGAAGGGAGCCCCTCATTGCCCCTTAAGAACCGTGCTCTTGCAACTGGGGCCGATGGGGACAAAGCGGGGTGTGTGTGAAGAGGAAGCGGACTGCAGCGGCTGCTACCGCGGCAAAACCCCAGGGCAAGACGCTGCACGCGAACAGGGGAGAACCCTCCCTGAAAGATGGCCAAGAAATTAAAACATACTCAGCTCCTGGACTGGGAATGGGAAGGGAGCGGGGAGGAAGGGGCCTCGTCCACCAAGGAGGAGGGGGAGCTCTCCTTGGAGGAGGAGGAGGATTCTGGGGAGGATGGTGCGTCTCCCAGGCTGTTTGAATCTGCTGCGTTCGGCGTGCTAGCAAAAAAGATGATAAGGGCTTTGGAATTGGAGCCTCCCCAGGCGGGGGCAGGGAAGGTGATCAAAGGGGTGCCTGAAATGAGAGTGCTGGAGAAGGGTGCTAGCAATGTGCTACCCTTTCCCGAGGCATTTAAGGAAACCTTGCTGGGTGAATGGGCCCATCCTGGGGCGTCTTAAGTCCTAGCCAGCTTACGCTAAGATGTTTTACTCTTACAGTAGTGATATCATGGATCTGCTTAAATTGCCAGCCATTGACACGCCGGTTGCTGGTCTGGTTTTGGGATCCCTGTTCCCCCGGGATGGAGATGAGAATCTTAAGGCACCAGAGGATAAGAGGATTGAGACCTTTTTGCGCAGGTCTCATGAGGCCTCTGCCTTGGCAGTGAGGGCAACTGCCGCAGCGTCGATGTTTGCTAGGGCCTCCATCAGGTGGGCTAGGGATATTCTAGCCTTGCTGCCAGAAGATGAGGTTAAGATTCACCAAGGGATTAATAAAATGGCCAAAGCTTCCACCTTTGTAGCAGACACCAGTCTGGACACCTTTCATTTCTCGTCTAGGGTGATGGGGGCCAATGTAGCAGCCAGGCGTCAACTATGGTTAAGAAATTGGCATGCGGATAACAAGGCCAAAGCTAATCTGTCTGTTTGTGCCTTTAAAGGAGGGAAGTTGTTTGGTGATACTCTGGATGAGGTTTTAGTGGAAACCAAGGACAAAAAGAAGGCGTTATCCTCCCTCCCTAAAAAGGAGGAGCGTAAATTCTCACGCAGTAGCTATCAGAACTACAGGAACTTCAAGAGAGGGAATCAGAGAGATTTCAGAAACCATAGGAGCAGTTGGAATACTCCACGATACCTTCCCTAGGGCAAGACAAATGCCTTTGCCAAGACGAATGCACCTCAAACATCCAAACAGGGGGGAAAACCTGGGCAGTCGCTTTGACTACTCGGGACTTCAGGTGGGAGGCAGACTGGCCATGTTTGCAGAAACCTGGGCACATACATCCTCAGATGCCTGGGTCAACAGAACAGTCAGCCAAGGTTACACGATAGATCTCATGGCCAGGCCTCCTCCCACCTTTGTCGAGTCTTGCCAGACTTTATCCCCAGAAAGACAGCTACTAATGGAAAGAGCTATTGTTCATCTAATTCAGATACGGGCAATAGAACCTGTCCCAACGGCAGAGAGGTTTTTGGGAACGTATTCTCTACTTTTCCTGGTTCCCAAGAAGAACAAGGATTGGAGGGCGATCCTGAATTTGAAAAGGGTCAACCTATGGGTCGCAAGGCGCAAGTTCAAGATGGAGACCCTCCGCTCCATTCTGGAAGGCATTCAGGAGGGGGATTATCTGGCATCTCTGGATTTGCAGGAAGCGTATCTTCACATCAAGATTCATTCTGCACACAGGCACTTCCTACGTTTCGCATTCAAGAAGAACCATTATCAATACAGGGCCTTACCATTCGGTCTCTCATTGTCACCCAGAGTGTTTACCAAGGTCTTGGTGGCCCTGGTGGCTTATCTCAGGGCAGAGGGGGTACATCTATACCCGTACCTGGACGACATCCTGATAAGAGCAGCCTCGAGAGACAAGACAGTGCAGAATGTAGAGAGGTTGATTCAGTGCCTAGAGGCACATGGATTTGTGGTAAACAGGGACAAGAGTCATCTAGTCCCGTCTCAGAGACTACAGCATCTGGGCTGCATCATAGATACCAGAGCTTACAAAGTGTTCCTTCCAGAGGACAGGAGACAGAGCTTACAGGATCTGATTCAAATGCTTCTGCAACAAGAAAAGAGTCCCTTGACGTCACTGGAATGGTTGCTAGGACTAATGATAGCTTGTATAGATTTAGTACCTCGGGCAAGATTTCATCTCAGGGATCTCCAGTGGTTTCTACTTCCTTTTCAGGATCTGATTGCACAGAAAGCATGCAGGTGGATGAAAGTACCTCCGGCGGTGAAGGAGTTCCTGAGGTGGTGGCTGACAGACAACATTTGGATAGGAGTTCAGATCCAGGAGCCCAGGAGGGTGGTAATTACCACGGATGCCTCCTTGACAGGTTGGGGGGCCCACTGCTACGAGCGGATGACACAGGGAACCTGGTCGGCACAGGAAAGGGAATTCAGCATCAACAGGCTGGAGCTTCGTGCAGTGAGATTGGCACTGATCGAATTTCGCCCCCTAGTCCAAGGGAGTCACATGCTCATTCGCACAGACAACATCTCAACCAGAGCCCACATAAACAAACAAGGGGGAACAAGATCATGAACGCTCATGCAGGAAGCGAAGTTGCTGTTTCAATGGGTGGAAGCTCATCTGGCTTCCATCAGGGCTGAATACTTGAAGGGGACTCTAAATTGCCAGGCGGATTGATTGAGCAGGAACACTCCAGCACACGGAGAGTGGGAGTTCAACAATCTGATTTTTCAGATGATAGTGTTTTGCTTCGGGGAACCTTGCGTGGATCTGCGTCAGAAGAGAACCACAAGCTGCTGGGGTTCGTATCCATGTTTTGGACCAGAGGAGTGTTAGCCTTCTATGTGCTAACGATACCCTGGCCAACGGAATTGTGTTATGGTTTTCCTCCGATGGCATTGCTGGGGAGGGTTTTGCAAAAAATTCGTCAGGAGAGGGCCGAGGTGATCCTTGTGCCCCCCCGGTGGCCTCGGAGACCGTGGTTTCCGAGTCTGATTCAGTTGCAGGTACAGGAGCCGTGGAAGCTACCACTTTGGCCAAACCTGCTGGTGCAAAACGGATGTTGCATCCGGATCCAGGCTGGTTACAATTACACACCTGGAGGTTGAGCGGAAAAGATTGTTAAAGAAGAGTTATGAGAGTGAGGTGGTAGAGACCATGCTGGCGGCCAGACGGCCTTCTACTATTAGGCTGTATGAGGTTACCTGGCGTGCTTTTTGCAGATGGAGCAGGGCCAAAGGGATATGACTACTGAAGGCCTCAGTAGGTTCAGTGCTAGCTTTTCTTCAGTCAGGTTTGAAGAAGGGTCTGGCACCAAACACGTTGAAACGGCATGGATCAGCCTTGGGGTCAATCCTAAAGGGCAATGGGAAAGGATCTCTCGCTTCTAACCCACACATTCGAAGTTTCCTTAAGGGGTGATGGCCTTGCGGCCCCCTACAAAACACAGCTTTCCTTCGTGGAGATTAAACGTGGTTCTCAAGGCTCTTATGGATAAGCAGTTTGAGCTGTTAAGTTCAGTGGATTTGAAGTTCTTAACATAGAAAGTGGTTTTCCTGGTGGCCATCACCTCTGCTAGGTGGGTATCTGAGTTGAATGCCTTATCGGTTAGGGAGGAATTGTGCATTTTCAGCAGGGACTCAGTGACCCTTCATTTAGACCCGTCGTTCATCCCCAAGGTCAACTCAGCCTTTCATAGGTCTTAGGAATTAATTTTACCCTCATTTTGCCCAAAACCAACTACTGAGTTGGACAGGATGTGGCACATGTTGGATGTTAGAAGAACGCTAAGGATGTATATGAAAAGATCTGAGGGGTGGCGTAAGGTGCATTCCTTGTTCATTGCCTTTTCAGGTAATTCAAAAGGAAAGAGAGTGTCCTCTTCCACGATTGCCAGATGGCTGCGTCAATGCATCGAACAGGCGTATTCTAGCAGTTCATTACCAATACTGAAGGGTATTCAAGCGCATTCTACCCGGAGTGCTGCCACTTCTGCTGCATTGGGATCTTCTCAGTCCATTCTGGAAATATGCAGAGCCGCGACATGGGCTTCTGCTTCCACATTCACTAGACATCGTATTGATGCCTATGCATCCGCAGATGCAGCCTTTGGGCGTCAGGTGCTACAGCAGGTGATTAAGGACGACTGATTGAATCCCTCTCATCTTGATGGACCGCTGTTTTAGGTCCCAATCGGAAGGACTCCCTCCCCTCTCTCTGCTGGAAAATGGAACATTGGTACTTACCGTGAAGGTTCCTTTTAAGCAGAAGAGGGGAGGGAGTCCTTACCCAGCCCATTAAAAAAAAAAAATTGCTCTGTTGTTTTTTCTCGTATTATGTTGATATGCTGGAGCTATGTTACTCTTTCCTGGGGATTGTGGGGTTGGCTCCACCTCCAGGAGGAGTGTATGCTATTTTTTGATTTGTAGATAGTTCTGCCTGTCTGAAGCCGGAGACGGAGCCAGTACCCAATCGGAAGGACTCCCTCCCCTCTTCTGGAACCTTCACGGTAAGTACCAATGTTCCGTTTTTAGTCACAAATGGTTTTTTAAAGTTATTGTTGGGGGAGGGGAAAGATGGGCCTGGAGTCTAGCTCTTCTAAACTTAGAGATTAGGACCTGAAGATAAGGTGGAGACAAGAGATGATCCACTTCTGTATCCTAGGGAAAGACAAAGTCTCTGATCTCCACCCAGGGACCAGTAGGTTAGAAGTGTGTGTTTTCAGAAAGAAGGTGTATTTCCTCATTAGTGGTCAGGCTCTGTAAAATAATTATAAGCTCATCAGAGGCTGCCTAATACTCAATCAGACCATTGGCCCATCTGTCCTAGTAACATCAACTCTTGACTGCCAGTGGATTTTGTGCTAGCTCAATTTGAGATAATGATAATAATAATAATAATAATAATAATAATAGCAACTACTTCATTCCCCCCCCTTTATTAGGCAATTAAGGCGGCTCACAACAACTGAATATAAAACAAATAAATCCATAACAATAGTAATAGCTTAAAACAGTTTACCCCCCTTAAAATTACATATAATAATACATATATTTAAAAATAATTGGCAAATTCACCAATAATATAAAATGCTACCCTAAAACTTTAAACTATAACATAAAAACATAAGCATAAGGTATCCCTGGTATTACCTGGTGAATTCCCATCCAAGTGCTAACCATGCCTGACTCTGGTTAGCTTCTGAAATCAGACAAGATCTGATGTGTTCAGGTTGGTATGATCTGTCAACACCACCTGTCATGATAGCTTCACAGCTAAAATGACGTAATGTTGACACTGCTGGGGATTGTGTACAAAATTCCATGGAGATACAGTATTGGAACATGGGATGTTGAGAAATTATTTGAGTGAAACTCTGGGCAAACATCTGACAGGGACTGATATTGCTGCATGGGTCAGATCTATCCTGTGGATGTCCATCCTTGGATAGCTACTGCCTGTGGCTCTTTTGTGTTTCTCTGGTTTATATGGAATTCTCATCTAATTTAAGTGTGGTGATTTTTCTGTTTGTTGTTGTGCCTTCAAGTCCTTTCCAGTTTATAGTGACCCTAAGGTGAACCTACCAGGAGTTTTCTTGTCAAGATTTGTTCAGTGTGGGTTGTCATTGCTTTGCTCTGAGGCCAAGAGAGAGTGACTTCCCCAGGGTCACCTGGTGGATTTCCATGGCTGAGTGGGGATTTGAATCCTGATCTCCCCCAAATCCTAGTCCAACACTCAAAGCACTACACCATGCTGGCTTTCCATACAGATTTTTCTGTATTACATGGAAATTGTAAATCTGTGCTAGAACTTGGGCATGTACCGGTATTCAGTTGCCTTCCTACCTTACTTGTTTTCTAAGGAAGTTTCTGATGACAATCAGTTGTTTAGCATTGAAGTTTTATTATTTCACTCAGCATAACATCTTGCTCATGTCTTAGATGCAACTGACAAATAGAAACTGCCTCTCTCCTGTCTCTTGGGATAATGTATATTTCATAAAATGCCTCTGCTGGGGGGAAAACACATCAGGAGACTCCAAGATGTTTCTAATTAGATAGAGGTTTGAGAGATCTGTTTTAAATCTCCCATCTTTGATTGGTGTTTCTTTCCCCTCCCCTGCATATCCTGTCAGGCCTGTAGGCATTTCATAATGCTTCAGTCATTTCATTCTTAAATGGTTTTCAACAGAAAGGGCAGGAGGAGGCATTTTAGAAGCTGAAACTCCTTAATACAGATGCAATCATATGCAGGCATGTGGGCATCATTTAACTAGCGCTCTGGTGAGATTGTGCTTCCTCATGCCTGATGCAAAACATGGCTTTTAAAGGTTTTATTGCTCAGCATCAGTCAAGACATCTGGGTTCTTCCCAGACATATGTTTTGGCATGCACAGTTAAAGGTTTGGTTGGGGGGGCATGTTTCACACTTGAATGATCAAGACCTGGCTCCCCTCAGAGACATAAAAAATTGAATCTTAGTGCACTTTTCTGTGGTGAGTTTGGGAGGCAATACAGCCTAATGCATTATTTTTTTTAGCGATTATGAAATAGTTATCTTTGCCTAATATGGGTTACCTTAGGGATACGCTGATAATGTTTGGTAGAAAGGAATACATCCCAAAGAATTGATATTTAAACGTTTTTTTTTAAAAAAAACACTGCAAAGTTCAAAATGGTGCCCATGTTGTAAGCTGAGAATGTAAGAGCATGCCTTCTGCTTTGGGGAGGTAGAAAGGAACCTTTCTGTTAGATCAGGAACCAGGTAAAATGGTGATTACAGTTGCATAGTAAACGCTAGGAGGCCAGAAAAGTTTTTATTATTTTGTAAAGCTTCTTATTTGTGTATGTGTGTGCATGCCTTCAAGTTGCCTGTCGCTTTATGGGTTTTCTGGGCAAGGAATACTCAGAGGTGGTTTTGACAGTTCCTGTCTCTGAAATATGGCCTACAGCACCTACACAAATAAACAAACAGCTACAGTTATTGCCACAAACAGTTTACACTTGATAAAGGTTTGAGAACAGCATAAAGGTGAATAGCCATGAGACTTCGTTGTCATTAGGTCTGTAGCAGGAGAGGAGGAAACACAAACACTCTTTGAAAACAATGTCTTTTTAAAGAGGAGAAAGTACAGAAAAGGGAGAGTTGGCACTACCAGGGTGTTTTGAGCAGGATCTAAAGGGGCAAGAAGAAAAAGAGGTAGAGTTACTTTGTTGAGAGCAAGAGGCCTTCAGGCAGCTGAAGAATGAGAGTGGGGGGGAAAGGGGGCGAATTGGGAAAGGAAAGCATGAAGATGTGAAGGGAGCAAAGAGAATTTGTGTTTGGTTGTAGAAGCAGACGAGGAAGCCAGTGTAAGAATTTAAGTAGATCTATCCCATGTTCAAGAAAGGGTGCTAGTGACTTTCCTAGATGACGTTATTAGATGCATAAGCATTCAAAATAGCTGGGAATCTGGGATTTCTTTAGGTCTTACTGGATAAACTTGCTGTATCACTTCAAGAGGATTTCATATTTTAGCATTTGTCTTGCTTGGCTACCTCAGGGGCTTAGACCTGCCTTTCATTTCCCACTGCTTCAATCTCTTCTTGCTAGTGCTGTTTCTGAGTTACATGGGGCTGTACCATTACCATCTATGTGTTTCAGAACCTTCAAGCTGCCAAAAAGTGTTGGGAGAAGAGGTTTGTGGCAATATTTTGTGTTCTGTTCTTTTTCCCAAGTGGAGGTTGTGGGATGGAGGGGTGGGTGTGTCTGTGTGTACAGTGTATTATAAGGTTAACAGAATGCAGTATCTACTCCTGGTATTTGTGCAAAACAAGATTAACCGCTCTTTGGATATATGTGTGTGTGTGTGTGTGTGTGTGAGCATGAAAGAGAGAGAGAGAGAGAGAAACACACACACAGAGATATTAGACAAGAGCAAGCCTGCTGATTTGAATACAGAGGGCAATTAAACTTGTACCAGCCAGTTCTTCTTTGCTGGCTAAGCCCTGGCTTGCTATTTAGTAACATCTAAGACAGTGATTCATTCACTGTTTTGGGTCACCCACCCCTTTGAGAATCTGAAGAAAGCTGGGACCTTCTGCTCATAATACGGTGAAGATGATAACTGAACATTTCCTGAATGTGTGCATTAGCATCCCATGCAATCCTACACTTGTTTGGAACGTGGCATACCTTAATAACAAGATGTTACATAAAAAAGGAAAACATGCCCCCAAAGACAATTTTCAAGGTAACAGGAAATCAAATTTAGAAAGAGTTTTCTGTACCTAGTTCACAGATCCCCTTCCCAAGGCTATCTGTGGTCTGCCTGAGCTAATAACCCCTTTCCTAAGAGCCTGTTGTCAACTTAGACCAAATGTTAAAGAAGACTGGATCCTCCCTTGACCTATGCAGCAATCTGCAGTTTTGTTTTTTCTCTTGACTGATAGTCTTGTTATTGCTGGGTTCCCACCCAGGCAGATGTGTGAACTGGTTTCTCTCCTGCTGTCTGCATCCCTAGGATTGGCTTGATCCATTGAATATGGAACATTAAACTCATAATTGGCAAACCCAGTTAAAAGTCTGGCTTGCTTATGAACCTTGGTTGTCATGGGTCAAATCTCCAGTTTTATAGACTTTTTAAGAAGTCCCATTAAAAAGTCAGATTTACATGGCAAGGGCATGAACTAGTTGAGTGAAGACCCAACCAGCATGGCCAGTGATCAGTGTCTTGGAGTCCTGAAATCCAAAACATCTGGAGGACAAAAGACTGAGAGCCACCGAACTACATAAAGTAATAAAGGGCTTTAAAGTTCTGTGGAAAGCACTTTTGGTTCCTAACAGTCCTTTCTTTCTTTCTTTCTTTCTTTCTTTCTTTCTTTCTTTCTTTTTCTCCCTTCCCAGAAATCCTTGCTTCCCTGGATGTTATCTGTCCCCAGTTTAATTATAGCACAGCGAGTCTCACTACTTCCAAGAGCTGGGAGATGATGGTTAGATGAAAGGGGAAGGAGGATTTGTTGTAGTTGGTCTTACAGCTAATTTAGAAAAATATCCATTTTTATTTATTTTATTTATTGCATTTGTATGCTGCCTTTCTCTCAGAATGAGACTCAAGGTGGCTCCCAAAAACAATCATTAAAATAATAACCATATAATGTTTTCACTTTGTGTAATTGTACTTCTGGTCCCTTTCCTCAGTCTAAGGGAGAAATCAGGGGAAGGGGGACCCTAAGCTTTTTTGGTAATCATGAGAGCTAGAAACCTTTTATGCTGAAATACTTCTGGAAGTGAACTAAACATCCTATGGATTCCACATTTCCATAGCAATCCGCCAAGCATGGAATAACCACAGGCAACCTCTTAATTCATTCTCATTCTCTCCCTAACCCTTCCCTCCTCCCATTTTTTCTGCCAAAAAAACAAAAAACAAAAAACAACAAAAAACCCTTGCAGCAGATGGAAAGAAAGAGAGGTCTCCAGCCCTTCTGGCATTTTCATGTGTTCAGGCATTTGTATTTCTCCATCAAAAGTAGCCAAGATGCCTGAATAATAAGGGGGAGACATAGTTTCTGTGATGTTAATGACTTCACTATTCTGTCCTAAGAGACGTGATACATAGCGTCATGACAGTGTTCATGCACGCACTCTTCTGCATACTCATAGAGAAGATCCTTTCGTTTAATGCAAGTTGGGTGATGGTGTTAGACAGATGAAAGAATTCTCCCTCTTTGTGCATAAATAGAGAAGTCTGGCAGAGCTTCATGTTCACTCTAGAACACTGTAATTAATCACGATAACTCCATCTGGATAAAAACAGGCAGTGTTATTAAATAAAAGAACAAACAGAGTCTTAAGAACATAATAATTGCAGGCCTGACATTTTTAGACCGAGGTGTGCTTTGTGCTATTTCTGACCTGCAAAAAATAGCATGTTCTCCTTGCCGTTCTCTACTAAGTGGCTGATGATCTCTTCTTTCCTACTCATCCCTCCTCTTGATAATTTTGGCATGAAATGGGAAGAGGCATTTAGAGCACAGCTGTGTGTGCAGTATACTTTGTAAGATTTTTGTGGTATGGATTTATCTGGTGTGTAATGACGGCTCTGTGAAAAATCTAACTTTTGTAATGGCCAGTGTAAGGCAGTGGATACTGTTAAGCAAGCTCTTGATTCACCTGTCACCTCTGCCATGATCTCATGGAGTGGCATCAGTTATAGCTTTTCATCTCTGCTTCCATACTTTAAAATAGTGATAGCGTTGACCCACCTTACAGGACATTATAGGGATCATTAGGACTTAGTAGAGAATGGCAAGGTGAATTGATGTACAAACCTAGAGAGCCGGTGTGTTGTAGTGGTTTGAACGTTGGATTACGTATGACTCTGGAAACCAGGGTTCGAATCCCTGCATGGACATGAAAGCCCACTTGGTGACCATGGGCAAGTCACACTGTCTTAGCCTCAGAGGAAGGCAATGGCAAACATCCTCTGACCAAATCTTGCCAAAAAAAACCCTGTGATAGGGTTGCCATAAATCGGGAATGACTTGAAGGCACACAACAACAAATAAGACTGTGAGTAAAATCATGTAGAAATCTTAGGGCTTGTCTATATGAGCCCCCCACCAAAACAGTGTCCTGCAGTAATGGCAATTCACAGCAGCTGTGATTTGTCTTAATGGTGTTTTTGCCCCCATAAGCTTCGCATGCAAGATGGCAGCCACGAGAAGGTTACTCGTGTTTGTACTTACCTCAATTTGCCACCACTGAAATAAAAAAAAAAGATGTCCAAGGTACGATAGAGCATTTTTTTATTTAACAGGAAAGCAAAAAACAAAAACAACCCCCAGAGAGCACCCTATTTTATCGCCTTAGTGATAGCTCACTAAAGCGAAAATCCAACATAGCTGCAGTGGGCGCTTGCCTTGTTAGCAAGCCCTGGCCCCTGTGATCTCCTGGCCAATCAGCTTTGCGCTTCCTCTTCTATGGAAAAGCGATTCATATTGAATTGCTTGTCCCAACAAGCAGCAATGCACATTCCCCTTGCTGTTTTTAAAAAACTCAGAAGAAAGCTGCAAAGGCTTTTCCTGCATTTTTTGACGTTTTGGGCCCCCCTCCTTCCCAATACAGTGAAACAATGCAGAATGCCATTAAGACGGTAGGATGCTCCTCTGTGAGGAGTATTTTCACCATTCAGGCAATCCCTTACTTAGTAATACATCTTAAATTTATAATAAAGCAAACATGTAGGGCTTTAGTCCTCATAGTTTCTGAGGAAACCCTTTTTAGCTCCATACCCCTTTCGCTCCATTTCACTCACCAGCACTTCCTTTTGAAAACCTATGGAAGCAAAATGCCTCATGGTCCTAAAATACAGTTGTCCCTCTGTATCCACGGATTTGGTATCCACGGATTTAAGTATTCACGGCTTGAAAATATTCTTTAAAAAATAATAATCCAAAAAGCAAACCTTGATGTTGTCATCTTATATAAGGGACACCATTTTGCTATGCCATTGCATATAATGGAACTTGAGTATTCACTGATTTTGGTATCCACAGGGGGTCCTGGAACCAAACCCCAGCGAATATGATGTACTCTGATTTGAATGAATCCCTATTACAGGATTTCATTTTCAGAGGTCCAGAATTTGGACTTGCCAATTCACACACAGTGTGTGGAGCTTTGATGAAAAGCAAAATGAAAGCAAACTGATTAATTCACATGGCTGTTGTGTCCTAACTTAATTTCTACTTCCAGCCAGATTACATCTGGAAAGTTCAAGTGCTTCACAAGGAATTAGAAGCAACACCCGTCAGGGCTTGGCCTGTCGCGGTGAGTTAATAATTTGTCACAAGGGCCTTGCCCGCATGTCTGGCTGATTACTGTAGCGCTGTTTAAAATGGCCAAAGGTCCTTTTTCTTGTTCTAGCTTGGGGATAGAGAGAAAACCCTTTGGCACTTTGGCATCTGAATGCAGAGTTCACTATGCATTCTTGAAATAGTAATCACTTGAACAGATGCAACGCCATTCTCAAGCAGTGAGGTTCAGTATTGGGGATGGGTTGCTGTTCTCTTGTGGTGATGCACAAGCGCATGTGTTACCTATTTATATTATCTTGCCCCCTCCCTGAAAGCCCCCGTCCAGTAGCCCAAATAGCACTGCTTATTATGTTGACATGATTTACACACCTCCAAGATGCCAGAAGTAACTGATGAGACCTCTGTGGCTGATTGTTTAATCATGCAGCTGCGATGATCAAATATCCACATCACCAATGAGATGAGGACTTGTTACTATCCCAGAGGGATCACCTAGTGGTCTGGTAGGCACTTCTGTATTACATTCTACCTCATCTACACTGGACTTGGACAGGACTTGGACAGGACAGGACTTGGACAGGACTGGACTTGGACAGGACAGAGCCCTGGTGGCGCAGTGATTAAATGCCAGTACTGCAAAGTCACCACGTTGCAAGTTCGATTCCAGCGGGCTCCAAGGTTCACTCAGCCTTCCATCCTTTCGTAGGTCGGTAAACTGAGTACCCAGCTTGTGGGGGCAATTAGCTAACACACATTGGAAATTGTTTAATGCAGTGTAGATGTGTAAATAGCTATTGCTTAAAAGCAATTTGTAAGCCGCTCTGATAGCCTTGAGGCTGAAGAGCGGGGTATAAATAAATAAATAAATAAAATAAAATAAATAAAATAAATAAATAAAAAAAATCCCATACCTTGGGTGCTGATCTTCTCTAGGGCTGTGGTTCTCAATCTTTCTTGTGTCACAGACTCTGTTGAGGATCTGATGAAGTGCATGCTGATATCCTGCACTGGCTACTTAGTTATGAATGTGTAACTAAATAATGTTTCCTGGCCAGACCCCTCCCAGCCCACCTTAACAGCCAGCACTGCATCAAGCAAAGGAGGTCCATTCAGCTGTCGATTGGGATGCAAGGAGGATGACATTTCCAGCCCCCTCCTGGCAGCAAGCAAGTCTGCAAGGAGGATTTGTGACAAGAATCCTAACTGGCGCAGCCTCATTTGCTGGCAGGAGAGGGCTGGAAACATCCTCTATCCTGACCAGCAATAAAATAGATCACTTTCTCACAATGCAACTGCTGGCTGTTAAGGTGGGTTGGGGGAGGGCATTTATGATTGTAGCAACAGTGCCATGATCATGAATCATACTGTTGCTGAACATGGAGAAGTTACAATGAATCTGTAGCTGCAGTATGGAATGCTAGGCATCGTTACAGGAAGTAAATCAAAGGGAACTGTACATCACCATTATCATGAAAGAGAACATTACAGATTAAATGAGAAAGCCAATTTAATAAGAATAACAATAGCATACAGGTCAACCCCCATATCCACGGATTCAATATCCACATTTTCACTTTTTCATATCCAAAAGTATATGTTCTCCCTAGGCATTTCTAGGTCCTCTAATGTAATTCTATGGCCAATTCCAGTGTTCTTCTAATTGAAAACAATAGGGTTTCTTATTATCCATGGTTTCAGGTATCCTGTGTGCGTCTTGGAACGTATCCCCCAGTGGATACGGGTCAACCTGTATGCAACAAAATACTGGCTATTCAGTAATAAGGGAAGATCATTTCATCTGTGGGGGGGGGAATAGACAGGGCCCTCCTTTGAGTCACTGTGAGAGCATCTCTCTTAAACATGGTAAAACTAGAATGACCACCAGTTACCTTAGTGGATGGGCTGGTCTTTGAGGAAAGTGGTGCTGTTAAGATAGCCAAGTCCCAAGCTATTCAGTGCCTCATAAATCAAGCAAAACATATCCTTGGAAACACATGTAACAAAACTGGCCACCACTTTTGGGTGGTTGTTTGGTTTTTTTTTTTAATGTTATTTCTGTCCTTCAGAAAATAAGTTTCATGAGGGGACAGGTTTTAGTGGTAGGGAAGAGCTACTTAATAATACCTTTCTTTGCTGCTTTTCATGCCAGTAGGTCTCTGTATGCATATTTGTGAAGGCAGACATGTTTTTGGAAAGGCAGAGGCTGGAATTGCAAGTGGGAAGGCTGGAAACAGGGTAATTATTCTCTCACTGCTTTGCTGGAAAAAGATACAACTCTCCCAGCTCCAGCTTTGGGGTAATTTTGTTTTGCTTGTTTTAAAAATGTGACTGTGTGTTCTTTCTGACAAGCAAAAGCCCAGGTATCTTCAAAGCTGTACTTCCTCTAGTGGTTGACCATGTTAGAATTAATGAAGAGTCCACTACCTTTGGGTAGTAGTAGGAAAGATGCTCTTTGAAGCCATGAGTTGTGCAGGCTTGAGAGTGGGCAGTTTTGGAATCTGGGATGGAATAGGTGGTCCAACACAGACTGACTAGATCCCCACTGTCCATAGTGTAATGTTAAGTAGTTTTGAGTAGAAATTGTTTTGAGTATGAGAACTTGTTTTTGTCATGATGGGAGCCAGAGTTATGGGTGATACAATGACTGTTTAGGGCTTGTAGTGTTTTGTATGTGACACAGAGGTTAAACTTTGAAGTCTTCTCCTGAAGAATGACGAGCTCCTAAGGCTGTTCTTTAAAAAAAAAATAAAGCTAATAAAATAAAGTTTCTAGCTTTCATAAATATATTGGAGAAGCCTATATATTTGAGTGGGGTGTGACTTCCCTGATCCTGTCCTTTTAATTCTTTCCCCATATTTCTCCTCCTGCACATTTGCCACATTTCAGTATTGTTTTTTCACTTTTAAATATTTCATATTTAAAATCCTGTACTTCAGTTTGCAATAAAATGCTGAAAACAGAAGCATCTAGTTTCTGCTGGTGGGAGAAAATCATTTCAATAGGATGCTTATCATGTTGCAGATGTTTCATTTTGGCTAACATGAGACGATTGATTTAATATGGCCTCATCTGCATGATTCCAGTGCTCCCATACAGGTCTCCCTCAACCCTCCCTCTCATCCTTTTACTTTCCTCTGTCATTGTACTTGTCAAAGTACTTCATTCGTTCCAGTGTTTTCTGGGGCAGAGTGTGGGGAGATGAATGGAACCACTAAACCTACAAAGCAGCTCGTGGCTTTCTGGCTCCTTGCTACTGAGAGAAATATGCAGCTTGTTGAAGGCTATAAAAAGACTGAGATGGATATGGAGATTGATTTCCAGATTATTTTACCCCCTTCTTCAAACCTGTATTTTAAAAGGAGGATCAGAAACCCTCAATGTGGGCTATAACACCTCAAACTTAGAATGTTCTTTGAAGCGGTACTCTTTGGAGAGAAGAATGTTTTTGAGATAATTGTGCAGGAGGTTATGGAATTACAGTTGTCCCTTCATATTCGCTGGGGTTTGGTTCCAGGACCCCCCCCCCACCTGAATACCAAAATCCATGAATACTCAAGTCCTGTTATATGCAATAGCGTAGCAAAATGGTGTCCCTTTTATAAGATGGCAAAATCAAGGTTTGTTTTTTGGATTATTATTTTTAAAGAATATTTTCAAGCTGTGAATACTTAAATCCGTGGATACCAAATCCATGTATACGGAGGGAGGGACAACTGTACTTGTTTTAGAATTTGGAGGGACTAGTGTAACACAGAACAGGAACATTCTAAATTTTTTAGACCACTCCTGGAAAGGATACAGTAATTTTGAGGTGTCTGGCTTTCACTGTAAGTTTAGAAGCTAATTACAGTGTCCATGGCAGCAGTTAGATATAAGACCAGACACAGGCCTGAGAATAGGAGCAAGTTTTATATTCGTGTACACATATATATGTACATACAGATTTGGGGCAAGGGGCACCCCAGATTTTCCAGGACGTTTGAAAGGTGTGATCTTAAGTAGCAACCTACTTCTTGAACTGTATTGGGTCATGTTTTTCCTCATTTATGACCCCAGATGCATGCTTGCCAATACATTCTTGGCTTCATCTCATCTATCTGTCTCTTGGCCCAGACTTTCAGTGCTGAGCCAAAACTCTACAGCTTGTTTCCTTCAGATAAAAATGAGTGTGCAACAGCTGAGAGCGTCTATTGCTAATTTCCCCAGCAAGCACATAATGGGGTAGTAGAAACTGCGAACCCCACCACCACTACTACTGTGAGAGTGGTGGCATCCTGTGCCTTTCTCTGGGAAGATCTGGTAGTCTCAGTATGTCATTTTTTAAAAAAATAAAGAAAAGCTCTAAATGCCCCCTCCTTCCTATCTCCAGGCACAGATGGTGGCTTAGTTGTTGATGGTGCTTCCTTCAATAAGAGCAGCCTGAGGGGGGTGGGGGAGACTCTCAGCATTGTGTTGGTTTGCCTTTTCCTGCAGGCGGATGCCTCAAGGCTCCAGGATCAAAGTCGCCTTGATCTGGAAAGTTGGACCCAGTGAAAGATAAAGGGTTTTTCCTCTGATCTGCAGGGGGTAAATGGCCATGTTTCTCCAGAGTTTGGTTTAAGAATGCAAGAGTGTTTATACTAAAAGTGAACCTGTTCAGTTTTGAGGTCGTTTTCAAGCTGAAAATATACGGAACTTTCCATCAACATTGTTTGTGCTCCCATTCAGAATTTATTTGTTATTTTTTCCAGTGAGCTCAAGCCAGTATATGTGACCCTCTTTTTTCCATTATGCTCACAACAGCCCTGTGAGATAGGTGAGACTAAAAGAGGGTGGCTGTCTCAAGGTCACCACATGAGTTCTAAATTGAGTGGAGATTTGAACTTGGATCTCCCAAGTCTCAGTCCAACACCCTTATTGCTGTAGCGCACTGGCTGTTTTGTAAAGTATGGGTGCCTTGGGGCAAACTTTGTGGTTGCAAGATGGTTAGAGATGGATGTATGGGAGATAAATAGGGACTTATGAGGCAAGAAACCTGTAGGAAGCCAAAGAACAAACTGGTGCCCATTGAACACCTGAATTGCTGTTAACTGCCATCAAGTTGACTTTGACCTACGGCAACCTTATGAATGAGAGATCTCCGTCACCCTATCAGCAATAGCAGTGCTCAGGTCTTGCAGACTCAGGGCTGTGGCTTCCTTGATTGTGTCTATCCATCCAGAATGCAGTCTTCCTCTTTTCCTACTGGTTTCTACCTTACCAAGCATTGTTGTCTTTTCCAGGGAGTCATGTCTTCTCATGATAGGGCCAAAGCAGAACAGTCTCAGTTTAGTCATCTTGGCTTCTAGGGAGAGTCTGGGCTTGGTTTGCCTCTTTAGCGGTCCACAATATCTGTAGAACTCTTCTCCAGCATCCTGCTTTATGTAGGATATGTTCAGTGTACAAGTTAAACAGATAGGGCGATAAGGTGCCTGATCTTCTTGTCTGTTGGAAACCATTTTGTTTCTCCATATTCTGTCCAGACGGGAACCCCTTTCCTGCGTGGCAGGAGGTTGGACTAGATGGCCCTTGTGGTCTCTTCCAACTCTACAATTCTATGATTCTTTGATTCTATGAGTACTGTACAGATTATGCATCAGGAAAATCAAGTGTTGTGGCACACACATTTCTTTAAGAGTGATCCAAAATTTTTCATGGTCTACACAACCAGAGCCTTTGCTATAATCTATAGAGGCTATTTATTTGTTGAATTTATTTTCCAGCTTGTTCCCAACATGGCACTCAAGGCAGCTTATGATATGGGTAAAAAATGTGATAAAGGTAAAACAATTTGTAGTACAAATGTTAAAAAACAACTAAATAAATCATCCCATTAAAAACCCCCCACTAATTTAAAATAGCTTAAAAACACTTAAAATGTACAAAGGAAGGTAAAAAAACCTACAGTGCCCCCCTATTCTGCAAGAGCCTGTTAACAGCTGAAGGCCTGCCTAATTAAAAAGATCTTTGGTCCTCTTTCTGTTCTCTATCTACTGGGAGGCAATCTAATCTCCCATGGGAGGGCATTCCATAATCTAGGAGCAGTCACTGAAAAGGCCCCCTCTCTCCTGTGTCCTTACCAGCTGTGCTATGACATTGGTGAGACTGGAAGGAAGCTCCCTTCCCCATTGAAGATCTTATTTTTATGTCAATCCAGGAACTGCAAGAGCATAAATGTACATTTAACAATGTATGAATAATGCCTCCCGCTTCAAAAACAGGGGGGGAAAAGCACATCAAATCATTTTGTATTAGACCAGGTATAAAGTTTATAGCAAAGAGGTTTCCCTTCCACTTCTTTAACATGCCACACTTTCTTTAATAAAGTCACTCTGGGTTCTTACCACTGTGGAAGAGGCTGTTACTTATGACTGTAGGTACAGTACGACTTCCTGGTAAATTAGAAAGTTCTGGGAATTACGGGCATCTTGTAAGGGGTCAAAGAACATGGCATATTATATATCTTCAGTTTCCTTTTGAGCCACAGGTACATAATCTGGATTCAGAGCTTGTCCTAACATAGCAGCCTATCTGAATCATTGTGAGTATAGTCTGCAGACAGGCTTGTTGTGGAGGTGTTGGTATGTCTGCACAGCAGTGAAAGAAATACAATGAATACCTTTATGAGTGTGGACATCTATGAATAGCAGAACACAGATCTTGATCTAGAGAACTATGAGAATGATGCAGCGTATGGGCTTGCAATATAGAGTTGTTTCTCCCTCCCCCTGCCCCAATACAGAAGGCTTCCTGCACACCTTATTAGAAAGCAAATTGCATTCACTGGTTTTGAAAAATAAGCTGGTATTATACACTACTTTGGATATATCTGCAGAGGAAGATCATGAGGTCTAAAGCAGGAATGAGAAATGCATGGCCCTCCTGATGTTTCTTAGACTGCAAACTCCCATCATGCCTCACCATTGGCCACTTCTTTGCCCCAGTCTAAAGAGTTCTTTTCTGGTTTAGGGATGGGATAAACTTGAGTTCCAAGCTCTATGCTAGTGAATTGTGTTTGGAATAATAGGAGTGAAGATATGAAAAATACCCCAAACATGTATAAGTTATGCTTTGGTCAGGGCTAAACTATATGTTGAGGGTCAGCATAGTATTGTGGTGGCTTCAGTGTTATACTGATTCTGGGAAACCAGGGTTCAAATCCACACTTGGACATGTCATACTTTTTCAGCCTCAGCAGAAGGCAATGATAACCTTCTTCTGAGTAAATCTTGCCAAGAAACCCATAGGATAGGTTTTCCTTAGGGTTGCCATAAGTTAGAAATGGTTTCAAGGCTCATCACAACAACTAAAGTGTACGTTACATTAATTATATAGTATACAGCTGAGCCTCATTTTCTTTCCTACTGTGAACATATATGGGATGGATCTAGACCACTACACCTGGTTAAGGAGGCTTAGATCATCTTTGCAGCTGTTTTTCCTCCTTACAGTCACCCTCTGAGATTCAGAAATATTTCTCCTTTTTAGCTCAATAGCTCATTCTCAGGAAGGGAGCTCATTTAAGCAAGGGGAGTTGCTTTAAGCTTCCCTTTCCATGTACCTTATCTGGGACTACTAGCATGCAGTTATTACAAGCATACTAGACTGCTAGTATGTAACCATTACTTGGTGTGATGTTTATTTCATAACCCTCGTTCCTCAAAAGTGAAAAATCAGTTCTGTATGTGTGTGTTTCATTAGCAGAGATATTGGAGAGGCCTCTGCCAAGTTAAAGCTGGTCTGGTTCCAGTGACCACTTCATGTTAAGCCAGGACATTTTTCTCCCTCAAAGTGGCTCTAATAAAGGAAACAAAATAAAAAGGCAGAGCAAGGGCTCAGTACAGGCATATTTTTATATGTATTTTTTTCTGTTTGAGTAGCAATTAGTATTACCCAGTCCATCAGCTTAAGTCTTTGATCACAGTGCATTTGCCAAGAAATTAAAATAATGAATGTAATACTAGAAGTTATTACTTATCCACACCTATTTTAAAGTTTGGGTCATTTCACTTAAGGGCTAGGATTAGCCTATGCAATCAGTAGAATAAAATGATAAATCTTGCCCTGAATGTTGCTACTTCAGGTTGCAGCATGCATGCTCTGTGTGGCGGAAGGGGTTTGATGGCTTCCCAGTAGGGGAGGAGCCTCTCTGAATGCAGAAAGCTAGCAAGGTAGGAGAAGAGAGACAGCCTTCCTGACATGGTGTTTTTCTATGTACAAGGTATTCTTCAGACAGGAGAGTATTTTTCTTTGTATGTCAGTCTTGCAGACAGAATGAGAGTTTAAGATGTACAGAGAGCCTGAATTGATCATGTCCCAGGAAGCCTCACTATTTGGTTCTGTTGTGTGCATAAACTGACCCCTTAGTAGCTCTCTTCACCTGGCCTGGGATGTTGCTGGCTCTGGGGAGTGAGTGCTATTCACTTTTCAGGTTCTCAGAGATACTTCAGGCAGGTCATAAGGTAGAATGAGGGGATGACTCCTTGTTCTTTCCTCATTTAAAGCTCCTCAGATGATGTTAAATGTATATCAATTCTGAGTTCTTGTGGCTAAAGTCAGACCTGAAATAAATAAAATAATAATGGAAGTGCTAAATTTTGAAAGCATTTCATGGAAAGATTGGGAGTGTACAGTAAAGATGCAGAGAGCCAAGGGCCAAATTTGACCACAGAAAAAGGTCGCTTCCCTTTATTGCCAGTCCACAGATCGGGTTGGTATGTCTTAGAGAGAAGTACTGGGAAGGGAGTGGTACCTGTCGCAGTGAGACTAGCCTCTTTCCTCCTTAGCAAACCAACAAAGCTAGTCCTACCCAAAGTCTTCCTATAACTAGCCAGTAGTGTAACATCTCCATACACCAGCTCCGGAAGTTCAGGCTCTTGATCAGGGCTACCTAGTAAGCCTATGTCTGAATTTGTTCAGGCACTACCAGTTCCCCAGAGTAGAGCATCTGTGGCAGCCCTTATGTGTTTGTGCCTTCAAGTCACCTATCGACTTACGGCAACACCATAAATTTCAGGGGGTTTTGTTAGGCAGGGAATACTCAGAGGTGGTTTTGCCACTTCCTTCCTCTGAAATGCAGCTGGCATTCATTGGCGGTCTCTTATCTAAGTACTAACCAGGCTGACTCTGCTTAGCATCCAAGATCAGACAGGAACTGGTGCCTGTAGGGTATTGGGGCCCCTTGGCTACCATGAAACCAACAAGAAAATCAGGGCTCAGACTTAATGAAAGAGGGGCACCAGATGCGGGCTTGAGGTACTACCTCTTCTTTCTTAGGCCAGAGATAGGAAACCTTGGGCCAAGATATTTTGCACATTAGCCTAGAAACCCTTCCCAGCCTGGTAAATGGCAAAGGATTGTGGTCCCTGTAGTCCAAAATGTGTGTGACCAAGGGTTCTCCAACTCTGACTAACCTCAACCAAGGATATCATTCGTCCTTAAAGACTTTGAAAACTAGGCTCATTAAATTACAGAGCTGCAGCATCCAAAAAGGTTTGGTGTTGCCCTCCTTCCATAGTTGTGATGGTGCACAATGTCTAATCATGCCAAAGAGTAGTTTTCCTAAGCTGTAGTTTGTTGTAAAGGCTGCTAGCTCAGATTGCCAGTTGAACAGAGTATATATGATGCAATGACTGAAATGTGTCCAGCAAACTAAGCCTTCCTTCAAAGGGAGCCACAGAATGGTGAGAACTTGGCACAAGGAGAAACATTCAAAGAATGGTATGCTGGCAGTTTATTTGGTGTTTTTTTTTAAGCACAGCTATCATCAAGATAATATGTCAAATTAAGCACACAAGGGCTTTAAGCTTTCCTGCTAGGTGGGAAAATGTTTATTTCCTTCCACTCTTTGCACATGTTTCAAGAGGAATACTGGCTTGGCTAAACTCATTTGGTTTTGGAGGGTGAGGGTGATGCTCTGTAAAGCTCACCCTAGTTTGCTTGCAGTCCCAGTCCGATAGAGGTGATGCCTGCAGTTCTGTTGAAAGGACATTTATTTGTCTGCAAGGGCTACCTATAGAAGATCTTTTCCCACTTCCTAAACCCATCTTTTTTTCCTTTCCTGCATAGAATCCTTGTTTTAAAGCCTTACTGAAACACATTGCTATGCTTCTTGTGGAAGGTGGCTAGAATGACTATGAGGAGAAACAAAAACGAGTTATTCTGTAAATACACCAGAATATAGTAGCCTTAAATAATGGAAGTTCTAGAGGGTGTGTGTATATGTGAAGAATTTTATTGGGGGAACAAAGACAGTTCAAAAAATTGGGCATGCTTCCCCCCCCTTCTGTCTTTATGCGCTCTTTTGAGAGAGCTGCAAATGGAGCAGACCAGACAACTGTTGAAGTGCTATGTTTTCCAGGAGGCTAGGGAACAGGGCTTTTAATAGACTGTCAAGCAGCTTGCTTTTTTAGTGCTGACAGCAGGATGAAGTCGGATAGTCTTGCCATCAGGTGCAAGGAAACAAGTACAATGGCCATCCCTGCAGGTGTTCTAATGCTATATAAAACTACTGCTGAGGCTCTATCCCATAAGCTTAGAGCAGAGGTCATAAAAAGAGAAGTATGTTCCTTGTCCATTTAAGAGGGCTCACAATATAATGCGCTCAATTTGTCATGATTCCCTCAACAGTTCTGTGTGGGTTCCATTTTAGGGTGTGAAAATGAATTTGGGATGTTGCAGAATCTACAATTTGCTGGGAAATTGTAGCTTGGCAAACTGGTCAAAACGCCTCCAAAGAAGTCAAAGGTGACCATATCATATAATCACGTAGTGGCTTCAGAGACACTGAGCCAGACTCCTTATAAACTATTGATGGAATTGTTGTGGAGAGGCAAAAACAAATTGGGAGATGGAAATTGAAAGAGGGTTGAGAGTCAGTTGAGATCAGGAGGGTTGAGATCAGGAGGATAAATCAGGAGGTGAGAACCTGAAAGGGAATGGAGGAGATAGGTAGAGGGAGAGTGGAGGACTTTGGAAAGAAACTGAGACAAAAGGCTGCTATGGGATGGAAGAGATAGGGTTTGTTGATTGAGGTGGAAGCTGGTCAAAAGAAGCTGGAAAATTAGGGGGTGTAAATGGCTGTTGGAGACAACAGAGAGAGGGGCAAATCAAAACTGCCTAGGAGGGAGTTCCAAAGCCTAGGAGCAGCCACTGAGAAGGCTGTATCCCATGTCCTCACCAGCCAAGGGTGGGAGAGCAGTCTCTCTAGCTTTTCCTCGCAAACGAAGGTTCAGGAAGGACTCATCCCGTGCTTTCTGCAAGCGCGCTGATGACTAAAAAGGCCAATCCGAGATAAACAAGTCCGGTTGCAGAAAGTACAGCAGAAGGTCTCCTTGGGTGATGTTTCTGGGTTGTGATTCTTTCTGCGTTGTCGTTTCTCTTCAAGACTTGTTCGGCGTGAGTTCTCAAATAAGGCTGCAGCATTGTGGATAGTGCATCTCCATGCCTCCCGATGTGAGGCCAGGGCGGACCACTGTTGGTGATCAATTTGGCCGAGCCTGAGGTGTTGTTTCAGGGAGTCTCTGTATTGCTTTTTTGGAGCACCCCTCTTACGCTGACCCGTGGCGAGTTCACCGTAGAGTAGTATTTTTGGGAGGCGATGGTCCTCCATCCTAGAAATGTGCCCTGCCCAGCGCAGCTGCGTTCTCAATATCATGGCCTCAATACTGGTGATCCCTGCTTGCTCAAGGACAGCAACATTCGTCACATAGTCAGTCCAGTGTATATTTAGGATTGTGCGTAGAAAGCGCTCGAGGAGTCGTAGGTGGTGGCGATAGGTGACCCATGTTTCAGATCCATAAAGGAGGATACACAGTACAATGGCTCTATACACACTGATTTTTGTGCTTTGCCTCAAGTGTTTATTGCTCCAGACTCTTTTGTGAAGTCTTCCAAATGCAGTATATGCCTTTGCTAATCTGTGATTGATCTCTTTGTCAATCTTGGCATCTGAGGAGACAATGCTTCCCAGGTAGGTGAACTGCTGAACGGACTTGACCACAGATCTGCCAACGGCAATGTGGGGATGGTGGTGTTCATCCTGTGGTGCAGGCTGGTAAAGAACTTCTGTTTTCTTCAGGTTGACTTCCAGCCCAAACAGCTCTGCAGGATGTTAGGTGCTGCATTAGGCCTCTCCATTGACGCCCCCGTGTCATGGGGGAGAGGCTTGCGTACCCTAATGATGTTTTGAGCTATGCTGTCGGTGGCATAAAGCCACCGGTAGGGTCTCCCATGCCAGACAGGTCAAAACCAAAGGGTCTGACAAAGGGCGTACAAGGGCAGGATGGGCTCTCTAGCCTTGTGGCAACCGTCCTAGAGAAGGAGAACTCTAATCCCAAAACCGGGCAGATGGTGCTCGTGCAACCCTGTAAGGTCAACCATCTAAGAGAAGGAAACTCTAATCAAACCTACGACCCGAGGACCTCGCTGCTACCGTCCATGCTTGCAAGGCCAGCAGACGAACCTTTGGTTTAAAGGGTGAGGCCAGTTCTGTGCACGCTGCGCTCCACAAGAAAAATCCATTGCACAGGCTCGAAGGACAAATCCAGTTCCAAAAAAAGAGCTTGAAGAAGACGATGGCATCTATATACGTTACCGTACTGATGGTAGCTTGTTTAACTTAAGCCAGCTGAGGGCTCACACTAAGACTCTAAACTATCTAGTCCGTGAGCTGCTCTTCACTGATGATGCTGCCCTTGTTGCCCACACAGAAGCAGGGAGAGCAGTAGGATGGAGGGAAAACTCTCCTCCAAAGTTTGTAAGACTCATAATAGATCTTCTAGGAACCAGACAGTTGTTCTAGCCTAAAGAATAGGCTGATTCTTGTAAGATGTCAGATGTCCTAGAACCATTGTTGAATGTGATTCCAGAAATTTTGAAAGTGAAATAAAAAAGGGCAAGATGTAATGAGTTTCAAGTGTTTCTTTTTTAAGTCACATGGGAAGGTGGTTTTGCTTTGTTTTTGTTTTTGTTAAACAGCAACTTCCTGACAGTTATAACAATGGAATGAGCTCCCTGAGGGAATCTGTGGAACCTCTTTTCCTGTTAAGATTTTTTTAGATATAGGATATCCTGCTTGGGAACTGGGGGATTGGTCTGGGCAGGGTCTGCTGCACATTTTTAGATCATCACAGAATTACCCAGAGTCTTGTTCATCCCTATTCGCTTCATGTTCTGTCATCTTTTACTTACCCAATGCTTATCTCTCCCACTTTCACTCTGCCCCCAAAGAACCCATTAAACAAATGTAAAACAACATTCTCTACAAGCATGCAATCTACAGGCGCACTGAAGAGTCTTAACGTACAGTGGTTCCAAGTGAGTCGTTTGGATCTGTGATTTGCATTTGCCACACGTAGCCTTAGGAATATTACTATTCTTTGAGCCTTGGGTTCAATATCTGCAATAGGTGGGTAACAATACTGGCTTACCTATGAAAGGTACAAATGCAGGGTGCTGGTAAACAAAGTACCTTGAAAAGCTGAAATATATGGTGGTGGTTCTTCTTGCTTGTTCCATGGTCGGTCCTGGAATCTAGGAAAGAACTGAAGGACCAAGGTCTTATGAAGTTCACAGGGTTTTGCCTGAGCCACAGAGTAGCCATAAGCATCTGGGGATAGGCTGTGACTCCCACTGTTCAGGATGTGGCTTGCAAATTAGTTTGATGGCTGTCAGTGAACCTAAAAAGTTAAACTAAGCTCTGTTTGTTTCCTTGCACAATGAATACATGGAAAGTGTGATGGCATTATCCCTTTAGAAACCCTCCTTACCCATTCTGTGCCTGCACCTCCATCTTTTTGTCTTAGAGACTTTTCACACAACACAACTATAGTGCTATATATTCCACTTTAACTGCCATCCTCTTGAATCCCGGGATTTGCAGTTTAGGGGGAGGTATTTAGAATTCACAGCCAGAGAAAGCTCCTGTTCCTCACCAAACTAGAAGCCACAAGATTCCATAGGATGTTGCTGTGGCAGTTAAAGTGGAATCATAGTGTTATCATTGTGTAGTGTGAAAAAGCCCTCAAGCCAAGTTGCTCTTCTCTGCAACCCACTCTCTTCCTTAGCCCTCATGCTTCTTCTGAGCTCTCATGCTTTTTCTCTGCCTTATTAAAGTGCTTGTTGCTAACCTGCCAGGAGGATCTGGGGACCATTCCAGCAACATATAAACATACCAGGGAAACAAAAAAATCCGTCTTGTGTTTTATTTACATAGATTTCTAGGCCAGTGCAAGGGGGGGGGATCAGAAATGTATTGGTAAAAAAGAGAAGAAGAAAAGTCTTGTAGAAGGTAGTTTCCAATTGAACTTCAAGCTTCATTATTGAAAGCCTAGACTGTTCTTCCCTCTAACAGCCTCCACTGTGAAATGGTTTAAGGTGATATATGGGGGCTGACTGTGTTTTATAATTGAGGCTAACTTGGCTCTTTGAAAAACACTTTCTATGTCCCCATTTTTTTTGGCCAGAGATACATAAATGTTCTCTTCTGACCTGTAGACTTCACAAGACCTTTTTGTGTTGACAGCAGCCTCATTTTTAGAGGCTCATTACAGTGGTACGTTTTGAGGCGCTCATCATATGAGGGGAAACTGCTCCTTAATCTTAACCCTTCTGGGGTGGAAGTAGAATGAGAACACCAAAGAGGGTCATACAAAGACAGCCCTGCTCAGATTTGCATATACTATGAGCATGCTGCATAGACGTAGAAATGATTGAGCACATAATGCCACCATCCCGGGAACTGTGGCTTTCATTAAAATCAAAACTAGAAATTTCTAACCCTAAGCTTAGTTTGTAGTTGTGGGATGAGGGCAGAAGATTTTAACAGGCTTCTTATTGTCAGATATACGAGCCTTTATCCTTTATGTAACTCTCCATGAGTAGGATCAGCAGAGTAAATGATGCAAACTTACTGTGTATTTGTATATTGTATTTTCAGTAGGTCATACAATTGCACTTGCAGGGCAAAAAACTGAGTTTGAGATGTGGTACAGTTAATAAGCGCCCCAGAAATAGAAATGGTGATATACAGACAATATTCTGTTGGGGCAGGTGGGATATCAATATATCGTGTTAGTGGCCACGACAGGACCAGACTCCAGGAGAGTGTAAACTACTATGATGAAATGGACAGAAGAGAAAGCAAGAATCCAATACCTTCCAATTGTCCCAATAAGGCAGGGACATTCTTGATTAATCCTCTGTCATCCCACTCTTTCAGCTGCATTTAAAATGTTCCAGTGTCTCTCTCCTCCTCCCATTTTGTCTTTCAATTACTTCTATGTCCCGTTTTTCATCTGTGAAATATTGAAGGGTATGGAATCCAGGGAAAGAATGGAAGTCTGGAATGGTGCTGGAACAGAAGCTAGATCAGGAGGAGGTACTAACCACATGCGTTTGCTGGCAGGGTCCAGGTAGCAACTAATTCAGTCTTTCCCAACCTAGTCTTTCCAGATGTGTTGGGCTTTACCTCCCATAAATAACTTGCTAGGATAGTTCAGAACAACAGTAATGGTGTATCCACGACAGGGTCCCTGTTTGGTGAAGGTTTGTATGAAATGAAAGGTGAGATGAAAAAAAAACAAAACTCACCCCCTACACATTTTTGATCTGCAGGCATTCTGAGTCATGATAAACAAGGGACGAAGTCACTTGCTTCAAGCACAAGGACTAGAAACTTAAAAGACTTTTAAAAGGCAAGATCTCCAGAATTTTGCTAAAGCTGCTTTGTTCCACACTAATCTGGGTTTGGTGGCACAGTTTGTAGGCGTACAGATCCTGCTGCTCCCATTTATGTTTCAGTTAGTGTGGTGATAGAAATTGGTGACACCCTTTCCTTCCTTTTGCTTGGCCAGCTTGCAATGGTTACCTTCTCTCTCTCTCTCTCTCTCTCTCTCTCTGTGTGTGTGTGTGAGAGAGAGAGAGAGAGAGAGATTAGATTGCTTGCAGCCTCCAGTCACATGTTGTTATGTTGGCCTAGCTCAGCATGGTGACTGAAAAGGGAGCAAGGAAGCCCTGCAGGCCTTTTTGTTCTCCCCAGCAATAGGAGTAGATGTTCTGTTTGTGCATAACAATGGGTAACTTTTTCCCCTTCCCACTTCTAGCCTCTTTCCTTGTCTCACTGTTCAGAGTCAGTGTTGGTGCAACAAGATTTTAAAAAAATAAATCAATCTGTGGATGTCTCCGCTTAGTGTGTGCTATTTACATGGATTGACAACTTCTCCCTATTTTTAAGCCCACAGTCCTTGTGAACTGTTTGAATTCTGATCTAGACAGTGTTCTCCAGTCTGGGAAATCTTTGTCACCTCGGGCATATATACCATCTCCTAGTGAACAACCCAATGATAGTAAACGGCCTTTGTCTGTTTTGTTTCTTCCTAGTAATGCTGCCTTTAATCTTAAAGGCTTTTTAAACAGAGTTCAAGAGACTGTGACTGACTTTTGGACAAGCCATTTGTTCTGGAAGACCCTCTGTGACTTCATAAATGCATTATTCTGTATAGAACTAATTAAGTATAGCTCTTAAACAGTAACGTGTCCAGAGCAGCAGGCATGGGTTAAGATAGCTCATACTGTATATACTTGTGTACAGGTTGACCTCATGCATAAGTCGGGAGCAGGTTTGGGGGTTAGAATTATGGGTTTTGCTATTGATAAAGGATAGCAACCTGCCTAGCGTGAAGGCAGTGACAAGAGATAGAGGCAAGAAGCCCCTCTTGGCATAGCAGGGCCTGCAAGCAATGCTCCCCATCCCATTACCCCTCCTTTGCCCAAACCAGAGAAAGAAAGGCAGTCTTCCCCCACCTTCTTTTTTGGTCTGAGGGGTATTCAGCAGCAACATGGGGGAGCCTGAAGAATGCAGTGCATCCACCATTTTGGGTGCCTGAGGTGGAAAGGTGTGGTGGCAGCCATTTTTAATATGGGCTTACTGTATAAGCCTCACCTTGCAAGGCTTGCAGAGAGACTGCCAGGCTTTGCAAGGCTCATACAGTAAGCCCCTATTAAAAATGGCCACTGCTGCTCTGCTCTCCCTCAGGTGCCCAAAATGGCAGGGAACACAGAGCTCATCCTGTCATCCCAGCCCATCATGGTCATCATCTGTTTCCAGTACTGACCCAAGGATAAGTCAACCCAGATTTTTTTGCTCATTAAAAATTTTTTTTTAGTTGTGCACAAGTATATACAGTAATAAAGGTTACATGATCTTAGATGAAACAGATGATAGGCCCTTCCTCCATCCCAACTGCCACTGCCCTGGCATCGGAGGGAGGGAAAGAAGAGGCAAGCACAGCTCCATCATGCCTTGTCCCAGAAGTAGATGGAAGGCCCTTCTTTCATCTTAACTGCCACGTGGTATTGGAGCAGTATCAGGTAGACTAAATCCCCTCCCACACTGCCATCCCTGTTTCCATTTGCATCATGTCTTAATTAGACTGTAAGCCAGAGGGCAACTGTTTTGTTATTCTTTTACTTGTAAAGCACCATATACAGTGATGGTGCTATATAAATTAATAAATGATGATGATGATGGTTATTGTTTTTCTTTTTTAGTCCATGATTTTTGTGTGTGTGAGTAAAATAGAGAGAGAAACAGAGGAGTTGCTGTGCATATGTTCTCTGTGAGACACACTCTCTAAAGAGCCAGTTTCACCCACTGGGAGCAGTGTGTGTGTCTTCTCCAGCCAGGTGGCAATCCCTCTGAGCTGGCAGTGATGAGGTTTTGCTTGGCAGGGACTACTGCCAGCAGCTGCTTCCATGCTGTATATCTAACTACCATGGGTTCTGAATTCTGCAGGTGCTGCATGCTGCAAAATTTGACATACTCTGCTCGTGTTATTTCCTTGGATATGTAAACATCCAGAGATTTACCAACCTTTGAAAAGGCTAGGAAGAACTTCCCATTAATTCCCACTTCCATTCCCATTGAAAACCAGAGAGATTTGTTTGATGGCAGGATAATTCTGCTCTGCATTATGGCAGCTAGTTAGGTTAGTTTTAACCAATTTGGTGGGCATCATAGAATTATAGAGTTGGAAGAGACCACAAGGGCCATCCAGTCCAACCCCCTGCCATGCAGGAATACACAATCAAAGCATCCCCAACAGATGGCCATCCAGCCTCTGTTTAAAGACCTCCAAGGAAGGAGACCCCACCATGCTCCGAGGGAGTGTGTTCCACTGCCGAACAGCTCTTACTGTCAAAAAGTTCCTCCTAATGTTGAGGTGGAATCTCTGTTCCTGGAGCTTGCATCCATTGTTTTGTGTTCTAGTCTCTGGAGCAGCAGAGAACAAGCTTGCTCCATCCTCAATGTGACACCCCTTCAAATACTTAAACAGGGCTATCTTATCACCCCTTATCCGTCTTTTTTCCAGGCTAAACATACCCAGCTCCCTAAGTCTTGTGGCCCTCCAGATATTGTTGAACTGTAGCTGCTAGCAGCCCGAGCCAGCATAGTAAATAATGAGTGCTGGGAATCTAGAGAGTCTAAAGGGCCTCAAGATTTCCATCCTGGCGTTAGAGCTTGGAAGACAAAGTTCTTGGGGACCAAAGCAAAAGATTTAAAATTTCTAAAAAACATTGGCCTTGGATCTTAGATGGTATCCAGGTGGAAGAATGGAGAGAAGGAAGGATTTTTGTCAAATGTATGCATCTAAGACAGGTGGGCAGCTGCAGAGGGGGTAGAGGCCAATTTTTGCCCCTGTACATCTCCAGCGGTCTACTCCGGTGCACCAAAGCCTCTAGACCCCGTTAGGTTTCCCCAAGGGATTTTCCCCAACCACCTAAAATAGCTCAAAACTTCTGCAAAACAGTTTTTCTCCCCACCCCACCACATACCTTATAAAAGTCCCAGCCCCCCTCCCAAATCAGCTGAAAAATCAGCCAAAATTGAAATGAGAAGTGAGTGACTTAGCTTCTAGTTTCCATTTTGGATGATCTTTCAGCTGATACAAGGAATTCTGACACATTTATAAAGTATTGGTTCGGGGGAGCAAAACGGCAGCAGTTTTTGAGCCATTTGGCAGGGGACAGGCAAAAAAATTGCCTTAAAAAAATTAGGTGGTCTAGGCTTGTGGAGCTCCAGGGTCCACAGTTTGTGTCCCTAAGCACCTCATCTGGCCCACAGGGGATTAATGTGCTCTTCTCTGATCTAAGAGAACACCTGGATAACCAGGTGCCTTAGACTTGCTGTGCCTTTTTTTAAAGTACGGTACTGCTTCTGTTTGCTGCTGTATCCCAGCCTATCTATATTCCTTTCATTATTACAGACAGCCCCAGTTCCCTTTGCAAGCCTGCCTTGTTGTTTGAGGCCGTGGTCCTGTCTCACAGTGAATGCCAGTGATGCCTTTCAGATTCTCTCTTACTTATGCAGTAACCTTTGAGAAGGTGGTACCTGTTGGTGCCATGTAGAGAGCCAGTATGATACAGAAGTTAGAGCATTGGACTAGAACTGGGCAGGAACAGATCTCCATTCAGCCATGAAATTCATTGGGGGTCCTCATGCCCATCACTCAGACTCAGCCCACCTTACCTCACAGGGTTGTGTGGTTCAAAATGGGAAGAAGGGCCTTGTATGCTGCCTTGACCTCCTTAGAGCAAAAGCCAGATAGAAATGCAACAAATCAATAAATGAAACAAAATACAAATGGAATCTTGTTGCAGATTTTCTCACACATTGGATGGCAAATATGTCTCTGCAGGCAAGTCCTTACAGGTGCTAAATGAGAACACTGCCTTGAACAATGCCTAGTATATTCAGTGCCTGGCACAGTGAGGGTGATGTGCAGAATCCAGAAAGAGCAGAGTCCCTACCTTGGGTAAGCTTGTGAGCTAGGGCTGGTTTGAGACACAAGGGTTGATTTCAGAGAGGGGTGAATGGAAACAAACAATGCAGAACAAGGAGACTGTGGTGCTTCAGGAAGTGCTTGGGTGGTTTGGACTAGTCTAGATATTATCAATAAACAGGGTAGAAGGCATAGTGGTTGATCTTTGTGGAGCCCTAAACCCTCTGTCCCGGTCACTGCAGATGTAAATTATGGAACCAGTTAGCTTCTTTTCTGAGTGACATTGTCTATGTGCTTCCAATCATATCTTGATAGGCTTGAGGGCTAGAAACCTGCTCTTCTTTTAAAGGGAAAGAGAACATAATGTATTCTATACATTCAAAATTGACTAAGATGGAGGGAGGAGGGGATGAGAAGGCACTGAAGAGGAGGCTCCAAATAGATTTTGATTAATCTTTGTTCTTTAAATTGACCCGTATTATCAGTAAAGTTGAGTTTGGTCTTCAGTATGAAATCTAGTGTCTTGTTGCAAGAATTTTGGTAACTGGCTTGACAATCTGTGTGGGAGGGTAATCTTTGAGGTGCTTGTATCTGTCTCAAATCAAATACCATCACCTCTCAGTACTGTCTCTTCTCTGTCTGGATTTGTGATTCAGCTGCCCTTGGAGGAGATGAGGGGGTGGAGATGGAGGAGGAGGAAGGAAGGAAGGAAGGGAGCTGGAATGTGTCTACAGAGTAAGAGCAAATTCTGTGTTCAGCTGTCTCACCATGTCCATAAAAGGAACTCCCTGGTTTTAAGTCAGCTGTGGGAGTTGTCTCTCTCTCCCCCCTTCCCAGAACAACCTCCAGCTCCAATCATTGAACTGGTTAATCTGGCCCATTGGAATTCATAGACAAGAACATTGTATGGTTCTGAAATCAGCTCTCACCACCCCGTATAAAGGAGGTTGGCTGCATCTCACAGTTTGGACTTGGTTTCCCTCTCCACCCTTTCCATGCTTGGCCTTTTAAAAAGTGCTAATCCTTTGTTTTAGTTAAAACCCGTGGTGGGGGGAGCAGCAAGTCATACCTCCTTAGCCTGCAGGTCTTCTCTTCTGTTGCTGAAATTTCTAGCAGAGCCTAGTGAGGCATCATCAGGACAAACTACAGTAGTTTTGTTGTAGTGCAAGCTTGCTTTGGCCCCCAGGTTGCTTCAGCAGTTTCAGAGGTGTTAAGTAGAGTTTCAGAGCGGCAAGTTTACCTGTATGTACAAGCTGCAGTACAGTTTAATATTATGTGGGAACTAAAGATAACGGGGATATAGAATGCATTCCAGTTCTATTTATCTGTTCACCTATGATTCACAAATATACAGCTATAGGTAAAGTGTGATTACCTGGCTGGGTCAGATAAAAAATCCATCTAGTGAAGCATTCTGTCTCAGTGGTCTTGAACCGTTTTTCTTTCTTCTTCTTTTTTAAACCCCTTTGGGCTAGCTGTTGATCATATTTCTTTCTTTCTTTTTTAATCTGGTGACAAAAATATAAAAGAGAGCTTTCGTTCACAAGGAAGAGGAGTTCTGGTTTCTTAAACTGTAAGCTGAAGTATATGTGCAAGTCATTATAATCAATGTTTCATTTTCTTATCCTGGCATTCCTCCCCTGAGCTCAGGGTGGTTTACATGGCCCTTCTCCCCCTTCTTCCTCTCAACAACCTTGTTAGGTAGGTTAGTTGAGAGAGAGGGACTGACCTAAGGTCACCCAGTGAGTTTTCATGGCTCAGTGGGGACTTGAATATTTCAAGTCTCAGTCCAGCTTCCTACCTATTGCCCAAACTTGACTTTTGGCAAATCAAAGTTGTTTCCAGGTTACCTAATTGGTAAGATTTTCATAACTGGGAGAGAGCGGGTTTCTTTTCCATTTAGTATGCCAGTGTAGAACAAATGGTCAACTTAGGTGTTGATGGCTCAGCAGGCCGGTGAATAATTTTTCCTGGGTTTTGTGAATTTATTACAAGACTATTCAGTTTAGTTCCCTTTAAGAGCCTCACATGGATGCTTTGTTTCCAATATTTAAAATGTAATTGGCTTAATAAATGCTTAAATAGCTCTGATTTAAAGAAAATGATCTCCTATAAAGATCCATAAAAAATGGGAATTGCCAGTGAATCAAAAGTGGTATCAAGGCTGAGCCAAAACTGGGCATGTCGGTTGTAATTCTTTTCTTGAAATACTTTAGAGGGTTGCAGCATTGCTCATTTTGTCAGGTCTTTTTGCATTCTTGTTTGTGTTTTGCATGCTGGATAAAGGTAGATGTTAAAAATAGCTGTACATCAGAAAGAAGTGGCTGACTTTAGTTAAAGGCAATAAATCTGTGATCTTGTACATCAGGTAGATATGGAGGAGCAAAATAGGGAGCACATGGACGAAATTGATGCCTTTAAAAGAGGCATTTTAAAACCTGCTAAGTTGTGACATGTTAGAGTTTATTCCTGAAACTGGTAGAAGTGTAATTTATGCAATGAACTGATTTAAGAGAGGGTCTTTTCTGATTCTAGCCATATTTTACAATATCTCATTTTTCTTTTAGAAACTGAACAGGTTTTTTTCTTTCTGCCTCTTTTTCTCTTTTTTTACAAACTTGCTTAGAAGCTTAATGCTCATCCTTACAACAGCATTAATTTGTGCTTAGTGTACATTTTAAGATAGTGGAACACTCAGAATTATAAGGTTTTGCATATCTCTTTGCCAGCGGCTCATTCATTATAGGGCAGATCCAGTTGGTTAACTAGCTGCCATATGGTTCCAGTAAGAAGGAGAGAATTACCTGCAGTAACAGAACATAACTCTTTATGCTGTTTTTTTTTAAAGCATGAATTGGAGAACTGTCCCAATCCTAACAGAGCACCAGTTCTTGTGTTCCTTTTGTGTATGTGATGTGCTCACCACCGCCATCATGTTAAAGTATGTGAGAAGCAGTTTCCATATTAGGGTGTGGTTGTTTTAACCATGCCAGCATAATTACCTGGAAAAAAAATGAGTTGGTCTGCTGGCTTGATTAAAACAGCCCCACCCTACATTGGAGCCATTTAACATCTGGGTGCGCACACCTCATTGTGTGGTTTGGGGCCTATGTTATTCAGCATGGCAGCAGCAACTGCATCACAAATGGAATTTGTGAATTGGACTTTGGAGCTGGACTGGCGCTAAAGTTGTTGGGTCTGGCTATGTCAAAAGAGAGCAAGTTTCGACTGCTCAGCCTAGGTCTAGAAGAAGCGGTCTGACAGTGCATCTTAGACTATCTGATGTGAGATTCAGCAGGGTTCCCCCCCCCCAATTTGCCAGGAGTAGTACCATATCTGTGCCCATTAGCTATAACTGTTTCTTTCTTTTTTTTTGGAAACTTGCTGTGTAGACTGGCAAGCAATGTGTCATGGATTGGCTCTCATCACTGGACAACAGTTTGGGGTAGCATTGGAGTATACTAGAAATCCTTTCCTTTCTCTCTTTTGGAACGAATGACAGATCTGTCATGTCTCCTCCAAAGAGATGTAAGATTTTTCTTATCATTTTCAATTATGGAAGGGAAGCGTTTCAAGAGAGGCTTGGGAAATCTTTGGTGCCCTACAGACTGGGTTGGTATGACTTACAGATGCTTGACACAACTCTCCTAACTCCTTACCACTGACCATGCTGCAGGAGGGGGGCGGTTCTTGAAGTCCAAGTGAAGGCATTAAATCGTATATCTGCAGATATATCCTAATATCTGCATTAAGAGGTATTCAAGAAACCCTCACTAATTTCCTGTTTGCATCCCAACAAGGACCAATCTCTGTGGCCTGCGTGTGTCTCCTGCCCTCTTGAACTCAGATCACATTATTTGTTCTGTTAACGATAGGTTCTACAGCACCTCATCTTAACATTCAGAGTGTTCTGCTTTCTAATGCTTTTCATAGAATAACTTGGTAATGGCTGAAGTGGCCCAGAAGTGAGTGGCAAAAAACAGTCAGATTAACATTGTGGCAAAGCCTGCTGTTTGCTACACCATATCAACTTGCTTGGTTGTTGGCAAAAGAAATGTCAGGCTAATAAGCCATTTCTCAAAAAAGAAAAAAAATGCTTTGCCTTTTGTTCTACCTGCAATCTTGAAGGGGGAACCTGTCTGACTGGCTTCCTGGCAACTTTCTGCTGTTCCATCTTGGGTATGTTCAATTTTCTCATGTTCTTTTCAAAGGGAGGCTCCTTCCTTAATCACAAAAATCCAGAAGTTACCTTTTTGGACTACATCTTTGTGAGACCTCCCTCCCCACCAACAGGGTCAACCTTTTGATTGAGCTGTCCATCACAACTGTGAGATCTCTTTCTTAGACAGTCAACACTAGTTCATATCCTATGAGTGGGTCCTTGGTATCTGTTGGGGTTTGGTTCGAAGACCCCCCGTGGACCCATTATATATAATGGTGTCATAAAATGACGTCCCTTATATATAACGGCAAAGTCAGGGTTTGCTTTTTGGATTTTTTGTGGGTGGGGGGGAATACAGTGGGCCCACCATATCCACAGATGGCCACACCCCATTATTATTCAATGGTGGTGTGTGCACATGGGAGCATCAGCACATGGCTGCATGCATGTGCTGCTGTTGATTAATATGGGGCTTGAGCATCCACGATTTTCCCCATCCATGGGGAGGAAACTGAACCCCCACAGATGGGAAGGGCCCATTGTATTTTCAAACTGTGGTTGGTTGAATCCATAGATGCAGAATCCATGGATACGGAGGGCCGACTGTATATGAAATTGAGAAATGTATTTTGCCCCAGTGCACATAATTTTACACTTGCTTACACTGAATATACACTGGACTGACTATGTGACGAATGTTGCTGTCCTTGAACAAGCAGGGATCACCAGCATTGAGGCCATGATATTGAGAACACAGCTGCGCTGGGCAGGGCACGTTTCTAGGATGGAGGACCATCGCCTCCCAAAAATACTACTCTACGGTGAACTCGCCACGGGTCAGCGTAAGAGGGGCGCTCCAAAAAAGCGATACAAAGACTCCCTGAAACAACATCTCAGGCTTGGCCAAATTGATCACCAACAGTGGTCCGCCCTGGCCTCACATCGGGAGGCATGGAGACGCAATATCCACAATGCTGCAGCCTTATTTGAGAACTCACGACGAACAAGTCTTGAAGAGAAACGACAACGCAGAAAGAATCACAACCCAAAAACATCACCCAAGGAGACCTTCTGCTGCGCTTTTTGCAACCGGACTTGTTTATCTCGGATTGGCCTTTTTAGTCATCAGCGCGCTTGCAGAAGGCGCGGGATGAGTCCTTCCTGAATCTTCGTTTGCGAAGAAAAGCCAGAGAGAGAGAGAGACACTGAATCTGATTTATTCTTTTAACATCCATTCTCCCAGTTTTCTGCTCTTGACCAACCTGAATAATTTTTCATAACAAATTCATCATTTTTGTGCTCATCCAACTCCCGATCATTTCTAAATGAGTTTAAAAACACTGATCACAATAGAGATGTGGGGGACCCCACTGTTCAGACCTTCCCATTGAAAGGACTGAACATTTAACACCTATTCTTTGCTTCCTCTTCTTGAAATACTGTAGTTACTAATCCATAAGAGGACTTCTCTTTCCCCTGACTGCTGGGTGTGATCAAGGGAGATTTTTTTGAGGAGGGATATTATGAAAAAAAAAAAACTTTTAGAAGACAATGGACAGAATCCTGTTGGAGAGTTATGCTTGTATAACCAGCCAGGTACACAAGCGATTTTACATTTTCCTGGCTTCTATAAGGTGCTCTCAGAGACCTCCGTATTCAAATGTTCCTGTGTTGCCAATGGTCTGCAGCACTCCTAGACAGCCAGAGCTCTTCCCTCCTCCCACCAGTGTGGATGCTTCATTTCCATGCAGTCCCTTGCCTTATGCTGCTGTGCCAGCTCTCAGCAAGATCTTGGGCAGTGTCTACTGCTATGATGGGCAACATTTGTTTTGTGGGTGACATTTGGGCCCGCAGGGCTCTTTCTGTGGCACCCTTGGAAACAGCCCTGCTGAAATTAGGTGGCAAAGCAAGGAAACCAAGTTAAAGCAAGCCTATCAATTTCTGCATTCCTCCCACCCCATTCCTTTTCAAAAGTTGGCTTTCTATTGGCCACTCTCCATTCCTCTGGTACAGTTGTGTGTGTATGTGCTTTCAAATCCCCTGTTGACTTATGGTCACCCCATGAATTTCATAGAATTTTCTTAGGCAAGGAATCCTCAGAGGTGGTTTTGCCAGTCCCTTCCTTTGAAATAGTCTCTTCCTGCAGCACCTGGTATTTGTTGGCAGTCTCCCATTCAAGTACTAAAAAGAGCTGACCCTGCTTAGCTTCCAAAATCAAATGGTATCAGGTGCCTAAAGGCACTAGATAGAGGGAAATCTACATAGCAATGGACCCATGCAGGATCCAAAAACTCAGGCAGCTGTGCTGATCCCTGTCAACTAACCAGGTCCAGCAATTTTCAATTCCACCAGGAATAGATCCTTGTAAAGCTAATGGGTCTTAATTGCACATTCAAGACCAAACCACCCTCAAATAATTTGCCTTACCTCAAGGCTAGCTTGCAGCCATATCTTGTTGTTTGGAAAACCCATTCTTCACTCCAGCTACTGTGAGAATTGTAGCTAAGCTGTGAGGCAAATGAGGTCATCAACTCCCTTATTCTCAGTGCTCTGACCCCATGAGTCCATGTTCTACTGCATCGCTGAGGGCAAAGTTGGCATCCTGTCTGCCTTGGTGCTCGATGGACTTAATAAGCATTCTCTAGACTTTCTCTCTGGCTTAGGAATCATGGGCTCTGGAGCAGGCTTCTAAGCAAACCTCAGGCCAGACTTCTGATCTTACCAGGGAAGAATGATAACATCCCAGTGGGTGGTGTGTCTGCTCCATACTTTCCTTTTCTCCTCTCCCCCCCCCCGCCCCCGCTTATGCACCCACCTTGGCAGGTGGCAGCAGTTTGTGTTGCTTTCAAAAACAAATCAAATAGTAGTGCATCCCAAAATATGTATGCTGAAAATGGCGTGTGTTTATTTTTAGGCATTCAGAGGATGGCCGAGAAATGAATTTCTGTTCAGAAGTCCTTTTTGTTGTGTTGCCTTTCAAAACCTCATTCTTCTGTCTCTTGGATGCCTTGAGGTTTTTTCTTCTTCGCTGCTATAATATGAAACCACATTTAAGAGCTGCTCCCTTTCCAGTTCCTGAGTTAGGAGTGCCTGGTTGGACTGGCTTATACCTCTCTCCTCTCAGGAACATTGGTGCGTTCACTCTTATGATTCACTCTCTCTTGATGGGTGTACGTAGCTGGTAGTTACAGTTTAACAGTGGTTTCTTTTCCTGAAACTACCTTTTCCTTGTTTCAGACTTTCTTCATGTCTCAGTATGAACCACTGAAGTATAGACTTAGAGAAAGAAAAAGAGGGAGAGATTTGTAACACATGCAGTTGCATTCAGCATGGCCTTTTTTTCTCTTATCAAAAATAAAATACAGTTTTCAGAGGAATGCAAGGGAATGGAGAAGTGGCATTCTCTTGGCTTCTCTTAGTACAAAGAATAAAGTAGTGCCCCCAAGTTATTTTTAGACCAGAAAGCCCAACAAAGTAAAATGTACATTTCAAGGAGGTAGTCATGTTAGTCTGTTTCAGCATAAAAAGGAAGAATCTATATTGCATAGTTATTTTTTTTTTGTACCTTTCAATGTATAAACCTCTTTTCATTGTAATAAAGCAGTAACAGAAGAAGAAAGAAAGAAAAAGAAAGAAAGAAGACAAGGTCCTTGCCTGTAGTTTTAAACCGAGGCAGGAAGCAGAATATTCTGGCATGTTAATGTGTAGTGTTCCATGATTTCTGCATCAAATGGTTGGTCTTCACATAAGAAGCTACTAAACAGCATCCAGATACTGAAATGGCATGAAAATAATAAGATGCAAACAGTGGTGTTTAAAATATTTTAAAATAAATGTAAACTTGAAAAAAAAGTTCTCTTGCTTTTAAAAACTGCCTTACAGTTAATAGAGCAGCAAATAAGTTGTCCTTTTTTCTTGCACTGTAACCTGATTGACTTGTGTTTGTTTTTTTTTAAATAAATCTGAACATAGGCTTTAAATACTTCAAATAAAGCACTAAGCTTTATTTCAAATGGTTTAAGGAAACCACTTTCACCAACTGAAGCAACTTTCATTTTGGCAGGGTGCTGCAGCCTGTGGCAGATCCCTAGAGTGGGAAATTTGTCCCCAGACCTATGGAATTTGTCCATCCCTGATAGAACATTCTATCTTTAGAACCGTCAATAACACAGTGACAGAACTCAAAAGAAGGGAAGTCAAAAATATGAAAAAGTAGAGATGGTCCCTGGTTAGTTTAGGGAAATGTCTTGTGCTAGATAGAGGGTAGCTAGTTTTATGCCTGGTGTGACTACCATTAACATAGCGCTGGGCAAAAACACCAAAGGAGTTATACTGTATTTGTGAAACAAGCTGTGCTCTTTGTCTGTGAAATTTGCATAATTAGCCAGAACTCTGCAAAAGCTGTGAAATCTTTCTCAGTGTGTTTTGATGTTAGTGTTCCTGTCACACGTTTCAGTTTGCAAAGTGTTTTAGAATTCTTATATCCATGCCAACATCATGCAGTACATTAGTGTGATAGAAATGAAGTCTGGAAAATTATCCTTCTTATCAAACAGTTGGAATTAACTGGAGGGGGAGTCCATGAGCTGGACAGGAAGTTGGAATTTGTGTGGCATTGCTTCTGGTATGGTGAGTTCGGAGCTTGGCAAAATGATCTTTTGAACAACAGCTCCCAGATTTCCCTGTGGAGTTTTGTAGTCCAAAAGAGTAATTTTTCCAAGTTCTGAGGAAGTGACTAAAAAAAAAAAAAAAAAACCCCACAAACTGCTGGGTGTCAGTGACAAGAAATGGTAGACTCCTTGTAGCAAGGCACAATATTAAAAGCTTATTGAAGCATTCAGGTTTGTCTGTTATGTAGAACTGGATACTGGGTAGGATTAATTGTTAGCGTGATCCATGAGAGCAGTTCTCTGACCTTGTCGGATGTTCTTGCAGAACAGCCATGGAGGTGGTGAACATGATGGAGCAACCCATCAAAGTGACAGAATGGCAACAGACCTACACTTACGACTCAGGCATCCATTCCGGGATGAACACCCAGGTTCCATCAGTCAGCAGCAAGTGCTTGGTGGATGATGATGATCTCTATGGCAAGCAATACACCATTAAGAAGACCACCACTTACAGTCAGTCTGGAGCTGGGCAGGTCCAGGCTCAGGCTCAGGCTCAAGGTAAATGTTCATTTTAAAGTACCTACTGATTTGTTATAAGGTGTTTTTATTCCGTAATAGAAACCAGGCAGGGTTATACAAGGTAGGCAAAGTGTGAATGACAGATGTTGGACTGCAACTCCCAGCATTCCACAACATTACCTTTGCTGGCAATCTCATAACATCTGGAGGGCTATACTTTGCCCAGTTCTGATATAGAGTAATATAGAAAGGAGCCAGCATGGTGTAGTGGTTTGAGTGTTGGACTAGGTTCAAATCCCCACTCAGCCATAGAAACCCACTGGGTGACCTTGGGCAAGTCACACTGTCTCAGCCTCAGAGGGAAAGGCAAATCCCCTCTGAACATATTTTGCCACGAGAACACCATGATAGGCTCACCTTAGGGTCAGCATAAGTCAGAAATGATTCGAAAACATAGATCAACAACAGTTATCCAAGCTACAACAACAACTGTTTAGCTCAGCAAAGCCACTGTAATGTCCTTGATGTGAAAGCCTGTGACACTGCAATGTTAAAATACTACTATTTCACCCTATTTCAGGAATAGGAACCATGAGGCCCTCCAGATGAAAGTCCCAGCAGCCCAAGCCAACATAGCCAATGGCGGGGAAAGCTAGGAGTTACAGTCCAACAACTGGAGGGCTGCACAATTCTTGCTCCAGTCCTGATGGCTCTCCCAAGGTGGTTTACAATACACCTCTGCATTAACAAAAAAGAAAAGTGAAAAATTTTTATTTTGTGAAGTCTGTGGGCAGGACCTTCTCTTGCTTGCTTTTCATGCTATGGTCAAACGCCAGCAGCAGGATATTGTATCCTCTGTCTAAATTTAAAAGTGTGTGTGTGTGTGGGAGTAGCTTAGCAAGCCTGCTTAGAAAGAGAATTTTCGTGGATGGCTGTGGCAACAGAAGTTGTTATTGCCATCCTAACTACTGAAAGGATGGAGTAAGGGACAAAATAAAGAAGATAGCATTCCATAGCTTTTTAAAACACTGGCCCACCTTTAGTCTAAATGTACATTCTAAAACTCTACTTACATTTTCACCATATTTATTTTATTAATTACAACATTTATGTCCTGCTTGGGATTTGAAAATCTTGAGGTGGGGAGGGTTAAAATCAGTAATACAACTTTAAACTGGTAACAATTCACCAACAATCAAAACAGAACCCAACAATCTAAAATTCAAAACTATGAATAGAAATCCAACAGACCAAAATTAAACCTATGAACGCTAGAGTGTGTATGCTTGGATGAATTTAAATTAGTGCTGAAGTGAGGCCAGTATTGGTGCCAGTGAGACTTCTAAGGAGAGGGCTTTCCACAACTGACTGCTGCAGTATCGGAGGCTCTCTCCTGTATATGAGGCTGCAACTCAGGAGCAGTCTTCCAGGTAAACACTGGTGCCCTAATAGATTCTGGATTCAGGCTGTGTAGCATGTTAAGGTCTAAAAAACCCAACCCTAACCAACATGGACCCAAGCATCAGTGGATTACTGTTTGCACCCATTTTTAATTTTGCATGAGTGGTGTGGTACTGCTTCTGTGTAATCACTTCCTATGATGTTAGAAGAGTTCCAGGAGATCACATGGGAGAAACTGCTGCTGTGGCTGGTTCATGACATTATAGTTGGAGTAGAAAGCAAGCATATCAGCTCCTTGTACATGACCTGGCAGCATTTGAATATTGGAGGATAACGCAGGAAGTGACCATATCACTTGTGTAACTGTAAGATCCATCAGTTGTAGGATTGGGGGGAACAGGATTCCAATCCATACTCATCCATAGTCTTATCAAGAAGGATGAGTCACTTGTCCTCAGCTTAGGTTCTCCAGCTAGGAAATGAAAAGAGTGTCTCCAGGTAAGATGGTGTGAAAGTAAGTGGCACAAGACTTTAAAAGGTCACTAGTTCATGTGTGGTTTCACACATGGGGTTGTCTAAAGCAGGAGCAGGCAATTTTTGTAGGTTTGGAAACCAGTTTTGACCTCCTGGCTGTTGACCCTTCCAAGCTGTGTCCACTGAAATCTGATGCTAAACTAGGGAGAGGGAACCCATTAAAGCAAGGGTTTTGCTTGGCTGAAATAGCCTGCAGTGGTTTTCTACCCAAAAATCAGCAGCAAACTGCTATGAACAATTTAATGCAAATGAAATGCTTTAAGGGTGTTTTTTTCTGGGTTGCCACTCAAATTCATTGTTGCAGTTTGGCACAGAAATTTGGCAGTTTGGTTTCTATGAAGGGGTTGGGGAGCCCCAATACCACCCACATGCTTTTTTGTAGGCTGTCTTTGTCAGAAGACACAGAAAGCATGAAAATGTTCCTCTGTGAAGGAGGATATTACAGGTGACTGACATCACCACAGAGATGTGCAGATTTTGCAGGTGATATCAGACTCCGCATGAATGGAGCAGGGGATGGGAAAGCGTCATCCTCTATCTGTTGAGCAGAAGGAAAAATATAAGAGAAACTGAGAGACTTTGGAGTGCTGCAAAGAATGGGCTAGTACAGGCAGCAAACTCTTTTCACTGTGATTCTTACCATAGCACATCAATCAAGTTTGCTGCAATAATTGAACCACACCACCCCCAGTCTGTGTGTGTGTGTGTGCGCATCTCAGGCCTTTCTGCGAGCCGTTCCCCATTTCCCATCTCCCTTTCATGTTTTTTAATTAAGCAGCTTTGTGTTACAACTGCCTAATCGGGCTGGCTAATTAACTCCTGCCTTATCTCTTTGCTCACATGCTAAGTCTTTTGCACCTTGTGGAGCTCCAGCGGTTCCATGAACCTCCCAATGTGGCTGACAGAAATCCTGGCTGGGATTTCCTCTCTGCTAATCCTGTCCTACCCACCTCCTTTGCAGCAGAGTTGGAGTCCCAGCTTGCCATGACCCGTGCTCAGCGCATCCGGGCTGCCATGTACCCAGAGACAGTGGAGGACCGCTCCCTTCTCATCACCACCCAGGTGGAAGGACAGCAGACAAACGTACAGCGGTTGGCTGAACCCTCTCAGATGCTCAAGTCGGCCATTGTGCACCTCATCAACTACCAGGATGATGCCGAATTGGCCACTCGTGCCATCCCCGAGCTCACCAAACTCCTCAATGATGAGGATCCGGTAAGATGATACATTTGGGCTCGACTTCTTTCAGGAAGTCTATATGACCAGCTGGAACTAGTTTCCTTAGGCAATGTAGGCCAGACAGTAACCCTATATTGAGAATTATGTATTCTGTGATGGCATGGAACTGCAGAGAACTTGCAGAATGTCGCCACAGAGAGAGCATTTCAGTCTTCTTCACATTACTTCCTTCCCCCACCCCAGATGAGGTGTTTAGCTTAGGTGGTTGCAAGGATGTGCTTGGAAAGGAGAAGGCAGTCTTTCATGCAGGCTTGGAAACCCAGAGGAGCTGATTAATATGATGATTGGTAGCCAGACAGAGAACTTCAGCTTATTATGTAGCTTTTGACCCTTCCATATGACTCACAGAAGGGCATTGAATTATGCAGAGTAGGGGAAATCATATTAGCGTGTGACCATTACAGAGCATAGACTTTGACTGCTCTTTGTGCAGAATCAGTGCAAAGTATATGAGCAAATTTAGTTGGCCATTGGAAAGGTAGAAAGAGGCAGCATAGTCAAGCAGGGTGCTCTCTCTGCGCCATTTTAGTCACCTGCCTTCATTCCTTCCAGGTGGTGGTCAGCAAAGCTGCTATGATTGTAAACCAGCTGTCCAAGAAGGAGGCATCACGCCGTGCTCTGATGCAGTCACCTCAGATTGTTGCTGCTGTGGTCCGCACCATGCAAAATACCAGTGACTTAGATACAGCTCGTTGCACCACCAGCATCCTCCACAACCTCTCCCACCATCGCGAGGGGCTGCTCTCCATCTTTAAGTCTGGGGGCATCCCAGCTCTTGTGCGCATGCTCAGGTAATTTCGCAGCCCTTGGCATAGCTCAGCTTTTATCCGTTACAATTAATCCTGTACATGCAGGGGGGAAAACTGCCCGTTTTCTCTTCCTCCTTCTCTGATTTGATTCTACTGCTCGTGTTGAGCTAGTCCCACCCTGGATGAACCCAATTCAATTCTTATTTGTTTGCTTTTTCTTTAAAACATTACTATACCAACCTTCTTCAAGTCATATTTTAGACTGGTTTAAAACAATATAAAGGTCACCCCCCCCCCCCCCGTTAGTCACAGAACCAATAGCTGCGGTTTCAGTTATCCAAGGCTGGAAAAATAAGGATACATACTATGAAGTTGTGGTGGAAAATGCCTAGAGAAGGGTCTTCTCTAGGAATTGTTAGGTCCTCCAATACAACTTGTACCAGAAGTCCTTTATTTTAATAAGGTTCACTATTATCCCCCATTTCCGGTATCTACAGTAAGTCCGGGAACCAAATCTCTGCAGATACCGGGGTTTGTGGCGACCTGTACAGTTATTTAAAACAGTAACATCAAATAACCATAATAAATGTTCAGAACACCACTAGGTATTACTTTCTCTAGATAGCAATTGGATGAAGCTGACAGGGATTCCTGAAACTGTTGCCTGTAGAATGTAGGAAAGACTGGATTAAGGGTGAGTGGGGCCCTGGAACAGTTCCAAAAACATGGTGGCCTCTTGGTGCCATGTAGGTGAGCCGCTCTAAGCAGGGTGGTGCAGAAAAGAGATAAATAAGCAAAACATATTTGGCAGAGTGTCAGACAACAGCACAAAAATCTTCGTGTCTGAATCCCTTTTCAGACCTGCAACCTTGATCTGTCTAGCAGCCTGAACCCCATCCACTTGTTACTCAGTTACTTAAGTCACATACAAAACATGGAGAGTGAGAGAGTAAGCATCGAGAGGTTTGTGGGGGTAACTGAGGAATTACGAGGAAGCAAGAAACACCTTTTTCTGTCAGCACTGGGCCCCTCTAGCCAGTGGGGGACCTGGAGCAATTGCTCCATTTCAATCATCTGGCCCTGGATGTAGGTACTAACTAAGAGGAAACATGAAGGGCTTGTAAAACCTCCCAACTATTGCACACACGCTGTGTGGCTTGTGACTGAAGAGTATGATTTATCCCAAGGCTCAGCCTGATATTTGTGTTCACTTTCATTGTTTCTGTGTCCATAGAGAGTTCTGTTCCCCCACCAATGAATTATTACAAGCAATCCTCATACCTTTGGGGTTATACCAGCTAGCTTCCAGGGGCACAGTGCACTTCAACCTTCTGTACCTCCCATAATTTAAGCACAAGCTCTATCCTGGATGCTGGAGGTGGATGGCTTCTGTGCTGCCCAATGATTGTTAGTTGGCAGTGCTTGAGTATTTTCACTCTGATATCCTGGACATTCAGGCACATAGATGGGCAGTATTCTTACAGCTGCTCCCTCACCTGTTCTGGAAACTTTGTGTATGCATATGCCATGGAGATCTTGCTAGGCACCTCAGCTGCAGCGACACCTTGCCAACTGCAAGCCCACACCCAGACTGGCACAAAATGGAGTTGAATAGCAGTTGCCTTAATATGGAGGCACTGGCTTTGTTTTCGGAAATGCAAGTCTTGGCGTGCCACAGCCAAGCCTTGCTGTTTCCCTGACACTTCCCATGCAATTGATGAATCCAAATACATTGCTTCTTTTCCTGTTTGCTTGCCCCATTGGAATCCTACTCCCCTGAATGCAAAGACACACTGTCAGTGGCTGCCCCACAATCAAGTATGGTAGTTTATCACAAAAAAGTGAACAGCCGCCTCTTGCAGTCTTGGCTTTGGGTCCCATGTTGGGGAAGAGATGGGATATAAATTAAATAAATAAATAATGCTCTCAATTTGAAGGGAAGGAGCTATAGCTTAAGCAGCAGGGCAGGTCCTGGACATATAGAAAGAAACACACTCAGTCCATGGTCCATCTTGTTTAATAGATCTCAACCTTTAGGCTCTGTTAAAATCTCTGCTTGAGATTTTGCAGAGCTGGTGCCTGCCAGAGTAGAGACATAACTAGGTTAGAATTCAGGGCTAGACAACACAGTGCCCTCCTGGCTTTTTAAAGTACAAGTTCCATAAGGCCCCACTAGAATGGCCAATGGACAAGAATTGTCGGAGTTGTCATCCAGATCATCAGGGTGGTATAGGGTATTGTTGGGGGATGATAGGACTCTTAATCCCCGGCAGAAGCCAGAAATATCCCAGCAGACTTAGTAGCAACCCATTCCCAAAATAATACACACAGAGTGTTTTTCTTCCTATCAGTAGGAGGCACTTTATCTTCAGCTCAACAGCAGTTGCAATAGTTACAATACATACACACTGCTATGCCAGGCATCAGGCTTCAGGCTTATTATTTATTGTATTTATATCCCGCTCTTCAGCCACAAAGGCTATCAGAGTGGCTTACAAATGGTTAATTTAACAGTTCCCTGCCCTCAGGCTTACAATCTAAATTCAAGAGACATCATCTCTCCAAGTTTACATCGGTACATCGTGTCTCGCGTCCCGTCTCTAGCCTCTAGCTAGTCTTGTCCCACATCTAGTCAGCTTAGCAAGCCTCTAGCACTTCTAGCCGGTCTAGTAAATCTAGTAGAGTAGTCACAATAATAAGCTCTGGGCATAGCCTCCTTTTTATACAGTTTTACAGGTGTCACAGGGCACTGGCTCCTCCAATCACCTTGGAGTCATACCTCTTGTATAAGCCCTTTGCACACCTTCCTTTTCTTTGCGCTCATCTCTAAAACTTGAATAATGCCTTATATAAGGATGATGTTTGCCACTGTGGCCTTCAGGTTCTCTAACCTTTGCCTTGGGCCTTAGCTAGCTTGGTAGTTACTTGACAACTTTGCAATTGGCTGGTCATTTTATAAGGAGTTCAGGCCTCTAACTCCTGACAGGTATATGCATTGGTGAGAAGCACTCTCACTTCCTATAAGGGAGCTGTATACTTTAGTGATGCAGCAGTTGGCACTCCTTAGTTTTGGTTCTTGTGCAGATAAAAGCGTCTTGGCTACTAGGTGTGGGAAAACCCCTTCTCTGCCTGTCACCTTCAGGTCGTTACCACTAGTCTATTAACATAGACATTACTGGGCTGAATGAACCTTAATTCAAACAGTCTCTGTATAAGGCATCTCTTCTGTCCAGTCTCTGTAAGATGTCCTTCAGTTACTATACATCAAATGGTTATTTCCTCCAGGATGCAGCATCCTTATTAGGATAGGCTTGGGTGGAAGATGGAGTGGGTGATAGTAATGTATTTTGCTGTTTTTAGCTGTAGTTTCTCATTTTACTGTTTATTGTAACTTAGGTTTATTGGGCGGGGAGGATTGCTACCTGTCCTGAAATAACAGAAATTGTGTCTCGTGTCCCATTTTCCTCCCAACTGCCTCAACACATAGTTCTCCTGTGGAGTCAGTCTTGTTTTATGCCATCACCACTCTTCACAACCTGTTGCTATACCAGGAAGGGGCCAAGATGGCTGTGCGCCTGGCTGATGGGCTGCAGAAGATGGTCCCTCTGCTGACCAAGAACAACCCAAAGTTCCTTGCCATCACCACTGACTGCCTGCAGCTTCTTGCCTATGGGAACCAGGAAAGCAAGGTAAGAGAAAAGGAAGTCATGCTAAGAAGCTAGAAGACACCTATTTGTTGTGGGGCAGTGAAGGGGCATATGATCTGAGGATGCTGTTGCAGGGGGTGAGGTTGTATTTGTCCAGAAAAGTGGGAGAGTGTTGAGTTGGATCCATATATAATCACGCTTAGAATAGAAACATTGAAGCCAGTGGGCTGAATAAGTTTCCCACTGATTTCAGTGAGTGTATTCTAATTGTGACTTTATTGTAGTACTGGGAATTCACAAGAATTCTATTCCTAAGTAGGCTTGCCAATCTAGCTCCTTCCCAAAAAATTTTTTAAAAGAGAAGAGATACTACAGTACATTTGAAATGCAGGTGGTAGTATTTTATGTGACCATAGTAGGAAAAGCCAGCAAAAGACAGGCCCCTGCCCAAAAGACTTACAAATTAAAATGTTTATACCCTTTTCCTTTTGCTAATGTTGCAGTGTAATATGAATCAACTTGGAAGCTCCAACCCAGCAGGGGCAGGAATTGTGCAGCCCTCCAGATGTTGGACTGCAGTTCCCAGCATTCCTCTGCATTGTCTGTACTTTATAGGGCTGCTAAGAGTTGCAGTCCAGTAACATCTGGGGGGCTCCACAGTTCCACCCCTGCTTTATTAGTTACATTTATATCCTGACTTTACACCAGTGAGCAAAAAAGGGAATCAGGGTATTTGTGGCCTCTTCCTCACTTATTCTCACAATGACACTGCAGTATAGGTCATCCTGAGAAAGGAAGTAGCAGGCCCAAGGCACTCAGTGAATTTTATCATTCAGTGTGCTTTGGACCTGTATCTTTCATGTCCCTGTCCAACACTCTAACCTCTACAGCACACTGGCTTTCAGGATACTCTCAGAGTCTGGACCCAACCACTTGTTATTTTTGTTTTCTCAGCTCATTATCTTGGCCAACGGAGGCCCCCAAGCCCTTGTTCAGATTATGCGGAGTTACACATATGAGAAGCTTCTGTGGACAACCAGCCGTGTCCTCAAGGTCCTATCTGTCTGTCCCAGCAACAAGCCAGCCATTGTGGAAGCTGGTGAGTGGCTACAGTGGGAGAACTCCTGGTTAGAGTGCAGTAAGGTGCTTTGCCTGCCATTGGAAGCTTTTGATTTTGCTTTGGTGTCTTAAGACATCATTTACAACAGGTGCTAAAGACCTGTTTGTCCCATGGTGATCACTTCTTTTCATGAAGTTTGCAAAGAAGAAAAATTTCTTGATCTCTACTTGGAAGAATGCAGAACAACAAATTGGGTACAGGACATCTTGAATTTTCAGTTGCAGTGAAGGGAATATTTCAGTGTGTATGTGCAATGAAGGGCAGAGTGTGTATATAAATGGCAATGCCATGGGCTGTGCTGACTGGGGGATTCTGGGAGTTGTAATCTCATAAAGCAGTTTCCCCATGTTCTGATAAATGGTTACATCCAGCTCTTTCTTGAAAAAGTCAGAGCAAGGAGCATAGGGCTCCTAGGGATAACTTATCCAGGAACTAATAAAGTGTGTACCTCCTTAGCTTCACTGTTGCTGTAGGATCAGATTAGACCAGGAGATCCTACCAGTTGCATTAGGCCATTGGTATAGTCACACTTATACCTAGGTGTCTCTTTTCTGGAGGGCTGCACTGTTGGATTGTTGGATCCTGTAGATCTCCAGAAGGGTACAGTCACACTGTTGCAACCATCATTTTGGCCACTAGAAATTATGATTTATTACTTCCAAGTGCTCCCTAGTAGTTTGGGTAGATGGTTGGCACCCCAATACAGCATGGAATAGTCCCACAAGTAGTTTTTATCTTTAAAATGTGTTTTTCAGCAAAGAAGCAATTTTTTTGTGGCTGAAAAATTGGGGAGGTACCAGGATCTTGGGTGGTTGGTGGCAACCCCATAAGTCACATTGGGTCCCCCCAATGGCCACATGTGATTTTCACCCCGATTTAAACATTTGCTTTTTTAAATGTCACTGTGTAAAAAAGTTTACAAGGATAGAAGTGTATTTTATGGATATGTGTTAACATGCAAAATCTCAATAAGTGTTATCAGTTTACATCTCTAGCATGCTATAACTTGCCTTATTGCTTTAAGCCGTTCAGGATTGTGGTTGCAATAGTTATAGTAAAAGCTGTATTCAGCTTTTCCCTGACATAGATGCCAGAATTGTATTCTAGAAAAACCAAATTCCAGTTATGTGGTGGTAGTGGTAGCTTCCCATTATCTGAACCAGCTTCCATAGTCTGCTTCCTTCCAGATTTTTTGGAATACAGCCCCTGTGATCCCCAGCCACCAGGATCATGCTAGCTGAAGATGATGGGAGTGGTAGTCCGACATGTCTGGAGGGCACCACGTTGGGGGAAGGCTTGTCTATGCTGAATGTAGCCTTGAATCATTTCAACACTCTTTCCTTTTTCTCTCTTCAAGTCATCCAAAGCAAAAGGATAATTATGCATTTATCTCATTCCTTCCCCCCTCCCCCACTGGCAGGTGGTATGCAAGCCCTGGGAAAGCACCTGACCAGCGCCAGTCCTAGGCTTGTGCAGAACTGCCTGTGGACTCTGAGGAACCTCTCAGATGTGGCCACAAAGCAGGTAAGCAATTATCTTTGTTCCAAGAAGCCATTTATTTGAACTATGAACACTGGTCAGTGTCCTTATGTGTAATCACTGCAGACCCTCATTAGTGATATGTTTTGAGGCAGGACCACTTAGAAATGGGATTAGGCAAGGGTGGACATGGGGATGGGCCATAACACAAGGCTCCATTCTGTCTACCAAGTTATGCTGCTGGCAAATCTTGATGTTGATTTTTCCCTTAGCCTTCTCTTTGCTTCTGGATTAGCTACTGGAGGCTGGATGGCATCTTTCCGAGGTCATACTTGTTCCAAGGCCTTCCAGCTGATAACACCCCTCCATATATGTTTGGCTTCTGATTTGTAGAGTTTCTAGCAGGCATGTCATGAACTCTCTGCTCATCCCATCCAGGAGGGTCTTGATGGTGTCCTGAAGATCCTGGTCAACCAGCTGAGCTCAGATGACATCAATGTGCTGACCTGTGCCACTGGCACCCTCTCCAACCTGACCTGCAACAACAGCAAGAACAAAACTCTGGTGACCCAGTCGAATGGAGTGGAGGCCCTGATACACACCATACTCCGGGCAGGAGACAAAGAAGACATCACTGAGCCAGCAGTCTGTGCTCTGAGGCACCTCACCAGCCGACACCCAGAGGCTGAGATGGCCCAGAATTCTGTGCGGATCAATTATGGCATTCCTGCCATCGTTAAGCTTCTCAATCAGCCCAATCAGTGGCCATTGATCAAGGTATGGGTGTAGAGGGGCAATGGCTGATTACATATGTGTTCTACTTAATGGAATCTGAAGTGTGTGTTTGATTAGGTAACAGCCATGGATTCAGACAACATAGGTACTTGGCCTCTGTGTTGTGATGTGATGTTGTGGGTCTGTGCATGAGCTGCAGGCTAGAATATTTCCATTTCAAGCCACAGCCAGGCTGTGGAAGTTGAATAGATTGAGGCAAGCCATGCTTCTTCCTTTTTTCCTTATTTAGCCTCCCAACTCTGCACCTATAACATGGGGATGAATCATAATACCAGCCAACCTTACATCCCTGCTGTTAATGGTGACTTATGCTAGGGATGGAGAACATTAGACCTTTCTGATGTTTTAGCCAACAATTCCCTTCACTCAGCATGGCCAACAGTAAGGGATTATGAGAGTTGTAGTCCAGTGGAAGGTCGAAGGTCCCCCATCCCTGGCTTAGATAGGTATTATGAGCGCTTAAAATTAAGGTGGTAATATTTATTCACAAGTGATGGGGTGCTAAGGTGCAGATGGGAGTTGGAGAATGGGCTCTTTCATTGGAAGAGTGCAAGAAAGCATGAGAGAATGGTCGGGGAGAGAGAGTTACTTTTGTTGGCCAGAAACAGTTGGGGGAGCTCTTCTATTGTGACTCTGATGCAGACCAAAGGGACCTGGGTTGCATTGGTCTGTTGCTATTTCCTTGCTGCAACCAAATGGTAGAAAACTTACCACCATCTTGGTGTGGCTTAGCTTTGAGGCAGTGTTTTGAACTTGCACCTTCCTTCTCCTTCCTGCTCATAGGCTACCATTGGCCTCATCCGTAACCTGGCCTTGTGCCCTGCCAACCATGCCCCCTTGCAGGAAGCCGCTGTCATCCCACGCCTGGTCCAACTGTTGGTGAAGGCTCATCAAGATGCCCAGCGCCATGCAGCTGCTGGCACACAGCAACCATACACGGTGAGAGGGCAAGAGAATATGGATGGAAGCTGCCTTGTTGGATGATCCCTGCTTTGAGAAATGGTTTACTTAAGAACTCTGGACAAGTAGTCATCCTAGGTGTAACTTTGAACTGAATGCCTTGTGGGACATGGGATCAAGGCAGGACTGCCAATTCAGTGTCTAATGGCTCTCTTGCTCATTCAGGATGGAGTGAAGATGGAAGAGATAGTGGAAGGCTGTACGGGCGCACTGCACATTTTGGCTCGCGACCCCATGAACCGAATGGAAATCTTCCGCCTAAACACCATTCCACTCTTTGTGCAGGTGGGTGCATTCAAATGGAATGGGCATGGGGAGGAAGGAATGTGGATAGAAACTGCTGCTTTGATTCTTTATGGAGCTAATGAGATGTACTGGACTATGCTTTGGAGCAGAGGGATACTGATACAAATCTGTGAGGCCTACTTGATAGCCCTGGACCAATCTCCACTTCAGCTCAGCTTAATGCTGCCTAACAATTGTGATGTTAAAATGTGGCATCACTTCCATACACCATTGCAAGGAGAGCAAGATATAAGTGGGATGGATATCACAATGGGAAGGGCAGAGCTTGGAAACATTAGGGGGTTTGGGAATTACAGCTCCTAAAATCCCCCAGCCAGCCTGGCCACTACCCCCTCCAAATCCTAGCTTTTTGAAGCTCTAAATAAGGCAGATCCTTGGCTAGCTTTGTCAGTCTGCTCGTAGCTTTGCTTGTCTTCCCACAACACTTCTGCCTCTTATTTGTGTTCATTCTTGGTAAGCCCTGCCATGTTGTAGTCATGTAATATTTATCAAGCACCTACAGCAGTACATGGAACAAGTCTTTGTAGTCTCTGCCAGCAGGCTTAATATCAAGAGTAGACACTGTGTGTGAGGAAAGAATGGGGGAAAGGAGGTGAAGGAAATGGAATGATATAGAAAAGTTCCATGGCTTAGTCTCCCTCTTGTTTGCTTTTCCCCAACCTCAGCTTCTGTATTCTCCAGTGGAAAACATCCAGCGAGTGGCTGCCGGTGTGCTGTGTGAGCTGGCCCAGGATAAAGAGGCAGCTGATGCCATTGACGCAGAGGGTGCCTCAGCCCCACTGATGGAACTTCTGCACTCCAGGAATGAAGGCACAGGTAAGCCTTATGGGTGCCTATGAATGTTCCTCCGCACCCAGTCATTCCATGTGCAGCTGTCTTCAGCTGTCTGAACGTGCCGCATTCCCATAGAACGGGTGGGGAACCTTTGGTGCTCCAGATATTACAATTGCCTGTGCTGGGTGGGTTTTTAACAGACTTGTAGACCAGAACAGCTGGAGGCCCATTAATACCTGTCCCTTACCATGATACCTTGCTGTTACACTTTCCCACTTCCTCTAATCCATGAGCCAATTAAGACCAAGATTCTGCATGAAGAAACCCCACGTGCCCTTATGTAGCTACGTCTCCCAATGCTAGCCCCCAAGCCTACCTTGTGCTGGCCCCACCCCCAAACACAGCCATTTCTGGGTTGTTGGAGATTGAGGGGATCCGCTGTGATGCATCCAGCTATTCTCCTTTTGCTGAACATGTTGTGAAAGACACCAGCAGGAACCTGAGGGGTCCTAGGACAGCCCTGCAGATGACGTCCTTGCATTGTGTTCAGCTAGAAGAAACTAGCTGCCTGCATTGTTGATCCCTTGCTCTCCAACAACTAGAAAATAGCCATACCAGGGGGCCAGGGGAGGGGGCTGTGCTGCTTATAAAATGGCTTTTTTGGTGGGGGGGGGAGGCGGTCTTTCAGTCATATTGTCAGAGCTGAATTTTGGTCTACACAATGATGGAAAAAGTGAGTTACAATGTCATAAGGCAAACTTGTAACATTGTGTGCCAGACTAACCTAATTACCTAATACTGAAAAATCTAGATAACAAATATTGAAGTAGAGTAATTAAATGTATGAGCATAACCAACAGGGGAGGTGCAAGGCTGCACCTGGCTAAGTGACATTAGGTCACACCAACTGTTTTCAGAGAAAGGGAGCAAAAAAAGATTGGTTGTATTTGTACTCTTCAGTAAGGTGGGAAAGAAATTAGAAGGAAGATAATGTGGTGTCCCCAGGTAAATGTTCAAACTGGAGAGAAGTAACTAGTGGAAATTTCAGTGGATGTCCAATCATATTCTGTTCAGTGCTTTTGCTGGAGATGGACAATAGATGAGATTTGCTGACACTGTGCAGTTAGTCATCTTTACTGCAGCTAAGGATTCAGAAGTTATGCAAGTATTACCTGAATGATCTCAGGAACTGGAGTAATAGAAATTTATGAGACTAAATAGTACGGGGTGTGAGGTTGATCAAAAAGACAGATGAGGGAAGAGATCTGAGGGGTGGTTGCAAGAGTTTTAACCTGTTGGCTCCATAGATAGTGACTATAGTTCTTGGATGCACTTCTAATAAGGGTAGTGAAGGATAAGTTTGGTACTCTTGCACTGGTGGAAGCAAAAGACTGAACTAGGACAAAGAAGAGTGATTAAGGGGTAGTTCACACAGCCTGCAGAGTTGAGTTGTAAAGCTTTGCTGCAATCAAGGAAGAAAGTGGAGGGAGACTGTGGGGATTGCATATCTGAATGTTTGTGCTATGTGGTGTGGGGAGCCTTTTGCTTATATTAAAATAGAGCATCTTGAAGAGAGCAGTATGGTGAACCTTTCTTTTCCAGAAGATCAGTTTTCTATTTGTAGAGGGTACTCCTCCCCTGTATATTTCCTTGGGGAGAGCATTCAAACATCCAACCACTCCCATCCCCCCCCCCGTCCCTAAATGGTACAGTCTAGGAAAGGCTTTACCATAGTGTAAACTGGCTCAGAAAATGATGGCAGCAACAGAGATCAGAAACAATGAGCAGAGATTTGTGGGTTCTGCTCTTTTAAAGATAAGGAAACTAAGGCAATTCAGTGGCATACAGATACCTGGGGGGGGGGGAACAGGGTGGACAGTTGCCAACACATGGGAGTTGACAAAAGTGGGAGGGAGGAGTTCTCTGCTTAAAGTGTCTCTTGTTCTTTCTCCAGCTACATACGCAGCAGCTGTGCTATTCCGCATTTCTGAAGACAAGAATCCTGACTATCGGAAACGTGTCTCTGTGGAACTTACCAACTCACTCTTCAAACACGACCCTGCTGCTTGGGAAGCTGTGAGTGTCTGGAAGTGGGGGCGTGTTCATAGCCTGTCTCTCTCTCTCTCTGTCTCAGTTGTTTGAGAAATTAATATTCTTCTAAAAATTTGAGTGAAATTGATGGGTAGCTTTAAGAAAAACAAGGTGTGCAAAGTAACACCTTAACGGGTTAACAGTAGCACTCCATTTAAAAAACAAACAAACAAATTCCTCCCCATTGAATTTCAGACACAAAACTTGGAAGTCAAGCACTTGGATTTGAATTCAGAAGGTTTCAGTGTGAATCTTCTTTTCAGATTTTCCTGAATGGCCTAATTCTCCAGGGTACCTGCACCCTCATTTTTACCTGCCTTGTTTCAAACCTGAAAAGTAGAAAGGATTGGGGCTCTCACCCCCTTATTCAAGAACCAAACATGGGGGTGTGATACTCCAAATCTGCCTCTTCTTGAACCACAAGTCAAGGCTAAGCCGGCAGAGAGAGGAAAAGAGAATTTGAAGGGGACATGAAGATAAACCCTCTGGCCTAGCCCAAAGCTCCTACCTGTAGACAGAATCCCACCTAAAGCATTTTTTTTCATGGAAAACTGCCCCACCCGTTTATGTCTAGGGGAAAAACTTCCTTGCTAGGATGTGAAACTTACCTTAAGAGACTGGCCAAGACTTTTGTTCTGCCTCATGACTTCCTTTAAAGAAGTGACTTTTCCACTGGTGTCCAAGCATAAGAGTGGCTAACTTGGGGGTGCTCAGATGTTGTTGGACTGCAACTCCATTCGTCCTTACTATTAGCTATGCTGGCTAGGGCTTCAGGGAGTTGCCATCTTGTAACATCCGGAGGGCCACTGTTTGTGTTCACCTGTGTTCTGGGGAAGCTTTCCTATATTTGGCATCTTACACTGAGAACCAACATACATGTGGGCCAGTTTATAATTGGATCTTCCAACAACTGTTTTTAATTAAATGTAGTTGCATTGCTCAGGAGAAGATCCCTACCCCCTACCCCGTTTCCCAGTTGTGGAATGGACAAATGGCAGGTCAGGGAAATCTAATCAGAAAAACAGCACCGGCTAAGAAGGTTACACTCCCTTGTCTCTTTTCCACCCTCCTACCCCCTAGCACCACTTCCTCAGTCACATTGGCAACTGCCAGCAACTGTGTTGAGATGTCATTGGAGTTTCTCACTTCATTTGTGGCAGTGGCAAGCTACACAGTGCTTGGGCAGCACCCTGTGTGAACTTGAGTGTGCCCAGTTGCCTTAGAATGAAAGCAGTCCAGTCAGATGTTTGCCTGACCCACTGTCATTGTCTTCCAGTGAGTGATTCTCCTTCCCTGGAAGCCATGTCTCAGCATTTTCCCACCTCCTAAAGTTGTTTCAATGTCCAGCCTCAGTCTTTGTGACTGGCGCCTGTTTTAGGGTGTGTTGCTTCCTTCAGGAATTTGAGCAGGGTAAAGACAAGCAAAGGGACTGCTTACTGCCAAACAGAGGAGGGAAAGGGGTGTAGTTATGTTTCAAAGCAGTCTTAGGACGTCCCCTTGTTAATTAGTTCTTTCTCAAGCACAGTCTTGAAGCCTATCCTATCAGCTCAATAGATGGGAATGCTGATTTGCCAGGGCCAAACAGTTGAGCTAAGCAGAACAGATGCTTGATTCCCTAAATTCAAGCATTTGGGGTTGCTTTCAAGCACCTTAGGACCATTGTCATCCTGCTTTCGGGACACTAGTTGACAGTTGTTTCACAAAATGGTTGTCCTGAGGTTGCCATGGGAAACCTGAGTTTGGAATGTCTCCAGAGCATCCTTCTGTAGTGACCCCTTGTGGCAAGTTTAGGTTAGCTCATGACCTCAATGTGGCTTCTGTCACCATGTTGTGTGAACAACCATCTGTCTTCTCTCTGCAGGCCCAGAGCATGATCCCCATTCACGAGCCATATGGAGATGGTAAGTATGCGCTGCCAGCCTTTCTCTCAATGTATGACTGTAATGAGTGACAAAATTCCAAATTGCCTTTTCTAGAATGTATATGCAAAAAAAGAGATCTACAGAGCAGGTTAAACAATTTTAAGTTGCATGCAGAGATGGGGAGGCCCAGAAACACAGGAGGGGAAATACCCTTGAAAACTTTTTAGGGAAATGTGTATGTTTCACTTTTTTGCCAGTAACTTGTTTTGTCCTTTGGGTCAGGGATGGAAATGTGGCTTTTTCCTGAGATTTTCAGGGGCTCCACATCTCTAGTTATGTCTCAGATGCTGTAAATCTTAAGCAGACTAGCACTATTTTTATACACCTACTACTAATGTCTTCATCTGTTGAACATTGCATTATAAATTCTGTACAGCACAAGGTGGAATTAATTGGAGTAACTACATCTATAGCTAAGAGGGTGATTTTCTGGAGTCAGTGTTTGGTCCCCTTCTGAAATCCATATGTAGGTTAGCAGCCCTCCCACCCCTATTTACCCCCATCCTATTTAACATTAACCATATATTATTTTTTATGTTGCAATAGAACTGGATGCAGGGTATCGGGGCATGTACTCTGGCGAAATCCCCATGGATCCCATGGACATGCACGTGGACATGGATGGCGACTACCCCATTGATGGATACAGTGATGGGATGCGGGCACCCTACACAGACCACATGCTTGCCTAATTTGTCCCTTGGGCAGGGCTCAAGGTAAGAGCAAGTTTTGGAAACCTCCAGTTAATTGAAAACCCAAGGGAAATGGAAGGGGTGTACTTGTTGGTTGCAGCCATGCAAATACACTTCATCCTTTCATTCACTTGCCAAATGTGTCACTGTTTTTCTCTCCAAAATGAAAATAGGTATTTACAGCTGTTTTTTTCTAGAGAATTGTTAAAACTCAGAAGTAATTTGGAACTAAAGCTAAGGGACACAGGTGGATTAATTTTTAGTGTGATGGGGATCCGTTGTTTTTTTTTTTGCTTTGTTTTTTGTAGCCTAGCCTAGAGATGAGCCGACATTAGGCCTGTGTGATCTAATTTTGTTTGTATTATACCCCAAAGTACTACCAGTCAAAGCTTTATGCAGAAAATATACACTTGAATTTCTGAGCACAGAAATTTGTTTTGAGTGCCAGAAATGAGTAGAATTCACAGTTCTTTTATTCCAAATCCATTTGTAACTACCCAGACTTCCTTCATTTCAGCAATTTAACTTGTTGCTGCTACTGTTAAACAATAGCAAGTCAGAAATCCTTGCTGATGTACCACAAAGCAGCCAAAGTAATATCAATAAACACAGGTTGCCCCCCGTATCCATGGGGGATATGTCCCCAGACTTACCATTTATAAATGAAACTGCAGATAATAGTGAACCCTATTAAAAGAAAGGACTTCTGGTACAAACGTACCATGGAGTTGCATTGGAGGACCTAGCAATTTCTAAAGAGGATGCCTCTCTAGGCATTTTCCAGCACAACTCTATGGTATGTGTCCTTATTTTATCAGCCATGGATAACTGAGACTGCAGATATTCATTCTGTGGATATGGGGGCAGAGGGTGACCTGTAGTTGTAGGTCTACCTTCTCTTATCCCTGGTGTGGACAAAATAAAGCTTTTGCGTGTGTGTATTTTCAGAAGAAGAGGAAGAAGTTCAACTGTTCTTTTTGGGTAAATCAAACGTCCACCAATTCCCCATGAACACACTCACACATGGTGGGTGGGTGGGAGATGGGCGGCTACTTTATTCTTTCTGTAGCATTTGATAACGAAAGAGAGAGGGGGGCTGTCATTGAACATACAAATCCAGTTTTAAATGATCAGTCAACATATTTACTGATATTTGTGTCATTCTATTATTACTCCACCTCCTCACCATTCTTCTTTAATATTTAACTTTTGATCATCATTTCCAGAGATGCCTCTGATAGCTGTAACAATCTTTTGTACACTTCCTAGTGGAACTGCTGTTTCAGATGAAAAGATGAATCCTTTGTACATGCACTCTAGAAACATGCCAGTGTGTAAAAAGAAAGAAAGGGAAAATCTAGCCTTGCCAAATACACAACCTGACTGCATAACTGTGTCCTCCTGGCTAAAATAAACATATATCACATTAAAAGGAGTTTCATGTTTGTAGTTCCATTAATACTTTGTCAGCAGAGAGGTTGTTGTTCTTCTGACAAGTACGAGGAGCTTCTGCAAATAGCTGCTAATCCAAGTAAACAATACCCAGTTAGGTGGAGAAATGGTCTGATTTGATATAAAGCAGCTTCCTGTGTCCAAAAGGGAACTCTCTCTTGAGGTGCTACCTGTGTTTCTTGTATCCTGAACGTCTTCTCCCTTTGTTTTCTTACTCCACAGACATTTTCTTAATACAGAAGAGGGCAGCCCCAGTGCTTAAATCCGGGACACTTGGGAGACAGAAGTGCCTGAGAAAGATGACAAGCTCTTCCTTTCCCTGCAAGGAGGTTTAATTTTCTAAAACAAAACCAGTTTCCCCTCCTATGGGCCTATGGGAAAGACCCCACCCCACTCGGGATCTGCTTCTGACAACCTTGTAATAATTTTCTAACAGCAGTCCTCTCCTTTCTATCCATCTGCACTGTGTTCCAACGTCAACTAACCTCTCCCTCTTCTCTGTCCCTCCCCACACCAACTTCTTTGCAAATTTGGACAACATTGTCAAACTGCCATTGGATTCTCATAAGAGGATTTTTTTTAATCAACACACACACATTTTCTGTGCACGGTGCAAAATCACTTCCATCCACCCCCTCATTTGACAACTTTACATCCTGGCTTCTAATGCTTGTCAGTCAGGAAGTGAAGAAAACAAAAATATTGAGGGGTTTGAAGTTTTTTTTTTTTTAAAGAGCAGCCAGTGGGTGCAAGTTTGCCAAGAAATGAACAGCTTAGCATTTTCCTGCTTTTAATTATCATTTTTTTAAAGCTTTCAAGAGAGGTGTCTATGGGCTTTAGTGGCCTTGTCAAGGAATCTCATAAGCCCTCCAAAGAAGAGGAATGACTAATCATTGATGCAAAACTCTCCTTCTACTGACCACCTCTTACACATTTTTTTAACCCAAGTCCTCCTTTCTCTTCCCTCCCTGAAACCTTTCCTGGTGATTGGCGTGTTCTCTTCTTCCTCCCCACTCTCTTGCTCCTCCTAATGCATTTTGAAAAGCGGCTCTCTCAATGTGATGGCTTGAGGCTTCCACTGGAAAAGGGATCAATGTAGCTGCAAATGTACTTCAGAAGATTTTATTATTATTTCTCTAAGGGATTTTTTTTGTATAGACCAAAGCTAAAAAAACAAATAAAAACTTAAACCCAAACCTGCAATGCAGATGAACTGATTTATTTCGTATGTTTGCAATTAGTTTCTGGGTGACAGTCAAGGAGGTCGGCTGAAGGAGAAGATGGCAGGATTGGGAGAATGCACCTTAATTCAGTTTTCATCTAATTCATTATATAAATCCAGGAATTTACATTTTGTTTGTTAGTTACATTTATATCGTCAAATTAGCTTTCCTGGCTTTCTATCTCTCCACTTTATTTCCACCATAATCCTGTTAGGTAGGCAGACTGAGAAACTGTGAATGGCCAAAAGTCACCTGGAGTTTGGTGGCCAGGGGGGAATTGCTTTTGGATCTTCCATATCTCAACTCAACACTATAACCGATATACTACTTTGGCTCTTCAGTGCGTCCTTAGGACTAACACAAAGGCTACTTTGAGTAGATGGGGTCTGAGAATTAGCTATGATTATAGTGTTTAAATTGAAAACAGACACTTTTGTGTCTTATTCTTTATATTTCTTTTAATATCTGAAAGAAAAATCTACTCTGAGGTTTTGCTTTTGTATCAATTTGTTTTAAATCTAATCAGTTGGTTTAAATGAAGATTTAAAGAACAGTTAGATGACTCAGTTAACACATCAGTAGGTAAATAAGAGTGGATCTTTCCGAATCGGAAGCAGTTCTGGATTTATTTGAATCCTCCTCATATATTTGCACTTAGCAGGAAAAAAATCTGTCCTGAAAGACACACTGGGACTCTTGATTATTTTAACTCAAACACTGCACCATTTCTATACTTTATATCAGCCCATATAAGCTATCTTCCCATGTGGAAGGTGTATTTTGGAATAGCTAGTCTAGAATGGAGTAGGGGAATTCACTTTTAATAGTGCCTGCTTACCCATGGTCATGCTTACCTGGAAGAAAAATGTAGAGACTGGAGAAGTTAGGGAGTTTTTTTGGACTCCAGCTAGCATGGCCATGCTAGCAAGAGGATTCTGGGAATTATAATCCAAAAATAATGTTTCCACACCCTAGAAAAACACATATTTGAATGTTCTCAGGTGCATTATCTCTGTAATTCAGGACTGGGTCCTCAACGCTGAGGACAAGGCCTGAGAGCTTGACTCTGCTGAAGCCCGGCATAAAACTAAAAGAATACAAGCATCTTTAGGCTCTTTCTTTATAGGAATGTTCATCTATTGAATAACAGAATGGCTACACCAACCTGTACCTTAGAGCAGTTTGGTTGAACATTAACTGGTGTGCTATATGTTGGCAGGTTGTGTGGTCATGTTTGCTCCCAAAGCTATGTACAGAAACCAGTGTTGGATGAAGGTTGCCCTGCTCTTTTTATTTTTCCCAGCCTTAAAAGGCATTATTGCTTTTATTTACCCACCTTACATGTAAAACTGAATCACATGTGCTCAGTCCCATGCTACTCTACTCTACATAAACCCTATCCCATAAATGTGTAGCAAAGGCCAAATTCAGTGCTTAGAAAGCTGAATTCTATCAATATGTCTAAATGGTGCAAATGTTAAGTCCATGAATATGTTTGCTTTGCATGAGTGACTTTGCCTCTTCTCTATAATCCTCAGGAAGCACTTTGGAAAAGTACTTTTGAGGGCCGCCTTCCAACTACTAGTCCCAGCTAGAGTAGACCCATTGAACCAGTGGGTTTAAAGAAGTGTTGACTTATCATTCAGCAGTCAAGTGAAGGTGTGTGCTCTAGTTTGGACTAGTAATTGGATTTAGGTCTTGGAGTACAATTCTCAGAAATTCTTAGCCAGTATGGCTAGTATGTATGCTGGCTGGAGAGGGGCATTCTGGAAGTTATAGTCCCAGAAAGTAACTTTTCCAAGCTCTGACAGGTCAGGAGCCCCATCTCCTGAGCACTGAAATCTGGATCTGTATTATTTTGTGCTTTAACATAATGAAATCTTGTCAGGCATTCCTCCTGATGCCCCAAATCTGTCTCCTAGTAGCCGCAATGTCATGTTTTAGGTAGCAATTGTGTTTGCTAGGGGAAATATTAGCATACTAGTGGCAACTGTGAAGGAGGGAGGCATGTGTGTTCCACCTGCATTGGGGAGACACAGGCACTTAAGAGATGGAGGGTGTGTGTTGCAAGCTGGCGCCTCCCATGTATTTTGGACTATAGTTATCATTAGTTCCAGCTAGCATGGGCTATGGTAAGAGATTACAAAAGTCATGGTCTGAAAGATTTGGATGGCCTCTGCTTGCTTTGTCCTGAATGATGGTGTTTGCTGCTGGAAATTCCCAGTTGCCCACAGGGAACCTGATTCTGTGATCTACAAGAGAATACCTATTTTAAAGTTGTAACTTTACAACTTCACAACACACCTCTGATGTTATGATGAGGTGGGATTTGTTAAAGATAAGTAACTTCTTCCACAGACCCTTGTAGTCCTGAAAATTACCCAGGACAGCCAGTGCTGCATCAGTCAAAGAGTCCATCTGGTCCAAGGAGTGGGGAAGATGTGACCTTCCAACTGTTGTGGAGGTGCACTTCCCATTAGCCCCCAGCCAGCAAAGCCATTGGTAAAGGATCATGGGAGTTGTACTCCATCAACATTTGGAGAAGCACATCACCCAATATAGTCCTAACCATTTTTAATCTTGACAAGTCCACAGAGTGAACATAAGTGTATTGGATAATCCAACAAACATTAACCTAAGTAAACTGTTTATTGACTGGTGTTCTTTACATTTTTTTTTTGAGTGACCTGATTCCTAAGAAGGCTGAGAGGAGGAGTGGAGAGTCTTGTGTTTTTTTCCTCCCCTCCAGTGCATTATTCCTTGGGCCTATTAGAGAAAAGCTCTTTTTTCATTTAGTCCTGTGAGCTGCTAATCCCTGTAGCATAGCTAAAGGATGGAGCCAAGATCAAAGGGAGTTTGGGAGCAAATCTGCCTCCCCTTTATGCCTTGCCTTCCAATATCAAGCTGCTTTCCCTCTGTCCTATTGGCTTTCTGATGTGGACTGAATCTGATTTACTGGAGATTGGACACGGTGTAAAGGCACATAGGAAGAGACTGGCAAGATGAGCAACAGAGGAAAAGTAGATGATGCTCCTGTGTTCTTTCCAGCTATGGGAAATGAACACTGGTCATGGTCCTTATCAGAGCTTTGGTTCTTAATTTGTGTACCTTACACTCAGGATGAGGAACTTTAAAAAAATACATATTAATAATGACTGCAAATTCACACAAAGCAGGTAATGTATATCACAATTCTGCTAGAGCACAGAAAAATCACACTGTTGTATTGGCTGCAGGATTCTGTTTAATACTTGTCTCAGCATTGACATCCAGTAACCTTCTGGGTCTATAATTGTGAAGATGTGTGGGAAAAGAAATATAAGAAGCCAGGACAGTTCATTCAATGAGACCTCTGGGGAGGGGAGGGAGAGGGAGGGGAGGTTTCAAGGAATCACCTTTGGTATCTTGCAAAAACGATATTGAGAAGCTAGAACATGTCCAGAGGAGGGTGACCAAAATGGTAGCAGGTCTGGAAGCCATGCCCTATGAGAAGCAACTTAGGGAGCTGGGTATGTGTAACCTGGAGAAGAAAAAATTAAGAGGTGACGTGGTAGCCATGTTTAAATATTTGAACGGATGTCATACTGAAGATGGAGCAAGCTTGTTTTCTGTGGGTCCAGAGACTAGGACATGGAGCAATGGACTCAAACTACAGGAAAAGAGTTTCCACCTAAACGTTAGGAAGAACTTCCTGGCAGTAAGAGCTGTTCAATAGTGGACTACACTGCCTTGTAGTGTGGTGGAGTCTCCTTCTTTGGAGGTTTTTAAACAGAGGCTGGATGGCCATCTGTTGGGAGTGCTTTGATTGTGTATTCCTACAGGGCAGGGGGTTGGACTAGATGGCCCTTCTGGTCACTTCCAATGTTATGATTCTATGTTTCCTTCTTTCTCGCCAGCAAAAGCAACCAAACTCACATGGAAAAATGGAAATGGTGCAATAATGAGTGCAGAGGTTTAAAAACATAATATCTGTTACTTGCTTCAGCTTTGCTTGCTGCAAGACTTGGTGTTCGCTCATCTGTTGAAAACCCATGGGTTAAAGCATGATCAAGCAAAGATGGGGAAAATTACATTTTTGGACTATAACTGCCCAAATCCCCCAGTCATCCTAGCTAGTGGCAAGGGATTTCTGGGAACTGCAGTTCAAAAAAAGTAATTTCTCCCAGCTCGGATCAATTGCACATTTTTATAGTGGTACCAGAGGAAGAATCTGTCAGCCTTCAACTTGCTTGTTAGCATCTACATTAGCTAAAATGTGGGACCATACCAAACAGCCAGCTTCCATGTCAGATTGTCACATTGAATCCTTTCACAGTAAGATGGGGAGTCTCTGGCTTGTGGATTTTATGTGGCTCTTGATCCAGTCCAAGAGAACTGTTCCAGGCACTAACAGTCCCTTCCCTCTCAAATATAATCTTCATACCAACCATGATGCATTGGATGGTGACTACCCTGCTCAGTGCACTGCTATGGGTAAGGATAGGCCAAGGCCTATTTCTGACTGAAGTGAAGGATAAATAGGGTTCTTCTGCCATTTCACATACAGAAGATGCTCTGAGTGACAAAATCTTATTTCAGAACTGGCAATGGGATACCATCACCAACACACTGGAGGGGAGGGAAGACTTTTTTCCTGCTTCTTCCTGCAAATTTGTGGCTGGAGTGGATTGAACAGCAATGTGCAGGTCAAGCCAGCCAGGCTTTGCCTTGGCTCCCGCCACGTGGGCTGAACAGGTTAAGAACTGGCTTAGAGGATGCAGGGCAGACTGCTTAGCATCCATAGTTTCATTCTTCAACACCTTGTTGCTTTCCCCCCACCCCCATCTCCTAGAATCTGCCATCTAAGGCTAACGTAACAGCTAACATTACTAATGGTGAGGCTGATCCATGTTATATTACAATACTATACTACACCATACTATACTATGGGCCTAAATATCCTAAAGGCACCCGGTCCTGTCCGATCTTGGAAGCTAAGCAGTGTCAACCCTGGTTAGTACTTGGATGGGAGACTACCAATGAATCTCTCTCTCTCTCTGGCTTTTCTTCGCAAACGAAGATTCAGGAAGGACTCATCCCGCGCTTTCTGCAAGCACGCTGATGACTAAAAAGGCCAATCTGAGATAAACAAGTCCGGTTGCAAAAAGCACAGCAGAAGGTCTCCTTGGGTGATGTTTTTGGGTTGTGATTCTTTCTGCGTTGTCGTTTCTCTTCAAGACTTGTTCGTCGTGAGTTCTCAAATAAGGCTGCAGCATTGTGGATAGTACGTCTCCATGCCTCCCGATGTGAGGCCAGGGCGGACCACTGTTGGTGATCAATTTGGCCAAGCCTGAGATGTTGTTTTAGGGAGTCTTTGTATCGCTTTTTTGGAGCGCCCCTCTTACGCTGACCCGTGGTGAGTTCACCGTAGAGTAGTATTTTTGGGAGGCGATGGTCCTCCATCCTAGAAACGTGCCCTGCCCAGCGCAGCTGAGTTCTCAATATCATGGCCTCAATGCAGGTGATCCCTGCTTGCTCAAGGACAGCAACATTAGTCACATAGTCAGTCCAGTGTATATTTAGGATTGTGCGTAGACAGCGCTGGTGAAAGCGCTCGAGGAGTCGTAGGTGGTGGCGATAGGTGACCCATGTTTCAGATCCATAAAGGAGGATAGACAGTACAATGGCTCTATACACACTGATTTTTGTGCTTTGCCTCAGGTGTTTATTGTTCCAGACTCTTTTGTGAAGTCTCCCAAATGCACTATATGCCTTTGCTAATCTGTGATCGATCTCTTTGTCAATCTTGGCATCTGAGGAGATGATGCTTCCCAGGTAGGTGAACTGCTGAACGGACTTGAGCACAGATTTGCCGACGGCAATGTGGGGATGGTGGTGTTCGTCCTGTGGTGCAGGCTGGTAAAGAACTTCTGTTTTCTTCAGGTTGACTTCTAGCCCAAACAGCTCTGCAGCTGTTGCAAAGCAGGATGTTAGGCGCTGCAGAGCTGCTTCTGTGTGGGCAACAAGGGCAGCAGCAGCGGCGAAGAGCAGCTCACGGACTAGATAGTTTAGAGTCTTAGTGTGAGCCCTCAGACGGCTTAAGTTAAAGAAGCTACCATCAGTACGGTAGCATATATAGATGCTGTCGTCTTCTTCAAGCTCTGCCATAGCCCTTTGGAGCATCGTGCTAAAGAAGATTGTAAATAAAGTTGGTGCAAGAACACAACCTTGCTTCACTCCATTAGTTATTAGAAAGGGCTCTGAAAGAGCATCACCATATCTGACTTGACCACGCTGTCCCTCGTGTAGCAAGATAATCATTTTAAGGAATTTGGGGGGACATCCTAGTCTTTCCAGGATCTGCCACAGACCTTTTCTACTTACAGTGTCAAAGGCTTTGGTGAGGTCGACAAATGTTACATAGAGACCCTTGTTCTGCTCCCTACATTTTTCTTGCAGTTGCCTAAGGGCAAATACCATGTCTGTAGTACTCCTATTGGCTCTGAAGCCACATTGGCTTTCAGGGAGAAGTTCTTCTGCAATAGCAGGAACTAATCTGTTCAGGAGTATCCTTGCAAGGATTTTTCCAGCAATAGAGAGCAGTGTTATGCCTCGGTAGTTTGAGCAATCGGATTTTGCTCCTTTTTTCTTGTACAGGGTGATGATGACTGCATCTCGGAGGTCTGATGGCAGTTCCCCTTTTTCCCAGCAATTCACAAGGAATTTGTGGAATTTTTCGTGGAGTGCATGACCTCCGTGTTTCCAAACTTCAGGTGGGATTCCATCAATCCCAGCTGCCTTGCCGTTTTTCATCTGCTGTATGGCCTTAAGGGTCTCTTCCAAAGTGGGAGCTATGTCCAATTTATTTTTCATTGGTTTTTGTATCATATATTGGATAGCTGAGGCTTGGACTACTCGGTTGGCACTAAAGAGACTTTGAAAATGTTCAGCCCAACGATTTAGGATGGAGGCTTTATCAGTAATTAATGTTTGACCATCTGTACTGTATAAGGAGCTTTGGACCTGATAAGTAGGTCCAAACACTGCTTTAAGAGCTTCATAAAATCCTCTATGATCACCCAGATCTGCACAGCATTGTGTCTTTTCTGCTATATTGATCCACCACTTGTTCTGCATGTCTCGGAGTTTTTGTTGTAGTTTGCTACATGTGAGGCGGAAAGCTGCTTTTCTTACATGACAGGTTGGCTGGGCGAGGTATGCCTGGTGAGCAGCTCTCTTCCTTGCCAACAGCTCCTGGATCTCTTGGTTGTTTTCATCAAACCAGTCTTGATTTTTCTTGTGGGAGAACCCGAGGGATTCTTCTGCAGACTGGAGGATACTGTTTTTGATATGTTGCCAAAGCACTGTAGGAGAAGGATGTGTAGGATGGTCTTCAAGTTTCGTTTGTAGATTTGCCTGGAAGTTGTCTCTCATGGTAGCTTGTTGAAGATTGTTGACTTGGAGTCTCTTCTTTAAGATGCCACCCCTCTTAGGTTTGAACTTAAGATGAAGATTTAGTTTACATCTGACGAGGCGATGATCTGTTTGGCATTCTGCACTGGGCATCACTCGTGTATGACGGACATCACGAATGTCTCTCTGACGGACTAGAACATAGTCAATGAGGTGCCAATGTTTGGATCGGGGATGCATCCAGGTTGTCTTCAAGCTATCTTTCTGCTGAAAGATTGTGTTTGTAATAGTCAGCTGTTGTTCTGCACAGAACTCTAGCAGGAGGCGTCCGTTATCATTGCAACTTCCAATGAATACCATGTGCTATATAGGCTAGATTTCAGAGGAAAGAACTGGCAAAACTACATCTCAGAATTTCTTGTCTAAGAAAACCCTATGAAATTCATGGGGTCGCCATAAGACGACAGGTGATTTGAAGGCACATACACTCACGCTATACTAAACTAATCCCCTACCTTTTCCCTAAAAATGGGATATGCAATGGCTTACAAATCAAAATACAATACAATTAAATCATACAAAAGATCAGCATTAAAATGAGATTTAGCTACCAACACTTAATTTAAAACATACAGTTAAAAATGATAAAAAGCAGATTTTTAAAAGTAAAGTTAAAACAGTAAAAAGCATTACAGCACTTTCTTAAAAGTCCTTTCTTTTAAAACCTTCAGTTCTCAAAAGCTATTAACTTTAGTGCATTATAGTGCCTTCCCTGGGTTTTTTAATCTTTTAAAATTAAAAAGGTTGACTGAGTGGACCTTGCTTTTCAAGGTGAAACAAACATTATTTCCCTTTTAGATAGTGAGACCTGAAGGGATGACAGCAGTGTACAATCGAAATTAACATCATTATAGCTTTAAACCTGGGTCTTCCACAATTATGTGTGGTGTTGTTGTTTTTAAACAAAAGGTCTGCAGATATTTTACATTATTGCTAATGAGAAATATTCTATAGCTCTACATTTGCATATAAAAGTAAGTTAGAATTAGTGCCCTTTTCCCCTTAAAACTACTGATGGTAAGAACTGATGACCACCATGGCATGACCTTTCTGCAGTGGTGGGATTGATTGCTCTTTTGAGGCAAGAGAGGCTATGCTGATGGTAGTTTCTCAAGTCAAACAGGTTTTTGCAACTCATTTGAAATGTGAGTCTACTGATACCACAGACTGCCAAAGGGATGACTAAATAGTTCCAAGAGCAGAGTGAGCCTGAACAATTCCTAGAAACCAAAAACAACGGAATTGAGGCTATCATACTTTCTGAGGTTTCACGAGATGGCATGACTCATTAGAAAAGACAATAATGGTGTAAAAGAGAGAGAGACTCCATTAAGGATGGCTAGTTTGAATGAAGGAAGACATGGCCCTGAGTTTACAAGACTTTGGCGGGCTGATGATAGACTGTCTTGGAAGTCTCTCATTCATAGGGGCACCATAAATCAAAGCTGTCATGACAGCAATTAGCACCAACAAAGAACAGATATAGGAAACAAGAGATATTCTATTTATGTAAGGAGCATACCAAAACATCTACAATGAGAAGTAAGAGGTAGAAATGTTGACTTTAGGACTGTATGTTGCCTCTTTTCATATAAACAGGGGAAGTGGGTAATATGGATAAAGAAACTTGCAATGGGATGTTTATATTCTGTTTTGGGATATAATTTTAGTTGTATCAGTTAAACTAGTTGCTGAACATGAAGGAAAAAAAAATCTCTGGGGGTAAAGATTCTTGTTTGGGGGGCAAATAAGCTATACCTTTGATTGTTACTGCTGCTCTCTAGTCCCTGAACTCCTGAGGCCATTGCCTCATTTTCCCAATGGTATGGCCAGCTAAGGCTAACTAAAACTAAGCAGCTCTGTGCTTCTCTCATGCCACAGGCATCCTGGAGCAATTGACTGACTTCTGGATGCACCTGGAGACCCCACTGTCTGCTTTGGCTCCTCCCAGTTCCTAGTGCAGGAAGGCAGATGGGGGTTGCCAATTTCAGTTTTCCACAATGCCTCAAAGTTTTTATTCTTATTTTATTTATGTATGTATTTATTTATTTATACCCTGCTCTTTAGCCAGAAGGCTATCAGAGCGACTTACAAATTGTTTTAAGCAATAGCAATTTACACATCTACACTGCATTAAGCAGTCTCCAATGTGTGTTAGATAATGATCTAATGTAGCATCCCTCAGCCATTTTTAAATGGCAGTTTCATGGCACTGATTGTGGGCAGCATTGCTGAATAGTCCTTAGGGTGCTGCCAATGAGAGTGCCCAACAGAGGGCCAGGCCAGAGCTTAGGAAAGTTCTTTTTTGAACAAAGATTCATAGGGATGTTGAAACTCTGTCCCTCCTGATGTTTCTGGCTACAGCTTCTATAACCTACTGGCCATGCTGTAAGGGGCTGATAGAAGTTATAGGCAAAACATGTGGAAAACCAAAGTTTCTCCATCCCTGATATATAGCTATCAATATGCATAGTGAGGCCAGTGATTCTGGCCAGGCTGGCTGGGGATTATGGGGGTTGTATTCCAGAAAAGGATTTTTTTCCATGCTGTGGTCCAGGCTCTTTCATTACTTGCCTGGGAGCTCTGTACACACTATGTTCTTTTTGGAAGGTGGAATACAATAGCAATTGGAGCAATGTAGTTGCATAACCTTTTCACTTAACAGACTTGGGGTTAGTTACATCTTCTTGACCTTCCCACTGCTGTCCTCTAAATCTGCCAACAACAAACTCTAGCTGAGCCTGGAACTATGCTATGAGATACATCTCTACGAAGATGTCTCTTTTTGCCTTTTCCATTCCGCATTCATTTGCCAGTTAATACACCTGGGTGACAGGTCCTGTCCGTTTATATTAATCAGGCTGCAACAATGTCGAAAAGGAGAACTGTTTCTAACAGGATGAGCAATGCATTATCTTGGTAGAATCAAGATAGTGGAACCTTTTCTGCTAAAAGCATTTCAGTGGTGCATGTATGAGATTTTGGAACAGTGTTCCTGTTCTTGTAAATAGACTGGAAATATAGACTTTCTGAGGCTTGGGGGCTTGAATTGTTAACTTCATCTCCTAGTTGAGCAGGTGTGTTTTTCCTCTCCTTCCTCCAATCTGTCTCTCTCCTTCCTCTAGGCTGTACTCACTTCAAGCAAGCATTACTCACCTTTCTGTCCTGGTGAAGATGAAACCACTGTTCCCATTCTGCCTTTCAAAAAGTTTTTAGTCTCTTAAACCTACTGGTGTTGTGGAGGAAGTGGTTTGTCCAGTCACTGTAAAGCCATTCATGGTGTTTATATGCTGCTTCAGTCAGTGTGCAGAATTTGGTATGGCACACAGGATTCGGCATGCTGCGATGATGCACAGTATTTTTAGAATATTTTTTTCGCACCTGTGCGTTTGTGAAGATAAGCTTTGAAAGACCGTGCTGCTGAAATCTCAGAAATGGGGAGGAAGCAGAGCTGGATTTGGATTCAGCAGGGGGGCAGGGGGAGGGTCTGTGTTCTGTGTTGCTCTTTCCATTCCAGGAGGAGGAGGAGGATAAAGAATGCAAATATCAGAGCTTGGAAACATTCCCTTTGGAGAGATGGGAAGCCCCAGTGCCCATGCTGACTGTGGGTTTCTATGAGCCATGATCCAAAAACCCCCACTAACATTTCCAAATACATGCATGTTAGTTTAATTTGCATGCTAGTTTAATGTGAATAATTGCATGTAGATTGCAGGACTGTCTGCTTTGGCTCAGACTGTTGGTTACCTTGGCAGGGGTAGCTGACTGAATAAGAGAGAGTCTTTCACATGCTGAGGCTGAAATGTTTCGACAATGTTCTTTTTCAGGAGAGTCAGCTATACCATTAGAGTCACCTAGTGGGCAAAAAACCCATTTGGCAATGGGAAACAGTGTGATATTGGTAGAAAGTTTCAGGCTTTTTGTTGCAGCTTCTAAAATATATAAATGAAATGACTGGAAGTAGCTCAGTGAGTACACATCTGGCCCTATCATTAGGCAAAGTGAGGCAGTTGTCTAAGGCAGCAAATGTTGGGAAGTGGCACCAAAGTATTGGAGGAGAGAGCTGTGTGCACATAACCTGCCCTGCACCCTCAAAGCTTGGTTGCTACCTTCATGCATGGTGGAGGTTGTTGCTCTATTGTCAATATTGAAGAAAGTGTACTTGTTTGGTGTATGGAATGGGAGCAGGGTGAACTCTTGCGGGGAGGGTTGCTTCAGGCAGCAAAAAATTCTTGTGTCAGCTCTTGGTGTCTTTTTTGGGATGTCTACTTGAGGATTACCCATGTTGTAAGATGTGTAGCAATGATCAAAAGCAATAAGCAAAAACATAGGCTAAAGAATTGTGAGAGTTTAGTCTGGCAAGATGGTAAGGATGAGTGGGATAAGTTTAGCTTGGCAGCCAAGCTCTGAAATATGACCTTAGTGGCAAACTTACTTAACAAAGCTACTCCTTTTCTTCCAAGCTCAGCCTCACATCCACACCATCAAGATAATGGCCTAAATCCAATTGCTAGTCCCGTTTAGATTAGACCCATTGAATCAGATGATGAATTTATGTAAACATTTATGTAACTTCCACTGGTTCAGTACACCTCTGTTACTCAAGACTACCATCTGAATTCAGGCCAAAGTTAGCCCACCATATACAGTCCTCATATTATTGCTTTGTGAGCGAAGTGCAATCTCCACATTCCAAAATCATATGCTCCTGAATAGCTCTCCCTAGGGCATCCTGGGAGTTGCAGTTCAACATATCTGGAGGCGTTAGCTTGAAAAAAGCTGTTCTAGCTGAAGATGGCATAGGATATGTCATTTTCTGTTTCCATCTTAGTGTTTGTCATTTCAAACAAACAAAAACAAAAGAAGGAGGAGAGAAATCTGCCGTTTCGACATTTCCATTTGACAAGTCCTGGAATGTAAGAGGAGCTCAACAATAGTCTTACCTATTAATAGAGGTTGTGGAATCTTCTTTAGTTGGCCATTCAAAGGGGGAGAAAAATGGTTACATACCTAATAGAGATACTTTGCATAGTGGATTTCTATGAGGGGAAGAATAATGGGCAAGTCTGTTCTGCCTTTATGGGCCGGCTCTGCCAGTGAGTACACTGAAGCAAACACCTCAGGCAGTAAATACTAAGGGACAGCAGTGACAGACTCCCAGCTTTTCTGTCTGAGTCTCTGGTCTTTCTCCTTTCTTGGAGGTGAGCTGCTGTGTGGCACACAGCTTGTTCTGCACTCCTTAAACTGGCCTGCTCTCTCATATGTGGTGGATGACCCCATCCCACTAGCATTGCTGAAGTGAGTTTCAACTGGAATGGACTAAGGTGCCTTCTTGTCCTTTGTCTCAGGGAGCAAAATGTATTGAGCCAGGCTGCAAGGGTACACCTGCCTTCCAAATTTGGCTGGTTAGTCCAAACCTCCACAAGTAGTGCCTTTGGTGAAGCAGTAGACAATCCAAGTGCAGCCACAGTTTTTATACCGCAGGGACTCAGAACATCAAAGAGATAAGTCACATGAAACTAGGAGAGATTGTACAAAGGAGGAGGTGGAGGAGGCTGAAATCTGCTCACTGATCATAAATATGCACCCACCAGCAGCCCCTAGCTGGCAGAAAAGGGTGGGTACTGTCAGGAAATTTTAAGAGAACTTGGCTCAGGTTTCAAACCATCAGGCATGCGAAGCCATACACATTTGTTGTTCAAATGGATATGCCTACAAATCAAGATGGCGGGTGTGAGTGAACTACTCACTTTTTATTGCTGCCAGTTGCTGCCCCCAAACAGTTTTTTAAAGCATACCTAAGGTGCTGAAGTACAATATTCTGCTTAAACAGGGTGGGAAAGGCTATTCCATCACCTCAGTGCATGATTACTACAGTGACAATCCAACATGGCGGTTCGAAGCACTTGCCTTGTTAGCAAGCTCCACCCCCTGCGCATGTCCAACCAATCAGCTTTCCACTTCCTCTCTTATTGGGAATGCACGGCAAAGTGAATCGGTTGTCTCAATGAGTGGGAGTGCGCATTTCCTTACGGGTTTAAAAAAAAATACGGGAAAAGCTGTGAAAGCTTTTTTTGCATAGTTTTTGGGCCCCCCTTCTTCCAAATATGGCAGATTGATGTGGGATCCCATTTAGACAAATTGTATTCTCCTCAAATTCTGAGTATTTTTGGCATTTAGACAAGCCCAGAGTTTGCTGCCTAAGGCAGAACATCAAGCACACCTCCAGTAACGGTTTATAGCACCCAAAGCAGGCCAAGTTATTTTGTGGCACTTGAGGGAAAGAAAGTCCAAGAAGTACTTCTTTTTTTTAAAAAAAATTGCTGCCCTTTCATGTCATATAAAGTGCACTGAGTGAGGCAGTCACCTCCCACAGGAGTATCCCTGACTAGAGATGTAAGTCAAGGATTTACATTTACCTTGCATGCAAGGATGAATAATTAAAGTAGTTTTCATCCTTCTGTGGAAGAAAATGAATATTCATCTGCACTATTTTCTCCGTATTCGATCATCCCAAAGTATTGTGCAGAAATTATTTTGTGGAGAAAAGTCACTTTTTTTGTGCAAAGATTGCATTCTCTGTGCAGAAAGTTTTCTGTTCAGGAAACCATTTTTCTATGCAGAAAATGGTGGTGGAGGGGAAGTGTGCCAGAAAAACCAGGAAAAAAAATTCCTACACAACACTTCAGGACAATCAAATATTGGGAGAATACTGTAGAGGAATATTTATTTTCCCCCATATCAGGAAGAAAACTAATTTAATTATTCATCTTCGCATGTGAAGACATTGAAGACCAGGGGAGCATCTACAAGACAAACAAAGAAAAAAAATCTGGCAAGAATGCGGGCAGAATACCTTTAGTTTAGATGAGCTCCTGCTGGGATTCACCATATTCAGAATGAGGGTGGCTAAAAACTCCATATAGACCGTGATAATAGCATTCGCTGTTTCTCGCAGTCTTTTTTTAAAAAAATGCATGAAAAGGCACATAATAGGTCATCTGTACAAACGATTCAAAAAGGGGACGCAGCAGAGCTGAAAGTTGATTGGTCAGACCTTGGAGGGGGTAGGCTTGCAAGGGAGGGCTTGTAATGCCGGAGCCGCCATTGTTGTTGTTCTTGCCAGCTGATCATTCAAGCGGCAGAACAGCAGAGCAAAAGTATGATCCTTTGTTTAAGTGGAAAATAGCTCTTCTGCATCTGTCATTAAAAAAAAAAAAAAAAGGAGGGGGGGAAATGGAGGGAGATTTTCCGGACACAACTCACTCATGGCTGCCATTTCTTTTGGGGATGTAAACTGCAAACTTCAAGCTATTCCCTTCCAGCAAGCTTGCAAATGAGCTGTGGACACAAATGGGCACTACAGTGATGAGAAGAGGATTTTTTTTTGCTACAAATTCTCCCATCTAGCTGCACCCCAGGAGAAAATTGCACAAAATTCTCACTCTTCTATTATTCGTCCCAACATTTTTCAACCTGGGAATATTATTTCCATCCCTAACCCTCATTAGCTGCAACCAAGACTCCTGAGAATTGTTTTGAGTGTGGTGAAATTCTTTTTAGGTCCTCCAGATAAAGGCTCCTCAGTTTCTTTTGCATAAGAATCAAATTTACCAGTGGCTTTTTACATTGGTAGTACAGTGGGCCCTTGGTATCTGCTGGGCTTTGGTTCCAGGACCCCCCGTGGATACCAAAATCTGTAGATGCTCAAGTCCCATTATCTATAATAGTGTATTAAAATGGTGTCCCTTGTATAAAATGGCAAAATCAAGGTTTGTTTTTTGAAATTTTGTTGTTGTTGAATATTTTCAAACCATGGATGGTTGAATCTGTGGATGCAGAGGGCCAACTCTCTCTCTCTCTCTCTCTCTCTCTCTCTCTCTCTCTCTCTCTCTGGCTTTTATTCGCAAACGAAGATTCAGGAAGGACACATCCCGCGCTTTCTGCAAGCGCGCTGATGACTACAAAGGCCAATCCGAGATAAACAAGTCTGGTTACAGAAAGCACAGCAGAAGGTCTCCTTGGGTGATGTTTCTGGGTTGTGATTCTTTCTGTGTTGTCGTTTCTCTTCAAGACTTGTTCGGCGTGAGTTCTCAAATAAGGCTGCAGCATTGTGGATAGTGCGTCTCCATGCCTCCCGATGTGAGGCCAGGGCGGACCACTGTTGGTGATCAATTTGGCTGAGCCTGAGATGTTGTTTCAGGGAGTCAACTGTATCTAGGTGTAAATACCCTAAAAGCACTAGATCCCACCTGATCTTGGAAGCTAAGCAGGGTCAGCCCTGGTTAGTACTTGGCTGGGAGAGCACCAATGAATACAGGTGCTCTAGGCTATATTTCCAAGGAAGTTACTGGCAGAACCACTCCTCTGAGTATTCCTTGCCTAAGAAAACCCTATGTAATTCATAGAGTTGGCATAAATCAACAAGTGACTTGAAGACCCATATATACATACACAGTCATCCTTAGCTCCATAGCATCAGTTCTTGCCCACATAATGATAAAAGAATCAGTTTTCTTCTGGGATATTCTAGTTGATCCTTAGTTTGCTGTCGCCACATAGTGGGGCTTTTGGAATATGGCAGTTCAAATACATCACAGACAGGCATCTTTTGATAAGATAATTGGAAGGAAGAAAATAAAGGAAAATCGATAGGCCTGGAATGGCTAATAGCACCCACCCACCCACCATTGATCACCTCATGAACTGTAAGGGAAATAGGAGATTCAGACTTGGATGCATTTAAGGATAGACCCATCCAAAGAAGTGGGTTTATATTCACGAAAGCTGATACAAAAATAAAAACTGATTAGTCTTAAAGGTGCTGCCACATTACTTCCGGCCCTCCCTTCCCTTCCACTTTTTATGCTGCAAGAGACTAACATGGCTACTTCTTTGAAAAGTACCAGAATGGGACCTATGTTAATCATAACTAAGTTGAATCAGGTTAAAACCTAATTATTTCAGTGGGTTTACTCTAAAATGACTAAATCTGGATCCAATCCATTTCTAATCCATGTCTTAAAGCAGGGACAGAGGAACAAACGGAGAAGTCTACTGTGAACTAAGCAACTGCAAGACACTGTTACACTTTGCTGTATATAAACATATAAGTATAATGTTTTTCTCATAATCCAGTATACAACTGTAAGAGACAGTAATACAATATAACAATAAAGATTATTACAATTGTTTAATCCATCCATCTATTTTCTTTACAATTTGGTATAATGTATCTGTTATTTAACAAAAATAATAAAAATAATAAAGCCAATACTGTATAGCTGTACCAATTTTCTTGCAAAATATTAATTAGTAACACTTTTCTTCAAAGTCACTAATACTATTCCAAAACTTTAGGTCATGTACTTCAAAAATATCAAGCAAGCTCATAACATACATATTTATTGTGTCTGCCTCTGAAGAGTAATCCTCGTGGAGTCCACAAAAAAATCATCTGAAGTTTGGGAGAAACCTGTCTTAATGGGCATGCAATCATTGACAGTATTAACTCTAGAACAAACAGTATAAATCAAAGTGTTAATTATGTAGCAAAGATTTATGGGGATAAAAAAAGGCAAGAAACCAACAAAAGATCAATACTGTTTACAATTCTTTGTATGAATAATGCATCTGCATAAATCTTCATGCATAGCCATTTTACGTTGTTATTAAAATTGGAGAATAAAATATTTAAAAACAACAACAACAGTGACCATGCTGGCTAGGGCTGGTGGAAGTTGCAGTTCAACATCATCTGAAGTGCCATACTTGCCCAACCTGTCTCAGACAGTGTGTTTTTCTCTATAATAGGAACTCCTACTTTCTAAAGATGTAACAACACAGAAAACTGCCTTATATTAAGTCAGGCCACTGCAAGCCTTCAAATATTTCACAGATGGTCGAGATGGCAAAAGTTATTAATGAGGAAGAACAGACAAACCAGGAGCAGCTGTAGCAGTTTGCTTTTGTCTTAGTCTACTGGGAAGGGCAAGATGCCACCACCCTCTTCTCCCCCGCCAGCAAACCACTTTTGCACTTTGAACTCAGTTTGCAGCAATTGAGATAAACTGAGAACAAAGTCAGAGGAGGAGGAGAGATACTGGGATATTTTAAAACCAGCTGAAAACATGGGATGACAGAGGTTTAATCAGGACTGTTGTTGCGTTATCAAGGCAGTTGGAGAGTATGCCATTGTTCCCTCTAGCCTTGTATCATCAACTTTGACTGACTGCAGCTCTCCAGGGTTTAGGACAAGAGCTTTCCCAGACCACAGGGGGCTGTTAACATAGCAAAATAACTCCTCAAAGAATGCAACAAGAAGCCTGATAGTTCCCATGCATTTTGAAGCCACAGCACCTTTTTCAGAAGGAGGGGGATGAAAAACCTATAAGTCACGCAGTATCAGCTTTCGCTAGTTTTCCTGACTTTTTTTTTATAAAGTTCGCAAAAATGCACAAAATTGGTCGTGTGAACTTACCATTTGCAAATGTCTGTGTGAACTTGCAGCAACCTTTTCAAATTAACGTGAGCAGAGCTGAATCCTCATTGGTTGGAGTGACCATTGTGCCTTCTCCGAATAGACAGAGGGGTTGGAGAGAGAAATCCACCGAGCCTGCCATTTGCCCCTTCTTCTGCTTGCAGCCCACTTTGGGAAATCCGCTCTGAGCCCTTCCTGTCTGTTTCAAAGGAACAGGGAAGGGGCAGGGAAGACGATCGGGAATGGGGCTAGCCCCCACTTGGGTGGTGTGTGTGTGTGTGTGTGTGTGTGTGCTGCAACCGGCCGATCGCTCCATCATTCTTTTGTTTGTTTGTGCTTTCCTTCACTCCTTTGTCTTTATTTAAGGCTTTGAGGGCAGGGAAGATGATCGGGAACTTGGGTAGTGTGTGAGTGTGTGTGTGAGCGTGCTGCAACCGACAGATCACTCCATCGTTCTTTTGTTTGTTTGTGCTTTTCTTTCCTCCTGGGTGACCCCTTCCTTGCTCCCTCCCCGCCTCCTGCCTGGCTTTAATCATCTGGAGGCCATGCCCCACCCCACCTTTGCCTGTGTAAGCTATGAAAACCAAAACTGACTGCATCTTCCAAATAAGCAAGAATTCGTGTGAATTATGCACTGCTGATGCGAAAGAATGGTAATCCGGAATTTTGCGAACTTTATCCTGTCGGGTAAGTGGCATCTTGGAGATGGTAAAGATTAAATCCCAGATCTTTTGCCTGGGCTCTGTCCACAAAAGGACAGCTCTATCCAGTGTAATCTGGGAAGATCCTAGCTTGGATTCTAGCCAGGTAGCTGAATAATTTTTAAAAGTGTGGTTTCGGTCGGGTGTCCCAATTTGTTTGTATGTTGTAATTTTTTGGTTCTGATTCAGGAACCACCTTTTAAAAAAATGTTTTGGAAATGTTTAAGATGGAACAATTAATATAAAACCATTACAGTTGCACTGTAGAATGAATATGTGATAAATACTTAATGAGAACAAATGTGAAAGTAAGTGAATTGTTAGCATACTTTTTAAAAAAAAAAAACACACACCAACAACACAGATTTCAAGCACTCCTTTTCTCCTTCCGAGCAATGAAGAATATTAAAAACACCCCTTTATATTTGTGGTGGAGCCCTATTTAGAATGGAGTGGTTTGGTCCAGAGTTAAGCAATTGCAACTGGATCAATGGAAGCAGACTTCTTAGGCCCTTTCACACTGCACATTTACTGTACTATGATTCTACTTTAACTGCCATGGCAACATCCTGTAGAATTTTGGGATTTTCAGTTCAGGGAAGGGTATTTAGAATTCTAAGCCAGAGATCTCTAGCACTTCACCAAACTACAAATCACAAGACTCCTTAGGATGTTGCCATGGCAGTTGAAGTGGAATCATAATGCTTTAATTTGATAGCGTAAAAGGACCCCTCTTCTCCCAACAGCATCCTCTCAAGGCCCCTCCCCAAATGTTACATAGAAAATTATTTCACTTTTTATTTTATTTCATTTCATTTGTATCCTTCCTTTCTGAATAGGATCCAGTTCAGAGGACCCTGTTGAATGGGGGTAAGGTTTGGCATTGTGGAAGGGAGTGATGCTCCAAAATCTCATTGGGGTATCTCCTTGCTTGGAGCTCTGCTCACAGAAGGCAACTCTGCCCAATTTGGGGAGATCTCTCCTTTCCCTCTCTGCCTCCCACAGTACCAGAGCCTACCCCAGTGGGCATCCCCACCCTCTGAGCAGCATTTTCATGGTGCTGCTGTGAGTAGGGGAGAGGGCAAGTCTGTTGCCACCAGCCCAACTCCATGCTCCTAAATTAGATCCTATGCACGGCACCATTCTGGTGACCGTGTTTCAATAACGGATGTCCAGAGCTCAGAAAAGAACAGAAAAGGAACATAATCTACTGACCTGAGCTTGTTTGTTTGGGGATAAACCTTGTTATAGTCAGTGGAGCTTACTCCCAAGTAAGGCTCTTTACTGAACTACAGCCTGAAATAATAAAAGGCTTCGAACTAGGGTGGCCAATGCCTTGTGTTCTGTGTAGTGGCAGACCAGTGGCTGCGGCTGGCTTCTAGATCAGCAGGGCAATGAATCCACTCAGTCTGAACTTTTAAAGAGCTATCCAAGGTGCCAGACCTATTTTGGAGATAGAGAGCTCTTTCGCATTATATGCCATAGTGCTATGATTCTACTTTAACTGCCATGGTAACATCCCATCGAATCCTAGGGTTAATAGTTCAGTGAGGAACTGGAGTTTTCAGGATGAGAATTCTAAATACTCTTCCCTAAACTACAAATCCTGGGATTCCAGATGGTATTGTCATGGTAGTTAAAGTGGAATCATAGGGCTTGTCTATCCAAGGCAAACAAACAAAAACAAACAAAAAACAGAGTGCCTCACAGTAATGGGATTTCGCAGCAGCTGTGATTTATCTTAATTGGGGTTTTTGCCTCCAAAAGCTTCACATGTCTGCTAGTTAAGATGGTGACCATGACTGATTTATTCATGTTTGTACTTACTTTTAATTTGCTGCCACCAAATTTTTTTTTAAAGAAAAATATATGTCCAAGGTACAATACAGAGATTTTTTGATTTGACAGAAAAGCCACCACCCCCCAAAAAAACCACCTTGCTTTCTCGCCTTAATGCTCATTCGCTAAGGCGAAAATCCAACATGGCGGGAGTGAGCACTTGCCTTGTTAGCAAGCCCTGCCCCCACGCTTGCCTGGCCAATCAGCTTTGCACTTCCATTCATTTGGGAAAGTGAAGCAAAGAGAATCACTTGTCCCAATGAGCAGGAATGTGCATTCCCCTTGCTGTTTTTAAAAAACTCCGGGGAAACTCACAAAGGATTTTCCATCTGCGTTTTTAACATTTTTGGCCCCCCTCCTTCCCAATACGGTGAAACGATGTGGAATGCCATTAAGACAGGTCATATTCAGAATGTGAGGAGTATTTTTGCCATTTAGACAACTCCATAGTGTTATAATTGTATTGTGTGAAAAAGCCCTGGGTTCTGCACTTTAGAAGGGTCCTTTAAAATTCACTACTCCATTGACATGGAAGACACCCGCTGCCATTGCAGCACAGAGAAGGTAGACTCTACTGGAAGCCCATGTCTCATTTAAAGAGCCATAAAGGAGAGCATCATGCACCTTGAAGGTGTTTGCTAAAAGCACCTGGATAGCAGATTGAGTAGCAGAGGCACAGGTTCCCTGGTTACTGTTTTATTTCTAGAGCTTGGAAAATCAATTCCAGCTTCCCTCCAGCCAGTGATCATGCTAACTCTGGGATTCTTGAAGTTGTAATCAAAACAAGTAAGTTTTCCAAGCCTTGGTTTTCCCACACACAATGAGGACATATATTAAATTAGAGTCATTATTTCTTAAAGTGCCTCTATACATGTAAAGTTGCATCTCCACATATTATACAAATCCTTGCTTTCCTCTGTCCTTTTTTTCTGTGTGATTTGCCTATCAACAGCTTAAACTAGGTAGAACCTCCATGGTGACAAGCAGTATACCTGAAATTTGACCTGCAGCTGATGGAAACAGCTGAACTTTACAATTGTAAGGCAGTTGTTATGTCCTTGGTTTCACTTTTACCTAGATGTGGCTCATTGACAAAGTTCCAAATAGAAACCAACACATTTCCCCCCTTCCTTCCTTCCTTCCTTCCTTCCTTCCTTCCTTCCTTCCTAGGTCATCATGTGGACAAGCCAAAGATTTCTGATTTTAAAAACCCAAGAAAACACTCTTTTTATCACTTGCAATATTAGATGGTAAACTTTTCAGATCAACCCACAATCAGGCTTGCTCTTTCTTTGGCCATATCATTGCAGGCAAACAGTCTGGACTTGGGGTCAAAAGTTACTTTTTTTGAACTACTGTGACACAGGAGAGCTACCAATACCAGAACCTTTCTTCTGTTCTTGTCTGTCTTTCCTCTATTATTTTGACTGCAACCATTCCAAATATTGCTTTTTCCACTTCAGCTTCAAGGTTACCAGGAGTTCTGTTCCTCGATGACAGTTTTCGGCCACTGTGACTAATCTTGGCATATACTGTATGTATTTTCTCAGTATTTGAAAATTCTGAAAACCATAGACTTTGAGACTTGCTGCTTTGTTCCTGGAGGTCACCAGCATCTAAGGGTACCATAATAAATATACTAGAGTGAGTTCTAGAGAATTCTGCAAGTGTTCCAAGCAATCAGACTTAGGATCATGCTACAGGTTGCCCTGTTGGATCCTCAAATCAACACACAGAGAGAAGCGTGTGTGTGTGTGTGTGAGGCCAGCTAAGTTTCCAAAGGCTGATTTCAGATGTAAGAGTTGAAAGGTGGGGGGTTTTGTGCGTAGTGGTTAGAGTGCTGTAAATAGGACCTGGGAGATCCATAGTCTAGTCCCCACTGAGACATGAATCTCAAGAGGTGAAGTTGGGCAGTCTTCAGCCTGATCTACTCCACAGAGTTTTAGTGAGGATAAAGTGAAAAGCAGGAAAGCCACTTAAGCTGCCTTGAGGTTATTGGAGTAATGATGGTATAAATTCTAATAAATAACACAAAACAAAATAGAATAGAGGACTCGTCCACTCACAGACTGATGTGGTCCTGGAAATACTGAATATCCTTTAAAATTAAATTAGGGAAATGTTGTGGAAAATGCAAATAAAAGACAACCAAAGTGAAAGACAGGAAGATGCAAATGGGGAACTGGTTAACTGGATTACAAACCCTGTCACGTCCTCAGACACCCAAACAAGAGAAAGTGAAGAAGAGATTTAGAGAGGAGGGAAAAAAATTCAGCTAGGAAACAGGGTGGGGGGAGGAGGAGGGAGGAATAAGTTGCTCTTCACCAGACTACGATTCCCAGCAGTCCATGGGTCCAGCCCTCTTTGCCCTGGCACCTGCTAGAGGAGAGGCTTTGTTCCCCAGTGTGCAGAGAAAGAGAAAGCAAAGAAAGACCAGAAGTTTTCGGCTGCTCAGGCGGTGCTCTGTTTGCTGGTTGGTGCTGGACGGAGCAGGAGGAGGAGAACAGTGGGCAGAGGGAGAAGTTAAAGTAAGTTAGATTTACTTGTCAGTTTTGCTTGCAATGGGGTAACATGGTAAAAGAATAGTGTTGATCACCCCACTACACAGAAGGTGGGGGGGGGGAGAAGTAAAGTGATGCCTTTTGTTTGTTGTCTCTCTAACATGCTGGGGACCTTGCAGTGTATACCTGCCTCATTTCTGAAGTTTCAGTGGGCACCTCTGCCTCGAACAGCCTGCAGGATGGGCAGAAATTCAACAGGTCATGCTTCCCCGAGCCACAATAGTTGGATAGTTGTCTTTCGTATGGCTAGGGCAAAGCACAGAAGACCCACCAGAAAAAAAAGTGGCAATCTTCTATTTGCCATGTAGTGTTGCTAGGTGACTCTGGGATCCTATTTCAACCCAAAGTTGTTAGCTTTCTAAACCAGTGTTTCTCAACCAGGGTTCCCTAGAACCCTAGAGTTCCCCAAGAGGTTGCTAGGGGTTGCTCAAGATATTGTGATTGTGGGGGGGAAAGCAATGGCAGTATATAGAATAATGTTTATGCAGGGGTTCCCTGAGACCTGAAAATTATTCCAAGGGTTCCTCTAGGATAAAAAGGTTGAGAAAGGCTGCTCTAAACCATTCCTTGCATAAAATGTATGTAAGAAAGTCCCAGAAAACAATATATGAGCCTGAAGAAATAAAGAGAGTATTATTATTGTTGTTATAGTTGTTATCATCATCATCATTATCACCTGCTCATCAATCATCATATGCTACTGCATTTTGCCTAAAGATGCAGGAGAAGGAAAGATGCAGGAACCCCCCCCCAATATCTGTGTCTTCCTCCCATGAATTAAAACACTATTACTGTCCTCCCATGAATTAAAATTAAAATGCTATTACTGATTTTTAAATTATTATTAATCTGACCTAACTTTTGAAAGTGAGCGAGAGAGCAAGAAGGACTGAGTTTACTTTCCCTTCCCTCTCATCTAAAAGTTTGATTAGCCGGGACGCAGTTAATAGCTTTTCATGGTTCATTAATAGCATTCATAATAAGGCCCCTGGTGAAATGTGCCGAAGCTTGCGTGCCAGAGGATGGTTCTCCAATGGCGGGAGGGGAAGGGGAGATTTCACATTGGATGACTTTGGGAGGGGCTAGGTCTTCGCACCAGCAAAAATGACTACCAGGTGCTGTGGCGGGTTTTGGGGGGAATCACTGAGATTGCTGTGGTGCATGGCGAAAAGATATCACTCTTTTCCTAATTCATTTAGCAAAGTGTGGTCAGAATATGTCTGGATTTCACTGTTCTGCAATTGTGTTGCGCATGGATGGAATAAGACATTCATAAGGGGGAGCAACACTGGTTTCTTTCACTGAAACCTGTGCTTTTATCATACATAATATATGAGGTTTCTAAAACATGTAGGCAGTACTTGGCACAGTCTCCAGACCCAGAATATGGCTAAGGAAGCTTGCCAGCAGTTAACAGGAGGGTTTCCATGAGGTACACAATTCATTGCCTTTGATTTCCATCTCTTTTAGTAACCACTAGATCAAACTGCTTCTCTGGGGGACAGGGGAAAAAATGTTCCTTTCTCCTTGTTCCCTTCCCCCTCCCACTCTTTTTTACACAACAGCTAGACTTTTTGTTTTGGGTGCGGTCAGCCTGGAGCCAGTAAGCAGTTGATTCCTACGGGTTGGCACAGAGATTGTTCTTTGGCAGCAGTCAATTGGCTTAAAGGCAAAAAGTCTGGCACCTGGGTAAGGCTTGCTTGGGTTTAGTATAAGGTGCCAGGTTGGTCCCAGGAGACCTAAAGATGCAATAGCCTTTGATGGATTTCTGATAAAGAACTGTGCAAGCTTCAGCATGGTGTAGTAATGATGCTCAAACGCCCTCTGGGATTGTCATGGTAGAGCATGCTTTATTGATACAGAATGTGACCATTTGTCAAAAGTTTTCACATTTCTCCAATCAAGAGAGATTTGCCTAATCATTGCAGTTAATACTGTCTCAGCCTCAGGTTGCCTATGAAAGGGTAGGGCAGTCTCATTTTAAAATCTGCTTTTCCCCAAAGAAAAAAGAGTGGTGACTGGGGTTTGCAGTGCTTCACCTGAGTGGTGTTTGGTGTTTGAAGCCATTACCCTTAGGAATGTGGTTAAAATTGTGCTGCATGTGTCCACTGTAAAAGAAACTTGAGAAGCTGCAGCCTTATGGGTGATGCAGCCCTCTGCATTTCCATTTGGGACTTCTGCTGATTTCTGAGCAAGGGTCTTGGTTCTTTTGTCCAAAGTCCTGAGAAAAACTGCTGTTGTTGGGGTTGAACACTCTACTTCACTTTTCTGGGTGCTTTCACTCTCTGGGGTGTATTCCCTATTCTGAGGGGTACCCAGGCTGTTGTGCCTAGGGTTCCCACAAGAGGGATTTGCAAAAGATTCCCATTGGGTCCGTTCTTTACATTTCCCATTTGGGACCTATTTGGATGATCTTTTAGATAGATGGGCAGATCTGGTAAATCAGGACCTTCCAGCATGAATTTCAAAGTTGGTAGACAGGGGCCTTCCAAATCTGGAGGCTCTGGGAACAAAGTTGGTATACTGAGATTTGCCAATTTTTTTGACTCCGTAAGGGCTAAATCAAATTTTCCAACAATCAAAAATTGATACTCACCCCTTTTCTTGGATGGTTCATCCTGTATTCTGTCCTGTAGGTTTGTACTTAGAAGAAAACCTCTATGCTCTGGGAAGAGTTTCTCTAAAGCTTGTGTGTGCGTGTGTGACTCTTTTTTAGCCTGAACCATCTTATGTGAAGGTGCCACTGTCTCAGCTTCACAAGCACTGCGAAGTTTAAGTTTTCTGGGGGTCTACCTTGCCGTCCCCACAACTGCTTGGGAGTAGCATTAAGTGGATCACTTTTGGTGCTGTGTGGTCCACTTCTGGGGCAAGAGTTTGTAAGACTTCACTTGCCTCTCTATCTTCTGTTTCCTTGGAGCAGGGTTTTGCATTTTTCTCCACCACTTGAAGTTTAGGGTGTTGTTTGGAGATAATTGCCTGTTTGCAAGTCACAGGGGTTTCAAAATTTGGATCCTTTGGGTTGGAGGGCTTTAGATTTTCCCAGTCTGGATCACTATTCTTACTGCGGTTCCCATCATCCTGGCAAAATTCATCCATTCCTTCCCAAGCTATGGGTTTGACTAGATGATCTTGAGTTTCCATGTGGCATATAGCAAGCATTTCTGCTGATTCCTTAGCTGGAGTGGCAAGGTCATTTTTACATACTTGTGCCATCTTCTGCACTGCACTATGCCTTTGTGAGTTTTGTAATTCATTGGTTGGAATGGCAGAGGTGGTAGGCAGTGGAGGTACAAGCAAGGTGGATTGATAAATTGGAGGAGGAGTGGATTGCTCTATAGTTTTTGATTTACAGCCAAATTTTTTCACTGCGTAATGATAAAGATGCCACATCTGCAAGGTTTCAATTGAAGCCCTAGGTTCTGCATGTAATGCCCTTCCTAGTTTCTCCCAATCCTTAACCTGTAGGGATCCTTTTTGGGGGGTATCAGGGGCATTTTGCCCCAAATTCAAGGACCAGCCTTTGAATTGCATCCCAAGAAGGATGATAACCTATCCTATGTAAAAGAAATAAGAGTTCCTCTGCATGCTTCTCCTGTTCTCCTGAGACAGAAGCTCCCATGCTTACCTGGGGATCAATTTGATGAAGAGGTGTATCTATACTCACGCCAAGTGAAGCAAGCCTGGGAAGAGGTCTGGGAGAGGGCGGGTCCCCATACGGCCAAGATACATACAGACATAATTATCACTTCTCTAGGGACACACAGGTATAGTCATTTGGGTACACAGATCTTGTCTTGGAGATTATTCTTAGTTGACCTAACACCCTCCTTGTTAATTGGGAGGATGTCAGACTACATGCAATCCCATGGGGAGTGGGCATTCCTGGGCATCCTGAGAAAGCAAGCAGCCACAGCATGGCACAGTATTCTTCTGCAGATCAAATGGCAAATGGGCTAATTCGTGTGTATGAGAGATAAAGAGACAAAGAAAATGTTAGGATGGCTTGTTGTATGGTGTATTACTGTTAAATCACACCTCTTGTTCTTCAGGGAAGAAGGCTGGCATAGAGGCTATTTAAAGAGGGTGAACCTTACTTTTAAAATGTGATCTGTTCCTTTTAATGGCTCTGGTGATAATGTTACTCATTATCCTGTTTCATAAGCAACTTGTTACATTGCTCATTGCTTCTTTGTTATGCTTTGCTAGTTTTTTTTTTAAAATTAGGATTGATTTTTAAAAGGCCTAAAACTTGAGAGTCCAAATGTTGGGTAAAATGCAGCCATCAGATTTTGTGCCACTTTCCCTGCTACATTTAAAATACACTACCCCAGTTTCTCTCTCTTCCTCACATTTTCTCTCTTCATCTTCAGTTTACTAAAATTGCTACAAACTGAGTTCAAATTGCAAAAGTAGTTTGCACTCAGTTAACTCATTGGGGGAGGAGGAGAGGAGGGTGGAGTTTGCCATTCCCAGTAAATTCAGGGGGAAAAAAACAAACTATACTTCTCTCTTCATATTCACTGGGGTTTGGTTCCAGGACCCCCGTGGATACCAAAATCCGTGAATACTCAAGTCCCATTACATGCAATAGCATAGCAAAATGGTGCCCCCTTATATAAGATGGCAAAATCAAGGTTTGCTTTTTTGGAGTATTATTTTTTAAAGAATGTTTTCAAGCTGTGAATACTTAAATCTGTGGATACCAAATCCATGGATACGGAAGGACAACTGTACTGCAGCTTCCCCCAGCTTGCATGTTGCCTCCTTAATAACTTTTGCTATCTTGACTTCACGCAGTTGTTGCTTGGCTGCACGCATCTCTGTTTTCACCTGTGAAATGTTGGCGGACATGACACACCAGCCCTACTTTACAGCCCCTAACGCCTTTGGCCCCACCCAAATAACCCTCCTGGAATTGTCCAACAACATCACAAGAAGAAGCATTTTTTTTCTTGCAACACTCCACAATTCCCCATTTGTTCAGAAATCTACAATTTATTTGTATTTTCTGTTATTTTATTTATATCCTGCCTTTCTCTTGACAGAGGAGTCAAAGGAGCTCACAAGAGTGTTACAAATCAGATATAGTTTAAAAACCCAATAAAGCAAAAGTTTTTTAAAAATGGCTAGTATTCCACATTGGATACTTATTTAAGTACTGTATGCTTAGCTAAGTAACTTCTCCTGCCCTGACTCCCCCAAACCTGATCATTGCTGGCAGAAAGGGCCTCCTTCTCCCCATGCAGCTGAGGCCTGGTAAAGTAGATTGGGGAGGGGGGGTTACAATAGTGAAATGAAAACAGGCAGGGGGCCATCCTAGCTTCCAGTGGGAGGGAGTTCCACAGCCCAGAAGCAGCTACTGAAAAGGCCCACTCATGTGTCCTCAGCAGATATGGGCCTGTGACAATGGTAGGATTGTGAGAAAGACCTCTACTGCAGATTCCACCTAAACATTAGGAAGAACTTCCTGACAGTAAGAGCTGTTCAGAAGTGGAATGCACTGCCTCTTAGTGTTCTGGAGTCTCCTTCTTTGGAGGTTTTTAAACAGAGGCTGGATGGCCATCTGTCAGGGATGCTTTGATTGTATATTCTTGCATGGTAGGGGGTTGGACTGGATGGCCCTTGAGCTCTCTTCCAACTCTATGATTCTATGATTCTATCTTAAGATTCGGGCAGGTTTGTACAGATACAAAGACAGATAAGGCATTTCAACCTACCAGAAACAACGTAAAAATGACCTAAAGATAACTACTGGGAACCAGAAGTCACTTTTGGTCATTTCTTGATTGCATTTGTGGCTGAAAATGTGGAAGTGAGGTCCACTGGGGATACAGGGCTCCAAATCCACCTGCCTCTACTCTACAATTGCCCACAACTGCCATAGTATCTCCTTACAGGTCTGGTAGCTCTATTCTTTGGTGAAAACTGGCTGGTAATCAGGACGGCCATGTGTCCTACTTTATAGAGTATAGTCCTCTATTTGAAGCCTCCTTCTGTAAGCTGAACCACCAAGAAAAATCTCTTATATTTGGGCCTCCTCCTCCTCCTCACTATGACTTTCTCAAAATCACTTTTCTGACTGGGGTAAGGCATAGGCTCCCCCTCCCCTCTTTTTGGCACCTGAGGTAGTAAGTCAAAATGGCACACTTCCTGCCAGTTAAGATGGGGTACATGGGACAATAGTAAATCCTCCTGTATGAGGCACACAAATGGGAATTATTGCAAGAACGGCTCCATTTCAAGAAGAGTTTGGAGAAGAGAAGGTTGAGAGGTGACCTGATAGCTGTGTTTAAATATTTGAAGGGATGTCATATTGAGGATGGAGCAAGCTTGTTTTCTGATGCTCCAGAGACTAGGACACTGAGCAATGGGTTCAAACTACAGGGAAAGAGATTCCACCTAAACATTAGGAAGAACTTCCTGACAGTAAGAGCTGTTTGACAGTGGAATACATTGCCTCGGAGTGTGGTGGAGTCTCCTTCTTTGGAGATTTTTAAACAGAGGCTGGATGGCTATCTGTCAGGAATGCTTTGATTGGGTACTCCTGCGTGGCAGGCGGTTGGACTGGATGGCCCTTGTCTCTTCCAACTCTATGATTCTATGATTCTAAGAAGGCTTTCTCAGAAGAATATCCTGTCAGCTTGTGTCATAATGGTCAGATCTCTCTGTTTCCCTGATTGCCATCTTTCCTGCTACCTAAGCTCTGCCACTTCACCTTGCCTCATGGTAGAGCTGGCTCTGTTCCCAGGAAGAGCCAATATGCCAACAGGAACTGGGCCAAGAGAAGCTGCAAAGCTACACAACACAGGAGTGGGGGCAGCCAAGGAATCTGAGAGCTGAGCTGAGTCACTGCACTGCCTCTTTCTCTTCCTGGGGAGAATGAAAGACCAAAGGACCCTGAGAGACACCAAGAAAGCAGCACGGTCGGTGTCCTACCTTCTCCTTGAACAGTTGGGATGGGGAAAGGGGAGATGGGGAGGGATAGGTGGATGAGTGGATGTACAAGAGTCAGGGACTGAAATTGAACAAGAGGCTCCTGTAGCCATGCCTTGCAACAAAGCCGGCTCTGCAAGGTGATGGAGATGGTGTAAGTTGAGCCGCCAAGCAGCTGTCTGTGATTTTGTAATATCCAATATGGATTGCCAATTAGTCCCATTATTATTATCCTACCTTAACAGTAGATGTCCTGAGTCAAGGCGGGCAGTGGGGAGGTCAACTGCCAAGGTTTCTTCCCTGAGATTCCGTGATGGCTGCTGCTGCTACTACTGTTCCTTTAAAATGGCTGCCCTACTACACCACTTTGCCAATGCTGCCTTATTTGAAGACAGAGAGTTCAAAGGAGTAGCTCCAGGTTTGTCATTTTATGCAGTAGAAAGGACTTTGTGATGGAGAAATGAGCCATATAACCCAAGTCTCTAGCCCTGGGAGGGAGATGTGGCTTCAATCTTGGCTACAGAGTTGGTTGAGATGGGTCGTGAATCAAGCTGTCTCCAAGATTTGAAGAATCTCTATTCCTTGTAAATTATCTGGAACCATGCAATAGAATTTGGATTTCTGATCACTTCAGCTTTCCATTTCAATGTGGTTTTTTTCTTCCTTCCTTTTCTTTTTTTAAAAGCAAGCTTATCTAGCTCTTGTAGGTTTGATCCAATGGATCTGATCCAGATTTAATCATTGTTTTGTAGTCTACAACTCCCAGTATCCCCCAGTGGCAAATGGCCATGATGGCCAGGATTTGGGACAGAGTTGCAGTCTACAAAAAGGGTGACCTTTCAAAGGTTTTTAAAAATCTTGAATTCACAGTTGGAGAGGCTGTTAACAAAAGCATATGTATGGTATATCTTTTGGTAAATAGAAGCATCAGTTTCTGCAATCCCTTTTAAAAAAATGTATGGAATAAAAACATACATTTATATGTGCCCTAATATGCTTCTGTCATGGGAGAAATATATATAAAATAGTGTATTTTAAGAAAATTGTGTTCGAAATGTGCATATAAAAAAAAATGGCCACAGGCTACACTTAGGTTGCGACTTGCCCCAGATAACCCAGTAGGTTTCCATGGCTGAGTCAAGATTCCAACCCTAGTTGCCCATAGTCCTAGTCAAGCATTCAAACTATCACACCAAGCTGGCTGAAGTGAAACTAAGGCTGTAATCTTATTATTAAAGTCAAATCATTGAATGAATTGAACGTGTACAGTATATTGACTCACCATTCATCAACTGTGTCAACAACTGATACTTGAGGTGGAACTTACCAGCAGGATTTGGGTATAAGTCTAGATCAGATCTAGGAAATTATCAGACAGGAACACTTTTTGTGTCCCACAATCTCCACGTCCATCTCTGTCCCATCCCAGTCCCATCACAATCACCCTCCCCACTGCACTTACCTCCTCTCCCCTTGGTCAGGCAGCTCAGGAGTGAATGGAGCTCTAATGGAGCTCCGTTCACTCCTGGATTGAACTCCTGTGGATTCTCGTGAGAAGACGTGTGTGAAGGCACACCCAACTAAAGGTAGTGGCAGGTTTGGGTGTGCAACACCAGTACCCTGGTGATGTCAAACTCTTTTACCCAAAAAGGCTCTGATGCTGAATGTAAAGTTCAAAAAAGGAGGAAGTTTATTTTAAAGAACAAAAGTAAAGGGCTTTCTCCTCCCCAGCTCTAAAAGCTTGAAATAAAAGGTACTTTACAGTTTGAGTTTCAGCAATCTTCAGGGTGTCATCTCTCTGGGTTTGATCTTGGTTTGATCTCCTCACTCAATGGAGCTGGTGCAGGGTCTTTCAGCTCCTGATTTCTTTGACTTATTTGTTGTTGGTAACTAATTTGGCTAAATGGTGTAAGAAATGCCCTTCCCGGCTGTCTGGGCCTGTTTGCCACCAATAAAACAACTCCCTGCAAGCTCACAGCAAAGACTGAGCAAAACTAAAAATTTCTAGGTAGAACAGAGCTTGCTGGGAAGGAACAAACCAAACCTGGAAAAATGCAGGGGAATTCTTCAGCTCCTCCCATAACTCTAAAACAATGAAACATTATTATGCTCAGACATACTAAGGCCTGAACTAAAACGAAGGAAAATGCAGGGGAGATTCAAACAGTCCTGGCTGGACATCACAACGTGAGTGCGGGAAATTCAAAAATAAAAATAAAAAGAACACAAAAAAGTGACAGCAAGCACAAAAACACACTTTAAAAGGTAGAAGTAACCCAGGGAGGGTCATAAAAAGCATGGCACTTACCTTGATGTCCCAATATCACCCAGAAATGTTCTGGCAGGGACCTCCCATTGACGCTGGGATCTTGTCGGTGAAACACGGCACCTTGTCGCACACAGGAAAATCCATGACAGGAATGGAACAGGGGATCTATTGAAGGCTTCTCCCATCAATAAAAAGCAGTAGCCGCGGAACAGCAGCAGAACGGGTGCATAATGAGGGGGGACGTCGTTGTCTGATAAGGGAGCCCTTTTGCGATCTCCTGGCATTTCTGTAACACCATTTTTGACACGTGTCTGCTGAAGAGATGTTTATTCAAGTCGGCGCAGTGATGTATTTTTAAACTCTGGACATAACGGTTTTGCAGATGGTAGAGGGGACACTTTTTGCTATTTAACAATGTAACAAGGCAGTCCTGCTGCACTGAGGTCATTCCTGATCATTCTGCAGAGAGGGGCCTTAGACTTCTGCCCTATGTTTTTGCCCCAAGGCACTGCTGTGTGTTTAGCTGCACATATTTTACAACCTTGTATTTCCTGACTCTCAGAGTCCCCAAGTTCCAATCAGGTCCCCAAGTCCCAAAAGGTTACCTTCTTGAACAACAACTGCCCAAATCCCCTAGACTAGAGTGTTCTGGGAGTTGTAATCTGAGAAAGAACCTTTTCCAAGCTTTAGATTGACTAGTTCCCTTCTACCACTGCCCCAGTAGTCCTTGCAAGAAGGGATTCTATTTCTGGAAAATAAAAACAAAACTCAAGTACAGAAATCTGAGGAAACAAAGCACGTTCTTGTCACAGGAAAGAAACACGAGCATCAAATGTACTAGTTTGCAAAATGTGACTGAACTGTATAATATTTTCTTGTTCTCTTATGCAGCCTCCGTTTTTTTTTTTTTTTAATGTTCTTATTCAGTGTGACAGGGACCATTTCCCAGTGGACTGTGTTCACGATGCAGATTCAGATTTCTTGTGACAGTGTCAGCCCTGTTGGTTTAAACCTGAGTCTGTCCCAGTCAGTGGTCATTTATTTATTTATTGTATTTATCGCCTAGCTCCTCCCCCTCGAAAATGGAAACACTTAAGGAAGTTCATCGTATGGCTGAATTAAAAAAAAATGGATTAAAACACAAAACTGGCTTACCTATTAGAAAACAATGAAATCAGAAATACAATTTAATACTCATTAGGAAAGGAAAAAAGAAAGAACAGCAATTAATGGATAAGGAGCTCGTTCTTCATTAGTTGGGAAGTTGCCAAAAGCAGAGTTACTAAAAAGATCTCTACGGAACCTTACAACAACTAATTCCTTTCATTGTTCATTGTTGTTATGTGCCTTCAAGCTGACTCCAGCTTCTGGTGATCCTAGGGCTTGTCTAGGGGTGGGGGCTGTTTACCCAACTTCTCCACCCCCGTGTTACCTCCAGGCAGTCCTGACAACACTTGAGGCAAAGCCAGGGGGAAGCCGGGCTAAACCCATTTGAAGCGCTTTAAATAAACTCCTAAGAAAACCTGCTTCGTGCGGAAAAACCCCAGATCAGGCTGGCGTGGGAATGCAGGGTCCACACCTGCACGTCAGCCTGCATCACATGTTGGTGCTGCTGGAGTCACACTGCAGCTAGGAAGGAGGCCCTCAGCACATGCACAGCTCTCCTTGCATGTGACCAGCCTTGTTCACATGCTGAGGGCCTCCTTCCTGGCTTCAGAGGGACATATGTAAGACAGCGGGAGGGGGGGGGACGGGCCAGAAATGCCAGCCGAGGAAGCTTGCCATTGCTTTCCTGTTAGGCTGAGAGAGTGTGACTTGCCCAAGGTGACCTAGTAGGTTTCCAAGACTTAGTGGAGATTCAAACCCTGGGGTTGTCTAAATGGTGAAAAGACTCCTCATGGAATGGGTAGAGAATGCTCTCTGTCTTAACGGGATTCCGCATCATTTCGCCATATTTGGAAGGGGAGCACAAACGCCATATACACCATGGGGAAAGCCTTTGTGGCTTTTCCCAGGGTTTTTAAAAAACAGTGTGTGTGTGTGCATATTCCTGCTTGTTGGGATGAGCAACGCAAATTGATTCGCTTTCCTGTATGCGCAGGATCTGAAAGATGACTGGTCGGACAAGCATGGGGGCAGAGCTTGCTAAGAAGGCAAGTACCCAGAACCACCATGCAGGATTTTTGCCTTAGTGAGCGAGCACAGGCTGTTGTGTGTGTGTTGCTCTTTTTGTTAAGGTGAAATATCGCTCTTTCGCACATTGGAGATATATATATATATATATATATATATATATATATATATAATGTTTGTTGGAGGCAAATTGAGATAAGTAAAAAAGCATGTAATTCACTTGCAGCTGCCATCTTGGTTCACAGGTATGTCCATTTGTACAGCAAACGTGGATAGCTTCACATGCCTGTGATCTGCAAAAAAAACCATCAAGACAAATAGCAGTTGCTGCGAATTGCCATTACCGGGGAGCAATCCAGATTTTTTTGCCTCGTATAGATGAGGCCCTGGTCTCACAGTGTCCTAGTCCAGAACTCGAACCACTGCATTCTGCTTGCTTTCTACAGTGTTTAAAAAGGAGCCTATTATTCTGTTCCTCATTATAATGATGAAAGGAAGTAACTTGTTACATTATTTCTCACTCTGCCTGTTATTCTTATATTGCTTTCTATTACTTTTTTGGAAGTTAAGCCTTTAGGATGGGTAAGAGAACATATCCTCCAACTGTTCTAATTTGGTAATGACAGTCCCAATTAATCCTCTGCTGCCCCACTTGTTAGCTGATTTTAAAATATCCCAGTTTCTCTCTCCTCCTTCCATTTTGCCCCTTTGCCCTCAGCTTACTTCAGTTGCTACAAAGTGAGTTCAAATTGTAAAGGTAGTTTGCACTCCATTAACTCTGCAGGGGGGAAAGGAGAAGAGTGGGTGGGATCCTGCCCTTCCCTGTAGGCCCAGGCAAAAGCAAACTGCTGCAGCCTCTTCTAGCATGTGTGTTCTTCTCCATTAACAACGTTTGCCATCTTGACCACACTCTGATGTCGGTTGGCCACACATACCATGGCTTTCATCTATGACATGGGAGAGGAGGGAAGAGAAACAAGGGCATACTAGAAACAGCTAAAAAGTGACATGGGGGTGGTCTGGGGTGCTTAGCCTTTCCACTGTCCACAGTTTCCCTCCCTTTATCTTTGTTCCTTGGAATCACTTTTTCCACACTCGGACACTGAAATTGGAAGTGAGCCCAGCTTGGAGAAAAGTGTTACGGGTGTATTTACTAAATGGCATGGTGATTTGAACCTTACCCACCCACATACTATTCCTATATATGTATATAGTCGTCCCTTCACATTCGTGGGGGTTAGGTTCCACAGACCCCTGCGAATATGAAAATTCTGCGAATAATGTCTGCCCTCCCCCTCCCCTGCCAAAGCGACCACGGGGCCTCCGGAGGCCCCATAGTTGCTTTCCCCCGCCTCCCCCTCCCTTCCAAGGCCTTCACGGGGCCTCCGGAGACCCTCTCGAGGCCCCGTGGATGCCTCCCCAGCCCTCCCCCTCCCTCCCAAGGCCTTCACGGGGCCTCCGGAGAGTCTCCAAAGGCCCCGTGGTCGCCTCCCCGGCCCTCCCCCCTCCCTCCCTCCCAAGGCCTTCACGGGGCCTCCGGAGGGTCTCCGAAGGCCCCGTGGAGGCCTCCCTGGCCCTCCCCCTCCCTCCCAAGGCCTTCACGGGGCCTCCGGAGAGTCTCCAAAGGCCCCGTGGTCGCCTCCCCGGCCCTCCCCCCTCCCTCCCTCCCAAGGCCTTCACAGGGCCTCCGGAGGGTCTCCAAAGGCCCTGTGGAGGCCTCCCCGGCCCTCCCTCCCAAGGCCTTCACGGGGCCTCTGGAGGGTCTCCGAAGGCCCCATGGTCGCCTCCCCAGCCCTCCCTCCCAAGGCCTTCATGGGGCCTCCGGAGGGTCTCCGAAGGCCCCGTGGTCGCCTCCCCAGCCCTCCCCCCTCCCTCCCAAGGCCTTCACGGGGCCTCCAGAGGCCCTGTGTCATGGTTTTGGGAGGGCGGGGGGCCCTCCCAAAACCGCGAATATGCAAAACCGCGGATGCTAAGTTCGCGAATGTGGAGGGGCAACTGTATTTGCTTTTTACTAGACATTGCAAGTAGAAAAAAATGGTGTATCCACTCTCTTCAGATTTACTGTGGAATCACCACAATCTGTTGACTGTGTTTCTAACAGAGTAGCCAGACCACTTCCTCACGTAATCCTTTTAGTCCTGAGTTTTCAATCTGGTTCTTCTGTCTTTCCCCCACACTAGACTTCAAGAAGTCTCCATTCTGGGAAAAGAGGAGAACAGCAGCACAATCTCTACTGCAGGTGTGGACTGTTTTTAGCACTGCTGTCTTTCCAAGAAGCATGATTTCCATGTGTGCCATGACGTATCAAACAGGTAAATCCAACCAGTATTTGGAATACCTTTCTAGGACCTTTCAGGTGGCCATCATAAGCCCATGTTCTTTAGTATTGAAAAGAACTTTTATTATTTTTGAAAAGGCAAAAGCCAGCGTTTCCTGTACACTCCAAGCTGTAAGCAATATCAGAAGATACACGCATTCATTTTATTGGTTGCTCAAACTCACAGCTGCTTGCTTTTCCAGCTAGTCCCTGCCTGCAATTCAGAATTGATAAATAAGAAGATTATGTCCCCTGTAATATTCAGTATGTTTGCCTCTTTGGCTTTTAAATTGATCCATACAATTGCTCTTCTGGCTATACAGTAGGACCCCCATATCCACTGATTCATTATCCACTGATTGAATTATCTGCGGTTTCGCTTTCAGCACAGCTACCATAGAGTCTTCCTAGAAAATGTGTCCTCTCTAGCCTCCAAGGCAACTCTATGGTATTTTAAACTGGAAGTCCTGTTATTTTCAGTGGTGTTCGCTATTATCTGCGGATTTCGTTATCCACAGTGGGGTTCCAGAACCAATCCCCCATGGATATGGGAGTCCTACTGTATAGATGTTAAAATAAGTATTTGCATAGTAGTACAATCTGCCCTGTACACTCAGGTCCTCTGGGAGACATTTACTTTGATCAGCCAGGACCAGATTGGCAACTGTCACCTATAGGACCTTTTTGTCGGTCACCCCTAACCTGTGGAATGACCTACTGAAAGAGATTCGAGAGCTAAACATGCTATTTGAATTTAAAACAGTGTTAAAAACTGTTCCGGCAGGCCTACCCTGTTGATTAGAATCCATGGATTTTAAATTGGTATTTTAAGTTTATGTATGATTTTAATGTAATGTTTTAATCCTATGTGTTTTAACCTATGTGTTTAAATGATTTTATGTTTTAATTATATATTGTATTTTAATTCATGTTGTACCCTGCCTCAAGCCTTGGGTATAGATGGGTAAGAAATAATTTTTAAAATAATAACAATAACAACAATAATAATAGCTGCAACCAAGGGTGGGCAGTCATTCCCCCCCTCAATCAGCACTGATGTTCAGGGTCATTTCTGATGTCCTGTTTTTTCACTGTTATGTACCTTTTTCAAGTCCTTCTGTGAATTCCCCTACCCACTGGCTGCAATCTGCCACCTCTTTACTTTTGGAATCAATGCCATTGAAAGCAATGGGGCTTTCTTGTGAAGAGATATATGTGGGATTACTAATGAAAGAGCATTATAGCAAACATTTAGTTGTGTTCTAACCACAAGGCCTTTCTGGTCACTGCCATTTTACAATATTGTTGGTATTGTTTTCGTTAAACATTTCAATGCTACGCAGACATGCACAAATTTATTAAAAGCCATTGTGCTTTAATAATAAGTGCTATAGTTAAAATGAAATAGTAGGGAGGTTTTTTAAACTGATTTTTTTAAAAATGTCTTTCTCAGTGAATTGTACCTTCTTTACTCAATACAGCTATGCCTAGTATTGTAGATGGGATTGTGTGTGTGTCCCTTGAAGTCACATAGTGGTTTTACCAGTTCCTTCCTCTGAAATATAACCTATAGCATCTGGTATTCCTTGGTGGTCTCCCATCCAAGTACTAACTGGGGCTGACCCTGCTTAGCTTCCAAAATCAGATGGGATCTGGGGTCTTACGGTATTTAGACCATCTATGATGGGATCATAGCAGGAGTTTTTAAATTACTTTTCAAAATAACTAGTGACAGTTACCATTCTAAGCCTCCCCAAAATAGTTATCAAACATTACAATTGTGGGTTTAGGAAAGTAGCTCTTTACTTTCACATTATTCAAATGTAACTACAATAGGCTAAAGCTCAACTGAACACTGGCAGAACAGAAAACCCCACTAGCGTAGTAATACTGAAGTGCTGGGACTTTCAGTTGCGCACACAGCAATCCCCAATTCAGAAACTGTGGTTTCTACTTGTGCAACAAAGTTCTCAATGCCTTGTTGCTCAAGCAGTGAAACATCTGTGCCTTCATGCTGAACATCTGGGCCTTTAAGTGGGTACTCCATGAGGAGAAAGGTGAGATTAAAATGAAATGAAATAAAACCAGCAAACCATTTGTGGTACATTGATGTTTTGTGAGCAGTTTGACATAATAGGATCCTGGCCTTACTTTTTAATTACTTTTTATAAAAAATAGACATTGGGATGCTACAAGGTGCTGGCATGTGATGTCTAAGTAGGGAGGTTACAGACTTCCCATAACAATAAAGAATAATTACAGTACAGTTACTCTAAAAAAGGAGAGGCATTATCTCTCCTTACATCATAATTGTAATAGAACTTTGGTATGCCTTAGCTACTGCAAAAAGGAAATAATTACAGGTAATTCATTCATTAGAATGTCTTATTTCCAAAGTCTGAGCAGGAGAGAAAAAACACAGTACCCCAAATAGCAGAACTTAGAGGAAATTTCTCTTTCTTTCTTTCTTTCTTTCTTTCTTTCTTTCTTTCTTTCTTTCTTTCTTTCTTTTTTTCTTTCTTTTAATTACAATTCCCAGATTCTACCACCACCAACATCCCCAGAAGATCTGGGGATTTGTAGCCCAAAAAGGTAACATTTTCAAGTTCTCTCAAACAGTGTGGAAGGTCAGCGGCATTTCCATTTGCAGCTGATGGTGGAAGATCAAAGATCAAAGGGTTGTCTATACAAGGCCAAAAGAAAGTCACAGCAACTTGTCTTAATGGTTTTAGAGCCCCCATAAACTTCACATGCCCTCTAGCCAAGATGGCAGCCACAAGTAAATTACTTGCATTTTTAAATGTGCTGTCCTTGAACATTTTAAAAAAAATTCCTATTTCCACAGTGCATATAAGTGACATTTCACCTTTACAAAAAAAGGTTTAAAAAGAGATAAAACAAAACTCTATTTTATTGCCTTAGTGATTGCTTGCTAAGGTGAAAATCCAACATGGTGGCAGCAGGCTCTTGCCCTGTTAGCAAGCCCTGCTCCCTGCGCTCATCCGGCTAATCAGGTTTGTGCTTCCTCTTGTATGGGAAAGTGATTCATATTGAATTGCTTGTCCCAATGAGCGGGAATGTGCATTCCTCTCATTGTTTTTTTAAAAACTCCAGGAAAAACAGTGAAGGCTTTTCCTGCAGAGTGTTTGCTGTTTTTGGCCCCCCTCCTTCACAATATGGAGGAACAACACAGATTGCCATTAGGACAGGTTGTCTTCTCCTCACATTCTGTGAGCAGTATTTTTGCCATTTAGACAACCCCATAGTCATGCTTGGAGCCACCTTCTGGGAACATCCTAGACCCCTCCACTTAATAGTATTCCAAAACTGCTCCCTGGGAGTCTCCCCATACATAAGAGGAACACGTCTGCAACTTTTGGTAAGGAGGAAATAAAATGAATTGAAACTCAGGAAAGGTTTTGATAGAATACTCTAAGAATGTTGGATTGTATAGCCCATCCTTGTTATGGTACCTCCTGGCTCTCAATGGCAGTCACAAGGTAGAAGGGAAAGTAGGATGCAGGTTGATTTTAGCTACAAACACTCACACACAGAACTGTGCTGGTGGCATGCATAGGCAGTGTCACATGTCCCCATCCAACCCTTTGTGCTTAAGGAGAGAAGATCTGCTAGGGAGTTGCCCTTGTTGTAAAATGACTTTTATTGCACTTTCCCAGATATAAACAGGACATGTGACTGGGGGAAAAAAAAAGCTGAGCTGATGCTGATCTAGAGACAGGGTTTTGGACCCTTTGTCTTTTGCGCTGGCTGGTCAGTGGATACCTGGATCAGAGGCTTACACTTTCCTGCAAGTGGCATCTTTCTATCCTAGAAGCCTTCTCTCAATTTCCAAAGAAGCTGAACAACTCTTTGAATTCACTTCTACATCAGGACTTTTTCTTCCTCTCATGGACCTCTTGAAGGTTGATTTTATTTCCAGGGCAGATCCCCAAATTTATTTATTTTGTAGATTTGCATCTTGCTTTCCCACCAGAGCCTCCCAAACAGCATACCGTGTACATAAATAGGAAAAGGACTATTAACAAGCAATGAGGGCTGCGGCAAAATATTGTAGCATGCAGTGCTGCTTTCCTCATTCCAGTTACACCATTCCACCCCAACAGACCAGCATTCTGTGATTGTTGAATACCTCAGTCCTCACTTAGCTACTTGGAGTGATTTCTCACGTCCTTCCCCCGGCCCCTTTAGAGTTCTCTGATGTATTTGTTTGTACTTCTGCAAACTTTGGTGTTCCCTCCAGGTATGCTGAGATCTCATTTTTATGTCTCTATATGTGTTGTCACTTGGGCTACATAAGCAACAACACCTACAGCCTGAATGTTGGAAATTGGGGGAATTATAGCATTAACATTAGTTTAAGAAACACCATCTAAGAAGTCACATCTAATAATCTCTTCACTAGAACCTGGAAGAAATTAGTTACAAAGGTTATTACAAGGATATATTTGTAATTAAGTGTCCCATTTTTGGCAGATAAATAAATAAATAAAGTTTCTTAGAGACATTACAGTTGTGAATGTAACCAGGGACACTTTTAACCTTATGAGGTATAAGTGTTTTAGTTGTTATAGGGTGTCTGTGTGCTCAGGTGTCTTTTGTCCTATTGTGTGGCATTTTGTAATATTTTGATTTTTTTAAGTTAACAAAACATGTCAGTTACTACCTTTAGATAATGAATAATAACGAGTTGCCTTTCCTAAAAAAAATAATCATAATATTCAGGGAGCAGGAACATTGGAATTGGAACTGTAACTAAGGAGATTTTCAGACTACACTGTTATAGTGTTACTATTCCACTTTAACTGCTCTGGCTTCCTGCTGTGGAATTCTGGGGTTTATAGTTTAGCGAAGCCTAAGAGCTCTCTGGCTGAGAGTTGCAAATGCCCCTCCCTAAACTGCAAATCCCAGGATTCAACAGGAGGCAACCATAGCAAATATAGTGGAATAATAACAAACAGTGTTGTCTGAAAATCTAGTAAGGCTTTGGAGATTTTCAGACTACACTGTTATAGTGTTACTATTCCACTTTAACTGCTCTGGCTGCCTCCTGTGGAATTCTGGGGTTTGTAGTTTAGTGAGGTCTAAGAGCTCTCTGGCTGAGAGTTGTAAATGCCCCTCCCTACACTGTAAATCCCAGGATTCAACAGGAGGCAGCCATAGCAAATAAAGTGGAATAGTAACACTATAACAGTGTTGTCTGAAAATCAAGTTAGTCTAAACTAGTGATAAAATCCAAATTTCCCCCCCCCCAAGTCTATATTGTTGTACCACTGTTCATGTTAGAGACATTGTGATTATTAATGTTATTAATGTTGAATGAGGGTGTATTGTTACTAGAGTAAGTATGTTTGTTTGTTTGAATGTTTGTAGATTGTAGAACACACAAGTTCTTAGTGTGTTTGTATTTTGGGTTTTTTTGTGTGTACTGTAATTTAATGATAAAAATAACAATTAAAAAATCCAACCCCCCCCCCGAATCTAGCCCACACAACATGTAGCATTATCCCTGAATCTGGTGTGATAGTGCCGTATGACGTACGGCCCTATCCGCACCAGACTCTGGATATGCTACCTAAAACCCAGTTTTGGAAGACTCATAGTTTTGCTGGAAACTCTGGAAGAAATTGTAGTGTGGACAAAGGCTCCACACTGGATTTGGGGTGTGGGGGAGGCAGGATAAGGCCCTGCCATTTCCCCCTTCCTCTGTGCTGACGCCACTGGCTCTATCTTCCCAGCTCACAGTCACTTGTTCACTATGCATTGTGGAAGGCAGAGCCACCACCACCAAGGAGGAGGAAAATGGTGGTGCCTGTTATCCTCCACCAGGTGAAGTCACTCGCTCTGACTCTCAGAATGATCGGCAGTACGCTGAGGGTCTGCCTTCCTGGCATACAGCCGCTCATTCTGTGGTCAGAGGGAGCAACTGCACCAGGTAGATTCACTCGCTCTGACCCTCAGAGCGATTAGAAGTATGCTGGGGTTCTGCCTTCCTGGCACATGGCTGCATGTTCTGAGGTCGGAGTCACTCGCTGTGACCCTCAGAAGGAGTGGACACACGCCAGAGATCTGCCTTGTTAAAGAGTATGCACAAAGCTCTTTGGGAAGAGGTGCCTGGTTAGGCAGTGGCGGTGAACCTATGGCAGGGAGTAAAAATCCAGTGAGAATATTTAGACTCTTAGGTCAGGTAGGTGTGACGCTTAAATCCAGACCAGAGTGGTCTGAATATTGTGTGGGGTATCTCCAAGCTAAAGAAGTCCAATTTTCAATCGGATTTTTACGCCCCCTGCCCCATTTAGTCAAGGCCTAAATCTTTCTCCCAAAAGGTAGCATTTCAAGTTCTGTTCTTCACCTGCCTCCTTCACTCTCCTTTATCATTGTGTTCTTCGCTTGCCTCCTTTGCTCTCCTTTATTTCTCACACAGGACTCTTGCTCTTTCATGGTCCACTGTACTGGGTGAGGGAATAGCTTCCCTGAGACAGCAGCAGGTATAAATTTTTTTCTAGGAATTTCTAACATCCCACTGCCATGTTACTCTCTGTCCTTGGAGCCCTAAACTAGAGATGGGGCACCTGTAGTCTTTTACAATCTGCAGCGCCTCACCGTTGGCCACACTGGCTGGGGATGATGGGAGCTGGATTTCGACAATAACTGGAGGGCCACAGGTTCCCAGGCCCTGTCCTATATATGTTCTCAGACTTAACAGCTTAACAAGATCCTTATGAACAGTAACTTGAATGTGCAGTATGGACAAGGTTTTGTAACATTTGATGTATTGGGGCATTTAAATATTTGTTTAATATTATTTTGTTGTATTTAAAATGGAGACATATGGCCGAACTATGTACCAGGGGCTGAAATTTCCATAATGCCAATTTTAGTGCATATGTGCTAGTAAATGAGAGGTAGAAAGGCATCCCTGACATCTCTTCGAAAGGCTAAAATAGGCACAAAAGCATACCAAGGACAGGTGCTGGGATTTGGTGAGAGTAGAGGATGGGGAGTTGGTGTAGAAAAAGGACAGCTGGAGCACAGGACATGTGCAGAAGTACAAAGTGCTTTAACATTCATTGCTGCAAGTTAGCTTAGGCAGGAGCATACAGCCTCCATCATCTGGGAATATGCAGGAAGAAAACAAGGAAAAAGAATCTTGTCGGTTTCACTTAACGCTTTGTTCTAAATTGGAGTACCAAGCCATTCAGTTGTCAACAGTCCTGATAATGACAGGAGCAGATCTTGGAAAAGTTTTTTGGGGGGGAGTATAGCTGACTGAGGATTCTGGGAGTTGCAATCCAAAAGAGAAACATTTCCAGGCCTAATCGTGGGAGAGAAGCTGCCCTTGGTGCCCATGAGAACTCACCACCCAATGTTAATAGCAGTTTGGGGAGTGTTATTATTTATTGGTGGCAACAGAGAAAGGGTTAGAATCATAGAATCATAGAGCTGGAAGAGACCATAAGGGCCATCTAGTCCAACCTCCTGCTATGCAGGAATACCCAATCAAAGCATTCCCAACAGATGGCCATCTAGACACTGTTTAAAAACCTCCAAAGAAGGAGACTCCACCACACTTCCCTCTCCAATTCCCACTTTATTTTTTTATTTTAATTAGGTATTTATACCCTGCCCTTCAGCCACAATGGCTATCAGAGCGGCTTACAAATTGTTTTAAGCAATAGCAATTTGCACATCTACACTGCGTTAAGCAGTTTCCAATGTGTGTTAGCTAATTGCCCCCACTTCCCTCTCCTCATGCTCCTGTTCAAGTTGCCATGACCAAACCCCACTCCATGGCTGGTATTTGCAGTTTGCAAAAGAGGATTTGCTGGTATTTGCAGTTTTCAAAAGAGAGACATACAATGTTAAATCATATGTTTAATTCAACGTCATATGTTGTTTCTAACCAGAGGTTAGAAATATTTTTTTGGACTATAGCCTCCAGAATCCTGCAGCCAGCATAGCCAGTTGTCTTTAAAAATAAAAAAGGTACAGTTTCCAGCATCTGGCTGTGGCATAGCAAAAATCAGCTGTGCAATTGAAGTGATGGGCAGAAATGGGGTAGAATGAGAGACCTTAAGCAAGCTCAAATTCAATCCTACTGGCTCATTCCACCTGCTCTTCCCATATTTTGATTCAGACTATGGTGTTGTCTATATGGTAACAAAAATACAAACACCATGTGAATGTACAGTGATCTGTGCAAATGGGTATTCATACAAATACTTGTCATTCAGAAGGGGGCAGCAAAATCCACCACAAAGTCCATGTGCAAAGTCTGGGGCTTTGTACAGATTTTTTAAAAAGCTCCATACGACATGCGAATGTGCGATCGTTTGAACACTCACATTCGCACAAATATGAACAGTGAGTGCAATTTGATTGGCTGGATGAGGATGGGGGATGGGACTAGCAAAGAGGGAAAGCAGCTGCAGCCGCCATGTTGGATTTTCGGCTAAGCGAGGGTCTGGTAAGTCAATCAAATGGCGAGTTTATACTCTTTTTTAATTTCTTTATTTGTAAATACAAAGTGTTGTTTGTGCACACCCTGGGAAACTTTTTTTTTTAATGGCGACGTCCGATTTAAAATTGCGAGTAAATCACTTGTGGCGGCCAGCTGGCTAGGGGATCATGTGGAGTATAGGGGGGGGGGTGTGTCTTTTGGCCATCTAGCCAGTTTGCATAGTTGCGAATGCCTGCCTTTCCGAATGTGTTCATATTTCCCCCCCTTGTATAGACAAGACTTAAGATGCCAGAACTTGAGGCACCTTGTGACCTAGGGAGCAAAGTCCATCTTCCTCCAGACTGTGCCACCTGGCACAAACCGGCCCGTACTGTACGTGATGCTTTATGCATCCTCATACACCTTTCTTTCCCTCCTAACTGCTCAGCTGTTAAGTGTTGTAAACCTAGAACGAGCCCAGTAATAAAATCAGCAAACATCATGCCAACATCTGCCATGCTTGTAGCACTCATCCCTTTCCTGCAGGGAAAAAAAAACTTAAGCAGATCATTTTCTTTCTCCTGTTGCCCTGATAGCAAAAGAGCTGCCAGATCCACTCGAAGGGGGAAGTAATTAGGTTTCCAGCCCTTCAAGACTTGGCAGATCCTGGATTACTTTCTGAGACCACCTGAACCATAAAGTCCTTAGTTTAAGCAACTGCAACAAACGACTGCAGGTATCTGCCACCATTGGATTTTGCTGAAGGATTAAGCTTCTTGTGGATGAAGAAACAGAAGTTACTTACTATTCAGTTTTCCAGGACCTTATATCCAGTTTGGGGACAGAAATGAGGCCTTGTGGATTGGAGGTATGGGAGGGAAAGAAAGAGGTTGAAAAGGTTGTGGGTTTTTTAGTGTGTGTTTGTGTGCGAGTGTGAGGATATTCCAGAACTCCAGACAGTATGGCCAGGGATGCTGGGAGTTGTAGTGCAAAATAATAACTTTTCCAAACTCTGGACAAGGACTCCTTGGCATGTTTTCTCAGCCTTGGGCAGGATTCAGTGCTTAGTAGTTTAAAACAATTTTTAACCTCAGTGCTGACTCAGCTTTCAACAGTCTTGTCTTCCTATCTTTCCCTAGGTGTGGAGTAGATTTAGACCTCTGCATCATCTTCTGCTGCCACAGTTCGGTGCTGTGTTCCAGTTCTGCATGATAGCTATATCCTCCCCGTGACACCAGCCAAACTGGACACATCAGCATTGGAACAGCGACACATAGGCCGGAGCCTTTCTGTTAACAGCTGCCCACTTTTCCTCATCAACCAAGAGTCAACACCATCTGCCTCAACCCCAGTTGGGCTGCAGAACCAGCACGATGCAACCACCCTCACTGGTGGGTACCATCTAAGAGTAAGTTCAAGCATATCTCTTGATAACAAGATATATGCTGACATACCCTCCTACTGTCCTGATTTGGCTGGGACAGTCTGGATTAATCCTCTGCTGTCCCACTTTTTTTGGCTGTTTTTAAAATGTCCTAGTTTCTCTCTTTGCCTCTCACTTTCCCCCCTTGTCCTCAGTGTACTTCAATTCTGAAAACTGAGTTAATTTGCACTTGCTTAACTTAGGGGGGAGAGGAAAGGAGAGGCAGAATTTTACCCTTCCCAGTAGACTCAGACAAATGTAAACTCCTGCACCCACTCCTAGCTTGCCTGTTCATCATTAATAATGTTTACTATCTTGACCACACTCTAATGTTGCTTGGCCAAACATGTCTCAGTTTTCATCTGTGAAATGTGGGAGGGTATACATTAGCCTTAACTAGCACAGCCAATTGTTGCCCAACAACCTCTGGAGTACCACAATTTGCCTACCCTTGGAATAGAGGATTCTTAGCAACTTCCATTGGGTAGAATTCCCAGGATTCTTTGGAAAGAGGCCATGGACATTTGAAAGCATATACTATGAACTTAAAGTTGTAGTGTGAATATGTTATCCAAATTTGTACTCAAAATAACATCTATTTTACTCTGGATAATTAATTTAGGTCCATTACTTCTGCATGGTTTCATGTTTTGACAGTCTAATACTATGTGTGTCTTCTGAGATGTAAGTCCCACACAGAGCTTCAGAAAGTTATTGATTTAGACTACAATTCCCAGAATCTCCCAGCCAGCCTGGAATTCTGAGACTTGCCGTCCATACAAATAACATTTCCAATTTCTGGTCACACTGGCTTCAGTGAAGCTGACCCTCAAGTGATTTGTTTATAATAAAATACTTAATAAAAATATTTATTTATGGCATAAATAAATGCTGATTTCTATATATAGATTCAAATTCTGAAATAATTGCCTTCGTTTAAAACTGAAATATAAGGTATCTTACTACTGAAGTTTTAACAATCTATCCCATTACCTCTATTTATATATTTCTATTTAATAATTTTATCCCACTATTTAACTCAAAATGTTCCCAGACAAATAATTAATGAACAAGTAATTAAAGCCAAGACTGAATGCACATGTAACAAAAGTTTAAAAGCGGAACCGCAAAAGTCATTATTAAAGCAAAAACTTGTAAAGTTAAAGCAGTTGTTAACAAAATCAAACAGACAAAACCCCTGTACCTTAACGGGCTGGGAAAATAAAAAAAAGTTCTTCATCTGGTGCCAAAAAGATTATGAAATCTGTATAAGGCAACAGGACATTCCAGAAACAGGGAACCACTACCAATGAGGCCTTGTCTGAAGCCACCTTCAATAACAAGAGTCTTTAAGAAAGGCCTCCAGAGAAGATCTTAACATCCGGAGAAGGTTCATGGCCAGAACTTATTAACATTGGCTGAACTCCTCTATCATGATGTATGTTACATAACTTTACATATACAGTTGTCCCTCCATATCCATGGATTTGGTATCCACGGATTTAAGTATTCACGGCTTGAAAATACTGTAGTCTTTAAAAAATAATAATCCAAAAAGCAAACCTTGATTTCGCCATCTTATATAAGGGACACCATTTTGCTATGACCTTGCATATAATGGGACTTGAGCATTTATGGATTTTGGTATCTATGGGGGGGGGGGCTCTTGGAACCAAACCCCAACGAATATGAAGGGACAATTGTACTTAGCTTAGCTACATAGCAGAGGCACTAAGAAACTCTGTTAGTGAAATGCAAAGATGCATAATGGGACAATAGCAAGAGTGTCCTGATGCCCATTGGCACTTCCTAGTCAGACCCATTGTGCATCAGTTCCAATGTGCATTGGTCACCTTACCAGCTCCCCTACATAGTAACGTAATAGCAGCCCTTTACCGGATACAGATGTTACGGAACTGCCCAGTTCTAATTCCTACGGATGTAAGTCCACTTATGAAGATCTAAGTCCCAAACAGCATTCCAGCCACTACTTTTAAAAGGCAAATTAATAAAATTATTATACAGTTGGACCCCTGTATCTGCGGAACTAGTATCTTGAATCTCTCTATAATGTATTGGCTAGCGTCCAGCATACTACAGTTGGACCCCTGTATCCGTGAAACCAATATCCGCAGTTTCAGTTATCTGCAGCGCACAAAATAGGGGCATATACCATAGAATTGTACTTGCAGATACCTAGAGATACATCCTCTCTAGGCATCTTCTAGGTCCTCCAACACAACTCTATGGTATATTTTTACTGGAAGTCCTTTATTTTAATAGGGTTTGCTGTTATTCATGGTTTCCGGTTTCCACGGTAAGTCTGGGAACCAAACCCCTGCAGATATGGGGGTCTGACTGTATTTTCAAGGGCCCTTCCTCATGGTCAGTTACTGTTACAGTAGCAGTTTTCAAAGTGTTGCTTTTTTACTTTCTCATCTCTCAAAAGCAACTTCAAATTGTTAATTTTAGTTACTTGAAGAACATCTGAATATAACAGCCAAGAGGCAGCACGAGTGAGCACTTGCACTATGTGATATTCCTCCTCCACCGTTTAGTAAAGTCACATCCCTTTAACTATAACAGCAACTAAAAAGTTACAGTTACACTGCAAAAGGAATGAAGTTATCCGTGGCCATGTTTGTAATGCAATTTAGTTACACTTTCATTACTTGAAAAAGGAATTCTACTTTCTAGGGGGAAATATTCTAAATATTCTAAAAAGGAATTCTAACTAGCTACTTCCAATTACTTCTTTTTACAGAGTAGCAAGTGATCTTTAGATGTAAAGAGCTTTATAGCTCAGGAACAACACTTGTTCAGAAGCCAATCAGAACTCATAACAGAAGTAGGCAAGGACAGTAAAAGTAGCCTGCAAAGAGGAACGGGCAGCCAAGGACAGGACAACCTTTGAATTAATGCCATCACATTTTCTATAATAAAGTTCATCACTGTATTTTAACAGTTCAGTTCCTTCACTTATATTATCTCTGTTACCCTTACAACAGTACAAAACAGGTCAGCTAGTGTTATTATTTCTGCATTGCACACTAGGGGCTGAGATAACAGCTGCTTGCCTAAAGTTCATGCCCGAGATGCAATTTGAGCCAGAGATTTCCTGGTTCACAGCTTACACTCTTACCCACTACATGATACAATTAGCCTCTTTGATGGAATAAAGGATATCATGTCATGTACAAACAAGGAAATGAAGCAAAGCTTTATGGAGATATTATCTTTCTGCCACTAATAGAACCAGCCTCAAGGTTTGGGTCCATAATGTTTAGCCTCCGTAGAAGAACACTTGGAATCTAAATTGATGCCTACCTGATAGTACCCATCCATTTGCAAATACAGGTTGCCCCTCCCCCTGCATTTACACAGGATTGGCACCCACTGTTTCACTCACCTGCAATCAGGGGAAAAGGTCTCTCTAGCCATCTGGAGGACCATAGAATCATGCTGGAGGTGGTTTCTCTAGGTATCGGGAGATCCTCTGGTGCAACTCTATGGTCAATGTCTGCTGGAAGTTGACCATAGAGTTGTGCCAGATGCCGAGAGAGGCATCCTCTCTAGGCATTTTCTAAGGCCTAATCCACATTACACTAATAATCCAGTTTGAAAGTGGATTATTTGCCATGGCTCCTTCCTATGGAATCTTGGGATTTGTAGTTTGACAATGTCTTTAGCCTTCTCTGCCAAAGAGTGCTGGTGCCTCACCAAACTACAAATCCCAGGATTCCATAGGAAGGAGCCATGGCAAATAATCCAGTTTCAAACTGGAGAATTTGTGTAGCGTGGAAGCACCCTAGGTCTTCTGGCACTCTGTGATCTAATATGGTGGTTCACTATTATATGTGGTTTTGTGTACCTGCAGTAAGTCCAGGAACATACCCCCTGCATAAATAGGGGGCACCCTCTATGATGGGAATGCCACAACTTGACCCAGGGAAATGCAAACCAACCAACCAACCACGCCAACCCAGCCTGCTTTTATGACTCTTATAGCAGCTTGATTTTTGTTCTGCAGAATGAATAGGTAAAGCTTGTAACAGCATGGAGATAACCATGACTTGTTCCTACTTGCAGAACAAGGCACAGGAGAAGGGGGTGGTTGTTTAAAAAGGTAGCAAACTAGGCTGCCATGCACCAAGACTGCAATGAAACCAACAAACTAATCCAATGGAAGAAAAAGAAACAAGAGGAACCAGCAGGTTGTCTGCCAACTTGAGCATTTATAAGTCATAGAATCATAGAAGAGTTGGAAGAGACCACAAGGGCCATCCAGTCCAACCCCCTGCCATGCAGGAATAAACAATCAAAGCACAGCTGACAGATGGCTATCCAGCCTTTGTTTAAAAACCTCCAAAGAAGGAGACTCAATCACACTCTGAGACATTGGGACTTAATTGTGTTTAAGGCTGCAATCCTATAAAACTTAGTTGGAAATAAGTCCTGCTGAATTCAGTTCACCTCTGACAAGAGCGGACATAATTGTGCTGTAAGCCTGGCTGGATATGCTCCATGTTTTTCCTAACAGAACCAGGAGACATAATGGCTGGCATTTCAAAGAGGTGGATCCAGGCCTGGTTTTGCTTAGGGGAGGCAGCTAACACAAGCCCCATTGATTTCAGTGGGTCTGCTCTACCAGTGACTAAGTCCGGGTCCAACCCAATCTGTTTTAAACAAGGAAACTGTTATGACTGTTATGTTAATCAGTGAGGGTATGTATGTAAGCTGCATTGTGCAAATCTTTCTTTAGGCATGAGCTACAAAATACTGTATTCAAGAAGTTTGGTATGGAGTGAGCGGATGGGTCCAGGAAGCAATTTTTTAATTCTCACGGCAGCAGAACAGATTTTAAAATGTCTGGGCAATACCTTCTGAGTAAGAGCTTCAAGGTCTTTTGCATGGGGGTGGGAACTTAATTGCTCTGTGTAACTCCCATACCCTTCTGAGGGTTGCCAACTGCTTAGGAAAAGCCCCCAACCTGGCCTGATCCAGTTCATCTTAATCTACAGAAATAAGCATATGAGATGACACCCCCGCCCCACATATAATGGGATAAGCATTATTACCTGCTCATGTCTAGGTGCCAATTTAGTAATTTTTTTAAAAAAATATATCCAACGTTATCCCTTTGGTCTGAGGGAGCAGAATAAACTATTCAAATTATTCCTTAATTTTTGCAGGTCATGTGGGGAATAAGTTTGTTGTGCAAAAGAGGAAGGATTTTCTAATACAGTATATTGTCAGGGCAACTCATTAACCCAAAGTAGTCATCATAACCCCAAAGGCAAAGCCTAATTTCATTCCTTGAGTGAAAGTCACTCTCTCTCTCATGGGCCCCAAGTCTTGGAAGTCCTCCCTTGCCCTCTCATAGCCTGGTGGACCTTTTTCCTGGTTTCTGTGGGGCCAACTATAATTGAATATTGCAAACACAATTACTGTACAATTTAAGTCCCAATATATTTTTTAACAACAATGCAGGTCGCTCTCCTTGCTCCTGCCAGTATCCACATTCCTGGACTTACTGTGTATAAGTGAAACCGTGGATAATAGCAAACACTATTAAAATAAAGGACTTCCTCTACAAACATACCAGAGTTGTGTTGGAGGACCTAGTGATTCCTAGAGAGGATAGCTCTCTAGGCATTTTCCAGCAAAACTCTATGGTATGTGTCTCTTATTTTGTGTCCCTCGGATAACTGAAACCATGGATATTGGCTCTGTGGATACAGGGGGCGACCTGTACAACTAATTATATATTAAATTGGACACATATGCACTGTCCCAAAGGTTTCAAGGATCCAATGAAGCCCCCGTGCAGGACTTGAGTGCAGGACTCTCCTGCCTGTGCTGCTCCATAGTATTATAGCTTTGGATCCAAATCTTAAAGCCATAAATAAAAGATACAAAACAGGTAGAAATGCACAATAGGAATTCTACTATAAGGAATTTACCCATTTGTTCCCCCTTGAATACACAACTAAAAAGACCACTACCTCACTGGGCTAAACCAATAACCCATAGAGGTTGCACTGGCCTTTTTTTTTCTTTCTTGCTTGTGTCTTTCCGGAAAGACTTCTATACCTTCAATAGCTCTTGGCAGGTAGAATTTTGACAAGTGCAGGTTCTCCCTTCAGAGAGATGCATCCATGGGAATAGACTTCACTTATTGAACAGCCACCCGCAACCTAAACTTTGTGTGTGTGTGTGTGTGTGCGCGTGTGCGCGCGCGCCTTTAAGTCACCTGTGGACTTATGGTGACCCCATGAATTTCATAGGGTTTTCTTAAGCAAAGTGGTTTTGCCAGTTCCTTCCTCTGAAATACAGTTCACAGCACCTGATAGTCATTGTTGGTCTCCCATCCAGGTACTAACCAGGGCTGACCCTGCTTAGCTTCCAAGATCAGATAGGACCTGGTGCCTTTAGGCCTAGATTGAGCCTTGCTGGGATAAAAAAAGAGGGGGGATAGTTAGTGATGTGTGTGTTCCTGCCTGTGGGTATGGAGTTTACCAGAAAATGTTCCCCTGGTTCCAGCAACCCAGGCAGTTCTAAGCATTTATAACCCATACCAACTTGGAACAATTTCCTGTTGCAGAGGGGTAAAGTTGCAGAGGGGGTACATTTCCTGCTGCAGATGCCAAGAGCAGACTTTACAAGCACAGGCTTGCAGCTCTTCAGGAAGATCATAGTGTGCCACTCCCAGCAAATGGAGACAGTTTGGTTGTAATCACACCTAAGCCAACAAGTTTAGCTCATTTAAAAAATTAAAAAACTATTTCCTGGATGGAGCCAGTTGCAAAAGTGTTCTGTTTGCCCTTGTGGCTAATGCTGACTGGCACAGTGATGGTTTGGGTGAGTTTGCCTGTGGCTTGTAACATGGGGCAGCTGAACTGGAGGCTTTGAGAAGAGTCAGTGCACTCAGGTAGTGCTGTGCCCCCCCCCTTTGTCTTCTGCAGCCCCAACTCCATTGGCTTGGCAGACTCCAGAGAAGATCAGAGGAACACTCTCTTCCCATACACGTCCCCATTGGGGCATCATGTAGCAATATGTGAAATTGTACATAGGGGGTATATTCAGCAAAACAATACTGTAGGGTGCAAGCGATTCCCCAGTTCAAGCATACTCTGTGAAAACACTGCCACCAATTTAAGATTCACAATATTTGGGCTTTACATCTGGTTGCCAGTCCTCGATTATGGCAAGAAGAAAAACCTGGCTAGGATTTATTTTATCTTGCTCAGTTGGCATTCCTCCTCTGAGGGAATTCTGTTGATGTAGTGTATCTTGATTTCAGCAAGGCCTTTGACAAGGTCCCCCATGATATTTTTCCAAAGAAGTTAGTAACATGTGGTCTAGAAAATGTGATGGTTAGGTGGATTTGTAATTGGTTGACTGACCAAAGTAGTCACCAATGGCTCCTCTTCATCCTAGAGAGAAGTGACTAGTGGGGTGCCACAGGTCTTGGGCCCAGTGCTATTCAACATCTTTATCAATGACTTGGATCATGGAATAGAGGGCATTCTTATCAAATTTGCAGTTGACACTAAATAAGGATGGGTAGCTAATACCCCAGAGGACAGGTTCAGAATTCAATATGACCTTAACAGCTTAGAAAGCTGGGCCAAAACTAACAGGGAGAAATGTAGGATCCTACACTTGGGCAATAAAAATGAAGTGCACAGATATAGGATGGGTGACACCTGGCTTGATAGCAGTTCATGCAAAAGGGGTCGAGGAGGAGGGGCAAGATGGTGACGGACTAACAACTTCTGAATTGTCCTCCCACTATCATCTGGCATTACCACCTACATATACCTCAAAAATGCCATCCAAAGGCAAGAAAAGAAATCGGGCCAGCCCCTGCAACAACAATGACAACCAGGAATCCTCCAAAGCAGAAAAACAGATGAGGATTGACTCACTCTTCCCGGCGGCAGAGACAACACAGCTCGTGTGTAACAGATCTGTAACAACAGCTCCTTCTTTTACTCCCTAAGCCATCACAGACACTTGAACTAAACAAACCAGCCTCCTCAATTCCTCAAAGTGTAAATATAAATTATGGGCCAGAGCAAGTTGATAACAAAGTCAAACTCCTGGAGCTTGCCAGCATTCCCTACAATAACAGCACTCAGCTCTTTTATGATTTCTGCAAACTGTCCATAGAGACATTGATTCTTATTTTGCAAAGACTAAATGACATTACAAACAAGTTTTCCCAACAAGCTGTTCAATGGCAAAACCCATATGGTACACAGGGGGTTAAAAATGTAGCAGATTTGGAGGAAACGTGTCCTGCCACGTCACAGGATGCAGTTAATCACTGCCAAGTCTTACGGAAAAATCAGCTCCTGCTACAAATGCATCACAATGCCCATATGTGGAACAGCGAGAAGTCAGTTGTGGGATACCTTTCCCAACTTTTAAACATGCACAGCAGAACAATTGATTTACTAGACTTCCATTTTTTATCCAGCTCAAGAGCTACTAAACAATTTTTTCTGACCTTTAACCAGGCAAATATTCCTAACAGGCTGTTATGGAAAAGAAATTTCCTCTGGAATGCACATTATATAGAAATTAACAGAGTTTTTAAGGATGAGATAGTCTGTGACCTCATCACAGGGAAAACAGCAACAATAACACACAAAAAAAACAATAATTCTGCACACCAAGAGGGAGACCCTAAACACACCTCAAAGGAAGAAGCTCAGGCTATAAATCAAGAAGTAATTAAACTGAGAGAAAAACTCACAGAAATTTGGGAACACACTCCCACAATACACCTGATGAGAGATACCATCCTGAGTCAATCTAACAGCAATCCAGCCCCATTGAAATCAGCCCCCTCTCGCAGAAAGCTGTCAGTACATTTTTCTGATTTTTGTGACAATGAAAGCGAAAGTGATGACTCTCTACTTACAATCAAGGAAGCCTTGAAATCCCGAGTTGTAGCCAACACCCCTACAAAAATGCAATATACTGTAAATGCACCCCATCTACAATTAAACTCCAGGGGTCTCATATATCCCTATGCAAACCTAGTTCAAGGGAAAAACAGTCTTCACTGCCACCTATCTCATCTCCTAAGCCAAAGAATGCCCCCCTCACTAAAAAGATGGGATCCTTGCTTGCTTGTGATCCTCATTTTGCTTCCCATGCTGCATTGGTTCTTCCAATCTCCCTTCCAGAACAGGCAGGGCAGGAAGAACAGGAATGTGATTCACTACCCCTCCATCCACAGAGGAGGACACAGCCACAGTCAACCAGCCATTTAATCAACTGCCATCAGATGAATTACCCATCCAGACTGTGGCCCGCAGTGCGACTGCCTGACTTCCAACAGACCAGCACAAGGTTACCCTTATGACCTGGAACATCGCTGGGTGGCCGACGGCCCACAGAGATCCTTGTCCTAGTGACTTCCTCATCCAATATGACATACTGATCCAGGAAACATGGACTAATAAGGATCTGCTATTAAATGGCTTTCACTCATTCTCAATTCTGGCAGAGCCAGGGAAAAAGCATGGAAGAGCTAGAGGCGGCCTGGGCGTTTTGGTTTCCACCACCCTATGTGCCATAACAAGGCCTCTTTCCACTTTTAAAACATATGTCATGGCAGTGCTAATTCAATTTAACCATTGCACTTTGCTGATAATAAATGTCTACATGCCTCCAATGAAGAAGAAATCCCAAATCAGAGGCCTGTGGGCTGAACTGGAATTATATGCTGCTAATCTCATGTTGCAGAACCCAAATGCATTTGTAATTTTGGGGGGGGTGATTTGAATGCCAGACGGGGCCCCAACAATCATACCCTATATGCCCAGCACAAATGCCCTCCTCCTGATTTTGAAGATGATGGAACCCACCCCATCCGATGCTCAAAGGACAAGAAATCACATTTTGCAGGACTTTGTCTGGATCAAACAGTATTCAGGCTAAACCTTCAAATCCTAAATGGTGCCCTGAAAAATGACTGCCCAGCTGAATTCACTTATCTCTCTGGGTCCAGAATGAGTGCCATAGATTACATAATCATTTCTAGGGACCTTCTTCTCTATGCCAAGGAATTAGAAGTTATGCCCAGATTTGAAAGTGATCATTTTCCAGTTCGGCTACATCTTAGTGACTTCACTCAGGAGACACACACCAGGGAGCGCTATCACCTCTCTGTGACACCATCAGGAAGGCCTTATTGCTGAGCTAAATGGACCCCCCAACTAAACCAAACAATAAGTGAGGTATTGGCTTCAGACCAACTTCAGTGTTTTAGGACTGCCCTGATATCAGCTGAGTCCCCTGATTAAATCTTGGAAAATTACAATACACCTACCCAAGCTCTACACCAATATCTAATCCATCAAAATAGTGTACATCAGTGGAAACAACAATAGCACCACTCCAAAACATGGTTTGACAAGGAATGTGTTAATGCTAAAAAAGCCCTCATTGATACTTACCAGGGTTACCTATGTAATAACATCCCAGATGCTGTACCAATGCTGCTCCAGCAGAAAAGAGACTACAAAAAGCTGCTGATGAACAAGAAAAAAGAAGCCATGAAGAATGACTGGACACAACTTATCCAGGCAGTCAGATCCAACAACACAGCTCTATTCTGGCATATTACATCAAGTTCCCAGATAAATGGGCCAGCCACAGTGGACTGTCACATCCCTCCAGGGATATGGGAGGATCACTTTCAAGAACTTTAGAAGGACAACTACATTGAAAGTGGATGCACTAGCCAAAATATAGAAAATATCCAAGGGTGGCCATCAGTGACAGCGACAGAGATCAAGAACCTTGTAGCCCAGCTGAGAATGGGGAAGGCTCCAGGGGAAGACTTAATACCTGCAGAAGCCATTAAAAACAACCTTGAATTTTGGGCCCCTATCCTGGCCTCACTTTTCACCTGTATCGACAAATATGGTCGAGCACCCAAGGATTGGGGCCTTGCAATCATCATCCCCATATATAAAAAAGGAAGCAAGGATGATCCTGTCAACTACAGACCAATTAGTCTTCTCAGTACAATCAGCAAACTCTATGCAAGACACTTACAGTGGAAATTTCAGACCTGGTTGGAACAAGAAAACATACTTGCAGAAGAACAAACCGGCTTCAGGGAAGGCTGCTCCACCATAGATCAGTGCCTTGTACTCCACCACCTTATTGAAAAATACTCCACCTGCAGCACAGTTTCTCTCTATGCTGCCTTCATAGACTTTAAAGCAGCTTTTGACTCTATATCCCGAACCAAACTGTGGAAAAAACTGGAGGCTTCTTTGATCGACTGACGTTTACTCCATCTAATTCGTATGCTGCATGAAGGGACCTCATGAAAAGTAAGATGTAACCCCCAGGGACATCTCACCAGTGACATTGTCACTGAGAAGGGTGTCAAGCAAGGCTGCATTCTAGCTCCACTCCTGTTTAACTTCTACATCAATGATTTGATGGATCACCTCAACAACACTAACTTCCATCCCCCAAAATTAGAGGGAAGGCATATCTCAACACTACTTTATGCGGATGATGCAGCAGTACTTTCAAGAACTCCCATTGGACTAAAAAGAGCCCTAAGAGCACTAACACAATATTGCAGAGTGGAACAGCTAGAACTCAACTATCAAAAAACTAAAATCATGGCATTCGCTAAAAGGCCTAAAAACTACAACTGGAATATGGACACAAGATTGAGCAGGTCTCTTGTTTCAAATACCTGGGGGTAATTTTTCAAGCCACTGGTAGTAGGAAAGCACATGGGGAGTATGCTGCTTGCAATGCGCAGAGGAGTACAACAGCCATTCTCAAATTTCTTAAGACAAGAGGAGGCCACTATTTACCTGCAGCGCTCAAACTCTTTGAAGCCAAACCAGTAGCACAACTGCTTTATGGATCCCAATTGGGACCCTTCCCCAACCCTGCTCCATTAGAACTTGTCCAATCCAATTTTTTAAGATCAGCTTTCCAAACTCCAAAATGTGTCCCTAACGCAGCTCTGAGACTGGAGTCAGGATTTATGAAAGTGGAGGCCAGAGTGTGGGTGACCATACTCAGCTACTGGCTCAGACTATCCCTCTTTCCCACTGGCCTTGCTCCACTAACCTTAAGTGATTATTTCCAATCCAGCTGGAAAGACAGTGATGACTAAAATTTCAATGCTGGGCCTTGCTCCAGATCTTATGCTTAGCCTGGGATATGATAGGGTGAAAGCTACTATCAAACAACGGGTAGCAGATATAGAGCGACAACTGGATCTAGCCAGCACTCCAACCTTCATTGCTAATGACTCCAATAGATATCTGGCCTCTCCTTTGGCATACTTAGCAACACTTGAAATACCTAAACATCGAAGGGTCTTTACTCTTGCACTGTGTCGTGCCCTCCCTTCAGCTGTCCTTGAAGGCTGACACAAGAAGATCCCCTTCTCAGACAGACTGTGCCCCTGCAACTCAGGCCAAATAGAAACCAAAGAGCATGTATTACTCCAGTGCTCATACTACAGGGACATACGTCTCAGCCTTATTTCACCCCTGTTGCATAAATACCAAGGGCACACTGGACAATTCTACATAAACGTGTTGCTTTCGGACACCAACCCAGGAACAACTTATAATGTTGCCAGATTCTGTGCAGCTGCGGTTAAAATTCGACAGACAATGTCCTCCACAGTAGAACAGTATGAACTTAGTCTTGTTATACTGGAGCTATGGAATCCGAAGGAACATTTTAAATTCTGCTTTTAGCCTGTTTTTATCTTTTGTTTTTATCTTTTTTCTGTATCCCTTTTTACCTGTGCTGGTCTATGACTGTAATAAAGATTCTATTCTATTCTAATTCTATTCTTATTCTATTCTATTCTATTCTATTCTATTCTATTCTATTCTAGAGTCTTAGTGGATCACAAGCTGAACATGAGTCAGCTGTGTGATGGGGCAGCTAAAAAAAGCAAATGCAATTCTAGGCTGCATCAATAGGAGTGTAGTGTCTAGGTCGAGGGAAGTAATAGTGCTACTCTATTCTGCTTTGGCCAGACCTCACTTTGAATACTGTGTCCAGTTCTGGGCACCACAATTCCAGAAGGATATTGAGAAGCTGAAACATGTCCAGAGGAGGGCAACCAGGATGGTGGGAGGTCTGGAAGCCATGCCCTATGAGGAGCGGCTTAGGGAGCTGGCATGTTTAGTAAAGGGATATCATACTAAGGATAGAGCAAGCTTGTTTTCTGATGCTCCAGAGACTAGGACACAGAGCAATGAATTCAAACTATAGGAAAAGAGATTCCACCTAAACATTAGGAAGAAATTCATGGTGGTTACAGCTGTTTGACAGTGGAATGTGTTGCCTTGAAGAGTGGTGGAGTCTCCTTCTTGGGAAGTTTTAAACAGCAGCTTGATGGCCATCTGTTGGGAGTGCTTTGATTGTGTATTATTGCAGGTCAGGCGGTTGGACTAGATGGCCTTGGACTAGATGGCCTTGTGGTCTTTTTCAGCTCTACGATTCTACTTCATCCTCCATTTGGCAGTGTTTACTGCAAAGATAGTAACCCTCCAAGTAACATACTGCTTCCAGGCACCCAGGGCAGGGGGGAGGCTAGTTTCACCTTTGCATCACAGGTCTTCATTTTCTTTAGAAAGGACTGGGTGGCCCTTGTGGTCTCTTCCAACTCTACAATTCTATGGTTCTATGGAATCTAAAAAGCATCCTCTGATGTCAGTATCTAGCCAACATTCAAAGCTACAATGTGCCAGGTCCTCCCAACCTAGTTTTCCATAGACACATAGTCTTTCTTGGAGGGCACAGCTATGAAATCTGCCAAACTGCACCAGAGTCCATTTGTTCAAAGCTCAGGCATATGAAAGCCTTCCTATACTGTAAGCCTGTCAGATCTAGGCTGGCTGTCTTTTGGGACCCTGGGACAGAGGGCTGCAGAGTCCCTTTTCTATGTGACAACACTTTTTTGAGCTCTTTGATGTTCTCATAGAATCATAGACTTGGAAGAGACCACAGGGGCCATGCAGTCCAACCCCCTGCCATGCAGAAATACACAATCAAATCATTCCTGACAGATGGCCATCCAGACTCTGTTTAAAAACCTCCAAAGAAGGAGACTCCACCACACTACGAGGCAGTATATTCCACTTCTGAACAGCTCCTACTGTCAGGAAGTTCCTCCTAATGTTTAGGTGGAATCTCTTTTCCTATAGTTTGAACCCATTACTCCATGTCCTAGTCTCTGGAGCAGTAGAATACAAGCTTGCTCCATCCTCAGTATGACATCCCTTCAAATATTTAAACATGGCTTTCATGTCACCTCTCAACCTTCTCTTCTCCAGACTAAACATACCCAGCTCCCTAAGCCTCTCCTCATAGGGCATGGCTTCCAGACCTTTAACCATTTTGATCGCCCTCCTGTGGACACGTTCCAGCTTCTCTCCCACTTTTCACTTTTCCTTCAACCTTTCAATATAGGCCTTGTTTCCCATACCCCTGATTATCCCATGAATACACGTTGCCTTCCCATGAAAACATTCTATTTTACCTCAATTAAGTGATAGCTGGTAGTATCCCTGATGTCAGTGGGATCCTAAATCTCTCCATCAGTGGAGTGCTAAAAGAAGCTACCTAAGGTATTGAATCTATTTTGGATATAAGGTTTAGCCCCTTGAATAACTAACTCCCTTAAAGTTTGGATTAAAACCCAGAACAGATTCATTGCCCCACTAGCCACCACCCACCATGGAAGGAAGATCTCTCCCCCCCCCACCCCAAGACCCACCATGAAAGCATGCGAGGACCACAGGCCTGCAGTGGGTGGGGCTCCCTTGCTTCCACACATCCTTGCCCATATTCTTCATATGCACACCTCTCTTTGTGTGAGAGTCGTTGCCAAACAACATATAGGGGCCTTTCATACTACACAACTCTAGTGCTACAATTCTACTTTAACTGTCATTTATGCATCCTATGGAATCCTGAGTTTTGTAGTTTATTGAGGCCTTAGAGAAGCTCTCTGGCTGAGAATTCTAAATTATCCTCCCTAATTATCCTCCCAGGATTCCATAGAAGGTTGCCATGGCAGTTATTGAGGAATCATAATGCTTTAAATATATAGCATTAAAGGGCCCTTGGAGGACATGCATCTTACCAGTAAAATTACCAGTACAGTACCGCTCAAAACATCTTCTCTTGTGAATTGAGCTAGCAGACAGATAATAGATTTCAAGAGAGCTGGAAGTGTTTTGAGAGAAGCTTGTTGTACCAACACATTTCTTTTTTTAGTGCAAAACCCTGCAAATCTTGTTTACTAAAACAAACGTGGATGAATATAGACATATAAGCAGAGTTCTCTCATTTAAACCACCTTCAGCACTCTTGAAGAAACTACTGTACTGCTTTCAACTCACTCATGTCTCTGGAAAATCTCAGTATCTTTCTTTGGACACATGGTGGCAGCAGAGTTTTTTGGAAAGTTGATCCATCTTTGTGGTTTGTTTTGCATGTTACGTACAGACTAAATTGGGCTCTTACAGTTCGGTATAGTCCTGTCTAAATGGTGAAAATATTCCTCATAGAAATCATATGGAAGGCGATCTGTCTAAAATAAATGGACATTTGCATCGACACATCTTATTCGGAGGGTGGGGGAGCCAAATCCACTGTAAAGCTCAGAAGGGAAGCCTTCAGAGCGTTCCCCGGAGTTTTTAAAAAGCTCCTTAGGGGAAGCGAATGTCCAATCGTTAAGACAATTGTATTCGCGTTGCTGCACTGAGAACTGAGCATGGGACGGGGCTTGCAAACAGGGAAAGTGCCTGCTGCCGCCATGTTGGATTTTTGGCTAAGCAGGAGATCAGTAAGGCAATAAAATGGCAATCTTTCTCTCTCTCTTATTTTTTTTCTTTCTTTTGTAAATATAAAGTATCACTTGTGCACACCATGGTAAATTGATTTAAAATTTTTTTTGGGTGGCAACAGATTTAAAATGGCGAGTAATTCATTCACGGCCGCCATCTTGGCTAAGGGTCTTGTGAAGTTTAGGGGGGCTTTATTTAACTATTAAGACAGGTCCCAGCACTGCAAATTGCTATTTCTTCAGAGCAGATGGTATTTCTCTCCCCACACCCATATAGACGGGGCCTATGTGTGGCCCTTCTGGCTGTAGAAAAGTGGCTGAAAGATTGTTTTATTAGTGGAAAAGCTGGGTGCGTTTTAGCCAGTCTGGAGTCCAGCAAACAGTCTGAGAATTCCTGGTTCAGAAATATCAGAATTAGATTCTAAATAGCCCTCTGAAGAACATTTTAATAGTTATACGCAGGGTGAAATGTGTCAAGCATTTCTATTAATAAAACAATAATCTTTAGCATACCCTCCAATACTTTACAGATGAAAAGTAGGACATTTGTGGCTGAGCAACATCAGAGCATGGTCAATATGGCAACAGTTATTAATGAGGAAGAACACACAAGCTAGGAGAGGCTGCAGCAGTTTGCTTTTGCCCGACCCTCTTGGGAAGTGCAAGATTCTGCTCCCTCCTCTCTCCTGTGCTAAGTTAATTGAATGCAAACTACTTTTGCACTTCAAACTCAGTTTGCAACTACTGTACAGGCGACTTGACTGCACACACACACACACACACACACACTACTCTTAGTTAACTCATTGGAGTAAAGAACTCCAGCTCCCAGTATCCTCCCCCACTGGTCATACTGGCATGGGAATTCTAGGAGTTCTAGTCCCCAAAGTAACTCTTTGAAGGTCAAATCTAAGCCAGTCCACTTTGCCTCTTGCTGGCTGTCCAGTAGCGTATGTACACAACACAGGTATAGCAGTGTGCTACCACTCTAACTGCCATGCCGACCTCATGTGGAAACCTGGGATTTGTAATTCAGGGGAGTGAATTAGAGCAGTCTTCCTTAAATTTTTCCCACTCACGACCCCTTTTTGCCTGAGAAATTTTTATGCGACCCCAGGTATATATATAAGTATATAAAATTGGTATACAGAATCCTTTTACTGTTGCCAGATTTTTTGCGACCCCCACATTCAGTTACGGGACCCCATATGGGGTTGTGACCCACAGTTTAAGAAGCTTTGAATTAGAGCTCTCTAACAGAAATTACTATGTTCTCTGTGCAGACCTGTGGCAGCTAAAATGGTATCAGACTGCTGTAACCGTGTAATGTAAATACACTCCAGGCAATTTGGATTCTCAAGACTGAACACGCGGGCATCCCTCTCTTCCTTTCTGCTGACCATTTGCTCTTTTCCTGTCTGTTCCCGTAGAAGTCTGTAATAGCACCAATGTGCCTGAGGTGGAAATCATCAGCCTTTTGGGGGAGCAGCTGCCCCTGTACCAGCTCCGGGCAGACACTGTGTTTGGATATGACCACGATGACTGGATCCACACACCTCTTGTTGCCTCTGATGCCGCCAGTTGCCTTACACCACAGCAGACCGAGGAAACCTTGGAATATTTCTGTAAGTCATCCATGGTTGTTGTTGGTAGAGACTTGAAGGGCTCTGTGAGTATAAGACTGGCTGACAATAATTTTTGGCTTTTATGTATGTAGTGCATAATATTCATAAGCATCATCTTAAAGACTGGAGGGTGAAGGTGGGCTTAGCCTAGCCTTTCCCAGCTTGAGGGTCTCCAGATGTATTGGTGTATAACTCCATGCTGGCTAGGAAAGATGGCAGGTGTTGTAGTTCTACCCATCTGAAGAGCCACAAATTAAGGAAGGTGGGAATTGAGCCCAATAGTAGGGAGAAGTCTCGCTTAGCCTAGGCAATAGTGACTTGCCTAGGGCTAACCCATGAATTCCCATAGATAAATCAAGGCCTGTTGTGATGGCAAGCAGCTGGTGAAGCCAGCCTAGGACTCAAGAGATTATCAGACGAGTGCCTAAAATGCTATTATGGCACTATATTCTACAGCATTCGTGTTCTGGCACAATGACACACGTTTTCGCATGCTGCTGTGATAACGATACAAAATTGCTCCAAGAATCTGGCAATATGAGCGCTCGTGTCACTTCTGTATTTCTCCGCGAATGAAATTTTGGCACGTCTTGTGAGAAGATGGAAGTGCGCTAAAAAGCCCCCAAACACCAAAATTAAAAAAGAAAGCATTCAGAAAAGCACAGATACATGTTTAGAAACTTGCAAGCAAGACGGCGAGGTTCATAAAAAGAGCATACAGTACCTAGTTCTCCCATTTGCACCTGGAAGTGTTCTGGTGGAACCGCCCATTGACGCTGGAACCACGCCAGCAGAACGAGGCACCTTCTTGCACACACAAAAGTCCAGAACACAGACTCTATGGGAGATACATTTTTTACTTCTCCCTGACAATAAAGAAGAACTTGTAACAGAACGCTTGCACAATGCTGGGACTCAATGTCATCTGATAAGAAAGCCCTTTTGTGATCTCATGGTGTCATTATAACGCCATTTTTGACACATCTGATAATCTCCTAAACCACTCTTTCAGATGCTGGTGGAGCTTCAAACCTCTCTCTCACCACAGAGGAAGGCGAAATGAGATGGGATAAGGCCACATCAGAGCTTGGAAATGTCACGCCTGCAACTCCCAGTATCCCCATTGACTATAATGGCTGTGGATTCTGGGTTGGATAGTTCTGGAGTGAGGCTTCTGGGAGAGGTATTCAGGGCCCACCAAGCCTGCCTTCTGATGTTATCTGACCCTATGAATTGGTCTCAAAAGGCAAGCTGCTTCCCCACCACTGCTATAGAAGAATCAAACTGATGAGTTCTTCATATTGTAGATAACTAGCATGGCATGTTTATTTGCTCATGTATTTCAAGTGTGTCCTTATGGTCACAAGGACTAGAATTTTGTTTTTTTAAATTATCAGCTGACATTTTCAGGTCATTGAAGTCCTCTGAGATAAAGTGATGGGAAATGTTTGGGACTGGATTGAGACCTAGGTGTCCGCAACTGGACTTTCCCGCCCACTCTACCCACAGCAGCCTCTCAAGCCACATGAAAATACTTCACAGAGAGTCAGGGAATGCTGTCGAAGGAAGTGAGCTGGCAGGAAGGGGGAAATCCCCAAATGCATCATCCTTAGTGGAAGGAGGGCCCTGTGACCAAACGCCAATAAAGTCACTGAGTGGCGAACAGGAAGGAGAAAGAAAGAAAGTGGCGGTTAAAGGAACAGGCCTGTTTTTGCTTACCGTATTTGTTTTGAGGCAAGTGGGAAATGGAGATCTAACTGCACAATCCTATACATGCTTAATTATAAATAAGCCCTGCTGCACGGCCCCCACATGGGCGGGGGCTGACAGGACTCTAGCCTGGGGGCCTGGGATTAGGAGGGCCCCCTGACATGAGATTATTGTAAAGTTTTATTGTCAGGGGATGATAGGACACTCAATCCCTGGCAGAAGCCAAAAACTATCTCAGCAGACTTAGTAGCAACCCATTCCCAAGAATTTACCATTGGGTCTACTGCTTCACCAGACATCAGCATTCACAAGAAGAGAGTGACTTTTGGACTAGCTCACACACACACACACACACACACACACACATATATATATATATATATACACTATTTCTACAGGACATTGCCCTCTAGTGGCCTGACTAGGCATGATTTGGTAGTTCATGGAGTCAGCCATTATGGACTTTTTTGGACGGGGTTTTGTAATGGAAGCAGCCTCGTCCCCGTTGCGAGGCTGCTGCGCGGCAGGGGGTCCATTTCGGATGACGCTTTCCCCTGCCGATCCCCTGCCGATACTGTTGCATAAGTGCTGGGACGCTGCAGCACCATATTTGGCAATTTTCTAATCACGGTCAACTTTCGTGATTAGAAAATCGCCAAATATAACGCTGCAGCATCGCAGCACTTACGCAACAGTATTGGCAGGGGAGAGCGTCATCTGAAACGGACCCCCTGCCATGCAGCAGCCTCGCAACGGGGACGAGGCTGCTTCCGTTACAAAACCCTGTCCGAAAAAGTCCTATGATTCAGCATGATTCTGCAATTGTTCCGCCATTTTATAATGGAGTTTAGTCTCTAACTCCTGACATTTATTATGTAAATCTATTTAGTTTTTTAAAAAACAAATACAAATATTACTTTGGTGTCATCATTTAAACAGACTTGTTTTAATTTTAATCCTAAATCCTGTAGAGTATCTTGTTGCCCTTAACTATAGCCTGGGGGCCCGCTTCAGGATGTAGGGGCCATGCTCTACTGTGTCCATTGAGGCTTACTCTAGGAACATAGGAAGTTGTCTTTTAGCAAGAGTGGAAATCACACAGCCCTCCAGATGTTCTCGGTGTCCAGTTCTTCGTATTCCTCACCATTGGCTATGCTGGCTTGTGGGATTTACAGTTAAACAACATCTAGAGGGTGCAGTGATTCTCACTCCCTGCCTTATGGTCCATCTAACTCAGTATTGTCAACCTTAAGAGTGGGCTAGTTTTGTCCTCCAGATGTTGGACTGCACCTCCCATCTGGTCTGACCAGTAGACCCAATGGTAAAGGATGATGGAACTTGCAGTCCACAACCTCTGAAGGGCCACAAGCCTATCCTAGGCTATATATGGACTGAGAGCAATGCTCCAGGGGTATCAGATGAGAGTCCTTCCCAGTCCCATATGGTGATGCTAGGGTTGAACCTGGGACCTTTTCCAAGCAAAGTACATTCTGTACCACTGAAGCAAGTCATGTTTAGGGCTGCTGCTTTAGTGTGAAAGTTGGCTGCACAACTGTCATGAGCTTGCAGGGGATGAGCCAGATGATATTACCAGCAACCCCTTCCTCTTTAGTAATGCCATTTTGTGAACCTTGTAGAGATTTTTATTTACAGTATTTTCTTTAGGTGTTATGTAAGTGCATAGAGGTGACTTATAGCAGCCTTCTCTTCCGTGGAGCCCCATAGATGCTTTAGAGTCTAAAATTTAGACTAAAACTCCCAGGGTCCTAATCATTGGCCGTTCTGGCTAGGGCTGATGGGAGTTAAGCCCAAAATATCCAGAGGGCACAAGTCTGGGGAAGAGTGTTGCATTTTAATATTGTGCTTTATTTTATAGTTTTCTTTCTAAAGGTGTCCAGGCTACACATGCTAACAGGTGGCCTTATAAATCCAATGACAACAGCTAGAAATAGAAGCTGGGACCTCATGCATACAACACACAGGCTCAACTACTGTTCTCTGGGCTTCATCCCATGTGCTAGTCAAGCTCTGGTTCACTTACTCCTCTGACCCAGTTAAAAAACAACAGACATGACAAGTGGTTGTGGAACTGCCTTTTGCTTCCTTCTTGATTTATTAGCTATATACATATTCTGCTAGATATTTATTACCAGCATACATATTCCCACATATTTGAGAGCCAGTATGGTGTAGTGTTGGAGTGTTGGACTACAACTCTGAAGACCAGGGTTCGAATCCCCACTCAGCCACAGAACCCCAACTGGGTGACTTTGGACAAATCATACTCTCTTGGCCTCAAAGGGACAGCAAAAGCAAACCCCCTCTGAAAACATATTGCCAAGAAACCCCATAGTACTGCAAGTCACAACATTGTGAGTTTGACTCTACAGGGCTTCAAGGTTGACTCAGCCTTCCATCCTTCCATAGGTTGGTAAAATGAGTACCAAGCTTGTTGGGGACAATTAGCTAACACATTGTAAATCGCTTAGGCAGTGCTTTGCACTGATAGGCAGTACAGAAATATAAATGGTATGCTATGCTAAACCCTGTGATAGGTTCTCCTTGGGGCTGCCATAAGTCGGAAATGACTTGAAGGCACACAACAGCAACAATGACAACAACATATCCTGCTTTTCTTGCAGTGAACTCAAGAGGACATACAAGGCTCTCTTCATTACTTTATCCTCACAATCCTGTGAGGTAGATCACGTTGAGAAGATGTCTGACCCTGAATCACCCTGAGTTTCAAAACTCCAGAGAGGCTGGGACCTGGATCTCCCAAGTTTTAGCAGAACATCCAACCTCTAATACGTAATATTTTAACTTGGCAGCAGTTACTAAAAAAAAAGAAAAGAAAATGCTTATAAAAACATGCCCCATACTCTTGGTGGAATGACACTTGGGCCAAATCCACACTACACAAATAATCCAGTTTGAAACTAGATTATTTTCCATAGCTTCTTCCTATGGAATCTTGGGGTTTGTAGTTTGGTGAGGCACCAGCACTCTTTGGCAGAGGAGGCTAAAGACCTTGTAAAACTACAACTCCCAGGCTGCCATAGGAAGGAGCCACGGTAAATACTTCTGTTTCAAACTGGATTATTTGTGTAGTGTGGATTTGGCCTTAGTACATGTTTAGGTGTAGGATGTACCCGTAACCAGGGGTGAAGCTGGGTCAACGATAGCTGTTGGGTCAAAGATAGCTTCTTAAAAAGCTGTTGGCTCTGATGCTGGAAAAAAGCAGCAGAAAGCTTTTGATATTATGGAAAAATATCTACAGTCACTTCAGCAGATGCGCATACTAGAGCACCACAACTTGAAATGATGGTTCTTCTGCCCACTTTCTTGTCAATTACCAAATGGTGGGAATTTTTTTGCCTGCCCCTTCAACCGCCCGTGCCACCCACTTCCGCTCTTATCCAGGAATGTGCAGCAATGTGATATGGCTTGTCCCAATAAGCGGGAGTGCACATTTCATCCAGAGGTTTGTTTGTTTGTTTTTTGTTGGGAAAAGCCATGAAGGCTTTGTCACAGGAATGTGCAGAGCGCAGTCACTCCCTGTTCATCCGAACAGGAGATATACAACGAAAACGTGTGCTTTGTGAGCAAACAAATACTCCTTTGGTGCAAAAATAAGTCCATGCCAAAATTCTTTTAGGCTTTTATTAATAACAATTAAATAAAAGGAAAAATAATAACAGAAAACATTTAACCATGTTTTCTAGGTTCTCTCTAAGCAAGAGAGGTACACACAAACTTGAAGCTCTCTTCCATCTCAGGAACAAAACCAATATAACCCCTCCCAGTTATATAGTCCCTAACACTAAGTCCTTGGGAGAAACGAAAGTAGTCTCAAGTTTCCATTTCTCATATACAATCCCCAAAGAACAGAATAACAAAACAGACAGATTTATGAACCTTTGATAACCAAATTGGCCCCTTACAATGTCTGGTGAAAAAATTACTCAGGGAGGGGGAGACAGACTCCTGATCACAAAAACTATTTTCCCTGACAGGCTTCCCCACCCCCGCGAGTATTTGGAGCTTTTCACCCCTGTCCTTCTGAATACAGCAAAATGATGTGGGATACCATTTAGACAAAACAAATTCTCCTTGAATTCTACCAGGACCATTTTCACCATATAGACAAGCCCTTAGTGTCTGTAGACCTGGGGCAAGAGGTAGAAATGGGCCCTTGGAGCACAGCTTGTCTGCCAAGACAGGGACTGGAGTTGGGGCATGTTGTAGTAGGAAACCCTCACTGGCTGGGAGCTCAGGGACAATGCCCTGCACAGTCCAGTGATAGCCCCTGCCTGTAAGTCTTCTTTGTGTTTGCTAAATATATGTTAGGTGAACATATGGAGTATGTTAATATATGAGAAGCTGGTTCTGGAACTCAGACTCCCACCACATCAAATGAAGCCTTGACTGACAGCTCTGCTGGTGGCCTTAAATCAGTATTTCTCTCTCACACACACACTCACACACTCACACACACACACTGCCCTCCACACTCTACCAAGGTCATAGGGAGCTAATCTTGTCTTAACAAGGTTGTCTCCGGAGATTTCCGGCCTCTTTTAGAACATCCTTGCTATTTTTGAGACTGAGCTGTGGCATCTCTTTAGTGTTTTGTTCATACCTTCTAACCAGCTGCTGTGTCCTTCCTGATTCCATGAAACACCAGGAAATTGTGTGAAAGGAGAAGGTTTTTCTCTCTCTCAATCTCCTCTCACAAGGATAATTAAATAAGCAGTCAACCCCTTCTTCTCTGTCTACAGTGCTCTCCCCCCCCCCTAAGCAACTGTGCCATTTCTGTCACTACTGAGAGGTAGTGAGGCATGATGCAAGTAATAGTTCCTCAGCACCTTAGAGAAGCACAGGTTCTCCATCTCTGTCTTGGGACCCTTTCACACTACACAATTATTGCACTATGAGTCTATTTTAACTGCCATGGCTTCATCCTATGGAATCCTGGGGTTTGTAATTTGGTGAGGCTCTAGAGCTCTCTGGCTGAAAATTCTAAGGGCTTGCCTATATGGCAAAAATACTCCTCATAGAATTCGTGGAGAATACCTTTTCTTCCAATGGGATCCTGCATCATTTTACCATATTTGGAAGGAGGGGGCCAAAAGCTCAAACTACTCCATGAGAAAAGCCTACCTTTTTCTTTTTTTTTTCTGTTTATTTAAGCAGAAGATCGCACTTCCATACCTTGGATTTGCTTTTTTTTTTAAAAAATACTGTGCCTGGCAGCAACTGGTGACAATAAAAATACAAGTAATTCACATATGCTGGCTGTCTTGATTCCCACTGCTGCAAATTGGCGTTAGTACACATCAATCCACATTTTATGGCCTCTATAGACAAGCCCTAAATATCCTTCCCTAAACACTACACTTTATGATTCCATAGGAAGCAACCAACTGTGGCAATGCAAGTGGATTCATAGTGCTATAACTGTGTAGCATGAAAGGACTCTTTAAGAGTCAGGGATCAATTGTTGACTTTTAGGATCAGTTTGCACACAGTGCTTCCTGTGCAGTTCAGATCTGCCCTTGGGTATGCAGTCATGTGGTGAAATGGAGTATGTATGTATGTGTAAGAGAGAGAAAGAGAGCAGTTCTCTGTTTGTGGGGCTTAGGCAGTATATAATTACTGTGATCAATATGGCATTTTTTCCAGCTGCTGCAGTCACAAGTATTGCCCCTGGCAATATCTCCATGATCAGAGGGCTCAAATTCCAAATATACAGCAATACTTTTCTGCACAGGACCAGCTCAAGTTTTATTGCTATCCTAGACCAAAATTAAATTGCATCCTCTTTCCTCCTAAAGCAAGGGAAGGGGGACATAGCTGGAGAAACCACTGGTGAGGGGCACATAGACATCCTGTCTCAGGTCATGGAATTTAGATGGAGAGGGAGGGTGTGACTATTTTTTGCACGTTTTTTTCAGAGCAGCCTTCCACTTGGATGGCTCAGACAGCCCACCATCTCCCCCCCCCGCCCGCAAGCTCCCACTGTGCTAGGCTGGACTCAGAGCTTGGAAATGTTACTTAAGGAATGTTTCCAAGCTCTGGGTGAACTATCCTCACCACCACTGTTGGACCCAGAAAGGTCAGGGCAGCTCTTATAAAGTTTTTTAAAAACATTTTTATTAAACAATTGAAGCACACAAATAGTGGTAAATGAATAAACAAAAGTCTGTTATTAAGCATCAGTACTAAACAATAACAGTCTATTCAACAGAGGGTGCATCAATCTGTGTGAAATAATAAAGTTTAATATGATAACAGGAGAAATGCAAGTCACAATTCAATTTTCATCCGACTCTGAAAAGAAGGATTCAATGTTGATTCATTCCGTGGATTTGTGTGAGTGTAAAGGGGCTGAGAATAGTCAACTGAGATATTTATATAATGTCAACTTATGGCGACCCCATGAATTTCATAGGGTTTTCTTAGACAAGAAATACTCAGAGGTGGTTTTGCCAGTGCCTTCCTCTGAAATATAGCCTACAGTACCTGGTATGCCTTGGCTATCTCCCATCCAAGTACTAACTAGGGCTGACTCTGCTTAGCTTCCAAGATCAGACAAGTTCTGTTGCCTTTAGGGTATCAGGGCCTTCAGCAAAGGCACCACATGCTATAAAAATTATCTTCTGACTGATCACCCACTTTATGTTTTTGAGATAACATCTCCATGAGAGTTAAGAGTCCAGATGACTGATCTCCACTTGGTAGAGGCCTCTTTCTAGTTTGTAGCTTTCTTCTTTTCAGATTGTATTTTACATGTGTGTGAACTGCCCCTGCCTGAGAAAGGAGAACTGCATATGAATTTGATGGTGGTAGTATGAGTCAAGGTGCCATGCAGAGATGAGGCATTGGCCCCTTCCCCCAGCAGTCTCCCTAACTTCTATTGTCTACTTATTGCCCCTTTACATTATACAACTATATTTCAAAATTACACTATGAATCTACTTTAGGTTGTCCTGTAATCTTCTCAAGCCCAGCCTTTCCCAACTGCTGGTGTCCTGATGCTAGACTACAACCCCCATCACCCCATCAAACAACCCTGCTAGGTGGGGTGATGGGAACTGTAGTCAAACAAGACCTAAATACTCAAAGTTCTGGGGCTTCTTATATACCTCTCAGTTTCTCACAAGGGAAGGGGATGGAATAGGAAAGAGTGCACGAGGGGAACAAGAAGATAAGATATGAGTCATGACACCCACGCTGAACCTTCTAACTAATCTTTCTTAGTAAAGATCTCCTGGGTGGCTAATCAGATTGCAAGCACACAGACCTAAACAGGACAGCTAATTCTGAAAAGGAGATTACCTACCCATGTGCCCCTTACATTTGTCCATATTTACCCCCATCTATAGCTGTCTCAGCAACGTGTGCCCTTTGCTCCATTCTGAGCAGTGTTGCGATCGATTCTTGAACACCTTATATTGGTCTGGGTTTAAGACATACAGGTTGAAGTCCTGCCTCTGCTTCCCCCCGACCCACCATGAAACTTGCTGGATGATCTTGAGCCAGTCACACTGCAGGCCCTCCAACAGATGTAAATGGGACATGTGGGGTCAAGCAATATCCAAGTGCAGTCAAGATGGCAAAAGTTATTAATGAGGAAGAACACATAAGCTAGGAGAGGATGCAGCAGTTTGCTTTTGCCAGAGTCTACAGAGAAGGGCTAGATTTCCACTCTCTCCTCTTCTTTCTCTGCTGCTGAATTAATTGAGTGCAAGGTACTTTTGCACTTTGAACTCAGTTTACAGCAACTGAAGTAAGCTGAGAACAAAGGGGGGAAGTGGAAGAGGAGAGGGAAACTGGGACATTTTAAAAGTAGCTGAGAAAGTGGGACAGCAGAGGATTAATCAGGACTGTCCCTGCCAAATCGGGATGTTTGGAAGGTATGCCCCTGTCTCCAGTTGACCTACCTCATGGAGGGTTTATGCAGATAAATTACGGAATAGGAGGAAAGCAATGTACCTTGATCTCACTTGGAAAAGGAGGAATATCAGTGTAATAGATCATATAAATACATGTGTGCACATGTACATGTATACATTTTCCTGTATCTTTTGGTGGAATGTATGCCACAGTGCAAAGGCAAGAAGTGGAAGCTTCAGGTGGTGGTTTCTGGATGCCGTTAAGTACGTCAGAGTAAGGGACAAACAGATCTGATCCCTTTTATGATCCTTGTCAAAATGGATAAGAATTGTATAAGGACACAGTTCGTTTCAACAGAGGCAAAGACTGGCTGGCTTGGCCTGCACATTGCCATTCAATCCACTCCAGCCATAAACTTGCAGGAAGAAGTAGGAGAAAAGTTTTCCCTCTCCTTTCAGTGCCTCTGAGGGAAGGGTTAATGGATGACATAATATTTTATTATTATTAGCAGGTATTATTGTTATTTTTATTATTATTAAGGTTTTAAATCTTGAGTTAAGTCTTGGAGGTCCGCGGCAACAAAAGATATTTAAAGGGGGTCCCTGGTAAAGAAAAGGTTAAGAGCCACTGTCCTAGCCCACGGGTGGGAAGTCTTTTGCTCTCCAGATGTTTTGGGCATCAACTCCCAGAAGCCCCAACCGACAAAGGATTGTGGGAACTGTAGTCAGAACATCTGGAGGGACAAAACATCCCTACCTTTATCTGTAATATAAGACTATAACATGTGGGAAAGGTCTTGCAGTTACCACTGATACCTCCTAGTTCATTCTTTGGAGAGGGGTGTGGTAGGTGAGGATTTCCGGGCCTCTTACAATCTGACCAAGCTGTCAGTTGTTGTTGTGTTCTCAGTACACTTCCACCTTTACTACTGCCCTGTTATTCTCCACCCTCTTTGGCAACGACATGATTCCCTTCAGTGAAAACCTCTTCCATTATTAAAGTGCCAATGTAAATTATTCAGGGTTTACTCAAAACCTTTTTAGCCTTGCCTGGAATGCCATGTCTGTTGGAACTTTGAGGGCTGCCAGAAACCTATGTAATATGTAGGCTATCCGGAGATTAGAGAAAGGGGGGGGGGGATCCTGCTCATGAAGTTACAAAAGTTTGTCTAAATTCTAATTACTTAATGACATGACTTTTGTGAGAGTCTGCCCACGCTTTGCACAGTTTGTTGCAGTGAGATAGTTCAAAGTAGCTCTTTTCTAGACCTCTGAAGGCAGTTTATATTGTTTCACTGCTTCCCAGATACTTAACCCGAACTCAACTGCCATCTTCTGAAAAGTTACCTTAAAATAAATAAGGAAATTCTGAGTCAAGTCAAACTGAATTACTTCACTACCCACCAAGCTTTTGCAGCAATCTGATCTCTCTTTCTCTCTCCCCTTTTTAAGAGGGAGTCTTATCTAATAAAAATTGCAAGCCTTTAGGAAAAAGTGCAAACCACCATGCTTGTTATGTATAGTATCTCACTATGTATGTTGTAAATATGTTAAATACTATGCATATATGCACATTATCTCTGTTATTGCCTTCTTTAAAACCGTCCCTGTTTCCTCTAGCAACACTCAATAGCAGGTGCTAATGCTGATCTCTATTCCCTGAAAAGATCCACCTGCTAATTTCTGCCTATAAAAACTATTGTCAAAGGCAAAGGAGCAGAGCATGTCCTGGTTACTTGGCTTTCCCTCTTTGCCACTTTCTAGTATAAGAGGACCCACTGGCAATAGAATGTGTGTGTTATTAAACATATTGATCATCCCCTTATACAATCTTAATTTCCCTTGCTCATGTGCAAGACCAAAATAATTTTAAAATGTAGCTTTAAAAAAATACATCTCCTCCAGTGCTTTGCAACATATAGAAATTCTAATCCCACCATTCAGCATATAGGAGTTGGTCGTTATTTTGGTTTGCCTGTATGTAAGTGTCTATATGTGTTTTTTAAAAATTGCTCAGCTCACATTAACCCACCCTCCCATTCAGAAATACTGCATAAAGATGGAGCTGGGCTGGACCATTCTGCAACATAACAACAGGGGGAGGCGAATGCTTCTCCCCTTCCTCAACTATCCCCCACTGCCAGTGTAGCCCCTCATATCTTCCATCTATCAAGCTGTGGCTTTTTGCTTTGCACAGGTATATTCATGAGATGGCCTCAGCACTTCCATCAGACTCCCCCCTCCCCCTGTTTTCCAGGTTGAAGTGGATTCTTCCCAAGCAGGTGGACAGCAGACTCTATAAGTAAGGGTGGCTGGGTGGGGGCAAGCAGAGGCTGCATTGCAAAAACAGGACAGGAGGGGAGTGTGGGTTTGTCAGGCTGGCAGCTACAGGCGTCTTTCTCTGTGGTGTTTTAGACCTTTTCCTGGTTTGCATCTATTTCTCTTTTTGCAGAGGGGGAGGGAGGACTTAGAGGTGGGAGCAGAGAGCATCTTTCCACCAGGTAGATGTTTCCCACTGAGGTTGGGGAGCTACTGGGCTTGCAGGGAATGGAATTCTGGACCAGCCCTTCTTCCTACGATGAAGTCAATGGGAATACAGAACTGGATGATCACACGGATTTGATATCCCAGGAGCTGGAAGAGGGTAAGAAGGGGTTGGGGTATGTAAAGGGAAGGTGGGTTTGGATTGGTAGGACATGAAGGAGGGATTTAAATTTCCTTCTTGTCCCTGTGCTCTGACCTTCACGCTGCTCCCTCTCCTTCTTAGGTACACACCTTACCCTTTGTTGTGATGCAAGGCTTTCCCTGCGCACATATTGCTACGAAAGGTTTGGGGGTTCCATTTAAAAATCTTTCTCACCTGTGGCTTGTCATGAAGCTGTAAGGTCATCCAAAGGTCTGCCTATGGTCCAGCTTTTGCAACCCACTGCCCTCCAGAATAGTTGGACTACAGTTCCCCATAGTCCCGAGCCATACTACTGGGGATGATGGAGGTGGGTGGCCAAACACATCATGTTGGAGAAAGGTTGCTTCAACCCTGCTAGTTTGAATGGTTTGAATGCGCTGGAGACAGGACAGTGTGAGTCTGGGATGTACGGGTTGCTTTTGTCTGTAACTTTCTTTCTCTTAGAAGACTATTGGGAAGCATGGCTGTCGTACTGAAGGGTATGCCAGCTCTTTTGTTCTCCTCTTGCCCCACTCCCTTGGCACCAGCATCTGCCTGGTACACACAGATGTACCAAAAGGGGATGCTTCCTCCATCACTTTGGCACATCACCTGCTTTTTAAGGCCCAGGAGAACAGCCCACTGTTGCATGGATTCCAACTTGATGATTTTAACCATTTGTTGCTGTTCATCTTGTAAGGCTGAGGAAGGACCCTCATGGAATTGTTCACATCCTTTGCAAGACTAGAGAGCAAGGGTTGCAGCAGGGTGTGGGGGTGTTATCTGAGTTTGGGATCACAGTGTTGGGGAGCAGGACTCTTTAAGATGTCACAAGGCTCATTGTTGTTTGTGTTGGGAAGGTAGCTCTGCCTTTCAGTGGGCAAATTAGGCTCTGGGTTCCATGGAGATTCTTCTACTTGGGTCCCCAATTTCGTTTCTCTTCCCCACCTGACAAAACAAAGTTGGAAATGAAACTTGGTGATCCCTTGCCTAAGAAAACCCTATGAAATTAATGGGATCACCCTAAATCCACAGGCGACTTGAAGGTGTGCATGCACACATACACACACACACACACAATCCCTGGGACTGGCATGTGGAGAGTTTTTAAAAATATATACTGAGTATGAGTGAGGATTCATTTCTGTTTATTGGGAGTGCTTAGAGGGGAATTAGGTGCAAAGACTAACATTTTAGGCAATGAAACAGTTTTTTGAATAAGGAATCTGGGAAAATACAAGGTCTCAGCCCTCCTTTGGGGAGAGTTAAAGCACTTTTCCCTAGAGCAGGGGGAGAGATCAAGTGGCCTTCCAGATATTGTTGGACAACAACTCCCAGGATTTCCCAGCATTGGATATGCTAACTAGGGCTGCTGGGAGTTTGAGTCCAACAATGTCTGAAGGCTTGATTTTTTTTTTCCATTTCTCTTTCTTCGAGGCTCATAGAAAGTCATCATAGCCACAGATGCAGGCGAAACTCAGAAAGAAACTATTCCAGAACATGGCCTCACAGCCTGGAAAAAACCCCAAGGAAAATGTCTGAAGGGTTGATGATCCCCAATCTTTGCCTTAGAGAGTGGCCTCTTTCTCACAAAAAAAACGACAGGGAAGAGCGATGTCCGCATTGAATATACATTCATTTAAATGGACTTAAGATTAGTGAGAGGTTGGTGGTGGGAGGCCGGCATCCCTGTATGAAAACCCAGAACACAGCTGAGGCTAAACTGTGCCATGGCATACGGAGCAGTTGTAGTTGAGATTGGCAGGGTGGAGGGTGAGGTCACTAGAAGCAGAGCCAACTACATCTAGTCTGCTGCCCAATCCCTTCTTTTGCAAAGTTTAGGTGCACCTTATATTGCCTGCTGTTTGGGGGTTATGTAGGCAGCGTCCATCTCTCTAAACAATACGACCACCCCTGCTACATAGCCTTTTTGGAAGTAAGATTCTATACAGTGTTCCCTGTGCAAAGATCAGAACGTTAGTGGTCTAAATTGAAGAACAATCAAGGTTAACACAGTTTGAAATGAGAAATGCTGATTTTTTTACGTTAAATCCTAAAAGGTTTCTAATGCTCAATACCAGCCTTCCTCCTACATGGAGTCCTCCGAATGGTCTTGGACTAAATCTCCAATCATCTCCAGCTAGCACTGCTTTTGGAAGACTTACCTTTAGTAAAGGTACTTTATGGGTTTTTAAATAGGTGCACACATCTGTTGATGTAGGAACGCAAGGCTGTATTTGAAAAAAGTGTGTTATGCAGGGTTGTTTGTCAGCCTGCAGTTTTCTGTTGAGTGTACACTAAATAGAAAGTCTTTTTCCCTTGTTTACTGTGTAATTTCTGAAATGACCTTGCATGCAACATGCAGCTGAGAGGTCACAGGGTTGAATTCACATACTATTATTATGAATTAGTTACATTTTTATCCTGTCTTTCTTCTATTGGGCTTAATGGAGTGTACATGGCTCCCCCGCCCCCCGTATGCTCACAACAACCCTGTGAATTAGGTCAGGCTGAGAGATTGCCAAGCCCAAGGTCACCCAGCGTGTTTCATGGCTCAATGGGACCTGGATGGCCAAAATCTCAGTACCACACCCTAATGTCTACACTATACTGCCGGTCATCATGTAAGCTTGTGGGTGACTCACCTTTGTATTACTTGCATATGAACGTATGACAGCCTCCGCTATTTCTTTTTTTTTTAATCCCGTGGTTGAAGAGACAGGGAGGTTCTGCTTCTAACAGTGAAATACCAATGCAGCATAATGGCTTGATGGTGTTATTGCCACTAAATGCTAAGCATGGTGGCATGATGTTGCTTCTTGGCAGTTTGTTCCCTGTACTTTTAATGAACGGGGGTGCATTCTCTCTGATTCAAAGGAATGGTCTGCAATAAAGGCAAACTTCTAAAAATGGTGTGATTCCATAGACAGTGTAGGATAGGATAGTCTTACAAATGAGTCCACAAAATTTAATAACCTCATAGCAATTTCTACTGTCTGTTTGCCTGTAATGTATATATTACTGACCATAATCAGCTGTGGCTGAAAAGAGATAACAGACTTTTTGTAAAAATAATTCAAAAATTCCTACATTGGTTGCTTAGAAGCCTACTCTTATTCACCATAGGTGATAGTTTAATGGCAATGTAGAGGTGGGGGGGCAGTTTGTCTAAAGGCATTTGGCTGTTTGGTAGGTACCACAATATTCTTTTAAGCAGCAAAGACTAAACATCCCAAACATATGACAACAGTAGCTCTTACCGTTCAACTGCTCAGCTCTTTGTATTCCTCTAATATTGGTAAGGATGGATTGACTTCATTACATTATGGCTGTAACATTGATTGTTTTTGTGTGAGATGCCTTGGTCGTTTCTGTAGAAAAGCAGTAAAAACGGAAGAAATTTTAAAAACCACCATTCAGGGAAGTTTAAGGTACTTTTCAAGAGTTCAGTCAGAGACGAAAGTGGAGAATGTGTGGCCCTCCAGATAGTGATGGACCACATCTCCCATGATCCTTTGTCATCATTAGCTTTGCTGGCTAGGCCTGATAGGGTCTGCAGTCCAACATCATTTAAGTAGCCACACACCTTGATCACTGGTTGGACTGGATGGCCCTTGAGGTCTCTTCCAACTCTATGATTCTATGATCTGAAGCATAAATTACTCAGGGTGGTGTTCTATAGACTAGTGGTGGTCCATGAGCCATTAACTACTGATCTGCAGCAAGTTTCCAGGAAACTACCCAAACATATGGCCCAAATATGATACCAATCCCAGGCACATTGGTGAAAAATGACTGTCATTGCACCAAGTCAGATAGCTTGGGAACTCCAGTATCCATCAGTGTTTCGGTCAGCACACAGGCAGTTCTTTTCCCAGTTGCTTGTTTTCCTCTTTTTGCTTCAGGCCTTTGTGTCTGAGTAGGCTTGCTGAGTAGACCGATTTCTTGGGTCTGGCTGCAAAAGGGGCGAGAGATTCTATATTTCCCCATAGTTGTCTCTTGCTTGGTATATACAGTATATACAGTAGTTACTATGTTCTTAGTTTAATGCTTAAAGAAGGATGTCATCCTCTTAATATATCAAGATATCTGCAGGCTTATGTAATGGCAGACAGGAAGAAAGTGAAATGGAAATTAGTTTCCTTTTTGGCAGACTTGGTAGCAATGTTCTGTTTCACATTTTGTGATCTACCATAGCAAGGGAGCAGATTTCCTCCAGGTTGTTGACTATGGGTTTGGTTTGGAGAGCTTTCTTTTGCCTTGCCAGTTGTAGTCCTTTATTAAATGTGACCTGATTCTCAAAATAAAAATAAAAATAAGGCGTCACCTGCTCTCATGCTTAGGTTGTACAAGATTGTAATGTACAGTCTTGGGTGTGAACTTGAGGGTGCACGATAAATGAGATCAATGTGTGTAGAGGATTCCTCCTTGAGGTATAACCTAAATTTGACCATCTTATGGTATTTTATAGTATCCTAAATTCCATAGGAAACCTAGCGTGGTTCAGTGGCTAGGGTGTTGGACTAGGACCAGGGTTCAAATCCTTGCTCAGCCATGGAAATCTACTGGGTGACCTTGGGCAGGTCATTCTTGCTTAGCCTCAGAGGAAGGTAATCGCAAACTCCTTCTGAACAAAATTTATCAAGAAAACCCCATGATAGGTTCATGGCCTTAGGGTCCCCATAAGTTGGAAACACAACAACAGTAAATTCCATAGTTCTGACAGGAGCCATATTCTCACTGTGGCTGTGAAGAGCTTAACTACTGTATACAATTTGTTTGGCTTCCGTCTATGTATCCTTAAAAAAAAAAAAACACCTCCCACTACAATGTTATTCATTATATTTGTTCCCTTTTAAATCATTAGAAGTGCTTGACTGTTGCTTTAATATAGTAGCACCTTTCAATAACCTTGTAATGATAGCTCATTACTAGAATCAGTTTACAGACAGCAGTCTTAGGCTGTTTTGTAGTACATTATCCATTTAGCAAGTTGAGGTACCCTTAAGTGTATAGATGATTATTTCTGTGAGCAACAGGAGCAATTTCTCTTTTATTGCCTCCACAATGGCACTAGCTTTGATCCTTCAGAGGCAACGTGATAACTATACATATGTCATCAGGTGGTAGTGTTAAATGTTAAGGTCTATCTGGGTAACAAACAATGAAGCTCAAAAGTCTAGGTTAAATTCAGATGACTTTATTGCTAGCAATGACACAAGGGGATCATTCCTGCCAAATTGTGCCACAGAAACAAAGGCACACAGGCTTTTTATATTAGAGAAGAACAAAACTTAAAAAACTCAGGCTCTGCGCATGTGTCTAGCTTTGCACTTTAGCTTGTAAATGAGTTCTTTGTTCTTTTAAGCATAGCATCTTATCTCTGTGTCTGGGCTTCTGGCCAAGCTGGAGCAAGTACAGTTATATTTCTCAGCTTTCTCTGACACAGACATATTTTGGCAGACTAGGTCTTTTTCTTTACAGACTCAATATAACAAGCTTTTGGGAAATCAATATAGACAGACCTTCTCATTCCCCCCTTTGAGACTTCATTTTTCCCAAAGGGAGGATGGAGTCTCACTATCCATGTTTTTTCAGTGCCATCAGATGTAAACAAAAGTTCAGACCTTTACATGTGTCAGTTTAACTATTTTATCAGTTTTCAGTCCCCAATTTTAATGGCTGCTCTACTCTTTCAGCTGTGGACTAGGTGTCTCAAATGCTCACTGTCTGTCAAGGGTATCAGGAAAAAGGACAGTTGGATTTTGCTTAAGGCACAGGTCCCTGTGTCAGGATTCAGGAATTCAGAATGAGCATACTGACCACAAATTCAGTACAGCCCGTCAGGTTCAGGTATATATCATGAGTGATACTCAGGTTGAACTACAGCATCTGGCCACAGGTTACAGGATTACAGGATTAGTTAGGCCAGCTTGACTGAGCAAACCTAGGATCTGTCTGAGTCATGATATCAAAAGGGACCTGTCCTATTTCTGGGGCAGACAGGTTAATTTCCTGGACACACCTTTTGTTGACAATGGTGGTTTTGAGCATCTACTGACTATGGGGTGAAACAACATCTGTTTTGTTTTGGTAAAATTCACTGACATTTAACTCAATTCATGTATCACACAAACAGTTATTAACACGCAGAGCTTCAGCTTTCTTTTCAACAAATGTGACAAACAGATTTCTTGTAACCTCAGGAATATGAAAGGATGTTGGCATTTTTGTCCATGATTCAGAAAAAGACAGTGTGTTGGAGTGTGTGGCTTTACCAAATTAAGGCTCATATCATGTTTTGCTGTACATGGAGAGGAAACAGGAACTTTGATCAGGGTGGCAGTCTGACCAGTAGCTGATTTACTGGGCCAACCAGGATCATAGGACTGGGACTCTCAAGTAGTTTATAACACACAATATTACTCAGGACAGTGATGAGAGTCTCATGCTCTACCAACTGAGCTAGCCGGGCTCATAACAGGATTCTAGGGTGAGGGTTATCTTTTGGTTGGATGAGTTCATTTGAACTCATGACATCAGGATCTCTCCAGAGTGTATGTGGTGTACCTGAAAATGTCTCTGGACAGGGTTTTTTTAGGATTGTAACAGACAGTTGTTCCTGTCTCCTGGCAGGCCAAATAGGAGATATTTTGAATGTGTAGGTCTTTTGGACCCCAGACAAGCATAGTTACTTTGATAAACTAGGGTTCTGCCAATTTTGTTCTCTTTCTTTAACTGTTTTGATGCAGCTCTTATAGGGGTCACTGGTGAATTTGGTTTTATAGTGTGGGGGAAACAAAAGCAATATTATGATTATACCCAGTAGAAACATTATAAACAAATGTTATGTTATAAGGCAAGGCAGACAATTCAACTCAGGACAGATTTTCTCATCTTCGGGCGGTGACCAACTCCTCTTTCCAGGACGGGAGAGGTTGCAGCGCCCTCCAGAGCTTCGCTCACTCGGTTGCCGGTCCCGAGGAGGCTTCTCCCGTCGCGACCGAGGTCTTCGCTCTCTCAAGCACCAGTACTTGAGGAGGCTTCGATGGATGATTACTGGGGAATCTTTGCCTCAGGGTCATCTAAAGGTTGGTTGTGCTGGCAGACAACTGACCAGGATGCTGGGTATTGGGATGGCCTCTATAGCAAATGGATCTAGGCAGGACTTTCTTTATTCTTTAAGGCAGTAAAAATGGTTAACAAGGCAATGAAAGGTGTTTCTTGTGTCTTTTTGATGCATCTTCTTTATGACTCTTTACCCAAACTGAATTACCAGGGCAGAAAACATGGTTAGGTGTAGTAAGTTCCAAGGGGGCTTGTTTGGTATACTGGCCAACTTCCAGGACTGCATCTTTTAACTCTCTGAGCTGTTGTTTGAGGGAAATCTCCCCGCTTAGTTCCAAAACTTTCTCAATCACAGGGAGGGGTGACAGTCTTCTGTATATCAGCTTATAGGGCATTAGGCCATCTGGTTCAGGAGTATATATTTATGTATACAGTACAGCAGGCAACATTATAGTTCATTTGGCACAGATCTCATGGCACATCTTTTACAATTGCAGCTTGATAATTTGGTTGACACATTTTACTCTCTGCTATTTTGAAGTCCCCAAACACAATGGTATTTCCAGTTTTAAGTCCAGTGCACAATTTAATCTGGCAGTGGCTTCTGCAGTAAAAGCTGTTTTATCATCTGTATTGATCTGATGTGGGAAGTCAGTCTCTTTCTAGGGTTAGATCAGGCACAGGTAACACAGATTCAGGACACTTCTGTACACAGAAGGACAACTTATTGACATAGAAAGTTTTTTCTATCAGGTGTCTTTAAGGCTTCTTTGTCTGAGTCGGGCATATGTTATATCAGAGAAAGTCTCAGAGCTACAGGAATCCATATACAGTTGTCTGGGAGACTATATCACTCATGGTGCTTGTAATAGCCCTGACAAGTTATTCAGAGTTACTGTAATCAGGCACAGGTACAACCATCAGGATTTCAGGTTCAGGTAAAAACTGTTGAGCTGCTCCTTTAGGGGCTCTGTCAGTGCAGACCTTTTTTTTCCTCAGGCAATAGAGTTTGACTCTCCAGTATGGGCTGAACAGTGGATGATAGCTATTTTCTTGGGGTTGAGATCTCAGGTAACAGCAATTGGATTTCTTGGATATGTGCTATCTCTCTCTCTCTCTCTCTCTCTCTCTCTTTTTTTTTTTCCTGCAGTCAGGAACCCATGTTTTTTTGTACGGGCTTTATATACTTGCACACTTAGAAAGGCATATCTGAAAACAGTACAATTGGTGGCTCTTCCTTTGTTTCATTGCAGGGTTTTAATTAGCACAACTAATTTTGTTTTCTAAGCTGAGGTTTTCACTGGTGGGGTTTTGGTCATCAGAACTTTATCTTCAGTAACAACAACATAGCTTGCTTGGCATTTGCTGACAAAACTGTTGCCATCAGTGAACAGTATAATTTTTCCAGGAATGGGCACATCTCTTAAATCAAGTCATTTTGAGGGGACAGTTGTCATGATTTCTTTGCAGTCATGTAGAGGAGCTTCTGGAACAGGCATAAGAGCAGCAGGATTTAAAGTAATTATCTGAATCATATTCTGGATCAGAACTCTCCCCCTTTTTTTTTCTTCCAGTTTTTTTTTTATAGCCAGCACCTTGAGATTCTGTTTTTCTTCCCTCTGAAGTCTTCTCACCTTTATTTTCCTCACCTTCTCCATCTCCATCTTTATCATCTTCATCCTCATCCTTTTACTCCTTGACTTTAATATGAACAGGTTTTCTCTTTTTCTCTCTCTCTTCATAGCTTTTTTTTTTTCTTTCTCCTTTTCTCTCTAAACTTGTTAGTGGCTCTGCAGCTGTTCCTTTTTCAACTTTCTTTGAGGCTTTTTCTCTGTCAACCACTGGCTTAGCCTTCTGATTTTTTTTTGGGCCCCCCTTTTTGACTCTGAGCTTTTATCCAGTTTATCACCACTCTCACTGGAGGACATTGTTTGGGTGGGCTCTGTGCTTTTCTTAAGGAGGAAAACTTCATCATCCTCAGCTCACAGGATCCATGCTTTTATTGAGGTAAGGTACAGGTCTGTTCCAGGTTCCAAAACTCTGGGTCAGGACTCCAACTGCCATTCCTTGGCCGTCATCTATGAACAACTGGAAAATGTCTGGCAGTCTCGAGGCTGATGGACTGGTCAAGGCTTGTTTTAACTGTCTTCAGACTTGTTACAGGTTGATTATTCAAACCAAGGCTGGGTTTCTTTATAAGTAGCAGAGATGCATTTCGTGGGGAGACAGTGGGAATAAGGGTCTTCAGTTAAATCAGTTTGTCAATGAGACAGTGGGAATAAGGATCTTCAGTTAAATCAGTTTGTCAATGTATGTCTGCATTGAGGCTCTAGCAACTGCTGGGATGGGATACTGGGATTGGTTCACATGTCTAAACAGACTTCAGGCTTCAGTTGAGTTCAGATAGGTTCAACATTTCAGGTCAAGCCTCCAGGATTATCTTCAGACCACACACCAGGAACTTACTTAGTGACTTGTGAGGTTTCAGGATTCAGTGAGGCTTCAGGATTCAGGAGAGTGTTGAACCAACAAGGGGACACAGAGCACAGGGCTGATTCTCCAGGCTTCTTATACAGACTTCTTGTACAGGACAGGTAAGGGTCAAGAGCTGATTCCCAGCAGTAGCAGTTATTGATCTATCAGGATGAAAGAACAAGATGACACACACTTTGCACAGGAAGTCTCTTCCAGTCAGGGACAGGAGGTCAAGGAAGTGAATGCATGTTGAACCTTGGTCTCTCTGATGTCTTCGTGCTCCTGCAAGGCCATGGCTTCGGCAATCTGGTCAAGTTGGAACATCTGGTCAGACTGAAATGCTGCCACCTGTGGGTTAATGGTGTCCTCGGGGGAAGGTCTCCTGGCACAGGAGGGAAGAAGTCTGGCTCCCCAGCTCCGCCCACACCGTGTCCTCGGAAACCCTCTCATCCTCTTCCACAAAGCCATCAGGGGCGGTTGCTTTTCAGGATGTTGATCCTTCCAGTGGCCTTCTTGTTTGCAGTAAGCACCTTGGTTCTGTCTCAACAGGGACTGGTGGTAGGAATCAGTGGCAACCCCAGGATGTTGATGTGGTTGTTGTTGTTGCTGGGTGTTGTGCCCTTTCCTGAATTCTGGGTATTAGAGTAGAATTCATGGTAGGCCCTGACATGAGGTTCCTGGCCTGGTTCCCTGCTTGGCTTCTCAGTTCTTGGAATTCAGCCAGCCGCCTTCTAGTCTGGGAGTGTTTTTCTCTTTTTGGGGCTTCAAGGCTGCGAGCCACCTGGGCACATCTATCTTCTTCCTCCCCCTGCATACCGTCCTTACACTGGAGGGCTTATCTGTTGGCTGTGGTTATGGGAGCTTTAGTTCTGGCTTTTTGCATGTTACCAGAACGCAGTGTCTTGTTTAATAAAGGATACTTGATGAATTAATGTGAATGTGTTACTTGTTGTAAAGCTGCAGCCTGCAGACTGGCCTTTTCTTTTATCTGCTTGATGGCCTCATGTCTTTTTTTTTTAACTTTTCTATTGAGGTAAACCTCATCTGTTATAGCTTTCAGTTGGGACCAGGGACATCTCTTCAAACCCATCAGTCTTCTGTAATTTCTTCTGGATATCAGGGGTGGACTGTGACACACAGGAAAGGACTACAGTCTGCCTGGTCTCTTTTTATCCTCTGGGATTGACAGTGGAGCAAGGGTCTGTAGGTAAACATCTGGATCATGGGCTCTCTCATCACAGGCAGCCTTTCTGGCATTCTCTTTTAAATTGGCCTGAATCTGCATTCTTCATTCACTAATCATCAGGTAGGCCATTAACTGTTAGATATGCCCCAGGTAGGAATTTGTGCAGCAGCTATGACAGACACCATATTTAAAAATCTCTCTGGTTCCTCTTCTTAAGAGGACCATGTGTCTCCCAATTTAACAAGCCAGAGATGCTGAAGGGTGTTGGGTGCAGATATTAACAAGGATCATCAAATCTGGCCTTACAGCCCTTGCAGAGGGCTGGGACTGTGGCTGGACTTTGGCTTTTATTTTTCTGTTGTTTTTCTATTAAACAGCTGGATGTTCAGGGGCTTGCTTCCTGGGCTTTAAATTCAGGAACAGGGTGGTTTTTTTATCTGCAATCTTCTCCAAGGACAGATATACTGACATCTCTGGTTCCCCAGGGGTGGTAGGGAATACTGGCTGGTGACATCAGGGATGCAGAGGGTAGTTGCCTTGGGGGACAAACATCAGGTGGTGGAAACTCTTCTTCTGGGCTGGACAGTAATCTCATGGGCTGGACAGTACTTCTTTTTTTTTTCTTTCTTTCAGAACAGGTTAACAAACAGGCTTTTGTTCTGGTGAGTGAACAATCAGGCATCTTGGGCTGGCTCAAAGAGGGAGGGTGGATCATCAGGAATCTTTTTCCACCTTGCAGCGTATGGTATATCTTTCAGAGTTTCTCAGGATTGTTCTCACAATTGCTGCATTCCAGAGACAGGCTATAAAAGATTCTCTCAGGTGGGTGCCTTTTGGTCTTTGGGTCAGTAACATTGCATTGGGAGGTGTCAAAAACTTCAGAGGAATGCATGGTGTTTAGAGGTTTTAAAGAGCCTCCCCCCATCCTCCTGCCTATCCTAACTGATTTCTAAAAGGATAGCAGACAGACAAGTGAGGGAGGGTGACAGGGAAACAGACCAGCCATGGTAATTGGGGGGACCGGTCTGCTGAAACAAAAGGGATTCATTCACCACTCAGGCAGCATTCACACACAACAGGAAACCCCCCTTTCCACCTCCCCGACAGAAACAGAAATGAAAAAGTGATCAGCTTTTTCCTTCAACCCAATGGGGTTGGACTGGTAAACAGGATAATCAGAGACAGACCCTTCTATACTCGCCTGAACCCGTGTCTTCTATCCTGGACCGGCATCTTCCAGCGCTGGTAAAGAAAGCGATCTGAATAAAACCTCTGTCTCCCTTTGTTGGCCTGGCCGTTCCCTGATCACTCCTGCAGCCAAACCTGGGCATCAGCAAAACGCTGAAGGAGCTCCCCCGTCGTGGGTGATGAAGCAATCCAGGAACCACCAGGAACAAATGTGGGGCAGGGGAAATATCCCTGACCCTGAGCTTCCCGGCCAATGCACCAAAATGTTAAGGTCTATCTGGGTAACAAACAATGAAGCTCAAAAGTCTAGGTTAAATTCAGATGACTTTATTGCTAGCAATGACACAAGGGGATCATTCCTGCCAAATTGTGCCACAGAAACAAAGGCACACAGGCTTTTTATATTAGAGAAGAACAAAACTTAAAAAACTCAGGCTCTGCGCATGTGTCTAGCTTTGCACTTTAGCTTGTAAATGAGTTCTTTGTTCTTTTAAGCATAGCATCTTATCTCTGTGTCTGGGCTTCTGGCCAAGCTGGAGCAAGTACAGTTATATTTCTCAGCTTTCTCTGACACAGACATATTTTGGCAGACTAGGTCTTTTTCTTTACAGACTCAATATAACAAGCTTTTGGGAAATCAATATAGACAGACCTTCTCAGTAGGGAGGGAACCTTTGCCTTAGGGGGGAAACTCAGTTTTCCTTAGCTTCTTAAGCAAATTGGTAGAGTGATGAAACTGGCTAGATCAGGTTGTTATTAGATTTTAGTCTGGTCAGTTCCATGCCAAATGGAAATGTGTCTGACTCTGTTGCTTAGAGGATGGTAGCTGTCCATCCCACCTCATTCTTCCATTTAAAGAATTACACGAACACCAATGAGGATATGTGGGTAAGCAACTACTTTTCATATATTAAACACTCCCCAAATTATTTCAGGTATAGTTGGGATCGTGCACCTTATTGCACTATTGCAAGGCACATTTTTGGTTGGGATGGTTATAAAGTTGGAGCTGGAAAGAACGCATTTCTCCCTTCTCTCTCTCTCTCTCTCTCTCTCTCTCTTTTTTTTTTTTTTGTCTCCCTCACTTTCATGATGTGCACTATTTCATGGAGCACGTGCAGAGTGGTTTTTCCTCTTTACTGTATTAAAGAGATAATAATGTGTCACTGTTCTACATTGGAGACATACAAAATATGGCTTATTACTTCAAGCCCAGCCTGTAAATTTCTTAAGGAAGCCGGCTCACCACATTGGCAGACACAGTGGTTGAAAAAATTTCCTTTGGGAACTGTAACACCCAGGGGGCATACTAGGCTGGAGTTTTCTGGACATGTGTGCTTCATGTGTACTTCCTGAGATTTGCAGTTTGAGGAGGGCTATTGAGAATTCTCAGCCAGAGAGCTCTTGTGCCTCACCAAACTACAAGTCCCAGGATTGTAGCCATGGCAGGTAAAGTGGAATGATTGAGCTATAATCATATAGTGTGAAACCAGTTTCTCCAGGGGTCTTGATGAGGATGACAATTGGGGGTGGGAGGGAGAGTATATAGATGACCTGTTCATAAAGCCTTGTTTTACAATTTCCGCTGTTTTCATTGCAACATCATTTTCATGTACATTTATTTTATGTACTGTTCATTTATTTATATCCCACTTCCTTCCATCTCAGAGCTCAGGGTGGCATACAAGGAGTTCTCTGCCAGTGTCCCATCCAAATGCTGACCATGGGTCCGGGAGCGGGGAGGCTATTCCCTGGAACCCATGAGAGGCCAAACCATGCTCCTGCCAATATTTTGTTGCCAAAACTACAAATTCCATAATTCTGTAGGATGTTGCCATAGCAGTTAAAATGGAATCATAGTGCTATAACTACATCGTATGAATGGGCTTTAAGATAATAGAGACCTCACTATACAGAAACTGTGAAAGTGTAAAAAGCAGTACATTCTTTTTTAAACGCATGCTGCTTATCTTTAAACAGGGCATGTGCTCCCAGCATTCCTTGCTTACTGCCCTTCCAGAATCTATTCATAAGCCAGGTAGAAAGCACATGTCATCTTCAGAGACAAGCTAGCACTTTGAAAGGAAAAGCACCACTCTGGAAAACCCTGCAATTGCCTGTCCCTTCCCCTGATTGTGGCTATCTATTGATTATCCTCAGCAGTCCAGCACTTCAGCAGTTGGGTAAGAAAGACATGTAGCAAATAAATAAAATTCCTCACAACACTTCTATAAGGTAGGCCGGAACTACAGACTCTCTTAGAAACAGAGGTTGTTGAAAGCATCTCAGAGGAAGCATACTTTCATGCCTGTTAGATCAATTGTACCGACTATGTTCTATGTAACCATTCCTGTTTGTATCTCCACTGCCAAAGACTGAATATGTTAACCTTTTCTGACCCCTAAAATATTGAAACCCCAGATCTGATCTCTTTTTTTCTAGGCTTGTGAGACAGAGGCAAAGTGGATGGGAGGGGGGTGGTCCATGTTGAGCAGAGCCTGTACCCCGAATAGACAGATGAATGAAGGCCTATGGCGCTTGCGCAGCTGGGTTGTTTATTACCCTAACTCTGCTGGAATTCACGCTCTAATTATTTTCAATTATGGTTCGGTTGGGTGATGGGATGCCAAAGAGGTCCCCTATGGAGGTGGGAGGTGAGCGGGCAGGCAGACCGGAGGACCATCATGGCGTCTCCCCACAGTGGAGACGTGCCAGTCGGCACGCAGGCAAGAAAGGAGGCAGGGCTTGCTGGTTTCTTAAAGTGGCAGTTAGAGGGAAAGGAGCAGGATGTTCTCTCAGCCTTCAGAAACAGGGACCATGGGTGCTTTGGCATGGCCTGTCTCCATTGCATAATGTCTGCTTCCAAAGGCAGCATAATGGGATTTGATGTCATCTTCCATAGTCTCCTATTAACCTACTTCTTCTGCGTCAGAGACAGTAGTGACTGGAATAGATAGCTTTGACTCCGTATGGCAATAAACAACCCTTGCTAACCATAATCCCTCTGTATGCCTGCTCTCAATAATCAAGGGTGGGGGGTTGAGGTGAGCAGAGGGTTTATTAGGGGTCATGACTCTGAATAAAACCCAGGATTCCTAGCTTTCCAGTGTCCTGTTGCTCAAATGCTTCTCCACTTCCTTTGTTTCATCTGGAAATCAAAAGGCAGTTTCAGGTTATTAGGGGTGGAGAATTATTTTCTAGTAGGCTGTCTGGAATTGTTGCTGAGGCAAATGCTCATACAGATTTTAAAGCAAAACTATTTCTGGCCTGATGTCTTATTATTGGTCCTGTGGAATTAGGAATATGATTATTCCACCTACACCTACACACACACACACACACACACATTGTATATTACGTATGAACAGAATCAGAGACAAATGTTTACCATCTCCTCCTCCAATGGGTAGAGCTAAAATTCAGTAGTAGAGTGCTTGGCTTGCATGCAGAAAGTCCTACTTTGAATCCCTGGCATTCTTGGCAGAAACCTGTATCTGAGAGTCCTTTCACACTACACGGTTATAGCACCATGATTCCAGTTTAACTGCCATGGCTGCATCCTGTGAAATCTTGGGATCTGTAGTCTGGTGAGGCACTATTGCTGTCTGGCTAATGATTCTAAGGTCCTGTCTATATGGTGGGGGGGAATATGAACACGTCCAAAAAGGCAGGCTTTCACAATGATGCAACCTGTTTTCAAGGCCAAAAGAGCCCCCCTAAACTCCGTGTGACCCCTAGCTAGGATGGTGGCCGCTAGTAATTTACTCGCGATTTTAAATCTGCTGCCACCATATTTTTTTTTAAAGTTTTCCATGGTGTACACAAGCAATAGTTTGTATTTCCAAAAAGAAAGAAAGAAAGAAAGATGAGTATAAGATGGCCATTTGATCAATTTACTGGACCCTCGCTTGGCCGAAAATTAAACATGGCGGGTGTAGGCCCTTTCCTTGTTTGCTAGTCCCACCCCCATTGTCCAGCCAATCAAAATATGCTGTGTGTTCATATCTGTGCAAATGCGAGTGTTCAAACGATTGCACATTCGCATGTCATACGGAGCTTTTTAAAAAATTTGTACAAAGCCCCAGACATGGACTTTTTGGTGGATTTGGCTGCCCCCTTTCCTAATGACATGTATTTGTGCGAATATCTGTATGAACGATCACGTTTGGTTCATATTATTTTGGCCATATAGACAAGCCCTAAATATGCCTTCCAAAATGGCAAATCCCAAGATTCCATTGAAGGGGACCGTGGCAGTTAAAGTGGAATGGTAGTGCTATAAATGTGCACTGTGAAAGGATACTGAAAGCATGGAGTCAACTTCATGATGGATGAAGTGGTGTCTTTTAAAAACAACAATATAATTTTTGATGAATAAAAGTTGAGATTTCAGTTTGATGGGTCCTGAGCATCTTGCAAAATGTGTGTAAAGCAGGGCATGGAAAGGATGTTGTGACATGAAGACGGAGCTTATACTCCCAGAATCTCCCAGCCAGTGTAGCTGGTGGCCAGGCTGGTTGAGGGATTGTGGGAGCTGTGGTCCAAAAAAGCAAGTCCCCTCCACTCCAACTCATTATGAAGAGTTGATTAAGTACTCAGAAGACCAGTTCAGCATGCCAGAATCCATTTGGGAAATGATCTATTTTTGTTGTCTTTGACCTGTCACATGGAAGAGTTGGCTGGTTTGTTCCTGCAAGTCATTGAATTGTCTTGTTTTCCCCTGCAAAAAGAAACCACAAGCCAACCTGATCCTCAGTTAAGAAGCCTTAGCACAAGGTATGGAGGCAGGGTGAGGGAGTAAGGGTGGGAGTAATTTAGATTTAATTGCAACTGACAACTGCCCTTGGAGACAGGCTAAATAGGGTAAGGTTGACTAAGTAGAGTAGCTTGTTTGGGCATCGGAAATGTCTTTTTCAATCCATTTCTTTGCCTGGCTTTGTTTTTTCCATTTTTCCTTTCTTAGCTTGAGATGAGCAACCTTTTCACTTCTGACTGATATGCTTCTGCATTAGAATGAAGCATTGTTTATCCCTGCCAGGAGCCAAATTTAGTAAATATCTTCGACACCTTCCTTTCAACCCAGAAGCTGGAACTGAACATTTTCACACATGCTTAATGCTGTTTGCAAATGTTGTTAACACAGGATGGAAAGCGAAAAAAGCAGTGTTTAAATTGAATCAGCATTCTGGCCTGTATAGCTAACAATTTCTGAATTACAGTTAGGTTTTTTTTTTAATGATTTAAATGCTATGTGAAAATAATCTAAATTTTTTGACCTGGGAAAATGTTTGTCACTTGAGTGACTCATTGTGTGGCCTTGAGCAAACAGAGAGATATTGAGTGTGTCTGATTTGTGGCTATTTACAGAAAAGTTGATTTATAGTGTCATGGATTGTTGTTGTTGTGTGCCTTCAAGTTGTTTCTGACTTATAGCAACCCTAAGGACCTATCACAGGGTTTTCTGAGGCGAAGAGTGTGTGGCATGCCTAAGATCACCTAACAGGTTTTCAGGTTTTCATGGTTGTGTGGGGATTTGACCCCTGGCCTCCAGAGCTGTAATCCAACACTCAACTCACTATACCACACATAGGCGATTAGCTACTACAGGTTGAGTATCCCTTATCTAAAATGCTTGGGACCAGACATTTTTTTTTTTTTGATTTTGGAATATCTGCAGATACATAATGAGCTATCTTGGAAACGTGACCCACGTTTAAACAGGAAATGCATTTATGTTTCATATGCACTTTATACACATAGCGTGAAGGTAATTTTATACATAACATATTTAATAATTGTGTGCACGAAACAAAGTTTGTGTACATTGAACCATCAGAAAACAAAAGTATCACTATCTTAGCCACCAATGTGGACAATTTTGGATTTTGAACTATTTCAAATTTCCGGATAAGGGATACTCAACCTGCACTTTGACCCATTATTTTGGCTAAAGAGGTGGTAATATGTAAGCAAATATATGGTATTTGAAAACAGACTGAGAAATTATTAGTATTAGCCATTTATATAGAAACTGAGAGACAGAAATACTCCCAAGGTGGTTTACAGTCATTTCACAAACAAAAAATAATGGTTCAAACACAATAAAAATCAAACAAAACAGCTGAAACTACTAACAGTTAGGGTCTATAACTGATCACTAAAAGGATGAGCAATTTTTTTTATCACATCCACTGAAAGGTAGATACAGGTGAGACTGCCTGCATTTCTATGGTGAGAGAATTCCAAACATAAGAGGCCAACATTGGAGAGGTGCTGTCTGGTATGTGCCAATCTGATGGGCCTTAAATGTGGTCCAGGGACCTAGGCCATTGAGTCCATCCCCAGGGCAGGTCATATGAGTTGTCCTTAAAATAATCAGGTGCCAAGCCATCCAAGGCTTTAAAGCAGGGGTAGACAAAGTGTGACCTGTGACAGTCATGTGGGCCTAGGGTCTATGCTGTGGCCCACACGGCTCCCAAGACCCTGTATCCCCCCACCCCAGTTATATCACTGAAAATGTCCAGTTGTGCCCTCTTGGGGAGGTAGTGACTGGCCTTTTCACTCCATTTTGAAGGGAGCAGACATCGTAGTATAGTGGTTTGAGTGTTTTATTTTATTCTATTTATTGGATTTATATTCCATTATTTCCCCAAGATGTTGGACTAGGACTCTGGGAGACCAGGGTTCAAATCCTGGCTTGGCCGTGAAAACCCACTGGGTAACCTTGCCCAAGTCACACTCTCTCAGCCTCAGAAGAAGGCAAATCTTGCTGTGAAAACTCCATGATAGGGATGTCTTAGGGTGCTTTTTCCAAAACCAGAAGCATCCTCCAAAGACCTAGGTAGGGCAGACATGGACCCTGTATCCCTTGGGGCTTGTCTACACAAGGCTGTAAAATGTGGATTGATGCACACTCAAGCCAATTCTCAGCACCTTTCATTTGTCTCAATGATTTTTTAGCAAGATCGGAGACATGCAAAGCTATCTGTGTTCATTGTTCAAATAGGCATACCTGCAAATCAAAGATGGCTGGTGTGAGTGAATTACTCAAGTTTTTATTGTCACCAGTTGCTGTTGCTGAACAGTATTTTTTTAAAAAAGCATATCCAAGGCATAGAGGTGTGATATTCCACTGAAATGAAGAGAAAAAAAGGTGGGGAGGTTGTTTCATCACCTCAGTTCCCGATCGCTATGGCAAAAATCCAACATGGCAGTTTTGGCCGCTTGCCTTGTTAGCAAACTCTGCCCCTGCGCACATCCGACCAATCACTTTCCACTTCCACTCTTTCCGGAAATGCACAGCAAAGCGAATCAGTTGTCCCAATGAGTAGGAATGCACATTCCCCATGGAGCTTTTTTTAAAATACAAGAAAAGCCACAAAGGCTTTTCCTGCAAAGTTTTTGGTGTTTTTGGCCCCCCTCCCGAATATGGCAGATTGATGCGGAATCTCATTAAGACAAATCGTATTCTCCTTGAATTCTATGAGGAGTACTTTCTCTGTATAGACAACCCCTTGATGTCCCATCCCTGCTAAAAGCTCAAAAACAGCTCTTTAAATGGAGCCTGGAAGCAAATAGACAGCCCGCGTAACTGGTTTGATTATGATCGGGGTACTTGGCTCTCACAAGCGTAGTCAGTCAATGGGTCAATAAGTACGTGCAGTGAACCTCCTGGGATTGATTCAGGAGATTACAGGTTAGCTACCTTGTATCTGTATGCATTCTGTGGAAGCCCAGAAAAGCTGCTGAATGTATTGGCTTGCAGAATTTGTCATGCTTGGAGTCTTAACTTTTATATTAAAAAAGGAAGTCTCTAGGCCTTGTGGCTACAAATGCATGCTTTAAAATTATCTGGGGATTGCCTGCTCTGTGTGTACTCTGTTGGATTTCCATAATTGCTCCTATGAATTAAAATAAATTAAACTAAACTAAATGTATGCAGAAGTGTTTAAAGTGCATACTATATGTAGATCTTATAGATTAATGTTTCGGTTGTGCAGGATTTGAGTGACTTGGTAAAAATGTCTGCTTTTTTAGGTTACAGGGCATACAGTACTATCCTGCGCTATTCTACCTTTGATAAAATCATTAAACTTTATACATGGTGTCATCCCCCCACCCCAATTTTTCCATAGTACTTTGCTCTGAGCGGGTTGGAAGGATCACTAAGACTTACCACGATATAGATGCAGTTACCAGCCTGCTGGAAGAGGTACCTTTCCATTGCTATTATTTGCAATTTATTGTATTCAAGCATTATGCTAAGTGCCATATTAGGCTAGAACTAATGGTTGCTTTTAGATAGTTGATCCTTGTTGTTGAGGTAATTGATCGTTGGAACTTTTGGCTATTCAGTGGCCAAGAAAACAGCTTGAAAATAAGTAGTTACAAACAATTATTTATAATCAGTTTCTTTTCCAACTAACGGATATGCAACTACAATTGCATATTATAATTATAAATTATTATGGGATACCTTTACTCCTTTTGCAGTGTATCTATAACTTTGTAATTATTTTTCCAGCTTCTGGGTGTGGCATCACTAGGAAGTGGAATATTGAATGGTTCAGGACCTAGCTCGCACTGTGCCTCCTGCTGCTGAATAAAAACATTTCAGATGTTGTTTTTTTCTTTTCAGAAAGTAACTATTTTCCTTTTGGGAAATGAGAGGGAAGACTTTTTTTGTTATAATGAAACTATGACAGTAACTTATTACTTGGAAAAGTAACATTCTAAGCCATGGTAGGGAACAGTTCCATGAGGAGGGTCTTGGTTTGGAGTGGGCACAGGCATGAGACGAATGAAAACACTTGAAGGCTGGGTGTTTCAGAATCACAATCTAGGTTCAAGGCAGATGGTGGGGAACAGAGCAAGTAGGAAGTGTGCAAGGAAGGGACCAAGTTAGTTACCTTTACCTCTACTGTGTCTTCTCCATCTGCACAGAAGGAGCATGACCTTGAGTTAGCGGCCCGCATTGGCCAGTCATTGCTGAAGCAGAACCGGAATCTGTCAGAACGCAACGAACTTTTAGAAGAGCAGCTGGAACTGGCAAAAGAGGAGGTGAGGAGACCCATTGGAAAAGAAGTTTTAAAAGCTTTTGGTTGGACGTTGGGAATAATTTTGTGGGAATGTAGACTCCTAGATCTGGCACTAAGATATTACAGGTAATTTGAAGAGAAGCTTGGACAAACTTGCATTAAGCTGATTCAATGAGAAGACAAAAGAAAAGTTGAATTATCTTTTCCTCAGTGCCCTCTGGGGTTGCCGTTATGAAACTGGAGATGATTCTTCTACCTTTATTGGATGTATAGAAGAGGGAATTTCACTAGGTGTTGCTTGTTACCTGATTCTGTGCTTCTGCCCAACCTTTAAAGGTATAGGAGCCATCTTCAGTTTTTACTCTGGCTATGCTAGTGTCCTCTGTTATTGTTGATTGCCTTTCAGTCTCTATATTTCCATGAGGCTCAGGGCAGCAAACACAATTCTCTCCCTGTTCACTGTCTCCAGTTTTATCCTTGCAACTACCCTGTGATACAGCTTTAGTCCAAAAGAGTGTCCTGCCAAGGTCACCCAGGGAGTTTTGTAACTGAGTGGTGACTTGAACCTGGATTGCCCTTTCTCCACTCTGACATTGTAAGCACTATTTCATGTTGGCCCTGTCCAAGAGTATCTTGGCCAAAAATCAGTGTGTTTCCATCAGAATTTAAGACTTAGGTGGGAAGAAACAGGGCAACACCAAAATAAACAGATTGGCCCATCCCTACTCAGTGTTCAGAGTAATTTTCTTTCCTATTGTGGAATATCTACAGAGAAATCCCAATTAAATGTGGAATGAGGTGATATGGAGCCCTGGTCTCACAGTGGTTAAATGCTTGTACTGTAGCCACAAGGTTGTGAATTCGATCCCGCAGGGCTTCAGTGTTGACTCAGCCTTCCATCCTTCCATAGCTCAGTAAAATGAGTACTCAGCTTGTGGGGCAATTAGCTAACACTTTGTAAACTGCTTAGAGAGTGCCTAACGCTATAAAGCGATGTAGAAGTTGTAAATATTATTGCTAACAATTTGTAAGCCACTCTGAGAGCCTTTGTGGCTGAAAAGCAGGGTATAAATACTCTAAATAAATAAATGCTTCAAGATTAGATGGTGTCCAGGCAAGCTACAATTCTGCTTGTTGTTGTTGTTTTTAAATGGAACCTTTGTTTCTTCTCCACTGAAGATAGCTCAGTTGCGACATGAAATATCAATGCGAGATGACCTTCTGCATCTGTACACCAACAGCACTGAGGAGAGTGAGCCGGCCTCCACTATCTCCACCCCGTGAGTATGGGGTGGGTGGGTCTGGTAGAGTGGAAAGTTGAAGATATTCTGTACAAGCCAATCATGCAGGATGTAAAACCATCCCTTTGCCAAATCCTACTAATGATAACTTGCCCATTATGCAGTGAGAGAGAGAGAGATATGGGGAGGGTAGAGGAAAAATAGTATCCCTCCTAGGGCCTGCATCAGAAATTCTGTAGAGTATGTATAGGCATACATGAGTATTGCATTTCTCAATATATATGTCTCCAAAGCAGTTGAAATTACACGTGGGTGTGCACACACAAACCCAAAATAGAAAACAATGCTTTTAAAACAAAACAAAAAAACCAAAGAGGTGATATGCTGCTGTTAAGCGAAAAACCCAAAGCAAATGAAATGCACTGATATAGGATGAGTGACACCTAGCTTGACAACAGTACATATGAAAGGGATCTAGGAGTCTTAGTAGACCACAAGCTAAACCTGAATGTGATGTGGCAGCTAAAAAAGCCAATGCACTGCTGGGCTGCATTAATTGTTGTATAGTGTCTAGATCAAGGGATGCAATAGTACCACTTTATTCTGCTTTGGCCAGACCTCAGCTGGAATACTGTGTCTGCTTCTGGGCACTGAAATTCAAGAAGGATATTGACAAGTGGGAACATGTCCAGAGAAGGGTGACCAAAATGGTGAAAGGACTGGAAGCCATTCCCTATAAGGGGCAGCTTAGGGAGCTGGGTATGTTTAGCCTGAAGAAGAGAAGGTTAAGTGGTGATATGATAGCCATGTTTAAATACTTAAAAGGATGTCATATTGAGGATGAGGCAAGCTTGTTTTCTGCTGCTCCAGAGACTAGGACATGGAGCAGTGGACTCAAACTACAGGGGGTCAGTTACGCGGCAGTTTTTATAGTGATAGTTTGCACATTAGCACATTTTCGCACTAGTGCTGCATAGTTTACATGATTTACTGCAAATTAGTTGATCAGGTTAGTTTTCAGCTTTGTAGTTTACACAGAAAAAGGTGGGATGTGTGGCCTCCCAAGCACATCTGGGGGAAGATGCTGGGAAGCTGAGAGGGAGGGAGGGAAAGAGAAAGAGAGAGAAAGTGCTGGCACCTTTCCCTCCCTCTTCTTCCCAAAGCAAGAAGGGTGGGAGGAAGGAGGGAGCCTTTCAGCCACCAAGGAGCCATCCCCTGTTGCCAGAGAGCTGGCAGGAAGGAAGACAGGTCTTGGGGGGGATGATCAACCAGCCGGCAGAAGCAGTGGAGTCACAGGCTCCCCCTTCGCCCTGCGTCCTTCAGCCCCCCTTCCCCTCACCCACTTGGCCAGCGGAGCAGACTGCTTCTCTCTCCCCCCCCTCTCTCTCACACACAAACACCATCACTGCAGGGCGAGGGAGCAAATGGCCACCAGAGCAGATCAGTCCCCCCCCTCTCTCTCACACATACACACACGGGAACAGTAATTATGGCTAACTGGGGATCCCTTAGCCACAGCAGCCAAGGAAGTCGGGAGGCAGACAGCAGGGCGATTGGGGTCTTTTCGTTTGAGGCTCCTCACATCTCTTACAAGTCCACCCCCTCTGTGGTCAGTCCAACCAATCACGGCTCAGCTCTCCTGTGGCTGTTTCGGGAAGATTGCTGGTAGTTGCCACATCCTTTTGTGAAATGACAGTTTACACAACTGACTGTGCGCATTTTTGTGGACTTTATCAAAAAAAGTTGGGAAAAGTAGTGAAAGCCTTTATTATGCTACATTTGAGTTTTTGAGGTCCCCCCCTTCTGAATGAGGTGATATTTATTGTGGTGTGATGTGTGGGAACTATTAGGAATCTTAAGCGAATTCTTCACAGAATTATTTTGCCATATAAACAGGCCCCAGGAAAGGAGATTCCATCTAAACATTGAGAAGAACTTTCTAACTGTTCAACAGTAGAATATTCTGCCTCAGAGTGTGTTGGAGTTCTCCTTCTTTGGAGGTTTTTAAACAGTCACTTGATGGCCATCTGTCAGAAGTGCTTTGATTGTGTATTACTGCAAGGCAGGAGGCTGGACTGGGATGGCCCTTGTGGTCTCTTCCAATTCTGTGAAAAGCTGTAGAATACCAAACACAAGGAAGCAAAAGTTTGCCTTAAGATTAGAGAAAAAATATTTTGGAACAGCTTGTCAAAGAAGATTAATTCTAAGGAAGGTCTTACCAAAACATGTTGAACATTTCACTGTGTTGTAAGGATACTTTGGTGTGTGTGTGTGTGTGTGTGTGCGCGCGCACTTAACAAAAACAAGCTCAATTTCAGTACTATTTTCAAGTGTTGCTTCTTTTTGCTTTCCTTGTTGGACATGGCCACCAAATGTTGCTCTACAACCTTAAACAACCTCCTTCTGCCTATACAGTTGTCCCTTCATATTCGCTGGGGTTTGGTTCCAGGATCCCCTGTGGATACCAAAATCTGTGAATACTCAAGTCCCAGTATATGCCTCTCTCTGGCTTCTCTTCGCAAACGAAGATTCAGGAAGGACTCATCCCGTGCTTTCTGCAAGTGCGCTGATGACTAAAAAGGCCAATCCGAGATAAACAAGTCCGGTTGCAAAAAGCACAGCAGAAGGTCTCCTTGGGTGATGTTTTTGGGTTGTGATTCTTTCTGCGTTGTCGTTTCTCTTCAAGAATTGTTCGTCGTGAGTTCTCAAATAAGGCTGCAGCATTGTGGATAGTGCGTCTCCATGCCTCCCGATGTGAGGCCAGGGCGGACCACTGTTGGTGATCAATTTGGCCAAGCCTGAGATGTTGTTTCAGGGAGTCTTTGTATTGCTTTTTTGGAGCGCCCCTCTTACGCTGACCCGTGGCGAGTTCACCGTAGACTAGTATTTTTGGGGGGCGATGGTCCTCCATCCTAGAAACGTGGCCTGCCCAGCGCAGCTGTGTTCTCAATATCATGGCCTCAATGCTGGTGATCCCTGCTTGCTCAAGGTAGTTTCCAGTTAAAAGGATTAGATTCTGACAGAGCAACCTGGTTGAGCTTTGTTTAGACCTCAGAAATAACAGCTGAGCAGAAGATAACCGATACATCAGCAAGTAAGGCATAAAAGGGTAGCAGTTTGATGCCACTTTAATGGCCATGGCTACATCCTACAGAATCCTGGGATTTGTAGTTTGGTGATGTATTAGGATGCTCTTTTCCATAACTCTAGTGCAGTCACTTGTACTTCAGTGCTGCAACTCTTAATAGAGAATTCTGAGCATCTCTCCAGAGTACAAATCCAAGGATTCTGTAGGATGGAGCCTTGATAATTAAAGTACCATCAGGTATTGCCCTTTTTGGCTGTGCTGCAAACTTAGCCAGCAATTAACACCTAATTATTGATGGGACATAAGGCAACAACGAAGCATTCATGGAGCATTTAAGTCAGCCTTGTTATCTTGGGAGTACACATACCCTCCAACATATTTCACAGATGAAAAGAAGAATGCCTGTAGCCAAGCAATTGAGTATGGTCAAGATGGCAAAAATTATTAAGGAGGAAGAACACATACATCAGGAGAGGCTGCAGCAGTTTGCTTTTTGCCTGACCCTACTGGGAAGGGCAAGATTCCACCCATCCTCTCCTCTCCCCGCTGCTGAGTTGAGTGCAAACTACATTTGCATTTTGAACTTGTAGCAGTTGAAGTAAGCTAAGAGCGAAAGGGAAAAGAGGAGAGAGAAATGGGCATTTTAAGAGCAGCTGAAAAGTGGGACAACAGAATTAGTCAGGACTATTCCTGCCAAATTGGGACAATTGAAAGTTATGATATATGAAGCTCAGGTAGCAGGATATTTTAAACTTTGATATTTCCTAAACTAAGAAACCATTGCTTCTGTGTGTAAACTGAAAGAATGGAAGACTAGGGTTGGACAAACTAACTTAATCATAGGTCAGAGAGTTGGAAGAGACCACAAAGGCTATCCAGTCTAACCCCCTGCCATGCAGGAACACACAGTCCTCCAGCCTCTGTTTAAAAATCTCTAAAGAAGGAAACTCCACCACACTCCAAGGCAGCATGTTAAACTGAGGGAAGCATGGATATGTTTCCTCTAACAGCAGCTCCTCATGACCTGGCATCTTCCCTTCAAATGGGAATGGGAAGGCATGAAGCACTACAGCAACTGAATCCACTCTTCTACCAAAGGTTTTGGGACTTTGTATGCATGTTGGCTAAACAAAATGGCTGCATCCAGTAATATCTCTGAGGACTCTGGTTGACAGTGTGCCCCCTACTGGTACACAAGTTGCAGCAATGTTCCAGCTAATGCTGGTTCTGCTCAGTTATATCTTTCTGCTGCCCTTCCTTTAGAAAGATCAGAAGTCACCCCATTTAATTTTCAGATAGGTCTGCTAAGTGAGATATGATGAGACACGTTATCTACCCAGCAGCTTACAACATGGTTTTCCTTAGGTCAATTTCTTTGTTGAACTATAGGGCACAACACTTTTGAATATGTTTCAGGGTCTCTTCAAGCATGTATACACTGCTTTTCTCACCATACAATAGCTACACCCATGCAAAGTTCATTAGCGTGTAGGGCTGAGGATTTTCCAGATCATAGGCCAGCTTTCAAGCAATTTTTATTTTTAAAGTATTCAAAAATATTGACCAAATAAGAGGGGAAAAAAAGATAATGGTTATGCCATATTAAGTATTAATACTGATAGCAAGTAGTGTTTTTCCAATATTTTTCTTAATTTATTTTGCAGGTAAAAAGATATTTTTAATGTAGATATTTTTACATAGGTCTTTTATAGTAAAAGTTCATCTTTAATCACTTTCCCATAATCTAATGTAACAAATATTGCTTCATATGTCCTTGAATTATGCATAAAATGAAATCATGCTATGTTGTGTAAAATTAGATCTTTTAGCTTGAAGGCATACAACAACCAACCACCCTCCCTTTTTTATTTAGCTTTCAAGCAGTGTATCTTTGCCTCTAGATATGGAGCAGTATATCAGTGGATCAAGCGGTTATGTGCCACTGTTCTCTCCTTTGCTGTGTTTTTCTCATAGCCTCATCTCTTCCTCTAATAGGTTACGAAGGAATGAATCTGCCCTCTCTTTGCAGCAGTGTTTGCAATATGATGCCCTACAGCAGAAGCTAAAAGGACTGGAGGAAGAGAACCAGAGACTGCGTACAGAGGTGGGACCATGTGTGTGACAGCAATAAATGTGTGCTTGTGGGGAAGTGAGCCAAGACTTTGGAGAATACTGATAGCAGTGGACAACTTTAGAAGAGGTTTATCCAGATGATACATCAAGGATGCTTGGGGATTCTTCTGCATCCAGCTCTGTCACTACAAGTCCAATATGTCTCAGTGGCTGGTGTGGAGAGTGTTTTACCAATTTTGATTGGCTTGCTGGATTGTGGCCTCTCCTGGCCAAGGGAGAGTCTGCTCATAATCGTCCTTGCCCTGGTAATCTCCCAATTGGAAGACTGTGGGTTTGTTTTTGGAGATAATTCAGAAGATCAAATTGGGAGCAAATTGAGCCAGGAGTGTGACCAGCACAACCTATTCAAATTCACTCTTGCCAGTGTTCAGAAACCTGTGCTAGCAGCAACCATGCTACTTCAGAGCCTAGTGCTTACTTCTAAACCTCAAAATAGCTTGATACCCAAGTCATCTCCCATACCAACCTGCCCATGGTCTAAGATCATCAGTCAGTGACCTTCTTTCTTTCTTAGTAGTGAAGAGGGTGAGGTAACCAGAAAAAGGGCCTTTTGGGGTATGACATCTTGTTTGTGGAATGAGGAAAGCACATCTGGTGCCAACGACACAATCTTTTATATAACAGCTAAAGCCATGTTTATTCTCCCAGGTTTTTAAACTAGGCTTTTAAAAATCTTGCTAAGTGTCTAAAATTCTGTTTATTCGTTTTTAATCATTGTTTTGACATCTTAATTGTGAAAACTGCCATAGAACCAGATCCCTTGAAGGGTGGTATATAAATAAGTTATCTCAATAATAGATAATAATAAAATAGAAATAATTAAATTGGACTCCAACCAACCTTTAGCTTTCTGAAATGGTCTTGCAAGACTCCAAATGGAGTTGCTTGCTATAGGTGTATCTCCTTTGCCCTTACTGTATTCAGTAATTTGTAAACAGATATTGAAAATACACTGTTATGTTTCAAGAGCTCTCTTACAAAGTAAATAAGCCCTGTAGGCTGGAGTCGTTTGCAGTCTGCTTCCAGGTGGCTAGGTCCTTCCTTGTACCATATATGTTTGCAAGAAGGATTTGCATGGACTGACTGATGTGGCCCCTTCCCCGCTGACAACATTAGCAAACGAAGATTCAGGAAGGACATCAGCAATCACTGTCAGGCTAAACTGTAAACTTGAGAATAGTAACCTCTTATGGATTCGTCTGCTTCTGTTTCAAAGCATTGCATATAGGAGTGTGTGGAGTACTTGTCAGAAGTGGTCCACCCCATGTTTAGAGTGTCTCTAGATTTTACCTGTCTGTAATTTCTTTCATTTATAACCTTTATTTAAGTTCCCAGATAACATACAGATAATGGTTTATCATTTTCTCCATTCCAGGTTACCAACATTGCCACAGAAACCTGTCAATATGAGGAACAGGAGCAGAAACTGATGATTGACTGTGTGGAGCAATTCTGTAAGTGGGAAAGGTTTTAGGGGAATTCAGTAATAGGGCTGTTTCAAGTGTCACAAATGCCATTCAGAAGACCTTGCAGTGAAGAATGAAAAATACAGCATTTGATTGTTTTTAGCTTCATATTTCACCCATTTCCTGGAAAAGAGTGCATATAGCATAATTTTAAAATGAACCAATAACCTTATTTCCCTTCAGGTGTTCATAACTGATTGGTTTAAACCAGACATGGTTAGCCTGTGGCCTTCCATATGTTTTTGCACTGAATGGTGACTGGTGGCATCCATTTCAGTATGCAGTGAATCCCCCCTGGGTTTTAGAACTAACTTCAAGGAGCTATCCATAGTGATGAATACTAGTTTGAAAATTGCTTCAGGACCTTGGATAGGTCACTGAAAGTTCTAAAGTCTAGGACAAAATCACCTCTGCGAGCTGCCAGTCACCACTGGTTAGACCATAGTTACCCTTATCCCTGGCCATTAGCAATGATGGTTGAGGCTGATGGAGTTCAACAGCATGCTAAGGGCCACAGGTTCTCAATACCTGATCTAGACAGATCCACAGCTATTCCATAACCAGCTTCTTTATCACTGATTTCACTAAGGGTTTTAAAATATATACTTTCAAAAAAAGAGATTCTGATCCCGCTCCCCCATCTCCAATCATCTCTTGTGGATGAAGATGATAGATGGATTTTTGCTAGCACAATTATAACAGTAACGGAGTACAGGTGTATGACAGAGGATGGCTTTGGACAAGTTGGAGGGCAGATTAAAATGATCTCAGGGTATGGATGATACTGATAGAGAGGCTTGAAAGACAAGGGTCTGACAGCAGGAGCAGAGAGTCCGCATGGGACCAAAGAGATGGGCTGTGGGAATTGATGTTGGTCCCTGTTTGTGATATGCAAGACCCTCCTGGGTGTGTCAGAGGCCATGGGATGCACTGCATGCAAACAGCTATTCTAAGTGGTTACAATCTGATGTCTCCTCTCCCATAGCTGATGCCAGCCATGAGGTTGTCTTGCTCTCTGAGGAGCTTTCCCGTAAGACGGAGGATACAGTTCGACAGCAGGAGGAGATCAGCCAACTCCTGGCCCAGATTGTGGACCTGCAGCAAAAGTGCCGCACTGTAAGTAAAGGGATTGTGTGGTCCATTGATGGGGGATGGATAGTATTTGGTCAGCAGGCTACTAGTGTTGGTGGTCCACCCTCCAACAAGGCACCTTCTCTTGAGGCAAAGACAGTCCAGAGACTGTGTGTGTCAAAATTTTCACCTGTAGGTCATTTATCATTTACCACACAAGGTAAAGAGTCACAGCATGTCTGCCAGTCCATTTTGTCTCTCATACTAAGCAGACCTCTCTTGCAAGGGCTCTGTTTAGGACACGCTGGGTGTTAACAGTGCTGTGGGTGGATGATGGCATTCTAGTGCTTTCCTTTTCTTGCAACTCTTTCTAGAAGATGCATCTACTTTTCACAGATGCATCATCATGCTTTAGCATCATCACAAAAGAAGCAGCCAGGTGGGCACATCACAAGCTAGAAATGTTGCCTTCAGTAGGAATTTTAGAATGCCCTCCAGAAAGCTACAAATGATTTATTATTTTTGTTGTTGTTACAGTTGTCCCTCCACATTCACGGATTTGATATTCACAGATTTGAGTATTCAGGGCTTGAAAATATTTTTAGAAAAATAATAATCCTAATAGCAAACCTTGATTTTGCCATCTTATATAAGGGACACCATTTTGCTATGCCGTTGCATATAATGGGACTTGAGTATTCACGGGTTTGGGTATTCACGGGGGATCCTGGAACCAAACCCCAGCAAATGTGAAGGGACAACTGAATTTGTTAATTCAGAGAAGACACCATTTGACTTTTCCAGCTTGGCTTCAGATATCTGTTGGGAGAATGTTAAAAAAAAAAAAAAAAGGCAAAAGCCCATGAGTGAAAAATAAGCTTATTTTCAAGCTTGTTTGCACATTTCACTAAGTATTTAAGGAGCCCTGGTGGCACAGTGGTTAAATGCTGGTACTGCAAGCCACAATGTTGTTAGTTTGATCCTACAGGCTCTAGGCTGACTCAGCCTTCCATATTTCTGTAAGTCAGTAAAATGAGTACCCAGCTTGTTGGGGGCCATTAGCTAACACACATTGTAAACTGCTTAGGGAGTGCTTTGCACTGATAAACAGTACAGAAATATAAATGATATTGCTATTGCTGTTGCTATGGTCTAAATCATCACAGCACACTGGCACTGTTTGATTTATATAGATTTGACAGGACACAGGGTGTGCCTGTTGCCTTCATGTCTCTTTGGACAGTGAATGAAATTCCTAAGTCCCTCTCAAACAAGCAGCGGAATTTTATTAGTGTACTGATCTGTTCAGTTTTGCATGTTCTTGTTCAGGGCAGACGGGTTAGCCATTCATCTTATACACTTCTTGGCAACATTTACAAGCTGGCCTGCAATGAACTTGTTGGCTTTGTCTTCTCTTATGTTCTGGCTTTGAAAATTTGGCAAGAACCAGCATTGAGGAGAGGACACTCCGCTGCTAATCATGAAAACCGTACTAGTCAAATTAAATTGTTTTGAGAGTGCTAAAAAGAAGCAGACATCAATGTTGCAAAGATGCTGGCAGTACTGTTGGTAATGTTTTCCTATCTTTCTCCTCCAGTATAGTTCAGAAGTAGAGGAGTTGCAGCAACATCTCACAGCTGCGAAGGAAGCCCAACAGCAGCTACACGGAGAGGTGTGTATCTTGAACTGCCCCTGCAAGACGGAGGGAGAGCTAGGGAAGTTACTGCTGTCTAGCACACAAGCACCCTCCCCCCCCCACTTTTCATTGATCCACTTTTCGACAATTAGCTATTTCGATAATTTCAAATTATAACCATAATCCGTTAATTCAAATTATAACCTCTCTCTCTCTCTCTCTCTCTGGCTTTTCTTCACAAACAAAGATTCAGGAAGGACTCACCCCGCACTTTCTGCAAGCGTGCTGATGACTGAAAAGGCCAATCCAAGATAAACATGTCTGGTTGCAGAAAGCACAGCAGAAGGTCTCCTTGGGTGATGTTTCTGGGTTGTGATCCTTTCTGCGTTGTCATTTCTCTTCAAGACTTGTTTGGCATGAGTTCTCAAATCAGGCTGCAGCATTGTGGATAGTGCGTCTCCAAGCCTCCTGATGTGAGGCCAGGGTGGACCATTGTTGGTGATCAATTTGGCCAAGACTGAGATGTTTCAGGGTTATAACCATATATATATATATATATATATATATGGTTGAAAGACACGTTGAATTAACGGATTATGGTATATAATGTGTCTTTCAACCACGTGTTGAATTAATGGGTTCCAGTTAGAGTCGAAAGAGTGGAGGTGGGGTCTATCCTGGGGGTGGGGGCACTCTGCCTTCTCAGTGCAACCCAGCTTGTGGGGGGCAATTAGCTAACACACATTAGAAACTGTTTAATGCAGTGTAGATGTGTAAATAGCTATTGCTTAAAACAATTTGTAAGCCGTTCTGATAGCCTTGAGGCTGAAGAGTGGGGTATAAAATAAATAAATAAATAAATAAATAAATAAATAAATAAATAAATACCAACCCCCCCCAAACCAGGAAACAGCCCATGATCATAGAATCATAGAATTGTAGCATTGGAAAGAGACCACAAGGGCCATCCAGTCCAACCCCCTGCCATGCAGGAAATCACGATCAAAGCATCCCTGACAGATGGCCATCCAGCCTCTGTTTAAAGACCCCCAAGGAAGGAGATCCCACCACGCTCTGATGGAGTGTGTTCCACTGCCGAACAGCTCTTACTGTCAGAAAGTTCCTCCTAATGGTCAAGTGGAATCTCTGTTCCTGGAGCTTGCATCCATTGCTCCATGTTCTAGTCTCTGGAGCAGCAGAAAACAGATAATCTTAGAAGAAACGGCTGGGAGAGGTTCTTTTTGCCAGAGTTCCAATTTCAGTCATATTCCCGGGCCTCTGCAGTTCAGTGGCTGTTGAATAAGTGGAGGATGCAGTACAGTACTCTGAACAAGAAGATAGCGCTTTGCACAGTTCTTTTGCGACCATGCACTGCTTCTCGTTTAACTCAGTGCCATCTTTTGTTCAGTCTGTATACTGCATCCTCCGCTTATTCAACAGGTTAGGAACCAGAGCACTGTAGGTTCCGCATTTTGATGATTTTTGTTTTTTGACAGTGCTCTGGTCCCTAATCTGTTGAATTAGTGAGGTACACCTGTATTATTTATATTTGTTCGTTACATTTGTGTCTCAGAAATGCTGAAGGTGGCACATCTGGTCCTCTTTCCCATTTTCATCTTCCCAGCAACCTTGTGAGAAAGGTTAGGCTGAGAGATAGTGACTTGACTGAGGTCACCCAGGCAGTGTTATGGCCAAGTGGGGATTGTAAAAAGCAAATATATAGAAAAGAGACAAAGGGGTTGTCTAAACGGTCAAAAAACCTCATGGAATTCGACCTCTCTAAATGGGTTCCCGCACCAATCCACACTATTCAGAAAGAAGAGGGGCTCAAAACAGCAAAAATAACACAGGAAAAGCTTTCCCTGTACTATAAAAAAACAACGTGACAGGTGCACATTCCTGCTCGTTTGGACAATTGAATGACAAGAAATTTGAAGGGAAGCACAAAGCTGATTGGTTGGGTGTCAGTGGGGGCGGGGCTTTCTAGCAGGGCTGCCACCATGTTGGATTTTCATCTTAGTGATAAAATAGGATGACTATTTTTTTGTTTTCCTTTCCTGTAAAGTTGAAAAATCACTATATCGCTCCAGTGCACCTTGGATAACTTTTTTTTAAATGGTGGTGGCAAAGAACTAACATGAGTAAATCACTCGCAGCCACCATCTAGAATGTGAGTCTTATGGCGGCTCCCGAGGCCAGAAAAACCGTTAAGACATGTGGCTGCTGCTGCGAGATGCCATTACTCCAAGGTGCTCAGTTTTGTGTAGATGGGCCCAAAGTCTCAGGATATTGAAAAGAGAGATTATTTTATTATTAAAAATATCCCAATGCATTTCCACCTGGAAATATTTTTATGGCCTTCTTCAAGAGATTACAGCTTTAAAATCAACATGCAAAGAGACACTCTTTTTAGAATCTCTGTAAGTTGTAATCCTCTGCAGAAGGCCATAAAACTATTTCCAGGCTGAAATGCATTGGGCTGTTTTCAACAATAAAATCATCTCTCTTTTCAGCATCCTGAAATTTTGTCTCTCTTATACATCACAAGTGGGGATTTTAACTTAGTCCAGTACTCTGACCTCTATGCCGTACTGCTCTGGGTGTTGTCAGAACTTTTAGTTTACGGCAAGGTTCATGGCCAAGTGGGGATTTGAACTCAGGTTTGTTGGCTCTCTTTTATGTCCTGCAAGGCGTGCAGCAACAAATACAATAACAACAACAACAACAACAATAATAATATTTATTTATACCCCACCCCTCTGTTAAAACAATCGAGGCAGCTTACAATAATTAAAATAAAAAATTAAATACAATAATTAAAATACAAAAACTAGACCCACTGAGATGCCACTAACAGCACTGTCTGAGGTGCTTGTCCCCAACAGTAGCTATTACAGCAGAGTGTGGAAGCACAGAACCCTTTAGCAGTATTTGGCAATATGGCACTGACCAACCTTGAAATGATGCACAGACTCTTTATCTCTGGTTGCAAGATATATCACCAACATACTATGTCTGAAGAAATGCAAAATCAACCCACTGCTCTCAGCAAACTTACACAGCAACTACTCTAATCAACCACAATCCTCTCACTGCAATCTACTACAACCCATACCTGCTCTGGGTCTTAGCTCACTCACATACTGTGGTGATTACTCAGGGTTGACACCTGGTGTTACACACCCTTCATAGCTATACAAAATATTTTACTTTGTCTTAAAGGAACATTGTTCCCAACGAGGTTTTCTCAGTTTTAGTCCAGCATTCTAACCACTACATCATGCTTCCTATGGAAAGGAAGGAATAAAACTTTGTAATACAGTACAACTCCCGTATCAGTGGGGGAGATGTTCCCAGACTTACTGTGGATACCGGAAACCATGGATAATAGTGAACCCTAATAAAATGAGTGACTTCCAGCCCAAGCATACCATAGAGTCATCCTGGAAGAGTAGAATGTGCCTAGAGAGAGCACCTCTCTAGGCATCTTCTAGATCCTGCAGCATGACTCTTTGGTCAGCCATATCATGGAATCATGTTGGAGGACCTAGAAGATGCCTAGAGAGACCATTTTTTTCTGGACATCGATAAGTACATCCGTGGATACCTGTCCCATGGATACCAGTGTGTTTGTGTATGTGTGTGTGTGTGTCATACTATACTCATATATGACCTATATCACCTTTTAAGGCAGTCTGTCATATTGCCCTACACAACACAACCAAACTGTCTTGGTAATTCTAGTTTTGTAAAACTGCTGAGAGTTTAGTTTATTTAGTGTTTAGTTTAGTTATTGAATGTATACCCCATCTTTCTCCTGAGATGGGATCCATGACAATTTACAGTAACTTAAAACAAGATTAAGTTAAAATTTTATTTTACAAAAGTTAAAAAAGAATTATTATTTAAAAACCATGGTTAAAAACAGTTAAAGAGACATTTAAAGAATGATTACCAATAGAAGATTTTTTAAAAATACAGCACACTACTTCACACACACACACTACTGCTAGATAACTAAATTCTCCATTAGTTGACCCTGGCTCCAGGACAAGACTGAAGGAGTTTGTCTGAAGTGCTGTGATGTGCCTTGCAGCAAAAATTTTAGGAAATTCTCACTGTTACTGATGTGACAGCTGAAAGACATGATTCAAATATCAGTCAGTCAAGTATCTTAATTAAAACTGAATATGTAAACAATGTATTAATTGCTGCAAGATTATGGATTGTAAAACAATCTAAAAATAAAGCAGTCACATGAGAAATGCTTTGGTTTGGGTTCTGATCTCCTCTTAACTACTTGACTTATTCCTCCCCGATCCAACAAACACACCCTTTTTCTTGATGGAATGTCTCTAACTTTTCTTCTCCATCCTGCAATGTTACTCTAGCTCCAGGACCTGCAGGAGAAGTATGCAGAATGTGGAGCAATGTTGCACGAAGCCCAGGAGGAGATTAAAAACCTCCGGAACCGCAGCCTCCCCAACAGCACCATCCAACGCCACAGCTCCCCCACTTTCTTACCTCTGGTAAGGACAAGGCACCTTGAGATGTAGGCTGGGAGTTGGGGGAGAAGAAGTCACAATCAGTGTTGGTTTGTGCAAAATATCAGCAGGTGTGGGTGCCCAGCAGCACAACCAGAGGACATAGTTATTTAACACACAATGAACAGTTAACCACATGTGTTCCATCACTTCTTCGTCCCTGTTCACTGGAAAGGTCAGACAGACTGTTGTTACTTCCAGTGACAAGACCCAATTAAAGGGGGAAAGTCAGAAAGTGGCCATAAGGCCTAAATAAATTAGAGCCAATTCACTTAGAAACCAACAGTGTTTAATTTCTTAATGATTTCAGGTTAAGTTAAACATGTACAAAGCATTCTGAGCCATGTTCCAAAAACATCTCAACATATTCTGCTGATATGATAACAGCTAGAACACTGGATAAGATCCAAAGAGCAAGTGTGATATACAGTCAGCCCTCTGTATCCACAGATTTGGCATCCATGGGTTCCACCATCCACAGCTTGAAAATATCCCCCCCGCCCAAATAAATCTCAAGACGTAAACCTCGATTTTGCCATTTTATATAAGGGACACCATTTTACTATGCCGCTGTATATAATGGGACTTGAGCATTCACAGAATTGGTATCCACGAGGCCAGGGAAAACCAAACCCTAGCAGATACCAAGGGCCTGCTGTACATAGTTTGGAAGTAGTGCTTGCTCCTTGTTGGTGAGTGAGTTTGTATTCCATAGCCTTTTTTTGTTGCTCAGTGGTTGCCAGTGCATGTTTTTGTAAGAATTCTATACATATAAAGTTGGATTAATTGCCTGTTCTGGGTGAAACCTGGCATTGTGTCTTTAAATAAACTGCTGAGTTCAGTCTACTATCAGACTCCATTCAAGAACCTTAAAGGATTTAAAAAGTCCCATTCACAATAATGCTCTGGTCTCCATTTTCACCTGAGGGAGCAGGAACAGAAGCAGAAGAAATGACTTCAAGGGCTTTCTTGGGAGCTTGTTATCTTTCCCCAGTTCATCCATTTTTTAAAAATCACAGGATTCTTTGGCAGCAGAGATCAAGGGCACAATGAGGAAGAGGATGGAGAGTTCCGGTTCTTCAGAATATAAGTGAGTAGAACACAGAGCACCCTGGACTGGGCTCTGTTAGAAGGAATTGAAAGTGAGGTGCCAGGAGAGAACAGACAAAGGATGGTGTTATGGAGGCAACACAATCTCTGAAGCAAGTGGTAGACTAGGAAAGCAGGCTTGGGACCAGGAAGAGAAACTTAGGGGTTGTCTAAACGGTGAAAATACTCCTCATGGAATGCATGGAGAATCCTACCTATCTTAATGGGATTCCGCATCGTATTGCCTTATTCGGAAGGAGGTAGGCCAAAAATGTCAAAAACTCCAAATGAAAAGCCTTTGTGGCTTTTCCCAGAGTTTTTAAAAAACAGCGAGAGGGATGAGCATGCTTTCCCATACAAGCAGAAGCGCTAACTGATTTTTAAACAGAGGCTGGATGGCCATCTGTCAGGAATGATTTGATTGTGTCTTCCTGCATGGCAGGGGGTTGGACTGGATGGCCCTTGTGGTCTCTTACATCTATGATTCTATGATTGGCCAGACAAACACGAGGACAGGACTTGCTAACAGGGTAAGCACCTGATGTCCCCATGTTGATTTTTTGCCTTAGCCTGGCTAGCTGCTTAGAGAGGGAGGTGAGGGGGCATTTCTTCCCCCTCCTCTGAGCAGCTGGCCAAGTGGCTACTGACATTCCTTTCCAGCCCCTTCGCCTCACCCATACAAGAGGGCATGCAAGGTTTATGGGGGGGGTGTAAGACCCATTAACACAAGTTGCAGTCACTCGGGGTTTTTTGGGCTCGTATTGACAGGCCCTTAGAAGTTGGAGGGGATGGTGCTAAAGTTGGAAAATGTAGCCACCTTGAAATCTGAAGAGGTGGTCTACGTGGCTGTGGGTGAAGTGTGTGTGTATATAGGGTGGGCCTGTGTGTTATATGGGCTGGGGTGTTGAGTTTAGGGTGGCTCTGTTTCATTGATGAACAGGACCTATGATGCTTTGTTGGGAGAGGGGGGTCAGGCTTCACCGTCTCTCACTGTCAGAGACAAGTGGCCACCTCTTTCCTTTATTTGCTCCCACTAAAAACAGCCTCCCCGTCTGTGTTGCTTGTTCTCAGGAGCTTCCGGCGAGTCTTCGAGACAGTGAAGGCTGTGAAGCAAGCCATGAAAACCAAGTCACGGGCAGAGTCACCACTAAGTCTTCCTCCAGGCTCTCCTAAACCGTCCTCGTTGGGATGCAGCCGCTTCAGCACCCCTCGCACCAGCTACTATGGATCAGATAGCCCCACTGTGGGAGGGCTGGAAGGACAAGACGGCCAAGATGATGCCCAGTGAGTATGAATGGGATGTGGAAGGGTCAGGCCTTCTCTAGTGTGGTCACTGGCTGGATCCAATTGTTAATCCGAACTGGAATAGACTCATTGCATTCATGGAACTCACAGAAGTGCTTACTTGCCAAGTACCCATTGATTCAGTGAGTCTACTGTAGCTGGGACTAGCAATTAGGTTTAAGCCCAAGAAAGGCAGGAGTCTCCCAGTGTAGCAGTGGATCCAGGGCTTGCAAGGCCAAAACACCAGTACTTCTTGAGTAATGGGAACAATGACATCATCTGCCATTCCCCTCAGACTTTCCTGTTCCCTCTGGATTTATTTATTTACCTACTTATTTAGAGCATTTATACCCCACCCCTTAGCCAAAAAGACTCCTGGAGAGACTTACAAATGGTTAATTTGACAGTTCCCAGCCCTCAGGCTTATAATCTAAAAAGACACAACACACATGCAAAATGGAATGGCAGTGAGGGAGCAGATTAACAACCCGTCCAAAGAAAGGGATAGCTCCTCAGTAATAGCAAGCTGCAGCAGCTACAACTTGTCTTAATGGTTTTACAGCCTCCATAAACTTTGCATGCCCTCTAGCTAAAATGGCAGCTGTGAGTGAATTACTCACAGTTTTAAATCTGCTGCTGACAAACATTTTTTAAAAACAACAAAACCCTATTTCCATGGTCCACATAAGCAGTATTTCACCTTTACCAAAAAAAAGAGGAAAAAAAGAGATAAACCCCTGTTTTATAGCCTTAATGATGACTCATTAAGACAAAAATTCAGTTTATCCTGTTAGCAAGCCCCCCCCCATGCTCATCCAGTAAGTCATTTTTGCACTTCCTCTCATATGGGAAAGCGATTCATATCGAATTGCTTGTCCCAATGAGCAGAAATGCACATTCCCCTCACTGTTTTTAAAAAACTTTGGGGAAAGCCATAAAGGCTTTTCCTATGGAGTTTTTGTTGGTTTTGGCCCCCCTCCTTCACAATCGGTGAAATAACATGGATTGCCATTGGAACAGGTTGTCTTCTCGTATTCTGTGAGGAGTATTATTGCTGCTTAGACAACTCCTGAGCCCAGCAGTTGCTGGTTGCTTTTTTCGTTCTCAGAGGCCACAGCAGGTGGTATGGAGGGAGGGCCTCTCACCAGTCACTGGGACAAAGGCATGATGGAGCTGTGCCTGGCTGCTCTTCTCTCCCTCAAAGGCCACAGCAGTGGCAGTGAAATGTAAGGAGAGTCTTTCACCAGTCACTAGGACAAAGACAAGCTGGACCTGGCTGCTTTTCTCTCTTTGGAAGACACAGCAGTGACAGTTGGTATAGAGAAAGGGCCTCTGACCAGCCACTGGGACCAGGGCTGAGAACACTGCAAACCTCCCAGCATCTGGAGAAGGGCAGAATGGGTTTTTCCAAGAACGCTATATTCTGAGCGGTCCCTGTTGTAGCACAAAGTATTTGAGGATAACTTGAGGGTAATCAATTTATAATCAAGACCCATTCAGTAATCAAAACCTGCTTATAGTGGTGATGAAAACTGAGGCCTAATCCACATGGCTCCTTCCTATGGAATTCTGGGATTTGTAGTTTTACAAAGTCTTTAGCCTTCTCTGCCAAAGAGTGCTGGTGCCTCAGTAAACTACAAATCCCAGGATTCCATTGAAAGGAGCCATGGTAAATAATTCAGTTTCAAACTGGATTATTTGTGTAGTGTGGATGCAGCCTGAGCAACTGCCTTGTTGGCTGAGAGAAAATGGGCCATGCTCCATGTTGGGATTCTCCTTGGACACTTGGCTGTGGCCGCTGTCATGATAAGTACCTGCGCTTCAGAATATACTATCACACTGCTGAGGGTGACAGTTTTCCAAGGAGCTTATCGCTGAGATTGGAACTTAAAAAGCTAGGCTTATACAATTTGTTGGCCCATGAGCCATGGACAGTGGCCCACTCGGGTTTGATAAACCCTTTCTTCTTCTTGCCCTCTTCCTTTTCCTATTGTACCATACCTCCTTAATATGCAGAAACAAAACTGTGTGTGGGGAGGACTGAATTGTTAGAGTTGATCTCTTACCACCATCTTCACTTACCACTGCTACCATTACCAAGGGGACTATTTTATATTGATTGTATCTTTTGTTCCCCTGACAATATTTATGAATACAGACCTGGTCACTATGTGCGTGTTTGAAGACATCTTTTGCTCTCACTGTGATCAAAAAGCCCATTATTATTCATACCCATTGCTTGCTGCCTTCCTGATCCCTTCTCCTCACAATCTTATTTGTGATTGTAAGTTCCTTAGGACAGGGATCTAAAATGTCAAGGGCATAGAATCATAGAGTTGGAAGAGACCACAAGGGCCATCCAGTCCAACCTCCTGCCATGCAGGAATAAACAATCAAATCATTCCTGAAAGATGGCTATCCAGCCTCTGTTTAAAAACCTTCAAAGGAGAGACTCTACCACATTCCTGAGGCAGTGCATTCTACTGCCAAACAGCTCTTACTGTCAGGAAGTTCTTCCTTAATGTTTAGATGGAATCTCTTTTCCTGTACTTTGAACCCATTGCTCCATGTCCTAGTCTCTGGAGCCATAGAAAACAAGCTTGCTCCATCCACAGTATGCGATCTCTTCAAATATTGATGGTAGTGCTATGAGGATTGATGTAAACACCTCTATACCTGGTCTGTTTCAGCCGGGGTGAGGTTGGTACACCAGGGACGCCCGGCCGGCATGACTTGGAAGCTGCTCTCCAGTGCTTATCTGCTCGCCAAGAAAACCACAGCACCGATCGTTCGTTCTTTGAGGTGGAGCGCGAATGCAAACTGAGGCGACTGGCTCGGGATGCTGAGGACTCCAGTGTGTTTCTCACACCCAATGAGAGCATCACCTCCACTGGCACCAACTATTCAGGCAGCTCTGGTGGATCTGGCTTCTCTCTGGGCTCCTTCTCTTACTTCCCTGATAAGCTTCAAATCATTAAGCCTCTGGAAGGTAAGTGGTAAAGGGGAGCTGAGAACCATGCGGCTTACTTATGGGACAGCTGTGATCTCTAGATGTTCCTCCACCATACAGTTCAGAAACTTCTGCCATCATCTTTCTACCCAGGGGCCTTTTCACATTGAACAATTATAGTGCTATTATTCCACTTTAACTCCTTCTGTGGCTGCATCCTAAGGATTCTTGGGGTTTGTAATTTAGTGAGGCACTGGATTTCTCTGGCTGAAAATTCTAAATGACCCTCCCAAAACTGCAAATCCTGACAGCAACAAAAAACAATAATATTTAAATATATATTTATATTTATACCAGCTGGACCTGACGTACCGTACACTTCCCAAAAAACACCCAGTAGACCTCACAACAACCCTGTAAGGTAGGCTGGTGGATTTAAATTCCTCCTCCCCCTTCTCAGCATTCCACACTTTTCCCAGAATTGCTGAGGGTGACTTGCTGTGTTGCCCTCCCATCACCACCACCTCTGCCAGTTGACTGACTCCCTGGGTCCCATCTCAGGCGTCCTCTTGCCACCACCAATTTACTGCCTGGGTCCCAATCTGGGCCACAGATTGAGTGGCAGGAGTGGATTGTGAGGTGGAGAGGGAATTTTCATGTGGGTGGCGATTAGTTGGGTGTATTTCCTGAGCAGACAATCAGCACGCTGGGAAAGGCAACATACCCAAAAGAAATAGATATATAGATATAGATATAGATATAGATAGATAGATATTTATATTTATATTTATATTATTTATATTTATATTTATATCCTGCCTTTTTCCTAGTTCAGGGCTCAAGGTGGCTTACAACAGGTTAAAAATAATAATTAAAAATTCACAAAATTCACAAAAGACAAATGTTAAAGAGAGATTAAACTATCCAAAATAATAATAATAGTAATAATAATAATCCAGAGGATGGCGCCGTAGCAGTAAAAGTAGAATCAAAGTGCTGTAATTGCAGCCATGCAGCAGGCCTGCTCCAAGTTGACCATCCACATTTTTGCCAGAACTTGGAAAAATTTGGACTACAGTTCCCAAATGGCCATGCTGGTGTGGGACTTGGAGAGCTCTAATCCAAAAAAGTAACTTTCCCTAGTTCTACATGGTGTTTTGGACAACCTAGTTCCACATGATACAGACACTGTCAAGTAGGCCTCTGTCCTGTCTTTCTTAGGCTCCATGACGCTCCATCACTGGCAACAGCTGGCTCGGCCTCACCTGGCAGGAATCCTGGACCCCCGGCCTGGCGTGCTCACCAAAGATTTCCGGCAGCTTGACACAGACCTGGAGGAGGTCTACAGCCTTAACGACCTGGAGGAAGATGATGTAGATGTGAGCTGCTTCTCTGCTCTTGCTACCTCGACACCTGCCAAAGCTAAGGAAAGGCCAAGTGGTAAGTGGAGCGAGGGATGCTCTCCTCTTACATTTTTCTCTTCCTCAATATTTTCTGTGTGGGTTTGTGTGGGAAGAGGAAGCAACATTTGGGAAGGACAAGACACATCTTATTTATGGTTATGTTCAAGGTTTAGTTATTAAAACTTATGATATTTGTACTGTTTTTTTTTTTTAAAAAAAAAACACCTCTCAGCTGTAAGCCATCCTGGCTAATGACTGTTGATCAGATTTATCCTCCATTAATATTTCTCACCATCTTGTCAAAACTGGAGGCCATTATTGCTTCCTTCCTTCAGTGGCCACCATTCCCTGCCGGTCTTGTGAAAATGAGTTAGAAAAAAACGAAAAAATGCTGCAGGTGCAGCCTAACCTCAGTACTTCTATAAATGGCCTGCAAACTAAGCAACCTGATGCCTTCCCAGTGTTTTGGGACTATAGCACCCACAATTCCTCACCATTGGCCTTGGTGGCTGGGGCTTATTGGGATCGTAGTTCATAGAATCTGGAAAGCATGAGGTTGCCCACTCCTGCATGTGTTCGCTGGCAGTGCTAGTGGAACTATGGGTAAAACAGGGCCTTAAGAGAATTAATTAGAATTAGAAGGTTCATAACAGTGGTTCTTTATGATAGTAGCTTACAAGCAGGGAAATGTTTCCATCACCTCAAAAGAAATGGAAGGGTTGGTGGGATGGGTTGGTGGAAAGTTTAATTCTTCATTGTCAAAAATGTCACCTCGATACTCTCTCTTAGATATCCAGCCATCTGTCTCTTTGTCCTCCATATTCCCCACCCACTCACCCACTCATTAACCCTTCATTTTCCTGTCGGTTTCAGTCTTTCAATCCGTTAACAATCTGCCCCAGACCCCGCCTACTTTCACCATCACCACCTGTTGCATCTTGCACCCTAGCAAGGAGGTCACCATGGTGACACCCAGGTAAGCATCCTGTGGTCCTTTCCTCTTGCTTTCCATCCCGGCTGCTGCTCCCCCCATCATTGCCATAGGAGGACTCCCCCTTGCATACCTGTGTGTCTGTGTGGCATTGTTTAACCTGTCTCCTTGCATTCCCCCCCCCTTGAATCCTGACTTCTAGGCGTTGCTGCTCCCAGTATGGGCATCTCCTGCAGCCCCATGCGTATTGACGGGGGCTCTGAAGTAAGAAATCCCTCCCTGCTTCTCTTCTCCTCTCTATCCTGTTTGGGGAGAATGGGGCAGGGTCACAGCCTTCTCCTGCTCCATTCCTCTTGAACTGTGCTGGCTGAAGGAACAGAGGCTCAAGGCCACTGGGTGAGGGCGGTAAGGAAAAGCAAGGCCTTCTCTTGAAAATGGAAATGGCAGAAAGCAGAAGGAGTAGTCACTTCCTCAGTACATTGGTAAACTTGCCCCAAAATAAATGCTGGGGATCAAGCCTGCCTAGGAAGTTTGTGCTGCCAGACCAGGAGCCCCCTGTCATTTAAATTTCTAGCAGTGAGGAATATTTACATTTGGTGAAGGAAGGAAACTGCACATGCTCAGAGGCACTTCTGTTTCATGTCTCTTGCAATTAAGCTGTCCTCTCCCAGCAGCAACTGGGGATGAAGGCAGGCTTTGCTGTGGTCCCATTTAAGCCCTGAGCAAGGAAAATAATCTGTGTGGCACCTGCCCATTAATCATTGTACCAGTATGGAAAGTCAGACTGGCTCAGAGAATGCCTTCAACCCATATAGACTCTCTGCTGAAATCTTTTCACTGAGCCCTTAAGTCAGTCTGCATTCCCCTGTTTCCTCAGCCAGCATGTAATTTAGATGAAGGAAGGAAAGTGGGAAGTGAGAATCAGAGGTTGAATGAGCTGCCACCTAGAGGAACTGTAATCAAACCTTTTTCTTTTCATCCATGATCCTATCCATTACTTCCACCCATTATCAAATCTATTATCCTTTAGCAGCACTTTTATATCTTAATTTTTTTTAATTTTTCTTTTTGAAAGTTAATATGTAAAAGTGTTGCTCCAGAATAATGGATGTATGGCCTATCTTCAAGATTCCAGATAGCTAATCTTAATATGGAGATAATTCAAAGACATAGACGTTTTAATCTGGAATATCAGTAAGAAAAAGGAACTTGTAGCACCTTTGAAACTAACAGAGAGAAAGAAGTTGTAGCATAAGCTTTTGTAGACTTGGTCTACTTCCTCAGGATCCCCTTCTTTACTGGTAATATGGAGACCTAGTGTAGTGTAATGGTTTGAATGTTGGACTAGGAACCTTTTCATAGTACTCAGTTATAGTGCTGTGATTCTACTTTTACTGCCATGGCAGCATCCTATGGGATCCTGGGATTTGCAGTGGATGGAAGGTATTTAGAATTCTCAGCCAGAGAACTCTAGTGCCTCCCCAAACTACAAATCTCAGGATTCCACAGAACACAGCCTTGACAGTTAAAGTGAAATCGTATAAAGGTGTAGCCCTAGGATTCTGGTAGACCAGGATTCAAATATCTCTCAGCTGTGGAAATCTACTGGGTGTCCTTGGGCAAGTCACATGCTGCCAGCCCTAGAGGAAGGCAGTGGAAAACCTCCTCTGAATAAATCTTGCAGATCAGACTTAGGACAGGGTAACCATCAATTTAAAGGAACATACAAAAAAACAACAATATTAAGTAAATCAGGTGGTCCCCTGAAGGACTCATAGCATCAAAAGGATAGATAAGCAGAAGGAGGTTTCAAAAATATTATTCTTAATAGGGAAAAAAGACGTTTGCTGATTATTATTGAGTGCCTCAAATATATTACATTCACATACTGGGCACTGTAATTAACAGGTAAGCCACAGAAGTGATGACTTTAGTTATTTTAATATTAAGAATCCTGAAGCACAGAAAAACTTGTTTAAATTTTGTTTAAAAATAATTGAAGTAGGAAAATATGAAGCTGTTACCTATTTTACATTGACATGTAAATCCTCATCTCCCCTCTCCCTCGAAAAACCCTTTCATATTATAGGCCTTGATGGTGGGGAGGCAGCTACATTCAACCTCTTTGGGGAGTCACAGGTTTTAACCCAACTAATCTTTTCCTAATCCAGACTTCACTTTGCTAACCCATTTGCTTTTCTCCAGCATAACTAGCACTAATACAGTGGTGTTGGGCAAAGGTACCAAAGGCTTGCCAGAAGTGTCCCCCTCCCCAACCCAAATCCTCCTGACCTGAACAGGTGGAGGTACTGGGGCAAGGGAGGAGAGGAAATGGACATCTAACAATCTCAATAAGCTAACAACTTTTTTGTTTAATGAGTGCTCCTATCTAAAGAATGGCAGGACTTGATGGGAGAAAGGTGAGAAACTAGAGTTTTGCTGACTGAGGGTCTGAGTGACTTTGTCCCACTCATTTTGGTAGCTCATTTGCAAATGGTAGCAAGGCACTGTGTGTCTGGTTCTGTTTACTGAGAACAGCTTAAGGCATTGAAAAACTGGGAGACATGGCACAGGCTCTTTAACATTTGTGCCTGTGTTCCATAACGAGCCTAAGAGAATGTAGCGTAGAGGGTGGAGGGAGAATCTAGTTGGCACTCCTTGCTTCATGACCACATGATGCACCAGCCCAGTCCCATTCTACCATAGACCATAATGGCACTTAAGGGAGTGCATGAATTTTTAGGTGTATGCTAATCGCATATGCAGGCATGGGGTATATGGTCCTTCCAGATGATGTTAGACTGCAGCTCCTATTATCTGTCACCATTGGGGATGCTGAGTATGGAGGACCCACCCATTTGCCATCACTGGTGCAGGGTTCTCATTAGAGAAACGGCATTGATAGATCCACACCAATCTGCATCTCTGCTTGACAGTCACAGCCAATCAGAGCGTTGGGTTTTACCATTGTTTATGTATGCTGTTCCAGTTGCTCTGTATGTGTGCCTGAAAATTAATCTGTGCAAGACCCTGTGAAATTAACATTTTACAGGATTGAGTCCTAATGGGTCAGATTAATCTGTCCTTTGCTCTGCCAGTCTTAACGGCACTCACAGTGAGCAGCCTGGGGATGTCATGTCAACCTGTTAACTTGTTACAGGGTTCCTTCTGCTGGGCTGATAGTGACCTGATCTGTGAACTGCATTTAGTACTCTTGTTCAGCTGAGTAGGCACAAGCCAGAGGCCCTTTCACACTACCTAATTCTAGCACTATGATTCCACTTCAGTGGCCATGGCTGCATCCTGTGGAATCCTGGAGTTTGTAGTTTAGGGAGACCCTAAAGCTCTCTGGCTGAGCATTCCAAATGCCCTTCCCTCAACTACAAACTGCAGGATTCCATAGGATGTTCCCATGGCAATTTAAGTGGAATCATAGTGCTATAATCGTGTGGTATGAAAGGGCCCCGGGGTTTATTCAGGAGCAAGCCAAAAAACTATTGACCACTGAACAGATGCCACTCCGGAGGAAGAAATGGTGGCAGAGTATGTGCAGATGGGGCTGGAAACAAGGGCTTGTCTATATGAGGCAATAAAATGTGGATTGATGCACACTAATGCCAATTCGCAGCAGTTTTCATTTGTCTTAATGGTTTTTTGGCAAGATCTCAGGCATGCGAAGCTATCCACATTTGTTGTTCAAACAGGCATGCCTGCAAAACAAAATGGCAGGCACAGATGAATTACTCGTGTTTTTATTGTTGCCAGTTGCTGCCGCTGAACAGCATTTTTTTTTAAAAGCATATCCAAGGTGCAAAAATGCAATAATCCGCTTAAATAAATAGAAATAGAGAGACAAAAAGCCTGTTTTGTTGCCTGAGTGCATGATTGCTATGGCGAAAATCCAACATGACAGTTTCAGAAGCTTGCCTTGTTAGCAAGCTCCACCCCCTATGCACATCCAACCAATCAGCTTTCCACTCTTATCAGGAATGCGCACCAAAGCGAATTGGTGGTCCCAACAAGCAATGATGTGTGTTCATGGTGGAGCTTTTTAAAAAATATGGGAAAAGCCACAAAGGCTCTTCCTGTGAAATTTTTGGGGGCCCCTCCTTCTGAATATGGTGGATTCATGCAAGATCTCATTAAGACAAATCATAGAATCATAGAATTGTAGAGTTGGAAGAGACCACAAGGGCCATCCAGTCCAACCCCCTGCCACGCAGGAAATCATGATCAAAGCATCCCTGACAGATGGCCATCCAGCCTCTGTTTAAAGACCTCCAAGGAAGGAGACCCCACCACGCTCCGAGGGAGTGTGTTCCACTGCCAAACAGCTCTTACTGTCAAAAAGTTCCTCTCCTCGAATTCTATGAGGAGTATTTTCTCCGTATAGACAACCCCAAAGCTGTATTCATGTGATAGAATCATAGAACCCTAAGGATGGAAGAGACCACAAGGGCCATCCCATCCAACCCCCTGCCATGCAGGAATATACAATCAAAGCACTCCCAACAGATTGTTCCTGCTCAGGAAAGCACAGGCTTCCTTGGACTTGGCTTTACTTCCATATGTTCTGATTGGGAAACAAAGTGGAATAGGCTTTTTCCCACATGGGCCAACTTAGCTGTGTGCTTAGCATCCCCTGTTGGCAGGAACTCTGTATTTCCAAGGGTTTCCTCACAGATTTTCTAGTTTCCAACATGGTCAGCCCAAGCAGTTGGTCTGGATCACATTGCTGGCTCAGTGACCAAGCTTTTTGGACTACAGCTCACAGAATCCCCATGCTGCCTGGGATCTTCTAGGAGCTGTAATCCAAAGGAATAACATTTCCAAGTTCTGCTCAGTGTTGAGTGGAACCACACTTTGAGGAAAGAAAGAAGAACCAGGGCACAATTGAAATCAACCCAGAACCAGCCCATGCTGAATTGGTTCAGGCTGGCCTTAATGTGAATATTAATGCAATTACATCTGCCTCCAATTATATCTTGGACTGATTTTTTTTCTGTCCCTTCTTTATGTGTGTGTGTGTGTGTGTTTATGTTTGTCCCTTTCTCCACAGTCTTTATAATACAGTTGTGCCCTCTTGTGGGCCCTGTGCAGGGCTGAGCCCCACTCCCCCTCACCAGCTCCCCCTGCAAGAGCAACACAGCCAGGAGGAAGAAGAGGAGCAGCAGTTGGCTTATTCCCCTCTTGGACTGGTTTCTCTGTTGACAGCACGAGGCATTTCCGCGTGGGGTAGAGCAGAAGCAGGGGTGGCCTTGCCCCACTTTGCACGAGGCTTGAGCACCCCCTATTGGCTGTCTCCTTCCTTGTCACCCTTGTGGCGCTGCCGCTGGGATGGCCTAGCAGAGTGGGCCTTGGGGGCACATCAGTTGCAACGGAGGAAACCCGAGAAGGGCCGGAACAGTATCTTCAGCTTGAACCTGGTGGAGAAACTGCAGCGGCTGGGGTTGGACAAGGTGGTGGCCAGAGGGGAAGCCTCATACGCAACCTCCCGGCTTCAGGGGCTTCATCAGAGGAAGATTTGCCTCTCTTGATTCCACAGTTTCTGTTACCCTCCACTGACAAGGCACCAGTGAGAATGATGGGGAATCCTCATGAGCTGCTTCCTGAACAGTCGGACAAAAAAGTCTATTGTGAGGCTGGAGCTCTGGGCTAGTGTTGTGGGAGGGGGGACCCTGTAAGTTTGGGGAGCAGAGGGGCTGTACCTGCAACAATATCTTCTCTCCCACCTCCTGTGGATCAGGATGGGGAGGGAGTCTTCATGTTGATGTTTGCATGCCAAACGTACAGAGATGTTTTCATGTCCTCCTTTTATCCCTCCTTCCAAGGAACCCTGGGAGTTCTGGTTTTGTGATCCAAGGGACCCTTCTCTGCTACGCACACATACACACCCCAGCAGTAAGTTTGGAGCATTTTTGCAAAACTGCAATTTCCAGATTCCTTGGAAAGGTTTGGCCAGAGCAGGAGGAGCAAGCTATGCTGGTGAAACCACTTTTTAAAAACCTGATCTCTTGTGGGATTTTTTTTCCTTTCCTGCCCTTTGTGGGATGTGTTCTTCTTACGTAAGTACACAGCACAGTGAGCCCATCTGAGATAGGAGACACGGGACAGCAAAAGAAGGGAAAGATGCAAACTCAGTTTTCCCATAGCCTGCTGGTCAGGGGTAAGCTGAACTTTGGAACCCCCAAAGTGTGGGTTGGCATGAAGGATAGACGTTTTAAGTTCATACAAGTTCATGATTTTGAGAACCATGCCTCCCACCCTTTATGTCCATTGCCTCCTTTGTTAATTCCCATGAGAAATGTACACTTGTTCAGAAAAGCCTCATTACATGTGTGTGTGTAGAGTTTGGACTCTTGCACTTAAAAGACAAGTGGGGTGGGGAGGAATCGGTTAGGGGGCTAGCTTTTTGCGTGAATGATACCTGAAGGGGCTCTTTTTATCCAGTGTAGTTCTCTTAGCATTCTTAGCCTTTTGGCAACTGTAGTAGGCATATTGTGTTCAGGGCAAGGTCTTCAAAGATGCCATTTCCAATTTGTTGAGAAAAGCGGACTGAGAAGGCTGCCCAGCCTCTGTTGGCATCCATATGACACTTCTCAACCAAATTAGGTCCCTTCCTTTCTCCAATGCTAAGTGACCAAGAATCGGATTCACTCCAGATCAGAAGAATCTTCCTTTGCGGAGTGCAATTCTCCTCCCTTACTCTGCTTGCTAAGAATTTTCCTGCACTCTGTTCCTACACCACCCTGAATCTGTGTGTATGTTTCTCCTATGCTAAAGCTACTCTTAAGTCAGAGCTTTGGGGAAATTATTATTATTTTGGTGAGTGGGGACTGCAGTTACCAAAACCTCCTAATAGCCATGTAGCCTTGGTGGCTGGGGTGGTTCTAGGAATTGTAATCTTAAATATTAACCACCACTACAACCCTGGGACAAGCTCTGGCCATAGGCTGCATTCCTCCCGTGCATTTTATACCATCAGTTTTCATGTTTGCAAATTTTGGGACCAAATGGATGACTGGTTTCCAGGGGTGCTCAGTTTTACCTCATGAAAGGATGCCTACTTGGAACTCCACTTCTTGGACACTCATGTATTTCTGTTGCACAAATGGTCATTTGCATGCCTGCTCCCAAAGCCAGGCCCTTTCTTCCCCCTCTTTGGATCACCAGTGTTGACATTTTGACATTCGCATATCCCTGTTCTCTTCCTGTGTCTGCTTTGGTGAAAATAAACAGTGGTGTTGCCCTTGCCCTAAACTTTGTCTCTTGTTTTTTTTGTTGTTGTTTTTTTTGCCAAAGTAGATTGTCTTTTCTTTTCCACTCCCTCTCCTGCTCTTCTTCATCCAATTTGTATTCAGTGGTATCATGTAGTAAAGAGGTTTGTGGGTTTAAGCCATTTCAGACTGTAGCAGGTGGGTAATGGGTAGTCATCAAGACAACCAGCCTGCCTGGTTTCCCCGCTAGAGGGAGCTCAAACAACACAGGACAGAGAAAAGAAATGGGTTGCCATAGAGGTGTGGGGACTAGGGCAGGTCCATAATTTGGCTTTCATGCTCCTATTTCACACAGGTCTATGACCAGACAGAAAGCAGAACAGAAGGTTATGCCTAACCTAAGGCAAGAAACTCTGGCATGAATCTAATTTTTAGTTCCAACTAGAGTCAACCCATGGAATCAATGGAACATATGTACATGTTGAGTTTGTTTCCACTGACTCAGTGGGCCAAGCCTATCATAGAATCATAGAATTGTAGAGTTGGAAGAGACCACAAGGGCCATCCAGTCCAACCCCCTGCCATGCAGGAATCACGATCAAAGCATCCCTGACAGATGGCCCTCCAGACTCTGTTTAAAGACCTCAAAGAAAGGATACCACTCTCCGAGGGAGTGTGCTCCACTGTTGAACAGCTCTTACTGTCAGAAAGTTCCTCCTAATGTTGAGGTGGAATCTCTGTTCCTGGAGCTTGCATCCATTGCTCCATTTTCTAGTCTCTGGAGCAGCAAAAAACAAGCTTGCTCCATCCTCAATGTGACACCCCTTCAAATACTTAAACAGGGCTATCATAACGCCCCTTAACCATATTTTTTCCAGGCTAAACATACCCAGCTCCCTAAGTCTTTCCTCATAAGGCATGGTTTCCAGAACTTTCACCATTTTAGTCACCCTTCTCTGGACACGCTCCAATTTCTCAATATCCTTTTTGAATTGTGGTGCCCAGAACTGGACACAGTATTCTAGGTGAGGCCTGACCAAGGCAGAATAGAGCAGCACTATTACTTCCCTTGATCTAGACACTATACTTCTATTGATGCAGCCCAAAATCACATTGGCCTTTTAGCTGCCGCATCACATTGTTGACTCAGGTCCAAGTTGTGGTCTACTAGGACTCCTAGATCCCTTTTTACGTAGTCTCGTTCAGCCAGGTCTCCCCCATCCTATATCTATGCTTTTCGTTTTTCCGCCCTAAGTGCAGTACCTTACCTTTCTCTGTATTGAATTTCATTTTGTTAGCGTTGGCCCAGCTTTCTAGTCTATTCAGGTCATTTTGAATTTTGATCCTATTCTCTAGGGTATTAGCTACTCCTCCTAATTTGGTGTCACCTGCAAATTTGATAAGTATGCCCCTAATTCCATCATCCAAGTCATTGATAAAGATGTTGAATAGCACTGGGCCCAGGACAGAACCCTATGGCACCCCACTGGTCACATCTTTCCAAGAGGAAGAGGAGCCACTGCTGAGCATCCTTCGGGTTTGGCCAGTCAACCAATTACAAATCCATTTAACAGTTTTTGGCCCTCCAGATGTTTCAGACTACAACTCCTATAATCCCTTACTGTTGCCTATCCTGGGTGGCAGAGATGGCAGTTGTAGGCCAAAACACGTGGAGAGTAATTATTCTTCATCCCCTGGTATAAATAGTTCCTGCCTTCCTGGTTGTGTTTGACTATATCAAGAGTTTTTCCCTCTTTCCCAATTATGTTTCATCAGATAACAAACAGGCGATCCTATTTGCTTGTACCTTTTCTAATTTTTAACTCTTTGGAGCATAATGTTACTAGTCATACACAACATATGTGCTAACATATGAAGCTAAGGTACAGCACTGAGTTAGCTAATAAGATCTACTTGAAATGCAATAGTGGTGCCCCTTGAAATCATGGTGGGCAACATCTTCCATCGTCCCTTACCACTGGTTATGCTGGCTAGGGCTGATGGGAGTGCCCTCATTCCTGAGGGCAAGCCTTCTTTAAGGTATGCTTGTTACATTATGTATGGCATGCCCATCATCTAAAAGTAGAGCGTTTGTTTACTATTGTTTAACAGTTGTTGAAATGTATCTTAATGTATTTTTAAAACTTGAATAAAAGAATAATTATATAAAAGTAGAGAGATGGATCCAGATGGAGATAGTTTATCTTAATTTTTCTCCCCTTCTCCTCTGCTTTCAGAACACTGATAGGCAGATTTAGGATGAAATCCTAAGGCATATAGTGCATAAAATGTTTCCACAATGTTGTCTGCCAATCCCTCCCTGCATGGGTAGCAGCCCCCTGTGAAGGTTTCCTGACATTTTGGAGAGGCTATGCTGCTGAAAGAGAAAAGTGCAAGTCCGTTATATGCATGCAGTACACTGTCAACAGTGGTGGTTTAGAATCAGATTTCTTTAACATGGGAGAAATCCTGGGTGGAAGCCATTAAGTTGTGAGGATGATCTTGGAATGAAAGAAAGAGCAGTTTCTTTATCTATATATATAAAACTCTTGGGTATGCACAATGGCCTTAGGTATGTAAGTATATTGCCTCTTGGATAGGTACAATGGGTTTAGGAATGTTGCCTCTTTCAGTGTGCTGATTGGCTGCTCCTGTCACTCCCTTAGCCAGTCACCACCCACATGCAAATTCCACCTCACAATCCACCCCTGCCACTCATGGCTAATCAGCATACTGGGAGCAACCAAACAGTGTGCTACAGTGTTCGCTGTAGTTACTAAGGCTGCAGGCCTTTCCAGTTCACCAATGTCTCGGGGCTGCACAACTCCCACTTACAAGTTAAGTCTACACAGTAATATTTCTATTCCTGCTGCGAGAGGACTCAAGCAGTCAACTGGTAGTAGCAGTGGAGGGATGCCGCTGTAATGGAACCCAGGCAAGTCAACTGGCAGCATTGGTAGGAAGCTGCTGCCGCCACTGTGATGGAACACAGGCAGTCAACTGGTGGCAGCGGCGGCAGGATGCCGCTGCTGCTGCTACAGTAGCCAGCCAATCAGGCATGAGGTCTACTAGGTGTTTTGGGGGGAGTATTTTAATTGCACATGGTATGCCAGGTCCAGCTAGTTTTATTTAAGGCACTTATACACCACCCAGTAGGGCCCCCTAGGCAATGTACAAAGGATAAACACCTTTACAGTATTAAATACGTAGATTAAAACATTTAAAACTAAAAACACTCCTTGAAAATAATTTTCAAACTATTAAAACAACCAGAGGAATTTCAGGGACCAAGGTCATGTGGAACAGCGCTGCCTTAGCTGCCTGCCAGAAACTCAGAATGGATGGAGCCAGACTAGCCTTCTTTGGCAGGGAGATCCATAGGATGATGCTACAAAGGAAATCCTTTAGCTGCCGGAGCTTCTGTCCAAAGGGAAAACTTGACATGATGTTCTCAGTACTCTTGACCATAGCCGGAGAGCTTGGCGCTCTCTCTCCCCCCTTCCTTCCTAGTCTGTTCAAGTTAATGACAAGCCTGCAATTGTCCCCAATTTCTTTTGTTTTGCATATGATTTTCCTATTAGCATGCATGGCACCTTACAAGTACAAGTTGTCTACACTAACAATCCAAAAGTTGACACACAAGAATGTGAAGAAGAAAGGGGTAAACAGGCAGAGCTTGGGAAAGTGCCCTTGCCTGACCAAAATGGGCACTGTCTATATTGGCTGGGGGATTCTAAACAGGTGTGTATGTTTGTGTGCGTGCCTGCCTGCCTGCCTTCAAGTTGCCTGTGTATGGCAACTCCATGAATTTCATAGGGTTTTCTCAGGCAAGAAATATTTAGAGGTGGTTTTGCCAGTTCCTTCCTCTGAAATCTAGCCTACAGCACATGGTATTCATTGGCAGTCTCCCATCCAAGTACTAACCAGGACTGACCCTGCATAGCTTCCAAGACCAGACAGGATCTGATGGCTTTAGGGTACAGGTTGAGTTTCCCTTATCTGAAATGCTTGGGACCAGAGATGTTTTGGAACATTTTGGATTTTGAAATATTTGCATACTGTATACATAATCTGGGAGATGGGACCCAAGTCTAAACATTAAAGTCACTTATGTTTCATATATAGGTCACTCTCTGTATCAATATCCATGGTTTCAGTTATCTAAGGGGCACAAAAAGGGGACATATACCATAGAGTCGCTCTGGAAAATCCTCTCTAGGAATTGCTAGTCCTCCAACACAACCCTATGGTATGTTTGTACAGGAAGTCCTTTATTTTAATAGGGGTTTGCTATTATCTGCGGTTTCACTTATACACGGTAAGTCCAGGAATGCATCCCCTGTGGTTACGGGGATTGGGTGACCTGTACACCTTAAACACATAGCCTGGAGGTAATTTTATACACAATATTTTTAATAATTTTGTGCCTGAAGCAAAGTTTGTGTACAATTTTGGATTTTGGAATATTTCAGATTTCAGAATACTGGGTAAAGGAGACTCAAGCTGTATTTTAAAATTCCAACCTTTGTAAACAGAACCTCTGAATGATTTAAATGATGTTTACCCACAGGTCTTTTATTGTGCAAAATTACCTTCCCATATTTGCCACAATTTACAGGCAGAATTAACGTTGCCTTCCGTTTGCAACTTTCCTTCCCGTCTTTCAACAACAACAAAAATTCTTAAGGAGGAAAAGATGGAATAGCTGCACAATGTCATGATTGTTAGCTGCAGCAATTGTCCACCTGGGACCATCCAGAGTTAGAGCATGGCACATAATCTCTTAGTATCTGGAAGGTGATTATCAAGATAGAACCACCAAGTGATTTAAGACATAATACAGTTAACTCTCCATATCCACAGATTCTTCATCCATGGATTCAACCATCTACGGATTGAAAATATCCCCCCCTCTCAAAAGAAACCCCAAAAGGAAACCTTACTGTTTGCCATTTTATATAAGGGACACCATTTTACTATACCATTGTATATAATGGGACTTGAGCATGCATGGATTTTGGTATCCACAGGGTCTCTGGAACCAAACCCCAGTAACTACCTATGGTCCACTGTCAAATCTAGAACTACCTCCCTTCCCTCTGAAATAGCCATGTCTTAAGCTGCTTGGCTTGGATTGTCTTATTGTTGAATAGACCTTGTCTGATACATCCTCATCTCCTGAGGACTACAGTATAGGACCCCAGCCGATTAGGGGAGTTGTTAGGTTCATATAGGACAAGGGTGAGCAATGGTAGCCCTCAAGATATTTTGGGCCTGCAACTCACAGAATCCTTCATCATTGGTTATATTAGGGCTGTTGGGAATTGTACCCTATACAACGTGCATGGTTCCCCACCTTTGATGATATAGGAGAAAGTTGTCTGACAGCATCCTGTGTTAACCCAAATAGGTGGGCGTCCATTTGGAGCCCACTCATGATGCCAAATCTCAGTTATTATTTGAGGGAATTATTATTGCTCAAATGGATGGCTGTGAGGTTGAGTAACTTCTGGGACCCTTGCACCTATGTATACTGGTACTAACTGCAGAGTCTCCAAGTTAAAGTAAAATGAAACAGTTTTTATTGGAAAATAACACAGAAGCTTTCACATATGCACACACACACAAGGTCCATACAAGGCTAGCAAAGTATTTTGAGGCAGAAAGGTTGGATAAAGAAATAGATGCAGGAAAAAGGGTAATAATAACCAGCCCTGAAGAGTAAAGTTCCATGCAGTGAAGGTACTCAGACTTGGAGCTCAGGATAGCACAGCAATCCTACAGAGTGAAGGTGTCCAATTGTGGCACACCTTGCTATTGCTTGGGGACTAATATTTATACTGTATTTTGTGTCCTGAGGGGGTGTTTGAGCTTAGAACAAAGCTTAGACGGGTTTCCCACTGTTCAACAAAAGAAACAGCGACTCTGCTAAATGCTGTTAATGGCTGAGAGACTGGAATTGTTGGGTTTATGACAACCTCTGGATTGTGGGATAGGAAAGGTGCAAGAGGACATTTCCTGGGGATAGGTTGTTCCGGTCACTTGTTTGTTTGTGATATGACTCATTGCCAAGGGTGCACAAGAGAGGATTAGCAAATACCTCCATAATGCCGTTGTTTACTAGGGGCTTTGCTTAAGCCTATCTTGGGTGTGGTTGCTAGTAATTTTCCCCAACACCTTCTTTTTGTTCCTGGTGACCTCCATCTGACCTCACTTTTTGTCCACCCCAGTTTACTAGACCCTGTGAAGTGTCTCAGTATTGCCAAATTATGAAATATTATAGGGAGGGGGTGTAAGGCATGGTAACACCTGGCCAGGACAGTTTCGAGGTATGTTAGAGCACCATGCATGGCACTTTGCAGAATAAATGGGATGGGCCTTTGCTCTAAGGTACTTACAATCTAAGAGGACACAAGGGAAACAGAGAAAGAGGAGGAATGTTGTGTCCTAAAACTGGGCAAGAAGTGAAGCCAGACCTTTAGCCATTGCTATCCTAATGGGAGAGGAACACTTTACTCCAGGTGCACAAAATAATGGCAACTCCTCTTCCCCCCTTCCCCCACTGAGGCACTGGGTTGTTCACAAACTGCATCAAGTCAAGCTTGTCTCCTCTTCCACCCCCTTGGAATTTCCTCCAGGAAGGCAGAAAAGAAGGGAGGGGATGGGAATGTGATAAAGGTAGCTGCAGCTTTCTTTTGGAAATGAAACCAGGAGAAAAAAAAAAGAGGGAGTGAGGGAAATCAAGAATCTAGCAGCCCCTTTCAGACAGATTTATATTTTAGCATAAGCATTTGTGGATATCAATCCACTTCTTCAGGTACAAATGACTGAGGAAGTGGATTGATGTCCACAAATGCCCATGCTAAATAGAAACCAGTCTTTCATTTTAAAAAAGTCTTTAGCCCATCAGGAAGCAGAGAGAGGAAAAGAGGGTGCTTTTGTTATCCAAATTTTCCCAGCTGAATTTTGCAATTTTGTGGTTTGTGCAAAGGGCAGAGCTGTTTTCTTTTTCTTTTTTTCACAGAACTATAAGCATATCAGCAGAGTACAAAAGACATGTCTATCATTATAGGATTTCCAGACAAATGTATTTTCCCCAGGCTTTTTGAGAGCTGAACTGGATGCTCCCAGATGGAAAGTTCATGAGAGAAAGCCAGATAGAGGATAGATAGCTTATCATTGAGGAAAAGTAGATGTTTATTGTGGGTTTTAGTTTTCTTTTTATTAATTTCAAATAATAAATGATGTACTTTGAAAAGGGCTAATTGTACATTTCCTTGTCTTTTGAAAAGGGCTAATTGCACATTTCCTTGTCTTTGGTGTATGATATCATCTTTTGAACCCTTTACTCCGACACATCAACACCTAAGTTAAATAGGTCTTTAAAGTAAATATGAGTTATATATGAGTATTTATCAGGGTACCACTCAATTTCCTACTGCAATGTACTCCATAGCAGGGGAACATAGCAGAAGTGATAAGGTGAATAGGGGTGGAGAAGTGGAGGGATTTATTTTTAAAAGTGGAAATAAAATGTGAGAGGGTTGTGTTAACTGGGAAAAAGTGTGCTACACTGGATTGCTACTTGCTTTGAACTTCTGTGTACATGTGTGTTCTTGAACAAAGGAAAACAGACCTTTCAGAGACTTACGTTGTGTTAGGTTTTTGCAGGAAAAAACGGCAAAAGAGTCTTGTGGTAGCTTAAAGATTAACAAATTTTATTTTATTTTATCTCTCATTGATGGCACTGCCCCCAACTGCCCCATGCCCAGCAGATTCACCAGCTAGACAAGACTAGGTGGGACAGATGTGTTACCCAAAATGCTCCTTGGAAAATTCCAAGAAAATATCGAGTTTCTAATACGTTGGGGAAATTAGCAGCAACTCGACTTTAGCTATGTGAAAGGGGGTAACAAAGGAATCTTGCAAACCTTTGTCTACCAGTACTAGTCTGGATGAAATACACACACATGTAAAATTAAGTATGGTTTTTATGAAAGAGTTCAAAAATAACACCACACACACACACACATTCACCCAGAAAGAGCATTCACACAAGGCTATAGAAAAAGCAGTAGGAAAAACTTGGATAGAGAGTTGCAAGAGGATTTGTTGGGGTGATACAACCTGTCCTGTAGGCAATCCTGCAGAGTGGATGGAGGAATCTGGGGACTAACACAGAGTAATAGGGTTTCTCCTATAACTGGAACTGTGCGAACTGGGAATATTTGGGGGTGATATTTATACCTCCAAATACACCTGAGAGGATTGATGTTTCAGGGGTTGAAACAATAGATTTCCTGAGCCTTCATGGATTGCACAATGAGTGCCCTGGTCCTGACAAAAGGTGGGAAAGATGCTAATGTGTTTCTTAATGTCCAGTGATTGGATTTTAAAGCGTGAGCAACCTGTCTCTTAAGGTTTGGGATCAAGGAAAGGAAGTTTCAAAATCAGAAAATTTCATTTCATTTCATTTCATCCATTGTCTCCCTTTTCCTGGGAAATGTGTCCTTTTTGGTTTTTAGCCTTAGGCGCAAAACATGGCATTCAGCTGTCCTCTCCTCTGAGAGCATTGTGGAAGGTCACATTGATGAACCAAATTAATACACAATTTCTGAGGTCTCTAGAAGTGAGGTGTAAGTCTCTGGAAGTGGGGTGTAAGCCATGCTTAACAGATGCCACAAGCCACAAAAATTCCACAGAAACTACTTTTCTCAACTCATTCCAGGCAAACCATTCAGAAAATGGCCAAGGATGCCAACTTTTCAGAAAGCCAAGAACACCAAATTCAGCAGCTGCAGAAGACTAGATGGGAGTGATGCCACAAGTCACAGAAATTGCTCAGGAATCACTTTCTCCTACTCATTCTGGGCAAAAATACCTGTGTTCTGGAAAACAGTCCACAACACCAGCATCTCAGATAGCCATGCTTACCAGATTCATCAGTTGTGGGAGAATAACTAGGAGTGATGCAGAAAGCCATGGGGTGGGTGGGAAGATAGGAATTAGGACCAAACTTCTGTATTCTAGAATAGTGGTTCTTTACCAGGGACCCCCTTTAAATATCTTTTGTTGCTGCAGACCCCAAGACTTAAGATTTGAAACCCTAATAATAATAATAATAATAATAATAATGTCTGATGATAATAATAACAATAAATCACCTCTGAGGGAAGGGTTAATGGATGGTGTAATTGTATTATTATTATCAAGTATCATTATTAGGGTTTTAAATCTTAAGTTAAGTCTTAGGGGTCTATGGTAACAAAATATATTTAAAGGGGGTCCCTGGTAAAGAAAAGGTTAAGAGCCACTGGACTAGGATTAATCTCCTATGAAAGCAAAGTGATGCTTAGAATTTTACACCAAAGACTTTCACCATACATGGAATGAGAAATGCCAGATATCTAAGCTGGGTTCAAAAAAGGAAGTGGCACTACAGATTACTCTATATAGCAAACATACATTGGAAATGTTTTCCCCCTTTTTTCAAAAAATATGTTAATGTAACTTAAACATATTAATCTATTGCTTTTTTCCTCTTTTTTTGTACTGTAATGTTTATTTTATTCTTTCTTTCTTCATTATTTATTTATTTTCACTGACATGATTATATACACAAAGTTCAACAGAAGCGAATTTTTGCTGTCTACATTTCTTTTGTGCCATTATTATTATTATTATTATTATTATTATTATTTCTTTCACTTTGTTATTATAGTCAGCCCTCCATATCCATGGATTTTTTTATCAACAGATACCACCATCCATGTCTTGAAAACATCCCCCTGCCGCAAAAAAATAATAATAAAAAATAAAAAAAAATAAAAATCCCAAAAGGCAAACTTTACTGTTCACCATTTTATATAAAGGGATGCCATTTTACTATGCCATTGTATATAACGGGACTTGAGCATCCACAGATTTTGGTATCCATGGAGGGGTCCTGGAACCAAACCACAGTGGATACCAAGGGCCCACTAGATTACTGAAAAAAATGTTGGGAGGTGTTAAAAAAAGTTGTACTGGGTGTCAAATACCCTAGGTACACCACTGCCTACATGCAGGGAGGTTTACAGTCCATCTGGCAGTCTAATCATGCAATTGAAAATGAAGGAAATCCAGGGCTGGACCATCTCTTGAGCCAGCATGGTATAATAACTTGAGTATTGAGCTAGGACTACAGGAATCCAGGGTTCAAAATCTTGCTTGGCTGTGGAAATCCACTGGGTGATGTTGGGCAAGTCACACTCTCTCAGCTTCAGATGAAGGCAATGGCAAACACCCGCTGAACAATTCATGCTAAGAAGACCCTGTAATAGGTTCACTTTAGGGTCGCCACAAGCTGGAAACAACTTGAGGGTGCACAATAACAACAACAGAACATTTTTAGTAGATGGCTTTCCAACTTCTGCTTAAAGCAATCACCACTCTAAGGTTTAGTTGCTGAATGTGTGGAGACAAAGGGTGCATGGAAATGGAGGGTCTTGAGAGATCTGAAGCAAAAAAGCAGCCGTAATCTGTTAGCTATAGCAGTGGCACTAGTATTTCCCATGAAGACTCCAATGCAAAGGAAAGAACTGTGATTGTGTGAGATTTGCTGACCACCAGTTGGCAGCAAAAAAAAGTGTGTTGCACCAGAGTGCTAAAGGAGAAGGGAGCAGCATACAATCTGTATCCACGGATTTGGTATCCACAGATTTAAGTATTCACGGCTTGAAAATATTCTTTAAAAAACAATAATCCAAAAAGCAAACCTTGATTTTGCCATTTTATATAAGGGATACCATTTTGCTATGCCATTGCATATAATGGGACTTGAGTATTCATGAATTTTGGTATCCACTGGGGTCCTGGAACCAAACCCCAGCGAATATGAAAGGACAACTGTACATACTGTACTTATCAACCATTGGAAATTTGGAGGAGTTGCACAATTTATCCAGAAGATGGCAACAGAGTTCTTGTTCTCTCTTTCCAAAGTCCCATCTTGTGATACTTTTATTAAACTAACTAAATACATCAAGCTGGCCTTTGAAGCACACAGTCTTCTTTATCAGAATAGTCAAGCTAGGGGAGGCTACAGTAATGTAGTTTGCTTGTTCCTGAACCAACTGGGAAGAGCAAGATTCTGCCCCTTCCTCTCCTTTCCCCCCTGCTGAATTAATTGTGAGTGCAAACTACTTTTGCACTTTGAACTCAGGCCAAATCCACACTACACAAATAATCCAGTTTGAAACTGGATTATTTGCCATGGCTCCTTCCTATGGAATCCTGGGATTTGTAGTTTCACAAGGTCTTTAGTCTTCTCTGCCAAAGAGTGCCTTACCAAACTACAAATCCCAGGATTCCATAGGAAGAAGCCATGGCAAATAATCCACTTTCAAACTGGATTATTTGTGTAGTGTGGATTTGGCCTCAGTTTGCTGCAATTTAAGTAAACTGAGGATAAAGGGGGGAAGTGGGAGTGGAGAGAAACTGGGACATTTCAAAAGCAGCTGCAAAAGTAGCATGACAGAGAATTAATTGGGGCTGTCTCTGCCAAATCAGGATAATTGGAGGGCACCCTTACATTTTCTGTAAACCACAGTGATTTACAGGCTCCACAGCATTGGATTAGATGCTTAGGAGCAGTTGTATGGAAGAGCTTTTAGTTCAGCATCAGCACCTTAAATTGAGTTGGGAAATGGACTAGCAGTTTATGAAGTTCTTGAGATTGGTGAATCCTATTGTTAGCCTCAGTCTAAGTATACCCACCGAATCAATAAAATTTACATTAAATGTTAGCTTGCCAAGTTCCCATTAAATTAAAGGGGGCAACTCTAGTTGGGACTAACAATAGGATTTAGGCTGGCAGTGGGCAAAATGTGACCATCCAGAGGTTGCTAGACTATAACTTCCAGCATTCCTCACCATGGATTATGTTGGCTAGAACTCATGGGAGTAGTGGTTCAACATCTGGGGGGGCTGCAATGATTTGGCGCCTGTATTTTGCACTAAACTCCAGGTTCTGAACAATCTTCAAAGGCAGCCCCATGTAGAGTATATTGCAGGAGGAGTCTATAATGGAGGTTGCCAAAGCATTAATTAATCTACTGATTAATTTCTGAAAGTATATCTATGCTATCCCTGCCCAGGAAAGGGCTGCAGCTGGCACGGCAATCTGAAACTGGGAAAAAGTACACCATACCAGTGAGGCTAATGCAAAAACTTGAACCCCCAATGCAAAAACTGGACCTAGGGCAGGGGCTGGAATTGTGTAGCCCAGCAGATATATTGCTAAGACCCTACATGTGAGTTTAGCTCTGCACACTAGCAGCTGTGATGCCCTGGGAGGAGCCTTTGCTGCTGTCACATACTGGGGAAGGTGATTCAGCCCAAGAGAGGCTGATCTCTGCTCAGGAGGGAAGAAGTGAGGACAAACTCTGAAAAGGCAATGGGCACCTGCTTTTTCCTTCCCCTAGCAGCCTTTATCTTCATTCTTTGAATCACTTCCTTTCCCTTCCCTCTAGTAAGAAAAAACAGTAGCAGCCATTCCCAGGGTGACAGCTTCTGGGAACTGGGAGATTTTGGATGTAACACAAGGGAAAAGAATAGTCCTCTGCACCCATCCAAAAAGGGGCTTATGCATACGTAAGTTGCACTTACACACATCTCTCAATAGCCAATGTTGGGCATTGTTGTACTACAGTTCCAAGCAGCCCTAGCCAACATGGTGAAGAATGCAGGAAGTTGTAATCCAACAACATCTAGAGGTCCACAAATTGCCCACCCTGACCTAGAAAACCTCAACTCCACTTACTCCATGACTGATGTTTCAATGGAAGTGCTGTGCCACCAAGACCAAGTTAAACATCATTATCCCAAATGGAGCAATAAGCCAGCCATGGAACCTCTGCTTTGGCAGGGTTGAGTTTGTTGTTGACGGGCCCTTGTCCAGCTTCTTCAATGGTTCTGGGCACCAGTTCAGCACACCAACTGTCTCACCTGATATAAAGTGTGACCTGCCTCTGGAGCACAGATACAAATAGTATGCATCTCTACTCAGAAAGAGTAGGTAAGAGTCTGATTGGGTAGATAAGAGTAGATAAGAGTCTGATGGGGTTTATTCCTAGATATGCAGAGACAAGATTGCAGCTGCAGGTTGCAAGGAGCACTAGAGTTAACTGTTGCCAGCATGCTGAAAATACACTTCATTTCTTGATCTACATGGAGTGGGCTCAGGGCATCACTGAACTCTCTTGGTGTGTCTGTTGTTAAACCTGGGTTAGACAGGGTTTGCCAGCATCCACCACAACTGCTTGTACCAGTTAAGATGGAAAAGAGTCACAGCCTAACATTTGGAGGGCTGTATTTTGTCCATCCTCCTATTCGGTCATGGAAAAGTTGCATTTTGGACTATAATCACCCAGAATTCTCCATATTGGGATACTGATAGTTGTAGTCCAAAAAAGTAACTTTCCCAAGGTCTGCTGTGATGTCAGTGAGCTTGCGTAATTCTCATTTGGAGAGATCTAGCCCACAAGATAAGTTTTAGTGTTTGGATTTGTTTTTTCATAGTTCAAAGAGCAATTTTATTTAATTTTAGTTAGCTTCCTCTAAGCTTTTTTTAAATGTTACCGTAGTTTGAAACATGATTTAGAAATGATGAGGACATATCTCATCTGAGTGATAATTTTATGGCTTGTCAGGAGTTCACAGAAGCCCAGTTCTTAGCTTTGCTTCAGGTAATTAGTGGGCCTCACCACAGAGAGTGCTAAACTCTGCTGAGTGACCTCTCAGATGAACGGAACTGGTTGAATGATAACCTTCCCAGCATCCCTCTGAGAACATTAATGAAGCAGGCTCCAAGCGGAGAAAATGAGGGTTCTGCTCATCAATGACTCTAGGCTTTGGGATGGATTAAGTACAGGCTGTTCCACAGCTGTGAAGCCAAACTGATTTGCCAGTGAAGGATTTTTGTCCAGGGTTTTGAAAGAAATAACAAAGTATCCAAGAAGCAAATAGTTTAGTCTCTTTCCCCTGCTTCCTTTCCAGCCCCACCCAGAAGATGCTGAGGACCAAAGGCTGAATGAATTAGAAATACCCCTAAGGCAACACAGGTGTGTGCCCTCCAACAATGGGAAAAGTTATTAATGAGAAAGATTCTACAAGCTAGGAGAGGTTGCAGAATTTTGCTTTGCCTGAGCCTACCTGGAAGGGTGTGAGTCCTCTCCTCTCCCCTCTACTGAGTTAATTGATTACAAACTATTTTTGTACTTTGAACTCACTTTGCAGCAGTTGTAGTAAGCTGAAGACAAACGTGGCAATTGGAAGGAGAGACAAACTGGGACATTTTAAAAGCAGCTGAAAGAGTGGCATGGCAGAGGATTAATAAGGTCTGCTTGTCAAATTAGGATGTATAGCCCTACAGCCAAGGCATTTATCTACAACTAAGGAAATTAACTGGAGAGCCAATGTGGGTAATGGTTTGAGCATTGGACTATTGGCCCTTGAGACCAGGATTCAAATCCCCATTTGGCCATGGAAACCCACTTGGTGACTTTGGGCAAATCATACTCTCTCAGCCTAAGAGCAAGGCAAAGGCTCCTCCCTGAACAAATCTTGCCAATAAAACTCCACGATAGGATCACTTTAGCATCACCATAATTTGGAAATGACTTGAAGGCCACACAACAATAAAAGGCATTTACTAAGTCTGCATAACCTTCAACTGTTCCAATTTGGCAGGTTCTTGAAAGATTTAGGATGCAGGCCCATAAGGCCGTTCCAATAATAATTCTCAAAAATTTCCCAAGGGGCTAAAAGCTAGAGAATGCTAACATGGTTGTCTGCAAATGCAAATTTAGAAGTAACCTGTTGTTGTGGTGCCATCAAGTCAGTTTTGATTTATGGTGACCTTATGAATGGTTGAGCCCCAGCCACCAACAGCCTTGCTGATGTCTTGCAAGCTGAGGGACAGGGCTTCCTTGACTGAATCAATCTGCCTGTAATGAGGTCTTCCCCTTTTCCTACTGCCTTCCACTTCACTGAGCATTACTGCCTTCTCTAATGAGTCATGTTGTTTCATGATATGTTCAAAGTATAGAAACCTCAGTTTGCTAATTTTTGCTTCTAGTGAGAGTTCAGGCTTAATTTGCCCTAGGGCCCATTTATTTGTCTTTTTGACAGTCCATGGTATCCTTAGTGCTCTCCTCCAACACCACATTTCAAATGAGTTTTGTCTCTCTGTCAGCATTCTTCACTGTCCAGCTTTCCCAACCAAAAATAGAAATTATAATTATGATGGCACGGATTATCCTGAATTTGGTATTAAATTAAATCTTTACACTAGAGGATTTTATCTAGTTACTTCACAGTTCATGTTCCTTAGAAGTAACTACTAGAATTGGTTTACATTTCGCAGAAGGGAATTGATTTCCATCAAAATAATAATGAATGCTTACATGAATTAGAACCCCATGGCCAGAAATCTCCGGGTAGGACAAGAAAAGAATCCTTCCTGATTCCCTGAATGATTGCTTCCAGAGTTGGTACTATTGGCTTAGAAGGGCCAATGGTGTCATACCATCCAACATTTCACAGATGAAAACTGGGCTAAGCAACATCACAGTGTGGCCAAGATTGCAAAAATCATTAAAGAGGTAGAAGAGACAAGCTAGGAGAGACTGCTGCAGCTTGCTTTCACTGAGCCCACTGGGAAGGGCAAGATTCCTCCTGTCCTCTCCACTACCCCCCTGCTGAATTAATGGAGTACAAACTACTTTTGCAGTTTGAATTCAGTTTGCAGCAATGGAAGTAGACTGAGGGCAAAGGGGGAAAGTGGAAGACTGGGGCATTTTAAAAGCAGCTGCAAATGCAGGACCTCAGAGGATTAATTGGGGCTGTCCCTGCCAAATTGGATGAGTTGCAGGATATGTGATCTGACTCTGCATCAGACAGCTTCCTGTGTTCCTGTTCCTCACCATCAGCTAAAGTTGCCAAGGGTTGGTGGGAGCTGTAGTCCAACAATCTCTGAAGCACCACAATTTGCCCACTGCTGGTCTAGCACTCCTTGGGGTTGTTTAGACAACGGGGGGAAAAAATCCTCAAAGAATACAGGCAGAATACCTTTTGTCCAGATGAGCTCCTGCCAGGATTCACCATATTGGGAAGGAAGGGAGCTGAAAACTCCAAGTAGTTCACGATAACAGCTTTCGATGTTTCTCACAATCTTTTTTTAAAAGTACATGAAAATGCACATAACAGGCCATCTGAACAACCAATTCAAATTAGGGCACATCCAGGAAGTCAAAACATGATTAGTGGGATATGCACAGCGGCAGGCTTGCTGGAGACAAAGCAGCCGGAGCCACTATTATTGTTTTCAGGAACACGATCAAGCACCAGATTCAGCACTATTTTCAAGCAGCAGAGAAAAAAATGGTTTTAAGCAGAAGATTGCTCTTCCGCATCTGTTATTTAACAGCAAAAAAAGGGGGGGGGGAATGGAGGGAGCTTTTCGGGAGATAATAAGGCAGGTAGTTCACTTGTGGCCACCATGTTTTCTCGTGGGCATGCTCCATGTGAACTGCAAACTCGGATAGCTTTCCATGCCAGTGATCTTGCAAGTGAATCGTGGGGACAAATGAACATTGCTGCGATAATGAGGTCTAGTTGACCCCCTTGTTTCGCAATTTTGACACAAGCATGTTAAAGATGGGAGGCACTCTTGTTTCCTTACTATTTACTTGCACAGATATTTGCTGTTGTGTCATTTCTGACTTGTGGCAACTTTAAGTCCCCGCTATCATAGGGTTTTCTTGGCAAGATTTGTTCAGAGGGAGGTTGCCTTTGCATTCTTCTGAGGCTGAGGGTATGAACTGGCCAAGGTCACCCAGTGGGTTTCCCATGGCTGAGCAGGGATTCAAACCCTGGTCTCCAAAGTCATAGTCCAACATTCAAACTCCTACACCACACTGGCTCTCTCTATATTCAGCTTAACGTTTGTGAACATTTAAGATGACTGTCCTGTAATTACCTAGCAGAAAATAATTACCCGCCCACACATCTGTTTTCCATGAAAGAAAGAAAAGAAATGAAAGAAGTCGAGGCGTCTTCACATGCCCACTACCACCAAATGTTGTTCATATGCAGAGAGCATGGTGACAAAAGTCTCATTGTACTGTTTTTGCACAGACCTTGTATAGGAGACAAGATCTGGGAGAATGAGCAACAGGATGGCTAAGGAATGGCTGCAGACGAACAGGCAGTGCTAGGACACAGACAGGGAAGAAAGAGGCAGCAATCACATATTGTCCAATGGTTCCGATTTGGTGAGGACACTCCCAATTAATCTTCTGTCACCCCACATTTTCAGCTGCTTTTAAAATGTCCCAGTTTCTCTCTCCACCTTTCACTATCCCCATTTCTTCCTAGCTTACTTTTTTTAAAAAAATTATTTATTTATACCCCGCTCTTCAGCCACAAGGCTATCAGAGCGGCTTACAAATTGTTTTAAGCAATAGCTATTTACACATCTAACTGCATTAAACAGCTTCCAATGTGTGTTAGCGAATTGCCCCCACAAGCTGGGTACTCATTTTACCGACCTACGAAAGGATGGAAGGCTGAGTGAACCTTGGAGCCTGCTGGAATCGAACTTGCAACTTGCAATGTGGTGACTTGCAGTACTGGCATTTAACCACTGCACCACCAGGGCCTACTTCAATTGCTGTAAATAGTGCTCAAAGCACAAAAGTAGTTTGTACTCAGGTAACTCAGCAGGGGAGAGAGGAGGAGGAGGGGGACACTCAGAGGGCATGCTTGACAAATCCCCACCACTGCCACCACCACCACCAATGGAAAAATGCCCTGTTTACACAACTAGTAAAAGATCCAGCCAGCCTAACTGTGACACCTGCTTTACATTTCCCAGCACTACTTTGACTCACTTTTTCTTTGCTCTACAAGACAATCTTCATTTATTTTTCTGCTATAACCTGTCTCTTTATTATAGTTATAATACTTATAGTTATAATGAGGTGGACAAGGGGCTCTTCCACTTTGGAGCTCCCTTTGAGTCCGTTCAGCGTTTTTTTCCTTTGCCTCGGGCCATGGCATCTCGGCTCTTGCTCCTCCGCCGGCTTCCCCAAGAACAGGACCTGATGAGGGAGATGATCTTGCTGGGCTTCCGGGTTGTCTCTGCAGAGAAATCAGAAGGTCAAGAGTAAAAGGTTCAAGATGCATTCACAGGTCAGGATGCAGGAAGGAGGAAGAAAGGGAAGAAAGGATGAAGATCCACCAGGGACAGCAACATGTGCTGAGAGACAGAAGTTTGGGGTCAGACAGAATTTGGAAAAGTTACTTTAGGGGATGACAGATCCCAGCAATCCTGGAAGTTGTTAAAAAACATACACAATGTTTCCAAATTCTGGGTAAGGGTAAGAATTGGAGAAAAATAAAGAATTAGCACAAATTTTAATCAAATTTCATTGTTCTTTCCTCTACATAGCAAACCCTGATTATTGTAGCCCTGTGAACAGGGGCAGGGGGAGAAGGAATAGTCTAATGATCCCATTCCCACAACTTTGGAGGAACCCAACCAGCATAACAAGAAGTTGTGACTTCCTCCAAGGCAATCTTCTTTATCCTGCAGTTAGGGATAAATGACAGTGAAACTGCATCCAGTAATTCACATTTGCAGTTTATGGCCAAGATCCAAGAAGCTTTGCCAACGGGTCTACACCATCATCCGTGGGAGTGTGTGGAGGCTGCTCTTGCCTCCCCATTGCCTCTCCAGGTATGCAATAGCAGCTGCAGAGCCTGTGGACACAGGTTTCTTCCCTTGGCCATTGACAGCTGTGGGGGTGTACCCAGACATGTTCCAGATATCTTTGTGTACCTCCATCCCCAGCAGATGAAGTAGGAATAGTCTCCCCACCCCCAGAAGGTGTGTGATGGCAGCTGGAAAATGGCTGGGCAGCCCTCCACTGAACACAGAGCTCTGCCCATGAGCACCCTGGCTGCTGTTCTGCATCTGCGGTGATGGACGTTGTCTAAAGAGAGCAAGGATACCTCCTTCTGCAATGTCCTAAATAATACATACACAGACCAAATATTATCCCTGGGTATTTCACCATGAGGATTGCAGCCAAGAAGTGCTGAGGTTGAAGCATGTCTGGAAGCCATTGTAGCTTTTTGACCTGAATTCTTTGCCTTCTTCTCAACTCAATGCGACTTCTCAGCATGGCCCCCACAAGGGGAGGGGGGCTGACAGGGCTCTAGCCTGGGGTTCTGGAGGCCCAGGAATAGGAGGGTCCCCCAGTGTGATATTATTGTAAGGTTTTATTATGTAAATCCATTTGGGAGATTATCAGACGTGGCAAAAACCACGTCAGAAGATTGCTAGAAGAAAAGGAAGGGGCAAGATTATCAGGCAACGATGTCCTCCAGTGTCCCAGGGGTGTAGCACTGCCGTGAGTAAAGCATCCCTTTTTATTAGTGGCTTGTCCCTGTCAATAGAAAAGGGAAGCCTCATCCATGGCAGCACTACACTCCTGCAATGGCAGAAGGACATGGGCGTCTGGTTAAGGTCGCCCTTTCTGTTCTTTTAGCGACCTTGTGATGTGGTTGAGAACGCGATTTTTTGGTGTGTTCCCCCATGCCTGATAATCTCCTTAGTTTTTAAAAAAATAAATATAAATATTACTTTGGTGTCATCATTTAAACTTATTTTAATTTTCACCCTAAATCCTGTAGAGCATCTTGCTACCCTTAACTTTAGCAGTAGGTAAGAAGCCTGCCAAAGATCCTGGCTTGGGGGTCTGCTTCAGGATGTGGCGGCCACGCTTCTCAGGGAAGGTGAGGAAGAGATTGTGGGTGCTTTGGAAGGCTTTCTCTTTTCTTTTTCCTACTTTGCAAATTCCAAGGCAGAACTGAGCTTAGTAAAAGAGTGTGTGTGTACTTCAGCATTTAAAATCCTCCAGAATGGCCATGCTGGTTGGGAGTTTCTGGAAGCTGCAGTACAAAAATACAATGTTTGGACTGAAAAATAGTTGCTCCAGCAGAACCATGAAGATAAAGCAGCCTTAGAAAGACTGAAGGACGGATGGAAACCAGGGGCTCATCTACGTGCAGGGCAAAAACTCCAAATGGAGTTTTGCCCACATGCCTCTGCACTGCACCTGAAACTCTGTGCATCATTATATTCCACAGGAACATGTCCTCACTGTCCCTGCAGAGTTTCAGCCAGCACTGCCACCACTGCTGCTGCTGCTGACACTTACTGTGATCAATTTTAGGCTCCAGAGGCATTTCCTGGCTGAAGGGGAAGGAGTGCCTCCTCCATGGCTCTCTTGCTTGGCCATTGCTTCCTGAATGCTTCCATTCCTTTAAGAAAGAAAGCTTTCCTAAAGCAATGGAAGCACTCAGGAAGTGATGGGCAAGAGAGCGGGTGGAGGAGGCAGCACTGCTGAGCCAGGGCAGGGAGGAAACTGCTGGGAAATGCCTCTGGAGCCTTAACATTTTGGTCACAGTAAGTGTCAGCAGCAGTGGTGGTGGTGGCAGTGGATGGAAGTCTGCAGAAAACCTCAAATCCCACATACTGTCAGTGGTAGTCATATACCCCGAATTTCTGTGATTCTGGGACATGCCACATGTTGCCGGATAGCCCCATATTTGGGGGGAAAGGCCATGCCATATGTGGCCTGATTGCAACAGATTTGGGGGCATTCATGTGGGAATTCAGGGTATTTGATAGTGGAGTCAAGCCCTAGATGATTGAAACCAGATGGATGGCCCCATGTGGGGAAATTTGGTCCACCACTTATTTTTGTTGTTATATGCCTTCAAGTTATTTTCAACTTATTGCAACCCTAAAGGCGATCCTATCATGGGGTTTTCTTGGCAAGATTGGTTCAGAAGCAGTTTTGCCATTGACTTCCTCTAAAGCTGAGAGAATATGACCTGCCCAAGGTCACCCAGTCAGTTTCCATTACCTAGTGGGGATTTGAAGCCTGGGCTCTAGGATTCAACACTCAAACCACAACACCACACTGGTCACCAGTCAGGGGTGATGAATGGTCCTCGAAGAAAGCTGATCTGATCTTGGCTCTCAATGAGATTAGGGAGTTCAATGTGGAGCAGCTAAAGAATAGACATATTAACATCCCTGGCCTACCTCTTTGGGAAGACTTCTTCCTGCTAGATCGTCTCGCTCTGTTGCTCTTACTGGTTTTCCTAAAAACAGAACAGCCACCATATCAATCTGTTTCATTTTACCATAGTTCACATCCCTCATTCAGAAGCATGGGAAATTTCCTCAAGTTTATTTTATGTTTGTTTTTAAAAATAATCTATTTTTTTAAATGTGGTTTCCACCAAATTGCAAGGATATCTTTGGGATGGTCTGGCTTAAAATATGGACTATGTAGCCAACACATTTTAGGCTGGAAGGGGAATCCCAATTATTTTTTCATTCATACAGAGTAGTTTGGCACATCATTTGAAAAATTCTAATGCATTAGTTTTCTGGAGTGTATAAATAACATTATATTTCTGTCTCTGCCTGTTCATTATTGCAGCACACATAAATGGCTGGATGGATTTAGAGAGCAAGCCTGGCATGGTTTGACTTAACATTTGTGTTATGTGCCATGCATGAAATTCACTTAGGGGAGCCCTGGGATAGTATTCAAATTATATTTCATTCATATAGAGGAACATGTTGGATTGCCAGCCTCTTTCAAGGACAGACATGCCATGGATGAACATTTCAACATCCCAAAATAGGTCCTCATCCTCCAGAGTGGCTGAAACTATTTTTTTATTATTTCCCAAGTAATGCTGGGTACTACTGCTAGTAAGTAATCAAAGGATCTATACATGGCAAGTATAGCACATGCCTCCTGGAATGTCATGTGTGTGACCCATTTTGAGGAAAGTTGCTGGAGCTATCTACTAGGGCAGTGCTACTCAAAATGGTAGTCCAGAGACCAGTGCTGGTCCCCCAGTGAGGTTCCTGGAAGAGAAAGTGTAGGAGAAAGTGCAACCAAAGAAACAATTGTAGCCAATGGGCACAAATATGTTATAGGTCCCAGGTACATTGGAACAAAAAATAATTGCTGGTCCTCCACATCAGCCTGCTTCAGGGAGATTGCATTAGAGCAATGCATCTTAAGCTATCTGATGTGGGAGGTCTAGAAGTTTTATTTTCCCAGTGTGCCAGTGATCGTATTTGTTGTCCATTAATTACAGTTAGAATCGTAGACTTATAGAGTTGGAAGAGGCCACAAGGGCCAACCAGTCCAACTCCCTGCCATGCAGGAACACACAATCAAAGCATTCCTGACAGATGGCCATCCAGCCTCTGTTTAAAAACCTCCACAGAAGGAGACTCCACTACACTCTGAGGCAGTGCATTCCACTGCCAAATAGCTCTTACCGTCAGGAAGTTTTTCCTAATGTTTAGGTGGCATTTCTTTTCCTGTAGTTTGAATCCATTGCTCCATGTCCTAGGGCTTTATCAGACCACCCCACTTTAATGTTCTTTTGCCGGCATAAATTGTGTCATTTTTATGCTGGCAAAAGAACCCCCATACCAGACCTTACCTTACTGGCATTAAAGAGGCTTCCCCAGCAGTAATAGAGCATAAACAGAATTCCATTTACTTCCGGAGTTGAGATCTCATGGATTCTCATGAGAAGACACTAGCACCAGAAATTTAAAAACTAAAGCAAACACACACACACACACACACACACAGAGAGAGAGAGTACAGCAAAGCACAAAAACACACATTTAAAGTCCCAAGTACATGGTATATGTGTTTCATAAAAGAGTGTCCCCTACCTGGCTGTTGCGATCTTACCCAGAAGTGTTTGTCCATTGATGCTACATCCACACGAGTACAATGGCGCATGGATTCAAACACCGGCAGTGCCGGCAACAAAGTGCCACAGCCAATCTATTGATGGCTTTGGCCGTCAATAAAAAAGTATGGCTTTTAGACTATACATGATCACAAAAGGATGACGTTGTCTGATATGTGCACCTTTCCGCGATCATTAAGCATCCTTATGATGCCATATTTCCCCGGGCTGATAAAGTCCTTTGTCTCTGGAGCAGCAGAAAACAAGCTTGCTCCATCCTTAGTATGACATCCCTTAAAATATTGAAACATGGTTATCATGTCCCCTCTTAACCTTCTCTTCTTCAGGCTAAACATCCCCACTCCCTAAGTCACTCCTCATAGGGCATGACATCCAGACCTTTAACAATTTTGGTCACCCTCTTCTGGACACGCTTTAGTTTGTCAACATCCTTCTTGAATTGTGGTGCCTAAAACTGGGCACAGTATTCAAGCTGAGATCTGATCAAAGCAGAATAGAGCTGGTCCCTTCTTTCCTGGAAACTTGTCACAAACCAGCAGCCAATGGTTCAAAGGCCAGCACTGGTCTAGGGACCACCATTTTGAGTAGCGCTGTACTAAAATGACACCACAAGGTGGAGTGGGTTTCAGAGATGGTGAAGTAATGATTATTTTTCTTTAAAGTCTTGGCTTGTTCACAGCTTGGGAACAAGGTTTGGGGCCTTTTTTTCCCTTTTTCTTTTTTTGCAGATTTTGACAGTTACAGTCCAAGAAAGTACCTTTTCTAAGGTCAATTTATGAACAGTCCCTAAAAGGACCTTCATGGTCTAAGACAGAGGTGGGCAAAATGCAATTCATGGGTCTGCATGCATCCCCTACCCCAAACCATTTTGGTGGTTCCTCCAAAGTCTCTGTGCTCCCCACCCACCAAATTTGGGGAAGCCAACAATATTTCTACCTGCAAGTGGCTAATTGTGCCCCCAAAGCCCCCAGGCAGTGTTGTGATACATTTCACTACAATTGGGAACATTTATGGACTTCTTACATTTTTAAAGGTCTGTATAGCCTCCCCACCAAAAAACAGAAAGTACCCTCCAGGGTCCTGCTGGAGGCCAATCTGGCCTTCTCCTGTCCAAACCACTGGCAGTTCCAAAACCTAGTCTAGGGAATTTTTCAAATATGAGGCTTCCCATCTCACCCACTGCCCAAACTAAATCAGGTAAAGTGATGGTGACAGTCCCAGGGTCAACCCTCTGAGCTTACGGGATGAGTAGAGATACAACGGGGCTTCCCCAGTTCAACTGGGACCCACTAGCCACTACATTTTGAAGGTCTGGCTTAGACAAGTTTACCTGAAAAACTACCTTCTCCTGTATACCTGAACTCTTCTCCTAAGTACCTATTCAAACTTTAACATGTTCAGAGGTCCTACTCTGAGTTCCCAGATGAAGGCAATGAGGATGAACAGTTCCAGGAGCAGGGCCTTTTCAGTAATGGCACCCCAGTAGAGGAACAGGCTCCCAAGAAAGGTTTCTGGGCTGTTTTCTTTTCCCAGCACTATGGCCAAGACCTTTTGTTTTGACACAGGCAATGTGAGTAAGTCACATAGTCTGGACCTCTTCATTTTAAAATCTGTTACCTTTTGAGGTGCTTTGAATTTTCATTTGATTGTCATATTTCCTGTTCTTGGGTTTTTTTTTAATGGAATGATCCCATGTTCTGTTGTATATTTGAACAGTTGTTATGTTTGTTTATTGAAAGCTGTGCAGAGAACATTGCAGAGGAGAGGCTTACAAATGTTACAAATACAATGTTGAGTCTTCCTTATTGAAAATGCTTGGGACCAGAGGTATTTGGGATTTTGGAATGCACGCATGTACATAATGAGATATCTTGGAGATGGGACCCAAGTCTAAACACGAAATTCATTTATGTTTATGTACACCTTATACACATAGCCTAGGGGTAATCTTATACATAATATTTTTAATAATTTTGTGCATGAAACAAAGTTTGTGTACGTTGTACCATCAGAAAGCAAAGGTGTCACTATCTCAGCCACCCATGTGGACAATTTTGGATTTTGGACTATTTTGGAATTCCAGGTAAGGGAGACTCAACCTGTTCTACCACCCAGCAATCAGCAGTTGCCCCTCCTTTTCTGAGCATTAGGGCTCAGATCCTACAGTCCACACCTAAGCTCCCAGACTCCCCCTCACCAAGCCACCAGCTGGAAAGTACCTGCTTGGCCTAGGACTGCTCTCCAGTCTCTCGTTCTCATTGTCGTGGCTTTGGGGGCTATGAGGCCGGTCAAAAGACTCCACAGACTCCATCATCCCCAAGAGGGGATAGCTCTCCAACTCATCCTTCCTTCCTTCGCTGGCAGCAGGAGAGTGGCTAGGAGGTCGGACAGCGTGCGGGCTCCCCATGGACAAGGCCACACTCCGCCTGCTCCTAGCATCTTCCTGTACAGGGCTGAGCAGTTCAGGTGAGTATATGCTCCGGATGCTCACTGTTTCTCCTAGGTTTAAGGACTCAGGTGGGCTCTGGGGCAAACTGTCAACAGACGGCTGGAAAGAAGAGAGCATTCTTCATCATGCATAAATTCAATCAAACTGGCATCTATGTCTGGGCTGGGAAACCTGTGGCCTAATGCTTGGGACAAGTTCCTTTTCTGGACGATCACTCCCAGAATCTCCCAACCAGCATGGCCACTGATTGTATTCATCAGTTTATCAACTGATGTATCAACCATTAGTTTGATTTCATTTAAGCCACTAGCCATGCTGGCTGGAAAGTTCTTAGAGTTACATACCCTCCAACTGATTTGGAAGGGACAGTCCCAATCAACCCTCTATTGTCCCACACTTTTTCAACTGTTACCTACCCTGACACACCCAGCCCCATATCTATATTAATAACTGGCCATATTTAATAATTAGGTCAACATGTGGCCTTCCATGCAGTACGGCCATGAATAAAAACCTGGGAAATTCCCCAAACAGGAATCCCTAAGACAAACATCACCTAGTCAGGTATGCATTTAGGGAGGAGCCATCTAAAGAAATGTTAATTTGCAAGGCAACTGAAGGCACGTCACCTGGCTAATCCTATTTATTAAGGCTGGCAAACTCAAACCTATAAATGACCTCATTAGTTTAACCTTACCAAACAAAGGAAGTTGCTTCCTCCCTTTCACTTGCAAAGTAGCAGCACATTAAGATGTCATTAACATATTCGGAATGCTGTTGTCATTTTCTGAGCAATACCTCTCTATAAATCCCATTCCCATACGGCAAATATTGACTATAAAAGCCCTTCCAAAATTCCACCCAAGTTCCCACAGATCCCCTTTCCTATGGACACTATGTCCATCTGTGACACCGTTCCTGTTCTGGACCCCCACTCTGCTGGTTTCTTCTGTGACCTCATCTCTACAGGAAAAGGTATCATATTACCCACTGGAAACTCCTCTTGCTATTTTTCTATCCCAATACTTCCCACTTTATTTGCTAGCCTTGAATGAATGCTTGAAGCCTGAATGCATGTGTGAATGATGTTATTATTAATTTTCAAAATAAAGATCAATTTGTTATACTATCTAGCCTAACGTCTCCTCCCTATTACCGGTGTAGAAAGGTCAAACGATCTGCCATCTGTTGCCCTCTCTTGCATACCCAAACTGAGTACATTAATTCCCCAAATTAATGTTGATATTTTGAGTGTCTTTAAGACCCCTAAGAGTTGAGGGCAACACAGCTGTTTTTAAAATGTCCCAGTTTCTATCTCCTCCTCCATCTCTCCCCCTTACTTCAAATTACTTCAACTGATACAAACTGCATTCAAAAGTAGTTTACCTCATTAACTCAGCTGGGGTGGAGAGGGAGAGGGCGGGGCATAATATTGCTCTTTCCAGTAGGCTTAGACAAAAGCAAACCATTGCAACCTCTCCTAGCTTGTCTGCTCTTCCTCATTAATTACTTTTGACATCTTGACCACACTCTGGTTTACTTAGTGAAATGTGTCCCAGTTTTCGAGGGTATGAAGCTGTAGTCCTCCAAAATAACTTTTCCAGGCTCTGCCTATGACTCTCCAGAAGTTATTGGACTCCAGTTCCCATCAGCCTCAGCCAGCCTGACTGTTGGTGAGGGATCATGAGAGCAGTCATTTCTCAACTCCTGGAGTGTGACAGGTTCCCAGCCAATAGTCTGTTCAGTGCTTATGTTGACCTGTGAAATGCCAAACATATCCAATGACCACAGTGCCAACCACAACAGGAGCATGGGAAAACAGACCTGTGGCTTCTGGGGAGGGCGTTCCCTCTTTCCCCCAGGATCTTTGACTTTGCTTTGCAGCTCAGATCTTGAGTCTGGAGGTGGTCGCAGCATGTTGACCGTCTTGACCCACAGTCCAAAGACATCCTCTTGTACGCCAGGCTGGGGACAAAGCTGCAAGAAGAAGGTCCGACCACTTGCCAGCTTGAATCGTAGCTGCTTCTTCTCTGCATTGTGCACTGAGATACTGACAAAGCGCAGAGGGAGAAGCCTACAGAGGCAGAAAGAAAGGGGAGAGTAGAAACAGAGCTTGTGTTTCAATATAAGAATGACTTTGAGTTATATCATTCTGACATTTTCCCCCTTTTTTGTAGCTATTATTAAAATTGTATCCTTTGACCATTTGACAAGTCAAAGTCCATTGCTGTATAGCAGCCTCCCCACAGCTAGTCTCCCCCCCCCCCAGTATCTGGGACTATTTCTCCCAAGGGCTCGGAGGGAGAGCATCCCTAGACCCCCCTCCCATACCCATTCAGATGGGAGTACTACTGAACTCCACATACACTCCTACCCAACCATACTCTGAAGATGCCAGCCACAGATGCAGGCGAAATGTCAGAAATAAACTATTCCAGAACATGGCCTCACAGCCTGGAAAAAAAACCAAGGAAAATCTACTACTGAACTATTGGGAACTCCTTCTCAGAGGACATATGTATGATTGCACTCTTAGGACTGTTGTTTCTACTAGCTCATTTAACCAAATATACATTGTTCAAGACTGTTGCAAGACTGCAACCCCCATCCATGCACAGCCAACAGGAATACCCTCCCTTCAGAGGCCCAATTGGTGCCAATGCCAGTGTCATTCTGATGTGGTCAAAACACGTTAAAGCCTTCAGGCTTAATTGATTTTATCCAGTTTGCACATGTGTTATTATTGGGATTACTTTTAACTGTTTTAACTGGTTTTTGATTTGCTTTTAATTGAGAAATGATATATTTTTACTCTTTTAAATTATTGTTATTACTTATTGCTTTAAATGTACAGTATTTTATTCCTAAAGCATGCTGACATCTTCAGATAGAGGGCAGGATATAAATATTTTACTAAAATAAAATAAGAAAGCACATAGAAAACTAGGCAGAATGTAAGGACTTCATAACAAACTGTACTAAAAACTCAAGGGAAGGCTGTCCTTTGTACTCAAAGAGGGTATTTGCAATGATGCAAAATTCTCTTCTTTTCCCCCCTCAGGTGCACACAAAACCCCAGATAATAGTGAGCTTGTTTATTGCCCCCAGCCCCCTATTTCTAGCTGACCTTGGTTGCCTATGAATCTGTGATCTTGGGAGCCTGTTAATCAACACCTCCTTCCTGCCTCCCTATTTCTAAGCTGACCTTCGTTGCCTCTTAATCAGTAGTCATTGTTAATGTAGTCAACCAAATCAGCAAGACAGCAGATCCTCAGTGATGTCCATTGATTTCATGCCAAACTAGCAAAAACCATGGAGAATCCAAACCAGGCAGGAAAAACAGGACTTAATCTCAGTGCCAAGAGACTGATATATTGCCTGTAGGGATGGAAAGAATTTGCAAAAATATTCAGGAAATGGTTGAAGAACAGTTTCTTGAGTGTTGGGAAACCCTGACAAGGAAAATCCTGGATTGACATGAATCTTTGCAATTTAGGATTTGTTTTGTGCAAAATTCACACCTTTTTTTTTTAACACAAAGCAGCATTTTCTACATAGGAAACAACATTTTCTACATAGAAAACCAAATTTCTGTGGAGAAATATTATTTTCTGGGCTGAAAATGCTGTTTCATTAACAGAAAATGATGTTTCCTATGTAGAAAATGCAGTAGATGAGGATTTATTCTGTGAAAAATTTACACCTGGGATTTTTGCATAGAAAAAAAAAATCTACACAGGAAAAAGCATTTTCTGCACAGAAAAACAATATTCCTGCATGGAAAGAGTCTGTTTCATGCACAAAATGTTGTTTTCTGCATAAAAATACCACATGCAAATTTTGCACATAAGTCCCTAATAGCATATAGTCTTTGAAAACTGTGCTGTTTTCAAAGACTTCCTTGCAGTGGAAAGAAAGTTGCTAAAAGTACTCATTACTTCTCTTGAGAACCCAATTTATGAAGAATTACATCCCTAAACAGTGATTGCCCTGCTGCCATGCTTAGCACTCAGTTCTCGTTGAGCCTGGGTATGTTGCTTCTGCTCCATATTGCTACATTTACTCCCCTGCTTCCAAGTGGCATGGAAGTTCCAGGGTTTCAGCACTTAGGACTCTATCAGATGTGGTGAATATGGGATCATAAAGATGCCTAATGATCACGAAAGGGTGCGCATACCAGACAACGTTGTCCTTTTGCAATCATGTCAAGTCCAAAAGCCATTCTATTTTATTAATGGCCCAAGCTGTCAATAGATCTCCCCTGGAGCTTTGTTGGCGGTATTGCCGGTGTTTGAATCCTTGTGCCATTGTGCTCACGTGAATACAGCGTCAATGGGCAAACACTTCCGGGTGAGACTGTGACAGCCAGGTTGGGGATACTCTTTTTATGACCCCCCCCCCCGTGTACTTGGGACTTTTAAAGTGTGTTTCTGTGCTTGTGTCTATGTTTAGTGTGTTAATTTTGCTTTAATTTTAAAAGTTCCCACGCTCGCCTCTTCTTGTGAGAATCAGTGAGATCTCAACCCAGAAATAAATGGAGCTCCGTTTGTCCTTCATTACTGCTGGGGATGCCTTTTCATGCTGCTAAAGGTACATCTGGTGGGGGGAGGTCTTTTGCTGGCATAAAAATGCTTCAAAATATGCAGGCAAAAGAACTTTTATGGGGGGTGGTCTGATAAAATCCTTACATGGGGAAAGGTTCCCTTTGAAGGGGGTAATCACAAAAGGCTTGTGCAATTTGCAATATCTGAGTCAATTTACAGAGATCAGGGCTTGGAAAACAACTCTCAGAAACCCCCAGGAAGAATGGCCACTGAGTAGGGTTCTGAGGGCTATAGTTTCCTGTCTGTGACAAAATGAAGAAGGAAGACAGGTATGGCTTGACCACAGTTTCCAGAGAGGCAGTCCATATCTGGATATTCTTTACATTTTACAGCTTATCATTCTCTCTCTCTCCCCCCATTTTTGTTCCCCTCAATCTCTCCCTCTCAAAAGCTTATGTTTGACTCCCCAAATGCTTCCCCTTTCTCCCACTTACATCCAGCTTGAGCCCTTCCTCTGATTAGAGTGGGATTAAGGGATGAGTTACCTTCTCTTACCATCCTTTTACCTTGCTGAGCATTGAACTGTCTGAGTCTTTTCACGTTACCTGAGGCAAAGCAGCAAAGGGTAACTCAAGTCAAGAAATAGAGAGAGCCCAAAGCCAAGTGAGTTATGCTGGCACCTGTGCCAGGAATTCCACAAAGTACCTTTCTACTCCTCTCTTTGGCTGAAGAGTGGTAACAATGGAAACAACTACCTGTGCACTGCCATTTCACAACACCCAAAGCTGCAGCCTGAGATAAAGGCCTCATTCTACCTAACAGTAGGGTTGGCTCTGCTAACACTGATTTGTTAAAAAGCATTCACAATCATTCCGGCTGCACTGACCATCACCTTTCAAACATTCCAACAAGGAGCAGCTCATGGCTCCTGTGTCAGTGCTGAGCAGTTTAATCCACTCTGGGTATTAATTTCAACTTTCAAAGAGGTATTCCAGATGTGGATGTTGCTTAGAGATAAGATTCAGCACTTTGGATAGCTCCATTAAAGCAGAGGCCAAATCATACAATCTTAAGAGTGAGAAGTGACACAACTGCAGTGCTTCTGAGAGAGGTTCATCCAAACCCTGAGTGGGTTCACTGCCCCATTGGCATAGAAGGCACCAGTGACCAGCCACTCACATGTCCACTGGCCAAGCTGACTGTAGGGGTGTGTGTCTGTGAACTGTCATTTTAAAAAAAGAGCAACTTTTCCAAGATCAGTTTAAGACTTAGGCCTTCATGCCTGCCTGCATTCATGCTTCCACTGCTTATGATGGCTGGGGAATTCTGGGAATTCTACACCCCCCAAAAAGGTAACATTCCCAAGCTCTGCGATTTATTCAAAAACACAGCATCCCACCTAATATTAGGAGGCCTGGGAGAGTGATGGGACATCTTTTTAGTCTGGAGACTGTAGGCCAGACTTACCGAGTGAGTTCAAGTTTCTTGGTTGGTGCATGATGGTGGCGGCGTAAAGACTTCAGCTTTGTCAGGGGCTCTTCAGGGGACAAGATGTGGCGAGCCAGAAGTAAGACATTGGGCACCAGGAGGCTGGGGCAGGTGGAGGCGATTGCAACTGTCACTGTCTGCATTTGATTGTGCACATCGATCATCTCTCCTCGCTTGCTGATCTGCAGAGACCAGGGGAGGGTTGACAGCAGAGACAGTGAGACAGGCAGCTCCTTTCCAGATTGAAATGAGAACAACCAATGCTCTGTAGCAAATTTTTTGTAAACCTCTCAGACAAGCTGCTTTTCACAGTTACATTTATATCATGTCTTTCTTCCATTGAGCCAAAGGCAGCCCACAGGGCTTTCCTCCTCCCTACTTTTCCCCTCACAACAACCCTGTGAGGTAATTTGGGCTAAGAGAGAATTCAAAATTGTAACTACTACACCAGGGTTTTGGGTTTTGGGTTACAACTCCCCACGCTCCCCACCCCATTGCATTGACCCTGGCAGGAGATTCTGGCACTTACCATCCAAAAAAGTAACTTTTTCAAGTTCTCTCCCCGCCCCCTTTTATTGAAAATTGGGCAGCTGACCATCCTACTGCAGTGGTACTCAATCTTTGGACTTTTATATGTTTTGGACTTTAATTAATAGAAGACCCAGGTAACATGGTCAATAGACAGGAATTCTGGGAGCTAAATTCCAAAACACCTAGAAAACAAAAGTATAAGAATGACTATCCTAGTGTATGTGTGGATGGTGAATAGAGGTGGAAAGTTATGAAGTGAACCTGGGTTAGCAAAGGACACTTGTCCAATTCAAACATCTTTCATTGATTAATCAGCCACACGTATCAGCATGTCTGTTGTTAGCCTTAGATCCGTGCTCACCAGCTCATTTCTTTGCAGGGCCCCCTCCGAGAATGGTGAAATGCATAAGTAATGGACATTTGGCCATTCCTGGGTGCCAGTTACACAGCAATTTTTGTCGCGGGGCGTACTGGGACTTCCTGATCCCGCATTTTAAACGATTTTTGTCCCTTTTAAGGAAATTCCGGAAGATCCCATGATTCATATTTACACGGCATCAGTTTCCTGTATTTTTTCATTTATCATGCACTCTTATATCCTGTGCTTTTGCTGTTTACACATGTTTAGCATACCGGGATTTTTTTTTGGCTGTCAATCAAGGATGCGATTACTTGTGTTTTCACAACCTCAGTGACGTACTTCCTTTAGTGTTCCGTGCCACGAGCGAGGCTATTGGCTGGCTCAAATGTTTGTTCAGGCTTCTGGTTGGGAATGAGGGGGTTAATGAGTGTTGCTTTTGGGATGAGGCACTGAGGGGATCCAGTACAAGCTGAGGGGGGGGGGAGAGGCTTGCGATTGCCCTGTCTCTTTAAAATGTTAACCCTTTAAGCAGAGGCAGCTGTGGAGTGAAGGTTTCAAGCCAGTGCAGGGATCATAAAGGGATGACACACAAGGCATTTTGAAAGACCCAGATGCCGGCATTTTTTACTGTGCCTTGTGGGGGGCAGGGATGAATGAAAGTATGATCATCCGCTCAGACGCTGGCATTTTTTACTGTGCCTTGGAGGGGGGATGTTTGATTATCCGTTCAGACCCAGGGAGGTGATCAAAGCAGGGGATGAATGGGCGACCCTTTGCCCACGATCTCTTTGTAACATGCAGTTGAGGAACAGATTAAAGCTGAAGGATTTGCAGTGTAGAAATCCATTGAACAGGGTGATTTAGTACACACACACACACACACACACACACACACACCTTCGTGCAGTTGGAAGGGATGCCTTTTTTTTCAGCTGGTGAGGCTGGATCTGTTGAACGGGTGACTGACCCCTCCTTTTCTGGTCGCTGATCTCTGAGCCCGCCCCGAGTCACCATTTCCGGTCATCACCTACTACCGAGATAGCTTGTCCTGGGCTGTTTATATTTCCGATTTTCCAAATCCTCCCGTGACTTTTTTAAAAACCGGCACACACTGCGGGACTGGAAGTCCTGCAGGTTGAGGGATAAAAGGTGGCCCCTCTTCCGAAAATCATGTGCCCAACCCGATGTACGTGTAAACAACCAGGGTTTGACATGAATTCTTCTCACTACATTTTCATCGTGTAAACGGCACCCTGATGTTTTGCCCTACAACTCTCCTCAACCTCAGCCAATGTGGTCCTTCCTAAGGGATTGTGGACATTGTAGTCTAAAACATCTTGAGAGCCATAGGTTTCCCATGTCTAACGTAAAGAATACAAGGCCTGGCCCCATTCTTCAAAACAGTCAATTGATATTTAAATACTGTCCTTAACCCTTGCTGTATAAGACTGCAGTTTATTTCAGGATGGGGGGGGGGGATGATGCAATTGCTAATTGAGTGAACATTATATTGCCATGTTTGGTTTTGTCCTAAGGAACCCGGCTCCAAATCTCTCTCCTCAAAGTGGCAAGTGGAAGATTAAGTGTTAACCCTTGAGGAGTAGGGATGGGGCAGATGTTTGCTTTGAGCTTCTGACCTGTTGAGACTGTCTTTAGCTGATTTAAGGTTCCTGGAATGGGAACTCAATTTTCCTAGAAACAGCTTCTGTCCAGGGTGGGGTGGAGTGGGGTGGGGATGGCACTGCAGTTTGTAGTCATCATTGACAACTATTGAACAATCACTCAGTAGCTCTCAGGAGAAAGACAACTATGGAGATCTGGATCTTTCATGATAGTCAAGACAGGAAAACTCTTTAGCAGCATGTTCTTCTATAGCAGCTTTCCACAGCCTTGAGGGACCACCTCCAGATAGGGTTGCCAGAGTGAAAATTGGAGATGGCTCCTGTATCTTTAATAGCTGTATAGAACAGGGAATGTCAGCAGGTGTTGCTTGTTATGTAGTTGTGTAACAAGCAACACTGCTGCAATTTCATCTTATACACAACCATTAAAGGTACAGGAGCCCTCTCCAGTTTTCAGTCTGGCAACCCTACCTCAAGATGGTATGGGACTACAATTCCCAGCATTCATCACCATTAGCTATAATGAATAAGATTGCTGGGGTTTGCAATCTATCAAGACATGACCCCCCCCATCCTGTTTTAGCAGCATATTCTTCTACAGCAGCATTCTTCAACCTAGAGGCTCCCTACGAGCCAGAAAAATTGTAGTACATACTCCTTCATCCCCACCTGCTCCATTGCCCACTGGTTATGGGATTTGTAGTCTAACACATCCGGTAAGTCCTCCTATTCCAAGGCTATTTTATAGGGAGAACCCGCAGTGGAAGCCAGTTTCTCATCCTGTTCTGAACTATTTCAAAACATACATATGAATATGGGGAAGGCAGGGAAGAAATGGCAGCTTCTGGGGGAAGCAACAATAATCAGCAGTGAGTATGTTTTCAAAGATGCACAACATAAGTTGTTTTGCAAAAAATATCATGCATGTTGTTCTTGGTTTGCTTGTCAGGCTCACTCTGAAATCTGAACTTGCGTAGGGTAATAAGTCCTTGTAATGATGACCGTCCATTATCTGTTTCCCACCCCTGTATTTGAAAGTGAGCATCATTTAAATAATGTGAATATCATCTTCTCCAGCATTTCATAAATAGAAATATGGAATGGATATGCTTGGAGGAAAGATTGTAGTTCAATGGTAAGATCTTGTCTTTGCAGGGCTGAAGCAATGGTCAGTCCTCAGCATATCTAGTTAATAGAATTAGGATGGAACAATATGATCTCTCCTGGGCTACAGCTCAGTGGTAGAGTGTACACTTTGCAGGCAGACAGTCCCAGGTTAATTCCCTGGCATCTCCAGACAGGGCCAGGATTGGCTTCTGTCCAGATCTTGGAAAGGTTACTTTTTGGACTATAGTTCCCATGCTAGCTAGGAGATTCAGGGAGTCCAAAAAAGTCATTTTCCTATACTTGGCTTCTGTCTGAGATGTATTGGAGAGCTGCTAACAGACATGTAGACTATGGTGACTGGGGACCATGGATGTCATAGTCAAATGCACCTGGAAGGTTCCTGTTTGGGAAAATATATTGTAGATTACCTTGGGCTGGATGGGCCAATCATTGAACTGACATAAGTCAGCTTTCTAGGTTTCTGTGTCTTGCAACAAGTTAGGATCACGCAGACTGAGCTGTACCTCCATTACCCAATCATGCTTTGGTGAATTCCCTTTGCTACCTGCTGCATTAATGAATTATGAAACAGCTGTTCCTGCACTAGGTTCTGAAGCAGGGGACATTCATAAACAGTCCCTTTCAAAACAATCACCACCACAACAAGAGAGTTGAATTGTCTAATGAAACGAGTCATGTTCACTGGAGTAAATTACAATTCAAACCAATTTGCCAATGTTGTAACAGCTGGTTGGGTAGGGCACTGGCATTTTATACTAAGACAACCAAGACCAAATTAACTAAGCCACAGCTTGGATCCGGTCATATGATTTAAACAAGAGTGGGTGGAAAGTAGATCAGCATCTACTAGTAGGATGCTGGATGATTTGCAATAGATTGGCAAAGGCATCTCTGGCTTCCTATTAATAATAGTATGAGTGTGTGTGTGTGGGGGGGACACAAGGCTGTTGTTCCCAGAACCCTAAATCAGAAGCTTTCTTCTGAAATAAGCTCTTGCAGAGCTTGAAAAGCTTTATTTTCTTGGATTGCAACTCCCAGAATCCCCAAGGTAGCATGGCCAGAGAAGAGTTAAGCCTAGTCCAAAAAAGTAACTTTTCCAAGGTGCAGGATCTAGTCCAGTTTGTTGATTCCCCTAGTAGCCAATGGATTGACTTTAGGAAGCCCACAACACAGGGTAAGTTTTCCAATAACTAAAAACCATTTTGTTCCTATACTGGGTTTTTTTTGGGGGGGGGGAATGCTGAGGAGGTGGGAAACCAGAACTGGGTTTTTGAGTGATTGGACTTCTGAGTTTGATTCCAATACTGGCCACAAACTCCTGGGCTGAATATATGTTTAGAGTAATCCTTTCCCTTAATTTTTAGCCTATATTTACCTGTCTGTGCAGTATTTTGCTACTTGCTGTGATTAATGAATCTCTAGGTTCCAGTAAAAAAGAAAACAGAAGCCAGCAAACCACTGTTTTAAAGAGCTGGTAAATCAGAAAAAGGCAAAGGCAAAACCCCTCTGAACAGATCTGGCCAAGAAAACTGTGATAGGCTTGCCTTAGGGTCTCCATAAGTCAGAAATGACTTGAAGTCACACAACAACAATGCAGGCATGGAGGAAATCCAACCTTTGGGCCTCTTGCAGCCGATGGCTGATTTTGGCTTTATCACCCTTATTGCTACTATTGAATTTCCCACTGCACACTTGGGATTAATTACTTTTTTGCATTGAACCAAGGTGCATGGGAAGTGTGCACCTTGTTTTAAAACACAGTTACATTCCTAGGCCTGAATCCTATTGGTTAGTTCCAATTAAAATAAAGCAATTGAATCAACCATTGAATTGTGAGTCAAGATGTGGGAAAAATCCCTTTGATTCAATTGGTTTGTCCTACTTGGGATTCAGGCCCCAGAAGCACAATTCTGCTTTAAAACAATGCCATGCCCCTTGTTTTAATGGAACCCACCTTTTCTGCCACTGAAATTCTGTGACACAACAGCATATTCAGCAGTAGTACACTAGCATAACCTCCCAGGAAGGTTCAGGAAGTCCCACAAACCTACCCTTGATAGCCTGCCCCTGCTGTGATGCAATACTTCACGTTCTCACTCCCAAACATGCCTGGTATGATTTAGTACCACAGGGTCTGGCTCTCATCTGCCTTATGTCTGTTTGTTTATGTTTGAGAATATACAGAATTCTTTATAAGCTACTTCGCTCTGTCACACTACCAGAAAAGATGATTCCGCATGTTGCTGTTTATGTTTTCTTTTTAAAAAAGAAAAAAGAAAAAGAAAAGAACTCAGATTTACAAATTACCTGTGTCAGCTGAGATCCATCTCAGACCACACAATCTGAGCACTTTGATACCACTTTAATTGTTATGGTTCCATCCTAAGGAATCCTGGTATTTGAAGTTTCTTGAGGTATTTAGAATTTCCACTAAGCTCTTGTTCTTGTGTGCCTACAAGTCATTTCTGACTTACGGTGGCCATAAGGTGAACCTGTTAGGGTGTGTGTGTGTGTGGGGGGGTTCTTGGCAAGATTTGTTCAGAGGGGGTTTGCCATTGCCCTCCTCTGAGGCTGACAGAGTGTGACATGTCCAAGGTGACCCAGTGAGTTTTCATGGCCGAGTGGGGATTCAGACTCATGTCTCCAGATTCATAGTCCAATGCTCAAACCACTACACCATGCTGGCTCTCCACTAAGCTCTAGTTTCTCATCAAACTATAAATCACAGGATTCCATAGATTGTAGCCATGGCAATTAAAGTGGAAGCACAGTGCTACAACTGTGCAGGGTGAGTGTTTGCCTGAGAAAGGAACCGATTAGGGCATGGAAACCCATTGATGTACCTGACCACACAGGCAAAGAGGTAACATTACAAGTATGTTGGGGGAGGGGAGAGAAGAGGGTGAAGAAATTATTGGGCAACTACGATATTAATTCAGCCTGCCATAAGTTACCTGTACAAATTCGCTTTCCAACATGGGGGCACGCTTGAGTAAGGCATATTCCCCCTGGCGGAGCTGACTCTGTAAAGGTCCCATCTCCCTGTTGAAAAGTCCTCTGCTGTAGTTGCCTCCCGCCGAGACATTGGGCAGCCGGGACCTTAACATTTTCCTAAACCAACATGGTGTACAGCAGTTAGAAAAGAAGTACAAAGGCAGGATCTCTGCGAGTTAGAGATCCTACAGAAGCCATTGGTTAGAGAGAGAAAGAGGTGTGAGTCCACACTACCCAGAGTAAGATGGTCCTTTACTGAGGCCCACTCTGAAAGAATCCTCTATAACTGGTGTGGGCAACTGTGAGAGGTTACGGGCTACATTGGATCCCCAGAGGACCTTGGAAATCAATACCTCCCTGTTGTGCCTGCCTCACAATTTATTTATTTTTTGAAATTTTCTTGGCCACTTAATGACCCCAAATATCTCCTAGGGGCATGAGGGGCAATTTCACCATGCTTTTAGCCCTCTCTTCCAACTGTAAGTTGTCATCCAGCTTCTTGTTGTTGAAAAAAAACAAACTTCAACCCACTTTGCCATCCCAAGTTCAAATTCTATTCTTGGGCTGAAAAATGTCCCTCAACCCCATCACACAGGATTGTTATAGTAAGGCAACAACCAAATAAAATGAAGTACACTTTCCTTGAGTTCTTTCTAGGAAGGGTAAAATAAACAACAAAAATAATATGCTTTAAGGATCTAAAGCAGGAGTGGGTAACTGGTTAGGGGTCAATTTCTTATTCCTGGCACCTTCCAAAGGCCACACAGACTACCAGGAATGCCAAAACAAAAGAAGACGACATCAAGGACAGAAAGTCCATTTTGGGAAAATGCATATTTTTTTTATGTTACACAGTGACGTCTTCTGCAATATATGGAAAAGGCAAATTGCTGGTTCTAGAAACTTCCAGGAAAGACCATGCATCCTCTTTTTTGAGGGGGTGAGTTAGAAAAAGGGCAGTATGCAAAATCTGGAATGGTTGAGGACCAAAAAGACAATTTCGGGGGGGAGGGGGGCTGCATGGGACCCCCATTTTGCTTAATCCTGAGATAGAGCATCCTTTTATGGCAAAGTGGCCACATAAACAGTATAAAAGCATCATTCCAATAAAATATAACCAGAGTTAAAAGAGCAGTTCAAACACTTCCAGCCACCCAGAGCAATTTAGAAATATCCATAAGTTTCAACTAGTAGACATATTAAACCTTAGCAGACAGTTCCACATATACGGAGCCACTACTGAAAAGACCCCATCTCATTATCAACAATAACGGCATCAAATGTAGTGTATATGTAGTGTTTCACCATTCTTTGCAGGCAATGGTATGCCATGAGGTGACCGAGCCATCACAGGTCAAATTCTTGTGGGCCATCTTGCCTCGCTATGCAACCCTGTACTTTTCCAGTGAGTTGAAGGGATATTGATATTGAAGGGATATACAACAGCAGATATACATCACTACTCTTGGTGTATATACATTAGTGGCTGTAAACATGCATACTGAGACTTTTAGACATGGGATGGTTCTTTTCACCTACTGGGATTTAGGCAAATGCTGGGAACATACATTTGTGGTTGAGGGATTGTGGCAGGAGCCAAGGAGTGAATCTCTTTCTCCTGTGACTGCAATGCTAATTCTTGGGCTCCCAGGGAGTAGGTCTCCAGCAGGGAGGTTCCAGCTGTTGTTGGACTTCAAATCTCAGAATCCTACACCATTAGCCATACTAGACGGGGCTTCTGGAAGCTGAAATTTACTACTATCTGGATGTTCCACCTGCAGTTATTTCAGAAGCATAATTGCAGCAGAGAAGCCAGGAGTGTCACTTTGTCGCTAGCACTGTTTTAAAAAAAGGTGAATCAGTCTACTGAGGATCCACCTTCTGCCCATCCCTAGTTTACAAGGTCTTTGTGGCTCTGCTATTAGAGAGATGTCAGAGGTTTTCATTTGGAGTATCAGATCCTTGCCTATCAGATTCCCTGCCTCCCACCCGCTCACCAGCCAAAACAAAACATCTCTGGGTCTAGGACTCACACACTGACCGTCTTTTTGTAGCTTGGTAATATACGGTCTTCAGTGTTTGGTGTCCATAGGTGACTCTGTGCCTCCCCCTCCCATGAGTCAAGGGAAAGGTTGTGACATCATCATTGTCATCATTGTCTCTATGACCTTTTGAGCCTAGGCATCCAGACTCCAGGGCCTTGCTTTGCTTCATAATGTATGGGGCCACTACAGTCTTCCAGGAAACTCAGCAAAGAGGGTAAGAGAAAGGTGAAAAGGAGGATGCCACAGTAAGACAGACAGGTCAAGTGTAAAAATCAGGGATCTGCCACATCAGTCCTGTGGTCAGACCTTGCAACATTTCACCTAGATAAAAACTAGGACAAGTGTGTCCAAGCAATATCAGAGTGTGGTCAAGATGGCAAAAATTATTAATGAGGAAGAAGAACAAGCTAGGGAAAACTGCAGGAGTTTGCTTTTACCTGAGCCTACTGGGAAGGGCATGATTCTCCCTCCCCAATGAGTTCCTCGAATACAAACTAACGTTGTACTCTGAACTCAGTTTGAAGCAACTGAAGTAAGCTGAGGGCAAAGGGGAAACATGGGATGAGAGAGAGAAACGGACATTTTAAAAGCAGCTCAAAAAGTGGGATGGCAGAGGATTAATTAGAACTGTCCCTGCCAAATTGAGACAGTTGGAGGATATAAGTTAAACCAGGACTAGGAGATGTCGCTGGATTTTACTTCCCATCTTTCCTTACCACTGGCTGCACTTGCCAGAGTGCTGGGAGTTGCAGTCCAATACCATCTGTAGGGGAGCATATGATTCCCAGGCTGGATTAAAGTATTCATTACAATTGGATATATCTATAAAAGGGACGGTCAACATGTTTCCTCCCAATTCCATTTTTGCTCTTTGTTTTAGCTGCAATGGCATACCTCCCTAGCCACATAAACCATTCTATGTTCGCTCTCCTCAACACCCCTTTCTCCATTAACACACACACACACACACACTGCTTCTTTTACTGTTGAGCTGTTCCTCTCATTTTCAACAGCTAATGAAGAAAAAGAATGTGTCAATAGGAATATGGAAGAAAGAGAGATTGGCAGGCTGGAATCTTAGGTAGAGGTCTAATTGACCTGAAATTGAAAATGATGAGCACAGTTGCAGGCAAAGTCACGGAAAGCGAGGAAGAAGTAGATGTGGCTGGGCTGATAAAGTGCGATGCCATGGTGGGCAACGGTGCAGCTCAGAAACAGCTGCCAGCTCAGCTGGTGGCAAATGATTTTGAAGGAGGGGCTGCTTGACTTCACAAAGAGGTTGCTACTCTTTTTAGTGGACAAAATGTCTCTGTGCCATGAACAGGCAGGGATTCAACTAGTGACACCCCTTCCCACAGCTGCATATACAGAGATGCAGTACTACCTCTACCTACCTGTTGAAATTCAGTCCATCATGTGGCCATTAAATGGACAGAACTTCCACCCATATTGGTGAGGGGCAATTTTTCCATACGACACGTGAATGTGCGGATCATTTGAACACTCACGTTCACACAAATACAAACAGGCTGTGCAATCTGATTGGATGGATGAGGATGGGGGCAGGGCTAGCAAAGAGGGAAAGCAGCTGCGGCCGCCATGTTGAATTTTTGGCTAAGCGAGGATCCAGCAAGTCAATCAAACGGCAATTTTATACTCTTTTTTTATTTCTTTATTTGTAAATACGAAGTGTTACTTGTGTGCACCCTGGGAAACTTTTTTTTAAAATGGTGGTGGCAGATTTAAAATCACGAGTAAATCAGTTGCGGCAGCCAGCTGGCTAGGGGATCATGCAGAGTTTAGGAGGTGTCTTTTGGCTGTGTAGGCAGTTTGCATCATTACGAATGCCTGCCTTTCCAAATGTGTTCGTGGTTTTCCCCTCTTGCATAGACAAGACCATATTTACATATTATGGGTCGGGGAGCCAGTGTGGTACAGTGCTTTGAGTCTTGGGAGATTATCACATGCTGTAAAAACATCCCAGGACAGGGACGACAGGAGATTGCTAAAAGGCTTATCTTTTAGACGTCGTCATCCCTGTCGTGGGATGCTCCCGTTCTGCTCCTGTTCCTCCCCCACTTCCTCTTATTCATGGCTTAAGCCGTGAATAAGAAGGCTGTTCCGTCATTATAACAGAATGACGGGCAAGTGAACAGAGGACCCATTGTGATGGCGAGATGAGATCGTGACATGACGTCAGTGGGAGGTCTATGCTGAAGACTTCCGGGTTCAATCGGGACAGCCAAGTAAGTGACACCCTTCCCCCCACCACCTGGTTACTTGGGCTTATCTTTTTTCTGTTTTAGGGCTTTGTTTTATTTTTTAACGTTTGGTTGGGGTTTTATTTTTGAATTTCCCGCAAGAACGAGAGGAATTTGGCTTCACTGCAGTAATAGCAGCTTTACGACAGCTGCATTTACTGCAATGAAGCTGAGGGGAGGGGGAGCTGTTTCACTTCTGATAAAAGGTAGGTGTTTGAAAAGTTTTTTGTTTTAGTGTTACAGGGACGGAAGTGAGGTGGGAGTGGGTCGGGTGGGGTGGTAGCGGGACAGACATAGTTTCCAGGGACCCATGTGATAATCTCCTCAGTGTAGGAGTCTAGGCGACCAGAGTTTGAATCTCCACTTGGTTGTGGGAACCCACTGGATGACCTTAAGCAAGTCACAATCTCTCAGCCTTAGAGCTGAGCAATGGCAAACCACCTCTGGACAAATGCTGCCAAGAATTTTCTAAGAATCTTGGAGTCACCTTGGGGTTGCCGTAAACCAGAAATGACTTTAAGGCACATGACAATAACAACAACAGGTTGGTAAAAAGACAGGTTAATCCATTGAAATATTCATTGGTTGACCACCTGAAGCCCCCTGAAATGAGGAGCTATGAAGGGTCTAGAATCTAATTTCTTTGTTTCAAAACTTGCCAGAGTCTGTAACTCCAACTGTTGCTACCGAAATTTGGTATTATGTAAGCAGTGAAAGAAAAAGAAAAAACAAGCTTCACTTCCACATCCACAAGCCCACATCTTGTTTTATGGATAAAATTTGGGGAGAGGGTAAACCATTGCCGTACTGCAAAATTCAGTGATGGTGACTCCCTACAAAAATAGGCAGGGAGGCACATGAGTCAGGTGTTGGCTACCCCTGATGTAGTCTTACCCCTGAGGTAGTCTAACACCTCTGGAGAGCACTAGGTTGGGAAAGTCTACCTTAATAAATACAAAGCTCTCCTTCACGCTACATTATAGCACTTTGATACCACGTTAACTGCCTTGGCTGCATCCTACAGAATCTGGAGATTTGTATTTCAGAGAGGCACAGAAGTGTAGCTATGTGTGGGAGCAAAATGAGGAAATTGTCACTGGAATAATAATTTTGCTCCCTCCCCCATGAAATTTTCCTTCAGTCCCCAAACTTCTAGCATTGCAGATAATGAGATAATTTCCTTCAGTCACACCTAGGACTCTTGTATTTTTTGTGTTCTCATTCCCTTGGTAACTTTGCCTGTCCTTTTTCTTTGGGTGCCTAAATTGTTTTTCTAAATACTCAACTGAAGTTTTAAATTACTGCAATGTCAGAAATGTGGGGACTGAAGGAAAATATCACAGTGGGGGCAGAATTCTTATGGGGGGGTAATGCCTCCATTTTGTTCCCCCACCTCCAGCTATACCTCAAGAGGCTCTAGAACACTCCGACAGAGAATTTTAAATACCTCATGAACCTACAAATCCCAGGATCCCATAGGAGGGAGCCAATAAAGTAGCTATGTGGAGAAGATAGAAATTGAGGGTGCAACCTCATCTCTCTCTCTCTCTCTCTCTGGCTTTTCTTCACAAACGAAGATTCAGGAAGGACTCATCCCCGCGCTTTCTGCAAGCGTGCTGATGACTAAAAAAGCCAATCCGAGATAAACAAGTCCGGTTGCAGAAAGCACAGCAGAAAGTCTCCTTGAGTGATGTTTCCGGGTTGTGATTCTTTCTGCATTGTCGTTTCTCTTCAAGACTTGTTCGGCGTGAGTTCTCAAATAAGGCTGCAGCATTGTGGATAGTGCGTCTCCAAGCCTCCCGATGTGAGGCCAGAGCGGACCATTGTTGGTGATCAATTTGGCCGAGCCTGAGGTGTTGTTTCAGGGAGTCCTTGTATCGCTTTTTTGGAGCACCCCTCTTACGCTAACCCATGGTGAGTTCACCGTAGAGTACTATTTTTGGGAGACGATGATCCTCCATCCTAGAAATGTGCCCTTCCCAGCGCAGCTGTGTTCTCAATCTCATGGCCTCAATGCTGGTGATCCCTGCTTGCTCAAGGACAGCAACATTTGTCATGTAGTCAGTCCAGTGTATATTTAGGATTGTGCGTATACAGTGCTGATGAAAGTGTTCGAGGAGTTGTAAGTGGTGGTGATAGGTGACCCATGTTTCAGACCCATAAAGGAGAATAGACAGTACAATGGCTCTATACACACTGATTTTTGTGCTTTGCCTCAAGTGTTTTTTACTCCAGACTCTTTTGTAAAGTCTTCCAAATGCGCTATATGCCTTTGCTAATCTGTGATCGATCTCTTTGTCAATCTTGGCATCTGAGGAGATTATGCTTCCCAGGTAGGTGAACTGAACAGATCTCGTCCGTTCCTCCCCCATTACTGGTACGAAGTCTCAGGAGATTTTCAGACAGGGAAAATGACCCCCGTGGAGATCGGGAGAGAAACGGGTCTGTTTTGCTGCCAGTGCTCCATTTCACACACACCCATCCTTCTCCCGATCACCATTTGTTCTCCCTCTGTCCTGCTTTCATTTTCCTTCTGCTATTTTTTACTAATGGAAGTTCTTCATTAGTAAAAAATAGCAGAAAATAGCAGAAGGAAAATGAAAGCAGGACGGAGGAAAAACAAATGGAGGTCGGGAGAAGGACGGGTGTATGTGAAACAGAGCGCTGGAAGCGGGACAGCCCTATTTCTCTCCCGATCTCCATGGGGGTTATTTCCCCCATCTGAAAATCTCATCACTCTCCAAAGCCAGCATATTCCTGCAGCATGTGAGCAAGACCCCCTGCATATGAGCAGTCTGGTCCTATGCTGCGGGCCTGCTTCCTGGATCCGGAGAGTGTGACGTAGACAGCCACTGCAGTGACAGGCCAGCATGGCAATAGGGCCTCCTCCCATCCTGTAGAACCCGGTTTGCTTCTTTTGAAGAACAACTTTTCCCCCAAGTATTTTAATATACCAGGTTATCTGGCTTTACCCCGTCTTAGCTTCGTCATTGCCCTGGGCATTGTCAGGACTTCCTGGGGGTAAAACGGAGCAAAAGCCCTGTGTTGTTAGGACTGCAGAGCTCAAACACAGGGCCAAGATGGGGTAAATAGCTTTGTGAGATATTTAGTCTTCTCTGTTAGAGACCTCTGGTGCTACAACAAACTACAAATCCCAGGATTCTACAGTGTTGAGCCATGGCAGTTAAAGCTGTGTCAAACTGGATTATTTCTGCAGTGCAGATGCAGCCTGAGTCTCTGACTGATAGAGAAGAAATATTTTGAAATAGCAATCTGAGACAGGCTGGTGTAAGTTCTACCATCCCTTGTGTAAATTTTCCTCCGCCCAAGAAGGCCTTTTTCCACTGATCCGTTTGACACAATGTCAAGCAAAGCAAATACAAGTGAGAGAGTTGTAGGCTCAGAGAGATGCTGACTGACAGGACACGGCTGATAGTTATTAAGCTCAGTTGCAAGGTGTGGCAGGAAAGATGCCCACTATTGACAAGAGCGAATGCATCTGCATACCTTTCAAAAATGCACAGAAAACTGGATTTTGGAACAACTGCTTCCTTTTGTTAAGCATACCAGGTGGCCATAACGGCAAGAAATGTATAAAATACAGGACCTTTTCTATCTAAATCATGGGAACAAAACAGTTCCTGGGTGATTCCAATTCAGTTTGTAAGGCATAAATGTGTGAGGATTGGCTCCTGGTCACAATGGCTACATATTACCTCTGGTATGGGAGTCACTATCCTTCTGTACACTGGTTACTGAGGAAACTTAAGTGAGAGAGCACGACTCTCCTAACATTCTGTTTGTTGGCTTCCTGTGAGTATCTGACTGCATACACCACAATTGTGTTGCGGCAGCCATGTTTCGTCATCTGCCCTCCTGTTTTTTTATCTCCTTTTAAAATGTTCCACATAGCCTGCTCTTATGGTCACCGAAGGCCTGGGTATATAGGGTTGGAGCCACTGCCAAGGCCATTCCACTCAAGGAATACTCAGCTAGGCTGGGTAGAGGAAGCATTGGCAAAGATGAGGAAGATGGCAAAGGGCTGAGTCACTGTCCTCTTCCTTGTCCTTGACACCACTTCCTCCACCCGGCCTAGCTTAGTGTTGCTAAGGGCCGAACAGCCGCCCTCTTCCTTGTCTTCCTCACTGCTCCATCCACCCAGCCCAGCTGAGCATTGCTAAGGGCCGAACAACCACCCTCTTCCTCACTGCTCCATCCACCCAGCCCAGCTGAGCGTTGCTAAGGGCCGAACAGCTGCCCTCTTCCTTGTCTTCCTCACTGCTCCATCCACCCAGCCCAGCTGAGTGTTGCTAAGGGCTGAACAGCTGCCCTCTTCCTTGTCTTCCTCACTGCTCCATCCACCCAGCCCAGCTGAGTGTTGCTAAGGGCCGAACAGCCACCCTCTTCCTTGTCTTCCTCATTGCTCAAGCCAGCCAGCCCAGCTGAGTGTTGCTAATGGCCGAACAGCCGCCCTCTTCCTTGTCTTCCTCACTGCTCCATATACCCAGCCCAGCTGAGCGTTGCTAAGGGCCGAACAGCCACCCTCTTCCTCACTGCTCCATCCATCCAGCCTAGCTGAGCATTGCTAAGGGCCGAACAGCCACCCTCTTCCTCACTGCTCCATCCATCCAGCCTAGCTGAGTGTTGCTAAGGGCCAAACAGCCACCCTCTTCCTTGTCTTTCTTGTTTTTGTAGTATTCTTCTGACATGGTTGGGGATGCGGTTTTGTGCTACATTCCCCCGTGTCTGATAAAGACCAGTGACAGTGTTGTAGTCCTACTATCTAAATTTTGAATGTTACATGAAGTGTTCAAAGGGATCTTGTAGCACCTTTGAAACTGACTGAGAGAACGAAATTGGAGCATAAGCTTTTGTGGACTTAGGGCTTATCTAGACAGGCAATTTACTTTGGCTTCTTGCCTGTGTTGGAACCCTGAAGTTCAAATGACACAGGGCTCTTGCCCCAATTCACCGCCAGACAGTCCTGACAATATCTGAGGTGAATCCAGAGTAAACCGTTTTAAAATGTTTCAAAATAACCTCCAGGAATCCCTGTGTCATTTGGGAAAGCCTGCATGGCTCTGACATAGGAGTTCGTATCTGCACAACATGCTATATTGCTGGCTGCCACCACCTCTATTATTACTCTGTAGCCAGGAAAGTGAGCTCCTAGACTCCCTGCAGGTGACCAGCCTTGCGACGCATGACAATGATGGTATGGACTCCTGCCCATTTTGTTGTGGACTTTTGCCCATTTTGTTGTGGTAACAGGGGGAATCCAGGCCAGCTCTGGGGTCAGAATACTCCGGCCAGAAGGCGGAGTATTGTGGCCAGTGTAGACAAGTCCTTAGTCTACTTCCTCAAAGGCAAAAGAACAGGAAGTGTTAGTAGACAATCCAGAGGATGGAGTCTGGATTTTGTTGAATCTTTGTCATATAAACAACAATGTCACCAGAATCCCACCTGCAACATGAGCTCTGCTGCATATATGCATGCATTTTCCCCCTGCTCCAGGGGGAATATCTTTTGTTCTTGCAGCTGCTGCTGCTGAGGTCCCAAGTGATCTTCTCTCTTGCTCTTGGGTTGCAAATCAACAAAGAATAGTCTTCAGCTTCCGTCTTGTAAAATTTAGTGCTAGAAAGAGTCATTCTGTATTTTGTAAGGACAATCATTGCAATATTTATAGGACAGACCTAGCCAAAATGCTTTGGTTTTAGAGTTTTTAAAAAAGTGTTACTTGGCAGGGTTGGAGGGTCTCATCCCTTTCAGCCTTCCTATGATTCCCTTACTGACTGCCACAGCCAGCAGAATTTATGATACCCGAGCAAGTACATGCAGTGAGGGCAAAAGGAACAGTGTATTACTTGCCAAGTAAACTTGGGAAAGGCTTTTGTGATGGATGGACTGTTGGAACTGCCTCTCTGAACTTCAAGACCTTCCTCAAAAACATCAGCAAGTGCTGCTCCTGAGTGTTCATTGCTGAAACACGGCAAAGAAAGGCACCAACCCAACTCTCTGAGCTTATATCAAGTTCCTGACACTTATTGCTTGGTAATCTTGCCCACCAAGAACCCACAAACATCTAGAATTAAGATAAGGGCACACTTTTATTGGACGCTTTTATGTGATCGCCATACTGGAATCTGAGGATAGTTTATTATTTTCATTACCTTTTCTCCAGTGAGCTCAAGATGGCATACATGGCTCTCCATCTCTTCCTCATTTTATCCACACAATACCCCTGTGAGGTTAGTGAGGCTGTGAAAGAAAATGACTGCTCCTAGGTCACCCAGTGAATTTCTTGGCTCAGTGGAGTCTAGAAATTAGATCTCCCAAGCTCCAGCCCAACACTATATGTACTTTTCCACCTTGGCCCCCACTGCTTCCCTCTTTTAGTGCACATTTGTTATGTTGTTGGAATATGCACATGCGTGTCTTATAGTGCCACATGGAGGAAGCAGTTACCCATGTGGTACTGGGTAAGAGTGTAGAGCACATCCCCAGCACACACCTTGACATCATTGGCAGGCAAGATGAAGTAGAAGGTACCAGAATGCCTGGTGTCTTTCTTGACACCCTTCTCAAAAGTTGGACATTCTCTTCCCTACAGCACCCTGAATTCCACAGTCATCATGGCCCACAGTGGTCATGGCGGCTGTGGGATTCTGGGAATGATAGTCCAAGAACATGAGTGACAAATTTAGCAGCCAAATTTGATGAGAATGCTGTGAAGAAACATAAGTGTCCTCAAATGGTATCAGAGAATAGCAATGGGGAAGGAAAATTTAGTAAAGAAGAAAAAGAAGGGGAAACCAAAGCAAGAACAGAAAAAGAAAGTGGCAATTTATTATACCTGAGCATAACAAGTGCTAACAGATATAGATTTATTTACAAAATATCAGGCTCAGCCAAATTGATCACCAACAATGGCCTGCCCTAGCCTCACATCAGGAGGCATGGAGACACACTATCCACAATGCTGCAGCCTTAATTGAGAACTCACGCCGAACAAGTCTTGAAGAGAACGACAACACAGAAAGAATCACAACCCAAAAACATCACCCAAGGAGACCTTCTGCTGTGCTTTCTGCAACCGGACTGGTTTATCTTGGATTGGCCTTTTTAGTCATCAGCGCGCTTGCAGAAAGCGTGGGATGAGTCCTTCCTGAATCTTCGTTTGTGAAGAAAAGCCAGAGAGAGAATGTGAGCCAGTGACCTAAATGCTTAATCCAAGGAGGAAAATCACTGGATTTCATCTTGCCTGCAGATGCTCTGAATCTGCTCCACAGAAGAGTTAGAGGAAACTCCCCCCATCCTCTTCTCTTCCCCTTGCCAATTGGGAATGTAAATAGGAGAGGTGGGTCCCTCTATTCTATTGGATCAGAGATAATTTGGAGATTCCATTCTGCCACCTTTGCCCATCAAACTGGGAAGGCAAACAGAGAGGGAGCAGTGAGCAAGGCAGTCCCCATGTTATCTCCAGTCACTGATCAGCGATAACAACACTGATTCCATCTCGCCCTACTTTGGACTTTATCAGAAACCACCCCCACCCCCATTAATGTTCTTTTGCCGGCATAAATTGTGGCATTTTTATGCCGACAAAAGAACCCTCCCACCAGACCTACCTTTAGTGGCGTCAATGAGGCTTCCCCAGCATAAACAGAACACAAATGGAACTCCATTTACTTCCAGGTTCCAAATCTCGATGATTCTTGCAAGAAGATGCTAGTGTGGCAAATTCAAAAATAGAAGCAAAATCAAGACACAAAAAATACAGCACACTTTAAAAGCCCCAAGTACATGGAGGGGGGTCATAAAAAGAGAGTCCCCTACCTTGCTGTTAAAATCTCACAAGGGCGCAAGGATTCAAACGCTGGCAAAGCCGGCAAAAAAGCAGAATGGGAGATCAATTGACAGCTTGCCCCATTAATCAAATAGGATGGCTTTTTAACAAGATATGATTGAGAAAGGATGCTGCTGTCTGGTATGCGCACCTTATGACACCATATTTGCTGCATTTGATAAAGTCCTTTGTCTTCCCTATTAGAAATGGTCATCAGATGCAGATTAAATGCAGGACTACTTCCTGCCCTTGGCTCAAGCCCATTACATGTGCTCCATTTCCAATGTCATTTTTCTAGGTCTGTATTATTTCTCCAGACTTATTTGCTTTGTGATAGTAATGATAGAGTTACTTGTAGAATTCCTCTGTATTTTCCTCTACACAGCAAAGAGCAACTTTGGGTTGGAAGGAGGCATATAGAGCTGGAGAACAGCATAGAGAAAGGATTAAGCCTATCCCATGGCTGTCAACAGCACCGCCGCCGCCACCTGCCTCACACAATTTGTTCCCTTCTTCCAGGCCTACACTGAGCAAAACAAAACCAGTTTTGCCCTCCGTCACAGTTTGGTAATTGACACTACTGGAGGATTCCAGACCCTTCAACTATCCCAATTTGGCAGGAACAGTCCCAATTAATTCTCTGTTGTCCCAATTTTTCAACTGCTTTTAAAATGTCCCAGTTTCTCTTTCCTCCTCCATTGATGCAAGCTGAGTTCAAAGTGCAAAAATAGTTTGCCTCAATTAACTCAGCAGGGGGAGAGGAGAGGAAAGGATGGAATTGTGCCTTTCCAGTAGACTCAGGCAAAAAAAGCAAACTGCTGCAGGTTTTCATAGTTTTTGTGTTCTTCCTCATTAATAATGTTTGCCATCTTGACCACACTTTGATGTTGCCTGGCCACAGGTATCCAGGTTTTCATTTGTGAAATGTTGGAGGATATGCTGTGTACCTCTACGGCCCACTACAAATCAGACTTGGTGGGATCAGCTCTCATCATCCTTCTTGGGCCCCATAGATTTCTCAGCATGAGATCTAAGAGTGATCTACAGCAGGCAGTTGGCAGCAAATTGTCAGTCAGGGAGCAAAGGCTGTGCTTTGCAGTATAATCCCAAGGCTGCTTTGCCTGGGTTAATTAAAACTAAATATAGACTCTCTGCCAGCTGGGCAAATTGGAATGGGAGTTTCAAAGTGTCTGGGTGTTTTTCTTCTGCCTACTTTCACCTGGAGCTGTGCTCCTGTGGATACTGTGTAAAATGGTGTGGGGGTGCGTGAGGGATGGATGGAGGAGGGAATAAATCACAAAAAGAGTCTATTCAGGGATGCCTCCTTTCTGAGGCAGGTTGGTGAGGAAGAAGGTACATACAGAGTCATATAGGAATGAAAGCATATTAGGTGAGGAAAATCTTCAGGTATCTTTGGCTCCGTTATCATCAATTGGAGGCCTCTGGTCCACATCTGGTCCCCTGGAGAAAAATGGCCTAGAGACAACAAAATGTGGAGATGGTTGTAGCATTTGTGGCAGAGAAGAACAGTTTAGAGGAAGGGTCTGAAAAAAAGATTAAGGTGTTTTGGGTTTCTTCCTGTTGTGGGGCCAGAGCTGACCCAAGACATTTTGCTGCCTGAGGGAGAGCAGGAGCTGTATGCCTTCTCACCGGAGGCACAGCACCCACAGGTAATCAAGTCATGTTCTTACAAGAGGCCGAAAGTCTCACGAGTCCATCACTTGTAAAAATATAGTAACAAATTGAACAATTAGTGATGTTCTGCCCTTTCATGTAGAGATACCCCCAAATCTGCTGCTTGAGGTGGACACCTCATCCTGCCTAGTAGTAGGGCCAGCCCCATGCAGGATGCATTCACTTGGGGCTTGTCTGTACTATGGAAAAAAATCCAGCCTCAACTCACATTTTCCTAGTCCACAGTGACCCCGCAGTGATCCCGTTAACACCACACACACAGGATACATTGGGGTGGCTTCTGCCTAACTGGCCAAACACTTCCCCTGTCTGCTCCACTGTTTTCCCCCTTCCCAGCAGGCATATATTTACCTATCAATCAATGGGCATTGTTTGCCTGTCAGTCTATTTGAACTACTCCGATTGAATGCCTCCCCATTACCCGAATTGTGTGGGGTCCGTGGGGACCCTCTAATATCCTAATATTAACTTGGGGAATTTAATTAACTCAATTTGGCATGCGAGAGGCCGGGCAACAGTGGGATCTTTTAACCTATGTATATAGGTAGTAATGGAAGAGAGTCTAAGGACTTTTTCAGACGCGAAGAAAGTAACGCAAGCAGCCTCATCAGCTTGTGAGGCTGCTGCGCTGCAAAGCGTCAGTTTCGTATGACGCTCGCCCCTGCCGGTACTGTTGCGTTACCACGGGGAGAGTTGAGCGTCATATTTCATTGATTTTTACTCACAATCAACTTTTGTGAATAAAAATCAACGAAATATGGCGCTCAACTCTCCCCACGGTAACGCAACAGTACCGGCAGGGGCGAGCGTCATATGAAACTGATGCTTTGCAGCACAGCAGCCTCGCAAGCTGACGAGGCTGCTTGCATTACTTTCTTCGCATCTGAAAAAGTCCTAAGCCACAAGGTGCAATTAAATGATCTTTATTGGAAATTATTATCAACAGCATTCACACAAACACTCAGGCTTCAGACACTCACACAAGGCTATCAAAGATAATAGGAAGTATTTTGATAGAGGGGTAGAGAAAGGGGATGGCGGGTTATACTATACTGATCCTGCAGGGCTGAGATCGTGAAGTACACCAACAGCGAAAAAGTCCAGATGATAGACTGTTGACACAATCTGACGTGAAGTCAGAAAGCAGGGGATTTGTGCACACTTGGGTGGTGTTTTAGGGTGATATTTATATGAAATAATTCCCCTGAAGGAATAGGATTTTTGAGTGGAATACAATGTTTCTTGGAGGTTCCCAGGACTAGACAATGGGTGTTCCAGAAGAGTTAACAATTGTTAATTGGTGCTGTATTTGGAATTGAATAGGTGCAGGCAAGGTCTTTTGTTGGAAGGGGATGAGGGAAGGAAGGACCCGTTTTACAAGCATCAAGGATTCTGCTGTCATTGAGTGGATTAGTGAATGACCTCCAGGTGTTAAGTTCTGACCTGAGTATTTGGTTTTGGGGAATTTCCAAAGGCTTTCCCTTGGTTATACACGAATCCAGCCTTGGCATTAGGGGATCCCTGGTTTACCTGCTAACCACGTGGGTGGCCACATTAAGCAAAATGATTAAATATAGCCAATTATTTGATATTCCAAGATGGGGACTATCAGGGTAGGTAACACCCCATCCAATCCCCTTTCCCCCTTTTTGGCTCAGTGAGTGAGGGGGGTAACTTAAAATGTATACACACACACACAAATATAGAAAGAAAAATGTGATTTTATTTATAGTTATTTTATTCATATTTATTAACATGTTCAGTCATGAGATCTATGGTGAGGGGGTAGATCAGGCCACATGTCACCATCTTCTTGTTTTTTAAATTCAGTGCTGGGCACAGCCAAGCCAAACCACCCACCCACCCACCCCATCAGCCTTGTGTCTCCTTTCTTTTTTCTGCTTGGAATGTTGGTATGTGGATCTCTGGACAAGGGAGTGAGCAAGCAACTGAATGACTGGGGAGGGGGAGGCCAATGTGAGCTAGCTCTTCACCTGCTCATTTGTGTGGAGATCTGGATACTAAGGAAATTATATGATAGGAACGAAAAAAGCATTCTTGTCCCACAATTTCCACTCCCGCCCCTGTCCCGCCCCTGTCACACCACAATCACCTTTCCCACCACACTTACCTCCTCTCTCGTTGTTCTGGCAGCCCAGGAGTGAATGAGGCTCTAACAGAGCTCCCTTCACTTGCTGGATTGAAATCCCGTGGATTCTTGTGAGAAGACATGAGTGCACAAAATTCAAAAATAAAAAGAACATGAAAAAAATTACAGCAAGCACAAAAACATACTTTAAAAGGTAGAAGTAACCTGGGAGGGTCATAAAAAGTGTGTCACTTACCTGGATGTCCCAATCTCACCTGGAAGTGTTCTGGCAGGGACCTCCCAGTGATGCTGGGATCTTGCCAGCATAACGGGACACGTTTTCACTCACAGGAACATCCGTGATAGAAACAGAACTGGGGATCTATTGATGGCTTATCCCATCAATAAAGAGCGGTGCTGGCAGAACGGATGCATAACGAGGGGAGAACGATGTTGTCTGAAAAGGAATCTCCTGGTGTTCATGTAATGCCACTTTTAATACATCTGATAATCTTCTTACACTCAGGACAGGGGGGAAAGGTGACAAAAGACTGATTGGGTGTGTGTGGCTTTGCTTGGCTGTGCCCAGTGCAGATATATAAAAACAATGACAACACACACCATGCTTGCCGGAACCAACCAGTCCCACCCACCAAAATCTCCTCCTGCCCCCAGCTCCACACCAAAGCTGCCTCAGAGCACTGGCCACACACAGGATTGCTCAGGTTTTGGTGAAAAGTCCAGGTTAAAAGGTGAGTTTTCTAAAAGCACATCAAAGCCCTATAAACTGCATTCCCTGTAGATCCCCTGTGAATCCTCCATAACGCTGTGTGAACTGATCGCATCGACTACAGGGCCAGTACAGATTTTTTAGTAAGCGTAGACAAGCTCATGGTGTTAATCTTATTGGAAGCTGCATAATACGAATTTCCAGAACTGAAGTCAGCAGTGGTTGAGACGAAAGTCAAAAGCAGATTTGGCAACCAGTCCCATCCTTTTCCTCTCTTTTCCCACACAGTAACAATGGGATAGTTTGTTCTTGTGAGTGGTCTGAACTGATTGCTTCCAGAGGGCTCTTAAAATTTGCCCAGGTACTAAGCGAAATAGTCCAAGGACCATAAATTGCCCACCCTTGGTCTAAAGTGAGGGAGAGGATCAAGGCACCTGAGGCTACATGAAGCACTAAGACCTACTTTTGTATCCATGGAACCTCCAAAACCCTTCCACCATGAACTTTTAAAATAAAATACATACCCTCCAATTGTCCAAATTCAGCAAGGACAGTCCAGATTAATAATCTGCCATCTAACTTTACCCAATCCTTTAAAAATATCCCAGTTTCTCTCTCCTGCTTCCATTCTCTCCCTTTGTCCTCAGCTTACTTCAGTTGGTGCAAACTGACTTGAAGGAGCAAAAGTAGTTTGAACGCAGTTAACTCAACAGGGGGAGAGGAGAGGAGGGGGCAGGATCTTGCACTTCTAGGTAGCCTTATGCAAAAGCAAATTCCTAGCTTCAGTGTTCTTCCTCATTAACAACATTTGCCATCTTGACCATGCATTGCTATTGCTTAGCCACACATATTCCAATTTTTATCTGTGAAATGTAAGAGGGTTTGAGAATAGGAGATTTGTAACTGCAGCAGGCAGAATTTTCCTCTAAAACACGGTATGAACCTCCATACACCTTGTTTTGCAAGAAGATGTCGACTGAGTGCCACCAGCCAAGTACAGTCAGACCCTTGTATCTGCAGAACCAATATCCACAGTTTCAGTTATCCACGGGACACAAAATAGGGGAGGCATACCATAGAGCCACAGTGGAAAATGTCTAGAGAGGAATTTTCTCTAGGCATCTTCTCAGTCCTCCAATGCAACTCTATGGTATGTTTTTACCAGGAGTCCTTTGTTTTAATAGGGTTTGCTGCCATCTGCAGTTTCCAGTATCTGTGGGAAGCCTGGGAACTGGACCCCTGTGGATATGGGGATTCTACTGTATGCTTGAATTGCAATTCCCAGGATAACCAGCATAGCTAATGATGAAGAATGATAGAAGTTGCAGCCCACCAACATCTGGAGGACACACAATTCCCCTCTGCAGGGGGCTATTGAAGAGGAGGTTACATGAACCCCATGGAACAAGGTGTTCCACAATATTGGTGCAGTCTCTGAGAAAGCTCTACCTTGTGGCCTCACCAACCATGATTATTTTAAGGATGGATTACAGAGAATGGTTCCTGATAGTTTACACTTTTTAGGATGAGTGCTTTAAAATATAATTGTTAGCTTCCCATTTGGATCTGTTTCCTTTCTGGATCTGTATTTCAAATACCAAACGTATTTCAGCCAGTCGTTCTTGGTGTTCTTTTTCGTATTGTCGTGTTCTAGAACTGGAGATTGCTAGACAGCTTAAAATGAACAGTATGTTTTTGGAAATGTAGTATCCATTAATTACTCATTAGAAAACTCTCTTCAATCTTACTTAAGCCTGGCAATGCATAAATCTATTTTTCTGCATGAATTGCAAGCGTGCTTCTAGACAAGGCTTTTCTTGTGCAGTCACCCAGCCTCATTCATATCATTTTATGCAGGGTGTGCGTGTCAGACGTTGTCAGCATCTTCAATTTGTAACACCTCTCCCTCTCCTTGGGCTTCTTCCTTCTTTCTCCTTTCAACACACACACACACACACACACACACAGACACACCTTGTTAAGAAGGGAAAGACAGAGTTATTGCACAATGCTTTTTGATTGGTAGTGCTGGAAGCCCTCCATTGGCATCCATCCAGAGTGTCTCTGACATGTACAATGTTTTGTAGTTATTTTCTAAAAAGAAGTTCCTGACAGCTTCTATTCTATACCATAAAAATAGGGTGGAAAAAGTTTCAATACAAATTATTTTTAAAAGATACCTAGACTGCCAAACACTCTTACTGTCAAGAAATTCCTTCTAACATTCAATGGCTATCTACTCTCCTGTAACTTCAAACCATTAGGCCTGGTTCTACCCCTGGGGCAGCAGAGAACAGGCCTGTCCCACTCTTCTCTGTGACAGCCCTTGAGGTATTTAAAGAATGTACGGTAGGCTTTCACCGCCGGCATCCATAGATTTTCCTTGGTTTTTTTTTTTTTTTTCCCTAGGCTGTGAGGCCATGTTCTGGAATAGTTCCATTCTCTGAGGATGCCAGCCACAGATGCAGGTGAAACATCAGAAAGAAACTATTCCAGAACACAGCCTCACAGCCTGGAAAAAACCCAAGGAAAATCTATGTAATCATTTCAACTCTCAATTTTTGTTTCACTGAACCTGCCCAACTCCTTCAACCTTTCCTTCTGCGTTTTGTTCTCCATACATCCTATCATTCTTGTTGCCCTTCTCTTTTTTAAAAATATATTTTGATTGACAAAAGCAAAATATCAATATACACATTTGTCCCAATATTCTACAAACCTAACAATTTCTGATACATTTATATAATAATAATGGAGCATCTCACCAATCCATCCAACTTCATTCTTCAATCTCTCTGATCCAGCCTTTCTCAACCTTTTTACCTTTTTACCCTGGGGGAACCCTTAGACCAATTTTCAGGTCTCAGGGAACCCCTGCCTAAAATTAATATATCTACACCTCAAAAAGAAAAAAAAATGTATTTTTTTTTTCAATCTCCATATCTTGTGGAACCCTTAGCAACCTCTTGTGGAACCCTAGGGTTTTTGGTAACCATGATTGAGAAACCCTCAGCTAAATAAACAAGGAATGACTAGCAGCGGTTGAGTTTATGGTGATGGAACCACCTGGCCCAGTTGCACACAGTCACTGTCCACATTTAAGAAACACTGCCCAGAAAGCAGGAATTGAAAAAGCCATTACAGTAGGGTTTCTTTAGGGTTCCACAAGAGGTTGCTGGGGAGTTCTGCAAGATATTGAGATTGGGAAAAAACCACATTTTTTTGAGCTGTAGATATAATAATTTTTTTAGGCAGGGGTTCCCTGAGACCTGAAAATTGTTTCAAGGGATCCATGAGGGTAAAAGGGTTGGGAAAGGCTGCACTAGAGTGTAGGCTGGGTAAGAATGCAAATATGCCTTATGCTAGGGATGGGGCCCATGTGGCTGTCCAACTGTTGCTGCTGTGGGGGCAGGACTGCAAATCCCATCATTACTTCCCCAGCCACTGATGGGAGTTGCAGTTTGACACTATCTCTCCGGCCACACGTCCCATGCCCTCAAAGGTCTTCTCTTATTCTTTGAAACGGTTCCTACATGATATGTACTTCCTTATTCTTATTATTAAGACTAGGACAAGTCCAGGCAAAACTTGGGAGGAAAAAGGGCAATTTGTGGAGGGCAGGAAGGTGGGCGTCATTGTTACCAGGGAAATAAAGGCTGGAAGCCAACAGCAAAGGTAGGTAGGTAAGGGGGGGTTGGTGTCAGTAGCTAATGGGGCAGACTGGGATGGGATCCATGGGGTGTGTGTCAGAGGGATCATGGCCACATTTCAACTCTTCCTTCCCCCACCAGGGGCAGGGCATTTCCAAGCATATTCCTCAGGTGGGGGCAGGGGTGAGAGAGAGAAAGCACGCCCATCTGAGGTGATGGGTGCCCAACTCTGACCTGCAGGTCACATCCTTCATGGCGCTCATGCCTCCTCCGGCTCTACTCCCGCTTCAGTTTCCCCTCCCCTCCCGGTTCCTCACATTTTGGTTCTGCTGAGTGCTGCTGTGGAGCCGAAGGCTGGCTGAGGCAAGGGGAAGGAGGATTGGTTTGGGAGGCCGCTAGGAGCTAGCTGGCCTTTTCTTACATGGAGGTTGGTTTCCAGACGGAAGGGTTAATCAGCCATTCTCAAGCATAAAGAGACAATGCCAATGGGGCTGGGAGGAGGAGAAAGCCCACCTCCCTCGGAGGGAACCATGAACAGGAGGAGGAGGAGAGGCAGAAATGGCGGGAGGACAATAGGTGGGAGAAAGGCTGGGGGGTCATTTGCCAGACTGGCAAGTGAGGGAGCTCCTGGGCACACACAGCTCACCACTTCTCCATGATGATTTATTACTGTTTTCTCACGGAACCCCTGGCAATGTCTTGTGGAACTAGGGTTCCGCAGAACCCCAGTTGAGAAACACTGCTCTACTCTTTGTATTCACATCCTAGCACCCTGGCACATATTTCACCATCCATACAGACTTCCTCCCTGCCAGTACTGTCCATGTATACCCCTGAATCTTACGACTATCTTGGTATGTTATGATAGAGGCATTCAGTCAATATATTTGTCTTATTATACCATATATGCACTTATTTATATATTTTTATATTTATAGATTTTAAATTGATATTAAGTTTTCCCTGTCTCCTTTAAAACTAATCTATACGTTTCTAGAGTATTCTATATTCCTAATGTATACATCTTTGAACCTTATCTTTCTTCTAAAAACTTTGCTACCAGATTCCACTCTTTGTTGCGTTTTTTAAAAGTTCAATCTTTAAGTAATCTAATTAATTGCCCTTCTCTGAACCTACTCCAATTTCTCTATATCCGTCTTAAAATGACACACCCAGAACTGTAGGAGGTATGAGTCTAAAAATAAAAATGTGTTAAAAATTCCAGGGATCTAGCCCTTTTAAAAAGAAATACAAAATATCTTCTTTAAAAAATAAAAATCCTTTTACTTTCAAATTCATGCAGAGTGACACTTAAGAATGCTGAGACAAGCTCAATTAAGCTCAAGTGTATTCTGAGGTCTGTGGTCTGATCACCCAGTAAATTAGACTCATTACAAAAACAAAGGAGTCAGTTTAAAAATGCATATCAAAAGTTTACTGAAGGTATATCAATCTTAATCTACATACTAAAACAAACTTTAAAAAGAGTGTTCCTAACTAACAAGAGGATTTAGGGTAGAATGACTCACCCAGCCTTTAGTGGTGAGAACTACATGGTGACTTGAAAAGCAAACATCATGGCAAGACATCATGGCATGGCAACAGCCGCATGGAGACTCAACTTAAAAGAGACTTGCACAAAGAGCAATAATATTTAAATTAGGTCATGTGTTGAATGACCCATCGCTCCGGTTGGCTGGAAGTGCCTAGTGAAATAAGAGAAAGGGAATTTGGGAGAACAGAAGCATGCAGGGAAAAAATCCTAGACTTATCTTAGGATGTGAATGGGGTACACAAGATTGTTTTACATTACAATAATAATTTCCCCACATACTACAAGAACTGAATGTAGTTACCCAGATGAGGCCTGATCAGTGCAAAATACAGTGGAATTATTACTTTCCTTGACTTGGAAACTATGCTTCTATAAATGCAGGCTAAAATGTCATTCCCCTTTTTTGCTGCAACATCACACTGCTGGCTCATGTTCAATTTACGATCAACAATAATCCCACATGTAGTACTGCTGAGCCATGTATCCCTGATCCTATACTTGTGCATTTGGTTTTTGTGGCCTAAATGTAGAATTTTGCATTTATCTCTATTGAATGTAATTTTATTAATTTCTGCCCAAGTTTCTAGTTTATCTAGGTCCTTTTGAAATCTGTTCCTATCTTCCAATGTATTAGCCACCCCTCCCAATTTTGTATCATCTGCAAACTTTATAAGGATTCCCTCAACCCCGTCATCTATGGTAAGTCATTGTTAAAAATGTTGAAGAGTAACGGCCCTAGGATAGAACCTGAAACTCCAGTCCACTCAAGACCTCTTTCCAGTTTGAAGTGCAACTGCTCTTTGAGCACAGTTTTCCAACCAGTTATGGATAAACTTAACAGTGTTCCTACCTGTTCCACCTTTTAATCAGTCTGCTAATAAAAACATTGTGGGTGACCTTATCATCAAATGCTTTGCTGAGATCCAGATAAATGATGTCCACACATTCTCACCATCTACTACACTAGTGACCTGACTGAAAAAAAGATATAAGATTACTTTGACAGGATTTGTCCATGACAAACCCATGTTGGCTCCTACTGATCACTGCATTCTCATCAAGATAATTGCCAACAGACTCTTGTATAATACATTATAATATGCTTTCTGGTATTGAGGTTACTGACTGGCCTTCTTTTTTGCCTTTTTTGAAGAGAAGGACAATGTTTGCCCTTCTCCTGTCCTTTGGCACCTCACCTGTTCTCCAAGATTTCTCAAAAATGATGGTGTTTTTTCCCCCAAGACATATATTCCGACATATAAGACGACTGGCCGTATAGGAAACCCCCCCCACCACCACCAATTTTTAAGTCAAAATATAGAGTTTAGGGTATACTCGCCATATAAGATGACCCCCCCCCCATCACCCGCACTCCCTGAAGCCATGATCGGTCTCCCCATCACGGCTTTGGGGAGGGCGGGTGGTGGCTGAAAGCTCCCTCCCCGCTCCAGCCAGCCACCATTCCTGAAGCCTTCCCGAAGCTGGCTGAGGAATCGCGGGGGATGGCTGCCTGGCTGGGGAAAGGCTCAGCCACCTCCCACAATTCCCCACCCACGAGGAGGCTTGCCAGTGTCCTCGTGAGTTGGGGAATCATAGGGGATGGTTGCCTGGCTGGGGAAAGGCTCAGCCACCTCCCGCAATTCCCCACCCATGAGGAGGCTGGCCAGCATCATTGCAAGTTGGGGAATCATGGGGGATGGCTGCCTGGCTGGGAAGAGGCTCAGCCACCACCCACCCAGCAAGGCTCCCCCCCTGTGCAGCCTCACTGGGCAGGAGGGGATCTTCTTGGTGACTCAGAGTCATGGAGAAGACCCCCTCCCACCCAGAGAAACTCTCCCCCCACCCTGTGCAGCTTCGCTGGGCGGGGGGGGGGGAATAAGGTGGCTAGCAAGCTTCCCCCCGCCCAGCCAGCCACCTCTGTCATTCTGAGTCTGAGATGGGGTTGACACAGCCCCATTGCGGACTTGTATCCGGTGTATAAGACGGCCCCTGACTTTTCAGCTGATTTTACTGGCTGAAAAAGTCGTCTTATATGCCGGAATGTATGGTACATCAGAACATTCCATCAGTATTTTGGCTCAGAAGATTTGGACTCATTTAGGTTAGCTAGGTGATTCCTGACTAACTCCCTATCAATCTTGATTTGCAGTCCAGATCCCTTGCCAGTGTCTCTGCTACTGCATGGAAGTAGACTGTTCTTTTGGGGGGTGGGGTTTGAAGCAAAATAGGTAGTGAGAAGTTCTGCCATTGTGATCTGTTAGCATTTCATTCTCTTCCCTTGAATGTATCTGGGAAATAAACAAACCCTTTTTGTTGCTCTTTGCTTTTCTAGCCAGACTCAGCTCATTTTGAGCTTTACCTTTACTTATTCCTGCAAACTTGGGCTACACATCTGTACTCTTCCTTGGTGATTTGTCCTTTCTTCCATTCTATATATGCACTCCTTTTTCTTTTCACTTCCTCCTTGAGTTTGCTATGCAACCATGTTGGCTTTTTCAGATGTTTCCCATTTTTCTTCTTCCACAGGATGGTTTGTGATTGTGCCTTTTGCAACTCATTCCTCAAGAGCTCCCATCCTTGTTGGGTGTCTTTTTCTTTTAGCATGTCTGGCCATGGGATTCCACCCAGTAATTCCCTGAAATTGTTAAAATTAGCTTTCCTGAAGTCCTTTTTTTGACTATACTCTTCTTTGCCCTGTCCCACAGTTATGAATTCTAGCATTACATGGTCACTTCCCCGTAAAGTTTTAAAAAAACAAAAAAACTTTAATTCCAGTGACCAACTTCTCCCTATTGGATAGGATCAAGTCCAGATTTGCTGATCCCCTTGTTCCTTTCTCTGCCTTTTGAAATAAGAAAATATCTGCAAGGCACATCAGGAATTTGTTGGAGGGCCTATGCTTAGCAGAGTTAGTCTCCCAACAGATAACAGGGTAATTGAGGTCCTCCATAACTACTAATTCTTGCATCTTTGAGATTTCTGAGATTTGTTTCTGAAAATGATTGTCCACCAACTCTTGTGGCCTGTAGTAAACTCCTACCACTATGTTGCATTTATTAATTTCTGGGGGGGGGGTTACCCAAAGGCTGTCAACTGGTCACTCTGATCACTGTCATGGATTTCTGTACAGCAGAATTTGTCTTTGACATATAATGCTACTCTCCCTCTTTTTCTGAATAGGTTATACCCTTCAATTGTAAAATTCCAATCATGGGAGTCATCCCACGAGGTTTCTGTTATGCCTATAAAGTCATACTTACCTTCCTGCACCAGGACTTCAAGGTCATCTTGTTTGTTTCCCAAACGCTATGCATTGGTGTATAGATATTTGAAGCTGTGTTTGTTCTCACCTATTAATTTGCTATCAGTTTTTCTGTGGATCCCATTCTCTCCCTCAACTTCTTCTTTAGGCTTCACATCCTCATGTTTAGAGCTTGCCTTTGGACCGATGTTTGTGCTATCATCTCCAACTCCCCTAAAATTTAGTTTAAAGACCTCTTGATCAGACTTGCCATGCTACTACCAAGATATTCTTCCCAGTCTTTGTGAGGTGCAGTCCATCTGTAGCCAGTAGTGCTCTGTCTAAGTAGTGAAGACCGTGGTCCCCAAAGCCAAACTTCTTCCATCTACACCATCTAAGTATCCAGTCATTCACTTTTAGCATCTTCCTGTCCTCTATCGTTCACTGGCAGAATTTACAAGAAGACCACCTGTGCCTCAAACCCTTCAGCTTCCTGCCCAAAGCTTCATAATCAGAGATGATGTGCTCAAAGATGTTATTGGCCGTGTCATTGGTACCCACATGAATAAAATGAAAGCAGTACTGATCTGTACTCTTGATGAATTTTGGCAAGTTGTCAGTGACATCCCAGATGTGTGCACCAGGAAAACAGCACACTTCCTGTTTCATCTTGTCAGGCTGGTACACAGGAGCCTCTATGCCCCTGAACAACAAGCCCCAACCACAAGCACCTTTCTTTTCTTCTTGTTGTGGTTGTTGGTTACCTTCATCCTTCCTTGACATGCAGTATCCCTTGTTGCTGGTTTCCTGTTTGAGCATCTTCACTGCTACTATCCTCTTAGTAGGAGAGGTTCTGAATCCCGTCTGTACGGTCAGCTCCTGACACTGACTTTCCTCCAGGGTGTTTCCTTGCTGTTATAGGCCTCTTCAATTTCCTTGGCAGTTTCTTCCTGTTGGTTTTGTATGATCAATTCTCCCTGTGTGCTATCCTGGAAGTCCTCCTGTTCTCTGATGCATTGAAGAGACACAACATGTAGCCTTAGTGCACTGATCTGCTCTTCCAAGAAAGCTAACAATTTGCACTTGCAGTTGTAGTTGGTGATGTTTTCTGGCGAGAAGACAAACATTGCACATGCATTGCAGCAGACAATTATGGCTCCTTCAGCCTTCACCTCTGCAGTTATTTTTCTCCCCCTTGCTCCCTTCTCTACAATCACATTGCTTTTTTGGTTTTTCTTGTATTCCTTAAAACTTCCTCCCAAGGCAGCTCTGCTGTTCCTATGAAGTTTAGCAGTATTGACCCAATTGCTCCAGGGCTGCCCCAGCATCACCTCCAGGCTAGGCAGGGGACTGCATTCCCCAACAGTCTCCATTGCTGCACTGGCTTTCCTCTGAGCAGTTTTCCAAACCAGAGAGTACTGTCAGCATGAGATTGTCCCTAACTTCAGGGCTCCTTGTAGTTAACCATTAGTGACAGAAGGAACATTCTGCACTTGCTCAGGCATACTCATATTTCATTATTTATTTCTTTAAAATATTTTTATTCCACTCCTCAGTCCAAAAGGCTCCCAGAGCAGCTTACATTCTTGCTGCCATTATTTGTCATCAAGTAGACTTTGACTTATGGTGACCCTATGACTGAGACACCCCTCCAAGAGCTGCAGTCATCAACTGCCCTGCTCAGGTTTTGCAAACTCAGGGCTGTGGATTCCATGATTTAATCCATCCACTTGTAGTGTGGTCTCCTTCCTCCTTGAGTGTGCTTTACTCCATCCCTTTGATCATGAATACCCTCTTAACTATCTGTGTGCACCAAGGTGAAACACCAAGTATCTAAGGACTTTATCAGATGCAGCAAATATGGTGTCATAATGACACCTAATTAATGCGAATGGGTACGCATACCAGATGATGTTGTTAATGTCTTGTCAATAAGGCATACTTTTTTATTGATGGACCAAGCCGTCAATTGATCTCCCCTGGTGCTTTTGTGCTGGCATTGCCGGCATTTGAAACTGTGCGCCATTGTGCTCACATGAACACAACGTTAATGGGCAGAATACTTACGGGTGAGATTGTGACAGCCAGGTAGGGGCCACTCTTTTTATGACCCTCCCCAGTTCTCCAGGAACTTTTAAAATGTGTGTTTATGCTTGTGTTTATGTTTTCTGTCTGTATTTTTATTATTTTTTTAATTTGCCATGCTGGCGTCTTCTTGTGAGAATTGGCAAGATCTTGATCCCAGAAGCTAACGGAGCTCTGTTCATGCTCTGTTCACACTGAGGGGCTGCCTATTGATGCAACTAAAGGTAGGTCTGGTAGGAAGGGTTCTTTTGCCAGCAAAAAACGTTTTAAAATATGCCAGCAAAAGAATGATTTTAGAGGCTTGTCTGATAAAGTCCTAAGTAGTGAAAGGCTTATCATGGTAGGTGCTGGTAGACATCAGTTGGAAGGGACAGGGTCCCAAAGGCAAGGGGGGCCACCACTGAGAAGTCCTTGTAACAAACCCTTGGAATAGAAACTGTTCACAGAGAATCTGTTCACAGAGGCAAAAGTCATTGGCTCCTAGAATAGCCCTGCTTCCTTTCTCTCCCTCTGCTGCAGCCTGATGGAGTGACTGCTGGCTAGGTGACAGCTGCACACAACAAAACAAATCCATGAATTTCCACCACTCTCCACTTGTATTTTAATTCCTTCACTTCCTTGGATCATACTCCCAAGCATCGTCCTAAAAGCAACATTCCCTTTTTAAAAAAGAGAACCCATATTTCAAATAAGTCTTTATTTCTAATAGTGAAAGCTCAGTGATGCTATCTAAGTAGGGTAGTCTGAAACCGAACAATACAATGGAAAATTTCATTATCTTGCTCTGTGTGCAGAGTTAATTTGCATTCCCTTGCCTAGTTTGCTGCTGGCAAAGGAACAAAAGATATGCCTGCAAGCAGGTCCATTTGGCAAGTTTAGTGAAGCTTAATTGAAACCTTTAGTAAAGGGCACTAAGGCCTTGTGAGTGTGACAAGAACAAAGGCAAAAGGATCAGATGTCAAATACTGAGTGATAAACACAGGGAGATCAGCTGGATTTCCCTTGTCAGTGCTTTCTCTTCCCCTCTTGGCTTTTCCTCCTCCTCCTTCTCCCTGGAGATCTTTGGACAAGGGTGTTCCAGTTCACAGGGCGGACATGATGAAGGCCATTGTGATGGATGGAAACATTACCACTTTCCCAACACACACAGGCAAAGCAGGCTTCTCCCCACTAGGGGATGCCATGGTAATTAGCACTGAATCTTAAGCAGTTTTAATTAAAGCATGGAAGTTCTCTGAGCCATCTGCTTTTGCCACACACATTTGCTCACAACTCAAGCTGCTAGTAGCAGGGGAGGTATTTGTATTCTTTCATTCTACCCTCAGACAGCAAAATCCAGTTTCCTAATCCACTCCATACTTAACTGGCATCAGGAGGATTCACTAGAGCTCAGACTCATGGATATCTTCTTTTTTCTTAAACTGCTGCTAGAACAAACAAACTGAAATAGAGAAGAGAGCTGCCGTAAGCATGTGCAGAGGACCTTCCCTATTAGTTCTGGATCCATAATTCTCAATACGGTTGATAGCATGTCATGGTTCAGTCAACATTATGGCAGAACTGGGCAATGTGTGGCAACTCCACATGTTGTTGGCATTGCAGCTCCCATCATTCTTGCCCCTGCCCTGTGGGGAAGGGCAGAAGGATAGTATATAGACAACATATAGCACCAGTCTCAAAGGAATTGCACTGTATTTCAATCCACTTCCAGTCTGATACATGAAAAAGCACCTCTCCCTATAAATACCAGTCTGAGAATTGAGATCTGCAGGAAGGGCCCTCTTCTTTGTCCCACCAGGGGTGTGATATGAAGTGGAGGACATGTGAAAGGGTTTTCTCAGGGGCTGTCTAAATGGTGAAAATACTCCTCACAGAATGCAAGGAGAATCCTACCTGTCTTAATGGGCTCCCACATTGTTTCACCATATAATGGAAGGAGGGGGGCCAAAAATGTCAAAAACTCCAAGTTTTTAAAAAACAGCAAGGGGAATGTGCCTTCCCACCCATTCAGACAAGCAATTTGCTTTGAATTACTTTCCCATAGGAGAGGAAGTGCAAAGCTGACTGTCCAGATGCATGTGGGGGCAGGGCTTGCTAACAGGGCAAGCGCTCTGCATCTACATATTGCTTTTTGCCTTAGTGAGCGAGCGCTAAGATGATCAAACGGGGTGTGGGGGGGTTGTTTTACTTTGTTTTAGTAAAGGTGAAATATCGCTCTGTCACACATAGGAAACATTAACAAAAAGTTTGGCAGTGGCAAATTCAACTAAGTTAAAATGTGATTAATTCACTTGAGTGGCCACCATCTTGACTGGCAGGTATGCAAAGCTTTTGGGGGCCTCCCAAAAAACACATTAAGACAAATAGCAGCTGCTGCAATTTGCCATTACAGGTGTTGTTGTTGTTTTTGTTTGTTTTTGTTTGTTTTTGTTTTGCCTTGTATAGAGGGGCCCTCAGTTGTGGTACCCTCATTGTTAAATGCCCTCCCCTTGGAGGTCCAACTGGTGGTGCTAACATTGATTTCCTTCTGGGACCAAGCCAAAACATGGCCATCTATTAAACTACTTAGAGACTAATTTATTTGAAATTATAAGTATATATCTCTAGTCTTGTGTCACTGAAGCAGCAAGAAATGGAGCTTTGGCAGAGTGGCATTCATGCCCCTATTGAAGCAAGGAGTACAGCCATGGCAAAGGGGCCCTACTGCTCCTACAGCAAGTACACGTTGCTGAAGTAATTCAAAACAACAACCTGAACACAGAGGAAAATATCCCAATTCCTCCCGTATGTTCCAAAGGTGCTGGATTAGCAAAAACAGTCCCAGTTAATCCTCTGTTGTCCCACTTTCTTAGCTATAAAATGTTCCATTTCCTTCTCTTCCTCCCACTTACTACCTTCATCCTCAGCTTGCTTCCATTGCTGGAAACTGAGTTCAAAGTGGGAAAGTTGTTGGCATTCAGTTACACAGCAGGAGGGAGAGGAGATGAAGGGGCAGAGTTTTGCTCTCCCTAAACATACATATCAGGAGTCCTCTGCTTTAAAATACAATATTATTATTGTATTGTATGATATCAGCATCCATGCAATAGTTGATGTTATTTTTGTAGCATGTTTTCTTGGGAAATTTTTTTTTTTAAAAAAAAATAGTAGTTTTCCCTTATTAAGGACTTATGCAGTCTTGTTGCCTGGCTACACCCTTTAATCTTTTAACCACTGATATAGCTCAGGGCCTGTCTGCACTGCAGAAATACAGCAGTTTGACACCACTTGATCCACCATAGTTCTATCCTATGGAATCCTGGTATTTGTAGTTTAGTTTAGTGAGGCACCAGAGTTCTATGATAGAAAAGGTTAAACACAAAACTACAAACCCAAGGATTCCAGAGGACAGAACTATGGTGGATAAAGTGGTGTCAAACTGCTGTATTTCTGCAGTGTAGACAGCCCCTCAGCCACTTGTGTCCTTGTTTTCATCTGTCAAAGGCTGGAAGGTATACTCCTCCCATTAGAAGAAATATAAAGAAGAGGGGAGCAAAAAACAGTTGCTTGTTTGTGTTGTCTTTAGTATTCTAGCCCTTGCTCTATCCCCTTGTCTCCTGGCTCCTGTTTTCTCCACTGCATGCCGGAAAGTATCTCTCCATCAGCTAAGGAGCTGCCCTGGCCTAGCGTGACGAGACGGCATTGTTGCTGTGCTAACACACTCCGGCATGACCTTTGCGTTTTGGGTTTTTTATCAGGATGTGTCTTCATTATCATATAAGATGGAAATTGCTATGGTAACCCCCTGCAGGCAGTGTGCACACCACTTCCGTGGGCACAGTAGAAGGGCATCAGAAGAGAGTCCTGCTGGATGAGATCAAGGAGCCTCACTAGTCCAGCAAGCATCCCCTCCCCTCTCGCACGCACACACACAAACACACACACTCCTATATAAGTCTTTGTGTTTGCCCTACCCAAGAAACTAGCAGTATCCCTCACAGCTTGGGAGGTTACATTCCCTCTGACCAAGTAATTTGTTTCCTTTACCCATTAGCTTCATCAAAATATAATTGGTTGCTGTTACTTGTTACAACGCATAAGATCCAACTGTTAATTCTGGTGGAGCGTATTTTGCTGCCAGAATAACTGTGCTGGTGACTGGAGGAGTTGAAAACGTCTTTTCCTGCCCCAGATCTGCAAGGGCCATTGGAGGCTCCTGGATACAGCTCTGCTCCCCCCATCTCAACCACTGATTGGCCACAATTGTGCACCCAGAAGCCGAGGAGGAGAGGAGGAGGAGGAGGAGGGATTGCCCCTTGGGCAGGGGTGGGGTAGGGGTGGAAGCAGCTTCTTCATTCCTGGGTGTGCAAACTTAGATGGCTCCTGGGTGCCATCTCACAGCCAGTCAGTGGCTGGGGATGGACCTATGCCCAGGAGCCTCCAGCTGTCCATCTGCACCCAACCAAAAGGCAGTGCACTAGAGGTACATGATACCTCCTTCCGTAATGCCTTTAAAACCAGGTCAGGCAACTGTTGGGGGTTAGGTGGCCTTCCAGGTGACCTGGGGGGGTTCAAACACACATCTCACCCCACTTCCCTGGAAAAACTTTTGAATTTTTTTCAGCTGGGTTGTTTTAGACCCAAGAGAGACCCCTTTTCCCAACAGAAAGTAAACCAAAAAAGTCAACTTCTGGGTCACTTCTTGTTAGAAAAAGGCCTCTTCTGGCCCTAAAACTGCCCAGAGGGGCCCAAAAAAATATCAAAAGTGCCCCCTGTGGCTCTTGGAACCTGGAGCATTGTGATCCTCTGGTCCCTCATTTAGCCCTTGCATACTTACCACACTTAGGGCCCATCCACACGGTTAAAAAAGTATGTATGGTATTCAGAAGATCTATCATCCATACACATGGCCGTTCGGATGCATATGTGTCTTTTGGAAGGGGGGGCTAGCGACTCCCCTGTAAACTCCGTGGATTCGGTGTTCGGGAGGATTAGCGAATCTCGACCTAAAATCTGTACAGCTGTTTGTATTGTTGATGGTCTGTACACCCCATTTGCACACATACGAACAGGCAGTGTGATCTGATTGGCTGGCTGAGCACAGGGGGCAGGGCTAGCAAAGACGGGAATTGGGAGTGGCCAACATGTTGGATTCCCGGCTAAGCGAGAGTCTGGTAAGTCCATGAATTTTACATTTATTCCTTTTTATTTTATTTTGTAAATATGGAAAACCGACTGTCCAAATAACAGGTACCTTTTTAAATTAAAAAAAAAAAAGCAGCGGGAGATTTAAACCCGCCGCTTGGATCGTTCACTCCAGCCAACTGGGCAAGGGGGGGGGGTCATACAGAGTTTAGGGGGTAAAAATTGTGTAGGCGGATCGTACACATACAAATGGCTGCCTTTTTGGATTTTTTACCCCCCAATGGATTTTTTTTATCGTGTAGATGGGGCCTTAGACACATATATGTCACTAGGGCTGCTGCCACACTGCAGAAATAATGCAGTTTGACACTGCTTTAATTATCATGGCTCCATCCTATGGAATCCTGGGATTTGTAGTTTGTTGTAGCAGCAGAGTGCTCTAACAGAGAAGGCTAGATAGCTCACAAAGCTACAAATCCCAGAATTCTGTAGCATTGAGCCATGGCAGTTAAAGCAGTGTCACTGCATTATTTCTGCAGTGTGGCAGCAGCCCAAGGCAATGCCATGCTCACTGATGGAGTGTACTATCCTTTTCCTTCCCTTGGGAGCCCTGAACAGCTTTATCTTCATCATATTGTCAACAGGATGCACCCTTTGTCTGCCTTCCCTTACCACCAGTGCAGAATCCTAGAGAAAGTGCAACTGCTAGTGCAGTTTACCACCAGGAAGTTCTGCCTATAGAATATTGTGTACAGGCTTGATAGGTAGGCAGGATGGGAAGGTTGTTTTTATTGGTGGCAGAAAAATCTGCCACATTGGCTGCCCAGCTATTACTATTCCAGTAGTAAAAAGAAAAAAGAGGTGTTCTGAAGGAGTGTCAAGGGCAGATCAGGGTAAGGACATGGTGATTCCTACAAGCAGTGAACCCTAGAGTAGATGCTCATGCATACGTGTATAGAGTGGGTTTGGGTCTCTGCCCTGAGAAGCTTATAATATAAATAATGACAGAGAAAAGAAGGAGAGGTAAGGCCAAGGTTAGGGATGTAAAGAATATTTGCAAATTTTCTCATGCTTGATCAGAAAGTGTGTCTTAACATATTTTGATAAGTCATGGGAATGTTTGCACATGTATTGAAGATTTTTCACACTTCAAAACTTTTTCGTAGAATTTTTCTTGTGACAAAAGATTGTGTTTTGCATAATTTACATTTTTGTGCAAAACTGTGTTTTATTTGTGCAAAATGCCTTTTGTACAAAAATGTCATTATTTCTCACAAAGCATGTTTTTGCCCAAATGAAAAATGCACAGGGACTCTCATCCCTTTCAGTGTGAGAAGGCCTGTTTTAGGGTGAGTGCAAAGGGACTGAGGAGATTTTCAGACGCCAAAAATTAGCTTCTTGCCATGCAAGCAGCCTCCGGAACAGTACCGAGGCTGCTGCATGGCAAGGGTCAATTTTGGATGACGCCGAGAGAGAAACGGCATCGTCCAAAATGGACCCTTGCCATGCAGCAGCCTTGGTACTGTTCTGGAGGCTGCTTGCACGGCAAGAAGCTAATTTTTGGCGTCTGAAAATCTCCTGAGCCGTGGCATGGTGCAACATCCCAGGCTCTGCTTCCAGCATCTCAACACAGGACCGGGCAAGACTTCCATTTGAAACTTTGCAGAGCTGCTGCTAGCGGTGTAGACCAGGAGTGGATAAAATGCACCCCTTGAAGCCGTTTTTGCAGTCTCCAGGAGCCCCCTATGTGGGGAAAAAATTAAAATGTTTTAAGAAATTAAAAATAACCCCCTCCCTTTCTGGTTTACTCAAGCAAAGGCCTCTCCTGGGCCCAAAAGTCAAGGGCATACCCTCTAGCCCTGTCACAATTTGGCAGGGACAGCCCTGATGAATTCTTTGTCATTCCACTTTTTCAGCTGTTTTTAAAATGTCCCCGTTTCTCTTTCTTCCTCCCATTCCCCCCCCCCACTTTGTCCTTAACTTACTTCCATTTGTGCAATCTGAGTTCAAAGTGCAAAAGTTGTTTGTACTCAATTAACTCAGCAGAGAAGAGAAGAGAGGAGAGAATTTTGCCCTTCCCAATAGGCTCAGGCAAAAGCAAACTGCTGCAGCCTCTCCTAGTTCGTTTGTTCTTTAGCTTTTGCCACCTTGACCACACTCAGACATTGCTTGGCAAGATGTGTCCCAGTTTTCATCTAGGTGCAATGTTGGAGTTTTTGCAAAGTCAGTCCTAAAACATGGTAAAATTGCCCCTCCACAACCCTACAGGGTTTAAGGGGCATTTTTAGATTAAACAATTGATTTTAAAATTCTGGGGGTAGGAGGAACACAGCATGGAATGAGGCCCTCTGAGGCCTTTCAGGGGCCCATTTTGCCCGCCCATCCCCTAGCAGTTGTCCATTCCTGATTCAGACAATAGCGAGGTAGGACAAACAGTCTGATTCAATATAAGGCAATATCTTACATTCCTATGTACCCATCAGACCTTAAGGAGATTATCAGAATCAGCAAATATGGTGTGATAATGATGTCAAAAGAACGCAAAAGGGTGCCCATGTGGCATGATGTCATGCTATGGCGTTATGCAGTTGTTAATAAGGCATTCTTTTTTATTGACAGTTCAAAGACATCAATTGATCTGCTGTGGTGTTTTTGTCGTGGAATTGCAAGCATGTGGAACCATGCACCATTCTGTGCTTATGAATACAGTGTCAATGGGCATATCCTGCCAGAACATTTCCGAGTGAGAACGCAAAAACTAGGTACAGGACACTCTTTTTATGAACCCCCCTGTTTTGCAGGCAAATTTGTACGTGTGTTTCACTGCTTGTGTGTTTGTTTTGTTTTTAAATATAGCTGTTTTTAGACTTTTAAGCACACTTGCATCTTCTTGCGAGAACCACTGAGATCACACACCCTGGTGAACGCGGAAGTAAATAGCACTAGCATTCATTCTCCGATAATGCTGGGGCTGCTCTTTGTCACTGTTACAGTGACATGTGATAAAAAGGGTTATTGTGAAAGGCAAAAGATTTATACGATCTGAAGAGAAACCAGAGGTGGAAGGTGGAAGAAACTCCAACAAAAATAGAATGTAAAGAAAAAGTGATGGAATTGGCACAATTAGACAAACTGACAAATTTGGTAAGGAGGAAACCAATGGAAAACTATCTAAAAATATGGGAACCATTAATAGAATACACAAGACAAAAAGAAGGAGATATTAGCATAGTTGGTTTTTATAGTTAGGTAGATGAAAATAGTTTTTTAGTTTCTGTTTAGTGGTGTTCTCTGTTAATTTTTAAAATATAATATGTGTTGTATAATATGAAGTATTATTATTTGAAGAATTGTATAAAGAGCTAAATATGAAATGATATTTTGACAGAAGCTCCAACAAAGAATACAGAATGTGTAAATAATGAAAGAAATATAATTTAGTGAGAGTTATATTTAGATAGAATGAAATTTGTGTAAATATATGTTTAGAGGAGGCAAATTGAGGAAAATTATTATAGGGCAAGAAGAGAGCAAACGGGAAGTAATTTTAATTTATGTAGTATTGTATTTGTCTCTATTTTGTTTAAACTAGTTTTTCTTTTGTTATGTTTGTTCTTTTTTTGTTTTGTTTTTTGTGTATTTGTGTTCTTTGTTGATAATTGTTGTTTAATAAAATTTATTTTTAAATGTATTTATTTATTTTAAAAAGGGTTATTGTGCCGGGACGCTTATGCCTTAAAATATAGTAGGACAGGAATGTTTTTTAGAGGCTCATCTGATAATCTCCTTAGATCAGAGACTTGCCTGCCATTCTACAGATACAAGTGTTCTTATGTGCCTTCAAGTTGACTCGGACTGATGGTGAGTCTATCCTGGGGTTTTTGGCAAGATTGCTTCAAAGGAGGTTTGTCATTGCCTTCCTCTGAGTCTTACAAAGTGTGATTTCCTAAAATCATCCAGAGGGTTTATGTGGCTGAGCAGAGACTTGAACTTTGGCCTCCCAGATTCCTAGTCCAACACTCAAACCACTACACCATGCTAGCCCTGTACAGATATCAGACCTATCTTTTTTTAAAAAAAAAATGTTGGCAAAAGTTGTCATTTAAAAATGATACAATAGTAACTGAAAGAAGGGATATAGGATAGCAAAGCATATCTGACTTTCATCAAATAGAATCTGATTCATCGCAAAGTGTATGCTTTAACCACAACTAAATCTGGATTCAGCTCCCATCATTTATGTTTACATCTGCTTCAGTCTGATAATCATTTAGTAATCATTAGTGTAAGATTGATTGACTGATTGACTGATTGATTTCCTACCTTTCTCCTAGTACACAACCCAAGGCAACTTACAACAAATTATAACAAAGTGCAACTAGAATCTATTTGATGCAAACATTTAACAACCGTTAGATAAAAAATTACATTATAAGCCCCAAATTAAAACATTCCAAAACCACATTAGAACATAGGAAAAAGAATAAGCACATAACAGGCCTCGTTAAAAGGCCTTCCTGTCACAGTAACCTAAGAGCCAAAGACCTGCCTAAATAAAAAGGTCTTTGTGAAGTCGAAGGCTTTCACGACCAGCATCCATTGGTTTTCTGTGGGTTTTTTCCAGGCTGTGAGGCCGTGTTCTGGAAGAGTTTATTCCTGAAGTGTTTTGCCTGCATCTGTGGCTGGCATCTTCAGAGAATGGTTGGGTAGGGGTGGGGGTGGGGGTTATATACTGCTTGCATTGTTTACATAGGAACCACTAAATGCAGTGTGCAAACACGAATCAAGGAACAAGAGACACTGCAGACTGGGCCAGCCAGAAAAATCAGCAGTAGCAGAACATGTTATAAACCAACCTGGACACAAAATGTTATTTAAAAACACTGAAATTCTGGAGCAAGCCAACAACTATCATGTCAGAATGCACAGAGAAGCTATTGAAATCCACAAACACCTGGACAACTTCAACAGGAAAGAAGAAACCCCCAAAGTAAACAAAGTTTGGCTACCAGTCCTGAAAAACACCAAAATCAAAACTCAGCACATGCAAATGAACTTCACCCAGGGACAGGGGGATTTCCAGCAGACAATGGACCATCAGCCAAACAGACACTTATCCTCCTTGCATATCTCCCTCCAGGAGATAGCCATTCAAGGAGATAGCATCCAGGAACTAGCCATTCAAATACACAAATTTACATATCGTCTCCAACAGGGACTCACAGTATATAAACCCCACACACCCCTACCCAACCATTCTCTGAAGATGCCAGCCACAGATGCAGGCAAAACATCAGGAATAAACTCTCCCAGAACACGGCCTCATAGCCCAGAAAAAAACCATAGAAAACCAAAAAGGTATTTGCCTGCCAACAGAAAGAGAGCAGATGGGGGCCAAATGAGCCTCTCATAGGAGGGAGTTCCACAACCTGGGAGCAGCCACCAAGAAGGTTCTGTTCTGTGTTCTCCCAAATGCACTTATGATGGTGGCATGACGGAGCGAAAGCCCTCTCCAGAAGACCTTAAAAGCTGGACAAGCTCATATAGGGAGAGACAATCTTTCAGTTAGTCTGGACCCAGGCTGTGTAGAGCTTTAAAGGTCATAAGCAGCAGTCTGAATTGTGTGCCCAGAAACAGACTGGTTGCGAGTGACGTTGTTGCAACAAGGGAGATAACAGTCAGTGGTGGCACTAGGGGTGTGCGGAGAGGCCGAACCACACCGTCAGAGGGAGGAGAGACATCAGCCTTAATAACGACCCTGGATATAGCATGTGTTCCGGGTAACTAGCCCTGGTCAGCAGCTTGGCCACATCATTTTGGAACTTCTGCAGTTTCTGAACATTTTCCAAAGAAAGCCCCACACAGAGTATGTTACAGTAATCCAAATGGGATGTAATCAAGGCACATGTAATAATTTTTCTCACAACATAAATCCTGTTGGAACCAGAAAGCTCTTCATTTGCAGTACTGTTTTGTACACAAGGACTCTGATTAGTCTATGAAGACTTTGCACAGAGGAATACTGTGTTGAGTCCCAGGGCAAAGGAAGAAGAAGAGGAGGAGGAGGAGGTAGTAGTACTAATCACAACTGCAATGCAATGTAGTTATGCCTTTGTAATTGGAAAAAGGAATGAATTGCAAGGAACTAGGTTTTCTCTTACTAGTTATGTCAAAGCTCAGAGCACCTGTCAAGTACTCCATGCATAAATTCCTTAGAGCAGCTTATGGACCATCTTGAAAAAGGTGGGACCATTATAGAGAAACCATGCTAAGGTACATATGAGATATAGATGCAGCTGAGGCCATTTTGGAAACTAAGAAGAGGAAGAAGTGAATCAGAATGGTGCAGTTTTGGGAGGTGCACTACATAGATAATAGCTGGTGGTCAGGGTGGAGTTCAGCACTGGTAGGAGAAGAAGAACTGATATTAAAGTTTAAATGTATCTCACTAATTGAAAAGAGCCCTCCATGTCTCATCTTCCCACACCTCTCTCAAGAACCTGAGCTGCCCATACTTTAATGGTGTGATTGCACCTGCTTGACAGTGCTCTTTTTAAAACTGGCACACAAGTTCTAATAAGAAGCGATGGAACATAAAAGTAGATTCTAGAGTTAAGCTCCAGTAAGCCTCAGCTTCAATTGAGCCCTGATGATCTTGAATATTATGCAAACCAATGTATGACGTACTTTGCATATTATGCAGATGTTATTTGGATGTCATTGGTGTGACATTTGCGCAAACTGTTCCATCTCTGAATCGCGTTCACCTCTGAATCACCTTATGCTAATGTATAAGAATAAATGTATAGGGGAAATTTACCTTGAAAATCTCTTATATTTCCTGGTGCATCATACAAGCTTAAACAAAAAAGCGGAAAAAGCAAAATTAATAATTTATGCTTAAGCTCACTATGGCCTCATTAATACTTATGTGTGTGCATATGACTTCAAGTTGCCTGTCGACTTTTGGCAACCCCATGAATTTCATAGGGTTTTCTTAGGCAAGGAATATTCAGAGGTGGTTTGACCACTTCCTTCCTCTGAAATATAGCCTACAGCACCTGGTATTCATTGCAGGTCTCCCATCCAAGTATTAACCAGAGCTGACCCTGCTTAGCTTCCAAGACGAGAGGGATCTACAGTCGTGCCTTTAGGGTATTTAGGCCAATAAGCCATTAATACTTACCACTAGTTATATGCTTGCAGTTTGCCCATAGCTACTTTGAAACAGAGCTTGGAAAAGTTACTTTCTTGGACTGCAAAAGTCCCAGTATCTCCAATAGCCATGACAGCTGGGGGATCTAGCATACAATTACATTGCACAATTACAGCACTTTGATCCCACTTTTGTTGCCTTGGCTCCATCCTGCAGAATCCTGGGATTTGTAGTGTGGCAAGGTACTTTGGAATTCTCCACCAAAGGGCTCTAATGCCTGTCTACAGAGACTTCCATGTATCCAGCAGCAAGTCCCAGGATAGACCCCTGGCTGCTAAAGGGGTACCAAAGTGCCAGAACTATATAGTGTGGATACACCTCTAGTCCAAAAAGTTGCTTTTCTAAGCTCTGCTTTAAACAAAAGAATTGCACAGCGAGAGCAGTGGTGTTTTCAGGGTAAAGTTTTGGGCAGATGTCCAAGATCCTACTAAAGGTGAACAGGGCGATCCTGAAAATACAGCTGCAGTGCTGTCTTACCACAATACTGTAAAGTCAGTGAAATAATGCAGATTATCACCTGAAAAGTACAGGCTCATTTAAGCCTCTGATGTCTAGTGTCTAAAACTCACAAATTGCCTCACTAGCCAATTAAACAATTGATTTCCAACCACTGGCTTCAATCCAGCATCCCTTCAGTATAGGGTAAGTATCCACATGTGGAGATATGCTATGCCAGCGCTGCACAACCACATCCAGAATAACAACATTGTGCAACACAGGTCAATGACTGGTGCCATTGCATGAACCAGAACTGGATGCACAACTGGAAAGCACAATGTGAAATCACAGTGTGCAGCTGCAATGTACAACATTGCTGTATGCACAACTCTGCTTCTGCCACTGTCAGAAGAATATGTCTGCTGTGCTGTGCTGAATAATTCACCCCTCCCGCATAGCGTGACTTAGGCATGCATTTGTCACTAATTGGATGCTGGCCACTGATTGCATGGGATGTACCCCACCCCACTGATTATATCCATGTGATTCCAAATTCAAAGCTACCAAAAAGAAGTCACACCTATACCAGCTTTTAATAGGAAGAGATGCTTTGATACAATAATGCTCTTGCGTGACTGTTCCATGTCATTGAATGGATTCTGATCTGCCTTTCCCCACTCGCCTGCCCCAAACCCACCTTAACCCATGCTAGAGACAGCTCTGGTGCAGAATCCAGCTAATGACTAGTATGCAATGACAACGTCAAGCAGCATCATTTAATATGTAGCCCTGTATGCCGTGTCACAAAGAGCAAAGCTGTGTTTTTTTCAAAAGGAAAAAAAACACATTTTTTTAGCCTTGTGGCTGATGCTTGTTCATTTATTTGTTTAGTTCTCCAAGAGAGAACAATTAATTTTTAATCTGCCTGTTATTAACTTGCAGCACAGAACTGTCTTTGAAAATTCCATTTGCAGTCATATCTATCAGCAATTATTAAATGCACAGCAAGTGGGAAATGGAGACCACCTGTGACTTCTCTAGGCTTGAAACAAATCTTTTGTTTGATAGTGAAGCAAAGAGTGTGAGAGAGAAATAAAACAGTGTTGGGGTTTTGTTGTTGTTGTTTTTTTTAAAAAATAGGAGCTGAGGAGATGGGCATTTTGCTGCTTTGGAAAAGACTTTGCATAGTATCCTTCATGGCCCATCATAGTGATAGCCTCCCAAATCAATAGGCGGGGGTGGAAGAGCAGGATAACACCTCAAGAGATTTCAACTAAGAAATTTCTTTCGACCTCACAGTTTGGAGATAGATGGTGTGTTGAGAGCCTGTACACATCACTAAGCAAAGATGGCAGAATGGAATGAACTGGAACTGACACAAGTTGAAAGGTGGCCTAACAGATTTTGCTGCCAGAGGAACATAGGAAGCTTCCTTATACTGAATCAAAATATTGGTCCATCTATCCAGTATTGTCTGCTCTGACTGGCAACAATGGCTCTCCTCTTGAGCATCCTTCCTCTCTTAGGTGCTCACTGGACATCAGGTCAACCCTATGCCATCTTCTTTCATTCACATGAGGAGGGCTGTGGTTCCACTCACCTTGTGGGGTGAGGTGGGAACTGTTGCTTCAAGGTGCTCCCAAGGTCTGGAAACAGCATTTCTCCAAATAAACCTACAGTGGACCCTCCAGATCCACGGGCTATCTATGGTTTCAACCACCCTGCAGATTGTGACATCCCATAACTAAAATGGCCATAATATGCATGCTGATGCAGTGATGTGTTGGCATGCACGTTGCCACCATTTAATAATATGGGGCATGGCCATTTGCAAGGGATCCTGGAACTGAATCTCCATGGATCCAGAGGGCGCACTGTTCTTCCCTTGTTCCTCACTCTTCTCTGAGGGATGAGGCTTTGAGGAAAGGCAGGGTCTTTGACCAGTGCTTCGTAGGCAAGAAAGGGTCCTGTACGCTGGAAGTCCCTCACCACTACTCTAACTACTGCAACACACTGTCCGAATCTTATCCTGACAGGGTCACTTTAAAAACAGGTGAATTGAGGTGGGCAGCCGTTCCTTTCATGTCAAATATAATTTGCCAGGGGCTGAGCCTAACTGTGGAAAGGGCCAGAGTCAAAAGTAGGACAGTCCATCTCTTTTTCTCTTACTCTCCCTTTTCAACCTCTGAGCCAGTGGCTCTTAACCTTTTCTTAACCAGGGACACCTTTAAATGTTGCTTTGGACCCCCAAGACTTAACTCAAGATTTAAAACACAACAATAACTACTACTACTACGACTACTAATACACTATCCATTAACCCTTCCCTCAGAGGCACTGGAGGGGAGGGAAGACTTTTCATCTGCTTCTTCCTGCAAATTTATGGTGATGTTGCAGCCCCCCTTGGGGTCCATGGATCACAGGTTAAGAACCACTGCTCTGGGCCATATCATATCCTTCCTTTCTCTCTTTCCCTCTTTTTCTCCATTTAGCAGGCTGCTAGGGCGGGGATATATCATTAATGCAGTGACTATCTGAACTGATCACTTATTCTGGAGTTTTGAGATTAGACCCTGACACCACATGAGACTAGGGCAAGAGATGACCACCACTGCTCTAGGGATGATCTTGTTTCGGGTGTGTTTGGTCCAGGGTTTCAAGTTCAGGATTGTCTCAGGCCTTGAAGTTTTCAGGCCCAAACCAGAGACCTAGGAATGGCCCCTGGTGAAATCATTAAGCGTTATGCAGTAAGTACCAACCACAGTTGTTGTTATCATTTATTTATATAGCACCATCTATGTACGTGGTCCTTTACATCAAAACAAGCTTTTCATTAAAACAAATAAAAAACAAAACAAAGCTTGGGTCCTGCCAAAGGCGTACAATCTAAAATAAGTGTATACATAAGCACACACAGAGGGAAGGAATGAATAATAAACATAAAATTATAAAGTGCAAGTGCCCAACAAATTATCCAGATAACTACAAAATCAACAGCAACAACAACATAGTATGAAACAGTAAGAAAGTATAAAAATAAAACAAACTGGCCAATACATGTGATCAAAATATACAAGGTTAGAAAACAGTATCAAACTAAAATTCCAAAAGCTTTGGAAAACAGAAAAGTTTTCAATGGGGATTAAAAAACACAGAGAGAAGGAGCAGCTTGTCATTCTTCACTTTGGGGGTGGAAAGATTTTTTTTTTTTTAATCCGCTTTGGGAGAAACATTCATTGTCATATTAATTTACCTGGTCCCCGAGATTAGAATGATTCACTCTTAAAATCCTAGCTTTGAATATCTGTCTATTCAACCTGTGGTGCTGAATTTTATGGCTGCTACCTCTTTTTCATAAGGGGCTCCTCACCTTTAGCAGACAGGTACAACAGGATCATCTCCAAGCTAGGAACAACTGTTGCTATTGAATTTAGCCAGTGAAAATAGGGGAGAATTCCGTTTCAGTTTATTTCTGAGGAATTTATCAAAATTCACAAATCTCTTCTTATAAGGCATGAAAACAACTTTAGAAAGTTTTTTTAAAAAATAAAACAAATGCAGGAGTAAATAAAACACATGTTATTCCCCGTGCCATCCCTAGTTGTGACAGATGCAGCATGGCAAATTTGATGTTTCTGTGTAGAAAGAAATTTGAAAATGGTTATTTATAAGTACTGTGCGACTCCTTGAATGCTTTCATCAGCGCTGTATACACACAATCCTAAATATACACTGGACTGACTATGTGACGAATGTTGCTGTCCTTGAACAAGCAGGGATCACCAGCATTGAGGCCATGATATTGAGAACACAGCTGCGCTGGGCAGGGCATGTTTCTAGGATGGAGGACCATCGCCTCCCAAAAATAGTACTCTATGGTGAACTCGCCACGGGTCAGCGTAAGAGGGGCACTCCAAAAAAGCGATACAAGGACTCCCTGAATCAACATCTCAGGCTTGGCCAAATTGATCACCAACAATGGTCCGCCCTGGCCTCACATCGGGAGGCATGGAGACGCACTATCCACAATGCTGCTGCCTTATTTGAGAACTCACGCCGAACAAGTCTTGAAGAGAAACGACAACGCAGAAAGAATCACAACCCAGAAACATCACCCAAGGAGACCTTCTGCTGTGCTTTCTGCAACTGGACTTGTTTATCTCGGATTGGCCTTTTTAGTCATCAGCGCACTTGCAGAAAGCTTGGGATGAGTCCTTCCTGAATCTTCGTTTGCAAAGAAAAGCCAGAGAGAGAGATTTGAAGTCAGTTTTGTGATTTAAGCAGCTAGTATGCTCAGGAAGACAGAACCAAAATAATTTGTATTTTAACAGCAGATAAAGAGTGGGGCAGGAATAGGCTGCAATGTCTGTTACAGAGTGGAATGGCCTTTTACGGTAGATAGGGGAAAGCTCCAGCCTTTTTCAGCGCCCTCTAGACTCCCTTGGGCCAATCCTTTTACTCTCTCTCTCTCTCTCACTCACTCACTCACACACACACACACACACACACACACTGGTACAGCGAAGGCAATTAACAATCCAACTTTAACAATTACTGCTGAAGCTCACCAGGCCTAAGAACAGGAATCCCTCTCTAATGGGAAGCTGCTTCCCCCCCCCTTCTCCTTTACAGCTACCTTGACTACAAATACCCATTTATAACACAGCCTGGATCTGCAGAGCTCCAATTTGCAATTACAGCTCACTGATTTATTGACTACAGGGACACATCCTTGGGAAACCGGGAGGCATTTCATTGAATTGCAAATTATGATTTAGGGCAGACTATCATTCCCACGACAGGATGAGGTGAAAGGAAGCATCTTCTATTCACTGGTGTTACTTTGGTAATTTTAAATGTTGGACTTAATGGTCTCACAAAAGCTTCACCACTGCTCCCAACACACACACACACACTTCTTTTGATAGCATTTGCCCCTGCCTCCCAGTCAGGGCCTGAACATCTGCCCCAAAAGTTTGATGCTGGTGGCACCACTGTCTATATTCTTACAAGCCTACCCCCTTTGATTTTCCTTGGTTGTTTCCCCCCACCCCCGGCTGTGAGGCCAGGTTCAGGAATAGTTTCTTTCTGACGTTTCACCTGCATCTGTGGCTGGCATCTTCAGAGAATGGTTGGGTAAGTATGTAGTTTATGTGCTGTGAACCCCTGTTGGGGAGTATATATAAATTTTGTTACGGTAGTTTCTGGGTATAGAAATGCAAGGCTCGTTAGTGTCTGTTTGGCTAATGGGCCATTATCTGCTGAGAATCCTCTTGTCCCTGGGTGGAATTTTTTTGTAAGTGTTGAGTTTTGATTCTATTGTATTTCAAAAATACTACGCTCAGCGAAGGACAAAAAAGACCCTCTCACAGCTGCAGGAGTTTACCGCATACCATGCAGCTGTAGACAAGTTTACATAAGGACCACTAAACACAGTGTTCAAATACAAATCAAGGAACATGAGAGACACTGCAGACTGGGCCAGCCAGAAAAACCAGCTGTAGCAGAACATGTTATAAACCAACCTGGACACAAAAAGCTATTTGAAAACACAGAAATTCTACACCAGGCCAACAACTACCATGTCAGAATGCACAGAGAAGCTATATAAATCCACAAACACCTGGACAACTTCAACAAGAAAGAAGAAACCTTAAAATTAAACAAAATCTGGCTCCCAGTTTTGAAATACAATAGAATCAAAACTCAGCACTTACAAAAGAATTCCACCCAGGGACAAGAGGATTCCCAGCAGATAATGGCCCATCAACCAACCATTAGCCAAACAGACACTAATGAGCCTTGCATTTCTATACCCAGAAACTAACCATTCAATTACACAAATTTACATATACTCACCAACAGGGGTTCACAGCATATAAACTCCACACACACATCTACCCAACTATTCTCTGAGGATGCCAGCCACAGATGCAGGTGAAACATCAGAAAGCAACGATTCCAGAACATGGCCTCACAGCCTGGGGAAAAAAAGGAAAATCTATGGATGCTGGCCAGGAAAGCCTTCGACTTTGCTACCCCCTTTGTTTTGTACAGAACGCAAAATTCAAGACTTAGGCAGACTGGTCTCATGCAAAGTTGTGTATGTGTGTGTGCGCATGTGCACATGCCTGCCTGCCTGCCTGCTTTCAAGTCACCTGTTGACTTAAGGTGACACCATGAACTACACAGGCAATGAATATTCAGAAGTGGTTTGTCATTGCTTTACTCTGAAATATAGCCTACAGCAATACTACTCAAAGGGGAGATCCCCAGACTTGTGCTCATCTTTGAGCCATTGGCTGTTGGGCCCTGGAAAGTTTCCAGGAAAGAAAAAATAATAATTGTCACCAATGGGCACATAAATGGTGCCGGTCCCTGCCACACTGGGAAAAAAATTGCTGGTTTCCTACATCAGTGTGAGAAGGGCTGGCCTACAGCACCTAGTATTCCTCAGTAGTCCCTTATCCAAGTACTTGCCAGGCCTGACCCTGCTTAGCTTTCAAGATCAGTCAGGACCTGGTGCTTTCACCTGCCTAAACCTATTAGATTGGTTCAAAATTAAGGCTAGAATCCTATTGGTATTGTACTCTGGCATAACAATTTGTTACACTGGTGTAAGGCCTCAGAACCTCTCACTTGCATGCCAATGCACTGACCAAATGAAGCCCTACTTTACTCCTAATTGAAAGAAACCACAAGCAAGCACTATATATATATATATATAATTCTCTTGGGTATGTTGCCTTTTCCAGTGTGCTGATTAGCTGCTTAGGAAACACACCCAACCCACACCCAACCATTCCCCAGCCACATGCAAATTCCCACTTCGCCTTACAATGCACTCCTGTCACTCAATCTGTGGCCCACATTAGGATCAAGACTGTCAACTGGTGGTGGCGTGGGACACCGCTGCTGCTGCTGCAACAGATCCACAGAATCTGTTAAACAGAATTTAAATCCACTGGTCTAACTCACAGGGTTGTTGTGAGGTCTACTGGGCATTTTAGGGGGAGTTTTTAAATGGTGTGTGGTACACCAAGTCCAGCTAGTATGTTGAACTAGGATACTGGGAAATCAGGTTTTGAAACCCTGCTCGGCCACAGAAACCCATTGGGTGACCTTAAGCAAGTCACATTCTCTCAGCCTCAGAGCAAGGCAAAGGTAAACCCCCTCTGAACAAATCTTGTCAAGAAAACCCTGTGATAGGTTCACCTTGGGGTCTCCATAAGTTGGAAATGACTTTGAAAGCACATAACAACAAATGGGTCTTAACTGCTAATTCAAGGACCAATTACTCTCATATATTTTGGATTCCATCAGGGTTAGCTCACAACTATATATTGGAAAATACAGTTTCTTTACTACTACAATGAGGATTGCAGCTAACAGACTGAACAGAGGAGCCTCTAGGGAACAGCAGATGACATTGCCATTCTCCTTACTAATCAAAACAATCCCAGTGCTTTGCTCTGACCTTATAAGAACCACTATACCACTGATGGCAGTACCTGCCATGTCTGTTTCAGACATGTACCACCTGGGGTGGCTGGTGGGTCCCTTGCCACAGAGGCAGTAAATACACTCTGGATATTACTTCCACTCCTCTCGCAGCTACTCTGAACTAAGTGGGGTTGAAATCCTGAACCAGGAGATATATCAAAAAGTTTCATTCAGGTGGAACTACAAAACATCCCCCTCTAAACCCACCAACCCATCTTTTAGCTGCTGCTGCCCTCCCAAAACACCAATTTACTGACCAGATAATGAGAGATCAGCAAAGAAACATCCAGCTATGTGTTTATAGCTGGATCCACAGCACTGGCACCATCCTCCAGGACTTCCGGAGGACCCCTGAGAGGCCCCAGAGAATGTCTCATTGCCTGGTGTCTAGCTATAGGAACATAGCTGCTCCCCCCACTCCACTTGCCAGCAAATTGGCAATTGGGGGGAGCTGCAGCAGCTAAAAGGTGGGTTCGGGTAGATAGAGTTCCATCATTGCAGGAGGTTGGTAGAGATTTCTGACCTCAGCAATGACTAGAAAAATGACTTACACAGGCCTGCATTAAGTCACTAACCGGGTGCCATCTGGGAGCTCTGCTGGTGCCAGATCCTAGGTCAGCATTGCAAAGCTCCCCTTCAGCTCAAAGCACCTGTGGAACAGGTTGCAGTAAAATGCAGAGTGGATTCACTGTTCCTCTCAGATGGCTCAATCAGCTGCCCTGGTACACCTGGCAAAACTGCTGTGCTGCTTTTACACTTTGTGAGTTCCTGGAGAGCACTTCCTAAAAGAAAGGTTGAGATAGCTCCAGGTTCCAGCTTTGCATCTGCAGAATCTACCAGGGGCCATCCCAAAACACAGAAAGGGGCAGGTTGTAGTGAGACAGAAGTGGCCAAAATTGCAATTTGGCTTCACTAAAATGGATTCTGTAATGATAAAGTGGGGCCGGGAATGGGGGCTAGAATTTGTTTCAAAGGTTCCACGAGTGGTGATTCATCCCTTTTTTTCCCCTTCCATAAAAGAAGATCCAATTTGATGGGGGTATGAGACAAAGGTCTAAAGGCTCATACAATCAGCCTTGTGCCACAAGTGCCCCATAAGGTCACATGTATGGCTGGAGGTTGGACTAGATGGCCTTTGTGGTCCCTTCCAAATCTTCTCTGATCCCCAAACTTGCCCTTCAGTTGCAGGAGCTCTCTGTGACAGCCCATCAGGCTATATTCTGCAAGTTTTCTCTCCTTCATTCTCTCTCGATCCCCATCTCTGTGCCCTTTGTAATCTTTGCTTTATATGACTGGCCTAGGGGCATGGACCACAGAGGGCTGCAAAAGGACACTTCTCCTATTGTACACAGCGCACCACCACAATCAGCTCTTCAGCTCTCCAACCCTTCCATCTTTGCTGGTGGCTGATTAAGATTTATGCCTCCAGGCCTCCCTGTCAAGGCAGCTGTGGATCAAACTGATTGTCCGGGTGAGGATCCGAGGAAACTAAACACAAATCCAGCAGCCCTTATCTGACAAAGGCTCCAGCAGGCCTTTCAATCACTAGCATTTGAAGAGAGGCGCCTTTGGCTTGTGAGGGGGGGGGAGCCCTCAGAGTGTTTGCATGAGAATGAAATGGACTCAAACAAAGGCAGAGATGGAGAGAAAAGTGACAGCTTACATTCCACTAGATAGAAAGCAGGAATTAATCAGAGACAAGTGTCACCCTCTCTTACAAATACACACCAGAGCTCAGGCCAGAATCTATTTTCTGTGCTCAGGGCCCTGTGTAGTAACATTAGAAGGGAGTATCTCTAAGCATAGAAGAGCCAGTGTGGTGTAGTGGTTTGAATGTTGGACTACAACTTTGGAGGCGGGGGTTTGAATTCTCACTCAGGCATGGAAACCCACTGGGTGACCTTGGGCAAGTCACTCTCTTTCAGATAGGGTTACCATAAGTCGGAAATTACCTGAAGGCACACAACATCAACAAATCTCTGAGCATCGGCTGGAGAGTCAGGATCACTGGAGATTCCAGCTAGCAGCCTCATGGACTGTTCCACTCAAAATTGCAGAACTGAGGATGGAGGAAGGCAACTCATCATTATCCTGGGCCTCATGCAACATAGCTGGTTTGTTATTGTGTGCCTTCAAGTTGTTTCCAACTTATGGCAACCGTATTAAGGTGTTCTTCTTAGCAAGATTTGTTCAGAGGGGGGTTGTCTTTGCCTTCCTCTGAGGCTGAGTGTGTGACTTGCCCAAGGTCATTCAGTGGGTTTCCATGGCTAAGCGGGAATTTGAACCCTGTTTTTCAGTCATAGTCCAATGCTCATGCCAGCTTGAAAGAACTAAAACCCAAAGTGGATTCACTGCCTTCCTGATATGGGAGCTACCAGCCCCCAGTGGCTCCAGATTTTGTTGAACTTCAGCTTCCAGAATTCCTTGCCATTGACCATGCAAGCTGGGGGGTCTCAGAAGTCCACCCGTAGTTCAAAAACATTGGTAATAAATGGTACAACCACCATGAGGTTGACAATCCACACTTCTGCTTCAGCATGCCACCAGGTTTTAGTCCCAATCCTGCCTGGATCTCTCGGGTCCCAATCCAACACCTTAACCACTGTGCCCAACTGATTCTCACCTAGAGTCACTTTTCTCCTTATTTGAGCTCCAGTAACAACTTGGCTGGGAGAAAAGATTGTTGAGATAAGGGGCTACATTGAGAAAGTAGTGGACAGGAGAGGACTGGTCATGTCTTACTCACACACCCCTTTTTTGTTATTAAAATCTCTCTCATGGGCACAACCCACTCCCTTTCTTTTTTAATGACTGGAGTAGTTTTAGTTTTAACTTGTTTGTCACCAGTTTGAAACTGGGATTAAAGCCATTTTGTAATTAATTATCCTGAATATGACTGCTTGAATATGTGACATGTCCCTTGCCCCCCCCCATTAAAAAAAGTCACTTAACTTTTTTTTTCTCCATCCTTCCTGGCTGACTGTAAAGAAAGAAAAACCCATATCTATGGTCTATTTGGAAGATATTATTACACTGTCACAGGTGCATTGTTTTCTACAGTCATTCCCCAGCACATACTCTACATCTTGCTACAGTCCTTGATTAAAACACAGTGAGTCTGGGGCTGCTGCCACACTGTGGAAATAATCCACTTTGGCACCACTTTAACTGCCATGGCTCAATGCTATGGAATTCTGGGATCTGTAGTTTTGTGGCATATTTAGCCTTCTCTATCAGAGAGCTATGGTGCCATGACAAACTACAAATCCCAGGATCCCATAGGATGGAGCTGTGATACCGTAGTTAAAGCAGTGTCAATCTGCATTATTTCTGCAGTGTGTCAGCACCCCAGCACTTCAAACCCCTTTCAAGCCTGCTAGAGATGGACAAACTCTCATATTATGTGAAAGATGGGACTTTAATTAATCACTATGAATGTTGGAAGGAAGTTTTAAAAAATTAGAAACAAAATGGAGTTCAAAAGTTATCTTATCTAACTGAGATAAAGAATTATTTAGTGATGTTGATCAATGTTGAGGAAAGGTAGCTTTCAATAAGCATTATAATCTTACAGATTTGGACAGACGAAATACAGTATTCACAATCCATGGGTACAATGCATTATCATTATTAGAATGGAAGTACAAACAGAAAAATCTCAGTAACTGGATGGTGGCAAGTCAAACTAAGGAGATTATCAGACAGGAACAAAAAAAAGTGTTCCTGTCCCACAATCTCCTCTCCTGCCCCTGTTACGTCCCTGATCTGCCACAATCACCCTCCCCATCACACTTGCCTTCTCTCCTGTCGTTCCAGCAAGCCAAGAGTGAATGGAGCTCTAACAAAGCTCCTTACACTTCCTGGATTGAAATCTTGCGGATTCTCATGAGAAGACACAAGCACAGGAACTTCAAAAGTAAAAACAAGAATATCTCTCTCTGGCTTTTCTTCGCAAACAAAGATTCAGGGAGGACTCATCCCGCGTTTTCTGCAAGTGCGCTGATGACTAAAAAGGCCAATCTGAGATAGACAAGTCCGGTTGCAGAAAGCACCGCAGAAGGTCTCCTTGGGTGATGTTTCCGGGTTGTGATTCTTTCTGCGTTGCCGTTTCTCTTCAAGACTTGTTCGGCATGAGTTCTCAAATAAGACTGCAGCATTGTGGATAGTGCGTCTCCATGCCTCCTGATGTGAGGCCAGGGCGGACCATTGTTGGTGATCAATTTGGCCAAGCCTGAGATGTTGTTTCAGGGAGTCCTTATATCGCTTTTTTGGAGTGCCCCTCTTACGCTGACCCGTGGCGAGTTCACCATAGAGTACTATTTTTGGGAGGCGATGGTCCTCCATCCTAGAAATGTGCCTGCCCAGCGCAGCTGTGTTCTCAATATCATGGCCTCAATGCTGGTGATCCCTGTTTGTTCAAGGACAGCAACATTCGTCACATAGTCAGTCCAGTGTATATTTAGGATTGTGCGTAAACAGCGCTGGTGGAAGCGTTCGAGGAGTCGTAAGTGGTGGCGATAGATGACCCATGTTTCAGATCCATAAAGGAGAATAGATACTGTACACACACAAAAAGTGACACCAAGCACCTAAAACACACTAAAAACATTACCAGTAACTCAGGGAGGCTACAAAAAAGAGGGTATCATACCTTGATGTCCTGATCTCACCTGAAAGTGTTCTGGCAGGGACTTCCCATTGACGCTGGGATCTCGCCAGCGTAATGGGGCACCGTTTTACTTGCAGGAACATCCGTGACAGAAACGGAATGGGGGATCTATTGCTGGCTTCTCCCGTCAATAAAAAGCAGCACCAATGGAACGGCAGCAGAACAGGTGTATAACGAGGGGGGAACAACGTTGTGTGAAGGGGAGCACTTTTGCTATCTCCTGGCATTTGTGTAATGCCACTTTTAACGCGTCTGATAATCTCCTAAGATAATATAATCATTGTGTGCTATATTTTTTTTCTTTGTTTGAACAAGGATCAGTTATAATTGTAAATGAAGACACACAATGAATTTAACAAAGAGACTAAGTTTATTTATATTTAATGAAGTATATTTTCATACAGAATCATATGTTTCTTCATCTGGATAAAAAGTACAATTTGTTTTATTTGTAATGTTTTTTTAAAAATATTTTTTCTTTTTTAAAAAAAACACTCTCAAACCAAAAGAAGGGAAAGAGGGGAATGGGCATAGGTGCCACAATCCAGGGTGGCTTCTCCCTCAGCCTTTCCCAGATCAACACCCTCCAGAAGTAGTGGATGATAGTCTCCACCATTCTCAGAGGGTATGGATAGTTGTGATCCAATGCATCTGGAGGGCACTGGGCTAGGGAAGGTCATTCTAGCAAAGCAGAAATTTCCAAATCTCTGGAAAACTCATGTCTGTCCAGAACTTCAATCTAGACTAGAATTACTCTTCTGGGGGAGGGGAGGAAGCAGAGGAGGATGAAGAGAAGAAAAGAAATATAGTATCATATTATGCTTCTGCACGGTCAAACCAATGCTTACATCTGCCAGGGATCTCTCTGAATATTTATGAAGCTGATTCAGCTGCTTGTTGCTGTGCTGAGTTCAACGGGCTGGCCTCAGTGGATACACACGGGTCAATTGAGATGCATGAAAATTTCTGGCATGTAAAAAGCACAAGAAACAAGAAGAAAGGAGGCAGCCTCCAGGTCTGCCCTGAGGGCAGGTTGGCCCACAAAAATTTACCTGCTGCCTCTGACTTCTGAGGAAATGCCAAATGTCAAGCAGGTTGATCCTGGGATGAAAGGATCAAGCAGGTCCTTATTTCCAGCCTTGGGGAAACTATCTTTACCAGTGGTTATGCTGGCTGAGAGATTCTGGGAGCCAAGGTCCATAAGGTAACTTTCACTTGTTCTCTATAGTTCATATTGGGTCCCTGGCAGTACTCATGGGGGCCAGGTGCTGATGCCAGCCAGTGTCCATCCCCTTTGGTTTTAGTTTAATTGCCTGGCTGAGGGGAAAACAAAATCAGCCCAGACACTGCTGCCTTGTCTTTCTCACCAGCAGAAAATTGTAGACCTAGCCTAAGATATTTTGCTGCCTGAGACAAGATGGACACCCCTTCCCATGCTATGAGTAAAAGAGGACCAGAACAGCAACTACTAAAACTCATGACTTTACATGTGGGGCAAAAACTCCAAATGGAGTTTTGTCCGCATGGCCCCATATTCCCTTGTATTCGCCCCGAAGCTCTGCACATTATTATACTCTGCAGGGATGCATCTTCACTGTCCCTGTAGAGTTTCCGCTGCTGCTGCTGCCACCACCACTGCTGCTGACACTTGCTGCGACCAATTTAAGGCTCTGGAGGCAGTTCCCAGCTGAAGGGAGAGGTTTTCTCCCTTCCCCAGCTCAACAATGCTGCCTCCTTCGCCCACTCTCTCATTTGCCCATCACTTTCTGAGCGCTTCCATCCCTTTAAGAAAGGCAGCGATGCCAAGCCGGGGAAGCGAGAAAACCTCCCTCTTCAGCTGGGAATGGCCTCCGGAGCCTTAAAATGGTCGCAGTAAGTGTCAGCGACATTGGAGGCAGTGGCAGCAGCGGACAGAACTCCACAGAAAACCCCAAATCCCACATACTATGCATCCTTGTAATATATCCCAAAATGCTGCAAATCTGGGCTATGCCATGTGTAGCCAGATAGCCCCAGATTCGGGGGAAAGACCATGCCACGTATGGCCTGAGCACAGCAGATTCAGAGACATGGGGATTTGGGGTAGTTGATGGTGTAGACGGGTGATGGGACAGCCATCTTCTACCACAGCTGAGGGAAAAGGCTAGTTGAGGAGGCAAAGAGCTGGTTATGTGGCACAGGCAGCTTAATCCTCCAACAACTCCCTGCTACCTCAGGTAACAAACAGGTGACTCTGCCCAAGAGGAGGGCCAACCCTGAGAAAACAGTGGGTGATGTTTGTCCACAAGAGGAAGATAAGCAGGGTTGAGCCAGGACACCATACTACTTGGGGCAGAATAACAAGTGGAGCTTTACTCATTCCTCCTCCCAGCCCCACCCTAAAGTCACAGAAAGTGGCCACACTAGCTCTCCCATTCTCTGCCAGTAGAAAGAAATTCAACCCCATAGATTAAACAACAAATATTTTGCTGCTGTTTTATGACATCTCCCATCAGTTGCTTGAGGTGCCTGCCTAATTCTGCATAATGCAAGGGTAGGCAAAGTGCAGCCAGCAAGGTCTCTGAATAGCAACTAGGGCACTGTGTAGCACCGTAGCATTTAAAAAGGTGAATTTACATATTTATGTATTAAGAAGAAAAGATGCCTCCTAGGCACTGTCACTCTTGTGGATTTAACTAGGATTTAACCAGGAGAGGTTTCAGGGAAGGTGCAAAACTTTCACAGATAGAGTCAAATGATACATACCGAGAACATTTTAGAAAAGCAGCCCTTAAAGGGAAAAACAGGGAATGACTGGCCAGGGGTGCTGCCAAAGAACGTCCTTTGCAAATACAAGCAGGCTTGTTTGTTCTGTGCCTTCAAGTCATTTCCAACTTATGGTGACCTGAAGGCAACCCTATAATGGGGTTTTCTTGGCAAGATTTTTTCAGTGGAGGTTTGCCATTGCCTACCTCTCAGCTCCCAGGCTCTGGAACTCCATTCCTAGAGAAGCTATACTGGCATCCGCCTTGCTATCCTTCCATGACAAAAATCTAAAATTGCAGCCAGCTGTGTTGTTCTATATATAAAATAAATGTCTAGCTCTTTTCCTGTCCACCAGGAGCAGTTCCCACTCAAGACCTAACCACTGTGGATTGCTACAGGAATAGCTCATAACAATGCAATGTTGCTGAGAAAATCCATTTCTCCTACAGCTATGTGCAGACTGCAGCTGAAATTGGAGGGAACACAGGAGTCCGAGATGGGTGGCAGATTTTATCATAGTCCCTGCTCATCAAAATATCCTGGAGCTTCAGCCCTGTGAGCCCTAGCTCCACTACACCACTGGTCTTAAGATGAAAGCCACCTGTTGCAGATTAGACCCAAGTTGCCCAAATTGCCATTGCCACCTTTGTTGAAAGAGCATAATTATAGCAGCTGGTTAAAAAGTTGGCAGCTGATAAGTTAACGTGTAGAATTAAAGTAAGAAGAGGAAGTTGGAAAGAAAGTGATTTTGATCAAATTTGGAAAGTATTTGTTAAAAAAGTATTACAGACAAAAAATGGGAGGTTACCTCCACGAGAAGAAATGAGATTCTGGAAAGATTAGGTAAGGGATAATGGCTCTGATGAAGGGGAGCACTGAGGTGGGGGGGATAGGGGAATTAATATTTTTGAATAGAATTATAGTAAAGAATCTATGCTAACCTTTGAAATTAGTTAATAGAAAAATTGCGATGTTTATAGTAATTTTATGTGTTATGCTAACTAAGTATTGATTGGATAATATAATGTATGCTTATAAAATTAATAAAAATTAATAAATAAATAAAAAGAAAAGTTGGCAGCATCCCTCTCTGAGGTTGGCTTAAAGGGATTCAGCAGAAGGGAGTCTGGTGTAGCCCAAATATTTCTTTCCTTTGCAGGGGTGGAGGAATGAATATCTCTTGGTGCAGCTGATATGGATGGAGCAGTCAGCCATAATGGGAAGGTGGGCGCTGATCAACCAAGCTTTGCTCAAATTGTCAGCAGCTAATCAAGTCCCTTGAGGAAACAACAGCATTCAGGTGTGTGTTGGTGATAGTGTAGAGAAGATGGAAAAGGGGGGTAGGGGAGAGAGAGAGAGAGAGAGAGAGAGAGAGAATGTGGTATACCGAGTGGGAAGATTACAGACGGCTAACTGTGTATATGCTGGTGGAGTGGACAATGACTTGACCAAGAAAGAGATGTGACGGTTTTGATGTGTGTGTGTGTGCGCGTGCGTGCGCCTTCAGCTTGCCTGTCAACTTATGGAGACCTCATGAATTTCATAGGGTTTTCTTAGGCAAGGAATACTCAGAGGTGGTTTTGCCAGTTTTTTCCTCTGCAATATACGGCTCAACGAAAATGTCAAACTGGTATACAATTCCTGTGAAAACAACAGATTAGTACATGCTGCAGATCATTAGGAAAGTAATCAGACATACAAATGCCAATGTCACAACACTTTTGTAGAACTCTGTGGTGCAACCAGACCACACTCAGAATACTGTGCCCAGCTCTGGTCACCAAACATCAGAAAGAATATATTGTAGAACAGGGAAACGTGCAGAAAGCGGGGGGTGGGGTGGGAACCAAAATAACCAAAGAGCAAACACACACACACACCAGTCCAGGAAAGGCTGCAACATTTGGAGTTTTTTAGCTTAGAAAAAAAGGCAAGCTAAGGTGTTGGTGGAAATTATATGTGTGTGTGTCTATGTGTCTTCGAGTCTCCAGTCTATGGCAAGGGTGGGCAACTGTGGAACGCTATGGAGCTGCATTAGCACCTCGCCCTGAGACCTTGTAAGGCCTCATCCCCACTGAAAAAAATTAAATAAAAATGTTTCGCCCCAAATGCCCTCACCATATTTTTAGACTGCCCCAGGCCATTTTAAGCTGAGGAGAGGCCTTTGTTGACAATGGGAAAGGAGAAGTAACTTCCTGTTCACTTCCTGGTTCCAAAAAAAAGTCCTGTAGGTCTAAATTCTGGCTATTAGTGGCTACTAGTCATGATGTTATATATTACCTAATTTTCTTTCATTTTACTGTACTATAAAAATATTTGCATCCCTTCCCGTATCTAAAAATCGCAAGTTGGGGTGCATTAATAAAACCACACTAGCTGGACCCAGCGTACCATACGCCATTAAGAAACTCCCCAAAACACGCCTGGTAGAACTCATGACAACCCTGTAAGGTGGGCCGGTGGATTTGAATTCCTTCTCCCCCTTCTCAGCGTTCCACACTTTTCCTGGAATTGCTGAGGGTGACTTGCTCTGTTGCCCTGCTGCCACCACCGGCAGTTGACTGCCTGGGTCTTGGTGCAGCGGCGGCAGCAGCTGCCTGCTGCCATTACCACTTGACTGCCTGGGTCCTGTCTCAGCAGCAGGGTCCCTCTGCCAGTTGGGTCCTGTTTTGGTGGGAATTGTCTACTGTGTAGACTTAGATCATAAGTGGAAATTGTGCAGCCCTGAGACATTGGTGAAATGAAAAGCCCTGGTGGTGCAGTGGTTAAATGCCAGTACTGCAAGTCACCACATTGCAAGTTCGATTCCAGCAGGCTCCAAGGTTCACTCAGCCTTCCATCCTTTCGTAGGTCGGTAAAATGAGGACACAGCTTGTGGGGGCAATTAGCTAGCACACATTGGAAGCTGCTTCTTGCAGTGTAAATGTGTAAACTGCTATTGCTTAAAACAATTTGTAAGCCACTCTGATAGCCTTGTGGCTGAAGCGCGGGGTATAAATAAATAAATAAATAAATAAATAAAGGCCTGCAGCCTTAGTAACTATAGCCAACATTGTTTGGTCGCTCCCAGTATGACATTGGAATATATAGATTTGCATGTGGGTGGTGATTGGCTGAGGGAGTGGTTGGGTATATTTCCTAAGCGGCCAATCAGCACACTGGAAAAGGCAACATACCCAAGAGAATTATATATATATAGATGATACAATTTTAAACAGTTTAAAGTAGTCTCAAACAATTCACCAGTATAACACAATGCACACAGCATACCTTCCAACATTTCACAGATGAAAACCAGGACATGTGTTGCCAAGTAACATCAGAGTGTGGCTAAGACAGTAAACACTATGAATGAGGAAGAACACCCAAACTAGGGGAAGCTGCAGCAGTTTGCTTTCACCTGAGCCTACTGGGAAGGACAAAATTCTGGCCTGTCCTCCTCTCTCTCACCACCCTGAGTTAATTCAGTGCAAACTATTTTCGCACTTTAAACTCAGGTGTTGTCTAAATGGTCAAAATAATCCTTGTAGAAATTACATGGAAGGCAATCTGTCTAAACAGACATTCGCATCGACACGTCTTATTCGGACGTGGGGGAGCCAAATCCACTGTAAACTCCATCTGGAAAGCCTTCAGGGCTTTTCTCTGAGTTTTTAAATAGCTCTGTAGGGAATGTGAATGTCCACTCGTTAAGGCAATCACATTCGCATCGCTGCACCGAGGCAGCAGAAGCTGATTGGCTGGATGAGCATGGGGGTGGAGCTTGCAAACAAGGCAAGTGTCTGCTGTTGCCATGTTGGATTTTCAGCTAAGCGAGAGATCGGTAATACGATAAAACGGTAACCTTTTCCTCTCTTTTCTTCTTTTTTTCTTTTGTAAATATGAAGTATCACTTGTGCGCACCATGGAAGTGTTTGTTTTTTTTTTCTAATTTGGTGGCAGTAGATTTAAAAGCACAAGTAATTCACTTGCGGCCACCATCTTGGCTAGGGGGCATGCAAAGTTTATGGGGGCTCTATTAACCATTAAGACAGATTGCAGCACTGCAAATTGCTATTTCTTCAGAGCAGATTGTTCCCTCACCCCTTGTATAGAGGAGCCCTTGGATTGTATCAATTGAGTAAGCTGCAGGCAAGGTGGGGGCGGGGAGAAGAAAGAGGAGAAAGAAACTGGGACATTTTAAAAGCAGCTGAAAAAGTGAGAAAACAGAATATTAATCAGGACTGTCCCTGCTAAATTGGGTCGGTCAGACGGTATGCAACAGCCCAGTAGGTCTAAGTCAAGCCAAGGTCATTGGTCCCATGTATTCATTCACACGGGCTATTTAACTTCTAAATGTGGTGACCTGTGTTTGAAAGCCGTCTTCCTCATTCTGCTGAGTGGGCCAAGGACCTCTGCCCCAAAGCCCTGCCTTGAGAGCATCACTGGTCTCTCCCCACACTCTTCCCACCTCCAAGTGTGGTGGAGTCTCCATCTTTGGAGGTTTTTAAACAGAGGCTGAATGTCCATCTGTCAGGAATGCTTTGATTGTGTATTCCTTTAGGGTGGGGGTTGTACTAGATGGCCCTTTGTTACATCCCTTGTAGTTTCTTCCAACTCTATGGTTCTATTATTTTATTCTCATCTTTTCCCAAAGACTCTTAACCACTCCATACTCTGGTTCTCCTTTTTAATATTTGGGAAGCATCAAAAACAAACATTGTGTGTCTGCGAAACTAGTTTTCAGTGAAAGCCACTGGTACCATTCTTATAATGATGCCACATAATAATGATGATGTTGCCTATATGTCATATATTTATATATTTATCATGTGTATAAAGATATTGCTGTTGCTGCTGCTGCCGCTATTATTATTATCTCTCTGTGTAGTGCTTTTTGGGTGTTTAAACTGCTTCACATGCATTAGCCTTTTAATGCACTTTGTGTGTTGCTGTAAAAGGCTTTTGGACTGGATAACTAGACTAGATAAGTGTGCAAAATGCAAGTGGGGCATTCACAGTGAGACTGAGAGCATAGTCATTTGCTTGCTTAAGGCCACCAAAGTAGTTGATGGATGTGGAGAGGTTTGAACTGGGGACCTCCTGGCTGTTACTTGTAGCTTGGAAAGGATAACATTAATTTAGGGCAGGAGCCAGTTGCAAATTAAATTTAATGTGACCCACAGCTTGATGCTCTTTCAGGAAGAGAAATTGGAACTCCATTCTGCTTGTAAACCGCACCATTTTATACCTGGTCCTTAATCCCAGATTTTATATAGATATGGGCTCTGGCGAGTCAGAAAGGAAGGAAAGACACCTCTTGACAATGCAGCAGGGTTAATGGCAAGCTAATTTACATGTGCATGCTCATCACTTCATATCTATGGCTGCAGTCCTATGAGCACTTTCTTAAAAATAAGCTCCACTGATCTGAAGGGGACTTACTTCTGAACAGACATAGGGTTTTGTTGTAAAACACCAAGGGCTTGTCTAGACTGGTCAGAATACACCACCTTCCGGCCTGCGTATTCTGGCCTCTGAGGTAGCCTCTCCCCCCCCCCCAATTACCGAGACAAAATGGGCAGAAGTCTGCACGCACATGCTGGCTGCCACACGCACATGCCAACTGGTATTGGCAGGTGCCTCCACCACTGTTGGACTTCACACTCTCTGAAGCCTGAAAGGAGGCCATTAGCATGTGATCGAGGCTGGTCACATGCAGGGGGCCTTGATCATGTGCTGGGGGCCTCCTTCCCAGCTTCAGAATGACTTCAGTGGCAGCAATAGTGGCTGGCTATACATGCCAATGTGCAGGTATGGACCCTGCATTCCTGCATTGGACTCATCTCAGTATTCCTGCAAACATGGGTTTTCCCAGGTGTTAATTTAAAACATTTTAAATAGATTTATCCTGGCTCCCGCCCTACCCCTGCTTTGCCTCGGACATCATCAGGACTGCCTAGAGGCAAAACAGGGCAAGAGCCTGCATTGTATGGACTGCAGGGCTCTAAGGCAGGGGGGAAGCCAGTGCAAGTTGCCTATCTAGACACGCCCCAAGTGATCATTTAACATGTGTGGAAACAAACAGCCCTTGTTGGATCAGTCATTCCTGATAAAAGCAAAGCAAGGCTTTTCCATGGGGAAAGCTGACACATTTGAATTTCTCCAAAGCTCAGTTTCAAAGGCTGGGTTGTTCCAATGTGAGCAGGGCAGTGAATCCACTCTTGGTTTTAGTTGGAACTTTGAAGGATCTCCCTGGGTTTTGAACCTATTTTAGAGACAGGGTTCAACAGTTTGAATAGCTCCTTTAGAGTTCAAAGTAAAACTTGAAGCAAACTCATGTGCCACTGATGTCAGAGTCACCAGCTGCCACTGAGTAGGAGTGGAGAACCACTAGTCCTGTAGAGGCTGGACTAGATTCACACTACTCTTGGCCCTCTGTTGCTCACTGACATACCTGTTGCATCAGAGAGCTACTTTACACAAACAGTGACTATGGGCTTGTCTCTATGGTGAAAATACTCCTTATAGAATTCAAGTAGAATACGTTTTGTCTAAATGGGATCCTACATAATTTCAATGTATTTGGAAGGAGGGGTGAAAAGCTTCAAATATTCTGCGGGAAAAGCCTTTGTGGCTTTTCCCGACTTTAAAAAAAAGTCTGAAGGAAATGTGCATTTCTGCTCATTGGGACAACCAATTTGCTTTGCTGCACTTTCCCAATAAGAGCAGAAGTGGAAAGCTGATTGGTCGGACATGTGCAGGGGCAGAGCTTGTTGGATTTTTGTCACTGTGGTGATGAAACAGACCCTCCCTCCATTTTTTCCTGTTTATTTAAGTGGAAGACCACACTTCCACACCTTGGATTTGCTCTTTTTTTAAAGTACTGTTTGGTGACTGCAACTAGTGACAAGGAAAACAGGAGTAATTCACTGGTGTCTGCTATCTTGATTCTCAGGCATGCCGGTTTGAACAACAAACACATATGGCTTTGCATGCTTGTGATCTTGAAAAAAAACCATGGAGACAATGAAAGTTGCTGCAAATTGGCATTACTGCACATCAATCTACATTTTATTGCCTCCTATAGACAAACCCACAATTCCTGGTTTGTACTTTTTCAGTGCATATGGGCCTCTTTGCACACTCTCAAGAAATCAAGCAAGTTTTCTTCCTGACATGCTAGATTTTTGTGTGCAAAGATTCTCCTTGGCCAGGGATGCATGAGTGGGCATTTGGACACAAATATTCATCTTTCCTGAAGCTGACACTGCACAATCAAGGCAATGGTTTTCTCATTGTGTCACTGTTTGCCTACACTGCTCTTCAGCTGCCAAGTGCTACTTCAGGGATAAGCGATGAACAAATGTCTTAATTAGCCCTTAAAAATTAAACCTTAAAGGGGCTGGGGAGTATCCAGACCTGATCTAAGCTACCAAAACATTCAGAAGAGTTTCCATCATCTCTGCTCCTCTGCGTGTCTCGGGCCAATTTGCTTGCTTGCTCTGCACTTAGTTTGCTTGCAATGCTCTAAAGCCAAGGAGTGAATTCACAGTAATCTGTTTCAGTTTGTCAAACAGATTAGTGCAGCTTGTCTGGATAATTCCCCTCTAACAGCTAAATGGCCCCATTTCCAGGAGAAAGCTGAAAAGAAACTCATGCACATCTTCGTCAGCTCTCTGTCTGATGGGTGCAAAGATGCTGCCTCTCTTGTGCTTTCCTTTGTTTACACATTCATCTGTTTAATTTCCTTTTTGTATGTTTTCTCTGGCAGAGTGGATGTCTTTGGAGCCAGGAGGATTCAGTTTCTAAAGTTAACAGAGACTGTAAAAATCATTTTTTGTATTACTAGAACTTCCCAAATCTCCCAACTGTGAAAACTGGCTAGAAGATTGGGGAGTTCTAGTCCAAAAAGTTTCGGTATTAAAAAAACAAAAAAAACTTTGGAGATCAGAAGTGCTGCTAGTGCCCAAGCTCCTCTGAAGGTCTGATACTCTGATCCAGAAGCCCTTTCCCCCCTACATTCCTGATGAAAAAAGCAGGGTAAGGCAGCACCTCAAAAGTAAAAGAAAGCTACTTTGCTGCATTCTCCAAGTCCTACTGTTGGGCAGAGTGGATTTTTGGCCAGAAACTTCCTGGTGACCTATGCAGGTGTAACTGGGCAGCAAATATGGCATCATAACGATACCTATTGAACGCAAAAGGGCATGCATACCATATGAAGTCATCCTTTCACAATCGTGTCTTGTTAAAAAGCTGTGCTATTTTATTGACAGGCCAAGCTGCCAATTGATTTCCTGTGGTGGTTTCTTGCCGGCGTTGCCAGCATTTGAAATTGCATGCCATTGTGCTCATGTGAATACAGCATCAATGACAAAATACTTCCAGGTAAGATCACAGCAACCAGGTAGGGGATGCGCTTTTTATGAACTTCCTCAGTGTACTTGTGACTTTTAAAGTGTGTTTCTGTGCTTGTGTGTACTTTTTTTGTGTTCATTTTCTTCTTTTTTTGTATCATACGTCTTCTCACAGGAATCACTGAGATTATGAATGCAGAAGTAAACAGAGCTAGCGTTCATGCTCCAGTAATGCTGGGGCTGTTTTTTCTTGCTATTACAGGTAAGTGTGATGAAAAGGGTTATTGTGCCAGGACAAGTACAGTGTAAAATGTGGTGGGAGAGAAACATTTTTGAGAGTTCATCTGATAAAGTCCCAAGTCTAGGGCAGTGCTCTCACCTTCTCCCCCTTCCCTGGAGGACACAGGAGAGGGATCATACTCTGAGAACCAGGCCCAGGCCCTGAGATCTGGCAACCCTCGGTTCAGGATAAGCCATGCAGACCACACATCTCTGCCCTGTACTAGATTGCCATTGGCTGTACCCCAAGTACCTGCTGACAGAGGCAGCTGCCTTACTTTGCCTAATGGAAGGTCTGTACCTGGATCTCTCCAATCCTAATCTGACATTCTAAAAGATCACTGCCTTGATTCTAAGGTTGAAATAACACTGTGTGCTTATGTTGGGATCATTCTTGTTTCCTCATCGATTGCACTGTTTTGATCTTGGTGAAAGAGCAGCATCCACAACGCATTTGTGCCAGGCCTTGCAGACAGTTGCACTTTTCCTAAGTGTGTGTACATGCAAATTAGGATGTGTCCCTAACTGTGTGGCATTGAACAACAGGGATTTCCAGCTTGACATTCCTGTTGTGCAGCTGCTTCTGCAGTGATACAACCTAATGCAACTACCTGAGTGCATATTTACACCATACAAATAGAATAATAGAATCACAGAGTTGGAAGAGACCGCAAGGGCCATCTAGCCCAACCCTGTGCTATGCAGGAATACCCAATCAAAGCACTCCTGACAGATGACCATCCAGCCTCTGTTTAAAAACCTCCAAAGAAGGAGACTCAATCACACTCTGAGGCAGTGCATTTCACTGCTAAACTGCTTTTACTGCTGAACAGAACCTTAGCCAAGGTACCCACTGAGATGGTTGACTGTGTCCTCATCCATTTAATGTAACAAATTTGTCACGTGCATAATGCAATAAACATTTGCTAAGTGCATTTTGCCCCAATGGGGTGGCATTCATTTGTCACTTGATATTCCAGAATATATTTATGTACTAATATGATTGCATTCATTTGTAGACCATAGTCACAAGGATTATCTGGGTATTCTGCAAGCTTCCCTCTGGCTCCGCTTTAAGTGTCACCATAAAAAAAGGCCCTGAGTATCAAGAATATCCATCCATCAAGTCCCTGAAGGTGAATGTGGTGTGTCAGTGAGGCCTGAACTTTTTGCCCAGGACATTTTCACATGAGGGTTGTGCAGCATGATGTCGTCTCTGTCCCATTGTCAGCTTGTATTCAACTCATCGCTGGATCACAGGTTTTCATCGATGGAGAAATCTGATCAATGATTGCCATTATCACTTTTGATCTGCTGCTGCTCCAATGCAATAGGTCTCTTCTGGTTTAGTTCTAGGATGAGTGCAGTCACATGGCATGAGGAGGCCTGATTTCCTCCTCTCTCCCTCCTGCTGGCTATTCCAAAGCAGGTTGGCATTACTGCACTCATTCTGGGACTGAATGAAGACTATCACACCAGAGGTGGAAGCAGGGGTTGCCAAATGAACACAGTCACACAAATGGAAGAGAGGTGCGATAATGAATGTTGTAGGACCAGTGTGTTCCCATTTCCTTTACTAATGTAATTGAAGTGAGACACGATGCTGCTGTGATAATCTCCCCAGTTTGCATTTTTCAGAAGTTTCTTCCTAGAGGAGGCTGCCAGGAAAAAAGGGGAGAAGAAAGGGGAAAAGAATGGGAACTGTTGAAAAAGATCTGTTGAAGAGAAAGAAATGAAAACTTTGTGAAAGTATATGAATACTAAAGAAATAACTTATTTGCATCCAAGCCTTGTCTGCTATGTCTATCCTCATGGTTGTTGTTGTCAATTGCTGTCAAGTCAGCTTCAACTTGTGGTGACCCTATGAAATGACAGACCTTCAAGTCACCTCATCAGTAGCAACTCTTTCAAGATCTTGCAGCTTCAAAGCAACTGTAGCTTCTTTTGATTGATTCTATTGATTCTATCCAATTGTACTGCAATTTTCCTCTTTTCCTACTGGTTCCCACCTGGTAAAGTGTCTTTTCTTGTCTTTTCTTTTCTTTTTTTAAAGTGTCTTTTCTTGTCTTTTCTTATGTCATCACATGCCATGCGCAAAGTATGACAGCCTTAGTTTAATCGTTTTGGCTTCTAGGGAGAGTTCAGGCTTGATTTGCTCTAGGACACATTTTATATAGCCTTTTGAAAGTACATGGCAACCAGAGACCTCTCTTCCAGTCTCTCTCTGGCTTTTCTTCACAAATGAAGATTCAGGGAGGACTCATCCTGCGCTTTCTGCAAGCGCGCTGATGACTAGAAAGGCCAATCCGAGATAAACAAGTCCAGTTGCAGAAAGCACAGCAGAAGGTCTCCATGGGTGATTTCTGGGTTGTGATTCTTTCTGCATTGTCGTTTCTCTTCAAGACTTGTTCTCAAATAAGGCTGCAGCATTGTGGATAGTGCGTCTCCATGCCTCACGATGTGAGGTCATGGCGGACCATTGTTGGTGATCAATTTGGCCGAGCCTGAGATGTTGCTTCAGGGAGTCCTTGTATCACTTTTTTGGAGCATCCCGCTTATGCTGACCCATGGTGAGTTCACAGTAGAGTAGTATTTTTGGGAGGTGATGGTCCTCCATCCTAGAAACGTGCCCTGCCCAGCGCAGCTGCGTTCTCAATATCATGGCCTCAATGCTGGTGATCCCTGCTTGCTCAAGGACAGCAACATTCGTCACATAGTCAGTCCAGTGTATATTTAGGATTGTGCATATACAGCGCTGATGAAAGCGCTCGAGGAGTCGTAGGTGGTGGCGATAGGTGACCCATGTTTCAGATCCATAAAGGAGGATAGACAGTACAATGGCTCTATACACACTGATTTTTGTGCTTCGCCTCAGGTGTTTGTTACTCCAGACTCTTTTGTAAAGTCTTCCCAATGTGCTATATGCCTTTGCTAATCTACAAAGAGGTAGCTTTGTGATAATTATAGGTCTCCTGATGCAGGATCTGGGCCTGTATCTCAGATATTATATCATATCACATGTCTTCAACTCAGTGAAATCATCTGATCCTGTGAGTTTTACCAGTGGCAGCTCGAGGATTTCTTGAGCCTTTGGAGAATACTCTCCCCCTCTCAGCCCCCCAAAACCTGGAAATGTGTGTGTGTGTGTCCAAATAGAATAGTGTCTCTCTGGTGCTTCTTCTGTCCTATCTGGGTGTTCTATGAAAATCTGTTTTGACACTGATCAACTGTAGTGATTTATTGTTTAATTTCCCTTTAGTGATGTTGTTAGCCACTTTGAACAAATTTTATCTTTTTTTTGTGTGTGTGTGGAAATGGGGAGGGGATGTAGTAAATAAATAAAATCTGTTCCCCCCACCCCAGCAGATCATCCTTTGTAGGTAAGTGTGATGTGCATTTCAGGTTCCCATGTCTTTCTGGTGCCCGTGATCTCTTAACATACCAAAGCTTGAAGGGCAGACTTCATTGCTTAAGGTGAAGAGATGACTCGTAGTGTATTTACTCTTCTAAGCTGGATTCTTTCCAGTATTTGAAAATTGCATCCTCTTGGAAAGGCTGAAGAAACTGGGTATGTTTAACTTCCAGAAAATAGATCAAGGGAGACATAATTGCAGCTTTAAAATACTGACATGGCTGTCTTACATGACATGAGTCACAAGCCTTTCATCATCTGCAGCGCTGTTCTTTGAATCGTCTCCAGTTTGCTTACAGCCTTCTGAAAGAATGGCAATTGAATCTTGATGCAGTTCTCCAGTGGAGACCTTAATGGGAGAGTTGATTCACTCCTGCATTTTTTGCATCCCTAAACCACATTTGTTCTTTGTGCAATATTTATTTATTTATTTATTTGCTTATGAAGATTTTTATCTCCCACACTATATTTGAGGAGCTCAGGACAGTGTACAATAAAATCAATTTGAAACAAATTAAAACAATAACAATTATTTAAAAAGGCTAAATATCTATTAATTCATTTCCCACTTAAAAGACAAGATGATTTAAAACGATCTGAAACAATAGCCTCGGTATTGCTGCTAGAGCCTAGGAAAACTTACTCTCTTGGATTCCAACACCCAGAATCCTCTAGCCAGCATGGTCATGAGGATTCTGGGGGTTGGAGTCCAAATGGTAATGTTTGTGAGCCAGTGGTGACTCTGTCTCTGATGACACTGGTATAATGAATCCACTTCAGGTTTCAGTCCCAACTTGAAAGAAATTCTCTAAGGTGCTGATCCTATTTGGTGGTGGGTTTCAGCACCTTGGATAGTTCCTTCAAAGTCCAGATTTTTTTAAAAAATATTATATTCCACCCAATATCCAAGGAACTTGGCACTGTGAAATAAAATCAATTTAAACAACTTACACCAATTGCAAGCAATAAGAATAATTTAAAAGACTAAAAACAACTGAAACCATTTCACACTTAAAAGATAGTCTGAAATAGTTAAAACAGTTTAAACCCACTCATGTTTGCAAACTGGGATGAAAGCAATTAAGTCCCAAAAGTTTTAGGGTCTTATTGCATTATACAGTTATAGAGCTATTATTCCACTTTAACTGCTACAGCTGCCTCCTGTGCAATTCTGGGGTTTGCAGTTTAGTGGGGCCTAAGAGTTATCTGGCTGAGAATGCTAAATGCCTCTCCCTAAACTGCAAATCCCAGGATTCCATAGGAGGTGGGTAAAGATATGGAGTTTAGTGAAGAGCCATGTTTTCTTGGCAGCAGTATAATACCTGTGTTGGTTATTCTCAGGGGAGTGAATTTCACAACTGGGCTACTGCAGCAAAGAAGTCCCTTTCCTACATTCCCCCCATACTAGGATTCCCATGAATGCCATTTTGGGTGGTTGGAGTTCAGGATGCCCCAAATCCAATATTCCTTGGATTCTTGAGAGTGAGCACCAGCTGAGCTCCCAACATATGAACCCCTGAGCATTTGGTACAGCAATCAGGCCACAGCAAATGCCAGGGGTCCATCTGTGGAGATTATGGCTGGCATAGTGCTGCTCATTTCTCCTCTCTAGCTTTGAAGGCTGGCCAAGCAGCAACATGGCTTTTTAAAATCTTGCGATGGCTGTCCATGGGTTTTGAGGTTCTGGTGAGCACTGAAATCTTGTGGGAGCCATGCTATCCCATGAGGGGCTTGCCTTTTGTGAGCCTTGAGGTGGCCGACCTCATGTGTCCTGGCCAGTCTTGAACTTGTCTGGTGAGTGAGAAGATTCTATCCTGGACTGCTGTTGCAGAAAACCTGACCATCATATCCCATAGGAAATGCTTGTGGGAAAAGGCCCCATAGTATATTGCTCCCACTGATGGGAAACAGAGCAGGATTCCATACCCTCCCAAATTTCACTGCTGAAAACAAGGACAAATGTGGACAAGCAGCATTAGAGTGTGGTCAAGATGGCAAAAGTTACTAATGATCTTCAAAGAACTTGATTAAAGAACACACAAGCTAGGAGAGGCTGCAGTGGTTTGCTTTTGGCTGAGCCTACTGGGAAGAGAAATATTCTGCCTCTCCCTCTCCTCTCCTCTCCTCCCCTCTCCTCTCCTCTCCTCTCCTCTCTTCTCCTCTCCTTCCTGAATTAACTGAGTGCAAACTATTTTTGTACTTGCACTCACTTTGCAGCAATGGAAGTAAATGGAGGATAAAAAGTTAAAGTGGAGACAGAAACGGAGACATTTTAAGAGAAGCTGAAACAGTGGGATGGTGTAAGATTGACCAAAACTGTCCCTGCCAAATCTGGACAGTTGGAGGTTATGACTCCATAACCTCTAACCCCTCCTCCAGCTGCTTGATTTTTCCCCAGCCAAAACCAACAGCAGAAATGATATCCTATCACTTCTGGACCAGCAGAGGCACATCCCTGGAGCCTGTTGGATGATGCACAGAGCAAAAATTGGCCCAGAGGATTAGTCAGGAGTGTCCTTGTAAAATTGGGATGGCTGGAGGGAATGGGATTTCTCCAGTAGACCTGTCTTTGGCCAGATGTACAAATACGGATGTATGTAGATTAGACAGCCTGGACTGCATATCGATCGGAGAGCCATATAGGGCTTAAGTATTCTAAACACTCCAGATCCCATTTGATTTTGTAAGCTAAGCAGGGTCAGCTCTGGTTAGTACTTGGATGGGAGACCACCAACAAATAGCAGGTGCTCCAGGCTATATTTCAGAGGAAGGAATTGGCAAGACCACCTCTGAGAATTCCTTGCCTAAAAAAAACTCTATGAAATTCATCAGGTCACCAGAAGTTGACAGATGGCTTGAAGGCACATGCTCTCTGGCTTTTCTTCGCAAACGAAGATTCAGGAAGGACTCATCCCAAGCTTTCTGCAAGCATGCTGATGACTAAAAAGGCCAATCCGAGATAAACAAGTCCGGTTGCAAAAAGCACAGCAGAAGGTCTCCTTGGGTGATGTTTTTGGGTTGTGATTCTTTCTGCGTTGTCGTTTCTCTTCAAGACTTGTTCGGCGTGAGTTCTCAAATAAGGCTGCAGCATTGTGGATAGTGCATCTCCATGCCTCCCAATGTGAGGCTGAATGGACTTGAGCACAGATTTGCCGACAGCAATGTGGGGATGGATGTGGGGATGGTGGTGTTCATCCTGTGGTGCAGGCTGGTAAAGAACTTCTGTTTTCTTCAGGTTGACTTCTAGCCCAAACAGCTCTGCAGCTGTTGCAAAGCAGGATGTTAGGCTCTGCAGAGCTGCTTCTGTGTGGGCAACAAGGGCAGCATCATTGGCGAAGAGCAGCTCACGGACTAGATAGTTTAGAGTCTTAGTGTGAGCCCTCAGACGGCTTAAGTTAAACAAGCTACCATCAGTACGGTAACGTATATAGATGCCATCATCTTCTTCAAGCTCTGCCATAGCCCTTTGGAGCATCATGCTAAAGAAGATTGTAAATAAAGTTGGTGCAAGAACACAACCTTGCTTCACTCCATTAGTTATTAGAAAGGGCTCTGAAAGAGCATCGCCACACATGCACACAAATGTATATAGCATATATAGCAAATTAGGACATACAATCAGCACTCTGTATCCATGGATTTGGCATTCATGGATTCCACCATCCAGGGCTTGAAAACGTGTTGTGTTTTTTTAAGTTCCAAGAAGCAAACTTTGATTTTGCCATTTTATATAAGGGAGGCCGTTTTACTACACCATTGTCTATAACGGGACTTGAACATCTATGGATTATGGGGTGTGTGTGTGTCCTGGAACCAACCCCTAGTGGATACTAAAGGCCCACTGTACATATATAGATTAGAGAGCCTGCAGCAGATTCTCTGCTCCATTGACACCAGAGCCACCAAATGCCACTGTTTTAAGTCCTGCTGCTTATTCCAGATTTTACTTCAGTCACCCAGCAAAACCCTACCTGCTCACACTGGCAAGGCTGCTCTGTTCTTGGCATCACCCCCTTGGAGCAGACATGTTAATAATTATATGCTAGTGATGGATTGAAGGTGTTGTGTGCTTGGAGGAGCTATGAAACTGACTGTGGCCAGGTCCAGGACCGTGACTGGAATAATGAGGTTAACAGCTGGCTCTTTTGGCAGTTGCAAGCACTCCCTCCCTCCCTCCCTCCAGCTCCACTTGAGTCATGGGAGGCACTAAAAGAACTTGAAGAAAATGTCAAGATTTCATCTACATTGTGATAGGAAGTGGGCTGGAAAGTAAGAGAGACATCCTTCACAACTGGGGGGATATGTCTACATGTGCTTCCAAAGAGAGGGAGGTCTGTTTTTAAGCTGGACTACTTGCTCATTTCAGGGGTTGTCTAAATGGTGAAAATACTCCTCATGGAATGCGAGGAGAAATCTACCTGTCTTAATGGGATCCTGCATAGTTTCACTGTATTTGGAAGGAGGGGAGCCAAAAATGCCATATACTCCACATGAAAAGCTTTCCCAGTTTTTCCTGGAATTTTTAAAAAACAGCAAGGGGGTTGTGCATTCCTGCTCATTGGAACAAGTGATTCGCTTTGAATCGTTTCCCCATAGAAGTGGCAGTGCAAAGCTGATTGGCTGGATGAGTAAGGGGGACAGCGCGTGCTAACAAGGCAAGTGCCTGCAGCCACCATATTGTATTTTCATATTAGCGAGCTAGCGCTAAGGCGATAAAATGGAGTGGTTTTTTTTCTTTTTAGCAAAGGCGAAATATCACTCTATTGCACATAGGAATTAAAAAAAAAAGTTTAGTGGTGGCAAAATCAGCTACGTTAAAATGTGAATAATTCACTCACATCCACCATCTTGATTTGCAGGCATGTGATGCTTAAGCCTGGCAAAAAACCATTAAGACAAATCGCAGCTGCTGCAATTTGCCATTATTGCAGAGCAATCTTGGCATTTTTCTTGCATCATATAGATAAGGCCTTAGTTTGCGATGTTATCTTCTCAACTTAGCCGAAGTGGAGCCAGGATGGGAAAAGGAGGAAATACAGCAGATATTTCTATTCTATGGACTTTTTCGGACAAGTAAAATGCAGCGCAAGCAGCCTCGCCACGTTGCGAGGCTGCAGCGCTGCAGGGCGTCCCTTTTGGATGACGCCTGTCCCTGCCGGTACTGTTGCGGTAACACAGGGACATTTGAGTGTAATATTTTGGCGATTTTTACTCACGATCAACGATCATGAGTAAAAATTGCCAAAATATTACACTCAAATGTCCCAACGATCATGAGTAAAAATCACCAAAATATTACACTCAAATATCCCTGCAGTACGCAACAGTACTGGCAGGGACGGATGTCATCCGAAAGGGACGCCCTGCAGTGCTGCAGCCTCGCAACTTGGCGAGGCTGCTTGCGCTGCATTTTACTTGTCCGAAAAAGTCCTATGAGAGCCAGTGTGGTGTATTGGTTTGAGCATTGGACTAGAACTTGAGACCAGGGTTTGAATTCCTGCTTGGCCATGGAAACCCTTGAGCAAGTCACACACTCTCATTCTCAGAGGAGAACAAAGGCAAACCCCCTCTGAACAAATCTTGCCAAGAAAATCCCATGATAGGTTTGCCTTAAAGTCACCATAAGTCAGAAATTACTTGAAGGCACACAGTAACAACAATTTCTCTTCTACGCTGCAGTGTAAATGCAAGAATGAGCTACAGTAATTGGGAAGGATACCTACCCGTTGCTTGTAGCCCCAAAGCCCTATTTTGTGGCACCCAGTCAACCCAGGAGACCCTTAAACCGCCAATATTTAAAAAAGAAACTGTGTTTAAAAATAGCACAGAATCAGCCCCTCAAAAAAGTGAGAGGGAGAGAGGAAGTACTTGCTGCCCAAAATGTGGCAGTTTGGGTAAGTTTGCCCTTTGCTCTCTAACCTACCCTCCAACAGTTCCCAGATGAAAACCAGAACACACATGGCCAAGGAACGTCAGAGTGTGGTCAAGATGGTGGAAGTTATTCATGAGGAAGAACAGACAAGCTGGGAGAGGATGGACATTTTCAGACAATCCTTGCCGATTTTATTCACGGAGGCTGAATATGGCGCGGCAGGCTCCAATGCTAAATGGAAGAGACACGGACGATTTTGCCACAGGGATGGCATCGTCCGAAATGGACCCCCTGCCGTGCTGCAGCTACGAAGCTCTCCCGCTCCATCCTTGCACGGCCAGGATCGTCTGAAAAAGTCCAATGTAATAATTTGCTTTTGCCTGAGACTGCTGGAGAGAACAAGATTCTTCTCTCTCCTCTCCCCCTTATGAGTTAATTGAATGCAAATTAGTTTTGCACTTTCAATTCAGGCTGCATCTGCACTACAGAAATAATCCCGTTTGATACCACTTTAACTGCCATGGCTCAACACTATGGAATTCTGGGGTTTGTCATTCTGTGAGATATTCAGCCTTCTCTGGCATAGACCTCTAGTCCCACAACAAAGTACAAAACCCAGGATTCCATAGGATGGAGCCATGATAGTTAAAACGGTGTCAAACTGGGTTACCTCTGCAGTGCAAATACAGCCAGAGTTTGCAGAAAGTGAAGTATGCTGAGGATAAAGGGGGGAAATGGGATGAGGAGGAGAAAGAAACTGGAACTTTTTTTTAAAAGATGAAACAGTGGTATTCAATTGGAAGGTATCACCTCATAACCTCTGACCTCCCCACAATTGGTTAATTTTTTTCCAGAAAAAATCAAGACCGGAAATCACAACCCTTCACTTCCAGGTCAGTAGAAGTACAACCCTGAAGCCTGTTGGAGAGGCACAGGACAAAAATTGGCTACTGCACCCCTGTGTAGGTGCCCACTGCTGGCCATATTGGCAGGTGCATTCTGGAAATTGTAGTCCAAAAATACCTTTTCTGAGCTCTGAGCAAAAGACCTGCCCCTTGTCCACCAGGAACATAGCATTCTCTCATTTCTGCATGAGAATAGGAAGAGAATCGTCTTTGTAATATTCAGCTCCAAATTATCCATTACAAGGAATACAAATGCCATCATGAGGAAGCACTCTTACTTCCCTTTATTTCCATTTACCTCAGTAAAATTATTTTCCTTGTAAGGTCAAAATATAAGCCTAAATCTTATTGGTTAGTCTCAGCTAGAATGAGTTGTCTCATGGTGAGTCAACACATAGGCAAATCCCACTGATTCAGTGTCTCTACTCTAGTTGGGACTAACACTAGGATTGTCAATTGACTTTCTATTTTCACAGATCAGCCACTCATGAAGATCTGTCTCTACACTGACTATCCATTATGATTCTTCTGAACCTAAACAAGGTTTTGGTAAAACAGATTTTCCAAATGTAGAATTGCCCAGTCAGATGAAAAGCTGAGCATGGAAGGCAGTATCCTTTTAGTGACATATATCCACATAAACGTACCTTACATGTGTTAATGTCTCTTTCTGAGCTAGCATAGTGTAGTAGTTTGAGTATTGGACTAGGACACTTGGAGACCAAGGTTCAAATCCCTGTTCAGCCATGGAAATCCGCTGGGTGACCTTGGACAAGTCACACTCTCTCAGCCCTCAGAGGAAGGCGAGGACAAACCCCCTCTGAACAGATTATGCCAAGAAAATCCTGTGATAGGTTCACCTTAGGGTTGGGATGAATCAGAAATGACTTAAAGCTACACAGCAACAACAACAATGTTGTTACCCTAAATGTTCGGGGTTCTTAAGCCCTATCTGAATATCAATATTAATTTGAAGAATTAATATACTCGACTTGGCAATACGAAAGGAGGGAAACAAAGCCAGACCTTTTGACCTATGTATGCCTGAACTCAAGAGGAGACGTTAAGCTAGATAGTTTAATTAATTGATATTTATTGAAGAAATAATAATAACAACATTCACGCACACACTCCGGCTTCAAGCAATCACGCAAGGCTAGCAAATAAAGTAGGAAGGATTGGGATAGAGGAATAGAGTGAGGAGAGTTTTCGAGAGATACAACACCTGTCCTGTAGAGCAGAGATTCCTGCAGCAACGTAGTCTCAGAGTTGTGCACTGAGGGTCTATCAGCAAACTGGCAACATGGATGTAGGAGGAGGAGCTGTAGACAATCTGGTGTTGTTTTGAAGGGGATTTTATATCTAAGAATTCTCTCCAGGGGATGGGATTTAGAGGGAAAGACACTGCTTCTCAGAGGTTCACAAGGTAAGACAATGGACACTCTGGATATGTTGACAACCCTTAATGTGCTGATACTTTGTAGCTGAATGGAGGAAGCAACCCTCTTTGTTTGGGGGAAGGTAGAGGTAAGATAGCACTTTACAATCTTGAGTATGTCAGCTATGGCTGATGGGATTAGCCAGATGTTCAGGCAAGAAGCTGCCTTGTAGATTATCTTTCTTGAGAATTAGTGCATACCTGACTGAGTCTCAGCGCTAGTCTTTGGGATCCCTGGTTTTGGGGAATTCCCAGTTTATTGGCCACATTTCTTGGAAGGCCACAGTTGACCAAATTATTAAATATTGCCAGTTATTACAAATACAGGGCAGGGGGTGCCGGGGCAGGTAACAATGCCTCTTTCTGGATGGGGGCAAAGGGAGCTATTCTCTAGCTCTTTACATCCTAACCAAAATCTACCCCTGTCAAGCCCAGCAACAGTTGCTGCTGCTTACTGGTAATGGAGGAAGGGAGGAGGGAGGCCCTTCACACTATGAAGATATGGCTGGTCTAGGCTTTGAGGGAAAGGAAAATGAGGTTGCACTACAGCTGTGTGTGTACCGTTGTTTCATTCTTCCGCCAAATGGAGATCAGCTGTTTCTCTCTTGTTTAAATTGCCTCCCTGCTCCCCATTGGTAAGCACCAGCCTCCTGGGACTCGATAACTGTGGTGGCAGAGGGAGGACACAGAACTAGGTAGGCAGAGTGTTGTGTTCTGCCTGCTTGATATAGGATCTCAGCCCAAATCTGCTGTGCTCCTTGCTTTCACTCTGGTCTCAGTTTCTCTGTAGGATACATTGCCTGTCATTTAGGTTCTTAATATATATATATATATATATATACCTACATCTCTCCCCTGTTCTAACCTCCTCATTTCTCAAGCTGCACATTTATCAGCTTTGTAGCTGTGTACATTTTTCCCAGATACACATTTTCTACTTGCTGGATGGAGAAGGAATAAAACCTGAACCTAAAGATACAATAGAAAGTTATTGCCTTATTTTTTTAGATAAACATTTCTTTGAGATGCACTGGATGTTTTCAACAGCTCCATAGTGAGTAACAAACAATTCACACAAGCAGCTGATGGGGTCATTCATAGAGATACCACATCAGACTGCTGATGGGATATTATCTGAGTACTGTAAATGTTCTTCCATATTAAAACCAGGCAAACTGCAGGCCCTGCAAATTAAAAAGAAAGCCTATATGTTGTGGTTAAAAGATTCTTGTCTAAGGGCAAGTAATTGCATTCAGTTATCTGAATCCAACATAGAGCTGGGGGGCTGGTGAATCTGTCACCACAGCCACAGAGGAATGAATTGATGGTTGGCTTAATAAGTTATACATCTCATGGCTCAGGTCCAGGTTATATGAAGAACCTTATTCTCCCATATGGACCTGCCTGTGTTTTGAGATCTTTTGGGGAGGTTCTTCTCTTTGTCCCACCATGCTCATGGGTACACCTGATTGGAACACAGGAGAAGGCCTTCTCTGTGGCTGCCCTCAGGCTTTGAAATTCCCTTCCCAGAGAGGCAGGGCCGGTTTAACCTGTCTGCCAAATCAGCATTGGCAGGGGGCCCCGAGGTCAAGAGGGGGCCCCGAGGTCAAGAGAGGGCCCCGTGTTGGCCTCCTTAATATGAAAATAATGGGATTTCTGGTTTAAAATACCATAGAGTTGCCTTGGAAGGCCTAGAAAAGGGCTAGGGAAGACACATTTTCTAGGAAGACTCTATGGTAGGTGTGCTGTTTTGTGTCCCATGGATAATGAATCCAGGGATACGGGGGTCCTACTATAATCTGAACATCCTATACGGTGAATAGGTTAGGTTACATTGATCTGAGATAAACATATGGGGGCCCCAAAGTAAAGCATTGCAGGGGCCCCCAAAATTCCTTAAACCGGTCCTGCAGAGAGGTTAGACTGGCACCCTTCTTGCTATTTTTCTGCGCCCAGATGAAGACCTTTTTATTCCATTAGGCCTTTGACAATATTTTTGTGGGGGCGGAAATTGGGCTTTGTATAATGTGTTGGATTTTAATTTCTTGTTCTTAATGGTTTTTGTTTTAACTGGTGTTAATTTTAATGGACAGAATCATCTATCACCAGTATATGTTATATAAGTTATGTATATGTGGTTACATAGCAGAGGCATTAAGAAACCTTGTTAGTGACTTGTGAAGATGTGTAACAGGACCTTAAAGTGTCCCAGTATGCATTATCTCTACTGATACACATCAGCACTCCCTAGCTGGAGCTTGTCCATATGGCAAAAATATAACTCAAAGAATTCGAGGAGTTATTCCATTAGGCCTTTGACAATAATTTTTTTTTTGGGGGGGGGAATTGGGCTTTGTTTAATGTGTTGGATTTTAATTTCTTGTTCTTAATGGTTTTTGTTTTAACTGGTATTAATTTTAATGGACAGAATCATCTATCACCAGTATATGTTATATAATTTATGTATATGTAGTTACATAGCATTGGCATTAAGAAACCTTGTTAGTGACTTGTGAAGATGTGTAACATGACAGTAAAGTGTCCCAATGTGCATCATCTCTACTGACACACATCGGCACTCCCTAGCTGGAGCTTGTCTATATGGAAAAAATACAACTCAAAGAATTCGAGGAGAATACATTTTACCTAAGTGGGATCCTTCATCAATCTACCATATTTGGAAGAAGGGGGCAAAAAACTCCAAATACTCCACAGGGAAAGCTTTTGTGGCTTTTCCCATTGTTATTTTTTTAAATAATGCATGGGAATGTGCACTATTGCTCATTAGGACAACCAATTCACATCGTAGCACATTCTCAGAGTGGACAGCTGATTGGGCAGATGTGTGCAGGGGCGGAGCTTGCTGGCAAGGCAGTGCCTGGAACTGCCATGTTGGATTTTCGCCATAACGATTGTGCACCGAGGTGATAAAACAGCTCTCCCCCTCCCCTTGGATTTGCTATATATATATATATATATATATATATATATATATTCACCAGCAGCAACTGCTGACAAAAACGCAAGTAATTCACTTGTGCCCACCATCTTGATTTGCAAGCATGCCCATTTGAACAACAGATGCATATGGATTCGCATGCCTGTGATCTTGAAAAAATATATGGAGACAAATGAAAGCTGCTGAGAATTGGTGTTAGTGCGCATCAATCTACATTTTATTGCCTTGACAAGCCCCTGGTGTTCTGATGCAGAACAGGACCAATGCACATCAATCCTCAATGCACATCTGTCATGTTGTGCATTGGTCCCAACGCATATTGGTCCCAATGAGCATCGGTCACTTTGCTGCCTTCCATACATAGTAACGCAACAGTAGTTCCTAAGTGGATATGAATATTACAGAATTTTCAAATTCTAATTCCTGCAGACATAAGCCAATGGCAAAGAAGTACATCCCCAACAGGATTCCAACCATTTACAAAGAGTAAGTCACCAACAGGATTCCAGCCAATTTTTTAAATAATTTAATTACTTTTAAATTTGTGTATGCTATAAATTTTTTAAGTGTTTGTTTTAACCATTGTAAGCTGCTTTGAGTCCTCAACTGGGGAAAAGGTGGGACATTAATATTAACAACAACACATTATTACTACCGTCACTCATCCTGTAGCTGCTCCAGATTGTACAGTGGCCCATCCAGTGCTCGACCCTGTTATCGAGAGAGGTTCTTCACAGAGAGAGCACCTGTACAACCTGTTGCAGCTATGGAAGGAGGGGCCATACAAGTGAGAGTAGATTCACCAGTCCTACTTTAAGGGATCCATCAACTGCCTGACCTACAGTCTAAAGTGGTACAGTCTAAGGACTTTATCTGATCCGGCAAATATGGCATCAAAATGATGCCTAATGATCACAAAAGGGCACACATACCAGACAACCTTATCCTTTTGCGATCATATCTTGTCAAAAAGCCATTCTATTTTATTGATGAGCCAAGCTATCAATTGATCTCCCCTGGTGGTTTTTTGCCGGCATCACCAGCTTTTGAAACTTCACACCATTGTGCTCACGTGAATGCAGTGTGAATGACAGAACACTTCCAGGTGAGACTGTGACAGCCAGGTAGGAGATGTGCTTCTTTTTTTACCTTCCCAGTTTACTTGTAATTTTTTTAGTGAGTTTTTGTGCTTGTGTGAATGTTTTCTGTGTTTGTTTTTCTTTATTTTTTAAATTTACCATGCTCACGTCTTCTCGCAAGATTCCCGGAGATCACAAGCGCAGAAGTGAACGGAGCTCCGTTCAACTCTCCATTAGTGCCTGGGCTGCCTTTTACCAGGACTGAAGGCAATGTCTGGTAGGGGCGAGGGGTTCTTCTGCTGGCATAAAAACAGCACAAAATATGCCAGCAAAAGAATAATTTTAGAGGCTTGACTGATAAAGTCCTAAGAATAAATTTACTACTTATTCCAAAGACCCATAAAGCACACAGACTTCTCAGACCATGTTAATCTCTCTTGAGTCCTGTCACTTTTAAGGGTGAACACAAAATCAGTGAAAGTTTGGCAAACCCCTCATACATACTCTTCAATATTTCACAAATGAAAATCAGGACATGTGCACTTTGAACTCAGTTTATAGCAACTGAAGTAAGCTAGGTCAAAGGGGAACATGGGATGAGGAAAGAGAAACTGGAATATTTTAAAAACAGCTGACGGTGGGACAGCATAGAAACAGTGGGACAGCATAGACATCGGGACAGTTGGAAAGTATGCTCATATCCAAAGTGTGACAAGCAGGCACTCTGAAAATTCAAAACCATGTGGTCTTTACAATGATGGCCATCCCAGTCTTCAGATTAAGTGCATGGAGCCTGTGGCTCTTTGTACAAGATGGGAATACTCTTTGGAATTGTGAGACTAGCCCTGACCGTATTCAGATTTCATCTGGAACCACATCAGATGTTACGTCAAGAAGACTAGTGAAAGAGACTGGCTTGAAGCCCGATGCTATCCTTGAAATAAATTTAAGTTATGTTAGGTATAACTCCATCAAGAGCAAGAACCACTCCATCAGCCAGCGATGAAGAAAAGAAAGGAAGCCAGGTAACTTCATCAGCTCTGCAGAGAGATAATTAGCTTTTGGCTTTTCTGCTTGAACTGTTCCTGTTCTACCTGGTCCTTATAAGAACTTTGTAACGTAGGACTTTTTCAGATGCCCCTTACCGCTCAAGAAGCCTCTGTAACAGTAACAAAGCTGCTGCACAGCAGGGGGGTCTGTTTCGGATGATGCCATCCCTCTCTCGGCGGCATCCGTGACTGTTCCAGAAAGGATTGAGAGCGGCCGTGCCATTTTTTATTCATGGACAACTTCCGTGAGTAAAAAATGGTGGGGCCGCCCTCAATCCTACTTGGAACAGTCACGGACAACGCCGAGAGAGGGACGGCGGCGTCTGAAACGGACCCCCAGCTGCACAGCAGCTTCGGTACTCTTACGGAGGCTTCTTGAGCAGTAAGGGGCATCTGAAAAAGTCCTAAGAAAGAGTACCTGAGTTTGCTTTCTCCCTTTTCCCTCCACATATCTTTATCAGATCTTTTAGGTTGTCTGTCCAAAAGCAGAGACTGTCTTATTTATGATCTTTGTACACTGCTTTGGGAGTATTTTTTTTTCCACTAAAGATCATGGTAAAAAGTTATTCAAATAAATAATAAATGTTTTTTTAAAAAAAAAAATTAAGGAGGCTGCAAAGAAAGAACACCTGTTGATTCCAAGAGGTCTTTTAAAGGACTGTTTACAGTAGCTCTCATCCTCTACAGTTCTATTTGGATCCCTTCCTAAATTAGTCTCTCATTAAATTCCTTGACAAAGAAACCCATTACTCAGAAGGAGGCAACCAGCGGGGCACTCAGCATTAGGAAGCAATAATTGTATGAAGAGATGGAGATTGTTTCCTCTTTTGTTTCCTCTTTTGGAGTTTTAAGTGGTAATAGGGAGGGCATTTTGATAATTTATTTGTTTCTATGTAGGTAGGTTTTTCTGTTTACAGTTGTCCCTCCGTATCCACGGATTTGGTATCCACAGATTTAAGTATTCATGGCTTGAAAATATTCTAAAAACAACAACAACACAATAATCCAGAAGTCAAACCTTGATTTTGCAATCTTATATAAGGGACACCATTTTGCTATGCCATTGCATATAATGGGGCTTGAGTATTCACAGATTTTGGTATCCACGGGGGTCCTGGAACCAAACCCCAGCAAATATGAAGAGACAACTGTATTTTTTTGCCTCCATGGGGCCAAGCTCCTGAATGGGTACAGTATTGACATGGTGAGAGTGAGGGGAAGTGTTGTACAATGGATAGTTTGTACATGTTGGATATACATGAGAGCCCCATGATTGTTTCTTACTGGCTTTAAGATTCTGTGGGTAGTTTTGTACATCAGTGAAAGCTAAAACTGGGGAGCACCCAATAAAATGCACATAAGAAACTGGAGACACATCTCAAGGTGCTCAAATTGATTGATGTTTTATTGGTAGAAAAGCCCGACACATTTTGGTGTGTGTATAAGAACTTTTTATGATTTTATATGGCTGCTAAAGGAAGCCTGTTGAAAACATATACAGGCTGAAACACAGGGGGCTTTTTTACCAATAAAACAGCCATCAATTGAGCACCTTGAGACACATAGAATCATAGAATCATAGAACTGTAGAGTTGGAAGAGACCACAAGGACCATCCAGTCCAACCCCCTGGTACACAGGAATCACTATCAAAGCATCCCTGACAGATGGCCATCCAGCCTCTGTTTAAAGACCTCCAAGGAAGGAGACCCCACCATGCTCCGAGGGAGTGTGTTTCATTGCCGAACAGCTCTTACTGTCAGAAAGTTTCTCCTAATGTTGAGGTGGCATCTCTGTTCCTGGAGCTTGCATCCATTGCTCCGTGCTCTAGTCTCTGGAGCAGCAGAAAACAAGCTTGCTCCATCCTCAATGTGACACCCCTTCAAATACTTAAAAAGGGCTATCATATCTCCAGTTTCTTCAGTGCCTTGTACATCAACATTTCCAGATGCACAGAGTCATGTGGTTGGGATAAGGAAGCAATGGAGGCCATACAAACCTATCAAACAGCCAGCCAGATGTTAATTACAGTGGGCCCTTGGTATCCACTGTGGTTTGGTTCCAGAACCTTCCATGGAAACCAAAATCCGCGGATGCTCAAGTCCTATTATATACAGTGGCATAGTAAAATGGTGTCCCTTGTATGAAATGGCAAAATCAAGGCTTGCTTTTGGATTATTTTTTTTTAATTTTGGGGAATATTTTCAAGCCATGTATGGTTGACTCCATGGGTACAGGATCCATGGATACAGAGAGCCAGCTGTATTTAGGGGTTGTTGTTTGTTTGTTTACTTTTGAACATATAATCAGATGCATCATTACTTTTGTTTTTTTGGTCCAGCACTTTGAGCAGTGCTGGGTGGCTGATTCTAGCCACCCTAGCTTTATTCTGGGGGCATTTGGGGAAATTTTAAAAATGGCTAGACACAGACACCAAATGCTGGTTAGGCAGGTTTCAACTGGACTCAAATATGCCTTCTGGGAAAGTGCTCCTGACAGAGGAGAGGGGGCCCTAGTGTACCGGTCGGTACATTTTATCCGAGGTGCGCTTGAACCGGTTTCTGGCATAAACCATGAAGTTATGGGTTTAAAAAAAAGAAAAAGAAAAAATCTTAACATGGATAGAATTGGATAGGTCTGCTGGATGAAAACTGCTTTGCAATCTAGACAGTGCCTGTGGGCTACCCACAAGCCATCCCCAGGGTAAAGAATCATTTCTACAGATCTATGCAAGACAGACAAATTGAATTTTGTATTAGAATGGTAATCAGAACATGAGGATTGCCTCTGCCAGATCAGATGCAACTTAGCATCCTGATTTCAAGAGAGTGGCCACAGACATAATCCCAGGGGAGATTTGGAAGCAGGGCATTCTATTGATCTGCATCCTTTTTTCTTAGTAGTCCTCAGGAGCTGGTGGCTGCTTGAGGTAGATTATCATTAAAAGTGGAGTTTGTGCTTTTTGCTGCCACAGCTAAATAACTAGTTATCGATAGACTTGCCTTCCTCTAGTACATCTAAAATCAGATTAAACCAGTTTCTGCTAGACTTTTTCATAACAGTGGGTGAATAATTGTATATTATTTTAAATATTTGTGTATTTTTAAACATTTCTATAATCCTATCTATCTCTCAAAATGAACTCAGGACAGCTTCTGGTGAAAGGTAAAAGTAAAATAATTGAAAGCATACAATTACCACGTGAAAAATCACATCAAACAGATAGAAGCTATGACTTTAAATGCTTTTTAAACAGCCAACAGCAAGGAACAAAAGCAGTCCAATGGCCTGTTAAAAATCAAGAAGTACATCCTTCTATTTATTCACATGACTGCCTATTAGTTTCCATTAACAATTAGACCTTTTTAAACAAAATAGAATTAAAGAGACAAAGAATGTGTTTCTCAACCTTGCTTTCTTCTTAGCTACAAAAACCAAAGATTATTAATTGCATTTTAACCTCACTCTACCTCCAAGGTACTCCGCTCCACTTACATGACTTCCCCCCCTCATAACTACCCTGTAAAATAGGTTAGACAGATAGACCCTTAACGCCTATTTCAACACCTTCTTCTACTATGCCTTCCTGCCATTTTTTTCTGGGTTAAAAAGCAGCCCTGTTGTTCAAATTATTCTGTATAATTAAAGTCCAAAACACTGAGCCAGCTTGGCCCATTCACAGAGTCAGTAAAATAAGACAAAAATCTCTTTCACACTATATGGTTATCGCATTAGGATTACACTTTCACTACCATGGCAACATCCTGCGGAATCCTGAGGTTTGTAGTTTAGGGAGGGGAATTTAGGATTCTCATCATAGGGGGTTTTCATGGTAAAAGACATTCAGAACTGGTTTACTAGTGATTCCTTCTGCATAGCACTAACAAGCATTATCTATGATGCCACTGCTGTTGTCTCTGAGGCCTAATCCACATTACACAAATAATCCAGTTTGAAACTGGATTATTTGCCATGGCTCCTTCCTCTAGAATCCTGGGATTTATAGTTTTGCAGGGCCTTTATGCCTCTCTGCCAAAGAGTGCTGGTGCCTAAAAAAACTACAAGTCCCAGGATTCCATAGGAAGAAGCCATGGCAAATAATCCAGTTTCAAACTGGATTATTTGTGCCATGTGGATGTACTCTTGGAAATACTTTGCCAGTGTCACATAAACACACACACACACACCACTACTTGCTGGTATCCAGTATCTGTTTGGCACATTTAGTCTGGCTCCTCAGCAAAAGCTTGTCTGACATGGGTGACCCTACCAACAGCAGCGCCTCACAGGAACATGCAATCCCACCATGACAGAAAGGCAGTGCTATGGTGGGGGTAGTGCCATGTGTGTGAAACCTAGACAGTGGAGAAAGCTGCTAAGAAGAAAATCAACACACTTGAAATGCAGTGCTGGAGGAGAGTTCTGTGAGCACCATAGATTGCCAGACAAGACAAATAGATGAGTCCTAGAGCATATTAAGCTCAAACTCTTGTTAGAAGCCACAACAACTAAAATAAACTGAGACTGGCATACTTTGGACATATCATGATAAAACAGGACTCACTAGAAAAGACAATAATGCTTGGGAAGGTAGAAGGCAATGAGAAAAGAGGAAGACCATACTACAGGCAGATAGACTCATTCAAGAAAGCCTTGATCCTGAGTTTGCAGGGCTATTGATAACAGATTGATCTAGAGATCAATTCATAGATCATCATAAGCCAAAGTCGACTTGACGGCCATTAACAACAACAAATTTAGAATTCTCAGCCAGAGACCTCTAGTGCCTCACCAAACTGCAAATCCCAGGATTCCCAATGATATTACCATGGCAGTTAAAGTGGAATCACAGTGCTATAACTGTGTAGTGTGAAAGGAAGGGGGCTGGACTGGATGGCCCTTGAGGTCTCTTCTAACTCTATGATTCTATGATTCCATGAAAGAGGCAAAAGTTATGTTTACGAAGGGTTATATCAGTTTTCAGTTTGTACACACACCACTTTCCCCAAAACCAAATGTTTAAAGATGTCGGAACAGAAATAGTGTAAACTATTTGGTGAGAAGGCATGGTGTTAAACTCTGCCTGTAGTTTGTATCAGAGTATGTATGAGATGGTAACACAGGACTCTTCTGCAGGCTTGACTGGATTAATTCTGTGTCTTATGCCAAGTTATATTATCTTGTGCAGAGTCATGTTGCGATAAAGAAGCAAAGGAGGTCATACAAACCCCTTTGAACAGATAACCAGATATTGATCCATTTTTCCAGGACTGTATTGGAGAAGGAAGGGCACCTCCTTTAGAGAAAAACCTCAGCAAAAGAAGTATAAGAGGTCATGGAAGGAAGAATTTGCAGGCAGTGGGGAATAATCCAACAGAAGTTATACATTCACACCTGTATTCAGGCAGGCAGAACCTGAAAGTATGTAATTGTTAAGATATATGTTCGGTATCAAAACACAGCCAGAGAACATGAAGGGGTGACTGTGAGCATATGTGAAGCACCTTTCCTTTTCATACCCATCTGCTGTCTGGGGCCAATGGGAGTTGTGGCCGAAAATGTCAGGAGAGCACTATGTGAAGACTGCTCCAATGCTTTGCCTAAACCAAGACTTCGTAATTAATTTCTAGTCAGTGTGGGGCCATCTAAAGCTGAAAGCCTTCTTAACAGCCACATGTTTTGACCAGGAATCCTGTCTAAGGTTTTAAAAGACAATCAGAGCCGTCCCTATCATTAGGCAGAGTGAGAAAGCTGCCACAAGCTGTTAGTATGCCCTACTACCCGCTCCCCGTGGTATCTCATAATTGGAAATATTGGACACTTTTTGGGGTCAGGCTGGCTGGGGCAAACCAAAGGTCAGTTGGTGGTCACAATGACCTGGGATGTCTCTAGAAACATAATGGCAAGAGACCCATATTAGTAGTGAGCAGGAAGCTACTGTAATAGGTCGTTAAGAAGGTCGTTAAGGAGGGATGTGTTAATCCTTTCTTCCAGCCCTGGGCATCTCAGCAATGATTCAATCAAGCAATTAAGTAACCATTCCTTAATATATTCCTACAGAAATTGCTCCTATATGCCCTCCTGTCCAACATTGTGAGGTTGTCACAAACCAATCAATTTCTATCTCCCAATAATCAAAAGCAATCAATAGAGTTTCAGTTTCCTTTGTCCTCATAGGAAAGCCATCCAGGCTTTGTTATAACCAGAGTACCCCCTTCAGAATATGAAATAGGGTATAAATATTGGTCCACTGACAATAGTAAAGTGTGCCACACATGGACGCCGACACTCTGCTGGATTCTCTATGCTACCCTCAGACGCTAGTCTAAGTATCTTCACTGCACAGATCTTTTCTCTACAAGACTGGTAACTGTTGCCCGATATTCCTGAATCTCTCCCTCTATCTAATCTTTCTGTCTTACTCTGCTATAACTTTGTATGGTTCTTAGGGACATATGTTGTATATTTGAGTTCACTTTGTGTTATTCCAATAAAATACTTTTTTTCACTTTGACTCGAGTACTCTCTACAGTTAGTACTGGTATACATAGTGAAAAGATCCCTGAAGTTACCCTTCTCTTGCAGGCTTCCATTTGAGCTAATTAATCCCCCAAAATAATAGAGATTTTGGCATCACAGGTGGGGCTCTAAAGCATGCCCCACTTCTTCGGGTAACAAAGCTAAAGATGTTGAGTGTCATGAGAAGCCAACACCTTATTAGCCATTTAATTAATTCTTACGGTATTTTTAAAGGGATGGGGAGATGTGTTTGTGGGATTTTTGGGAAGTTGACTGGCTTTGGGTACTATGCACTTGGTTGGGTTATAAGGGACACCACTTGTTGTTCTACCTCAGGCAGCAAAATGTCCTGGGCCAGCCCAGGACATAATCTAGAATTAAAGTTTGGAGTCTCCATATGCTCAGAGGCACTGTTCTTATTGATGCTCATTGAATATATTCTGTGGCTGTGCTCAGCCATTGAAAACAGAGGCTGGACTCAAGTCCTGAAGAACGCGGCTGAAAGCCTGCCAACAAATAAAATTAGCCCAATCTTCTATCTATCTGACTTTGACAGAAACAGCAACACAAAGAAAGCAGCCCTATTAACTGTAGTTGGGGCAGAGAGATAGGATACCTATTTATAGTAGTTCACCCATCTCTCAGTTCTGCAAGGGTCCCAAGCATAGCCTGAAGATTAATGTGTTTTCTAAACTAGTCAGAATTCTCTGGAAAGTTTCCTTAGCAGGGGGGAATTATAAGGCACCAGAAGCATCTCAGCAGCATCCTGAGTCAAGAGTGCTGTGCTCTCCACTTGTTTCTGGAATTGTTATGACAGGGTTTGTTTAGTCCATGATCTTTCTGGCCCACCTGAGGGGCCCTTGATGCCTGGTCTGCTCCTTGCCTCACAGACCCATAATCTTACCCAACTCCACCCCTTCTGCCTCTGAACAGGTACATTACTAGTACTGGTAATCTATTTGTCTTATGATTTTGGTAGCTGCAAGGTACTTTCATGTGCTCGTACCTCTTCTGAGCATAATCACTAGTGAATGGTTGCTCTTGTGTCACTGGGGTATAGTGAATCCACTCCGGGTTTTAAAGGAGCTCATTAAGGTGCTGAATCTATTTTGGGGGATAGTTTTGGCATGGTGGAGATCACTCTTAAATTCAGACTAAAAACCAAAATGGGTTCACTGTTCCACTGACATGGAAACCAGCAGCTATCACTGAGAATAATATTTAATATTCACTGGTATCCTACATCAGCCACTTAGTTTCAAATGTGTAACTCAGTGACATCTCCTGGCCCAACCCCCCAAACCCATCTTAACAGCAAGCAGCCACATCAAGAAAAGGAGGTCTGTTCAGCTGGCATTCAGTGCACAAAGAGGATTACTTTTCCAGTGACCTTCAGCCAGTGGTGTGGTTGCGGTGAGGAATTGTGACAGGGGTCCTGCTTCTGATTGTCACAGTCTTGCTCCCTAATCCTCTTTGTGCCCCAATCACAAGCTGAACTGGCCTCCTTTGTCTGAGGTGGCTGCTAGCATTGAAGGGGACAAGCATTAGAATTGTAATACATATAAATAAAGATGGGTTATTGTATCAGTCTTCTTATTAAATAGACAGACCTAGTAGTGGTAGTGCATACAGAGCAGTTGTGGAGCTGTACTTCTAGATTAAAAACCTGTAACTGCAATACAGAATGCCAGTCATTGCCTATAATGTACATAATACTTTATCTCACTACCCTTTGTTTTGTATGTGATGAATTTTATGAGTTTGAGTTTGATTAGTGGCTAAGATCCCACATCAAGAAACCAGGCTGTAATTTTACATTCATGGAGGGGTTGTGCCTTATTGAATTGCTATGGCACACAGTTGCATGTGAAATGTATAATTGCAATGCTCAGTGCACATCTACATGTATAAGGTACAATGGCCCCACATTTGCAGTGGCACTGCATGTACAGTCCTGCTTCCACAAACTGAATAGGGATGTTACACCAACCACATGTGTAAGGGAACTTACTCATGGATAAGCCCCTGGCAGCCTGGCAGACTTTAAGAGGCTTGATCAATTAGCTTAATAGATTACAAACTCTAAAAAAATCTGTTATAAAGGCATCCCTCACTAATTAAATAGCATGTAAAAAGTATTAATTCAGAGGATAGTTGTGGTGTATTAAAGCCTTCTGGGCCTGATTCTATCTAATTTGAACATGTGCTGTAGCTGACATTATTTTAAATTCTTTTAACTGGTTTTAAATTGTTTGGTTGTGACTAATAAATGATTTAATATATTTTTAATCTTTTTATTATTATTTATTTTTTTTTAAATGATTTTATTGTAAACTGCCCTGAGATCTTCAAATATAGAGCTGGATATACACAAACAAAAACTAAACAAATAATTGAAATAACAGGATGCCAGCCAGTATTATCTTAGCAGTCCCTGCAGTTTCTATTGCATTATGTTCTGTATTTTTATTTATATTTGTAAACCACTTTGTAAATTGCAATAAAGAGTGGCATATAGATGTAATGGAGCCCTGGCGGTGCAGTGGTTAAATGCTGGTATTGCAGCCACAACGTTGTGAGTTCAATCTTGCAGGGCTCTAAGGTTGACTCAGCCTTCCATCCTTTTGTAGGTCGGTAAAATGAGTACCCTGCTTGTTGGGGGCAATTAGCTAACACATTGTAAACCACTTAGAGAGCCATTAGCACAATAAAGCAGTATAGAAATGTAAGTGCTATATTGCTATGATGCTAAATAAATATTATAAATCTTTTGCAAGACTTTGGCTGTTCTTGATGGCAGAAAGCATTCTTCACCATGCATGTATCAAAATTAGTACTAAGTACTTATGAGGTGTGAAGCTGGGAAAGGCTGGGAAGAGCCAGCCAATCACAGCCTTCAGGATGCTTCAGGGGGTGGGGATTGTGTGGGGAAAGGATATTAAATAAAGACTTGCCTGTTACATAGTCAGATAAAGTCAATCAGAAACAGAGTTAAGGCCACATACTGTATAAAGAGAGACAGGGACAGGAGCATATAGGAATGGATTAAATTTTGAGAAAATCATTTTGTTAGGGCCAGTTAGGACTTGGAATGATTACTGGAAAAGTCAGAAAAGAAAATGCAAAGGCAGGTTTACAGGTGAGCATTAAGAAAACCAAAATAACCTCCGCTTCGGATGGCATGCCTATGTCTGGTATAATAAGGCCAAGATACATAAAGAATTTTTACACCACTATGTTAGACACGCTTTATTAAGAGTATGGTTGAAATATAAAACAAAACTTTATTTAAAGATACCAGTATGGCTGTCCACTCACGAGGCGTTTCACAAGAGAGAAAATCTATTGAGAGATAGATGGCTAACTTATAAAGATATACTGAAAAATGTAGGAGGAATGTACATTATGAAGTCCCAAGAAGAGTTAAAAAAAGATAACATTTGTTGCCACTGGTTTCTCTATCGACAAATATTAGAAAACTTTAAAAAAGATTTGAGACTAGAAGGCATTGAAGAGGAACAGACAGAATTGGACAAAATCATTTGGGAAAGTAAAGACAAGATGCTATCAAGAATATACAAACTGGTTTTGAAAGTATACAAACTGGTTTTGAAAGTAAATCTAGAACAAGAAATAATAAAACCATATATGATAACATGGGCCCGAAATATCAAGAGACCAATAACCCTAGAAGAATGGGAAAACTCCTGGATAAAAAATACTGGATTCACAAGAAGTGTTAGTTTAAAGGAAAATTATTATAAGTCCATCTTTAGATGGTACTTGACACCCGAAAAGATCGCAAAGATATATAAAAATTCAACGAATCTATGCTGGAAATGTAACAAAGAAGTGGGCACATATTATCATACATGGTGGGAATGTAGAGAAACTAAAAAATTCTGGGGGAAGATTCATAACATTATTTGTGATTGTTTAAAGATAGAGTTCTGCTGTAAACCGGAGATTTATTTATTGAATATTTTACACGGAATAAATGCTCATGACTTAAGGAAATATAGAAAAATTATATTGTACATGATATCTGCGGCGAGGATGATCTTTGCAAAACATTGGAAAAAGCAAGGAACTCCCCAAATTGAAGAATGGATTTTCCGACTCTATGAAATGTACGAAATGGATAGACTAACAATTATTTTAGATGAAAAGAAAACCCAGAAAGACTGTGAAGACTGGAAGATGCTGATACCTCTGTGGAAAAAAACAGGGGGGGAATTAGCAGCGATAGGCATTGAATAACCACTATCTAGAAAAAGTGTGAAGGAAGAGAAACAGAGACTTTCTTATAGACAAGGAAAAGGGAAAAGAAGAAGTATGGAATACGCACACTTGAATGTAAGAAGAAGAAGTATGGAAGTTTATGTTATGTATGTTAAATATTAATGTTTTATATTGATACACATAGATAAGTATGAGTGTGTTTGAAATATGAGCATATGTATAACTGTATGGTTACGTTATTGTTTAATAAAATTTGGATTAAAAAAAAAAAAAAAAAAAAAGAAAACCAAAATAATGACTACAGGTGATTTACGTAACTTTAAGGTAGACAATAAAGACATTGAAATAGTTCAAGATTTTCCATACCTTGGCTCAGTCATTAATCAGAATGGAGACTGCAGTCAAGAAATCAGAAGACTAGGACTTGGAAGAGCAGCTATGAAGGAAAAAGACAAGATCCTGAAGTGTAAAGATATATCATTGAATACTAAAGTTAGGATGGTCCATGCCATTGTATTTCAAATTTCAAAGTATGGTTGTGAAAGCTGGACATTGAAGATAGCTGACAGGAATAAAATCAACTCATTTGAGATATGATCCTGGAGGAGAGTTCTACAGATACCATAGACTGTTAAAAAGTTCAATAAATGGGTCCTAGAGCAAATCAAGCCTGGACTCTCCCTAGAAGCCAAGATGACTAAACGTAGACTATGGTACTCTGGCCCTATCATGAGAAGAGATAACTCACTAGAAAAGACAATAATACTTGGATAAGGGAATAGGCAGTAGTAAAAAGAGGAAAACTGCATTCCACATGGAGAGACTCAATCAATGAAGCCACAGCCCCAGTTCTGCAAGACCCAAGCAGGGGTGTCGATGATAGGGTGACTTGAAGGTCACTCATTCATAGGGTCACCATAAGTTGAATTGACGGCAGTTAACAACAAAGATAGGAAGAGGAGAATGGAAGAGATCTGAAGAGGGTTTGGGGACCTGAGAATATGGAAAGAATTCAGAGTAAAGTGTGATTTTGTTTGAAACTGAGATGTTACTGTGTAGTGTGTGTGGAACCAGCATATGTGCAAGGATCCCATCAGACCCCAATTCAGTCAGACAACAGATACCAGTTAAAGTACTTTATTGCAGTTGAAATTGAGTGAATAGGTTATTAGAGAATATCAATATTTGGTGCCAAAAATGGTTGGCTGATATTCTAATCAGTAGCAGAGTATTTCTTTATACATGCAGTGAACTGATTCCAATAGACAGATAATTAAAAGCCAGCCAGCCCTTGCTCCCCTTCACAGTCTAGCAAACAAAGAACACTTCTCACAGACTTCTTTAAAAGTATATAAAAACAGTTTACTCACAAATTCATGTTTAATGACAATACACAGGCTGTAGACTTGAAGAATACATTTAGGACTTTTTCGGACGACAGTTTACAATGCTAGCAGCCTCGTCCCCATTGCGAGGCTGCAGCGCTGCAGAGCGTCCCTTTCGGATGACGCTCTGCCCTGCTGTCACTCTTGCAGTACTGTTGCGTAACCGCGGGGACGCAGCAGCATCATATTTGGCATTCTTCTACTCACAAAAGTTGATCGTCCATCCCTTGTAAGCCAGGGTTGCTATAAACCCTGATTTGCCAAACATAGCTAAATCATGTTGAACTTATGGAACTCAAGTGCTACAAGATGGCATGGCTACCACTGGTCCTGGTAGCTTTAGTGAAAAAGGAATTCAGATAATGCTTTCTATGATGATATGGGCTTATGTAGAGAATGTTGTGTTTTTACTAGGGAAATTAAGGTTAAATGTGGTTATGGATGTCATATATAATATGACATGGGAGGGGGGAGAGTATTGAATGTTGGAGTGCTGTTTGAATAGGGTTTTAAAAGGCTGGTGTGTATGACAGCTGAATAGTAGGAGAGTTAGTCAGAGACAGAGATTTAATTAAACTCAGGTCAATTACGGTAGTTAGGATTAAGAGTCAGACAGTGGGAGGTATGAGTCCATCAAAGTGAGGAATATGAGAGGGAGATGTGAGTTAGAGTTAGGGGTTGTCTAAATGGTGAAAATACCCCTCACGGAATGCAAGGAGAATATGAGCTGTTTTAATGGCATCCCACATAGTTTCACCATATTCGGAAGGAGGGGGGCCAAAATGCCAAAAAAAAAAAAAAAACCCAAAGGAAAAGCCTTTGCGGCTTTTCCTGGAGTCTTTTTTTAAAGCGGGGGGGGGGGGATGTGCATTCCTGGTTGTTGGGACAAGCAACTCAAATTGATTCACTTTCCCATATGAGAGGAAGCACAATGCTGACATGATGAGTGTGGGGATGGGCCTTGCTAACAAGGCATGCACCCAGAGCCATTTTGGATTTTTGTCTCAGTGAGCAAGTGCTAAGGTGATAAAACAGGGTGGGGTTTTTTTGTCTTTTTTGTAAAGGCAAAATATTGCTCTATTGCACATGAGAAATAGTTTTTTTAAAAAAACATTTGGCAGTGGCAAATTGAGGTAAGTAAAAGCATGAGCAATTCACTCATGGCTGCCATCTTGATCCGCAAGTATGCAAAACTTATTTTTATGCCTGCAAGAAAACCATTAAGACAAATCACAGCTGCTACAAATTGCTATTACTATGGAGAAATCCACTTCTTTCCCCCCTCATATAGACAATCCCTTAGTTAGTTAGGGTCAGCCAGGATTTAAATGCATTAAGTAAGTAAGCTGACATTCTGTACCGCAGTTACAGATTTGTAACTGTTCAGTAGTCAGTAAGACTATGTAAATGTCCCCAACCACCTTAAGAGCCAGCAGCCGCATTGAGCAAAGGAGTCTGTTCAGCTTCCAATTGGGGTGCAAGGATGATGATATTTCCAGCCCTCTCCCACCACCTAGCAAGGCTGCAATGATCAGAAGCAGGATCTCTGTCACAATTCCCCATTGCAGCCTCCGTCTCTGGAGCAAGAGGGTTGGAAAAGTGATTGGCAGCTGAACAGAGCTCCTTCGTCTAATGCGGCTGCTGGCATTAAGATTAAGCTGGCATTAAGATGGGCTGGAGGTACTGGGCAGGAGATGCTACTTGGTTACACATACGTTACATATGTAACTAGCAGCCAGTGTAGAATACTGGCAAACATCTTTAATTGCTTGATGAACTTCTGTTTAATATATTATTTTTGTATTATACAGTTGTGCCTCTGAGAATGCTACATAATGGTTATTGGAATGCTTGAGTTCAAACCCACAGTGTCTGTGCTGGCAGCAGTTATTCCAGGGTGATGGTATCCAGTGGTGGAATTAGATAAATAAAGTCGCATACAGAAACCATAAGAGCACCTATAAGCTCCCCACATCTGATGCCACAGCAGTGAGACAGGAGGAGGTCCTCACACTTGGTGCTAGAGATGGGAAAGGTAGAATCCCTCACACACGCCTCTCCTGGATTGGAAAAAGTTTTTCTAACAAAATGCTGAGAGTAAAGCTCCAAAGGTTTTTTTCAATGGTGAGGTAGTTGAATGTTAACACTTAACACTGATATAGTGCTTCTGAGTCTTTGGCTGCTGCCACACTGCAGAAATAATGCAGTCTGACACCACTTTAACTGCCATGGCTCAATGCTATGGAATTCTGGGATTTTTAGTTTTGTGAGATATTTAGCCTTCTCTGTCAGAGAGCTCTAGAGCCACAACAAACTATAAATCCCAGGGTTACATAAGATGGAGCCATGATAGTTAAAGCACTGTCAAACTGCATTATTTCTGCAGTGTGTCAGCAGCCTTTGAAGCCTTCATTTGCATTATGTTATAATGCAGGACTGGGGAACCTAAGCCTCTCTCTACGGGTATTACTGAACTCTGTTTCCCATCAGCCCCTGCCAGTCTTGCCAGTGGTGAGGGATGGTGGAAGTTGAAGTTCGTCAACAACTGAAAGGCCACACTCTCCCCAACCCTGTTATAATCCATACAACATTCTTGTAAGTTAGGTATATATTGTTATCTACACATAACAGAAGGGGGTTTGCGGTTGAGAGCTTGCTTAAGGCTAGAGTTCATTGCAATGGTGAGATATGAAGAGTAGGGCTCACCCTGGTTCACATTTAAGCTTCTTAAGTACTGCACTATGCTCACATACTTTAACCAAATCTTAAGAACCACAGTATCAGTCTATTTAAAAAATCATGACAAACACCAATCTGATCTTCTTTTGCATCAGTTCCATTAAAGCCAGCATTTCCACAGGGTTCTTGCAGCAAAAGGTCCTGTGCTAAATTTTTCTTGACTTCTCTTTAGTGCCTATGTTGCTTCCTGTTAGCTTTTTCCATTAATGTCAGCATTTGTCAGTACAGCTCAGAATTTAAGACCCAGTCTGTCCCCGCCACACTGTGTTCTCTATTTCTCCAACAAGCAGGCACACACATCTATTGCTGTAACGTTTTAGTTCATTGTGGATGGGAATGTTTTATTTTCACCTCTGCATCCCATTAATAGCTACTGAGAGAGAGAAAAAGAGAGAGACCACCTCCTATGAAATGACAGTACTGCTAAGCAGGCAATCGCTTTTGCAAACTCACATATCCACTTGGTTCCTGTAAAGCAGCAAGAAACTCCCATGAATCTCTTCAGTTTGGGGGACTGCAGCATCCTCACAAATGCCAACCTCATAATTAAGCTGTGGGAGATGCAGAAATAATCGGTTATGAGAAGAAACCAGGGAAAGGGAAAAGTGGAGGCGGTGGAAATGTTTGTGATCACTGTTAAAATTCTTGTTTATCCAGTCTCTACTACTGCATTCCACTATCGGGGGGGGGGGAATTTTATATAGTACAAAGTTTCAGGTTGGTTGGCCTGAAGGCAAGCAGTTAGCTTAGCAAAGAATCAATATATTCTTGGTTTGGATTGAGGATGAACTGTGTCAGAGAGCCAACAACCTTACAAGGCCAGACAGTGCACTATTGACTCCTTGTATCCCTTGATCCCAGCTGGGATGGAAGCTGCAGTATCACCCTCCAGCCATTATTAATGGTGACACTACTGTGCTACAGAAAACAGGTTCTGGAGTGGAAAGCTAAGATGGCAATTCAGTGTACAAGGCACCTAGATTCTACTTGGTGTAGAGTCATGGAATGAGACCCTCAAATCTTACACAGGACACAGATGTGAGGTTCATCTTCCCGTTGCTAGGCCTATAGATAGGCCTGATGTTACTCCCAGAACATGCCACCTCATTCATACCCTCCAAATGGCCCTATTTGGCAAGGGCAGTCCCAATTTATTGTCTGATATTCCACTGACTCAGTTTTTTATAAAAGTCCCAGCTGCTCTCTCCTCCCTTTCCCCTTTGTCCTCAGCTTACTTCAAGTGCTGCAGACTGACTTATAAATGAAAAATAGTTGGCACTCCATTAACTCAGTTGTGGGGAGAGGAGAAAACTGAGATTGACTCTTCTTCTTCCCAGTAGACTCAAGCAAAAGCAAACTGCTGCAGCCTTTCCTAGCTTGTATGTTTTTCCTCATTAATAACTTTCGCCATCTTGAACACACTCTCCTATTGCTTGGTCACATGTGTCCTGGTTTTCATCTGTGAAATGGTAGAGGGGATGCAGCATGCCAGCCTCCTTCAATTTCTTTCAGTAAATTGAATTCAAAGAATCCATTGTTCCTCTGTCCAAGTTGTGGTGAACTTTTGGCCCTGTAAAGGTTTTGGCCTTCCACTCTTGGATATCCAGCCTGGCCAATGGTGAAGGACTGTGGAAGTTGTAGTCCAAGACATCTGGAGAGCAAAACAAAAATTATCCACCACTGTTATGTTTCTTATTGACATGATATGTGGTGAATAGTATTCTTCTTTTTCCTTCAGAGGATAGCTGCAACAACAACAACAACAAAAAGCAAAACAAGCTCATGTATATTCAGGCATTTGGAAGAGTCTAACTACTGGGTTGGTTCAATTTGAAAATTTCATTTTTGAAATTTGGACTTGATGGAGAGAGGTTCTCTAGCATTCTGTGCCCTCTGCTAAGAACAGACACAAGTTCTTAGAAAACAATGTAACTATTATGAGTGGAAATTAACCAAGGCCTGGAGCATCTAGGTACCACTGGTCATTTTAACAGTATAGTAGGACCCCCATATCTGATGGGGATTGGTTTGAGGGGAGGCTGTGGATACCGAAAACCATGGATAATAGTGGACACCATTGAAAATAATGGGACTTCTGGTTTGAAATACTATAGAGTTGCCTGGGAGGACCTAGAAAATAGCTAGAGAGGACACATTTTCTAGGAAGACTCCATGGTAGGTGTGCTGTTTTGTGTCCTGTGGATAGTTGAACCAGTGGATAATGAATAAGTGGATACGGGGGTCCTACTGTAAAAACTTATAACTAGGGCCAAAGAAGGTAGGCAGCTCCAGTATCAGTAAGTCAATGAGTCCTTTTCAGATTTTAACCCAAAATTTAATGGACCTGAAAGCAATCTAAAAACAATCGTAGAATCCAGTTTGGAAAAAGTTAAAACAGCAGTTTCAGTCACTGAATGCCATGCAGAACAGCCTTGTTTTGCATATGCTTGCTGGAAGCCTTACTTGTTTTTTAAATTGATACGTTTTAACTGATATGTGTTTTTACTTAATATTATGTTTATATGTTAATATGTTGTTCCCTGCCTCCATCCACAGAGAGAGAGGCAGGTAAGAAATAAACATCATCATCATCATTGTTGTTGTTAGAGATGGAGCCAGCCTAACTTCCTCAGGTAGGGAGTTCCACAGCTGAGGCCCTACTACAAAGAAAGCCCTTTTATGTGTACCCACCAAGCTAACTCCACTAGGTTTTGGGACATGCAACAGGGCCTCCTCTGAAGAGCTCAAATTTCTGGCAGGCTCATATGGGAGGGGCTTTGGATTGAGCTCGGAAGCAAATTGGAAGCCAGTGTAGTTCTTGCAGGAGCGTTGTTATTCACATGGTCTCCAAAATGCACAGCTGACACCAGTCTGGTTGAGGCATTTTGCATTAGCTGCAGCTTCCGAACACTTTTCAAGGGCAGCCCTATGCAGAGAGCTTTACAGTAGTTTAATTGAGAGGTAACTAAGGCATGAGCCACTCTGGCCAAATCTTCTGTCCAGATGGAAGGGTACACCAGCTGAAGCTGGGCAAATGTGTTCCTGGTCACTCCAGCAACCTGGATTTTCAGGAGCAGTGGTGGATCCAAGAGCACCCCCAAGGCAAAAACCCAATCTTTCAGAGAGAGAGCAACCCACAACCCCATCCAGAACAGTCTATGATCCCAACCCCAGGTTTCAGGACCCTGGATAGCATCTTTAAAGATTTCAGCACCGTGGATAGCAGCTTTAAACTTTAGATGAAAACCCAGATTCGTCACTCTCAATCTACCGTGACTGGAAGATCTTCTTTATGTGTAGCCTGGGGGGGTACTCCCCCGCAACTTTAAATTATCCACAGTAATATTGTATAGTACAGGTGAGCTCACTCTGGAACTCAGAGGGCTGCTCCATCCCATTTTTGGTTTTCTCCAAATTTCCAGATGGCCACAGCAACAATCCCAACTGCCAGTCTGGGTGAACAGAAGTGTCAATATGTCACTTGAGGTCACTTTTTAGGACATTCTTGGAGATGGGCTGCTTCAGAGGGTATCAGGGATTTTGGATGGGTCATATATACTTAGGTAATTTTAGATTTTCTATATTATGTTTTTAATGGTTTTTAAACTGTATGTTATATGAAGTTTTGTGAGCCACCTTGGGTCCCTTCTGGGAGAAAGGTGGCATATAAATATAAACACTTGTGTATATTTCCTTCCCAGTGTGCTGATTGGCCACTTAAGAAACATACCCAACCAATCCCCTCCCTCCTCTCACTCCCTCAGCCAATCACCACCCACTTGCAAATTCCCTCTCCACCTCACAATCCACTCCTGCCACTCAATCTGCATCTACACCCCCAGCTTCACAAGGGCCCCTCCCTCCTCTCGCTCCCTCAGCCACTCACCACTTACATGTAAAACAATGCAATTTTTCTCCCTAAAATAATACCATGTAGCTGAACCATGTGAAAGGATTCTGAGAAAAAACACCATAAAACAATTTAATAATTTGTAAAAATGTGTAAAAAAATTTGTAAAAAAAAAATGGACCATGTGAAAGAACTCTGAGAAACCGTAGAAGAAATAGTAATGAAACATTAGAGGACAAATCAAATAGACTAAGACATCAAAATGAAACATTACAACAAAAAAGACAAACAGAAAACATTACAGAAAGAGAAGAGTGATTACATGTATGTTATTCTAGGTACACCTAATAGTACTACTACTACTACTACTACTACTAATCCTACTACTGCTACTACTACTACTAATAATAATAATAATATGGGCCATAATTTGCACCTCTGTTTTGTGAGCTTTAGAATAGTGGTAGAAATAGATAAGGTCCAACATTCTCTCCCAGCGATCCCTTTTTGTAGATGGAACTATATCTCTGGGTTCAAGCAGTCATCATGAGATGGAGTGGAGAATGACAGAGCCTAATGTTTAGTGCTTCCAACACCCATGTCTCCTGGAAAAGGAAGAATGGAGTTAGACAAAGACCTCTGGGACCCTCAAGGACCTTTTTTGGTTCCCTCTATTCTGGGATGCCAGTTCAGGCCTCAAGCTCTCTGACACAACCTTGCAGCACAGCTGCTGCTGAACAAGTGCAGGAGTTTTTTCATGCTACATAATTGCAGCATTAAATGCCACTTGATTTGCTAAGCTTCCATCCTATGGAATCCTGGGATATGCAATTTAGGGAGGAGCATTTAGATTTCTCAGCCAGAGAGCTCTAGTGCCTCACCAAACTACAAATCCCAGGGTCCCATAGGAAGTTGCCATGGTAGTTAAAGTGGAATGACAATGCTATAATTCTGTAATGTGAATCAGCCCCTGCTGTCAGTTAATAGCTATTGTGCTTTTCTCCACCTTATTCTCTTTCCCAGTTCTCAGCCTCTTCCTCTCTATGATCCCCTCAGTCTCTCAGCAACTCTCCCACAAGGTTCCAATATCTTTCAGGAACTTCCAATGAACTTTGGACTTTATCAGACTAGTGTCTAAAAACGCTGTAATTCTGCAAATGAAGATAGCAAGAACATTGTGGCATTATAACACTTATTATCACATGTAGCTGTAACCATACGCAAGAAATGCCATGGAATTATCTCACGATGACCACTAGCACTTTAAGAATGGGAGTTTACTTCTGCCATTTAGCATGGGCAAGATTTTGGCTGTTCTCACAAGAAGATGTGAGCGTGCTTAAAATTCCAAAAACCACCTAAATTAACAAAGTAAATGAACACACAAGCACTGAAGCAAACCTAAAAACATGCAAACTAGATGGGACAGTTCATAAAAAGAGTGTCCTGTGCTTCGTTTTCATGTTCTCACCTAGATGTTTGCTCGCTGAGGACCACCCATTCATGATGTAATTTTGTGATTACAATGGGACTTTTCCCCGCACATCTTCAATACTGCAAAAAAAAAAAAAAGGCAATACTGGTGATCTATTGACAGCTTGTCCCATCAATTAAAAGGAACACCTTATTTGCAGCTGGGTATTGGGCAACCATGAAATGACGATGATGTCATGCAATGGCCATGGCCATTTGTGCTACCATGACATCATAATCCTGCAATTTTTGCTGTGTCTGATAAAGTCCTTTGAAAAGAGACAAGTAAGGGGAGACATGATAAACATGTATATAGTTAGGCATGATGTGAAGAAAATGCAATGGGACTTCTGGAACCATGGGGGTTTGGTTTCGGGACACCCCCCCCCCCATGGATGCCAAAAATGACAGATGGTCAAGCCCCATATTATTCAACAGTGGTAACGTGAATGCACTTGCTTTGGCATGTCTGCGTTTCACATTACCAACATTGAATAATATGGAGTGTAGTGATCTGCAGACAGTCCAGTCTGTGGATTGGGAGCCTGCAAATACAGATGGACCACTGTAAATAGGCAAAAGCCTATATCCCGTTCTCATAATACTTGAACCCTGACTCATCCACTGAAATGTAAAGGGAAAGATTCAGATCAAATAAAAGGAGATACCTTCATAGAATCATAGAGTTGGAAGAGACCACAAGGGCTATCTAGTCCAAGCCCCTGCCATGCAGGAATAAACAATCAAAGCATTCCTGACAGATAGCCATCCAGCCTCTGTTTAAAAACCTCCCAAGAAGGAGACACCAGCATGCTCCAAGGCAGCACATTCCACTTCCAAACAGCTCTTACTGTCATGAAGTTCTTCCTAATGTTTAGATGAAATCTCTTTTCCTGTAGTTTGAGTCCATTGCTCCGTGTCTTTCTCTCTGGAGCTGCAGAAAACAAACTTGCTCCATCTTCAATATGACATCTCTTCAAATATTTAAACAGGGTTATCATGTCCCCTTAGCCTTCTCTTCCCCAGGCTAAACATACCCAGCTCCCTAAGCTGCTCCTCGTAAGGCATGGCTTCCAGACCTCCCACAATTTTGGTCACCCTCCTCTGGACACATTCCAGCTTCTCAATATCCTTCTTGAATTGTGGTGCCCAGAACTGGACACAGTATTCAAAATGAGGTCTGACCAAAGCAGAATAGAGTGGCACTATTACTTCCCTCGATCTAGACAGTATACTCCTATTAATGCAGCCTAGAATCACATTGGATTTATTAGCTGCTGCATCACACTGCTGACTCATGTTCAGGTTGTGGTCCACTAAGACTCCTTTCACATGTACTGCCATCAAGCCAGGTGTCACTCATCCTATATCTGTGATTTTCATTTTTACTGCCCATGTGTAGTATCCTACATTTCTTCCTGTTGAAATTCATTTTGTTAATTTTGGCCCAGCTTTCTAATCTGTTACGGTCATTTTGAATTTTGATCCTATCCTGTGGGGTATTAGCTACGCCTCCTAATTTGGTGTTATCTGCAGACCTGATAAGCATGTCCTCTATTCCCTCATCCACGCCATTGATAAAGATGTTGAATAGCACTGGGCTCCATCTATGCTCTTGCTTTTCAGATTTCCCCCCTACACAATTTCTTCCTTTTTCCATTTCTTGTACATGTTCCTTTTAAGTCTTAGCTCAGTTGAAGGTTCTTTAGACATCCATACTGGTTTCTTAAGATACCTCCCATTTTCCCTCCTCATTGGAACTGTTTGAAGTTGTGCCTTCAATATCTCACTTTTTAGAAACTCCCATCCATCATGTACTCCCTTTTCTTTTAGTATTCCTGACTATGGGATCACCTCCAGTAATTCCCTAAGTTTTCTGAAATCAGCTTTCTTAAAGTCTAGAATGCATGACTATGCTTGGATCCCCCTTTCCTCTGTATAACAAACTCTATGAGAACATGGTCACTCTCCCCTAAAGGATCCTGCCACTTCCACCCCATTAATAAGATCATATCTGCTGGTTAGGATCAGATCTAAAATAGCTAACCCTCTTGTTGTCTCTTCCACCTTCTGGACTATGAAATTGTCTGCAAGGCAAGTGAGGAATTTGTTGGACCTTAAATGTTTGGCAGAGCTGGACTTCCAACAAATATCAAGATAGTTAAAATCCCCCATTACTACATCTGTCAGGTCTAAATGTGCAGTCATCTCTTCCAGGAAGACATCACCCAAGTCCTCGGTTTGGCTTGGAGGTCTGTAGCAGACCCCCAAAATAACATCCCTGCTGTTTCTCTCTCCCTTGATTTTTTCCCAGATGCTCTCAACCTGGCTCTCAGGATTTAAGTCATGGATCTGTTCTCAGGTGTACACATCCTTAACATATAATGCTACTCCACCATACTTCCTGTTTGGTCTATTTCTCTGAAATAGGTTATACCCCTCTATTGCTACATTCCACTTTTTCACATAGGGCATAACACTTTTTCACACAGGACATAGTTTAAATGTGGAATTCACTAAGGATTGCCAGTTTTAAAACTGAAGATGGCTCCTACACTTTTAATGGGAATTTTCCCAAGAGGGAATTTCAACAGGTGTTGCTTGTTACACACTCAGTAACAAGCAATTCCTGCTGAAATTCTCTTTTCTACACAGTCATTTAAAGATACAGGAGCCCTCTCCAGCTTTCACTTTGGCACCCCTAAATTCACTATCACAGGATGGCTGCTGATTTGTTAGACTGGCATCCTGTTAGTCAGTTATGATGTAATCACTTAGACTTAGGACATTGTATCTGCTTCATATTCTCATTTGCGATCATGGTACTATTGCCACAACTGCAGTCAGCAGCTTTATATGAAAACATGGGCAGTGTTTGACAGATGGTGTGAATCGAGGAGTTTGCAAACACATATAGCACAGATAAAGGACATTTTATTGTTTCTGAAAGAGGGATTAGACAAAGGTCTAAGACCTAATACATTAAAAAGGCAAGTGTCAGCTTTGTCTGTCATTTTGACTGTGGACTGTTGTCAACCTATCTACATATCAACAGATTCATAGGAGGTGCAACTTTATCCACTTATCCAACTATACTTTTCCCTCCCAACTTCAGACCTTAACCTGGTTTTAAACAGAGTTACAAAGGCTCCTTTTGAACCTTTCAAAGAGGCATCTCTAAGGATTCTGTCTTGTAAAGTAGCTTTCCTTGTTGTCATTACGTCAGCAAGGAGTGTCCATCAGGCCTGGGCCCAGAAGCAGGTGAAACCTCCCCCTCCAGCCCAACTGCCACCGCCCTGCCCTTGGAGGGAGAGAAAAAGAGGCAGGCAGAAGTCCATCAGGCCTGGGCCCAGAAGCAGGTGAAAGCCCCCCCTCCAGCCCAACTGCCACCGCCCTGCCCTTGGAGGGAGAGAAGAAGAGGCAGGCAGAGGTCCATCAGGCCTGGGCCTAGAAGCAGGTAAAAGGCTCCCCCTCCAGCCCAACTGCCACTGCCCTGCCCTTGGAGGGAAAGAAGAAGAGGCAGGCAGAAGTCCATCAGGCCTGGGCCTAGAAGCAGGTAAAAGGCCCCCCTCCAGCCCAACTGCCACTGCCGTGCCCTTGGAGGGAAAGAAGAAGAGGCAGGCAGAAGTCCATCAGGCCTGGGCCTAGAAGCAGGTAAAAGGCCCCCCTCCAGCCCAACTGCCACTGCCGTGCCCTTGGAGGGAGAGAAGAAGAGGCAGGCAGAAGTCCATCAAGCCTGGAGCCAGAAGCAGGTGAAATGCCCCCCCTCCAGCCCAACTGCCACTGCCCTGCCCTTGGAGGGAGAGAAGAAGAGGCAGGCAGAAGTCCATCAGGCCTGGGCCTACAAGCAGGTGAAAGGCCCTCCCTCCAGCCCAACTGCCACCACCCTGCCTTTGGAGGGAGAGAAGGACCAGCAGTATCTGCTGGATTTAATCCCTACCCTCAATGCAATTCCCTTTTCCTTATGTGTCATGTCTTATTTAGATTGTAAGCCTGAGGGCAGGGAACTGTTAAATTAACGATTTGTAAGCCACTCTGATAGCCTTTGTGACTAAAGAGCAGGGTATAAATACAATAAATAAATAAATAAACCCATCCTTAAAAGCCAGTCAGCTGTCCATTGCTATGGATATCTGTGCTGCCGCAGAACAGTTTCCTTCTGCCAGCAAGCGATGCTGTGGGGAACAGAATCAGGGATCTTTGCGGGGTCCAACTTTTCATCACAGCCTCACTTGCTGGAAGGAGGGGGCTGATTACATCATCCTGCTGCACCCCGCTCACCAGCAGAACAGACCTCAATTTCTCCAAATAACTGACTGGCTTTTAAGGTGAGTTTTAGGGGCTGGGTGGGGAGTTAAAGCATAGCTACAACATCATGCCTACATGTTTCTGTAATGTCTTCATGTTCCTCGGAGAAGGAAGCATCATCCTCAAGGTCATTGGCAATGTATTAACACCGTTAGCGACAGCTGATGGCTCCCATACCAATGGGGTGGTGAAGACATTTGGGGTTAGTCCAAACTTTAAACGGGCTATCAAAAGTGCTGGAGCTTATCACCAAAATAAGTTCGACATCTTGGGTAGTTCATTTAAAGTTTGGACTAAAGCTTTGAGCAGATTCACTACCCCATTGACATGGGAGTCCCCACCCACCATAGCATCCCATCACTCTCCAATGCAACTCTGCTTTGATAAAGACATTTTGGCTTTGTAATGGCAAAATTTACACCTGGGAATGCACAACATCCTGATGGTAAGAGGTAGGAGGGAAAAAGATATTGCCCACAACTCTGCCAAGATTACAAGGGCAAGAAAATGAGCCTGACTGTTGATGTACAAGTTCCCCAGTGTGATAATAAAAGCATAGTTCCTTTCCAAGATGCATTTTTTTAAAAAAGAAAAAAAATGTCCTTCATAAAACCCTTTTTATGCAGGAAAATTCCACTGCACTGAAAGCAACTCTTGTAAGAAAGAACATTTACATAGGGGAGACAAGATACATGAAAAGCAAAAGCAATCACTGGATTTTCTTTCAGTTTGATGGTAAATTGGGAGTGTGTTGTTAAGCTATCAGGTTCTGGCCTGGCAACAGAGTGGCAACTTTTTTGCCAACATGCTGAGATAATTATATATGATACTTAAATGCCTCTTACCCTGCAGCAAAACAAAGTTTGTTGGCATGTCCCTCCCTGTAGACACACACACACCACTAATTATTTTTAGTTGTATCGTTCACCCACTCACCCACACAGACCACTTTCTGAATCCAGAAAAGTGTCATAAAGCATTTCAAAGAGGAAAGGCTCATCATTTCTCCAGGAGATACCCAAGTAGTCATTTCCCACCTGACAAAGTGAGCTCCAGCTCTTATACATGACAACTGGTTAGTTTCTGAAACATATCTGTTAGTTAATAATCTTAATTTGTTACTTATCATAATAGTAATCTTTTTTTGTTGATAATCTATTAGTTTCTACAATACATCAGTTAGGTTTTCCCCGCAATATAGCTGTTAGTTAATAATATTAGTCTGCTAATAATATTAGCCAGAATCCTCTATGACCTTTCATTCAGTGTAAATTTGTGCACACTTAACTAAGTAGCAGAGGCACTAAGAAACCTGGCTGGTGAATTGTGAAGATGCGTGATGCACATCGGGGTGCACTGTTGGCCAGATGAGCATTGGGGGCAATAGCACATCTGGCCTGATTTGCTTGGGTCATGTGCACATTAGGTCCCTTTGCTGGCTCTGCTGCATAGCTATGTAACAACAGTTCTCTACTGGATTTGGACACTGTGCATTTTCGCAGTTCTATTTCCCACAGGTGCAAGTCATCGTCATCATCATCCATCATCATCATCATCATCATCGCCATCATTTATTACAATCCATAGATCCCTCAGACACAGGTGCAAGTCCATGTATGCAACACCCCACCAGTATTCCAGCCATTCATCTTTTCATTAATAGTCTGTTCATTTTTGCACTACAACTGTTTGTACAATATGTCTGTTAGTTAATCACCTCAATCTGTTAATTTTGATCAATTTAATAATCAATAATCTGTTTGCTTTTACAATGCATCTGTTTGTACACTATACTGCTAGTCAATAGTCTTAGTCTGCTAATGGTGATAAATTCAATATGCTAGTTAATAATCTGTTAGTTGTTGCAATACATCTGTTAGTTGTTAATGTCTCAGTAAAATACATTGTTGCCCCTCTGGATGGAATTGTTTGTACAGTATTACCTTCTGTAAGCCATGCCGTGGCTCAATCTGCTCAGCAGCATTGTACAGGAGAGGGCTAGTGATAGATTTCAGAGTAATCTGCAGTAGCTTGTGGCTTGAAATTGTTAAACTGTATTTAGGAATCATGCACACTTGTAGGTGTTGTTGGACTGCAATTTCCAGCATTCCTCACAAGTGGCTAGGCTGGCTAGGATGCTGGGAATTGCAGTCTAGCAACATCTGGAGGGTTGAATGATTTTCATCCCTAAATTAAGCAGTAGTAAGTAAATTTGATTATTTTTTTTAAAAATCTGATATAATTGACTAATTTTGCTAATTGCTTTTTTCCCTCAGACTTGGGGTGCCTCGCCTGTAAAACAGAACTGACACATTACTCAGCTATCTTTGACTTGGTATCTGCTGGCTGGTGTTAGATGACTGAATTCCTGAGCTGTACTAATTCAGATGTAGATTCACATCCTTGGGGATTGGAGTCTAAAAAGGTAATGTTGCCAAGCTCTGGAGATGTCTATATCCTTTGCTTAGCATGCCCCCCTCCTTGTGTGATAGAACTGGGGGTGTGGGAGGAACAGAATGCCAGGCCCCCAATTTTTTTTTCCCCAGAACTGGGGTGATGACATCACCTGTAAGCACTCAGAAGAATTCACTTTTCAATCCACCTTGTGCTCCTATAGCCCACATCTTGACAAGGACTGTGTCTCTGCCTCACTCATCCATTCTGCCAGCTCCAACCTGGCCAGTTCCATTTGCCCCGTTGAAGCTTAGAGCTCCATCAACCTGACATTCTCTCCCCTATCTTTTAGATGGCAATTCCCATATGCCGCAGCCAGTGTGCTGGTACTGGGGTGATGGGAGTTGCAGTCTGATGCAACTGGATGGTATTGTGTTGCAGAAGGCAGTTTTCAGTGAGTAGGAGACTATCTTTGACTTGGTCTTTGTGCATACACTGACACTAGGGGCCTGAATTCCTAATCTGTATACAACTGTATATATCTGTATTCAGATATAGATTCACGCTCTTGGGAGTTGGAGTCCAAAAAGGCAATCTGGACTTCCCCTCTAAGTGTGTAAGGATGTTTAGGATCCATCTCTGTCCCCTTCTTCTTCCCACTCCTACTCTTGTCAGATCCCCTCTTCCTGTATTGGGGGTGGGGAATGGGGTAGAATGCAGGTGCCTCTCTTCTTCTCCACCCCCCCCCATACCCTGTTAAGTGCTCATTCTCCCGCAAATCAGGAAGGGAGATGGCTAGGTCAATGTTTTCCATGCCCAGGGACTGATAAGATGACAAAAATAATAGTTGTGGCACTACATCTGAGTAGTGGAGAGAGCAATGAGGCCACAGGATAGGAGGTAAGACTTCATGAGCTTCAAAGGCCTGCAAGACAGGATGGAATATATTGTAAAATGTGGGCTAGACAAGTTAACTGTTAAATGGATTTGTAATTGGTTGACCGGCCAAACCGGTCAGCAGTGGCTCCTCTTCCTCTTGGAAAGAGGTGACCAGAGGGTGCCACAGTGTTCTGTCCTGGGCCCAGTGTTATTCAACATCCTTATCAGTGACTTGGATGAGGGAATTAGGGGCATACTTATCAAATTTGCAGATGATACCAAATTAGGAGGAGTAGCTAATATCCTAAAGGACAGGATCAAAATTCAAAATGACCTGGATAGACTGGAGAGCTGGGCCAAAGCTATGAAATTCAATATGGAGAAATGTAAGGTACTGCACTTAGGGTGGAAAAACAAAATGCATAGATACAGGATGGGGGAGATTTGGCTGAACAAGACTACATGCGAAAGGGATCTAGGAGTCCTAGTAGACCATGAGTTGAACATGAGTCAACAGTGTGATGCGGCAGCTAAAAAGGCCAATGTGATTTTGGGCTGCATCAATAGAAGTATAGTGTCCAGATCAAGGGAAGTAATAGTGCCACTCTATTCTGCGTTGGTCAGGCCTCACCTCGAATACTGTGTTCAGTTCTGAGCACCACAATTCAAAAAGGATATTGACCAATTCGTGCGTGTCCAGAGGGGGGCAACTAAAATGGTGAAAGTTCTGGAAACCATGCCTTATGAGAAAAGACTTAGGGAGCTGGATATGTTTAGCCTGGGAAAAAGATGGTTAAGAAGCGACATGATAGCCCTGTTTAAGTATGTGAAGGGGTGTCACATTGAGGATGGAGCAAGCTTATTTTCTGCTGCTCCAGAGACTAGAACACAGAGCAATGGATGCAATCTCAGGAACAGAGATTCCACCTCAACATTAGGAGGAACTTTCTGACAGTAAGAGCTGTTCGGCAGTGGAACGCACTCCCTCAGAGCATGGTGGGGTTTCCTTCCTTGGAGGTCTTTAAACAGAGGCTGGATGGCCATCTGTCAGGGATGCTTTGATCGTGATTCCTGCATGGCAGGAGGTTGGACTGGATGGCCCTTGTGGTCTCTTCCAACTCTACACTTCTATGATTCTATCAATCAGTTAGATCCATTTATAGTGGACCCATTGAGTCAACACATAGGAAAGTCAACACACTGATTTAATGGGTCTACTCTAGTTAGAACTAACGATAGATTTGGACTATTGTTTTCTATATTAATAAAATATGTTATGCCATATGAATTATAATTCTAATTGATTAATAAGTAAAATTATTAAGAAACAAGCATGTTATATATGTGTGTGTTTACCGAATACAACCATTTTCCAGAAAACTCTCACAACTACTGCTTCCCCTCCCCACTTCAGCAAAGCGATGTTTCACAGTGCATAAATATGTCAAAGCATTTAAGAATTTATGGGAGCTGGCTGGTAATATAGATAGAGACATTGCTAACATGTGAAAGATTTATCATGGTCATAGACTGACACCTATGGAACAATTGCAGGTGGTCTGAATCAGAAGGGAGAGTAACTCTTCCAAGGGCCAGATCCAGCTTTGACTTCCCTGTAGTGGGATCTTTTTGATGCACGTAACTACATTTGTGAGCATTGGTAGGCTTGCCTAGTGGCAACAGGGAGCAACAACAAACACTGGGATGGTTTGTGACCACTATTCAAATTTCAAAGTACCACCATACTAATTTTCCACAATGCCCCATATTGATTCAGTGTTGGAGTGGGTAACATTCTGGTTCATGGTAGCAAACCTTTTTTTAATGGCTTGAATTTAACCTATTTACTCAGTGGAGTAGCAGCTGATAAGCATCAACACTGGCCCTAAACAGGGCTCTGGAAGACAGAATAAGTGCCTTAAGATGCCAGGTGGCAATGGCATATATACCTGCCCCATCTCTGAATGTTATCCCTGATTAATAGGTAGTCAGGGTATATCCACACTACACAATTAATAGCAGTTTCATCCCACTTTAACTGCCATAGCTCCACCCATCCTACAAAATCATTTGCATTTTGGTGGGGTACTTAAAATTTTCTAGTGCACTTCCCTAATTTACAGCTTTAGAGCTCACTGAGAGACAATTCTGAGTAACTGGTCAAATGACCAAGGCCAGGATTCCATAGGATGGACCCATGGCAATTAAAATAATATCAAAACACTATAATTGTATAGTATGGATACCCTTATCTCAGTTGGCTGTTGCACTGAATCAGGTGCTTATTTCAGGAAGGCTTTGTAAGAGGTTAAAGGGTTTGATTGGTGGCCATCGGAGGAGGAGTATGGAGGGCTATGAGCATTGACCTATTTAAAGCACAAAAGTTATCTCAAGCAGCCAGTCTGTTCGTCTAAGAGTTTTCTAAGCAAGGATTCCTTGTGGCTGATCTGATTCAGGACCCTGGAGAGCAACTTCTATCCAGCACATCCACGCTTCAGTGAAAAACCTTTCTATAAGAAAAGGAATTTTTCTTTGGCAGCAACCACTTAACCCATTAATACAACTAGCCAGGTCGATTCAAGTGATATCCTCATTCCCTATACAAGGAAGATAACCTTTCTACGCATAGTAGGGTGAGGATTTTTTTTTAAAAAAATACAAGGTATATATAAGCAGACCACTTGATGACAAAAGAAAAATGAGAAAGTTCAGCATAGGTAGGAATTTAAGTTGTTTAAATAGCACAAACAAGTAGAAAAGGCATTTTAGCATGCTTTGCAGTGGTGTCATTGGCACTGTTAATCTAGCAAAAAAAAAAATATTGAAAAGCATAAATATAGCTAAACGCAAAATTTAAAGCATTGACTCAGCAAATCTTATTTTAGTTACATTTACATTTATTATTACTTTGGTGGCAGTGTCGGCTTGATAGCTGGCATCCTGTTAATGACATATGCATGCATAGGTCATGCTGTGCATGAGGGGTGAATTATACACTGTGGCAAAACAGATGTCTTCTGTTGACAGCAGCAGAAACTGAATTGTGCATACAGCAATGTTGTGCATTGCAGCTGCACCATGTGCATTATGCAGCATGGTTGCTCCTTGCACATGGTGTTGATGCACTGCAGTTGTGCTTGCACAATGGCAGCCAGTCCTTGACATGTGTTGTGCAACATTGCTATTTTTCATGAGGGTTGGGTAGAGATGGTATAGTGTCTCCCCACATGTAGATATTTATGCTATGCTGAGGGGATGTTGGATTGCAGCCACAACCTGTTATTTACAGAAATAAAAGATCAGATTTTCTCATTCAAATATGATCTTAAAACTAACGGTAATTTGATCTGTTCTCTGCATAAAACAGGGGGCAGCGGGATTACAGGAAAGTGTTAAGGTACTCAGACATGCCAGAATATACCTGCGCTACAAAACAAATGCCATAGAATCTTGCATGTATCTGAAGCTCCACTCAAGAGATGGCAGGATTAGACCAAGACCATACTGGCTGGGGAATTTTGGGAGCAGTAAACCAAAAGTAACTTTTTCAGCTCTTGATTAGACAACCTACAAGGCCTCTGACTCCTCTATTGTTCTAAGTAAACAAGTACAAATCATTGACTGAAACCCTAACCAGAGGCAGGCAATTCAAACATTGGTCTGTGTTTGTGTTACAGAGCATTTGATATGCAGAACCTTGGAGATACTGGCATGTTCAAAAGCAGGCAAAATGATAAACCTCTGAGCTCTGGATGGTTTTAAAATGGGAGCTGAACCATCTCAGTTTAAAACGGAGTGTCATTTGTCTGAAGATGCCCCAATAAGGGAGGGAGAAATCTATTGGTATCCCTACAGAAAAATGTATGAGAGATTCAAAATGAACTTAAAAACTACAGGATTTGAAATAAAGAAAACAGAAGTGGAAAAGATACTGCATACCAAAACTAATCAGATTACCACAAATTTATATAAAATTCTTCTAAGAACAAAATTTGAAGAAGAGGTCATAAAATATCCCATGATTAAATGGACACAGAATGTGAGACACCCAATACATTTGGCTCAATGGGGGGAAAAAACATGAACTGGAAGATTAGCTATTCAGTGTCCCAGAATCTAAGAGAGAATTATTACAAAATATATTATCAGTATCTCACTCTGGATAAAATATCAACAATATACAAAAACAAAGGCATAATGTTGAAAATGCAGATACACAAGGAACTTTCTACCACTGTTGGTAGTCATGTACTAAGACAAGAAAATATTGGCATCAGATACATACTGTAGTAACAAAGATCTTGAAGGGGGAGATTCAAATGAAACCAGAAATTTACCTGTTGGGTATTTTTGAAGATAAATTGAAAAAGAATATGGTAAAATTCTGTATTACGTGGTGACTGTGTCAAAAAATGGAAGGAAGACTCTATCTTGACACAAGAAAAATGGCTATTACAGTTGTATGATGCAATGGAAATAGCCAAATAACTAGATTGCTTAAAAATTGAACTCTAACATATTTCAACAAAGATTGGAATCCAGTTTTAAAGTTCTTAGAGGAAAGGTGGAAATGTTTGGCACTCCTGGGAATCAGGGATGGATAAATTGAGAACTTAGAATACTTCAGAACTGTATAGATTAGATTTAAAGGAGATGGGGGGATTTAATGTCAATTTGAAATAGATAAACAAGTGTGCACATGCTTTAATAAAAGGAAAACATTGATGGAGTGTCGCTATTATAATATATTAAGATAGTAGAAGGATGAAGGTGTATGTATATATATATATATATATATATATATAGACAGTACTGGTAGGGAGGAATTTAGTATGCATGGTGAGATACAGTATGTGAGAGGATGTGAGTAAGAAGATTAGATGGAAGAAAGTGCGAAGACTGAAGACTAATGAAGAGGATGGTTAAGAGAAGATGTGAGATTTTACGGTTATTATATGAAAGTATGCAAATTGGATAGATTGGCAAGATGTTCCATTATTATTATATAAATGTATTAGGAGTATAAGATTTGTAGACTATTGGAACAAATGTGTGTGTAAGTGATATTTTTCTTATGTTAATAAAAATATAAATAATAAGGAAAAGAATTCTATTGAAGAAAGAGATTATCCTTGGCACAAACTTTTCATGTATGATATAGTTGGGGGAGAAAAGAAGGGTGCCTTCAAACCCATAAGTCCACACACAAGACCTGAGGTCCCTGTGTGACAACTCTACCACAACAAACTCATGCTTTTGAATTGATCCAAGGAGTCTGTTCAATCTGTTCATGTCATAAAAACACAAGTAGTATTAGGTTGGAGAAAAACAACCTTACAGCTGGGCTGGCCCTCCAGATGTTGTTGGAATGCAACTCCCATCATGCTGGTTAGGGTTAATGGGTGCTTTAACAACATCTGAAGGGTCACATAATCCTTATCCCTACCTTATAGACTGCTTCTTTGTTGAAGTTTGGAAAAATAACTTTTTTGGATTGCAACTCCCTAAAACCTAGTAGGTGAACTGGTAAGCACACTGGAGATCCAGGAGGGTGATGGCAGATCATATCTCCTGCCCTCTGCTGGTGCACACATTTCAGCCAATGATGACAGCAATTTATATAATACCGGTATATCCAACAATTAAGGAACTTACACTATATAACAATTCTGATATAGTGTAGAAACTATGAACAATATTTATTTAACATAAAGCCAAGATATGACACTATTATGCTAATTACACAGCTTATTGCTATTTAACTATATATATATATATATATATATATATATATATTTCTCTTGGGTATGTTTCCTTTCCCAGTGTGCTGAGTGGCTGCTCAGGAAACACACCCAACCAATCATCACTCACATACAAATTCCCTCTCCACCTCACAATCCACTCCTGTCACTCAGTCTGTGGCCCAGATAGGCCCAGATAGGGACCCAGACAGTCAACTGGTGGCAGCGATGGGCTACCTGCGATGGGACCCAGGCAATCAACTGGCAGTGGTGGCGGCAGCACAACACTGCTGCCACTGAAATGGGGCCCAGGCAGTCAACTAGTTGCAGCGGCAGCAGCAGCAGGGCAACATTGCAAGTCACCCTCAGCAATTCTGGGAAAAGTGTGAAATGCTGAGAAAGGGGAGGATGAATTTAAATCCACCACCCTACATTTCAGGGTGTTGTGAGGTCTACCGGGTGTTTTGGGGAAAGATTTTAAAGGCATATGGTATGCCAGGTCCAGCTAGTATATATATATTATAAAATGAATATATAATCACCAAGCCCAATATGTCAGTTCAAGATTGCAAAAGCAAGAGTCTCAAATGGTATTCAATCCTACATATCTCTCCATTCTGTGTAATAATAATGCTTCCTTCTTCCTTCACACATTTCAGCTCTTTGAAGCTGCTTTCCAGGGAAAGAGGGGGATATTGTGCAAGGAATGAGCGAATACCTCCTTCTACAATGTCCCCCAATCATGTATGATAAGGTAACACCAGGTTACATGAGCCTATGTCAATAACAGGTTTCTGGCCATCATCTTCTCTTGTAATCTGCTTTTTATGTATGGAGAGAGGTTGGAGAAGTTACTTTTTCTATTATAACTCACATATCTCCTCCCCTGCCACAACCAGCATGGCCACTGGGAGCTTTCGTCTGAAAAGGGAACCTTCTGAAACTATGAGAAAGCCAAACAACTGCATAGTATCTTCTGATTGATAGCACTAAGGGTCTGGAAGCTCTCTATGCAGGAATTATATGTAAGATGCTTTCAGCTCTTTGGAATAAGTGCAAAAAAACCAACAACCACCTGATAACAAATAGAAAATCCTTTTTCTCATTGGCAACAAATAAAAGGTACCATGACAGAGAGCTGCTTCCAATGTGCTGTTCTCACATGGCCAGCTATATAGTGGCAAGTATTATTTTATTATCAATAGGGGTGTTTTCAAGAGGGAAGTTTCCTGGCATCCATTCTCAAAGGGACGTTCACACGTTGTGGCTGAACCTACAACCATGCAACCCTCAAGGCAGCTTCCACTTTGAGGTGACAATCGTGCTCAACAATGCAAATGCAACTGTGACTGTGCATTGCATTGGACACATGGGATCAGCACATGTGAAGCCATCCCAAAGCATCTATTCTGTAAACAAAGGCTTTAGCACAATGAACCTGGAGCTTCATATGAGTCATATGAATCTGGGACTTCATATGAGTCATGTCTCACCACCTCCTTCAACCTGTTTTGAATGTCAGAGCCTGCGCTGAGAATATACCAGGTCCTTTGATAGGCCACCCCACCTCCCAGGCAAGTGCAGAGTGCAAGTCTTAACTTGAGTCAGGGCTGAACCTCAGAAACTTTTTGAAAAAACAGAGCTTAGTAGAGATGCAATGGTAAAGTCCTTGCCTCTCACTGCTAAGCAATAATAACTAGATCCCAGAGATCAGAGAGTGATGTTTCCAGACAGGCTTGAGCTGCAGCAATTCCATTTCAGTTCTTTGTGGTGGGGTTGAAAGGGTTTAAAGCAAATGCCAAGAAGCAAGATGCACCACATATTAAGCAGAAAGGTGCAATTTCACAGCCCACCACCACCAATTTGACTGCAAGGAATTTTCACTGCCAGTCTGAAATTGGGTAATCTGTTAGTTCCCTGAGTGTAAAAACAAAAGCTGTTAAGCTTCCAGAGGGAAGAGTGGAGAAAATATGGACATTTAGGTGACCTTTTTGTAACTTGCAATTGTTTCCATCTTATGCCTCTACCATGTAATTCACACATCCAAATTAAAATGGAAGCGCAGGTGGACATTTCTAATAGAGCGCTTGTTCTAACAGAAGTATAGCGTGGGAGGGTTGGCTATCTTCTCCTGCTAGGATGATAAAAGGTCCAACCAAGGTTTGGAAATGTTCTTTCAGGACTACAACTCCCAGAATCCCCAGCTAGGATGGCCCAGTGGCTGGAGGAGTCTGGGAAACCTAGTCCCAAAAGTAACATTTCCAGCCTCTAAAAAGGCAACCGATGATGACAGGAACCTGAGATAGCACATTCCGTACTGAGAGGTACCCCCTTTGCAAAAAAAAAAAAAAAAAAAAGAGAGAGAGAGAGAGAGAGAGAGAGAGAGAAATTAATTCTCATAACCTAGTCCACAATCCTAGACACTCTTTCCATGGATTAAGTCGGGGGGCTTATTTTGGGGTAGTGATATGGATGAAGGACTACAATGCTAAGTTGTGTGTTTGTGTGCACGCATGTGTGATGCTAAGGTGCCCTTAGTAACTCTGTAAATGTCCTTTTGAATGGTTAATCTATCCTCTGCAGTATTTGAAAGCAGCCTATTTTGTGATATCTGAGAAATTCCATTCATTCCCTGTATGCTGTAAGGAAGCTATTTTCTATGCGTTCTTCCTAATTACTGCAATGTAACATGTATGATGGTGGTTTGAGCCATCAATTGGATGCCGTTAGGTCTCAGTTTAACACCCATCTTATTGGGTGCTATCTGGAATGCAGGCAGGATGGACTGGCCAAAGGTAGTTTGTTACATGAAGCATAGCAGCAAATTTCCCTTCCCAACAAGTTAAGGTGCATAACATGCAAAGCCAGCCAAATTACTTTGGCTCATGAGGCAGAACAACCCAGAAGCATTTGTTTGTGAAGCTATAAGAATCACAGATTAAGTACAAACAATTTCCAGCCCTTTCATGATGCTCAGTGGTTGGAATCTTCTTGATGAGATATGTGTCTGACTGTGACTTACATGTGTATATGTCCTTTTTTTAGATGTTGAGCAAGGAGCTTTTGATTAGCTCCTTGTGCAGCATGCAAGAAGAACCACCTAAGGCAGCTGTCAAACCCAGAGGTACTGCCATGGATGTTTACTAGCTGGGGTGGTGTGTGTGTGGAGGGAGGGTGGGATGGGATGGGATGGGATGGGATGGGATAGTGCTTCAGAGTGGCTGGGGAATGAGGAAAGAAGTCACACTTCTGGATCTCCAGCCAGGCATTGGAAATAAAAAAAAGTGACACCATTCTTGTTCCCTGCCCTTGGCTGGATGCTGCCTCATCTTGTCCCTACTTTCTGTCCACCCATCTCGTGTACCTTTTGTGAAGGGTCTTGGACATAATTTGCTGTCTGAAGTAGGGATGGAAAGAATGTTCATTCCCAAGGCAACAAACAGGTTTCCCAACATACAGGAAACCATATCAGGAAGAAGAAGAATAGATCAGCAGGAATACCAGATGCTGTAGGCTATCTTTCAGTGGAAGGAACTGCCAAAGCCACCTCTGAGTGTTCCTTGCCTAAGAAAACCCTATGAAATTAATGGGGTTGCCATAAGTCAACAGGTGACTTGAAGACACACATACAAGAATTTAGTGTAGTTTTCTCCTGGTATTCAATGTCCTGAAGTACTGCAGAAGAATTATTCTGCAGAGAAAAACACATTTTGTGTGTGTGTGTGTGTGCGCAAAAAGCTGTTTTCTGCACAGAAAATGAATTTCTTGCCTAGAAAACACTTGAATATGGGGATTGGACAGTCAGATATGAGGATAATGCTGCAGAGTAATATTTGTATATTCCTGCAGCAGTAAGAAAACTACCATAATTATTCATCCTCACATATGAGGACAAAACACTCATGGATTTAACAACCCTAGTCTGAAGCTGTTACCCTAAGAGGTGGGAAGGTGCTTTAGAGCCCATGATGCCAGAATCTCTATTATTATTTGGGGGAATTATTACCTTGAATGGCTGGCCTGTGAGAGGAGGGTAACTTCAGGGATCTTTTCAACTATGTATACCAGTACTAACTATAGAGAAGGCTCCAGTTCAGGTAAACTAAAATATTTTATTAGAAAAAAACATAGACTAACACACAAGAATCTACTCTCTTATGGACCATACGAGGCTACCAGAAAGGGAAATGAGAAGGGCTGGAGGGTCCAGGTAAGAGGGAAATAATTACCGGTCTTGGGAGAAGAAAGTTCTGTGTAGCAAAGGAACTCAGACTGGCAACTGAGGGTGGCACAGCAGAGCCCTGATCTTTGATGCATTGAGAAAGCGAGTGGCCTGGTCCCTCTGCAACACACTTTGCTATAGTGGGGGCTGTAATACATATAACCCATTTCATGCCTTGAAGGCATGTTCTGGCTTTAACAATGGCTAGATGGCTCTTCTGAGGGAGAGACAAAGGAAAACAAAACTCAACTGATTGCTTTACTTGCTGGAAGATAGAAATTGATTGGTTTACGACAACATCACAAGGCTGGACAGGAGGGAGTATAGGAAAGATTTCCATAGGAATAGATTTGGGAATGGTCACTTAATTGTTTGATTGAATGAATCATTGCTGAGGCACCCAGGCCTGGAAAAAAGGATTACCACATACCTCCTTAATGACTGTGTTTACTAAGGGGCTTCCACACAATCCTAATATGAACTTTCTTTACATCATTTTTCTAAGTCATTATGAGCTCCAACTGACCTTTGATTTGCCCCAGCCAAACTGACCCTGAAAAGTGTCAAATTGTTCCAATTATGAGATACCATGGGGAGGGAGGGAGTAGGGCATACTAACAAAGCAGCCACTTTGCTTTACCTAAAGAGAGGGCGGACTCTGAGGAGGGACACTGTCTTTACCTAGAGATCTTTTGAGTGACATTCAAATGTCCTTGTTGGAGACATTTTTTAACAGCTGATTATGAATCATAGAGTTTTCCTTGGTTTTATTCCAGGCTATGAGACTATGTTCTGGAATAGTTTCTTTCTGATGTTTCGCCTGCATCTGTGGCTGGCATCTTCAGAGAATGGTTGGGTAGGAGTGTATGTGGAGTTATATATGCTGTGACCCCCTGTTGGGGAGTATATGTAAATTTGTGTAATTGAAAGGTTAGTTTCTGGTTATAGAAATGCAAGGCTCGTTAGTGTCTGTTTGGCAAATGGTTGGTTGATGGCCCATTAACTGCTGCTGGAAATCCCCCTGTCCCTTCAACAGGAAAGAAGAAACCTTAAAAGTAAACAAAATCTGGCTGCCAGTTTTGAAAAACAATAGAATGAAAATTCAACACTTACAAAGGAATTGTAAGGAATTGGAAAGGGGGATTTCCAGTAGCAGTTAATGGTCCATCAACCAACCATTAGCCAAACAGACACTTACGATCCTTGTATTTGTATACCCAGAAACTAAACTTTCAATTACACAAATTTACATATACTCCCCTACAGGGGTTCACAGCATATAAACCCCAGACACACTCCTACCCATCCATTCTCTGAAGATGCCAGCCACAGATGCAGACGAAACGTCAGAAAGAAACTATTCCAGAACACGGTCTCACAGCCCGGAAAAAAACCAAGGAGAATCTATGGATGCCGACTGTGAAAGCCTTTGACTTCACAATCATAGAGCTGTTGTGTATCTTGAGATTGCCTAACTAATACTTGGTTTCCTATGGCATTTAATTCCACACACAAGCAGAGCCACACATCACAACAGTTACCTACAGATTATCTCACATGTCACACTAAACCATTGCTGGCCCTAGAAAAGAGACAAAATAACCAGAATCCAGCATTACAGTATTCTTGACATATAAGCATGACTACAAGTACACTGTGCCAAAAAAATAAATATAAACATTATATCCCAATATAACCTAAATTGTGAAACCAGTAGCAATTGTACTAATTACATGTTCATATTCTGCATGATATATTCTGTTTCTGCTAGTTGTTAGGAATGGCAAAAAAGTGAAGCTATTTATCTCTTGGCCTTGTAAAAGCTTATTTCAGCTTCCCTTCTGGCTTTGTCTATCTATGCTGTTACATATTTTCAAATGTAGTATCAAAGCCATAAAAGGAGGAGGTGACCTTTTCTTTATCTTTTTACCTAATAGTTAATAATTAGAAGCAAAGGTCTAGAAGACATTTTTTACCCCCTCATTGGCTTTTGATTGCTACTAGATATGACAAAGCCCTTCCGTATGAGTTCAAGCTGCAGAGAAATAATTTGATAGCTGGAATACAGGGTGTGAAGGAGACAGTCGTCTGAGTTTTGCACCTGGCTGGTGACACCCATATTAAGCTGTTTGCTTTTCAGAAAGTGGATAATGGCCATTACATTATTTTCTCAGCCATTAGGACTAAAAGCTCACCTTTCCAAAGTGAAAGAATGAAGAAAGGAATGCTGCTATTTGGAGGCCGCTGAATTCCATACACAGCACTGATTCCTACATAATCACAGTGCGAATGCAGAAGAGACACAGCCCTTCTTAAAACACCCCCAGTTAATGGGATAAACGAGGACCTTTGCCTTCACCCCATTCTCATCTCAGCTGGCTGCTATCTTGTCCTATAGAATCCAGAGTTAAGCATGATAAATAGACTGATTTGCCTCATCTTTGGGAGTGTTTTATTTTTCCTCTCCCATCTCTGACAAGTTGCATTTTACTATAAATCTCTTCAATTAAGCCTCCAAAACAGCTCTGTAGTCATTTCTGTGATGTATGGGGATAGAATTAGCTTAATGTCCCTGGCAACCAATTCCTAGACTAAAAATAGTTCCCAAATACTTCCCCTTCCTCTCCCCTGTGCCTCCTGCTCTTCCTTAGGCATTTCACAAGACAAATGTCATATAAAGCCAACCTCTTCCTCCCAGTGAGGAACTGGGAAGAACAATGAAGGTGCATGCCACTTTACTGTCATACCATACTGAGGGAGCAGTAAAGAAATTCCTCAACCAAGAAGGAAACACCAGAAAAAAATATTGCCACCAACACAGGAAGGAAAACCCAAGATGCCCTGGCAAAGAGAGTGTGTTTCATTTTCATGGAATCATAGAGCTCTGGAGGATAAGAAGGTTATAGAGACTAGTCTCCTATAGGACCAGGCTTCCATCCATGTTTTATGTGCCAAGGCCCCCAGGCTAGAGCCCTGTCAGCCCCCCCCCCTTTGTGAGGGTCATGCTGGTCATAGGCAGGGGGCCTTGATCACATGCTGGGGGCCTCCTTCTCAGCTGCAGAATGACACCAGCAGCGGTGGCCAGTGATACAGGTTGGTGTGCAGGTATGGATCCTGCATTCCCACTACGGACCCATCTGGGTTTTCCCACATAATGCAGGTTTTCCCAGGGGTTATTTTAAAATGTTTTCATTGTGATTACCCAGGCTTCCCTCTGGCTTTGCCTCGGACATTGTCAGGACTGTCTGGGGGCGAATCGGGGCAAGAGTCCTGCATCATTTGGACTGCAGGCATCCAAGATGGAGGGGAGGAGCCAGAATAAATTGCCCATCTAGACAAGCCCATAGTCCTCTTTTGATTTCTTGACCACAGTCTCCATTTTGATTTATGACTGAATCAAGATATAGAAAATCTTCAGCTATTTCAATGTTTTCATTACCTACTTTAAAGTTAAGTAAGTCAGGTGTGATCATTATTTTTATTTTCTTGATGATCAGCTGCAGCCCTGCTTTTGCACTTTCTTCCTTGACCTTCCTCAATATTAGTTCCAGGTCTTTGCTATTTTCTGCTTAGTAGAACGGTGCTGCATAGAGCAAGAATTTATGAGTATGCACAGTTAATAGCAAAAGATGGGTGTTTGGGGGTTGTAGTTTAGTTCAGAGGGGGACACAGTGAACAACTGGAATGTTTTAACAACTTTCATAGTACAAAAGTGGAGAAATTTAGTAAGATTAGGCTTTGAGAAATAGGAGAATGTTACTTAATAGTAGAATTGTGAATAAGCTACTATGAAAAAGAAAGTAAGAATAATTAACAAATATAACCAACAACTGAGAGGTAAGAAGTTAATTAGTTGTTATAGTTTCAGATTAGGAAAATGTTATAATGTAGTGTTTTGTTGTATTCTACATTATGTTTTATTTTGTTTATTATTACTTTTTTGTCATATGTAATGAGTATGATAAAAAAAAAATTAAGAGAGAGAAGGGGACACAGTGGATTTATCAGTCCAATCTCTGATGTTCCAAGATGAGTGTTGCAGCTTACATAGCCAAAATAACACAATCCACGTGCAATAGGGAGGTGTCAGGAATGTCAAGAAAAATCCAAGTTTTGTAGAAGTACAGAGGGGGAAGTAGATTTTAGCAACCTCTAAAATAAAGGTGGGCTCTTAAAATAGCCCAATGAGAACTGGGTATGCTTAGAGGCCACAGAATGGTGGTCATGGTGGGTAACAAAACGAGGGACTGTGGGCAGATAGGATGGAACAGTGGATCCCAAACAGGAGGGCATGTTGCAGGTGCTACTTGCCTTACACATGGAAGATTTGTAGCTCTAGTGTCAGTGAGGCATAGAATCTGCTCTGTGCTCCAGTTCAAACTTTAAGGAAGCTATGCACAGTGCTGAACCCTGTTCCCTCAATAGGTTCAGTAGCTTGGGTTCCTTTAAAGTTCAGACTAAAACCCAGAGCTGATTCACACACACACACCCAACATTGGAGTCAGCAGCAGGCACTGTAATCCACTTCCTAAGGTTCAGTTGCATCCCAGGAGGCCTAATCAAGAAAAACAACTAGGAAGAAATGTTGGGGCGGGGGGCAGAAAAGCTCCAGTTTGGAACACATTAGAGAGGAAAGAAACCTATCATTTGCTCCAGCCATGGCTCACTATGGTCAGCAGGGCTGGTTCTGCCTCCAGTCCAATATTGACTTACTTGCTTTTTATTTCAAGGATGAGGAACTTGAAACCCTTGGGATATGGTTGGACTCCAACTTCCATCAGCCTCAGCCAGCATGGCCATAGTAAGACATGATAACACTTGTAGTCCTGTAACATCTGGGGGGCCATCAGGGATTAGTTTAGTTAGGGTGTAGCTGCAAGAGGCAAAATTAGGGTATTGCCCCCCAAGTAAGAATTCTTCACTCTGCCTGATACATTTTTCCTTTAGTTCCCAAATTTCTAGCATTCCGGACACTGAGACACTGAAAATCGCTCAGACCTAGAGTGCTTATATTTGCTGTTTTCACATTCTTGTCACAATTTTGCCTACTTCTTTTCTTTGGATGCCTTAACTGTATTTCTAAATGCAGACAATTCAGGTGGGCTTTAAATAGCAGACAGCTGCTGAGGAATACATGTTTAGCTGGAGGGAGGGTACTGTATAGCAGGATAACTATGGGGGTGGGATGGGGACATTGCCCCTCTAATAAGAATTATGTCCCCCCCCCAAAAATTGAAATTTTCCTTCAGTCCCAAATTTGTAGCATTCAAGAGCATAAAACACTGAAAATTGTTCCTACATAGAACTCTCAAATTTATTGTGTTTGCATTCCTTTGGTATCTTTGCCTGCCTCTTCTTGGGATACCTAGGAGGTTGTCTAAATGACACAAATGTTCTTTACAGAATGCGAGGTGAAGATGACCTGTCCCAATGGCAACCTGTGTTGTTTCACCATATTGTGAAGGAGAGGGGGCCAAAACTGGCAAAAACTCCATAGGAAAAGCCTTTGTAGCTTTTCCCAGAGTTTTTAAAAAACAGCGAGGGGAATGCATATTCCCACTCGTTGGGACAAGCAGTTTGATATTAATCGCTTTCCCATACAAGAGGAAGTGCAAACCTGATTAGCCAGACAAGCGCGGGGGGTGGGCCTTGCTAACAGAGCAAGCGCCCACTTCTACCATGTTGGAATTTTGCCTTAGCAAATGATTGCTAAGGCAAAAAATGGGGTTTTCTTCTCTCTCTCTCTCTCTCTCTCTCTCTCTCTCTTTGTAAAGATGAGATATCACTTATGCACACCATGGAAATAGGCTTTAAAAAAATAGTTCGGTGGCAGAATTTAAACCGTGAGTAATTCACTCATGGCCACCATCTTGGCTAGAGGGCATGCAAAGTTTATGGGGGCTGTAAAACCATTAAGCTAAGTCATAGCTGCTGTGACTGCAGAGCAATCCATTTCTTTTGGCCTCATATAGACAACCCCTAAGCTATATTTTGAGATGTTCAACTGTCGCTTTAAATTAATGCAAACTTGGAGGCTGAAGGAAAATTTCATGGGGGGGGGGCAGAATTCTTATTGGATGGGCAACACCATCATGTTGCCCCCCCTCCCTGCAGCTACACCTCAGGCTTAAACATATTAGTTTATGGGTCACAGGAGAGGGTAGCTTATGGCAACAGTAAAGAAAGCTGCTATTACCCTGTTCTTAGAATCCGTTGCCTAAGCCAACCACCTCATCCTGCCTCATGACAGGGCTGGCCTGATCCAAATCCACAAGTTGGTTCCATAGTATGGTTCCCTGAAAATGAGGACTGAAGTCAGAGTGGTTTCTTTGCTGGAGCACTTTGACAGTGGTATGACTAAGCCAAAGATCCATCCATTACATGGTCTCTTCCAACTCTACAGTTCTATGATTCTATGTAGCGCATACACCCTCCTTTGTTCCATTTTGTCTCTCTGGTCATGTCGTGCAGATACATGAAACACTGCGAACCTCCACAAATTCTGTTTGTCAGGGAGGATAGTTGGAGGAGTAAATATCTAACCTTTAGTGCCCTTTCATACCCTCAAAAGTCTTGAGAGAAAGTACCACCTGCCTAAAGCTCTAGAAGAAGGAATGGGCAGCATGCTCATTAAGTCTGCTGATGACACAAAACTATGAGGAATTGTGAATACTTTAGAGGACAGACCAAAAGATTCCAAGCAGCTCAACACACTTGAAGAACGCGCAGTGGTTAAATGCCAGTACTGCAAGTCACCACCTTGCAAGTTGCAAGTTCGATTCCAGCGGGCTCCAAGGTTCACTCAGCCTTCCATCCTTTCGTAGGTCAGTAAAATGAGTACCCAGCTTGTGGGGGCAATTAGCTAACACACATTGGAAGCTGTTTAATGCAGTTAGATGTGTAAATAGCTATTGCTTAAAACAATTTGTAAGCCGCTCTGATAGCCTTGTGGCTGAAGAGCGGGGTATAAATAACTAAATAAATAAATAAAATTAAAAAAAAATAGAGTGACTATAGTACCATAAAACGGAGGAAAGTAATGTGTCTATTTCTTGCTCAGAGCAATGGTGACTCCAATGTCCCTGGGGCAATGAAACCATGCTGGCTTTTAGTCTGAACTATGAAGAAGCTACCCAAGGTGTGGAATGATACTCCCATAATAGGTCCACAGCACCTTGGATAGCTTCTTTAAAGTTCATACCAAAACCCATAACAGATTTACCACCCTCTGACATCAGAGCCATTAGCCATCAGCTTGCCACTGAGTGAGAGTCAACTGGCTAGGCAGAATCAGTGCTGGCAAGTTATAGAGGGCAATGCAAAGCACCAAGTGAAACTGGCTGTGTGATGCTGTGTTAGAAAGAGACCATTTTGGGTTGCCTTGGTGGATGGAAAATACTCAGTACTGTACTTTCTAAGTGTGTTTTTATCCAAGCGCACATGATTTGTGGGAATGTTTGATCATATTTATGCAGAAGAGAAAGCAGAAAAGAGGCATTTGCAATGCAATCAATACAAGCATTTGGGTCATTTCCACTTTGTAAACAAAAATGAAGCAAGGTCTCCTTCAAGCTTCATGTGCACTGGCAGCTGATGGCTTCCAAATCAGTGGAACAGTGAATACAATCCAGGTTTTAGGCATGAATCCCATTGTTAGGCTAACTAGAATAAACCCACTGGGTCAACAGAAAGCTGGTAAATCAATGTTTATTGTACATTCCATCCATTCCATGTTTCTATTCTTGTTTGCACTAAACAGTTGGATTTAGGCTCAAGTCTGTATTTTAAAGGAGCTATTTAAGGTGCTGAACCCTGTCATCCAAAGGCACTTGGACAAAGACTTTACATTTTGGACTAAAACCCAGAACTTCCTCACTGGCATGGGAGCCAACAGCAGCAACTATTCATGGGTGAAAAGAGACTACAATCACACTTCTTTTTCAGCTTGGACTCCTACACTATGAAGAGGATGTTGCCAACCTGGAAAAATGTTGAAGATCTACAAGGACGATCTAGAAACCTGAAGACAACTTTAATTTTAAAAAAAAATGGGACAAGTCTTCTTAAACTGTATGCCTAGGCATAATGATGTCTCTCAAAAGAACTGAGTTTTGAGGAGCAAATTATAAAAAAAGAAACATTCTGTGGGATCCATAATAGCCAAAGAGAAGAGATTTCCTATTGACTTTGTATATGAATATCTATTCTGTGCTTCCTTCCACTCAGGAGCAAGCTAAGATCTGTGACTCATGTAGAAGCACAAGGAATATACTCTTGTGAAGGCAATTTCTGAGGCAGTGGGAGATGTGCTAACCTCTTGGAACAAGAATAACAATGAGTTCCATAACACATTAAATACTAACTAGCTTTACTAAGCTACTTACTAGTTTTACTTGTTTGTGGACTATAGTTCACTCCCTGAAAGCCTGTTCTGTAATAAATTTCTTAGTCTATAAGACTCTTGTGAAAGCAGTTTACATTTACTTACTGTATGCCTACACTCTAAATGTTAAATATAAAATTTGAATCTAAAAATGAAATGGAATACAAGGATGGATTTCATTTACCAGACATTCGAGAAATGCCAGCTCAAGAATATGTTGAGACTGGGTTGCTGGGACATTCTAAGTGGAGCTGATAACTCTGCAGATTTATTTATTTATGAGTTACATTGATAGCTCACCTTTCCTCCAATGTGCTTCAGGCGCTTCTCCTCCCTTCTTTATTCTTACAACCACCCTTTCCAGCAGAGCTGAGAGGGGATGATTGGTCCAAGGTCACCTGGTGAGTTTCATGGCTCAGTGAGAGCTTGAACGAGGAACTCTCCGGTCCCTGTCCAACACTCCAATGCAAGAATGGTCAATTTGTGGCTCTCCAGATATTGTTGGACTGCAAACCCCATGATCCCTAACTGTTGTATGTCCTTCTGGTTAGAAGTGATGAAAGGTAGAACATTTAGAAGGCAGAAAGCTGTTTGAACCACTACTCCACAAGAGCAGCCCTAGGTGTAAAAAGATGTACGCAAAAGAAGAGGGGTAAGATTTGATCAGTGCAGCAACTGCCCCACTCGCTCCCATTTCTTGAAGATCTTCTATGATCAAGTTGAAGGAGAAAGCCAGCCCTGCTAAAAGGGAAGGTATGAGGGAGTTCAAGGCATCAGGTTTGGGACCCCAATGAAGCACATCTCTCTCTCTCTCTCTGACTTTTCTTCGCAAACGATTCGGGAAGGACTCATCCCGCGGTTTCTGCAGGTGCGCTGATGACTAAAAAGGCCAATCCGAGATAAACAAGTCCGGTTGCAGAAAGCACAGCAGAAAGTCTGCTTGGGTGATGTTTCCTGGTTGTGATTCTTTCTGCATTGTCGTTTCTCTTCAAGACTTGTTCGGCGTGAGTTCTCAAATAAGGCTGCAGCATTGTGGATAGTGCGTCTCCATGCCTCCCGGTGTGAGGCCAGGGCAGACCATTGTTGGTGATCAATTTGGCCGAGCCTGAGATGTTACTTCAGGGAGTCCTTGTATCGCTTTTTTGGAGCGCCCGTCTTATGCTGACCCATGGCAAGTTCACTGTAGAGTACTATTTTTGGGAGGTGATGGTCCTCCATCCTAGAAATGTGCCCTGCCCAGCACAGCTGTGTTCACAAAATCATGCCTTACTTAATAATGATCATTCACATTGGTACCAAGTGGATTTTGTCTCATCTACCTGAAGGCTTTCATTTACATGTGGTGTGTGGCACCCATGAACCTGTCCTAGAGAAGAGATCAGAATCATGCAATCCTCTGAACATGGCTGGATTGCAGTTCCCATCAACATAGCCAATAGTAATGGATACTGGGAGTTATAGTCCAAGCACAACTGGAAGGTGACATATTTTCCACTCCTGCCCTAGAGCAAAGTCTTGGCTTGGTGGCCATTTGGGACTTGGTTCAATTATAGGTAGATCAGCTTTATTAACGTCATTAACCATTAGCCACAACCATGGGTCCAGCTATTCTTTTCCATTATTCTGTTTCCACAGTGCTCCATAAATGTGCAAAGAAAAAAGCCATCCCTTCTTCCCCAAAAAAAAGGACAAAGGAGGCCCTGCCCTACTGTCAGGTGAAGCAAGCTGCCTTGAGTCCCAGTTCTGGGGAAAGATGGGGTACAAATAAGGATACTGAGGAGGAGGAGTGGTGGTAGGAGGTGGCAGCAATGATCCTGGAGAAGATCACACTGTGCATGCTATATGGCCTACACTGCAATCTCTATGCTCTTATACTGCCTTCTAATGTTATGTCGACCTTCATCCCATCATCAATGCTGAAGATTCATCTACTGGTCCAGTTGATTCTTCCACGTGGAATGGAGGTAGGTTGCTATTTTGCTCTTCATCTCAGGGAGCAACACGTGCTTGGGTTGGCCCCATTGGTGGGTGATAGCTTCCGTGTCAACAAGATGGCAAATCTACTCTGAACTCAAGTCCAGACTTTAAAGGAGTTAAAACTGAACCCTGTCACCAATACAGGTTATTTAGTCCAAATTTGAAAAGAAGCTGTCTAGGGTGGTGAAGCTGTCATTATAGGTTCAGCACTGTGGATGGTTCCTTTGAAGATCAAACTAAAATCTGGAGGAAATTCACCACCTCCACTTATGTGGAAGCCACCAGCCAACACCGTGTTGCTGTAGTCCCAGACCACCTCACCAAGACTGGATTAAGTCGTGTCAGATCTTTAAACAGTGTCAACTTTAAGAGGCATTTAGAGGCATAGCATTTCCCCAAAAAGGAATATTAACCTGTCAGATTGTATTTTTCTTTTTTGGTGCATTTGGTGCAAACAGAGGCCCACCATTGTTTGCAGCTCAAAATTTAGCTCCCTTCACTAGTGTGGTCAATCTATCACTGTATCCCACCCACTATGCCCACAAGCATCTGATAGTATTGATTCTAGACCACTTAAACCACAGCGTGTGGTGAACAAATAGCCAAGGGGAGGTGCACTGTAAAAAAGACCCCTGTAGAGCAAAGGGTTCTGGGAGAGTGACTCAGGTTGGATATGAATTCCAGATGCAATTTTGGGGTGGGCCCAGAGAACAGAGGGAAGGCAAGGGAGATGGTCCTCCAGCCCCAAGGAGGTGGTGTTTAAAATTTGGAGGTGTAAAGGCAATGAGGGAGGGATGGCTGTGGAGAGATGTCCAAGATAGTGTTCCCAGGTTTTCAAAGCAGCAATAAGGGACAGATGAAATTCATGACATGAACGATTGTCAATTATGAAGTATCTCTTAACAAATTTGCATTCTACTGAAATACCAAATGAAAGCATTGACTTTGGTTCACTTAGGGGTTGTCTAAACAGTGAAAATACCCTTCATAGAATTCACTGGGAATACGACCTGTCCAAATGAGATCCCACATCAATCCACTGTATTCAGGAGGAGGGGGGGCCAAAATGGCAAAAACAATGCAGGAAAAGCCTTAATGGTTTTCCCCATAGTTTAAAAAAAAAAACCCAGTAAGGGTGTGCGCATTCATGCTCGTTGGGACAAGCGATTCGCTTTGAAATGCTTTCCCGTAGGAGATGGAAGCACAAAGCCGATTGGCCAAGTGACTGTGGGAGGGTGGGGCTTACTAACAGGGCAAGCCCCTGCTGCCACCATGTTGGATTTTCGCTTTCGCTTCGCTAAGGCAATAAAATGGGTTGGGGTTTCCCCCCCCCCTTTGTTTTGCTGTTCTTTTAAATCAAAAAATCACTTTCTTGTTCTAGTGCACCTTGGACATCATTTTTTTTTAAAAAAAAAAGTTATTGGTGGCAAAGTACAAATGTGAGTAAATCACTCATGGCGGCCACCTACCATGTGATGCTTATGGGGGCTTAAGAGGGCAAAACCACCATTAAGGAGATTTTCACATGTGCAATTTGTCCTGTTTCAGGCATGGAACAGGGTCACTAAAACGGGATTTCAGCTGGCTGGTTGTACAAGCAGCTTTACAACAGGTGCATTTACAGCTGGCCGGGCAAGGAGCGCAGGAGCCCATTCCTGCAGCAGAATGGAGGTAAGTGTGTGAACGTTTACCTCCATTCTGTTGCAGGAACGGGAGAGGAGCTTGCGGGAGAGAAATGGTGCTTTTGGCCCTGATGTGAAAATCTCCTCAGACAAGTCACTGCTGCTGTGAATTGCCATTACTGAAAGGTACTCCATTTTTTTCTCCTTGAATGGGGAACTTTATCAGATGCAGGGAAATGTGGCACAAAACCATGTTCCAAATTGCATCATAAGGACGGGATGAGAACATTATCAGACGCCTTTGTCCTCAGCCATTCCTGGGGCGCAGCGCTGGTGCAGACGAGGCATCACTTTTTTATTGATGGGCTAAGCTGTTGATAAAAACTGACACCCTATTCATGCCCATGCTACGCTGCTGGAACGGCTGAACCATGGCATCATCTGATAATTTTGCCCATTTGTGTCCTTATTGCATTCTTCTGACATGTTTTTTCACACGTCTGATAAAATCTGGGGCCTCGGTCATCTATTTCTCTATAAAATTAAAATGACTGACTATCCACATTCATAACTACAGAACACACACACTTCTGCCTTCATGGTTGGCTGACACCCCAAATTATGAGTACCTGGCTTGTGGGGGCAATTCACTAACACACATTGGAAATTGCTTGGTGAGCGCCTAGTGTGCTATAAAAGGGGTGTAGATGTGTAGGTACTATTTGCTTTCACAATTTGTATGCCGCACTGAGAACCTTTGGTGGCTGAAGAGCAGGGTATAAATACCGTAAATAAATAAATAATTAAATAAATACAGGGGCTTTTTGGGGGGACCTCATTCATTCTGTATAAAAGGAAAAGCCTTTCAACCCTTGAATAGGAGGGGGGGCATCCCTTACCACCAGGGACCCCCTGCCAGCCCTCTATGGGAACAAGCTTTCTGACGCTCAAAGAAGGGGGCATTCCTTCTAAGGCGGGACACCTAGTGCCCCAAGCGTGCTGAGCCCCTCAGCTTCCTCCCCACAGTGCCCAGTTCAGGTGTGCGGGGCGGAGGCGGGCTGGGTGTTGGAAGAGGGAATAGGGGGTATGCTTATCAAGTTTTCAGATGACACCAAATTAGGAGGAGTAGCTAATACCCTATAGGACAGGATCAAAATTCAAAATGACCTGGATAGACTGGAGAGCTGGGCCAAAGCTAACAAAATGAAATTCAATACCGAGGAATGTAAGGTACTGCAATTAGGGCGGAAAAATGAAATGCATAGATATAGGATGGGGGAGACCTGGCTGAATGAGACTACGTGTGAAAGGGATCTAGGAGTCCTAGTAGACCACAAGTTGAACATGAGTCAACAGTGTGATGCGGCAGCTAAAAAGGCCAATGCAATTTTGGGCTGTATCAATAGAACTATAGTGTCTAGATCAAGGGAAGTAATAGTGCCACTTTATTCTGCCTTGGTCAGAATACTGTGCCTTGGTCAGAATACAGACTACCTCACCTAGAATACTGTGTCCAGTTCTGACAAATATTGACAAATTGGAGCATGTCCAGAGGAGGGTGACTAAAATGGCGAAAGGTCTGGAAACCATGCCTTATGAGGAAAGACTTAGGGAGCTGGGTATGTTTAGCCTGGAAAAAAGACAGTTAAGGGGCAATATGATAGCCCTGTTTAAGTATTTGAAGGGGTGTCACCAGGGCCAGTTTAAGGAATTTTGGGGGCCCCTGCAATGCTTTATATTGGGGGCCCCATATGTTTATCTCAGGTTAATGTAACCTAACCTATTCACAATACAGGATGTTCAGATTTCAGTAGGACCCCCGTATCCAGGGGTTCATTATCCATGGACACAAAACAGCACACCTACCATAGAGTCTTCTTAGAAAATGTGTCCTCTCTAGCCATTTTCTGGGTCCTCCAAGGCAACACTATGGTATTTTAAACCAGAAGTCCCATTATTTTCAATGGTGTTCACTATTAACCACGGTTTTCAGTATCCACGCCCCTCCAGAACCAATCCCCAGTGGATAAGGGGGGCCTACTGTATTACATAATCTGCCACCAATAATTCAGTTTAGCAATTAACGTAATGGTATAGATTTCCTCAAAGAAAAGAAAGAGTGGACTACAAACTGAACATGAGTTAGAAGTGTGATGCAGCAGCAAAAAAGCCAATGTGATTCTAGGCTGCATTAATAGGAGTATAGTGTCTAGATCAAGGGAAATAATAGTACCACTCCATTCTGCTTTGGTCAGACCTCACCTGGAATACTGTTTCCAGTTCTGGGCACAACAATTCAAGAAGGATATGGAGAAGCTGGAATGTGTCCAGAGGAGGGTGACCAGGATGGTGCGAGGTCTGGAAGCCATTATGCCTTATGAGGAGTGGCTTAGGGAGCTAGGTATGTTTAGCCTGGAGAAGAGAAGGTTGAGAGGTGACACGATAGCCATGTTTAAATATTTGAAGGGATGTCATACTGAGAGTGGAGCAGGCTTGTTTTCTGCTGCTCCAGAGACCAGGACATGGAGCAATCGGTTCAAACCCCAGGAAAAGAGATTCCACCTAAACATTAAGAAGAACTTCCTGACAGTTAGAGCTGTTCAGAAGTTAATCTGCCGCTGCCTGGGAGTGTGGTGGAGTCTCCTTCTTTGGAGGTTTTTAAGCAGAGGCTGGATGGCCATCTGTCAGGAATGATTTGATTGTGTATTCCTGCATGGCAGAAGCCAATTGGATGGGATGGCTGTTGGGGTTCCTTCCAGCCCTATGATTCTATGATACTAGGCTGCATTCAGAGCCTGGGAAAGTTACTTTTGGATTACACCTCCCAGAATCCCCCTGCCAGCACCCTTCTCAATGTCTGGTTGCATTGTTCCTTTTCCAGCATTCTCTAGCCCAGTGGTCCTTAACTTAGGGTCCTTGATGTCCTCAAAGGGGTCCTCAAAGGCTTGAAGGCTGCTTGGCCCACCTCCTCCCAGTAGTGGAGCAGCCACATGATAGGAACCAAGACAAAGGCTGGTTGGCTTGGCCTGCACATTGCCATTCAATCCACTCCAGCCACAAACTTGCAGGAAGAAACAAGAGTGCCTCTGAGGGAAAGTTTAATGGATGGTGTAATTGTATTGTTGTTGTTGTTAGTTATTATTATTAGCTATTATTATTACAGTTTTAAATCTTGAGTTAAGTCTTGGGGCAACAAAAGATATTTAAAGGGGGTCCCTGGTAAAGAAAAGGTTAAGAACCACTGTTCTACCCAAAGGCTCTCACATAACACTAATGGGATACTGGTGTTTTAGTGACAACAATAAAACCATTGTTCCCAGTAATATTACTCCAAATTTTTATTTATATTCTTTATATTCTTTTGTTAAAAGAGCTAGAGTGTTGTAAAAGTTTCAGCATTGCCCTATGACTGTGGAGACCAGGGTTTGAATCCTTACTCAGCCATGAATACCCACTGGCTGACCTTGGGCAAGTCACACTCTCTCAGCCTCAACAGAAGGCAAAAGCACACCCCCTTTGAACAAACCTTGCCCAGAAAACCCCATGGTAGGTTAGCCTTAGTCAGAAATGACTTGAAGGCACATAGGCAAACACACACAAATTCCTTTTGCAGGTTGAACTCAGTTGGCAGCAAGGGGAGGAAGCTGAAGAAGACCAAGGGGGAAAGGGAGGGGAGAGAAAACAGGCATGTTAAGAGCAGGTGGAAAGAGGGATGGAGGGGATCTATGTGGAAGGGAAGGGAAGGGAAGGGAAGAAAGAAAGAAGTCCTTTCTGAGGGAAAGATCTCTCTCTCTCTCTCTCTCTCTCTCTCTCTCACACACACACACACCTCTCCAGCTTGCCTTTTGACGATCCTGGGAGGGGCGAGGGAGCAGCAAACTTGCTCCAGCCTCAGCTGCAGGGAGGGCAGGTCCTTCTTTCTCTTTTGGGAGAAGCTTTGTTTTTTAAAGCCAATAGGAGGCAGGGCCCCTGCCTGTGTAGGCCCCCCCACAAATGCTGATTTGGCGGTATGGTTAAGCCAGCCCTGGGTGTCACATTGAGGATGGAGCAAGCTTGTTTTCTGCTGCTCCAGAGACTAGAACACAGAGCAATGGATGCAAGCTCCAGGAACAAGGATTCCACCTCAACATTAGGAGGAACTTTTTGACAGTAAGAGCTGTTCGGTGGTGGAACACATTCCCTCGGAGCATGGTGGGGTCTCCTTCCTTGGAGGCCTTTAAACAGAGGCTGGATGGCCATCTGTCAGGGATGCTTTGATGGTGTTTTCCTGCATGGAAGGGGCGTTGGAGTGGATGGGAGGGGGTTGGACTGGATGGCCCTTGGGGTCTCTTCCAATTCTACAATTCTATGATTCTATGGAATGCACTACCTCAGACTATGGTGGGGTCTCCTTCCTTGGAGGCCTTTAAACAGAGGCTGGATGGCCATCTGTCAGGGATGCTTTGATGGTGTTTTCCTGCATGGAAGGGGGTTGGACTGGATGGCCCTTGGGGTCTCTTCCCACTCTACAATTCTATGATTCTATGGAATGCACTGCCTCAGACTGTGGTGAGGTTTCCTTCCTTGGAGGCCTTTAAACAGAGGCTGGATGGCCATCTGTCAGGGATGCTTTTGATGGTGTTTTCTTGCATGGGAGGGGGTTGGACTGGATGGCCCTTGGGGTCTCTTCCAACTCTACAATTCTGATTCTAGTCCTGTGTGTGACTGTGTGTGTGAACGCGTGGGCGCCATTGCTCCAAACAAAGCAGGGATCGTGGGAGTGTAGAGCGGGGAGGGGGCGTGAGCGGCGGGATGGAGAGGTGGGAGTGTAGAGCGGTGGGAGGGGGGTCGCAGGTGGGGGCGGGCCGGGGGGAGGAGCCTGCCGCCGCCGCCGCGGCTGCTGCGAAGGGAGTTGAGCTGGGCTGCTGCTGCTGCTGCAGGAGCTCCGAAGGACGCCTGGACGGGAAGGAGGAGACGGAGGTGCAGCCGAGCCATGGAAGCCCGGAGGGGGTGGCAGGTTAGAGTGGGGGCCGTGGTTAACAGGGGGACGGGGAGAGAAGGGGTTTGGCCTCGAGAGGGGAGGGAGGGAGCCATGCTGGATCTTTGCCCCCTTCCTCCATTCAACTTTCAAACTGCGGAGTCTGGAAAGAAGGGGGGGGCGGTTTGAGGTTGCGGGGTAGGAAGGAAGACAGAGGCTAGGCTGGGGGGCGGGTGTGGGAATAGAAACCCAAGTGGCCAAAATGAGCAGGGAGCTTTTCTTCTCCAATCTCTTCCCATCTCTGGGGCGGGCAGGGGGGCAACCAGGGGAGGGGATCTCTGATCGGTTGATCGTAATATATTTATAGATCAGGACCCCAAGATCTCATCCCACCCCCTCCCCTGGTTATATATATAAAGGACATCAAAGAAGGTCTAAGACCGGTGGTTTGGGGGTAGATCAGGACCCCAAGATCTCATCCCTGGTTTTATATATATATATATATATATATATGCAGATCTTGGGGTCCTGATCTACCTCAAAACCACCGGTCTTAGACCTTCCGTGATGTCCTTTCGCCTCCAAGCATTCCAGCCCGGACCTCCTTCCTTACCCCCCACAAAAAATCCAACCACCCATTTCTTTTTGTCTCCCTCCATCTCTTGCTAAACTGAGGCTGAGAGCCGGGAAGAGAAGCTGGGGGGGGGGGACTCCAGACTTCTTCCCTCTCAGAGCCACTCTTATGTCTCTGAGGTGGATCAAAAGCCCCCCCACTCACCCACCCACCCCCAAAATGTCAGTCTGCTCAATCCTTGAAATCTAGGCTTCTTGGACAGCTTTCTCATCAGCAGTCCGGCTCCCCTGGGCTCTGGTTGGAGGAGTGAACCTGGGGATGATCCCCATGAAACCAGGAAAGTAAGAAGTCTGCAGAGAGGCTGCTAATCCGGATTCATTGATCAGCAGTAACTACCCTATTCTGTGTGGAATCATAAGCATACGATAGGATCTCCATCCCTATAATCCTATAAGCACGCTGGTTGTGGGTGTGAAAGTGTAGTTGGCTGCTAAGGAGCAACGGATTCAATGGAAATGATGTTGACGAGCCATCCCGGGTGTGTGTGGGGCTGTGTGTGTGGCTTGGTACCATCCAGACAAAGAAGTAGAATCTATTTATATTACTGTAGTTACATTTTCTCTCCAAAAGTGAACTCAAGACAGCAAATCTGCCCTTCCTCTCTACTTCATCCTTCCAACGACAACAACCCTGTGAGGCAGGTCAGGCCAAGTGACAGTGCTCAAGGTCACCCAGTGAGATTTCATGGCTCCGTGGGAACTAGAACCTACAATTCCCAAGTCCCCATCCATCCTACTAGCCACTACACCACGCTGGCTCTCAGGGCTGTGTTTGGGTATGGGGTTGCTCCCAAGTTCTTTCCCGCTGCAGTGTGGTAGAAGGTAACAATATCAAAATATGGCTTAAAACAAGGTGTGGTCCTGGAGGACCAGAAACAATCCTCTATCCTGGTGGTTTGGAGGAAAGTTGACCTCCAGGGAATACTTTCCCATCTTAGTATATCTAACAGTCCTTAAGGGTAAGGCCAGCCCTGAGGTACACTCTAGGTTGTACCTTCAGGTCATGTGGATTTGGACAGGGCTGTTGGTTAGATCACACTTTTGCCCATTGTGAATTGTGGGTGTGCCTGGGTCTTGGACATACCCATTATTTTGTTTCAGTGGTGTACCATGGGAAGAAATTGGCAGTGGTGGGCACGCTGCATTTCAGTGGAGTTCATCTACCAATAACCATTTCTTCACCAACACAACCTCAATAACAAGGCTACCCCAGGATATTTGGAATACACTCCCAGTCAAGAGGTACAGCTAATCAGGTCATTTTGGCATTTGAAGCTGAAAACCCCACAAGGACCTCTCCCCTCTTTCTGGAAGTAGTATACACACACACACACACAGAGAGAGAGAGAGAAACCTGTGTATATCTCATAATTAATTAAATAATTAAGAATTTCATGCCATTCCATGCCATTTAAAATCTTCTATATGAGACAACTGCCCCATTCTGCAAGGTTGGCCCTGCCTAATTAACTTTCACTGAATTGTCTGAATGCCCCGTTTAAGCATTCTAGCCATTGATTAGAACTGCATGAAAGAAGAATGGTGATGAAGTTACTGGCTTCTCTGTTTCTAGCGTGACCCTGTGGCCTGCTGCCACCCCCCTGCAGCAAGGAGACTGTTCTAGCCATTCGGGTTTTCCCAAGGATGGAGGGACTGTTGCAAAATCAGTGTTTTAAACAGCTCTTGCAAACCTCAGTATTTTTGGACTATGACTTCTATAATCCTCCAGCCAGTTGTGATCTAGGAAAGTAACTTTTAGAGGCTGTGGTACTAAATCATGTGGGAAGTTGACATAAGTAGAGCAGGAGACCCTCTCTCCCCTACTGCAGGACTTTGTCTGCTGAATAATGTGGAGGGGGGGAGGCTAAGGGGATATATGGGGACCAGTGAATATATTTGCATTCTCCTCTCTTTGCATGAGGGCTAGTATGCCTGAACAGGGCTTTTGAAAACTGCTTATCTGAACAGCTTTTCCCAGGTATCTCATACTGTTCAGTTATAGGTGGCAATAATAATAATAATGGCATTTGAGGTCATGAGCAAAAAAATGAAAAGAACTGTTCAAAAAGTATCAGTATGCATTGTACCCAATAAAAACTATTTTATGATGGGTCCATCACAAGCTTTTGCTCATGCCATGATTTAAATATCTTATTTATAGCCATAAAGGTACTTTCTGTCTAAGTCACTGGCTGGTGATCTTATTTTATAAGCCTTCTCCTGTAGGATGTACAGTAGTTTGATTCAGCTTTGATCACATGAAATTCTTTACTTTTGAGGTGTCTTTTGGTAGCGGTACACCTACTATCTGCTTGTGGTATAGTGAGGACTGGAGAACCATGTAGGTCAGATGAATGGGAAATACAATTACAGAGAATAACAACCTCAGCATAAAACTGCACATTATATTGAACACGCTGCATGTGGTCACCGCTAGACAATAAAAACACATTTAACTTCCCCTACTATGATTTCTAGGACAATATATATAAGTCCTTATTTGTGTTCTACTGGATTTTTCACTTCATATAAGTAGCAGCAGGAGGAAAACACAATACCTTGAAAACAGGATACATGTATGATGTCTGAGTCCTAGACATTATAGAAACAGAGGTATGGGAGTAAATAAACATTCTTGGTTAGCTGCAACAATGCATTTACTATCACTTGCCATTTTGGTTTTAGGCTACCATCCTGATAAAGGGCACCTTAAAAGACAGAAACAAGGAATCAACTGTACAATTGATGTTTTCAACTAGAAATCCCATCTGCCTTAGCCAGCACAACCAACAGTTAGGGATAATAAGTGGTTGTAGTAAAAAATATTTACTGGGCACAAGCTCATCTTTCCTTATTACATGAAGTGGTAGGTTCCATGTCATAAATGAGTTGTCCAGGTGCTGAAACCTAACCCCCCTCCCCGCAAATACATTCAGAACCTTGGATAGTTCCCTTAAAGCTGATTCACTGCCTCTATTACATGAAAGCCACAAGCTGTCAGTGGTTATGTATAAAAACACTAGTAAGACCAAAATAAGCCAGGAGTTTTTACAAAAGGAGAAAAAACAGGATTCACATGATTGTTGAGAGAGATGGAGGCAAGATTCTACCCTGGCCCCTATAGACTAGGTATCTCCTGCCTGTATACCAAAAGGATGTCTCTCTCTCTATCTCTTTCTTCAACTCTCTGTCTCTCTCGTGCACACACACACATACATATTGTTTCCTGGTGTGGAAAGTCAAGAAGTGCTGTAGGTAAGAAGGCCATCAATATCAATCATAATTTGGAAAATTTATGTTTATGCATACGACTCCCCAAATCCCAGTATCCATGCTGGCTAAGGGATTCTGGGAATGGTAGTTTTAAAAAGTAAGTTCTCTAAGTTCTGCAAGTGGTTCATACAACTGCTTCTCTGCTATATGTTTCTCCCACATCCAAGAATATACTGGTCTCTAGAAAATGATATGCCCTAGGCTACTGTAGAATCATTGAGAGAGAGAAAAAGAACTATATGGCAATATATGGCATGGATTTCGCCATTTTACTGCTGGCCATCTCCTTGATTTGGAGGCAACTGAGTGGGAAGGACCTATGCATTTATCTCTGCCTATGTGGTCACAGTATTCCTACATATATTGGAGCAATCTAGGAAAACTCCATGGAGAAGCTGTTCACCTACTGTTTATAGGCATGTGAGAAAGGCATCCTTTCTGTTTGGGTGATAAATGAGTGGGAAGGACCTGTGCATTTGGCCTCAAGCACATGGACAGAGCTTTCAAACGTTACTGCAATAGCACTAGAAGAAGGCATTAGATGCAGCTCCATCCTACTTTGGTAACATATGGTAGAGCTTTCTATGGTGGCTTCCAAAGCTTAATTTGTGCCTGAGCTCAACACTGGACCCCATTTTTAATGTTAAAGTACAGGTTTGGAAAGTATGAATTGAGAAGAATACCAATGAGCATATGTGGAGTGCATTTCCCTCTTAACTGAATAATTGTATTCTGACCCAAGATTTCGGGTTTTGAGAGGAATGACATCTAGATCAGGAGGTAGAGCTCAGAAAAGTTACATCTTTTGATTACATCTCCCAGAATTCCCTCAGTTAGCATGGCCACTGGAGATGCAGTTAAAAGGTATCTTTTCCAACGTTTGCCAGAGGTTATGTGCAAGCTGAAGCCCCAACACTCTCTTCTTCCTCATTATTAAGGTAGAAGGCGGTTTTCAATTTGCACACTTGAATTAATGCATTTTGTGCTTCTCCATAATCTGCACACATCAATTATCCTTTGTGCAAATACAGTCTGCAGAATTTCCCTCCATGAATTCATCCGGATTGAGACAAGAATTAATGTTTGCAAATCAAGTACGGCAGCTATTTTTACACCCTGGAAAAGAAAGATACCCTTTTCTTAGGAGAACTCTGTGAGCATCCAGAACTGTCATAATTATGAATGCGGGAGGATGATGACAGTTCTTACAAGCCCATTTGGCAAAGAAATTTTCAGAGACTGGAAAAGCTACTTTTTGAACTATTTTCCTAGAATCCGCAACCAGCATAGCCAGATGTGTGCCTGAAGTTGGCATGGGATGACTTTAGTCTTCAGGTCTTGTGTAGTCAATTAAAAAAAAAAGAGAGAGAGAGAGAGAGAGATTGAGGGAATCCTTTACCAATGTAGTTTCAGAAGTGGAATGCATACTCACAGGTTCCTAAGAGTCCAGGCATGATGTATCTGTGCTCCTGAAAACAGAGTTTTGCTTAAGAATGTAGGAAATGCCATGTGGAGACAGCACAAGGTCTACCTCCTCACAGGTGGGGAATGGATGGCTTCCAGATGATGTTGGATTGCATCTACCATTGACCTTAACTAGGATAGCCAATGATGTGGTAACAGAATGGTAGAACAGCAACATGTGGAGAACCACACATTACCCTGTCCTTGGTCGACTTAGTTGAGTATTTTTTGCAAGAAGAGTCTCAACAACCAATATGTGCAAGATCACATATTGATATTGACCAGAGGTATAGCTACAGGGGGGCAAAAGGAAGGCACCCCCACCCCCAAATAAGGATTCTACTCCCAATGAAATTTCCCTTCAGTCCCCAAATTTATAGGATTGCAGACAGTGAAACATTGAAAAGCATTCACACCAGAACTCTGACATTTGCTATGTTCACTTTCTCTTGGTAACTTTCCCTGCCCCTCTTCTTTGAATGTATTTCAAAGTGCTCAACTGAAGTTACTACAATGCTAGAAATCTGTGAACTGTAGGAAAAAAAATCATTTTTGAAGATGCAGAATTCTTCTTTGAGGGAATGCCTTCATCCCCCCCCATCAAAGTAACTACACCCCTCAATGCACAAGAAGTTACACCATAATCTCTCACCTGTCCAAAATATATATGGATGTTATTTGCACAAAAGTACCCTTAATAGGAGGGAGAGATACTGAATCACAAATGAGAGGCTAATAATTGTTGGAAAAGGGGAGATATTTTTAAGGGAAGGTATCAGTACCCAGAACAACTAGTAGGCACAGCCATTGTACTATTTAGGTCTTGAGTTTTCACAGCACTCTTCATACATTATTTCAGAAATCCTTACCACATCCTTGAAAGATACGTCAGTATCTCCCCACATGGCAGGTTGAGGGGTCTGACAGAATGCTTTACTTAAGTGCACCAAAGTGGGTTTGTTGCTGTAGGTTCATTGCTATGGCATTTTTTTAAGCAGGATACTGATTTTCTTTCACCTTTATGCACTCATACACAGATCCTACATGGTCAAACATAGTGTATGTGTTCTGCAAATGGAACTCTGCTACAGTTTTCCTGTCATCATCCCTAGGATGTGCCATTGCACTGTGATAGCACTCTCTCCATTTATTACTGATGGAGAAATGGGGAGGGGAGTTCAGAGAAGTGCCTGGGTATGTTCCAGACACAGACAGAGGACTTCTTCCACCAAGATCTGTTGGGGATCCTCCGGATGTCTCAGTTGATGATGTCATCAGTGTACATCTGACAATGGGGACATAGCCAGATGACATACACAAGCATAAGATTCACTTGCATATGTTGTTAACAGGATGCTGGCCATAATGTTTACTACAGGAAGGAAACCTATAGGTTTACCAGCTCCTAGAGGTAGTTTCATTGACAAATTCTAATGAATTGAACTGGTACACACAGGCAACAACAGTCTCTAAAAGCAATTCTTAAAATGTAGGCTGCTTTCTTCATGCACAAGTGGTTAGAGGTTAAACCAAGTAAAGACACTTCTGTGAACTGAGGAAATTTAAAGGGGCAGCCCTCCTCTCTAATCAACATTGGACACAGTCCACTTTGAGGTTCTTTCTGCAAGCCATGTTGACATGAGGAGTGCATTCTGACCCAGAGGTGTGATCTGCTTGCTGACTTTTTGATGTTTTCTTGTTAGCTGCTATCAGGTTGACTCTGACTTATGGCTCTCCTATGAATGAGAGATCTCCAACTCCCTCTGTCATCAACTGCCCTGCCCAGGTCTTGCAGGCTCAGGGCCATGGTTTCCTTGATTGAGTCTATCCATCTGGAATGCAGTCTTCTTCTTTTCCTGCTACCTTCTACCTTCCAAGCGCTATTCTTTTCTAGGGAGTCTTTTCTTCTCATGATATGTCCAAAGTACAACAGCTTCAGTTTAGTCATCATGGCTTCTAGGGAGGGTTCAGGCTTGATTTGCTCTAGGACCCATTTATTTGTTTTTTTAGCAGCACACAATATCCACAGAACTCTTCTCCAGCACTGCATCTCAAATGAGTTGATTCTCTTCCTGTCAGCTTTTTTCACTATCCAGCTTTCATAACCATACTTAGAAATGTGAATTACAATGGCACAGACAATCCTTAACTTTAGTGTCCAATGATAAATCTTTATACCTTAGGACCTTGTCTAGTTCCTTCAAAGCTACCCTTCCAAGTCCTAGTCTTCTGATTTCTTGACTGCAGTCTCCATTCTGATTAATGAATTCCAAGGTATGGGAACCCTTGAACTATTTCAATGCCTTCATCATCTACTTTAAAGTTATGTAGGTCATATGTGGTCATTATTTTTGTTTTCTTAATGTTCAGCTGTAAACCTGCCTTTGCATTTTCTTGACTTTTTTCAGTAACTTTAATGACATCTAAAGTCTACTGTTCAGCTTTACTTTCTGGGAAGTAAGCTGTGGATAAACAGATTCTCAGCCCTGGAACAATTTTCCTTTAAATTTGCACTGCCTGCTCTTGATGCTGCTTCCCTGCTATTCTCTGCAAGGGAGGATGTAACTTCTTAATAAAGAGATTTTTTTTTATTTTTTATAATTTTCTTTCTGCAGTAATCTCTACTTCCATTTTCCTCCTCCAAAGAACATGATCCTAGGAAAAAATGAACTGAAATTCTTGTTGCTTGAAGTAGAGGGATGCAAAGGCATCTAACAGTTAACCTCTTCTTTTCATGACTAGTAATGGGAAAGTTGGCTTTTTTTACTATAACTCCCAGAATCAACCAGCCAGCTTTTTAAACTTGAATTAAACTGTTGAAATGAGAAAACATTGGAGTAACCATGAGTGAACATTTGTTTGAAAGGACTATAAATTCAGTTCCTTGCTAATGCAGAAAACACATTCCTAGTCTCAGAATGTGTTTGGGCTGTTTTCATTCTTTAATTTTAAGCAGATCTTGAGAAAGTGACTTCTGGAATCCCAGAATCTCACCCCCAGACAGCATGGCTGCTGGGTAATGACCATACTGGCTGGAGGATTCTGGGAGTTGTCAAGCAAAAAGTCACTCTTCTGAGCTGTCATTCAAAGTGCATTTCTTCTTAAAACTGGATTATTTGCTATGGCTCCTTTCTACTGAATCCTCGGATTTGTTATTTTACAAAGTCTTTAGCTTTCTTGCCCAAGAGTGCTGCTTCATCACCTAACTACAAATCCCAAGATTCCATAGGAAGGTGCCATGGCAAATAATCCAATTTCAGACTGGATTGTGTAGTGTGGATCTGGCCCAAGTCTGCTCTACCTAAGAGCTGGCACAAGCTCTCCCTTTGCCTGAGGCAGAAGGAACAGCTTACACATCCCCCTGTCATCACCACCACATCCCCATCTGCTTTCATCCCTGCCACCAGTTTTGAATGGCTGGACACCCTAGCATCATAGGGTTGTCTTGGCAAGATTTATTCAGAGGAGGTTTGACATTTCCTTCCTCTAAGGCTGGGAGAGTGTGCCTTGCTCAAGGTAACCCAATGGGTTTCCATGGCTGGACTGGGATTCAAACCCTGGTCACTTGGAGTCATAGTACAATACTCAAACCAGTATACCATGCTGGCTCTCCCCAAAGGGTAGGATATGACCTCTTCCCACTAGTGGAGGAAGGCAAGAGCTAGCCATTCACTGCCAAGGCATCCTACTCCACCACTTGAGGTAGGGGAGGAACTCTATTTCAAAGGTGAGCTGGTCCTGACCCACCACTGGTCCAGACCCACTACACACTGCTTCCTACATCATCCCACAGAAAATCAGATCAGAACAGCACCTCTACTTTCCATGTTTTTTTAAAAAAAGCTACAGTGGTTTTTGCTGCATTCAGGTGCTTAAAATTCCTTGCTGACATGCAGGATGAATCAGTAAATGCCTTTTCACAAGTCTTGTATGGGCACTGTTATGTAAATGCAAGGCAATAATACTAGCCCATTGCATCTTAATGCAGGAATGAAAGTACGTCTTATAGTGCAATCTTAGGCATACCTGTTTCAGCAAAAGCCCTGCTGACATTAATAAAACTGACTCCCAGATAAGTGTCTTTAGGACTGAAACTGAAATGAAGATTTTCATGTGTAAACAACCACATCTGGTAATAGCTGTATGCAGTAGAGAGATGGCAGCACGTCCAAGATTATACTGACCCAGCTGAGAAGAAATGTTGACCAACTCCCAGATTGTACAACACTCCCCCCCCCTCCAATTATACACAGTGGTTAAACAACAGAGTTTCTAGGCAACTGTTCTTGTGAATGGGTTCATTTCACAAAACTCATCAACATGACCTTACAGGCACAGTGGAATATAAAAAGAGAGAGATTGCAGAGAAGTTGGTAAGAACTTGCATGGAGTGGGCTCTTCCCAGAGGGGATTGTTGAGCATTTCCCAGGACCAGCCCTATCATTAGGCAGAGTGAAGTGGCCACCTCCCACCACAGATTTTTTTAGTGTTGTGAAAAGGGAATAATTTTTTGTTGTTGTGTGCTTTTACGTAATTTCTGACTTATGGCAACCCTATGGCGAAACTATCACAGAGTTTTCTGGGCAAGATTTGTTCAGAGGGGGTTTCTCTTTACTTTTCTTTGAGGTTGAGGGAGTATGACTTGCCCAAGGTCATCCAGGCAGTTTCCATGGCTGAGTGAGGATTCAAACCCTGGTTTCTCAGTGCCCTAGTCCAACACTCAAACCATGACACCACGCGGGCTCTCTAGTTTGTTACTTATTTAAAAACTTGTTGTTGTTGTTGTTTTGCATCCAGGCTTAGTAATAGCAACAATAAACCCATTGGGACTTAAGTTAATAATGACTTATTTAAGTCCCATTGATTCCACTGAGGTTATTCTAAATTTGACTAAGTATAGAACCAGTTTGTATTTTTTTGACAAGGAGGAGAAAAGTTGCTGATTGGGATTTTCTGCTTTGAGTGCTAAAACAATGTGGTTGGCCTCAGGTACTATACAACGTGAGTGGAGGTGGGGCACCACTTGCTGCTTTGCCTCAGGCAGCAAATTGTCTTAGGCTGGCCCTGATGTTTTCTCTTTGAAAAGAAATGTAGTTACAGAACCATTAGGGCTTGTCTAGACAAGAAGAGATAACATGGATTGCTGCACATTAACACAAATTTGCAGCAGCGTTCATTTGTCTCCATGGTCCTTTGGCAAAATCGCTAGTATGCAAAGCTATCCGTGTTTAAAGTGCACATGGAGCCATGCCTGCGAATCAACATGATGACAGAGAATGAATTACTTGTGTTATTATTCTCCATGAGTTGTTACAGCTGCACATTATTTTTTTAATGGTAAATCAAAGGTGTGCAAGTGTGACCTTCCACTTAAAAAAGCTGTTTGGTCTCCTCAGCACAGCAAAAAAAAAGTGCACTATCAATAACGTGAAACTCCAAACTGGCACTTCCGGCCACTTCACTGCCAGCAAGTCCACCCCCTGTGTACATCTGACCAATCAGCTTTCTACTTCCGCCCTCCCCAAGAATGTGCTGTGCTGTGAATCAATGTCCAAATGAGAGGTAATGCATATTTTCTTGCATTTTTTTTTTAAACCCAGTAAATGGAGTTTTTGCCCCTCTTTTGAAAACCGTGAATCTCAGTCAGATCTCATTGGGACGCAAGGTATATTCTGTGCAAATTCTATTAGGATTATTTTTACCATCTAGTGAACCCTTTAGTTCCAGCTCTCTTTAGACGTCTGAGGATGCTATACTCCCAGGGACCATCCCTGAGACAGTTATTGTAGCAGGAGGAGAGTGGCTAGCTGTGACTGAATCAGCCAGTTCAAGTTGCCTCAGCAAGCATTCCTACTATGTAAGAAAAACAATTTACTAATAACCACACTGGAATCCCAAGTTGCTAAATAACATATGATTATTGGCTACAGCAAATGTAGCCCATCACTCGCCATGAGAACAATTGCCACGCTGGTGTCATAGGTACCAAAATTATAGATTCTTATATAAGCCTTTATCCATTTTTGTGGTTGTACTAGTGCCACATCCCTGACGCTAGCAGTTGTGTACTCCCAGAGTTAGCACAAGTACATATCCTTTACATTTTTTGTTGCAGAAGAGATTATGGAAGTGGTTATGAGAGAGGTGTGCAAGTGACTTTGCAAGTCACCAACAAAACAGTTGTGCGAGGTTTGTGCAACTGCTTGCTCAATCTACTTGTGCAACATTGTAATCCAGTACAATGGCACAAGAATGGAATTTCACTCCATTTGCGTTTCATCTCTGCAGATACATTAACATGCCAGTTCTCTTCTAAGGCATTGTCCGCATGGGCTGAATGAAATGGCTTTCCCCTGTTCCTGCACCCAAGTGTTCAGAAGATGTAGGGTTTGGGCCCCAATTCTAGTCTGAACTGTCCGGATGACATCCAGGCAGTTCCAACTAGAAACTGCGGCAAACCCCGCCCCCTTAAAATGGCTTTTAAAAATATCTGGGAAAATCCAATCTGCAGGGAAAACCAGAGCATTCCATGGGGAGAATGGGCAACTGTCTGCATGTACTATGCTGTATCGGTGGTGGCCACATCACACTCTCTAAGGTCACAGTGAGGCTCTCAGCATGTGATCAAGGCTGGGCACCTCGTTTCCAGACTCAGCGTGCACAATGTGCAATACCAGCACCTGCTGCCACCAATACAGCACAGAGTGTGCATGCAGACAGCTGCCCAATCCTGCCATGGAATGCAAGGTAACAGGAGGGATCTGAAAAGACTCCTAGAAGGCAGAGTATTTTGGCCAGTGCAGACAAGGCCTAAATCCTATTTAAACTTACATTGGATAGTCTCTCACAACTTAGTTAACACTAACCAAATGGTTCAAGGCATAGTTTTAAAAATGTCACATCCTGCCTTTCCCCCAGGGAGCTGAAGTTGGTGCCCATGGCAATCCTCCTCCCTACTTTACCTCCACCATAACTCTGTGAGGTTTATTGGGCTGAGGGAGAATGACAGGGGGACGATCACCCAGTGAGTTTTCATGGCTAGGTGGGGACCTGAACCTGGATCTCCCAATTCCTAGCCCCGCTTTCTCACCATTACACCACATTGGCTGCATTATGTCATGTCAGGCATCCCATAAACCTCTGCAAATACATTAATATACAAGTTCCCTGCTAAACCTCATTTAAACTTAAACTGAATAATCTCTCATAACATAGTTCACCTGTTCCAAATGGTTCAAGGCATAGTTTACAGAATGCCACCAGCTGTCTGCTTGTTAGCAAAATTACTTCAGGAAGGCTCACTGTATGTAGTCATGCTGCTGCTGTCTTCCAAGCATGGGACTCTGGAGAGATAACCAGTTGTCCAGAATTGCACTAGAAAATTAATGAACACCACAGTGTTTTTACAGTAATCATTTGGACTCTGTCCTGTACCTCTTGTATCTAAGATTTGTTACACCAGTCAGGAATAGAAGTATATTTTTTGGTCACAGGTAAATAACAAGATAGCGTTCTCTGTGTTATATCATGAACAAAGTACCACAGCTGGACATCATATTAGAGCTATTTGAGCAAGTAATGACAAATTATTTCCAACATTAGAAAGATGTTAATAATAGGATAATGAATAAGTTGCTTACACATGACATTGAACACTTAAAGGGGTAGTAGTATAGGACACAGTTCTTACCTTCCACACATTCAGCTTAACAAAGTGCTAGTCCTATCCTTCCCAAACAGCTTGAGAACCAAGTTATCCCATTCCAATCTAGCCCTAATAACTTTTTTTTTAATTCAGGGTCCTGTCTCATGCACAGGTTGTTAAGATGGGTCCTACTGTGGTTCCCAAGAGAAAGAAGCTTCTTCAGCAGTGACTCCCAACACTGTAGAACTCCCTTCCAATGGACCTTTCAGCTGCTTTTAATTGAAACCACTGATAGCTTGCATGTACAGACCTGCATTTTCAAGTACAAGTTGAGTATCCCTGATCCAAAATGCTTGGGCCCCGAAGTGTTTTGGATTTTGGATTTTGGAACATAGGAAGCTCCCAGCTTACAACAGCTTATCTGGCGACTTGCTCTTTCAACACTTGCAAATTAAGGACAAGTTCCATTTATTTGACAATGAATCCAATCTTTTGACAGTTCTTGCCTATGGAGGCTTACTTGGGACTGACCACGCACATGCATGCTGCTTGCAAAGTGAGCCAAGAGAGGGGGAATGTCACCAAGCCAACTGGGAGACTTTGTAAGCAGTGCGTGCAGGCAGTCCCAAGTGAGCTACCGTAATTCCCTCATGTTCCCTACATGGGTTCTGCTTTTCAAACAGTTCCAGTTTCTGGCACTGCTTGCAGTCTGTCAGATAAGCGGGGGCTTCCTGTACCTACATACATAATGAGATATCTTGGAGATGGGACCCAAGTCTAAACACAACATTCATTTATATTTCATATACACCTCGACCACTTTCATCAGTGCTGTTTACGCACAATCCTAAATATACACTGGACTGACTATGTGACGAATGTTGCTATCCTTGAGCAAGCAGGGATCACCAGCATAGAGGCCATGATATTAAGAACACAGCTGCGCTGGGCAGGGCACATTTCTAGGATGGAGAACCATTGCATCCCCAAAATAATACTCTACGGTGAACTCGCCACAGGTCAGCGTAAGAGGGGCGGTCCAAAAAAGCGGTACAAGGACTCCCTGAAACATCTCAGGCTCAGCCAAATTGATCACCAACAATGGTCCGCCCTGGCCTCACATCGGGAGGCATGGAGACGCACTATCCACAATGCTGCAGCCTTATTTGAGAATTCACGCCGAACAAGTCTTGAAGAGAAACGACAATGCAGAAAGAATCACAACCTGGAAACATCACCCAAGGAGACCTGCTGCTGTGCTTTCTGCAACCGGACTTGTTTATCTCAGATTGGCCTTTTTAGTCATCAGCGCGCTTGCAGAAACCGCGGGATGAGTCCTTCCTGAATCTTCGTTTGCGATGAAAAGCCAGAGATACCTTATACACATAGCCTGAAGGTTATTTTATACAATAACGTATTTGTTATACTTTTTTGCATGAAACAAATTTTGTGTACACTGAACCATCAGAGAGCAAAGGCATCACTATCTCAAGCACCCATGTGGACAATTTTGGATTTTGGAGTATTTTGGATTTTGGCATTCCAGATAAAGGATGTTCAATCTGTATTGTGTATTGTTTGATTTTAAATCCCATCAGTCCTAGCCTGTTTAGCCATTGGGGAGGAATACTGGGAGTTGCAGTCCAAGAAGATTTGGAGGTTCACATGATTCCCACTCCTTAATATATATAGTACCGGATCCTACTCCTTTAGTATACAGTATTGCTTATTGGAGGAATAGCCTTAAAAATCAGCTAAATATAATAATAAAAAATAAAATCACATTTGCATAGAGCCTACACACATAGAACAGAACAGCAGGATTTGCAGTTGTTTAGAAAAAGACCTAAACTGTGCATCCAGTCTTCCCCACCACCTACACTTCAATTAATGTGTGAATTGCAACTACTGTAAGCATAGAGGGAACAGGAAACCTGAGAGGAGGGGCAGGTGACATCATTGCCCCTGCAGATTAAAAAACCCAGTGCTTCAACCCGGTAAGCCCTGGGTCCACTACACCACTGGCCGTCAAGGTGAGGAGAGTCCTCTGTACTGTAGGACACATGGCCACCCTGCCAAGCAAAAATACTACCAGGTCTCCAAACAATGTTGGACTGCAAAGCTGTCTGTCCTAGACAGCACAGCCAACAGGAAGGAATATTCAGAGTTGCAGTCCTGCAACATTTGGAGGGCTCTATGTTTCCTATCCTTGTGCTGGGTGATTTGGAACAGATTCATATTTTTAAAATCCTGTGGAAAAGAAAGCAGGTTTCCTGGTTATTTGGAAAAAGAGCTACATTCAAGTATCCCTGTGAAGCAGTCTCTCTCCCCGCTCTTTCTCCCCCAGCCCTCCCCCACCATGTTGGTAGCAGTTTAGAATCAGTGACCACCCCTGTGATAGAAATTATCATCCAGCAGTAGGAATAGAGAAGAAATTCTAGTGGAGGAGTGAATGATTAACAGGACAAAACAAGATGTTTGCCTCCCCCTCATTCCTCCTGGAGATATCTGAACAGTTGCAGTTTGCTTACAAGGCACTTGAGATGTTTAAATGGTATCCGTGCTGCTGTTAAAAGATTTAATGTTTTTGTGGCTAAATGCAAGGCTTTCTTGTCCCCACACAGCAGCCTTTGGAAGTCTTGTCTTTTGTTAACCTGTTAAAAGGGCAGTGAAATATCCTCCCGTAATTATTATGATGGAGCTTTTTTTCCTTTCCATTATGGAGGCAGGCTTACCTCCAAACTAGATGCATGAAAGCCATTATAATGTGTGTGTGTTTTTAAATATGGAAATTGCAGTCACGATGGGGGGGCAGTAGCAAGACCACAGGGATGTAGGAGCATTGTTTAACCCACCCACACTGCTGCAGTCACAATGAAAAGTGCCCCCTGAAAGCTGCTATTTGCATTGGGAAGAAAGTTGCCATTGATGCCATTGGAGGTCTTCCATTGCAACAACAACAACAACACATGTGGGGGGCAAGCGGTTATAATTGTGACCATGGCAAGGAGGAAAGATTAAACTCTCTGTCTCCACCCTCTATGGCTATACTGCCATTTTGATCCCCCTGCTTCTCACACTCCACTGTGCTTTCTACACACACGCACACACATACACACATTGCAGAGGTGTATCCTGACTGCCTTCACACTATTTATTTCACATATAGAACTGTATGTACACTACACATTTAATATCAGCTTGGTACCACTTAAAGTGTTGTGGTTCCATCCTATGAAAACCTGGAATATGTAGTTTGGTGAGGTTGTTAGAGTTCTCTGCTAGAGAGTTCTAGTCCGTTTTGGTGACCTACAGAACTACAGCCCTCTAACACAGTGCTTCTCAATCTTTGGCCCTCCAGATGTTTTGGACTTTAGCTCCCAAATGTCTGATGGTCAGGAATTCTGGGAGCTGAAGTCACAGATATCTGGAGGACCAAGGTTGGAGAACTGCTTCTAACAGAGATTTCTAAATATGATACCAAACTACAAATTCTAGCTTTCCAGGATAGGAAAGTGACACTTAAAATGGTATGAAACAGCTATAACTGTGTTAAGTTGCACCTTCTCTTAAGAAGGCTTTGAAATTGCAACCAATTTGCAGAGAAGAGAGGGACTAAAGGAGGGCAAAGTTCTTCCACCTTTCACAATTGCCTCAAATGATATATTTTCAGTCCTTGCAGCAGAAAAATATTTTCAGCCAAACTCAGAAGGCACAGCTACAGGGAAGGCTCTTAGAGGAGCTGCAAAGGATTACTTTATCCTCCAGGCTGTTTCATCCTCTCTCTCTCCCTCTTTCCCTCCCTCCCTCCCTCCTGTCTGGCTGTAGCAATGAGAATATGTTAACATCCTTCTTGGGATTTGCTGCATGTAGATGCACCATCAAAAGTTGTAGTAAATGGCACTGGTAGTGTTCATTTATATCCTGTTTCTCCACCCACCCACCGCCAAAAAGCCCCTGGAACTCAAGGCAGATTACAAAAATTAAAACACACACTACTAAAAGCACACACAAAACGTGAATCAAGGCAAACAAAAAGTTATCATCAAAATGCAATTAAACGTCTATAGAACTAAAACCATTTAAAACAAATTCATGAAAAAGGCAAATGATGTAAATCAATAGAACAGCACACTATTAAAAGCCCTTGCAGTCATTACAGTAATTGGCAATGTGGATTGAAGAAGGTGAATATGGTTAGCCTGAGGAAGGAAAGATTAAAGGAAGACATGGTACTGGTCTTCAAATATCTCAAGGGTTTCCATGCAGAAGTTGAAGCAGGCTTTTTCTCTGTTGCTAGAGTAGAACTAGTGGGAGGAAATGGCAGGGAGGCAAATTTCAGCTAAATATTAGGAAAAAGTCTATTTGACAATGGAACAGATTGTCTTGAGAAGTAATATAATCCATTTTGTCAGAGATATGCAAGACCTGAGCCAGGCTGTTGATGACAGGCTGACTTGGAGGTCTCTTTTTCATGGCATTGCTATAAGCTGAAGTCAATTTGACTGCAGTTAACAACAACAATGAATGAATGGCCTTCTGTCAGGGATGCTGTGGCTGCATCCTCCACTGCAGATGCCCCATAGAAAAACACATTGGATTAGATAAGCATCAAGTTCCCTTCCAACTCTATGTGTCTTTGATTATGCAGGGTCTTCTCTACAGTGGCACCAAAACTGTTGAAATTCCCATCTTCCCTTTTAGCTTGTCGTTTTCTGGTTGGTATATCCTTAACTGCTCTTTTGAGACCAGTGGCTTCCACTTTTAGTAAATCTACTGCTTTTATGTAATATTACCATATTGGGTTGGATCCAGACTCAGCTAACTTCTGAAACTGATGTGGCCTGTTAGTCAAGACTTAAGTCCCATCAATATCAGTAGCAAGCCTAAGTGCATCTAAGCCTGGAAACCACCACTACCATGGACATAAGTCATCCTGGAGATTTTTATACTGAAAGGTAGCAGAAATTGAAATCTCTGGCTTTTCTTCGCAAACGAAGATTCAGGAAGGACTCATCCCGCGCTTTCTGCAAGCGCGCTGATGACTAAAAAGGCCAATCCGAGATAAACAAGTCCGGTTGCAAAAAGCACAGCAGAAGGTCTCCTTGGGTGATGTTTTTGGGTTGTGATTCTTTCTGCGTTGTCGTTTCTCTTCAAGACTTGTTCGGCGTGAGTTCTCAAATAAGGCTGCAGCATTGTGGATAGTGCGTCTCCATGCCTCCCGATGTGAGGCCAGGGCGGACCACTGTTGGTGATCAATTTGGCCAAGCCTGAGATGTTGTTACAGGGAGTCTTTGTATCGCTTTTTTGGAGCGCCCCTCTTACGCTGACCCGTGGCGAGTTCACCGTAGAGTAGTATTTTTGGGAGGCGATGGTCCTCCATCCTAGAAACGTGCCCTGCCCAGCGCAGCTGTGTTCTCAATATCATGGCCTCAATGCTGGTGATCCCTGCTTGCTCAAGGACAGCAACATTCGTCACATAGTCAGTCCAGTGTATATTTAGGATTGAAATAAAGAAAGTGAAACCCCCAACAATTAAATATTCATCTGCTAGCACCATTAAACACTCTGCTTCAAGATTTTATGCTAGAGGTATGTGGAAAGTAACACTGTGTAAGCATAGCCCCAGCAGCAAGTGGGGAAGAGGAATGAGATTGGCATTCCTGAGTTTGGGGAGAGTGGCACAATTTCTCTTCCCTGGCACCAACTCCAGGGTACTGGTGCTTCCTGGCCAGTTCTTCACTGCCTTCCTTCCAGCCAACAAAAGGCTTCAGCAGTGCTCGTTCAAGCTTGATAGCTGCCTTGGGAAGGTGATTTTGGATACTGTGCAGGGAGATAGCGAATACCTCCTTGTGCAATGTCCAAAATAAGACATATACATAAGTATAACCTTGAATTACATGTGCACATGCTATAAAGACGATTGCAGCCATACATCACCTTCCTTGCTGTTCTGAATGCATTGTACATACATAAATATATTCATCTGTAGGGCTGGCCCTGCTGTTTGGACAGATGGGGGTGCTGTCCACCTAATCCCCCCAGTCCCCTTCCAAACAGCAAAACTTTGTACAAGGTGTACCTACACTTTGGACAATGTTAGATATCCAACTAGAAATATTAGACTTCATCTCTGCTACCACCTTCATTTGCTGCTGGTGATGGTCTACCACATCACCCCCAGTGAGCACCAGCTTTCTCAGCCCATCTGTAATATTGCATTGAAACAATGTGTGCAAACTTTAGCTGGTACATACAATCCTTGCATGTGGTGTTCTCTGCCTTTGTGAGCACTCTCTTCAGCTTTTACTGGCCCCACATGCTTTTTAAGAACTGTTCCTAGAATTAGGACTAAAAGACTTAATTGGTGTGATTAACTGCAGATTAAAAATGTGGGCTGTTAATCACAGTTGTACTCTGTAGGGGGGAAAGGGGGTAGCTAATGGCATTGTGGTTAAACAAGTTATATGCATGGCTTGGCTCAGAAAATGAATGGAAGGTAGTTTTTCATGCAATGACTGAATTGTTTGCGTCATGCAGACAAAGGAAACTCTGGTTTTTCCTGAATAGAAAAGAACACCTGGACTGTCATATTGATTTTTTTTTTTATCTGGGAGCTAATTAACCAAATAAGCATTTGGGCAGCATACTTGTGTGCAACCATTTGTGCAAAGTGAGATGCTACAACAAAGCTGTGGCCATTGTTTTTGTTGTTTTTTTAAGACAAATGCATAATTAGTCCTCACCTCTCTCTGATGATCTGGGCTGGCCCAAAATATTTGGATTCTTGGGCCAAAGGACAGGTTAGAACAGGTGACCAGGATGACAAATGAGTCTTACTTCCACACTGGTAACCAGATACCATCCACCATCATACTGAGCACACATGCAGCAGGCCATGTACAGCTCTGTCCTCCACCGTCTTACTACTGTCCCCTTCCCACCCACCCCTACTATTTAGCTGCCTAAGGCAACAGCCTCAACCTGCCTCATTATAGGGCCAGGACCTCTGGTTGTAATATTAACAAAAGCTAATAATAATCATATCACATTCTACATTTCCCTGCTTCCAGCCAGTGGCAACCAATGATGTACAGTACATAAATTCACAACCTCATAATGTTACAACATAGGCAAATTCTACTAGACATTACAGGAGGAGAAAACTAAACACGCATTTGTCCTTTTAGCTAGAAGCCACTTATTTTTAATATCAAAGCTGTCTCCAATATTGCTCTCATCTAATGTATATCCACTGCAATCAATGGAATTTGAATCACCAGTGGCTAAGAGGAAGGAACTGGCAAAACCAGCTCTCTGAGTATTTCTTGCCCAAGAAAACCCTGTGAGATTCATGAGGTCATCATAAATCAACCCACCACTTGAAGGCACATACACATACAACAGGTTTTATTCATTTCAATGAATCTTCTCTACCATTAGACTGAGATCAGTCAAAGTTTTGTCTGACATTGATGAAAACAGTACAGCAGCCAATCAGAAGATGAATGGAGCATTCCAAAAGAAATTCACACATGATACTGAAAAACATTCTTCAGCCTCTCTCTGACTATGTGTGTCATGTGAAAATATTGTTAATGCACAGCAAGATACGGAGGAGAGTAATCCCTGAATATACAGTTGACCCTTGGTATCCACTGGGATTTTGTTCCAGGCCCCATATGGATACCAAAATCTGTGGATGCTCAAGTCCCATAATATACAATGGCATAGTAAAATGGTGTCCGTGATAGAAAATGGCAAAATCAAGGTTTGCTTTTTGGATTTTTAAAAAAATATTTTCAAGCCATGTATGGTAGAATCTGTGCATGCAGAATCCACGGATATGAGGGGCCAACTGTATATTAAATGCACTTTGGTTTATTTAAGTTTTAAACTTACTGCTCTAAGCAAGAAAGCTTTTGAATTCAAAATCAATCACAAAGTTAATATTTGTATTTTAAACATGAAATTTCATCTCACAGTTGAAATGCTTTGGGTTTGCTAGCATATATTCAGAGTTTCAATTTTGCTAATAATTCTCACAAATTGTCAACTGTGAAATGTTTTCAGGTAATTAAATACTATTGCTCTTCATTTGATCAAATAGTTTCAGATACTAAATAGATATCATGGCATGGCACTTAAAATGTACTCTCAAGATGAAAAACCATGGCATGTTATCTATCATATAATGGCAGATTTATTGAATGCTGTTACATGCCAATTATCATGGAGTGATAAGCATCAAATGCTGAATGAAAACCATTTGGCAGAGACCAACTGTTCAGTGAATATTTGGAAAAATGTTCAAATAATCAGAGGACTATGGGGCAATAGTTGACACGGGGTTGAATCCAGACGTAATGACATTTAGAACAGACCTGTTGAAATAAATCGGCTGCGGGACTTACCTCCTCGCCCCATGGCCGAAGTTGCATCTGGGGGAGCCCTTGGCGGCTTGCCCACTGCGTGGTGGTGCATGGGCGCTGCCATGTTTGCCAGACATCCTCTTTCAGCCAGCTTTGGCAGGCCAGAAAGAGGATTGAGAGCTAGCCAATCAGGGAGAGGCTGCTCTCCCCTGATTGGGTGATGAGGATTTACCTCAGCCAATCGGAGGCACGGGGCATCCAGAGCCTCTGATTGGCTGAGGGGCGGGGACTGCAGTTTGCAGTCTCCACTCAGGTCCAGCAGCCAGGAATATATTCCCAGCCCTGCACCGGACCTGAGCAGTTGGCTCTGAGAAGTGGAAGTTCCACCCACCCTCCCTCAGTTAGGATTGATTTTGTATTAGCTAGAATTGGTTACCTGTATGTATTCTATGTATGTGCATGCTGTTGTTATCTTTGTCACAACTTTAGGGGTGGGTGGTGAGCATGGGGGGTTTGATCCAAACTTGGGGTCAGGGGTCTCTGGTACAAGGCCAAGGCCATTCCAAGGTCAAGTTCAAGTTCATGGCCACGGAGACCCTGGGGGAGGTGGACACTTGGGTCAGTGTTGGGGGGGAGTCTCCCCCCCCAGGTTATCCTCCCCCTTCCGGGTCTGGACCATGTCATCCAGTCCTGTGACCGGATCACGTGATCAGTTAACAGGCGGGCTAACCGATACGTCATCGGCCAGCAGGTGGGCTGGTCGATATCCAATTTCAGGCCCATGCTCAGGCGCCAACCAGGCAACTATCAGCAAGACAGTTGTGGCCATTTATTGCCAATACTACAGTTGCCTCTCCACATTCGCGAACTTAACATTCGCGGTTTCGAATATTCGCGGATTTTGGGAGGGCCCCCGCCCTCCCAAAAGCAGCGACACGGGGCCTCTGGAGGCCCCATGAAGGCCCTGGGCGGGAGGGGGAGGGCCAGGGAGGCCTCCATGGGGCCTCTGGAGATGCTCCGGAGGTCCTATGAAGGCCCTGGGCGGGAGGAGGGAGGGCTGGGGAGGCCTCCATGGGGCCTCCGGAGATGCTCCGGAGGCCCCATGAAGGCCTTGGGTGGGAGAGGCGAGGGCCAGGGAGGCGATCACGGGGCCTCCGGAGATGCTCCGGAGGCCCCATTGAAGGCTTGGGCGGGAGGGGGGAGGGCTGGGGAGGCATCCACAGGGCCTCAGGAGGGTCTCCAGAGGCCCTGTGAAGGCCTTGGGAGGGAGGGGGAGGCGGGGGAAAGCGACTATGGGTCCTCCAGAGCCCCATGGTCACTTTGGTGGGGGAGGGGGAGGGGGAGGGGAGTTATTCGCAGAATTTTCACATTCGCGGGGGTCTGGGGCACCTAACCCCCGCGAATGTGAAGGGACGACTGTATTTCTATTTAACTTCATTTTCTCTCTGTATCAATACAATTTTCTGCATATTTTGTGTCTGTCTTCGTTAATGGGGAAGAGGAGGTAGGCCAACCAGTAGTGGGGACAGTCTCACCTCAGCACACAATTAGGATTTATTATGAGTAACTGGACTTGAGTAGGTCTACTGTAAATATTAAGTCTGGATGTAACCCACTAAAATTTTGAACATATATTTTTTAAAGCAAATCTGATTCAACTCTGTCTTAAAGCCTTGCATTAGAAAATGACTTTAGTCCATATCTACTACTGCACAGACTTAAATGAACTTCACACACACTGGACCAATTATCCTCCTAGGATTCTGCTCCCTTTAGAGCTTAAACTCTCCTTTGAGCTAAGTTAATTTGTACTAGAGGAAGGGATTTTTCCTCTGATTTGAATCTCCCCAAAGTGACCCTGACACCAAAGCTGAGGTGGTCACAGTCCTCCAAATATTGTTGGACTCCAACTCCCATCACTCCCTCAGGTAGCCTGGTCAATGATCAGGCGTGATGGGAGTTGTAATCCAACAACATCTAGAGGGCCTTAAGTTTCCCATCATTGTTTTAAAGGGCAGAACATCACTAGGTTCAAGGATTTTAAAGGGGGAAATGAAGCACATATCCCCAGAAGCCACTGAGTGTACCTCCTTTGATCATAACTTACCCTCCTTCATTTTGCTGTAGGCTGAAAGGCAGGGTTTGAGCAAGTTATTTTTTTTAGAGTACAACTCACAGAATCCCCAGGCAGCATGTGCAGTTGTAGTCCAAAATCAATTGTTCAAGCTCCGCTTTAAAGGTTTGATGGCTGTGGCTGGATGTTAAGAACATTTTAGTGCAAAAAATCAACATGTGTACATTGAGCAGTTACATTCAACTCTGTGTGTACATGTTGTGCTGCGTTGTCTAGTATTATGTGTTTGCTGAGAACTCTCACTCCAAAAGCATCCATTACAAAAGACAAAGAAAAACATGAACTTGCAACGACTTTCAAGCTGGAGGCATTAGCTTCTAGATATTCTCCAATCTATCCTTGAAGGCCTTCATGCTAACTGTACGCAAAATTAGCCAAACAACCACCAATTCGCTGAACGAGCACTATCAGCATTAGTTGAACTACCATCCTCTCTCAGGTTGCTTTTCTAAAAGGTGTCACATTCTTTTCATTTATGTTCATAAGAGCAGAAAGTGCCTACTGCAAAGGACAGGGGGCATTATTTAAAATAGCAGTTAAAAGGAGTTCTTTATGAAGAAACAGCAATGGGTCAGTGAAGGTTTCTTTTATGCTCAAGATCCTTTTTTATGCTCAAATTTAGATCCTTTTTGTCCCCAGATTGCTCGAATGAATTAATAACTTTCTAAACTTCTCACTGAGTTCACATGGTATGTGGGTGCCACTCTAAAAAAAATGAGTGGACTATTATGAATCACATATGCCTTAAAAGCACCAGATTCTGTCTGATCATGGAAGCTAAACTCTGGTTAGTACTGAGATGGCAGATTGCCAGATGCAGTAGGCTATATTTTAAAAGAAGGAACTGGCAAAACCACCTCTGGGTATTCCTCTCAGTCCCATCTGTCAATCCCAGAGGTACTGCCATGGCTGTTTACTAGCTAGGGTGGTGTGTGTGTGTGTGTGTGTAGGGATGGGATGGGATGGGATGGGATAGTGTCCCAATGTGGCAGGGGAATGAGGAAGGAAGTCACCTTTCTGGATCTCCAGCCAGTCATTGGAGATGCAAAAAAGTGACACCATTCCTGTTCCCTGGCCATGGCTGGATGCTGCCTCACCTTGTCCCTACTTCCCATCTCACATACCTTTTGTGAAGGGACTTGGACATATTTGCTGTCTGAAGTAGGGGTGGAAAGAATGTTCATTCCCAAGGCAACAAACAGTTTTCCCAACACACAGGAAACCCCATCAGGATGAATAATAATAGACCAGCAAAAATACCAGGTGCCGTAGACTATATTTCAGAGGAACTGGCAAAACCATTTCTGAGTGTTCCTTACCTAAAAAAAACCTTATGAGGTTCACGGGGTTGCCAAAAGTCAACAGGTGACTTGAAGGGACACACACACACTCCCATATGAATCATGTGTTCATATTTGGTCCACCAAACTGGGATGGCTATCTTCTTGCTGGTCCAACAAAGTGAAAAAGTGCAAGCAGTGTGAGTTTCAATGACAAGAGGTAATGTTAACCATTGTCACCTTTTCTTCCTAAGTGGATTGAAATAATCCTGAAAGCCCAGCTCAGGAGAAGCTGGTGGGGCTGTTAATCAGAGCTTGGCACATTAAGTTTGGAAATTACTCAGATAATATTAAATGTTAAAAATTGGAAATTAATTTCATTACTGCTATCAATAATAGTTAAAATAATGTAATTCGCTGAGTCAACATTCATCAACTTGTTATAGGGGGATTGGTTTTGGTACAGGCCATGGGAATTATTATAAGCCTCTTTGAGCTGGGAACTGTCCTTTCTTACTTTTTAAACCATCATGCACATAGATGGTGGGTCATGTACATAGATAATTTTGTTGCTGCTCTTCCCTCTTACTTTTCTTGTTGTAGCTCTCTACCTCACATTTCAACTTTATCTTCGCTTTCTGCTTTTATTAAAAATAGGTTTTTTAAAATTGTGGTAGTTGTCCTTACTATGGGGTATTGCAGGTTGGCTCATGACTCTGCTTTTTAAGACCAGCATAGAAGCATTACAGGAAGAATCAGCTCAGTGTAGTGGTTTCAGCGCTGGACTAAGACTTTGAAAGACCAGGCTTCACATCAGCCATGGAAACCCACTGGGTAACCTTGAGCAAGTCATACCCTCTCAGTTTCAGAGGAAGGCAATGGCAAACTGCCCCTGAGGAAAATTTTCCAAGAAAACCCTAAGATAAGATAAAAAACCCTGACGTTGCCTGTTTCTGCCATGTTTAGTGTTCTCTTGTAACCTTGCGGTTAATTATGTGTTTTCATTTCTTTGTGCTTATTAACAGTTGTTCTGGGATGACTATGAGGGGAGTGTAATGTTTGCTAAGAGGACAGAGAGATAAGCCTGCAGCTGCAGAATCAGCTCGGGAAAAATGGGATGGATGGTGCATGGGAAGAGGAGATCAGGGGATGGTGGTTAACCAATAGTATTGAAGCCTGCCAGATTTCATAGATTGCAATATGCTTTCAATATACTGTCTGCCTTCTAAGTTTCAGTTCTGAGCAACAAGCTTGTAGGATATGCTTTCTGGATTACTGTGCCAATAAAGTTTGCAGTTTAACTCTGAAACTGCTGGCCACTGCATCTGGGAATGCAAGTACATGACAAAGGGCTGCTGCCACAGTGCAGATATAATGCAGATTGACATCACTTTAATTATCATGCCTCCGTCCTATGGAATCCTGGGATTTGTCGCTTGTTGTGGCGCCAGAGCTCTCTGACAGAGAAGGCTAAATATCTCACAAAACTACAAGCCTCAGAATTCCATAGCATTGAGCCATGGCAGTTAAAGCAGTGTGCAACGGTACTATTTCTGCAGTGTGGCAGCAGCCAACGGGCTCAACTAGATGGGAGAATTTATACCGAAAAATTTCACCTTACCTATGTATGGCTGCAGTGCCCATTTGTGCCCACAATGCATTTGCAAGATAGGTGACAGGAAAATTACCCAAGTTTGTAGTTTACATGGAGCATGCCCGCCCCCCGAGAATAGATGGCAGCCATGAGTGAATTGCCCTGTGGAAAATCTCCCTCGATTCTCCCCCTCTCATTTTTTTTTAAACAATGATAGATGCAGAAGAGCTATTTTCCGCTAAAAAGAGTCTTTGTTCTGCTGGCTGAATGATCTTGCACATGCTCGTCCAGCCGGCAGAAAGAACAACAAGGGTGGCTCCTGCATTGCAAGCCTTCCCTTTTGAGACTGCCTCCTCCTAGGTCTGACCAATCAGGTTTAAGCTCTGCTGTGTGCCCTGATTCAAATTGGTTGTACAGACGACCAATTGTGCACTTTTTCGTGGACTTTTTAAAAGGGATCACAAGAAACAGCAACAGATGTTACCACAATCATTTTGGAGTTTTCAGCCCTCCTCCTTCTGAATATGGTGAATCTTGCCCTGGCTCCATGAGGACCAAGGGCATTCTCCTCGAATTGTTCAGATTTTTTTCATTGTGTAGTCAACCCCAAGGTCACCATAAGGCAGAGTTGACTTAAAGGCGCATAACAACAACTAACGGGATTTGCAGAGCATGACATGGAGGCTGTCACCCTGTTATTGTATTATTGCAGAGGTGGGCAACTGTCAGAAACTGAGAGGAGGACAGAAATACAGTGAAAATGCCTCCATGGCCCCTAGAAGGTATCGGGGAGCTAAGGGCACAAAAACAGCCCTAGGGGGCTCCATAGGCCCCTCAGGCCACCCATTACTCGCCCCTGTGTCGTTGGTACCCACAAAAATATTATTTTTGCCATTTTAAAGTTGCCTTCCACCAAATTAAAATTTCCCCATGTGGACTACAAAGCCCATTGTACCGTTGTTACCTGGAAATGGTGGGAGCTCTCTCCCTTTAGAGGGTCAGCTCTGACAAGAGTTCCTTTTTAACTAGGGGCAGCTTAAAAAGGAAAATCAGGAAGGCATCCTCCTGCTGCCACCAGTGGAGCTGGGTAAAACTACTTATTGGACTCTTACTTCCAAAAAACCCCTGAGGAATTCTAGGAATTGGAATCTAAAAAGTTAACTTTTCCAAGCTCAGTCACAAAGTAAAAGCCAGTCCCAGGCAGTCTTACCCAACCTATGTTGTCCTCCAGCTCATGTGCTCAATTGCAGTTACTATCACCCCAAGCCAACAGTGGTCAGGCTGGCTGTGAATAGTAGGGAGGGATGTGTGTGTGTGTGTGCATACCCACCTTCAAGACACCTGTCAACTTGTGGCAACCCCATGAATTTCATAGGTTTTTCTTAGGCAAGGAATACTCAGAGGAGATTTTGCCAGTTCCCTCCTCTAAAATATTGCCTACAGTACCTGGTATCCATTGGTGGTCTCCCCTCCAAGTACTAACCGGAGCTTACTCTCCTTAACTTGTAGGCCAGCTCAACTGGAAGGCACTGACTGTGGTGGTGGGGTCATTGTTCAAGGGTCTCCTTTGAGCTGGATGTTAACCCTAAAAACTATTTTCAGTGGTGGATATCAGCCCTTGGGTTCGTAAAACAGAAAAGAAAAAAAAGAAGGACTTGAAGCACACACCCGTTCACCATCTGTATAACTACAGCTCACTTCAAGCATATTTGAAAAAAGGTTTCTTGATCACAGGGCCAATAATGAGAGCCATTAGAGGGTCATTTAGATAATGGTAGGCTCAGAATTTGCAGGATGTGCGTGTGTATTTTACTATACTTCCAAATGTGGTAAGCCAGATCTTCTGTGTTTGGAAGTTCTGCTGGTGATTCTGCAGAGTTTGTCCATTGACATATAGGCTTACTGCACTCCCAAAGAACAGCGGCAAAGCAGCAGGAACGTTCTATCTTTCCTGCAGCCTTATCGCAAGATGTCGGCGTTTTCATTTCGGTCCAATGGGGCACCGAGGTAAAACAGCATGTGTGTGTGTTTTGCTAACCAGAATAATCCATTTGCAAAAAGATACGGTTTCACCTCGGTCCCCCATGAGACCAGAACACCAGAAGAATGCCGATGCCATGAGGTAAGGCAGCAGGAAAGACAGAACATTCCTGATGCTTTGCTGCATTTCTTTGGAGTGCAGTAAGGGTCAAAGTCCTGGCCTAACAACACCATTCCAGATAGCATGCTTTCCAGAGAGTCTGAGGCCTTACCGTTCTCCTTTTAGAAACTGCCTTGCCCTTTCAGGAAAGCCAGTGTGGTACAGTGGCTTGAGTGTTGAGCTGTGCCTCCAGGAGACCTGGATTTGAATCTCCACTTGGCCATGGAAACCCATTTGGTCAAGTCACCCTCTCTCAGCCATAGAGGAAGGCAAGGCAAGCCTCCTCTAAATAAATCTTGGCAAGATGCCCCTATGATAGGGTCACCATAAGTCAGAGATGACTTGAAGGCACATAACACAGCACAACAGCTATTGGCCTTGCACTTCCATAATTATGCATCTATCCACACATCCTTGTGAAAAAGCATTTACTGAACCATCCTGCTATTCAGCAAAGAATTCTCAACACCCAAATGCAGCAAAAGTCATTTTTGGTGGTGGTGGGAGTTGTTTGTTTTTTGACAATAGAAAGCAGTGGTGCTGTCCTGATCTTTTTTTCTGTGGGGTGCTACAAGAAACAGTGTGTGTACTAACCCAGTGGGGGGGCAGGATCTCAGATGGTGGAGCAGGATAGATGGTCAGTGAATGGCTAGCTGTCACCTCCCTCCACTCGTGGGAGGAGTTGGTGTTTTGCCCTTTCATGAGCCAGTGTGGTCTAAATCCGTGGCTCTTAACCTTTTCTTTACCAGGGACCCCTTTTAAATATCTTTGGTTGCCATGGTCCCACAAGACTTAACTCAAGATTTAAAAAACCGTAGTAACAACAACAACAACAATAATAACTACCTGGACCCGGCATACCATATGCCATTAATAAAACTCCCCACAAAATGCCCAGGAGACCTCAGACAACCCTTTGAGGTAGGCTGGTGGGTTTAACTCACCCTCCCATCACTCACCCTGCCCCCCACTGCTCGTCCTGGCCCCCCGTCACTCACCCTGGGCCCCCCACTGTTTGCCCTGATCCCCCTCTGCTCATCCTGGCCCCCTGCCATTCATCCTGGCCCCCCATCGCTCACCCTGCCCCCCCACCACATGCCCTGGGCCTCCATCGCTCGTCCTGGCCCCCTGCCTCTCGTCCTGCCCCCCGCCTCTGATCCTGGCCCCCGCCTCTCATCCTGGCCCCCTGCTGCTTGCCCTGCCCCTCCGCTGCTTGCCCTGGCCCCCCAATTGCTCATCCTGACCCCCTCTCTGCTCATCCTGGCTCCCCTCACTCATCCTTCCCCCCCCCCGGCGTTCACCCTGCCTCCACTGCTGTTTGCCCTGGCCCCCAGCCACTCACCCTGGCCCTGTCGCTCACCCTCCCCCCCACTCACCCTGCCCCCCTGCCTCTTGCCCTGGCCCCTCCCACTTCTCACCCTGGACCCTCCCTCCGCTCGTCCTGGCCCACCGCTGGTCACGCTTCCCATCCTGCCAGTCACCCTGGCCCCCAGCCTGTCACCCTGCCCCCCGCCACTCGTCCTGCCCCCCCCGCCACTCATCCTGCCCCCCGCCGCTCACCTGGCCCCCCGCTGCTCGTCCTGCCCAGCCACGCCGCTCGCCCTCCCACCTCCAAATTCCCCTCCCACCACTGAATTCACCCCTCCTCCAAACTTGTCCCCCCACCGGTCGCCATCCCACTAGGAAACTCCTTCCCATGCTGCCAAATTCACCCCCCAGCTGCCAAACTTCCCCCCACCCCCTGCACTCTGGCACACACACACACACACACACACACATATACCACATCCACCCCCATGGTACTCCCTCTCCCTCTCCAGCCGCCATGTTTGAAATCTACATGGTCCCGACCCCAGTGTGCTGATTGGCTGCCCAACAGACCTATGATTGGTTGGTCAGTTCCCTAAGCAGCCAATCAGCACACTGGAAATGGCAACACACCCAAGAGAATTTTTTATGTAGAGATAATACAATTACACCATCCATTAAACCTTCCCTCAGAGGCGCTGGAGGATGGGGGAAGGCCTTTCTTTGGCTTCTTCCTGCAAGTCTGTGGCTGGAGCAGATTGAATGGCAACAAACAGGCCAAGCAAGCCAGCCAGTCTTTGCCTTGGCTCCTGTCATGTGGACACTCCACTGCAGGGTGGAGGTGGGCCAAGCACCCTTCATGCCTTCGCAGCTCCCCTGTGTGGACATCATCAACTCCTCAGGGTCCCTGGACCATAGGTTAAGAACTGGTCTAGTGGTTTCAGTGTTAGACTAGGGACTTTATCAGATGCATGCAGCAAATATGGCATCATAATGACACCTAATGATTGTGAAAGGGCGCACATACCAGACAACATTGTCCTTTCGCGATCATGTCATTTCCAAAACCTGCCCAAGACATCAACAGATCTGCTGTGGCACTTTGTTGCCAGCACTGCCAGCGTTTGAATCCTTGCATCATTATGCTCACATGAATGCAGCATCAATGACAGAACACTTCCGGGAGAGATCACGACAGCCAGATAGCGGACACTCTTTTTATGAACAACCCCCACTCCATGTACTTGGGACTTTTAAAGTGTGCTTCTGTGCTTGTGTCTACGTTTTATGTCTTGATTTTGCTTTTAATTTTGATTTGCCACGCTAGCATTTTCTCACGAGAATCGATGAGATTTAGAACCTGGAAGTAAATGGAGCTTCATTCATGCTCTGTTACTGCCAGGAAAGCCTCATGGATGCTGGTTAAGGTAGGTTTGATGGGGGTGTTGTTTTGCTCGCATAAAAATGACACAAAATATGCTGGCAAAAGAACTTTTCTGGTGGGTGCTCTGATAAAGTCCTAGGACTCAAAGAAACAAAAATCTGAATCCTCTCTCAGCCAAGGTCACCGCTGGGTGACCTTGGGCAAGTCACTCTCTTCTCCTCAGAGGAAGGCAATAGCTAACCTCTTCTGAATAAATATTGCCAAGAAAACCCTATCACAGGTCGCCATAAGTCAGAGTCAACTTGAAGCCACATAAAAGGGCAGGTTGTTGTTTTGATATGGCTTCAAGTTGACTTAGACTTATGTGTGCATTCCTCTCTCTCTCTCTCACACACACACACACACATAAGCACAGAACCATTGCTTAGCTTGCCTTTAAACAGAAGGTAAAATTATTTACCCAATAAAGTACAGCTATTGTCTCTTAACAAGAGTATCCCAGCACTGTTGGCAAATTCTGCCAAAGCTGCAGCACCATCCATCTTTTTTTCTCTAGGACTGTCAGGATACTTCCTGAGACAGCAATAGGATCTTGTCACAGACTTTGAAATATCTGGTCTGCAGTGTGTATTATCACCAGAGGTATTGGTGTGTATGTACTTCTCAGGCAATAGGAGGGCATTTACCTTAGGATTTGGCTATCCGATGTAATGGAATTTCTGGATGTACTTTGGGTAGGGTTGAATGAATCGTCAGTTCTGCTTTCTTCCAGATATATTTTTATCTCTCAAGTTCTTTCTGTCTGGGTTATAAAGACATTTGCAAATTTTATAAAACTCTTATTATATACATCAGCTAAATTCAGTAGGAAAGGGGAGGGCAGGGGAGGAAAAAAGGAATCTAGCAGCACCTATATATTTTGCTATGAGCTTTTGTGGATATCAATCTACTTCCTCAGATGCAGCAACAGTTACAACCAATCAATCCACTTCCTTAGATGCAGTGACAGAGATCACTCTGTCACGGAGTCCAATGAAGTAGATTAATATCCATAAGTACTTGTGCTAAAATATAAATCAGTTAGTCTTAAAGGTGTGCTAGTTTCCTTTCCCCCCCTTCCTTCTTACCTTTCCCTTTTTATGCTGCAACAGACAAATGGAGCTACTTCTTTGAAAACCAGATTCAGTAGGCAGAGCTATTCTCAGCAAAAAAAGGAAAAGGAAAAAGGATTATGTTGTATTTGCCCACCATACAGCTGTTATGAGGAGGCTGTTGGGCAGGAGAAGGTAGTAACCTTAATTCAGTACCGCAAATATGAATGAAGACCAAGAGATACAAAATCAAACATTTTATAGCAATAGCACTGATATTTATATACCACTTATCAGTGCCGAAGCACTCCCTAAGTGGTTTACAATTTATTCATTTTTTAATTGCCCCCAACAAGCTGGGTACTCATTTTACTAACCTATGGAAGGAAGGAGTCTGAGTCAACCTTGGAGCCCTCTGGGATCCAACTCATAACTGTGGCTGCAGTACTGGCATTTAACCACTGTACCACCAGGGCTTAAAAAACTAAGAAGCAGCCATCATAGTTATTTAAGGGTAAACTTTCTGGTTTTGCTTTCTCTCTGATCTTCTTGAGTCTCACATAATTTCAGTTCCATTTATGAAGAAATTTCTGATATTTTTAACTGAAAAGTAAAGTGAACAGACTTCTTGGTCATCACTAACACAATGCAGTTTGCTCCACAAACAGCTAAGATAAGTACCGTATGTTCATTTTTACTGCAATGCATTACATGTAGTATATAATGACCGATTTTCTCAGCATCCAATCTTTTAATCTTGTTGTTGTATTTATCAAAACGTTTAAAAACTACTCTTCAGCCGCACTTTACCAGTATCGTTAAAACAATGAAATAATTAAGACAATAAAAAACTCAAAATAGGTCAACAATGCAAAAGCAGCCAAAATATGAACACAGAACAAGTCAGCTAATTTTAAAATTCCTTCGCAAACAAAAAAGTTTTGACTGGGTCAGATGATGTAGTGAGGCTAACAGGCCCTACAAAATGCTGATGAAGGTCCAATATTAGTTTCACTTTTTGCTGTGTTCTGATTTTGTTTTGTTTTGTTTAAAAAAAAAACTTCAAATTCTTTTCCACTGGAAAATGAAGAAACTTGTAGAGGTTGACAAAATTCTTCCAAAATAAACTAAAACTTCTTTCTCAACAGAGCTTGTTGTACCTATCTGTCATGTAAGGTGTCAAAAATGAAGAACCTGCCAAAAAAAGGAAAAAAAGAGGTGGCAACCCTAATTCAGTACTAATATGATTGAATGCATAAGGATCATACCTTCCAACTGCCCTGATTTGGCAGAGAGCATTCCAATTAAAACTCTGCCAACCCATAGTTTCAGCAGCTTTTAAAATGTCCCAGATTCTTTTCTTTTTTTCCCCCTCTCTCCCCTCCTCCTCCTCCTCTTCTTTCCTTCCTTGTTCTCAACTTATTTCACTAGCTGCAAACTCATTTCAAAGTGCAAAAGTAGTTTGCACTCAGTCAACTCAGCAGGGAGGAGAGGAGCAATGGAGGTAGAACCTTGCCCTTCTCAGTAGACTCAGGCAAAAGCAAGCTGCTATTTTCCCTGTCTTGTGTATTCTTCCTCACTAACAGCTTTTGCCATCTTGATCAAACTCAGCTGTTGCTTGGTCACATGTGTCCCATTTTTCATCTGTGAAATATTGGAGGGGATGAAGGATTGAAGTACAGACTATTAAGGTTAAGTACTTGAAGCCAGAACGTGAATAGACAAATCCATTAGTTTCAGTTTTTCTCACATTTGAGTTTTAAAGAAAAAGAAAAACGTTCTTCATATATGAAGAAATTTGAGATTGGTCTGGACCCTATTGGTTAGTCACAGCTAGAGTAGACCCACTATATCAACTGTTGAATGGTGAGTCAACAGGTATGTAAAATCCTTTGAATCATTGGCTCCATGCTACTTGTGAGTAACAATAGGATTCAGGCTTACATCAACTTTTTATCAAAAATGAACAAAGTTCTCTTTAACCTCTACCTTTCTGTAAAAAAAAAGGGGGGGGCCATCTCATCTCATTTTCTAAGATTCAAGGGTCACCGGCGCTCCTTTTCCTAGGACTCAAAAGGGAAGCATAGTGAGGTAGACAGCTGCCATCTCTTTAAGAAACAACAACAAAAACCTCAGGTACTGAGACAGGGCCAAAAACTAAATAGATGGAGTCCAGCAGTATGAAGGCAAGAGTTACAGAGATGGAAGAGGGCAGGACCCCTTCCTGGACCCAGAAGGGTAAGGGTAACCGGCAGCTGCAGTGACGGGCTGGCCTGCCCAGACAGGCTCCTATGAAAGCTGCCAGAGGGACATAAGAGATTATCAGATGCTAAAAATATCCCAGGATGGGGACAACAGGAGATCACTAAAAGGCTTACCTTTTAGACAACGTCATCCCTGGGGGGGTATTTTTAAATTTGCTGCCCGGCCATTCTCTCGCGATGGCTGCATTTACGACCAGGCAGCGAAGGGAGGGGGAGCCCATTCCTGCCGCAGAATGAAGGTAGGTGTCTGAAACTTTTTTCTTTATTCCGTGGCAGGAATGAGAGGGGGCGGTGGAGGGGTAGCCAGACAGAAATGGGCTACACGGGCCTGTCTGATAATCTCGCACGCCACAAGATATAACCATCCTGCTGCCTACAATCTAGGGCCTCATCCAATCTTTTTTTTTTTTAAAGAAACAAGCAAGCACCTATGTATGCCACTTCTCATAACAGCATCACATAGCAAGGAATTCCACAGGCTAGTTATATATTAGATTAAAAAATATATGTTACATTTCCCAGTATTCTCATAACACTGCTGCCTGTTAGATTAATAGGATGACTCCAGGTCTTTGCACTTTAAGATGAACAGTTGTCCCTTCACATTCGCTGGGGTTTGGTTCCAGGACCCCTTATGGATACCAAAATCCATGAATACTCAAATCCCATTATATGCAATGGAATAGCAAAATGGTGTCCCTTATATAAGATGGCAAAATCAAGGTTTGCTTTTTGGATTATTATTTTTGTAAGAATATTTTCAAGCTGTGAATACTGTACTTAAATCCGTGGATACCAAATCTGTGGATACGGAGGGACAACTAACTGTACTGTACTCACTGTAAGCTACTCATTATTTTGTAACATTTTCATGCTGATTATAAAGTAACTTGGGTTTTTTCTTCCTTTTTCATTATAAAATACATTAGTAACAAAATGAAGAACAACAATGGTCAGGTCCAGTAACATGAAAAAAAGATACCGAAAATAGCATATCCACCAACTGTCCTCATTTGGCAAGACAGTTTACTCCTCTGTCATCCCACTTTTTCCACTGCTGCTAGCCACTTTTGCTATCCCAATGGGCATGCCTGCGATTCAAGATGGCGACTGTGACTCGCGTTTTTATTTTCTCCAGTTGCCATTGCCAAATGGTTTTTTTTTTTAAAAAAAAAGGCATATCTAAGGTGTGAAAGGGCAATAGTGCGATATTCTGTCTAAATAAACAAAAAGAGAGCCCTGGTGGCGCAGTGGTTAAATGCCAGTACTGCAAGCCACCACATCGCAAGTTCGATTCCAGCTGGCTCCAAGGTTCACTCAGCCTTCCATCCTTTCGTAGGTTGGTAAATTGAGTACCCAGCTTGTGGGGGGCAATTAGCTAACACACATTGGAAACTGTTTAATGCAGTGTAGATGTGTAAATAGCTATTGCTTAAAAACAATTTGTAAGCCGCTCTGATAGCCTTGTGGCTGAAGAGCGGGGTATAAATAAATAAATAAATAAATAAGAAAGAAAAAAGCTGTTTTGTGCTGTTGCTTTTTCTATCTTGTGCATTCTTCCTCAGTAACAGTTTTTGACATCTTGATCACACACTTACTGTGGATACCGGAAACTGCAGATAACAGTGAATCTTATTAGAAGCAATGGACTTGCAGTAAAAAATTCCAGAGTTGCCTTGGAGGACGTAGAAGATGTCTAGAGAGGATACCTCTCTAGACATTTTCTAGGATAACACTATGGTATGTGTCTTTGTTTTGGGTCCTCTCTCTGGCTTTTCTTCGCAAATGAAGATTCAGGAAGGACTCATCCCGCACTTTCTGCAAGCGCGCTGATGACTGAAAAGGCCAATCCAAGATAAACAAGTCCGGTTGCAGAAAGCACAGCCGAAGATCTCCTTGGGTGATGTTTCTGGGTTGTGATTCTTTCTGCGTTGTCATTTCTCTTCAAGACTTGTTCGGCGTGAGTTCTCAAATAAGGCTGCAGCATTGTGGATAGTGTGTCTCCATGCCTCCCGACGTGAGGCCAGGGCGGACCATTGTTGGTGTTCAATTTGGCCGAGCCTGAGATGTTGTTTCAGGGAGTCCTTGTATCACTTTTTTGGAATGCCCCTCTTATGCTGACCCGTGGTAGGTTCACTGTAGAGTATTATTTTTGGGAGGCAATGGTCCTCCATCCTAGAAGAAATAACTGAAACTGTGGATATTGATTCCACAGATACACTTCGATAGAGGATTCCAGCCAAGATCCCTTTTTTACATACAAAAGAAAGGAAAGTTGATTTTCAGTAAAAAGATCACTCTCTGTTACTCGTATATTCAGTCTGTTGTGATTTTTTAAGGCTTTCTAACTATGCTGTTTTCCATACTGTTAATAACCACATCCTGCAGTTGTTATAAAACCTGTCCACCCTTGGGTACCTTTTGCTGGAGGAAAAATTCGCAGGCCTTTAAGCATATTTCCATCCTCTGGATTTTTATTAAATTATTGAAACATTTCCCACACTAGCTGGAGATTATGGGAGTTGTAGTATAACCCCTCTGGAAGGCACCAGGTTGGGAAAGCTTGAGAGCTAGGCTTTTGGTTTCTTACTTGATTGAGTTCAATGTTCTTACATTATGTTAAATCACCACTTACTTTTTAAAAACAGAAACATTTTGATTGCATAAATAGGCTCTTGTTCTTCAGGTTGTACAGTCTCTTATCACAAATTTAAAAACTACAGTAATTCTAAATGTTTGTCTAAATAGTCTATTTACCCCCATCTTGCTGCCCCCCTTTCTTGGTGCCCGGCAGTCCTGACACCGCAGGGCTTTTGCCCTGTTTTGTCCCCATTCCGGCCCATTTTGTGCAGCTAACAGGGAAGGAACAGGTCAGATTCATGGGTGGAATACTCTGGCCTATGTAGATGAGCCCAAAGAATCCTTAGACAAGGTGAATCATTATTTTAAATGGGGCAGTAAACCCATCACACACCCCATGCCTCAGGTATAACTCTGTCTGTATTGATATCCCATGACATTTAATTTTAGTCCTTGATTATATCTGACAAACATTTGATAGATGAAATGCAGTTATATTTTTAGTATTAGAGAAATGACAACTTACAAGTCTTCCTATCTGATACCTGCCAAAGTGATCAAGGCATGCCAACCAATCTAAAGCACTCACATTTTTTAGATAAAAATTCACCTTAAAATATATATTTTTTAAAAAATGGAAATATTCCATTCAACCTTTGAATAACCCAATTTTCAGCAAATTTTGAATATTTGTGAATATATTCTTTAGCTTTTTTGACAATCTTGCTTTTTAAAATATTGACTGGGAGATTCTGGCAGAGGTAGTTCAAAAAAAGTAACTTTCCCAAGCTTTGTTAAAACCACAATAGTGCAGCCATTCCTGTGTTGTCTCCTTGCTCTTCTTCTGCCAACAAATAAAAACTTTCCTCCTCCATCAGGCTTTTAGGAATTGACTGCAATGGACTTTTAATGGTGTGCTTCTTTGTTTATTTGTTATATTGTGTCTTTTAATTAAGTTTAAATGGATTTAACTCTATAGATTGTTTAATTGATTTTAAAATAACATAAAGATTGCCAGGATTCTACATTGGCTACTTAGTTATGTATGTCCAACCCCATCTCCCCCTTTACCTTCTTTAAGAGTCAGCAGCTGTATTAGGTCAAGGAGGTCGGTTCACCTGCCGATCAGGGTGCAAGGAGCACATTGTTTCCAAACCTTTCACTCCACCAAGCAAGGCTGCAATAAGAAATTGCAACAGGGGTCCTGCTTCTGAGGTATTGTCTATACAGTCGAAAAAATACAAACAAGACGCAAATGTACAGCGATCCGTTCAAATGGCCATTTGCACAAATTTGGAAGGGTGGCAGCAAAATCCACTGCTAAGTCCGTGTGTGCCACGCCCGGGGCTTTGTACGGATTTTCCAAAAAGCTCCATATGGCTTCCAAATGTGCGATCGTTTGAACACTCACATTCACACAAATACGAACAGGCAGTGCAATTCTGATTGGCTGGATGAGTGTGGGGGCGGGGCTAGCAAAGAGGGATAGCAGCTGCAGCCACCATGTTGGATTTTCAGCTAAGCGAGGCTCCAGGCCCTGACTGACTTTTTTTTATTCTTTCTGTCTTTGTAAATATGAAGTGTTGCTTGTGTGTACCCTGGGAAACTGTTTCTTTTTTTTAAATTGGTGGCAGCAGATTTAAAATCATGAGTAAATCACTCATGGCCACCATCTGGCTAGGGGGTCATGCAGAGTTTAGGGGGGCTCTTTTGACCGTGTAGACACGTTGCATCATTACAAAATACGTGTTCGTATTTTTTTCCCCTCATGTAGACAAGACCTCATTGTCACAGCCTCACTCTTGGGGGGAGGGGGTTGGAAACATTCTCGTGCTTCCACCCTGATTGGCAAGTGAACAAACCTCCTTTGCCTGATCTGGCTGCTTGGTGTTAAGGTGTTAAGGAGGAGGAGGCATGTACATACATAGTCTAACAACAAGACTATGCAGGATGATTGAATATGGAACAATGGAGCCCTGGTGGCGCAGTGGTTAAATGCCAGTACTGCAAGTCACCACGTTGCAAGTTCGATTCCAGAGGGCTGCAAGGCTGACTCATCCTTCCATCCTTTCGTAGGTGGGTAAAATGAGTACCCAGCTTGTGGGGGCAATTAGCAAACACATATTGGAAACTGCTTAATGCAGTGTAGATGTGTAAATTGCTATTACTTAAAACAGTTTGTAAGCCACTCTGATAGCCTTGTGGCTGAAGAGCAGGGTATAAATAAATAAATAAATCTCTCTGGCTGGCTTTTCTTCGCAAACGAAGATTCAGGAAGGACTCATCCCGTGCTTTCTGCAAGCGCGCTGATGACTAAAAAGGCCAATCCAAGATAAACAAGTCCGGTTGCAGAAAGCACAGCAGAAGGTCTCCTTGGGTGATGTTTTTGGGTTGTGATTCTTTCTGTGTTGTCGTTTCTCAAGACTTGTTCGGCATGAGTTCTCAAATAAGGCTGCAGCATTGTGGATAGTGCATCTCCATGCCTCCTGATGTGAGGCCAGGGCGGAGCACTGTTGGTGATCAATTTGGCCGAGTCTGAGATGTTGTGCTCACACTAAGACTCTAAACTACCGTATCTAGTCCGTGAGCTGCTCTTCGCTGATGATGCTGCCCTTGTTGCCCACACAGAAGCAGCTCTGCAGCGCCTAACATCCTGCTTTGCAACAGCTGCAGAGCTGTTTGGGCTGGAAGTCAACCTGAAGAAAACAGAAGTTCTTTACCAGCCTGCACCACAGGACGAACACCACCATCCCCACATTGCCGTCGGCAAATCTGTGCTCAAGTCCGTTCAGCAGTTCACCTACCTGGGAAGCATCATCTCCTCAGATGCCAAATAAATAAATAAATAAATATAAAAAAACAATGGCAGATCTGTAACTCTAGGTTACAAATCTATAACTGCAATACTTAATGCTAGACTGTATATATGTGTATGTATGTATATTTGATGTTTTTGAATACAGTTGGATTCCACTGATTCGGCATCCATGGATTCCACCATCCACGGCTTGAAAATATTCCAGAAAAAAACACTAATTCAAAGAGGCAATCCTTGATTTTGCCACTTTATATAAAGGACATCATTTTACTCTTCCACTGTATATAATGGGACTTAAGCATCCACAGATTCGTGTATCCTGGAACCGAACCCCAGTGGATACCAAGGACCCTCTGTATTTTTAACCTGTTTTGATTTTGATAATTTGTAAGTGGCTTTGAATCTCAGTACTGGGGAAAAGGTGGTGGTGGTGGTGATATGATCTACTCAGCCTTTAAAAATCTGTCATCCTCTGATCTTGCACCTAAACTGTTGAGAGAGAGTGATCAAGAGATTCCGAGAGACTGAGGGCTTGTCTACACTGGCCCTACAGCTGGCCTGGATCCCCTCCTCATTACCATGATGAAACAGACAGCTGCACACGCAGGCGCCTCCCCTGTTGTGGGTCACACTGTTTGAAGCTGGGAAGGAGGCCCTCAGCATGTGATCAAATCTGGTCACATGCAGGGGGCCTTGATCATGTGCTGGGGGCCTCCTTCCAGGTTTTAGAGTAACACCAGCACTGGTGGCGGCCGGCAATACAGGGCGGTGTGCATATACGGGTGTTCCCGTGCCAGACCCATCCAGGGTTTCCCATATAATGCAGGTTGTCTTGTTGTTGGTTTTGTTTTGTTTTTTAAACCATTTTAAACAGGTCTACCCCCACTTTCCCCCAGCTTTGCCCTGGGTGTCATCAGGTCTGTCTGGAGGCAAAACAAGGCAACAGCCCTGCATTGTTTGGACTGCAGAGCTCCAAGATGGGATGGGGTGGGGAGCCAGAGTAAATTGCCCATCTAGACACAACTTGAGTTTGATATTAAGGGGGGTATAGTCCATTTCCTCCTTGCAGCCTTACAGCTTCTTGCTTCTCCTTCACACACAGCTTATTTTCTTCTGGATCAACCTGGCTGAAGCTTCCATCCAAGATGAACGCTGTGAGAACCTGTCCTCTGTCACCAATATCACTGGTAAGTGTGTTTCCATTATTTGATTCTCTTTGGCAGGCTGCCTCGCCCTCCTGTCTTACAGATAGCCACCCCTTGGTGAGAAAACAATTGATGCAACGAAAGCAACTGATTACTGATGCCTTGGAGAGCAATGACTTGATCTCTGGATTTTGAGATTAGGCTTTATTCCAGTGGTTTGGTTTCAGTGAATGTTCAGTTTAGACTGCTGGGTAGCCCTACCTACTGACAATGAGAGAGAAATGGTAATGGCACTTCCATTGTTGACAGCCCTACTGCTTTATGGAATGGAGCCCATATACTCCAGTATCTTACAGATGAAAGCCAGGACACATAATTTACAAGAGGGTGCAGCAGTTTGCTCTTGCCTAAGCCTACTGGGAAAGGCAAGATTCCTTTCCCTCCTGCTGAGTTGAGTGCACCTCTTCATTTTGAACTCAGTTTGCAGCAGTTGAAGTAACCTGAGGGCAAAGTGGGAAAAGGAGAGAGAAACTGGGACATTTTAAAAGCAGCTGAAAAAGTAGGATGATAGGGAATTAATTAGGACTGTCCCTGCCAAATTTGGACAGTTGGAGGGTATAGTAGCCTCTTATGCTTCATCACAAAGGATGAAATGTGTCACCAAGAAAGATGGCACCAACCCACATAAAATCTATATAATGTGTTAGCATTACTTTTTCTTTAAGTCACTCCTTGGGTCTTACCTGTTAGTAACCCGCTACTATGTAATTGATTTTCAAAATAAAAATAGCATAAAAAACTGCATCTCAAAATTTCTCCAAAAGTAATATTTTATATGTTTAAGCTAAAATAAGTAAAATAAGTGCAAAAAAATGCTAAGTCTTACCTCATGTTCATTAAAGTGTTTAAGAGTAACAATGTTGACCCTCATTCCCACAGAAAAAAATAGGGTTTCGCACCACAAAGTCTTTTTGTGCTGACAAATTTTTTTACAAAAAGTTCCAGATTATGAGTTCTAAAACCTTTGTGTTGGAAGAAAAATCCTGATATGACTCACTCCTGCAAGCCAGAATAAAATAAGTGAAGACCTGTATCCCTGCCTGAGTGTGAATACTCATGCACACCCACAGACATAGTGCCCAACACTTCATCATCTATTCTACAAGTCACTGCATGCCCTACACAGTCTGTCACAACAGCTAACTTTTCCCATTATCATACCTGCTGAGACATGAGATCCTCACCATCCAGATCTTCTTCTCTGACAGTCATTTCCCAGGCTCTCCTTCTTGGCTGCAATGTTTGCTAAACAGCAAATTCCTCTCTTTCCACACTCTGTTTTGTGTGCATCTAATCTTAATGACATGATGATACTGAAGCGTGAAGTGGCAGCAGGGAGATCACCCTTCACCATAGGAAGACCATGGCTTCCTTCTAGCCCTGAAGTTGGCCCTTCTCTTTGTGTAGCACACCATTAGGACTTTATCAGATACAGCAAATATGGTGTCATAACGACGCCAAATTAACGCGAAAAGGCGTGCATATCAGATGAAATTGTCCCTTCACAATCAGGTAGTGTCCAAAGGCTGTTCTATTTTATTGATGGGCCAAGCTGTCAATAGGTCTGCCATGGCATTTTTTTTGCCAGTATTACTGGCATTTGAAACCTCGTGCCATTGTGTTCATGTGAATACGGTGTCAATGTGCAGAACACTTCCGGGTGAGATCACAAAAATCAGGTAGGGGGCGCTCTTTTTATGAATCTTCCTGGTTCATTTTTAAGTTTTAGCGTATGCTTCTGTGCTTGTGTGAACGTTTTCTTTGTCTTGCTTCATTTTTTTAAATTGCCATGCTCGTGTCTTCTCATGAGAATCAGCGAGATCTCAAACCAGGAAGTAAACGGAGCTCCGTTCATGCTCTGTTTACACTGGGGTTGCCTTTCTGACACTGCTCAAGGAAAGTCTGATAAAGGCGGTTCTTTGGGCAGCAGAAAAACTCCAGAAAATATGCTGGCAAAAGAACGTTTATGGAAGGTGGTCTGATAAAGTCCTTAGAATTGCCAGCCACATGCAAGCAATACTTGTTGAAATTCCATCTCCTACATAATCACTGAAGGGACAGGAACCCTGTCCCCTATTTCACCTGGCAATCCTACACTCTGTCCGAGTGCTGCAGCCAACATTTGGGACCACAAAAGGCTTGATAAGCTCTGCACCAGCACCAGACTAATTTATGTCTGACAGCTCTAAGCTAGAACAATGCTTGTTAAGCTCTCTTCCACCCAAACTGCAAGTGCGGTGTTTAAATGTCATCCATTAATTTATATTAATGAACTTGTAAGATAATTCCCTGCCTAATTAACAGGCCCTCTTTGCCACGGTTATTCAGTTATGTGAATTACATCTGTTACGCCACTAAATCATACCAAACACTTTTGCAAGTCGTCTAGCATGAAGGAATTCATATTCAGGTTATGTGTAAGGGGAACAGAAGATTGAGGGGAGTTGTTGGCAAAGGGATTTAAGTCTTGGAATATGCTGTGTAAAGCTTCAACAGACATGGGCCTTATCTACACGGGCAATCTACCCTGGCTTGCCCCTGTCTGTGAGCATTGTGGTCCAAATGACACAGGGCACTTGCCCTGTTCTGTTCCTGGGCAGTCCTTACGACCCCCGGGGCTGAAATGGGGTTGAGACAGGAGCAAGCCAGAGTAGGTCCCTTTACTGCGGTTTATAATAATATTTGCTTTAAACCATTTCTGCCAGGACAGAGTAGCTCGGGCCCCACATGTCCGTGGGAGCCTGCCCCAACAGGCTGGCCCTCGCTGCTGCTGCTGGTTGTCATTGCTCTTCTGGGTCTGGGCAGCACACCTGCAGCATGTGACCAAAGGTGGTCACATTCAGGGGGCTTGTCACATGGTGCGGCCGGCTTTCTCTAGACCCAGCAGAGCAAGGAAAATGGTAGCAGCAGCAGCGACTGCAGCAATGAGCCAGTGTTCTGTTTGGACTCTGGCCCATTTCCTCCAGATAACAGGGGCAGAAAGAGCCACCTCTGCAGCTAGGATACACCAGCATATCCTGGCTCGGGTAGATAAGACCTAGGAGTAATCAAAAATAAGCATTTGGAAATGAAATAGAAGAAAGGAAGTTCTCATTAAAAATAAGAAAGATTACTTCAGGCTACTAAGGCATTGTACAGCTTGGATGTCATGATGCTTTTGGGGGGAAAGTTGAGGGCTGACATGGATAGTGCCACAACCACAGGGCCATCACATACGGTGATTCATATGCTTCACCACTCCCACTTTGGGATAACTGGAAGTGCTTGTAGTTGTAGGGACTATACATCACAGGAATAAAGAGAACATTTCCTATTATTCATGTGAATTACTACAAGAATTTAAAACAAAACAGTGCAATACATTTTTTTAAGGGAGCATTTGCTAACAAGAGAAACAATATCTCTCTGTGTGGATTCACCCAATGTTTGTGCCAAATAAGTTCCGAGTCAGGATTTCTCTCATAAAAACCAGGCACCCACTGTCATAACTGCCAACTATGGCATGTAGCAAAATAGTGGGATAGTGCTGCTGCAAGGCATTGTGGGTAAATATTATGGCAGATGTCCAGTGCTCATTGGAATGCTGAAAAAGGGGGTCCAGCATAGCAGTCTCACAGTAATGGAACCTCAGCAGTTTTTCAGGGATGCCTCCTGTTCATGCTGGCCTTGAGTGTGTATATCTATATGTGGTATTATATCAGAACAGAGGCTGGAAACACTTAAACATTTTTTTTAATTACAGCTCCTATAATCTTCTGATCATCCTGGGCATGTTTAGGGGAGCTGTATTTCAAAAATAAAGCTTTGTTACAAATATATAACACCAGGGACACAATTAAATATTCAGAAAATGTATTTTTATTCTGTATCAGAGTAGGAAGGTGTATGAGTTCCACTGAACCTGCACTACCAACCTTCCTCTGCCAGATGGGGTGAATGTGTTGGGGGGGGGCTGTTGGAGAGTGTGACATTTGTTGTAGGTCTCCGGGCTTTAAAATATATATAAATATCCAAATGACATTTCTGTTGTCCTGGGTTGGCTTTTTTTTGGGGGGGGGGAGCTGCAACATTTCATTCCCATCCTTGAGTGGGTTTCTTTTGATTCAGAAACATATCAGAACAGTATGTTCCCTTCTATTCTCATCCTCTTGCTCTCTTTAATAAAATCTTTTTAACAGTAATAGGGCTATAATGCATCAGTGCATCAGTTAAATGGCACTTTTGCACACTAGTACTATACCTGTTTCTTTTTTTAAAAAAATGCAGAGGAGAATATTTGTCCTTCAAACCATCTTAGCGAACCATAGGACTACACCCTGGTGTCATAGAATCATAGACTCATAGAGTTGGAAGAGACCACAAGGACCATCTAGTCCAACCCCCTGCCCTGCACAAATACACAATGAAAGCACTCCCGACAAATAGCCATCCAGCCTCTGTTTAAAACCCCCCAAAGAATGTTGGGACAGCAAAAGAGGCTAGCCTTGCATGCCTGAGATTTTGCCAAACACCGTTAAGACAAGTCGATCCTACTTTGAATTTGCGTGAATACGCATTAATCCACATTCCCCCCCCTGCTCATATAGACAGGCCCTCTGTCTATAACCTTTCTCTACCTAGCAGTCAAAGCCCTGCTTGCAACACAGGATCATCCCCTGTTTTACTGTATTAACTTTATATAGAATACATTTACTGTGGATGACTTGTTTTTCCTTAACTTGGGCCTCCCCTTCTAAATAGATTTTTCTTTCCAAGATCCCCCACACTCAACCATCTGTTTGGCAGGTGCATGTAGCAGAAATTCATGCTCTCAACAGCATGCATCCCAAGCAACACTGCACATAACACACATCTGAGAGCTGGGATGAATGGATGTTGAAGATTATTTTAGCATGCATGTGTAACTCTCTTCCGCCTGTTCCTGTCACTGCTGCTTCCTTATCTGGCAATAGATAAGTCTTCTCTTGGCATGGAGTTGAAAGCAAGGAAGCTTTGGGGGGAAAAGAAAGAAACCTTCAAAGGCACCTTCCTTTGGCAGTGTGGCTGCATGAGTTTTGAGACACACAGGTCCCCAATCTCTATAGGCAGAGGCAGCTCCAAGAAAGCTGCGAATTCAGACATTTTCTGGGGCTCTGAGACTGGTGAAGTAGCTCCCTGATCCCTACAGAAGCACCATTATCCAGCTGAACATAGCATTCAAGAAAGCCCCAGTGCAGGAATAGTTGGACTTACCTTTGCCAGCCTCTCTACCACAAAGGTTGTTGGTTTCTCCCCAGCACAACATAGCCTTCAACATTTCACAGAGGAAAACCAAGATACATGTGCCAAAGTAACATCAGTGTGGTCAAAATGACAAAAGTAATTGATGATGAAGAATACCCAAGCTAGGAAAGCCTGCAGCAGTTTGCTTTTGTCTGAACCTGCTGGGAAATGCAAGATTCTGTCCACTCCCTTCCTTTCCCCCTCTGCTGAGTTAACTAAGTACAAACTGTTTTTGCACAGTCGAAATAAGATGAGCCACAAAGGGATAAAGTGGGAAGCGGAGAGAGAAACTGGGACATTTTTAAAATGGTTGAAAAGTGGGAAAAACAAAGGATAAATTGGAAATGTTCCTGACAAATAGGGAAAGTTGGAGGTTATGGTATGGCACTCTTTGGAGTTACACAGGGAGACACACAAGTTGGGGAGGTGGGATGAAGATCAAAGTGTTGGGACCCAGCTCTTTGGAGGAGGGCCAGCTCAAGACATTGTCCTGCTTGAGATGGAGAACAAGATGGCACCCCCCCCCACACCCTTTCCATGTACAAAAGCTGACCGAATTGGCAGATGGATATTTCTTCAAGACTGGCTTCTTTTCCCAAACCTAAAAGCTGCATGACAACTTGGGGAAGGGGAGGGTAAGCCACATGGCAACTGTAGACCAAAGGCCATCTCATAGGAGCCTGTATAAGCTCTGAAATCTTCAGCCTGTCCTTTCTCTCAGTCCTGCCACCTCAAAAAGCATGTTTGGTGGGAATGCAAGAGAGGTCATTCTCACTAAATTACTCTTAGGCTTTGAACCTTCTTCCAAGGTGTAATGTTTATGGCAGATCCTTTCTTTGATCCAGGTCGGGGGTTGTTGTTGTTGTTGTTGTTTAAAGTCCTGGATAAATAGTCCTCCCCAGGTTTTCTACTGGGTGTTTGGGAAAGTTAGAACAGTTGGCCTGTGGCCTAGGGCAGAGAAGGAGCTATGGAAAATAAAGCTTTCACCTTTTAATCCTCTGATGAATCTACATTCTTACCTCTGAAGGCTGAAACACAAATCTGTATTCATAATTCCATAATGCTGCATTGCTTTATTAGAAACTTGCATGGTTAGCCATAGCTGGAGTGGGATATCTATAGAATGACAGAGCATCCTGATATATTGATCAATAACAAGTACTAGTTGGTAATGAAATGAACCAAAGTAAAGCCATCTTTGCTGAGAATGCTAAAACTGTGGTAGACCTTGACTGTGTTTGTGAGAGATAGTAACAACCTAGAAATTGCTAGGAGCTGCAGTTCCCAGCAGAGAGGAATGTATCTTTTTCTGTAACATTGTGTGGGTCTTTGTTGGAGGGTAAGAACAAAGATAAGCAGGTGCCTTTATACAGGGATTCAGGATCCTATGGACTGGTGTTTCGCCCATAGACTCTGGGTCTGGCGAATGGGGCTGATATCTCAGTTCTCTCCCCACTGCTAACACCTCCAAGAACTCCAGGCCTCTAAACACAGCACAAGGGAGGCAGCTGGTTTGACCCTTTCCCTGAGCCCATCCCACTGACCAAGGTCTTGTCTGCACTGGCTGCTTAAACGGTCCAGTCCAGAGCATTATGCAAGCAATGAGAAGTGGCGGGGTGTGACCACTTCCTTGTTAAGCATGTGGTATGGTGCCCTCGGCTTACCTCACCAGCAGCAATGGGAGATGCCAGGCTCTCAGCCATTGCTGTTGGGACGGTGGGCAAGGCATCGGTAGCACTGAGGGCAACAGACCAGCAAGGCAGATGCACTGGGTGGGTGGCCATGTAGACAGCTGGGTCACTCCGGCTCTGGCCCGTTCTACCTGTCCACATATCAACAGACCCCAGAGCCACTCCGTGTTTTCTGCAAACACTGGACTTTTTCCTGACTTTGTGCAGTTCTGGGCAAAGTCAGGTTAAGGGCCAGAAAGTGCAGATCCTCCCCTGGAAGTAGCTGTACATTGTCTGGATTGCCAGTGCCTGATTTGTGGTGAGAACAGCAATTTTGGCCTGTGCAGACAAGACCAAATACCTTTCTATGCAGTGGGCTTTCAAAAGCAAGCTGACTGCTGAGGGACAAGCTTTTAGCAGGTGGGCAGGCATACGGACATTTCACAGAGGAAAACAAGGGATATGTGAAGCCAAGCAATGTCAGAATGTGACCAAATTGGCAAAAGTTATTAATGAGAAAGAATACACAAGCTAGAATAGGCTGCAGCAGTGTGCTTTAGCCTGCACCTACTGGGAAGGGCAAGAGTCCACCCTCTGCTCTTCCTCATGCTGAGTTAACTGAGTACAAACTACTGTTGTACTTTGAACTCAGTTTGTAGCAGATGAAGTGATTCAGAGACAAAGGCTGAAAGTGGGAAAAGGAGAGAGAAACTCGGACGTTTTAACAGCAGCTGAAAAGTGGGACAACAGAATGTTAAATAGGACTGTCCCTGCTAAACTGGTACAGTTGGAGGGTGTGGAAACTCAGGAATTTATGTAGTGAGTTGGAGGGTATGTGAGTCAGGCCAGTGTAGAAACATCTTGAAATGATGTCAGAGCAGATCTGATCAACAGCCTAAATTTTAATCGTCCCACCACTAAGGACTTTATCAGATGTGGTAAATATGGTGTCATAACAACACCTAATGACCGTGAAAGGGCACCTATACTGCACAATATCGTGCTTTAGCATTTTTAAGTAGTTAATAAGGTGTTCCCTTTTATTGACGGCCCAAGCCATCAATAGATCTTCTGCAGCATTTTGTTCGTGGTTTTGCCGGCGTTTGAAACTACAGTATGTGCCATTGAGCTCTTGTGATTACAGCATTAATTGTCAGAACACTTCCAGGTGAGATTGCGGAAACCAGGTAGGGGACACTCTTTTTATAAACCTCCCCGGCCCACTTTTAAGTTTAAAAGTGTGGTTCTGTGCTTGTGTCTATGTTTTGTGTCTTGGTTTTGGTGTATTTTTAAAAATTACCACACTCATGTCTTCTCGTGAGAATTGGCAAGATCTGTAACCAGGAAGTAAGCAGAGCTCCATTCATGCTCCGTCAGTGCTCGGTATGCCTTTGAACACTGCTCAAGGTAAGGTCTGGTAGAAAGGGTTCTTTTGCTGGCAGAAAAGTTTAAAAATATGCCGGCAAAATGACGTTAGAGGTGGCTTGTCTGATAAAGTTCTATGTCATGCACAATACATAAAATAGCAAGGCTTTGCACCTCAGCAGGGGTGGGCAACTGTGGGAGGTGAGAGGACTGCTTTAGAGCCCACCACCACCCTGGAGACCTTGGAGAGCCAAACGTCTCTACTGCATCTGCTCGCACAAAAAGATCACAAAAATCTTTTTTTTTTTTTTTTTTGCCCCAAAATGGCCTCAAAGGAGCATAAGAACACTTTCACCATGTTTGTGGAGAGCTTCCTGGGATATTTTAGGTCCTGGAGAGGCCTTTTCATCACCAAGAAGTAAGCTGAAGTAATTTCCTGTCCACTTCCTGTTTCCAAAAAAAAAGAGAGCCCCTCCTGGGCCGAAATTGGCCTATGGGGCGCAAAATGTGCTGGCAATGTGCCCTTGCCTCCTACTGAATATTTGGGGCATTTTGAACCAAAATGTTTTGTTTTTAATTGCAAAAATTGGTTTTGACCCCTGGGAACCCCAAGGAGCCTCTAAACATGGAGAGAATGCCCTGCACACCCCCTAGAGTGCATTTGGGGGCATTCTGCATAAAAACAAAAACAATTTATTTATTTTTTGCAAATTTGCCCAGCGGGGGCACTGGGAGCCACAAAAATAGCCCCAAGGGCTGCATAAGGTCCATGGGCCACACTTTGCTCATTCCCACACTACAGGGTGTCTCCATTAAAGCTGACATAATTATACAGTGGGGCCACCATATTTGCAGGCTCACAGTTGGTGCATTCACTGTATTCAGATGTACATAATATGTTTGAATCCATGGTGGAGAGCGCATGCCAGCCAGCTGCTTACTTTTGCCTTCAAGGTGGCAGGGTTCTTCCACAAGGCAGAAGCAGGTGGCTGGTGGGGCTTGCTGCCACCTCCTCTGCTACCCTACGCTATTTTTAATAGGGACTTTTAAACCCTGTGTCATGTTTGCAGTGTCTCTGCAAGCATCATGAGACTTGCAGAGAGATCATGAACATGACGCGAGGCTTGCGGAGAGACTGCAAACACAATGTGAGGCTTATAAATCCCTATTAAAAATGGCATTGGGTGGCAGCAGAGGCAGCAAAAAGCTCCGACTGCATTCTTTGGGATCCTCTGCCTCCCAGGAGCACGCCAGCCACCCGCTTCTGCTTTGTGAAGGAACCCCACTGCCTCGAAGGCAGAAGCAGGGGGCTGGCATGCTCCCAGAGTCAGGGGACCCTGAAGAATGTGGCTGGAGCTTGTTGCCACCTCCACTGCTGCCCTGTGCCATTTTTAGTAGATTTGAGCATGCATGTTTTTTGATATCCACGGCAGGTCCTGGAACCAATCCCCTGTGGGTACCAAGTACATGCATGACGCTAATGTTGAGATGCACTTTTTCCCTTTTTGAGATGGACAGAGCATGAGAGTAGGAAAGGGAGGGTCCTTGCTGCAGGAACCACCTTTCCTAATTCCTGCCAGCCTGTGCCAATCAAGACATGCAGGACAATCAACCCCAACCCCCTGTTCTAAAAAGATTCCTCTTGTTGATATTAACAGGAAAGACAATAAGTGTGCCATCTCCAGAGCCAATGTACCATTTTGCCCTTGTCATGGGGCACAAGAGATCTTTGCTTCCCAGGTCTCTCTTGATCTGCCTCCATGCACCCACATAACAGGAGTACAGTATATAGCATATGGCACACCTAGTACCTTGCCTTTCCTATTACAGTGGCCTGTGTGCAAAGCTCTCAGCCATTCCTCCCCACCCCATCTCTTGCTTCATTTTTGTTGTGTGTGTCTTTTTAAACCTCCTAGCCATTAAAAAAAATCTGAGACATGCACACTCACTTAGCACTCCTCAGCTTTCCTTCTGACTGTGTGTACACCTCAGCTAATTTGCTCCTTAACAGACAAATTGTTTTAGTCATTCCACCTACTTCTCTAATTATCAGTGTATCAAAGGGGCTATGTGCAGGTTTCTAGCAATATACAGCTTGGGCAGGATTTTAAAGAAAGATGTGAAGCCCTGATTCATTCTGCAAGAGGAAGAGCAGTCCTGTTATTCTTAGGGGAGGATAGCCTCATGTCTTATTTTAAATTCTGGTAATAAACAAAATACATTAATAAGTCTATACATGGGGTACAGAAATACCCCATATATGTCCATTTCAATTGATGCAGCAGCCACACCCCCTTTCCTAAGAAGGTTGCATTTTTAGCCACAGAGGTTTATGCTTTAATTACCTCTTTATTAGACTCATATAACATGTTCTATGTAGGGCTGCCCTTGAAATGTGTTTGGCAGCTACAGTTGGTGTGAAATGACATGGCCAGTTTGTTTTCTGGTGTGTACATTGGAGACCCCACGTCACACCAAATAATATGGCTTTTTCAAGGGCCGGGGGTGGGGTGCAGAAGGCAGGCACTTTTCGGCAGCTGGATTTGTGCTCCATAATAACTCATTCCTGTGCTATTACAGAAACGGAGTATACCCACACAGTACTTATCATCCATATCAGCCTTGTCAATAAAGGACTTAATTTACTAGCCAACAATATTTACTAGCCCACCTGTTTATATATAGCAGAGGTGGGTATAACATGGGCCCTTGTGGTCTCTTCCAATGGAGAAATGTAGGGTACTGCACTTAGGGCGGAAAAATGAAATGCATAGATATAGGATGGGGGAGACCTGGCTGAATGAGACTACGTGCGAAAGGGATATATGAGTCCTAGTAGACCACAAGTTGAACATGAGTCAACAGTGTGATGCAGCAGCTAAAAAGGCCAATGCGATTTTGGGCTACATCAATAGAAGTATAGTGTCTAGATCAAGGGAAGTAATAGTGCCGCTCTATTCTGCCTTGGTCAGACCTCACCTAGAATACTGTGACCAGTTCTGGGCATCACAATTCAAAAAGGATATTGACAAATTGGAGCGTGTCCAGGGGAGGGCGACTAAAATGGTGAAAGGTCTGGAAACGATGCCTTATGAGGAGAGACTTAGGGAGCTGGGTATGTTTAGCCTGGAAAAAAGACAGTTAAGAGGCGATATGATAGCCCTGTTCAAGTATTTGAAGGGGTGTCACGTTGAGGATGGAGCAAGCTTGTTTTCTGCTGCTCTAGAGATTGGAACACGGAGCAATGGATGCAAGCTCCAGGAACAGAGATTCCACCTCAACATTAGGAGGAACTTTTTGACAGTAAGAGCTGTTCAGCAGTGGAACGCACTCCCTTGGAGCGTGATGGGGTCTCCTTCCTTGGAGGTCTTTAAACAGAGGCTGGATGGCCATCTGTCGGGGATGCTTTGATTGTGATTTCCTGCATGGCAGGGAATTGGATGGATGGCCCTCGTGGTCTCTACCAACTCTGCAATTCTATGATTCTATGAAAACTCTGTTGGGACTTTATCAGACCTCCCGCCCCCACAAAGTCCGTTCTTTTGCCAGCATAACTTTTCCATTTTTTTGCCGGCAAAAGAACTCCCCATGCTGCACTTGCCTTCCCTCCCATCCAAAGGCTTCCTGGCAATGAAAGAGGAGTGAATGGAGCTCTATTCACTTCCTCATTCAAAATCCTGCAGATTCTTGTGAGAAGACACTCACGCAGGAAATTCAAAAAACAAAACAAACACAGGAGAAGTTTTAAAAAGCACATACATACACTTTAAAACTTACAAGTAAACCGGGGAGGGTGATAAAAAGTGTGTCACCTACCTGGATGTCACCCAGAAGTGTTCTGGCCAGACTGGCCATTGATGCTGCATTCACATGAGTTAAATGGCATGAGGTTTCATATGCTTGCAATGCTGGTGCTAAAGCACCATGGCCGATCTATTGATGCTTTAAGCTGTCAATAAAATACTATGGGTTTTTTTTATTTTACATAAATGTGCAAGGGTGACGTCATCTGATATGCGCACCATTTCGTGTTTATATGGCATCATTATGACACCGTATTTAGTGCATCTGATAACGTCCTCAGTCTCTGGCAGGGTAGCCTCATCTTGGAAAAATACTATACAGGAGTGTAGCTACCGAGGAGCAAAATGAGGGCACTTTTCCTCACAAATAAGGATTCTGCCCCTCCACACACACACAAACACAGAATAAATTTTCTTTTAGTCCCCAAATATCTAGCATTGCAGTCACTTAAAACTGTCAGTTGAGCACTTAGAAAAACAATTTCTCCAAAGAAAAGGGGGAGGCAAAGTAACCAAGGGAGTGCAAAGAGAGCAACTATGAGAGTTCTAGGTGTGAACAATTGTCAACATCTCACTCTTGGGAATGGTAGAAATTTGAAGAATGAAGGCAAATTTAATTCAGAAGGTCAGAATTCTTGTTTGGAGGCCAAGGCCCTCATCCCCCGCCCCCACAAACTATACCTCTGGTGACGGTAGGAACGGCAAGGGATGCTTGTTTTTCTTCAGGCAGCTTCTTCCAACCAAGCCTGACTCACCTGCCACAAATGCCAATACTTAATTTCAACCACTAGCTTTGCAAAGCCGTGTAAATGAGCAGCTCGGCAGAGACATCTATCATCCAGAATCTGCAAAGCCTATCCATCAACCCCCCCCCTCCCCCAGGATTCTTCAGCAAGTGGCAGGCTGGCAGCATTTTGCCAGCTGTTTGCAAGCCTCAGTGTTTTCTCAAAAGCCTCCAACACCCAACTGACCTGGCTTAAGCAGGCTACTGGACACAGACCTGTTATGAATCCAGTTTTTCTTTTTCATATAATTGTGCTTTTTTAAAAAAGTGATGCCATGAGGGAACAAAACAGAGAGAAGACTATGCATGTGTTTTAGTCCAAGACATTCTGCTTTCTGATGCAAAAGGCAAGATAGCACCCCTCCCTCTTTCCATGTGCAGATAGATGCCAACCAGTCTGGCAGCTGAATCTCATGTGAAGGCTAGTGATCAAACAGCATCCATCACTGCACTTGAGGGGGAGCAGGGCAGGGTGTGTGGTCCACACAACTCTGGCTTCCAACACTTTGCCACTGGTCTACCCCCTATGGTGTCTATGGTGGCTGCTTCACACTGTCTATTGGTTGGGCTGGCTGCAGTGTCTCTATGTATGTAATGGACAGAAATTTGATTTGATACCAGAAGTGGGATTATTAAAAATAAAAATTTTAAAAAACCTAGGAGAACACTTCAGCCTCCCAGCAATCATTGCGGAGTAAAGAAACTTCATAACTAGATTAGAGTAAAAGATCACTGGGTTACAATCGATTAGGAAGGTTCAGTCTGTCACCGGAGGTTTGAAACTGGATAACGATTTCTTATCACATTAAGTGCTAATTGGCTCACTTATCGCCAGCTTGTTTGTGTTATCAGCAACAGTTTTGTGAATGGCCTGGGTTAATAATGTAGTTGTCATTGTCAGTCATTTCTACATTTAGTTCCCTTGGGTCCTGTTCTGGGATATAAATTAAATAAATAAATAAACAATATAAAAATATTAATTCCCCCAACCTTACGTACTGTATGTATCCCACACTCACTTGAAATCTGAGATAACTTTTTGTGTATCTTACGAAGTATGTATCATAGCTAATGATAACCTCCTTGTCCATAAATTTGCCTAGCCCCATCTTAACACTGTCAAAGTTAGTGGGTATCATTAGTGGTAGCAATGTCCATTATTTAATTATATGCTATTAGGAGATGTTTTTCCTTTTCTTTGACTTGAAAATTCCATCATTTGTCACAGGCGTGGATATGAAAGCCAGCCTGGTACAGTGGTTAAAACATCAGACTGGGACTTGGGAGATACAGGTTCCCCCACGAAGCCATGAATCTTGCTGAGTGCATGCAGTCACTCCCTCTGGGCCTAACCTACCTCACAGGATTGTTGTGAGGGTGAAGTGTAGAGGAGAAGAGTCATGCACTCCTCCTTGACCTTAATGGAAGAAAGGCAGGATGTAAATACAATGAGTAAATGAATAAACATATGGCTTGTAGGCCACATGTAGCTCCTTTAATGCGTTTTTGCAACCCTCACATTTTCCTATTGGCATCCAGTTGGCCTGGCAAGCAGAGCAACTGTTCCTTTTCGTCATTTTAATGGATTTGTTTTATTTAATTTTAAATCTATATATAGTTTAATCACATTTTCACCATAATGTTTATATCGACTCATTTACATCTTTGTACGTGCCTTTAACTGTATTTGCTTTCATTTTGTAAGCCATTCTTCAATTCCAGTTTTGGCAAAAAGGTGGGACATAAGTGGATATAGCATCCTCAGGTATCATCATCATCATCACCATCATCATTTTTCCTCCTGCACAGAAGAAAATGGAACCCTGTGAGATACTGTTCCTTCACAATCTCACAGTGTGTTAGATAATGGGTGGATACTTTGACATTCTCCTGAGGCTAAGAATATAAATCCAGATCCATTTTGTCCTTTCACAGTAATCAAGACAACTGTAAATTACATAGCAACTGTCCCATTTGGCTAATTTACTTCATGCTAGTCCTTCTATTTAAAAAAAAATCACCAAAATATCCTATGAGTTGATGGCGGGCTTGAGCCATAAATGGATTCCATATTTCTGCCATATATCTCTTCCTATTTCTCTCCTTGCCAATCAAAGCTTTTATTGTTGAGTCGAAAGCTTTCATGGCCAGCATCCATAGATTTTCCTCGGTTTTTTTCCAGTCTGTGAGGCCATGTTCTAGAAGTGTTTGCTTCTGATGTTTTGCCTGCATCTGTGGCTGGCATCTTCAGAGAGCCACAGATGCAGGTGAAATGTCAGAAGCAAACTCTTCCAGAACATGGCCTCACAGCCCAGAAAGAAAAACAAAAAACCACAAGAAAAATCTTTTACAGTTGTCCCTCCACATCCATGGATTTGGCATTCACGGATTTAAGTATTCATGGCTTGAAAATATTCTTTGAAAAATAATAATCCAAAAAGCAAACCTTGATTTTGCCATCTTATATAAGGGACATCATTTTCCTATGCCATTGCATATAATGGGACTTGAGTATTCACGGATTTGGGTATTCACGGGGGATCCAGGAACCAAACCCCAGCGAATGTGAAGGGACAATTGTATTTCAGTTTTTCAGCTAGAGGGCTGCACTAGACCCTATCCAGCCAGCATCGAAGAAATAATCCTTCTGCAGTTTTCCAGGATCTTACTTATTTATTTATTTGATTGACATCTCACCTTTCTACCCATATGAGATCACAGGCAACACAGATCTTGCCCTTTTGATTTAAGCAGCATATCCTAGCTCGTGTAGATGAGCCCAAAGTTTGCTTCAAGTACAGTAACCACCATTTTAATTTATGTGGTTTGCAAGAAATCTTTTTTCCTCCTTAACTGCCAGTAATCTTTTGAGAAACTGGCCTGTTATTCATGCTTTCTGCTCTTATTTCCAAGTTATATATTGATTATAGTAATTGTAATTTGTCTTTGTTTGTCTAGAGACAATGCTTATAAAATGGCCTGTTACAACTGGCTATGCGGTTTCTCTCAAAGTGTGTCATGATCTGGGGTGGGGGGGTGGGGAGGGAATATTACAATTTCATCCAAAATATTTCCCCATCTTTTTTTGCATCTTGAAACATTTTTCAATTTCCTTATGTTATTTTCTGAATGATGAAGTAAATTTGTTCCATAAATCAACTTTCATGACTTTTTAAAAGAACTACCAGGCATATCATGTGTAAGAATATCTAATTTTGTGGACTTTTTCAAATAAGCTCACCTTAGATGTGTAGACTGCAAGAAACCCAGTGTGGTGCAGTAGTTCCATCCATCCATCCATCCATCCATCATCATTTATTGTATTTGACTAAAAGCCATTACAAATTCAATAAAATTTAATTAAAAGAGAAAAAATACAGTAAAGGAATGCCACATACATATACATTCAGTTGTACAAAAAGATCAAATTAGTGAGTCCCCTGCACAACCTATAGCTATATCTTTCAAACAGCAAGCACAAATATTTTTAGCAGCTTTAGCAAATAAGGCTGTTTTATGTGTAATGTAAGGATCGCAATCTGATAGTAACCAGAATACTTTCACGTAGGAACTCTCACTATGTAAGGAAGCCAAAATCTGTTCCAAGAATCTTTTCCTAGGGTTTTGATATAACAGACAATGAAACAGATAGTGATGAATTGTTTAGTTTCACTTTCTCTGACATTTTAATTTTGGAAAATGGTGATTGAAGACATTATCCAAAACAAAATTTTCATCCATCCCTGCCATGTTAGAAATGAGCAGGATTTGCCATTTACATGTTAACCAACAATTCAAATTTTGTTAAGATCAGTAAATATTGTTTATAAACAGAAGCAAAATTCTCACTCATTCCTAGGAGATTATCAGACAAGCGTCTAAAAATGTTTTTGTACCACTATATTTAAAAGCATAAGTGTCCCGGCATAATAACCCTTTTTATTACACATTGCTGTAATAGCAAGAAAGAGCAGCCCCAGAATTATCAGAGCACGATCACAAGCGCTGTTTACTTTTGCGTTCGCCAGGGTGTGAGGCCTCGGTGGTTCTCGTGAGAAGATGCGAGCATGCTTAAAAATCTAAAAACACCAAAATTAACAAAGAAGATGAACACACAAGCACAGAAGCACACTTTAAAAATTACCAGAAAAATGGGGAAGTTCATAAAAAGAGTGTCCTGTACCTAGGTTTTACATTCTCACCTGGAAGTGTTCTGGTGGAGACCGCCCATTGATGCTATATTCATGAGAGCAGAATGGGACATGGTTTCAGAAGCTGGCAATACCACACAAAAAAAATGCCATCAGTGACAATTGATGGCTTGGCCTGTTGATAAAAAAGAATGCCTTTTTCACAGGAGCAGAACACTTGGAGAACGCAAGAAGACAACGTAGTGCGATAGGGAAGCCCTTTCGCGGTATTGTGTCATCATTATCATGCCATATTTGCTACATCTGATAATCTCCCTAGTGGAGGCTTGCCAATAATTCACATTGAGACTATGGACTTTTTCAGACAGTGCTTACCACACCACAAGCTTCCGCGAGAGGTACAGTGCTGTCGCGCAGCAGGGGGTCCGTTTTGGATGACACTGTCCCTCTCGCAAAATCGTTCGTGTCACTTCCGTGTATGATTGACGGCAGCCGCGCCATATTTTACTCACGGAAGTTGCCCGTGAGTAAAATATGGTGCAGCTGCCGTCAATCATAGATGGAAGTGACACGGACGATTTCACGAGAGGGACGGCGGTGTCCGAAACGGACCTCCTGCTGCACAACAGCGCCATACCTCTCGCGGAAGCTTGTGGCTCGGTAAGCACTGTCTGAAAAAGTCCTATGAACATGAAGGCGTGTTTGGTCAGTTCATCTGCCTCCTAACTGATCTTACCCAGTGTCCTTACTGTATAAATACAGTGTGTGTGTGTGTGAAGAAATTTCATAAGAGATAGGCCATTGCAACATGTTGAATCATCCTGTCAATAATTTGCCAACCCCTGCAAGGTTTCTTGCCTCCATTGTGAGAATGTGACATCAAATGCTTTTTTCCACATCACATTTTTCTGCATGGTATCCAAAATGTCTCTATGCAAAACAACTGACTTTCCCCCCTAATAACACACACCCATGAAGCACAGAAGGATTGGCTGATTGACCAAAAAGTGGAAAGAACCTGTGGCATCACTAAGGTGGTGTCACACACACACCCGGAGGGTGTCACCTGGTGCAGTTTGGCCTTGCTGCACACACACACACCCCAGTGCCACCAATCCATCCAGCACTTTTGCTTAAAGTCCACAAAACAAGGCAGCAGCTGTCATAGTTTTGTGTAGGGATGTAAATCTACATTTATTTTGTTCTTGTGAGGAAGAACAAATAATTTAAACAACTTTCCTCCCACTGCAAGAGAGTTCTTGAAAAATATAGAGCTTATGAAGCCTATTTATAGATCAGGAGTTACTCTGCACAAAAAACAAGTTTGGTTTGTTTTTGCATAACAAATTAGGTTCTGTGCACAGGAGTTTTGTTTTTATTTTTTGGTAGAAAATCCTAGTGTTGAATTTTCCACAGAAGATGTCCTAAACAGCAAAGAATTTCACTATGTCTAAATTTCCCTGGTGGGGAGTCCTGGTGGTGAGGAAATCTCCTTTTTTGTCAAAGACTGGAAAACAGAAGCATATTTTTACACCCCTAGTTTTTTGTGGGAGTCAGCATAGTGTAGTGGTTTGAGTGTTGGACAAGGGTTTGAATCCCTGCTTGGCCATGAAAACCCACCGAGTGACCTTGGGCAAGTCACATTCTCTCAGCCTCAGAAGAAGGCAAGGGCAAAACCTCCGAACAAATTCTGCTAAGAAAACCCCATGATAGGTTTGCTTTAGGGTCACCATAAGTCAGAAATGACTTGAAGGTACCCAACAATGATAACCAAGTTTTGTGCATGTGCAAATTCCCAAACTGGCCAAATCAGAAAGAAAAATCTCACCATCTTGCAGGGGAGGGGGATTTAGATGCTTCTCATTCTCACAAGCAATACCAAGAGTACATCTACACTGTAGAAATAATGCAGTTTGATGCCACTTTAACTGTCAGGGCTCCATCCTACAAAATCCTGGGACTTGTAGTTTTGTGAGGCACCAGCACTCCTTGGCAGAAAAGGCCAAAGACCTTGTAAAACTACACATCTCAGGATTCCATAGGATGGAGCTACAGCACTTAAAGTGGTGTCAAACTGCATCATTTCTACAGTGTAGATGCATCCCAAGACAAGTAAAGGTTTAAATTCCTACAGATATTCTGAATTTTACAACTGTTCCCATCTTTTTAAGCAGATATCAATGGTACGGCATGAAAGTCATGCAAGCTATGAGGTCTGATTATGATTCCATGGTTGCATAAAAGCTCTTTCTATTGGAAACCCAATATATTTTCATTGTTATCACAACTAATTAGTGTGCACTCTTGTTCAGGAAATAGAAGAATGAGAAAATGGGAAGTTAGACTGAAATTAGTGTTTTAAATTGGCCCTTTTCCACAGTGACTTAAATTGGTTTGATACAAATCGATTTGCCCTGCTGTGATGCCCTTCCCAGCCATTTTGCAGGCTATTTTGCTTCATTTCTTACCAAGGCTAAGTCCTAGAACCAGCTTGCAATGTCAAGAGATAAGGGCATGTTCTAGAAACCATCTGGCTAGGCCTCAGACAGTAGAACGGTTTGTTCTTGTTGTGTCCCTTCAATTCGTTCCAACTTATGGTGACCCTAAGGCAAACAGCCTGTGGTAAACAACAGAGATGTAAAAGGAAGGGGGTTGGACTGGATGGCCCTTGTGGTCTCTTCCAACTGTATGATCCTAAGGCTTGTTTTCCACCCAGATCCTTGTCCATATGATGTGTCACAGTCCAGAGCTTGGGACAGTTAGTTTTCTTTAGAAAATAACTCTCAGAAGCCTGTAGTCAACATGGCTGTGTTAAATTAACTTTAATAGTAACTGGCTACTTTGGTGGTGTGTGTATGTTTGAAGGGAAGCTAAAGGGAAGAATAACTAATTACTTTATAAAAAGTAACTTTCCAAGCTCTGCTCCCTGCTCAAGGAACACAGCTTGGAGAAGGGAGGATGGAGATACAGTATGATAACCATACTTATGTACCTGAAGGGGTGTCATGTAGAAGATGGAGTGAGCTTGTTTTCTCCTTCTCCAGAGACTAGAATATGAGCCACTGGATTGTAATTACAAGAAGAGTGATTCCACTTAAACATTAGGAAAAACTTCTGGACTGTAGGAGTTGTTCAAGAAGGGAATACAATGCCTCAGAGAATGATGGGTTGTTCTTCTTTGGAGGCCTTTTTTTAAATAATTATTATTTATTGATTTCCTAGTAATCCATAAAGCATTCACATCTTAATGTTCATTACATTTCATTTTTATAAATAACAAAAAGCTTGCTCATATACAATGGTAAACATAAAACATCATAAACAGTTACTCGTACGCCTCCTGTACCATAGTTATATAATTATATATAATTATATAGAACATTCTATTGCTTTTTGATACTCTGCAATTTTAACACTCAAATTGAACAAATTTGAACAATTTGGAGGCCTTTAAAGAGAGTTGGATAGGCATCTTTCAGAAGTACTTTAGGAGGTGGAACTAGATGGCGCTTGTGGTTCCTTCCAACACTATGATTCTACATGATTTTGTGAACATCTGGCTGGAATCCTGTCAGTTCCTCTATGCAAGTAGTTGCACATTTTTGTTCAATCTGCATTCAGTGCTAGGGTGCAGAAGCAACATTAAACATGTAGGATCTCTGCACATTACACATCCAGTTGTATATTGTGGATTGTGCCCAGAGATGTGTATTGCACATTACATTCAGAAAGGCACTGTGCCTTTCCACAAAGATGTGAATTGCTTCTAATGCATAGAAGTGAGATGCACACTACACTGCAAATTGCTCAATGGGCTTCAGATGCACATTTGGTTCCACATTCAGTTGTGAAACACAGGAATTAACTAACAAGGTGGTATTGTGAAACTCCTGCATAACTACCCAAGTGTGAAGTTACACCCCATCTCCTTGATTTCGGACCTCAGCCTCTGATCAGATCTACATACGACTCCTCTTCCTCCCACTATATAGAATCAGGGTGCTCTGAGACCATGCACATGGCTTCCCGAAAGCTCCAGGACCTCTCAAACTACATTCACCTGTTCAATAGTGGGGCCACTTACCTGTCAGCAAAAAAGAGGTCAAAAGAGAGCACAAATGTCCATGTGCTTATTCCTATATGAATATGCAGACTGAGAAAGAATAAAATTTAAAGAGAAATACACTTGCGGCCATGGTTGCTGTTTGCTTGCTCAGTCTGCTGCCCTGGTGCTAAAGTGCTGATGGCCTTCAAAGCTTCTGTTGCTTTCAAAAAGGGAATGGTTCTCCAAAAACCCTTCCAACAGAGGATTGTCCTCTCTAAAGATAGGACTCATGCTACTCTCCTGTCTAATAAAAGTGTGATGAAACACTTCCTTCTTCCTCTAGCTAGGGCAAGAACTAAGCGTGTTGCTCATTTGTTTTCCACCCTCAAGGATCTTGTTCCTTTGCTTGGGTAGCTGCCGTGTGCCCTTGAGTGCCAGCAATGATGGATGACTACCGTTTTTCTATTATTTATCTTTCCCCAAATCTATAGTGCCAGTGGCATCTTGGGCTCCTCATCCATTATAACCCAGAGACTGTCTGGGTGAGGCACTGTTTGCCTGCCATTTGCTATATACCTGCTGAGATTGATACAGCAAAACAATGACAAGCAAATAGGAAGATGCACAAATAAACCAAACCATAACCAGGCTGCCCTTTGCATGATGTAATGATGATGGTGATAGGATTGGGGCAGTTTAGCAAGCTATTCATACCAGTAATGTTAGTAATACTAGAAATGGTGTTGGAAATTTTATATCCTATATTATATTTTAATTTTCAATATGTGATATTTGCATAACCTCTGTTTTATATTGTGATGACCTATGGTTTTAAGCAATTAAAATTTGGATTAGTATTTTGCATTGCAGAAGACAAGGGAAAGTGATAAAATGGCCTCAAATATTTTCTGGCGTATGGTATACACTCTCATCTATCTCCAAAAGTCAATTGTGCATAATACCATACCTTTCAACTGTACCAGTTGGTGAGAACAGTCCTTATTAATTCTCTATCATCCCACTTTTTCATCTCCAGATGTAGCCACCATACAACTTCCATCTTTGCTCACTATTGGCTATGGTGACTAGGGCTTCTGGAAGTTGTAGCTCAACAACATTTGGAGAGCCCGTATACAGGCTGGGGGATTCAGGGAGGGAGTCCAAATAAACTATTTTTCTAGGCTGTGCCCCAACATACAAATACCCTGCAATTGTCTTGATGGCAAGGTCAGTCCCCATTAACCTTCTTTTGACTCACTTTTTCAGCTGCTTTTAAAATGTCCCCAATCCTCTCTTCCTTCTACTTTTCATCTCTATTCTCAGCTTATTTAAGTTGCAGCAAACTGAGTTCAAAGTGTAAAAGTAGTTTGTACTCAATTCACTCAGAAGGGGAGGGAGAAATCTTGTCTTTCCCAGTAGACTCAGGCAAAAGTAAACTGTTCTAGTCTCTTCTAGCTTGTGTGTTCTTCCTCATGAATAACTTTTTGCAATCTTGACCACATTTCTGATGTAGTTTGGCTACATGTCTCCTGACTTTTATCTGGGAATTGTTGAAAGGTGTGCAGTACTCAAATCTGGTCAGATTATTTTGCTACTGATGGGAGAAAATCCTACAATACCCTCTTCCTTGGCAGTAAAAATACAGTGCTAAGAAAAGCCTATAACCAACTATCTGGCCTTTTTCATGATACCCCAAACCAGCTGTCTGAGACAGATGCCTCACTCTGCTTTATGGACACACCAGTTCTGGAAAAGAAAGTGGTTGCATATGATCATTTTACCTCCATTCTACTTCAGTTTCCATTAAACTGATTTGATGGGTGTATCTTTTGATTTGTAACCAGTGCTTCACTTTTCAAGGTAAGGCTGCCATGCTGTGTTTATTCCATTATTGGTCATTGTGAGGGAGGGGAAAAGAACATGTACCTGTGGAAAGCTTTTGAGTAGCTGTTCGTGTTAAAATTGGATTTTCATTCAAAAGCAAGATGATAGGCATGTAGGGTGGTGAGTAAAAGAAAATCTATAAACGCCAGTTCTTATCATTGATAGATATTGTATTTTTGCTTATTAGTAACCATTTCTTTAGCACTTCTCATCGTGCAGAGTGTTTCATAGTTCTAATTTGATTTATCTTTCTATATTACCGCCTCCCTCTCTATGAAAAGCAAAGAACTCTTCATATGGTGAATCACAGCATGTCTCAAGGATGATTCTTCATATGGTGAATCACCCACAATCCAATGGTCCCTATTCAGGGAGTACGCCCCCCCTCTCATTTGGATACAGTGGAACTTACTTTCAGGAGATTATCAGACGGACCCTTAGGGTCTGTTTCTGTCCTGCTACCCCCCCCCACCTGCTCCAATCCCATTCCTATCATGGAATAAAGACAAAAGTTTCACACACCTACCTTAATTCCATGGCTTTTATGACCCAAGAACTGAAATCCCGGCTGTTCTCGTGAGAGAACGGCCAGACAGCAAATTTAAAAATACTCCCCCAGCTGTCAAAACAGTGAACCAATGAGAAAAACATATTTTTTTTTAAAAAAAAAAAAGTGACCCGGGGAGGGGGGAGGGTTAAACTTACCTTGTAATCCGGATCCAAGTGTCCGGCAGGGACCTCTCAGTGACGTCACAGCCCATTGTCATCCCGGAGCACAATGGGGCTCCTGTTCAGTCGCCCGTCATTCCGTTATAATAATGGAATAGGCCTCTTAGTCACAGATTTTTCCTTGAATAAGAGGAAGCAGGGAAGGAATAGGAGCAGAACGGATTCATCCCAGGACAGGGACGACGTTTTCTAAAAGGTAAGCTTTTTAGCGATATCCTGTCATCCCTGTCCTGGGATATTTTTACCGTCTGATAATCTCCTAAATCCATGTTGTGTGGTCAAGATGGCAAAAGATATTAATGAGGAAGAACACACAAGCCAGGAGAGGCTGTAGAAGTTTTATTTTGCCTGAGGCTACAGGGAAGGGCACAATTCTGCACCCTCCTTTCCCCTCCCCCTGCTGAGTTGAGTGCAGACTACTTTCGGCACTTTGAAATCAGTTTGCAGCATTTGAAATAAGCTGAGGATAGAGATGGAAATTGGAAAGAGGAGAGAAACTGGGACATTTTAAAAGCAGCTGAAAAAGTGGGAGAGCAGAGGATTAAGTGGGACTGTCCCTGTCATCAAGACAATTGCAGGGTATGTGAATGTTGGGACCAAGATGGAAGTTGTATGGCGGCTACATCTGGAGGGCCGCCTTATTCGGGGGATAATGGGTGAAAAGGCTATTTTATTTCCCTGTTACTCTTCCGTATATTCACTCATAAACCTATCCCATCCATTTTCCACATTAACCTGCAGGGTTTTTTTTTTTTTTAGGGGGGGTGGGAATTAGTATAAACATTTGCATTTAAATATGCATTGAAATATGTTGTTCTAATCTCCCCTCCCTCAAAACCTGCATTTCTAACAATACAACCCTGACTCTCAGGTATTGGTGGCTGGAGGGGATTAGGTTTGTACACTAATACCCCTCTGCCAGCAAAGAGTATTGCTGGTAATTAATTGTGGGGGGGGGGAGATGGGAACTATCTCTAAATGGACGGAGAGCAGAGTTGGAGACATCTATCAGCTCTCTTCCTGCAGACTTTTCTAGTCTTTTTCTAGTCCTTTTCTAGTCCCCATCTGTTCCATGCCAGCTCCATGTGGCTTTTTCTTAAAAGAGGACAGCCTGCATATATATATATATGTGTGTGTGTGTGTGTGTGCCTTTTTTTTCAAATTAATGAACACATGCTCTCATTGCCTAGAGCATGAATGTGCACATTTTAGAAATGTACACAGTGCTTTTAATGCATTTTTCAAATGAGTGCATGCTGTCAAAACAGTTTTATTTCATTTATTGAATTCATTGTAAGCCTAGAAGTTACTGTTGCCAGTTTTACAAAATACATATCAATAAGAGACAGTAGAAATTCATGACATGCAAGTTTGCGTTTTAGCATGAAAATATTTATTTCAGTTATCATAGCCATCTATTTCTCTGTAAAATCAACACATTGGAGATTATCAGACAACCCATTTTAAAACATTCTTTAGCTGGCATAAAATAAACCATTTCTATGCCAGCAAAAGAATGCTCCCCACACACACACACTTACCTTTCTCTCCCGGCAAAGGCTCCCCATCAATAAAGAGGTGAACAGAGCCCCATTCACTTTCTCACTCAAAATCCCTCGAGACGTCATTGTGCAGGAAATTTAAAAATAAAAACAAAATAAAGACATTTAAAGTTGCACAAAGCACCTAAACACACTTTAAAGTTTCCAAGTAACTCAGGGAGGGTACAAAAAAGAGAGTAGCTTACCTGGATGCCACAATCTCACCTGGAAGTGTTCTGGCAGGACTGCCCATTGACGCTGGAATCTCGCCAGCAAAACAGGGCACTTTGCCACACACAGGCAAATTAGGAACAGAAATGGAACAGGAGATCAATTGCTGGCTTCTCCCCATCGATAAAAAAGAACGCCCTTGGAATGGCAGCAGAGCACTTGGGGGACGACATCATCTGATAATTAAACCCTTTTGTGATCTCATGGCATTGTTATAACACCATTTTTGACACGTCTGATAATCTCCATTGTCCACATTCAGAAATCTGAAGATACACACATTTCTGTCTATAAGGGCCCACACCCCAAATAATGGGATTTTTTGGCATCTTGTTCAACCTTTATAAAAGGAAAAGCTTTCCAGCCCTCAAACAGGGGACATCCCTTATACTAAGGGACATTCTTTCTGGACCATAAATAAGGGGCATCCCTTATTATAACACTGTACTGTGTCCAAAGAAGTGGGTTTATACCCACAAAGGCTCATGAAAAAAATAATAAAAACCAGTTATTCTTAAATGTGCTGCCACATTTCTTTCTTTCTTTTCCCTCCCCCTTCCTTATAATAAGGAGCACCTAGCAACCCTGCCAGAAATGTAGAGATTTCTGACCACAATTTGGAACTGGTTCTTTGTTCAGTCCCAGAAGTAGGGGATTGGGTAAATCTGTAAAAGCTATTTTAAAAGAAAAGAAAAGAAAACTTAATGGGGTAAATTTCTTGCCCACGCCTAGTAGACTGGTGCCCCTGGCAGTTCATGCAAAACAACTTGAAACATGGCATGTTGAGAGGGGAAAAAAACAGCTTCAGATCCATTGGAATTTCTGCCAAGGGTAGAAAGGAATTGGAAATACATAGGTCTGAAAAGTCTGCTGATGGCTCATTCCTACCCTGCTGTCTTTTGTCCTGGCCAGCATCAACCAGCAGGGTTGAGAAGGAAACAGAAAAATGTGCTTTGCTTCTCTCTGTCTACACATCAGATTTCACTGTCCATGCATTTTGACAGGAAACTTGGTACATGAAATGTATCAGAACATTCATAATGGAGGTTCCAATTTCATCTGTAGATAAGTCAGGGAATTGCTGCTCGTGTCTGTTCGTATTGGACTTCCCAATTCTTGAAGTACAACTGTTTGATGATAAGAGGGGAGAGGTAGTTTAGAACTGCGATGGAAGAACCAATCACCTCCTCTCCATCCCACTGTGGCTACTCATCAGGTAAAAGGGAGCTGCTGTCTTTTGGCCTATTGCACTTGTCTGCCACCAGCTGCTCCTTTGGTTAAGCATCTTCCTGACTCAGTAGATATCAGATGATACAAAGGACCCGTAGGATTTCACCTGGCCCTATAAATCCTCAGATTCACATTTCCTTCTTTAGTCTGAGCAGCTGCTTCGGGCTGTATTGGGAAAGGCACTGACACTGAAAAATCTCCTCTATGCTATGGTAAGATTCATGGAGGAAGGTGTGCTTCTTATTTACAGTCGGCCCTCCACATTTGCAGGGGTTAGGGGCTCACGCTTCCTGCAAAAGTGGAAAAACCTTAAATAATTCTGTTTTCCTATCTCTATGGGCTAAGGAACCTGAGCAAAGGGCTGTTTCCATCCTGCCGTCACAGGGCATGCTAGGCCTTGTAGTCCCTTGGGGGGAGTTCTTAGAGAACCAGAAGTCACTTCCCCAGAAGCGCCAGATGTGGCCAGAGAGGAGGAAAGTTAAACCACAGATGTGGAAGGCGGACTTTATTTTTAGCATATATGCCCTCTACAATTGAAAAGATTATCAGAATAGTTTGTTTATCTTTTTTTTACAAAGAGAAACAGTCCCACAGGATCACAATCTAAAACAGATGGGCAAACTCTGAAGCTCAGAGGGTAGCACTGCATCATTTCAGACTCTTGCGAAAGGCTGCAACAGGTCATCATGGCCGCCATTTCAACGGACCAGAAGTGAAACTGCCTTACTCTTGCTCCCTTCCTAGGGGGAATCTTAGGGTTGCCAGAGTGAAAACTGGAGAGGGCTGCTATACCTTAATGGTTCTGGAGATGAGGGAATTTCAGCAGTTGCTGCTTGTTGCGTAACAAGCTATACTTGCTAAAAGTTCCTCCTCTTTGTTGTTGCTGTTGTGTGACTTCAAGTTGTTTCCAACTTCTGGCAGCCCTATCATGAGGTTTCCTTGGCAAGATTTGTTCAGAGGGGATTTGCCTTTGCCTCCCTTGGAGGCTGAGAGAATGTGACTTGCCCAAAGTCACCCAGTGATTTTGCATAGCTGAGTGGGGATTCGAACCCTGAACTCTGGAGTCCTAGTCCAAAGCTCAAAGCACTACACCACGATGATAGACTTTTCTGGAGCTCATCCAACTTATTCACCTATTAATTTAATATTAACGTAATCCTAATCTTAATGTTATGAGCTATACATTGTTAGTTATGCGAAACAAAATATGAGAAATAAACAAGACACAAAGAATTCAGTCCTGCACAGAGAAAGCAAAAAGGGAAATTAAACCAACAGTGCCTGAATGAAGCCTAGAGTGTATGTTTTCTCTGCTGCTATGGATTTACATATTGTAATAGCTATAGATTTTTTTTTCAAAGTGCAGAGGAATCTCCTCCACTCTTGGGTACAGGGAAACCTGTCAGCAGGCAGACAATAGAAGCTGATTAAGTGGGCAATTAGCTATAGAAGGAAGCCCTTTAATCTATCTGTCCCCTGCCACCCGGAATGCATAATTACAACAACACATCCTTTACATGTAGAGGCAACAGAATGTGAAGAGAAAAAAGGCTTTTTTCCCCCTGAGTCTGCATACAGTAGCTTCTGGCACCCTCTGGTTGGCCCATGGAATGGAAAGACTAGAACTTTAGGAAGCAATGTAGATTTCTCAAACTACAGGAAAAGAGATTCCACCTAAATATTAGGAAGAACATCCTTACAGTAAGAGCTGTTTGGCAGCAGAATGCACTGCTTCAGAGTGTGGTGGAGTCTCCTTCTTCAGAGGTTTTAAAATAGAAGCTGGATGGCCATTTGTTGGGAATGCTTTGATTGTGTGTTCTTGAAGGGCAGGGGGTTGGACTAGATGGCCCTTGTGGTATCTTCCAACTCTGTGATTCTATTATTCTCCAGGGAACCTCAAAACCACATCAGTGAATGCAGAGAAGCAACCACTTAGATCACTTGGAGTGAATGGCAGCCCTACCAAGAAGCAGACTGAATGTCATAAAATGGCAAGAAATTAGTTGGTATTTAATTAGTCATAGTATTGTTTTAATGCCAGGGATGGGGAGAGGAACATAGAGGATTTTTCACCTCATAAATGGGTGGGCTTCGGTTAGTGAAAGCTGTTGAAACTGATGTCAATGGTGTGATCAATCACGCTGGGTTTTAATCTGAACTTTCAAGGGGCCATCCCAAATACCTTCTCAAATAATGATTTTAAAGTGGACCCACCAAGGGCTTGTCTACATTGGCAAAAAAAATAAAATAAAAAAATGGAGACTCACCCTGAATCTGGTGTTGGTAGTTCAGATGACATACAGCTACTTCTGGGGAGGAACTGCAATTTTTTAATATATATATATATATATATATATATATATATATATATATGCCCTTAACCCAACTTTGCTCCAAATTACGCAGAGTTGGGGAAGACTCAAGAAAACTCTGGAGTGACCTTGAGTTTTGTTTTTGTTTTTGTTTTTGTTTTTGTTTTGTTTTGTTCTGTTTTCTCTGTCTGGACAGCTGGATCAGGCTTGATTTTGCCCGATCTAGTTGTCCACACGCAAACATGGTGCCATCTCCCTCACCCTGCACTGAACAGTGCAGGGAAGGGGATGGATCTCCATTGGACTAGGCAAGCAGCTCCCTGTGAGAGCCTGGCCAGCGGCATTGCTTCTACTGAGGTCAGACTGGGGCAACATGCTGTGGGAAGTTGTTAATTCAGTTTCCAAAAAAGCAGTTGTTATTAGTGTACAATGCATTCTGCAGTGTCACTCTCGCAGCATCGTTTGCATGCCAGAAGCGCCATCTACTGGCACTCACATTTGTACAATTGTCTGTACTGAATGTGTTTTGAAATGTATTGTACTAAAAATTGTATTGAATAGTATTGCATTGAATGTACTGTTCTGAATTGTACTGCATAGTGATGTATTGTGATGCATTGTATTGTATTCTTTGTGATGTTGTACCCTGCCCTGATTCTGAGGAGAGAGGTGGGTAATAAATAACTAAGTATTATTATTATTATTATTATTATTATTACTATTACTATTACTATTACTATTATTCCTGACAATGTGGGCTGTGCTGTTGCCCACTAGGATAACAAATAGAGAGCCAGTGTGGTATAGTGGTTGGAGTGTTTGACTAGGACTTTGGAAATCCAAGTTCAAGTCCCTATGAGCCAGGAAAATTCACTGGCTGACTCTACGGACTTTATCACATGAGGCTGAAATTGCAGAATTATGAAGGGATAGTCACACGAATAGCTTTCCATTATCACATGACATCCTCCTCCTCCTGTGGTCCATCTGTGCTCCAGCTGTTAATTTCGCGTAACTTTTCATTCTTGGGGGAAAGCCGTGAATAGCTGTCAATAGCTCTCTTTTCACAGTATGATGAGCATGCAATAATTCTGTCCTGCTGTAGTCCCAATATTACAGTGTTAGTTGCCAGTCCTCCTGCTTTCCGCCCCTCCCCATTCCCAATGAGAACACATAATTAAACTTTCGTTGGAGAGTGTGAAGACGACCTCCGGGATGCAATTTTAATGAACTGACGCTTTTTCTCAGAATGTGTTTTTTGTTTGTTTGTTTAATTGTGAAGTTGTTGATTTGTCTGTTTTTGGTGTGTTTAATCAAAGTTGCATCTCCTTGCGAGAACAGCCAAAATCTTGACCATGCAAAATGACAGAAGTAGGAGAAAAAAATTGTTAAAAGCACATGCATGGGCTTCTCAAACTATTAATACTTTGTCATTACTACGCAATGTGAAAACTAGTGTTACTATAGTGCGAGCCTGAATCCTGTTCTTAAAACTCTAGAAGGTGGTCGTGTGATCTTCCATTAGTGGTACTGTTGTGTGATTACGGCAACGTGCGATAATTAATGTATTAATGCCACTATAATTCTGCTTTCCTCAACTGTGGAATTACAGCATTTTTAGACGTCCATGTGATAAAGTCCTACATCAGTTGCACCCTCTCTCAGACCTCCCTCTCTCATTGGATTGTTGTAAGGAAGAAGTAGGAAGGAGGAAAGTTGTAAGCTCATTCGAGCTTTGAGCTCATTGGAGGTAAAGCAGTGATATACTGTAAATGTAACAAGTTATATAGAGTTTGTCTGCATTAGTGAAGAAACCCAGCCTACCCACCCATACAAATCTGGCCCAGTAAGGCTACATGACGTGTGGCCTTATCCTTGAACCTGGTGTGATATTCTCACCAAAGTCAGGGTATACCTCCTTAATCTGGTTTTTTAAAACTTGACGTTTTCTCCAGAGTTTGCTAGAAACTCTAGAGAAAACTGTAGTGTCAACAAAGGATCTTTCCTGGATTCAGGGGTGCGGTGCGTTGTCAGAAGAAGTGCTGCCTGACAGACACCACCATTTTCTCCCCTCCTTGGTGAAGGCATTGCTGTCATGCAGTTGCTCAGTCTGAGGTCAGAACGAGCAGCCAGGCACACAATTGCATGGCTGGCCACCTCATTCTGACCTCAGAGTGAGCGATTGTACACCAGTGGCAGCCCCACCATGGAGGTACATGGTTAAGCAGCAGGGGATCTGCAGTTTATCTACACTGGGGGTAAAAATCTGGATTAATCACTTGTGTAGACAAGCCCAGCAACAAGCAGCACAGATTCAAGCTTTGGTCAGGTGCTTAACTCTGGGCCAGATAGTCTGAATGTAGTCCGATTTTTAGTTGGTGCTGTTCCAGGGAAGAATAATCTGAATTTCATCCAGATTTTTACCCCCAGTGTAGATAAGCCCCACAGACAGAGAGACAGGTAGGAGAATAGTGGGGAATGGGCATAACTGATCTTGCTTGGGAGTAGAGATCCTAGCTCAGAAGCAGACCACATAATTCACATAGGTAAAAAGTCCTGTGTCTGGAATCTCTATCTAAAGGTTAGAGCTCAGTGATCAGGGCCAGAATTCCCTCTCCCTGTAATCTTAGAATCATAAATTGAAAGGGACTACAAGGGCCCTCTAGTCCAACCTCCTGATGTTCAGGAATACACAACTAAAATACTCCTGAAAGATGACTATCCAACTTCTGTTTAAAGACCTCCAAAGAGAGAGTACACCCACCTACCCACCTCAGGGCAGTTTCTTCCGTTATCAAACAGTTTGCATTAATGAAGTTCTTTTCAATTCGTCAACTGCCAGGTTGTGAAATAGTGGCCTTGAGCCTAGTTTTAGAGAAAGACTGGGTGTAAATAAAAATTAATACCTTCCTCCTCTGGCTTTTCCTCGCAAACTAAGGGGTCGTTTACACGGCAAAATAAATCCTCAAAGAATGCAACAAGAAGCCTGATAGTTCCCACGCATTTCGAAGCAACAGCGCCCTTTTCAGAAGGAGGGGGTGCAAAAAACCCATAAGTCGCACAGTATCAGCTTTCGCTAGTTTTCCAGACTTTTTTGATTTAGGACTTTTTCGGACAAGTAAAATGCAACGGAAGCAGCCTCGCCACATTGCGAGGCTGCTGCGCTGCAGGGCATCCCTTTTGCATGACACCCGTCCCTGCCGGTACTGTTGCGGTACCACAGGGACATTTGAGTGTAATATTTTGGCGATTTTTCCTCACGATCAACTTTTGTGAGTAAAAATCGCCAAAATATTACACTCAAATGTCCCTGCGGTACCGCAACAGTACCGGCAGGGATGGGCGTCATGCAAAAGGGATGCCCTGCAGCGCAGCAGCCTCGCAACGTGGCGAGGCTGCTTCCGTTGCATTTTACTTGTCCGAAAAAGTCCTAAGTTCGCGAAAATGCGCATAATTGGTCATGGGAACTAACCATCGTGTAAACTGGCATCGACCTTTTCGAATTACTGTGAGCAGAGCTGAATCCTGATTGGTTGGAGTGACCATTGTGCTGATGTGTCCGTGTGTATGTGTGTGCATTCGTGTGTGGGGGAAAACAGCCGATCGCATGTTCATCCTTTTGTTTGTTTGCCCTTCCCTTCACTTGCCTTTATTCAAGGCTTCGGAGGCAGGGCTAGCCCCTGCTTCTGTGGTGTGTGTTTGTGTGTGCATGCGGGAAGGGAAGGGAAGGGAAGGTGATCGCTCCACCATACTTTTGCTTGTTCGTCCTTTCATTCACTCCTTTCTTTATAGAAGCCTTTCCAGGGGAAGACGGGGAAAGTTGACAGATTGCTCTTTCGATCTTTTGTTTGTTTGTGCTTTTCCTCCTCTCATTATTTATGGTCTCCATGACCCCCTCCTTGCTCCCTCCCCGCCTCCTGCCTGGCTTTAATCATCTGGAGGCGATCCCCCCCCAACCTTTGCCTGTGTGAACTAAGAAAAACCGAAACTGGCTGCATCAGGCTGCATCTTCCGAATAAGCCAGAATTCGTGTGATTTATGCGCTCCTGATGCGAAAGAATGGTAATCCGGAATCTCGCGAACTTTTTCCTGTCGTGGAACCGGCCCCTAAGATTCAGGAAGGTCTCATCCCGCATTTTCTGCAAGCGCGCTGATGACTAAAAAGCCAATCTGGGATAAACAAGTCCGGTTGCAGAAAGCACAGCAGAAGATCTCCTTGGGTGATGTTTCTGGGTTGTGATTCTTTCTGCGTTGTCATTTCTCTTCAAGACTTGTTCGGCGTGAGTTCTCAAATAAGGCTGCAGCATTGTGGATAGTGTGTCTCCATGCCTCCTGATGTGAGGCCAGGGCAGACCATTGTTGGTGATCAATGTGGCCGAGCCTGAGATGTTGTTTCAGGGAGTCCTTGTATCACTTTTAATGATGATGATAACAATATAACAACAACAATAGTACTAGGACAAGCAGCTCCAAATGTTTCCTGTACTTGCATGCTGATTATGTATCCCTGAAACCAAAAGGGACCTTTCACACCATAGAATTACAGGATAATGATTCTGCTCTAACTGCATGGTTCCATCCTATGGAATCCTGGGATCTGCAATCTAGGATTTGCATTCTAATTCTATTTAGAATTCTCAGCCAGAGAGCTCTAGTGCCTCGGCAAAATACAAACCCCAGGATTCCATAGGATGCAGACATAGCAGTTAAAGCAGACTCATAACGCTATAATTGTGTAGTGTGAAAGGGACCAATGATGGGGAATTTTTGCCCCTCTAGATGTTCTGGCTACAACTCTTAGCTATGGTTGTCAGATTGGAAACTGGAGGGAGCTCCTGTATCTTTAATGGTTGTGTATATGGAGGAATTTCAACAGGTGTAACTTGCGTGCAACCAGGTATCCACTGGAGTTTGGTTCCAGGAGCCCCCATGGATACCAAAATCCATGGATGCTCAAGTCCCATTATATACAATGGCATAGTAAAATGGTGTCCCTTATATAAAATGGCAAAATCAAGATTTGCTACTTAGAAATTAAAAAAAAAATATTTTCAAGCTGTGGAAGGTGTAATCCATAAATTATAAATCCATAGATACAGAGGGCTGATTGTAACAAGGAATACTGCTGAATTTCCCTTTTCTACACAACCTTTGAGGGTCTAAATACCCTACGGGCACCAGATCCTGTCTGATCTTGGAAGCTAAGCAGGATCAACCCTGGTTAGTACTTGGATGGAAGACCACAGACGAATACTAGGTGCTGTAGGCTATATTTCAGATGAAGGAACTGGCAAAACCACCTCTGAGTATTTCTTGCCTAAGCAAACCTTATGAAGTTCATGCAGTCATCATAAATCAGTAGGCAACTTCAAGGCACACACACACAATCATTAAAGGTACAGGAGGCCTCTCCAGTTTTCACTCTTGCAGTCCTAACTCCTACAGGCCCATGTTATTGATGGAAATTGTGTAGGCCCAAACATCTGGAGGGCAAACCCCCAACCCGGCCCATGACATCTGTTCTGCCTGCACATTACATCTATATGGTGATTCCTTCCAAGAAATGGAAGTGATTTGTCTCTTCTGATTCTGGTTGATGGATAGAGCGATGGAGTGATAAATCTGATGCCAAAAGAAAATATCACCTTCTGCCAGTTACCTCCTCATGCAGAGACTATTTCAACCATTACTGCGGGGAGGGGGAAGCTCCGAAATAGTTGTGCCAGCCTTATGTTACCCATTTCAAGTGCAGATATTAAATTAAGAGCATGAATGGAAACTGCATGAACCACTTCAGAAAACAGATTCTGCCTACGTACAACCTGTCCTTGAACAAGACCACAGTCTCTTTTCTTGTCTTGTTCTTTAGCAAATCAATCAGACCTTTACTTGATGGTGTCCTCTTTTGCCCCTCTTGCTGTGACCTGGCAGGTCATCCAAAGAAAGACTGCAATGAGTCTGCAAAGGGCTGAAAGTACAAAGATATCAATGGATTGTCTAAACAGTTCATTCAACGCTTTGAAAAAAAAAATACAGTAGAACCTCCGCATCCATGGGGGATTGGTTCCGAGACCCCCCATGGACGGTAAAATCTGCAGATAATAATAAACACTGCCACCGGATGCAAGGGTGCTACTGTAAATACTCTAGTCAGATTCTTATCTGGAGAATCGCAGGGGAACAGAAGCCTGGATAGTATATCTGCTGGTGGCTTTAATGTAAGTGAATACACTCTGGGTTCTAGTCTGAACTTTAAAGGAGCTATCCAGGTTGATGAAACATATCCCTGGTATAGGCTCAGCAGCTTGGATAGCTTCTTTTAAGTCCAGCCTAAAAACCAAAGTGGATTCAGCACCCCAATGACAGGAAAGTCACCTGCTACTGCTATTTAAAAATAGAGGTCACTCCCCCCATATCCTCGGAACCAATATCCATGGTTTCAGTTATTCATGGCTGACAAAAATAGGGACACATACAGTAGAGCTGTGCTGGAAAATGCCTACAGAGGCATCCTTTCTAGGAATCACTAGGTCCTCCAACACAACTCTATGGTATGTTTATCCCAGAAATCCTTTATTTTAATAGGGTTCGCTATTTCCATGGTTTCAATAATCTGGGAAAGTAACCCCTGTGGATATTGGGGGGGGGGTCAACCCGTATGCTTACACTGTCTGTAAATATTTTTTCAAATAAAAATTTCAAAGTGGTTTACAAAATAAAAAGATAAAACAGTAAAGTGTTTATATATAGGGACAATTAACTAAAACAGCAACATTCAAATAACATTCTAATACAAATCAACAATTAAAAACAACAGCCTTAACCATAAAATGGAAAACATTGACTATGAGCCAGCATCAGTGAAAAACTGTGTGCAATGTCCAATTCTTTAAAGAGAATTTAAAAATAGTTGGGTACGAAGACTGGTATATCTCCCATTAAAGCTTTTATTGGGACAATTAAAAAGGCACCAAAAAAAAAAAAAAAAGAGTGCTAGCTTTTGAGATCTTCTGAACTCTTTATCAGAAAAGATGATTATGAAAATCAGCAGAGGGTATGTGATCCTTAAGTCGTGATGTCTGTGTTTTGTTGTGTTGAGATGTAACAAAGAGGAAAGAACGATCAGCAGACTTGCAGTGGAGCTTATTGGGGTAGCCCCTTACCTTGCTGAGAGCAGAAAAATCAATCCAGTTTCTCAATTCTGAAAATACCACCAACCTCACCCCTCTAAACTTAGAAGTGTCTCCATCCTGTTTGAAGCTCACAGGGTCTTTTTTTTGGCAGAAGACTGGAGTAAGTAATTAGGCAGCTTTATATCTTAAGGTTGGAGATATTTTAAAATGCTGGATTATGTAAGGAAGGTAGAGCAAAGTCAAACTGGGCAGCTTTACAAACTGGAAAGGATGGATGCCCCACCCTACCCCAAAATTTACCAGCATAGCTACCTCTGCTTTTCCATGAAAGGGTATCCCATAAGGTTGGGAGTCATCATAGAAAAGGCCTTGTCTTTTATGCTTACCAGCCTAATAGGTCTTCCTGAGGGCATGTAAGCAGGACCTCTGTGACTGATCTTAGGACCCAGACAGGTTCATACAGGAGCAGGTGGTCCTGCAAAGCCACTGATGCCTTTAAAAGTTCCTTTCTTCAGATATTCCATGGGGAATGTACATTCCTGCTCATTGGGACAAGCAATTTGATTTGAATTGCTTTCATATCTCCCTAGACTGCCTCCAGACACCTTGCTCAGAGTTTCCAAAGCCTTATCACATCCATAGATAGATGACACTTTAGCACGGATTGTGAATACCTAGTTGTACACTGGTTACCACTTGGTGAATTGTGTGGGATAATGCATGGGATTGATGAGATTTCCAGTGAGAGATGCTCATGGTGACTGGTGGCTCCCATGTCAGGGAGATGGAAATTTACTCTGGGCTTTAGTCCAAACTTTCAGAGAGCTATCCAAGCTGCTGCTGAATCTGTTTTGGGCATAGGGCTCAGCACATTGGATAACTCCTTCAAAGTTATGGGCTAAAATCCAGAGTGGACTTACTGTTCCACTGACATGCGAGCCATCAGCCACTACTAGGAGGGTTACCCTAAGAGTGTTTCCTTGAAGTCTGGGGGAATTATAGCTCAAAAGGAGGCCTGTGAGAAGAAGGCAACTTCAGGGATCTTTTCACCTATGCATACTAGTACTAACTGTAGAGAGCACTCCAGTTGAAATTAAAGTCTTTTATTTGAATTAACACAGGAGAGGAACTATTGTACAAGAACATACACTCTTAAGAACTATAGAAGGCTATTGAAGAGAAAGGCTGAAGGGCTGGATAGAGGGAAGTCAGGGGTGGGAGGGCGATAGTTACCAGCCTCAGAGAAAGAGGTCTGTGCAGCAGAGAGACTCAGGAGATTATCAGACGAGTGCCTTAAAATGTTATTATGGACCTATATTTTACAGTGTTGGTGTTCTGGCACAAAGACACGTTTTTGCATGCTGCCGTAATAACAATACAAAATTGGGCCAAGAATCCAGCAATACGAGCGCTTGCATCGCTTACTTCCGTGTTTCTCCATGAATGTGATTTTGGCGCATCTCATGAGAAGACGCGAGCATGCTATAAAGCCCCAAAACATCAAAATTAAAAAAGAAAATGTTCAGAAAAGCACAGACGCACATTGAGAAACTTGCAAGCAAGATAGGGAGGTTCATTAAAAGAGCATACGGTACTTCATTTTCCCTTTTGCACTAAAAAGTGTTCTGGTGGGACTGCCCATTGATGCTGGAATCATGCCAGCAGAATGGGGCACCTTGTTGCACACATGGAAATCTGGAACACAAATGCTATGGGAGATCAATTCTCAACTTCTCCCTGACAATAAAAAACAAACAAACACCAAAACCCTCATAACAGGAGCAGAACACTTGCATAATGCTGGGGAATGATGTTGTGTGATAAGGAAGCCCTTTTGCGATCTCATGGCATCATTATAATGCCATTTTTATGCATCTGATAATCTCCTCAGACAGCATCTGAAGATGGCACAGGGGGATCCAGTCCATTGAGAAACAGAGTGACAAGGTGACACACAGAATGGTGAGTCCAGTCTGTGGCACTCGTGGTTACGGTCTGAGCTAGGATATTTGTACCCTATTCCATATCCTGAAGGGGTGCTCTGATTATGGCAGAACTAGATGGCTTTCTCACGGAAAGGATAGAAGGGTCCAGAACAAGCTGATTACCTTAGTTCCGGAGGAACAAAACATTGATGGGACCTGCAGCAACCTCTTAATATTTGGATAGGTAGGGGATACAGGAAAGATTTCTGTAGGACATGAGTGCGGGATGGTCACTGATTGCATGATTGAAAGGATTAGCATAGACACATTGATGACTGGGGTTTCCACATAATCCATCTGAGTTTCCCCTTCATTATGACTTTGGACACATCTCAGGTCATCGTGACTTCGACTGCCCTCTGATAGGCTTGACCCCAAACAGTGTCCAGTCAGCATGACCCTAAAAAGGGTCCAATATGTGCGGTTATGAAATAGGGTGGTAGGGTATGCTAACAGGAGGTGCATGGTCTCTGGGGATGTTCTTCTCATATCAGTGGCAGGACAGTGTCCTCCAGCAATAGTAGTTTGTCATGGTCCATGGAGGTGGTTTTCAGCAGTTTTTGAGTGCCTAGTATCTCAGAATGCCTCTTGGAGTGCTTGGTATCTTAGGAAATCAATGCAGAAGTTCCTGAGTTTAGTTCTTCTTGAGCTCAGTGTGTCCTAGTCTCAGTGAGATTCCAAGAAAAAGTTAATGGGTCCCACATGCATCTGACTCATGTTGAATTGTGTTCAATAAGCAAGTTTTCTTCTTTATGCTTCTTAAGGTAATCATATCTGATTGTAAACTCAGGATTTCATATCCTGTTTCTGCAACTCTACAGCATGATTTTCCCCTGTTGGGAACTAGGGGGATTTATATCTTGAATTATTGCAAACAAACCTGGTGTTAGGAGTTACTTCCCCCAATTAACTTCAGCCTTGGTGCCCTCCACTCTCTGTCCTGTCTTGAGAGCATTTGATCCGATTCTGTTCAGTTTTGGGATTTGTTTGTTTACAGGACCGTAAGCCTTGGGGTTTGATGGGTTATTCCAAGCCTAGGTAGCATGCTTTAGAAAAGGAGTTCCCACTCCTACATCCAGATGCCCTAAATATACCAGGGCTTCATCTTTTGTTTTTTGTCCAGCATAAAGTGTGGTGTGGGTAGGGTTTCCTCTGCTCCCTGGACATGTACTGAGAGAATGAAGGTCAAAGGAGAACCTCCTTGAGAAAGGGCACACTCCCTTGCATCATCAAAGTGACTGCCCAGATGTCAGAGAAAAAACAAAGACAATGGAGCCAAATGTGGAAATTAACCCCTGCCATTTTGTTAAAAATCTCCTTGGAATCAGAAAAGGAAAGGGGGAAAAAAACAAACCCTGCCCTGGGCTTTAAAAGTTGCAGGTGGTCTCAGGAATTCCCCCACAATGGACTGGGATGGGAGCTATGTCATTGAACATTTAAGAAAACACATTTAGTACAGGAAAAACTCCCCATACCGCAAGGCTTTTGGCCAGTCAAAATATAACAAAATATGTCCAGTCTGAGATGACAAACGGGGGTTACAAAATATGTCCAAATGAAGATAACTATTGCATCTACCAATCTCCACTGTGGGTGAATGGCTCCATGTGGGATGAAGTTCAGAAATGCAATTTTCTTGGAGATGAGTGTGATCATGCTTTTTATCCCCCTTTTGGAGAACTGCCTGTTCTAGGGCATGCTGGAGGAAAGTCTGCAGTTTTCAGCATGGTCTTAAGTAATTTGTAGGAGCTAATTCTTGAAGCCTTCAGAAATGACTCACTTAATAACAGAGGCTACAGGCTAATTAGATTCAACATTCCAGAGGGAGGAAAAGAACCATGAGGTGACATTATTAAATGGTAGGGCCTGGTTGCTTTCTGCAAATGAAGCAAGCTGTGTGGCCCTTGATATCAAACTAAAAAAGGGAAATGTGTGAGCACAGATGTTGCTAGGAAAGCCATCTGAATTCATAGGATTCTGGAACATAGCAAAGGCCATCTAGTCCAAATTCAGTATCCCACCCTTCCTACCTCTCCGGAACAGAGCATGGAAAAGTTACTTTTTGGGACCACAACTACCAAAATTCCCTAGTCAGCAAACAAAATAAAGCTACCTATCTTTTGTAATGAAGACAGAACAAAAGTTACATTTCAAAAGTAATGTATTTAATGGGAACAGAGATACTCCCTCTTTTTTTGTAGTTGTGTCTAAAGTTACATTTTAAGAGCCATTTTTTAAATTATTCTGAGTGGTTTTTTTCAAGTTTTATGCCATTCTCTTATCAGCCTTAAGGAGTAACTAAAGGAATTAGTTTATTAAAACATATGGTAATATTAATGGCAACAACTTACTGGAGGCACATGGGCTTTGTGATGAGTTACATCTTAAAATGTTTTTTTTAAGAAGTAACTTTCCAAGCTCTGGGAAATGAAGTACGGCAGGAATGATCAACTGTGGTAATCTCAAAATTCACTGGTCTTCACAAAGTGTTCCAGGGGATCAACTTCAGAAGGGTGAAAAATATCTGTATTATCTGTGTGTTTTAAGAAACTACTGTCAACTTGATCGAAAAGCCTACTTTTGGACATGTTCAAAATTGAATTTTAAAAGGTCAGTGTATATTAAAGAACTTTTGTTATGGCTTATCATTTTTATATACCACATAATAATTATAGTATTGTTATCAGCAGGTTGCATAGTTGTTTTTGAAGGATTCATGCTTTGGGCTCATGTAGTTAGAAGGCAGGACCATTTTATGTTTATAACATTAGTCACTCCATATGCCAGTATAGTTAACCTGGTAGTTAACCAGACATCTAGATCTAAGGAAAAATCACACATGAGCGAGGTATTTGCTTTTAAGTCTGTGCTCATTAAATAAGTTTTTCCTGCAATTGTCTTGTTCATGCTCTTTTTGCAGGGTGATACAACCAATTTCCTGTCATTATAGCCTTCAGTGTCTCTGGATGGTGGTGGCCTTGCAAGATATAGGATTCTAGTCTTGCTATTTTTGTTCATTCTTCTCTGATTCCTTTCTTGCAGGTCCCCAGTGCAATGCCTTAGTGGACCTGATTGGGACATGTTGGCCTCGTAGCATGGCAGGGCAGTTGGTGGCACGTCCCTGCCCTGAATATTTCTTTGGAGTGCGATACAACACCACAAGTAAGCTAAAAGAATGCTTGAAGAAATTCTGCAGCAACTATAAACCAAAGGCTCACATCAATTAATTATGTTGTGAGGTGGCCTCCCTGTATATTCAGGACTCCGGGGCTCTCTTTAGACTTCCAAACAGGATAGATTATATGTCTGGCTTGGATCAGATGAGTAAGAAATGATGTGTGCATTCCTATCAGAGGACACTGATCTGCTGCAGGACTGAAGTGCAGCAGTGTAGATATTCAGTAAAGCTATGATGGGAAAAAATAATCAGAAATATTCTGAGTGCCTCTGAGCATATGCAGAGTATTTTCCTGAATTATTGAATAATGTCATCCTCCGTACTCTCCAACACTTCACAGATGAAAACCAGGAAATCTATGGCAGCGCAACGTCAGGCTGCAGTCAAAAGGGCAGGGCCAGGCAACAAGAGCAAAAGTTATTAATGAGTAAACACATGCAAAACTACTTTTTTTCAGCAGAGAAACCTTTGAATTTACATAAATTAAATCCAGTGCCTTCCAAATTAATAATAAGCTGGTAGCACAGAACCATGCAAGTCTGGTGTTGCATAGTGACCTTGTGGCCATTTAGTATGGTATAAACTTATCTGGGCTGAGTCTGTGTGTCTTTTTCAGTTTCTTTTGTCATTCAACAAAAACGTTTGCTGAATGTGTTTCTTGCCATACATAAAAAGGGGGAAATATCCTAGTTTGCTCCTTTGATCAAAGCCAGGCTGATGATAGTACAGAAAGCTTTATTGTTACACCCAAATGTAGTTATTGTTGTCCATTGTAAAACCTTCCAAGGTATCAGAATAATGAATCCGTAAATCCCCCACTCCATTAAAATCTCCCAAGAGATGGAGATAGTGTGAGTTTTATCCTGTTTTTACTGAAGCCCATGATCATGAGAGATTTTATCGAATGGTGTTAAATAAGGTAGTTTGTCATTTTGTTTATTTTTCATGAAAAAATTTCCTGAAAGCCTTTTATGGGTTTGGGTCAAGATGTACCAGTAGTCTATTTCATGTGGAGTCTTCTCGCACTGCACGATTATAGCACTGTGATTCCACTTTAGCTGCCATGGCAACATCCTATGGAATCCTGGGATTTGTACTTTAAAGAGGGGCATTGAGAATTCTCTGCTAGAACCCTCCTCTAGTGCCTCACCACACTTTCAAACCCGAGGATTCCATAGGATGCAGCCATGGTAGTTAAAATGGAATCATAATAGAGTACTATAATACTGGGCCTAAATACCTTAAACGTACCAGATCCTGTCTGATCTTGAAAGCTAAGCAGGGTCAACCCTAGTTAGTACTTGAATGGGAGACACAAAGGACGTATCCAGTCTGCCTCCTCTTCTCTTTTCTAAATTTCTATCTCCTAAAGTGATTTTGTGCATTAAAAAAGAAGAAGAAGATGTTACTGCTCTGCGTTTCAACAGGGAGAAATGTAGGATACTAGACTTTGAAATGTAGGATACTAGACTATATCTGAAATGCACAGATATAAGATGGGTGACACCTGGCTTGATGGCAGTACATGTGAAAAGGATCTAAGAGTCTTAGTGGACCACAAGCTGAACATGAGTCAGCAGTGTGATGCAGCAGCTAAAAAAGCCAACGCGACTCTAGGCTGCATTAATAGAAGTACTGTATAGTGTCTAGATCAAGGGAAGTAATAGTGCCACTCTGGACTTTTTCAGACAGGTCATTTTACCCCATTTCTGTCTCACTACCCACCCTCCTGCCCCACTCCCGTCCTTGCTACGGGTTATCTTGGCGGTGTAGATGAGCCCCTAGTCTATATGCATTTCAGTAGGCTCAGTTTGCTGAAATAGCTAAGGCTTATAGTCCTTCTGTCTGACCTGACAGCTTTGATTTGAAATGCCTGGGTGAGGATAACAATGTGGTTTCTGAGGAGGCAAACAGAGGTGATGAAGTCATAATGTGAGGGGAAATGATCCTGTCACATCCTTTCAAAAAGTCTTAGCTTTTCTCCCTTCTCTCCTTTCTTCTGTCAAGAGAGGACAGTAACTGTATCACCCAGCTGGCTCATCCCCCAGGAGATGAAACCAATAAAGCACGGCCTTTTGGATTGTCAGGGCCAGTCCCATCTCTGTTATCATGGGCTGCAGAATGCTGAGGAAAATGAAATGTGTCAAGAATTTGATCTGTGGAGGAAAAGGCCACTAACGCTGGGAGAAAAGTGCAAACCAAAGACACTACGAAGGGCAAAGGAACATTCAAGCAAGATCCATGAATGAAAAAAAGAAAAGAAAAGAAAATGCCATCTTTTCTACACTGTCTCTTTCCATCTCCCAGCTGAGGCTACCACCAGAATTATGTATGGCAAGAATGTCACATAAATAGGGCCCGTGCAAGGTATTTAGCTGCCTGCAGGGAAAGACAAAATGGTTCCCCCTCCCTTTCCAAGTTCAAAAGCTGACAGGGTTGGCCAGCTGAAACTTTCTTCAACACTAATGATGGAACAGCATACTCCACTGCACCTAAAGGCAGGGGGGCACAGGGCAGGTCAGTTGGTACACAGTTATCTTCACTGGCACCTTATTGCCATCTCCCAGTGTCTGCCCTCTGAGGCAGTCTATCTAATGGTAGAACCAGTTCTGCCTATTAGGCTTGCATCTTTATTTGCAGATTATTACATATCCCACTGGATCCCAGTTTAAGGATCCAATCCTTTTCCCACTAGCCCTGAGGTGGGGCGAGTCCCGTTGAACAGAATTTACATACAGTACAATTGCACTATTAAGATGCTGGGAAGAACTCATCTCTCTTATTGCACAGTATGGTTTTCCATTCTTCATACAGCTGCCTTGTCCTTAAAATTCTCTTGTCCTATTTCTACTATACTGCATGAGCTTTCTAGTTTTATCAATTTAAGTTATGAATGCAGTTTCCCTCAACTTGGTGCCAACCACCAAGTGCCAACTACTGTGCTGGATGCCAATTGTTGTGCTGGCTGGCAATGATGGGAGCTCTAGTCCAACACCTTTGGAGGACACTAGCTTGAGGAAGGCTGTATTAGTACATATGAATGGCTTCCCACAACCTACACCTATTTATCCAAAGACCTGCGCTGAGCAAGTGTGTAGGAAGTCATGGGTGGAACCAGTAGGTATGATCCCCCCCACACCCTGCCATTCATATCTTTGATTATATCACATGTGTTAGGTTTCTGGTCAAGAATTTTGCAACTTCTAAAAATACCCACAGATTACTGATCAGAAAAGCTACTTTTTTGGACAACAGCAAAAAGAATCTACAGACCACCATGGCCAATGGTCATACTTGTTGTGAGATTCTGAGAGTTCTGGTCCCTAGAAGTAACTTTTTCAAGTTTGGAGTAAATTATTGCTTTTTTTTTGCTTCCCCTCTTTCCCGCCATATTGTGGGCATCAAGTCTGTAGTTCCCAAAATGTGGAAATTAATATGAGTTTACGGGTTTTTATGATTATGGTTTTATATAGAATAAAAATAGTATCCTATTTCTGACTGGTCAGTTTGCTAAATAAGATAATAAAACAAACGTTTCCTGGAGATACAGCTTTTCAGCTTGTTTGGTCCTGTGTAATAAATTAGCTTGTTAGATTTTTTTTTTTAAAAAAGTCATTTAATAGTATTGGTTTTAAAGGTTTTAAAGTGTGTGTTTAAATATGTATTTTTAGGTGTTCCTAGATTGCCTATGAAGCAGCAGCTTTGTTTTGAAATACATTGGGTGTGCAAATAAATTACTTTGACACTTTAAAAAATAGATATTAATTTTATGAAGGTATTACAAATGTTACAGAATTCAAAAGTAATGACAAAAAAGAAGAGGAACAAAAATCAAGAGAAAACAGTTAGGTTATTAAGTTTAACTACTGACCAAAGATACTACATGAAACATTTTTCTCCTTCCCTCTACAGGTGAAAAATTTAGATTATATCTATTGGGAATCTCGAGATTTTCTGTGTAGTGTGTGTGTATGGATAGATAGATGGATAGATAGATAGATGGGGCAATTTATGTCTAATCTATTTTCCGTAATAGGAAGAAATGATTGAAATTGCTGTGTGCATCCCTGATTTGCACATAAAATGTAATCATGACAAATTGTGTAAAAATCAAATATTTTTACATTGGCTTTAGCTAATTGAAGTTGATGCATCATTTGTAATTCCATGGCTATTTGCCACAGCTCCTTATATCAAGAATTCAATGTCAGAAGCTCTGGAGTCTCCCAGCTTTTTGCTATTACCCTATGAATCGCCATCAGCAGAAACACTATTAATTCCTTTCATGTCACTTTTTCATTTTGTTCCTTCCAAATTGTTAGCAGTGCCAAGGCTGATATGACATGCATAGTTTGAAGCGTAATATTTGCCATTTTTATTAATATCATACTGCAAAACTGGAATACGTGACAACCACAAACAACATATGAACCTCACTGATTGCTGTTTCACCAATATTTTACATTATTTTTGTTACCCATGTTGACATTTTGAGAATAGTCTTTCATGCATTCTGTGCCTCTCTCCCTTTTGACTTTGTGTGATTAGGTTAAGAGACACTGAGTGGCATGTGTACATTTGTGAACGAGTCATATACCCGGTTATCTTAAGCCACAACTTGCAATATCTCCCGTTGTTGTTGTTGTTTTGTAGATGAATAGATTTAAACACCAGTAAGACGCAAGAAATCAAAAGCTTTCTTTCTCATATTGGCCAGTTAGTTCGACTAAGAAAGCCATGGACTGTTTTATTTGTGCATTCAATGTTATCTCATTCTGCCAGGTGAACAGTGAATGTTGGATGTACTGTATATCCAGTGATGGATTTCCAGATTCAATTATGTACTTCCACTTCCCAATGACAAGGCTTTCTTTCCTCTCCTGCTAAAACCCTCTTTAGTGCCAAAGGGTCTCCCAGCCTTCTAAAACATGTATTTAGCATCATAGGAGGCTACAGTGGTGGTGGTGGTAGATGTCTGGTTCTGCTGGAGGTAGCAGGATCCAGGAGAACTACATACCCTGCAACATTTCACGGATGAAAATCAGGATGCATCTGGCCAACCAACACCAGAGTGTGGGCAAGATGGCAAAAGCTATTAATGAGGAAGAATGCACAAGTTAGGAGAGGCTGCAGCAGTTTGCTTTTGCCTAACTCTACTGGGAAAGGCAAGATTTTGTCCTCTCTTCTCCTCTACCCCTGCTGAGTTAATTGAGTGCAAATTACTTGAGCATTTTGAATGCAGTTGTCCTCAGTAAGCTGAGGACAAAGGGGAAGGAGTCAGGAGGAGAGAGAAACTGAGACACTTTAAAAGCAGCTTGAAAAAGTGGGATAGCCAGATGGTTAATTGGGACTGTCCCTGCTAAATCAGGACCATTGGAGGGTATGGAGATGCATACCATTGGATCTTGCACTGGGATAGTCTACTAGAGCTTCAGTCTTACACCCCTTGATCTGGCAGTGCTGGATTTATGTGCAAGCTAAGTAAACAAAGGCTTAAGAGCTCAGATTGGTGGAGGGGGGCTGTAAATAAAATAAAGGGGGCAGAGTAATGCTATGGGGCATCTTAACTCTGATATAGCTTAAAAGCTTAGCAGGTCTTCGCCTACACCTGGCTTCAGCCTCTGAGCACCACTCAGGTTGCTCTGCGTTTCTCTTTTTCAGACAATGTGTACAGAGAATGCTTTGCAAATGGCAGCTGGGCAACCCGTGTGAACTACTCCCTTTGTCAGGAGATCCTCAATGAGGAGGTATGAACAGTCGTATGTTTCAGGTATGGCTGTGTTTCTTTATGTGCGGATTGGTAGAAGTAGTAGCCACGTGATTACCGATCAAATGGAGCAAATGGAGCCGAGTCCATGGTATTTTCTCCAACCCCTTCCCACACAGATATGGAGAACTGGACCCAGGGCATAGCTTCCATGGCTTCTCTCAAAGGACTCCTGAGAACTTATTCATGTTAGAGAGGTCACCCAAGATATTTGTTTCAGCTCTAAAGCTGCTGGGCCCAAATGTTAGAACAGCAATTCTAATTTGAAGGGATTGATGGGGTGCTTTTGTGGGGTGGGGGGGTTAACTATATAACAGTTCTAATCAAAGACATTTGGCTGCCTGAAAGAGAGGACAAGAGGGTTCTCCATCCCTATATACCTATTCCATCAACATGGAGCCCCGGGGGAGTTCATTTGCTGGAGCACAATTCCCAGAATCACCCACTCAGCAAGTGTCATGCTAGTTGAGGGATTCTGGGAGCTATAGTCCAAGCACACTGGCAGTTGAACCTCACTTCAGCACTGACAATGGGACCAGCTGGCTGGTTTAGAAGGCCCACAATGGCCTGTGCAAAACACAGAACTTTGTCTTCCAGTATCTTGTCACTCACATACACACATACAGAGAAAGAAAGAGAGAGAGAGAGAGAGATCAACTGATCCCTGAAGCCTCTGCCTCACTCTATCTAATGATAAGGCCAGCCCTGGACTATAAATTGCCTTTTGACCTCTATGGAGCTTTGAAATTTCATTTACACGGGACAGGGGCAAACAATGAAAACTTGCCTGAGGGATTATGCCATTCTCTACCATTCTGTTGCTTAATGCTATACCCCCCCCAAAAAAAACCCCTGCCTCCACAGCCTGCCACATTATAGGATTGCCTGGCTTCTAATCAAGCCTCTTATGATTTGGATCCCTGCTCTCAAACCTGGTTGAAGGAATCTGTGTGGTCTGAGTGTCAGAGCAACAGCAGCCGACGGCTGGTACAAAGATTTCCTGGCAATCAGATGGAAAAAGAGGCAAGCAAGGCATTTTTGTTGTGTAGCCATTATCATCTGGAAAATCCCAGAAGGCTGCCACTTAATTAGAATTTAGCAAAGGTTCCTGGAAACATGATATACCCGTGGAGGCAATTAAATTTGGCTGTCCCTGGGGGGCGCAGGTAGAAATCAAAGGCGAGGATGGCTGGCTAATTAAATTAGCCCACTGCCTTGCTGCATCCACTCTGTGAATTAGCAATTAATGGAGAGAGAAATCGCCATTCCCTTTGCAAGAACATTGCAGCATCTTCAAACTGCAGAAGGCTGCTGTTTGTTGTTGTTCTTCCCTTTCCATATCTGAGGATCCCTTCTTCCACATACAGTAACCTGTCTTCCAGAATTACCAAACACCCAGATCTTGGAAGATACTTCTTTGGCAGGGGTGGGTGGTGGAACTACTGCTGCAGGAGCAGCAAATCCAGTCTTGATTTTATGGCCACTTCTCCCATGGTTGCTCTGAGTGGAATGAGGACTCTGCCAGTGTGGAACCTCTAAAGCAGCAGTTCTTAACCTTTCCTTTACATCATCCCCCTTTAAATGTCTTTTGTTGTCATGGATCACCAAGACTTAACTTAAGATTTAAAACCCTAAAATGCAACAAATATTTAGAGTTGCTCATCAAGAGTCTTCAAATTTGGAGAGAAGGGAGAAATAACTAAATGCACACACTCCTAGTATAATATTTTTACTAGAATGATTTTATCCATCATCATAATCACCATCACCATCATCATCATCATCATCATCCCTGAACACCAAACCATGGCATAATATTACTTGTTAATTTTAGTTAATTAATTAATTAATAAGAAGGCTGGTGCTGCATTTCACTTACAAGTCTTCTTATATTGGGCGTAATAGCTGACACTTGTATTCTGTATTCTGAGTTCTGACTCTATGTTTTTCAAATGATTTCTATATTCATTTTTAAGATAAATGAGAGTAAGGAATGATTTTTCACACAGGTACATTGTTACAAAAAGCATCAATACTTTCATAACCCTCTTCAATAGTTCCTGAAAATCTGCTTGTAAGTGAGCACAGAAATTTGGAAGGGACTGTTCTTTGAATTGCAGTTTCAAAGCACCATCCATGGATATTTCTATGAGCTTGTCTTCCTCTGCTGCTGTGAGCCCCTCTAGTTCATAACCATTAACAGAAAATGGTTCTCTAATCCAGTTTTTGCTTGCATCAGAAACAGGAAAATATTCATAGAAAATATGCTGCAAACTTTCAGATGCCATGCAATAAGTGGTGTGTTCGGTATTCATTGGTGGAATCAAGAAAATGTGTGAGGTTTGGAAATGACTCATAGCTTCAGTTTGATAGGCAATGATGCCACCATTCCAACTTTTTCATCATTGGTTTGACCTTGTCTTCAACTTGAAAAACTATAGCTTTTTCTCTTTTAAGATTTAAGTTGAGCATATTTTAAATGGGTGAAGATATCTGACAGATATGCTGATTTTACTAACCAGGAAAAATCTGTCAAATGATTGCTGAGGTGAAATTTCTGCTCCATGAAGAATAATCTTATCTCATCTCTCAATTCCCAAAAATTAGACAAAACTTTATCTTGTGATATCCAAAAAAAAAAAAAATCACAGTGTAGCAAAAGTTGATGGTTTTCATTGTCCTTATCTTTGCAAATCTGTTCAAAAAGTCTTGCATTCGCTGATTTGCTTTTTATAAAGTTAGCAGTTTTCACTGATTCACTTAAGGTCTGTTTTGGTATTTCTGCTATCTTCTTAGCAACTAGATCTTCCCTATGTACGCAGCAATGGTATCAAGTCACTGATGGTATGATTTCCTTAATCTATGGTACAAGTCCAGTAAGCTTTCCAGACATTGCTCTTACCCTGTCTGTACTAATTCCAACACATTTCAACCAATAGCAATAGCATTTATATTTCTATATTGCTTATCCATGCAAAGTGCACCCTAAGCAGTTTACAATGTGTTAGCTAATTGCTCCCAACAAGCTTGGTACTCATTTTACCAACCTACAGAAGAATGGAAGGCTGAGTCAACCTTGGAGCCCTGTAGGATCGAATTCACAAAGTTGTTGCTGCAGTACCTGCATTTAACCACTGTGCCACCAGGGCTCCGTGTCATGAGATGTTATAAACTCATTTAAGCTGTTAAATACTTCTTCAGCTGTAGTGTGTACCCACAAGAAGATGAACAGTAAGTCTTCAACAATATTTCTCTCATGCTTCTATCTAATGTAGAACAATAACGTTGTTTTGTTTCTTACGTCTGTGCTTTCTTCCAGTTGCAGAGCAAAATAGGGGGACATGTGAATTCTTTCTAATAACTGTTCCTTGATATTGGCTGACAAACCATCAATTCACTTCTTAACTGTTTCATTTGACAAAGGTATTAAAGAAAGATCTTTGGCAGCTTTCTCATTGATCAATGCAGCAGGTAATATAAGTTCTTCAGCTATTGTGTGCCGTTTTCTAGTTTTTGCTATTAGTTGAGAAACTTCAAATGAGGCCCTCACAGCAAGTTCATTGTTACAACCAGTTGCAGTCTTTTTTTTTTTTTTTTTTTTACCATTTTCTTACTTTCCCAAAGCTCCTGCTCCTTACTTGTTTGGGGGGTGGGGGTGGGGTGAAACCTGATGCTCTTTATGACATGTCCTGAATATTCAGTATCAAGATGTCTTTGCAGTTTTGACAGTTTCATGGCCTCATTGGACAATGCATCGTAACATAACATATACTGTGGTAGTTGCTTGTCTTCTGAGCCTATACATGTGAAGCCAACTGGCAGATAATCCATGCTATAATGGCAACACTTTTAAAGACAACTGGAAGAAGCTTCATTTTGCTTTGAACATGATGCACCCTCATCAACATCATCAGTACATTTACATTTAAAATTCAGCCAGTGATCCAGCCTGAGGCTCAGCCATGTATTGTTATGAAATTCACTGCAATAACATTGAAAAGTCATTTTATTCAACAATACCCAAACACTTTTATTTTCAGAAATAAGAAGCACAATCATTTTCAATAATCCACAGTTATCATTCCGATATCTGAACACTCACACTGATCTGACTCTCTCTTCCAGCAAACACAGTTTTCCTTTGATACATGAATTTCTTTGAGAATGCATCAACACAGCTACAGAATTCTAGGAAGCAATAGACATCCCAAGAATGTGGTGGCACAATGTGAACAAGACTAGAGTTCAGTTCATCTATGAAGGTGGCTTCTGGCTGTATGCACAGTAGCAAGAAATGTCATGTGCTGTCTCTCAGCCGCTGAGCGCCATTCATTTTCATGTTCTCACTGCATATAGAAGTGTTGTTATTATTGTTGTCTTTATTTATAGCCCAATTTTTCCCCCAAGGTGGCTCACAGTTTTAGAAACACACAATTAAACATACAACAAGTGCATATTAAACAGAATTAAACCACCTGCATCATTAAAACAACATCAAAATATTTAAAAGAATAATATATGTTTAAAAGTATTTTTTAAAAAAGATTAAAAGCTTTTAAAAACAGTCCAACAAAACCACACAGCACCCCTCTCCAGCCTGTTCTTTAAAAAGGTTGCCTGAATAAAAAGGTTTTGGGCTGCCACCGGAAGGGCAACAGGGAGGGGGCCAATCTGGCCTCCCTGGGCAGGGAGTTCCAGAGTCTAGGGACAGCCACCAAAAAGGCCCTCTCTTGCGTCCTCACCAACCGTACTTGAGTTGGTGGTGGGACTGAGAGAAGGGCCTCTCCTGAAGATCTCAGGGCCTGGGCCAGTTCATAGAAGAAGATAGGGTCTGCCAGATAGCCTGGACCTGAGCCATATAGGGCTTTATAGGTCATAACCAGCACTTTGAATTGTGCCCAGAAACAGACTGGCAGCCAATGGAGCTGTTGCAACAGGGGTGTGGTATGATCTCTGTAACCCACCTCAGTTAACAGTCTGGCTGCAGCTCTTTGGACCCACTGGTTTCTGAACACTCTTCAAAGGCAGTCCTATGTAGAGCACATTACAGTAGTCCAAGTGGGATGTAACTAAGGCATGTACCGCTCTGGCCATGTCAGGTGTGTCAAGGAATGGGCGCAGTTGGCACACAAGCTTTAAATGTGCAAAAGCACTCTTGGCCACCGCAGAAACCTGGGCCTTCAGGTTCAAGGCTGAGTCCAAGAGAACCCCAAAACTGCAAACCTGTGTCTTCAGGGGGGGGTGTAACCCCATCTAACATAGACTGAATCCCTACAGTAGCAAGTGCTGAGTAAATATTTTTATATCAAGCAGTTATTGTCATAACTTTTGACTAGTTTGAGATATTCTAATGAAACTTTGTACAAATGATGTCTGTCACTGGCAAAAGACTCCTGTTCTTTGTGATCAGTGTATGACCATCTGCTTGTCTGTCCATCTGTCTTCCTTCCTTCCTTCCTTTCTTTCTTTCTTTCTTTCTTTCTTTCTTTCTTTCTTTCTTAACTGTAAAAGCGTATAACATTTCTTCAAGCCTTCATGGACCTCCTGTGAGGACATTGTGGTGTCCCTGAGGGTCCGTAGACCACAGGTTAAGAACCGCTGCTCTAAAGGGACCATGTCCAGCACCAGCAATGCTTCTGTTTGAGTAGATCTACATTGCATAGTTAAAGCCACTTCTAACTGCCATGGCTCCTTCCCACAGAACTATGGGATTTTTAATTAGAACTTTCTAGTAGAGAGCTCTAGTCCACTATCCTGAATTCCATAGGATGAAGCCATGACATTGAAAGTGATATCAGACTCCTATAACTGCCATGTAGATACTGTCTTAAATTCAGAGGAGCTGTGGTAAAATCACATGTGGATTTAGCATTCATATAGCAGTGATTCCACTGGCCTACTCTTATCTTTTAGGCTACAACTCCAAGAATTCCATAGCCAGCATAACTACTACCCATGCCAGCTGGGGGATTCTGGAAATTGTGTCCAAAAAGGTAATTTTCCCAAGGTCTGGTGCCAAGCTGGCTAGGCAATGCTGTGAGGTACAGTCCAAAGAAGTAAGTTTTTCTTCCCTCAGTTGGTTTGCAGTGTCCTATGAGGCACCACTCTGGTAATTCAAAATACTGTTTTTTAGCTTAACATTGTCCCTTTTCGATGGTATGGTTGCAATCTGTTCATCTTGAACCACCTACCAACCAATTTCACAAGTGTTTGGGATTGCCCAATCAAATTTAGAAATGACAGGAATAGGTAACTTATTTCCACAATGTGCACTTGACTTTAAGAGTCAGAATGGATTGACAAATGACCCAATAACTTATCTTAGCAGGCAGGTCATGTTCCTAATGCATTCACTGCTGCTTGTAAAATGCTGCTTGTAAAATGTTTCCAAATTATAAACTTTTCGAAACGAACATCCATGTTAGTCTGTTGTAGAAAAATGGCCATCATGTGCCACTTTAAGGCGAGATTTATTAAAACATGAGTTTTTGTGGATTAGAGTCCACTTCATCAAACCCATGAAGTATCACTCTATGCATCAGAGAAAGTGGACTGTAATCCATGAAGCTCATGCTGTAATAAATCTGCTTGCCTTAAAGATACTACATGACTCTTGGTTGTTTTGCTGCTTGTAAAAGGTTGCCTATAAAAACTCCTTTAGAGAAGAGAAGATGAAAGGAGGGGTGAAAAAACAAAACAAAAGAGTTGTAGCAATTTTTGATATCAGAAAATATTTTCCCTGCGGACAGCTAAAGGAACAAAGTGGGTGAGGAACATGGTGGCCTTTTGGTCGCTGGAGCTCTGGGCATGGTTGGAAATGGTGAGGGAACTGGACAAAGTGATATAGCTTTTCAAACATTTGCAGCATTGTTTCTGAAGCGGAGTCCTGCACAGAACAGCAGAGGAACAGAGTCCAGCCATATTGAATTGACATTTATCTCAGATCCAAAACCACCACATGCCATCCAAGGGCAGGTGTCAAGGCCCCAGCATGGCCCTTTAGCACCTATCTATGTGCTGAAGTCCACACACCAGACTGGGCAGTTGACTCTGTAAGCTACCATTTAACTGCACACAGCTTAGAAAAGTCAACTTTTCCCACTACAGTTCCCAGAGTGCCCAAGGCAGCATGGGAATTAGCATTGTGGGAAGTGTAATTCAAAAAACTATTTTTTAAAAAACTCAGTTAAATGTTCCAGTGACATGTCCCTCAGGTTCCAAATTCTGTTTGCATTCATTTGCCCTGGTTTTGAGCCAGGGGCCCAGAAATTTTGAAATAAGGGAAAGGCAACCCTACCCTCTCCTTCCCATATTTCTGAAGCAATATTCCTCAGACCCCTTTTGGACACCTTCCTTGGCTTCACAGCCTTCCTTTATATCTTCCCATCTTACAGAAGAGGAGCAAGCTGCACTACCATGTTGCTGTCGTAATCAACTACCTTGGACATTGCATTTCTCTGGGGGCCTTGTTAGCTGCCTTCATCCTCTTCATGCGATTGAGGTGAGCAAAACTAAAGGAATCATCGAAAGCAGCTTTTCCCAACTTGGCACCTTCCAGATGTCTACACTGTCTGGGGATGATGGAGGCTATATTCTAGCATATATAGAATCATATAATCTTAGAGTTGGAAGGAACCACAAGGACCATCTGATCCAATCCCTTGACATGCACCCCTGTATGATGCCCATCCAACCTACCGTATGTTTAAAGACCTCCAAAGATGGAGAGTTCACCACCTTCCAAGGTAGTCTATTCCACTGTCGAACCACTCTTACAGTAAAAAAGTTATTTCTAATGTTTAGGTGGAATTTCTTTTCTTGTAATTTGAATACATTGATGTGTGTTCTAGTCTCTGGAGCAGCAGAAAACAAGCTCACTCCATCTTCTACATGACATTCCTTCATATATTAAAAGATGGCTATCATGTCACCTCTCGGTCTTTTCTGCTCCAAGCTATGGAGGGCATCAAATTGAGGAAGGCTAAGCAGATGTAAAGTAACAGTGTGGGGGCCTTGAGGCAGGGATGGTTGGGCCTTTTGATCATTTGGTGCCTCACCTGCTCTGTTGTATTACAAGTGGCTTTTTCGTTCTTCTCTTCAGGAGTATTCGGTGTTTACGAAATATCATCCATTGGAACTTGATCACTGCCTTCATTCTGCGAAATGCCACGTGGTTTGTGGTTCAGCTTACCATGAATCCAGAGGTGCATGAAAGCAATGTGGTAGGTTCACTTGAGAGCAGATTCAAACATCTATGATTGTGGTGCCTGTAGTTTGTCTTCTATGCCTGCTAGATCTTGGAAAAACTGAAGGAGAGTAGCCTCCTCCCCTGGCTAACATTCTTTCCTTTACTTGATCTCTGTTGAGTCTAGATTCCGGGGAAAGTGCTAAGTTTCTTGGTGGCAGCCATCTTGGCTAGTTCCAGTGAAACACAAATATATCCTAATCACACTACACCAATATAGTGCTATATTCTATATTAACAGACATGGCAACATCCTGTGGAATTCTGTGGTTTGTAGTTTAAGGAAGCCCCAGAGCTCTCTGGCTTAGAATTTTAAATTCTCCTCCCAAACTGCAAATCCCAGGGTTCCATAGGATGTTCCCATGCCAGTTAAAGTGGAATATAGCACTATAACAGTCAAGTGTGATAATGCTCACAGACAGCCATGTAGAGCTACGTTTCTTTTTCAGAAAAAGTGAGTTAATTTAAACTGACCTGGGGAGTGGGAATCAAAAGTGCTTGATTATTCTAGGAGTTCCCTGGGAATACTTTGGGATGGGGAAATTGTCATGTAGATCTCCAAAATAAAATGGTTTGTACAGCAGCAAAATGTGAGATTTTCAGAGACTTTTTTCCCCTTGTCTGGAGAGCCTTTATCTCAACAGTTCCTGTTTTATTGTGCTTGTTTTTAATATGTAGCACCACATTCCTCCCACACTTCCCTACAATCCTGTCCCCAGTCAAATCTCTAGCCTGTCAATCTTGCCAAGACAATTTTGCCACATTTGTGTGTGACAGCTCTTTTCTATATGGCAATTAAATGCCACATCCTCCAGAGGTTCTTTTATTCTAGCCACTGTCCTCACTCCTATACATTTTCTAGGGAGGCATGTTACTGTGTATCTGGGTGCATCCTCCCTGTAAATTGCAATATTCCTATTGTCATGATGTAGTTATAGTGCATTAAAATTAGAGGCATGTCTATGAGGGTTGGCAGAGCTAGCAGAAATATGGAATCCCATAAACCTTTCAAACTTTTAGACAGGAGAAAAGGGTACCAGTGTTTCATAGCATTGGCCTTGAAATTTAAGAGAGGGAGGGTGGAAAAACTGTTCAGGGAATTTTAATCTTGGCACCTCCAGATTAGGCCCTGGCAGGAAAGGCTAAATGTATGCTTTGAGCTGAGCTACCCAACACAGAAATGAGAATATTGTAGATTTGTTAGCAGAGCTCCAGAAGATTTGCAGTAGATTATCAAGGATTTCTGACTCTCAGTTATTTAACAAGAACAGCAACACATTGGGTCCCTTTGTCTCCTAAATTATGATCCTCAAAAGAAGACAACTTAGTTGGGGATAAACAAGAATTGATTCTTGTGTGGAAAGACTTTGTGCATAGTTCAGTTCTACTTCTGGGTAGAGAATTCTTTAATTTGAAGTGTGCTTTTACACCAAGCACTGATTGGTGGGTCTAAGAATTCCTGGGTGGAGGGGACTCAAAGTGGATCCAAGAAACCTGAGGTCTGCCTGTTCGTGATCAGGCAACTCATGTTAAAATCAAAGTTCTCTTTAAAAGACCTGGGAAGGAGCTCTAGTAGAAACGTAAGATTTGTGCAAGTATTAATTAATATACTGATGAACTGAACCACCTTGCAGCTTGCTTTGCATTGATTCTGTGTGGTTAAGGCTAGAGTATTTAAGCTTGGAGCTTCTATCACACTTTTTTTGATATTCAGAAGTTGGCAGGTAAATGCAGCAGGGCCATTTTGCCCTTTGAGAGGTGGGAGGGTTGTGTGGGCTCTTTTGTAGATACATTTGGTTGGATGTTCTTCACCAGAGTTTGGAAAAGGATATTTTCTTGGGCTACAGTTGCGGTCCAAGAAAGTAACTTTTCCAGGCTTTGCTCCTAGCACCTGTCTTAAATTGCAATGTTTATTCTTCACCCTATAGGTCTGGTGTCGCCTTGTCACAGCTGCCTACAACTATTTCCATGTCACCAATTTCTTCTGGATGTTTGGAGAGGGCTGTTACCTTCATACAGCCATTGTTCTCACCTATTCTACAGACAAGCTACGGAAATGGATGTTCATTTGCATTGGCTGGTGTAAGTGACAAGTGGGTGTGGGTGGGTGTGACATAGCCATGCTATGAAGCCCTAGTGACCGTAAGCTAGGCAAGGTTGCATTTTTGGACTTTTATTCCCAGAATCCCCCAGCTAGCATGGCCAACTTTTCAAATCACAGAGCTTTGGTATTGAAAACAGGATTTGGGACTGAACCGAAATCATAGAATCATAGAATTGCAGAGTTGGAAGAGACCACAAGCGCCATCCAGTCCAACCCCCTGCCACGCAGGAAATCTTGATCAAAGCATCCCTGACAGATGGCAATCCAGCCTCTGTTTAAAGACCTCCAAGGAAGGAGACCCCACCACGCTCCGAGGGAGTGTGTTCCACTGCTGAACAGCTCTTACTATCAAAACGTTCCTCCTCATGTTGAGGTGGAATCTCTGTTCCTGGAGCTTGCACCCATTGCTCCGTGTTCCAGTCTCTGGAGCAGCAGAAAACAAGCCTGCTCCATCCTCAGAGTGACATCCCTTCAAATACTTAAACAGGGCTATCATATCGCCTCTTAACCGTCTTTTTTCCAGGCTAAACATACCCAGCTCCCTAAGTCTATCCTCATAAGTCATGGTTTCCAGACCTTTCACCATTTTAGTTGCCCTTCTCTGGACACGCTCCAATTTATCAATATCCTTTTTGAATTGTGGTGCCCAGAACTGGACACAGTATTCTAAATGAGGTCTGACCAAGGCAGAATAGAGTGGCACTATTACTTCCCTTGATCTAGACACTATACTTCTATTGATGCAGCCCAAAATCACATTGGCCTTTTTAGCTGCCGCATCACACTGTTGGCTCATGTTCAACTTGTGGTCTACTAGGACTCCTAGATCCCTTTCGCACGTAGTCTCATTCAGCCAGGTCTCTCCCATCCTATATTTATGCATTTCATTTTTCCGCCCTAAGTGCAGTACTTTACATTTCTCCGTATTGAATTTCATTTTGTTAGCTTTGACCCAGCTCTCCAGTCTATCCAGGTCATTCTGAATTTTGATCCTGTCCTCTAGGGTATTAGCTACTCCTCCTAATTTGGTGTCATCTGCAAATTTGGTAATGCCCCTAATTCCCTCATCCAAGTCATTGATAAAGATGTTGAATAGCACTGGGCCCAGGACAGAACCCTGTGGCACCCCACTGGTCACATCTTTCCAAGACGAAGAGGAGCCACTGCTGAGCACCCTTTGGGTTCGGCCGGTCAACCAATTACAAATCCATTGAACAGTTAACTTGTCTAGCCCACACGTTACATGGACTGCGCTTCCATGAGGGGGAAACCAGAGAGTCACCCATTAATTAATCCACTCTGTGTATGCCAGAGACACCCTTGTTTTAATGGAACATTTCACATTGTTCAAGGGTTGAGCCCTCACACAGGAAAAAAAAGTGTATCGATGTCTGAGCAAAGGGAATAGTACAACAGTATTTCTATTTGGCGTATGTGGAAGAGGCCAATATCTGGCGGCAAAGCGGAACCCAAATATCTTTTTTCCTTCCCTCCTTCCGCCAGGCTGCTATTCTTGAGTCATTCATCAGGAGAACCACTGAAATCTGTCTTTGCTTTCATTCACAGGCATCCCTTTCCCCATCATCATTGCTTGGGCCATTGGGAAACTCTACTATGACAATGAGAAGTAAGTCAGACCTAGTCCTGCCCACCCTTTCTGCAGGGCGTCTTAACAGCATTATAAGCTCCCAGGCAAAGCAGTGAACTGGGGCCTGCTTCCGGTAATGGAAATGCACTGTCAGCAGTTGTTGTCCCCAGCCGTTAATTGCTTTCCGTGAATCCATTACAATATTCTGTTTCCATAACATTGCAAGCAATAAAAATGGCAAAATTTCTCTTGTGAACCCAAACATGCCTACTCTCCACTGCAAGTCATAATTTTTTTCCTTCTACCGAGTTAGTGGGAGATTTGAATGTTGAGGCAGGGGATCAGAAAATTAATGTTAAATTCTGGCCTGTGCATAAATTAGCATGGGGCCCCTATGCTCATGGGGCCCCCAAGCAGCTGCCCAGTGTGCCCATGCATTAAGATGGCACTACCTTTCTAACTTTCCAAGGAGGCTTGTGCTGCCTCTGGGTGGGAGCTATGGGGGGAATTGGTAGGTTTACCATATCACCTGGATAGTCAGCTTTTACTTGGAGTCTAGGCATGCTACCCAGTTTGAACAATCATTTGGCCCAGATTCCAAGCTTTAATTTTTTTTTTAAAAAAGGTAAGTCTCTAACCCTTGTAAAAGCTGAGATGTGGGGCAACATCTCAAGATACTCTTCTGTCAAATTGTTCTGCAAGAAACAAGTCCACTCAGGAATTTCAGGTATGAGGGAAGCAAGAGTGAGCAGTATGAGAGGTGGTGCACAAAAAGCAAGTGACGGGAGCACTGCAATGGTACAAGGTGAATCAAGGGCCAGATTAGGAGGGATGGGTGAACCAGTGATACAAATGGCAGAGCTCATGTGAGCATCAGAGTGCAAGAAGCAAGAAAGGGGTGCATCACCAGGGTACAAGATGAGGCAAGAGAGAATAAGCAGTGTGAGAGGTAGAACACAAGAAGGATATGAGGGGTACACTGTCAGGGTGCAAGGTGAAATGAGAGAGGAAGGAAACAGAAGAGAGTGAAGAGCTGGCAGTATGGTAAAAAAAAGGAAGGAAGGAAGCCTGCAGTGTGAGCAGAAGAGCACAAATAGGAAAGGGAGCAGCACACTGCTTTGCAGCACAAAGGCTGCTGCCATGCTGCAGAAATCATCCAGTTTGACACTACTTGAACTATCATGGCTCATCCTATGGGATCCTGGGATTTGTAATTTGTTGTGGCACCAGAGCCCTCTGACAGAAAAGGCTAAATCTCTTAGAAAACTACAAATCTCAGAATTCCATTGCATTGAGCCATGGCTGCACAGTTAAAGCAGGGTCAAACTGCATTATTTCTCCAGTGTGGCAGTAGCCATCATGAGATAAGAGAGTGAGTAGGCAGAAAAGCAGAGTGGGGTGAGGGAGGGAGGGAGAGAAAAGGGGTAAAGGAAGGTAAAAAGGTGCAGTAGCAGGGTGCAAGGAATAAGAGAAGGAGGTGCGTTTGTTTGTTTGTTTGTTTGTTTGTTTACAGTGTTTTTACTCCACACTTCAGCCAAAAAGGCTCTCCGAGCAGAAGAGATGAAAGACAAGAAAAAAACAAATGGTAGCAGGGGAGGGGATTGGGTCCAGCAAATGCTGGCTGCTGATCTCTCCCTCAGAGGCCAGAGCAATGGGATGAGGGAGGAGGGGTGCTGTGTGTTGGAAATACGTGTGAGCAGCTGAGCTGTTTACTCACACATATATCCTACTAAGTTAGATGTGTATCAGATGGAAATACCATTTACTTCTATAACATAAACTTTGTCAGGGAAACAAAAGAGCAGCTACAAGTGCAAGGCTGTAAAAAATATTTATGTTGAGAAGTACAAGGGAGGGGAACCCATCTGACACATTGGATTGGCACTAATTTTTATTTTATTTTTCTTACACCAAGAAATACCTTTTTAAAGTTTTAAAAGGAGCAGCTGTGTTAGTCTTTTGCAGCAAAAACAATAAAATCTAGTATATACCCTTATCTACCCAACAATATCTACCCTTAAAGACTAACAAATAGTACAGTATTTGGCATGAGCTTTTGTAGACTGCAGCCCACTGCATCAAATGCATGGAATGTTGCCTCAGTTGGCAGATATTTATATAAATGAGTGGGAAGATGTAATTAATGAGGTGAGAGGAAATGCATATGGAAATGTAAAAAATACAAACATTTATTGTTACCTTAAGTGGCATTAGCAAACAATTGGATGGGAGAGCAGACATCCTAGCATAGATAAGTTGCTTAGTATGTACATATTGGTTGAAAAGTCAAATAGTTGAAAGTCAGTTAAAGTAGGCTATTTTCTATTTATAATAAAATATTTATTCTGTTTCTTTGAAGGAAATCAGACTATGCTTTTTTCTTTCAGTTGTTGCTGTTTGTCCTTACTTTCCTCTGCATCTTACCATGTGAGTTAGATGGCAGCCACACTCAGGGACCTGCAAGATTCTCATCAGATTCATAGATCTGTAGCTTTTTGCCATCAGTGAAAAATCGATGGCCTCTTCCTCATGATGATCTGATGAGAACACCACTGAAAGTCTCTGTATCTGGCCAAATGATATTTTGGGGCCCATCTATACGAGGGGAAAAAATGTGAATTGATGTGTACTCACGTAAATTCGAAGCAGGATCGACTTGTCCTAACGGTGTTTGGCAAAACTGCAGGCATGTGAGGCTACTTGCTTTTGCTTTTACAACAGGCATGCCTGCGATTCAAGATGGCGGCCCCAACTCACATTTTTATTTTTGCCAGTCACCACCACCACATGGTATTCTTTTTTTAAAAAGGCATATCTACGGTGTCAAAGTGCGATATTCCACCAAAATAATTTTTTTTTAAGAAAAGAAAAAGGCTGTTTCATCCCATGGTTACTCACTTGCTAAAACAAAAATCCAAAATGGCGGTTCCAGAGCGCTTGCCTTCTTAGCAAGCCCCACCCTCTTTTCCCATCCGGCCAATCAGCCTTCTACTTCTGCTTTTCTGGGGTATGCAAATAAATGCAATCGTCTGTCCTAATGATTGCTAATGCGCATTCTCCATGGAGTTTAAAAAAAAACATTGGGGAAAGCCCCAAAGGCTGTTCCCTCAGGGTTTATGGTGGATTTGGACCTCCTCCTTGTGAATACAGCAGAATTATGCAGGAACCCATTAAGACAGGTAGGATTCTAAGCAAATTCTAAGAGCATAATTTTCACTGTTTAGACAGGCCCATTGTTCTTTTATTTGTACTGCACTAAGAATGTACATGTCCACTTTGCATTGTTTCTCTCTCCCTGTTAATCCCCATAGCAATCCAGTAAGGTAGGTTTGTTGAGAAGTAGGATGACCCATAGTCACATGGTTAATTCCATGATTAAGAAGAGATTTGAACTCGGGTCTCCCTGTTCCAAGTCCAGCTCTTTAAACATTATTATACTGGTTCTCTCAGATTAGTTGTAACTGTTAAAAATGGTATGAAGTTTGAAATATAGTAGGAGAAAAAATGCTAAATTAATTGCCTAATTTGCATAATTAGAGTGCAAAACAGAGTAATTTCTCTAGGAACTGTTGTCAGAGCGAAAGAAGGGTTGAATTGAATAAGCTTGAAAACTCATATATGTTTTGCATAATGGGGCAAAATAGAAGCTTGGGAAGTGATTTAGATTCCAAAGTGAAGTCCTTTCTAATTACTCTATTACAGCACAACAGTTACACTTTAACTGCCGTAGTTCCCTCCTACGGAATCCTGGGATTTGCAGTTTAGGGTAAATTACTGAGAATTCTTGGCCAAAGAGTTCTTGCACCTCAACAAACTACCAATCTCAAGATTCCATAGAATACAACCATGGCAGTTAAAATGGAATCCTAGTATTATAACTTTGGGCCCAGGAAAATGGCATGTGGGGAGTTAACTCACAGGGAAGAACATCAGGGATATAGCTGTGACAGCAGCAAACCCACACCCCCCCCAAAAAAAGAATTCTGCTTCTCTAAATTACATTTCCCTTTAATTCTAAAATTTCTAGAATTGCAGACAGAGAGACTGAGAAAAAAAGGGGAGAGGTGGGAAATTGTTCGCACCCAGAACTCTTATATTTGCATTCCCTTTGTAAGTTGGCCTGCTCCTTTTCTTTGGATGTCTGAACTGTATTTTGAAATGCTCAGCTGAAGTTTTAAGTGACTTCAGTGCTAATAATCTGGGGACTGAAGGAAATTTTTGTTGAGGGTGTAGAATTCTTACTTGGGGAGGCAATGACTTCATTTTGCCTCAGCTCATATCTACACCCCTGGGGAATATATACCCTTGCAGTTGCTGGAGGACTGCAACTTCCATCAGCCTTAGCCTGTGCCACCAGTAGTGAGGGATACTGAGGGTTATTCATCCTGGAAAGCCACATTTGCCCACCTTTTCTTTCTCTCCCAGTTAACACTTCCCTGTCCTCTATCACTGTGTCCCCAACCTGATTCACACCCTTATCTACCTGCAGCTTCTTTCCCATGAAATGAAAAAAGATAACCAGTGGTGTCATTCAAAATAATTAACAAGTTTTGTATGGGTTGGGGTTTTTGTTTTGTTTTGGGGTTTGTTTGCTTGCTGCGAATTGGCATTAGTGTGCATCAATCTACATTTTATTCCCTTGTGTAGACAACCCCATGGACTTCTTGTGTAGCATTAAGTTGGAAGCAGGAGCTTCTTGGGTCTCTGAAAAGTTGCTGCCCCAGGGTCCAACGAGCATCTCATCAGCACCCCCCTCCACCCAAAACTTGTTGCAGCAAGAGAGTGGCTGGGACTCAGCTTGGTGACTTCCAGCTCTCTTCATACCATCCAGGGATCCCTGTGCACGCACAGCTCACTTTTGTATCTCCAGTGAGAAGAGGAAGCAAGCGTGTTTCCCAATTTAGTAGGGCAAGGGAGGCTGGCGCAGAGGAAAGGAGCCAGGGTTTCCACTGCAACCAACTACAGTACAGTTGTCCCTCCGTATCCACGGATTTAAGTATTCACGGCTTTAAAATAATCTTTAAAAAAATAATAATCCAAAAGGTAAACCTTGATTTTGCCATCTTATATAAGGGACACCATTTTGCTATGCCATTGCATATAATGAGATTTGAATATTCATGGATTTTGGTATCCACGGGGGTCCTGGAACCAAACCCCACATGAGTCACATGACATTCAACAAATCCCTTATAATAATTTATTATTCTTTTCTGACCCTTATAATAATTTATTATTCTTTTCATGTCACTTAGGCTGTAAAACATTTAGCAAGCTCACCAGAATTTAACAGTGATTTGTCATTTTCTCTCCCCACAACAAGTGGTTCAGTGAACCTGACAAAAATGACACCCAAGGACTCCCAGTACCTTTGGCTTGTTTGACCCTCAGGGCTAAAGGGTGAGCCACTTTGAAATGTGCTGCCAGGTCCCTTGGTTCCCTTTGGGGCTAACTGGGGCTGGATAGAGTCTGAAAATCCAAACAAATTTGTGCAATTTATTGATGGAGTAGACATCAACGACTTGGTGAAAAAAGTTGTTATTTCACACAGAGAACTGGGTGTTGGTAATGAAATGCTGAAATGGGAGGCCACATGCAGCTAAAGGAGATCTGGTATTTAATGAGAGGGGCCTGTGGTGTTTCCCCCTGGGCCCTTGATCCTGCTTTCCCAGGGACTTGATAATGGAGGACTTAGCAGCCCCCTGACAAGTCTGCTCCATAGTCATTAATCACGCAGGCAAACAGGATTGATTTCAGCCAGAGGTCATTCACCTTAATTGTCAGCTGTGGCTTTCCACTTTCGTGCTAAGTCCTGGCTGCAGTTATGGGTGAAATTAACCTACACTCTTGCTCTGGGTTTTACAAGCATCTTAAAAAGCTGCTCCTCGGGTTAAAAGGTTTTCTTTCCATTGAAAAGATGGAAACACCACCACCACCGCCACCCCGCCTTTCACAGCAACTATAATGTTGTGGAGCCATGAGTGGGGCTGAGTAATCTGGAGGCCGGATGCTGCATGTGTCTATATTGAATCATAGAGCTGGAAGAGACCATAAAGGCCATCTAGTCCAATCCCCTGCCCTGCAGGAACGCACACTCTAAGTACGCCTGACAGATGGCCATCCAGCCTCTGTTTAAAAAACCCCAAAGGCGACTCCACTGCACTCCAAAGCAGTGCATTCCACTGCCATTGCCTTACAATATTTAAATATTAATATTAATATATTATTAACATTATCATTATCTTCATAATTTCTTTGTCTTCGGTGCTCTTTCTAAAAAGAAAAAGAAAAAAGACTCCAGGAATCTTACAGATTACAAAAAAATAAAAATAGAAACAATATAAACACCAAAAGAAAAAGCCCCACATAGGTGTAGTCAATTAGTATAAGGCTAATATTCATACGCACACCTACGTATTAACATATCTTGGATCCGGGGTTTAAAAAAATAAATACCAGGCATTAAAGGAAGGGGGAATGTGGTGATTTAACTAGGAGTGCCATACCCCCAGTTTGTCCAGGTTTTACCCAGATTCTAGTCTTGCCTCGTAGTGCCCATTCAGACCATCATATGATCTGGATTCCAAGCTTTCATTTTTAAAAGAAATCAGTTTCTAGCACTTGTAGGAGCCAAGATACAGGCAAAATGATGTTTCTGCTCCTCCCTCCCACCAGCGAGTGAGACTGCAACAAGGACATACAATAGGGGTCCTGCTTCTGACCATCGCAGCCTCACTTGCTGAAGAGACCAGGGTGGAAACATCACTCACCCACACCTTGCTTGCCAGCAAAATGAACCTCCTTCTCTCAGTGTAGCTGATGCTCAGTAAAGTAAGTTTGATAGGGTCAGGCCGAGAGACATTAGTTAGGGGTTGTCTAAAGAGCAAAAATACTCGTCACAGAATGCGAGAAGAATACGATTTGTCCCAATGGGATCCCGCATCTATTCACCATATTGTGAAGGGTGGAGGCAAAATGCCATATACTCCATGGAAAAAGACTGCAGCTTTTCCCATGTTTTTTGAAAAACAGCTAGGAGACTGTGCATTCCTGCTCATTGGGACAAGCGACTGAATTGATTCACTTTCCCAATATGAGCAGATGATTGGTTGGACATGTGCAGGGGTTGTAAGCAAGCTTGCACCCTACTTCCAAGGCATCCCACTTCTGGAATGTTAGCATTGGCTATAAGCCTCAGAAACTGGCCAATTTGGTTCATTAATGTGGTATTTTACAAGGGAAAAGACAGGATGGCCTCAGAAAAGGTCATTTTTGGTTTTTCCCTGGAAAGGAAGGCCTGGGGCTATGAAGGGCCAAAAGAAGACACATTCCACATAAATGGGAGGTTAATGGATGGAGAAACCCTTTTGTATTTGCTGATTGTGAAATTTCCTTTCCTCAGCTCCCAACCTAAAAGAAGTTGCTCAAAGCTGTTAAAATTCAATCACTGGACATTAAGAAACACATTTAGCATCTTTCCCACCTTTTGTCAAGACCAGGAAACTCATTGTGCAATCAATGAAGGCTCATGGAATTCATTGTTTCAACCCATGAAGCAACCAATCCCCTCAGGTGTATTTGGAGGTATAAAAGGCCCCCCAAAATATGCCTCATTACGCACAGTTAGTAACAGGGGGAAACTCTGTTGCTCTGTGTTAGCCACATCCAGTTTCCTCCATCCACTCTGCCAGACTGACTACAGGACAGGTAATATTATCCCAGCAAAACCCTTTTGCAACCCTCTATCCCAAGATTTCCTACTGTTTCTTTCTATAGCCTTGAGTGAATGCTTCTTCTGGGTGAATGTGTGTGTGTTTGGTGTTATTTTTGAACTCCTTAATAAAAAAACATACTTAATTTTAAATGTGTACTAAGTATTCCATCCAAACTAGTACTGGTATAATTGGTTTTCAGATTCCCTAGTTACCCCATCTTGCATAGCTAAAGTAGAGTTGCTGCTAATTTCCCCAACATATTAGAAACTCAATATTTTCTTGGAATTTTCCAAGGAGCATTTTGGGTAACAGGGTGGAGCTTTCTAACAAGGTAAGTGCCCGGAACCACCATCTTGGATTTTCCCTATCGCAATCATGCACTATGGCAAGAAAACAGCCCTTTTCTTTTCTTTTCTTTTCTGTGCTTGCTAAAGTGGAAGGTTGCTCTTCTGTACCTTGTATTTTGTTAAAATAAATGTTCAGCAAGGGCAACCTGGGGAAAATAAAACAAGTGATTTACTCATGCCTGCCGTTTTGATTTGTAGGCATGCCCATGGGAACACTGAACGCAGTTTGCGTCACATGCCTGTGATCTTGCAAATACAGCATTAAGATAAATCGAAGCTGCTGCGAGTTGGCATTACCCTGCAGCGATCCACATTTCCCCCCTCCATATAGACAAGCTCTTAGTTACACAAACATAACTAAGTAGTCCATGTACAGTTCTGACGACCAGCTTTAGGGTTGGTGGCAAGTTTCACTGGGCCTGTGACACAGGAGAAAAGGTGATCCAGTCACCTACTCACTGGCATATCTGCTGTTCTTTTCTTTAAAAATAAGACAGGTGGAGCATATTGAGCATTCTTTGTATTTTTAGCCTTTAATTTCTAACTTGAGAAAACCTTGTCAACAAGGTCTTGTGTTCTGAGCTGGCAGTTCCTCATTGTTGGTTTCAGCTACACTTAAGCACAAGTTTTCCTCACCTCTTTGTTTCTTCATTTGTTTGCATTTTGAATTGCAGGTGCTGGTTTGGAAAGCGGCCGGGAATTTACACGGACTACATCTACCAAGGTCCTATGATACTGGTGCTGTTGGTAAGAGTGGAATTTACCTCTTGCCCACCCTTAAAGTTTGGGAGGGGAGCATTAAGGGGGCGTTTAGCTGGGGGTTCTGTTGATCATCAGGTTGATGCAACTGATCATCAGGGTGAGAACAGCTACAACAGTTAATATTTCCTCTTGGACTTGGCTACAAAAAGCACAGGTATCCCTTCTTTCTCTACATCTGGTTATTCAGAATGCAAGCTCTTTTGATTTCACCTTCTTGCAAAATGGTGGGAAGCTATGACTCCAAACTTACCTTCAAGGACTTCATGTGGGCTATGGGATGGCAGGAGGTGGACAGGGAGCTGCCATGTTGTCTTGGTACGAGGTCATGCTATTTTGGGGAAGAATGGCCCATCAGTAGCCAAGATGAGTGGAGCTTCTTGGATACCAGATGCCCAAGTTGCAGGTTTCACTTGGGCCCACCTGACAAGTACGGTATATATCAAAGCCCTCAGTACTCCTCTCATCATTCAAGCTCACTGATAGGCCTGCAACAATGGTTTGTGTATCTTCAGTCAAATTTGACATGACACAAGAGCATGGCCCTCATAAGGGGGGGGGGTGACAGGGCTCTAGCCTGGGGGCCTGGGCACCTGGGATTAGGAAGGGGGCCTGGCGTGATATTATTGTAAATTTTTATGATGTAAATCCATTTGGTTTTTTAAATAATAATAATAATTATTATTATTATTATTATTATTATTATTATTATTTTATAAATATTACTTTGGTGTCATCATTTAAACTGACTTATTTTAATTTTGTCCTAAATTCCGTAGAGCATCTCGCTGCCCTTAACCTTAGCAGTAGGTAAGGGGCCGCCAAAGATCCTGTCCTGGGGGCCTGCTTCAGGATGTGCAGGCCATGCATAAGAGCCTCATGAAGTGTCCCCTGATGTTTTATTTTGTTTTGTATTTTCATGTTACTGTAGGAGGGCTACACATTTGACTGGTACTGGGTAGGTGGGGAGACTATGCTTAACTTTTCTTGTAGGCATGGGTGGCTCATGGACTGAGTAAAAGGATGCCTCTTCCTGTGATTACGGTTGCAAGGTTCCTGCCTCTATCCATAGGATGCTACTGCTTGCAGGCCATTTGCCCAGCTGCTTTCTAATTTGTGACCCTGGGAAGGGGAAAAGAAGATATTGGTTCCAAGTATGTTTTTCCCAAAGAAAAAAAATGTGTTTTTGTGCGTGGGGGGGGCAATTTCTAATGGTACACAAGAAAAGTGTTAAGCTGCATCTCTTCCACCTTTGTGTTCCCGTCAAATTCAGCTGCATGAAAGTAACTTTTTTGAAAGGCTTCTGCATCATATCTAATTGTTTTTTCCTTTCTTTCAGTCCATCAGTCTATCCCGCCCCCATTCCCACCCCCACCCACCCACAGAGAGATACTTTCCATTCCCACTCTACTTTTGTTTTCCTGGCATGCTTCTCTCTGTGTCTCCGCTCACTGAGCGGCGTACACACACTCCATCATGGCTACTACCACTGCTGTTTCAACTGCGCACAACACAATTCATCCATCTCCGCTGCCCCAGCAAGCCTATTACTAATGTTCTTAGATGAGGACAATAGCAATTGTCTTATTATCCACACTCTTGCCTGTGACTGCAGAATTGGCCAGTGTAGAGTCCTGGGGAGAAAGTGGGAAATGATTGTATTGTTAGAGGCCATACTGCATTGACCTGAGATAATGCTGCTGTTTTTGCCTTCTGTGCAGGCTTCTTGTTAGTTTTCTAACTCCTAGCACCTAATTGTACTTAGAATTAGGATTTCCGGATGAATTGAGACTAAAGGGGAAAGAAGACAGGGAGTCCTGATACACTTACCTATGTGAACAGCAGAGTTTAGCAAAGCTACTTTTTTGGAACTACAATTTCCAGAATCCCCCAGGTAGAATGCCCCCCAAATAACTTTGTAAGGTTTGATGAGCCCTGAAGTCAAAGCACCCCATCTCTGAAAACGGTTTTCAACCTGAGACAGGCAGGATTCTGTTTTGGCTGAGAATGATGGGAATTGTATTCAAACCCATTTGGAAGGTGCCAGGTTGTGAAAAGTTATTCCAAAGTGTATCTTCTTTGTCAGAGACAAAACTAATTAGGAGAACAATCCTACTATCCCTTCTGGATGCTGGATCCTCTCTCAGTATTTCTTTTTTATAGTTGAAGAGGTCACCTCTGCATTGGAGCAATGAAGCCAAGTATGTCAAACACTTCTGATGGTATTGTGGTTCATGCCATTATTATATTAGTTCCTGGGAAGTTTTTTGTTTGTTTGTTTTTGTTTAAGTATATCTTCTTTCTAATGAATTTATATCAAGTTCAAGGCAGCTATCAAAAATAAAATGCAAAATTATAGTTAAAACTTAATTGGGGTCATTATAATTGAAAGACAAAAACAAGCCAATTAAAAATACATCATTAGTTCACACCAGTCAGCTTATAAACCAAATGTCTATCTGAATATTAATGTATCTCTTCATGCCAGTGAAAGGTTAGCAGAAAGAGCTAGTCCAACCATTTCATAATTAGGTTTTATCTGTTTCCATGTTCTTTGTGACTACAGAGTCATGCCTAAAACACATTTAAAATTTATCATCTTAGGCTGAGGATATATTTAAGGACAGACACAAGATGTGTGAGGTTTTTTGCTATGTTTTGAAACCTGTGCAATGAATCTCTTTTCACAAGCTGAACTGCAGATGTGCACTCCAGAAAGTACAAGGCTAGAATAGTGAGTTGCTTCTTAAGCCAAGGTGTTTAGTTCTCAGAATCTGTTTTAACTTCCCATGCAAAGATCTAGTTTAGGATTATGGGCATAAGCATGAAGCCCATACAAGTTTCCAGGGCTTAAGCGCTTACCTTTCCTCCTCTCATGCAGCCAAGAGGAGATATAAACCAAGAGTATGTTTCACTGTGGCCCTTCCCTAGTTTGTTGTTATGTAGAAACCAGAAATCATAATTTAAAATACGCTCTAGTTTGTTAAAACAGACAAGCCAAAAATGTCCAGATTGTTTAATTGGTATGTTTAGAAATTGAATAGAATTTATTTTATTTAAACCATGTTATCATGTCACATGTAACAATAAGCCAGGAACTGAGCAAAGTGAAACTGAAACATGGCTAATTTATCTTGGCCTGGCAAGAGGAACAATAGTATAGGCCAAGGAACTGGCAAACTTGAGTTTTCTTTAAATCTTGTTTTAGTGTTTGCCATTTTGGGGCATCCAGATCTTTTGAACTTCAGCTGCCAAAAAAACCCAGCTGACAGGAATTGTATTCCAAATCAGCTGGAAAACCAAAGATTCCCTGTTTTTCATCTTAGTAGTATGAGCAAACCCTCCCAGTTTTTCTGCATCTCTCTTGGCAGGCAGTTCAATTTAAAATGGGAGCAGGGAATGTAAGGGATATGGGTACCTTTCTCTCTTTTTATGTTATCTTTTTACTGTTATCAAGTAAACAAGTATCAAGTATTTTATACATATATACATATACCCGGTACTTTTATAGGTAAACAGATATGTCTTAAATACACTGTCAAGCATTCTTCTGCAATTAGAACTCTTAATTGATACTTCAATGAAGGGCTTAACTACACAGGGTGGGTAAAAATCCAGATGAGATTTGGATTACTTTGGCCTGGAGGGGAGGTGCATGAAATTTAGGCTACTCTGGCCTGTATTTCAGCGCCACACCTGCCAAAGCCCAAATCTGCATTAGGTTTGCTTCGATTCAAAGCTGTTACTCATGCTTGACTCAAAACACCAGTGGTAGGAGATTATCAGATGGACTAAATATGGCATCACCGAACACCAGGAGATTGCTAAAGGGCTTGAATTTCAGATGATGTCATCCCGTCTAGTTATGTTTCTGTGCTGCTTCCGTTCCCGTTTCATTCTCTGAAGCCAGATCAGGCAGCTAGCCTTGCGATGGTGGGGCGGGCGCCTGTTCTGACTTCAGAGAGGCTGACTACCACTGGCACTTTGCTTTTCCCAGCACTCAGAAGGGCAATTGTGCACCAGGAAATCAAACCCCCACCAATATTCACCTTCTCAAACCAGATTGGGCCACTAACCTCATGATGGCAGAATAGGCACCTGTTCTGACTTCAGGGAGGACAACTACTGCTGGCACTTTGCTTTTCCTGGAGCTCAGAGGGGTGATTGTGCATCAGAAAATCAAAGCCTCAGCAGTAGTCGCCCTCTCTGAAGTCAAAATGGGCAGCTAGCCTTACAATGGTGGGGCACACTGGGGGCTCTGACCTCAGAGAGAGCAACTATCGCTGGGGGTCTGCCTTTGGAAAGAGAAGTGGTGCCCAGGAGAGGGAGAAATGGCAGTGCCTCAGGCAACACTTGTCAATCTTCTCCTCTCCACCCCTACCCCCCAAATCCAGTGTGGATGGATTGTTCACATGGCAGTTTTCTTCAGAGTTTCCAGCAAACCACAGAAAAGTGTGAGTTTTGTTAAACCCAGTTTAAAGGTGTATTCCCCAAATCTGGTGGAAATAGGGCCATACATTGCACCAATTTCGAGGGAAAGCCTGTATGTCATGTGGCATTATTAGGCTGGATTTGGGATTTTACACTGGTGTAGATACTAATGGTTGCCAATTGCTTTGTTTCTTAGTAGAAACTTATAATAAAGGAGAATGAAGTTTACATTCAAAGGTGCATTGATCTTTGATCCAGTACATGCTTGGAAAAGCCAGCATGGCCATTCATGGAGTACTAATCCAAAAAATAACTTTTAAAGGTTTGCTTTCAACCAGCCAATAAAATAAAATTCAGTGACATTTTAAAAGCAGATTCAAAGCTGCTACAGGGATTTGGGGGTGATTTATATCTTGGTAATATTATGTAGCTGCCGTAACTCCATGAAAACCTGCAGAATCGTTTTTTACTCTTAGCCAGCTTGTCAGGATTGGGGGGAAATGTTGTTCCTGTTTTTAAGGGCAGTAATAGCACTGTCAAGCCATGTTTGCAAACCTTTAAAACTGTAATCTGTTCTTACCTTAGCCATAGGCCTTGAGGTTTAGACAAATACAAAACCCTGCAAATAAAATGACATGGCATTGATTTAATTTATCAAGTAAATTATCAATCACGTTCGCTTTAATGAACTGCTATAGTAAGTAGTAACTCAGACTTCGTAGACAGGCCAGACAATGATATTGTGAAGGGAGAAAGTAAAAAAAATGACCACAAGGCCTAAATGATTTAGAGCCGTTTTGAAGAAAACAGTTTGCCTAGACATAAAAAATGTTCCAAGTTCCTGCATACCTTCCATCTGTTCCAGGGACAGTCCTGATTGATCTGCTGTTGTCTCAGTTTTTTTAGCTGCTTTTAAAATTTCCCATTTTCTTGCGTGTTCTTCCACTTTCCATTTTATTCTCAGCTTGGTACAAACTGAGTTCAAAGTGGGAAAGTAGTTTGCACTCAATTAAGTCAGCAGGAGGAAGAGGAAAGAAGGGAGTGGAATTGTGTCCTTCCCTGTAGGTTCAGGCAAAAGCAAACTGTTGCAGCCTCTCTTAGCGTAACTGTTCTTCCTCATTAATAACTTTTGCCATCTTGTCCAAACTCGGATGCTGCTTGGCCACATGTGTCTCAGTTGTTGGAGGGTATGTTGCTAGTAATTTCAAATTAAGTTAAGCATGTACAGAACATTCTGAGCCATGTCCCAAAACATCTTGATATGTTCTGCTGATATGATAACAGCTCTCTCTGGCTTTTCTTCACAAACGAAGATTCAGGAAGGACTCATCCCGCGCTTTCTGCAAGCGCGCTGATGACTAAAAAGGCCAATCCGAGATAAACAAGTCCGGTTGCAAAAAGCACAGCAGAAGGTCTCCTTGGGTGATGTTTTTGGGTTGTGATTCTTTCTGCGTTGTCGTTTCTCTTCAAGACTTGTTCGTCGTGAGTTCTCAAATAAGGCTGCAGCATTGTGGATAGTGCGTCTCCATGCCTCCCGATGTGAGGCCAGGGCGGACCACTGTTGGTGATCAATCTATTGCTGGAAAAATCCTTGCAAGGATACTCCTGAACAGATTAGTTCCTGCTATTGCAGAAGAACTTCTCCCTGAAAGCCAATGTGGCTTCAGAACCAATAGGAGTACTACAGACATGGTATTTGCCCTTAGGCAACTGCAAGAAAAATGTAGGGAACAGAACAAGGGTCTCTATGTAACATTTGTCGACCTCACCAAAGCCTTTGACACTGTAAGTAGAAAAGGTCTGTGGCAGATCCTGGAAAAACTAGGATGTCCCCCCAAATTCCTTAAAATGATTATCTTGCTACACGAGGGCCAGCGTGGTCAAGTCAGATATGGCGATGCTCTTTCAGAGCCCTTTCTAATAACTAATGGAGTGAAGCAAGGTTGTGTTCTTGCACCAACTTTATTTACAATCTTCTTTAGCACGATGCTCCAAAGGGCTATGGCAGAGCTTGAAGAAGACGACGGCATCTATATACGCTACCGTACTGATGGTAGCTTGTTTAACTTAAGCCGTCTGAGGGCTCACACTAAGACTCTAAACTATCTAGTCCGTGAGCTGCTCTTCGCCGATGATGCTGCCCTTGTTGCCCACACAGAAGCAGCTCTGCAGCGCCTAACGTCCTGCTTTGCAACAGCTGCAGAGCTGTTTGGGCTAGAAGTCAACCTGATAACAGCTAGTGAACTGGAATAAGATATAAAGAACAAGTATGACATACATAGTTTGCAAATAATGCTTGCTTCTTATTGGTGAATTTGTATGCATGTCATAACCTTTGGCTGCACAAGTGCTGCCACTGCATGCCTTTATAAAAATTCTACATAAAGTTGGTTTACTTGCTTGTTCTTGGTGGAACCCTTTGCTACCAAGCCAGAGTCTTCCCAACACTGTATCATTCAGTCTACTATCAGACTCCATTTATGAACCTTAAAGGGTTTTTTTAAATTCCCCTTGAATTGTGTGACATAAAACAGGATATGTTAATTCATTTCTAATCTTTGCACATAGCAGACGGTCCAAAGTATAAGTAGAAATTGGGCTTACAAAGCTTACCACTCTCTCTCTCTCTCAAAAAAAATCCACAATGTGTTCTTTTGTTGTTGTTTTTTTAAACAACCTTCTGGGATTTTGGAGGCATGGTCTGAAACAGAGGAGATTATCAGACGGGGACAAAAAAGCATCCTCGTCTAGCTATATTCTCTCCCCCCTCCTCACCCATCCCTGTAACACTAGAAAAAGAAAAATTTTCAGACCTACCTTTAGCATGACTGTTCCCTTCCCCCAGCAGCCCAGGAGTGAATGGAGCTCGAACAGAGCTCCCACTCACTTCCTGGAATGGAAATCTCAGCCATTCTCGCGAGAGGACGATCACGTGGGAAATTAAAAAAGAAAAAGGTTAAAAAGTGACAGCAAGCACAAAAACACACTTTTAAAAAATCCAAGTAACCTGGGGAGGGTACAAAAATGTGTGTCACTTACCTCAATGTCCTGATTGCACCTGGAAGTGTTTGGCGCAGACTTACCACTGACGCTGGCATTGCACCAGCATAACAGGGCACCTTTTCACTCGCCCATCATTCCATCATAGAAACAGAACGGGCGATCTATTCATGGCTTAGCCTGTGAATTAAAAGGAGTGGTTGCGGAACAAAAGCAGCACGGGAGCCTAACGACTGTGGAAACACATCATCTGAAAGGGTAGCCCTTTAGCAATCTCCTGGTGTCCTTGTCATGCCATATTGACAGCGTCTGATAATCTTGAGAGTTTGGAAATGTTCCTTATTTGGTCTACAACTTCCAGAATCCCCTGGCTAGGGTCCTCCAGCACGACACTATGGCATGATTTGGCCAGAAGATGATCATTTTAATAGGGTTCACTGTTATCTGCAGTTTCCAGTATCCACAGAAAGTCTGGGAGCATATGGCCCATGGATTGTAGTGTATGGCCATTCATCATGTTGTTTGGGGAGCTGTAGTCCAAAGAGCTAGTGTGGTGTAGTGGTTTCAGCATTGGACTACAACTCTGGAGAAAAGGGTTTGAATGCTACTTAGCCATGGAAACCCACTGGGAGACCTTGGGCAAGTCATATTTTCTCAGCCTCAAAAGCAGGCAAAGGTGAACCTCCTCTGAACAAATCTTGCCAAGAAAACCCCATGATAGGGTTGCCATAAGTCGGAAATGACTTGAAGATGCCTTCAAGAAGTCCAAAAAAGTCATGTTTCTAGCTTCTGATCTAGACTCATAATTAACTAAAGTCTTTCTGATATCAGTGGATCTACTGTACAGATACTAAATCTGGATCCAATCCATTCTCACTACACTGTAATAGTCCTTCTCCTTGATCATTGAATCATTTTGCTTTTTACAACTGGCATATTTGGGGAGAAACATGGAAATTATCTGAGAGCTTTTATTTTGCATCCATTGGTTATAAGATGTTGCTGTCTCTAGCCAATCCCCAACTCCTATTTCCATTCCCTAATAGCACCAAACTCTCCAATTTAGTCACAAAAAAGGCAAGATTACATTTGTGAAAAGTGTTCTTCCTCAGATGAAACCACAGAGATTGCAGTACTGTATTTTAAAAATATTTGAGAGATTGGCCCCATCTAGTGGCAGAGAAGGTTTGTTGCTGTTATATGCCTTTAAGTCAGTTCCAACTTATGGCAACCCTAAGGCAAACCTATAATGGGGTTTTCTTGGGAAGATTTGTTCAGAGAGGGTTTACCTTTACTGAGACTGAGAGAGTGTGACTTGCCCAAGGTCACCCAGTGGGTTTCCATGGCCATGCGGGGATTTGAACCCTGATCTCCCAGAGTCTCTAGTCCAACACTCAAACCACTACACCACGCTGGCTCTTTGGACTGCAACTTTCCAAACAACATGGTGAGTGGCCTCACTAGCTAGGGGATTCTGAAAGTTGTAGATTAAAAAGGGACATTTCCAAACTCTGTTCCTGACCATGCCTCCAAGAATCCAGAAGGTTCTTTTAAAAACAACCCTGGTCTCCAGAGTCATAGTCCAACACTCAAACCACTCCACCACGCAGAAAAATGAGTCAGCAGAGAGGATAAATGAGTTTTTTTTTAAAGGTTTCTTCTGTAGGCACTCTGGTGTGGTCATTCTGCTGTAGGGATGCCAGGTCAGGACTATCCCAGCAGGCTCTAACGTTTCAGGATGGAAACCTGGGGAAGGAGCCTTGTGATGCCATAGGTTGCAGGTCATGGTGATGTCATTAAGGATGATACCTTTGGTATTAACCACAGTTGCACAGAGTGTGCCATTCAAATCAGAAACAGCAAGAGAAAATATATATGTACTGTACACACCTTTTAGGATAGCACTCTCATCCTGAGATTCTTCCTCTGAGGTCTGGAAACCCTATTCTGCTACCAGCCTCAAAATTTCTTTTTAATTAGTCGTGTCTAGGTTTGTCTTCCATGGACACATAGGGTTCCTCAGCTCTAGCTCACCTCATTCAGTGGTAGCAGTGGCAGTGGTGGTGGTGGTGGTGATGATGATGATGATGATGATATTATCTTTTTCCCAATCTGGGATTCAAGGCAGGATAAAAAATTTAAAACAGATATAGTGGACCCTCTGTATCTGCGGATTTGACCAACCACAGATCATTGCACCCCATACCTAAAATGGCGGTAACATGCACACAGACATGCTTAAGCATTTGCACGCACGTCTCTGCCACTTAATAACATGGGACATGACCATCCACAGTTTTTGGCTTTTGCAGGGGTTCTAGAACCGAACCCCCATAGATACGGGAGGGCCACTGTAACATTGAATACTGGTCAGCTAAAAAATTTACAGGGTCATATACAAAAGTAAGGTCACTCAGCCACCTGTAAATGGGGTTTCTATATCTCAGGGTCAGGCTCAGAGTCTCCATGTTTTGTGAATCATTTCCAGGTGAGAGACTGGGGTGGAAATTCTCCAATTTTGGTGGGCTCAGCACTGGGCAAGAGGAAAGGGCTTTATGCAGATCTCCAGCTCAGCTAATAGAGCAGCAGCTTGTTACAATTTGCAAGGCTTAAATTGATTTGTTGCTGCAACTTGCAAAGACTCTAAGGGGATCTATGTATTTACTTAACTAGTTTCCACTCGCCCTCCCAGTTAATGCTGCACCAGGACTCACCCTCAGCTCTGCTCTGCATCCACCTTCTGGTTAGATGCAAATAGGCTAGGTTAAATGTTCCTTATCCTGTCTCCCTAAGTCAGTGAGAATGAATACCATTCTTTCATCTTGATGACCATCATTTAGCTAAGACTTCTCTCTTTCTTTTCAAATAGGAAAATGTACAGTATATGCCTGTGGACATTATCACACCAGGCAGTCGTCTTGCAGCAGTTGCATTTTGGAAGCAAACTGAAATGTACTGGTATTGAAGCAATCTGTTTCAATACTGGTATGGTGCTGCACGTTTCTTCAACACTGCCCGCTTCCTCCCCATTATTGCCCTACAAATTTAGGGCATGCAGATGAGGCCAGTGGCAGGGGCGGGGGGGGGGAGATTGGGCCAACAGATCATAACAGCAATAAATAAATAAATAAGAAAGGCACAGCTTTCCTGCTTGAGTATAGCATGGCGGAGGGGAAAGAGAGGGGAAGTAGGTGAGAATCCCACCTCCTCATGCCACAAGACTGCTGTCTCTTCCATTTCTGAAGCAGAAGACATTACAGTACTGTGTGAGGGGGACTACCAGGATAGCAGTGTTATTGGGAGCCAGTGATAGGATTTCCCTGTCAGTGATAAGGTGTGCAATAATAAGGTGAAGCGCTCACTAGCAACAGGGAGAAGACAACGTTGTGTGTCAAGTACCACCCAATGATGCTACTATCTTGCTCCAGTCCCACAATAGAAGCCTCATGTGATAAAGTCCTTTGTCTGTGTTTTGAAGACAAGCTGTGAGCAACTGTGATTAGTACATAATTCATAACACTTAATGGCATCCCCAGAGGCCATCTCTAAATCACAGGTTTGGGCCTGTAAACCTTAGGACCTGGGACAATCCTGAACTGGCAACCCTACCTATAAAGTTTTTTGAGGTGGGTGGGGAGATACCATGGAGAGGAGTGCCAGGAATGTCCACTATCACCAGCCCAGATGCCCACTTCTAAATAGGGATTGAATTCCACGCTGCTATCTTGATGTATCATAATTTTATAACTTGCTAATTTTTAATATTTTGTATGTGATCTGGACATTGCCTTGTAGAGCTTTTTAAATGGAAAGGCAGGATATAAATGTCTAAATAAAGAATGAAAATAAGACATATGAAGCAGTTGTCACTTGAAATGACAAGGAGTGGTATCCTGTTCCAGCTCTGACTCTTCCACAATGGAGGAAACAGAGGTTAGAAAAATTACTTTTTCAGATTTTAACTCCCAGAATCAACTAGCCAGCACAGCCACTGGTCATCCTGACCGGGGGGATTCTGGGACTTGTAGTCTAAGCAATAGCTTTTCCTGGGTCGTTTTGCACTTGTGGTGAAGGAGTCATTTGGTCCATTTCCTCCACCAGTTTAACCTGATTTCTCTGTCTGTTCCAGATCAACTTTATCTTTTTATTCAATATTGTCAGAATCCTAATGACAAAGCTTCGGGCCTCCACCACTTCAGAGACCATCCAGTACAGGTATCTATCATCCTAAGCTGGAGAAGGGCTATGTGGAGGGGAACAGGCTGATGAGAGGGCATTTTTGGCAGCCTGTCTAGCCTTCTGAGGGTCCCAGGGGCAGAAAATTGGCCCCTGCACTCTGTGCAATTGCCCACTTCTGACGTCATGTCAAGTCATTCAAAAATATGACTGCCTGCTGTAGTTCACCCTTGGGCCCTCATCACCTCCTTCCACTTCCTTCTGTGAAGAGCCAAACTCATGGGGTCATGGATATGAATATCTGAATTTGTCTGCATTGTAACCTTCCTGTGTTCTTCCTCCAGAAAAGCTGTGAAGGCTACGCTTGTGCTCCTGCCTTTACTGGGCATTACCTACATGCTTTTCTTTGTCAACCCGGGAGAAGATGAAATATCCCGGATCGTCTTCATTTACTTCAACTCTCTCTTGGAGTCCTTCCAGGTAGAAAAAGTCACAGAAATATGTGATTTTGGTCTCTGTGTGTGTGTACAGGTTGCCTCCTCCCATATTCATGGAGAATACATTCCTTGACTTACTGTTTATAAGTGAAACCATAGATAATAGCAAACCCTATTAAAATAAAGGACCTCCGGTACAAGTATACCATGGAGTTGTGTTGGAGGACCTAGAAGATGCCTAGAAAGGACACCTCTCTAGGCACTTTCCAGCATGACTCTATAGTATATGACCGTATTTTTTTTCATCTATGGATAACTGAAACTGTGGATATAGGTTCTGTGGATACAGGAGGCAACCTGTATTATTCATGCAGAATCTTCTAACTCAGATTGCTTGCATCGATTCAAACTTATTATGTATTTTAAATATATTATTTTGATTTGTAGTTCCAACTCACCTTTGGCATTTCAAATTATGGGCTGTGTTTGACTAAGGGATTTTAGAATGAAAGGTATAAAAGCTAGCACATTCCTTTCACGTAACTTTAGTAAAACTTGAGATCATAACCTCCCCACAGTCCCTGCACAAAAAATTACACGTCAAAAGCCACACTTTTAATTAAATAAATAATACCAATTGTGAATTTGTTCAGAATTCTGTTGCTTAAACTCTAGCAGGAACCACACTACACACCCTGCTCCAAAGACATGCCCTCCAAAATTTCACAGATGAAAACTGGGACATGCATGGCCAAGTCACATCAGAGTGGGTCAAGATGGCAAAATGTGCTAATGAGGAAGAACACACAAGCCAGGAAAGGCTGCAGCAGTTTGCTTTTGCCTGGATCTACAGGGAAGGGCAAAATGCTCTCCTCCCTCCCTCACTGAGTTAATTGAGTACAAATTACTTTTGCACTTTGAACTCAGTTTCCAGCATTTTTAAGTAGGCTGAGGACAAAGGTGGGAGGAGATGAGAGAACCTGTACTGTTTTATAACACTGTAGTGTATATTTTCCTATAAACTATTTAATAATCTTATAGTTAAGTGGTCTATAGATAACATCAATCATTATTACCTGTCACAAACATAGAATGATAGAGTTGGAGGGGGCCTTCTGGTCCATTTAGTTCTGATTTGTGCTTCCAAGAAATCCAGAATTAGAGTGGCTCCAAGCAATGGTTGTCTGACCTCTGCTTGAAGACTTCTACAAGAACCTTCTCCCTCATACAACCAGTTTTAATGTCAAGCTGCTCTTCCGAGCAGGACATTTCTCCTAATGTCTAACCATAAACTATCTTCCTTGTAGCCTAAACTCAATAATCCAATGCAGACTTTGTCAACCTTTTTATGCTAGAGAAAATTATGCTTGAAATCATTTTCAGGTCTCTGGGAAGCCTTGCATAAAAAATATTATATCTATCACACAAAGAAATACTTTTTTTTTCCCCAATTATGAACTCTCATGGAACCTCTAGCAACCTCTTGTGGAACCCTAGCATTCCATGGAGAAACCCTTATCTAGTGGACAGCAGAGGACAAGTCTTGCTTATAAAAAGAGGGTGTGGAGTTACTTTTTAAAAGATAGCTACTGTCTCATGCTCCCAAAATACCTAGTTACTGTTACTGTAACAGTGTTTCAAAGTAACTTATTACGTTCATATTCAAAAGTAACTAAATTGATACCGTGGTACAAAAAACAGCTAAAAGATTACACCACACATCCACATAACTATAGAAGTAACTAAACCACGGTTATAGTTATGTCACAAAACGAATGGAGTTCTCCCTGATTACAGTACATTACAGTCATAATGTAACTTGTTGTACCTTGGTTATTGCAAAAGTGTTGATGGCAAGTACCTTGTCATTTGTAATTAGTTACTTTCAAGCTCTCAAAAAGGCCTCACAGATCCAAGGCCTTCAGATCCAAGGCTAAGGCTCCAGCACTTGTCTTTTTTAAAAAAATCATCACTAGATGCAACCTGCAAGAAACACACAGCAAAAGGCTATGCCTGTTCTCCCCACCCTCCACAAAAATCTTTGGCTGACTCTTAATTCTTCTTCTCCTTCTCCAATCAGGGCTTTTTCGTCTCTGTCTTCTACTGCTTCCTGAACAGTGAGGTGAGCTGGGGTTAGAAATGGGAGTGGAAACATGATTTAGAGACCTTTTGGGTTTTATCCTGTATACTGTATAGAGCTTGAAAAAAATGGTTTAAAATGAATTAGTTTCCCTAATTCATTACATTTTCAACTATTCAAAATTTGTTAATCATTAAATGCCAACAATGGGAAAAGATAGATGGGGCAAGTATTGCTGGAGGTTGCAGTCCACCTATCTATAATTATCCAGGGGTTTAAAAATATCCAAATGTTATTTTTGTTATCCCAGGCAATTTGCTGGCATTTTCTGGCAACAGCTACAGTTTTATTCCCACTCTTCAATTGTTGCTTTTTTAAAAAAACATTCTTAGTCATATCAGATTTGGAAAGTCTTGAAGAGCATATGTACATCTATTGTTGAGGTTCATGGGAGGAGGTCTGGCCACTTCTCCAACAATGTGTATTACATTGTGATAAATAATTATTTTAATTGTTTTAAAAGTTGTATTGTTAGGTTTTAACTAATTTTATTTGCGAGCTGCATTGGGTCCCATATGGCATATAAAAGAAAGAAAGAAAGAAAGAAAGAAAGAAAGAGTGTTTGCACTTGTGGATGGTTTCAGGATAGATGGCGGGAAAGGTAAAGATAATGGCAATTCTTTCATCCTCTTCTCCCCCTTTTTTCTCCTTTTCAATTTGTTGAGAGTTATACAGTTGGCCCTCCACATTTTCTAGGGTTAGAGGCGCAAAAAGTATGATCCGTGGATTCAACCCACTGTGGATGCCTTGCTGCTGCCTCCGTTGCTATCTTCACACCATTTTTATTAGGGACTTACAAGCCTCACCGTACGTTTGCAGTCTCTCTGTCTCACTAGGGTTGTGGTCCCTATTAAAAATGGCACAGGGCAGCAGCGGAGGCGGCAGCAAATAATCTGCAAATAATCAAATCCGCAAAAGTTAAACCTGCAAATGTGGAGGGCCAGCTGTAGTATCAGAGTGCATCAGTGCAATGGTGAAACAGCAACTACAGTAGGATCCCCGTATCCGCTGAGGATTGGTTCTTGGGGGGGTGGATACTGAAAACAGTGGATAATAGCGAACAGCATTGAAAATAATGGGACTTCCAGTTTAAAATACCATAGAGTTGCCTTGGAGGACCTAGAAAATGGCTAGAGAGGACACATTTTCTAGGAAGACTCTATGGTAGGTGTGCTGCTTTGTGTCCCATGGATAATGAATCAGTGGATACAGGGATCCTACTGTATAGCACTACTACGCTATAGGAAAAATAGCAATAAATAGTCAAGGAGGACATTTCAAAATATAGGCACTCTCCCCAACTGTCAGTTGCTAGGTGTAGTGATTTCTTGGATCCACGCTATAAAGATTTTTAAACTGGAGGGTGTTGCCCCCAGATTTAAAATCTTTCTAGTGTGGATCCAAGAAATCACTACATCTAGCAACTGACAGCCTCAATAAAGAGCAGAAGGAGCCCACTGACAGGGGGCAAGTGGATGCAGAGGTGACAACAACTGGCAATCCCCAGCAAAAATGAAGGCACTGTATTGTGAGAGCTCACACTTCTTTACGCCAGTCTGAAAGAGACAAATGCAATTTTTAAAAAAAGATTGACAATTCACATTATTTTCATTTCTTACTTTTGAGGAGAATTGGGTTGATGGTAGCCATTTTTAGTAGCTTTTTATTTTTTGTAATGTAATGATCTAACAATTAACAGTATTATTCACAATGAATGCAACAAATCATTTTTATAAAGTTCCTCTTAATGGCCTAATGCTAACACATCAAGTTCCTCCAACAATTTAACAGGGATGATTTAGTGCCAATGGAAATGTTTTCTAACTCTGGAGATTTCTGCCAGTTGTTTCCAATGCTACCAGCGGGTGTCTTGTGCATGTGTGTGTATGTTTAAACAGATTATTTACCAGGCCAAAGCCAGTGGGTACAGATGGTGGAAGGTGTAGTCCAAAATATCTAGAGGAAGCCAAGTTGAGTAAATTTAGATTACAGAATCATATTTGAATAGAGAGGAGCAAGCATGAAACTGGGCAAGATGTCCCTGTTACATAGGAACTGCCCCAGTCACATAAAAGAGATGTGAATCTTGAGAGCTTTGTTTCTTTGAAATAAAAGGTAGAGAGACGACACCAGAGATTCAACATGCAGAGTATTCTCAGCATGTTGCCAAATGACAAGCCCCAGAATTCTGTCGGGGAATGAAACCATATTGGTTAAACTTGGTGCAAAAATAATATATATTTGTAGTGCAAGTATCCCTAGAACCCATTCAGGTGTTTTCTTCTTTGACACTGTGCAATTGTCACAGGCTTGTACCACCTTAAAATGCACACAGGAGACAACTTATTTCAAATGGCATCCAGGTTAAAAATATCACTGCATAAAGAAAGCTAAGGCATCAGGGAAACAGCTATACTAGAATCTTCCTGTTCTTGTGGAATTTTCCTGTGATCATTCCATTATTAACTGAAGGGTTCTTTCCATTTGTTGCCATCTGGAGCAATCATATAAATACATATTGCCAGAAGAGTTGCACATATTTCAGCTCATAACAACTTTAAAAAACCAAAAATTGTATATATTTGCCCTTCATAAGCATATGGAATGACAGCTGGTTGTTGGTATGTGTGTATGTGTGTGCCTTCAAGTCACCTATCAACATACGGTGATTCCATGGATTTCATAGGGTTTTCATAGGCAAGGAATACTCAGAGGTGGTTTTGCCAGTTCCTTCATCTGAAATATAGCTTATACCACCTAGTATTTGTTGGCATTCTCTCATCCAAATACTAACCAGGATGACCCTGCTTAGCACCGCACATTAAATCCAGTCAGTGTAAACTCCTGGCTGTAGGCTGCGTTTCAGAGGAAGGAACGGGCAAAACCACCTCTGAGTACTCCTTGCCTAACAAAACCCTATGGAATTCATGGGGTCACCATAAGTTGACAGGCAACTTGAAGGCGTGCGCTCACACACACATACACACATTCTTAGCTGTTGTGTTACGTGAGTCTTAGAACTGCTGCTTCTTTGGATTTTCAGAACTGCCTATTTCTTTCATAACTCTGTACCAAGGATATTGCTATGACTAAACAAAATCTCATCTGCTGCAGCTTTCCTATAACACAGCCTCCCCACCCCACCCCATGGTGCATTCCAGATGTTTTGGAGTACCTTGGCTATGCTGACTGTGGCTGATGCAAGTGGACATCCAGAACATCTGGAAGTTCCCCCAGGTTAGGGAGGGCTACTTTAAATCAATAAGTGGGAACATGATAGAAGCACAGAAAATTATGCCAGGTGTGGAGAATGTGGATGGAAGAAGTTTACCCACCACCATCATTCTGGTAATAATAGAATCCAGGCTCATCCAATGAAGTTAACTTGGTAGAAGGTTCAGATGAAAGTGGGCATTTTTATCACACAACACATATAGTCAGACTGTAGAATGTAGTACTACAACATGCAACAAAGTCTGGGCAAAGTGATGGTCGTCAGGTCACATGAGCCCCCCAAGGATGTTTCTATAGTGCTCAGCGCCTGTCCAGAATCATTCTATCACCTTTTTCTGGCTGAAAAGGTCAGTAGCCTCTCCCAGAAGCCTTCCAGAACAATAGTATACCTTTTAAATAGATTTGAGCATATTCACACACCCTGCAGTTTTAACATTATTTGGGGAGATGGCGGTTGATGGCATTTTTTGGTAGCCAGTGTAGTCCAGAGTCCCAGTAGCAGTACATTAAGACCTAGACCCTCTACAGATGCCCAGCCCTGACCTATATAGTAATGGCTAACAACCTCCAACATCTTTAAAAGAAAACCAACTATGATAATGGGGAAAAGCCTTCTCGTGGTGACATATATGCCCATTATTGCAGACAGTATTCTTGTTATGACCAGTTCATGGGGAGTACAAACAAGGGGGGGTATTACAGTGCTCAGGGCCTAGTTGTGGGCTTTCCATGGCAACTAGTTGGCTCCTGTGGGACCAGGATGGTGGACTAGATAGGCATTTGGTTTGATCCAGGAGGATTCCTCCCATCTTGTTAAATATTAAAGGCACAGGTGACTTATCATGGAACTTGGCATACCTTTCAGGAAGGGAATTCATCGGTTACCCTATTTAGTGTATTTTGTGATATGTCTCTCTAGGTCCGCTCTGCAGTGCGGAAGAGATGGCACCGGTGGCAGGACAAACACTCCATCCGTGCCCGAGTGGCAAGGGCCATGTCCATCCCCACATCTCCCACGCGTGTCAGTTTCCATAGCATCAAACAGTCCACAGCTCTCTGAGGCTGCTCCAGACCATGAAGCTGGTGTTTTGCTACACTCTTGATGAAGGGGCAAAGCTTGGCAGCCTCAAGGACGAGACTTACCGTATGTTCCTTTGGAGTTCTGGCTGAGAAAAGGCCTCATTGCCCCCGCATTTGGTTGGCCTCTTATGAGATTGTTTGGACTGGAAGGAAGGCTTTGTGTGTGGCCAGGATTGCAAATCTTGGCAGGATCCAGTGGTTCAGAAATGATGGGAAGTCCAATAATGATGTTCACAAAACCCCATCAGAAGGTGTGACTTTTCGCTTCCTCGTGCCATCTAGATTTCTTTTTGATCTGATTGCTTACAGACAACAGAGTATGATCAACTCACATGTGTTGTAGAAAGAACCGAGGGGCAGACGATTGGCTTTCAAACATAGAAAACCCTGACCATGTCAGGTCCTCATGGTCCTCCCAACCCAAAAGCTTTGTTAAACAATAATCACTGGATGAAACAAAACCAAAGTGGCTTTTTTCTTATGGCAGCAATATTAACCGTGCAAACTTCTTCCCACAAGAAACTGGTTTGGCCATTACATTTTAAAGGATTCGATGAATTCATGAGGGATAGGTGTGGCTAATATCTGAGAAAAGCCAAAAGCACAAACTCTTCCATATTTAGGACCACAATGACTTCTTGATACTGGGGGTTCAAAGGATCAGTGGGACATCATTGTCATGACCTGTTGGTGAACTTCCTCAGGATCATCACATCTGGCTACTATGTGATGATCAGGATGTTGAGCAGGAGCCAGCAATGCTGTTCGTGTTCTTCCTCATGCATTTCAGCAGCAAAAGCTGCCAACACATTAAATGAATGAAGACTGGTGGACTCTGGCCCTAGAAGTCAACCAACCTACTTGTTCCACAAAGTACACAACAGTTGCTTGGATCTCACCAAATTCCTACCCCTGGAAAGCCTCCTTGAGTTCAAAAGTAGAATAGGTTGTGAATTCGGGATATAAATCTTTACTTTTTCATTCTTGCAAGCAAAAATGAGTAATTTAAAGTCCCACTCCCCCCCCAGCTGTATAGTTTTTTGTGGATTTTAGATGATTTTCTCACATTACAAAACTTTTTTTTGCAAAATATTTCATTTTTGTTAAAAAAAATTTTTTGCAAAAACGTTTGCAGTAGGAAACAGTGTATTTTGCACCAAATGTGTTATTTCCTGTGCAAACATGTTGTTTTCATGCAAAATCTGCCCAAAAAGCTTCATGGAGAAATCTCCCAAAATTTCCTTGGGAGTCACCCCCCCTTTTTTTTTTTTCACAAATGAATTTTTCACAAAATCTCCAAAGTGTGTTGGTTCATCATTTTTACAACATGGTGTCTCAATGTGTTGAGACAAAGATGAGAAAATTTGTGAATCTTCTTTACACCCCTAGGATGAATGCATTTGTGTGTGGGTATCTTTTAATAAAGACAAACACCATTCTCAATCCCCATTCGTGCTTTTCTGTTCTTCAGAAATTATATAGAATTGATCTAAGTCAAGTCATCTCTCCAATAAGGGGAATGCTATGTGTGTATTTATAATTTTATAATCACACCACATATCAAAGCATGAAAGGTACTTTTTTTGGATTGCAGTTTCCAGCATCCAATAGTGGGTGGTGGCTTGAAGTTATAGGAGCTGCAGTAGGAACTCTAGAAAAGTAAATTTTCCAAGCTTTGTGGCACATTTATAGAAAACAACTTCAGGCACAAAATCTCTGCTTTTCTGTGTGTGTGGTCCCTACAGGACGTTTAAGGACTGCCAAGGTAGATTTGAAAGATTTATGAACAATGCCTGTCAAATTTACAGAAGTAAGAAAGCAAGGAATGGAAAAGGTTTTTCTGTATCAAGGTAGCAGTGCTTCATTACTCTTCCCCATGATTAGCAAAATAGAGACCAATTTGTATAATTTACATAGTTTACAGTATTCAGGCATTGATCTCACTGCAGAATTTGGATTAACAGACAGAAATATTACTATGACCTTAAGATGTTCCACTCCAGGTTTCAAATCAATATAAAATACCAGAACCTTCACCAGTATTTTACAGGAGATTCACTAATCAGAATCTTCTCAGGCATCAGACTTTGTATCTGCTGTAGAATGCATTTAGTAGATGGCACCTCATTGTACCTGAGCATACAATGATTGTCCTTACCAATGAAGTGCTTCTGCCATCCTCTATAAAATGACTTAATTTGTTAATAACAGGCAGTGGAGTGTGTCTAGAGGTGGTCCTGGTGCTATCAAGAACAGAATGAACCACTGACACTAGGATTGCATCTGTTATTGAATCAGAGCTGGGAAAAGATTTTTTTGGAGTACAGCCCCCAAAATCACCCAGGGATTCTATCAGTCCCCCATCAAAAAAAGAAAAGCAACTTTGCAGTGCAATACATGACATAGATTAGGGTGCATTCAGCTTGGTCAGAAGTTGTGCATGCCTGGCTGGCATATTATAGTCATATATCAAGCTACCCAAGTACTGTTCAGCTGAAAGTAAACTTCCTTTTAGCAATAGGTCTATGCCGACACCCCTGCAGCAGTAAATGCTTGTGTAAATGCAATGTTACACAGGGACACAAAAGGAACCCCTTGCATGAATGTGTTGCTGTGTAAAGCCATGAATCATCTACATGTGAAACCACCCACACCCAAAGACTTAAAACAACCATAACTCCCATACAAACAGCCACCGAGCTCTGTTCCAGCTGAGACTGATTCTGTGTCCCCAACCGTGCTATACCTTGGCTGATAGAACATGGAAGTAACTTGTTACAAATAATGTGTCATTCCATTCTGTAGTAACTAAGGGATAACCAAATTATACTGATCATAATGCCATGAGGAATAACTGCATTCCTTTTGCAGTGTAACGTTTAGTTACTTTCACACAAGGAGTTGTGGCTTACTCCCCAGATGTGCTTTGTACCACTGGCCGGAGGCACTGCAAAGCGGATTTTATTTAATAACTAAAAAGGAAACTAACTTTGGGAGGCTTTGTAACTGACTGCTTTTTAAAACTTTCTAGTGGCATCCCATCCTCAAACACACTGTAAAGCTTCCTGAACAGGACCCATATTCTTGCTATGTCTGACAGGCCCTGTTCCAAAGCTAATACAAGTCACTGTGGTCTGCAAGAGCAGTTCCTTTACTCTTATTTGCCAGTCAGGGGTTTAAGCCTATCAGGGTGGAGTTTGATAAACCAAATTAACCTAACAATTTCCAGAGGCAATGGAATCCAGGGAGTAAAATCGCTCAATGTTTGCCTTTTATCTGAAGGCAGTTCTTGCAGCCATGTTCAGCATCAGTCCAAGGATACATTTCTCTGTGCCTATTTTAAAAACACCTGTAGACCAGAAAAAGGCTGAAGATCTGCACCAGAATAGCTGGATGCAAATGTAATGTACACTGTAACACTCTCAATTGTAAACATTCAAAATGTGATAAACCTCTCATATGTTAAAACTGACAGGAGATGCACTTGAATCGAGAAAAAATGTGGGTTTTGAAAAGCTACCCTTGCCAAACACAAAACAAGTACAGTGAAATTCATACTTGAAATTCTGAGAGGTGCAAAATATTTTCTTCATGAGCAGGGAATTGCAAAATAGTCTATTTTGATTCATTTAAATGTACAAATTTGGATTCGATTTTTTTTTCTATGTTGGTTAAAGAAACTCCACACTACAGTTTGATAAAACAAAGTTCTACTGTATTAATCCTAAATCAGATATGAACCCCGCTCCCTACTCTAGAACCTGGGCTGAACCACAGGCTTTGATGGTCCATCCCCCAGATCCCCCCCTCTAATAACAGAACACAGCCCAAAAGGTACCAGGAATGTACAAGTAACTGGAACAGTAACACTGGCGGCCCATACAGATGGGAACAGCCCTTGAGAGTGGCACTTCAGATCCTTACTCAATGGTGGGTTCACTATTCTCATAGCCAGTTACCAACAGCAAGAGATGCAGAAATCAGGCACCTTCACCCCCTTAAAGTGTCCCAGTCCCCAACTCCTGCCAAGGCAGTCCCCTCCTGTTTCTCCTCCTTCTCTCAGTCTGCTTTCTCAGGAGCTGATGGTGAAAGATGGCCTATAGCCCCTAAAGAAGTACTGGCCACCTTGTTCCAAATTTTGTTTTGACCAAATTCATCAAGCAGCAAATCCTGACAGCTCACTGCACCATGCTTTGTTTCCAAATGGCTCACAAAGATCAAGCAGCAATCCTTCCTTTCTTCAGCTTCTCTCGCACACACCTTGGATCTGGTTCTTCTGGTGCTTGGGCCAGGTGATAAACTTGTTTACCCAAACAAGAGGGGCATGAACTACGTTTGATCCAAAAAGCCACATAAAACCCACCCGTCCTCAATATATGCAATAGCCAGTGTGTTTGTGTGATAGGACATGGGATCAACAGCAGGAGCAAGTGTGCCATTTTCTTTCCAGAAGTGGATACTAAGTGCTTAGGAGATGCCTACTTTGAACATCACTTCCAACAAAAAGTAACAAAGGCAGTCTAGTCAAGGTAGTATCGTCAGCCAACAAGATCAAGAGGGAAAGTGTTGTGGGGGTGCGACTTTAAAAAGCTGACAAAAGTGTAGAAGGGGAGGGAGAGAAGTGACCAATTGATGGACAAGAAAACAAGTCAACTTGTGTGCATATCTCAAAAACACATCCCCTGTGTTCACAACTGTGGTGTGCAAGCTGTACGCTACTTGCATCACTGGTTCAGATGGGGTACTTTCCCTTCCCATCCACAAAGGCAGACTAACCTATTCTCCCCGTCAGCTTTTGGATACTGTGCCCACTCAGTCACACTATTGGTACTCTAGATCTCAACCAACTAGTCTGGGAATGTAGCTGATGTTCCACCCAGGCAATTTGGCTGCCTGTCTGTCTGTACCTCACCTCATCCATACACCAGTGGCCCTATGCAGAGCCTAGCAGGAGACCATGAGGGGAAAACAAAACCAAACAGCTAGGCTTCCTAAACCAGCCAAGGCTGTGTCCCAAAATATAAGCCATTCTCATGCTCTATCAAAACCTGGTCTATTCCCCCACTGTATTTAACCAGAACTGGGCCCCATCCCTGAAACAGAGATTCAGCTGGGATGCCAGTTGGTCATGACAGACTGGGTGAAAGGCAGGGATGCAGGAAATCTACCATATGATCAAAGAGAGCTGGAACAGAAGGGGAGGCGAGCAGGAGAAGACACAGCCCAGGGCAGACCCAATGATGTAACACGCCCAGGTCCTCGGGCTGCAGAGAAGACAGTGGGCCCAGCTGCTGGAGGGCATGGCCCTGAGGTGTTAGTGTGGGAATGTGACTCCAGGGCATCAGCCACCACCCTGGGTTCATGCTGTTGACGTTCAAGAAGGGGCATGGCATCTGTGGCAGAGGTGGCCAGCAAACGGGCACTCTGGTGGCGAGAGGCAGCAGCAGCAGGAGGTACACTGCCGTGAGTGCGCTGGTGGCGTTTGAGATGAGCCCTGCGAGCAAAGCACTTTCCACAGGCCGTGCAGGGGTATGGACGCTCCCCAGTGTGGGCCCGCTGATGGATGAGGAGCTCCGAGCGCTGCAGGAAACGCTTGGCGCAGACGGAACAGGCATGCGGGCGCTCTCCACGGTGCATGCGCCGGTGCTTGCTGAGGTTTGAGCTGACGCTGAAGCGGCGGCCGCACTCTGTGCAGACGTAAGGCTGCTCCCCAGAATGGGAACGCACGTGAATAGTGAGATCAGAGCGCTGGAGGAAGCGCTTCCCACACTCTCCACAGCCGTAAGGGCGCTCCCCCGAATGCAGCCGCCGATGCTTGCTGAGGGCTGAACGCTGGGTGAACCGCCTCCCACACTCCCCACAAGAATAGGGCCGGTCAGGTTCTGGGGGTGGAGAGGGAGGGGGAGGCGGTGTAGCAAGGCCCCCACCACACTCGACGCAGCGGCGTGACCGCCGGTGGCGTTCCAGGTGGCAGCCCCAACGGAACCGCCGCCCACAGTCATGGCACTGGTGAGGTTTTTCTGCCACATGGCGCTGCTGGTGCCGTTCCAGGTTGGCAAGGATTCGGAATCGCTTGCCGCACTCTTCACAGGCATGGGGTTTTGGGGGTTGAGCTGACACTGGGTTCCCTGGAAGGGCTTGAATGCCCAGCGGCCCTATGGAATTCAGAGGCAGGGCAAGAGAAGAGGCTGAGGCAGAGTCCAGGGGAGAAGCCAAAGCAGAGTTCGGAGGAGAGCTAGACCTGACTGACGGGATCATAATGTTTCTCCTGCATGGCCCACAGCGGTGGGGTTTCTCTCCTGCAGGCTGGCGCCGGCGTCTCTGTGTACAGCGTGGTTTCTGCCACCCGGAGAAGAACTGGATTCTTTCACTAAATGGTGGCCACTCTCTCCCACTCTCCTGGGAGTCCCGGCTGATGTTGTGAAGGGGACTGCAGCCAATGGTCTCCCTTGACTGAAGGCCTGCTCCCCATCTTGTTCCCAGAAGACTCTGCTGATGGGTAAGGCTGTTCTTACATCCACTGGCATCCCCATGAACTGTTTTCCCTGAAATGGATTGCTTTTGCCCTGCCACCAATCCTGGACACAAAAGAGGCACTTGCAGCTCACTTGTTGGTGGCTTCCGAGATGGGATGGCAGGTCCTTCCATTAGCTCAGTCTGAGGTTCCTGTGAGGTCTCCAAGTTGTTCACCCCACCTGTGCCATCACCTGCTGAAAGAGAAGGGGAGAAAAGTCCTTAGAAACAGGGATTCATCCTGTGCTGGATGGAGTGTAACAGTATTCACAGCACTGAATGAGGTTATACTCTTCCTGAAATCTCACACATCACACACTCCATTCATCCACATTACTGGATGGAGTTAGCTGAAATCTCAGGTTTGCAGCTTGAGTGTACACTCCTGGACTTGATTTGAGCCTGGGTGACCGGGTTTCAACAATGGCCAAGACTGTGTTTGCACAACTACAATTAGCGCACCAGCTGCACCTGTTGCTTCAGATGTTGGATATGGCACTGGTGACACATGCCTTGATACATCCCAGCTGAATTACTATAATGCACTGTACATGAGGTTGCCCTTGGAAACTGTTCAGAAACTTCAACAGATCCAAAATGCTATAGCAAGGTTGCTGGCTGGAGCTGGTAAGAGGGAACACAAATGTTCCTTGTTAAAATAACTTCACTGATGATCAGTCTGTTTCCAAGGTACAATTCAAAGTGCCATTTATAATTTTTAAAGCCCTATGTAGCTTGGCTTGAGACTATCTGAAAGACTGTATCTCCCTATATAAGCCTATCTGACTTATATGATCTTCAAGGAAAGGCTTTCTCTGTTCCTTCCCCCCACCCATGCCATCACAGGCACTTTTGGTGAGAACACAGGAGCGAACCTTCTCAGTGGCTGCTTCCATCTTTTGGAATTTGCTCCCACAGAAGTTCGGTTGGCCCCCTCTTTGATCTTTTTTCTGCTGGCAGGCAAAGACTTTTTGGTTAAGGCAGGCCTTGGGCAAGTGGACTTACGTGTGCTAGAAATACAACTGAGTAGTTTCACAATGTCCACATTCAGCTAGGGGCTGTCATGACATTACAATGTACAAGCATTGACTGCACAACAGGAACTAGTCAGGTGACTGATGCATCACAGCCCTGATGTGCAGTGGGAACCAATGTGGATCAGGACACTCCTGATGAGTATACAGGCACTGGCTAGGAAGTGCTGGGGCGCAACAGGAGTGCCCAATGCACATCAGAAGTGCCCAATGTGCATCACAAGTGCCCAATCCCCATTTTAAGTGTCCAGTGCACACCAGGAGTGCCTGATGGGCACCATCAGAAGTGCCCAATGCACATCAGCTCACCAGGAGTGCCCTAATGTTCAGCAGAAGCACCCAGAGCACATCTTCTCAATTCACAAACTGGGTTTTGTTGCCTTTCTGAAACACAGCTATGGATTTGTAAAGTTATGAAACACAGACTGTGATGTGGAACCTCAGCCAACATTTGAGTGTTGCAACATCGACTTCTCCCTGCTGTATATTTCCTGCTGCACAGAGCAAGAGGCACAGGTCTCAGTGCTTCCACTCACTCCACCAATGCCTTTACCTCCATGCCGGGGGCTCCTAGTCACTCTTTTGCGCCGCCTCACTCTTCCTTGTTGCTCTTGCTCCTTCACCAGCTCTCTCAGCATCTTCTCCACCTGAGCCTTGCCCACAGTCTGCAAGATCACACCAAGCTGCCTCCGGAAGTCTGGCAGGATCCCTTCTTCACTTGAGCCAGCAGTTGACGCTGCTGCTTGACCCGGCAAAGGCGCTAACTGCCCCTGTTCAGGTTCCATTTCTAACCCTGTCAAGAAAAGAACATGAAGAAAATCACCAAGAGTTATGCATGCCATGCAGCCTGCTCTGCCCTCCCTAAATTACCTTGTTGCCTTGACTAGATGACAGACCGTGGGTAAGTTATATAATCTGATTACAACTCCCAGAATCCCACAGCCAACGTGGCCACTGACCACACTTATTGAGTCACTGTTGGGAGCTGTAGTCCAAAAAGTAGTATTTTCAAACTCTGTGTAGAAGAAATACCCCATCTCCAATCTTGTCCTCTGCCTCAGGCAGCAAAATATCATAAGCTGGCCCATTTTGAGGCTAGTTTTGTGACATTCTGAGAAAAGGAATGCCAGATTTGTGCCACGAGGACAAAAATGCAAATTAACATGGCTACATTAATGTCTTCTGTTGTTTTTTTGTGCATCCAGTAAAAAACCAAAGCATAAAAGGATTTGGTGGTACTTAATGTATTTGTGCCACCACCCAGCATGGTTCCAAAGAATTCATGCTGAGTTAAACGGAGATCTGTTACTTGTTGCACTACCTGGGAAACTGGTTAAAAGTTTACAAGAGTCCAGACAACAGCATCTTATATGGCACTCTGGTGTGTTTTCCTACATGTTCCTCCACCACCCCACTGTACACAAAATAGCCCTAAATCTTACTTTCTGAAAGGACAGGAAGAAAAAGATAGGCTAGGTGCATGATGTCTTTTGACTGCAAGCACTAGAAGCCCTCCAGTCAGAAGCACGCTGTCTCCATGTGTGGGGAACTCTATCCCTTTCTCACCAAGGACTTACCAGAAGCTAAACCTCGCCGTCCTCGGGTCTCTGTGAAGGCTGTTATTCGGGGCCAGCTGATGGCAATTTCTTCCGCTAAAAGGAGGATGTTAGAAAAGACATTTTAAAAGCCAAGTATGTTACTCTCCAGGAGGAAAGTTGTGGTTGGGCAGTGAACACACACACAGAAACATCCGGAGGAAAACACAGAAGTCATTTTAAAATCAGGGTTGGCCCACTGATTAAGCAGAATGAGGTGGCCACATCAGAGGGCAGAGAGCCAAGGGCCCTTCACACCACACAATTACAGCTCTAGGATTCCACTTTAACTGCCATAGCTCCATCCTATGGAATCCTGGGATATGCAGTTTAGGGTCTGCATTCCATAGGATGCAGCCATGGCAGTTAAAATGACACCCTACTACTATGATTGTTTAGTGTGAAAGAGCCCCCAGAGTAGAAAATAGAGAAACTCTCGTCCCTCCAGGCCTCTGCCATCACTGCCTTGCCTCCCTTCTCACATACTGTACCTCATGGCACTGTTGCCTTGCCTCCCTTCTTCTTCCTCTTACTTCCTGTCCTCAGCACTTCTTCACTGAGCTTCCTCCTCTACCTTTCACATGCTGCCATTGCAGCATCTCCTCCTCCTCTTCCCCTTGTACTGCTACCATGTGTTTCCATGCCTCCATGTAAACTGGCCAGCATTATTAATTTTTTACAAAAGGATGCTGCCATCACAAAGTGAGGTGAGGTAAAGGCAGGGGAGAGGGAAGGAAGCAAGATAGAGGGAGGGTAAGAGACGGAAGTGAGGAAAGGAAGGATGGCACTAGTGGCAGTGCATTTCCTTTCCTCTCAGTCAGTTGCAGAATTCAGGCTACTGCACATTTTATAGATGATGAGGGTGATTTGTTACTTGCCTCAGCTGTGTGATTGGATGAGACAGAACAAATACATTCTTCAGCCTTGCTCAGTATAACACCAGTTCTACCACACTGAGACTTATATGAGGCTCCTACACAGAATTTGGAAGCTTGAGGGATAGGGGATACAACTTTTGGGTATGCTGACTGGGAGATTCTCAGAGTCACAATCCAAAAAAGTGTAACTTTCTCCAGCTCTGGTGCTACTGTACTAAAGGCTTCAAACAGATGCACTAAGAAGCACTCCACAAACTCAAATTTGGCCCAGCATCTTTTGTACCCCAGTGCAAATGTTTCAGTCACCGATGTCGATTAGCCAAATGTTTGCACATATATATTGTGGCACTCCCGTTATCAAATTTAGCATCTTATCTGACATCATGAAGTCCCCAGCTTCCCCAAATACAGGATTTGCTTCTAGGTCTAGAAACACATTTGATTTCCCCTCTGGTATAGGAATTTTAAGCAGTGGATGATTTCTTACCCAGCGAAATCACTGTTTCATAGCTATCCTGCATGTCGACTCACAGAGGTCCTCTCTTCCTAGAAGATCCTCCAGTCTTCTCCTTATCAGGTGAGGCTTCTACCAGCACCTACATTTTAAAAAGAATGATGAACTTGTGCCATGCAGTGGCCACAGAAAATATTTCTGGCATCACACAAATTCTATTCAGGCATTAATTAATCACAATAAATAAAGACATGAATAGGGTTGCCAGAGTGAAAATTGGAGAGGGTTCCTGTATTTTTAATGGTTGTGTAGAGGAGGGAATTTCAGCAGGTGCAGCTTGCTACCTGGCAACACCTCTTCTACACAACAATTTCCTCTTCTACACAACAATTAAAGAAACAGGAGCCATCTCTAGCTTTCAGTCTGGCAACTCTTGACATGCAGAACGGAGGATCTGGCTAATCCTGCCCTTCTGTCCTTAGTCCTCCACACAGGAAGAGTGATAGTCTAAAGAGGAGAAACTCCTCTACCATCTCTCTTCATAACCTCAATCTCTTTGGCACATCGCTTTTGTTTTGTTTTCATATAGCACTACGCACATTAATGCTACTAAATAAATAAATAATGACAATAATAGTATGTGGCTGTGAACATACTTTTCAGGGTTCCCATTCATAAGGAGAACACTTGATGGAGGTTCACAAAGTTGCTCTTCACATGAGGCAAATACCAACAGAAGTGAGAGAAGCTTAGCACACTCATACAAGTTTATCTGCCTTATTGAGAGAATGCCTGAATAGGGATTACAGTGATCTTGACAATCAATGTTAAGCGGCAATGGGATGGGACAGGAGGTAAGGAAGCAGGAAATGAAGAGAACATCATGTTTCAAGGGAGGCATGAATTATACTGTGTTGTATGATTTTAAGGGAGAGCCTTCTATAACACTGGATTTGCATTCTTCCATTTTTGCCTCCCTATTCCCAAATACATACATACATACATACAGAAGTTTTACATGGAATATTCTATTATAAGTAAGATCTAGCAGTACAAGGCGTACAGCACAGGGCTGCTTTGTGGCTTTCCATATGTTGTTAAGACTCAAATCCCCATCAGCCCAGCTTCATGGATTGATGGAAATTGTAGTCTGACAGCATTTGGAGAACCACAGCTTCCCCACCTTTGGTATACAGCAGAGGTGGGAACTGGGCAGCCCTCTAGATGTTGTTGTACTGCAACTCCCAGCAGCCCAAGCTAGCATAGACAATGGTGAAAGATGCTGTGAGCTGCAGAAGAACATCTGGAAAGCTGCACATTTCCCACCTTTAGTGTACAACTTTCTCAAGACAGCATCCACAATGATGGAATAGTGTTCCCAAGGGAGTCTGTAAAGCAACAACACCCTTCTGCTGTCAAGTTAAGGCTTTCTCATTCTGCAGGCTTTCAACTGTCAGCAGTTACATTTTAAACTTTGACGAGCTGGCAAGGCATATTGGTTTATGCTGTGTTTTATGCTGTTTTATTTTAATAAGAACTAGTCCATTTATATAGCACTATAGAATTTTGAAAACCCATCATAATACAGTACTCTTGATGGCAGAGTATCCTGCAAAATAGGTTTGTTTTATTATGCCCATATTGACTAGTGGGGTGGAGGGCAGTTAGGTAGTGGCTTGCTCATGTTGTTGTCAACTGCCATCAAGTGAACTTCGATTTATAGTGACTGTATGAATGAGAGCCCGCTAAGTCCCCATTACTAACAGTTCTCCTCAGTAACTCCCTTGCTTGAGTCTATTCATTTGTAATGTCTTCCTCTTTTTCTACTGCCTTCTACCTTGCCAAGCATCATTGTCTCTTCTAATGAGTCATGTCTTCTCTTGATATATCCAAAGTATAACAGTCTCAGCTCAGTCATCTTGGCTTCTAGGGAGAGTTCAGCTTGATTTTGCTCTTTGACCTATTTATAATACAAACTGAAATAATTAACCATTCAGTTGGTGGTGTGTGAACAGTGAGGCATACCAGGATGTTTTAGACATGAACTGAACTGAAACAGCTAGTCAACAAGCCAACAAAGGTTGTTGATATGTTATTCTGGGACATCCTGCAAGAAGGAATGGGAAGGAACATGTTGCCCTTCATGATATGATTACATATCTCATACACCTAAAACTTGTGGTTATGCAAACATTATCTTTCACTCACTACAAAAATTTCTTCCCATTTGTGCCACATGAGGAAGCACTAGAACTCTGAACTTTTCTACAAATTGCTACAGATATTAACCTTTGGAAGAATGAAACATTGCAATAAAATACAACAGCATTATAGAAAGAAAGCTGACTACCCAAAGTTTGTTTAAAATTATTTACACGTCCATAGAACAAAGGTGGGAAAACAATAGTTTCCAGACAGCATAAGGCTCCTGAAACTACCTTTTCAGAACCCCAGGTCCCCAGACCTCCCTCAAAAATGCTGAACCCACAAAAATTAAATTCCTATTGATTTGGGCATGAATTTTCATTCAAAACTTTGCCAAAATGACCCAAATGGCTGCAAATGTGACTGCTTACATCTCCCACCTCCAAAAAGTCCCCAAGCCCCCATGACAAAATGCAGCCAGAAGTGACACAGTATCACTTTTGGTATATTTGGTATACCCTGAATGTGATGGCATGGTTCATAGGGTTCATGGGGATGAAAAATGTTCCCCCACACAACTGCCCATACCTGCAATAGAGAATCTTGGGCCTCTTTGACTACATACACAGGCACAAGAACACTCCCTTAAGTATACTTCTAAAAAAGTAAAGAACGCTTGTGACAAGCTAGTTTTTAAAAATATAAATATCACACAGGTATATTTATCAAAGAGCTGGGTCTGGTTGCAGTTCCCCAGTGAGGGTACTGGCAGTGCCGAATCTAGGGTTTTCCCTGTATTTTAAAAACAGCCTTTAGTTTTGCTACACAGTACTGTACATCTTTTTTTTGTTCCTAACAGCCTTTGTTTTATAAGTTATATCTTAGTTCCAGTAGGGCTGTCTGGGAGAGGGGGGAAAAAACAAGGAGATACAAAGCGAAAAAGAAGCAGCAGAAAGTATGAATACAGTCAGGAATAGTAGTGGAGTTTAGTCTACAACTGCTTTAAAAAAAAGATTAATGTACATAATGGCACAAGGCTTTCCTAGACTAGAATCTAGGGCTCGTCTATATGGCAGGGGGAACCAGATTGCTCTGTACTAGTAGCAATTCCCAGCAGCTGCAAGCTGTCTTAATGGTTAAGGGCCCCCATAAACTTCACATGCCCCCTAGCCAAGATGGTGGCCGCGAGTGAGTTACTTGCATTTAAAAATCTGCTGCCTAAACAAAACAAAACAAAACTGTTTGCCATGGTGTGTCCAAGCGATATTGCACATTTACAAAAGAAAAAAAAAGAGAAAAATCACTGTTTTATCACATTATCGATCCCTCACTAAGCTGAAAATCCAAAATGGTGGCAGCGGGTGCTTGCCCTGTTTGTAAGCCCTGCCCCTGTGTTCGTCCAGCCAATCAGTTTAACTGCCTCGGTGCAGCGATGCAAATGCGACTGTCCTAACAAGCGGACATGCGCATCCCCTATGGAGCTTTTTAAAAATTCCGAGAAAACCTACAAAAGCTTTCTGGTTGCAGTTTACGGAGTTTTTAGCTGCTCCCCCTTCCAAATAAGATGATGTGAATGTCCATTTAGACAGATTGATTTCTCAGCGAATTCTATGAGGATTTTTTAGACTGTTTAGATAGCCCCCTAGTTCCTCCAATTTGTGACCCAACTTCGTGATGGCAACTATCCACGTGGACATTCCAGAAATATTAAGCGAAGTGGAAACTAATTGTGTTATGGGGGCATGCTCGTGCCAAAAAAGGGGGTGTGTGATCCACGAATATGAACACCAAAAGCTATTACACAGAGGAAGGGGGTGAGGAAATTGGCACAAACCTAAGGGAGAAAGCCAGGAATTTCAGGGAGGGAGGGTGCACTTAATGGAAGGTGATCTGTTGAAACCTGAGGCAAGGAGAGTCATTGACCAACGAAATCCACGCTACATAAATAACCCAGTTTGAAACTGGATTATTTGCATAGCTCCTTCCTGGGATTTGTAGTTTCACAAAGTCCTTTCACCAAAAAGTGGGGATGCCTCACCAAACGACAAACCCCAGGATTCCATAGGAAGGCACCATGGCAAATAACCCAGTTTCAACCTGGTTGGTTTTCTCTAGTGTGGATGCCCCTTGATATTGAAAGCTTACAAAACACGATGGCCAGGAGCTAGCTAGACGGACCTCCCTCCTCCTGCCACATTACAGCCAGCCAGTCCCGGCTCCCTTCGGCTATCCTCAGCCCACAATCTGCGCCCAGTTGCCAGACAAGGAAAGGCGAACGGAATGCACCGAAAGCATGTTTTCCCTCCCTGCTCCCCGCCCCAAACCCAGGGTCCATCTACGGCTTGCACCGCCTCCATTGTTTCCTCCGGGTGCACCGGACCTCGCCAAAGCGGCGGGAGTGGAAGGAATCCCGGAGGCCGGCGGCTCTGGGCACAGTCCTCGCCCTTTCCTCCGCCCCAGTTCGCAATCTAACCGATCTACCTGCGGTCCAAGCGTTTGCGGCCTGGCCCCGCAATGCTGCTGATGGCCGATTACAGAGGAATCCTCGCCCCCCTGCAGGGAGCTGGCATGGAAAGGGTGGGGGGCTTAAGGGAAGCCACAGCAAGCTGCAAACTCCAGGAAGCGCGATTCCACATCCTGGCAAGAGAAAAGAATGAAAGAGAAAGAGAGGGAGAAAGAGAAAGACCTCCCTTTCCCTCCTCCAGCAACAAAGCAGGCCCTCTTGTGGCTGATGGGTCTCTTTCCCCTGAAAAAGGAGCGGCTCCCCCCATCCCCATCTCCACACACACACACACACACACACACACCCCTTTTGGACCTATAAGATTGCGGGACAAGTTTGAGAACTTCCTATCTATCTATATGACATTTTGCAAAATTAACGAATTTTGCAAAATTCGTTAATTTCTTCATAAAGGTGACTTCTTTTAAAGAAATGAGTGTGGGAGACTGTTAAACTGGCGGAAACACCCACGGGCAAAAGTCTTTGAATGCTTTGCTCTCTCTCTCTCTCTCTCTCTCTCTCTCTCTCTATATATATATATATATATATTAGTAATACTCCAAAAGATACACAACTTATCTTCATGTTACTTTCCATTTATATATATATACATTTCATACAATATACAACCATTCAATTAACACCCATCTTAAAACCTTTTATAACTCCCTCTTAATTCCTCTTTTCCCACCTTCCCATCCATTCAAATCTTCATTTGCGAACAAAAGCTTGAATGCTTTGCTCTTAAAGGTCTTGGGGGTTGTCTAAATGGTCAAAATAACCCTCATGGAATTCGCTGGGAATCCTACCTGTCTAAATGGGATCTTACATCAACCCACTGTATTTGGTAGGAGGGGGGGCAAAACAGCAAAAACACCACAGGAAAAGCCTTTGCGACTTTTCCCGTTTTTTTTTTTTTTAACAGCGCGGGGAGTGCACATTCCTGCTTGTTGGGACAAACTATTCAATATGAATTACTTTCCCATAGGAGAGAAACCACAAACCTGATTGGCTGGGTGAGCACGCTCTGAGTCCGCTGAGCTCCCAGCAGGAGGTTGCAAATGCCAAAGAACCATTGCCATCATTCATGGAACGACAGAGAGATTGTGTTATTCCTAGCATTTGTTAAATAGGAGATGCTGACCTAATTAGGCACCTGCTGTTTTGGAGACAGCTGCCCATAAATCTCCCAACTCTGAGTCTTACAACTGTCTTATCTGGGTGACTGACAGTACTGTTGGCATTCCTGTTTTCTTGATTGGCTATGGTTAGACAATTCCATTTACTCCTTGCTGGCTTCTTGTATCTGGACTGCTGACTTGTTATAACAACTCTTGGACCACCCTCTTGTTTTGCCCTTCATGTTGTTGAATAACCTGTGACTGTCCTGAACTGAATTAACTACTTGACAGCTCTTTCATTCTAACCACTGATTCCTGGAACACTTACTGACTGGATCCTAGGACAATTGTCGCTACCTCTGATAATGCAGGATCTCAGCCATTGTATGTAGAAGAGGGAGACAGCATATCCAATGTTCTAGAAAGCACATGAGACTGTGACAGCATACACACATATACAGTATTCAGTTCCTATCCTGCATCTCTGTTGTGAAGTCTGTTGTTCCTGGTGAATAATGTATTTAAGTTCAGCAGCTTTCTGTCAACAAGCACAGGCCTATCACCTGATGCCTATATGAGCCTTGACAATGACACTTTGTGTATTGAAGCTGAGTGGGTATAAACTGCACAGTACTTTGGACAGAGTGGGCCACACTAGTTGGTTTCTTTGCTTGCTTAATTTTAATTGATATTTGCTGCCTAAGAGTAAGGCCTTCGAGCACTCCCCATTCCTTCAGCAGTGAAAACTCCAAGTTGAATTACTACAGACTTAGCTTTCCTTCAGTGAGAGAACAGTGGAAACTGAGGGTGTCTTTGAATTATTTGTCTTAATTAACATACAGGAAGAGCACAGTGCAGGTAATTTAAAACTTACCAAATTGAGTTGTGGGTCATATCTATGTTCCAGCCCTCTGGTGAGTGCATTCTCATACTTCAGAGACTGAAATATTCAGTTCCAATTAAACTTGGAATTAATATAGCAAATCTAAGACGAATAGCACTGCAAAGCCAATTCTCCATAGACTTCAAGCCAGAATCCACTGAAGATGGCAATTTTGAGCCATGGAAGTGACTGTATTTTATTTATTTTATATTTATTTATTTATTGCATTTATATGCTGTCTTTTGCCCTGTGTGGGGCCCAATAAATAAAACAAAACAAAACAAAAATAAACAATAAAACAAAAATAGTTAAAATATAGCAATAAAATTAAAACATAATTAAAATATCACCATTTAAAAAAACAGATATTAAACAATATAAAAGCATATAAAACATACAAAAGTTAAACATTTTTTAATTATATAAGCAGTCTTTATAGTTAAATGCTATAACACAGAATCATAGAGTTGGAAGAGACCTCAAAGGCCATCCAGTCCAACCCCCTGCCATGAAATCAGCTTTCTTAAAGTCTAGAATGCATGTTTGACTATGCTTGGCTTCCCCTTTCCTCTGTATAACAAACTCCAGGAGAACAGGTTCACTCTCCCCTAAGGATCCCGCCACTTCAACACCATTAACCAGGTCATCCCCATTGGTTAGGATCAGATCTAAAACAGCAGTTCCCCTTGTTGCCTCTTCCACCTTCTGGACAATAAAATTGTCTGCAAGGCAGGTGAGGAATTCGTTGGCAGAGTTGGACTTCCAACAAACATCAGGATAGTTGAAATGCCCCATTACTACTACATCTCTCCTTTCTGAATGTGTGGTCATCTGTTCCAGGAAGGCATCAACCAAATCCTCAGTTTGGCTTGGAGGTCTGTAGTAGACCCCCAGTGAGTTCTGTAATGGTATGTTTGTTTTTGAAGAGGTTTTATAGGAACTTTAGATGGGTGCACATCCACTCAACATCTGTGCATATTTCACTAGTTTCCTCTGACAGCGGCTTCATAGAGCCACTCCACATTTTACTCCAGCTATCAAGCATGTTGTATAGCCAGAAAAATACAGGTATGTCTTATGCCAATTACATGATAAATATATTAAACCCCTTCAGTTTTTGAATGACAGTTCTATTTTGCTTCAATTAAGGTAATGAAAGGGCCTAAATGAGCTAAAGGCACCAGATTGTCTGATCTTGGAAGCTAAGCAGGGTCAGCCCTAGTTACTACTAGGCTAGCAGACTGCCAATTAATACCAGCCACTGTACTATGGGCTATATTTCAGAGGAAGGAACTGGTAAAATCACCTCTGAATATTCCTTGCCTAAGAAAACCCTATGGAATTCATTGGGTCACCATAAGTCAACAGGCAACTTGAAAGCACACACACACACACACACATATATAATGAAAGGCAACCATGATTCCAAAACAATGTCCGTGTAATTAGGATTCATATTGTCTTTAATTAAAGAGTTAATTCTGTCCAATAATATAACTTCTCATATCTTATTTATTGAACCAGGGCCACTACAGAAAAGGGTTTCATTCTTTGAAGGAACTTCTTTTCATAGATCAGTGCTTAACTCATCCTGCCTATATCTGAAGAGAATCAAGAAAGGGAGTCTCAGGTGCATTATGTGACCTGATGGCACCTATGGCTCCTTCATTGTCAAATATCCTTACCACAAAAATAACTGGGGCCAATTTTACACCAAGTATTTTTAGCACCAAGTCAGAACCGTCCCCCCACCCCACCCCGCCAAACACACAAGGCATTTTAACTGATTGATATTTTCTGTCAATGTTGCATCAGCTGCTCTTCTAAGGTCTTAATATAAAGATGTTGTTTAAAAAATTTTATCATGCTCTTGTTACCACCTTGGTATCTGAAGGGATGAATGGCAGTTTTAGACATATTTTTAATAAATAAAATAATGTCCTTCCACTGTGTACCTATTCTGAATGTTGCCACCACAATCAGGTAAGCTATCAGCTTCTTACTCAGAGCAGAGAGTGGGAAGCTGATGCAAGTCCAGTGCAGCTGATGTAAGTCCAGTGTTGGCTAAATGTTTGTCTGAAGGTACTCATAAATCTCTCTCTGATTTGCAATATACTGGCAAGGATTTCTAACTCCCAATTATTTAACTATAGCATCAGCTGAATGATTCCCACCCTTTCCCAAATGTTACTTCTGAAATGAAATTCTAACCATAGAATCATAGAATCATGGAATCATAGAATTGCAGAGTTGGAAGAGACCACGAGGGCCATCCAGTCCAACCCCCCTGCCATGCAGGAAATCTTGATCAAAGCATCCCCCTCATACTTATCCAGTCCACTAACTTTGGACAGGGGTAGGAGGTTTGCCATCAAAACATAGGAGGCCTCTGCATCATACTGTGGTCTAGCTAGTAATACCCAGCTCTGGCTTTTGTTTTTCCTTGTGGACTACACGGCTGCTTTGCGCTTTTAGAAGCTACCACACTATAAGCCTTAGACACCTCATCCAGAAGTTGCAAACATCTTCAGAGGATAGTGTGATCCACAGTGTCACAACACTGCCAAGATATAACAGGGTCAAGGAGGAGGCTGGTTCCTTCTTCCCCCACCCTCACATGTTGACCAACCCACTGGTTGCTAGGGCTTCCTCAAGAGACTGTGACTGTGGGGGGAAACCAATAGAATTATATAGAATAATGTTTATGCAGGGGTTCCCTGAGACCTGAAAATTATTTCAAAGGCTCCTCCGGGATAAAAAGGTTGAGAAAGGCTGCACTAGATTGATGATCAAGATCTCAAGTCACATTAAGAGGATGCAGCCACAACTAGTGAGGACAGATGAGCAAGGAATGTTTTATGCAAACGTGCTTGAAGTTACATAGTCAACTGACACAGAATAAGAGCCAAAGGTGCCTCAAAGGCCATCTAACCCATATTGCACTCTCTCTCTCTCTCTCTCTCTCTCTCTGGCTTTTCTTCGCAAACGAAGATTCAGGAAGGACTCATCCTGTGCTTTCTGCAAGCGCGCTGATGACTAAAAAGGCCAATCCGAGATAAACAAGTCTGGTTGCAGAAAGCACAGCAGAAGGTCAACTTGGGTGATGTTTCCGGGTTGTGATTCTTTCTGCGTTGTCGTTTCTCTTCAATACTTGTTCAGTGTGAGTTCTCAAATAAGGCTGCAGCATTGTGGATAGTGCATCTCCAAGCCTCCCAATGTGAGGCCAGGGCGGACCATTGTTGGTGATCAATTTGGCTGAGCCTGAGATGTTGTTTCAGGGAGTCCTTGTATCGCGTGATTGTTTTGTATGGAAGGACTGTGAACTATGTTTTGTTTTGGTACTCAAAAAATTTCTTGACTCACAATTCTTTAATGCTAAATATATTTTTTCCAGCTAAGCCCCAGTTGGTGGATTTGGGGGCTCAGTGTGTGTGTATAGGTGCCTTCAAGTTGCCTGTCAACGTATGCTGACCCCATGAATTTTATTGGGTTTTCTTAGGCAAGGAATACTCAGAGGTGGTTGAGTAGATCCCATTAGCCTGAATTCTGCTTATCAAGGTGTAAATCCTAACTGTACCACTAGAAGGCATTAAGGGATAACATAGCCTGTGATGTATTTGATACACCGCAAAAACATAGCCAAGATGAGCAGAGTGCCACCAAGCAAGATAAAGTGATGCCTTCACCTCACATTGATACAGGTAGAATGAAGAGTATTCATTCAGATAGGGTACTGATTGGGCAATGCCATCTTTGCCCATTCTCTTATATTTCATTAGGAAGACTGGAGCTTCCAGGTAAGGCTTTTGTTGTACCACCCCCCTCCCTCATTTACAGATTTTTTATGAGAGTCCAAAGAATGTCATTTCTCATTTCTAACCTTCCCTTGTTTTCCAACAACTTTCCATCTTTGTTCCTTTCCACAGAAGATATGTTAATGAGGGCCACTAAGAAACTGCAGTGCCTTTGGATAGGTAGTGTTAGCAGTTCTTTATATAAAAGTGCCATAGATCAAAGGGAGAAAGTTGTCAAATCTTAGATCAGGCCATACCAAACTAGGCTTCATTGTTAACATGCCCTACTAATCCTCCCCGCGAGATTCCATAACTGGACATATTGGACACTTTGGGGGTCATGTTGGCTTTACGGTTAGGCAGACTGGAGGGCAGTCAAAGGTCACAATGACCTGCGATGTGTCTAGAAATATAATGGTGGGAAAGCCCAAGTCAGGATTATGCAGAAAGCCCCCGTAATGGGTTTATGCTAACAACCCAGTTGTTTAGGGGCATACTGTATGCTAATCCTTTCTCCCACCCCTGGACGTTTCAGGCATTAATTCAAATCATGGAAACAGGTGACCTTTCCTCAATCCATACCCTACGGAAATCTCTCCTCACCCCCCCTCCTGTCCCAACCTTATGAGGTTGTCACAAGACCATAACTGTTTTAGCACTTCAGAACTAAAGCAATGAGTTGAATTTTGGTTTCTTTTGTCTACCCTGTGGGAAAGCCATCCAGGCTTTGTTATAACCAGCACACCCCTCCAAGGCTATAGGTCATAAATATCATAGCTCTAACCCTAGCTAAGTGTGTCACAGCTGAGGTGCGATACAGCCGGACCTCATCATTCTCTTTTTTGCTGTGCCACCCTCATCACCAGTCTGAGTATCTTCACTGCATGGAACTCTCATCTCTTTGAGACTGATAACTATCACCCTGTTTTCCTGAACCCCTCTCTCTATCCAACCTTTCTGCCTTACTCTGTTATACCCTTTTATGATCCATAAGAACGTATGTTGTGTATATTAGTTTATTTTCTGTGTTTTTCTAATAAAATACTTTATTTTACTTTAACTGGAGCCTCCTCTACAGTTAGTACTGGTATACATAGGTGGAAAGATCCCCAAAGTTACACTCCTCTTGCAGGCCTCCTATCTGAGCTAATAATTCCCCCAAATATTAAAGGAGATTTTGGCACCATTGGTAGGACTCTAATGTACCCCTCACCTCTTAAGGTAACAAGATATCTTCTGATCAGCTTTTACTATGGAGGGGGCCTTTCAGTCAGACCTCTGAATTTATTAGCTTACAGAGCAAGGGTGAAACACCTCTAAAATATGACATCTGCGTAGATACAAGCTCTTCAAAACTTTTATGCTTCTGCCTCACTTTCATTACTGAGTGGCATAAAGTTTACTAGGTATTGGCTTTGAACCTATTGAAAACACGGAAGAAAAAGATGTTCAACTCTGCTTTTTAACAACCCTTCTTCTGATCCATCACATAGCCAGATGGGCTATTTATGGAGTCCAGGCCAAATAAATTCCATTGCGACAATATCAGAACAGTTGAAATGGGACATAACCCCCCATGCTTTTGAGATCAGTATAGTTGAGGACAAAAAGGGATTATTCCGAACTGGTGATCTGCTTCTTTTCAGTTCTACACTTCTCCTTCTAAAGCAGGGGTGGGCAAAGTGGAGGCTGCCTGTGGCCCTTGGGACCCCAGAGTGTGGCCCCTGAAACCCCATAGACCTTCCCAATTTTTTAAAAAAATATTATTTTATGCTGATTTTTGGGTGATTTTCACCCCACAACTGGCCAAAACCACACAAAACTGACCACAAATGTGGCAGTTTATCTCCCTAACCAAATCCCCCCTAAAACCGCCTGAAGCTCAGCCAACATGCAATGGGGTAGCCAGCTGGAGGGGCTGGGGGAGGAATAGCCACTACTCTTTCTGCAGTTGCTCATCTGTGTTTTAAAGTAAAAGTCATACCAAAACTTTGCTCAAGTTTAATCCACATATTGTGTATATGTGTGGTGGCAGATGGGAAGTAATAGAAGTACTAGGCTTTGCCATAATTGAGGTGCCACATAAGAAAGACAGGAAGATGTTTAACCACTTGTTTCCAAAAGATGGAAACAGGGGTGTTAATTTTTTTCCTCCCCTCATAACTTGTTTAGGATTTGTAGCTATCCTTGGGCAATATTAGTTAGAATTATAACTGAAAAGGTTTAAAGAGAATATTTTATTATTGTTTGGATTCACAGCACCTGGCTATCATTCAATTCTTTCAATGCCATAAGATCCCTTTGTATAGAACCAGGGCCCATCAACACAAGGAGAAAAAATCCAAAGTCCCTCATAGTACTGGCATCTTGCAGCAACAGCAGCAAAATGTCTAAACATTTTTCTGGCCTTGGAAGCCCCCATAAGCTTGCATTCCTGATGGTTGCCATGAGTGATTTACTCCTGTTAGTTCTTCACCACCGCTGGGTGTTTTTTTTTAAAAAAAAAAAACATCCCAAGGTGTGCTGGTGCAATAAAGCAGTTTTCCAATTTTATAGGAAAGAAAAACAGAAAATATTCATCCTGTTTTATTGCCTTAGCGAGCAATCGCTAAGTCAAAAATCCAACATGGCGACAGTGGGTGCTTGCCCTGCTAGCAAGCCCCACACCCGCTTGCCTGGCCAATCAGCTTTGTGCTTCCCTTCAATTTTTGTTGTTTGATAGTCCAAATGAGCAGGAATGTGCACCCTCCACGTGGTTTTTTAAAAAGTACGGGGAAATCTGCGAACACTTTTACTGCATTGTTTTTGCCGTTTTGGGCCCCCCTCCTTCTGAATAGTGTGGATTGGTACTGGATCCCGTTTAGACAGGAAGGATTCCCAACAAATTCCATGAGGGGTATTTTCACTGTTTAGATGCCCCCACTCCCGTTTCCTATCATTATCATTAAGGAGGTTGGTGTAAAATATAGCAATGAGTGTGCCAAATACAGTATTTCAAATAAACATTTACAGTCTCTTAATATGCTCTTGGTCTGCATTGCATATACTGTATTGAGATTAGCTGGGATTATTTTTAAAGCCCAGTGCTGCACCATACACTCCCTACACTGACCAGCCAATAGTGCTATGACTAGATTTGACATGCAGAAAGTAGTCATGATTAATATATATGTATCAATATATATTCCACCCAACGCCAGGGCAGAATGCCTCTCTGTACAAGAGCAGAAGGTTCTGGGAGGATGAGTAGGAAGGTCCTTTTGCATTCATACCTTGTTCTTGGGATTCCCATGGGCAATTGGTTGGCTGCTGTGTGGAGAGAATGCTGAATTAAACAGTCCTATGGTCTGACCAGCATCACACACCAAAATAGGACCTGTTGAAAATCATAGACAATTTGAATGCGAAAGCAGGAAACAGTACAGAACCAAATATGTTGGAGAATTTGGCCTAGGATCAGGAAACAAAGTGTGACTTATTGAATTTTGTGAGGACAATAGTTGTTCGTTGCAAACCATTCTTCAGGCAATAGAAAAATAAAATGAACTACATGACAGGAATCAGAAAAGTCCATTTTCTCGGCAAAAATGAGACCAGGAGCAGATTGTGGTACAAACTATTAACTGTTAATATAAAAAATTAGAGTAAAGCTAAAGAAGTACACTAAACCAATCTTCATACTAACACACAACCTGAAGAACTTCCCTGTAGAATTTAAAGTCTATGTACAGAATAGGATTACATTACTAAGCCTGACTGAGCAGGAACCAGAAGAACTCTGGACTAATACCAGGAACATTGTCAGGGAAGAATGCCAACAGACCCTGTCTGCAGCCAACAAGGAAAAAAACCCCAGCCTAACTGAATAACAGATGAAACTCTTCAGACTGATTATTTATTGAATGTATATCCTGCCTTTCTCACAAGATGGTTAAGGACAGGAGAGAAGCAATCAAGAGAATGGCCCACAGATTAGAAATGCTCAATATACATTCCAATCCTCAAGCAAGGGGACATCAGGGATTGCAGAAACCACAGGACCATTGCATTAATTTCCCTTCCAAGCAAAGTCATGCTCAACAAAGCACAACAAAGACTTTTACCATATATGGAGTGAGAAATGCCAGATGTTCAAGCTGGGGTCAGGAAAGGAAGACGCACCAGGGATCATACTGCGAACATATATTGCATAATGGAGTACATCAAATAATTTCAAAAGAAAATCAGCCTGTGCTTTATAGATTATAGCTAAGCCTTTAACTGTTTAGATTAGGAAAAACTATAGCTCACTGTTTAAAAAAAGGGTGTGCCACAATATTTGATTTTCCTGATACATAACTCAGGACAAGAAGCTACTATTAGGACAGAATATGAAGAAATAGAATGGTTTCCAATTGGCAAGGGGCTCAGGCAAGGCTGCATTTTATTACTGTTAAACATTTTATTACTGTTTAACTTGCTGAATATATCATACATAAAGCAGGATTAGATTCAGAGGAAGGGGCCATGCAATTTGGAGGAAGGAACATCAATTTAAAATAAGCAGATGACACCATACTACTGGCAGAAAATAGCAAAGATTTGGAATGTCTACTGACGAAAGTCAAGGAAGAAAGTGCAAAGGCAGCTTTATGGTTGAAGATTAAGAAAACAAAAATAATGTCCACGGATGATTTACATAACTTTAAAATGAAGACATTGAAATAGTTTGAGATTGTCCATACCTTGGCTCAATCAGTAATCAGAATGGAGACTGCAGTCAAGATGTCAGAAGAAGGCTAGGACTTGGAAGGGCAGCTATGAAGGAACTTGACAAGATCCTGAAGTGTCAGGATCTATCATTGAATACTAAAGTTAGGATTCTTCATGCCACCATATTTTCCGTTTCAATGTATGGTTGTGAAAGCTGGACAGTGAAGAAAGCTGACAGGAAGAAAATCAACTCATGTGAAATGTGCTGGAGAAAGAGTTCTAGGAATACTGTGGATTGCTTAAAAGACAGATAAATGGTGTCTCAGAGCAGTGGTTCTTAACCTGTGGTCTGGGGACCCCCAGGGGGCCGCAATGTCCTCACAAGGGGTCCTTGAAGGCTTGACGGCTGCTCAGCCCACCTTCTTCCTGCAGTGAAGTGGCCATGTGACAGAAGCCAAGGCAAAGGTTGGCTTGGCCTGCACACTGCCATTCAATCCACTCTAGCCAAAAACTTGCAGGAAGAAGCAGGAGAAAAGTCTTCTCTCTCCCTCCAGTTTAATGGATGGTATAATTATATTATTGTTGTTGTTGTTGTTAGGGTATTAAATCTTGAGTTAAATATTGGGGGCCTATGGCAACAAAAGATATTTAAATGGTTCCCTGGTAAAGAAAAGGTTAAGAGCCACTGTTCTAGAGCTTACAAGAAGCAGCTACAGTAATTTGAAATATGGTGCTGGAGTTCTGTAGATACCAGTGGACTGCTAAAAAGACAAATAAATGGGTCCTAGAGCAAATCAAGCCTGGATTCTCCCTAGAAGCCAAGATGACTAAACTGAGACTATGGTACTTTGGCCCCATCATGAGAAGACATAACTCACTGGAAAAGACAAATAATGCTTGGTAAGGGAGACGGCAGCAGGGAATGAGGAAAATCTTGTTCCAGATGGAGAGACTCAATCAAGGAAGCCACAGCCCTGAGTCTACAAGACCTGAGCAGGGCAGTTGGTGGTAGGGTGACTTTGGAGGTGACTCATTCATGAGACTGCCATAAGTTGAAGTCCACGGCAGTTAACAACAACCACCACAACAACCCTCTTTGAATAGTACAGTGACATTAAATGTGAAGTCGAAGGCTTTCACGGGCCGGCATCCGTAGATTTTCCTTGTTTTTTTTTCCAGGCTGTGAGGCCATGTTCTGGAAGAGTTTCTTTCTGACGTTTCGCCTGCATCTGTGGCTGGCATCTTCAGAGAATGGATGGGTCGGACTGTGTGTGGGATTTATATATTGTGAACCCCTGTTGGGGAGGATATGTAAATGTATGAATTTAATGTAAATTTGTGTATTAATGTTAATAGGCCATCAACCAACCATTAGCCAAACATACACTAATCCTTCTTGCATTTCTACACCCAGAAACTAACCATTCAAATTTACATAACCTCCTCAACAGGCGTTCACAATACTGTATATCCTGCGTCCTTTACCTGATGATGTGTGGGTTTAGTCCTTTAGTCCTGACTCGCTGGCTGTTGATATTTGTATTTGTTTATTTTATGTGACTTTTAAGTTTAGGTGGATTTTAATTCAATGCTAGTTTAATATCTTTTTATTGGGGAGGATAGGGGTTGTTGGGTTTTAGGGGTTTTAGGCTGTATTGCTGTATTTTAACTGTTGTAAGCCGCCCCGATTGTTTTTAACAGAGGGGCAGGGTAAAAAATTATTATTATTATTATTATTAATGCTAGTTTAATATCTTTTTATGGGGGAGGGTGGGGGTTGGTGGGGTTTAGGGGTCTTAGTCTGTATTGCTGTATTCTAACTGTTGTAAGCCGCCCCGATTGTTTTTAACAGAGGGGCAGGGTAAAAAATTATTATTATTATTATTATTATTAATGCTAGTTTAATATCTTTTTATGGGGGAGTGTGGGGGTTGGTGGGGTTTAGGGGTTTTAGTCTGTATTGCTGTATTTTAACTGTTGTAAGCCACCCCATTGTTTTTAACAGAGGGGCGGGGTAAATAATAATAATAATAATTAATGCTAGTTTAATATCTTTTTATGGGGGAGGGTGGGGGTTGGTGGGGTTTAGTCTGTATTGCTTTATTTTAACTGTTGTATGCCGCCCCAATTGTTTTTAACAGAGGGGTGGGGTAAAATAATAATAATAATAATTATTATTATTATAAACCCCACACACACTCCTACCCAACCATCCTCTGAAGATGCCAACCACAGATGCAGGCAAAACGTCAGAAGTAAACTCTTCCCAAACACGGCCTCAGAGGAAAATCTACAGTGACATTTGCTTGGAAGTAAACACCCTAGTCAGAGAGGAGGGGGGAATGTGTTCGTGTGTATTTGTCCTCATGACTCGCCCGCGTGTCCCTTTCTGAGGCGCTTCTTTGGCGCCTCAGAGCGGCCCCCGCTGGGTCACCAGACTCCCGCAAGAGGCGCTTGTTTGTCTCGCTTCCTCCTCCTCCTCCTTTCCCGCTTCAGGGCCAGGCTGGGCTCTCTGGCGGTTGACTGCGGGGCGGTCCCGAAGGAGGAGGAGGAGGAGTCGGCCGCTTGTTCTGAGGGAGACGCTCGCTTCGTTAGTCAGCTCGCCCGCCCGTCGGAGCGGCTTCCTTCCCTCCTCAGCCCAGCCGCCTGGAGCGCTTGTACGGCCGTTGTTGCCTCCGCCGCCGACCCACCTCCCGCCGCCCTCCCGCTCTCTACTCCGGCCTCCCATGGCCGGGCGCGGCGGGTTTCCGCCCACCCCGCCACCCCCGCCGCCCGACAGGCTCCCGTCGCTGGCCCTCTCGGCACCGGCGGCCGCCCCTCCGCCGCCTCTTCTTCCCCCCACAGCCGCAGGAGGGTTTTTGCGAGGAGGACCCAGCCCGGTCGGGGCCACCCCATACCGGCCCATGGCGGCGCACGGAGCTCAGTTCCAAGTACGTGGGAAAGAGGAGGCGCGTGTCAGTGGAGTGGAGGGACGGGGCTACACGGGGGCAAAGGCTTTGGACGCTTCGGTGCGGTCGGTACATTCAAATGGTGGTTCTTAAATTGGGGTTCCCCCCCCCTTTAGGGGTCCGTGATATCTTCACAAGGGGAGTGGTCCTGGAAGTCTGCTTTGCCCACACCACTTCCCTGCAGTGGAGGGGCCACGTGACAGGAGACAAGGCAAAGGCTGGCTGGCTTGGCCTGCGCATTGCCATTCAGTCCACTCCAGCCACAAACTTGCAGGAAGAAGCAGGAGAAAAGTTTTCCCTCCCCCTCCAGTGCCTCTAAGAGAAAGGTTAATGGATGGTGTAATTGTATTATTGTTATTATTGTTGTTGTGGCTGGCTGGCTTGGCCTGCACATTGCCATTCACTCCACTCCAGCCACAAACGTGCAGGAAGAAGCAGGAGAAAAGTTTTCCCTCCCCCTCCAGTGCCTCTGAGAGAAGGGTTAATGGATGGTGTTATTGTATTATTGTTATTGTGGCTGGCTGGCTTGGCCTGTACATTGCCATTCAGTCCACTCCAGCCACAAACTTGCAGGAAGAAGCAGAAGAAAAGTTTTCCCTCCCCCTCCAGTGCCTCTGAGGGAAGGTTTAATGGATAGTGTAATTGTATTATTGTTATTACTGTTGTTGTTGCTGGCTCGCTTGGCCTGCACATTGCCATTCAGTCCACTCCTGCCACAAACTTGCAGGAAGAAGCAGGAGAAAAGTCTTCCCTCTCCCTCCATTACCTCTGAGGGAAGGTTTAATGGATGGTGTAATTATATTATTGTTATTATTGTTGTTGTGGCTGGCTGGCTTGGCATGCCCATTGCTATTCAGTCCACTCCAGCCACAAATTTGCAGGAAGAGGCAGGAGAAAATTCTTTTCTCACCCCGCCCCTGTGCCTTTGGGAGGGGGGTGTTAATGGATGGTGTAATTGTATTATTATTATTATTATTATTATTAGCTATTATTGCTAGGTATTATTATTATTATTAGCTATTATTATTATTAGGGTTTTAAATATTTAGTTAAGTCTTGGGGGTCCACTGCAACAAAGGATATTTAAAGGGGGTCCCTGCTAAAGAAAAGCTCAAGAGCTACTGGTCTATTGCAGTGGTTCTTACTCTGCGGTCCAGGGACCCTCAGGGTCCGTGAGGTATTCACAGGGGAGTCCATGAAGGCTTGAAGGCTGCTCAGACCACCTGCTGCCTGCAATGGAGTGGCCACATGACAGGAGCCAAGGCAAAGGCTGGCTTGGCCTGCGCATTGCCATTCAATCCACTCCAGCCACAAACTTGCAGAAAGAAGCAGGAGAGAAATCTTCCCAACCCCTCCAGTGCCTCTCAGGGAGGGTTTAATGGATGGTGTAATTGTATTATTATTTATTTATTTATTATTATTATTTTAAATCTTGAGTTAAGTCTTGGGGGTTCACAGCAAGGGAATACATGTAAAGGGGGTCCCTAGTAAAGAAAAGGTTAAGAGCCACTGCATTAAAACATCTGCTGGGAGGAAGGGTTTGGAAGGTTGTCAGAAAGTGCAAAGGGGGCACCAGGGCTTTTGAGACACATGAAAGGAATTGTACCTGGGCCAGAGAGAGTCCTTTGGGTGGCTGGGACCCTTTTGCCAAGAGTCAGGGCTATTTAAAAAATCAGTTATCAATGGCTTTCTTTGAGCTGCAAGAAGGAATATATTGTGGAAGGTTTTGATAATAGCCTGAGATCTCAGGAGGCTGGGGATATCTGGAGGTCCTGAAGAGACCCTGCCAGGATGTATCCTTAGGAGAAGACATAGTGCAGTGGCTCTTAGCCTTTGCTTTACCAGGGACCCCCTTTAAATATATATATATTTGCTGTGGACCCTCAAGATTTAAGATTTAAAACCCTAACAACAACAACAAACAACAACAATAATAATACAGTTTCACCATCCATTAACCCTTCCCTCAGAGGCACTGGAGTGGGAGGGAAGACTTTTCTCTTGCTTCTTCCTGCAAGTTTGTGGCTAGAGCAAACCTGCCTGCCTTTGGACCATGGCCTGCCTGTCTTTGCCATGGTTCCTGTCATGTGGGCTGAGCAGCCTTCAAGCCTTCACAGACCCCCTGGGAGGACATTGTGGTCCCCTGGGAGTCCGTGGACCATAAGACTTGGTACCCATTTGTTTCCTTCTCTCTTGTTCCCTCATTACAGAATTACATTTCTGTGGAAAGAGAGCATGACTGTGAGTACAGCCTAAATCATACAGTGAGGGTGATACCATCTATATTTGTTACTCTTACTAGATATAAAGTCTCTCAAAGACTAGGCCCTGTACAGCAAATAAGTGAGAATTTAAAAAACATACTTTTTCTTCAGGGCTACCGTCTTTAAGAAAGACAAGAGATGACCATAATGAAGGGAGAATCAGATATACAGAAGGAAAAAGAAAAAGAAATTAGAGGTGAACCGCTCAAGTGAAGAGTTATACTTTCAAATTCTGTTTTAACTGTTGAAAGAGGTCTTTAAAACAGAGGCTGGATGGCCATCTGTCAGGGATGCTTTGATCGTGATTTCCTGTATGGCAGGAGGTTGGACTGGATGGCCCTTGTGGTCTCTTCCAACTCTACAATTCTATGATTCTAACCACAGACAAAGCATTTAAGGTGGGTGGGGACAAACCCTTAGAGTGACATTGGGGTGGCACGCAAGCAGGCACTGTGTCACTAAAAGCTTCTTGGGAGGAGGAAGTCGATCTTGTGTACGTACAGTATTTGGTAGAAAATCCCATAGATGGGATGGTTGCAGAGACTGAGAAGCAGGGGCAGCAATGTAGCGGGTAGTTTTTTCTGGATAAGGATCATATATTAGGGGATCACGAGAGAGGACAACTGTGAAACTTTCCCTTGAGAGTGTCTAAAATCCTAATATAAAGGTAGTTCCAGAATTTTTAAACAATCAGGTTAGGTTTTGGTTAAATGGGTTAGCTAGTGTAATATGCTTTTAATCTGAGATGTTTTTATTAGTACTGATGTAGTTGCCACTTTTGAATTATAACCTGCCTTAGAGTTCCAAAGCAGGATTTCAAACTGAAATAATAAAAGTAGAGGTAGGATGTTTGGAGTGGGGATATTGAAGGATGTTGAAGGACAGTATTCGTTTTTGCAAGCTGGGTTTTTACAGGCCTAGGTGGATCTTTATGTCAAGGCAAGGGCAGTGGGCAATAAGAGTTCATTCCTGTTGCCTGTCATTGCTTTCCTGTGCAGAAGAATGTCTCCCTACAGATGTCTGCTTAAGGCTACAATCTGTAAAAGTCCTGCAGTGGTTTTGTGGTGCAGGGGGTTTGGCTTCTTTAACAGTGGAAAACTTCCAGTCAGAAGTCTGGCTCTTGCAGTTCTGTGAAGGCAGAGCTGGTAAATACCTATCAAGGCTGTCATATCACTAGTTGGAAAGTCACATCGGTTAGTAAGACTCCCCTTTCAGCTTGTTTAGGCAGGTACATACAAGAGAAGAGAATACAGAAAGAACTAATGTCATCTAGAGAAGGATCTGAAGCATTTTCCTTGAAACCTTGGGCTTGGAGGCTTGTTTGGAGCCAAGTTCCCAGTTCCCTTCTCCAACTCTTGAGTATGTAAGTCTTTGTCTGTTAGAAGAACTGTCTCTTCGGTAGCCCTTGAGGCGAGGAGATAGAATTATTTATTTATTTATTAGAATTATATCCCACCTTTCTCCCACAGTGGGATTCAAGGTGGCTAGTATTACACTCTCAGGTGCAGGAGGGTTAAGGGAGCAGGAAGAGAGATGCATAGCATGGATGGAGGGCAGGTGAACCTTTAGTGATTTTTTCCTTAGCTTGGAGAAGTGTGCCATGTGGCAAGTGATCCATATTAGTTGATCTTTAAATAATACCCATTGTGTGCTTCTCATCACCAGAATTCTCTTCTCTTTTTTCATTAATCCTCTAGTGACTGGAGTGAAGCATAAATAAAAAAATAATGGGACTTTGTTCCATGCTTTAAAAGCTGTGCTTGTGGACAGAGTAGGGATTTTAATATTAGTGTTCAAATTCTGCACCACTACCATGCCTATTGATTCTCCAGGGCTAAACAGGTCTTAAATTGTTTTCAATTATAAAGACCTGCTAGAATGGGGGTGATGAGCCACACATGACGAGTGGGCTGCATTCAGCAATCAGTTGGGTTTGTCCTAAAATCCATATTTGTGTTTGTGAGTAAGGAACAATAGTTTTTTGTTTGTTTGCTTAAGAGGCGTATATCTCAGTTTCTTCCTACAAAATGGACAAAAAATGACTGACCTAAATAACATTTTTAAAACCAAGATAATCCACAGTGTACACAAAAGTTAAAAACCAGTATGGTGAGCAGTTAGAACAGTGGAATGATATTTGGAAGATCTCTAATCTACTGACCCATGAAACTCACTGAGTGTCTTTGAGCTAATGATTCTCTCTCAGTGTGATCTACCTTACAGGATGCTTTTGAAAATAATGTGGGGTGGAGGGGAGTCATTTACATATGCTCATTAGAGGAAAGATGGGATATAAATGTAAGTAGTACATCAATAATAATCAATATTTTTAAAACAGCATTAAAACCATATAAGAGAATAGCATTAAGCATGTATCAGATCAAAATCATGCAGCTGAAGGCCTTGGTAAACAACCAAGTTTTTAGGGAAGCAATTGAAGGAATACAGCATTGCAGTGTGAGAGATCTCACTTGGAAGTGCGTTCTGTAGAGTGGTCCACAGTAAAAAAGGCCTGTCTAATAGTGATTGGCTTTGCCATCAAAGGCTGAGGAATCTGAAGCAGGACCTCCTCAGACGTTGTTAGTCTATGTTAATTAGTCCAAATTTCAAAGATAAAGTTTGGAGCATTCTTCTTTCTCATTACAGAAAACTTGATGTTGACTTTTGGAATGGTTAAATGGCCCACTTCAAATGATATCTGAAATAATTCAGGGGATCAGAACATCAGGAAAAATGTGACAAGATTGTGTTTCATACTGTATAGCAACTTCCACCAACCTTTCACTCTCATATATGTTGGTGACAGTTGGTATCATTCCAAGTTAGCATGGCACAGATGGGAGTTTGAGAGTTCTACTAGGTAGGGGCGCTCCTTTCTTGAAAAAGATATGTAAAGATTTGTTGATTAAAACATCTTCTAAATTGCTTGTGTCCCAAAGATATCTTTGTTTCCAGGATAAGCCAGTAGGACCTGCTCAGAAACCACCTAAAATGCTCATGGTCATCTGCCATATCTTTAGAAGAAATCTTGACTTTAAGTGTATTGAGAGGGCTTATAAAAACAATTCCCTTGAAATACAGTAGTTATTTGCAGTTACAATAGGACCCCTGAATCCATGGGGTTTGGTTCCCAGACTTAACGTGGATACCAGAAACTGCAGATAACAGCGAACACCATTGAAAATAATAGGACTTCCACTTTAAAATACCATAGAGTTGCCTTGGAGGATCTAGAAAATGCCTAGAGAGGATGCCTCTCTAGGCATTTTCTAGGCAGACTCTATGGTATGTGATCTGTTTTGTGTCCTGTGGATAACTGAAACTGCAGATATTGGTTCTGCGGATACAGGGGTCCTACTGTATTTGGAAAGACAACATTACCACCAATGTGCAATGCTATGTGACAGCGTGCGTGTTTGTCACCCAAAAGACTGAGTGTTTTACTGCTTGCATGTTTAGTGTGAAAGCAAACTCCACTGATGTCAGTGAAAGTTTTTTCCATTAAGTTGCCCAGGATTGTAGCTTTAGTATGCATCTCTGACCATACTTATGAAACCACTATGGTTTAGTGCATCACAAGATGGGCTTGGATTTGGAGGCCTGGTTTGAAAGCTTGCGTTTGCCATGGGCTCTCTGTGTGAGTTTGAGCAATACATTTTCCAGACTTAACTTCCTTTTCTACAGAATGGAAATTTAGGTCTACCTCAAACATATATTGTACTTGTGAGCACAATGTAGTTACAGAAAAAATATCAAATCAGACATTCCAAATAAAGTACCAGCAGGCCATCTGTATGTTTATTCTATTTGAATTAATTTTGCATAACTATCATGCTGGAATAATTTTGTACATTATTTATGAAGTCAGTGAGATTTGACTTGATCAGTACAGGTAATTAAAATGAGTGCATGTATTAAAATATTGTTTCCCATAGTTTGTCTCTTCCTTCTTTAGAAAATTTCTCCCATGAACTGAGATTTTAAACATCTGATGTCTCTTTTCTTATATGAAAATGCCACCACTGCCATCACCTTTCTCCTGGGGTCTTTTGTTCATGGTCTCCTAAGAACTTGAGATGGAGTGGGAACATGACATTTCCCTAAGCAACCATTGTCCTCATAACTGTGTGGCTTGGAAATGAAAAATAGGCTATATAACTTGCTTGAATAAGAATGCAGTTTTATCTAAAATAGTAGAATAGAACCTGAATTAATTAAGGGTTGCTTTTATATATCAGTAACACTACCTTGGCATTGTATAGGTTATTACTTCTATTGTTTTATTACCTAAAAGTATGTTAAAAACTGGCAAAAGTCATATGTGGCCGTGATCAAAACAGCTTCCAATCTAAAGAAACAAAAAGAATAGAAAGAGGGAACAAACTTGAGTTCTATTACTAATCTTAACTACAGTGGACCCATTAAATCAATGGGATTTACCTATGTGTTGACTTACCATTGATTGAATGGATCTTCTCTAATTGGGACTAACCAGTAGGATTCCATCCAAACTACATACACACAGCAATGTGTCCAAATTCTTGAAAGCTGCTTTCTATTCTGTTGCTTGTTTTAACTGAAACAGAAAAGATATTTTTAAAAATGAAATTATATATGTTGCAAAATAATATTGTTTTACCTTAAAAATAACTCAGTGTGGATCAACTATACAATGTTTTGACGGATAAAGGATGACATAAAGAAAATACACAAAAAAAGATGAAAAGTTTGATAGAACAAGAAGTTTTTAGATCTTACAAGAAGAAAACTGTCCTATGATGGATGGAAAACTAATGATGGAAATAAAAAGATAAGGAGATGCCAAACTATGGAGAATTTGCATAACAAGATTATTCCTTCAGAAGTTAAGAAACATAGGAACTGATTTTAGATGAGTGTGCAGGAAGGTAGCAAATTCCACATTTTTCCTACTAGCAAGATGACATATTCCTTTCAAGCTGGTGCACAGTTTGTTTGCATTCAGACATCATACTAAACAGTGAGTTTTCAAAATATCAATAAACTTAGCTTCATGTGCTTCCCTTTCATTTCTACAGCATGGGAGGAGTGTGGAAATTTTTCACTTCTGTTTTTCTTAGCCAGTTAGCTTATTGTCTCAGTAATAAATATGGTTAGTTTCAAAGAAGCCAACTTTCTAAACCTCACTTTGAAGTTGGCTTGTTTGAAGCTAAGTATAGTTAAACCACAGTGTCTTCTGTTTGGATAACAGAGTGACCTTTGATTAATCAAAAATTGAAAGGAAGGATTTGAAAATTGCAACTGTCTCTGAGGGAGAATGGGAAGTTGGAGTGGGAGGTTAAACTCATTACTGTCTCATACAGTTTAGTGTGATGTCCAAACACAGCCTTTGTACATCTGGTTAAAATGGTTTAAATGTTGGAAGTGAAAATATCATTTTGTGCTGTTTGCTGTTTGTTTAAGTTTTAGATTTTTTATCTAAACTCATTTTAAGGAAATTGGATATTAAAGGCACTGTAGCTCAGGGCTTTTTCTAAAGTTGGGCAGTAAAGACACTGTACCTTGGGTATTTATAAAGTTCTCCCATTTTCTGAAAAGTCTAGGACCTAGAAGTCCACCTTGTGTTGTTGGTGGGAAATGGTCACTGTTAATCAATCATAAGCAGCATTTGGCTGCATATTTGGGCACAGATCTTAACAGAACAATCTAATGTGTATGTGTCCTTAGAGGTCAGTTGTATTGAATATAGTGAGTCTTCCTAACAAGTGTGCATAGATTTGATTGTGTATTCCTGCATGGCAGGGGGTTGGACTGGATGGCCCTTGTGGTCTCTTCCAACTCTATGATTCATTGATTGTATGATTGTATGTTCACTATAAACATTACGAACGAAATTCAGAATAAGTAATCATGCAGACAAGCCCTATATATTCATTATGTGTTTATAGTCATTTTAATGTGTGAGTGTATAGTGAGGCATTTGAGGACTGGAGAAAATGTTTATAATAAGGTTTCCTTGATCTGAACTCTAAAATTCATTTTTTTGGACCAACTATGGATATATTAGACAAGTTGGAATAGAGCTAAAGAATCCAAAATGTTAAAGACTTTAAAAGACTTTTTCCAGACACTCTTTTTCCCCCCTGTTGTGATAGATCTGTAGAGCAGTTTTTATGACACTTATTTCTGTTTTGGACCAGGTATGACTTCCCATTTCCTGGAAATAATAGGTCTTCCCCCTCCTTCCTTTAGCAAGGACTGTCAGTAATTACAGAGAGGATTTTGGTTGAGATTATCTGTGCCTAAGTAGCTGTCTTTTTAAACAGTTGGCTGAAGTCGAGATAGATTTAGACAGGCACATTTTGTCAAATCCAGTGGTGGCTGGTGGCTGCAGTGCCAATGTGACAGAGAATCTGCTCTTGGTTTTAGTCTGAACCATAAAGGAATTATCCAAGGTGCTGAACCCTATCCTCAAAGTAGGTTCAGCACTAGAAGAGCACCTTTAAGTTTCAGGCTAAGACTCGGAGCAGATTCACTATCCCACTGCTCAAATCAGTCTGGCTAAAGACCCCTTTAAAAAAAACAAAACACTGTATATCTTGTTGCATTTCTTTGTATTTTGGATTGCTCTAACCTGCTGCTCAAGTGACACATTTTGTACTGTACTGTGTGTGCTCCTGTTCTCCATACCACACCATAAATTGAATTATATGATGCATGGAATATCTTATCTTGGGCTAAGGGGTTAGACATAAAGGTCTGCATTTGGTTCTATTACCTTGTAAATGGAGCTGGTTTGCAGCAATTTGTCCTTGCATTCAGTGCTATGAAAGTATCAGCCAAAGCCAGCATGCTACAAGCTCTGAAAGTTAGTATTTGAGGACAACTCAACATCTAAGTTGTGTGTCACTTTCAGAGGTGCATATGCCTTGCAAACATTGCACATGTACCATGCAAGGAATCTTGCTAGCTTTGCCCTGAAAATGGCAAACATTTCACAAGTTTGGCATGAGTTTTCAGCAGTGAGAATCTATTTGTCCTGGCACATCCCTCCACTTCTCTTAGTGGTTCTGTAACAAGGAAGCAGGAAACAGAAACAGCCAAGTACAGCAGCCGCAGCTTTAGCAAGTATCAGCTTGATGAACCTGCTGAGTAGTGTCCTACAAGCCTGTGATTACAAGGGTAGATGTTGACTGTTCTGCTTTTTCCACTGCAGAAAGAAAGCCTTACAAATGAGGAATTGACTCAATTCATTAAGCCCCTCCTCATTTCTAATGTTGTTTGCCTGTCAAACAGAATTTTTTATGTGGGTCTCAAAAAATATGTAAAACAAGTGAGACAACATGTCTTCGGGCCTGTCTAAAAGGTGAGAATACTCCTCATGGAATTTGCTGGGAATCCTACCTGTCTAAATGGGATCCAGCACCAATCCACACTATTCAGAAGGAGGGGGGGGGGAAACAGCAAAAACAATGTGGTAAAAGCCTTTGCAGATTTTCCCATACTTTTTCAAAAACCGCGAGGGGGTGCATATTCCTGCTCATTTGGATTATCAAATGACAGGAAATTCGAAGGAAGCACAAAGCTGATTGGCCGGGCAAGAGTGGGTGCGGGGCTTGCTAGCAGGGCAAGCGCCCACTGCTGCCATGTTGGATTTTTGCCTTAGCGCTTGCTCGCTAAGGTGATAAAACAGGATGAATATTTTCTGTTTTGCTTTCCTATAAATTGGAAAACCGCTCTAGTGCACCAGTGGATCTTTTTTTTTTTTTTTTTTAATGGGGACAGTGAAGAACTAACATGAGTAAATTACTTGTGGCCGCCATCAGGAATGTGATACTTATAGGGGCTTCCGAGGCCAGAAAAACCATTCAGACATGTTGCTGCTGCTGCGAGTTGCCAATATTACAAGGTACTTTGGATCCCCCCCCCCATGTAGATGGGCCCTGTGTCTGTCCATTTGTTTAGGAGTTTCCACAGCATTGTGCTTTCCATATGCTTTGGGCTAAAATGCCTAGTAACTCCCAAACAGAAGGATCATTGATGATGGGGTTTGTAGTCCACACTTTCTGGAGGATATCATAGTAGGGAGGGTTGTTCTATTGATTACATTTGCTTATGGGTAAATAGTATTTGTGGAACCAGTAGCATACCTTACTTTGTTGTCAGATTATGCACACATCATTACAGCATCATAGAATGGGGCACCCTCTTATTTGTAAAAGAAGGAAAAACCCTTTCTTTATGATAGTTCTGACCTGCTGCAATTTTTATTGGCATTTATACTTTTAAAAATATGTTTTACACTGTTCTCCAGTTAACTGTGGTGGGAACACCTTTTTAGTCAGTTAAATGGGTGCAGAAACTTTAAGAATTATAACTAAAGTCCTGCAATTCACTGAATTATGTGAACAGAACCTTAAAAGATGAGCTGTTCTGCCATATGTGTTGATAAGATAATATTGAGCTATTAACATACTGAGTTATCTGAAAGCTGAGCCATATGTTTGACATTGCCTATAAGTATTCTTGTGGGTTCATCTCCTAGTGTCAATTATTTTATCTGTATTTTCTTTTCTCTATTTGTCCCCTCCCCCAAGTATGACTGAATTACTGTACATAAAAGTCGCGAAAAAGCTGTTATTGGCACTTGAGTGCAGATTCACCCATGCTGGTATTAAGGAAATGCTTTTTAATGTTAACAGCATAGGGCAGGGACCTGTGGCTACCAGGAGAAGTGTTCTGTGTGGCTTGGCATCAGAAAACACTGATTAACTTGGCATGAGACATGCTTGCCATGAGATTGGTAAACTGTTGCTGATACTGTTGATGTGGAGACAAGTTCTCCAAAGGAAGCCAGGAGCAATTGCTTTGTGTGAAGATAGTGTTTGGTGCCTTTCTTATTCGCCAATATTTCATAAGTGAAAAATAGAGATTGTGTTGTGTATTTGTAAAATCCCTGCTCTTATATGAAGGAGCACAGTGAGAACCACCCCCCCTGCTCTTCTCTTCCCTTCCATTTGCTGTATTCATTAGCTTGATAGCAGGTTATGTTTCATCTCACACTATAACTGCAACACAGTTCCAGTAGCATATACATTTAGGAGAAGTTTTGTTGGGAATTGAAAAGGCAGTGGTTTGTTTCTGTATGTGCATTTATATGCATGTGCACTAATCAAAATGGATTTGCCCAATTCTCCCCTCTGAAATGTAATTTCTACAGGAAGAAGCAGATAACACCTAAAGAACCTTAGTATACAGTCAGTATATGTGCATTGTAGAAAAACCCAAAACAATCAACACACCAGGTGAGGACAATAGTTTACGAGGGACAGATGCAGAAAACAGGAGACTGTTCCTAACATGAAGTAGGTATATATACTGTAATTTTCCTCCTTCATTCTGTGCTCAGTAAATTCAGTTTCTTCTGCTTTTCTTCTGGCCAATATTTTACAAATACTTTACAAAACATAAACACCACCTGTGCCATTTCTAGTGCCATGCTTAAGATGATATTTTTATGTTTGTAAATTCTACATAGGAAGGGAATGGTTTAGATAACTTTCAAGTCACTTACAACCATATGATTTTGTGACTAAGAGGCAAATAGGAAAGTGTTCTCCTGAACCTGAAAATGGGCTTTTGTTTGAATATCGTGGTTTGTGAAGAAAGTACAGTCTAAAACTACAGATGGTTCTGTAGTTCCTTGGGGAGTAAGTTGTGGCAACAGAGGTTTCCACCTGTCTGAATTCAGTATTCCTTTTGGGACAAGAAAATGTAGGCCACAGGTGAGGATGTAAATAAGACCATTCCTCAAGGGGAGCATGTGGCTTTGAAAAATAACAAGCAGTTAGACAGATGGCCAAGCCACCTCCATCAGAGTTAGTGTGGAAAATTATTTGAACCCAATAGAACCATAGGATTTTGAGGTTGTTTGTTACCTTAGTTCACACAGAAAACACAGTTCGCACATTGTAAATCACAACAAGAAGACAAATACAGGGCAAATGGTTTGAGCACATGAACTGAACATCACCTTGCAAAGGGAACTTGTAGCATCTTTGATATTAGCTGGGAGAAAGAAGTTAGTAGCATAAGCTTTCATAGACTTAAGTCTACTTCCTCAGATGAACAACAGATTGTTGGAGGTGTCCATGTGCACCCAAGTGGGCATATCCCCTGTTTAATTTTTTCAGCCTCGGTAATAAATTTGACCTGTGTCAGTTTTTGCAGTTGGTGCCATTTCACACACTATACAAAGTTTGCCACAGTGTACTCTGAGTCAGCATTCTTGAGATCTTTTGATATAGGATGGGACAGCAACACCCTGCCTGAAACCCTGGAAAGTCTCTGCAAGTCATTGTTGATAGTAGTGGGCCAGATAGACCAAAGCTACCTTACCTGTAAGGTAGCTTCCTGGATATGATACAGATATTTGCAGTATGTGCTTGTTATAGGAAAATACAGTAGCACCCCCATATCCGTGGAACCAATATCCATGGTTTCAGTCATCCGGGAGACACAAAACAGCACACCTGTCATAGAGTCTTCCTAGAAAATGTTTAGACAGGCATCCTTTCTAGACATTTACCAGGTCCTCCAAGGCAACTCTGGTATTTTAAACTGGAAGTCCCATTATTTTCAATGGCATTCGCTGTTATCCGTGGTTTTCGGTATCTGTGCCCCCCTCCCAGAACCAATCCCCCATGGATACAGGGGTCCTACTGTATTACATTTGTAAGTGCATGGTAGTATGCCCCTGTGTTACATCCAGACATGACAAAAACACCTTGTGTGCCTTCCAGGGAAATTGTATTACAGTATTTATTTAGATGTCTGGAATAATAGCTGTATTTCACAGAATATAATCCTTAAACAGAAAACTGGGAACATACCCTTAAGTGTATGGCTAATGCAAAAAGAGTCTATGCTGGCCAATGCCAGAATAGTAAAGATTATTTCACTATGTGTGGAATGTAGACAACAACTGCACGTATCTTTTTTCTCATTCAGAATCAACAGTGATCCAGAATATGTACAGATTGATTAAATAAGTGAGGGAAGAAAGGATTAGATAGAAGAGAATGCTCTCACTGAGGAACAGAAGTTTAGCATTGTTTTACAAGAATAGGGATATATATTTTTTGCTAGAATAAATGTCAAGATTCCTTAGTGAGGTGACAGAAATAATTTGTTTGTCGCATATACTGTATGTACTTTCAGAGTTTAGAAAGTTTTTGGACTATAAGTAGCTATATTGACTGTGGGGATTCTGGGAGCCAACATCCAAAATTATTTGGATTTAGGATAATATCTGTCTTGTAATATTCTTTGTGTATAATAATAATTAGTCATTTCTGTAGTGTATTTAGGCCAAAATTCCATTGCTATTTGCAGGTAGAGTTGACCTGTTGAACCAGAGGAATTTACATAAGTGTTGATTTAGCAGTCAACTTTTGTTTTAATGGCTGTGTTCTAAGTGGGACTAGTAATTGGATTTAAGTCTCTAAAAGACATCATGTATATTCTTTTAATTCTTACAGGAACCCTGCAGAGTAGTACGGTCTTGAAGTGGGGAGGCCAGCTGAGGCTAAGGGAGAGTAGCTTTCCATTCTTTGCATGAGTTCATAACTGAGGTGGGATTTGGTGAACTTTTGTTCTCCACATCTGACAACTTTTCAGATGCTTCACAACTGTCAATATGTTTCCTTTCATCTTGGCTTCTGTAGGCTAGCATACTCATTTCCTCCAGCTTTTTTGCAGCCTTTCTAGATTCTCGTGCTCAGAATTCTTCCCTGACTTTCTTTTCCTCTTTCTTTTTCTCTGCTGTGGGCAATCTGTTCCCAGTTGAGCTTGTGTGGTGCTGCCCCACCCCCTTTGCCTGTGTTTTGTGTGGGGAGTGGCAGCAGGTTAGAGGCAATGCCTGGGCCTGTTAGGGAGGTCTGAAATGTTGCCCTGCTGGCTTGGTTGCTTTGGCAGCTGCATCAACTCCTTGGCAGCAGGAGCTTGTTTCAGATCCCACAGGGCAAGAGGGTGAAATCCCTTCTGAAGCAGCCTCAAGAGGATGCCTGTGCACACGCATGTGTGCACATAAGCAACCAAATGCCCCTAGAGGATTTAATAAACAAGCCCTGTACCTAGGTAACCTGAACTGAGGGCTGATGTGAAAGGAATCAGGTCCCAGCTTGTACTCCTTCAGTCAAACAAGTAGATACCAATAGATTTGGTTTGCCTTGCTCTATCATGGACATGCTTTTAATAATGATATGGCTGGGGAAATGTTGGCAATGCACTTCTTTTGATAACAGGTTCAAGGAGGAGGAGGAATTTCTCCCTTATGTGCAGTTATACCATAGGGGTTCTTCACAGGACACAAGGCTCCTCACTGTTAATAGTTCTATGAACAGCAAAGAGCCTTGTTTTGCAATCAGCCTGATAATCCTGTTTCTTGCAAAAGTGTGTCCCTTAAAAAAGTGGAGGAAAGAGTGGACCAAGAAGATTTTTCAATCTCACTAGAACTGTGGATGAGAAGAATAGGCTGCTGTTTCCAAATGGAATTCTAAGGGCTTCCATCTTAACGATCGCAAAGCTGCTCTTTAACCCCCGAGCAAATTAGTGGTGCAGCATATTTTCTCTTCCCAGTTGTTTTTGTTGTGTTGGAAGGCCAGACATCCATTAAATGAAGAAAGGGAATAAGCAGGTAGTCTAGAGGTGTTATTGTGTAAGTGATGCTCTGTCCAAACCTATTGAATGAGTTTTCATCAAAAACACAGTATGTATTCTAGGAGAGTGACTGGCTTCTGTAACTGTAAAAGTGCCATCCTTGAGGGTGTGTATCAGTTAAGGTTTGTTGGCACATAGGCAGGAGAGTCTTGAGCTCAAAACAGGATATGGATTATGTGGAAAGGTTCCACAAATATGATTGCTGATGATGGCTAAAAATCTAATTCTGAAGACCAACTGGGAAAACTTCCTGTTTTTCATGGGGGATACAATTTTAAAAGCCATGATCATACAGAGAAACAGAAGGTACCTCTTTCAAAATGGCACTAGGCCAGTGTTCTTCATTACAAGGGTTCGGAGCAGCTCCTGGTTATCTCAAGTGTGGTTCTCATATGTTGTAATTTCTTTGAAGCTACTTACTGACTTGAAGTGAAATTTGCACTGGGATTTTCCTGGTCCTCTGCTCATGTTTCTAGCTATTATACTATGTTAGCAATAGTGGACCTCTCTAGGAGTTAAGTGGGAAAGACTAGACAGCTGAAACCTATAAAGGGCTGCGCACAAAAATCGTTATTGTGCAAGTGGAACAATCTCACTTGTATGTGGGGGAAGGGTTTTGCTTGTGGTTTTTCTCTGGTTTTGGTTCCAGTTCCATATTTCTATTCTTGGTGTAGAAAGAGTTTAACTGTGGCCTGAATCTTGTTTAGTCCGTTAGAGTTATCTATGTGTTGACTTCACCAATCAACAATTGCTTGAATGGGTCTACTCTAGTTGGGTCTAACCAACAGGGTGCCAGCCAGTGTATCTTGGGGGGAGAAGGCAAGGTTCAGTGGCATTGAGCAAAGGAAATGCACTTCACTTTTCTCTCTAGATGTTTGAAACTGAAGAAGGGTACTCTAACATTCCATATTAACTACTAGTTTCATCTGCTCATTCAGGAGTGGGCAGACTTCACATTTGCAGCATCTATTTGTATTTAATTAGAACACTGAGATCCATGAGTTACAGCCTGCTGCAAAAGGCATAAACTTAGAATGAATGATTTTTGAGCCTATGAACTTGTTTCAAGTACTAGAATTGGATACAGCTCAGAGTTCTTAACACACTTAGCTTGGTCCATAATTTAAGATTCCCATTCATAATTCCTTGGCTGCTGGTGACACTCCCATGTTAGTGGAGCTGTAAATCTTCTCTTTTAGTTCAAACTTTAAAGGAACTAGCTAAAGTGCTGGACCTATTTTGGGGATAGGGTGCAGCATCTTGGATAGCTGTATAGTTTGGACTAAAACTCTGAGCAGATTTGCTACCCCGCTGACATGACAGCCACCAGCCGCCACTGCTCCTGGTTTTCTTCTTTGCAGCAACATGGGTGGGAGAATCATCTTGTTGCCTCTATTGTTAAACTTTTGGGATTCAGAAAACCTTGCCAATCTATTTCAAATCATCCAGCAATCTACAAGTAGATCCTATTCTAACTTATGCCCCATCCAGTAGTCTGTTGTTTAGTGTAAAATTTCCTTTGATTTGTTAATATTTTGTTAACTTTGTAGTAATTTGGGAAAAAAACAGTTCTAAATCTGAACATCAAATTCTCTGTTGTATTTCTAATATCAGAGGCACCAGGTGTATAACATACCTACAGGACTATGGAGGTCCTTCCAGTTGAGAAGGATGGGGAAACATATGGCCCTCTAGTTGTTAAACTACAATTCCTATAATCTCTGACATTTGACTTGCTTGATGGGGCTGATGGATGGTGGTGTCCAACAACATCTGGGAGGCCACAGATTCCCCATGCTTCTGTGGAGGGTTATCATTGCTCCATTGTTAATAAGCACCACTTAAATTGGCCCAGTAAGTGAACTATAGAGAAAACCCACTCTTTTCTACAATCAAAAGAGTGACATAGCTGGAAGAAAAGATGCAGGTGAACTTACCTTACTTAACCTGGGATAGGCTTCTGTGCTTCAAATAGTTGCACAGAAGAGTGAATTCTTGTAAGTTCAGGTGGTGTAATGGTAGGTGTATTTCCAGAGCTTGGAAATATTACTTTTGTGGACTACAGCTTTGTTGATGGCTAGTGTCAATGCTGGCTGAAGGACTGTAGGAGTTTTATTGGGAGGGGGCATTTTTTCCCCAAGCACTGCATTTATATATCTCAAATGGTTGCTAAATGTGCAGTTTTTAATGGCATGGAGTGTGATTAAGTGTGATAAATTGGCTTTTAAAGAAGCTAGCAGTATAGGTTCTGTGGCAGTGGTCATCCTCTGTCATCCCTGTTCTTTGTTCTTAATTGTTTCTAAGTACATCTACACTACAGCTTTAAACTAGTCTGTCATGGCTACTGTGAGAATTGTAGTTATGTAAGAACACTGCAGATTCTCTTAGAAGGGCTCATGATTCCCCACCATGACCTATATTCCCCAAATTTTATTTGGAAGAACATTAGATAAACAAGAGTTTTTAGTGTGAACTTGCCTGTTGCACTTTGTCCTGCTGTGGGAGCAGTGTGAGTTCAGCCAAGCCACTGCCAGTGAACTCCTGGTGGGTACATGGCCTGTTTTCTAGAATGCCTTTTGTTCTTTCTTTCCAGCGGCCGGCACTGCTGCCTGGTGGCCGGATGCCCATGGCAGGATTACAAATGGGAGCCTCCTCAGGGCCTCCATATGGAACAGCTTCTCCACTGAGACCTGGAATGCCACAGTCCATGATGGATCCATTCCGAAAGCGCCTCCTTGCTCCACAGACCCAACCACCTCCATCACTAACCCAGAGGCGAGGGTAAGAACTCCAGGGAAGATTGATCCTTTAGCTGGAACATGTATGTATGTTGTGGGAGGAGAGAGTAGGATATGAAAGATACTTCTGTAGTGAGGACCTAGCGTTCTGCATGTGTAGTTCATCTTTAAATTGGTGATATTTGCAAATCAGTGCAACATTTTCTTCACTGCCACCTCTTACTCTGCATATCTTACCATTGTTTTTAGACATCACCCTTCCCAACATACACAATAGAAAAGTAGCCAGCTCTCATCTTTACTGGATCCATTCCAGCTTCACTGCTGAAAATGTTCAGAAGCTCTAATTTTAGTCCCCTCTAGTCCCCTGTTTAATTATTTGAGCTTCCTGTCTTGGAAGAGATGTTTTCAAATGTCCTTGATCACCTTAATAGCTGTGGGTAATCCCCTATGCTTTCTTTCTGAATCTTGGCACTAATCATGGCTGTTGCTATATCCTGTGGCAGCGAGGTCCCCAAGAATCTAATTGCTGTGCAAAAGTATTTCCTTTTGTTTTCAGTTTGTTTATTTATTTATTTATTTATACCCTGCGCTTCAGCCTAAAGGCTATCAGAGCGGCTTACAAATTGTTTTTAAGCAATAGCTATTTACACATCTACACTGCGTTAAGCAGTTCCCAATGTGTGTTAGCTAATTGCCCCCCCACAAGCTGGGTACTCATTTTACCGACCTACGAAAGGATGGAAGGCTGAGTGAACCTTGGAGCCCGCTGGAATCGAACTTGCAATGTGGTGACTTGCAGGACTGGCATTTAACCACTGCGCCACCAGTGCTCTTGATTTACTGTCCAGTGCTCTTGATTTACTGGTTTACTTTGAAATGGATTGATTGAAATTCAAAAGCCTTGGGTTAATCAGTTAGGTCTATTTAAGTGCTGACTTACTATCCAGCAGTTCAGTGAATCTGGTCTAGCATAACAACTATTTGGATTTAGGTCCAAGTAATCTATGCATTTCTCTTAGGACTGGTGCCATGTTATGTTATTAACTTAGGTCAGTTAAAATCCTACTTGCCACATTTTGCATCAGTGGTAGTGCCAAATAGTCTTCTTTAGGAATGAAGTGATCAGTCATGACAGAAAGGACACTGCTGGCACATCAACACAAAGCTATCGCCTGAAATTCCAAGAGAGAATCTTGGTTTGAGAGTAGCCCCAAGCTGTGGTTTGCTTCTTGAAGTGAGGTGAATTTGCACTCCATCTTAAAATAGTCCATTCTCTGGCTGGTAGGAAAAGCTATCCACGCACTCTCAGGTTATTTCCCATGCACCAACTGGTTTGGCAGGAGCCCAAAATTCTTTTGAGTTTGCCCTCAATCCAAGCTTCCACCTATTGCCTTCCTCTCTGTCATACCTGGATTAAATTTCAGTTTACTGAGGTCATTGCTGATTCAAAAATAATAGTTCAAGGAGTCTGTTGCCTTGCTGAGATCGGACTGGAAATACAGTTGTCACTGCTATTATCAGCATACTGATGAGACTACTCTAAAGTTTCTTACCTTCCCCAGCAATTTCTTGTAGGGTTAGAAAGCACAGGCATGGGATGAAACTATAACACACTCCATGGAACAGAACAAGCATCCTTTCCCCGAGCTTTTGAAATCTGACAAATGAGTTGGAGTGGAACCACCGTAAGGGCCACATACTCCCATCATTTCAAAGGACACCATGATTGAAGGTATAAAAGTTGCTAAGGCATTCAGAAGAATCAGTATGCACACACACACATGGTTCATCACTGGCAGAGTTCATTAGCATAGTCAAGGCAATGTTGATCCCAAACTCAGACCTGTAATCGTATTGAAATGAGTTCTATAAATCATTCTGTTCTAATGGAAACTGAAGCTGGACCACCAACATTTGCTCTGTTGCTCCAAACAGTATTTTACACAAACGTGGTCACAAATAACTTTTTCAGGGATGGTTGCTGTGGCCTTTTCACATTACAACCATGGCTGGCTTCTTCTCTCAAGATGTATAAACAGCTAAGAAGTATAGCAGCCAACCTCTCCCACCTCACTAGGATAATCATAGTCAGAATGATGCAACTGAGACATTTTGTAGAGAGTTATTAAGATAGTCCAACCTAGATTGAGTATGAGGAATTTTAACTGCAAAATGTTAAGCAAACATGTCCCAGCAGCTTACAGCAGATTCAGAATCATAGGCCTAGAACTAATTAGACCATATGGTACTTGGAATAATTCCACTGGACAACTCTAAACAAATGAAATGGTTTCATTTTCTGATGGCCGGGTATCTATTCAGGAAAGGCTTGCAGGAAGAGATCTGTCTTAAGAGCTTTTTGAAAGCTATTTAAGGTGCTGATGTGATGGATCTCATCCGGCAGGCTGTTCCATAATTTGGGAGCAATAGCCAAAAAGGTCCTCTGGGAAGTCAAGGAAAGCCTAGTTTTTAAAGGTTGCAGCAGATTCCTCCCAGAAGACCTGAGTGCATGGGGAGGATTATAATGAAGGAGGTGGTTCCGAAGATAAGTTGGACCCAAGCCATTTAGGGCTTTAAAGGTGATAACCAACACCTTGTACTGGGGCTGGAAACTAACGGGTAGCCAGTGAAGTGATCTTAAGATCAGTGTTATATGGTCTCTTCTAAATGTACCCGAGACCAGTCTGGCTGCCATATTCTGTACTAGTTGAAGTTTCCAGACCAAGCACGAGGGTAGCCCCACATAGAGTGCATTACAGAAATCAAGACGGGAGGTTACTAGAGCATGTACCACAGTCTCAAGTCCCCGACTTCCAGGAAAGGGCGCAGCTGGCAGATCAGCTGAAGCTGATAACAGGCAGTCCTGACCGTCGCATTTACCTGATTTGTCATCTGGAGCAACGAGTCTAGGAATACCCCCAAACTGCGGACACAGTCCCTGGCAGAGAGTGTAACTCCATCCAGGACTGGAGGTTGTATCCTAATACCTGGGTTTGGGGCTGCTACCGTGAGAACCTCCATTTTGTCTGGATTCAGCTTCAGACCGAGACATGGAGAAATATATCTGGGTGTCATCAGCATACTGATAACACCCCGCCCCATGCCTCTGGATAATCTCTCCCAGCGGCTTCATATATATATATATTGAATAGCATCAGGGATAGGATGGCACCTTGTGGGACACCACAATTAAATTCTTTCCTTGCAGATCAACTGTCCCTGAGTATCACCCTCTGGAATCTACCTGAGAGAAAGGAGTGGTACCACTGCAACACAGTGCCTCCGATTCCTAACCTTCTCAGGCTATCCAAGAGGATGTCATGATCTATTGTATCAAAAGCCGCTGAGAGATCCAGTAACACCAACAGGGTCACATTACCTCTGTCGATGTTCAGGCGAAGGTCATCAGCTAAGGCAGCCATGGCCGTCTCAACTCCAAATCCCATCCTAAAGCCAGTTTGAAATGGATCTAGATAATCGGTTTCTTCCAAGACAGCTTGGAGTTGAAGAGCAACCGCTCTCTCAATCACCTTGCTCAAAAAAAGTAATAAGGAGACTGGCCTGTAGTTCTTCATATCCAGAGTGTCAAGGGAAGGTCTTTTTAGGAGCAGTGTGACTGCCGCTTCCTTCAAGCAAGATGGAACGTGACCTTCCCTAAGAGATGCATTGATGATGTCCCTGAGGAACATCCTCAAGTCATCATCCCCCTGGATGGCTAGCCACAAAGGGCAAGGGTCAAGAGGGCAGGTAGTCTTCCTCTCTCTACCAAGGAGCTTGTCCACGTCATTAGTACTTACAGATTGAAACTGATCCAGTATAACCTCATCAACGGAGTATAACCTCATCAACTAATCAAAGAATCTCTGAGGATTCTCTGGTAATCTGTGGGATCAGTTGGTGCCTGGGATCAAATATATATCCCAGCCTTGACAGCCTGAGGATCAGATTGTCTTGGCCGCATTCATATCTCAAGTCACTCTACTTCCATCAACTTCTTGTCTATGATAGACTAGTGTCTAGGGACCAATGAAATACAAGTTGACTATCCACAGATTCAGAATCCACAGTTTTACATATCCACATAAAAAAAAAATGTTCTTTCTAGGTCCTCCAGTGTGATTCTGTGGTCAACGTCTGGCATTTGTCTCATTGAAAATAACAGGATTCCCTATTATCCATGGTTTCAGGTGTCCACACTGTGTCTTGGAATGTATCCCCCATGGATACGGCGGTCGGCCTGTAATAAACTTTACCAGATAATGATCTATCTTTGACAATAAAGTAACTTTAAACTCTCCCACTGCAAAAGATGCAGTGTGTTAATGTGATATTCAGGAGCAGATGGTTTTCTCCATAGCTGTCTTCTTAGACATAGTTCTCACCAACATAGTAAACCTTGGTGCTGTATGACTTCAAACTACAGGTGGAAGGTTCTCCTTTCTTCCTAGCCTTTTTCTTAGCATGTTAGTTTTCTAGGTAGTGGGTTTGTCTTTATATTTTATTTTTGCATAGCTGAATATTCTGTCATTTCAGTCTCCTTCTGCTGTCTAAAGTGATATACTAGATTTTCAGACAACACTGTTATAGTGTTGCTATTCCACTTTATTTGCTATGGCTGCCTCCTGTTGAATCCTGGGATTTGCAGTTTAGGGAGGGGGCATTTACAACTCTCAGCCAGAGAGATCTTAAGCCTCACTGAACTACAAACCCCAGAATTCCACAACAGGAAGCCAGAACAGTTAAAGTGGAATAGTAACACTATAACAGTGAGTCTGAAAATCTCTTAAGTCTAGATAGATTTACCAGCACAGTGAGAACAATGTCTTAATGGACTTTTTGATCTCAATGGACTTAATAAAGATCTTTGTGTGGATATTAGAAACATTAGCTAAGGTATACCACAAGATCTAGGACTTTTCTGTGATGAGCATCCTCTACACTCTCTGTGCAGATAGCTTTTCTCTCTGAATGTCTGCTTTCCCACCTCGAGCTTTGTGTGACTGCTAGTTCTCAGCATAACATGGAGAGACTGTGGGCCCATTTAAATGGTGAAAATACCCCTCATGGAATTCGCTGGGAATCTTACCATTCTAAACAGGATCCAGCACCAATCCACACTATTCGGAAGGAGGGGGCCCAAACAGCAAAAACAACGCAGTATAAGCCTTTGCAGATTTTCCCGTACTTTTTCACAAACAAAAAAGTTTGTGAAAAGCCTTTGCGAGGTGGGTGCACACTTTTGCTCTTTTGGACTGTTGAACAATAAAAAAACTCAAAGGAAAGCACAAAGCTGATTGACCAGACGAGAGCAGGTGCAGGGCTTGCTAGGAGGGCAAGCACCTGCTGCCGCCATGTTGGATTTTCACTTTAGTAAGTGCTCGATAAGGCGATAAAAAGGATCAATATTTTCTGTTTTGCTTTCCTGGAAAATTGCTCTATCGCACCAGCTCACCTTGCGATGACTTAAAAAAGAAAAAAAAACAGCGACGGTGAAGAACTAACACCATCATGAATGCGAGACTTATGGGGGCATCTGAGGCCAGAAAAAACATTTAGACATGCTGCTGCTGCTGCTGCAAGATACCAATACGACGAGGTGTTTGGGATTTTCCCCCCTCATGTAGATGGGCCCTGTCTGAGACCTTATTAATTTGACAGTCTTAAGGGCCTTGAACCACCCAAGATCTGTTCTTGGTTAGTTGTAGGCAAGGACACTTACCAGGACACTAGTCAATCATAGACAAGAAGTTGATGGAAGTAGAGTGACTTGAGATATGAATGTGGCCAAGACAGTCTGATCCTCAGGCTGGCATTTCTGAGGAGTAAAGATCTTCTTGTTTTCAGGAGCTCCATAGTAGCTCCCCATAGTAGTCTCCTCCAACTTCCCAGTTTAGACTGAGAATGCTTAGTGGTGCGCAGAAATACTGAATGTCATTTGAAAATGACAAATGGACATGAGTGAACTGGAAGTCACTGAAAGCTTTTTAGCAGAGGTGGACAATGTGTGGCCGTTCAGATGTTGTTGAGCTTGCATTCCAATAGTCATGGTCAGCATGGCCAATGAAGAGGGATGATGGGAGTTGTAGTCCAAAAGCACCTGAAAGGCTCCAGGCTCTCAACTGCTGAACTCTACTGTCCTGGATGAAGTTATGGTTGGCTACACCCCAGAGCAGGAGTCCTCCTCTAAGGGGGTACACTGCAGTATTTACCTGCAGGACTCTTGGCCTGCATCCAGTTTTCAGAAGCAATTTATACACACTCTTCTTCCCCAGAAAGTGATTAAAATAATGATTAGCATTTACACTCTTATGTTTCAAATGTGCAAAGTGTTCCGTTCAACATAGTTCAGTAATCCTTAAAAACAGACCCTGTACAGTAGTCAAGTATCCTCTCCTTACTGCAGAAGGGAGGTTGAAAGTGACATGGCTTAGCTAAGGTGACCCAGGTCCCACTGAGGAAAAATTATATGGCTCTTAAAGATATTTTATTAATACCAAATTAGGCAATGAAGGTTAAGTAGTAGCAGCCCATTTTCCCCTTACTTTCATTTGAGTTTCTGTTTTCCCTTTCCCTTCAGCTTGCACTGTTCTTCTATAAGCAATTTCTGCTGAACTTGAGTTTAATCTGTTTTCCTCACATGCATATTTCTGGCCCCTTACAGGCCCTGTTTGGCTTGGTTTTTACCAGCTGTTTTTGAAAACATAAGATGCAAATGACATTCAGTTTCCTGGCAAGTCCTCCTCAGCCAGCTTGATCCAAAGAGAATATTGCACAGGGAAACAAACAGCTGCAAACATCTGGCATCCAGGCTTTAGGGCCAAGTTCTGCATGATGAAAGTGGGGGCACAAGGCAGTCGAAGGAGGAAAAGCCTCTTGGTTTTCTAGATTGCCATTTCAGCTGCCAGATGTCATTCTCTTGGTTAGTTTGAGCTCTGTGGCTGTTGTTATTCCTTTTGCAGTGGGTCGAAGACAGAATTCTTCTATTCTTTATTATGCTTGCAGGCAGAATTTGAGCTCCTGCTGCATGGATCCAAAGCATATTCTTTCCTGCCTCTTTTTATCTTTACTCTTGCTTTTCATATACCTGTACAGATAGGCATATGCTGTACAAATGAAGGAAAACCACAATGAATTATTTTATATTAAATATATTAAACTGTTTCATGTACAGTATTAGCTTCATGAAAACATTCAGAATCATTTGAAGCCACAAATAACACTGTTTCCCTCCACGTTTCATGTTACCATCTTCACCAGTTATATAAAGTCCTTTTCGGAAATAAATGTACCTGTAATTTTATAGTGAAGAGGGTTATCCATCTCTTCTGGCACTTAAAGCTGTTGAGTCATTGTTTTTTATAATGACAGTTCTTTGTGGTCTCTGTGCCTCACACAAATGGGTCTCACACCTGCGCAGATCCACATACGGAACATTCCCAAGCTGCTTAGCTTTTCTTGAGAATACTGGCCACTTCAGGTGCAGACATAAATAGCGCCAAGAATTACTCCCTTTCAGTTCCTTTTTGTCTGTTGTGACATTTCCATTTCTGGATAGCTTCCAATGTTGAGTAATCTTTTCTTCACTTCATTTGTCTTCCCCTTGTTGTTTCTCTATTAAAAAGTACTTATTAATTTGTCTGCTTCCCCCCACCCCTGACTCTTGTCAGTGGCCTGTTAGTTCTTTTTGCATGTCCTCGACTACGTCTCCTGCAGTGGGACGATTGCTAGTTCAGAAGGCCACTCACAGTGCTTGTTCTGCCTGGGCAAGGCCCATTTGGTCCATTCTTGCTCTGTTTGTAAAGAGTTTACAACCCAAGGACTAAGGAGTCCTTTACACTGAAAAAAAAATCCTCAACTGATTCGCCCAGGATCCTAGTAGTTCACATGCATTTTGGGCCAATGTCACCATATTCAGAAGGAGAGGGGCCAATACTTACGAGATGCACGATACAAGCTTTTGCTATTTTTTCCGACTTTTTTGAAAAGTTCTATAAAGTTGCGCACTATTGGCTGTGTGAATTACCAGCAACAATTGTGAAGCAGGGGCTCACAACAGAGCTGAGATGTGATTGGTCAGACCTTGGAAGGAGCGGGCTTCCAAATGATGCCTTGCAATACTGGATCTGCCATTTTTTTTAGGATGGACCGGGCAACCCCAGTGCTCTTCTTGTCCCCATTTGCCAGCTACAGGGGCGGATAGACGGACCTACGGGACTGACAGTCCCATAGGCCCATCTGTTTGCCACTGCTGTCTGCTCCTCTCTGCACCCCCCTCTTCCCCATTCATCTGCTGCTGAAGCCTCTTCCTCCCTGCGCTCCCTTCCCCATTCACCCCAGCAGCTGGCAAACAGGGAAGGGGGTGCAGGGAGGAACAGGTAGCAGCAGTGGACATACAGGCCTTCTGTCCACCACTGAAGCCTCTTCCTTGCTGCACCCGCCCTTCCCCATTTGTCCCAGTAGCTGGGGAAGGGGGGGTGCAGGGAAGAACAGGCATCAGCAGCAGATAGACGGACCTACAGGACAGTCCCGTAGGCCCATCTGTCCGCCGCTGAAGTCTCTTCCTTCCTGCGCCCCCTTTCCCCGTTCTCTGGCTGCCAGGGCAGATAGACGGGACAGTAGCCCATCTGTCCACTGCTGCAGCCTGTTCCTTCCTACGCCCCCACCTTCCCCTTTGACGGCTGAAGGGGCCCCTGGACCTCTCTGCTGCTGCTGCCGCCCTTTCTGCCCCGCGTGAGAGTTAGGCCTCCCTGACTGTCAGTCACGGAGGCCACGTCCCCATGTGAACTGCAAAATCGCTAATTTATCGGGATTTATCAGAACAGCCAAAATCGTGTATAAACTGCTCAGCTCTGAATTGAAAGGGAGATAAGCCAGCATTTTCTGCATTAAAAATGGTTGTGTAACTGACCCCTAAGAAACAGGCTTTTCCCACCTCCACCTCCAACTTTGGGAACAGTCTTTGAAGGTTGCGGACATCACCACTTGGAATCAACCCCTCCATTCCGCTTTGGCGTCGGTCTTCAAGAGATCCTCCCTCTCACAGTTTCTCTCAGAACAAGCACACATGGCCTCACCATTGACTTTAGACCAGGACAGAGCTGGTGTTTCTCCATCAAGTGCAGTGGCTCAAGGAGGCCAGAATACAGGTCAGCCTCCCCCAACCCCAGACAGATCTGTCTCTGTATAGCCAAAGCCTGGCAGGTCTCAAAAGAGGGGTATCTCTGAGTCAACAAGCCCCCATAAGGAAAAGAGAAAGGATAAGGAAACAGGGAAGGCCAGACCTCTGGTCTGGTCCATCCTCAGCATCGCCCAATCCTTCTTTCCCAACCGTGGACTTGGCCTGGATCGACAATCTCACTTTGATTGAGGAACAATCTGTACAGGAGGTGTCTTAGATAGTATGCTCCTAGACCAATCAGCCCTCAACAAAGCAGTTTGGTTCCAGTCATGGCCACTCGGCCTCCTTCTTCTCAAAGTCCACCGGTTCCAGGCTCTTCCGAGAGCCACTTACCAATCCATCAGCCACCTCATCTCTCACCTCATACCCCTCAGAGCTGCGGATCACGTTTGGTCTGACACTTTTTCTCTAGACTGTGTAAGCTGTGGATGCTAGTCTGCTCTGATGCTAGTCTCCTTCCCCAGACTATGTGAATGCTTATGTGGCTCCAACCAATGTTCCCAGATGTCAGAGGTATTGTTCTGGCTTGGACCATTCACATCCCTCTCAATATTACCAGCATCACGGCTATTGTGAGGACTCCCCTGGTTCAGACTCAACTTCATCTGGCTGTTAATGTGTATGAACCACCTTGGACAGAACCACCATGGGCCTACTTACCTGTACTGCCCTGAGGTAGCCATTAACATTATCCACAATATCGCTGCTGCTCCCCCTGCCGCTACACAAACTATCGTAGGACTCTCCCCACCCGCACACTGGGGTAGTATTGGTATCACTTGAGATCACAGTCCCCCCATTGTGCCTCTTCACACTCTCAGCAATCGATTCTGACGGCTACCATCTCTAGGCCCCTGGATCAAGAGAACACTTGGTTTCAAATGACTGCCATCTCTAAAGTCCCAAACCAAGCAACCAGTGTGGCGGCCCTGGCTTTGTGTGCACCTGTGGCCAATGTGAATATTCCCCTGGTGTTGACAGCACCTCTGGTTACGCAACAAACTCAGCCTTCCTCTTCTGTGTTGGCTCCCATCTTGGCTATGTCTTCATCTTGACTTGACCTAGGTACTGCACAACCAGGCTTGGTCTCTACCGATTTCAATTCCTCTGATGATGAAGGGGACTTTATTGTTGATATGTCACCACAAGCCCCATCACCTTTCACCTCTTTTCCTACAGAGAATGTTGCTGACACTAAGCCTTTATCACGGATGGAGGATCTCTGCTCCTACATGGAACTGAATCCTACATGGAACATACTTAGAATGGCAAAGTTGCTGGGCTTCAAAGTGAAGAATCAACCTACTCTTTCATTGGACCTGGTATTCCAGTGTGTTGATGTCCAGAGCTCCATGCCAGTCATGCTGTCCTCTCACCATCTCCTCCTAATCTTGTCAGATAATCCTGGTCCAAACTATTTTCCATTTCCCCAACGGTGTGATGCCTAGAAAACCTGTACAAGGTCTAGCAAGAGAGGGCCTCCTTCCTCTTCACCCACCCAACTCTGAACTCCATTGTTGTTGAGGCCTCTCAGTCCAAGACCACCCAGAAATCTCATTCCACTCTACCAGATAAGAAAGGCTATCCTCTTGACCTTTTTTGGCAGGAGGTTTTATTCTTCTGCGGCATTAGCAATTCAGGTAGCCAGCTATCAACAATTTCTCTGGGAGAAGATGTTGTCTTTCATCCCATACCTACCTGATGACCAGAGAAATGTTGTCATTCTTTTTCAACAAAAAGCACATAGGCTAGCTGCACAACAGATCAGAGTGACTTGTCATGGAGCAGATTGTGCCACAAATGCCATGGCAACATCAATTGGCTCGTGACATGCATGATTACGGTCAGCTGTGCTAATGGAGGACACTAGGAGGGAGATTGAGGATCTTCCCCTTGATGTGGAGGGCTCTTTAATACTAAGACAGATAGGCGATGGATACCCTTTTCAAGGCCCATGGCACAGCCAAGAGGAAGGGCTTCAGACACTCGACCCATCCTTTCCCTCAATACAAACCCTATTGGAGGAAATCCTTCTCTACCTCCTACACCAGGTCAAGGTCTTCTCTTCACTAATTGCACCAGTTATTCCAGTCAACAGGGACCCACCACTGTCTATCATGGCAGTCTCGGTACCAGCCCCCCTTGGTCTCTAAGAAACCTTTGTCAGGCATGAAGCATCATCATGACTGCTCCCTCCTCCCATCCTGCCTGCCTATGTCTCTGCATCATCATCTCTGCAGTCATGAGCCTCCTTGTCTGCTCAACCATTTCACCAAGTGGTGTCAGATTTACCAGGACTCTTTGGTGCTCACCATAATTCACTTGGGCTACGCAATTGAATTTGCCCACCCACCTCCATCTGGCATCTTCAGGTTCATCGCTCCCTCACCAGTCCTCCAACAGGAGGTTGGTCATTGCTCTGGAAGGATGCCATTGAGCAGCTCTCATGCTGCACACACCTGACAGATTTCTTTTCCAAGTATTTTACCAAAGGAATAAGAATCTTCCCATACCTGGATGATTGGCTGGTTTCATCGACAGGAGAAAAATTGCTCAAAGACACCAACTCCTTTGATCACCAGAGTACTGATCAAGATTCAAGAGGATATGACCAACTGCATCCTCATAACTTATTTGTGGCCTAGACAGCCCTGGTTTGTGATACTCTTACACATGTCTCATTGCAAATACCTTCGATTCCCATACTCACCCACTGTGCTCACACCATCACAGGGCAAGGTGAGGCATCTAGATCTGCAGTTACTTCATCTCATAGCTTGGTGACTTTGGAAACCATAGATGCTCACATACACTCTGTTTTACAGGCCTTCTGAAAGCCCTCAGCTCTCAACGTTCTAATACTCTTTTGTTCATTTGCTGAGGGTTCAGGCCTCTCTATAGTGCCTACCTATGAAAGTACAGTAATAGCCCCACCCTGCATCCACACCATTGAGGATATTCTTGCGTGGGTTGTCCCATCTCTATCCAACCATCAAGGACCCTGTTCCACCTTGGTCCATCCCTCATGTTCTATCTCAGCTGATGAAGAAGCCCTTTGAACTAATGGCTACCACAGATCTCCCGACTCCTCACATTAGAAGTGGTTTTTCCTATAGCAGTTATTTCCACAAAGCGGACCTTTGTGCTCTCTGGTTGGACCAATCATATATGATTTTCCATAGAGACAAGATAGTGTTAACATTTCAATCCAGCATTCTTCCCTAAAGTGGTCTCCCCATTCCATCTTAACCAAGATATTGGGTTGCCGTCCTTCTATCAGGACCCTTGTTCCTAGTTGGAAAAGGCCCTGCATTGTCTTGACATTGAGCGTGCGTTAGCCTACTGTATTCATTGTATGGCTCCTATGAAGAAATCCCTAAAACTGTTTCTCTGCCACAGCAGCCGGAAGGCAGGTTTCTCTCTCTTCACAGAGGCTATCCAAATGAGTGGCTGTATTAATTTGGCCTACCAGCTTGTCAAGAAACCTAAACTGTTGGGCTTCAAGTACCACTCAACCTGCATGGTGTCCACATTCCAGGCATGGCTACGAGGCATTTCCTTGCCAGAAGTCTGCAGAGCGGCTACTTGGGCTCAACCTTCAACTTCTATCTGACACTACTGGGCAGACTGTGGGGCTCGGGCATCCTTTGGAAGGGCAGTACACTCATCTGTCCTCAACTGACCTGCTCCACCTCCTATGGTAAACTAGCTAATCACCCATTTGTGTGAGACACAGAGACCACGAAGAAGAAGGACAGGTTGCTTGCCTGTAACTAGTTCATTGAGTGGTTATCTGTTCCCTCACACAACCCTCCCTCCTCTCCTCTCTTTCTGCGGGTCTGGTCTACTATCCACCGGACAACAGAACTAAGAGAGAGTAGCTCATGGTGCTATTTATGTTCATGCCTGAAGGGGATGGGATTCCTGCCAAAAGCTATTCAGCTCTGGAACGTTCTGTGTATGGATCTGTGCAGGCACGAGACCCATTTGTGTGAGGGCACAGATGACCACTCGAAGAACTACAGTTATAGGTAAGCAACCTGTTCTTATCCACAATTCAAAACACTGAAAGAAGAACAATTTCATATTCAGTTAGTGTTTTTGGTTCCACACCATTTCCATTGTTTTGCTGTTACTACATTTGCTGCTATGAGGATATGAACTATGAGTTTCTCATATCTCTATGACAGAGTTTGCTTGTTGTTCACATTTAGAATAGATATAGGAATAAACTTTCCACGGGAAGCTAGGGTTCTAATGGACAAAACAAGATGAGAAATGTGGAATAGTGGGATCTGCTGAAACTGAGATCACTCTGGGAGCTCCTGCATGTTATGTAATCACATTTTGTACATTTCTTTGGAAGCAAGTTACAGTTTAATTCCCCTGAATCAAACTGAGGGGAGTTTGCCAACCAGTATTTAGAAGCAGGGAAAATTTGTTGTTGTTGTTAATGTATTTTTATGTGCATGATAATCCAAAGACAAGTAAATATATATAAAAAAAGAAACAGAAAAAAACCACAACAAAAAGACATTTCAGTATTAAAATGCACCACGAACATAATTATATCCGATACTGTACTATATAAATACAATCTCATTTTCTTAATATATAAAGACAAGTAGGGAAAATATTTTGTTAGATTTTCCTTGGGTTTTTTTCTGGGCTGTGAGGCCATGTTCTGGAATAGTTTCTTTCTAATGGCCTCACAGCCCGGGAAAAAAAACCAAGGAAAATCTATGGATGCTGGCTGTGAAAGCCTTCAACTTCACATCAAAATATTTTGTTGTTACACAGAGTTAGTATTTTGTTGTTACACAGAGAGTTAGTTAAAACATCTGGGACTCATATGTCAGTTACAGGTGTAGAATTTGGGCTTTACAGTCACAGGCATGGGACTTGTAGACTGTTTCTCCCCTAAAAGCTTAATTCCTCTGCATAATTTTTGCAGGCTCAAAAGGCGGAAGATGGCAGACAAGGTCCTACCACAGCGGGTAAGTGCTCTTTTTCCAGGAGAGCTATCTACATTAAAGGGAAGGAGGCAGGGGAATGGGCTCATTTGGTGAAACAGAAAGAAACAGATTGTAGATCTTGGGGCTATTCCTTGCACAATACATTATTTGAGTGTGCAGCTGAAAGGAAAAGAGGCACTCACTGTGTGCAGTGAGAAAAAAGATTAGAATTTGAGGTCTTCCCCCACCCCATGTGCACTAGCTTCAGCTGTTCCAGTCAAGCTTGTACTACTCCCAGTTATTATAATTGTCAATGAGCTTTATGTTGTGAAGTACAGTAATTCACTATCTTTACATTGTTCATCCTCACAACAATCCTGGATATTTGTAAGTGAAGCTGAAGCGCATCTATCCATGATTAAATTGGCTTAAACTTTAACACCCCAGACAAGGCAGAGAGAGGGCCTGCCTTTGAACTTGGAAAGATGGGAATCAAAATGCAAGTCCTAAGAGAATTATACCCATTGAAGTTCTCCCAGTGTGTAATTGCTTAGAACAGGAGTGAGCAAATTTTTTTGTAGTTGCAAAAAAACAGATTTTTTTTAAAAACTTTTTTGCTACACAATGTCCTCAGATGGATCCAAACATACTCTAGGGGGTGTGGAGTGCATTTCCACCATGTTTGGAGTCCCCCTGAGTCCCCAGAGGGTAAAATAAACTTGTCCTGAAATGCCCAGAATGTCTACTAGGGGAGTGAGGGGCGTCCCATAGTATAGGCCCACTGAGAGGCACCTGGCACAACCTGGGGGCAAACTAACCCAGGAGTAGCCAAACAGCAGAACTGCAGCAGAATGGGCACAAGAACAAAGGCTTCAGCTAGCAGCTGTTTCACTGCTCTGACCCACTTTCACACACAAAAAAACTTATAGGCATCGAGGTTCATCCAAAGATATCTGGAGGCCTTTATCTTCAGTTGCAGTATAAACAAACACAGTATATACACAGCAAATCTCGTTAACAAACTTAACAGCAATATCTCCACCATCCATCAATACTCCTCTCTCTTCAACAATACCATCCATCAGATAATACATCTTGTGCTTCACCTATATAGGAGTGCTTGTTAGTTAGCCGTTTGCCTAGCCACAGCTGTGAACAAACCCACTTCAGCTGTGCTAGTAAGTAGTCTGTTGCACCAACATTTTTCCTTTTGCACTTAAAGCAATATTACCACATTTTGCACAAACCCTGGTCAGTTTAAGCCCTGGAGAGGCATTTTTTTTGAAACAGGAAGTGAATAGGAAATTACTTCTTTTCACTTCCTGTTGTTAAAAAAGGCCTCTCCTGTGCATAAAATGGCCCAAGAAAGCCCCAAAACGTGTTGAGAATTTCCTCATGCCCTCTAGAAGGTGTTAGGGAGTAAAATAATAATAGTTGTTGTTGTTGTTATTGCAATTATTTCTGGGAGCAGGTGCAGTGGAGCCGTGCAGTCCTCTAAAGTGTCCTAAGGGGCTAATGTGACATCCTCACCACCGCAGTTGCACACCCTTGGCTTAGAGGCACTGGAACCTTGTTCTAATTGAATATGGTCACAGCTTGGAAACATTATTTTTTGGTCTATGACTGCTGGAATTCCCCAGCCAGGATGGACATTTTTCCATGTTCTGAAGCTAATCATTCTTGTGGATAGATTTGCTTGATAGATTATCATTGTGTTCATAGATTCGTGAGCTAGTCCCAGAGTCTCAGGCCTACATGGATTTACTGGCCTTTGAACGCAAGCTGGACCAGACCATTGCCCGCAAGAGGATGGAGATCCAAGAGGCAATCAAGAAACCTTTGACGGTATGGAAAGAAATAGGATTAGCAAAGCCCTCAGGGATGGAGAGAGTCACTTGTCTTTTAGGGTGTTCCCTGGTGGCCTAAGGCCTCAGTTACACATAAAATTTAACCTGCCAGCTCTGGTAGTCCTGGGAAGAAGGGCGTGTTCTCTCTGGTGGAATTGGTCTGTAGTCCGTTTGCAATGTGGTCAACAATCATTGGTAGCAACTGTTTCAGAGTTTCAGGCAGTATTTTTTCTATTACTGCTTAAAGATTTCAGAAATTGGAACTTGTGGGGTGGAATTGGTCTGTGGAGATGACGTGGCATGTGAGTACCAGTGTGTGATTGAATTGATTATTGTGTCCCCAATGAACTTTTTTCTCCAAACCTTCAGCAAAAGCGGAAGCTGCGGATTTACATTTCCAATACCTTTACACCCGGCAAGGAAGAATCTGAAGGTGGTGAGCGCATAGCCTCGTGGGAACTTCGTGTGGAGGGGAAGCTCTTGGATGATGTAAGATTGAAACATGATTGCTCATAGGCAGCTTTGTAGCAGATGGGAAATGGCTAAAATGGGTTTCCTTGGAGATTCACTGCAAGGCAACCATTTACCTCAGGCAGCTGGCTGCTTCTCTTTCCTCAGCTCTTGACTTGTCCCTTTTAAATTTATATCACAGGTGGACAAAGTGTGGCTTCAGTGTCACAGGCTGCCCTCAGCATCTGGTGGTTTTTTTTTTTTTTTTTTGGTTTTTTTTTGCACAACCCCTCCAACAGCACCTCCGGGAAACATAAAATTTTAAAAATCCTAATCAGAAATCAACAGTGAACTGCTAAATGATCTCTAATCAATTACCAGTTCAAATGCAAGTTGCACAGTGCAATTGACTAATACAGTACATGATCATATATATTACCTGTCAAGCAAAAACCTTGATTCTGCAAGAATTTCAAAAGTGTTTCCTCAATCAATTGGAATAGGAAGCCTTTAATTTGCCCTTCCTTCTGCTGCTGCTTCTGTTTGTGGTACTTTGCAATTGTAAGCTAATTTAAAGTTCATGGTTTATCTGATTTAAAATTAGTTGATTTAAAATTCAACTGATTTAAAATTAGAAATGATTTTATAATGAAATAAAATCATTCTGCAATGAATTTATTTTTCAATAAATGTGTCCATTTTAATCCTAAACAAACTGTAGTTAATAAAATCTATATATATAATTCTTTTGGGTATGTTGCCGTTTCCAATGTGCTGATTGGCTGCTTAGGAAACTGACCAACTAATCACAGATTGGTTGGGCAGCCAATCAGCACACTGGGGGCGGGAACATGTGGACTTTTACATCCAGTGTAAATATGGCTGCTGGCAAGGAGTGAGTAGCAGGGTGTGTGTGTGGCATGGTGTGTGCGCTGGGCTCAGGGAGGGCGGCAGGGGGTGGCGTGGGCCGCGGTGGGGGGGCTGGGTGGCGTGTGGGGGGAGGGAGGTGGCGGGGGTGGCGAGGGAGGGAGTGGTGTGTGTGTGTGCACGTGTGGGGGTGGGTGAGTAGGGCGGCGGGACGGGAGGGCCGTGGTGGTGGGGGCAGATACCATGGGGGGGGGAGGGAGGCGGCAGGGGGGGGAGGGAGCGGTGTGTGTGTGCACGCGGGGGGTGGGGAGGGTGGCAGGGGGAATGGTGTATGCTACACCAGGTACATAGCTAGTAATAGTTAAAGCATTAAAAGAAGTTAATATTTTCAAATATCAATTTATTATTTTTAATTAATTTTAATTAGTGTATGGGTGTTATGTTTTTAATACTTTTTATGATAATGAAGTAAACATATGCCAATATTAAAATAAGAACATATATTCAGTTTTACGTATTTTGTCTGATTTATATCTATTTTTGTCAATTTTATTTATTAAAAATTATACCGAGCTCCACCCTTTTCACCTTAGGCCACCTCCCTTTGGGCATGTAGCCTTGGAGCAGTTGACCAATCGAAGAAATGGCCCTCTGATCTGTAGAAGCCTGATTTACATGCATAGGAAATGGCCCACATTGTATGTCTGGCCTCCTTTCACTATAGGTACACTATAGGTAGAAATAATGCAGTTTGACACCACTTTAAGTGCTTTAGCTCCATCCTATGGAATCCTGGGATTTGTAATTTTACAAGGTCTTTGCCTTCTCTGTCAGAGTGCTGGTACCTCACAAAACTACAAATCCCAGAATTCTATAGGGTGGGGCCATAGCAATTAATGTACAGTAGCACCCCCGCATCTGCGAGAGGTTGGTTCTGGGGGCCCCCGCGGATGGAGAGTTCTGCGGAAAATAGCGAATGCCATCCTGGGGGCTATCCCAATCTCTTCCCCCTTTGCCCCTGGTATGGTCCTGCCGCAGTAGCAATCGTGGGGGGAAGGGGGGAGGGGAGGAGGCTAGATCACTTCCCCCTTCACCCCCGCCATGGCCCCGCCACAGCGACCAGGAGCCCTCACAGGGGAAGGGATGGGGGAGGTGAGATTCCTCCTTCCCCCTCCTTCCCCCTCCTTTCCCCCACCATTGCCAACCACGGATAATTGAATCCGCAGTTGGTGAACCAGCGGATGCGGGGGTGCTACTGTAGTATCAAACTGCATTATTTCTACAGTGTAAATGCACCCTATGAGTGGAGATCAGGCCATAAGGATGTAAGAGAAGTTCTGTAGGACTGGGGACAAAGAACTATTGAGTAGATTCTGTTTTCCTCAGTGTCCTGTGCTAAGTCAATGCGAAGCACATAAGTAAAGCAGTACTCTCTTACTGTTATTTCCCAGAAGCTCATATTTTGAGGCAGGCTGCCTTTGATCCTGGAATCATCATGTAGCCATCATGAGCAGTAGCTGTTGAAAGCCTAATCTTCCAATAATTTTCCTTATCTAAATCGGTGGCCATATGTTGTTTGAAGTACTTCATTTTGTTGGGGACCCTATCCTATTCACTTTCATGGGATGACCCTGGGATTCAAATATTTATGAGAGAAAATGAAAAAGGTCTTTCTGTCAACTTTCTGCACAACTTGAATAATTTTATAAAACATTATCAGTCCCTCTTACTTTTTTTTCTAAACTAAAGCCTCACAAATATTGGAACCTTTCCTCTTATGGGAATTGCTCTGTCCCTCTCTATTGGCTTATTTTTGCACCATTTGCCCACTTTTGTACCACTTCCAGTTGTATGGTATCTTTTTTTTGAGAAGTGGCTGCTAACACAGTACATGGTATTCCAAGTGTAGTTGCACCATAGGTTTGTATAAAGACATTACATTATTGACAGCTGCATTTTTTATTCCTTTCCTAATGATCCCTAAGATTGTACTTGGCTTTCTCACAGCTGTCGCAAGGAGGGTTGATGTTTTTATTTAGCTATCCACCATGACCCCATACCTTTTTCCTGGTCAGTCCCATCAGTGTAGATGTGAAGTTAGGGGTTTTCAGTATAATATGCATCACTCTACTTGATGCTCACTCTGCTTACACTGAACAACATTTGACATTTCAAAATTTTAATTGTATTTATTCATATAAACAAACAAATAAATGAAAGTCAAATTGAGCCAAATTTGCCATTTTATTGCCCATTTACCCATTTTGGGGGGAAAAACTTTTTTGTGCTTTCTGCAATCCCTTTTTTTCTTTTTGTGACCCTTAATTATTTGGTGTCATCAAGAAACCTGGTCACCTTATTTTTGTCTTCTAACTAGGTCATTTATACACAAATTTAAAAGTTCTGTTCCCAGTACAAATAATTAGAGGAGCCCTCTTCTTATATCCTTTCACTCTGAGAACTGTCCAAGTAATGAGTTAGGATTCTTCTTTGCTGGAGCCATGTTGATTCTCTTTTGGCAGGATTTATTCTTCTATAATAAGAATAATTTTATCAAATGTTTTCTACTGTGTTACCCAGATCAGACATAAAGTATTTTTCTCCATCCTCCCAGGTTCTGATGGTTATTATCTGGGTCCAGTGATTTATTAATTCTTAATTTTTATTTTTAATGTGTGACCAAGACCTACAGTTTCATCTTGTCACTGTTATTTATCTCAGTTTTCAGTTTGATTTTTTTCTTTTAGACTAGAGCCATACATCTACTACTCCCAGAATTTGGATTGAGAAATCTATTTTTAAAGGATCCAGATGATCTCATGGCTGAAAAACACAGCAGAAATTCATTCTTTCAGACACAATCAGGAGTAATGTTGATTTTTCACTGGCAGCCCTGTATGCTGGAACATACAGTTCTTCCAAAACTTTTACTATGAGACCAATAGAAGGGAGGACTCCCATCCCTCCTTAATTGAAACACTGTGCTGAGGAAAAGTGCTGTCTAAATGTCAAAGATAATGGTATAATTTCAAACTTTGTTCAAAGTAAATCCCTACCTAATTTCTAGAAGTGGCACCACTTGCTTGTCCCTCATTTATAGATATATTTGTCCAAGTTTCTGTGTGCCTGTGGGAAAAGCAGGTCTCAGTGCCTCCTCTGTCTTTCTGTCTCAGCCGAGCAAACAGAAGAGGAAATTCTCATCCTTTTTCAAGAGCTTGGTCATCGAACTGGACAAGGAATTGTATGGTCCAGACAACCACCTTGTAGAGGTAGGTGCCTTTGCGCATGTTTGTGCTTGCTGAATAAGAGGCATCTCAGAGCAGTTTAGCATGTCATTTCAGTGCTCTGGAAGACACTTATCTTCGTGGCATGGTGATGTGCTGGACATTGTTTCTCTAGGAGCTGAGCAGGTAGTTGTGGTGGTGAACTATAGGATTGGGACTGAGAACAATTTTCTTAGCAGAAGGTATGGTTGGCAGGAGCTGGAGCTACACGCCAGGAACAGGATTCATTATTGTTAAAGAACTACTTCAAGAAGAAGTCCGTGGGAGGAGACATGCCTGAATTTGGTTTAGGAAAAGCTATGGATTGGCATCATGGCTCAACTAGAGTTATTTCTATGTTATTTTTTGTTGTATACAATTTTTTATTGTATACAAATACTGCATAGTTCTTGTCTCAGTTATCTTTGCAGCAAACCTGTGTGATATAGTAGCTTCTGGGCTCAACTTGTGATCTAAGTTGTTGGGCCTCCATGTCCAAACCAACATTTATCCATTGATTATGGTGTAAGATTATGGTTAGTAGGTGTTGTGTGGCAGTATTTAGATAACCCTTTAACTTAATCATAACCACTACCATTTCACAAAGTGTAGACTTGTAATGGAACATTTGCATTTTTTAAAAAGTGTCTTATTTTGTGTGTGTGTGTGTGTGTGTGTGTGTGTGTATGATGCATGTTATATATATTATTTTGTTTGCCCAGGTGCAACTAGAGCTCCTTCACTGCATAGTTGCACCTTTGCTAAAATCTTTTAACATGTTAGGTAGTCTCAGCAATTCTATTCAAAACCTTTATAGGTTAACTTACCATCAATGAATTGGTTTTTCTTGCTAATTCTTCAGTATAGCTACTTCGTAACACTATTGCCCTTAAAATGGTGCCCATAAAATGTCAGATCTAGGACATGGGGTGACAGAGGTGGATGGGCTGTTGCCCATATCTGTTCTATGAACATGTACCTGGTGAAATCACTTCTTAATTAAATGAACGTTTGGAGCTTTTTTAACCCATCCATTGTAAGAGCAAAGGTAAAACAATAATCTGAAAACTGACCATTAAAATGTAAGATGATTCATAGTTAAATGAATAATTTACACCCCATACATGTCTTGCCCTAAAGACATCTCTGTCTTGTATGACTTTTACCCCTAAGTGGCACCGGATGCCCACAACCCAAGAAACAGATGGCTTCCAAGTCAAGCGTCCAGGTGATGTCAATGTGAAATGTACCCTGCTTCTCATGCTGGATCACCAGGTAAGAGGAAAAGGAAGAACAAGGAAACGGTAGGGCCACTGCATGGAGAAAATGATGAAATGCTAACAGGGGACAGAGAAAAGGCAGAGCTACTCAACAACTTCTTTGCCTCAGTCTTCTCCCACAAGAAGAATAGTGCTCAACCTGGGGAAAATGGAGCAGATGATGCAGTAGGGGAAATGCAGCAGAGAATAGATGAAGAGGTAGTTCAGGAATACCTGGTAAATATAAATGAATTCAAGTCTCCAAGGCCAGATGAACATCCAAGGGCATTAAAAGCACTGGCAGAAGTAATCTCAGAACCACTGGCAATAATCTTTCAGAATTCCTGGAGAACAGGAGAGGTCCCAGCAGACTGGAGGAGGGCAAATATTGTCCCCATCTTTACAAAAAAAAAAGGGGGGGGGGAGAAGACCCCAATAATTACCACCCAGTCAGCCTGACAGCAATACCAGGAAAGATTCTAGAGCAGATCATTAAACAGACAGTCTGTAAGCACTTAGAAAGGAATGCCATGATCACAAAAAGTCAACATGGGTTTCTCAAAAACAAGTCATGCCAGATTAATCTTATCTCTTTTTTTGACAGAGTTGCAAACTTGGTAGATGAAGGGAATGTTGTGGGTGTAGTGTATCTTGATTTCAGTAAGGCCCCCATGATATTCTTGCAAAAAAAACAATTACTAATGTGGCCTAGACAATGCGGCTGTTAGGCAGATTTGTAATCAGTTGACCGACTTAACTCAAAGGGTAGTCACCAATGACTCCTCTTCATCATGGAGAGAAGTGATTAGTGGAGTGCCACAGAGTTCTGCCCTGGGCCCAGTGCTATTCAACATCTTTATCAATGACTTGGATGAGTGAATAGAGGGTATGCTTATCAAGTTTGCAGATGACACCAAATTAGAAGGGGTAGTTAATACCCTAGAGGACAGGGTCCAAATTCAAAATGACCTTAGCAGATTAGAAAGCTGGGCCAAAACTAACAAAATGTATTTCAACAGGGAGAAATGTAGGATATTACACTTGGGCAGTAAAAATGAGATGGACAGATATAGGATGGGTGACACCTGGATTGATGGCAGTACATGCAAAATGGATCTAGGTGTCTTAGTGGACCACAAGCTGAACATGAGTCAGCAGTGTGATGCAGCAGCTAAAAAAGCCAATGCGATTCTAGGCTGCATCAATAGGATTATAGTGTCTAGATTGAGGGAAATAATAGTGCTTTTCTGCTTTGGTTAGACCTCATCTTGAATGCTGTGTCCAGTACTGGGCACCACAATTCAAGAAGGGTGTTGACAAGCTGGAATGTGTCCAGAGGAGGGCGACCAGGATGGTAAAAGGTCTGGAAACCATGCCCTGTGAGGAGTGGCTTAGGAAGCTGGGCATGTTTAGCCTGGAGAAGAGAAGGTTAAGAAGGGGACATGATAGCCATGTTTAAATATTTGAAGGGATGTCATATTGAGGATGGAGCACACTTGTTTTCTGCTGTTCCAAAGATTAGGACATGGAGCAGTGGACTCAAACTACAGGAAAAGAGATTAGGAAGAACTTCCTGACAGCAAGAGCTGTTCGGCAGTGGAATGCAGTGCCTTGGAGTGTGGTGGAGTTTCCTTTTTTTGGGAGTTTTTAAACAGAGGCTGAATGGCTATCTGTTGGGGGTGCTTTGATTGTGTATTCCTGCATGGCAGGGAAGGGGGTTGTACTAGATGTCCCTTGTGGTCTCTCTTCAGTTCTATGATTCTATGAAACTTATCCTAGCTCTTGGTGAGCGCAAGCAAGTTATAATGCCCTGAATTAATCAAGCTCCTCATTTCATCACATCATATAACAGTCCAGTTTTAGGAAGGGAGGAGGAACAGAGGATTTGGCCAGAGGCTTCTTTCTATATCTTCTAATCACAAACGTTGTGGCTTTCCTCTGGCTGAAGACTGCCGGTAGAATGAGGAATAGATATCTGGTTGGTTGCCTTACATACACAGTAATTCATCCTCTTTAGTATACCAGTATAGTGTGCAAAACTTGGATCCTTGTAATTTCAGTTTTATGATAAGAAAATACAGTGGGCCCTTGGTATCTGCTGGAGTTTGGTTTAGGGACTTCCTGTGGATACCAAAATCTGTGGATGCTCAAGTTCTGTTACATAAAATGGCATAGTAAAATGGAGTCCCTTATATAAAATGGTAAACAGTAAGGTTTGCTTTTTGGAATCCCCCCCACCGAATATTTTCAAGCCGTGATTGGTTGAATCCATGGATGCAGAACCTGTGAATACAGAGGACCGACAGCAATTTTCTATCATTAGGTTTGTAAAGGTACAACATAGATTGAGCTGGCAGTAAATTCAGGGACTGGTGCTCTAGTAAATGTTCTGTAAACTTGTGTATTTTTGGCAAAGGAAGTAGATGGCTTTTTCATGAACTGTTCTACCTGTGAATTCGAAGTTTGTTTTGTTATGTTTGCATTGGTGATGTTGGTGGATATCAGCTGGCTGGAGTCCTCTTGGCTTTAGGATGTTTCAAAGCTTGAAAGTTACTTTATTGGATTTTTCCTTTTCTTAGTAATGAGGATTTTGTGAAGTTATGTTTCAAAAGTCTGGGAACATCATCTTCTAATTATTTATTAGAGTAGTTTTAGAGACATTTTGAATGTTTCCCTTCCCATCGCCAAGTTTTATGTCGTTCTCTTGTTAATCCTAAATTTTTGTGCAAGAAGAGTAATGATCAAGTTAGGAAAAGTAATGCGTAAACACCATGAATTACTTGTTTAAGATTATAATCAATAAGTAACAACAGTGAATAAGTGTTCTTTGTCCTCCTACCCACAACACACTTTCCATGGCTCTGGGATAGTCAGTTGGTCAGTCTTTCTCTCCCTCTCTTGCTTAAGTAGATCCCATTCCTCATTCCATTTTCAGAGCTGGAAGTAGGTGACAGCACTTGGTGTGGGTTGAGATAGGGGACAGCCTACCTCACAATTATGTGCTCACAGGTTGTATTGTTTTTGCAGCCTCCACAGTACAAGCTGGACCCCCGTCTGGCTCGCCTGCTGGGTGTTCATACTCAGACTCGTGCCAGCATCATGCAGGCCTTGTGGCTCTACATTAAACACAACAAGCTACAGGACAGCCATGAGAAAGAATTTATCAACTGCAACCGCTACTTTCGCCAGGTCAGTAAGTCCTGGTTTCTCTCCCTTCTCTTCACATACTAGCATTGAAGTTATAATTTATTGTATATGTATTTTGTCCATTAGCTGGTGCAAGACACTCTGAGGATCCTTGCTATGCCTACTTTTAAATCAAACTAAGCCTTTTATTTATTTATTAAAATATTTATATCCTGCCCCTTATCCAAAGATCTCAGGGCAGATTACAATAAAATCAATTTAAAACAATAAATAATTACAAAAAATTAAAAGATTAAAGTATATAACACACACACACATACGCACGCACACGCACAGTAGCTATACCCGGTGTAACATACACCATTCCCTCCCATGCACTACACACACCCCCATGGCACACATGCCACTCCCCAATGCCACCCTCCCCGTGCTCGCGCTGCCCTCTCCGCACCCCGTGCCACCCTCCCAGCCCTCACACCGCCCTCCCTGCACCTTGTGCCACCCTCTCCGCCCTCCCCACACCCTGTGCCCGCCCTCCTTCCACTTGCACCACCCTCCCCGCACCCCGTGCTGCCCTGTGCCACCCTCCCTGCACTCGCACCGCCCCCCCGCACCCCATGCTGCCCTCCCCACCCTCGCACCGCCCTCCCTGCACCCCATGCCACCCTCCCTGCACCCACACCGCCCTTCTCACACCCCGTGCTGGCTTCCCTGCACCCTGTGCGACCCTCCCTGCACCCCATACACGCTGCACACACACACACCATGCCACACTCCCCAATGTTACTCATGCCCCCTCTGCCTCCACCATGTTTAGAAAGGATTGAAACTTCCACATGGTCCCGCCCCCATTGTGCTGATTGGCTGCCCAACAGAGCTTTGATTGGTTGATCAGTTTCCTAAGCGGCCAGTCAGCACACTGGAAACGGCAACATACCTAAGAGCAATATATATATATATATAGATATATTAATATATATACAGTAAAATAACTGCTATATAGTAGCGGTATATGTGGGAAGCCATCCCCATGTTTCTAATCCTTTGGTTTTCAAGAAGAGGCATGCTGGTGCATGGATAAGATCTTGTGAAAGTCAAGTCTAAGCCAGGTTTTCTGTAGTCAGGACTGAGGGTTTTAAACTTGCACAGTTGTATTTCCTGTAGATCCTCTTTCCTGCTTCTTGCTAACTGATCCCTGTTTCTCATGTCCTTTTCCCTTTTTTACCCTTCATTTGAAAACCTGTGTCATGGAAGTAAAAATAAATTGCATACAATTCTGATTAATTCATTTTCTCTGAAGGCTGTATAATATAGGTGGGGATCTTTTGGTGAGCCAGATGTTTTGGACTACAGCTCCTTACCATTGGCTAAGCTGTGCAGAGCTGGTGGGAGTTGTAAGAACATGTGGATGGCAAAAGATTCCCAGTCCCGACTATACACAGTCTTGCTATCATTTTCCTTTCTTTCTTATTTTGCCACAGAGTAGCAGCAACAGCAGTAGTAATATTTATATCCCCACCTTTTCTCAGTTTGGGGCTCAAGGCAGCTTCCAATCGTTAAAACAAACATACTTAAAAATTCACAGTATGTACAAATTAAAAATGATTAAACTATAAAAAAAATTAAAACCAGTTAAAACATAAACCATTAAAATATCAAATACAAATTCAGCACTTTATACAAGACCTATTTCCCCTATAAAAAGCAATTCTCAAAAATCTTCACTTGAGTGTGGAAAAATGATAAAGACGGTGCCAGTCTAACTTCTCTGGGAAGGGAGTTACAGAGTTTGGGAGAAGCCATGGAGAAGGCCCTCTCCCATGTTTCCACAAGATGTTTGTTGTTTTCTGTAGACTGAGAGACTACTATTCTTATACTAGCAAGCAGAATCTAGCAATAGTTTATTTTGAAATCCATGATTAATACTTTTTCCCATGCCCCCCCCCCTCCTTTCTGCACTCTAGATCTTTAACTGCATCCGCATGCGATTCTCTGAGATCCCCATGAAGCTGGCAGGGCTCCTTCAACATCCAGATCCCATTGTGATCAACCATGTCATCAGGTAGGACTGGCATTGCAGATTATTGTGAGGGAGCTCACTCTAACCTGTATCCTCATTTTTGGAGCAAGAAGGTGAAGACATATACCTCCCAGGGAGACATATACTCTTAGCCCTTCATCCTAGCTTTCTGTTCTCACCTCTCCAGTGTGGATCCTAATGACCAGAAAAAGACGGCCTGCTATGACATTGATGTGGAAGTGGACGATCCCTTGAAAACCCAAATGAGCAACTTTTTGGCCTCCACCACCAACCAGCAGGAAATCGCCTCCTTGGATGTCAAGGTAGGGTTTTGCCAACCATGGAGCAGAAAAGAGACTCAAGCATGCCTCATAGCTTGTATGACTGTAGTTTGAATGATGCTAGCTGGGCACATCTCCCCTCAAGCTCTAAGGGCACCAGGAGGTGTTAGGGAATGTTGCACTCCTAGGATACCTTGCAAGCAGTGAGACTTCTGTCTACCCTTTCATCCAGGGTTTGCCATGATGGAATTTTGGTCTTAAAGGAAGTCAAAATGTATAGCTATAATCAGAAAGTGCAAATAAAACAAATGCATGGGAAATTATCTAATGTCCGTTACTGCAGATCTTATTTTCCTATTTTGCATAGTATGAATTTCTGTTTTGGTTTGGTTAAGGAAAAGCAGTATTACTTCTCATAGCAAGTCTGCAGGGGAATGAGGAAGGATTGAGTGGCATGCTGCATAAAGCCTGGTATCCACAGTATTACAACTTTGTATGGAGATGGTTCTCTCCTTGTGTGAGCAGGAGGGCCAGGAACTGGCATGGTAGTAAATATATCGCGTGACAGTTTAGAGTCTGAATATTCAGCACCTTGAGTTGTCAGTTGGGGTGGTGGCAGCTGAAGAATTAAGCCATGTTTTAAGTTACTGTGATTTAGGAGGAAAGAGAATAAGGAGGGCTCTGACAAAATAAAAACAGGTAGCAGCAGAACATCTCACTTCTGAGACAATTCAATCCATGCTTCATATGCTTCTTCCATCTGTTTTGTTCTTCTCTATTCTCTTTCTCTTCAGTGATGCCTCTGCAAACAAACAAACAGATTGCATGATCTGTGATCAGCAAGCATGCTAACCTGATTTTCAGAAGAATTGCCATACTGCAAAAATGGCAGTCATCCTCAAATCTCTTGAGTTCTTTTGTTGTACTGCTCTCTCCAAAGGACAGGCTATAATAAAGATATATAGAGCCAGACTCTATATATCTGGGGAGAGCTGTGCCCGAAGGCCTGGAAATTATTCAGGAACAAAGGAGGGCAACTGTGAAGTTGATGATCAAAAATATTCTTCCAGTTTTTTTCCTGTTGTCCTCCCACTTCATCACCCTAAATTGTTAGAACAAAATGAAGCTATTACTTTACACCAGCCTCTCCCAGCCCGGTGCCTGTGGCCATGTTGGCTGGAGATGATGGAAAGTGTTGTCTAAAATATCTAGAGCAGGTTGGGGAAGGTTGCTTTATAGCAATGATTCTACACTGTTCGTTACCCTCAGTGTCATACTTCTGCCTTTTCTTTCCCAGAATCTTCAGTCTAATAAAAAAGTAATTTGTTCTGTTTAAAATAACAGGAGCTGCAGAAAGCAATGCCCCCTACGTTTCAGAACAGCTTTTTATCAATGGCTTTTAGTAGTCTGCTGTGGGTAGCGTATGTGCTGGATCCTGTGGATCCATGCATCAATCGTCTTATCCTTAGTTGGGGGAGGATCTAATTTCCAAGCTTATTCAGTCATGGGAACTCATTTGTCCCTCCATAACTCATACCTTTAGATCCATGAAACCATTGAGTCCATCAACCAACTGAAGACACAGCGAGATTTCATGCTGAGTTTCAGCAACAACCCCCAAGACTTCATCCAAGAATGGATCAGATCACAGCAGAGGGATTTAAAGGTAAATACTTACTTAAGGCTTTGAAGAAACCATACAAGGGTGTATAACTCAGTTAGCACAGTCCTAGGCACATCTCAAAAAGTAAGCCCCGCTGAGTTTATCAGTCTTACTCTCCTGTTAGTGTACATAGAAGTATAGCATAAATATGTGTGTAATATTGCTGGAGTTCCTCCTAGATATCTTGGTTTCTGTTGCTGCCCCTGTGTGGCAACTCTTATGAGGTTGGGCTGCCGTATCAAGTTCCATTTGTGGCTGGCAATTAAATCTCTTGTTCTGTGTGTATGTTGCACACCTACTGTTTATACCTGCAGTTTGAAAACTCAAATTAAGTTAAACTTTGGACAGGAGTCTATGCATGTTTTCCTATGTTATATGTATACACACATCAACTGAGCACTTATTTTGTCTTCACATGCATTAATTTTGTACCAGAGTTGCAACTACAGTGACTGGTGGATCTGCTGTCACAGAGGTGACCCCCTTTTGTTTTTATCACCACTCTTTCTCCAGCTGGGTTGAGTTGAATGAGCTGGGGTTTAACCTGTGGTCCATTCAACCTGGAGCATCTCTGGGAGGAGTGGCAGTAAAAGCAAGGGTGGATTCACTGCCCCTGAGGCAGCACCTTCAGCTGCTGTTGGTTGCAGATATTTAGCTTCAGCAACGCATACGTTGCTCTCCCAGGTCACTCACTGCCTGTGTTATTTTTCCATGCCCAGGAAAGGCTTTTTAAGAAACCATCTTTATCAGATGAAGAAACCTGTGGTTTCAAAAGCTTGCACAGAGAATGTTGAGTCTTTTAGTTGGCCTACTAAATATATTATCACAATCATAGAATCATAGAATTGCAGAGTTGGAAGAGACCACGAGGGCCATCCAGTCCAACCCCCTGCCACACAGGAAATCACGATCAAAGCATCCCTGACAGATGGCCATCCAGCCTCTGTTTGAAGACCTCCAAGGAAGGAGACCCCACCACGCTCCGAGGGAGTGTGTTCCACTGCCGAACAGCTCTGACTGTCAGAAAGTTCCTCCTAATGTTGAGGTAGAATCTCTGTTCCTGGAGCTTGCCTCCATTGCTCCGTGTTCCAGTCTCTGGCGCAGCAGAAAACAAGCCTGCTCCATCCTCAATGTGACACCCCTTCAAATACTTAAACAGGGCTATCATATCACCTCTTAACTGTCTCATAAATAACATATTCCTTCATCTTTTGCCAACCTATTGTATTGCTTCATCCTCTGCTATTCAAATAATCTTGAATTATTTTGACTCCTGGATGTAGAACAGAGCAAAGTAGAACAATGCTAATTTATCCCACTTGGGCATGAAGTGTTTGAATAAGGGCAAGGTCGAAATGGTGCCATATGTTGAAAATACTGTGCCATATTTGGGAGCTTTCTGGAAGCATCAGACTGGCTCCTGTTGCACATTTTGTTGGGTTATACTGATGCTGGTTGGCTGCAACAATTCAATTATTTATTTTCTGACAGACTCACCCACCCAAATTCTGATTTCCCCCTCTAGATCATCACAGATGTGGTTGGCAACCCAGAAGAGGAAAGACGTGCTGAGTTCTATCAGCAGCCATGGATGCAAGAAGCTGTTGGCAGACATATTTTTGCCAAGGTCTGGAGCAGCTAGTTCTTTATAAAGTATTCCCTGGAATTTGGGGTCCTGCAACATCTTTTCACCCTTAGTTGGCCATGGAGGGAGGATGTTTGTTTTTAGTGTAGAGCCCTTGGCTGAAAGCTCTTGGAGCCTTGTCTGATTCTTGGACTCCTTCCTCCCCTTGTTTGGTCTAAATTCCTTCCTGTTGCTTTCTCCCCTCTCCCTTTGTACTTACCGCTCCCATCAACTGTAGTAGAACCTACAGTTGTTTCCAGAGCTTGGAAATAAAGACTAACAAGCAATGAAGTTACATGTAATGAGTTTCTCATCACCACCTTTGTTAATGAGAGTGGCAACAAAGTTATTTTTTAAATGTAACAAGTACCATTTTCTAGTTATATTTGGGTCTTGTGCCAGAAAAAAAACTTGGGATATAAATTAAATAAGTAAAACTCAAAGTTACCTTTTAAGAGCACTTTAAGAGGAGCTTTGGTAGGCTTCATAAGACAGTGGTATAAAACTTTGAGAGCCAGTATGATATAATGATTTGAGTGTTGGGCTACGATTTTGGAGACTAGGGTTTGAATCCCTACTCAGCTGGATGACCTTGGGCAAGTTACACTCTCTCAGCTCAGAGGAAGGCGAAGCGAAACCCCCTCTGACCAACTCTTGCCAAGAAAACCTCGTTGATGGGTTTGCCTTAGGATCTCTGTAAGTTGGAAATGACTTGAAGGCACACAACAACAAGAATGTTTTTTTTAAAAAAATAAAGTAATGGAAGAGCAATGAGCATGACAAGATAGTTTTCTAAAACACCGTAACAAGTAATAGCAGTGATTTATTTTACAAACAGTGTCAGTAATGGCAACAAATTGCTTTTTTGAAAGTAATTTTCCAAGCTGTCTCTAGTTGTTTCATTCCCTTCCTCCTCCATTTTGGTGTTTCTTAACTGTTGTGAAGTAAAAAGGAATAGAGGGGTAGAGCATGGGGAAGTTATTTTTTTAAAAAAAAGTGACTGGCAGGAGCTTGTTTTTGGAGTGCAAAAGAGGCTCTGTTCTTCTGCCAGAAGGGGAACAGGTATCCAAGAGCTTGTCTACACTATTAAAACCTCCAAATCTCCTGCAAATTACCCTAAATCTGGGGCAATCATGCCACACAACATATGTCCTTTCCCCTAAATCTGGGGGGGATCAGGCCACACAACATATGACTCAAATTTGCGGGTAGTTTACCTTGATGCAGAGTTTGTAGGATTCAGAGTTTTCCCCGCATTTTCATTTGCCACCACTGCCGCAACCATTTTAAATCTCAGGAGGCAACTTCCCAGCCAGAGGGAGAGTTTTTCTCCCTTCTGGCTTGGCAGCGCTGCTTCAGCCCACTTTCCTGTCACAGGAAGAGGCACTTGAAGCAAGCAACAGGCGAGTGGAAGCAGCACTTCCAAGCCAGGGGAAGGGAGAAAACCTCTCCCTTCGGCCAGGAATTTGCCTCCTGAGCTTTAAAATGGTCATGGCAGCAGCGGCAGATGAAATTCTACAGAGACATTGAAGTACCCAACGTCCCTGCAGAGAATAAATTCTGTGCAGGGTTTCAGGGTGAATGCAGGGGCACAAGGGGCAGGACTTTTGGCTCCACGTGTAGACACGCCCTAAGTGCTTTTCCTCTTTCATTCTCTCATTTTAATCTCACCACTGCCTTGTATCTTCCAGGTTCAGCAGCGCAGACAAGAACTGGAACAAGTCCTTGGTGTTCGCCTTACTTAGTGTTGCCACCTCCATCCTCTCTTCTGCATCTTGTGGTACTTCTGGAGTGGACTGACAGGTGGACTATGCTTGTCGAAAATCCTCTATCCCTAACAGGGCTGGGGGAGTTCTGTTGCCTGCCTCTGCTGCTTGTACTGTTGATGGGGAGAAGGGAAGGGGCACTTTTTCAGGTATTCTCCTGAGACTGTACAAGAGTTAAAGCCTCCTTTTACAGTGGGAAATGAGCTCCTCCCCCTGGCAAGACCCCCACTCTTCCTGTGCGCTTTGCCTTTGGGACACTGGGATTTTTTTGTTTTGTTTGAGTTGCCTTCTACCTCTTAGCTGAGCCTTAGCAGTCTTTCTTGCAATGCAGGAAAGTTGCTGCTGCTGCTATTGCTGCTCACTGTTTATCCAAATCTTTGTCCATTCCAAAATTGCCAGCTCTGCTGGTATATAATCTTTTGCACTATCTCTTTTTTTGTGGGGAGCAGTTTTTAAACTTTTTTGTACTGCGGAAGGTTGTTTAATATGTACTGGGTTGGCCCCTTGCACCCTACACAAATGGTGTGGTGTTTTCTCAAAGGAATGGGGGTTTGCTCAGGCCTTCACTGTTAATGACAATCAGTTTTTTATTACTTCCTTGGCTCTCCAGTGTTTGTGAGATTGAGAAGCTGGACAGCGGGGACCAGTTGTGCTGTGGAGAGTCCATTTAGTGCTTCAGGAATCATTCCTGAGGCTGCCAGTCAAGGGGAGATGGGTGACATTTGCCTCAGCCTTCATGGGAGGCCCCTCAAGTGCCTTCACTTTCCAAGGCCTTGACCTCTCAGCACTTAATCTAGAAGATTCCCTTCCTGCTTTGTGGCCCTTCTCTTGAGATGTATGTGGACAAGTAGGAAGTGATGGAATGTTCACTGATTTATGAGCAAAGATGTTGTGTTACCTGTTTCTATGTTGAATGTTTTCTAATAAAAAAAATATTCTTAACCAGTAGCTTGTGTTGCTATATGATCTGTCATCAGCTTCAGGAAAGGGGAGTGCCGTTGATGAGCAATGATGAATGTTGTACACAGGGAGGGATGGAGATGTGTGGCCTTCCAAGATACTGTTGGACTTCAGCTCCCATAAGCCCTAGGCAGGGTAGCCAAAAATGGTAGAAGTCATAGTCTAACATCTGCACTACAGACAGCACAGGTAGGCAATTTCTAGGAGTTAAGATCATATTAATTCCTTGCAGTACTTAGAGGTGCTGCACCTCCTTCTGCCATGCCTCTCTCCACTACAGAGCTGAAACCATTAACTGTTACAAGCATTTTACATTGTAGTAGACCCAACAGTACCATGTGTGACATATAGCATATCACATTTGTTGTCCCTGTGGGAATTCTAGAGGAGGAAACAAGTTTTGACTGAATCCAAGAGGAATATTTGCTTTCTTCAGCTGACCATCAGAATAGTTTTAACAGATGTGCCCTGCAGTATTTTATCACTTGCTAGGAAGAGATGAGTGGTTTTCAAGTCAGTGCTCAGAAACTGATCAGGCATTTCTCAGTAGAACCTTCAATCCAGCTTGTTCCTTTTAGCAGACTACTGGACACTCTGTCAGCATATATTCAGCTGCTAGGATGTGTTCCTCATTTATGTGGGACAACAACCAGAATCCAGTACATGTGCTTTGATGCCTTAGAAGCATGAAATACATTTTCTAAGGCAAGGGTGGGGAAAATGCAGCTGCCAAAGCCCCCTGCCAGTCATCCTCCCCATTTTTTTAAATTTCTGGGGCCACAATTTTCAGATGATTTTTGTCCCCAAACTAAGCTAATAGCCTACCCCCATGACCCTTCCCCCACAACAGCAAGACCTGCAGCCTAAACACCTCCTTTTCTGGTAGTATCGTGGCCAAAATGAGTCTCCACTCGACCAGATCACAGCCAAAAGGGAATGTATTTTCACATGTGTTTATAGGAGCCTCCTGTGTAGTTGTCCTCTTGTTCTAAGGGGAATGAAACCCCAATAAGCTCTAGCCAACAGAGCCAGTTGCAACAGTTCATGGGAATTACTATCCAGCAGCATCTGATGAGCCATTCTTGCCTTAGCCTGTGCCCTAGAAGCCAGTGTATATAAGCAAGCAGAAAATAGATGTTACCTCAACAGTTTAAAATCTCTTGGATTTTGTGATGTCTCCATTGTCTCAAAGCTTGTTATGTCACCCGCCCCCCCCCCCCCCGGAATGAAACTGTTCTGAAGACAGGATCATCATGTTTGATATTTTATTGTAATTTTTTCCTAGATAAAATGTTTGGCTTTTAAAAATACCTACATGTTTTGACTACTCAGCACACAGTAGTAATTCTAATTTTTTAAAAAAACAATTGACACTTTCAAACCCTGAAGATAGCCCTCTGGTTGTGGGATGTACAGGAACTTGTTACTGATACCTCTACCACCATCCTCTGTATTCCAGTTTGTGGAGGTGGAAGAACTGGGGAAACACAAGTCAGTTGTCTGTCAAAATCAACAGCTTAAAAAAAAATTGTTTCCCCTACTGGCCTCTCTTCAGTATTCTAAAAAAAAACCCCAACAAAACCACTGCTTTGGCAGTTCAAATATTGCATAATAGAAAACTGTCAATTCAGGAGTTGGGGATAATTTTGAATTGTAGTCTAGTAAAAACCATGTGGTGGTTACTTTCCCTTTGCAGTCCAAAGCTAAGAGATATGACAAACTTTAGTCCAGGAGAGGGAATTGTGCTATCTTCCAATGCCACTGAACTGCTTTGTACTAGCCTAAGCCAGTCAAGTCAATGCTAATGTTGCAGTTCATCATCTGGAGGGCTGCACAATTTTTACCTCTTGCTTTAGGCACAACCAGGTAAGAACTGCTTCTTAAGTGTACTCAACGGTTTTATTCCCAGTAGATGGAAGGAGTTTGAACTGCACTGTCCCTTGATAAGCATTGTGTTAAGTATTTTGCAGAGCTTTCCAGAAACTCCTGTTGAATTCTATAAAGTAGGACTTTTGTTGCTCCTTTCCTTGTCCTGTCTTTGCCTTCTTTCCAGTGTCTTGTCTCCACTGTCCAAACTTGTTTTGTGATACATAATCATCACTTCTGTTACATGAAAGGAAATTGCATCCAAATAAGCTACCAGATTGTAGCTTTTCCTCCCAAGAAACTCATTCACATTTACTCTTACCTGTAATCTGATACTGATGTATACAAATTCTGTCCAAATTATGTGAAGCAATTGTGAGATGAGTGTAGGAGACAGTGGCATCCCTTAAAAATGCTTTGATACAGGCCAAAAATTCTGCTTCCTGCTCTCTACTAAAATCTATGGGCTTGTCTACACAGGCAGTAAAACCCACACTCACCCTATGTTCATGGCAGAGCTGATGCACATTTTCATCTGGGTTTCTGCTGGAAACCCAGATCTGTAAGATTAGCAGTTTGCTCCATATTTAAGGTGGAAACCTAGATTTTTGTCTGTGGCGGCTGAGGATTGGCTTCAGAGCAATGCTGGGGTGGGACTTCTGGTGGACTAGTCTAGTGGTTTTTTAAAAAATTAATTTTTTTATTGTACACATATCTGGATAAGTGTACCTCTGCTTATGCAATAATACAGTACTCTGGGACCATGTATGTTTTGTTATTTGCGTGCACAAGTGGACAAGAAAAAAACATAAGAGCAGCTCCAGCTGGGTGGCTGGAAATAGTATGACTTATAGGACATGTGATCAGCAGATGGCTACCTTTTTACTCTGATGCAGTCAGCCAACCCCCAGTGCGTGTGCCATTTAGAGGGCCACTTTGGATCAAAGAAATCCACCATGACTACAAGGTAAGTGTGGGTTTTCCCACCAGTGTAAACAAGCCCTACATCATCTTTCAGCAGTTTATCTCCACTTCCAATTCTCAAAAAGGATCCCAAAGATTCTGAGAACTGATGGAGAGAAAATCATCCAAGGTCACTACAGGACTTGGCAATAATGCTATATTAGAACCCCTACCTGTTAAAACCCTTACACAAGCTGTATTTATGGACAGAAATCTGATTGCTGAGATGGTATCTACCTGACTTAAGCATATTGCCTTCAATTGTCACTGAAGGCACAACTACTGCAGTTTGCTCTAACTTCTGAGAAGTACAGTTGTGCCTCTACATTCACGGGTTTGGCATTTACGGATTTAAGTATTCACAGTTTGAAAATATTCTTTAAAAAATAATAATCCAAAAAGCAAACCTTGATTTTGCCATCTTATATAAGGGACACCATTTTGCTATGCCATTGCATATAATGGGACTTGAGTATTCACGGATTTGGGTACTCACGGGGGTCCTGGAACCAAACCCCAGCGAATGTGGACAACTGTAGTTCTTATTACTGTAGAATTTTAGGGACAGACATGTTCTTAAACATAACCCTTTTTGCTTCCCCCCCCCATTCACAACCACCAGTCAGGAATGTTAACACTCATTTTTATTAGAGGAAAAAGGAAAGGGGGGTGTAAATATTAGAGTAGAGATGGATGACCAGTGGGACAGGAAATAGCTGGATCAGGCAGCAGCTGGTATTTATTTCCAGAGCTTCTTGATAGACATATTCTTCTCACTGTCTTTTTGCATCACCTGCCAAGGAGAAGGGGCATTAGCAATAAGGCAAACAACATGAAATCTAAACAACGGAGAAAAATAAATTTGCCCATCTTAGAGCCCTAATTTTATTCTAAGCTTCCAACTACCATATTTGTACATTATGGCTTTAAGACAGAACTTGGAAAATGTATTTTGTTGGAACTTTCTTTGTGAATATAACTTTCTGAATCCCCTGTAGTCATGCTGAAGGATTCTAGGAATTGTGGTCCTGAAAAGTTACTCTTCCAAGTACTGTGTTAAGATGACATGGAATGTCATCAGAGCTGGATAACCATCCAAATTCCATACATATTGCTATCTCTTGCCATGCTATACTTAGAAAAGATGAAATCTCCACTACTCTTAATTCCAAATGTACTTGTTTGCTAGCCTCCTACAATTGCACTTATAATAGATGCAGATGGGAGGGAGGAAAGTATCTACCCTGCCATAGAATGAGTAATACAAGCTTTGCCAGTAGTTCCCTTCCAGCCACTTCTGAAACAGAATGGATACCTATCAGGGTATTCTCTCCACCCCCCACCATCAAGAGCAGCACCTCCCTCATACCCGCAACCAACAGTACCTTTGCTACAGCCATTTCAAAGTCTTCTTGAGTTACATGGACCCTCCTCTCCCTCAGTGCATACATGCCAGCTTCTGTGCACACACCCTGAAAGAATCCCAGGAAAATATAAAAATTCAGGCAGGCCAACTTCTGCCCAATCCAAAGATAGCAAAACTTCTCCTCCTAACACAGTGAAGGGTTTTTTTGTAATCTCTACAGATGGTTAAATACAACGTGCTATTATTAATGCAAGCAATAAATCTTGGACATTATATCTCTGAAAGCATCTGACAATTCCATGCTTTCTTCTCAACATTCACATTAATCGTTTTATGGCACAAAAGATGTTGAAAAACGGTTGATTCAGTACAAAAGGGAGAATCGTGCAGTCCCATCCCCCCCGGCCACTTTTGCACCTTTTCTTAAAGGAAGAAAAAGACTCACGGGAGCAATTCTCCCAGCAAAAAATGTATTTTAAAAGATGCAAGGGAATTACACCTAGTGGAAGCTTGGATCTTCTCTTAAGACAAGACACAGGGCCCCACTCATACGTTGTTTTGGCAGAATATCCAGGGGGGGAAAAAAACAGTCCCTTTTACTTTTATGTAAAGGGGCTGGTGCAACCCTGGAGCTAGAAAAACAGCCCCCCAACCTTGCTTAACCCTCATTTAGTAAAGAGTGCCAAAATAATGTTTAAATGTCTAAGTAAAACAGAGGAGATACCTAAAATTTAAGAACCATTTCACCACCCCTCTATTTGAGATCCCTTCTATTAAACTAAAGTTAAATAGAAACTTTGGAAAACACCTCCAGGAAATTCTAGAAGACAATGTGAAACCAACATTCCTTAGTAGTTCAGATGGTAGTTGGAAAGTTCTGTTCTCTATCTGGCACCTCTTCTCCAAACCCAGCTTTTACCTTAACCTCAGCACCTGAGGCCCCTGGCATCAGCTCTGCAATCTTCCGCAGATTGATTCCTCTGGTCAGATTCATCTTGCGAGAGTGAATCTTCAGGATGTCTAATCGGGCCTGTGGAGTTAATGAATCCCAGAATTGGAAGCAGCCCCATACCATATCAAGTCTAACTCCTCACTCAATGCAGGAACTGCAGCTGCAGCATCTTTATCAAGTAGCTCTCCAAACTCTTTTTGAAGATGTCTAGGGAAGCTACAATGAAGTGAGCAAGAAGTGAGGTAATTTCAAACCCTACACCAACAGTTGAGGAAGGCCTACAACAGCAAGTAATGCAGCCAGTCCTTCCCACCAACTCTCCCTTACCTCTTCATTTGGGGGAGGAAATTCAATTTTCCTATCAATGCGGCCAGGACGAAGGAGAGCTGAATCCAAGATGTCTATGCGGTTGGTTGCCATGATTACCTGAACAAGACACACAGATTTTACCAGAAGCTAACAGTCAAGTGTTTTGGCCAATCAGTGCCTATACCCACCCCCTTTGTAGTCATCTCTACCATCAGCAGACAATGGAAAAGTATCTTCTCCAAGCTGTCTCTTTCCTATCTTTGTATTTTCTTGCTATATACAGTCCTAACCTCACCCACATCTCCTTGTCTTTCATCCTCAATCCTACATCTGGCCCCTACTTTTCCTGAGGTACATGTGATTGGTTGGTGGCATGTCATCCTTGTTAGAAGTTCCATGATCAAATGTATCATTTTTAAAAAAATATATCAAAATTGTACCAAGAAAAGCAAAATAATATAGCCTTTATAAATTACATATACAGTTGTCCCTTCATATTCACGGTTTTCACATTCGAGGTTTTGCATATTTGCGCTTCGTAGCTGCTGCCCAACTAGCTCAAACTCCAAGACCCCCCCCCCTCCTCCTGTCCTGGCAACAAAGCAACTCCAGCTTGCTTTCTTACCTGGCACCAAAACATCATTGCACATTACTTTAAACCTTACTATTTTAAATGGGCAGCGCTGTTTTGGTGCAAGGTAAGAAAGCAAACTGGAGTTGTGTGGTGGCAGGTATTGGCAGTCCTGTTGGCAGAAGAGGAGTCCAAAATACTATAGTGTAGTATGCATGTTGGAGGCGGGGCTTAACTTATTTGCAATTTTTTCACTTTTGCGGTGGTGCCCCGTCCTTAACCTCAGTGAATATGAAGGGACAAGTGTATGTTACTTTGCATAACCCATAGCATGATAAAAGAGGATAGGATCGTGCTCCTTCCTCAGCATACCTTGATGTTCTTCGTGGCCTCAAAACCATCCAACTGGTTAAGGAGTTCCAACATTGTGCGCTGCACCTCGCTATCACCACCAGAGCCCCCCTCCAGGCGGGAGGAGCCAATGGAATCAATCTCATCCATGAAGATGATAGAGGGAGCATGCTCCCGGGCCATGACAAAAAGCTCACGCACCATCCTTGCTCCTGTGAGCACACAACAAACAAGACAGCACTGAGCCTAGGGGAGCTGGAGCACCTCAATCCCAAACTGGCCCTCTGAGCTTCCCATGACACCATTTTTGGGTGGTTTCCCATCTCTGGCATGTTTTTCTCACTGTAAAAGGATAAAATGGTAGTATGTTGGTCCCACCCTTTTGCCTTTGGCCCTGCCCACTACTGAAAGATGGCCCTTGAGAAGGTCTCTGAAAATGAATTTGGCCCATTGGCTACAAGAAGCTTCCACTCTCACTTTGACCCCGGGATAATTACTGCAGTTCAATCAATAGCTGGAGGAAGCTACTGAACCCACCCTCCACTGCAAAGATATGGTCCCATCTTAAAATGATCTTCTGGTTATTCTCTGTTTTGATCTCTCCTCCCTGCCCCAAACTCCACTTTGAGCTATATTTCTGAAAGATTATAACACCCCTGCTAGATCATACCAAAGGATTATCTAGTCCTGCATTTTGTCCACACAGTAGTCAACTGGGTGTTCATAGGAAGCACACAAGCAGAAAACAAATGCAATAGTACTGCAGTGTTCACTGAAATGACATCCTCTTGCAGAAGTGGGGCACTGGGCCACAGAAGTCAGAAAACGCTGAACAAGCCCTGGTCTGGCCACATGCCACTATTCCCATTTAATATTATACAGTTTGTGACCAGTGTTTTCAAAATGTCCATCAAAGGTGTGCATGACAGTTTGCGTCCCAACCCTCTTAGGCTCCCCCTTACTCACCCTCCCCAATGAACTTCTGGACAAGCTCAGAGCCAGAGACACGGATGAAGGTGCAGTCAGTGTGATGAGCCACTGCTCGTGCGAGCAACGTTTTTCCCGTCCCAGGAGGTCCATACAGCAGTACACCCTGCAACAAGCATTGGAGGAAGTGAGTGTGGAGGATTAAACACAGTTAACAGAGAGGAGCAGAAACATGTGGCTGATGCCACGCTGGCAATTCATCTCCTGGAGCAAACCCTATAAGCAGGTCTTTGTCCCTCAATGACCACTAGTCCCCTCACCACCACACCCACTATGACTGTTCAACAGCCTGTTTATAAGGTTTGCTCCTGGCATCAGTTCACTCCAGCATCTGAGGAAGCAGACTAAGTCTACGAAAGGTTATGCTACAATTTTCTCTCTCTTAGTTAGATCCCCTTGCTTACAGCATGCATGTCACTCACTATTTAACTGGCACAGACGTAGCCATATCTGTGATGGGTGGGAATGTGGGGAAGAAACCCACATAAGGATAGGCATAATAAGGATTAACAGGCATAATCCCTGCTAGTCCCCTGTGTAAAATGTTATCACACTGCAAGAGCCTGTTGTGTTCCATGTTGATGTGAGCCCAGGGAGCACTGCAGGAAGCTACTTTATACCAAGTCAGATCATTGGTCTATCTAGCCCAGTAAGGTCTACCGTCAATGGCAGCAGTTCTCCATGGTCTCCCCAGCCATGCAACCTGAGAGCCTTGAGCAAGAGAGGCTGGAAACTGAACCTGAGGTTCCTGCAACAAGGGATGTGCTCCAGTGCAAACTGACCTGCAGACAGACCCTTCCTTAAGGTTTGAAGGAAAACAAGTATTCTCATTTCCCAAGATGATTAATATTTCACTACTCATAAGCATAATTTTTGGGGCCAGGCTGGCCTGATGGGATGGTGCAACAAGTCTATTTATCTTGGACAGACAGGCAGACATTCTGAAGCACTTACCTTGGGCTGAGCAATGCCCAAAGCTTCAAAGAGCTCTGGATGTTTGACAGGGAGCTCAATCACTTCCTTGATCTCTTTGATCTGCTTGTCAAGGCCACCAATCATCTCATAAGTGGAGTCTGGCACCTTCTCTACCATCATCAATGAGACCAGGGGGTCCACCTTATTTGGAAGGATTTTGTGGAGTGTGTAGCTGTCGTTGCGCAAGGCGACACGGCAGTTTGGCGTCACCTAGATGGTACAGAAGGGAACAAGCTATAAATAACTGCAGCATCCCTGGATTTCCAAGGGATGTTTAAAAGACACAGGACACTCCCCCCCCCAAAAAAAACCATAGGGAGAATGTAATTAACAAATGCTAACTCTGAAAGGCCAGACATAACTCAACAGATACTCACATCATTGATGTCTATGTTTTTATCCACATCAACCACAAACTTTCCTTCTGGGTGTACCTGGGATAGAGGAAGACTAGTCACCACCATGAAAACAGATCACATGCAGCATAAACAGAAAAGAAGCCAACACAAAGAATTTAGTGGCACACATTATTTCCGGGGGGGGGGGGATTCTTTTGTTTACCCCTAAAACTGAGTAGGTTAAAAAGCAACATGAAGGGATTAAAAACAATTGGTGATATAAAAATGTAGTTTAATCAGCTTGTTGACTTTTTGGCAATGCTCATCAAAACCAGAATTGACTCGCTACTTGGCTAGGCAGTTGCTTTGCAATGTAGCTAAGAAAATGAACTGTGAACTACGAAGACCATGGATCCACATCTCACTTTGATCATCAGTTCAGTAGGTGGCATTGAGTATGCCATTACTGCAAGGGAGGGAATCATGCACCTCTCTAGAGGCTGTTGCTACACAGCTTCCTGTATTCTTCACTCGATATGCTGGTAAGCCTGGTGGGCTACACAATTCCCATCCCTGCATTATCTTTACCCAATTTGCAATACAGAAATAAAGTTGTCCCTTCATATTCGCTGCGGTTTCATTATAGGACCCCCCCATGGATATCAAAATCCGTGAATACTCAAGTTCCGTTATATGCAATGGCATAGCAAAATAGTGCCCCTTATATAAGATGGCAAAATCAAGGTTTGCTTTTTGGATTATTATTTTTTAAAGAATATTTTCAAGCCGCGAATACTTAAATCTGTGGATACAGAGGGACAGCTGTATTTATTTATTATTTAAGCCATTTGTTTACCACCTCTCAACCACCAGGGCCCCCAAAGCTATGTACAATGGAGCAAATAATACAACACTAACTTAGCAAAGAACTACATAGTATGCACTATAGTTGACCCTTGGTATCTATTGGGATTTAGTTCCAGGACCTCCCATGGATACCAAAATCCATGAATGCTCAAATCCCATTATATACAATGGCATAGTAAAATGGTGTCCTTTATATTAAATAGCAAATCAAAGTTTGCTTTTTTCTTTTTTTAGCATTTCCAAGCTGTGGGTGGCTGAATCTGCGGATGCAGAATCCATGGTTACAGAGAGCCGACTGTACAGTATATTTTTATCCTAATCTGCTCCAAGCAGATCACCGGCATACATGCATTCCTTCCCTCCTGCCATATTATTTGCACAACCATTCTGATTTATGTTTGTGAACCATCCTGTGAGGTGTTAAAGTAAAAAATAGTCACTCGCCTGGGTTACCCAGTAGAAGTCACAGTTGAATGTGAATTTGAACCTAGATTTTCCCCAGTCTTGGTCTGACATGCTAAATAATACTCATACTGTAAACATTCAAAGGTACTATATATATGACATTATTGTTCTCATTCAAGAGAGCCAGGTAGTGCAGTGGTTTGAGTGCTGGGACTATGACTGGGAGACAAAGGTTTGAATCCTCGTTCAGCCATGGAAACCCATGGAGTGACCTTAGGCAAGTCACAGTCTTTCAGCCTAAGGGAAAGGCAATGGCAAACTTCCTCTATATAAATTTTGCCAAAAAATCCTAATAGGGTTGGTCACCCTAAGTGAAAGTCAACTTGAAGGCACTTGAAAACAAAAGTTTTCAACACAGAATTCCAAAGTACACTGAAGGTCTCTCCCCTTCCACTCAACTGATAAGAGACAAGCACCTGAAGCCAGGTATGCAAGGAATAACCATACCTTGACAAGCACCTTCTTTTTGTCCATTGCCCTCACCACTTCGCCCACATATGAACCCTGTTCTTGCAGAAGCTGCAGCTCCTCACGAAGCAGGCGAACTGGGGTAGGAAGAAAGAAAACAAAATGTCTTTAGTATTGGGGGGAGAAGCAGATCAGTTTTCATCAATGAGGACACAACCTTGACTTCCCCCTCCAAGAAAAGTACTGAAGCCATGGGGAAAATACTATATTTTCCATTAATAGAAATGTTTAGAGAAATTGAAAAATATGCATAACTCATTTTCTTATTGATGTCAAACCTGTACTTTGCATACAAGTATGATATATTTATAAATTGGTTTATTTATAAATTATTTATTTATAAATTAGCATATATGACTGCACAATTCCGTATCTCTAAATTGATAAGCATAAATATTTGTTACAAATATACCCAGTGTGGAAGAACAGTGTAAAACATGGAGTAGCAAGCTGCTTCAACATAAGGTAACAAACAGTTCTTGATTTAGAACATTTAGGAAAATGGGGAAAAACAGAACTTAGAAACAGAATCCCTGAACAGTATACAAACAAGAGGATGTTTTTATTTTCTGAACTCCTATTTGGATTTCCATCTGCACTAGCAGCATTACCAAGAACAGGAAAACTGATGCAATTTCTTAAGACTACTACACCCAATCACCACTTTTTCAGTTTCCAACTCTCCTAAAAAATAACGTAAATCTAGAGTCCAACACAATTTGACTTGTACATGCCTACAATATACAGCTGCTCAATGACTTAATATTTTTAATTGCCTTATTAACTTAGAAGCCATTCTGAGAAGATGCTAACACCATTATTTTAAAAATCTGCTTTAAAAAGCAAGTCGTACATATTTCTACTCATTTTTCTAGAAGAGAAAATAATACTTAATAAACTTTCTTCTCGCATTATTTATCTGGAAAAAAACTAGGATGGATGCTCAGGAACAAAGGGGAAACATCTTCCCTCAGCATTTTTCATTTTTTCCTTCAGGATTCTGTGGAGATTATCAGATGGGAACAAAAATGCGTTCCCGTCCCGCAATCTCCTTTCCCGCACCTCTCCCGTCCCTGTAATGGAAAAAAGAAAAACTTTTCAGACCTGCCTTAATCATGTGTCCATTCTTCCCAGGACATGAACGGAGCTCTAACAGCGCTCCTTTCACTTCCTGGATGGTAATCCCGGTTGCTCTCGCGAGAAGAGGAGAGCCGGGCAATTGCGGGGGCGATTTGGGCACAACCTAGGGATGATCGGGGGGGGGGGACAATCTGGGGATGATGGGGGGGCAATCAGGGGAGACGATCTGGGGGGAGATCTGGGCAGCAATCTGGCAATCCCTCACACCCCCAGATCGCTGTCCAGATTTCCCCCCAGATCATGCCAAGATCACCCCCCCAAGTGCCCCCAGATCACCCGGAAGTGTTCCACACAGACCTTCCACTGATGCACCAGCATAACGGGCACCTTTTCAGACACCTGTGATTCTGTTATAGAAACGGAACAGGCAATCTATTGATGGCTTAGCCCGTCAATACAAAGAACCACTGGCTGAACAGAAGCAGCACGGGAGCATAATGATGTCGTCTGAAAATCAAACCCTTTAGCAATCTCCTGGCATCTCTGTAATGCTATATTTAGGTAGTCTGATAATCTCCTGTGTCTCTAAACCTATGCCCCAATGCCTGCTCAACTCCCAAGGTATTTGTGTACACATCCAGTTATTCCCAAGCCTTCCCTTTGTTTCCTGATCACAAAATCAATGTTGCAGAGAACAGAGTTGTTCCCAACTTACCCTTGGCATTGAGCTCATTCCGCTGAGCCTGCAGTCGCCTGAGGTTCTGGCTCTTATCGTTGACTATCAACTTAGAGGAGAAAAGGAATACAGACAAATTATCCCCAACAGCAAAACAATTAGCATGGCTGCTGCTGGGAAGCCAGTGTCAATTCGTTAAGCTTACATGAGGAAGACCAGCCTAGCTGCAAATGTCAACTAGAGAACAAACAATTACATGGTGATCCATTTTTTTTCACCAACTGTCAATTGGACCCTGGCGCTGGCTGGGAATCAAGAGATGCTGGGTAGTTGCGCTGCCTCTGTCCCAGTGAAAAGAGAAGCAGCATGACCCAAACTGATGCAAATGCCTATTAGCATCTCATTGTTTTGTGCCAGCTTTGTTCAAAGTGATCTCATGCCTCTCTTCCCCCTTTCCTCTCATGGGTCTCGTTTTTTGGGGGTAAAGGCAGACATACCTTTTGCGTGCAGTGGAAGAGATTTAAACATATATCCTTTCCCATGAAAATGCATACCTCAGAAGGTGATTAGTTTATGTCAAAACCATTCCCGTTAATGTACGCCCAAGAGCAGAATTGCATCTTGTGCCGATTTTTAAAACAGCCCTTACATAATGGAAGCACTATGGAAATAATAAATAATATCCAAGGGGGATATACGGACGAATGACCCAAAGCTCCTCTAGCCTAACGGCCCTGTTAGCTGTGCAAAACAGGGAATGGAGATGAACACATCTGGAGGGCATCAAGATAGGACAGCAAGGCTAGTCCAACCTAATCATGTCCTACATATTAGCCAACTTCAACTACACCACACGTTTCCCAGAAATGTATGAAAACCGGGTCCGCCTGTGAGGAAGCAATTAGAATTCACTAACTGCTATGCACCACCACCCAACTCCAGGAAGCATAAAAATCTCACCTGTAGTTCCTCAATTTTGGACAGGTAATACTGGCGCAGCCCAGTCCCACCCTTGCCCTCATCCAGCTCCATCTGCCCAAGGATGTAATGAAAAGAAAAAAAAAGAAAAGATCAGTTTAAGAAAGAAGACACACAATTGAAATTACAGCTTTCTTCTCACAGTATGAATCCTTCCCTGCTCCCTTTAATACATATTACATATTTCCCTAGCCCATAAGGCATCACCCCCTCTCTTTAGGACATCAGACATCCAACATGGGCAGACTTTCTCTTTTCATCTTCAACATCATGAATATGCAAGGTAGCTCAATGTCTTACAATCCTATGCATGCTCTCTGTTGTTTTACAATTCACAGATAAATAACTATGAACATTTATATTACACCTGCTAAGAGGAAAACGTTTGTACCTGCGTGTATGTGTGCACACACATGTAAATACATCCAGACATTACTTCTTGCCTCTTTCAAATCCTATCTCTCAAAAGGCTTGATTGAATCCCTACACCAGTCTTCCCCAACTGGGTGGCTTTGCAAGGTAGACTACAAGCCCCACTGTTCACAACCATAACTATACTGTCAGAGGTTCATAGTAGTTGTAGTCCAATATATCTGGAAGACATCAAGTTCAGGAGGGCTGCACTAAATACTAATAAACACACGTTAAACATTACAGAGAAGAAAGCTGATAGGAAGAGAATTAACTCATTTGAAATGTGGTGCTGGAGGAGAGCTCTGCAAAAACCACAGACTGCCAAAAAGACAAATAAATGGGTCCTAGCGCAAATCAAGCCTGAATTCTCCCTGGAAGCCAAGATGACTAAACTGAAACAGTCATACTTTGGACAGATCATGAGAAGACATGACTCATTATAAAAGACTACAATGCTTGGCAAGGTAGAACGCAGCAGGACAAGAGGAAGACCCCATTACAAGTGGACAGACTCCATCAAGGAAGCCATGGCTCTGAGTTTACAAGACCTAAGGAGAGCTGTTAATAACAGGGTGACTTGGAGGGCTCTCATTCATAGGGTCACTATAAGTTGAAGTCAACTTGATGGCAGTTAACAAGAAGAACACAGCAACAAGCTCAGTGGATTCTTGAGCAACTGTGCTCCACTCCACTAGCCAATATGGGGATAATTAAACTGACATGTTGCAGGATTTTTGTATGCATTATCCAAGAGTGTTATGATGTGTTTTCAAGATTTTACAGTGCTATATAAACAGACTAGTTCTTATTTTTAAAAAAGCCAGCATAAAATACAGCATAAATCAATATAGCCTGCCAGCTTATAGGTGGACTCAATCAAGGAAGCCAGGACCATGAGTTTGCAAGAACTGAGCAAGGCTGCTGATAACAGGGTGACTTGAAGGCCTCTCATTCATGTGTGTGTGTCTATGTACCTTCAAGTCACTAGTTGACTTATAACGACCCTATTAATTTCATAGGGTTTTCAGCAAGGAATCCTCAGAGGTGGTTTTGCCAGTTCCTTCCTCTGAAATATAGCCTACAACACCTGGCATTTGTTGGTGGTCTCCCATCCAATTATCAACCAGAGCTGATCCTGTTTAGCTTTCAAGATCAGACGGGATCTGGTGCCTTTAGGCCTCTTGTGTTTTCAATTGTTGTTGTTGTGTGCCTTCAAGTCATTTCTGACTCATGGTAATCTTAAGTTTATCACAGTGGTTTTCTTGGCAGAATTTGTTCATGGGAGGTTTGCCATTGCCTTCCTCTGAGTCTGACTTGCCCAAGGCCACCCAGTTGGGTTTCCATGGCTGACCAGGGATTCAAACTCTGGCCTTTAGTACCCAAACCAAATTCACTTATGTTCTTCCCCAGCTTTCTTCATTTCTGGAGTCTAAGCTGGGAGGTGTAGGGTAGTCAGTGCTACTGCTACAATACCTGGGAGTCAGGATGTCTTGTGCACCTACTACCAATATTTACCAGTTTTTCTATGATCCCCATCTAGGGCTGCCCAAAGAGAGAGGGGACTGGGGCAATTTGACCTGCCCCTCCAAAAGGGAGGACCCTTTTTCTCAGACCCTACCTAGGGAGTTTTCTTCGTCACCATAAGTCAAAGCCAACCTGACTGACGCCAGTTAACAAACAACAAACTACCACTCTTTAGATTTTCCTTGGTTTTTTTCCAGGCTGTTCTGGAAGAGTTTCTTTCTGACCTTTTGCCTGCATCTGTGGCTGGCATCTTCAGAGAATGGTTGGGTAGGAGTGTGTCTGGGGTTTATATGCTGTGAACCCCTGTAGGGGAGTATATGTAAATTTGTGTATTTGAATGGCTAGTTTCTGAGTGGAGATACGCAAGGATTAGTGTCTGTTTAGCTAATGGTTGGTTAATAGTCCATTATCTGCCAGAAATCCTGTCCCTGGGTAGAGTTCATTTGCAAGTGCTGAGTTCTGATTTTAGTGTTCTTCAGAACTGGCAGCCAGGATTTGTTTACTTTTAAGGTTTCTTCTTTCCTGTTGAAGTTGTCTAGGTGTCTGTGGATTTCAATAGCTTCTCTGTGCATTCTGACATGATAGTTGTTGGCCTGGTCCAGAATGCACAGAGAAGCTATTGAAATCCACAAACACCTAGACAACTTCAACAGGAAAGAAGAAACCCTAAAAGTAAACAAAATCTGGCTGCCAGTCTTGAAGAACACTAAAATCAAAACTCAACACTTGCAAATGAACTCCATCTAGGAAGAGGGGGATTTCCAGCAGATAATGGACATTAACCAACTATTAGCCAAACAGACACTAATCCTCCTTGCATATCTCCACCCAGAAACTAACCATTCAAATACACAAATTTACATATCCTCTCCGACACGGTATATAACCCCCTCCACACTCCTACCCCACCATTCTCTGAAGATGCCATCCACAGATGCAGGCAAAATGTCAGAAAGAAACTCTTCCAGAACACGGCCTCACAGCCCAGGAAAAAACCCAAGGAAAATCTATGGATGGTGGCCGTGATAGCCTTCGACTTCATGCCGCTCTTTACTTCTGCCTTCAAGTCATTTCAGACTTATGGTGAACATATCACAAGGGTTTTCCTTGGGTCTTTTCTGGGCTGTGAGGCCGTGTTCTGGAAGAGTTTCTTTCTGACATTTCACCTGCATTTGTGGCTGGCATCTTCAGAGTATGGTTGGGTAAGTTTGTGTGTGTGTGGGGGGGGGGTTATATACTGTGAGTCCCTGTTGGGAGAAGATATGTACATTTGTGTATTTGAATGGCTAGTTTCTGGGTAGAGATATGCAAGGAGGATTAGTGTCTGTTTGGCTAATGGTTGGTTGATGGGCCAGTGGCCTTTTTAGGCATCAGCGCGCTTGCAGAAAGCACGGGATGAGTCCTTCCTGAATCTTCTTTTGCGAAGAGAAGCCAGAGATCCGCTGGGAATTCCCTCAATACTTACAAAGGAATTCCATCCAGGGACAGGAGGATTCCCAGCAGATAATGGCCCATCAACCAACCATTAGCCAAACACACACTAATCCTCCTTGCACTTCTACACCCAGAAACTAACCATTCAAATATACAAATTTACATATACTATACTCCCCAATAGGGGTTCACAGCATATAAACCCGACACACTCCTACCCAACCATTCTCTGAAAATGCCAGCCACAGATGCAGGTGAAACGTCAGAAGTAAACTCTTCCAGAACACGGCGTCACAGCTCGGAAAAAAACCAAGGAAAATCTATGGATGCCAGCCATGAAAGCCTTCGACTTCACACTATCACACGGGGTTGTTTCTTGGCGAGATTTGGTCAAAAGGGGGGGGGGGCTTTTCATTGCCTTCCTCTGAGGCTGAGAGAATGTGACTTGCCTGAGGCCACCCAGTGGGTTTCCATGGCCGAGCAAGGATTCGAACTCTGGGCGTCATAGTCGAACAATGAAACCACGACTATTACCCGACTTCCTTTTATTTATTTTAAAATGAAAACACCCTAAAAATGTCTCCTTCCCCGGGCAATAACGTTCGACAATCCACTCAACTGCCCCAAGAGTTGATACCCTTCTCCCACCCCGTCCTCCAGGGAACCAGGGCGAAGGAATGACTAAGCTCTGCCTACCTGCTCGGGCCCTTCCACCGCCATTTTGCCCCTCGCCGGTATCCCCATTCGCACAACTGCGCGTGCGCGACTCCAAGGCGGACACTTCCGGAAAGCTGGTCTTCTTGAGATTATTTTTTGCCCTTAATCAAGATGGCTGACGCCAGGTCTTCCTAAAGCAAAGGGTTGAAGGTACTGTTTTCTCTTTAAGGAACTCCTGTCTTTCCCCCCCACCTCCACCCAATGGTTCCGGTTCCAGGTTAGAGTCCACAGAGTTTTTTTAAAAAAAGAAGAAGAAGAGAAGGGCGGGGGAAGTGGAGGGAGTAAAAAGAGTCTTGTGGTACTTTTAATTGACATATTCAGTACATTAGTTCCCAAACTAGCCATTTTGGACTTCAACTCCCAGAATTCCTGCCTGTTGGCCATGCTGGCTGGGGCTTCTGGGAGAAGAAGTCCAAAAAAGTTCTGGTTAGTAATAGGCATTCCATCGTTTTACAATTGGAAACCGGAAGTAAAGTGTATATCTCTGCGCATGCGTTTTGGGAAGGGACGTTTGCGTGACATCTACCGCTGCCATCTTGGTAGGGTATTTATTTTTCTTCATTTTAAAAAAAAAACCTTATCTGGGTAGAGAGAGAGGAACAAGGCAATACAACACCACATTCATTAGATTGTATAGCGATGTGGTTTTGCGTAGCTGTCTGCTCCTAGGGTGGAATGGGGGAAAAGGACTTCCGCCACACTCAAGATGGCTACACAGGCGTAGACGCTTGAAATGAGGAAGAGGAAAAACTACGGGTGGGGAGAAGGGTCAGAGTAAGCTTTGCGCATGTGCTTGCCCTGGTGGTGGTAGGTGATCTTCAGAAGCGTTTGAGGCGCCAAGATGGGCAAGAAGGGGAAAGTGGGGAAGAGCCGAAGGGACAAGTTCTACCACCTGGCCAAGGAAACCGGTGAGGAAATCGGGTTGGGAGCGTTTGGAGTTTAATGTCAAGAAGACACAGGTTGTACTGTGTGCTCCCCCTGTTCTCAGGCGAATTGGGGGGGGGGTTAGGAATTTTTTGTGGGGGGGGGGATTAGGAATTTTTTATTGAAATAAAACCATTCTACAGAATAATACACCCGACCGCAAGAGGCTGTAACAATAACCCATTTCCCTCTATTTTCTTACTAATACAATAATACAACAATAGTATTCTTACTAATACTAATAGAACTGTCTATCCTAACACTAATACCTTTTTGCTCCTAATCTAAACACACTATAATCACTCTCTTTTCTTTTCCAATAAACCTTATCTTATTTGAGAATTCACGCCGAACAGGTCTTGAAGAGAAACGACAACACAGAAAGAACCACAACCTGGAAACATCACCCAAGGAGACCTTCTGCTGTGCTTTCTGCAACCGGACTTGTTTATCTCGGATTGGCCTTTTTAGTCATCAGCGCGCTTGCAGAAAGCGCGGGATGAGTCCTTCCTGAATCTTCATTTGCGAAGAAAAGCCAGATATTTATTCCTTTCTACAAGTTGTCCCTCCATATTTGCTGGGGTTTGGTTCCAGGACCCCCTCAGATACCAAAATCCGTGAATACGCAAGTCCCGTTATATGCAGTGGCGTAGCAAAATGGTGTCCCTTATATAAGATGGCAAAATCAAGCTTTGCTTTTGGGATTATTATTTTTTAAAGAATACTTTCAAGCCGTGAATACTTTAATCCGTGGATACGGAGGGACAACTTGTACTAACAGTAGAAGTTAGACATTACAATTACAGGCTCAGTGGATAGTTGTTCGGTGGAGAGAAAAAACCATTCTCTCCATAGAAGATGAAACGGTCATCTGTTCTGTACTCAAGTGATATTGAGGCTGAATCCACACTATACAAATACAGTAATCTAGTTGGAAACTGTAATTATTTGCCATGGCTCCTTCCTATGGAATCCTGGGATTTGTAGTTTGGTGAGGCACCCACACTCTTTGTCAGAGTAACTACAGATCCCAGGATTCCAAAGGAAGGAACCATGGCAAATAATCCAGTTTCAAACTGGGTTGTTTGTGTAGTGTGGATTTGGCCCCATGAAACATTAAGGCTTGGCTTTCATGACAGGTTCTGTATTGAAATGTGTTCTGAACTGGTTCAGTGCTTGGAAAAGTTGCTTTTTGAACTACAGTTCCAAGACACACACACACCGTAATCGTGTTGGTTGTAATTCTGGGAGTTGTAACTGAGGGAGATTGAAGTTTAAAATGTTGGGCTGAGCCTGGAGAGACTCGGTTTCAAATCCCCAATTGAGAATAACCTGCTTGTCAGTCATTCCCAGCCTTTGTTTTACAGACACACATACTGTATAGTTTTAATCTACCCCACATGATTGTGGTGAGGATGAAAATGAAGAGGAGGACTCTATATGTTTCCTCAAGTTCCTTGGATAAAAGGCAGGATATAAACCTAATAAATAAATATATAAACAAAATGCACATGCTGGATGCAAGAGACAGGTAACTGACTAGCTATAAAGGCCCAGAGGAAGGAGGTCCTTAACAATTCACTAAAAGCATCACACACCTAATTATTATTAGGCTTATTCCCTGCACCTTTTAAAATATGTTAATAGCAGCTTCCCATCAAAACAGAGTTTTGTGAGTTCTTAAAGACTAAAGTATTTTGTTTATCAGCAGTATACTGATGACTCCCAACTCTACTTTTCATTTCCATCTAACTCCAAGGAAGCTTCAAGGTAGTAAACCAGTGTCTGCTGTCAGTAGTGGACTGGATGGAAGTGAACAAATAGAAGCTTAATCCAGACAAGACAGGGGTGCTCCTAGTATTCAGCCTATGCTGGATGGGTTTACACTCCCCCTGAAATACCCAGCATACTCCTGGACTTGAGCCTGGAGGCCCAGGTTTCAGCAGTGACAAGGAGTGCATTTGCACAGTTAAGGTTAGTATGCCAGCTGTACCTATTCCTGGAGAGGTCAGATTTAGCTATAGTGACAGTGCCTTGTTTGCATCCATTTGAACTACTGCAACGCACTCTGTGGGAAGCTGCCTTTTGAAACTATTTGGAAACTTCAGCGGGTCCAACATGATGTGACCAGAGTGGTGACTGGGACTAGTTACAGGAGACATATAACTCTCCTGTTGAAACAACTTCACTGAGTACCAGTCTGTTTCCAGTAACAATTCAGAGTGCTGGTTATGACCTGTAAAGCCCTATATAGCTTCAGTCCAGACTCTTAGACAGTCCAGACATATTTCCTTATATGAACTTGGCTGAGTGTTAAGATCCCCAGGGTAGTGCTTTCTCTTGGTCCCACCACTGTCATAGATTTTCCTGGTGCGTACATACAAGAAAGCCTTCAGAATGGCTGCTCCCAGACAATAGAATTCCCTTCCATGGGAAGTCAGGCTGGTTCACTCTTTGCTCTGTCTTCAGTAGCAAATAAAGATCTTTTAATTTTAACCAGGCATTCCGTGGTTGTGCCGATGAGTCTTTTTATGGGGTTAGCATTTTTATCCTTATTGTTATGTCTATAAATTATTTTAAGGTTTAAAAAAAAGTTTAATGGTGTTTTAACATGATGGATTGGTTAATTGTGTTATAAATATTTTATTAGTAGATTGTTAGCTTTATTTTGTGTTAGTCTTTTTGTAAGCTGCTTTGGGTCCCATGTTGGAAGAAATGTGGAATAGAAGTAATTTTTTTAAAAAGCCTTTTTGTGGTATATAGCCCACTCCATTAAATGCTTGGAGTGGTGCCTCAGATGGCAGATGGTTATATACATGATGGGGGTGAGGAAAAGAGATTTATAGAATTCCTCCATGCTCTGCACTCTTCAGTTGTAATTTGAGTTGGACCATGAAATGGGCATCCTAGGATGTCCACCCTTAGGGCACTGTCACTTCCCAAATTTTAACAGGGAACAGGGTGATCAATTCTGTACAGTGTATTTTAGGTACATTCAGAACATTGAACTTTGTAGCTTAAATTTTTTGATGTTTTACTCCAGCCCTCTTATGGATCACCAGTGACTTTTACACACAGTTTTGCCTAAATAATGTTTTGGGTCTTTAGGGCACATTGGATTAAGTAAATGTTGGGCCTCTTGTAGCCTGCAGTTCTATAGTTCTAATTGTACTTGATGTTGGTTTCCCATTTTCCTCTTCTAGGATTCCGTTCCCGTTCATCCTTCAAGCTCATCCAGTTGAACAGAAAATTCCAGTTCCTCCCCAAATCCCGGGCACTTCTGGATCTATGTGCTGCGCCTGGAGGATGGTTAGTGACCAGTAAAGGGGGGTAGGGAAATGTGAACCCTGTTATCGTAGACTACTGCAGTTTTGGCATTGACACCAATGAAATATAAATATGCTGTGTTATCTACAGCAGTAAATAAACTTTAGATGAGTCTCCAGCAAATATATTCTGTCCATCCTAAAGAAAAAAATCTATGTAACTTGAAAGCTTACTGGATTCTACATTAGGATTGAGAGTCCTAACTACACTGGAAACAGATCCACAAATTTGGGGCAGTGTTTGTAGGCTGCCAAAATTTGCTCTCCAGACCTTAGCCCACCATTCAGAAATAGGGGCTGGATCTTGTTTGTTGTCAGGTCATGCTTGAGGTGACTGGAGTAAGAATTTACTCTCAGGCTCTGTGCTGGGAAGGGACTATGAAGTCTCATCACTGTTGGGCTCAGCTTTGGAAACTTGCTGCCTTTTAGGGGATTTTTTTTTATAATAAGATTTTTTTAAGCATACATACATACATTATGCATCAAACAGTTGAAGAAAAGGTAGTGCTGTAAATCTTAATTCAGAAGGTGCATAAAAGTTTCAGGCAAGATCCTGAGCCTCTGATTAATTTTTCAAATGTTAAATGGCAAGAATGTTGCTATCTTGGAAAAAGCAAATTCTGATGACAGACTTGTAGCTATCATTTCCATTTATTTAACAACAACAAAAAAGTCCATAACGTTTGTTGTTTTTGATTCGTGCATAACTTGTCCATTTTGACATTACTGCTTAGCCCCACACTTAAGTAGTTCCTTCATCGAATTTTTGTATTTTTGATCATTTTCCAATATTTGGGAAATAAACTTCACTGCATTCTAGGCCTTTCTGTGATTGTGGCAATGAGTAGAGACCCTGTACTTCTGAAAGGAAGGGTTTGAGCTTTCCCTGACTGCCACCACCATCCAGTCACTGCTGACATGTGATTGTGTGCTTGTTTGCAAATACAGTCGTCCCTTCACATTCGCGGGGGTTCCGTTCCGCGGACCCCTGCGAATGTGAAAAAACCGCGAATAACGACACCCCTCCCCCCTCCCTCCCCAGGCCTTCGCGGGGCCTTCCTAGGCCCCGCGGAGGTCTCCAAGGCCCTCCCTCCCTCCCTCCCCAGGCCTTCGCGGGGCCTTCCGAGGCCCCGCAGAGGCCTCCCCGGCCCTCCCTCCCTCCCTCCCCAGGCCTTTGCGGGGCCTTGCTAGGCCCCGCGGAGGTCTCCCCGGCCCTTCCTCGCGCCCTCCCCAGGCCTTCGCGTCTCCGGAGGCCCCAGGATCGCCTCCCCAGGCCTCCCCACCCCATCCCCAAGCCTTCCTGGGGCCTCCGGAGACGCTCCGGAGGCCCCAGGATCGCCTCCCCAGCCCTCCCCAATCCGTCCCCAGGCCTTTCTGGGGCCTCCGGAGATGCTCCGGAGGCCCCAGGATCGCCTCCCCAGCCCTCCCCACCCCGTCCCCAGGCCTTCCTGGGGCCTCCGGAGCGTCTCCGGAGGCCCCAGGATCGCCTCCCCAGCCCTCCCCACCGCGTCCCCAGGCCTTCCTGGGGCCTCCGGAGCGTCTCCGGAGGCCCCAGGATCGCCTCCCCAGCCCTCCCCACGCCTTCATGGAAGGCCTAGGGACGGGGGCCCCAGGATCGCCTCCCCAGCCCTCCCCACCGCGTCCCCAGGCCTTCCTGGGGCCTCCGGAGCGTCTCCGGAGGCCCCAGGATCGCCTCCCCAGCCCTCCCCACCCCGTCTCCAGGCCTTTCTGGGGCCTCCGGAGCGTCTCCGGAGGCCCCAGGATCGCCTCCCCAGCCCTCCCCACCGCGTCCCCAGGCCTTCCTGGGGCCTCCGGAGCGTCTCCAGAGGCCCCAGGATCGCCTCCCCAGCCCTCCCCACCGTGTCCCCAGGCCTTCCTGGGGCCTCCGGAGCGTCTCCGGAGGCCCCAGGATCGCCTCCCCAGCCCTCCCCACCCCGTCCCCAGGCCTTTCTGGGGCCTCCAGAGATGCTCCGGAGGCCCCAGGTTCGCCTCCCCAGCCCTCCCCAGGCCTTCCTGGGGCCTCCGGAGCGTCTCCGGAGGCCCCAGGATCGCCTCCCCAGCCCTCCCCACCGCGTCCCCAGGCCTTCCTGGGGCCTCCGGAGCGTCTCCGGAGGCCCCAGGATCGCCTCCCCAGCCCTCCCCACCCTGTCCCCAGGCCTTTCTGGGGCCTCCGGAGATGCTCCGGAGGCCCCAGGATCGCCTCCCCAGCCCTCCCCACCCCGTCCCCAGGCCTTTCTGGGGCCTCCGGAGCGTCTCCGGAGGCCCCAGGATCGCCTCCCCAGCCCTCCCCAGGCCTTCATGGGGCCTCCGGAGCGCCTCCGGGGGCCCCGTGGACGCCTCTCTGGGCCTCCCCGCTCCCTCTATGTCTTTCACGGGGCCTCTGGAGGCCCCGTGTCGCGGTTTTGGGGGGGCCCGGGGGGGCCCTCCCAAAACCGCGAATAACCGAAACCGCGAATGTCAAGTTCGCGAATGTGGAGGGACAACTGTATTATTTTAGAAATCCTTAAAATACCCTGTAAAGTAAGCCCAAATTAAAATTCCTGTATCCTTGGTGCAGCCTGCATACCCCAAAGGCACTTCTGGATCTATATGCCTGTCTGATCTTGGAAGTTAAGCAGAGTCAGCCCTGGTTAGTACTTGGCTGGGAGACCACCAACAAATACCAGATACTGTAGGCTATGTTTCAGAGGAGAGCACTGGCAAAACGACCTCTGAATATTTCTTGCTGAAGGAAACACTATGAAATTCAAGGGGTCGCCATAAGTTGACAGACAATTTGAACACACACACACACACACACACATATACATCATTGGTGCAGAGAAAGGGTATTGAGACAGAGATGGCTAATCTCATTGCAGTTGGGATAAGATTTGAATTAAGGATCTCTCAGATTATATTCTCCTTAACGGCTATGATACACTAGTTACTATCTTAGAGTGCAAGGATAGTCACTGTCCAAGATAGGCAAAGGCCAGCTGAGTCCACACTAAGCCAGTGGATGGTGTGCTGAATCCAAATCCCTTAGTCCATGGACGTGGGAAATTACTTTAGATGGTCTGGGTCTTTGCCTGAGTTTGTGCTGAATGGCTATGTTCTTGAACTGAAGGAGGTTTAGATCTGATATAACTTGGCTTCTCCCTTGTTCCTGCCCTTCTCTATTCCACTTTTGGCTCTTCTGCTGACACCAGATCTTCAAGATCAGCCATCAGAAGAAGAGTCTGCTAGCAGAAAAGTATTTCTGCTAGTAGAAGGGGCTTAAGTCTAATTGCAATCTATTGCAGCCTGTGTATTTCTGAGTTAGCAATGCATTGGTACGGTACTAACATTCAAGTTTCTGTGCTATTCTGAGAGTGTGAAAGGTTTTGAGGAACACCAGATAAAAAGATCCAGTTCTTAACTGTTCCTTTGTACCCTTTGCATGCTGTTGTTGACTCATGGATTCTCAAAGCCAGACCTGCTTCTGTTTCTTCTTCCAACAGGCTGCAGGTGGCCTCAAAATTTATGCCAGTGTCCAGTCTTATTATTGGTGAGTAACCTGGTTAGGCGAGGAGGAAGAGTGGGTCATCTAGAGAAATGAATATAGGAAGATCTCTGCTGGATTAGACTACATATTTTTCCTAATTCTATGCATACTGTTCATCCCAGTGGCCAACCAAATGCCTCAGGGAAGTGCACTATCAGGACATGAGGGCACTAGTCCTCTGCTGCTGTTGTCCCTAGCAGCTGGTCTTCAGAGGCATCCTATCTAGAACAGCTTTCCTCAGCTTGTTGTTATACAGATATGTTAAATTACAGGCCTCATAATCCATAGTCATTGTGGCCAATGCCTGATCTAGGGTTAGAGCAGTGGAAAGGAGAGAGAAGCAGGAGGTGGTGGTGATGCTTGTATGAATAAAAGAATGGTGAGTAGCAATTTGGAGTGTTCAGAACTCTTTGCATGTATTAATTTTTGGTAACTCTTACAATAACCATGTAACATAAGTGGCTTACCCAAGGCTCTAAATGCCACAGAAAAGATGTGAAGCAGGGATTTTGTTATGCATAGATTTCTTGTTGGAGCCACTGTCCTTTGCCAGTTCTCTTTTGAACAAGAGACAAAGTAATGAGAAGGATGTATGTGGAATAAATGGCAGTAATATACAAAAAGAGTTCCACAAAGCTTGGTCCATAAAGTTCAGCTGTGTTATATAGTATAGGCCTAAGGCCTCTCTTCTGCCTAAAAATACAGCTCCGCCCCCTATATCCATCGGAAGTACATTCCTGGGCTTACTGTTTTTAGGTAAAACTGGATAATAGCAAATGCTGTTAAAATAACGGACTTCCTGTACAAACATACCATAGACTTGCATTGGAAGACCTAGTGATTCCTAGGGAGGACACCCCTATACACATTTTCCAGCATGACTATGGTATATTCCCCTCTTTTTTCAGCCCTGGATAGTGGAAACGGCTGGTACTGGTTTTACAGATACAGGGGGCGACCTGTAATCTCTGGTTGCACAGCTGAAAGAACATCTGTGTATGGTCTCATGGAACTTCTGTCAGTCAGAATGGACCATTAAATTAGAGCCACTAATGGACTGACTATGTATAAGGACATTTCATAATGTATTAGGCTGCATTCCAAAATGAGGGCCGTAGGAAGTGCTCCTGATAATGGCTTTATTTTTATTTTTTTACTTCCTCCCCATGGTTCATTCTATGCTCTCTCCTCACCTTTGTCTTCAGGGGTTGACCTGGTTCCCATAAAGCCCATTCCTAACGTAGTAACCTTGCAAGAAGACATCACCACTGAGAAGTGTCGCCAGGTAACTGCTTCTTTTTTAGTGCCTGTGTGTTGATGCTGATGCAGTTAATTTTGCTTCTGTCTTTGTCTTTTCTCTCTTTCTCTCCTTTTCCTTTCCCTCTTGTTCCTGACAACAGGGAAACAGTTTCCTCTTATCTTTTTTTTAACATGACGTGTATCCTACATTTCTCCCTAAATTGAGACTTAAGGTAGCTCACAACAACATTAATTGGAAAGGTGGTGAAAAAACACTAAAAAGTGTAATATTAAATCACAGTTGCATAAATTGTATGTAATATTGAAACATAATTGAATTAAAAGTAATTTAAAAGCATATTCACACACAAAAACCACCTGCCTGTTAAAAGGGCCTTCTTCACAAGCCCGTTGGTGGCCCCCAAATCCACCTGAATAAAAAAGGCCTTTTCCTGCCTGTAGAACTAAAGGGAGATGGCCAGCTATGTGAAGTAGTTCCACAGCTTGGGAGCAACCACTGAGAAGGCCCTCCCTCATGTGCCTCTGGGGAAGGTGGGACTGGGGGAAGAACCTCTCCTGAAGATCTCAAAGCCCAAGAAGGCTTGTATAGGAGAGCATAGTCCTTCAGAGAGAGAGAGGGAGAGAATCTCTGTGCATATATGTGATCAACCAGGTTTCATGAAACAAAAAAGATATTGAGGTGTTTTCATTTAAAATACAGTACAACCCCTGTATCTGTAGGGAATGCATCCCCGAACTTACCATGGAAATATAAAACAGCAGATAACAGCAAAACCTATTGAAATCAATGACTTCCAGCCCAACTTCCAGTGGAAGCATACCATAGAATCACGCTGGAAGAACTAGAAAATAGCTAGAGAGTACTTTTTTTTTTTTTTTTTTTGGATGCAGATAAGTGAAACTGCAGATACCAGTCCTGCAGATGCGGGGGTCATACAGTATTAGTAAGAACATAAAACACAGTCAGTCTAAGATCTCCAAAACAAGGGATTTCTCAATCACCATCAATCTCCCCCTGTGGCTATTATACCCTCCAGCCTGAGATAGAGAATGGCCTTTGATTAATTTTTCTTAGGATTTTTTTTTTTCAGGAGTGGCACACAATGTAGTGCCTGCATTCACAGTTTGTGTTCCTCTCTCTTTCTCCTCAGGCCCTGCGCAAGGAACTGAAAACGTGGAAGGTGGATGTTGTGCTGAATGATGGGGCTCCTAATGTGGGAGCAAGCTGGGTTCATGATGCCTTTTCGCAAGGTAGAGGACTCTTTTTTAGGGGTGATGTTGTGCTGTAGGTAGGAGAAGCCATATTCCCCACCATCATTCTGGTGGCATGTATAGCTTTGGTCTTGTGATGTAGAAGCTGGTCTGTGTGTGTGTGTGTGAAAGAGAGAGAGACTGCATTCTCATAGTGGCCTGGCAGGCATAGTACAGTATACTCACGGTGGAACATGTAATGCTGAGACTTGTGTTCATAGACTATGCTATGTAGTCCAGTCTCTGTAGTGGCTGTCTGGCACATATACTGTGCCTCAGTGACTTAACAGTACAAAGTATAGGATATACACACACAACTACCAAATCATACAAAGCTTTCTCTATCTTTATGTATGTGTACACACATGTTTGGAAGCTGGTCATGCTTTGTTGGTCTCCTCATTAGACTTCTGCCATGCATTTTAATTAGGGTGTAGTGTAGTGATTTGGCTCTGGAGACCAGGGTTCGAATCCGCACTCAGCCATGAAAACCCACTGGGTGACCTTGGTCAAGTCACACACTCTCAGCCATCAGAAAACTCTCTGCTAGGTTCGCCTTAAGGTCACCATAAGTTGGAAACAACTTGAAGGCGCACAACAACAACAACAAAACCCTGGGGAGCTTTTTGGAAACAATATAGCTGTTAGGTTGCTTATTAAGGTGGCCTGTTGGAACCTTATACTGCTGGTCCTTAAACAACTGATAGGGTGTGTTTCTGAGCCCAGTTCTGAGAGCTGGTACTAACCTTTAAAGCCCTATACAGTATGTGGTTCCAAGTATTTGAAGGAGCACCTCTTCCCATTTATTTATTTTGTTGACAGTTACTTTCACCTTCAGGACCCCTTCTTTGAGATCACCATCGTCTAAATCTATGATTCTCAAGATGGCTGTGGACTACAGTTCCCATCACCCCCAGCACATACAGCCAGTTTCGAGGGATAGTAGGATTTGTAGAGAGTGATGAGGGTTTTCCAGAAAATTTCCCATTATCTGAATTTGCACATCTGCTTGAAAAAAAGAATGTCCCAACAAACATAAGTACTTCAACCAAAACATTCAGTTGGGTGCGGGGAAGATTCTTATATTTATTTATTTATCATAATCATCCCATGTTTTCCCCAATTTGAGACTCAAGGGAGCTTACAGCAGTTTTAAAAAAATCATGGCATACAAAAATTAAAAAGCAATTTCTACCCCACATGAATGGTTGTAGGCCAGCAATATCTGGCAAGCCACTGATCTCCCCCTGTAGTATGTAAAAGAAGACAAGTGGCTGGCGAAAGGTCTCTATAAGACAAGGATACCTTCACTGCCCTTTATTGATAACGTATTTAATTGTATTTGTAATGATTGACTGTGTACGTCATATCACCGGAGGTGGTTATTTATATTCCCGTATTATTAGTCACTCAGTCCTTTTCCAGCCGAAAGGTGAATATATAGATTCTTTAATAAATCAAATGTAGATCTTAGTTGCTTGGAGATAATACAAAACAGTTCTTGACTTAGGGATGTTGCTGTTCCTTGCAAAATATCAAGAATATTTAACATGAACATGAAGCTAACAAGTTTTAAATATATTTGTCCTATAATCTTTTCAATAAACCTGTAAGGTATGTGCGTATTATTTCCATATCACAGTTGAGGGTGCTGGTAGCTTAGAATGATATAAAAGTCAGCAACCTTGGCTGACTTCCTGCTGGTTTCATTAATTCCTTTCCCCCTTTTACTCCACCAGCCAACCTTACACTGTCAGCGCTCAAACTGGCCTGTGACTTCTTGTCCAAGGGTGGCTGGTTCATCACTAAGGTCTTCCGTTCCCGAGACTACCAACCCCTCTTGTGGATCTTCCAGCAGCTCTTCCGCAAGGTGCAAGCCACCAAGCCACAAGCCTCCCGTAATGAGTCAGCAGAGATCTTTGTGGTCTGCCAGGGTGAGTCTAGGGGTGCAGTGGACAGTAGTATCATCCAGGAACAGAATGCAGTAAGTGTTCAGAGGAGAAGAAATCTTGGGCAGATGGTTACTGGATTTTGCCAAACCCTTAGAGAAGCCAACGTGATGCAGCAGTGAGGTTTGGTAGCATCTGGCACTTGGTCTTGCCACCTCTGTTCAATGTAGGGATAGAAAGACTATTCCAAAAAAAAATCCAAAAATTGACAACATTTGCTTTTCGAGTGTTAAGAAACCCTGATGAGATGAATCCTTGACTGAAGAACGTTTACAGTTCAGGACTTATTCTGCACAAGATTTGCATGAGGTTGCTTTGAGCAAAAAACGCCATCATTTTTCTGCTCAGGAAACAGCCTTTTCTACACAGGGAATAATATTTCTACACAAAAATATTATTTTGTACTGTTGCTGTTTCCTGCACAGAAAATGCTATTTTCTCTGCAAAAGAACTACATGCAGATTTTGTGCAGAATAGGCTTCAAAAACTCTGTGGCTTGGAGACTTTCTTGCAGTAGGAGGAAAATTGCTAAAATTACTCATTGCTCCCTTCAAGAGGTTACTTAGTGGCGTATTACATCTCTATTTCAGTGCCTAGCTCAGCTGCAGGGTATGTGAGGGTGCTGACATGCAGAAGGTATCTATGTAATAGAGGGGTATACCCTGTCTCAGAGAAATAGACAAAACAGGAAAGGAGGTGGATTAGCAATATATGTCAAGGATGTTTACACCTGTGAAGAGATGTATGACTTAAATCTTAGAAGCCAGGTTGAGAGCATCTGGATAAAAATTAAGTGGGGAGAGAAATAACAATCATATTGTTGTGGGGGTCTACTGATCCCTGACACTGATCACCATATCTGTTCTCAGTGAGCCTTAATTAATATTGCAATCCTTTGCTTGTGTATTCAGAAGTAAGTACCACTGAGTTCAATGGGACTTAATCGTAAAGTAAGTTGAAGGATTACAGCCTGATAACTACTTTTCTTTCATGATCAAGATTTGTATTGTTTATTATTCTGTTTTTCCCTCCTCATTGTGTTGTGTACATTTTCTGCTTTTAATAATTAAAACTAAAGAATAATAGTACAGCATCCTGTAGTCCCAGATCTTTTTTAAAAAATTATGAAAATCTGTACTAAAGTTTTCCAAAGTAAGTCCTTCACACTTTCTTTTTGTAATAATAATCTTTATTAGAATAATATCATTCATTACAGAGACTCATATATAATAGTTGTACGATCATTTTCATCTGTATATAAGTACGTACATATTTTTCTTCAAAATAAAACAATAAGATTTGTGCTTCCCACCTCCCCTTTCCATTTAATCAACCATATCATGATTATTTCATCTTTAAATAAAGTTTACCTCTAAAATTTCACTTTCGAAAAGGTTATCATTGTTAAGGTTTCCCAAGATGTAAATTAAAGATAACTATCAGAGATTAATTATATATAACAGTTCTTGAACACATTGGAAAGTCCAGTAATTCATAATCTGTGTTCTTTGGAAGCACTCTTACAGTCTGAGGGTATAAGACCTTTAGAGATACAATGCAACCAACTTAACTGAATTTAGGTAGGCCTTGGTCTGGTCAGTGCCTGGATGAGAGACTGCCCATGAAATGTATGTGTATGCATACAGAATTGAAGAGAGTGATACTGTGACAATTCCAGTAATGCTATTCCTCTTCATCCCCACCCTTCTCTAGGCTATTTGGCCCCAGATAAAATTGACAGCAAGTTCTTTGACCCCAGGTTTGCCTTCAAGGAAGTGGAAGTACAGGCCAAGTCTGTGACTGAACTGGTGTCCCAGAAGAAGCCAAAGGTCAGTGGGAATAATGCTTTTAAGAAAATAGTTTTTATTTATTTTGAAATGTCAGTCTGAATTTTTGATATACTGGGCATCTCTGAGGGAGCTTGTAGCAACATAAGACTGCCCTTTTCTAACCTCATTGGCTACAAACAGCAGTAACAATGTGGGAAGGCACAAGGTGCTATACAGGGAACAGAAGATTTGAAAATTCCATCTGTATCCCTTTGTATGCCTCCATTTGACTTTGATTGCAACTTTCCATGCAACCATGAGGGTTTGAATCAGTCCTCATGAAAACTGAGCATGGGATGCCCTGAGATTTGGAAGAGGTAGGGGAGTCAAGGAGACAAAAAATCCTTGACACCTAGAATGTTGGAAGAAAAAAAGATTTAAAGTAGGCTTGTACTAAGAAATGGGGTGGAGTGGAGAGGCATGACTTTAGCTCAAGTCTACACTTTGTAGGCATGTTTCCCTTTTTTCATTTTGTCTGTCCTCTCTTAAATAGGCAGAAGGATATGAAGATGGTGCCACAGTTCTTTATAAGCGCTGCACACTGACAGACTTTCTGAAAGCCTCCAACCCAGTGGACTTCCTGGCTAAGGCCAGTGAGGTAAGGACTGGGCTGTGGGGATGGAAGATTCCAGATTGGGGAGGAGAGGTTGTACACTGATTGAAATGGCAGCAGAATTAGGAGTTTTTCATACCACACTGTTATAGTGTTACTATTCCACTTTATTTGCTGTGGCTGCTTCCTGTGGAATCCTGGGATTTGCAGTTTAGGGAGGGGCATTTACAACTCTCAGCCAGGGAGCTCTTAAGCCTCACTAAACTACAAACCCCAGAGTTTCACAGGAGGAAGCCAGAGCAGTTAAAGTGGAACAGTAACACTATAATAGTGTAGTGTGAAAATCTCCTTAGTCAACAGACTATTCTGGCTAGCTGTATGAAACAATGAGAGAGCCATTTTTCTTCTTCCAATGCCTCCTAGATTGTCTTGGACAATGAAGAACTGGAGCACCACAGTGCTACCACTGAGGAAGTACGCCATTGTTGTCAGGACATCCGCGTTCTGGGCCGCAAAGAACTCCGGTATGGTTGGTGTCTTTAAATTGGAGTGGGCAAAGTGTTAGTCAGGGCCCAAGTGTGTTCCCTAAGGATGTTTTTGTGGCCCTCAATACCTCCAGAATCCTCAAATCAACCATTTTCTGGCCCCCAAAATGGGTGAATTGCTGTTCCTGGAAGCCTCCAAGAGAAACAATTTACCTTTTTAAATATGTTTCAAGGCCTCCATCTACTGTTTAACATCAAAGAAATACCCATTTTTGAGAAAACCAGAAGCAAACTTCCAGCCACTTTTTTGGGGGGGCGGGGGGACAGTGTTTTGTAATCCATATGGCCCCCATGTGGTCCCAGGACATAAAATTGGCCCCTGGACCTGGTTTACATTACGATGTTTCAACATAAGGAACAAGGGAGGAGCAAAGTCCTCATATCAGCCACAGGGAGAGAAAGTGACTAATTGGAGCATCATACATGTGAATCAGGAGCCAAATAATTACTATGCTTATCACAAGAATCATCGAACTAGCTCAGCTTTTTCTTTCATCAGTGAGTATGTAGGTATTTCCCTGCTTCAGAGCTTTCCTGAGACACGATGTAGAAGCTACTCCACACCCCCCCCCCCGCCCCTTTGAATGCTTCTCAACATGTAGATGGAAATTTACTGTTGTTGAACACCATAGTTCCTTTCCTGTGGTCATAGCTAATATATTAAATAAATAAATCTCTTTTTAAAAGCTATCTTTCAAGCCAATTTTAATCACAATAGCTCAATGGCATCCAAGTAAAAGTGTTCTGCTGTGGACGGCTGCTGTTCAATGCATCCACACCATCCTCTGTAATGCTCTGTTCTGTTCTTTCTCCTGCCTAGCTACCCACTATTCCCACAGCATTTCATGACCCCTGAGCACAGTCAATCCTCATTCAGCTATTTTAGGGGTCCACTCCCCCTTATGGTTTCTTGAGATTTTTTTAATAGTTCTGCAAACCTTGATGTTCTCTGAGTTAGCTGATAAGTGGTGCCATTCTGTCTACCTAGCAGTGGCACTCACACTTAAACATCAGAATTAAAGAGAATGATACTGTGACAATGATGTGGGTTTGGGATGTTTCAGCACAGGGCTCGGGAATCCCTTCAGTGTGAGGGCTTAATTCTGTTTTAGAGTTCTTCATGCGGGATGTTTATTCCAGTGGTGACTAAGATCAAAGCCAAAAGGTTGAGATGTAAAATATCAGCATATTTTACTTGTAAGTTCTTACTGCCATGAATTAAGCTTCAGAAAAGGCATTACGTCCTTTTAGAATGGGGTGAAAACCCATACAAAAACTGGGAAATCACTAAACAGTCATGGCATGGGAAATGAGCACAGGTGGCAGTGTAGTACCCAGGGCTTCATGCGGGATGTTTATTCCAGTGGTGACTAAGATCAAAGCCAAAAGGTTGAGATGTAAAATATCAGCATATTTTACTTGTAAGTTCTTACTGCCATGAATTAAGCTTCAGAAAAGGCATTACGTCCTTTTAGAATGGGGTGAAAACCCATACAAAAACTGGGAAATCACTAAACAGTCATGGCATGGGAAATGAGCACAGGTGGCAGTGTAGTACCCAGGGCTTGACATTTCCCCACCTTTCTTTAGCAGTTGGTAGAGAAACAGAGTTCAGCAAGCATAGGAACAAACCGAGAAAACTGTGTCATACTATTTGATAGAATGATAGAATGATAGAATTGTAGAGTTGGAAGAGACCACAAGGGCCATCCAGTCCAACCCCCTGCCACGCAGGAAATCATGATCAAAGCATCCCTGACAGATGGCCATCCAGTCTCTGTTTAAAGACCTTCAAGGAAGGAGACCCCACCACGCTCCAAGGGAGTGTGTTCCACTGCTGAACAGTTCTTACTGTCAGAAAGCTCCTCCTAATGTTGAGGTGCAATCTCTGTTCCTGGAGCTTGCATCCATTGCTCCGTGCTCTAGTCTCTGGAGCAGCAGAAAACAAGCTTGCTTCATCCTCAATGTGACACCCCTTGAAATACTTAAACAGGGCTATCATATTGCCCCTTAACCATCTTTTTTCCATGCTAAACATACCCAGCTCCCTAAGTCTTTCGTCATAGGAACTGAAGAGTTTGTGGCCGTACCTCTGCACTTTTTTTGGAATGTATATACTAGAGAGCAACCACTGATAATGTTTTCTTAGTAAATGTTCTACATTTGGCTTAATAAACCAATAAGAGTTCTCAACAAGTAGTGACTTTACCATTACAGTATTTTAAAAATCATTAGTGTCCTAGGTTATGTACTGAAGTAAAATACTGTAAGACTTGCAATGGAAACTGTGTAACGAAATTCCTAACTACCCACCCAGTTCATTTGAAATACATGCCACAACAGAGAACCTCATATGAATGATAGAAAGACGTAGTCCTTTGAAATTATTTTATTGCTAAAATAAATTATACACTTATTTAACAGCTTCACAACATCAACTTGTGTGATGATTGTCTACACTGTGGGAAAGGCAATAGGAACACCACACTCTTTTACTGACTTAACCAAAACTGAGTATATTATAAAAATGCACTTTCAGTTTTTTCCAACATTTTATGGTGGATAAGGCCATAATAAAAGCGTAGCAGCAAGACACAGGCATATCGTACCTTAAACTTCAACCCTGACAAAGTTGCAGCACTCACATCTGCTAAGAGGAATGTGTGAACATATTCACTTGTATTTGGATGTTTTGATTCAAAAGCAAGAAGCAGTCCACTGCAAATTAAACAAGACACTCTGGCATTCCAAAAACAACAAAAAAAGAAAGCTGCATTTTTAGCTTGTGCTGGTATTCGGAACATCTTGAACATCTGCTAAATGAAGTTTTTGTCTGAAATAAGCCGTCAAGGAATTGTGTTTTTCTGGTATTATTTACTTTGGAAACAAACACAATTTGGAAGAATGGCTGGAGAATGAACTGTTTTGAAGGAAGTACAGGTACATAAGGAAATATGTTCCCTGGTTATTATTTTTTAAAATACTCCCATTATCTCTGACACTGTTATCCTATTCTTTCTCCAAGGATCTCAAAATATCATATAATTCCCTGCCTCTCACAACTACCTGTGAGATAAGTGAGGCTGAGAGAACTTAAAACATTATTTTAAACCAAGAGTTTAACACTGCATGATTCTTTGGAAAAGTGGCTTGTTTTCATCATTCTCTACCCCTTTTTTAAAAAAATATTTTGCATATATTTTAACTAATGTTTAATTAAGTTAGTTAACTAATTTAACTTATTGCACCTTCTTACATCTAGAAGTATATAAACATTTAACATAGTATAGTCTTCTTTTGATTGATGAGGACTCTCCAAAATGTCAAACAAAGCAACATTCTTTAAACCAAGATGCCAGAAATCAAATTTTGGATCTCTTGTCTGTGTACTATGCACTCAGCTATCAGTTCTTTCTAGCCATCAGTGAAATATTAGTTGAGTTATATGTACAGTAGGCCCACATATTACACGAGCTCATGTTATGCAGGTTCAGTTTGTGTGTGTGTGTGTGTGTGTGTGTGTGTGTTCGTTCTCTAGGCATTTTCTAGGTCCTCCAGTGCAATTCTATGGTATGCTTTGCCAGAAATTGACCACAGAGTCATGTTGGAGGACCTAGAAATGCCTAGAGAGAACACTTCATCATTCATTTTGGTTAAGAAAAATACGTATCCAGATGATACGTAAAAATCGTTCTACACAAAGGATTCTGGAATGGATCCCTCGTGTTATATGTGGGTCTACTGTATGCTATTCTAAAAATACTAATCTTGGTGGTTTGATAGTTAAAACCTTATGGCAAGAGATAGTCAACTTGCAAAAATAACTAATTATGCACTGGCTAATGTCTCTGAATTTCTGAAATACTGCAAGTTTCTTTTACATTTATGCATCCCATGTTCTGGCATGATCAGAGATGGGGAAAAACAAGCAATTATGCAGACTACTGAATCACCAACTGAAGATGACCATAAACCCAATTCAGCCATTCTTCTAGTTGCTGAGATTTTAGTACAATGCCTGTCTGCTCCTAATATGCATTCATAAGTTTTAGAATTATTTTTTTTTAAAAAAAAGATTTAACACTCACAGCCCTATCTCCATGGTGGCCTTGATCACATCCCCATGACCACTGTCAATTCAGTCTCTTTTATCATCTCCAGCTCTCTCTTACTACATCAGGGATTTGTTCCAAAATGGGTAGACAGCCACAAGGTCTGATGGTCCCCTTTTCTTTGCTCAGGGGCCTGCTGAACTGGAGGACAAAGCTGAGGCGGTTCCTGGTGAAGAAGCTGAAAGATCAAGCCAAGGAAATGGATATCAAGTAAGATGATTGGACTCTACTCTTGGGGTTCCTCTTGTGGGGCAACCAGCCTTGTCAGCTAGCAGCAGATGTTCCATCAGAAGCAAGGAAAAGTAGAATCACTCATTGGGTTCCTCCCACCCTCATTTTTTCCCTATGTTGCCATGTAGTCATTATATGAAGTGTTGTGTAACTTAAAGAATTAGTGCCTAAGTTTGCTTGTTTTCCTCTTCCCATCATTTCCCTTTTGCATCCTGTCTTTTCTATAGTCAGCTTGAGTACTGCAGCGATCTTGGTTTTATTGTTCTCACCTAAGCTGCTCTGGGAGTCTTTTGGGCTGAAGAGCAGGGTGCAAATGCTTCAAATGAATACATGAATCTGAATTTTCTGTTTCCGTTCTTAGTTTGAGTTCTGGAGAGGAAGGCGAAGGAGAGGAAGAAACACAGCCCAAGCAGAAAGATCCAGAAGTTCGGGATAAAGAGGAAGATGAAGCAAAAGAGGAGGAAGAGCTGGAGCTAAAACTTGCTGAGCTCAAAGCAGAAGAGATGGCAGAACTAAAGAGGTGGGTTTGGTGTCATGATAAAGAGTGTTGCCACTATGCAGTTGGACTACAATCCCCATCATTTATTTCCAGTATGGCTTCAAAGCACTGAAAATCCCATTTAAAAGCGACTCACTTTTGAAAAATCATAACAGGATTACCACCTTAAATGTCTATATCATTCTTTAAATAAAAAAAGGCAGTAGCCTTCCTAGTAAAATGTCCTCAACTGTGTACCACTAATTGCTGAAAGCTTCCACTCAGTATCTGAACAGGTTTTATTTCAAAGTAAATATTCTTCAGGTTGTCAAACTTTGGACATATTATTCTACTACATGACTCATTAGAAAAGATGATAATGTAATGTGGAAAGCAGTAGTGGGGGAGAAAAGGAAGATAGCATTACAAATGGATATACTCAGTCAAGGAAGCTATGACCCTTGGTTTGCAAGATCTTTAGCAAGGCTGTCAGTTACCAGGGTCTTTCATTCATTGGATCACCATAAGCTGAAGCTGACTTGATGACAATTAACAATAACAACAATTCCTTAGGGAATGCCTGCTGTAGCTGCTGACTGGCACCTGGCTGAGTCACACCTGTAGAAATTGATATATTTTTTGGACTTTATTTTTCATGCCTTGTGATTTATCTATTTCCATGATTGGTCAAAATCCATTGTGGTATGACAACAAAGAATTACAATAAACTGGCTTCCCTGACAGGTGCCCTCCAGGTAGATTGAGATTTCCAACTCCCATTAGACTTTGCCAGTATGGCCAGCAGTTGGGAATGTTGGCAAGTACAGTCCAGAACATCTGGGGAAGCCAGGATTAGAGTGTCAGACTTGCACAAGGAAGATAAAGTTCAAATTTCCACTGAGCCCTGAAGCTCACCTTGGGCCAGTCACTGCATCTCAGCTCAGTATCTCATAAATTTGTTGTGAGGATAGAATGTTGGGTGAAACTATGTTTGTCACCTCTGACCTGAGTGGCTACAAAGAAGGATGTGATTAAAATGTAACAGGGAAGCCCAGAACACGAGGAAGAGCAATTGTCCTACAGCACTAAGGGTTTAGTAAGTTTAGGCAGTGGAGGTCTCAAGTTGGCCTACTTAATTGCTGCTTTTATTGCTATTTAGTTATAATGACACACTTCTGGATTTTATCTGCTGTTTTATGTTTCATTACACCGGCTCATTTTTGAGATCTGTGCTAAAACCTTGAGTGTCGGCTATAGCAGAAAAGTGCCAGATTGTTTTTCAAATTACATTCTTTGGTTTGGCACAGTCTTAGTGCTTTTTCCTCGCTTTCTCTTCCCACCCATTGCCATGTCCCAGTGTTATGAACCCATGTGGGAACGAGAAAGAAGTGGACAGGGGTTGCTTTTGTTTCTTGAATGCTCAGTATTAGTGTTTCCTTCTCCTTGGTTTATGAGCACAGTTGGCAAGCTGAAAGAAGAGGGTTGACAATGGATGCTCTTTGAGGTGGCAGGCAGCCTCCACTCCAACACACACACACCTCTTCTGCAGACATAGTTGATAACTGAAAACACTACACATACCCACTAGAGTCAGGGTGGAGAACCTTTGGCTTTCTAGGAATGCTGGCTTTCAGTTCTCAGCAGCCCCTCCCAATGTGGCCAATGATAAGGAATTCAGGTACTTTCAAAGACACCCTTTCTCTGCTCTGAAGGGAGCCAGGTATTGGCTTCTGAGCATGGTTGGTGTCTAATACTATTTCTATTCTTCTGTGACAATGGTGAACTCTCTGCCAGTTGCCCCAGAATTCTTGTTTTCCTCCCAGCAGCTCCTCTTGAACTGCAGCTGTTCACTACCTACTTTGCCCCTATTCTATTCTACTTTGCAATCCATCCTCTTAATCCTTAGAGCAAATTCCACATCCAGAGTGGGCCAGGGTTGTACTAGCATGTCACCTACAACTGTTTGCCGTTAAAGTTGCTTTTTCTTCGCCATGATTGGCAGGAAGAAACGCAAAATTCTGCGTGAGCGGCGCAAGCAACGAGAGCGTGTTGAACTTAAGATGGATCTTCCTGGAGTCTCTGTTGCTGATGATGGAGACACAGGAATGTTCTCCCTCCGGGCCATTGGCAAAAGTCAGGTAAGGGGACAAAATAGTTGCAAACATGTGTTTTGTGGGATGGTGGAAGGGTGACTGAGAATAGTCTGAAATGGCATTCCTCAGCCTGGGGCCCTTCAGGTGTTCTGCACTACAACTCCCATCATCCATCACCAACATGGACAGTGCTGGCTGGGGTGATGGGAACTATAGTATGGCAATTCTGGGAGTCTCCAGACTAAGAGAGGCTGATTTAAATGATCATGGCCAACAAGGAAATAAGTAAGGAAGGGCTGTCCTGTCACATATACTCCAATGAGCCTTCCAATAAGTGACATAATAAGACACACATTTACACTCTTCTTCTCTCCAGCTATTGCACGAGGTGGCTGAGGGTGATATGGCAGCAGCGGATACCTTTGTGGCCACAGAAATTGATGCAGAAAATGATCTCTCGCTCTCAGAAGGTGAAGGCTCTGACGATGACGTGTCTTTGGCAAGTGAGTTGGATGACGAGGAAATGGCAGAGGTTGAAGAGCGGTCCAACCAGATGCAGCGGGCCAGTGTCCCAGAGAAGTATGTGCACAGGTTGAAAGGCACAATACAGTTGGCCCCAATGATGTGTTTGGCTGGTGGGAGGGGATGAGGACTAATCATGCAAATGGTATACTCTTGTAAGCAGCTTTAATGTGACAAGTGAAAAAGCATGGCTCTCCTTCTGTAAAAGAAGAATGTTTAGTCAACCATGACATTGTTGTAAAATATGCAGAGCGCGTTCACTCTCTGCTCATCCGAGCAGGTATGCATGCAGTGAAATAGCGTGGGCTTTTGGGCAAAGCCATGCACCTCTGGTGTAAAAGAAAAATAGACTGTTTTTCTTTTATGGTTTTATTAAAAGCAAAGCAAAAATGAAATAAACAACAGAAGGCATTCATCCATGCTTCTGTATGCTCCAAAGTTCCTCAGGAGCTAAGAGAAAAGAAAAGGAGCCCCCAAAATGCAGGAGGCACTAACTAGCTCCAAAATCCCCTCCCAGTTATATACTTTTCCAAACAGAGAAAACATAACAACAAGAGACAGATTTATGAGTTCTAGTAGACAAGCTGGCGTCTTCAATGCCTTGGTGAATAAAATTACCCAAAGGGGGCGATAAACTTCTAATTACAATATCTATTTTCCCTGACAGACATAGCAGAGGGAGAGAGGAGGAATTGCAGAGTTGGAAAGTTAGGTGCAGGACCAGCTTTGGGAGCAGGTGTTAATTTAAGAGTCCACTTTATATGTGCATTTGTGTATTCCCTCACCATAGCATGATTCTTAGAAACATTTTTAACAAAAGCTGGCCTAGAAAGCCTAGTCTTTATCCTTCCTCACTGTACGGATATGATAATTTAGAAAGCTATCTTGTATCATGCAAGACCAAATACTCTTTGTCTAAATAAATTCCTCATGCCATAGATCCTTGCATCTGTTACATCATTTTTAAAGGTTACTGAAGCTTTAGCAGCTAGATAGCTGTAGAAAAGATACTCCACTCCTTCAGTGTCATCTGCTTTGATAAAATCTAATGTACAGTACACGTATTTGCCTGTTGAACAAAATGTTTATTCCTCCAAAATATATTGCACTGTCCCTGATTACTTTTGTCTTGCCTTTTCTTGCATGTTTGTATCAAACTTCGTTCATTGCCACATAATTTATTCTTCCCTCAGAACGCCCTTTTCTTTCTTATTTTTACTTAACTCATTTTTATTTTCCATGCATTAAAATTTACTGTTCTCTTATGTTTCAGTTCCTTCTTTTCGTGTTGAAAACTATATTTCTACATCTATATTACTTTCTATATTTCTTTTCTGCTTCCCCTTTTCTGGCAGCATGCCTACTGCTTCAGGCAGGGTTGTATCTTGGCTCTGTACAACTAGATTGTTCACATAGTTTATGTGTTTTAGTCTCATTTATGTTGTTGTTCTTTTGAGCAGCTGTGTGTAACACCACGGACTTTTTCAGATGTCGATTTACCGCTGAAGAAGGCTCGTAACACTCGCGAGGCTGCTGTGCGGCAGGGGCCACGTTTCGTACGACCCCGTCCCCCTGCCGAAATCAAATGTTTCCGTTCCGGAAGAGATCAGAGGCAGCCGCACCATATTTGGCCATTTTTTATTCACGGGCAACTTCCGTGAGTAAAAAATGGCCAAATATGGCGCGGCTGCCTCCGATCTCTCATGGCAGGGGGACGGCGTCGTACGAAACGGGGCCCCTGCCACGCAGCAGGCTTGCGAGTGTTACGAGCCTTCTTCCGCGGTGAATCGACATCTGAAAAAGTCCCACCTCATTTATCATGGAGCAAATTACGTGAATATTAGCCACTATCGTGCCTGTAACAGTCTGCAAATCTTTTAACGTAGTACACCTCTCACAAATTATTTCACTTTTTCTCCACATTCTGTTTCCCTCAGTTTATTTTGAGGCTTTTGAGTATCAACCTCCACAGCTATTAATTGTGTGTGTTCATCTCACACACATCTTTTAGACTTTACTAATATTCTTCTTCTTTAATAGTTCATCTAATGATGGTAGTCTCTAAAACAACAACAGGAGCAACAAAACTATAGGGCTATCCGTCATCATAATTCATTGTTAACATTTGGATAGATTTTTGTCAATTCAAAATTTGTCCTCTCTGTTAACAATCAACTTAGTTTCCTGCATTCTTTCATTATTTGTCCAATAGGTTATTTAGACCTTTGTTATTTGTATGGTTGCATCTACTCCTTTTTCCTTTGGTTGGTCTTCTTGAAGACCTTCTACTGCAACGCTGCAATTTCTTTCCTTCCTCTTTGTCTGTTTGGTTGTACCACTGTTTAACCTTCTCCCACCACAGATGGCACCATAATTCCACACTGGATATTTCATTTCATCCTAAGTGGCTCTTACCTTTCTTTTACTCATCCTTAACTAAGTAGCCTACTAATGGCCATGTCTGTTAATTAATATAGTTGCTTAATGCTACCAATTAATTCCACCACAGTTTCAGTGAATACTCTTGCTTGAACATTCTAGTTCATATTACAGTAATTAAAATTATTACAAAAAATCTGATAAAATGAAGCCATTATTACATTAGATTGTTATATGATCATAAGACATCTGCCTCATATAAAATTTGAACACTTAAAATATTTAGCATCATACAGTTTAAAATATATTTAAACTTTCATTATCACAAATTGCAAGTTCCCACTGAAAAGCCAGAAGAGCAAGAGGTTTCTGAGTTCTAGGGCATCTCACTACTGATCTGAAAACTTTTACATGACATTTAAAAGCATTTTAAAAACAAGGTTGTAATCCCAAGATATCCTTATATTGATTTCCTTTCTAAAAGCCTGTTTACTGGGAAGGCATGGCTGGGCATCTTTATGAGATTCCCTTGTTGTCTCCAAGGCACATACAGAAGTGCTGCTTCTGGCTGCCATGTCCTAAACACCTCTAACTAGACAGTACAAGATGGAGTCAACTTGAGTAACTGGATGAACACTAACAGCATGGTCAGGGCTTCCTCTCTTCCCTCAGGTGCCTGTCTGAACCAGATGGTTGTGTCTGCTTCAATATTTTGGGCTCACCAGAACTCATGTTTTTGTGTTGTAGTGTTGCCTCTGAAGAAGAGGAGGAGGAGGAGGAGAATGCTGAGGCAGGGAATCCTCTGTTGATCTCACTGGAAGGCAAGGAGGAGCGTGATCAACATCAGACAAACCTGTGGTTTGGCAAGGTGAGCGTATCTGCTGAGGACATTTTTTAGCTGATTTAGGCCATTCTGCTTAAATGTTATATTCAAGCATGTTCAAAGCTTTATGTGGAAGTTATTTTATTGGAATATTTGGAATAATGTAAACAGAATAGCATATTCGTTGTTGTGTGCCTTCAAAACTTATCGTAGTGGTAAAGCAAACCTATTATGAGATTTTTCTTGACAAGATTTGTTCAGAGGAGGGTTGTCTTTGCCTTCCTTTGAGGCTAAGAGAGTGTGACTTGCCCAAGGTCATCAAAAGGTTTCCATGGCCAAGTGGGGATTTGAACCCTGGTCTTCAGAGTCCTAGTCCAACACTCAAACTACTACGCTGTGCTGGCTCTCAGAATAATATGTAGTTCCTTAAATATAAGCACAAGAATGACTACATCTGAAATAACAGGGTTTGGTCAGGGGGTGGATGGGTTTAGGACATATACCTGAAGAGAACTATAGCTGACATACCTTATAGCAACAGTTTAATTTTCCTTTTCTGAAGTATAACTGTAATACCTTGAGCTTCACTCACTCACTCTCAGCACTACTTATTAGTCCCATTTCAACTTAGGAAAACCCTGATACAGTATAACTACTGTAGTTGAATGTTCTGTTTCATTAAAGCAGTGGTGCACAGCCTGCAGCCCTCCAGATGTTTTGGCCTCCAACTCCCCATGGGAGTTGGAGGCCAAAACACCTGAAGGACCACAGGTTGTGCATCACTGCATTTAAAGGATTTGATTGCACTACAATATCCGAGAGAGAGAGAACCTGCTTTCAAGTCACCTGTCGACTTATGACAACCCCTGGATTTTCATAGGGTTTTCTTAGGCAAGGAATACTCAGAGGTGGTTTTGCCAGTTTATTCCTCTGAACTATAGCCTACAGCACCTGGTTTTAGTTGGCAGTCTCCCATCCAACTACTAACCAGGGCTGACCCTACTAAGCTTCCAAGATCAGACAGGATCTGGTGCTTTTATGAGTATTTAGGCCTCATAGGGTGTGGAAATTTCTCCACAGAAAAATACAGCATTGGAAACATCTCTTTTTGAGAAAATTCTCTGCACCCCGCACCCCCACATTTCCCACCCACATCTCTGCCTCTGTGCTCAGGTGTGGGCATGGTGCTACCCTCCCCAAAGCGGAACCTCATCTGGGATTTATCATTCGTATGACATTATGTAGGAATGCTTTTATGGGATTGGTGCCCTGTGGTTTGGAATGGATGGGTGTCTAGCAAGAGGTACTGTGAATTGGCAGGAATGCTTCCAGCTATGCCTTAACTTTGTTCCCTGTTTTTTTGCTGCCCAGGAGGTTTTTGCTGGAATTGACGATGATGCTGATGAGGCGCTAGAGATTGGGCAGGCGCAAGTCCTGTCTCAAAATCAGGCAGAACCTCCACCAGGTAAATCCTTTTTGGCTTTGTAAGACTGGGCCCAGTGATGGAAAATATGGAGTTGGGGTGGATAAGAAATCCAGCCAGCACCCCCTTTGTGGGGAAATGCACAGAGGCAAAAGTAGTCATCACAGGAGCTGCATGGGCTTCCACTAAAAACAACAGTCTCACAACTTCCCCCCCTTTGTAATACTCTGTGGCTACAAAGATATGATGTGATTGTATTGCATTGCATTGGCTGCCATGTCTGGAGGCAAGCAACGCTGAATTGACACAGGGAAGCCTGGAATGCAAAGTCATCATGCCAGATATTTTTTTCTTGCTAAATGTTTGCTTCAAAAGAGCTAATGATGCTGGTCTGCTGTCTCTTGTGATGCCTGTTCCAGCCCATTATTTTAGGATTTTACTAAATTCTTGCTACATGTACATTGAGGTCTAACAGTAGTTTCATACCATGCTTGCCTTCGAGTTGTTTCTGACTTATGGTGACCCTAAAGTGAACATATCACAGGGTTTTCTGTGCAAGATACGTTCAGAGGGGGTTTGCCTTTGCCTTCCTCTGAGGCTATGGGAGTGTGACTTCCCCGAGGCCATCCAGTGGGCTTCCATGGCTGAGTGGAGATTTGAACCCTGGTCTCTCAGACTTGTAGTCCAACACTCAAACCACTACACACACTGGCTCCTGCCATGCTTAGCATGCCATTAGCATGAAATAGAATGACAGTAGTAAATTCACTGAGTGAGCAATTTCAAGGGCCTTGGCTTATCTCAGGAAGATACTGCCTAATCTCAGAGTGATGGTAGGGCTTGAGCAGTTTGTTGAAGGAGTGCTGTTGTCCCCATGCCGAGTGATGAGATCAGAGAGCCTGTAGCTGTTGTCAGTTTTGTTATTGGAAAGAATTAACAGGATCAATGTGTGCATAGTTAACACTGATAAATTCATTTAGCATGCTGTTTTTGTGTTGCTAAGATATGGGGAGGAGGGAGGATAATTTTAAATGCAGACCCTTTGGGTAAAGCCTTTGCTGACCTAGATGGCCTTTCTGTGGCCTTTCTAGCAACTGTGGTCCAGGGGATCATGCAGCATCTTTCCCTCTGCTTTTCAAGTAACTGTAGCTAGAATGGTATACACTGGGGCTGGCATTTATACACATGTACATGGATGTAAGAAAATCTGGAAGCTCTAGAGAGGAACCCATTCCTTTCTTTCACTACTATACAAATCCTCTGTTAGTCAATTCAGAGGGAATGCTGGAAGGGGACAGTGAGTCTTTAACTGTGATCATTTTCTGCCTAGTCTCCAGAAATATGAAGAAGAAGCTGCCACAGCATGAGGTTGCACCAGAGTTAAAGTCTGTGGAAATCCTGGACACTGAAGCAACCAAAGCCTCATCTGAAGGGAAGGGCTCAGATGCAGAAGAGAGCGACAGCAGTGACACCAGTGACAGTGATGAAGAGAGGTGAAGTAGCCACACTGCAAGGCACACTGCAAATGTATTTGCCTCATTGAGCATCCTCTACTTTGTGGGTGGGACTTTAATCTTGTGTGTTGGAAGCCCAGTCCTCCCCCCCCCCCAGAGCTTCTGTTTGGGACATGATGGCCATTGTCACTTTTTGGCGTACAGTAGGACCCCCGTATCTGCGGGGGATTGATTCCAGGCCGCACCATGGATAATGAAATCCATGGATAATAGTGAACAGCATTGAAAATAATGGGACTTCTGGTTTAAAATACCATAGAGTTGCTTTGGAGGACCTAGAAAATGGCTAGAGAGGACACATTTTCTAAGAAGACTATGGTAGCTGTGCTGAAACTGAAACGGTGGATAATTGAATCCGCGGATGGCGAATCCACAGATGCGGGGGTGCTACTGTATAGTCAGTGGTATTGTCTGCCCTGGTCTGAGCATAGGTAACAGTTAACCTTTGAAAAATAGAAAATGGTGAGATCTTCCCCATATGTGCGCATGCATACACATACACATATGAAAAAAGCCTGTTCTCAGCTTTCCATTATCTTTTAGCATAGGAATGGGCAAAGTACACCTTCCCATCAGCCCTGGATGTCAGTGGTGGAGAATGCTGAGAGTCCAAGGTTTTAGTGTAACAAAGAGCTATAGCACAGGGTTGGGCTTTGCAGATAGGACTACATGGGATTTTCAGTGGTTGAATGTCATCAGAAGGTTAGTCACAGTTGTGTTCTCATGTTCCTATACAATGAATCTCATTGTTGTCGAAGACCATTCAGTAATTCAAGCCCAAATGTGTTACTCACTTAATCCATCCTTATGATGGGCACATGTTGGTTTGTGTGTAATTTATTTTATATATGTCTAGTAAAAGTGCCTGTTTTAAAAACATAATTAGAATACAGTTGCCCATCCACATTCGCGGCTTTAACATTCGCATTTTTGATTATTTGCTGTTTTTCGGAGCTCCCCCCCGCCCTCCCAAAAGTGGCAACAGGGCTTCAGAAGCCCCCGTCGCTGCTTCTGGGGGGTGGGGGGAGAGAAGCAGCGACAGGGCTTCAGAAGCCCCCGTCGCTGCTTCTGGGGTGGTTGGGGGCTTGTGGGAAGGCAGTGGCATGACCTATTTTTTATTTGTGTTTTTTTCACATTTGTGGGGGTCTTGCAGCCCTAATCCCTGCGAATGTGGAGGGACAACTGTAGTTCTTATAGCTGATAACACAAAAAGTTTGAAGCAGTGTTAGAGCACTGTCAAAGTTGGACACTGTAATGGAAGGCAACTGCCAACCCTCTTCCTTCTTTGTGTGGTCCTCAACCTGTTCTCTTTCTGCCCCCAAATTGGTTATTCTTTTTTAAAGGAAAAAAGACTATGTCCAGTCTTATCTAAGAAAAAACTCTCTCTTGACTGCAAATCTGGCATTTCATCAGTCCTGAATACAAGCAGAAGTCATGCCTTGACAACTGATCAAGAGATTAACTCTGTTGCTAAACAGATTTAAATGTGTTGCTAATGAAGTAAACGTGTAATGATGCGCTGCTAAAACAAACATTTGCTTAGCCTGGATGACAACATGCTTGTTCCACTTTCAAAGAAGGTTATGACATTTGCCCTGGAAGAAACTCGACTGTTGGTTTTGGTGGACATTCCAAGAAGTGAATCCCAGAGTTGGGAAGCAACTGTGTAGAGCCCTTTGTCCAGTGTTGATGTGTTGTTTTCCAGCTAAAGAAACATTGCAAAAAATAACCAATCCATTTACAGAGGAAACATTTAAAATATGGTTTAAATATAAAAAAAAAATCCTCACACCATCACCTTTTAAAGCCTCTTTAAAGCATTCTCTATTCAAACAGAAAAGATAAATGCAAGAAACGTAAGAGATGGGGAGATAAAGGAATATATAAATAAACTTCTAATTAGACTTACTTAGGAATAAACTTAAACCAGTACATCCTATTTGGTTACATTTAGTACAGAGAACTTCCTTTTTCACTAAATAAAGTAGAATAGAAGTTCCCTCAAGAGTTCTAATTCTATTTGAGACTTATTGTGGACATGGTAAAAATAAATCAACTGGGCACGTTTTAAGACTACATCAAACATTGCAAGAAGAGAAATTTAGAAATTCTAAAGGATTGAGAGTTATATAGGAATCAGATACGGGGGCAGAACTATTAGAAAAACAATGGGATACAATTTGGACACTACCTCCCTACAAATCAGTATCTGCCCAGGCTAAAGAAAATATATTAAAAACAATTAATAAATGGTACTACTACCCACTCAAGCTATATAAAAATAATAATCTGTCAAAGTTTTGTGGTAAAATAGGCAACATATGTGGCTATCCTGCTCAAAAAACAGATAATTTCTGGGTGGTTTTTTTTTAAAAAAAAACTAAATTAGATAAGTAAAATGTTAGGTCAAAGACTACATTATAGAAGTACATTAGTGTTTATTTCCATATTTGAGAATGAGAAAGAAATATTGCCAAAAAAGATCTTATAACACTCTTGTTAAGTGTTACAAGATTAGAAATAGTGAAATCATGGAAAACATTAGAGAGCCTTTCAGTACAGAAGTGGATAGAGTGTGGTCTATAACACTATCTGAAAAGCTAACATAAAATGAGATTAACAAGAGGAGAAATCAAAGAGGATAAATTTGAAGAAATTTGGAAGCCCTTTATTACATGTGTTACCCATGAGAACTCTAAATTCAAGTCATGATCTGATCAAATTGTCTTTTGAAAAAAACGTATTTTGAATATAAAGAACAATATACCAATCATTTGTCTGCTTTGAAGATACATTATATTTACACTGATAGACAGTGTATATTTGGTTTATTAACTAATATTTGGGTTATTAACTAAGACTGGGGGCTGGGAAGGAGGAAGGGAAAGAGAGGATTGAATGTTATATCTGTAAGTTATGGAATATTTGTAATGGGAAAAATGTAAGCATTTTGGTGCATGGATGTGCTGTGGCTAACTTTTCATTCCTAATTCTGTCCAGGAGAATTTGATGGGACATGGGGAACTCTTTAACTCCCCTCTTTCCCCTATTTCAGGGAGCAGCCACACTCACGTGCAGGAATGAAGCGGCGCCAGGCACAGCCAAGAGATATTGAGGTGATCCCCATTGAAGACCCAGGTAAGCAGGAGTGGGAAAATTGGCCATTTCTTGCATCTCGGCTGGTTTTGCTTCCTCCCTGAGCAAATAGCCAGGAACTAACAGTTGTGTATCTCTGCAGTGAAGCGAGCTCGGGTTCTGGACCCTGAAGGATTGGCACTAGGAGAAGTCATTGCCACCTCTCGCAAGGCCAAGAGAGACTTGATTGATGATTCTTTCAACAGGTAATGGAGTTGGGGGAGTGCTGAAGAGGATCTAATGCGAGTGGTAGGGGCTATCCCTCTACTACCTGAGGTTTGGGAAGTGTTGCTCTGACCAATCTTCTTCCTACTCTCTTCACCCTGCCTCCAGATATACCTTTAACGAGGAAGAAGGGGAGTTACCTGAGTGGTTTGCACAGGAGGAGCGGCAGCATCGGCGCAAACCACTGCCTCTGGACCGGAAGACAGTGGAGGAGTACCGCCAGCGCTGGCGAGAGATTAATGCTCGGCCCATCAAAAAAGTGGCAGAAGCCAAGGCACGCAAGAAGCGCCGGGTAAGCAAGAACATATGCATATACAGGCACCGGGAATCTGCTTTATACCAAGACGAACTACCTGTTCATTTGTCCCAGTCTTGATTGCCATTCCTTAGCCTGGCAGTAGCCATACAGGGATCTTTCCTATCCCCTGGTACCTTTTCTTTGAACTTGAGGTGCAAGGGATTTGGGTCTGGGGCAGGCAGATGCACACCCACTTGCCTGCACATATATGTGCTTTGGGGTTCTTTTCCTTTGCACTGAGTGCTCCATATCTCCCCACAGATGCTAAAGAAACTAGAGCAGATGAAAAAGAAAGCTGAGTCTGTGGTGAATACAGTGGACATCTCAGAACGTGAGAAGGCTGCCCAGCTACGCAGGTGAGTCTTTAGCTTCCAGAGGGGTTCCTGGAGTCCCTTGTCCTCTTTCCCCCGCCCCCAACTACAGCTGGAAAAATGGGTAAGTTCCAAAGGGATTTTGAATCATAAATGCAGTTTCTGCTTGAGGTATGCAGTATGTGTTGTTAGAAAGGATAAATAGGCCTCAAGCTCTTCTCAGTGCTCTAAGACTGAATCAGATATTAAGGCTTTTTTTTCTCTCTCTTACAAGGATCAGACACACAGCTAGGAATGCATGGTTTCTCCATCAGTGATTTTCTTATCACTTTCCACAAAACTCAGCTGGACAGTGCACGATAATTGACATAGAACAATAACAATATCAAAATATAGAAATCAGCATTAAACCCTATTAAAACATCAAAAGTATTAAACGCAGTTTAAAAGGCCAAATTGAAAAGATGCCCCCTAGCTGCTTTTCAAATGGGAACTAATCTTAACTTTGAAAGGCGAACATTCCACAATTTGGGATCAATACAAAAGAAAACCTATTTGTGTGTGCCCAGCATGCTGAGTTGTATTACTCTATTTGCAGATGTTATCTTCAAAGGGGCTTCTCTTGCAGGTATTAATGACCAAATGCCCTTTAAGATAGCTAGGTCTTATACTACTTGGGATTTTCAAAGTGAAAATCTATACTTTCAATTGAGCTCAGAAGGTAATTCACAACCAGTGCTGTGTGCTAGACTTTAGATGGCACAGATAAAGCAGAGGTGGACAATTGCCCAAAATCCAGGGACTGCATGCTCTTCACTGGACTCCCACCCCTACATTTTTTAAAACTGAATTTCTTTTTACTCAATATGCCCCTGTATAGCCTCTTGAGAGCAGGAAGAGGGCATTGTTGCTGTGTTTTCTCCCTTCAGGCTTTTGGGGAAAGGGGAGCGAAGTAACCAGAGGTTACATCTGGTTTTAACCCCCCGCCCCCCAGTCGTAAAATAGCTGGGAAATGACAAAGACATGGTCAAGTTGTCCCTCACACTTCCTGGTGGGTGCAGAGATTATTTTGAGTACAAAGTTGGAAGTCACTAAAATGGTGTAGGGCCTGCTCATAGCCCTGCAAGCTGAACTTTCTCCTCCAGTGAGATAAAACTCAGTCATATTTATTCAAAAGGATGCATTGCAGGAAAGACAATGGAGATTTCCCTATGTTTCTGAAATCTGAGCCACTAAAGGTTATACTGTATATTACAACTGCTTGTTTGAGCCCTGAAGAAAGACTGAACCAGCTGGATATCCTTAGTCTGGAGAAGAGGGAGTTAAAAGGTAGCATGATAGCCATCCTCAAATCTTTGGAGCTGGCCAGTAAATAGATAGTGGAGCTGTTTCTGTGTCATGTTCCACGGGGGTTCAACCCAATGAAGAAGATTTTCAGTTTTATAAAGAAGAACCACCTGTTTGTATTTATTCTCTGACCATCTTGGAAAGTGGTGGACTCTCCTTGGTGGGTTTTTTTTTTTTAAGCAGAGCCTGAATGGCTGCCTAGGAGGAAGGCTAGTGCTGTGGATTTTCTGCATTGGCAGGAAGTTGGACAAGACAACTTTTTGAGTTTCTTTCAATTATATGATTGGAATAAATAAGGACAAGCAAATCCTGTCCATTTACATACTCTTCAGTAAGGAATTTAATTATTATTGCACACAACCCATGCACTGAACAATCTTTAAAGGAAAATACAGAACTAAAATTGTAAGCACCATCTACTTCCAAGAATGAAGGAAGGAACGATTCTGTATTTTTATCTCACCATATCTGCCAGAGGGTGCTCTCTCCCTTGTATTTTTGTAACAGCAACTATGAGGTGGGTTGGTCAGAGAGAGAGAGAGAGAGACTTGTCTAATGTCACTCACCTATCTTCATAGCTGAGCAGGAACTTGAATCCAGTTCCCTTGGCCCTAGTCTAGCACTGTGACCAGAATCCTGTTGGGACACTCCATAAGTGTCAAAACAGTTGCGCAAACAGTTGTGCTTTCTCAGAGGTTGCAGAAGTGTTGTTCCTAGTGCAGCCAGTCATTCCACAAGCACACACATACACACTGTCCTTATCTTTCACTTTTGACTTGGTGGATGGGGAAATATTGACCGTTGTGCTCAGGGCCTTGGTGACAGTTGCACAGATGGCTGCATTATAGGATATGGTGTTAAGTATGGTGGCATATATTTATGACGTACTAAAAGTGTATCGGATCTAGAATCCATTCTCTGCTACATCACACTGATCACAGGACAGCCTCTGTGCCAATGAAATGAACTAGCCATCCAGGTCCTGGCTAGGCCTTGACCTGCTTAGCTTCTTATGGAGTTACACCAGTCCATTTTCTGGGTTTTTGATAAAACATTCTTCCGTGGTTTTAACTGTCTTTGCTGGAGGCCAGGCCCCTGGGGTCTAGGCTTCAGAGAAGAGACAAAAGCTTTGGAGTGGCCCTGGAAGAGTTAATCATGATACGGGGAAAATAAGCATTAGAATGGCAGCCAAGTGTTTGGTCTAGAAGGGAAAGAAGGTAAGCAGGGATGAGAGCCCCGAAGTAATGGTGGTTTCCCCAGGGGATGGAGGGGTTGAGTTTGATGAACAGTTCTGAAGGGAAGAGGAGTTTCACTCTAACCTTTCTTTCCAACAGCATCTACAAGAAGGCAGGGTTAGGAAAAGAGAAGCGGCAAGTGACCTATGTTGTGTCCAAGAAAGGTGCAGGCCGAAAGGTTCGACGCCCTGCAGGAGTCAAGGGCCATTTCAAAGTAGTCGACAGCCGTCTCAAGAAGGACATGAGAGCCCAGAAACGCAAGGAGCAGAAGCCAAAACGGCGGAGGCAGAAATAAACTGTTGTCATAGTGCATCACTGCTGTGGGAGAGTAAGCGTCTTCTGACTGCCTTGAACACATCAGGATCATGATAGAACATTCTGAAATATATAATCAGACTCAGAAAGCAACAATTGATGGACCAGTCCTTGCCCTGAGAATGTACTCGGATTTCTCCAAAACTCGCATACTTGATGTTTGGTGCCTTCATGTATGTAGGTCAAACACTGGTGATGTGAGCTGTATGGGCACTAGCATTTTTTTGCTGCCTAGTCCACTTTTGTCCTCAGAGGTATCCTTCACTGGTGGCTTCCCTTCAAGGTTTCTGCCCTTCTTGTTTGGGTTTAATAAACTATTCCTCGCCCCCCTCCCCACCCGGTCAAAATTCTTTTCAGGCTCTTTTTTTGTTGCCTACAAAACATGTACTTGTTTACATACATGGTGTTCATGGTCACGTTATAGCAGGACACTGGGTGGCCACAACATAGAAATTGCATAGTTTATGAAATGTATGGTTTTGGATTATAGCTCCCCAAATCCTCATGGCCCTGGGGATAATGGAATTGTAGTCCATCACATTTGGCAGGCAATAGTTGGTTGGGAAAGGCTTTGTACGCTTTCTCTCCACATTATAGCTTGCTAGATATGGATAACTTCCTACAAACATCCATAGTGAGAAAATTACTTATTTAAGTACATTTGCCCCTCCACATTTGCAGCTTTCACTTTCACGGTTTCGACTTCGTGGTTTGCTCAGCAAGCACCCCATTTAAATCAGCTTCTCTCCCTCGCACACAAGGGAGAGGAGCTGATTTAAACGGAGTGCTCCCTGAGCAAATTGCGCACCCAACTCCCCGCTCTCCTGGGACTTGGTTCCGTTTGGGGTGGAGAGCCAAGCCCGGGGAAAGCGGGGAGTTTGAGGCAGATGCGCTTTTCAGCCACCACCACCCCACTCTTCCCAAAGCAGCAATGGGGCTTTTCAAGCCTTGTCGCGGCTTTGGGAGGGTGGGGGCGTGGCTGAAAAGCCTCTCCGCTGCACTCCCTCTGCCCCTCCCAACCTTCCCAAAGTGGCTGTGGGGCTTCAAAGCCCCACAGCCACTTCGGGAAGTGTCTGGGGTGGCTGCCCACCCGCCTGCCCACCGCAACCCCCGACCTTCCTGAGGTAGCTGTGGGGCTTCAAAGCTGCCCAGCCGCCGCCACCCCCACCACTTCAAAGCCCCATAGTCACTTGTGAAGTGCAGGGGGTGGCTGGCCAACCTCCCGGCCGCCGCCACCCCCGACCTTCCTGAGGTCGCTGCCACCCCCGGCCTTCCCGAAGCGGGTATGGGGTTTGAGAGGAAGCATGGCAGGCGGCGGGGGGTGGGGTGGGTGGAGGCCAGGCGAGCGGGAGGCTTTTTAGCCACCACCCCCATTGCCACTTTGGAAGTCCAGGGGGATTGCAGGCAGGCAGGGGGAGGCCTTTTTTATTCACTTTTTTCACATTTGCAGGGGTCTTGAGCCCCTAACCCACGCAAATGTGGAGGGATGACTGTATTCCGAAACTAGAGGGAAACAGCTGGAAGACTGGTCATTACCCACCTTACTTCTGGTGGTGGCTGTGATTATTTATTAACTTATACCACCTTTTCCCAAAATGTAGCTTATAAAAATTAAAAGAGATCCAGATAAAAACACAAACATACATAAGCTTTAAAAGGTCCTAATGTGATTAATCTATTGCTGTTCAAGCCCTTGCCTCCAATTCCCAAAGCCTGTTGGAACAGAGGGTTTCACCTGCCAGCAGAACAAGAATGAGTTTCCCTTATGGGCACAACAGAAAAGACATTGGAGAGGGCTCTCAATGTGCAAGCAGATGCCAGAGAAGGAAACTTTTCCCCAGGCTGCTTAACATTTTAAAGCAGAGATGGACAACTCTCAGGAGTTAGGGGGCTATATTGGCTCCCTAGGAAAGGTTAGAGGGCTGCACCTCTTGGGGCGGGGGGACCAATTCTTTTTCCCTAATGCCTCCAAGAGGCATGAGGAGTTTTGCCACATTTTTTACCCTTTTTGGGTCATTTAAAACAAAGGAGAAACATGTTTTTCTAACAAGAAGTCACCTGAAATCACCTTCTGGGTCACTTCCTCTTGGAAAAAAAGAAATGTAAAATTGCATCCCACAGCTCCTGCGGCCATGAGCAGGAATTGTAGGGCAGTTTTTAAAAAATGGGGAGGTGAGCATAAAAATAGCCCTGGGCATTGAATGTGACCCACAGGCCTCCGTTTTTCCAGTCCTCTTTGAAAGTGAAAAATGGTACTTCAAATTGTACTCAGAAAATCAGTGTTAACTTTTAAAACTGGCAAAGTGTATTCCATACCTCAGTTTCCAAACACACTCATGTCCTCCTCCAAGTATCAGTTATTTGTAAAGGGTGGCCAAAGTTGTCTTCATTCCAAAACTGGGCCTGATGCCAGACTGAAATTGGTCCAGATAATAGTAATAGCAATTTATTTGCATACCACATTTTCAGCAAACACATCACAGTCAAAATGGATCACAGGACAGACAATGCAGGACTTGTAATAAATAAATAATTACAATAAAAGTACATGCAACATAACATCAATAGTTCAACAAAATTAACAGCCTGAAATATGAAAAGGTTTTAAAGTTGGGGGGAAACATCCATATGTCAGATAACAAATTTGAAGGATAATAATATAACTTAAGAAAGAACAAAACAGAGGCCTTGTAGTTTTCCATCAACAAGTAGCACCTAGGCACCAGGTTGAGCAAGCTGGTCATTGCCTTCCTCATGATAGTGAGATGTATCGTATTCCTTATCAACTTATAGCCATTATTTCTAAATGTGCATCATACCAATTTATGCAAATCATATACCAGGGCAGACAGCACTTAGCTTGCAAACCATACGCAACCCCAGCTGTTTCTTCACCCCAGTATCGGCAGCAGTGAAAAAAGCAGAGGGGTGTCCCTTACAACACAGCACATACTCCCTCTGTTTCGTTTTTTACAAGTAGAATTGCAGTCCTACTTGTAAACAGGGCATGTGGGAGGAGCACATCTTGTTTAAAGATACATGTTTTCACCTCTACTGCAGAAATTCGGCAGGAATAGGATGCAAATCCTGGTGGACTTGAAGACCCTTGTCTTCTAGCCCCTCTGAGCCCCAGGGCATCCAGGATTTATGTAGATTTGTGTTAACTTTTATTTTCTTGAATGATGCATAAGTGGCCATGATGAAACTGGACATGGTGTAGCATACCCTCCAACACTCCATACATGAAAATTGGGACTTGTGGTGGCCAAGCAACAGCAGAGTGTGGTCAAGATGGCAAGAGTTATTCACGAGGAAGAACAGAACAGCAAAAGCTAGGAGAGGCTGTAGCAGTTTGCTTTTATCTGAACTGACTGGGAAGGGCAAGATTCTGCTTTTGCCTCCTCTCCCCTCTCCACTGCTGGGATAATGCATTTTAATGGGGTCAAACTCCATTTGAACTGAGTTTGCAGCAAGTGAAGTTAGCTGAAGGCAAAGGGGGTAGATGGGAAGGGGAGAAAGAAACTGGGTCATTTCAAAACCAGCTGAAAAAGTAGGACAGCCAAGGATTAATTGGGACTGTCCCTGCCTAATCGGGACAGTTGAAGGGTATGGTGTTGGGACCTAGCTGCAGATGTGTTTGCATAAGCTGTATACCACAAAATAGGGCATGCTTATTTGGGCCTACAAGCATTGGATTGTACATGTGAAGTCAGTACCTAAATGGCAGGTGCAGAGAGACAGGCCAGAATGATCTTGTGTAAAGAGTAAAAACTTTAGTTGCGTTCTGTGCATCATTGACATCTCCTCTGTATCTGTAAAATCTTTTCACAGTTCTACCTGTCTAATCCCAAAGATACCTAATTTTGCCACAGCATTTTGGACACTTCTAATTATGAGCAATTTCTTTCTAATGTTAGTTAACATTAGAAAGAAATTGCTCATAATTAGAAGTGTCCAAAATGTTGTGGCAAAATTAGAGCAATTTTTTAAAAGAGCTATCTAAATACAGCAGCCAACTTTGCCTTCTCTTTCGGCTGCCTGTCAGTACCATATTCTGCATTGACAGAACTAACCTTGAATGAAATGGGGCACTGGGCAACACCCACTCATCTATAGGAGGAAACCTGCTTGCTTCATGGTCATATACAAGAAGTTACTTCAGATCACAGATCAGAGATTGCCTGATAAGGGTGAAATAGGCTTACCGATAATTGCTAGGTTGCTCTTTCAGAAAGTTTCTGCATGTGATGTATACAGTGCTCCAGATACCTGCAACTCTAGACATTTTCTGAAAGACTTACATCGTGGTTCAGTTTCCAGGAAGAACAATCCTGCTTCTCAAAAAGTATAGGTGAGGACTAGTTGTGGATACCAAGCCACAAGGGCAAAACAAATTGCAGATGCTATTCATTTCTTTTGGATAATAGATTGCTACAACCATGGGTCAGCATTGTGTGCGTGTGAGAGAGAGAATCGTGCCTTGTGTCTGGAGTTGTAGCCCTTCTTGTATGGCTTTCATGGCTTTCTCTGTTTATCTCAAACAGTGGTGGAGAACAGGGGTGGGCAAAGCACAACCTGTAGGCAATCTGCATCCCCAGAGACCCTTAAGTGTGGCCTCTGAGGCTCCCCAAAAGCCTTCCAAAGCCCACAGACCACCCATTTGTGTGTGTGGGGGTTCGATTTATTATTATTTTGCCCCAAAGCTTCCAAAACCACTTGGAAATGTGACAGTGTGTTTCCCCAACCCCCAGCGCTCCCCAAACCTCCCCAAAGAACTCTAAAGCAAAAAATAAATCACCCCCATTAGCCAAAATGGCATCCAGAAGCAGCATTATGTCACTTTGGGTGTGCCAAAGCACACTGGTGCAGCCCTACAGGCACACAGGCACACAGGGGAAATGGCCCCTTCCCCTTGATCTAGAAAAAGGAATGACAAAGCTCCATCCTGCCAAGAAGTCACACTCTGTAACCAGTACCCTACCCTTGCACTCTTCAATCCCAAATGTGTGGAAACATGTTCAGTAGTGTGGGAGAGGCACTCTGCCCTTGCTTGTAACATTTTTAAATGCCTCCTAACTTGCCATTTGGCCTTCAAGCATCCTCAAAACAGTTCACAATAATAATTATAATAAACACTATCCCACAGAAATAACACCATAAATATAATCACAAAGGGAAATAAACCACAGGATTGACAAACTGTGGGTTAAAACAGTCAGTTTGCACAGCTGCTACTCTACTATTCTACATTTTTCTACAGCTGAGTCCCAGCTTTGATCACAGTAATTTCATCTTGGCTTACTTAGTAAGAGCTGCCCAGCATTTTCCTCAGTGGCTGCCTTGATCCATTTCCTTCTTACACCAAGGTGAAGTCAATGTAGGCACCTGTTGTGTTGCCCTCAGACAATAAGGGATATTCAGGAAGCAAAAGCTGAACATTTTTATCAAGCCTCTTTCTCCTGATGTGAAGCTTTCCAAGTGTTTGAGTTACACCAAAATCTTCATTGAATAGGATAGCACCATGAATGGCCTCATATTAATGAGACAGAATCAACTGGGTTGTGGATATCAAAAGTCTACATACTTGATGTCCGACCAACAGTGAAGACAGAAAGTGCCTCTTGTGTCTGTCTGTCGGTTTCCACTGTTTAATACTCAAAGCAGATCTGAAAGTTGCTCTGTCATTGGTTCCAAGGTACTTCTCTCTCTGGTCCTCACTCTCAGTTGGATTAATTTTTCCCTCTGAGATGTATGTAAAATATACTTTATCAGAACACTGGGACTGTAGATACGCAATGGAGCAGATTGTATTACCAATGGCCTGACAAGGAAGAGGAATTTATATTCATCCAAAGGCCTCCCCTTCAGTCTGCCCATCCTTCCCAAAGTCTCTATTGCATCCTTTCAGTGTTGTCTTCCAATCCCCTTCTTTAAAGAAAAGGGGGATTGTGTGGATTGTTAAATCACCAGGTGGCACTGGAATTAATCTGAATGGAGTTGTCTGAGAGTTCATCATTACTATTGTATTCTTGTTTGAGAGAGATAATAGAAGTCCCTATTGACTCTAATGGTTTTGAGAGAGACCAGAAAAGTCCTCTGATAGTTGAATCCTCTAAGGCCTTCTGTGAGAAAGGGGCACTCACTTCCTAGTTTCCTTCTCCCCATGCAGCTCTTCAGTAATCTCATAGAAAGCGTCCTGCATCAATTTGCGGGTACTCTCAGCGAGTGCTGTGGCTTCTTCTAGTCCAAGGCCTTGCGTTTCTATCTTGGGCAAAATCCGGATGGTACAATTTCCTGTTGGGAATTGAGAAAAACAATGAAAGTTTAATCCTCTGGAGCATGCTGGAGCAGTTTGAAAATGGCATTATTAAGCAAGGAGGAGAAAGGTGTGACAGATCAGATATGAGCATTTTCCAGTTTACTAGGCATGTAAGTGGCTCTGTAAAAAAACAGTCATACTTTCCTCTCTAGAGCAGTTCTTCTTAAGCTATCTGATGTGGGGGACCTGCAGGGTATTTTCCCCACTCCAATGTGCCAGGAACCAGCACCATATTTATGCCCACTGGCTACAATTGTTTCTTTCCTGGAAACTTTCCAGGGACCAGTAGCAAAGGGACCATCACTAGTCCACAGAGCCCCACTTTGAAGTACCACTTCTTTAGGGGAGTTTCAGTGGTACTAAGGTCCTGTCTATATGAGGTGGGAAAATACAAACTCCTCCAAAAAAGCATCCATTTGCATTCCTGCGACCTGTCTTAATGGTCAAAAGAGGCCCCTTACACTTTGCATACCCCCTAGCCAACAACATGATGGCCATGAGTGATTTACTCAGTTTTAAATCTGCCAATTTTTTTTAAAAAAAACAGTTTACTATGGTGTGCACATGCAATATTTTGTATTTACAAAAAGGAAAAAAAGAGAGTCGAAGCTCGCTATTTTATCGACTTACCGGACCCTCCCTTAGCCAAAAATCCAACATGGTGGCAGCAGGCACTTTCCCTGTTTGCTAGCCCCTCTCCCATAGTCCAGCCAATCAGATTATACTGCCTGGTCATAGCAACACGAATGTGACTATCCTAAGGATCGCACATTTGCATGCCATATGGAGCTTTTTAAGAACTCTGGGAGAAGCCCCAGAGGTTTCCCACACAAAGTTTGAGGTAGATTTGGCTGCCCCACTTCTGAATGAGATGTGTTTATGTGAATGTCCATTTGTACAGATTGCCTTCCATGCAATTGCCATTTGGATTATTTTCCACCATATAGACAAGCCCTAATACAAATAATACCTCACAGTGCTGAGGGAATGAAAATATTGTTGCTTTCATAATAGAGTGAACAGCTCATGCCCTGTTAAAACTGTTTCAGGACTGAACTTTGGACTGCCAAGTGAAAGAATTGTGTATTTGAATACCACAGAACTGGGCAGGTGGATCTCCACACATAGGCCACTAAAACTTTTATTGTTGGAGAAAGGGCTGCAATCATTCTCTCTGGGCACTTTATCTTCTAGTATTGTTTTTTGCAACTGTTTGAATGATTGCCAGTTCTGAAGGAAAACCATATGGTTTTTTTTCACAGTCCAGTCCAAGAACAGTTGTGCCAAGTCAGTTATACATAGGCCAGACCCACCCCATATGATGCTTTCCAACTGTATTGTTTACATTGAAAGGGCAACCTTAATTAGTCTGGGAAGAATACCTGTTAATGGTCCACAGAGGCTAGGGGAATGCCACCTTAAGGAAACTAATTGTTAAATTATGGGTTCTCAGTTACAGAGATTATTCTAGAATGTTTGGAATGTGAGTGTCATCAGAGTATTTCACAAGGCACCTAAGAAACCAAGAGAACTGTGTTAGACCAGGAAGAAGGACGGGGATGTGGGGTCCAAAATCTACACACAGTCTGGCAACAACTTTACCAGGGGCAACCAAAATTCCACAAACGCATGATCTTGAGCATTTTTGTTGCTCCTCATTCCAGTGCTTCTGCACTCCCTTGCTAGAATTCAGGAACTTACAAAACTAATGGGGGGGGGATATTACCTGCCTCTCTCCCGCTCTCCCTCCCTCCCTCCTCTCTCTCTCTCTCTCTCTCTCTCTCTCTCTCTCTCTCTAATTAAAAGGGTTAGATGATATGCACACTCATGACACACACCCCAACTGTCCCAATTTGTCATGGACAGTCCTGATTAATCTTCTGTCATCCCAATTTTTCAACTGCCATTAAAATGTCCCAGTTTCTCTTGCTTCCTCCACTTCCCCCTCTGTCCTCAAGCCTACTTGAATTGCTGCAAACTGAATTCAAAGTGCAAAAGTAGTTTGCACTCAGTTAACTTTGGAGGGGGAAGAGGAGAGGAGTGGGTGGAATCTTGCCGTTCCCAGGAGGCTCAGGCAAAAGTAAACTGTTGCAGCCCTTCCTAATGTGTGTGTTCTTCCTCTTTAATAACTTTTGCTGTCTTGACAATGATATTGCTTGGCTACATGTGCCCAGTTTGTTGGAGGATATGTTATGTGTATATAAACATATACACACACAAATATATATATATATGTATGTATATATATATATATATAGTCAGATCCCCCATATCTGCGGAACCAATATCCATGGGTTCAGTTATGTGCGGGACATAAAACAGGGACACATATAATAGTCATCCTAGAAAATGCTTAAAGAGGCATCCTCTCTAGACATCTTCTAGGTCCTCCAATGCAAATAGATCGTATGTGGCCAGAAATCCATTATTTTAATGTTCACTATTATCCATGTTTTCCAGTATCTGCGGTATGTCCCAGAACCAAACCTCACGGATCCAACTGTATACACATAATTAAAGGCAACTATTCAGTGCCCCCTGACCCAATTAATTAGCAATGATTAAGGTTGCATTTATATGCACAGTTACCAGGGAGTAAGCTACACTGAACACAGTGGGACCGTGAGTAAACATGCTTAGCATTTCTCTGTATGTTCTGTTGATTTTTAGGTGGACTAGAGCCATTGAGAGGGCCTGAGACAGTTCTGTTCGTATGTGTGCGAATGGGGCGTACAGACCATCAGCCATTCGAACAGCTACACGTATTTTATGCCGAGATCTGCTAATCCCCCTGAACACCGAATCCACATAGTTTTGGGGGGATTCGCTAGCCCCCCCCTTCTGAATGACACGTATGAATCCGAACGTTTGTGTGTATGGAAGAGCAATCTTCTGAACGGCGTACGTATTTTTTTTACCATGTAGATGGGACCTCTATCTATCTATCTATCTCTATCTATCTATCTATCTATCTATCTATCTATCTAGATTAATATCTATATCTTCCTTCTGAATAGGGCGACTTTGATCTGAAAATCATGTGAACTGTTAGGAATTCTTTGCACTTTTTTCCCGCCGTATACACAACTCCCTGATTCCTAGCTTGGTGGTGGTTACCTAGCTCATGGCTTCCCTGATGTTCGGACTCACCTGGCTTTAACTTCTTATCTTTGTAGCTGTAGCAGCACTTAAGAGAGGAGGTCACGATGGGGACGATGGGGACCTGTACAGTGGAAGACAGATGTAATACAAGGCTTGGAGATATGAATGAAATGTGTTTGACTTTTCCCTTCCACATCCCACTTCTCTGAAGCAGTAGTCTTTGAACAAGATACCTTAACTGTTCTAGACTAGGGTTTTTAATTTGCTAGGAAGCTGATATATTATGGAACATTTCAGGAGCACTGTCAACCATTATTCTGGTGCTTTGCAGAGGTGACAGCATTACACTTGATGTATCTGATAAATGGTTGACTCATCCATAAAAGCAGATATGTCATAATAAATATGTTTATTTTGTTTATAGTATTATTTTTTAATACATGCAATTATAATCTTAAAGTATATAACATTATAATAGTATAATTACTGGGTTATTTTTAAAGTCATTACTGCAGAATTGAATTAATAAAATTTAAAATAAAATAAAGTAAGGTACCATTGCACTGGTAGAAAATAAGAAACTTGAAAAATATTCCCCACCCTGCAGAGAACAAAAAATTCCTAATAAAGGGCCAGTTCTAAAACATAACACTATGCTATGTTAATGAATAGGAATCATTAACCGATAATATGAGCAAATACTGCTCTAAAGTAAAAGGGCAAGGGGGAACTATTCATTAAAGAAACAGTTGTAATGAATAAAGAAGGGCATGCAGAGGTAAAATAAAATCAGTGCAGCTACTTCTTATACAATAGATATATAATTTGAGAGGCATGTTCCTTCTCTTTGAAAAAAATCAAATTTGGGCAAAACCTTTCAAACTTGAAATCTAAAGAGATTATCAGATGTGGCAAAAAAAGGGTCAGAAGATCACTAGAAAGGGGCAACATTGCCAGATGATGTCATCCTCCAGTGTCCTAGGGGGTGTAGCACCAGTTTCAGTAAGGCATCCCTTTTATTGGTGGTTTGTCCCTGTCAATGAAAAAGGGAAGCTTCATCCGTGGCAGTGCTATGCCCCGGGAACGGCCTGAAGGATGCGGGTGTCTGGTAATGTCACCCTTTCTATTCTCCTAGCGATCTTCTGACACGGTTGGGAATGAGGTTTTTTTTCTAAATAACAATTTCCCTTTTAGTTTTAAGTATTGGAATAAAGCATAATTGTTGCTAAAATGTAACTGTCACCAAAATGTTAGTAATGGCCCATGGAGGCTCAACAGTAGATTAAATCCATTGACATGATCCCTTTCCGTACTCAAAAACTGTTTTAAAATTATAATTCAGGAATTTACCTGAGCCTTCAGAGCCAGGTGGAAGGCCCCCCGCTTGAAGGGAAGCATAGTGTCTTCTGGGTTTCTTGTGCCTTCTGGGTAAATCCATACCCTCAGCTGGGCATTGGTGAAGAAAAAGAACAAAAGATCACCACAAATTAAAATGTGCATGAAGACCCTAATCTAAGACGACAGAGTCCAATCTGCCACTATTTCCTCTTAGCTCTTTTGCACATTTCATACTGTCACCCAGCTTATCACGTTTCCCCTTCCAGCAAAGTCCCTAGGCCTTTAGCCACTGTTTGGCGAATAGTAGCAAATGAGGTTTTGTCCAGAACAACCTTCCTGTGTATGGGGAAAGGTTTTGCACTGGTGGAATTTCTGCAGATTGTATGCAGTCATTCATGGGACTTTATCAGAAACAGGAAAATGCGGCAAAAAAAGCATCCAAAAGCACGTCATAAGGATGGGAAGATAGCCCCAAGGGAAAAATTATCAGATGCCTGCATCCTTTCCTATTCTCGCTGTGCGGCGCAGGCATGAATAAGGCATCACTTTTTTATTGACGGGCTAAGCTGTCAATAAAAAGTGATGCCTTATTCGCATCCAAACTATGCCCCTGGAACAGTGGAACGACGTCGTCATCTTATAATTTCACCCTTTTGTGATATCGTTGTGTCCTTATCACGTGTTTTTTCATGCATCTGATAAAGTCCATGGGCAAAGAGACTTGCCAGGGATTTTTTAAAAATGTATCACAGTTAATAATATATACTCCCCTAGTTGTTTGCCTCTAGGATTGACAGCAGCTTCTGAATAGATTCTTTCCAATGCTGATACCCTCTAGGACTGCCTGTATGCTCACCTTGAGTAAAGTGCCTGATACCATCACATCTATAGTAAGGATGAGGAAGCTGTGACCCAAAAGTTACATGTCTTCCAATCTCTTTTGTTGCAGCCACCAACTTCCCCAATATGTTTTATGTTTAAGTCAGGTGAAAAAGTATCTCCAAATCTACCTAAATGCCACCAAACTGGCCCCCACTAAAATGTGGGAGAAAATAACTCAAACTAGAGGATGTTAAAACCAGAAGTGACTTCTAGTCAGCTTGGGATCACATTTTCAGCAAATGATACACTGGTGCAGCCTGGCCCTGTGGGGCAGAAAACTGGCTCATTGATCTAGAGACGTACTAAAATAAACAGCCCCAAACAACCATTCAAATATACTAAAATGCAGTGGTTCAGTATTTTAGTATATTTGAACAGTTCTGGTGTCTTCCATATGTTTTGGATTGCAACTCCCATTAGACCCAGCTAACATGGCCAGTGGTGAGGAACCATGGGTGCTGAAATCCAAAGCATCTGGAAGACACAAAGTAAGGAAGGTTTGGGCCATATTATTGAATTAATTTCAGAATTTCAGAATTAAAATGTACAGTAGGACCCCTATATCTGCTGGGAATTGGTTCTGGGGGGAGGCATGGATACTGAAAACCATGGATAATAGCGAACACCATTGATAATAAGATTTCTGGTTTAAAATACCATAGAGTTGCCTTAGAGGACCTAGAAAATGGCTAAAAGATGACACATTTTTTAGGAAGACTATGGTAGGTGTGCTGTTTTGTGTCCCGTGGATAACTGAATCAGTGGATAATGAATCAGTGGCTATGGGGGTCCTACTATATTAAACCCAGTGTTTGCTACAAGTCAACTATAAAGCTGGGGGTGATGGGTGGTATGGGTTACCTTAATCTCTTGACACATGCTCCTGCAGAATTGCCTTTCTCAGCTAGACTCATTAACAGCACTGAACCTGGGCTGGGGATAAAGGTGGGGAGGAGGTAAAGGTGTAGGTAATAGGGTAGTGGTGGAATTGGGGATGCAGGGTAGCTCTGCCCCTTTCCCCCAGCAGAAATAGAGGTATTTTCTACTGGAAAGGACAGATGGACTTCTGTAGTCTGAAAACTGAATAAGGCAATAACAAGGCTTGTGACCACAAAGCAGAAGCTGGATACTTCTTCCCTATCCTTTGACGTGATTTGTACTTTGCAGTAGCAGTTTAAATGTTAACACTCCTTTGCAATTTGTCTGCATTTCTATCAAAAGCAGAAAAGCTGCAATTTATCTGCCTGAAGATCTTTTGTTAAAATTCAATCTTTTTTACAAGCTGAACATATGCAGTCAGAAATAAGCATCACTGAGTTAAACGGAGCTTACTTGCAGCAGGTAATGATGCATAGGATTACAGGCATGCCCCATAAACTCTCTCTGTGTGTGTATGTGCCTTCAAGTCACCTGTCAACTTATTGTGACCCCATGAATTTCATGGGGTTTTCATAGCCAAGAAATACTCAGAAGTAGTTTTGACAGTTCCTATAGCACCTGGTATTTGTTGGCAGTCTCCCATCCAAGTACTAACCAGAGCTGACCCTGTTTAGCTCCCAAGATAGGATCTGGTGACTTTTAGGATATTTAGGCATTTCCCATAGACTTTACTATGACATCTTCTAGAGGTTTGTTTGTTTTGGATGCCTGTATTTTATGATGGAGTTTTTAACCTGAGTATTAGCAACTTCCCATAAATATGACAGAAAAAGTTATATGTATGTGTCTCCTGATTGTCTGTCTAGCTTACCAGCCAGCATGCATGCATGGCTAGAGGATGCTCACTGGGACTATTGCTTTAGGAGCTACCACGATGAGCTTCTGCATTTCATAATTTACCATGGCTCTCCTGGGCATAGAGAAGGAAGCCGTGGGAAAAAGTGGGAAATTTCTCACACCATACACCCCTGTGTTTTAAAATATCCCCCCACTAACATACTCTGCTTCCCACTTCATAGGTGACTGGGATTAAATAAATTGATTTACTCCCACCACATCAAATTTGTCAGTAAAGAACGTGCACCATCCTTTGGGAGTGTAAGAGGAAACTCCATGTCCCCAGTGCTATACCATCAGTTGAGGCTGATAGCAAGGCAGCAAGGAGTGAACCAGACAGAGAGATATAGGGGCAGCCCTCTCTCCAAAGGAGTAGTGGGATTTTATTTATTTATCTAGCTTAGAGAATACTGTTTTGTGGACATGCTTGCAATTCTTTCATAGAACATAGTTTTGGAAATAATTGCAGAAGAGCTTAGAGCACAGGAAGCTGCCTTATATTGGATCAATATTGGGAAGGGGTGACCTTACCAGACAACAACATCCTCCAGAGTTCCAGGGGCATAGTGCAGGTGTCTGCAAGGCGTCCCTTTGTATTGGCAGCTTCTCCCCATCAATGCAAAAGGGAAGCCTCATCCACGGCAGCGCTACGCCCTTGGAACAGCTGAAAGACGCGGCATCTGGTAAGGTCTCCCTTTCAGTTTTTCTAGCGATCTTCTGACACAGTTGGGAATGCGTTTTTTTTTTTGGGGGGGTGGCACATTCCCCCACGTCTGATAATCTCATAAATTGTCATAGTTAATACAGAAGTTATCTAGATTTACTCTTTCATATTCACAATCTCTACTTAGTCATGATTGTGACAAGATTGCCATAATTGTAAGTCCACCCACACCCCAATCTACTTCATTTTTCTTTACCTCATATCAGCTGCATGGATAGAAGGAACTCCATTCTATCAGTAACCAGAACACAGATGAATGAGGTTTCTGTCACTTTTTTTTGCGGGGGCGGGGGGGGATCAGGCTAGGAGTAGCTGATACAAGATTCAGGCCAACATTTTTGGACTTAAATTGTGATTGTATTTATAATATTCATCTATAATTGACTTCATAGAACTCAGAAAGAGGTACACTCATACACTGGGCTATGCTTCCCTCCTATTCGATGCTGCAATCTGCAATGAAAAGCATTCATATCCTCTAACATTTTCACAGAGAAAAAATGAGACATGTGTGGCCAAGTGGCATTAGAGTGTAGTCAATGTGACAAAAGTTTGTGAAGTTGAAGGCTTTCACGGCTGGCATCCATAGATTTTCCTTGGTTTTCTTCCGAGCTGTGAGGCCGTGTTCTGGAATAGTTTTCTTTCTGACGTTTCACCTGCATCTGTGGCTAGCATCCTCTGAAGATGCCAGCCACAGATGCAGATGAAACGTCAGAAAGAAAACTATTCCAGAACACGGCCTCACAGCCTGGAAGAAAACCAAGGAAAATCTATGTGACAAAAGTTATTACTATAGTGAGGAAGAACACATAAGCTAGGAGAGGCTGCAGCAGTTTGCTTTTTCCTGGGCCTTCTGAGAAGGGCAAGATTCTACCTCCTCCTCTCCTCTCCTCTCCCCACTTCTGGGTTAATTGAGTGCAAATTATTTTTGCATTATGAACTCAGTTTGCATCAGTTGAAGTAAACTTAGGATGAAGGGGAAAGTGAGGAGGAGAGAGAAACTGGGACATTTTAAAAGCAGTGGGGCAACAGAAAATTACTTGGGACTGTACCTGCCAATTCTGGATAGTTGGAGGGTACGAATACTGTACATTGACTCATGTCACCCTATCCATGCACCCCCAGGGACTCCCCTCCTAAAGCTGGACCCAATTTTCACTTCCCTCACCCCCGTGTTCACTCACATCTTCCTGCCTCATGATCTGCGCAACATGTTCCATGATGTCCATGGCAGCCTTTTTCTTCTTGCGGTCGATGAAAATTAAGCCACATACCCAGCAGCCTAAGCCCACTGGGCCCAAATACAGCAGCTCCTTTTTGGCAATTGTCACACAACGCTCTGGCATAACTTCCAACATGCCTTGGGAAGGAAGAAACACTTTTGTCACTGCAGCTGAACAAACAATAACCCCAGGGGGACGGAAAGCAACACTGGCTAAAAATTATTGTTCCTGACAGGGCTAGATACAGAAAATTAGCATTTCATTACCAAAGCTGGTGATGGGGTATCATTCTCTGCTTCACTTCAGGGGCTTCATTACCAAAGCTGGTGATGGGGTATCATTCTCTGTTTCACCTCAGGGGCTTCTAGCTAGCATATGTGATTTAGGGGAGGTTATGTGTAACATGGGCATAGTAGTTTGAGCATTGGACTACAACTGTGGAGACCAGGGTTCGATGCCCCACTCAGCCATGGAAACCCACTGGGTGACCTTGGGCAAGTCACACACTCTCAGCCTCAGAAAACTCCATGATAGATTTGCTTTTGGGTTGCCATAAGTTAGAAACAACTTGAAGACACACAACAACAACAACAACAACAACAACAACAACAACGTGTAACACAAGGCTTTGTGCTATAGCGGCGAGGGGGGGAATAGACAGGGAGCTGCCACTACTGACCCTTTCCCACTACTATCCATCATCTATCCCTTGAGATGGTGGTCTTACTTTGCCTAATGAGAAGCTGACCTCTTCCTACTACTCAACATTATCTATTGCTTGAGGTGACTGCCTCACTCCACCTAATGAGAAGGCTGGACCTGATCCCTGCATCTCCCCTCCTCATCTTGTTGCCTTGCAGTTCTGGACAACTTTGGGGGTTTGAGCAGAGAAAAGTGGAAGGTGTGTGTGTGTGAGAGAGAGAATCCAAATATTGTTTTTCATATTTTCATAGCACTGTTAGGACTTTTTCGGACAAACCAAAAATAACGCTAGCAGCCTCGCCAGGTTGCGAGGCTGCAGCACTAGAGGGCGTCCGTTTCGCATGACGCTCCTTCCCAGCGGTACTGTTGCAGTACCGCTCCTCATGAGTAAAATATGACGGTCAAATGTCCCAGCGGTACTGCAACAGTACCGCTGGGAAGGAGCGTCATGCGAAACGGACGCCCTCTAGCGCTGCAGCCTCGCAACCTGGCGAGGCGGCTAGCGTTATCTTTGGTTTGTCCGAAAAAGTCCTTAGTGTGCCAAGAGAGAGCCAGCATGGTATCCTGGTTTCAGTGTTGGACTAGGACTCTGGGAGACCGGAGTTTGAATCCCGACTTAGCCATGGAAATCTATTGGGTGACCCTGAGCAAGTCACTTTTCTCAGTCTTTGAGGAAGGCAAAGGGCAAACGTCCTCTGAATTAATCTTGCCAAGAAAACCCTAGAATAAAGACTCTATAAATTGAAGTCAACTTGAAAGCTCATAACAGCAATAGCATCAGTGTTTTTCAGTTATAACTTCATTCATCCTTTTGAATTAAAAATGAAAACTGAAATTAATGTTGTCTGAATGTATGGTTACAACAATATCCAGGTTTCAGGCTAACTAGCAGGTACATTCCAATAGTGATGCTTTAAAGTCCAATTTTCATATTTGGATCCCCCCCACCGCTTAAAGGAGATCTCCAAGAGGCTCAACAACACCACTCCAAGCTAAAGCTGAAATTTATGAAATTTATCTTGGCAGGGGTGTCCCCTTTTATGAAACCCAAATTTTAGATTTTTAAATTCTTTATTTATTAATTTTTTTCCAAATAGCACTTTGCAGTTCAGCTCTGAAGATTTACACATTCAGATTTACACATACTATGGCTGGCATCTTGTTCAGCACTTACGAGATCGTAAACTGCTGGGGATTCATGTTCAGGGTTGTTAATGACCACGTGTCACCCCCAAAACCTATCTTTTCAGCCTGGCAGCACCCCCGCTGAAGAGTTTCCAATGACCTATAGACTGGAGGACTAGGAAATGATTCTGTGGTGCTCTCTTGGTCACAAGATGCATTGAGACAAGCAGTTGCAGAAGAACCCCAAGGGGTCTTTCCAGCTCCCTGTTCTCGATGTGCTCTATACCCATGAGAGCACTGCAGACGTCATTTCCCAGCGCCTGAATCTGCAGCACCTTTGACACACTTCAGCTGAGGTGATGCCAGGTGGAAAGGGTGGGGTTTTAGGGGAATGGTATCATCAGATGTAACTATGGGCTTGTTTACATGGGCAGTTTACCCTGTCTTGCCCCCATCTTGGAACCCTGCAGTCCTGATGACGCAGGGCTTTTGCCCTGTTTTGCCCCTCAGCAGTCCTCACAACCCCTGGGCCAAAGATGCAGCTAAAATGGGGGAAGAATCATAGAATCATAGAGTTGGAAGAGACCACAAGGGCCATCCAGTCCAACCCCCTGCCATGCAGGAATACACAATAGACTGAGTAGGGTCCATTACAGCATTTTTAAAAAAATACCCATTAAAATCCATTCCAGACAGCAAAAAATGGACCAGGCCCCACATGACTGCAGGAGCTTGTTCTGGCATGCCAGCTAATCACTGCAGCTACCCTCTACCTTACTCTTCTGTAGCCTGGAAGGGGGCTCACAGCATATGACCAAAGCTGGTTACACGCAAGGGGCCTTGCTCACATGCCGTAGGCCTGCTTGTTGACATCATAGAGTGTAACGTGGAGGACAGCAGCAGCCAGTGCAGAGATGAGCTGGCATGCTCATCTGGACTCTGGCCTGTTTCATGCTGCTGATGGGGGAAGAATGGGCCAGATCCATGGGTGGAATATGCTGGTGGGAAGCTGGCGTATTCTGGTCTGTATAGATGAGCCCTATCACAGTGGAGCTCCAGCATTGTAGTTACAGCTGGTGATACAAGATCTTGGCCTATATTTTAATTTAGCAACCACCACCACCCCCAGTTGTCTTTGAATTATGAATTGTCATTTCTGTTCCTCTTAAGTTAATCAGCTGCCTTATGCTCCCATCTTCCCAGTTCTGATTCTAGGAATGGGTAAGAGATTAAACAAGTGCTCCTAATATAATTCAAACCTTAAATTTACTTTCAGTGCAAAATTCCAGATCTGACATGCTGATAACATACCCAGAAGGTCAAAACAGTTCTGATGGTTGGAAACAATCACATATGGCTCCTTGATATTCAAATTCTCCAAACCCTGCACGGTGAGCTTGATGCCATAGAAGTATTTGAGTGGCAGAATGGTGAAACGCATAACCCTGCAGAGAACAGAGATAAGAGGTCCAGATTTGTTTGGGCAAAGAATGCCAAGTTGTTATGTGTATTTACCTGGTATAGTCATACCCTTGCTAACCAAAGTTCTTCAGACAGGTTATATGGTGCTTAAAATACAATAAATAAAGTAACAGTTACTACTGTAAATACAAAGGACCTGATCATTCATACATTTTGCTTCCAGAGGTAGGGCAGCAAAAGGCACACTTCCAACCCAAGTCAAGGTGCCCAGTACCAAAGGCTAGCTAACATATTTTGGCATCTGAGACAGAAAATCTCTTTAATGTGCCCCCCCCCGTTGCTTGGCAGTAAAAGTGGCTTTGTTGCCAGGGTAACCAAAACTATTTTAAAGGTGGGGTTCAAAATTGGCAGGAAGATTGCTATTTATTTTGCCAATCTGTGCATATGTTTTTTGGGGAAAAAACAATAAAAACACGCTTCCTTCCACTACACTATTTTAAAAGCAAGAGCTGTGGAAGATACGTGTTAGAAGATAACAGGATCGTACACACAATACTCTCAAAAGAAAATGCAAAACATACAGTATATCTACGAAGTTTAAACTATAGAGAATCTCCTGAAGCAAAACCTAGAGCTGTGGGTATATAATGAGATGGTCACATTAGCCACTGTATGAACAGAATACTGGGGGGCTCACCACAGACTGAAAAAAGTGACAGTGAAGCAGGAAGGTTCCATCTTCCATGCTGCCTTACTGCATGACATTGTCATTTTTCTGGTGTTCTGCCGTTCCAGTCCTGTGAGAGACCAAGGTAAAACCACATCTTTTGCTAGCGGGTTTCTCCAGTTACCAAAAATACATGGTTTTACCTCCATTTCCCACAGGACTGTAATGGAAGAATGCTGACGTCATGAAGTAAGGCAGCACAGAAGATGGAACCTTCTTGCTGCACTGCTGCTTTTCTTTGGTGTGCGGTAAGCACCTGGACTACCTACTTAAGTCTAATCCAGCATGGCTCCTGTGTATCTACACCAGTCCAAATGTTGAAGAATTAGAAAAACTCTGTGGGGTTCTAAAAAAAAAAAATCTTAAAATTAAATAGAAATATCAAATATCTAGAAAAATATAGCTCATGCAGAAGCAAACCTTTGGGAAGAGTGTAGACCTCTTCCTGGTCCAGGCAGCAAGTAGCAAAAGATAAACTTTCCTCTTTTTTCTAGAAGTCCCACACATTCTAACTAAAAATAAAATAAAACCTATAAGGAGGCCCAAAAAGAAGGGGGAAAAAGCACCCCTGTATTCAAGTCCTTGTTAATATAAAGCCTCTGTACCATGTGGACATTTTCAGCAACTACACTGGTTCTGTCTTACTGGTGCTGTTAGGAATTTCTACCAGTTAAAGACTGTGTTTGTGCTGATCGATCAGGCTATCACTACAGCTACAGAATCAAAAGTGAATTTTATATTTTGCAGACTATACAAGCATATATATAACATATTATAGCACAAGAAAGTCATTTTCTGCCTATAGAATGCACAAACAAGGTCACTCAGTACAGAGTACATTCAACAAGAAGGCGAATTCTCCCACCCATTGTCATCCAGTCATTCCTGAATATGAAGCCTCTTATAAGAACAATGCGAACTTAGAAGTCTTCACCATGTGTTCAGTGCAGCTCACTCCCAAGTAAGTGTGTAGAGGATATGTTGCATGCAGCCTTTGGTATGCCTAGAGGGTTCAAATGCAATAGCTGTCATACTTTTGTGTGCCTAAGTTAGCATGCCCTACTACTCTCTCCCTATGATAGTTCATAACTGGAAATATTGGACACTTTTTGGGGTCAGGTTGGCCAGGGTGAACCAAAAAGAGGTCAGGTGGAGGTCAAATTGACCTGGGATGCATCTTAGAAATATTTTGGCAAAACAAGCCCATATTAGGATCAGGTGGAAGCCCCTTGGTAAACAAAACCATTAAGGAGGCATATACTATTTCCTTCTTGGGCACCTCAGCAATTAATCTTTCAGCTAAACAATCAAGCGATCTGTCCCAACTCTAATCCTAAGGAAATCTCACCTCGGAACCCCCTCCTGTCCTGCATTGCGAAGTTGTTGTAAATCTATCAATTCCTATCTCCAAGCTATTAACACAACCAGTCAAGTTTTGGTTTCCTTTGTTTATCTGGTGGGAAAACCATCCAGGCTTTGTCCTAACTAGAGTACCACTTCAGGATCTGAAGCAGGGTATAAATATTACTCCCCCAACAATAGAAAAGTGTGGCACTGTGGATGAGCCCGGCCACTCTCTTTCTCGGAACCTCCAGTGCTACCCTCTGACTTCTGTCTGAGTACTTTGCTACCCAAAATCTGCTTTTCAAGACTGGTAACTATCGCCCTATTTTCCCAAAACTCTCCCTCTATCCAGTCTTTCTGCCATATTCCTCGATAGCCTTGTGTGGTTCTTAGGAATGTGTGTTGCGTGTGTGAATGCAATTTGTTCTTTCCAATAAAAACACTTTATTTCACTTTAAACCTAGAGTTGTCTGCAGTTAATGCTGGTATACATAGGTGAAAAGATCCCTGCAGTTACCCTCCTCCTGCAGGCATACTGTTTGAACTAATAATTTCCTAAAATTTGATATCAACGGTGGGTCTCTAAAGAACCCCCCACTTCTTAGGGTGTGTTTTTGTGATAATTCAGTACACTTCTGATTGATGATGGAGCTTAATTACATAGTAGTTTTGCCTGATCATTTTGGGGAGGGGGCTCATGTTCCCCTGCTTCTGTCCTGGTGTCCATGATTGCCACTCTGCTGCTAAATCTTTGGCCCACAGCAGGCCTTACTGGATTTCTGGCCTATAGAGGAAGCATCTCTGGCTCAGAAATGTTGCTGAGGCCAAGGGTGTCCTAACTAGATGGCTGCCAATGTCTCTCACAGCTTGTAATTCCTGGTGGCAGACAGAGAACAGAATCTGATTGCTTCACAAGTTATAATCTACCCAGCAGCCTTTCAACCATTCAACATTTTCTCCCTCAGAGAATTTGGGGACTTGTCGTCTGGTGAGAGTGCTGACAGTTAGAAATTCTAGCCTCTTCCATCATAAAGGAACTGACCAAGGATGGCTGAAGGCCAGCCCAGACAGCATTAGGCCCGCTGAAGCTTTCTTAGCCTAAATCCTAAACCATTAAGCCAGTTAAACCCTTCTCATCCAAGGGATGCTGGAAATCTCTTAGGCCCCCCTTTGTCCTCATCTAAATTCAAGCTGGTGTTGTAGTAGTTATGTTTCTGAGCTGGAAAAGGTTTGGATCTGGTGTAACTCAGCTCCTTTTTTTGGCTCTTCTGACTATTGTTCTCCTGAGAGAAGAAAACGATTGTACCTAACCCTAAACCTCTACAGCTTGTGCAACTCTGAATTTGGATAACCCTGCCCATTACTTCATTTTTGAACACTGGTATAGTATAGTAAAGAAGAGCATGAACTGCAAAGCATGTAATCCTTGATTCAAATCCTCAGCCACAACATCAGTAGATGTTCTTATGTATGATACCATTCTCTAGGCCTTTGGGAATATCTGCAGCATATGGGCAATGGTATTGATCCATCTTACAGGGAAGTCATAAGGATTAACAAGATAAAGTATGCAAGCCAGTCTATCTCCTATTCCTACTGCAACCTCAAATGCAGAATTCTTTTCTGCTAAATAGGGCAGAGACAGGAAAAGTGCAGCCTTGCAACTTGACTGCAACAATAATCAATCCTAAAGAGCAGAGTTTCCACATCTGGGTGAAGAGTGAAGGGGAGGAATCCATGAGCAAGAGCATTATCTTGAAAATTATGTACTCTGTGTGTGTGCGTGTACTCATTTGTTAGGCTTGGCATTTTTTTATTTGAATAACATACCGTACTTTGTGCAACTGTGGCTGATGCTTAATATATTATTCTGAATGACATCACCAGGGATGGCTCCTGTGACATGAGTAGAAGTTGTACTTAGTTCTCAGGTTTGGGCCCTGAAATCACTGGGCCTGGGATAATCTTAACCTGGCAACCCTACTAATGCATACATAAGAGGGATGATGGGAGTTGTAATCCAACAACATCTAGAGGATTAGAAGTTGCCACCCCTGATATAAGGGATATTTAGACTTAGTGGACCTGAACCCAGTGGCCATGAGCCCTGCTACATACCTCACTGTGCTTATGATGAGTGTGAGGAGTCCTACACACATGCTGATGTACACATATGGAGTTCCCCCATTTAAAGGGAATCATGATCCAGTCAGAAACTCCCCCCCCCTTGTGGTGGAGGTCATGAGTATATATCTTTACATTTGTGCAATTCCTTCTCACCCTTACCCAATGTGTAGCTGGTGTACATATTGAGATGGGTGAGGCAACATCAGCAATGGCTGTGGTAGCCCTATGTGGTCAACCCCTTGACCACACCCATGGGTTCTTTTGCTATGTGTGGACTCCTGTGATCTCTATACAGTTGGCCAACCATATCCATGGATTCAGCTTCCATGGATTCATCTATCCATGGTTTGAAAATATTTTTTAAAAAATTCCAAAAAGCAAACTTTGGTTTTACAATTTTATATAAGGGACACTTTTTTACTACATTGCTGTATATAATGGGATTTAAGCATCCATGGATTTTGGTATCCGTGGGGGTGGGGTCCTGGAATCAAATCCCAGCAGATACCAAGGGCCTACTGTACAGCACTGAATTCTGCATGTTAGGTCACTGTTAAAAGCACAGAAGCAAGGGTGGAAGGTGGGGGGGGAACACAAGGGTGAAAGTTACTCTTGAAGTAATTAGTTAGGGTTACAAGTTTCCAAAAACAGGTGCCTGGTGGTTTGTTAAAAATAACTCTTTGCTTTCACATTCTTCAAATGTAGCTACATTTAACACACACACATGTGAATGCTACAAGCCATTGGGGTGTGGTACAAAACATGTTCTCTGCCTGTCTACCTTGTGATCTCCAGAAAAATCACAACAGAGCATAAGGCAACAGCACAAAGTAGTACTTCAACCATGTCACATTCCACCTCCACCGTTTAGTGAGGCCACATCCCTGTTACTATAAAAGTAACTAAAAGTTACAGTTAAATCAGGAAAGGGGAAGCTGCCCTTCTTAAGTTAAAGTCATAATGTTTTATAATCATAGCTTGGAGAAAGGACATTAATTTATAAGCAATTAATTATTTGTAACTATTTACTTCCAAGCTTTGGAAAAGCTATGATATCAATCACATCTGTAAACATCTGGCACACCGAAAGTGAACTAAATAAATGATACATATTATTATGTTCTTAACTGTTCCCTTATGAAGTCCTGTTTTAGTCATGACTCATGATAAAGAGTCCTTAGGACTTGAAATTCAGGAAGACTAATCCACAGGAAGTTGATGCATCCTATAATGCTTCACAATGAAATCAGAAATACTCATACATAGCTGCTGATGTAGCTCTGAACCACTTGTCATCATCTTTGAGAAATCTTGAAAAAGAGGTGAGATGCCAGAGCACTGGAGAAGAGCTAACATTGTCCCTCTCTTCAAAAAGGGCAAAAAAGAAGATACAGTAGGACCCCTGTATCCACTGATTCATTATCCACTGATTCAATTATCCACAGGACACAAAATAGCACACCTACCATAGAGTCTTCCTAGAAAATGTGTCCTCTGTAGCCATTTTCTAGGTCTTCCAAGGCAACTTTATGGTATTTTAAACCAGAAGTTCCATTATTTTCAATTGTGTTTTCTATTGTCCATGGTTTTTGGTATTCACAGCTCCCCTCAGAACCAATCCCCAGTGGATACAGGGGTCCTACTGTACAGGGAACTCCAGACCAGTCAGCCTGACCTCAATAGCAGTAAAAATATTAGAACAGGCTATAAAGGAATTTGTTTGCAATCTAGATGGCAATGCAGTGATTAATAGGAGCCAACATGGGTTTGTCAAGAACAAATCCTGCCAAACTAATCGTATATCTTTTTTTGAGCGGGTCATTGTAGATGTTGTTTATCTGGACTTCAGCAAAGCATTTGATAAAATTGCTCATTATATTTTCATTAGTAAACTGATTAAATTTGGAATAGATGGAAACACTGTCAAACAGATCTATATAGTCGGCCCTCTGTATCCACAGATTTGGTGTCCACAGATTCCACCATCCATGGCTTGAAACCTTGATTTTTTTCCATTTTATATAAGGGACACCATTTTACTATGTCATTGTATATAATGGGACGTGAGTATCCATGGATTTTGGTATCCACAGGGGTTTCTGGAGCCAAACCCCAGTGGAGACCAAGGCCCCACTGTAATTGGTTGGAAAATCATGTTCAAAGAATCAACGGCTATGCTTCAGACTGGAAGAGAGGTCTCAAGTGGAGTGCCATAGGTTTCTGTCCTGGGACTGACACTCTTCAATATATTTATCAATAACCTGGGAAGCATCATCTCCTCAGATGCCAAGATTGACAAAGAGACCGATCACAGATTAGCAAAGGCATATAGCGCATTTGGAAGACTTTACAAAAGAGTCTGGAGTAACAAACACCTGAGGCGAAGCACAAAAATCAGTGTGTATAGAGCAATTGTACTGTCTATTCTCCTTTACGGGTCTGAAACATGGGTCACCTATCGCCAACACTTACAACTCCTCGAATGCTTTCATCAGCGCTGTATGCACACAATCTTAAATATACACTGGACTGACTATGTGACAAATGTTGCTGTCCTTGAGCAAGCAGGGATCATCAGCATTGAGGCCATGATATTGAGAACACAGCTCACGTTTTTACTTATCTCCATTTGCTGCTGCCAGACAGTATTTTTTTTTAAAAAAACCAAACATATCCATGGTGCGAAAGAGCACCCTTTTGCTTTGATAAAAAAGCAAACAGAAAAATAAGCCATTTTATCAAATTAGCGCTTGTTCACTAAGGCAAAGATCCAACATCGTGGCTCTGGGTGCTTGCCTTGTTAGCAAGCTCTATCCCCGCCACATGTCTGACCAATCATCTGCTCGTGTTGGGAAACCGAATCAATTTGGTTGCTTGTCCCAATGAGCAGGAATGCTCATTTCCTGTGCTGTTAAAAAAAAAAAAAAAAACTTCAGGAAAAGCCACGAAGGCTTTTCCTGTGTACTTTTTTGCATTTTTGCCCCCCCTCCTTCCGAATACAGTGGAGTGATGTGGAATCCCATTGAGACAAGTCGTATTCTCCTCGCATTCTGTGAGGAGTATTTTAGCAGTAAGGTGACCTTAGGATGGCCTTCTGTCTGAAGAGCCCTCAGAGGAAAGAATAGTTCCCTGTTTAAAGGTGGGCTCCATTGGGAGTGGTGGCTGGTGTACGCTGGGGATAATAGTGTGTGTGGGGATAAGGGGTTATCAGAGGTGGCAGTTTTCCCATCCCCAACAATTCATGCCACAGAAAGGGGAAAATGAGGCCCATGAACATTAAGATAATGAATTTAAATTTGGTCCCACATTGCCTGTTCAAGCAGCAATCCTCATGTCTCAGAGAATCACGTGGCTTAAAGATCATGACTGCAAAACTGAGGTGGGTGGGAAATCCACGTGGCCAGGCAAAATCATCATCAGTTGCAACCCACTGCAAAAGGGAACACTACAAATTATAATTATTATTATTCCAGCTTTGCAGTGTCCCCTGTTGCAATGGGTTGCAATGGATGACGATGACAATGATGAATATAAATGTATTATTGGTGTAAACATCATTATCTCTATGGAAAAGCAGTTGTTGAAACCCAACCACAAGTTCTGAGACAGTCCACAATCCACTGCTTTGCATAACCACAAAACAAAGCATTTTCTAAACTACTCCTCTTCTTACCTACTCGAATATAACAGTGTAAAACAGCACAGTACAAATAGTCAGCATACTCCCAAGTAAGAACGTTTGGATTACTCAGGTCTAAGCAAGGGCAGCATGTTCTCAGTTTTCTAAATACATCTCACTTTACATGACCACCTTCTCCATGCCCATTCAGATGTGACAGTGAGAACCACATAGTACAAAGATCTAGTTTATATTTGTCTACTCACAAATAAGGGGTAAAATCCAGTTTATATTTGTCTACAGTCTCTCACTTCTGTTGTTTCTCCTCCAGTAGGCAGACACTTCCCTCATCATCCTTATTTATGTGGGGGGCAGGGAACAGATGGATTCCCAATGGCATATCCTGGTTGTGGAGCTGGTCCATTCTGCCCCTGTTACCACAACGAAACGGGCTGGAGTCCAAACAGAACACTAGCCCATCCCTACAGCTGCCACCATTTTCTCTACTGTCTTGGAAGGCAGGAAGGGGGCCTCCAACATGTGACTTCAGGCCCCCTGCGTGTGGCCAGCCTTGGTCACATGCTGAGGGAGCCCCTACCTGGCTTCTGTGGTAACCAGGGAGCCAGTGGTGGCAGCGAGGGCTGCCATGCTGGATGGGCTCCTGTGGACACGTGGGGCTTGATCTCTGTTTTGGCCAGCAGTAATGGATTAAACTGGGTATTATGCTAAAACAATGTATTGGTTCCTACCCCAACTTGCCCTGTTCCAGCCTCGTATCTGACCCAGGGGTGGTGAGGACTGCCTGGGGGGCAGAACAGGGCAAAAGCCCTGTTTCATATGGACTACAGGGCTCTGAGACAGGGGCAAGAAGCCAGGGTATTTAGCCCATGTAGATAAGCCCAGGATTGTGGCCTTTGCTAAACATGTGAGTGTGTGTAGATCACAATGAATGAGCACATACGCAGAATGCAGAAGATTTGAGGTTCAAGCAGTTTTGAAAAAAAAATAACCACTTGAAGAGTGCCAGTTTGAATAGCCTTACATAGCACATTCCAGGTGTTCTGGACTACATCATCTCTAACCAGCAGGACTAATTAGACTTTTTGTAGACTGTACTTCCCACAATCCCTCAGCCTGCATGGTATCGTCCATGGTGACTGAGAGATTCTGGCAGCTATCATTCACAAAAGGAATATTCCCAACCTAGGAAATGGCTATGCTGGCTGTAAACAGTATAAGCTGTAGTCCTGTGTATTCTGAGAGCACCAGGTTGGCTCAATGGGCCAGGAGTCTCTCTTTGTCTCAGGACCAAAGTGCATCTATATATATATATAAAACTCTTGGGTATGCAAAATGGCCTTAGGTATGTAGGTATGTTGCCTCTTTTGAGTATGTACAATGGGTTTAGGTATGTTGCCTCTTTCAGTGTGCTGATTGGCTGCTCCTGTCACTCCCTCAGCCAGTCACCACCCACATGCAAATCACCACCCACATTCAAATTCCCTCTCCACCTCACAATCCACTCCTGCTACTCATGGCCAATCTGAATACTGGGAGCGACCAAACAATGTGCTACAGTGTTGGCTATAGTTATTGAAAGTCTGTCCAGTTCACCAATGTCTCAGGGCTGCACAATTCCCACTTATGATTTAAGTCTACACAGTAATATCATTTCTATTCCTACTGCAATGGGACTCAGGCAGTCAACTTGTGGTGGCAGCAGGACACCACTGCTGCTGCTGTGACAGGACCCAAGCAGTCAACTGGCAATGGAGATGGCAGTGGGATGCTGCTGCTGCTGCAATGGAACCCAGGCAGTCAACCGGCAACAGCAGCAACAGTGGGACGCTGCTGCTGCTCTTACAGGACTCACGCAGTGAACTGGCGGCAGTGGTAGGACACCACTGCTGCCGCTGTAACAAGACCCAGGCAACTGGGCATGGGGTCTACCAGATGTTTTGGGGGGAGTTTTTTAATGGCATGTGGTACGCTGGGTCCAGCTAGTATTATAGAAAGTTTTGTGCAAATTGAAAGAACTGCAATGCACTTCTTCTGCTGCTTTTAGTTTTGTTGTTTAAAAAAGAAAAGAGTTTGTATGTGCCATCTGGTTTGGCCCTAGGTAGAAGGCATTTTCCAATGTTCAAACTGACCAGTGGCTGTTCATTTTCACCTTTACACTAAGGACTTTATCAGACGCTGCCCTTTAAAAGTTCTTTTGCTAGCATAAAAAAACCATTTTTATACCAGAAAAAGAACGTCCCCCACCCACACTTACCTTCTTCTCCCAGCCAATGCAGCTCCATGGATAAAGAGGAAGTGAACAGAGCCCAGTTCACTTCCTTGCTCAAAATCCTGCGAGACTTCGTTGTGTGGGAAATTTAAAAATAAATACAAAAATAATACATTAAAATTACACCAAGCACCTTAACACACTTTAAAGGTCCCAAGTAACCCCAGGGAGGGTAATAAAAAGAATGAAATTTACCTGGCTGTCCCGATCTGACCCGGAAGAGTTCTGGCCAGTCCGGCCATTGTCGGGGTAAGTACAAGATTTAAATGCCCTGATGTTTTGTACGCGAGCAATGCAGGTATAAAAGCGGCATGGGGATCTATTGATGGTTTAAGTCGTCAATTTAAAACTGTGATTTTCACTATACATAAACACGAAAGGGCGACGTTGTCTGATCCATGTGCCCTTTCGCATTTATGTGGTGTCATTATGATGCCATATTTCGTCCATCTGATAAAGTCCTAAGTCAAGAGTTTCATGATGTAATGCTATATTCTGTTTTCAAACATCATTACAATATGAAGATTCCTTCATTTGCTTATCAGAGTCAGGAAACCACTGGAAGCTGTGACATGTATTGTAAGTTAATTAAGTTTAGCATTGAAGACATATGTCCTTCAGTAATTCCTCAAGCTACTGCCAGCCAATTTCACAGAATTTCACTGCTATATTTCCATAGAGTGTAGAAACCAAAGAAGCTTTCTGTGGTGAAAGCTGTAAGATCATCTTTCCTGGGGGTAGCTGACTTTTCTAGCAACAATCTTGGACACAAGTTCTATGGGAACTGCTTTATGCTTAGCAGGTGTAGAGAACCCTTTTTATTTGGAGGGCTGAATAACTGCATACTCCACCCATCCACACTCTTCATCTATCCAATGGAAAACCATCCATCTACACACTCATCTATGCGCCCACTAATTCATACGCACTCTTGCACGCATCTCTATCTCTGGCCTGTCAACTTATGGTGACCCCATTAATTTCATAGGGTTTCCGTAGGCAAGGAACACTCAGAGGTGGTTTTGCCAGTTCTTTCCTCTGAAATATCGTCTACAGCACACTGGCACACTGTCTCTGGCTTTTCTTCACAAACGAAGATTCAGGAAGGACTCATCCTGCGCTTTCTGCAAGTGCGCTGATGACTAAAAAGGCCAATCTGAGATAAACAAGTCCGGTTGCAGAAAGCACAGCAGAGGGTCACCTTGGGTGATGTTTCTGGGGTGTGATTCTTTCTGCATTGTCATTTCTCTTCAAGACTTGTTCAGCATGAGTTCTGAAATAAGGCTGCAGCATTGTGGATAGTGAGTCTCCATGCCTCCCGATGTGAGGCCAGGGCGGACCATTGTTGGTGATCATACACCTATACATATACACACACTCACACATACATACACAGTAGGCCCTTGGTATCCACTGGTGTTTGGTTCTAGGACTCACAGTGGAAACCAAAATCCATGGATGCTCAAGTCCCATTATATACAATGACATAATAAAATGCTGTCCCTGATAAAAAACAGCAAAATTAAGGTTTGCTTTTTGGAATTTATATATTTTGGGGGAATATTTTCCAACCATGGTTGGTTGAATCCGTGGATACAGAATCAATGGATAAGGAGGGCCAACTGTGTGTGTGTGCGTGCGCGCACGTGCACACACACACACACACACACACACACAAACCACACACACTTGCACAGATATATACCAGTTCTTTGCCATTGGGGTAAAGTGCTACCCCTTCTTGTTGATCACATGGTCACCCCAGGGTGTTGATCACCAAATTCTGACCTCACCAGCAGCAACAGCAATGGCTTGGCTCTGCAGGGAACTGGTGGGCGAGGCGGCAGCACCACCAAGGGGGATGGGCCAGCAGGACTGATGCAGTGTCGATCTGGATCTATCGATCTGGAATGGATCCATGCCATTATGTGTAGCCAGCATTGTGTCGATCCAGGGCAGCTCTGAAGCATAATGCTCTGAACAGGCCCTGGATTATGGTGCCAGTGAAGATGAGCCCTACACCTCTAACTCCTTCTGACTTTAAAAAGAACTTTAGACAAACACAGCTTAGTAGCAGACGGCAACCAAGTCAACAATGAAGCCATGGGAAGGCTGCATTAAAATGAATATAAAACAAACAGTCAACATAACAAAGAGATGCCAATGTAAAAGTCTCATATGAAATCATAGATGAATTTTCAGAAATGAGTGGGAGAAAACTTCAGTGTTTCAGGATATTCTGGGCAAATCCAGATGGAGGTATTCTTATGCAATCCATCTGTCAGCATTTTAGGAGATTATCAGGCAGGAACACAAAAAGTGTTCCTGTCCCACAATCTCCAATCCCATCTCTGTCCCGGCACAATAACCCTCCCCATCAGAATGACCTTCTCTTCTCTCCGAAGGCAGCCCAGGCATGAATGGAGCTCTAACGGAGCTCCATTCATTTCCTGCATCAAAATCCCACCTGTTCTCTCAAGAAGACGCAAGTGCAGGAAATTCAAAAAGAAAAAGAAAAATACACACAAAAAGGTTTACGCAAGCACATACACACACTAAAAAAAAATAATAATAATAACAAGCAACCTGGGGAGAGTACAGTTGTCCCTTCATATTCTCTGGGGTTTGGTTCCAGGACCTCCCATGGATACCAAAATCTGTGAATACTCAAGTCCCATTATATGCAATGGCATAGCAAAATGGTGTCCTTATATAAAATGGCAAAATCAAGGTTTGCTTTTTGGGTTATTATTTTTTAAAGAATATTTTCAAGCCATGAATACTTAAATCCATGGATACCAAATCTGTGGATATGGAGGGAGAACTGTACAAAAAAGAGGGTAGCCTACCTAGTTCTCATGATCCCACCCGGAAGTACTGTGGTAGGACTGTCCATTGATGCTGGAATCATTATTCTGGCCCCACATTAGCCACATCTGATAATCTCCTTAGTTTCAAAAGTAATCAGGATTATATTTTCATCCCACATGGTAGCACCTACCTCACAAATAAAAATCAATTTTGCTGCTTTCATGCCTATCACACTCTATTGATGCCTGGTTGTTTCCCTGCTCAGGTTCTCCCCTTTGCCATAAGCCCACTTTCCTACCTTTCCTTTGCCCCCTCTTCCTTCAGGGGCTGCTTCCCCTTCCCCTTCCCCTTTTGAATATGCTCAGGGGCACTTTGATTCTTTGTGACTTTTTCCAATGGGGTTTCATTCCTAGTAGGAGAGCAGCAGCAAAGTAATCGTATTCATGTCTAAACACAAGAAAGTCCTGTTGAGCTCAGTGGGAGTTACATCCAGTTACATGCAAATTGTAATTCCATGACCCTGAACCCATTTCTCTGCCTTCCTTATGTTTTTTAAAAGATACCAAAGGAAAACACTGTAGTAGCAGAACAGAAATGGGAGGAGGGGGACATGGGCTTTTCTCATTGACAGCTCACATTTCCAGTGTAGGACAAAAATCCTAGCAGCATTCTTCAATCACAGTGCTTGAGAGAGGATTTATTCTTTTGTTCTTTGACTAGTTGACTTGTAACAGGAAGAAGGTTTTTGAAAGGGTGTTCCTAGAGTGTGGTAGCAGTTTTGTGTTTACTGTTGTGTTTCTCCTACCAGTAAAATGCACCCCCCTTTTCTAACTGTTTCCCAGTCCAGTCTCACCCTTCCTTACTTTTGAATACAGTTGGACCCCCATATCTGTGGGGGTTTGGTTCCTGGACTTACTGTAGATACCAGAAACCATGGATAACAGTGAACCCTATTAAAATACAGGATTTCTGGAAAAAACATACCATAGAGTTGCATTGAAGGACCTAGAAGATGCATAGGGAGGATGCCTAGAGAGCATTTTCGAGCATGACTCTATGATATGTGTCCCTATTTTCGGTCCCACTGATAACATGGATACTGGTTTTTGTGGATATAGGAGTCCAACTGTATTTGTTGCTTGTTTAAGTCTCTCTTAGTAGTAGGCAAACACATTTCCCTTCTCCTCTCCCCAACACCATTTTGGCCCTACTTTTTTTAACTTCTTCAGTGTCAGCTTGAATCGAGATCACTTAGGAACTGATGCAAACCAAGAAGACAGTGATGTACAAGTGGACAACAGTACTATCACTCTATTTCAGAGGATCCAAGGGACTTCTGGGAAGACTTCTTGTTTCATAAAGAGAAAACTGGCTACCAGCTAACTAGATTCAGGTGGGAATGGGCTATCTGATGGGGATGGACTGTGATAACAGAGTTTTCCAAGCAGCATTGCCAATAAAGATTCTGGAAGTTGACCATCCCTGACCTGCCTTTTGCTAGGCAAAGGATATGCCTGGTGCCAAGATCACATATCCCACCCCATAGATGTTTCCACCCCAAACAGCTTAAGAAAGAACCAAGGCCTTCTACTCACTTCATGTTTTCCACACTTCGCCCCCTTAACACAGTTACACATGGAGATAGTATGGTGGCCATCAGTAAGATCCAGGCATTGAAGAAGAACATCTTGCAGTAGAAGCTGAAGGTGGGGCTCTGTTGGTAAAGGAGGAAGATTCCAGTCATGAAGATGGTGAGAAGCACCAGGATCCACTGATACTGTTCCATGGTGATGTTCAATGAGAGTGGCGAGAAGTATGGAGACTTAAATCCCGGTAGAAGTCTAATGAATGACAGATAAAGGCAGCTGGGTATCACAGGGTGGAGAAAGGTGATTGCATGGATATTGCAAGCTATCAATGGGAGTTGTCTGTGGGAGATATAGAGGTGGGTTGTTCCTGTTAGGATGTTGACAGGAAAATATATCAGCAGAGCCAGCTGTGGGAGGGAGAGTTCTAGAGGTGCATAGTCAGTCCTTATATCTACTAGAAGATGCTTAAGAGTAGTGGAGGTGGAATGGGTAGAGCCAAAACAGAATGAATCACCCTGAGTTTACATTAGATTGATCTGTTGCCAGAATGAATGCCTAATGATAAAACCCAGGGTTGCATTTTCTAAGGTTAGTCATCATCCAAGATCTTCCCTCATGTTCTGGCAAAAAAAAAGTTCTAGATCTCATAATTTAGAGTGAGAGATGAATTGGCAGTGGCAGTGGTGCTCTGCTGAGTAGATGTCTTCGGAGCAGGACATCAGAAAAGAAAGTTGGACAGGCATTAATCTGAAATGTTTAGATCATAAGTGGGCAAATGTATGGCTGTCCATGCATTGTTGGACTTCACCTCTCTTCAGTCCTAAGCAGCATACTCAGTGGTGAAGGATGATGAGAGTCCAGCAACAGCTAGAGCAGGGGTAAGCAACTCCACAGGAGCAGGGGGGGGGTTTGGCCACTGCTGCCCCCCTGCAGGCCACACTGGTGTTGGCAGTGAACTGGAAGTGATGTTCCATCAAGTTCAGTTCCAATTTTCAAGGATTTTTTAAAAAAAGCATATGGGGTTATGGGAGAGAAAATGAAACAACCCACTATGTTTGTAGACTGTTTTTGCATGTTTGGAGAGATATTCAGGCAAAAACACCATCCCCTAATCATCCAACTTAAAAAAAGAAAAGAAAAGAATTGAGGCACTTGGGTCTTCAAGGCACACCAGGAGGCCCTAGGGACCACAAAAGCAGGTTTCGAGGATCACTTTCAGGCTGCACTTTCATCACTCTTGACAGGTTGCCCACCTGTCATTTGGATCATCAATGGCCACTTTTTGGTGGTCATTTCAAGTGGCTGGAATTGGTTCATGGCTCCAGAATATTAACAGTCCATAATAATATTGAGTCTAGCAGTTAAATGTTTCACAACTATGATGTATACATGCTGATGTACAGCAAGGAATACAGTCATATTCTACATATTTCTTTAAAATACACCAGAGAAATGAAATATATCATCTAGAAAACTTCCCTCCCACCCCGTCTGCCCTGTATAAATGAAAATGTAAGCAAGGATGATGAGGATGATGAGATAAGACTGCCAGAAACTAGATAAACTTGCTTTGGGGTTGGGTCAGGTCTAGGATTAAGATCAGAACTGGAGTGTCTGTAATTAACATATCATTTGCCATTTAGATATAAGATAACATCACCTGAGACAAGATTTGGAGATAGTTAAGGGAGGAAAGTGCTTTTTCTTACCATAAATAAACAAATAAATATTTTAAAAATTATTTTTTCTTACTACAAAAATCCACCTTTTTTTAACTACAATTATTCTGTCTTTCATTCCTTTATGGATTTTTATGTTGTAGAAAAGAATATGGTGCATTCTTTGGTTACTGATTTTTATTTTTTTTTATTTTTTTGGTGGTAAGTTGGTAAGGATTTTATGATAAGAAAAACAAGTTTTTGTGGTAAGAAAAATCCCTTTCCTTCCTAATGGATTTTTGTGGCAAGAAAAAAATAGAGTAGATTTTTTGTGGTAAGGACATTTTTTGGTGTGGTACATTGTTAAGTTTTTTGTTTTTTTAATGGAACAGAAAATAGATTTTTTTGGCAGTAAGTAAACATGCTTTCCCTCCTTAACGGATTTTTTTATAAGAACAGCTACACCTTCTTTATGATAGCAAAAGTTACACATGGGAGACAACTGTGTCAAGTTTCCTGTAACATGTTATGTATGAGACAAAGCAGTTGCACAGTAAAAGCCTCATCTAGAAATATCTAATGTTACTTTGCACTTTTGCTACAGAATGCTCTGGTTCTCTCAGTATTAGTTCCATACCTACCTGGCAAGATCTTGATCAAAAGTGTTATAGAATACTAGAGATGGAAGGGAACCACAAGGGCTATCTAGCCCAGCCCTCTGCCATGCAGGAATACACAACTGAAACACTCCTGAAAGATGCCTATCTAAAAATCTCCAAAGTCCTCCATTCTCAGGTATATCCACACTGCAGAGTTATTGCAGAGTTATTTGACACCACTTTAAGTGCCATAGTTCCATCCTATGGAATACTGGGATTTGTAGTTTTACAAGGCCTTTAGCTATCTCTGCCAAAGAGTGCTGGTGCCTCGCCAAACTACAAAACCGCAGGATTCTGTAGGATGGAGCCATAGCAGTTAAAGTGGTGTCAAATTGCAATAATTGTACAGTGTGGATATATTGTAAGGCAGTCTATTCCACTGTCAAACATCTTACAGTTCAGAAGTTCTTCCTAATGTTTAGGTAGAATCTCTTTTCTTAAAATTTGAATCCATTGGTTCATTTTTCTAGTTTCTGGAGTAGCAGAAAACAAGCTTACTCCAACTTCCACATGACATCCTTTCACCACTCAGTATTTTCTTCTTCAGGTTAATCATACCCAGCTTCCTAAGTTGTTCTTCATAAGACTTGAGAGATTATCAGACACAGCAAATGTGGTGCGACACCAAAAGAATGTGTAAGGCTTCCAACATCAGATGATGTCCTCCTTTTGTGTTCCACTGGCATCACTATGGCGTTTCTTTTCATTGACAGGCTGAGCCATCAATAGATTCCTCCATTCCATTTTGGTGCCGGCATTGCTGGCATCTGAAACCTTGTGTCATTGTCCCCCATGAATACAGTGTAAATGGGTGGTCCTGCCAGAACACTTTCCAGTGAGATTGTGAAAACCAGGTAGGCTACACTTTTTTTATGAACCTCCCCAGGTTACTTGTACTGTGTAAAGTGTGTTTGTGTGTACTTTTTTTTTTTTTAATTTGTCTCATTCATGTCTTCTCGTGAGAATTGGCAAGATTTCAAACCAGGAAGTGAACAGAGCTCCATTAGAGCTCCGTTCATGCCTGGGATGCCCGTCAGTGCTACTCAAGATAGGTCTGATAATTTTGGTTATTGTGCCAGAACAGGGATGAGGTTTTTTGTAGTGGAACAGGAACGTTTGTGTGTTCCTGTCTGATAATCTCCTTGGTTTCCAGACCTTTGATAATCTTGGTTGCCCTTCCCTGGACATGTTCCAACTTGTCAATATCCGTGGTGCCCAGAACTACACACAATATTCCAAGTGGGGTCTGACCAAAGCAGAATAGAATGGCGCTACTACTTCCCTTGATCTGGACACTATATTCCTGTTGATGCAACCCAGAAGTGCATTGGCTTTTGGGGGCACTGCATCACATGGTTAACTCATGTTTAGCTTGCAGTCTATTAAGACCCCGAGATCCTTTTCACATGTACTGCTTTCAAGCTAGGAGTCACACTTTCTGTCTAGATCTCCTCCTTCATATTAGGTCAGACACATTTCTTAAAAAAAAAAAAACACCTCAAAGTGCTATACAACAATTAAAATATATGAAGCTAAAACCAAAAACAATAGAAGAGGCATGTTTCCAATATAAAACTACACTTCTTCCCAAGAACAACAAATCACAAGGATAATGAAAATTTAAACATCAGCTAATGTCATTGTCCTATGCCATTACAGATATGGGTGATAAAAATAACTTTATTGATTCTCTTTATGTGATACAGTGTTCAAGTCTTCATGAAAATGCTTTACCTGAGCCAGATTTTATCTCAACACTCTCCCAAACTGTTGGTAGATGTCATGTAAATAATGTAAACCCAAAGAGCCAAGATTCCAGAGAAGTTGGGTGTGGAAAAATATTAGCAAAGCAGAGATAAACAACAAGAGGTTATTCAGGGGTGAAACTGTCATCAAAAGAGTCTTGCACTCTGCACAGGAAAAATCTGGTGGGGGTGGAAGCTGATTGTTCCTAGCCAATATTTACCTTCTGTTGTTTTAAGAACTGCATTCAGACAGGATTTGAATCCAACTTTTGTTTGGCTTTTCTGTCATGGGAGCACCTTCATTCAGGGCCGGTTTAAGGAATTTTGGGGCCCCCTGCAATGCTTTACTTTGGGGCCCCCATATGTTTATCTCAGATTAATGTAACCTAACCTATTCACCATACAGGATGTTCAGATTATAGTAAGACCCCCGTATCAATGGATTCATTATCCATGGAACAGAAAACAGCACACCAACCATAGAGTCTTCCTAGAAAATGTGTCTTCCCTAGCCCTTTTCTAGGCCCTCCAGGGCAACTCTATGGTATTTTAAACCAGAAGTCCCATTATTTTCAATGGCGTTCACTATTATTCATGGTTTTCAGAATCCACGCCCCCCACCCTGAACCAATCCCCAGTGGATATGAGGGGCCTACTATATTCCATAATTTGCCATCAATAATTTAGTTTAAAAACTATATTATAGGCACTAACATAATATTTTTTTTATTAGCAATTAATGTAATGGTGTAGATTTCCTCAAAGAAAAGAAAGAGTAGACTACAAGCTAAACATGAGTTAGCAGTGTGATGCAGCAGCAAAAAATGCCAAAGCGATTCTAGGCTGCATTAATAGGAGTAGTGTCTAGATCAAGGGAAGTAATAGTATCACTCCATTCTGCTTTGGTCAGACCTCACCTGGAATACTGTTTCCAATTCTGGGCACAAGAAAGATACTGAGGAGGATGGTGGGAGTTCTGGAAGCCATTACGCCCTATGAGGAACGGCTTAGGGAGCTGGGTATGCTTAGCCTGGAGAAGAGAAGGTTGAGAGGTGACGTGATAGCCATGTTTAAATATTTGAAGGGATGTCATATTGAGGAAGGAGCAAGCTTGTTTTCTGCTGCCCCAGAGACTAGGACACGGAGCCATGGGTTCAAACTACAGGAAAAGAGATTCCACCTGAATATTGGGAAGAACCTCCTGACAGTAAGAGCTGTTTGGAAGTGGAATACACTGCCTTGGAGTGTGGTGGAGTCTCCTTCTTTGGGTTTTTTTAAACATAGGTTGGATGGCTGAAGAAGACCAAGGGGGAAAGGGAGGGGAGAGGAACCAACACATGTTAAAAGCAGCTGGAAAGATGGGCTGGAGGGGATATATGTGCAAGGAAGGAAAGGGAAGAAAGAAAGAAAGAAGCCCTTTCTGAGGGAGACAACCCTCAAATTCCCTGTCTCTCTCTCACACACACACTCACCCTCTCCAATGTGCCTCTCCCTCCAGCTTCTGCCATGGAGGGCTGCTGTTTCTTTCTCTTTCTCTTTAGTTTTGGAGAGGCTGTTTGTTTTGTTTTAAAAAAAAAAAAAGCCAGCAGGAGGTTTTTGGAGGAGGAGGGTAAGAGGGAGCTCCTCCCGGCTGTCTCCTGGCTGTCTCCTTCGTCAGATTAAGGAGGCCAACACGGGGCCCTCTTTTGACCTCGGGGCCCCATCTTGACCTCGGGGCCCCCTGCCAATGCTGATTTGGCAGACAGGTTAAACCGGCCCTGCCTTCATTTAATGAAAAGCACATTAAACTGGATTAAAAGGAGTTCTGGCCCTGTTTGGCAGGCTGATTTCCAGCACTAGTAGGTGCATTCACAATATAGAAAAACACCCCTGATTTCCCCTTTCCTGAAAATGTTGTCTTTTTGGACTACAGCTTCCAGAATGCCCCAGCTGAGATGACCAGAAACTCAAAGAACATTGGGGCAGCCCGGCTGGATGTGATGGGGCTCCATCTGTTTCCAGATAGATCTAAGTGGTTTCAACATCCCGTGTGTCTCACAACAAATCCCTGCCCACTGCCTGGGATTAAACTAAATATTGCCTTTCTTCTTGTTGGTTGATAATTCTGCCTAATAGTTTTGTGTCTGTCCTAACCTGACTTTACATTTACTCATTCATCATGACTGTAGATGAAATTATCCCTTATTGCAAGATGGGAAATGCAATACAATGTTACAGTGTGTATCCCCACTCCCCAGAATTCTCTTAGGTTCCCTTTGTAAATGCTTTCCTTAAAAAAAGAAGAAGCTTTGAAACAGTTTGGAGCAACCACGCAGGAGTGGGGTGGAATAGGTTCATGTTTTGGTACTAAGAAGAGTGCATTGAGGCTGAGGCCTAAAGCTGCTTCTCTCACATAGGCATGTCTCCTTGGTTTTAGCTGTTCTGAACAGCTGTTTTTCCTTTGGCCACTTGGGTTGTGTTGTTGTTGTGTGCCTTCAAGTCGTTTCTCTACGGTGAGCCTAAGGTGACTGTCATGGGGTTTTCTTGGCAAGATTTGTTCAGAGGGGATTTTCCCTTGCCTTCCTCTGAGGCTGAGACATTGGTGGCACTAGGGGGGCATGGAGAGGCTGAACTGCACCAGGTTATACAGTTGGGGGGGAGGGATGACACCAGCTTTAGTAACACTACAGGGCTGAGAGAGTATGACTTGCCCAAACTCACCCAGTGGGTTTCCATAGCTGAGTGGGGATTCTAACCCTGGTCTCCAGAGTAATATTCCAGCCTCTAAGGCCACTTGGGTATATTGATCCAATTTGTATAAAGCAAGGAAGCTCTCCACAAACTGGCATTGGTTTAGAGTCTGAGCAGGAGTCTGTTTTTTTGTCTAAGGAAGATGTACAGATCTTTCTTCATTTACTAAAGCATATATGCATGTGTTTTTTCAACAGGACACATTTTTAGCCATTCCCATTTTAATGTGTGGGATTTTATTTGTCTGAAATATTCTATGAGCCTTGCAAATGTGCACATTCTCTAGGTAAGTTGTGTTTTCTCTCACAGCAAGTCTCTAGAAGTTGACAAAGACTTTTTCCAGCAAGACTGCTGAATCTAATAAAATCCAGTTAATTTCCCCCTGCAATCAGAGTTCATACCCTCCAGCAATCACAGAGGAAAGCAGGGATATTTGTGGCCAAGCAATATCAGAGTGTAGTCAAGGGTGCAAAAATTATTAATGAGGAAGAACAGACAAACTAGGAGATGCTCCTGCAAGTTGCTTTTGCCTGAGCCTATGGGGAAGGACAAGATTCAATCCCTCCTCACCTCTCCTCCCTGCTGTGTTGAGTGCAATTGAAATCATCAATTGAAGTAAATTGAGGATGAAAAGGAAAGTGGGAGCATGAGAGAGAAACTGGGGACATTATCAGACTAGCATCTAAACATGCTGTAATTCCACAAATGAAGATAGAGGGAACATTGTGGCATTATAACACATCGCACATAGCTGTAATCACATGAAAGAAACACCACAGAATTATTCCACAAAGACCACTAGCACTTCAAGAACAGGAGTTTACTTCCGTGATTTGGCATGGGCGAGATTTTGGCAGTTCTTGCGAGAAGACGTGAGCACGCTTAAAACTCCCCAAACCTCTTAATTAACAAAATAAATGAACACACAAGCATTGAAATAAACCTTAAAATGTGCACAGAGTGCCCTGTGCTTCATTTTCACGTTCTCATCTGGAAGTTTTTTCACTGAGGACTGCCCATTCATGCTGTAATCTCACGATTACAATGAGACGTGGTTTCACATGCAGTCAATAGCACGAAAAGAGTGCTATTGATGATCTATTGATGGCTTGTCCTGTGAATGAGAAAGAATGCCTTTTTTACAGCTGGAGCACAGAGTGATAGCACAAAGATGACACTGTGTGATAGCAGGGCCCATTCGCGCTACCCTGATGTCATAATCCCGCAATTTTTGCCGCATCTGATAATGTCCTGGGACATTTTAAAAGCAGCTGAAGACGTTGGAGAGCAGATGACTAAATGGGATTCTCCCTGCAAAATCAGGACAGTTGGAGGGTATGTGAGTTTGGGGCTTTTGCAGAGGAGGAATGGGGGAAGTGGAACTGTTAACCCCCTCCTTTCTTACCATTTGAGAAGGGCTTAAAATCCAGTTTTTAAGGGTGTGAAGCATAAACTGTGTCTGGATCTTGGCTTCCTTGTCTCAGTTCCTCCCATACACTAATGACAACATGGATAGAGGTGTGACTTCTCCTTCTTTTCCTCATTGCACATCTGGGAGGGGAAGAAACTCACACCACACCTCAATCAAAACAACAAACCCCAGTATGTTTGAGGAACGATGAGAGGTATGGGCGGGAACAACTGTGCTGAGTCGTGTACTCTAGGCACAGAACAGCCTGTCAATTACCACGGCTTTTTGCCAATGTCTGATGTACATAGGTTTATATAGAGCTAGGTTAAATAAACTTTTTCTTTTTGCTGCCTGTCTAGGTCTACAAGGGTTGGGAAGAATGTAAAACAGTGCATCTCAAGCTGCCTGATGTGGGAGACCACCCATTTTTTCCTCCAGTGTGCTAGAGACCAGTGCTATATTTGTGCCCATTGGCTACAATTGGTTCTTTTCCCCCCAGAAATTCACCAAGGATGGGAAGCTTGATAGCTCATGGACTGGCATCAGTTCATGGACCACCATTTTGAGTAGCATTGCTGTAGACAATGGTGCTCAGTATGGTAGAAGGCAGTAGAAAAAGAGGAAGACCACATTGCAGATGGATAGACTCAATCAAGGAAGCCATGGCCCTGAGTCTGCAAGACCTGAGCAGGCCTGTTGATGATAGCGTGACTTGGAGGTTTCTCATTCATAGGGTCACCATAAGTCGAAGCCAACCTTATGTCAGTTAACAACAATAAACCTGAACAATGGCCATCTATATATCATAGCTTGGGGTGTGTGTCTTTATTTGGTGCATTTGACTTGGTTGGTCAAACATTGTATAGAACCAGACTCTCTCTCTCTCCATATATATATATATATATATATATATATATATATATTCCCTGGAATATGGCAACTCATGCCATACTTCTCTTCAGCTATCTCAAGATGAAGAAAAGTAATCATTATCTCACAATGAGCCTGGTGCCTTTATTGCACAATTATGTTCACTTATACATGTAATTAATGACTACAAGGGGGTAAGTGTAACATTCTGCATTGCATTAGGAGCTAATTATGAGTTAGTAATAATGCAAGCAGGCATCATCATGGAGATATGAATAAAAATCTCCCCCAACATTCCATTGAGTCCAAATTCAATGCCAAGTAACTGCAGAAATGAAATCCTGTACTTAAATAGTTCAAATCAGCTTTTCAAGAATGTTTTAACTGTTTGTGTATGCATATTTGTGTGTGTGAGGGCTTTTTTCACACCAAACGTTTGTAATGGAATAGTGTTTGGACAGCAATGGCGGTGTGTGTGTGTGCTTTCTTCACAATTTTTCTGCTATTCCCTTTTCCTCCTACTGTAATGTTTTTTCCCAAAAAAGTGATAGTTTCTTCCAGCCCCAATAGTATTGTTTGCTTCCCCCCCCCCCTTGCAAAAGACACTCTTGATTGCATCTGTGTTTAGGGGTCATGTGGGAAGCAGTGGGTATTCTTTATTTCCAGAAATGGGTGTGTGTGTGGAAGGAAATCCCACATAACGTTAGAGGTTGTAATCATTTTCCCCCTCCCCACACAGTTTTAAAAATGGCATTATGACAATTGCGTAGTTGTGCTCCCCATCAAACAAAAACGTTTAAAAAACAGGAATGCAATTGCACTCTCCTTTTTGCCTCCCTCCTGCCCCCTCTAGTCTCTCAATCCCTCCTTCTTCCTCCTGTGATTTGATGAATCTCTCTCCCTCCTTCTCCCTTCCAGGCAAGCTGGTCCATCACTACAGCTGCCATTTGCTGCCACTCTTCTGAAACCAGAAAACAGGCCTGCAGCATGTGACTAGGCTGGGGCTGGTCAGATGCAGGCAGCCTTGCTCATGTGCTGTGGGCTGGCTTCCTGGCTTCGGAGAGTGAGATGCGGGCAGCAGCCACAGCAATGGGCTGTTTTGCCCATCTGGACTCCAGCCCATTTCATGCTGGTAATGGGGGAGGAACAGGCCTGATGGGGAGCCAGCATATTCTGGCCTATGTAGATGAGCCCTATGTTTTGGTGCAAACATTCCTCTTTCCCTCACTTGGGGGCTTACTGCATGAAGGAAGTGAAGTGGAAGTGAAGCCCAAGAATAGGATGCCTCACCTTGCCTTATCGTAAGATGTTGGAGTATTTCAGCTGTTCTACCGTTCTGGTCCCATGGGAGACAGTGGTAAAGACGGGTCTTTTTTGCTAATGGATTTTTCCAGTTAGCAAAAAGACTCACGTTTACCACCATTTCCCACGGGACCAGAATGGGAGAACAGCTGAAACACACCAACGTTGTGCAATAAGGCAAGGTGGATGGCGCTATGGTTGGGGTGCACTGCCACTTCCTTCCCTTGTGTGGTAAGCCGCTTGATCTCTGTTGAATCTGTTTCCTGGAAAGAATAGCTGTGTTTATTGGTGGTGGCCATCAGCAGTGTCAGAAGCTAGAATTGGTCAAAAAGCAGAACCCATGTAGGGACCATGACGGAATTATGGTGGCTCGCATGGGACTGCTGTGCACATCTGTGAGTGCCTCTGCCTGCCCGCGTACATGCTGCTTTCAAAATCTCTCTGTTGGCTTTGTGACTTTTCACCTTCTCAGCTCGCTTTACAAGCAGTGCATGTGTGTGCAGTCAGTCCAAAGCTAGCCTCCATAGGCAAGAACTGTCGAAAGAGTGGATTCCTCATCGGATGAATGGAACTTGACCTTAATTTACAAATGTCAAAAGAGCAAATCATCAAATAACAAGCCATTGGAAGGCGGGGGCTTCCTGTACTTCTGGTGGTTGAGCTGGGAGGACCCAGAAATCCCAAGGAACCTCTGCACATTTGTTCTCCATTCTCTGGCATGTTTTTTTAAACATTATTTTAATCTTTTTAAAAATATGGGAAGTTCAGGTTGCCCACTGTATCTGCAGAGGACACATTCCCAGACTTAGCACGTATAATAGCGAACTGCCGTAGAATACCATAGAATTAGGATGGAGGACCAAGAAAATGTCTAGAGTGGATGCCTCTCTAGGCATCTGGCATGACTCTATGGTCAACTCCCAGCAGAAGTTGACCATAGAGTTGCACTGGAGGGCCTCCCAATGCCTAAAGAGACCATGTTCAGCATGACTCTATGGTCCTCCAGATGCCTAGAGAGACCTTTTGCCCCTGACCGTGGATAAGTGAAACTATGGGTACTGATCCTTCATAAATGGAGTGTGAGTGTGGGGTGTAACCTGTAGTACAATAGTACACTTTCAGTATATAGTTGTCCCTTCACATTCACTGGGGTTTGGTTCCAGGACCCCCCATGAATACCCAAATCCGCAAATACTCAAGTCCCATTATATGCAATGGCATAGCAAAATGGTGTCCCTTATATAAGATGGCAAAATCAAGGTTTGCTATTAGGATTATTATTTTTTTAAGAATATTTTCAAGCCGTGAATACTCAAATCCGTGAATGTCAAATCCGTGAATGTGGAGGGACAACTGTAATTCCATCAAGGAATAATGTCCAGACACACCATGGGGTACAGGGTTAAAGAGTAACTATAGGACTTTATTAGACAGGCAAATATGGCATCATAACAACGCCTAATGATCGCAAAAGGGCAAGCATATCAGACAATGATGTCCTTTCACAATCATATATTGTCAAAAACCCATTCCTTTTTATTGATGGGCCAAGCCATCAATTGTTCTGCTGTGGCACTTTTTTGCCAGCATAGCCAGAGTTTGAGGACTTTTTCGGACAAGTAAAATGCAGCGCAAGCAGCCTCGCCACGTTGTGAGGCTGCAGCGCTGCAGGGCATCCCTTTCAGATGACGCCCGTCCCTGCTGGTACTGTTGCGGTACCGCAGGGACATTTGCGTATAATATTTTGGTGATTTTTACTCACGATCGTTCGTTTGGATGACTGCGCATTCTGGGCAAAAGAGAAAGTTGAAACCCGATTGGTCCGTCATGCAAGCAGGGGCGGACTTTCCTGTTTCTGTCCAGAAGTGCCATTTTGGTGTTTTGGAGGAGCGACCGTGCACTTTTTCACTGTGCTGAGGTGATTTTTTTTTCTTAACAAACGGAAGGTCTCACTTCTGTCCGTTTAAAAGTAAATGTTAAAGAAAATGAAGAGAGGGTTTTTTTTGGGGGGGGGGGCTATTAGCAGCTCATACTCATTGCCGCCATCTTGAATTGAGGGTCTGTGTGCACGTCAACACACATCGCTGCGCAGACGAGTTTTTTTTTGACAAACTCATGGAGCCAAAAGAGAGCTGTTGCAAACTGCAGGCAATGCATGTCCCTGCACAGTATTTCCTCCAGTCTAGATGCACCCATTAATGTAAAATCAAATAGGAATGTGACCCTTGAAGTGATTTGATTCAGAGCTTGGAAATGTTGACATTTTTGGACTACAGTTCCATCCTAGTGGATACAGATACCTACAGTCACAAACATGTTGTGCCCAGAACAGCCTGGGATAACCTCATGATTGCCACAGAGATTGTGAAGTCTGCACCCAACAAAATGACTGCCAGCATGCACCCAGCACCAGCTCTCAGTGACAGCAAAGCCATGGTGTCTTCTGCAAAATTATCCTGCCTTACCTCATCTAGCCACATATTAGTAAGACATGTCAGTCAGCATTATTCTTGTAATAATCCAAAGACAAAGATAAGGACAGTGTGCCCAAATCACCCTGTTATGGATGCGGTTATATTAATAATGGCTCCTAAAATTACTCTCTGTGTGTGTATGTGTGTGTGTGTGTGTGCGCGCGCATTCAGTTTGAAGCTGAGACTGCTCCAGACTAGAGCACATTGTTTCTGAGGCACTGTGGTGCCAGTTATTTTTTTCCACACATGCAATTGCTGTTCTTTAGTCATATGTTAAGAACTACAGCACAGTATCCTCTGTATTTATAACATGATTATGTGCCACATACCAATGCATATGGTTGTAATTGTGGGGAAAGTAGGAGGCATTTGAAAGGTTACATGTGTTTTATCATTTGTGTTTATAGTACAAGCACATGTCACATAGTGCTGCAATGGCAAAAGAAGTGGGAGGTTGGGCTACAATTTCAGGTTGAGTGTGTATATCCAGGAAATGCATGTGTAGCCATGAAGGAGCAGATTTTAAAATAAAAATATTAGTTTGGCAGTGGTGTGGGTGTGTATTGAAACACACACACACATACACACCGAAATTTAAATGAAAATGGCCTTCCATTTATAAAGGGCTTTTTTTTCCTGGTGGGGACTTCCTGGTTGGGATAGATCAGACTTCTAGCTACAGGCTGAACTAATTGCTGAGAGAGACTCCGGAATGGGGCTGGAAAAGGAGGGGGGCATTGAGCAAAGTTTTGGCTTCTCTGATAAGCCCCTGTTGCGGGGGGGGGGGGTTGGGCATGGTAATTTGGCAATGAATTTTTTTTCCTATAGAGAAAAAATGTTTAAAAGTTCCTTGATTACTTTGCCAAGTGAAAGAAAATCAAACTGAAATGTGCACTCCTTCTCCTTCACTCCTAATCACTGTAGGTGGATGTTTTCCACCTAAGCCACACCCAAAGTATTTATTATTTTATTTATTTATTTTAGGTTTTTATACCCTGCTCTTCAGCTGCAAAGGTTCTCAGAGCGGCTTACAAATTGTTTAAGCAATAGCAATTTACATATCTACACCGCATTAAGCGTTTCCAATGTATGTTAGCTAATTGCTTCCATAAACCAGGTACTCAGTTTACCAGCCTATGGAAGGATGGAAGGCTGAGTCAGCCTTGGAGCCCTTGGAATTGAACTTGCAACACTGTGGCTGCAGTACTGGCATTTAACCACTGTGCCATCAGGGCTCCCTCTGACCACCTCCTGACCCCCCCAAAATCAACATAAAGCACAATTGAACTTTTACCCTGAAAACTGAAGCACAACAGAAGTGGGAAAGGAGATCATTACCAGGTTTTTTTGTGTTAATAAAAAGAAACACTTTCCAAATGACCTCTCATGGGAGAACAAAAGAAGAGCAACATCATGTGATAAGCCCAACCCAAGATGCTGTTATCCTGATGTGATTGTGATTTACCTGCCATGTGTGATAAAGCCCTGAGGTAAAACACTAGTGTAAATTGGCCCAAACGAGACAATTAAAATATTGTATTATCTTACGCACATTAACATATACTATAAATATAAGATGAAGGTATGAGGTTCAGTCTTGGACTTGGGTTTTGCCAGTTGAGTGGCTGTAAGATTTGGCTAGAATCCTGTTAGGGTACTGTCTAAGATGTTGTGTAAGTGATGCCCGGTCATTCTGCAAATACACACAAGATCATTATAGAATGGCTGAGCTCCAGGCACAGTGGGGCTGGGGTGCACACAACCCATGGGCTCTGCCTCCCTGCCCACCACTGCCTCTTAACCTTTTCTGGTTCACTGACCCTTTTAACAATCTGATAAGTCCAAATTAAGAGAAAATATTTATTAAAAGAGCATAAATGAATAGCAAGAGGGAAAAGTTTGGAGCATTCACAACGTAGCATTGCCATTGCCTTGGCTGCAGAGGGGGAGAAGGAAAGGCAAGCACAACCCCATCTTGCCTCCGCCCAGAAGCAGAACGGTCCTCTCTCCATCCCAACAGCCATTCCCTTGACTGCAGAGAGAGAGAAGAGAATGCTAGATTTAATCCCTTCCCCTGCTGCCATCCCCTTTCCTTTTGTGTCATATCTTCATTAAATTGTAAGCTCGAGAGCAGGGAACTGTTTGTTGTTCTTTGTCTTGTAAAATGCCATGTACATTGATGGTGTTATAGAAATATAAGATGATGATGATGATGATACCAGTCATGGCTGCAGGTCCCCGAAGTAGTGCTCAGGAGGTATTTAGGATTGGTGATCCAAAGTGCTGGGGTAACAAAGAATAGAGGAGCAGACTCCATGTTTAGTTGGGTTTAAAATCATAGCAGGTTTTATACCAAGTCATCTCATTGGTCAATGTGGCTCAAGATTGTAAGTGCTGACTGGCATTAGTGGTTCTCCAGGATTTCTGGCCAGATTCTTTCGTAACTCTATCTGGAGTTCTTTGGTAGTTTCCCATCCAAGTGCTAACCAGGCTTAATCCTGCTTAGCTTCATGAAGTCAGATAACGTAAGATTAATAATAATAATATACGTGGGATCCTGTAGCACCTTTGAGACTGAGATAAAGATCTTGGTAGATAAGATGTGTTCAGGAAGGTATGGTGCTTTAACCGGGGGAAGAGAGAGATGGGATGCCCATTTGACATGCTGATTGGGTATGGTGTACAAATGTAGGAGCACTTCGGGTAGATGGGCTTAGGAGGGTGGTAATCGCAAGGAGATGACTTTCTAGTCATCTTGCCAGACTTGATACACCAAAGGTCTCCTGTTTCTGGAAATTATTAGACGAGCCTCTAAAAACATTCCTATCCCACTATATTTTGAAGTATGAGTGTCCTGGCACAATAACCCTTTTATCACACGTTGCTGTAACAACAAGAAAGAGCAGCCCCAGCATTATCAGAGCATAAATGCTAGCACTGTTAACTTCCATGTTTGCTGGGGCATGTGATCTTGGCGGTTCTCGTGAGAAGATGCGAGCACACTTAGTCTAAAAACAGCAAAATTAAACAAAATGAACACACAAGCACTGATACACACTATAAAATTGACGAGCAACACAGGGAGGTTCATAAAAAGATTGTGCTGTGCCTAGTTTTTGTGTTCTCACCTGGAAGTGTTCTGGTGGGGACTGCCCATTGATGCTGCATTCACGAGAGCAAAATGGGAAGCGGTTTCAAGATGCTGGCAATGCTGCAAAACCAAAAACAAAAACGCTATCAGCGATCTATTGATGGCTTGGCCAGTCAATAAAATAGAATAGCTTATTTACAGCAGCATAATACCAAAGCATGATGTCGTGCGATATGGGTGTCCTTTCGTATTCTTTTGGCATCGTTATCACACCGTATTTGCCATGTCTGATAATCTCCTCAGAGAGGATTTTGAAGTGGAAAGGGCTTTTGGCTTTCAAGACCATGACAGAGGCCGGTTGATCAAATGAAAAGATATTCTGTAGCTATAGAGAAATGGGTGGTGAAAAGCATACCAGTGCCAATAGTTCAATCACTGCATATTTTCTCACCAGTCAAGGCAACTCAATATAATTAGGCTGGGACCTGGCAGTCCATATTCACATTGGTTAGGAGTAGGAGAGCTGTTTGCAGTGCTTAATGGATGGAGACTTCAAAGCAAAGGGCAAAGATTTCACCATCCCTATAACTCTGTATGATTCACAGGAACTCACCCACATCCTGAAAACACACACACACACACAAAGAGAGATGGCTTATTACCTATCATCATCAGATTTGCATCATAGCACAAGTCTATGTTTGTCCACTCAAAAAGTGAGTCTAATTGAGTTCAGTGGGGTTTACTGACAAGGAAGTGGGTGTAGGATTACAGATTTATTGTTAGCATCACAGGAGAGGCTTTGAGTTTAATCTTATTTGTTGATGATGATGGTGAAAAACTATAGTTCAATGACAGGGCACCTGCTTTGTTTGCAGAAGCTCCCTGGCTCAACCCCCAACATCTATAGGCTTGTGAAAGACCCCTGACTGAGAACCTAGACAGCCACAGCTAGCTAATGTAGACAGTATACTGGCAAGTTTCCAGACAAGGCTTTTATTCTGCCTTGCCCTGTGTTATCCAGAGGGTTCTGTACAGGATCTAAATGTCTAAGATCTAGAGGTCTTAGTAGACTACAAGTTAAACACGTGAGTCAAGATAGTGAGGCAGCAGCCAAAAAAGCCAGTGCAGTTCTAAACTGCATAATTAGTACTACGGTGTCCACTTCAAGGGAAGTACATGTCACACACACCCTAATACCCACAGAATCAATCTGTGGTTTCAGTCATCCAGGGGACACAAGATGGGGGAGTTGCTTTAAAATGCATAGAGAGGTGTCCTGTAGTGCCACTCTATTTTGCTTTGGTCAGACCTCACATGGAATATGTTCTGGGCACCACAGTTCAAGAAGGATATTGACAAGCTGGGATGTGTCTAAAAATTGTGACCAGGATGAATAAAGGTCTGGAAACCAAGCCTTTTGAGGAACAACTTAGATATGTGTAGTGTGGAGAAGAGAAGCCTGAGAAGTGACATGATAGCCAACCTTAAATACCTGAAGGGAGGTCATGTAGATGATGGATCATATAGAATCATAGAATTGTAGAGTTGGAAGAGACCAACTTCCAACTTCCAGTCCAACCCCCTGCCAGGCAGGAAATCACGATCAAAGCATCCCCGACAGATGGCCATCCAGCCTCTGTTTAAAGACCTCCAAGGAAGGAGACCCCACCACGCTCTAAGGGAGTGTGTTCCACTGCCAAACAGCTCTTACTTTCAGAAAGATGCATTCCCCTAGATGTAAGCAAGAATGGGAACAATTAAAGCCAACATGAAGATATATATATATATATATATTTGGCAAGAACTGCTATCGTTACCACCACCACCACTGTATGGGGCTCTTTTAGTGCTGAAAACAAATGTTTACAAAACCTAACAAACAGCTGTGATTAAAAAAACCCAAAGGACAGTGGCATCTGATGGCCACTGGGGCATGTGGAGCAGAGGGTATGGTCACTACAGACAAAGCCAAGAGGTTAGCAGAGGTGAAGCCAACTGCATCTAGTTTGCTAACTTACTTTCCCCACACTTGCAAGATCTAAGTACACCTTGTGCCCTGTGCTGCTGGTTGGACGGCATGCTGGGGTTTAGGAGAATGGAGTGAGCTTGGTTTTTGCTCTCCAGAGACTAGGGACATTTTCAGATAGGGGCCAAATACCCCATTTCTGCCCCGCCACCTCTATTCCCGTTCCTGCCACAGAACAGAAGAAAAATGTTCGCACACTTACCTTCATTCCATGGCAGGAACTTCCTCCAGCTCCCCTTGCTGGCTGGTCATAAATGCAGCCATTGTGAGGCTGCATTTACAACCAGCAAATGAAATCGTGCCCATTCTCGTGAAGAACAGGCGCATGGCAAATTTAAAAATACCCCCCCCCCCAATGTAAAAACAGTACAGCAAGCAGAAAAAGACAGAAAATAAAAAACAAGTAACCTGAGGTGGGGGCGAAGGTGCCACTTACTTGGATGTCCCGATCGTGCCTGGAAGTGCTGGGAATGAACCTCCTCCCATAAGGCTGTCATCTCGCAACAGGAACAGGGCTCCTTTTCCCACATCCCTGATTCCGTGACAGACACAGAACGGGTGGTCTGTTCACGATGTTTCATCGTGAATAGAATATTCCAGGACCAGCATGGGGGCAGGACAGGAGCAGGACGAAACTGGTTGACGTCATCCAAAAGGGAGACCCTCTCTTGACCCTGTTCTGTGCCTGCCACATAATATTGAGCCCATCTGAAAATCTCTTAGAACACTAATCAGTGGAGTCAAATGACAAGAAAAGAGGTTCCACCTAAATGTTAGGAAGAATGCTTTTACTGTAAGAGCAAGTAGAACACACTGCCTTGGAGGTAGTGGACTCTCCTTCTTTGGAGGTCTTTAAACAGAGGTTGAGTGGACATCTTTCTGGGGTGCTTTAGTTATGTATCCCTGTATGGCAGGGGGTTGGACTAGATGACCCTTGCAGTATCTGCCAAGCTATAATTCTATATGATTCTATGCCATTGCCTTCTATTTGTAATCTTATCTTCTTTTCCTACCATTTCTACAATCTTTGTTTTGTTACCTTGGGGTGGGGAGGGGGTAAACTGTGAAGGAGAAAAAGATGGAGTCACTGTGTGTGTTTGTGTACCTTCAAGACATCTGTTGACTTATGGCAACCCCATGGATTTCATAAGGTTTTATTAGGCAAGGAACACTCAGAGGTGTTTTTGCCAGTTTCGTCCTCTGAAATATAGCCTACAGTACCTAGTATTCATTGGCAGTCTCCCATCCAAGTACTAACCAGAGCTGGCCCTGCTTAGCTTCCAAGATCAGACAGGCTCTGGTGGCTTTAGAGTATCTACACAGTATCTTTTGAGTGGTAATGGTCAGAGCCCTATGTATTGAAGTATCTTTGGTATAAGTAAACTTCCTACGCTTCTGTGATGGGATTATTGATGAAAATGTGTTTATTTTTATTAAGGTATTTTCCTACTGCTCTTTGCAATATTGCAGTATCTAAACCCAGAAAATACAATAAAATCAAAAATAAGAACAATGAAACTATGGCATCTTTAATTAGAATCTTTACGGGTAACTGATTAGGTCGGTGAGCAAGAAAATAACTTGGAGAACCTAGGAGTATTCTTACAAGTGTCCTTTAGTCCTGTGTCATGGTCTACTCTAAAGGCTGCTGTACAGCAACCTTGTTGAAGCTCAGCATGTCTATGAGGGGATGTGAATCCTTTTATATGCACCCTTGAGATATGTGATGTATAATGAATTACATGGAAGTAAATGTTCTTAGAACTGAAAGAGAGCGAGCATTTACTGTGTCTCGAGGAAAGCTTAGCCTACTACATGTTTTGAACTGCAAATGAAGGTGAGGATGGTAATTCTAATTGCTTCCATCCTAGTTACAGAAGAGAATGAGTGGGAATTGGTGTTCTATACAGTTTTATCCAGGGAGTAATAATTCACAGATGCTATTTTGATTTGTGTCAACATTTATCCCCACTCCCCCATCCAACCCCAGCTCTCCAAATGCCTTTGAAAAGGTCTGGAATAAGATCTATGATTCAATTGACAACCTCCTTTTAGATTATCCAAGCTTACCTTTACTAATACGTGGACATGGCCAGGATGGGCAAGGACTACTAAATAGTACTAGACTCCAGGAACCTCAATACGAAGAGCCTATGGGGGATTCAGGAGATGTACCTGCATGTTATTAATAGCTTGAAACCTCATTTTGTGCAAATGGGATACATCAAATAAAAATAGATTTGCTGCCCATAGCTAGTTTGAAATAGAAAGAGGGTCAAATGTGAAGTTACAGGGAAATAACTATTTGTTGCACTTAGCACATTTTCACTCCAGGGTTGGCTTTCTGCGAGATGCATGCCACTGGAGGAGACTTGTAAATTAAGGGTTTGTCTACACCGTCAAATACCTCAAATCCCCATGTGAATGCCCCCAAATCTGCTGTGATCAGGCCACACGTGGTATGGCCTTTTCCTGAATCTGGAGCTATCCAGCCACATGTGTCATGGTCCAGATTTGCAGCATTTGGGGGTATCCTACAATGGGGGTATCCACAGTATGGGGGTTTGGGTTTTTCTGTGGAGTTTTGTCCGCCACCACATCCATTTTTAAAGCTTCAGAGCCTGTTGTTGGTGGAAGGGAGAAGTTCTTCCCACTTGCCCATTGCAGGAAGAGATGCTTAAAGAAAGCGATGGAAGCACTTTAAGGAAGCCAGAGAGAGTAAGAGAATGGGCAGAGGCAGCACTACCAAGACAGAGGAAGGGAGAAAGCCTCCCCCTTCTGCCAAGAACTAGTTTGAGAGCTTTAAAAGTGGTTGCGGTGGTGGTGGTGGATAAAACCCTGCAGGGACACTGAAGACACATCTCTGCAGAGTATAATAATACACAAGTTTTCAGGAGGAATGAGGGCAAAACTCAATTTGGATTTTTTGCCCCACATTTAGACAAGCCCTAAGTCTATGTATACCTCCTGATGACCAGTCACAAAACAAATCAAGATACAGAAGGTGTGAAAGAAAGGTGTGAAAAAGAACTGGTGCTACAATGAACAGAATCTTTTATCTCTAGAACATTGACTCTAAATATTTTCTAAGTATAACATCTAATCTGACTCTGAGTGAAGAAAGAATTACCAAACCAATGAGAATGGCAAGGATTATTAGGACTATTGAAACAACATTTACTTTGATTAAATATTGCAGGAAGTATAAATGGGTCCTAACACAGAATGAAAATAAGCACAAATTGTTATGGGCAGTTCTTATAGAATTATAGAGTTGGAAGAGACCACAGGGACCATCTAGTCCACCCCCTGCCCTTCAGGAATACACAATTGAAGCACTCCAGACAGGAAAGAAGAAACCCTAAAAGTAAACAAAATCTGGCTGCCAGTCCTGAAAAAGACTAAAATCAAAACTCAGCACTTGCGAATGAACTCTACCGAGAGACAGGGGGATTTCCCATCAGACAATGGTCCATTAGCCAAACAGACACTAATCCTCCTTGCATATCTTCACCCAGAAACTAGCCATTCAAATACACAGATTTGCATATCCTCCCCAACAGGGGTTCACAGTATATAGCCCCCCCCACCCGCACACTCCTACCCAACCATTCTCTGAAGATGCCAGCCACAGATGCAGGCAAAATGTCAGGAATAAACTCTTCCAGAACACTGGAAAAAAACCAAGGAAAATCTATTGTTTTCTCTAGCTATGCATGTTTGTTTGCTTGTGCAAATAGCAAAGTAAATCTTGTCCTTTGGATCCACAAAAGCAACCAGGGAAAAATAGAGCCTGGACTTCCTCTCACATTCTCTTTCCTTCAGCTATCTCTGTCCTCCTCCTCCTCCTCCTCCTCCTCCTCCTCCTCCTCCTCCTGCACTCTCCTGTGCATCTTGATTCAGATTTAAGTCCCATTTCTGTCCAGTGGGGCTTACCCCTTTTTGCAAAGATGTTGAAGGAGGTGGGAAAGACAGGGAAAGAAAGCATGCCTCCTTCCCACTTAGCCTGGCCAATACTATGAGGACTTTATCAGACCACCCTCCATAACTGTTCTTTTGCCAGCATATTTTGTTTTTCTGCTGGCAAAAGAACCCCCTTTATCAGCCCTACCTTGAGCAACGTCAGAAAGGCAGCCCCAGCACAAATAGAGCATGAATGGAACTCTGTTTACTTCCTGGTTTGAGATCTCACCGATTCTCATGAGAAGACGCAAGTGTGGCAAATTTAAAAAATAAAGCAAGACAAAGACAGAAAATGTTCACACAAGTACAGAAACATACTCTGAAACTTAAAAGTGAACCAGGGAGGTTCATAAAAAGAGCATCCCCTGCGTCGTTTTCACTATCTCACTTGGAATTGTTCTGCCCATTGACTCCGTACTCATGTGAGCACAATAGTGCAAGGTTTCAAACGCTGGCAATACTGTCACAAAAACGCAATGGGAGATCTATTGATGGCTTGGTCCATCAATAAAATAGAATGCCTTTTGGACAATACATGATCGTGAAAGGAAGACGTCATCTGATATGCGCACCCTTTTGCATTAGTTTAGCATTGTTACAATGCTGTATTTGCTGCATCTGATCAAGTCCTAAGTTTTCTATATTGTAAATAAAAGAGAAAGCAAAAGTGTGGCCCTTGAGTACTTGACCAACTTGGAAAGTGCCCTCAGCCTGGCCAGAGTTGCCCACCTCTAATCTAAACAAATAGCTCACGATGCAAGTTAATTAAGAAATCAACATTGTAGTCCCAAAGTGGTTCAGAAAGAAGTAGGTTGTATTTTATCTAATTATACATTGTTTTTCTTACACTGTTGGGCAATTATAATCATAACCTTTGGTTAAATGCAGTAACCAAATTCCCCATGCCTGCTTTGGAAGCAGGGAACTCAGCCTGCTGGGTCTGAGGCAATATGGATGCCACTGGCTGTGTTACTCTTCAGCCTGTTTAGGAATAAGCACAGTGACCAAAGGGATCCCATTCAAGCAGATGCTAACAACTAGGACACATTCCAATAGGTCCGGGACCACTCACCCCCTTAATTCCTGATATCTGAGTCAGATGTTGGGGCCAAGGCTGCATTAGCCGAAACAAGAGCAGGCTGTGTGGCATACATAGCAGTGTCTTCCCAACGCCTCGCTGCCACTCCCCCCTCCCAGCCTCAGCCACCTGCAGTGGTCACCTCATTCTCCCTAATGGTACAGCTAGTACTTCTGAGTAGGAGGTGGTCAGTCACGTGGTGCAGGAAGATAGCAATTAATTGGCTCGTAAAAAGACATTTACCTGCACAAGCAAACAGCCTTGAGCACAGTTCATTTTATGAGGTGTCCTTAATGAGGAGTTTCCACAACTTGACAAAGCAACTCCTTATTAACATTCCCAGGGCTTCTTGAGCATTCTGGAAGCTTCTCCCTTTTTGATCCTCTCCTCTGAGGCCGAAACCTGGAGCTTTGCTCATCTTTCCCTCCCGCAATTCTTATTGGAATTGTCCCATCCCCGATTCAATTTTTTTTTCAAACCCTACAAATCATCTCTGGATAATTACTGCAAATCTATTATTTACTCTGTAGGGTGAAGGATCAGATTATTGCCCTCCAAATAGTTGGAGTTCCTTCTCTTGCTGAGTCTTGTTCCCTTCCTCCCTCTGTTTTTTTTCTTTTTAAAAAATCTTTTAATACTAACAGGGACAGGGATTCACTCTCATTCTCTATTACAATGTCTTTTTTCTTTACTAATATTTTTTAACTGTTATGTTTTTAAATATAGCAACTCAGCTTTCAAAGAGGTAACCCAGCTGGCTTTATTGCAGCAACACAACACAACAAAGAGTTATGTGATAAATTTAAAATTAACAGAGTTGTTATAGTATGAGCTTTTGTGGGTTCTAATCTACTACCTCAGATGCATGGAGTTTTAAACATATATCTTAGAGTTTTAAATATATCTGCTTACTTTCTCAGTCTCTCTGTCTCTGTCTCTCTCTCTCTCTTACATACACACACTGCACAGGGTTGGGAGTGGGATGCGAGCTCAGAGCAGAATCAGATACAGAAAACCACAGAAAATAATGTACTGTAATAGCAATTGTATTAATAATAAAGCCCACTAACAAAACTGTTGGTGAACGGAGATAACATAACCATCCCGGCAAAAAGTAAGACAGTGAAAACATGAAAACATGAATCCTGTTGGTTATTCCCAGCCGGAGTAGACTCACTTGAATCAATGGTGAGTCAATGCATAAATAAATCCTATTGACTTAGTGGGTCTGCTCTAGTTAGGACTAACAGTAGGATTCGAGCCATAGTATCATCAACATTAAAAGACATTGGAAAACCAAACTAAATACATGGTAAGAGGGTCAAATAAATACAAAGAGAGTTTGTTTTTTGTTTTTCACCTGGAGAGTTTTCATAAGGTTTGAGCTAATTAACCCAGTAGGGCTTTCTATAAACCACTGTGTGTGTATTCTGATTCATATATGATGTGAAAGGAAGCCATATCTTTGAAAAGGCATCTTGAAAGTGAAAAGGTCTTGAGACATTGACTTGCTTGGTAGGTTTTTCTATCAAGGCATACAGCCATAGGCTGTGGCTTGATTTGGTTTTTCCCCACTGACTAATTGCTATTTTGTTATTTTTCCCCCCACCCAGAATGCTGCTAATTCCATCTTTTCATCAACCAAGAAGAATGAAAATAGTATTAATATTTCAAAATTCTATTGCTTCCTTCAAAGATAACCAGCAGGACTATTGTTGGGGACAGCTCAATTGTTTCGCTGGTGAGTTATATCACTTCCACTTTCTCTCCTGAATTGTGGTTTCAAGATGCAAAACCACCATGTGTGAATGTAAGATCTGATGGGATTGCAGAGTCTCCAGTGGTCTGAACTGATAGATGTAGCTAAGTCTTTGTGATGTGAAATGCAACCATTATAACCAGTGTTGCTGAAATAGATTTCATGAATGCCTTGTTCTCTAGAACTTTCCATACTGTTTATACTATTTGTATAGCTAAATCTGGTTCCCAGAAGCACATCACTCCATATGTCAGGGATGGGCAACCGTACCCACCAAACTCACAGCATCTCTCATCATTCGCCATTCTTGCTACAACTGATGGGAGATGTCCAGTAACAGCTAGCAACCACACCACTTTGTGGTTCCATATTATGCTTCAGAATTCTATACATCTTGAATGCTAGTCATTGTGCTTTATTGTCAGATTGTAGTTTCAGTTTCTGGAATGGTGTAGGTGAAGTTGGCTCTCTAGGTCAAACTTGACCCTCCAGATGTTTTGGATGACAACTTCCATCAGCCCTACCCAATATGGATAATGTACTGTGCTGTGTGTTTATTTATAAAAATATTTATATCCTGCCTCATATCATATCATGAGATCTCAAGGCGATAGACAAATGAGCTCAACTTAAACAATTTAAAACGGAAAGCAATAGAGAATAATTTTAAAAGGCCCAAAGCATATGGAAACAATATTAACAAGTTAAAACAGTTTAAAAACATGCACAGGTGCAAATCTGAACAAAATCAGCTATATCCAAAAGGCTTTAATAAGGCGTTGTGGGGGTGGTGTCTGGAGTTGCAGTCTAGAACATCTGAAGAGCCAACGATTTCCCAACTGTGGTGTATGTAGTCTCACTGTTTGGAACTTTATTATCAAATTAGCAGTTATGTGGATTATCTGGTGAATTTTCTGGTAAGAGTTTGTTATCATCTGTATCTGCTATCTGAGATGAGCAAAAATTGGTAATTCCTCCCTGTACATAATGAAGACTTAGGCCTTGTTGAGACAGGCAATTTACCCCATCTTGCTCCCATCTTAGAGCCCTGATGATGCAGGGTTTTTGCCCTGTTTTGCCCTGTTTTGCCCTGTCTAGATGATGCAGGGTTTTTGCCCTGTTTTGCTCCTCATAACATCTGGGGCAAAGACTGGGGGAATATTTGGGGAAAAATGCTTCTTTTTGGAAGAAATGGATCAAGCCCCTTGGGTTGCTGCAGCTGCTGTCCACATTGCTCTCTCTGAAGCCAGGGAGCAAGCCCACAGCATGTGGCCAAGGCTGATCACATGCAGGGGGCCTTGATCATGTGCTGCTGGCTCCCTTCCTGGCTTCAGAGAATGCAGTGCAGATAGAAGTAGTGGCAGCTGCAGAGATGGGCCAGTATGGTAGTCAGGACTCCATCCCATTTCATTCAGGTAACAGGAACAAGCCTAATGTGGGGCCACAATACATTGTGGGAAGCTGGCATATTCTGGCCCATGTAGACAAGGCCTTAGTCTATAGAGGCCAACTCTCCCTAGTTTTAAATGGGGCAAATTTAGTTGGGTAATAGAACAGTTAGTGGCATAATATGGGAATAAATGGCAAGTGAGTTGTTTTCTGAATATTTAGTGCCAGTTTCAGAAGGTGATTTTTAAATCTTTTAGTACTGTCAGCTTAGATGTAAAAGACATCTGAGTTCATTCAGGTTCTCTTCTTGTGTTAGTGGGATTCATATTCCCTTAATACTGTGAAATAGATGTACTAATTGCTCTAGCAGGAATATAGCAAAGTACAGTCTCCGATTAGGATTCCCATGCCTCTTTTTCTTCATTCTATCCTTAACACGCGGAACTGATCTGAAGTGGCAGACGCATCCTGTGAATTAGATGCACAGGCCCAGACGATTGAGACTGAGTAATTCAAGTTACTTATTTGCAGAATGGTTTGTAATTCAATTTGGCATTCTGTTTCAATGTTTCATTTCCTGATTTTTCCTGTTTACATTTATTTCCCCCCTAATATTCAACTGTCTTAGGAGATTTTCACAGGGGCTATATATCCCATGGAAGGAACAGAACAGGGTCGGAAAAGGTTTCCCCTTTCGGACAACGTTGACCCTGTTCTGTCCTGCATCCATCCTGCTCCCATGACTGTTCCAGAACAATGTAATCACGATTTTTCATTGTGAATAGACCTCCCATTCCGTCGCTATCACGCAATCATGGGTGTGCGAACAGGAGCCCCATTCTTGTTCCGAAATGACAGCCGCGGACGGAAGGTCCATTCTGAGCACTTCCTGGTACGATTTGGACTTCCAGGTAAGTGGCACCCTTTATTTTACCCTCCCTGTTTTGATTGTGTGAATTAAAGTGTGCTTTTGTGCTTGGTGAACTGATTTTATGTTTGGGGGAGTTTTATTTTTTAAATTTACGCCAAGCTGTTATCACGCAATGACGTGATAATATTTCAGACGGCCGGTCGTAAAAGAAGCCTTATGATGGGTGCATTTATGGCTGGCCAGTGAGGGGAGAGGGAGCCCATTCCTGCCATGTAATTAAGGTAAGTGTGTGAAAGATTTACATTATTTCATGGCAGGAATGAGAGAGGAGGTGGTGGAGCAGTAACGGGGCATTTTGGCCTCATGTGAAAATCTCCTTAGTATTTAGTATTTATAGCTGCAGAGTTCACTTGTATTGCTGCCATCTCTTTCAGCCCTAGTCATTCATCAATGTTCATATTCAGTCTTAGAAACAAAGATTTTCAGTAATTTATATTTGGCCTGATAGTCCAGTTACATAATTGTGCCAGAGTTTAGAGTACATGGATGTGGCTAACAATAATGCATACTTTCCTGAGGACAGTTCTAGACTAATTTTTCAGATCAACCAAGTGGCTTCATTAAAATATTTAGGTCATTAGGAAAGTACGTAAATTAGAACTTGGAGGCAACTGAATCAACTTGAACATGGTTTCTTCTGTAATCATATTATTGTCCTGATCTGTCTAATGCTTTTCTTCTTCCATTTGGTTATGTAATATATTTCTGAATGCTGATACATCAATGATACTATGTACTATTAGGTAAAGCACATCTGCTCTCTGACTTATACAGTTTTGTGTTCTGTATGAATCTGAATGAAATGATTTTGTGGTGATCTGTCTATGAAAGCTACCATTCTTTCAGTTTAGACAGAGACATGTAAACCAGCAAAAACTGAAAGTTTGGGCAAGACATTCATTTTCATCATAGCTGTTCTGCTCATCTGGGACAGCTGGACTTTTATTGCACTTATTCCAGTCCTCTTTGATTTTCATGACAGCCCATAATTATTTTTTTAATAGCTCCTTCCACTCAGAGGTAAATTGCACTCCTAAGTAGTTTCAAGGTTTAGCATCCCATTTAAATGGGGGCAATTGCTATACTTCTCTTATTTCCTTGGACAGAATAAGGATATCCATTAAAATTTATTATAAGTGGAGATACATTTCTATAGAGTTCTACTTCACATAACTGTACTAGGAATTCAGGTAGAATATCATCTGCGGGTCAAGGGTTGAGATGCTTTGCTTGGACTCTTCAAGCTCCATCAAGAATATCTATTTCAGGGTGTAATTGGTAGACAAATGGTTTTGCTGAGATCACGAACACAAATGGCAGAGGAGTTCCCTGGCTCTTTCTTCTAGACCAATTTTCCCCATCTTAATGCCCTGCAGGTGTCTTGGACTACTGCTTCTTTCTTTCTTTTTAATAAATATTTTTATTGCATTAAAAGGAAAATAAATTAAAACATTACAATTGTGGTCTTTTTCTTTTCCCATTTTCTTACAATTTCTGTATCACAATCAGCTCATTTTCAGTTCTAATTACTGCATCTTCTTAAATGGACTTTCTTATGTTTATCCATAAAATACACCACAAATTCTTAAACTCTAGATCACATGATCTTCTGATAAAACCCAAATGTCCCACCAGTTTGCTCCACCATTTGTAATTCATTTTTTCATCAGAATTGTAATTGAAGCTGTCTCCACTATAATCTGAGTCTTCAATCATGATATCTAATATGGGTTCTAAAAATATATTTCTTGGATGTTCCAGTGTTCTTTCCGGTAGTTAAGTACTGATGACCAATCTTTTTGAAATTTATTTGTAGGGTTTGCCCAAACCCTGTTTGTTAAATTGTTCAGCTCGATCATATCAACGACTTTCACTAGCCAGTCATTTATGGTTGGAATTTCCTTTGATTTCCATTTTTGTGCCAGGATCAGTCTTGCAAGCTGAGCCCATATATAGAGCAAATGTTTCTAATGTTGGTTTTCATCCCTGCTCCCTAATATGCTGGTCATATTAAAGAAATACAGTTTGGCTTCCTGTGGAACTACCACTTCTGTCCTCTCCAGATAGTGTGGCCATTTCCATATTGAGAGAAGTTGCTCCAGAAAAAGAAAAAAGAGATATGTGATTATTTACCCCATGTTACAGCCTGCAAATCATTCTGGTTTAGCTACTATTCTTCCTAAAACTGGGCAAAAGCTTATTTTTCATGTAATATCCACTTAAGGCATCCATGTATGGTCTCTTTCACAGCACACAGTTATAGTGCTTTGATACTGCTTTCATTGCTATGATCCCACTCTATGGAAGCCAGGGAGTTGTCATTTCATGAGGTATTTAGAATCATCAGCCAGAAAACTGTACTGCCTCACCAAACTACTATCCCAGGATTAGGCTAAAGCCATGGCAGTTAAAGTGGTTTCAAATTGCTAAAATGGTGTAGTGTGAAAAGAGAAAGATCTTTTCAGCATCTCTAGCCAGCCACTAACACTGCTGATTTAAATTATTTAATTGTATTTAAGGAGGGGTGAGATTGAGGGTTTGGATGTATATTTTAATTGTTGTAAGCCACCTCGATTGTGTTTCGTAGAGGAAAAGGATATTATTATTATTATTATTATTATTATTATTATCTGAAGTGTGTGTTTGGGTGTATGCGTTTTGTGTTATGTGTCATGAGTGATGTTTAGGGGTCTACAAAGATTATCCTCCAGATACTTTGTAGGAATATTTTTTTTATGGATGTAACTTCAGATAGTTTGGATTGAATCCAGATTTAGTCAAACTTAGGTTTTTTATCACATAAGCCTTTTGTCTCACCACAATAGTGTTAGTTCAGGAACTGGAACTGGAACTGGAAATATACCAGTTTGGGAATGTTCCTTATCACAACCCTCTTGAATTGCATAATTGCACTAATATGGTGGTCTATAGTCGTGTGTCTGACTTCTGCACCAGCACCATAACTCCAACCTACCCAGCCTGCCTTTGGGTATTTTTTAAATTTTCTTTTTCTTTTCTTTTTTTTCTGTAATTTCACAATTGTGGCAATACAATGGGGGGAATAAAAAAGAAAAGAAATAGAAAATAAAAGGAAAAAGAGCCTGCTTTGGAATAATGGGGGGAGGGGGAGAGGAGGAGAATCACAACACCACATAACTGCTGATATCTCACTGCTGCGGTGGAAGGGACCTATTACACAGAAGGCTGTCATAGAAAGGTAGCGAGACTGAGAGCCATTGATGGGTTTCCCCCATCAGTGAAAAGGTGCGCTCCAACAATGAGTTGAATACAAACAGGCAACAGGACAGAGACAGCATTGTGTGATAAGGTACGGCCATAGACTTTATTATACAGCTGCAATTGTACTGTACAAACCTTGTGTGATAAAGTCCATAGAGGAAATTGCCAAATAAATACAGCATAAGTTAATTGTATGTTTAATATCACATCTAGGTTCCCTCACTTTAAGTAAAATTGGATAAATACATACATATATGCTACCCTAAGCAACTTGGAGGACAGATGTACCAAGATGTAACCTTGTTGGAAACACCCATTGTGAAATAGAGGGATTTACTCAGAAGAGTTCAAATTGGTTTTGGTGTCTCAAATATTTGAGATTTAAACTGTTTTTGTCAATAGGACAAATTCTCTGCTCCAAAACAGGGATGTATTCAACAAGAAGGTATATCCCACTGTGTTACAATATTTTTTTTTTCATTTTTTGCATTTTGGGGATTTAAAAAAACCAAAAATCTCATTTGCACAATGTATTGGGAAAAATATAGTAGTCATGTAAAAGTATGAGGAAAAAACATTTCCCCACAAAAATGTAATATTTGGCACAAAATACAGTGGTTTTGACCAAATGAATATTTCTCAAAGTCTCTAAGGCAAGAAATAGTTAAAATGATCAAAACCTCACATTACTCCATGCAGCAAGAATAAAACTTTTGCAATTTTTAATTCTTGTAGGAAAAATCAAAATAAATGAAAAAATACATTGCCATTCCAAAGAACAAAGCGACAGCCATTTTGCTCTGTGCTTAATAAGAATTGAGCATTCATAGTAACCTTCAGGTTTTCATGAGATGCATATAGAAGTGGGACATTTTCAGTCCCATAAGACTGGGTAAGAATTTTTTCTCCAGCTCTCAAGTTGATCAAGAAATCACATCGTGAGAGCACATGGGAGATATGCATGCCATGTATGTTTAGCTGTATGTGAGCAAATAGTATGTTTCCACCTAATCATTTACTATCGGGTGACTGCCTATGTCATTCCAAACACATTCTCTTCCTTCCTAACATATTTATTAGATTAATAATTAAGAGGAAGCTATTGATCTTTGGAAAGAATTGTTGATCATTTAATATTTGTGGTCATTTGTAATTTTCACACAGTTTCCTGTGCAGAAGGTCACTTGGCTGTGTACAGTCTTCCTTTAAATATCAGCATTCTTGATCAAGGTAAAGCAAACAGAATGTCCCTTTGTTTCAGAATGAATGGAAAAACTGAAGTAAACAGGACCCATTTGGTTCAATTTTCATTTGTTCCAACATAAATTACCAAACAAATACAAATGGAATTGCATTTATATTTAACAATGGAGAAAAAAAGTTTATTCCTTTGCCTGGCTTTTGCGTCCCAAATGCCTCATGGCTGTCAAGGGTTGTGGCCTTTACCTGCATCAAATATTCCTTGACTACCATGTTAAATTCAGCTTTAATATCTCAAGAAAGAGGCAGCTCTGTAACCCTCCAGTTCTTCCCCTAAAATGACTTTTAGTATTCATGCTTGATGAAGAAGCCTGTGAGTTCTGAAAGACTGTGTAATGTATTTTGCACCTTTTGGTTGGCTGCATAAAGTTATCACCACAGTGTGTTTTTTGGAGTTCGCTATAATTTGTTCCATCACCAATATGGCTACCCCTGGATAAATACAAAAGCTCTTTGGTGTTGCTGCTCATAGCTTTTCAAAAACTCATTTATTGAGAGGCAGAAGTGGAATTCACTGACTTCTTTCTGAAGACTGCCACCTTATTTTCCAAAAATAGTCTGGGATGCTTCCACACAGAGGGCATAGTGTGCAATTATTACAGTTCACTTAGTCACACCTTGGGGGATGAAAGAGAAAATCATTATGGAATCAAAAGCCTCCCATGTTTTCTCTATGGTGGTTCTACCTTTTCTCATATTAAAGAATGCCCAACTTTGGGGCTGGAGGAGGAGCAGTACTGTTTCTGCAGGTATAAGTAGCCTTAAGTGTTCTTATTCAATCTTTTCCAAGAAACAAGGTTTTGATGCAGACACTGGTCTTTCTGGAATGTAAGCCTATTCCCATACTCTCTGTTTTTGGAGTCTTGGTAGAGTCATAGCTTACAGGAGCTGCTATGAAAGCCCACACTTCAAATTTACCATTAAATCATGGGTGGAACATTGAAAGATTCCCACACAATGCTGTTCAAATGATCTGGTTGATGTGTGTGTGTCCATTTATAGTGGATCCTCCATATCCATGGGGGTTCAGTTCCAGAAACCCTCGCAGACAGCAAAAACCATGAATGGTTGAGTTCCATATTAATCAATGAGTGCTGCCATTTTTGTTATGGGTGCTGTCATTTTAGGTATGCAGTGGTGCCATTTTAGGTATGGGCACCACCATTTTAGGTATGGGCACCACCATTTTAGATATACAGCATGATAATTTGTGGATGCTTGAATCCATGGATATCAAGCCCACAGATACTGAGGGCCCACTGTACAATAATCAGAATAAGCAACTATGTGTAAATGAGAAAATCTTAGTGTTCTCTTCAGGAAGCAAGAGGTTGTACTGTCCCACACCATTTTGACCCACATACATACGTTCTACCCACTTGGAGTTCCTAGATCTCAGGATATGGGCCCTTTCCTCAAGACCTTAGATGAGGGGAGGAATTTTTGTAAGCCGCCCCGATTGTTTTGACAGAGGGGCGGGGTATAAATAAATTTTATTATTATTATTATTATTATTATTATTAAGATGAAAACACTTCCTGAAAAGTTTTTTTTAAATTGTGTGCTGCTGGCCCTCACTATTGTAGGCTGCTTTGGAACAACTGCTATAAACAATCTTGGGGGTCTAAATACCCCTCTCCCTCCTGCCCCTCTCAAAGATTCTCAAATTATGGCCAACACCAGGACTCAATAGAAGGGAACAGTAAGTATGGGGAAATAACTGAGCTACCACAATATTAACTGGGTTGGGAGGAGCTGAGGAGTAGATGAGGACTACAGGATTGTGGCTTTTTCTAAGTTATTATTACTTTTCTCAGTTTGGTTCCCATCTTTCTCATCCTAACCTAAATGGTTGAAACCACAGTGTAGTTTCCTTTCTTGGTCTGAGGCATATGTGGGTTGCACCAATGTGAGAAAAAAAGCTGTTATGACCTTCTGTCTTCTCCAGTTCTGCTTATACTTGAATCCTTTTTATTTCTTGATTTTACTTCTCTGTCTTTCTCATCCATTTTCTCCTTTTCTCTCCCCATCCTAACTAAATTTCTTCCATTTGCTCTCTTCTTTTTCCCTTCTCATCCTCACAACTCCTGTCTACACTAATCTTCTCACTCATTTCTAGACCATTCCTTTCTCTTTTTTCTCTTCTTTCGTCCCCACCTCAAATTCTTCTAACTACAAAAGTCTACCATCCTTCTCCCCTCTTTTGCCATCTTTCTTCTTCTGCCCCCTACACTGATCATCTTCCTTCTTCTTCCCTTCTTCTCTCCTCAGGTCCTTTGTCTGTTCTCCCCACTCCCACAATAAAACCTTGAAACTATGAGCTGGTCTAGATGGGAAGAAGTAATGCTCATTCTTGCACATTATTGCAAATTCGCAGCAGCATTCCTTTGTCTCCACAGTCTTTCAGCAAAAACAATAGGCTGCTATCCAGCGATGGAAGCTTGAAGTCTGTAGTTTTTAAGTTTCAGTTTTGTTTCAAAGGTTTCTGCACAAACATAGCTACAAACATAGCTAGCCATCTGTGAAACAAAATAACCAGCGAGTATTCACCAGATGGAATTGCTAAAGCATCCTTCAAGCTGTGAAAAGGGAAGGAAGTATCATTCAAATGTTTACTATCATTCAGATGTTTACTCTTAAGTTCACCTCCCTTCAAAAACTCAGCTTCATTTTAGTTTAGAGAACAGGCTCCACTGATCTCCTAACCACTGCTATATTTCTGTAGAGTCTCCCAGTCGAAGAGAAAGCATATTCAGATTGTGGATTTTCCTTGAATTGCTTCGTCATCATTGTTTTATATTTTAAAAAATTGCCAGTGAGGCTTGAGTCCGTGGCTTCTCTCTGAACCTTCGTCTCCCTCTCTTAACTGTCAGAAACCTCTGTTCCTGACCGGTTTGAGAGGGAGAATCTTAAAATCCCAGACAAGCCCCTTTAATCCCCCACCTTTCCCGAGGCTGAAAAGACCCCCGATTCTTAGGGGGATTGATGGATTCTACCTAGTTGTAGATCACTTGAGACAGCACTTTAGTCTCAAGCCACCATTTGCCCCATTCAACCTTCTGCTTAAAATGTTTGAATGATACCCATCTCTTTTCACAGACCTTAAAAAGACATTTAATTGGGCGCCTCAGTGGAGCAAAGAAGTGCACAATCACTAGTGCAAAAGCCCGCCTCCATGCACATCCAACCAATCAGATCTCCAGTTCTGCACTCTCTAAACATGCACAGCAAATTAAATTGGTTGTCTTAACAAGCACTACCGCACATTTCCTCACATTATTTTTTAAAAAATACATAAATAGTACGTAAATAGAGGGTTTTTGCTCCCTCCTTCCAAATAAGGCGAATCACTGCAGGATCTCATTGGGACAAAAGGTATTCTCAGCAAATTCTATGAGGAGTATTTTCACCATCTAGACTAGCCCTATGACTGGCATTTGTTAGATTATCTGCATGCTAAATTTGTTATTCTCATTATACTGAACTGGCTTGCTTCTGAATACGGCTATATCATTAAGATTGCTTTGTTGGTGTCTATTGCTCTATTGGTCTATCATCATCTCCCGCTCCCAAAACATTTACAGTATTATTAGGATTTGTTATTTTGAGGTGAAAAAGGACTTTTCAACTTGACTGTAGCAAAGAAGATGAGACCAGTGAGAAGCACAGCTTAATGAGAGCCATCCATTAAAAGTGCACTTTGGAGACCTTTTTGCTTTGAAAAATTCCTTTGCTTGGGCTCTAACTCCAGTGTGTTGTTGAAAGAAGTGCTTGGAAAAGTGTTAACAACACAGCTGGGAAGCTTCCTTTTCCCTTTTCAATGTGGAGTTTAGAAAATGTAATTTTGCTCTAGATAAATGCTTCTCATTTGTTGAGACTTTGCAGTTTTTGTCTGAATGATGTGCTTTGAGCAACTGTGGTTGATGCTCAATGTATCATACTTAATGACATCACCAGGCCCTGCCCCTTTGGCCACCAGGAGCTGCCTCCATAATATCACCAGAGACTATCCCTAGGTCTCCATTCCCCCCCCCCCAAGACCTAGAATTCTCCTGACCTGCCACCACTATACCCATGTGTATGGATGAAACCCAGCATGATATTTAAAAGAATACCTGCTATATTGTCCACAACCTCAAGTGTGCAAAGCCAGTCATAATCCTCATCCTGGATGTTGCCATGTTCTAAAGCAGTGGTGTCCAAACTATGGCCCTCCAGGTGTTTTGGACTACTGCTCCCAGAATCCCTGACCATTGGACCAACTGGCTCAGGCTTCTGGGATTTGGAGTCCAAAACACCTAGAGGGCCAAAGGTTGGACACCACTGTTCTAAAGCCATGGGAGGGATGCTATTCTAACAGCCCCATTGTATTTGCCCACAATGCCCTGGAATAACAGAACATTGAAGGCATTCCAGGGAAATAAAATCATTACATATATAATGGAAGTAGTTATTCCAGGTAATAAAAAAAGAAGGCAAAGAGGAAGGAAGGAAGGAAGGAAGGAAGGAAGGAAGGAAGGAAGGAAGGAAGGAAGAAATTTCTCAATCCACATGGAGGAAACACAGGAGGGAAAAGAGGAGGTAGAGAAACTGTGTGAGAGAAGGGATGCTTTAAGCAGGGATGGGAACCTATAGTCTTTGGCTTGCTTAATGCTCTGGCCTAGAACTCCCAAAAACTCATGGCAACATGAGCAATGGTAAGTGACTGTGGGAGTTGTAGTCAAAATCATCTGGAAGGCTAAAAGTTTCCTACCCCTAGACTGGGGCTTCTTGTATTCCACCTGTTGCGTGGGAAGGAGTAACAAGGTAGTGGCTCCCATACTGCAAGTGTTACATCAAGTAAAAGGCCAATCTGAGTCATGTGTGCCATGTCTCTTTATCATTCTAGCATAGCTGTATCAAGCCACCCACATAATCATTTCTTATTGCAGAGAGCTGAACACAGGGCTTGGCTGAGAGACAGATCCATGCTAGTGCCTCCAAAGGTTTAACAGGTTGCAACACTTTTCTACAAACTAATTAGATTATCAAGGCACACCGTTTTACCGCTCCATTCCAGACATTAACTCTTTGACATGGCAGGCCAAGTGCCAACTTCCTCTGAGTCTAGTATATGAGTCAGAGAACAGCAATAAGGCATGCTCTCTGCAAACCTCCCTTTGGATTGATAGTAACACATCTGTGACTCAGTTGGTGAGTTTTGTATCTCAACCAGCTTTAGATATTTCTGGAATTTGGGATATGTTTCTAGGACAGGGACAGGATGAGATGGCTTCCTGTGGCCATGAGTGAACAATTCCTCTGTTATCACAACTACCGTAATAATGCCTTTCCCACACTTCTTCACGTTTGGGACACTGGGGAAGAATGTACACCTATCTTGTTGCTCTCAAAAGAGAGATCTAAAGAAACCTCGTATGTGTCTCTGCCATGATGTCACACTAGCCTGTTATTCACAATTAGATGTTGCAGCTCTGATATTTGTAAAGACTAATCATACTTGTGACACTGTCTAAATGGTGAAAATACTCCTCACAGAATGTGAGGAGAATCCTATGTGTCTTAACGGGATCCTGCAGCATTATGCCATATTCAGAAGGAGGGGGGCCAAAAATGTCAAAAACTCTGAAGGAAAAGCCTTTGTGACTTTTCCTGGAGTTATAAAAAAAAAAAAGCAAGGGGAATGTCAATTCCTGCTCATTGGGACAAGCGATTCACTTTGAATCACCTTCCCATATGAGCAGAAGTGCAAAGCTGATTGGCTGGATGGACCCGGGGGCCGGGCTTGCTAGCAAGGCAAATGCCCGTAGCCACCATGTTGGATTTTCACCTTAGCAAATGAGTGCTAAGACAATAAAACAGGGTGTTTGGTTTTTTTTCCTTTTAGTAAAGGTGACATATCACACTATTTTTTAAAAAAAGTTTGGCAGCTGCAAATTCAGGTAAGTTAAAACATGAGTAATTCACTTACGGCCACCATCTTGACTGACAGGCACGCAAAGCTTTTGGGGCCCAAAAACCCATTAAGGCAAATAGCAGCTGCTGCGATTTGCCATTACGGCAGAGCAATCCAGGAGTTTTTGCCTCGTATAGATGGGCTCTACATCTACTGATATTGAGAGCCACCATTGTACAGTGGTTTTACTGCTGGACTAGGACCCTAGGAGACCAGGGTTCCAATTCTCACTTGGCCATGGATACCCACTAGGTGACCTTAGTCAAGTCACACTCTCTCAGCCTCAGAGGAGGGCAATGGCAAATGTCCTCTGAATAAATCTTGCCAAGAACCCCCTGTGATAAGTTCGCCTTAGGACTGCCATAAGTCAGAAACACTGTTAAGACAAACAACAACAGCTGACATTAATGTGATATGTTCTTAAATAAGTATGCACACAAGTTTATTGTGGCAGCATGTCCTTCAGGGGCAGAGCTCAGGGCTTGTCTAGACAGGCAGCTTACCACAGCTGCCCCCCCCCCATGTTGAAGCCCTACAGTCCAAACAATGCAGGGCTTTTGCTATGATTTGCCTCTGGACAGTCCTGATGATGTCTGAAGCAAAGCCAGGGTAAACCCTTTAAAATCATTTCAAAATGGGAAAAATACAGGAAAAAATATTATTCAATTTGATATTGGCAGCAAGAATAGTGTATGCGAGATATTGGAAATCAGAGAATATACCAACAAAGGAAGAGTGGTTTTCTAAAGTAATTGAATTAATTTATTTGGATAAATTAACTCAAGTTATTAAAAAACAATGGTTTAGAAACATTTGAAGAAGAGTGGAAAGGGATCAAGGACTACCTCAGTGAGATATGGGGTAACTGGATAAAAGAGGGGTTTCTTACTTAAACAGTAACATTAAATACTGAAAATACCTGTTCTAATTAAACTTCAAAATTAATTGTTGTAATAAACGTAAGATGAAATGCTCAGAAAGGACATAATACAATGATAGAAAATGTGAAGCGAACACTTAATGGGAAGCAATGATTGTCATATAAATGTAAAAGAGAAAGGATGGAAGATATATATAGACGATTGAAAGGGAGAGAATGAGTTTTATTTAAACATTGTAAAGATGATAAAGAAATGAATAGAATGTAGATTAATGGTGAGAAGTGGTGTGAAATAGGTTTATCGGAAAACATTGTCATATCTTAATTTGATATGTGAATTTATTTTGGTATGTGAATAAAAATGATTTTTTTAAAAAATCGTTTCAAAATAACCCCTGGGAAAATCCATGTAATGGAGGAAAACCCGGAGGGGTCCAGGGTGGGGGATGCCAGAGTCTGTACCTGCACACTGTGCTATATCGCCGCTGGTGAAGCTGAGGAGGCCCCCAGCACGCAATCAATTCCCCCTGCATGTGACCAGCCTTGATCACATGCTGAGGGCCTCCTTCCCAGCTTCAGAGAGTGCGACGCACAACAGTGGCAGAAGTGCCCACCAATACCGGCTGGCATGTGCATGTGGATTTCTGCCTGTTTCATCATGGTAATGAGGAGTGGGTGAAATCTGGAGCCAGAATACTATGGCCAGAAGGTGGCATATTCTGGCCAGTGTAGACAAGCCCACAGTGGCTGAGAATGTAGAGGCCAGAAGTACAAATGGGCCCCAAGTCATGGGGAGTGTGGTAATTTTTTGCTGCTGCTTCCTAGTGGAAAAGACGATGCCAAAAAATTACCCAATTTTGGCATCAGCACCTTCCTCTTTGGAGTTTCAGTTAATTAAGGCATTCACCACACAAGGCATGTTTCTGTCATGAAAGCACTTCAGTGTTGGGCTGAATTTTCGTGGCCCACATGACGCCGTATGGATTCAGTGTCCCCTCTGATTTCTGGTGCGCTACAACGTATTGTAGGTTTTTCCCTGTCAATAGCCCTTGCTCGCGCAAAACTCCCATCATAACACCACATGTGGTGCGAAATTGCATGCTTGTTCCAGCTTCTCTTCTTCACGTGATCATGCAAAAGCATGATTAGTCTGCTCACTATTATCTCCGCCCCTAGAGTCATCCCATTTCAACTTCCAGTGGCCATTTCACTGAGACCCAGGAGAAGAAAAGGTATGCGAGAGTTATTTTTTTCATGTTTTATTAAAAAGTTTTTTTGGGTTATAACGTGGAAGCACAATAATTTTTGGCCATGTATGCGTTGTAAGTGAATTCACATGAAACAGTACCCCTTTGCTGAACCCCTAATGATCATTAAGCAAGGGTAGTTTTACATGTGGTATGCCGCCATGTTCCCTCCAATATGGAAGGTTTGATTGTGCTTGGGGGTTAGATTTTCTCCTTTTTCTTTCTGCTAGCGGTGTAATCAACACACAGTTGATGATGTGAACGAACCCTATTTATATATTTGCTTTTTCATGCAATTTCTGTTTTTTCCTGTTGTCTGACTCTACTTCTGATTCTCCCTTTTTTAATACTTTCTTTTAGGTTGTAATTGGAAAATTTTACTTCATTCTGGAAAATAGTAAGCAATGTCTTGCTGCTCCCATGTCCACTATGAAAAAACTAGCCATCAAGGTATACACATCACACTTCCCCCCCTTACATTATACTTTATAGTTCAATGTATTTAACACCTTGTGTACCTGACATATTAAATATGTCTTTCTAAGTAGGGAATCAGAACAGCAGTGGCCATTGTGGAGGATGTTCACAAAGCAGGTAGGATTTGCATTGCCCACAACAGCAATACAAGAGGAAGACTCATGTTTTTAACACAGAGAATGGCATTCATAGCTGCTGTGGCTCTGCTATGAACCCTGCAATGTATACAAGTACGTATCACACATATGTACAACTTGATGAATCAATCTGGTACTATTTCTTCATGCATGCCAAATGAGGCCACAACAATGCCCACTGAATATGCGCAAGCTGCATCATTGACATTTCCCAGGTTTTTTTTTTTTTCAAAAAGGCTCCGGGAACCTGCTTCTAGGTAAGTAAAAAAGGTTGCTATGTGTTTTGCATTACTTAGGAAAGGGGATAGGATAACCTATCCATAACTCATACATGCCTCGTTGGGCAGCGACAATGCCCACTGAACATGCACAAGGCCACATCACTGACATTTCCCGGTAATTTTTTAACAAAAAAGGCTCCGGGTCCCTGTTTCTAGGTAAGTGAAAAAGGTTGCTACATGTTTTGCATTACTTAGGGAAGTGGATGGGATAAGCTATCCATGACTCATACGTGCCACGTGGGGCAGCAACAATGCCCACTAAATATGTGCAAGCCACATCATTGACATTTCCCAGTATTTTTTTTATGAAAAAGTCTCCGGGTACCTGTTTGTAGGTAAGTAAAAAGGTTGCTACATGTTTTGCATTACTTAGGAAAGGGGATGGGATAAGCTATCCATGACTCATACATGCCACGTGAGGCAGCAACAATGCCCACTGAACATGCACAAGCCCTCTCTCTCTCTGGCTTTTCTTCGCAAACGAAGATTCAGGAAGGACTCATCCCGCGCCTTCTGCAAGCGCGCTGATGACTAAAAAGGCCAATCCGAGATAAGCAAGTCCGGTTGCAAAAAGTGCAGCAGAAGGTCTCCTTGGGTGATGTTTTTGGGTTGTGATTCTTTCTGCGTTGTCGTTTCTCTTCAAGACTTGTTCGTCGTGAGTTCTCAAATAAGGCTGCAGCATTGTGGATAGTGCGTCTCCATGCCTCCCGATGTGAGGCCAGGGCGGACCACCGTTGGTGATCAATCTGGCCAAGCCTGAGATGTTGTTTCAGGGAGTCCTTGTATCGCTTTTTTGGAGCGCCCCTCCCACGCTGACCCGTGGCGAGTTCACCGATCACTGACATTTCCTGGTAATTTTTTAACAAAAAAGGATTCAGGTACCTGTTTCTAGGTAAGAAAAAAAGGTTGCTACGTGTTTTGCATTACTTAGAAAAGGGGATGGGATAAGCTATCCATGACTCATACGTGCCACATGGGGCAGCAAAAATGCCCACTGAACATGTGCAAGCCACATCATTGACATTTCCCAGTTTGGCGGGGGTGGGGGGAAGACACCGGGTCCCTGTTTCTTGGTAAGTGCACTTGTGATCTATGCATTCTGACATACTTTAATTCTGTTATCATTTCTTTATCTAGGTTTAGGATCCTCTCCTGTTACGCAATCTTGCAACTGCTTTTTGAGTTGTCAGGAAAGAATTAAAAGACAAAGAATAGTGACCAACAGTGGAACTCAAATAGATAGACTACTAATATCTGGCTTCACATCTTCTCCAGCAGAAGCGATTAGGGATCTCAGAGTTATCTTAAACACACTACATGAAATGAATATGGCCATTTCAGCATTGGCAAAAGCTCTAGATCCACTGATTAATGACATTGCTAGACATTCAGCTGAAATGAGTTCTAGACTCAATGAACACCTACTGGTCAACAGTTCAGGACAGGAAGAAGTAGTAGACAGTGATGCCGCTACAATTTCCGAGACAAACCGTCCTTGCATGACATCTACTCCCAAAAATGTTATACATCGTAAAGAAACCACCACTCATAGGACTTCCATGACATAAATACCTCTGAGTGAAACACTCTTACAAAGTTTTCCAGTGCTGGATAAGAATCCTAATATACAGAAATAATACTCAAAAGATATGTTACTGTCCTCGTGTTGTATTAAAGGGCTACTTCTGTTTCTTTTGATGCTGATGTGGTATCTTGGGGTTTACTGTTATCTCTCTGTAGGCATCCTTTATTTCCTAACAAAAGCAATTATTTTAATGTAGCAGTGCTGACAAATGAACCCTGATGAATCTAAGTTTGTGAAGTAAACACGACCGGAAAAAAACACTTTTCAGCTTATAATACTCTTTGCAATAAAGTAAAAATTCACATACAGATATAAGTTACTTGCACTTTGTATTTTAAAGTACCAGTATACTCACTACAGGCACTGTACACTCATAAGCAAACACCAGTCACACTACCAGAATAGACAAATAAATTTGCCCTGCACAGTGGGAATTTCCATGTTTAAACAAAATACGTGCAGCATGCAATACATTATTTGAATTGTTTCAAGAATGTTATCTGCTCAAATATGTAGTTACAACTTAGCAGTGTAAAATATGTTTTATTTTGCATTTTTTTAAAAAAGAAGAAGAGGTTTTGCATATGCACATCATTTCTTCAGAGTACAACTGTGGTACTTTACAATATATATATATAGTTTAATAACCCACTTCATCTTAACACTTTGGTCCATGGAGTTATATTTAAATGGGAAATTCCTCCACAACCTTTCTACTGAGGTAGATCTAATCCTAATTAATATGCCTATCAAATACAAAGTTATCTGTGTAATGTACACAATGCCTATATGACCATTTTACAAGTCATTATTAATGACAAGTCTTCAAAATTTTAATTCATATAGATAAAATTATAACCAAAGGTAGAGCACAGCAACAAAGGATTTCTCCAGGATTGGATGGGGTAGCAGAGACAGACACATAGAAATGGTATTTCAAACAGGTCCTCCATCTAGATTATAGAAGTACTAACATAATCATATGCTTTGTAATGTTAATAGTAACAAACTCATACTGCTTTTCTGTGGCATATGACGTTCATATACCTCCCCTCCAAACAAAACTACAGTAAAGGTTTGCCAACATACATCTGCAATATAGGAAAATACACCACTGTCTGGAGGTTATATGCATAGCTTTACTGGACTTCACCCCTTTCATAAATTAATAGAATGTTGCATCCAGCATCTATTATCTGCATTTTTTTGAAATATAAAGGACACAAAATATTGCAACAGTAGACCCTGTGGTATCTTCTGCAAACTGAAACTGCACTCCTATTTTGCATCCAGAATAAAAAGGTAACATGCTGATGACATTGTAACCGCACAACATCTTCCATTCTCCATCCTCATCCTTTACTATGCTGTCCAAGAGGATGTAAAGTCGCACAGGAAATTATGCATTTTCTAAGCGCTGCCATACCAAAGCAAATAGTAAAAGGGTTTTCACACTAACACTTACATCCATTGCAATACAGGCTTCCTGAGCAGTATTTCTTTGCTACTTTTTCCCACTATCATGCAAAAAACAAAACAAAAACAAACAAACAAAAATGGACAACGGTGGTAGTAAAAAGATACAGGGAAGCGGAATTGCATGGAGAGATACAGAGGTCAGAGATTTGCTGGCAATATGGCGAGGAAAGAAAATTCAGGAACAGCTGCACTCCATCCACTGTAACATTGATGTTTTTGAAAAGGTAGCCAAGGAGATGTCCATCCTTGGGCACTCTAGAACAGTCCTTGAGTGCAGGAGCAAGAGTAAAGTTCTTAGATTGGAATATAAGAAAGTTCTAGCACACAACAAAATGACTGGTGCAGCACCAGTTACATGTCTTTACTACTGGGAACTTAATAACATTTTGTAAGGTGATGCTAGTGTTTCCCCTAGAAGGGTTTGCAGAAGCCTTAAATTTAGCAGAAAGCCTGCTACATCTGGATCTGTAAAAACAAATAGAAATTATATACCGGGGTCTTCTTCGATACATGTTGGAAATCCAGGATTAACCACGGTGGACTTATCAGACATTCAGGAAGATGTAACTCAAGGTAGGTAAGAGCTAACTGTTTTTGGAATGTGCTGGTTTGTAGTATAAATGCTAATAATTTCCCTTTGTTTAAGTAGATTCTACTCAGCAATCCATTGCTTCTCCACAAGTACATTACCAAGGAGAATCACGCTGCAGTATTGATTCTGACTGTAGCCAGGAACTGTTTTATGAGCATCTCCCACATGCTGCACAGGATGATGAGGGTAGGTGTAAAAAACCGAAGGTTAGAGGTATATCTGCATTAATAAAAATGTTGCATTATTTTATAAGTTGGAGAATTATACAATTTTACCCTCTACTGTTTTAACCTCAGAACCAAGACCTTTTGAGGACAGCTTGACTGTCGGGGCCAGTTCATCATCGACCAACAATGCTAGTAATGATGCTAAATCCCTTTATTATCCCATTTCTACCAAATTTCAGGTGTTAACCAATGTTCAGTGAATGTACTTTCAGTGGTTAGACTTGTGACTCTTTACTTATCTGGAGTAGATGCAAATATGCAATGCAAGAAATACTTTTACCCAGCAGAAGATTTAAATGCTCTATAAGCTTGCTATTAATATTTCCCAGTGTAAGCTGGTTTGCACATATCTATGTTCCCTTTACAGTGATGTAAATAACTGATGTTCATCCATTAGGTGTTGACATATTAATATTGTATACTATTCATATGTACAAACCACAGAAATATAAGTAAACATGTTAACATTTACTACGGTGCCAATGAGATATTTTAAAAAAGTGTTTTAAGAACCAGTTACCAATGTTTAAAAATGTAATAAAGTTGACCACTTTGAAAAACACATAAATTATTGAGCAAGGAATGTCAGTGACAATGAATTAAGAAAAGAAAAAACAACCTAATGAAAAACAACCTATTACTTACTTAGATGTGAAGTTATGTGTCCTCTCTTTGAATTTTTTTCTTATTTTTACAGATTCAACTAATAATTATCACCCTCAGCAAGGCTGGAGATGATCCAAAAAAGGGAAACAAGAGGTAGGAAAGGTGAAAACATAGCATTAGCCATAATGGAGAATGCACATCAAGAGGCACAACAGACAAGGAATGAGCTTCTTCAGCAGCTTGATGAGGATGCTTAGATTATGAGACAATTACTAGAAGTAATAAAAGAAGATGTGAAATCATCCAGGAAAGCAGTTGTTCTAACCATGTGCTGTGTCTGTTCTTTGTAACTTCCAGCATTGTTAAACATTGGTCTACATTAGTAAAGTGGATGTCCAACTGTCTTGTGAGACGTACAACTGTAAGGAATCAATAAGACAAAGCGTGGATTTTAGATTGTGAAAAGAAATATTATTGAAGAACACATAGCGATGTAAGATATCTTCGATTTATCAATTCAGGTGTTTTTAGTTTCCATAAGATGACTGAGACACAGAGAGTTCATTGTCCTAACTACACAGCAAACACCAGAATCTGACAGGAGGTAGCCATAGAATTTACAGAGGAGTGAAATAACAGTTTTATGACAGTGCAGTGTGACAAACTCCTGAGTCATATACTTAACAAAACTCTATTTTCTTGTGTAAATGTATTCTATTAAACATTATAGACATTTAATTTTGAAGCAAGATTTGTTGTACGAACCTTCTGACTGGACATGAAGCAGCAGTTCGACTGTCTCCCACATACAGGATGGACGTTCTCCAACCCCCAGGTCTGTCTGCTCTGCTGTATTGCACAGTTTGCAATGAACAGTTTGCACACCAGTTTCTTTAGTATCTGTGTGAGTAACAGTACTGGCTAGTAGTTCTGTGAAAGATGTTGAGAAAAGTACACTTTCAGTAAATGGTATATACTAATAGGAACTCATTGATTATCACCACCTACACCATCTTTAAGAAAGACAGTGTAATGTTCCTTATATCCTGCTTGCAACATGAATTAACATAGGTTTTTTAGAACACAGTATTTGCTCTATAGGTTAAACTCAGCTTAGAAGTAATTACTAAATAGCATCTAGCATTTCACCTTCAGAGCAGTGTCTTTTAACCGCTTCTTCAGACACAATTGGGGAAGTTGGCCCTTCAATCTCTTGCAACTCAGTGGACTTTTTCGGACATGAACTTACCGCGCAAGAAGTCTCATAACAGGCACGACGCTGCCGCGCGGCAGGAAACCTATTTCAGACGACTCCGTCCCCCTGCCGAAATCCACTGTGTCAGTTCCGCGAGAGACTGGAGGCAACCGCGCCATATTTGGCCATTTTTTATTCATGGGCAACTTCCGTGAATAAAAAATGGCCAAATACGGTGCGGCTGCCTCCAGTCTCTCGTGGCACTGATACAGTTGATTTTGGCAGGGGGACGGCATCGTACGAACCAGGCCCCCTGCCGCGCAGCAGCATCATGCCTGTTACGAGCCTTCTTGCGCGGTAAGTTCATGTCCGAAAAAGTCCAATATCTTGAATCAAAGCATCAGTGTTCAGTGGAGAAGATATATTCTGCTGTTGGGTGTCACTTCCAGCTGCAGCAGATGTCATTCCTGTAGATTGATCCCCTTCCTCTTGTACTTCTGCTTCCACAGCGCCTTCTGTGACATCATCTTCATTCCTGTCTTTAAATGAAGTGTATGGAATTTTAATTTCTTTAATCAGCATGTTTCCTATGTTAGAAAGCACACATAAAGAGGTTAAGTAAACAATGAGTAATATACCTTGAGAAGGTGTTGGGGACTGTTGGACAGGTTGCTGCACATCTGAGGCTTCAGCTTCCTCTGGTGAATTTCGCCTTACTGGAGAAGAGAGATATAGATTTATATTTTTAGTACAGCAGGGTTGTTTAAAGAAATTATCTGTAAAGTCTTACTGCATTCAGCCTTACTTCGGCTGTGTCTCCTGGCAGAATGATCTGAAGACCCCTCGGATCTGGATACTTGTCCTATAAACAACAATAACAAAAGGTATGGAGCATCAGCACTACAGCCGTAACAGAAGGAGCATAACAGGATGGTTTATAGTAGATGTTTACGGATTTATATGAAATGCATGTTAGGTCTGCATGTGGTGCCACTATAGCATTGCTATCAAGAATCCTGAGTTATAGCATTCCAGCCCAAACTTATAAAAACTGGATTATGTGTTACCAACATGAAGTAATGTAGGCCTTATTAACATTTATTCCTAAAACAATTTCTACTTTTTCTATTCTTTTTACATTTTTTAATGAGTACATACAGGTGTAATATCTTTATTTTTTGTAATTTTAAAATATATATATATAGAATATATTGGTTTATGTGCAAGTACTAAAATATGTGACAGTATAATGTACCACTCACCATATATATGTCTCTCCTCCCATCTGGGCCTCCCTGCAAGTTTCCAAAGCTTTTACATTCTTTTAAAGAAAGGGGGCTGATGCCTTGGAGGAGGCCTGCCATCAAACATCTCCATGGCATGGTAGAACCTTGCCTTCGTTACTTTTAGTTTTGATGCAATTTCTGCCTGGGTGCAATTACACCCAGCAAAAAGAAAAGCCCTAGTTATCTTTCTGTATAAGTGCCTATTCGGCACAAAGGTGCTTCTCATAAGAGTCTCAACCCTCCCTCTTCCTAACCTCCAGAAGGAGGAGGTGTACTTCCTCTCAGTGTGTGCTTTGGTCTCAGTGAGGCTTGTTGGGGGGCTGTTCATTTTATACTTTCTTTGACAAGGTTCCCCATGACATTCTTGCAAAGAAGCTTGTAAAATGTGGGCTAGACAAGTTAACAGTTCAATGGATTTGTAATTGGTTGACTGGCCGAACCCAAAGGGTGCTCAGCAATGGCTCCTCTTCATCTTGGAAAGATGTGACCAGTGGGGTGCAACAGGGTTCTGTCCTGGGCCCAGTGCTATTCAACATCTTTATCAATGACCTGGATGAGGGAATTAGGGGCATACTTACCTAATTTGCAGATGACACCAAATTAGGAGGGGTAGCTAATACCCTGGAGGACAGGATCAAAATTCAAGATGACCCGGATAAACTGGAGAGCTGGGCCAAAGCTAACAAAATGAAATTCAATATGGAGAAATGTAAGGTACTGCACTTAGGGCGAACAAATGAAATGCATAGATAAAGGATGGGGGAGACCTGGCTGAATGAGACTATGTGCGAAAGAGATCTAGGAGTCCTAGTAGACCACAAGTTGAACATGAGTCAGCAGTGTGGTGCGGCAGCTAAAAAGGCCAATGCGATTTTGGGCTGCATCAATAGAAGTATAGTGTCTAGATCAAGGGAAGTAATAGTGCTGCTCTATTCTGCCTTGGTCAGACCTCACCTAGAATACTGTGTCCAGTTCTGGGCACTACAATTCAAAAAAGATATTGACAAATTGGAGCGTGTGCAAAGAAGGGCAACTAAAATGGTGAAAGAAAATGGAAACGATGCCTTATGATGAGAGACTTAGGGAGCTGGGTATGTTTAGCCTGGAAAAAAGACGGTTAAGAGGCGATATGATAGCCCTGTTTAAGTATTTGAAGGGGTGCCACGTTGAGGATGGAGCAAGCTTGTTTTCTGTTGCTCCAGAGACTGGAACACGGAGCAATGGATGCAAGCTCCAGGAACAGAGATTCCACCTCAACATTAGGAGGAACTTTTTGACAGTAAGAGCTGTTCGGCAGTGGAACGCACTCCCTCGGAGCGTGGTGGGGTCTCCTTCCTTGGAGGTCTTTAAACAGAGGTTGGATGGCCATCTGTCGGGGATGCTTTGATCGTGATTTCCTGCATGGCAGGGGGTTGGACTGGATGGCCCTCGTGGTCTCTTCCAACTCTGCAATTCTATGATTCTATGATCGCAGACAATGTGACAGGACGTAACTTGTATATATAGGCCCCATGCAGTACCTGATGCATCCAAATCAGACATCCTGGCGCTACTATTAATTTACAAATTTTAGAGCAATGTCCTGGAAAAATGCAATCTAAATTGATGTTAAACCAATTTACGGGAAAATTGAATTTGCGTGTCATGAAAGTGCTTTGGTCATATCGCTGCATCATCCATGGTTATAATTACGCATGCGTGATTTCATAAAAATCCCTGCAACAGGCCAAAGTATCGCGCAATTGCGTGAAACCCAAACATGACCATGGATAGATCAGCAAGATCACACAAGCACACAATAATGCCAGGAAGTGATGTGAAAAGGAGGAGACTGGTGCAGAAATGGGAGGGAGGGACATAGCAGGCCTATGTGGTGCACAGAAAGCGCAAATCGTGCTTGCTGTTCTGCCTCTGTTTCGTAATGGCCCGAAACATGTGTTCATTGCATCGTCTAGCTCTCAGGTTACTAACTTTTTTGCAAGAATATCATGGGATAGCTTTGCATACTAGGAATTTTGCCAAAGGACCATGAAGACAAATGAATGCTGTTGCCAATTTGCATTAATGCTCAGCAATCCACATTATATTTTCTTGTCTAGACAAGCTCTATGGAATTGGTCTTTTCCTGTTTCCTCCTGGATTTTGGGTGCCCCCTTCTGACCAGATGATTTTCTGCATTACTTCTTTCTTATATGATGTATCATCCTCTTCCTCCTCCTGTGTGCTGGGGTGGGGGTAGAAGGTGGAGAGACTGGAAGACCGGAATCCATGAAATGTGGATCATAACAGCAGCAGAGCTCCCACATATGTACAGAAAGTTGAGAAGGGGTTTCCCTAAGTTTATGTCTTGGCTAATAGTGGGTCTCATATCTGAAAAGGTAGCAAATACTACTGATAACCACCTTCTCCAATAAAGGTGAAATGAAATCTCTCCTCCCTATACACACTTTTGGGGGATCATTTAATCCTCTGGTGGAAAGCGGGGAGTGTTTCGGAGACAGCAGGAAAAATTCTGAAAAAATGGGGGATGAATTTGGCTTGACTTTGTTTTAGACATGATGACCAAAGATTTTCTCCATTTTAAAAAGCAAAGCTGTCCTGGTGACATTGATGGGTGTGGGGTGGAACCAGTACGAGGCCAATGGGATGTGTATGATAATGTTCTCATAGGAATTTTGGTCCACCCCTCTGGCAATGCAGTTTGGACAGGAGCTTGGCAGTGCAGAGTCTCAAGAGATTATCAGATGCCCTTAATATGCCACCACAGAGGTGACAGGACATCGCCAAAGGGCTCGAATATCAGACAATGTCATCCCTGTGGCGTTATGCCCCCACGCACCTTCTGTTATGTCTGTGTTCCTTTTTTTGATGGCTTAAGCCATCAATAGATCACCCATTCTGTTTCTGAAACAGAATCATGGGCGAGTGATAAGGGGCCCCCGTTCTGCTGGTGCGATGCCAGCTGCGGTGGGAGGTCCCTGCTGAAAACATTGGGGTGCGATTGGGACATCAAGGTCAGTTACAACCTTTTTTGTACCCTCCCCAGGTTACTTGGTAAGTTTGGTAAATTTAAAGTGTGTTTTTGTGCTTGCTGTAATTTAAAAAACTTTCTTTTACTTTTTGTTTTTGAATTTCTCCCGTGCTTGTTCTCTTGTGAGAACGCCCCAGGATTTCAAATAAGGAAGTGAATACAGCTCCACACAAACTGTATTCATTCCATGGCTGCCAAGGGGTGGGGGAGGACACGACAAAGGTAAGTGTAATAACTTTTCATTCTCATGCCAGGAGGGGGACAGGAGGGGGTGGTAGAGGAGATAGCGAGACAGGGATGCTATTTTTGTCCCTGTCCGATAATCTCCTCATACTCACTATCCACTTACTGGATTTATAGTCTGCTTTTCTTCCCAAAATGGGGACAATTTTTTTGCAGGGGAAAAAAAGAATAATTAAAGAAAGAAAACCTTGGCCACCTTGTCTAAAACGAAGGAAAGTCAAATCCACCAAAACTGTTGAATAATACATTTCTCTAAAAAAATTCCCACACAATTCAACTTGGAAGAAGAAAAAAGCTGACCTGAGCAGGATCAACAAAAGCTGAGATTTAAAAAGTCTTTTCTAAGATTTCTCTTTTATAAATTGCTATGCCTCCCATCTCCAAGAACCTCAGTCAAGGCCCTTTGCTTTGATCCCCTGTTCATTGAATGGAAATGGATGACAATAGGGAGAGGGCCTTTTTGGTGATGGTGCTGTCTCTTTGGAATGCTCTTCCCAAAGAGACCTGCCTGAGGCCAGCTCTGCTTTCATTTAGATGCAAGGCACAATACTTTTTTTTATTTTTATTTATCCCAGGTTTTTAGGTTTTGAAACTTGCTTATGGCTCTGCTTTTATCTGTTAGTTTACTCTGTTGTGTGCTTTCATTGGTTTGGGTAGTTTTTTGTGTTTTTTTTTAAATGGCCCTCCCTGAAACCAATTCCATTTAAAGGGAAATGCCGGATAGGGATGTGAAAGAATCTTACTACTCCAAAGGTTTTTTGCTGATTCCATCCATCTCAGCATGATGAAACTGCACTGCCAAGTATTTGTCAATAGCTCTATGCCCCTGTGATAGTAATAAGAGGCCAAAGCTGAGAGAGAAAATTGGCATTACTGTCCACGGCTAAGGTTGCTTCCTTCCTTTACTTTTGGCTTGTTCCTGACAGGCAAAAATGCAACAGAACCATCTTTTCCACCACTGCATTTCTAGGCTGCAAAACTTACTCATCACTGAATTTTTGCTTCTCAAACAGCCACACCATGCAAAGTGCCAGTGCCCACACAGGGTAGTCTTTTTCAAGAGAAAAGAGCCAGAAAAGATATTTATTTAGATTTAGGGTGAGCAGTTGTAGTTGTTAGACTGCAACTCTCAACAGCCTTAGGTGAGCAGTTCTGGGAGCTATAGTCCAACAACATCTGGAAAACTGCATGATTCTCACCCCTTATTTAGACAGGATAAATTAACCCCTTAACATTTGGAATGGAATGGTATATATATATATATATATATGTACGTATACCTCAAGCCATTTCACAAGAAAATTAACTTTTAAAAATCCAGGAGTTCTGATGCATATTAACAATGGTTTAATCCTGTGGAAGTGATGCTGCAGCAGAGACAGGAAGAAAAAGGGTGTAGGAGAGCAATAATAATAGAGAAAGGATGACAAAGCCAAAAGTAAAGGAATAATAATAATAATAATAATAAAATTTTATTTCTATCCCGCCCCTCTGCAACGCAATCGGGGCGGCTTACAATATAAAAACTCCATAGTCCCAGTACCCTAGCCCACCCCCCCTTAAAATAATATTAAACTATAAAAGATTAAAAACATACAGTAAATTAGAAAAATATTAAAACATACAATAGTTTTTAAAAAAATGATTAAAAAAAAATGATTACAGCTCAGGGAGGACAACTGAGTCTTGGGCCGGGATAGTTATTCAGGAAAGGCCTGCTGGAAAAGATCCGTCTTGACAGCTTTTTTAAAGCTGTCTAAGGTGTTAATAAGACGGATCTCATCCGGCAGGCCATTCCATAATCTGGGAGCAACAGCGGAGAAGGCCCTCTGGGAGGTCACCGACAGCCTTGTTTTCATAGGCTGTAACAGATTCCTCCCAGAGGACCGAAGTGCGGGGGAGGGTCGTACGGAAGGAGGCGGTCCCAGAGATAGGTTGGACCCAAGCCATGCAGGGCTTTAAAGGTTATAACCAACACCTTGTACTGTGCCCGGAAATGAATAGGCAGCCAGTGGAGAGCTTTTAGCACAGGTGTTATATGCTCTCTTCTGGAAACACCAGAAATCAACCTGGCTGCCATGTTCTGAACTAGTTGAAGTTTCCGAGTTAAGCACAAGGGTAGCCCCATGTAGAGCGCATTACAGAAATCCAGACGGGAGGTTACCAGTGCATGTACCACAGTTTCGAGGTCCCTAGTTTCCAGGCAAGGGAGCAGCTGGCGTATCAGCCGAAGTTGATAACAGGCACTCCTGACCGTCGCATTTACCTGATTAGACATCTGGAGCGTTGGGTCCAGGAGCACCCCCAGACTGCGAACACAGTCTTTGGAGGAGAGTGTAGTTCCATCCAGGACTGGAAGTTGTATTCCCAGACCTGGTTTCGGGCCTGTAACTGTTAGTACCTCCGTTTTGTCTGGATTCAGTCTCAATTTGTTTTTCCTCATCCAGTCCATTACTGCTGGCTCACTGAGCAGTCTCTTTCTCCAGTGGCTGTTTTGGGAGGGAGGGTTGGTAACAGGAGTACAGTTCAGATTGATACCCTGTGCTAATATTTTATTCAAAATTTAAAAGGTCAATTTAAGCATATATTTTGAAAAGTATGTTTATTATGAAGTTTGGCTGAGGCTTTAGAAGAATAGGAATTCTGCAAGATGAATGCTAGAATTCTCTCAGTTTGTCAAAACAAACCTATAAGTTTGTTATTTAACCTGTAAGTATGGTAACTTTTACCATACTTAAGTAAAGTAACCTATTACTTGCACACACAGCACAGATTGCAGTCAAAGGGATACAAATCAGAAGACTGGTTTTCAGCTTACATGTATACTGTAGATCCCATGATAAGCAGGTGTATAATTTCCTGAGTTACATATAATTAAAGGGCAGCCGTTCTTAGGTTAGGACTCTCTTTACCCACTTAAGCAGAATGGCATAGTGCAGAATTCAACCCCTTGCCAGCACCATGACTGAAAACTGGAGTAACCTAAAAAAAAAAAAGGCTTACAAATTTCTATGAAATCACTGTTTGTGAAAAAGTTGCAAGAAAGAACAGGCATGTTTGTACTTCATGCTATGCTTTAGTTTTTATTAGCCATTATCTGTTTCTTTAGCCACACATTATTCCATACAACAGTGCTACTCAAAGTGGTAATCCTTGGACCAGCATGGATCCCTGAGCCATTAGCTGCTGGTGCCTGGCAGGTTTCCAGGAAAGAAAGAAACAATTATACCCAATGGACACAAATATACTGCTATTCCCTAGCACACTAGCAGGGGGCAGGGGATGGCCAGCCCCCTTTATCAGAAACACTGCCACAGACAACCAACGAAACCAGTTTCCACATTTCTGATCTATCTTCTCCTACACTTTTTGCCAATTCCTGTCTCAGGGTGGGTTATCTGTGGAAAACAAGCTAGGGACAATTCATATTCCTGATTTCAGACATAATGACAAGCCATGTTTTAAACAGACATAATGACAAGCCATAGGAGATTATCAGATGCAGCAAAAAGTACCTTATGAGAATGCCAGGATGATGTTTCTGTCCCCATCAATGAAAAGCACTCCCCGTCAATGAAAAGTGTTGCCTTACTAACTACTGCAGCACAGGAGCAGAACGTGACAAGGACGAGAATGTGTGAAACTGGGTCCCATTTACAGGACAAAAACATCATCCTGGTGTTCTGGTAAGGTACTTTCTGGACGTGTCTGATAATCTCCATGAGGTTCATATGTCAACAACAAAATGTGGTTTCTAACTCCTGCTGACTTTATAAAAAACCAAAAAACAAACCATGGTTTGTTTGTGGGTATAGTTTTGGACACCATAAAAAGCCAGAATTCAACAAACCACAACAAGGCTTACTGTTACATGCAAACCGGGCCAATGTGATCCATAACAGCAGAACAAACATGCAGAGTCAATTTGGGCTAGTCTTTGCAGACAACACTGTTATGGTTCTTGGGGATATCAGAAAGACAAGCCAAGAGCAATCAGTAGCTTTGCTCAGTTTAGTCATTTAGTCAGAGAGCTGTCTGGTGGGTATAGGCAACAATTTACAGATGATTAGCTGTATTTTTTTTTTAAAGTACATTGTTAATTTTCATAATATGTATGTGCACAAAGGCAGCCTGCTGATGAAGTTCTTGATTCATTGGTGGAACCAGTACACCACCAAATTATCCATGCCATGCTGTGTCATGCTTCAAGTCCACTTGGTCAGCCTCTGTTGCCGAAGAGATTCCAGGCGCCAGGTGAAGTTATGAGAACTGGACCATGTTGTGTAAATGTTAGAAGGAGAATGGGGGAAATGGTCCTCCTTACCTCTGTCCTTCGCTGAAGTCATAGTATTCTGGAAGGAGAAACTGCTTATGTAAGTGTTGCCAGGGGATCAAGATCTGAAAGTTTAGAAAAGTTCCTTTGGGACTACAACTCCAGAATTTGGGATGCTATTTGGGGGACTCTGAGAGTTGTAGTCTCCAAAAGTAACATCCCCAAGATCTGAAGATAATTGTGAATAAGTGGGAAAGATCTAAACCCAAGAAGCTTGAATAAAATTAATGACCAAGAATAGCTTCCTGAAAGATGGGAATCTCTGTAGAGACCCAGGGTTAAATGGAGCTCTGTCTCCCACTAGTGCAAAGGCTCTGCTCATGAAAGATCCTTCCACTTAGTTTTTGTGGATCCCTTTTGCCCACATATCACAGTTCTACCCATTCACTGATGTCCCCAACCTTCTGTCTAGCATTTTTCTGAGGGCTTCAGGATTTAAGCTATTGCTTAAAACAATTTGTAAGCCGCTCTGATAGCCTTGTGGCTGAAAAGCGGGGTATAAATAAATAAATAAATAAATAAATAAATAAAAAAGGATTTACCATGGCTAGGGTGGGAGTGGCAGTCCACCAGCTTGGTTGGTGGCACACACCTAAACCTAGATCCAACCCCTGGATTATGATGCCCATCAGATGAGACCAAAGGCATAATCTGCAGCCAGTTGGATGGTGTTTTTCTTTTTAGTGCTAACACAACCATGAATTACTATAGCTGGATGAGAGTGGGTTTGCTGCTATTGAGGTGCCCATTTCCCTCCAAGGTTTCCCTGATTACATTTTTGAATTAAGCAAATATTATGAAAATGCCATATGTCTCCCATTTTGTCTTATTCAAAGGAACCTAAATTCTGCAATGCTTACCCCATGACTTCTCAGCATGCAGAAAAGTCAGGAACGTGTAACAATTTTAGTAAATACACTCATAAGTACAGGTGCAGCGAGCATGTTCATGTATGGATTAAAAAGATGTGGGGTATTAGAAAGGACTGAAATGGATGGCAGAACTGTAATGTGCCAACATAAGGGTGTCTGGGGCAAGGACTGTTCCAGCCTGTTTAGGAAGGCTCAGGTTGGTGAGAGCAACGGTTGTGGCAGATGGATTTGGAAATATCCAGTTCAAAGCTGTACCCTACAGCCTTACCTGAAGCTGGTGGTACGTCAGCTGTCACAGTTCCAGTTGCACTTGGCGGTGGTGGAGGAGGAACCACCGGACTATTGGGACAAGTCAAGAGGGAGTGTTAGTAAAACTGGGGAGTGGGAAAACTCTCTTGTGTCCAGAGAAACTGCCCTATAGAAAATTGGATGCTTGTTCATCTAACACAGGATTCCATATTGCCCAAAATAATATCTTTAATGTTTAGATTTTTAAAGCCAGGTTCCTAGCCAGTAACTGTAACAAAAAAAAAAAAATTAAATTACTGCTTTAGAAATAAGCTCAACCAACAACTGCATGGTTTCTGTTAAAATATTCCAAACCAAAGAAGAAGGTCTAAGCAGGCCACTTATGGGATTTCAGTTTCTGCATAGGTTTTCCTCCTTTCCTCCTCCAAGATTTAAAGAAGTAGAATAAATTACAGGTGTACCTCAATTAACAATGTATCTGGCAGCAAAGCTCCTTTTTACAAAGTCTTTTTCCTTGTCCTCTGTCTATGCGCTTATCTACACCAGCTAGGATATGCCGGCTCCTTGCCAGTATATTCTGGGGCTTATTGAACAAGGAAAGGAAGCAGCAGTGCACTCCGACAATAGCCCCATCCGCCTTGCCTTATTGCATGACATTGGTGTGTTTCAGTTGTTCTCCTGTTCTGGCCCCATGGGAGACTGTGGTAAACGCGAGCCTTTTTACTGTCCCTGGAAAAACCCATTAGCAAAAAGACTGGCCTTTGCCACCATCTTCCATGGGACTGGAACGGGAGAACAGCTGAAACACACCAATATTGTGCAATAAGGCAAGGTGGGATGTGCTACTCTAAGGCTTCACTTCTGCTTCCCTTGCTTCATGCTATAAGCCCCGCTGGCTGTGGAGGTGGCCCGTTCTGCCCCCGTTACCTCCACAGAACAGGTTGGAGTCCACACAGGAATGCCTTTGCACCTCTGCACCTGCCACCATTTTCTCTGCTTACTGGAAGCCAGGAAGGGAGCCTGCAACATGTAACTACAGGCCCCTGCATGTAATCAGCCCTGGTGACATGCTGCAGGACCCTTGCCTGGCTTCTGCTAGAGCCAGGGAGCTGGCAGTGGCAGCCTGGGCCAGCATGCTGGACAGGTAACTACAGACACACGGGGCCCAATCCAGGTTTTGGTGGCTGATACTGGATTAAACTGGGTATTTTGCTATAATGGTGTATTGGGCCCTATTCTGGGTTTCCTTTATCTCAGCCCCATATCTGCCCCAGGGGTGGTGAGGACTGCCCGGTGGCAGAATGGGGCAAATTCCCTGTATCATTTGGACTGCAGGGCTCTGAGACTGGGAAAAGCTGGGGTATTTGGCCCATGTACATAAGCCCCTATGTGAAAGTTTTTAGCAGCCTCAGTATTAGGAGTATGATGAAGGAGGGCTGGAGAAACACAGACTTTTGGTGGTGGACCGCAGTATTGTGTATGCTGTAAAGAAAGCAATATACTTGAGGTGAGAAAGAGTGGGATTCTAGCCAATCTTACTGTAGCCATGTGTGCCTGCCTGCAACAGGCAAGATAAACAGCAGCTGCCTCCAAAATCCTTCACTGAGCTTGTATGTACAGAAAGACAGAGAGGAAAGGTGACTCCAGATAAGCCTGCCTTACTACCTACCCCCAGCATGTTAAAAGAGCATAGATATATAAGTCTGGCCACCAAAATGGAAACCATAAGAAAAGCAGGGGCTGGTGAAAGAAAAGATCATCTGTCGTCTTTTGGAAGCTTCAAAATGTTTTTGTTTACTTATGCAAGGCTTGCCTGACCTGTTTTTTTTAATAAAAAGTTTGCTAAAACAAATTGAAAGTCTCCTCTTTTGTGTGTGTGTGTGTGGTGTAGGAACATATCCCTACCCTTTTCATTTTATTTCTGCCTCTGGTACAAATTTTTCTATTAAAGAAGCAATGCCCAGGAACACATCTACTTTGTTAACGTATAAAGTAAGTATCCATTTATGTCTACAGGATCTATCCAGATAGCAGGAGTTGGCTCTGCTTGGTACAAGATTTGAAATGCTGGGTCTAGGAATACCATACAACATAAAAGATAAAGCAGTGCCATTTCTGGGGAAGAGTATTGTTACAACTGCAGCAGAAGCTCTATACCACTATGTTTTGTTTTGTTGGCCATGGAACTACCATAGTGGGGCACCTGGTACCCATTCTTAGAATTATAGGTTGGAAGGGACCACAAGAGCCATCTAGTCCAAGCCCTGCCATGCAGGACACACTGTCAAAATACTCCCAAGAGATACTTTATTTTGGTCATTGACCAATAAAAATACAATTAATAAAACAAGCATCATAGACGACTTCTGACATCAGTGACTATAGGCAACCATATATAGGCAAAGTTTACACATAATGTAGCAAAATGTTGCTACTTTTAAAGAAATAATTTTATCCTGATTGTCCAAAAATACTAATGTAAATAAAAATCATCAGAATGTTCCAGAAATTTGGATAAAAAAGGAGTAATCAGCTGATGACAAATATCTCTGTAAAACTGACAGTACAAAAGTACATGAGCTGTGGTTTCTATAGCACCCGTATCACAGGGGCAGTGTCGAGTTTCATATGGGTTTTTCCTATATTTCCTTTCCTAAACAGCTGTTGGGAGAGCATTAAATTGGGCTAATGATAAAGCTCTCCAAAATTTAGGGACTGTACTATGGTATAGATATGTAGCTGGTTTAGAAACCAAAATCTGATTATTTGCAAATGTATTATATGCAAAAGCAGCCATTTCTATTTGGCTTTCCATATCTAAAATACTTTGTCTTAATATTGCTCTGCCTTGTTCTAGTCCTAAAGTTAAGATGGCATCATTGGAAAAACCATAATAGCTCAGTTCCTTTTGAATAGCTATTTCCCAAGAGGATTTAAAATTATCTGCCAGTATTAGATGAGTCAATCCACTAGAGTTATGATGTAATTTTAACCAATAAGTAAAGATATTTAACCAAAGATTGGATTCAAATTTGCTAACTCCTTCCTGCTAAAGTACTGTGTTTGGTATGTATCGGGTAAGCTGAAAGATGTTCCTCAAATTTTTTTGTTTGTTTGTTTGAACTTTCTAAAGTAATCATACTGTTATATGGTCCTAGTTGAGCCCTGTATAGCAGTTGTGCCCAGGTTTTAGCCACAAACAGTTTAATTGCAGCAGGGATGAACTATGCTCCTTTAATAACATGATAGTTTGAATAGCTTATGCAGATATTTGCATTATGGGAAACAGATGCGATTTTCGGGTCTATATATTCCAAAACAGCTCCGTTGCTGCCACGCGGCATGGGAGCAGTTTTGGACGACACCGTTCCTCTGCCGAACCCCTCCGTGTCACTTCCGTGACAGAATGGAGGAAGCCGCATCATATTTCACTCACGGGCAACAATCGTGAGTGAAATATGATGTGGCTTCCTCCATTCTGTCACAGAAGTGACACGGAGGGGTTCGGCAGAGGAACTGCATCGTCCAAAACTGCTCCCCTGCGGCGCGGCAGCAATGGAGCTGTTTTGGAATATATAGACCCGAAAATCGCGTCTGAAAATCTCCATAGTCTAAGTGGGCATTTCTGTTCCCTGAAGTTTGAAAAACTATCCCCAGATATTTAAATATCTGCTCAATAGACTGCTCATCAATATCCCATCATCTCTGTTTTTGACTTTTTGAAAAAGTGAGAATCTTGGTCTTAGAATAATTTATTATTAATTTCTCTTCAGTACAATAGTGTGTGAGTGATCTCAATCTTTTAAGGCCAATGGAGACAATGACAATTCTGTGTCATTGGCATACAGTAATAAACTGATATGCCTATGGGCTAATTTGGGTGGTGGTGGTAAGTAAAATGGCTTAGATAAAGAACCAATTAATGTTTATAATAGTTAAATAAAATTGGAGCCAATACACATCCCTGTCTAACTCCCTTCCATACTTGTTTTTCCTTGGTAACATGTGCTTAGTTACTACACCTGACCTAGTATTCTCATCGATTTTAATGAGCAGCAGAAGTAAACATCTATCTATTGTAGTATGTTTAAATTTATTTCACAGTTTGGATCTAGATACTGCATCAAATGCTGACCTAAAGTCAATAAATGCTGCATAAAGGGATTGTCCAGTTTGGTAGGTATACTTTTTCCACTAGATGCTGCAGCACCATAGTATGATCTAATATTGATCTACCTGCCCTAAATCCAGCCTGTTCATCCATCAGAATATCTTCTGATTCTAGTCAGTCACTTAGTTTATCCTGTAGATGTTTAGCATACATCTTACTGATTTGATTTAGCAAACAAATTGGGCATAAAGTAGCTTGGTCATCTCTGGGATCACCAGCATTGAGGCCATGATATTGAGAACACAGCTGCGCTGGGCAGGGCACGTTTCTAGGATGGAGGACCATTGCCTCCCAAAAATACTACTCTACGGTGAACTCACCACGGGTCAGCGTAAGAGGGGCGCTCCAAAAAAGCGATACAAAGACTCCCTGAAACAACATCTCAGGCTCGGCCAAATTGCCTGGTTTACACTGTTTGATTATATTTCTAATTTCTAATCATGAAGCTGGGGGCCAGTGGGGAAAAATAGTTGCATCCAGCTCCAAATCTACCAGAGAATTCTCCATTTGGGTCGGAGAGATAGTCATCTAACCACTGTTTAAAGACCCCCAAAGAAGGAGAATCCACCACCCTGTGAGGCAATCTGTTCCATGTGAAACAGCTCTTGCTGTCAGGGAGTTCTTCCTAATGTTTAGACAGCATCTCCTTTCTTGCAATTCGAATCCATTGGTTCGTGTTCTAGTCTCTGGAGCAACTGAAAATAAGCTTACTCCATGTTCAACATGGCATCCCTTCAAATATTTAAAAATGGCTATCATATCACCTCTCAGTCTTCTCTTCTCCAAATTAAACATTCCCAGTTCCCTAAGCTGTTCCTCACAGGACTTGGTTTCCAGACCCTCATCATTTTGGCCACTCTCATCTAAACACATTCCAGCTCATCAATATCCCTTTTGATTGGGTACCAGGTGCCCCAATATGGTAGTTCCATGGCCAACAATTCAGTTCAATTTGAATTGGTGCCCAGAACTGGACACAGTATTCCAGGTGAGGTCTGACCAAAGCTGAGCAGAGTGGTACTGTTACATCCCTTGATCCGGGCACTATACTCCTGTTGATGCAGTCCACAGTTGTATTGGCCTTTTTCACAAGTCTTCTTGTGAAGACGTAATATTGCAGCTCATCTTGTCTTGAGATTGTTGAGATGAGCTGCTGCTAGTTCTCCACTTATGTTAACATTAAGTTTGCAAACTCCAAATTTGGAATGTTTTCTGAGATACAAATTCCAACCTTTAGGTGAAATTCTCCCCTCCATCCTTTGGTTGTGCTCTCCCCCAGGGGTATAGCTCCAGGTGGGAATGAGGGCATTGCTCCCCCAAATAAAAATTCTTTCTCTCCATCTGAAATTTTCATCCTCATTCTCCACATTTCTAGCATTGCCTTGAAAATAGCTCATACCTCAAACTCTTATACTGGGTGTGTTTGCATTCCTTTGGTCTTTGCTTGCCCTTTTCTTTGGATGCCAAAATGGTATTTCTAAATGTTTGATTGAAATTTTGAGTTACTGCCATGCTAGAAACTTGGGGGATTGAAGGAAAATTTCATTAGAGGGGCAGAATTCTTATTTGAGCAGGCAATGCTTTCATTTCCCCCCCTTCCCAATAGATACACCCCTGGCTCTTCCTCCCTCCCTCCCTCTGCCCTAAGCTATTCTCACCCATCTTGTCTCCCAGGTGCCTGAGGGTCTGGGCCCACATGGCGAATGGTTGGATGTTGCCGTAGCCAAGCTGATGGCTGAGATGTGGATGGCCATGCCATGAATGGAAGGTTTCCTGGATAAGGGGCATAATGATGGTGAAATACACAGGGTGTGGAGTCACTCTCTTCATTGTCTTCTATTTGCCAAAGGACATGGGATGTCTGAAAGAAACAGAGGATGAAAACCATGATAAATGTCCACTTGATCCATCATTCTGCTTCCTCCCTCCATGGAGAACCTGTATCTTTTCTTCTCCGGTAAAGTCTGAGAACAGTGGCACTGTCAAGGCAGGACACTGGGTTCTACTTAGCAGAAAAAGCTGGAAACCATTCTCCTTCCTGCAACAGGAATAGCTTGTTTGCTTTTGGGCTTAGTCAAGTAATACATACTGTAAATGCCTAAAGAAGGAACCTCTATATAACTGAAATCCAGAGTCGAAGGGAGCCTAACTTAGGGCTTGTCTAGAAGGGCAATTTACCCCATCTTCTCCCCTTCATAGAGCCCTGCAGTCCTAACAATGCAGGGCTTTTACCCCATACCTGATGACACCCGAGGCAAAGACGGGGAAGACAGGGTAAAATCCGATAAAATGTTTTAGCAAAATACCTGGGAAAATCTGTCTCATTCTGAGAAAAACAGATTGTGCCCTGTGTGATTTCAGGAGCCCATGTCGGCCCATCTGTGCAGCTGCCATCCATATTGCTCTGTCCAAAGCCAAGAAGGAGTTCCACAGCATGTGACCAAGATTGTTCACATGCAGAGGGCCTTGATCACATGCTGAAGGGCAGCTTCCTGGCTTCGGAGAGAGTGACGCAGATGACAGTGGCTGCAGCTGCAGAGATGTGCTGGCAGAGCAATCTGGACTCCATCCCTTTTTGTGCCAATAATGGAGGAGGAATGGGCCTGATCCACAACCAGAATATGCTTGCAGGGAGTTGCCGTATTCTTGCCCATGTAGATGAGCCCTTTCTCTACTGTTTGAATAGGCAAGCAACAGAAAAGAAAAGTTTATGTAACCTCTCCTCCTTTCTGGTCCTGTTCCAAATTTCTGTTTTTTGTGGCTGTTTAGGGATACAATTAAAAACAGGGAAATAGAATCATATACTACCTATCAGGTGTAGTTTGAGTCCAATTCCAAGCTTTGGATTGTCATGTATTTTCAGTTTTTACTCCTGAATTTCAGCTTGGAGGAATAACTTTTAAAAATGGCATGATGCAGTTAGAGTTGTATACTTTTAAGACCACTGATTTAATTAGAAGAAATCTAAACATGTCCTGATTACATTTGATTGAATTATGCTACTAAATCATTTGTCAATTAATTTTAAGTAGGACAGTGACTTTTATTTGGTAAATTAAGGCTTTTGTTGAATCATGAAGATCAGTTTTACCAAGGTATTATTAGAAATGCATGTACTGTATAACATTGCATTTCTAGTTATCTACCTGTACCGGGTTATATCCAAAGTGTGCCACTGCTGACATGGCCATGTTATTCATTACCACCTGATACATTTGGGCATTTTGTATCATCATCAGCTCCATCAAGTCTGCCAAAAAGGAAGAATGCAATAATTAGATTAATCTATTAATAATAAACATAGTTGCTGAACTGAATAAACTGGGAACCTCCCAAGCTTCCCCACAACCCCCCACCAAATAGAACCAGAAATGGATGTGTAGTCACTTTTGAGTCCCCCAACAACAACAACTTTAACTATCATGGCTCCATCCTATGGAATCCTGGGATTTGTAGCCTGTTGTGTCACCAGAGCTCTTTGACAGAGAAGGCTAAATATCTCACAAAACTACATATCCCAGAATTATATAGCACTGAGCCATGGCAGTTAAAGCTGGGTCAAACTGCATTATTCCTGCAGTGTGGCAGCAGCCATTGTTTGATGCCCCCATTAAAGTCAGTGGCTACAGCAGGGCAATGGTGAGATGAAGGCACCATCTGGAATGGTTCTGCCACTGCTGCCAAGGTGTTAACTGTAGCTGGGCAACTCCAAGGCCCTTGCAGTTCTCCCATCTTAGGTTCTGTCTCTCCAAACTGGATTTAAGCTGGCATCCTGTTAGGGACATACTCACATGTAAGTTTTCTTACACAGGTGTATGTCCTTTTCTGGATCTTGCAGGGATTGGTACTCCCTCCCTCCTTTCACAGCCCCCAAAGCCCCCTTCCCTTTACTGAACAGCCTGTGAAGTCCCGTACATGGCTTCATAAGGAGGCTCTCCTGCTTTGTGGGAAGCAGATAGGGTTTCCTGTTTTATGATGAGAGGGAGGATTGCAGACGTATCTGCCTGTAGCTAGACACAGATGATGACATCAACACTGAAATATGTCGGGGTCCTCCGGAAGTCTCAGCAGTGCTGTAATCATTTTGCATATGGTTATGGGAACATTGCCAGACATTCCACTGATCTTGTACACTTTTCACAAGGTATGGAATAGCCATGCAGTGAGGGCTTCAGAGGCTGTTCAATAATTTGGGTGGTGGTGGTGGTATGTGGCTCAGCATGCTCATAATCAGGTCTGTGAATGGTAAAACAGCTGCCATTCAGGTCTTATAGCTCCTGGATGAGCGTGCCACAGAGACCTGGTTGGATGAGGTGTGTGTGTGTGTGTGTTAATCTCTGCCTATTGGGTACTCTATGCAACAGATGAGACCTGGAGGGCAGGGAGACAGAGTGGCAATGGTCTATCAGGATTCCATCACCTTCCTGACCAGACGTTCTGTCTCATAATCTGAAGGGTTTGAGTGTGTCTATCTGAAGGCTTCTGTTAGTGTATTGGCCATCAGCTACTCATCAGTCTCCCTTTCTGAGCTAGCTGGGGTGGTCTTGGGACTGGTGTTGGAATCCCCTTGGCTGGAGGTATTTCAACATCCATGCTGAAGGTGCCCTGTTGGGAGTGGTTCAATTATTTCATGTTCAGCATGACAACCACGGGCCTGTCCTAAATGGCACCTGGCCCCGCTATGTCTTGGGCACACTTTAGACATTGTTCTATGTGATGGATGAGAGGGTGGTGATGTGGTGGTGATCTCAAATTGTGATGCTTTCTGTTGACGTGGACAGATCATGGTAAGGTTTAGACTTGCTAGGACTTGTAGCCTCTGTAGGGGTGAGGGACCAATTAAGATGGTCTGTTCCAAACTACAGGACCTGATGGTGGTATCCTGATGGCTCATGGGGATTTTCTAGCACGTGATGCAGTAGAAGCCCTGGTAGATCTCTGGAATGGGGAATTGACCAGGGCAGTGGACCAGTGGTGTACCTAGTCCATTTTTTAGCACAAGAACGTTGTAATCCAAATTACAAGAAATTCTACCTAAACATTAGGAAAAACCTTTTTACTGTGAGAATTGTTCAAGAGTGGGATAGAATTGTTCAAGGGTGGCAGACTATCCATCTTTGGAGGTCTTTAAGCAGAGAGTGGGTAGACATCTTTCAGGAGTGCTGTAATTGTGTATTCCTCCATGGCAGGGGGTCCCTTCCAGCTCTAATATTTGTGATTCTGTGATTCTAACCTCCAAGAGAGGTTTGCAAATTGATTTTTGGTTATTCAAACATGGGCACTTACTGTATCTAATATACAAAGAAGAACTCTATGCATATCACAAAATTTCCACCAATATATGAATTGCAAAGTCTAAATGAATGGCTTCTTTGTGGAGGGGTGTATTTACTTTTGTCTACCAGTGTGGAATAGACCCAAGATTTAAGAATGTAACACACTCTGCACTGTTAAAAATATCTTCATGCCTCAGCTTGGATTTTTCAATGTAGATGTTAAAACGTTTTGGCAAATGGGTAGGTATCATTTCCCTTCATTTTAACTGGTTTTAAACTGTCTTGCTTTAACTTATTAAATTCTTGAATATGTATTTAATTTATATATATATATTTTACTTTTTAGATTGTTTTAAATTGGTCAAGTTGGTTTTTAGATATAGGGAGGCAGATAAATACTGAATGAATGAGTATAATGAATAAGTAGAAATTAATAAAGATGTTAAAGATGTTGCATTCCTACCTTCTCTGATTTGCTGTTTTCTGTTAGATGGAGGAAGAGTTGGTGATATCCAGGGCATCTGCTGGAGAATTGTCACCTCAGGTTGTTGAAAAATCTGAGAAATCATGACAGAGAAGCTATGAACACACCACACAATTATAGCACAATGATTCCAATTTAATTGTCACAGTAGAATTCTGGGATTTGTAGTTTAGTGTGGCACTAAAGCTACCTGACTGAGAATTCTGTCTGGAATCCTTTTGGGGATTTACATATATGTCAGTATCCCTCCACAAGGCCCCTACTGAGTGGAGATTTTAAGGCTAGAATTCGGAGATTTTAATGCTAGAATTTGGACCGGTTTGAAACAAGTGGAGAGTACTAATTTTTGGACAAGGCTCTCACCTATTACATCTATTGCTAGGGTCTGAGGTTTATAGAAGTCCTCTCTTTGCACCAACTGCAATGTCTTAATGGAACCCATATGTGTAAACAGTGTAGTCAGGGTGCTATGCAGTGAATCCAATCCTGATTCCCCCCAATCTGCATTCTCCAGAGTCTACTTCTTTGGAGGTTTTAAAACAGAGGCTGGATGGCCATCTGTCGGGAATGCTTTGATTGTGTTTTCCTGCATGGCAGGGGGTTGGACTGGATGGCCCTTGTGGTCACTTCCAATTCTATGAGTCTATGATTTACTAAGGAGCAGTAGCTGCAATCAGTGCAGGTCTGTTCCACTGTCACTCAGGAAGCAGTTGTCAGTCCTACCCCCTTCAGTGAGCGATCTCTGGTGCTATAGGCATAAGCAGGACCCCATCACATTTCCCCCTCACACTGTAAATTGCTATTGTATGGGGAGGTGGAAACATCAGCCAGCTGCTTCCCAATTGACAAGAGAACAAACTCCTGTCAACCACAGCAGCTGCTTCCCAGTAAGTGTAGATCGGAAGACTTTCAAGGTTCCTACATGCATCACAAGTGTGTAACTCTAGGTTATGCATTCATAACTGCCCAAAAGGATTCTAGCCTCTACATAACTTCCTAAAACTGCAGATCCCAGGATTTCATAGGATGTTGCCATGGCAATTAACTTGGAACCATAGCTCTATACTTGTGTAGTGTGAAAGAACCCCAGAGTCTGTAGCAAATGAAGCCTCATCCAGCTTTCTTTTAGGATAGCCAAATTTTTTTTTCCTTGTTAAGGTACAATCTCTTCATTTCACTTTCTTCTGCAGTCAGTTTGTTTAAACTCTCATGATTCTTTTGTACCAAACATTTTTTAAAATGTGGATTTCAGTAGATTCTCTTTTAAAAAATAAATTCGTTTCTCCCTATTTGCATTGATCAAATTGATTAGATACAGCTATTCCCAGGATGGAGAGAGAACTTTGTTATACATGCTGGCCATAAAGGTGGCAAACCCTAACTAAGCATTAAAATGGTTGAATACACAAGGATGAAAATCCAAGCATTTTAATAGTGAAACACACAATGCTGTGGGCCTGGATGGATACATCTGAAAGTATCCGTTTCTCACACATGTGATTTAAAAACAAAACAAAACACCAAGTTCTTTCTATCCCAATTATGAAGAAATGTGTGGATTTTGATGCATTTTTTATAAAAAATGAACTGGAACAAAATTCTTGCCCATCCTTAGCTGTGTAATCTCATTCCTTTGGAGACCGTGAAGAAAAGTTTGGATCAGTATTTTGCAGAAATTCTTTAGAACAGGGCTGGGGAGACTCTGGCTATCCAGCTGTTTTGGTCTAAAATTCCCACAGCTGTACCCCTGTCCACATCCTTCTGTTTCTCCATATACTTTCAACCTCCATTATGAATTGGGAGGGCTGTAATTAAATATAGTGATGACAAAGGACCCATTTACATGAGAGGAAAAAAGGCAAAGTACCTCGTAGTATTGGCATCTCACCGCAGCAGCGACATGTCCAAACATTTTTTTCTGGCCTCAGAAGCCCCCATAAGTCTCACATTTCTGATGGAGGCTGTGAGTGATTTACTTGCATAAGTTCTTTACTGCCACTATTTTTTAAAAAATAAAAAGTCGTCCCAAGGTGCGCTGGTGCAATAGAGCGATTCTCCAATTTTATAGAAAAGCAAAACAGAAAATATTGATCCTGTTTTATCACCTTAGTGAGCGATTGCTAAGGCAAAAATCCAACATGGCGGCAGTGGGTGCTTGCACTGCTAGCAAGCCCCGCCCCTGCTCTCACCCAGCCAATCAGCTTTGTGCTTCCATTTGGATTTCCTGCCATTATTATAGTCCAAATGAACAGGAATGTGCACCCCCCCTCGTGATTTTTGAAAAAGTTTGGGGAAATCTGCGAAGGCTTTTCGTGTGTTGTTTTTGCTGTTTTGGGCCCCCCTCCTTCCGAATAGTGTGGATTGGCACTGGATCCCATTTAGACAGGTAGGATTCACAGCAAATTCCATAAGGGGCAATTTCACCATTTAGATGGACCCATAAAGTGAGCTATAAAAAGAAGGAAGTAGTTTTGGGGTGACTTTAAGATCAATTTATTACAGCATAGGCTTTTGGGGATTCCATACAGGGTTGCCAGATTGAAAACTGGAGTGGGCTCCTGCACCTTTAATGGTTGCATAGAAGTGGGAATTTCTGCGGGTGTTGTTTGTCATGCAAACAGGTAACAAGCAACATCTGCTGAAATGTTCTCTTCTACACAACCATTTACTGTACAGGAGTCCTCTCCAGTTTTCACTCTGTCATCCCTAACTCCAGTCTATTCTTCGGATACGTAAAGTGCATTGGTAGTTTGTGTTTCATGTGCCACCCAGCCTTCTGTTACCACACATGGTTTTTCTTGACTGGGTGGCTAGGGTAGGGTATAAAATGAGACATGAACAATCATAAGGGATTCTTCTCACTGCTGCTCATACAAGGCTGTCCTCTAGTTCCCTCATCCCACCCTAACCAGCAGGAGTGACTTACTGGTTGCTGAATAAAGTGCACTTGTGGGGAAGCAGCACCTGGCCCCACTGGATCCATAGCAAGGGCCCAGCTGGTGGGCAGAAGTGACAAGAAGCCGGAGAGTAATCAGTGTGGTTGCTAAGGGAGCTGTGTTCAAACACACCCAGCCTGCCTGCAGGTGGCCTTTCATTGTGTTCCACTCGTAAACTGCCTCATTACAAGAATCAACCGTGGTTTACACAGTCAGACAATCTAATAATATACTACATGTATAACATATTGCATCCATTATTAAATATAATTATATGTCACAAAATATATACATGTATATAATTTTTCTTGGGTTCCTGAGACTCATAATTCCAAGGTCTAGCAAGATTACTAGTTCAATTTACTATTTTATTTTTAAATTACTCCCCTTCCCACATACTCTGTCAAAGTCTTAATTGGTTTTGGGGAGGGGCAAGACACACCAGACCTCAGAAAACCCTGTGATACATTCACAATAAGTTGGAAATGACTTGAAGGCACAACAATCAAATCATCCAGTGGCTCTTGGTGTGTGCAAGTGGTCCTTGTTGTGAAGTCTTTTGGTCCTCAGCCTAATTTCAGAAGGCACCCTGAAAGTAATCAACTGATGCTTTCCCTAGCGCAATTGTCCAGTTGTCCCAGTTTGGCAGAGACAGTCCCAATTAATCCTCTGTTGTCCCACAGAGGATTAATTTTAAAAGTTGCTTTTAAAATGTCCCGGTTTCACTCTCCTCCTCCAGCTTTACCTTTTTGTCCCTTCAGTTGCTGCAAACTGACCCCAAAGGGCAAAAGTAGTTTGCACTCAGTTAATTTAGGAGTGAGGAGAGGGCAAGGTAGAATCTTATCCTTCCCAGTGGGCTCAGGCAAAAGCAAACTGCTGCAGCTTAACCTAGCTTATGTGCGCTTCCTCATTAATAACTTTTGCCATCTTGACCACACTCTGATGTTGCTCAGTCATGTGTCCTAGTTTTCATCTGTGAAATATGGAAGGCTATGTACTACAGTGTGGAGAAAGTGGGAGAGATTATCATGGTGGTGGTGGTGATAATGATGATAGGAAACATAACCCTACTGAATCCTGGGATCTGTAGTTGGGTAAGGTACATAGAATTATCTGTTAGAGACCTCTAATGCTACAGCTGAGGCAAGTGCATTAAAAAAACCCCTACAAATACCAGGATTCCTTAGGATGGAGCCACAGCAGTTAAAATGGTAGCAAACTAATTGTAATGGAGACATCCTAGCTCCCCAAAATTAAAGAATGGTGAAGAATGCTGGGAGCTGCAGTCAATAGCATCTGATTATCAGACGTGGCAAAAACTGCGTCAAAAGATCGTGACCAGAACAGGTAGGGGTGAGATTATCAGACGATGGTGTCCTCCAGTGTCCCAGGGGCATAGTGTTGCCCTGAGTAAAGCGTCCCTTTTTATTAGCAGCTTGTCCCCATCAATACAAAAGGGAAGCCTCATCCGCAGCACCGCTATGCTCCCGGAATGGCAGAAGGACGCGGGTGTCTGGTAAAGCTTCCTTTTCTGTTCTTGTAGTGATCTTCTGACGCAGTTGGGAATGCGATTTTTTGGAACGTTCCCTGTGTCTGATAATCTCCTAAAATAATGGAGGAAGCTGGATCTGAACCATAACCTATGAGTAGCCAAGCCTTGATTTTTCCCTTGACCCTCCCCACATCAATCAGCAATTATTTTTTAAACATTTTTTTAGCAAATATGGCAGGTTTTTATAAAAAGATTGCTGTATGTTGGGCCCCCTTCTGATTCCAGGGTCTTACAGGAAGGAGGGTTTACCTTCCCCTCCTCCAAATGCTGTGGTCCCAATTCCAGTTGCTTCTAGGTTTGGTTTTAATTAAAAATAGCAAGAGCGGCCAGGCATGACTTCAGGCAACATATTTAAACCCCGGCTGTGCAATTTGGTCCCAGCAGGCTAATTCCTATTTTGCATTTTTCTGGAAGGATCAGCTCTGTTTGCTTCTGTGCCCTTGCATGCCTCTATGCACCAGTGATCTTTTGTATAAGGCACAGCTCTAGCCCCATTAGTCTGCAAATGTTTTTTTTTCCCCCTGCCATTGCCATTATAAAATTGGAGAAACAACATACTCACCAATGTTTCACAAATGAAAATTGGGACAGATGCAGCCAAGCAACATCAGAGTGTGGTCAAGACAGTAAAAGTTATTAATGAGGAGGAACACACAAGCTAGGCGATGCTGCAGAAGTTTGCTTTTGCCTATGGACTTTATCAGACACGGCAAAAATCGTGGGATTATGACATCATGGTAGCGCGAATGGGCCTTGCTATCTCATGATGTTGCTGCATTTGCATTGTTACTACATGCTCCAGCCGTGAAAACCTGTTGCTTCTAATTGATGGGTCAAGTCGTCAATAGATCATCAATAGTGCTTTTTTCACATCATTGAAGGCGTGCGAAACCACATACCGGTGTAATTGTGAGATTACAGAGTGAGTGCGTTGCCCCAGCGTGAAAACTTCTAGCTGAGAACGCGAAAACGAAGCACAGGATGCCCTTTTTATGAACTCTCCTGTTAGGTTTGCACATTTTCAGGTTTGTTTAACTGTTCGTCTGTTCATTTACTTTGTAAATTAAAGGATTTTTTATTGTTTTTAAGTACACTTGTGTCTTCTCTTGAGAACCACCGAAATTGCGCTCATGTTAAATCCAGGAAGTAAACTTCCATTCTTAAAGCCCTAGTGATTGTTGTGCAAAAATTCCATGGTGGTTCTTTCATATAATTACAGCAACATGTGATAGTAAGTGTAATAATGCCACAATGTTTGTGTTATCCTCATTCATGGAATTACAGCATTTTTAGATGCTAGTCTGACAAAGTCCCGTGTCTACAGTGAATGGCAAGATTTTGCTCTTTCATCTCCCCCCTCCCAGGACCGGTTTAAATAATTTTGGGGGTGGGGGCTGCAACACTTTATTTTGGGGGGCCCATATGTTTATCTCAGAACCTAACCTAATCTATTCATAGTACAGGATATTCAGATTATTACTAATAATGTTTTTGCAGGGGGAGGGTTACTATGGGCCCCTCCACAATGACGGCTGCAGGTTGCAGGTGCTGCAGGGCCCTTAAACTGGCCCTGCTCCTGAGTTAATGGAGTGCAAACTACTTTTGCATTTTGAACTCAGTTTGTAAAAATCAAAGCAAACTGTGGACAAAAGGGTAAAGTGGGTGAAGAGAGAAACTTGGACATTTTAAGTGCAGATGAAAAACTGGGACAAATTCATTGGCATTGTCCCTGCCAAATCAGGACGGTTGGAGTGTATGAAACAGAGAGTTGCTGTGGTGTAGAGTGCTGCATACACTCCATCATTTCACAGATTAAAACCAGGACATGGTCAAGATTACATAATACATTATTGTGAAGTCGAAGGCTTTCACGGCCCACATCCATAGATTTTCCATGGGTGTTTTTCAGGCTGCAAGGTATTCGAAAGATCGATAATGTGTACACATGGCTGTTTGGATACATTTGTGTCTTTCGGAAGGGGGGGCAGCAAATCCCCTGTAAAGTACATGGATTCAGTGTTTGGGAGGAATAGCGGATCTCGGCCAGAAATCTGTACAAACATTCGAATTTGTGATCGTTTGTACACCGCCATTCACACACATACGAACAGGCAGTGTAATCTGATTGGCTGGCTGAGCAGAGGGGGCAGGCCTAGCAAAGAGGGGAATTGGGAGCGTCCACCATGTTGGATTCCCAGCTAAATGAGAGTCTGATAAGTCCATGAAACTGAGATTTTTTTTTTTAATGTATTCATTTTTTAAAATGTTGTAAATACGGGGGAAAATGACTGTCCGCATCACAGGCACCTTTTTTTAAATTAAAAAAAAGCAGCGGAGATTCAAAACCACCGCTTAGCTCGCTTGCTCCAGCCAGCTGGGCAAGGGGGGGGGGTCATATAGAGTTGGGGGGTAAAAATTGTGTAGGTAGATTGTACACATTCGAACAGCTGCTTTTTTGAATTTTTTACCCCCCAAACGGATTTTTTTCCCGTTGTGTAGATGGGCCTCCGATTAAAATCAGAAGCTAGTCACTATTGTTTTAAAGTGGATGTGGAAAAATCATGCAACCTTCCAGATGTGGCTGGACTAGAACTCCCAGTAGCCTTAGCCATCATAGCCAGTGGTGCTAGGAGCTGGAGTCCAGCATCTATTTTAATGCAAAGGAGAGGGAAATAAAGTCTTGGGAGCCAAGCAGAAACCTCCTCCCAGCCCAATTTCACCTCTGTGGTCATCCTTTATTCAGAACATAAAGCAAGGGAAGGATTGTTACTCCAATTGCCCATTCATGGCGCTGCAGTCCCAGAAAACTTTTCCTGCTTGCCTTTAAAGAAAACCTGAAACGTGTTGAAAGATCTATGACTGCATTATATAGACTCTGGCTTTCAGTTGACTGGGAAGACCACTTTAAGGTCACCTACTTGCTAAGTGGAATTGTTCAGCTGAGCAATGCAAGGATGCATTATATATCTGATCAATACAATTCCTGTTAGTGGCTGGCTTGGAGCCATGGATGTTTTGTATTTTCTAAGCCTTCCAGCCCACTGTCTGTGCATAAATGCCACTTACACTTATACAGCCAAAGGCTACATATCAACGGGGGGGGGGGGGGGAGAGGAATCATGCTGCCTTCTAGATGATGTTGGATTGCCACTCCCAGCAATGCTCACTATTGGCTATTCTGGGTAGGGCTGCTGGGACTTGCAATCCAGCAACATGTCGTGGGCTGCCTGATTCCTATCCTTGCTTGCCAGGATGGGTCCAGTACTTCCTTTCAGGGTCATGATCTCTGATGAGTAGGGTTGTCGTACTGGAAACTAGAGTGGGTACCTGTACCTTTAATGGATGTGCAGAAGCAACACCTACTGAAATTGCCTCTGCTGAACCAACCATTAAAGGTACAGGAGCCCTCTCCAGTTGCACTTTCTTCAGTAATTGTTCCAAGGCTTTGCTATTTTCTGCTGGTAAATCAAAGTAAAAGCTTTCATTACATACTGTTTTGAGCCACCAGGAGGTGCTATTAGCTTTCCATGTCGTTACTCTTCTTTTTAACTCCGGACTGACATACCCATGTGATTGATCTTTCAAACACATCAAAAGCATAGCATGAAGTTCTACAGTGAATGTTTTGCTTTCTGGGCATCATGCCCGTACTTGACAACACAAGGAGAGGGTTATTTTAATCTCACTGCCATAATATTAGTGCCTAAGGTCATCTGGTGCAAATGAATATTATGACAAACAGGTTGCTAGATTGGAAACTGGGTTCCTGTACCATTAATGGTTGTTTAGAACAAGGAATTTCAGCAGATGTTGCTTGTTATCTGGTTGCATGACAAGCAACACCAGCTGAAATTCTCTCTTCTGCACAACAGTTAAAGGTACAGGAGCCCACTCCAGTTTTCAGTCTGACAACCCAAACAGTGAATTCAGTACACACCAATCTTCATGTGAAGCACAATTAATGTATGAAATTCATTGTGGCAAGATAAGGTATTATTTGTTTAATCCTTAAAATAGGAATGGACAAATTCACAAAGAAGATGTCTACCAACTGATACTTGTTTTTTGGTGCTATAGGAGCATAGAATCATAGAGTTGGAAGAGACCACAAGCGCCATCCAGTCCAACCCCCTGCCATGCAGGAATACACAATCAAATCATTCCCAACAGATGGCCATCCAGCCTCTGTTTAAAAAGCTCCAAAGAAGGAGTCTCTACCACACTCCGAGGCAGTGTGTTCCACTGCCAAAGAGCTCTTACTGTCAGGAAGTTCCTCCTAATGTTTAGATGGAATCTCTTTTCCTGTAGTTTGAGTCCATTGCTCTGTGTCCAAGCTTGCTCCATTCTCAGTATGAAATCCCTTCAAATATTTAAACATGGCTCTCATATCACCTCTTAACCTTCAATTCTCTAGACTAAACATGCCCAGCTCCCTAAGCCACTCCTCATAGGGCATGGCTTCCAGACTTCCCCCCATCCTGGTCACCCTCCTCTGGATAGGGCTTATTAATAATAAGCATAGGGGCTTATTACACAAAGGAAGGGAAGCAGTAGTGAATCCTGGGAGCAGCGTGTCCCACCTTGCCTTATCACATGACATCAGTGTGTTTCAGCTGTTCTCCCGTTCCAGACCCCTGGGAGATGAAGGTAAAGGGAGGTCTTTTTGCTAACAGTTTTTTCCAGTTAGCAAAAACCTCATGTTTACGACCATCTCCCATGGGACTGGAACAGGAGAACAGCTGAAACACACTGGCATCATGCAATAAGGCAAGGCAGGTGCTGCTTCCTTCCCTCATGCAATAAGCCCCTAAAGCTGCCATCTATCAGGTCAAACTGGAGCTTAGAAAAGTCATTTTTTTAACCACAGCTCCCAGAATCCCCCAATTAGTATGGCCACTGGCTGAAAAGAATAGTTCTGGGAATTGTGGTCCCCCCCCAAATAACTTTTCTGAACTCTGGGTCAAACCCAGTCTGCCTCAATTGGAGCTCTTTCACCCTACACAATTATAGTGCTATGATTCTAACTGGAATGGAATCCTGGGATTTGTAGTTTCATGAGGCACTTGAGCTCTCTGGCAGAAAATTCTAAATACCTCACCAAACTGCAAATCCTAGGAGTCCATAGGATAGAGTCATAGCAGTTAAAAAATGATATCAAAGTGCTATAATTTTGTAGTATGAAATATATCCTGATTTGTTGGACTACAACTCTCATCAGCTAGAATCAGCATCAATAGTGGTTGGGATGGTAAGAGTAGTGGTCCAAAGTAATCCAGAAATTCCCACTAAATTAAGGCAAGTATTCCTTCACCGTCAATGCAAAGAGAGAGCAAGGATTGCTCTCTCTTTGGTACTGAGTCCGAGAAGGCAAATTTAACAGGGAGGCTCCACAAAGAGTTAATTAATTTCTTTCCCTGCCCCAAAGCTCCTGGAGCTGAAGTAAGCTGGCTTGTAACTTGCCTGGAGAGTTACTTTATCTTCTCCGAAAATGAAATGTCTACTAAAGACAGAGAAAAATGTCCTTGTAATGTTGAATGAGTTGGAACGGAGATGGGTCCTGCTGTTGAAAAGCGGGCAAGAGATTAATCCAGCCCCAATGGTGCTTCGTTCAGTTTATGATGTCCCATTCATCAGTGTCACAAAGGAGCTGAGTAGATTAGCTGGACCTCACAGCTCTCCCCTAAGCCTTATGCCTCCTCGCCCACATCTCTTGAAGCACTGGCAAGAAGCTGGGAGAACTGGCGGTGGTAGGATGCTAGGCAATGAAAAATCAACAATGCAGAGAGAAACACCTAAATGCTTAAATACCCTGAGGGTACCAGATCCCATCAGGTCTTGCCAAGCTAAGCAGGGTGAAGCCTGGTTAGTACTTAGAAGAGAGACTGCTAGGGAATACCAGGTGCTGTTGGCTTTGTTTCAGAGGAAGGAAATGGCAAACCACCTCTGGAATATTCCTTGCCTAAGACAACCTTATGAAATGGATGGGGTCACCATAAGTCAACAGGTGAATTGGGCATATACTTCAGAGAGGAACATAGAGCCTACCTTAAGAAAAGCAGATATCTCAGGTGGCCAAGTCTGGATGGGGCAAACAGCAGCCTTGTAATCCACTGAACTGGCTTTCTCTAGCTGCTGCCCTCCAGAAATGTGTTGAAATAGTTTTGGGAGATATTTAGAATTCTCATCCAAAATGCTCCAGAGTCTCAACAACCTGTAAACCTCAGGAAACCATTGAATTGAGCCATGGCAGATAAAATGGAATCATTGTGCTATAATTGTGTAGTGTTAAAAGGCCCTCAGCCTTAACTCCCTGAACTTCCTCTGCTCTCAACTTCTGTGAGCTCACCTTGGCTCTCTTCCTTCTATGCCAGACTTGAAATGGGTGAGAATTTGGTTTAGTTTGTCTTTTGGTAAAAAAAGAACTTACTGACTGTCTTATAGAAAGCTTTGCAAACAACTTCACAAATATGTAAAAAAAAAATATCTTGAGTTATTTTTTTTTAATTGAGCGTAGAATACAGCTATGTTACCTCAGGTAAAGAGGTAGATTTCCTGGGCATTGTTTCTTTAATAGAAAATTTGGTACTAGATGCAAAAATAACATGGAAAGTACAGGTTGACCCCCATTTTCATGGGGGATATGCTCCAACACACACACACCATGGGTACCTGAAACTGTGGATAATAGGGAACTGTATTATTTTCAATGAGACGAACACCAGAAGTTGACCACAGAATCACAATGCAGGACCTAGAAATGTCTAGAGAGAACAGATTTTTTCAGACATGGATAAGTGAAACTGTCAATGCCCGATCCATGGAACAGGGGTCGACCTGTATAGGGATAGATTCTTGCACCACAAAAAATGTGGAGCAGTTCAACAAAGTTTTAGCAAACTTTTTATCCTGAACTATCCAGAACTAACAATATGTACATGTGAAATCAGCCAGGTCAGGTAAGCTTTGTACAAGTAAACAAACATATTTTGAACCTTCTAGAGGACATTTAAATGCTTCTTCCAACATGCATCCAGGGATATATTTTTTCTTTCTTTCACCAGTCTCCACTTTCCTTATAATTTCTGTTTGGTGACCAGACTTATAGATCCATGCTTGGAAGAGCCAGTGAGACAAGCTTATCTTCTCTCTCCTTTTCTCTCTGTTTTGTTAATCACACACACTCAGTAAGTAAGGCATCCTGGAGGCAGGTGCTGTTTACCTTGCCTGTTGCAGGCAGGCACACACAGTTGCAGTAGGATCAGCTATTATATTGTTTACTGCAGACACACCAGAAAGAGTCTATTTCTACAGCCCTCCTTCACCATCCTCCCAAAGCTGAACCTACTGAAAAGAGGGGAGGGGAGAAGTCTGCTTCTGCCAACCTAGTTGCAAACAATGAAATCTGGATCCAGTCCTGTGAATTTATGCCTTCTCATGCAGAAAGTATATTTTTTTTTAATTGGGGGGGGGAGTTATGATCATGGCAAAAGTGTCATAATCATGACTAAAATACCATTCGTGAATACAAAACAGTTACCTAGATTTACTCTTCCATAACTGTTTCATATTCACAATGGCTACTTAATCATGAATGTGACACTATTGCCATTAATATGACCCCTCTCCCAACCTACTTTACTGGGCATCAGCTGCATGAGGAGAAAGAGATCCATTCTGCTGGCAATTGGAGTTTGGGCTAATGATGTCTCTGTCAGGTTTGAGGAGGTTGGGCGGGGAGAGGTTACTTAGTTTACTTAACTAACATATGGCATATGATTTCAGCTGTAAACCTACATGTACAGCTCAGTTCTATCCATTTATGAGGTTGGGTGGGTTGAGGTGAATGGTTGGAGGGCAACGGTTGCCCTGCCCTCTGGCAGATGTTATCAGAGGTGGCTGCCTCACTTTGTCTAATGCAAACTCCAGGGGTGAAGTTTGTCCCTTGGGGACCTACTACAGGATGTACCACCCTCTCCCAAAATGTCAGTTCACCCTTCAGGTATTCACAACAGAAAGTAACCAGACACCCACTTCTGGTTCTGAAAAAAAAAGCACCAGAAATGGGGCCACCCCCAGCAGTAAACCAAGGCCCTGCATCTTACTTTTAAAATAATCACTGCCCTTGAGCCTTCAAGGAGTGGGGATTCTTCTGTATTGGCCAATTGGGAGATGTCGCAAAAGGCCACAAAATTGGTTTGTGGATGCTTGGGTTCACATGATTCCCAGCCATGGCCCCATGCAATGGGTTATCTGATATGTGGGGCTGGCAGGCTCCCCCCCCTCCAAGTACCAGGAACCAGCACCATATTTGTGCCCATTGAAAGCAACTGTTTCTTTTTTTTTCCCCCTGGAAACTTTCCAGGGACTAGCAGCCAATGTCCCAGGGATCATCACTGTGACTCACACTGCCCTAATGAAAGGCCGGCCCTGTGGTTCTCCTCCACTATCAAGCACAAGTCTTAGCCAAACATTTTACATTTGCTTCCATTTAAAAAAAAAATGTTTAAAATCCCACGTGCATCTGTCTTCATATGTATACATGGGCTTTTGAATAAACACATGAATCTTGAAAGGTGCCAGAGGAATTAGGGTGAAAAGTGATGCAAGAGGGCAGAGGTTAGATGAATGAGTATTGCTTCCAGCTATATAATAACTGTTGACACCCTCTTCTTGCAATGTACATTAATTCCTTTAGGGGGCAGTGTCTACATGTGCGACATGTTGCAGTACGTGAGTAAAAATATGACGGTAGAAGAAAAAATATCACGGTCAAATGTCCCAGCGGTACTGCAACAGTACCACTGGGAAGGAGCGTCGTACGAAACTGACGCCCTCTTGCGCTGCAGCGTCGCAACCTGGCGACGCTGCTAGCGTTATTTTTACATTGTCCGAAAAAGTCCTTAGAGAGACTACTGCTGTCTATTGTCAGGCTTCTGTTCTCTTTTTGTTAAAAAAAAACGCAACAATACAATAATACAGTGTTTACAATACAATAATACAGTGTTTAGCTGAAAACGGAGCATTCTTTTCCCTGCCTAGTCTTTCCTTCTTCCCTCTTTCCAATGCATAGTGTCCCAAGATGTTTCCATGTAGCAGGAACAGGGAACCACTAGTCCTTCCATATTGGACAGCACACCCCATCATCCCCAATAACTGGCCATGCTAGCACGGCCATTGAGAAATGGGAGTCCAGAAACATGGGGGGGGGGAGAGACACACCAGGGGAGACACACCAGTTTCCCACCGTTGCTAGACACAAAGGGTAACAGAAGTGTAACAAATGTATAAGAAAAACCAGCACCAATGGACTAGTCACCAGTGGATGTGACTAGTGGGAAAAGCTTGGTCTAAGCTTCTTGAACCAGGCTTGCTCTCTTAACAGAGTGATCTGTGTGTGTTGGTACATGATTTTCCAGAGCTTTATGTATGACTTTATCTGCTGAATGTTTCCATAATCAGTTATCAGGGCTAAGCAGGAGGCGGGGGATACAAAACTTCTATGGTTTTCTACCACTTTAAAGATCAAAGTGCCTAAATACCTAAAAGGCAACAGATCCCATCTGATTTTTGGAGCTAAGCAGGGCCAGCTCTGGTTAGTACATGGATAGGAGAATGCCAACAAGCTGGCAAAACCATCTCTGAGTATTCCTTGCCTAAGCCTATAAAATTAATGGGGTCTCCATAAGTCAACAGGCAACTTGAGGGCACATACATCCACAAAATAAATTAAAAATAAATTAAAAATCAGAGAGCAGGCTTAGAACTGCACTTTGGTGATATGGAAGCTTCTTTGAAGATATATTTCCACTTCCCAGGGCTGGACAGGGAATTATGTCAGCTTTCCCCAAGCTGCTACGCTGCAGATGTTTGTACCACAAGTGTTCGCATCCTCAGCCATGCTGTCAGAGGATAATAGTTGTAGTAAAACACCTCTGGATGGTGCCACCTTGGGGAAGGCTGGGTTTTACCTAATAAATGAAGTGGAACCTGTAGTGTAAATATGCTCTGGAATCCCCATAATGCTGCATCTTCCTCTCATTGCCAAATGCCCTGCTTGTTACTGCAAAGAAATCCCCAACTATACACAGTGCTGAAAAGAAGAGGGCTTATGAAGCCCCATGTTCAAATGTCTGTCAAGCCATGATGCACTGACCTAGCTGGTTATGAACTTTTAGTCTCAAGTCTTCTGTCTGTAAAATAGGGCCATGATGATTTCCCTCCAGCCTTGTAATGAGACCACAATGGTTACTAGCCTGCAACAAGCAAATCACTACTCTGGGGTGGGCTGGCAGAGGAGGGGTGGTGAGGGAATGCTTCTCCTGCCATAGCCCACTGCATTTCTGTTCCTTATTGGGTGCAGCCTACTTAGGACTTTTTCGGACAAGTAAAATGCAGCACAAGCAGCCTTGCCACGTTGCGAGGCTGCAGGGGATCGTGAGTAAAAATCGCCAAAATATTCCACTCAAATGTCCCTGCGGTACCGCAACAGTACCAGCGGGGACTGGCGTCATCCGAAAGGGACGCCCTGCAGCACTGCAGCCTCACAACGTGGCGAGGCTGCTTGCGCTGCATTTTACTTGTCCGAAAAAGTCCTGAGTTTCTATGGTGGGAGATGACAGTCCACCCTTTCTCCACTAGGCTACTCTAAAAACATGGATGCTCTTCCTTGTTGCCTATGACTACCAAACAAATGCCCAACTACGAACCCAGTTTGCCATTTAATATCTTTCCCTCTGGACTGCATGGTGTGGGTGCACACAGATCAATACACTCTAGTCACTCTCTGCTTGTGTTGTGTAAATAAGCAAAGTAGCAATTGTGTAAGAAGCAGCTCACAGGAGATTTAAAAAGGGCTTGTTCTGTGAAGAAACATTCAGAGGGAGGCTCAGTTGACCACCATTTTGCTTCATGGCTATAGAGCTGCAGATTTCATAGAATCATACAGTTGGAACAGACCGAAAGGACTATCCAGTCCAATCCTTGCTATGCAGGAATACACAGTCAAAGCACTCCCATCAGATGGCAATCCAGCCTCTGTTTTAAAACCTCCAAAGAAAACCACCACTCTCCAATATATCAAATTCCACTGCTGAACAGCTTTACCATCAGGAAGGTCTTCCTAATGTTTAGGTGGAATATTTTTTTCCCCTGTAGTTTGAATCCATTGCTCCATGTCCTAGTCTCTGGAGCAGAAGAAAACAAGCTTGCTCCTTCTTCAATATTACATCTTTTCAAATATTTACATATGGCTCTCATGTCACTTCTTAACTTTCTTTTCTCCAGACTAAACATACTCAGCTCCCTAAGCCGCTTTTCATAAGGCATGGTTTCCTATTACCGGTTACCATTTTGGTCACCCTGCTATAGAAACATTCCAGCTTGTCAATATCCTTCTAAAACTGTGGTGCCCAGAATTGGACATAGTATTCCAGGTGAGGTCTGACCAAAGCAGAATAGAGTGGTACTATTACTTACTTCAGTCTAGACACTATACTCCTATTGATGCAGCCTAGAATCACATTTGTTTTTTAGCTGCCACATCACACTGGTGACTCATGTTCAGCTTTCCCCCTTAATTTTTATCCAGATTTTCTTAACCTGGCTTCCAGGATTTGAGTCATGGATCTCTCCACAGGTGTAAACATCCTTATTATATAATGCTACTTCTCTTCCTATCCTGTTTGGTCTATTTTTCTGAAATAGATTACATCACGCTATTACTACATTCCAATCATAAGACTCATCCCACCAAGTTTTAGTGATGCATAACTATATACAGTTGTCCCTTCATATTCGCTGGGGTTTGGTTCCTGGACCCACTGTGGATACCAAAATCCGTGAATACTCAAGTCCCGTTATATGCAAAGGTATAGCAAAATGGTGTCCCTTATATGAGATGGCAAAATCAAGGTTTGCTTTTTGGATTATTATTTTTTAAGAATATTTTAAGAATATTTTAAAGAATTATATCTAATTCTCTTGAGTATGTTACCATTCCCAATGTGCTGATTAGCTGCTTAGGAAACTTCCCAATAAAAGCACTCAGTTGTCTGGCCAATCAGCACACTGGGGCAGAAACATGTGGAAAGCTTCAAATCCTTTCTAAATATGGTGGCAGCTGAGGAACTCTTGTGTCGTGGTGCGTGTGGTGTGTAGGGTGGTGTATGTATGTAGTGTGGTGCGCGTGTATGCATGGTTGCATGGCAGTGGCAAAGGGGCTCTCGCGTCCTGGTGCACATGGTGTATGTGTGTGTATGCATAGTTGTATGGCAGTGGCAGAAGGGCTCTTGCATCCTGGTGCATGGTGTGTGTGTAGCTGGGGTGTGTATGTGCATATACAGTTGTATGGCAGTGGCAGAGTAGCTCTTGCATCCTAGTATGCGTGGTGTGTGTGTAGTGTAGTGTAGTGTAGTGTGTGTGTGTAGCATGGTGTGTATGAACACAGTTCCATGGTGGTGGTGGAGTGGCTCTTGCATCCTGGCAGATGTGGTGTGTATGTAGCATGGTGTGTGTGTGTGTGTGTATGCATGTTGCTTGGCAGCAGTGGAGGGGCTCTTGCATCCTGTCCCACATGGTGTGTGTGTGTGTAGCGTGGTGTGTGTCTGAATGCAGTTGCATGGCGGCAGAGGGGATCTCGCATCCTGGCATGCATGGTGTGTGTGTAGTGTGGCATGTGTGTGTGTTTAGCATGGTGTGTGTGTATGTGCATTTGTATGGTGGCGGTGGATTGGCTCTTGCATCCTAGCACGCGTGGTGTGTGTGTAGTGTGGTATGTGAACATGTGGTTGCATGGCGGAGGGGCTCTCGCATCCTGCTGCACATGTTGTGTGTGTGTGTGCACGTGCACGCACGTGTGTGTATGTAGTGGTGTGTGCGTAGCGTGGTCTGTGTGTATGTATGGTTGCACGGCGGTGGCAGAGGGGCTCTCGCATCCTGGCAGACGTGGTGTGTGTGTAGCATGGTGTGTGTGTGTGTGTGTGCATGGTTGCATGGCAGCAAAGGGGCTCTCGCATCCTGGCATGCATGGTGTGGGTGTGTGTAGCATGGTGTGTGTATGCGCATTTGTATGGTGGCAGTGGACTGGCTCTCGCATCCTAGCACACGTGGTGTGTGTGTGTGCACACATGGTTGAATGGTGGAGGGGTTCTCATGTCCTGGAGCACATGGTGTGTGTGTGTAGCATGGTGTGTGTGTGTACATGTGATTGTATGGCAGTGGCAGTGTGGCTCTCACATCCTGCTGCATGTGGTATGTTGCATGGTGTGTGTGGTGTGCTGTGTGTGTGTAGCATGGTCTGTGTGTATAGCATGGTTTGTGTATACGCACGGTTGCATGGCGGATGGGCTGTCATGTCCTGGTGAGTGTGGTGTGCATGTAGCATGGTGTGTGTGTGTGTACTGTGGTGTGTGTATGCATGGTTGCAAGGCAGCAGAGGAGGGGCTCTTGCATCCTGTTGCACATGGTGTGTCCGTGTGCGTAGCATGTGTATGCACTGTTACATGGTGGCAGAAAGGCTCTCGCATCCTGGCATGCATTGTGTGAGTGTGTAGTGTGGTGTGTGTGTGTGTGTAGCATGGTGTGTTTGTATGCGCATTTGTATGGTGGCAGTGGAGGACTGTAGCATGGTGCGTGTGTATAGCATGGTGTGTGTATATGCGCATTTGTACGGTGGCAGTGGACTGGCTCTCGCATCCTAGCATGCGTGGTGTGCGTATGTACATGGGGTTGCATGGTGGAGGGGCTCTTGCGTCCTGGTGCACATGGTGTGTATGTGTGTACACGCAGTTGCATGGTGGCGGCAGAGGCAGAACAGGATGGTTCTTGCGTCCTGTTGCACATGGTGTGTGTGTAATGGTGTGTGTGGCATGGTCTGTGTGTATAGTGTGGTTTGTGTGTATGTGCGGTTGCATGGTAAAGGGGCTCTGATGTCCTGGCAAGCAAGGTGTGTGTGTGTAGCGTTGTGTGTGTGTGTAGTGCAGTTGCATGGTGGCAGTGGAGGGGCTCTTGGTACAAAACTAGCTGTATCCAGTGTAACATATGGCATTATAGCTGATTTGAAAGGTTATATATAAATGCCTCAAATGATTGTACTCTTACATGTTTCCTAAGTGGTCAATCAGCAGAGTGGGAACGGAAACATACCGAAGCATTTTATATATATACACAATGGCGTATGTTACAACAGATATAGCTAGTTATATTTGCTTTGCTGTGTTAAGAGTTCAAGTTCATCTTCCTTATTTCCCATGCTCCCATTTGTTTCGCAAGCAAATACCAACAATGAAAGAATGTACAGTCCTGGAGTACCAGCAAAAGGTTTATTCATGATATGGGAGTAACCCTGCCATTTGGGGGAACTTTTGGCCTGCTAGATGTTTTGGCTTGTAACTTCCATCAGCCTCACCTTCATGTCCAGTGGTATGAGGATATGAGAACTGCAGTTGAAAATATCCCAAGGGCACCCCTGCTATAAGTGTTAGAAGTTGTTGTTATTAAATGGTGCTGTTTTCCCAGAATGCTAATAGGAGAGATAAAGGCTGAAACGAATTTTCTGTAGGAGACGCAGAAGCATATATAAGAGATATATCATTTGCCATGGAAGGAAGGCCTGATCCTTAACAGGGTGGTGTGGCCCTGTCATAAGGGAGAGGCACTCTGTACATGTGCAGAGGCCGTGCCATGTCTGTTTCTTTAAAACAAGTGGGAAATGGCAATGATAAGAAGACATAGTGCTGATAATTCATCAAAATACTCTTCAATTAAAAGGTCTCACATACCTAGATGGGTGTTGGGGTGAGGACTCCAAGTCAAAGAGTGTGAGTAGTACCTCCCCCCTCACCCTTTTGGTATTCTCACACCAGGGGACACTTTTGTAAGGCCAGTGTATAACTACTGAGCATATTTTGTGAAGTCCAGCAGTTAAAACCTAAAACATCCATCACTCGAGCTGTCCTTTGGTAATAAAAATTCTCACAAAATACTGATGTTCTATTCAGTTAAGTCTTGTCTGACACTTACCCTTGAATTAGAATGTTACCTTGTTAAATTATGTACATCAAAGAATTCTTGAGATGGACAGGCAACCCCACAAACCAAACCCATAGCTAGCTATTTCACAAAGCCCTGCTTTTCCCTCATTTTAGGACTGGTCAGTTTTATGGGAGTATGTGTCACAAGGGCCCCCAAATTCACTCTTCATCTCTCTGTACTCTACTTTGCTGAAGTATAACTGCTGAAGTCACCTATTTCCCCTCATCCTTAAAACAACAGCCAAGGCAAAGGCCTTTTTTAGAAACAGACTGAACTCTTCTTTCTGCAAACTGAGTCAGATATTTACAATGTGCCTGTATACTTTGTGTCATAATTATGTATCAACACAATGGACTTTCTAGTTTTAACAAGGAGTAAATTGTTTCTATTCTGTTTGTACCTTCCTTTCTGGATGAAGGAATGAAAAGCAGAGAAAAAGCTACAGGTATTGCTGAACTTTTTGTGGTTGCTGATTTTCTTACCAAAATGTGAGCTTCTGAAATATTCCTAAAACTTACTTTTTTTGCCATGGTTGTAGCAGGAAAATAAATAACTCTGGTATGAAACTGGGTACCATTTTCATCATGGCCAGCTTTTCATTCCATTTTGTTTACAGACGTCAGACTGAAATAAAATTCACATGGGCTGATAGAGTAATATATCAACCCCCCCCCCAAGAGGGGGCTCCTTCAGTTTGGACAAATGTGTTGGGAGGTTGCAGGCTTTGTTGCTGTCATTCCCAAAGTTTTAAAAAACTATCCAAATGATGTTTCTGTGTCCCAGACTATTTTTCACAATTCCCAGCACCAGCTGCAACATTCTGTTCCCACTCTTGAGAGAGTTTCTTTTTAATTCTGAAGAGTATCTGAACAAAAAAGTCTCCTTTATCATGCTTTCTCATTTTTCAGAGGTAGAGCACATCAGCGAAATGGCACTTTTGCACTATAGCACTGTAATGCTTAGAGAGAGAGAGAGAGAGAGAGAGAGAGAGAGAGAGAGTGCACGCACAAAGTTGCACTGCAGATCATAGCAAACTACACACTACTTAAACAAAACTCCACAACTCTTTGAGAGAGCTCTAGTATAGATACAAAAATAATAGCCCTTTTAAAATAACAGAACAAGCAGAGGTGGAGGTAAGAATTTCTTCAGATCAATCTGGAACAATCCAGGGTCAGTGTGGCTGTGTCCGAATACAGGGCTGCTCACTTTAAAAGCCAATGGATGAAAAGAAACTAAAAAAAAAAAATGTTACAAGAATGGTGATAAATAGCAGAAAAAAAGGAGGGCCTTTATTCCCTCCTGCCCCCATCTCTGTTTCTGGTGTTTTTGGTTTTGCAGGGCCAGCATTTTGCTGCCTGAGGAGGAGAACAAAATGTTGCCTCCATCTGTTTCCACAAGTAGAAGCAAACTAGATAGGCAGTTCTTACTTACTTTAACATTGGCAAGTGGATACCTTTCCCCAACATGCCTCTGGATGGTAGGCCTGTTGGTAGAGGAGCAGGACAGGTAGTGTGACATATACAGCTCGCTTCTCCATGAGAGCAGAATGGCCAGAAGCCTCAGGAGGAATGGTGACTGGTGGTGGTGGTGGGGTTATGTCACTGTCAGAGGCAATTGTCTCATTTTGCTTAGTGGAAAGGACAGCATCATTATGTTGTGTTTTAAGTATGCACTCTTGAAACAGACCCCTTGCCCTTGCCCATGAAGGTGGAAATAATAAGAGATTACACAAACGGTTCCCTTCCACAAGACCACCTTTAATTGCACCGTTAAGAATGAGGAAGCAGGGTAGGTCAAAAATGGCCCTTGAACCCAGCCTCCCTCTCCCCCCGGGTCCCCAGTCCTGACATGGCATGACGTGCCAATCTGAACAAGACAGTAGCTGTGGCTGATGAGTGCCAATGGGGCTGGTGTGTTTGTGGGTACATGGGCATACGGGGGGTGGGATGGCGGGGATGGTGTGTGGCAGTGAACGAGGTGAGCTGTTTTCTTTGACCTTTGCTTGCCTTGGCTGCCCAGGTGAGTTGGCCCTACAGAAGGGCCTCTTGGAGCCAAGCTCAGGGACCCGGTCACAGATTTTGACAAAGACAAAAAGGAATGGGAGACCTGGAAGTAGGACCTTGGATTGTTTCTAATTTAGCCAGTGTTGTTGTTACTGTGAACTTTTTTTGTTTCTGGAGCGGGTGGGGAGATATGTGTGTCATGGCCTCCTCTTCTGTTGTGGAAAAAAATAAATGGCTGTTAAGACAGAGACACAGCTTGTAAAGAAAAGAAAAAAAGAGAGGGAGATATTGCCATCAAAAGGACTGGCATGCAGGAGTCTTTTGTACAGTTGTTGGCAGTCTATGTGAAATGATGGTTCCTTGGTCATTGGATCTGTACAGTTCAAAAACCCGGCGTCCACTGTTGGAGGTGCCCCCCCTCCTCCCCGCCATCCCTCCATGGACAGGGTGGGGCAATTTGAGTCCCAGGCATCTCTTGCTGTATTTTGGCAAGAAGAGAGAGATAGAGAAGAGTTGGATGCATAGCGGATTCCTCAGCCATTTCCCCCAACCCATGGCAGAGAACCTGGGCGCTGCTTCCCTGGCTTCTGGAGATACAGTTTCTGCCGTCCGGCCATCTGTGGTGGTGCCCAGAGAGTGCTGTCAGCACGCAATCTCTTCCAGCGTACCGAGCGTGGTCTGCAGGGGGACTGTCACAGTGTGGCTGATGGGATCGGAGTGGTTAGGCAAGGGCTCACAAGTGCTCTGCCAAAGGAAAGGACAGATTGATAGAGAAAAGATGGTAAAAATCAGCTGCTACAAAGGAGTACCTCATCTCAGTCATGAACCCACTAGATGACATAGGCACCCATTTTTCTATTTGGCTGAGCTCACCCATCTGCAACATGGGCATAACCGTATTGGTCTACCTTCCAGGAACATTGTAACAACCTCTCAGGGCTGTCCAAAGAATATATGCAGAAGTGATCTGACCCACTTAAAATATGCTATACCAATTGTGGTACCTCTGTTGGGAGTGCATCTCCTATCTGCCCTGGCCAGCACACTAAATGGTAAGGGATTATGGGAGTTGCAGTTCAACAACATTTAGAGGGTCATATATTTCCCATCCCTGGGCTAGCCATAGATAGATAGATAGATAGATAAATAGATAGATAGATAGATAGATAGATAGATAATCATTAAAATGACTGCCTTGGGAATTGCCTGCAGAAGGGGGGAACCCATTACCTCAGGCTATCAGGCATCTAGAACTAAAACCAATTAGAAAAATTAAGATCTGGGGGATATAGGGAATCCTGGCTTCCCACTGAAGCTAAACAGCTAAAAAATGTTTATATGCTTCTGCCTGTGGTTTTCACATTGAAAATTCTGAGACTCCAGGTTGACACTGCAGGCACTGGGAAGAAATTCAGAATGCATAGTGGCTGGGGACTGATGGGAGTGGCAGTCCATCACATTTGGAAGGCACCTGGTTAGGGATGGCTATTCTCATCTGTCTTCATATTTCTCTGGCTAACGGCTATTTTGCCTTTGACACCACATGATGGATGCAGCTATTTTTTTTTAGCTCAAAAGAACCAGAAAATCCCACTAGTTTTTGCTTTCCTCCAACCTCCTGCCACTTCTAGTCACCCACTGGAAAAAAACATAAAGTAAACAAAGTTTTAAAAATCCTATCAGGTCCACAAAAGCAATATTCTGTTGATCAATAACAGATCTGGATACAACTGTGACCACTGGGTGATGGTCCATCTCTGTACCAGCTTGTTTCTATATGGCCACAGATTCTTTTTAGGACTTTTTAGTGTGTGTGTGTGTACAAAGTACAGTTCTAATACAACAGAGTCTTGTGGTGCCATATGCTAGTTTATTGTGGCAGAGGTTTTGTGGGCCAGAGCCCACTTTATTAGATGTATGAAATGAAATGTTTGGGCAAATATCAGCCTTGCAGAATCTGTTTTTTTTTTTTAAAACAACTGGAATTTAAGAGATCCTACCAATTGGTACAAAAGACACTTGGAATTAAAGAATTCTGAGACTAGCAATATTTTGGAGTGCCAGAACTGAATGCAATTTAGTCCTTCCACACAGAAATCCACTCTTGTTTACCAAAGGAAAAGTCCTTCTGTTCCTGTCTCTTTCACACTCTGAAATTATAGCACTTTGATACTACTTTAGCTCCCATAGCTGCATGTCATGGAATCTTGAGACTGGTGGTCAAATCAAACATAATTATCTGTGCAACAAACTGGGTGCAATGTCTGAAGTGTAAAATGTATTTGCCTGGATGAAAAATTAGAGGGGTGTCAGGGAAAATAGATGTTGTGATTAAAAATCCTTGGGCCCCTTTTAGATAATTTTAATCACCAGGCAAAAGCCACGAGTTAGTTTTGTTAGAGTTGTAAATCTGTCAGTTTGGCGCCCTATTTTATGTTTCTGAATCTGGTCTGAATCTGAACCTCTTCAAGGCTAGATAAACAGAGTAGATGGGAATAGTTACTTTCATTTCTCAGAGCAGACTCAATGTCTTGAAAGGATTTCATTATAAAAGCAGGGTTGTTTTTTTGTTTTTGTTTTTTGGTGCAACGCAATGCAAGCTCCATCTTTCCCTGTTAGTTTTGAAGAAACCTTGGGAAGACACAGAAGCAGAACTGAATGCTCTCTGTATTTTGTTTGACTTGTTAATCTTACAATAAAGCTATGGAAGATTTTAGACTTTATTGAATTCTTACCAGAGGTATGCAACTTTTTGCTCAAAGCCCATGTCTTTTGCTGAAACTCTGCAACAGTTTTCTGCCTTGCTAAGCAGAGCGGGAGCGGACATTGTATTTTCTACAACAGGCCCTTACTTACCACATTCTCATCGTGGCTTCCTTCCTCCTCCTCCTGGCCAAGAAGATCTAACAATTTCTCCTTGAGCAGCTAAAAGAAACAAGAAAAAGGGTGAGGCCTTCTATCAAAACAGGCTCTTGCTTGGTGCAACTGAACCACCTTTGGCTACAGGAAAACAGGCCCTGGCTGCAATCCTGTATGGTCCAGCATAGCATAGCAGTTCCACATGTGGAACTATGCTACAACTGGCCATTCACTGACCCCTGGACCTATAGTGGAGCTACTGTAGCTCCCCCAACCAGCCATTCTGTGCCTGGTGAGAGTGGTGGAGGAATGGAGAAACATTTGGCTATGTCCCCATAGTTAGACACAAAATGATTACATCCCCCCAACCCACTGAGGTCCACTGGGGGTCTCAGTGGCTGATGTAATCATTTCATGTCCAGCTATGAGGACATAGCCTGATGCTTCTCTGACCAAATAATATCAGTAAGACTTCAGGTAAAACCCATCAATATAACCATAATCCAAATTTATGCACCAATAACAGAGGCAAAAGAAGAAGAAATTGAAAGAGTCCATGCTGGAGTCCAGGAGGAATTTGAACACACACACCAAAACAGGACTTCTTATTAATCATAGGTGACTGGAATGCAAAAGTAAGAAACAGAGCAGAATCAAAGACTGTAGCAAAATTTGGCCTATAATCAAGAAATGAAGCAGGAAGCAACTGATTGAATTTAGTGAGTCCAACAGTTTGTTAATCACAAACACATTCTTCTGGCAACCAGAGAGGCAAATATAGATGTGGATATCACCTGATGGCCATTATAGAAATTAAATAGACTACATAATTGGAAGCAAAGATGGAGACACTCTGTTCTCTCTGCAAAAACAAGAATAAGAACTAATTGTGGCACAGACAATGAGCTGCTAATATCAAAAATTAGAGTAAAGCTAAATAAGAACACTAAATGATCCACTGTGTCAAAATATAACCTGAAGAACATCATTGTAGAATTCAAAGATCATGTAAAAAATAGATTTGCACTATTAAACCTAATTGACCAGGAGCCAGAAGAACTCTGGACTGAAGCCAGGGACATTGCCAGGGAGGAATGCAAAAAGACACTAGCTGCAGCCAAAAAGAAAGCAAGAGCAGCTTCAATGGATGACAGATGACAGTTAAGGACAGATGAGAAGTAAAAGGTGACAAAAATAGGGTCAGAACACTGAATGCAACTGTTCAGCAACTTGTGTGCAGGGACTAGGAGACCTCAATTAATTCAGAGAAACAAAAGGTGATAATGAAAAAGAATAGGAGATCTCTTCCACAAGATCCAAGAAACCAAGGAGAATTTAAACCAAGAGTGGGGATGCTCTATGACCAGCAGAGGAATACATTACATGACCAAGAAGAAATAAAAAGATGAAGAAAACAATACACTGAAGAACTATATATAAGAGATGAAAGGCTGACAGATTTATTTGAGGAAGAAACATTTGAAGATGAACCTATAATTTTAGAAAGTGAAGTGGAGCTGCTCTCAGAGAACTGGGGAGAAATAAATCACCAGGAACAGATGGCATACCAAGAGAGCTGCTTCAAGCTACAGGGACAGAATCTACTCTAGTTCTAACTACAATCTGTCAAGAAATATGGAAAACAAAAGAATGGCCCACAGATCAGAAACATTTAACATACATTCCAATCCGCAAGAAAGGGGACATCTGGGATTGCAGTAACCACAGGACCATTGCATTAATTTCCCATGTAAAGTGATGCTCAAAATTCTACAACAAAGACTTTTACCCCTATATGGAGCAAGAAATGCAAGATACCAAAGCTGGTTCAGGAAAGGAAGCGGCACTAGGGATCATATCGCAAACATATGTTGGCTGGATAATGGAGCTTGTCAAAGAATTTCAGAAGAAAATCATCCTGTGTGTTATAGATTATAGCAAAGCCTTTGACTGTGTCAATAATGAAAAACTATGGATTGCTCTTAAAGAAATGGGTGTGCCACAACATTTGATTGTCCTGATGTACTCAGAACAAGAGGCTACCATCAGGACAAAATACAGATAAATGGAATGGTTTCTAATTGGCAAGAGGATCAGGCAAGGCTGCATTTTATCACCCTATCTGTTTGACTTGTATGCTGAACATAGCATATATAAAGCAGGATCAGACTTGGAGGAAGGAGGCATGGAAATTGGAGGAAGGAACATAAAAAATGCAAGATATGCAAATGACACCATACTACTAGCAGAAAATAGTAAAACTTGGAACGATTATTGAAAAAAGACAAGGAAGAAAGAGCAAAGGCAGGTTTATAGTTGAACAATTCAAAATGACCTGGATAGACTGGAGAGCTGGGCCAAAGCTAACAAAATGAAATTCAATACGGAGAAATGTAAGGTACTGCACTTAGGGCAGAAAAACAAAATGCATGGATACAGGATGGGGGAGACCTGGCTGAATGAGACTACGTGCGAAACAGATCTAGGAGTCCTAGTAGACCACAAGTTGAACATGAGTCAACAGTGTGATGCAGCAGCTAAACAGGCAATTTAATGGGCACAATGGCTGGGCAGGGGAGATGAACCCTCCCCAGCTGTGCTTCCCCTTACACTCTGAAACTGCTTTTAGCTGCCTTTCCTCCTCCTGATGAGCCTCTAAGACCAGAAAAAGGCTTTTAGAAACACAACCATGATAGCATGAAAAAACATGGATAGGAAGTACGTTTGGATGGGGGAACCATTACTTGTAACTTGGAAGGATCAGTCCTTCCAAGTTCTGATCCTGCCATCATCTCACACTTCCTTACAACATCCTACCATGCCTGGCTTTTTGGATGGCAACTTCCCTCATCATGCAGCCACACTGCTTGGGGCTGATGGAAACAGTAGTACAAAATGTTTGGAGGATACCATGTTGAAGAATGCAGCCTTAAACCAACCTTGTGAAGCAGTTAAGATTGTTATCTCCCCTATTGCAAATGTGGAAGTGAATTTGAAGTGTTATGGTTTGCCCAAGAGATCATCCTATGTACTCAGAAGGGAGATGAGATTTGAACCTTGTGCACCCTAAACATCCTACATCTCTAGGACTTTGTGCAACCTTCCCTGTGTTGTTATCAGAGTGTAGAAGTAAAGTGTTAGAAGTAATGCAGTTCCCTGTAACTAGTTTGGGGGTGGGCAGTGAGGAGACCAAGTCGTATTTCAAAAGTAACACAGTGGGTAAGAATGAAGGTACTTTATTGGTGTGACAAGTAATAGTTTCTAGTTACTTTTCAAACATCACCAGGAAAGGGAGTTTTTAGATATGTTTTGACAAAAATTATGCAGCCTTTATGCCATTCCCAGGAATCTTATTTTCCCTTTAAAAATGCTAACAGAGAGTAACAGAAAAGTAACAAGCAGTGCAACAAGTAAAGTACTGGGTTGTTTTCACAATCTTGCAGTGAGTAATGGCAAGGGGTTGCTTTTCAAACACTGTAATGGGTTATGGGAATAAACTGCTTTTAAATATTAATTTTCCAAGCTGTAGTGGTTGTGGTGGCCAGCATCAACATCATCATTGCCACCACCACCACCTGTTACCACAAGACTGTTGTCAAAACGAGGGCCAGAGCTAATCAGTGTACAAATATGGTACAGGACTTTGATCTACTGCTTAAAAATTATAGACAAGAGAAGAAGCAAAGGGGGGAGGAGAGAGGGAGAATGGGGAAAATTCACTCCTCCTTCTTTGAAGGGGCTCTATTTATGTGTTCTTCATACGCAGGGCCATAGTGTCCAGATTGGCCATCATTCTTTCACTCAGTTTTATGGAGAATGCAGACAACCGATTTCATGCCTTGCCTTGTTCTTCTATACTGTCCCTGTGTCTGTTTTTAAACTCAAATCATGGCAATTATTTCTGAATTAAAAGCAAGTTGCAGCAGAAACATGCCAATGTAAACTGGTCAATTATTATTAAGGCTCTCCAGGGCTTCTGTCCCTTTAATTTTCATCCTTCCTGTATTTTGTTTAAAGCAGCCTCTGCCACTTTAATAAGTTTCCCCATGTTCACAAGCATGACCAGTGATCAGTTCCTCTTCCCTATTGGAGGGATTAAAAAAAAAAATTTACTAGTTTCTTCTTTGTAGCCAAAACAACTTCTCCTTAATGTGTTCCTTCTTATATGATCACAGTTGCCTTTTTAAAGTAATACATATAATTTATCATTACTATCATTCATTGGAGAACACTTTTAGTAATTTTAAATGGCCTTGCTGTCAAACCAACCCTGAGTATGTGGTTGTCCTAATTTTCTATGCATATCAGGGCTGTTTAAATTAAATAAGTTACCAGGCAGTTGTGGGAAAGTCTGAGCTGTGGTGGGGCTAAGGAGGGGACACTTTAGAGTGGGATGCAAGGGTCTCGTGGGGTAATGCTTCCCTAGCCTGGTATAGAAAGACCAGCATCTGTGGGATGTAGCATGAAGACAGGCAAGCCAACCTGTCTGCCTGCATAAGCACAAGCAGAGCTGGGAAAGTTAATATTTTGGATTACAATGTCCAGGATACATTGCCATGCTGGCTGGGGGATTCTGGGTACTGTAGTCCAACAAAGTAGCTTTTTCAAGCAATGAGCATGAAGCATGTTGTTGTAGTTGAAAAAGAGTGCATCCGATGGGTACATGGACATGTGTGGTTACTTCAGCTTTTGAAATGCAACTGATCTGAAAAGTAATCACAAAATGTAACATTGTGCCCTTTGGGATGAGTAAACAGGAGTACTGAAAGTTTGTTGGGATCACGTGGTGTGCGTGTGGGAGAGATTATGAGCATGTGAATTAGGCCTGTTTCTGCTGTCAATGAAAGCCTCTCAAACCAAGAGTCTTCTGAAGAAATAGTCCTGTGTCTTTCTCTAGAGCATCTAGTTGGCATTTGCTGAATTGAGGCGCTGATGTCCCAGCACACTGAACAAGATCCTTGGCTAAGTAGCTCTGACAGAACTAGCACACAGCAAAGAGCCAGGCAGAGCCTATTTTAAGATGGAGAAGCCAGAGCCTCAGAGACAATCATGTGCCCAATTCCTTGCCACTTAGCTCCTTGCTTTTGAAGCAGTGTTAGTGGGGTCTCCACGCAGTCTGCTTCCTGTCTCTGTTAGCCAAGTGTCGACTTCTAAGACATGCAAAAACAGGAGTAGGGATGGGGCCTCTGGATCATCATGTAGAGCAGTGATGGCGAACCTATGACACGCGTGTCAGCACTGACAGGCGTAGCCATTTCTGATGACACGCGGCCACTGAGGCGGCCGCATGCCAAGAAGGATGTTTCACACACACACATCGCCTCCCTAAAGTGGCGATGGGGCTTCAAAGCCCTGGTTGCCACTTTCCTCCACCTTCCCTAAAGTTTTTTCCTCAAAGTGACACACCACCCGAGTTATGCTCAGTTTTTTGGTGAAGTTTGACACAACAAGCTCACAAGGTGGCCCATCACTGATGTAGAGAGAACTAGGAGGAGGTCAGAAAGCTCCCTTTGCTCACCCCGACAAAGTTTCATTAGTACTCCAACTTGAGTAGTCTACACAGGAAACAGAAAGAACAGAGAATGAATAGGCTCAACGAGCCTCCCAAAAGTGCTGTTTTACCTTTAAGAGTGCAATTTTCTCCCCTTCAAAACCATCACACACTCCTTGGGCACCTTGTCTATAAGCAGGTTTACACTCCTGTAAGAATGAATCTGCTTGCAAACAAGCTGTGTGGAAGCATGTGTGTACCTTGTTTTGAAGAAAAACTTGTGTTCTTAGAGGTGAAGCATCACTTTTCATCATTATTTTTAGGTGGAGAGGGGACAGGGAACCCTTTTCAGTGGCAGCACCTCTGGATGAGTTTGGGTTGGGAATATACTCCCAACCCTTGCAAGTTCTGTTGTCTCTGTCATGAAGGTAAGGCACAGGAGAGCTATGTTATGGGAAGAGGGAAAAATTGGGTTGCAGAACAAGTAAGGCAACAGGTCAGTACAGGAGAAGAAAGGCAGCAAAAGAAAGATAAAATACAAATGGGTTAAAGTAGGCCTGTAGAGTAGGCCCTGTTGCTGAGAGAATGAGAGAGGGAGATGAGCCAGGCAATGCAATCGACAGCAGTTCACATGCTCTCCGTTCTTCAGCTAAACTGACCGGACTGGGCCTTGCAATGTGAGAGTCACCACAACAGAGAAAGAACCAGACTTACCTCATAAATATAGTCAAATATTTCCAGAATGGTGAGGATACTAGCACCAATAAAAAGGCCCATCTGACCTCCAATATCACCTGAGGAAGAAAGGAGGGGGAATGGAAGCAGATATTTTATTCATACATGCTGTGTGTACACAGAAGTAATCCAGCTTGGGTGGTGACGCCCACAAGCCCACACTGGCCTGCAACTTTTTTTTTAATTAGCCTGCACCTTTCCATGCAAATTGCAGTGGAAGAAACACTCCCCCACTAAGCAAGCAGTATGGAAATGTGGGCAAGTAGCTCCTAGCATGGAGCAAGTGTGATCTAGTGGTTTGAGTGGTGGAACAGGATTCCAGGAGACCAGGGTTCAAATCCTCACTCTGCTATGGAAAACCCTTTGGTGATTTTGAGCAAGTCATCACTCTCTCAGCCTTTGAGGAAAGCAATTGCCAACCTCCTGTGTAAAAATCCTGTCAAGTAAAGCCTATGATAGGGTCTCCATAAAGTAGAGTAGACTTGAAGGCACATATCAACAAAACCCCTTAGCAGCTTTGTTTAAAAACAAAGTCAAACAAACAGACAAAAAACCCTTTTTATAAATTAGGAATAGGTGGAAATCTCCTTCAGTTTGTTGTAAATAAACCTACCACAATCCATAAATGTATTCATAAAGAGGATGAAAAAGTCTTGAGATAATGTGAGGTAAAAAGTAAAACTTTCAGATTTGTCCGTTTCTACAAACAGAGGAACATAGATGGGATGGAACAATTTATCCATCTTTGACAAGGCCCTGGAAATAATGAGCTAAAATAAAGCATTAACTAATTATTGGGTTTTATTTTTCATAAAGCAGAGTATGTGCAGAAATGCACTTTGAAGGTGCAATTAAGTTGTTCCTAATTTGGTTTCTTGTGGGGAAAAGGAATAATAAACACTCAACACCACAAATTAAATTTCTCCCAACTAATGTTAATGGTAAATTAATTTTTTTGAACTTCCCACCCACAAAACAAATGAAGCTTAGTTTTATAAAATCATAGAATAGAGTTGGAAAAGACCACAAGGGCAATAATAATAATAATAATAATAATATCCCGTCCCTCTATAAAACGCATTCGGGGCAGCTTACAACATTTAAAAATATACATTTAAGATCCTCCATCCCACCCCCCCTTAAAATACAATTAAATAATCCAAAAAATTAAAACATACTTAATAAATACTAAAAATAAGAATAAAGAATAAACAGTGGCTGTTTCGGGATTGGGCTAAATTAGATTTTTCTTTCTGATGGCTGGGTATCTATTCAGGAAAGGCCCGCCAGAAGAGACCCATCTTGAAAGCTTTTTAAAATCTATTTAGGGTGGTGATATGATGGATCTCATCCAGTAGGCTATTCCATAATCTGGGAGCAACAGCCGAAAAGGTACTCTGGGAGGTCGAAGAGAGCCTAGTTTTTAAAGGTTGTAACAAATTCCACTCAGAGGACTGGAGTGTACAGGGAGGATTATATGGAAGAAAGCGGTCTCGAAGATAGGTTGGACCCAAGCCATTTAGGGCTTTAAAGGTGATAACCAACACCTTGTACTGGGCCCAGAAACCAATGGGCAGCCCATGAAGTGACCTTAAGATCAGTGTTATATGGTCTCTTCTAAATGTACCCGAGACCAATCTGGCTGCCATATTCTGTACTAGTTGAAGTTTTCAGACCAAGCACGAGGGTAGCCCCATGTAGAGTGCATTACAGAAATCAAGAGGGAAGGTTACCAGAGCATGCACCATGGTCTCAAGGTCCCCGACTTCCAGGAAAGAGCGCAGCTGGCAGATCAGCCGAAGCTGATAACAGGCACTCCTGACCATTGCATTTACCTGATTCGTCATCTGGAGCGACGAGTCCAGGAGTACCCCCAGACTGCGAACACAGTCCTTGGAGGAGAGTGTGACCCCATCCAAGACTGGAGGTTGTAGCCTAATACCTGGGTTCAGGGCTGCTACTGTGAGAACCTCCATTTTGTCTGGATTCAGCTTCAATTTGTTTTCCCTCATCCAGTTCATTGCTGCCCTAAGACAATCATTGAGAGAAGAGACACCATCTGAAGTCAGAGCTGAAGACTGAGACAGGGAGAAATATATCTGGGTGTCATCAGCGTACTGATAACATCCCACCCCATGCCTCCAGATGATCTCTCCCAGAGGCTTCATATATATGTTGAATACCATCGGGGACAGGATGGCGCCTTGTGGGATGCCACAATTAAGCTCTTTCCTTGCAGACTGACTGTCCCCGAGCATCACCCTCTGGAATCTACCCGAGAGGAAGGAGCGGAACCGCTGCAATGCAGTGCCTCCAATTCCTAACCTTCTCAGGTGATCCAAGAGGATGTCATGATCTATTGTGTCAAAAGCCGCTGAGAGATCCAGTAGCGCCAACAGGGTCACATTAACCCTGTTGATGCTCAGGCGAAGGTCATCAGCTAAGGCAACCATGGCCATCTCAACTCCAAATCCCATCCTAAAGCCAGTTTGAAATGGATCTAGATAATCAGTTTCTTTCAAGACAGCTTGGAATTGAAGAGCAACCGCTCTCTCAATCACCTTGCTCAAAAAAATAATAATAAGGAGACTGGCCCGTAGTTCTTCATATCCAAGGGGTCAAGGGAAGGTCTTTTCAGGAGCAGTCTAACTGCCGCTTCCTTCAAGCAAGATGGAACATGACCTTCCCCAAGGGATGCATTGATGATGTCCGTAAGGAACATCCTCAAGGCATCACCCCCCTGGATGGCCAGCCACAAAGGGCAAGGGTCAAGAGGGCAGGTAGTCTTCCTCACTCTACCAAGGAGCTTGTCCCACATCATCGGTACTGACAGATTGAAACTGATCCATTATAATCTCATCAACAGAGTTACTGGAAACCTCGTCAATTGAATCTGCTACAACCCCAGTGTCTAAATCAGCTCATATCTGAGAGATTTTATCTGCAAAGAAGTTGTTAAATGCATCACAGCAGGCCATTGTCAGTTTTGGTAATGGGTTCTGCACAGGTGAAACCTGTGTCAGTTCCCTCACCACCCTAAACAGCTCTGCCGAGCGAGATTCTGCAGATGCAATACATGCAGAAGAGAAAGATTTCCTCGCTGCATGTATTGCCTCTCTATAGGAATGAAGAAATTTCCTATGACGAGTCCTGTCAGGCAAGAGCTGAGTTTTTCACCAGACGCACTCTAGTCGTTGTTCAACCCGCTTCAACTTCCTAAGTTCTTCAGTATACCATGGTTGGCGATTTGGTTGGAAGAACTTCTCATCACCCACAGCTACGAGGCAAGCTGAATAACCTTGTGGTCAGCCCTCACAATGCACCACTTTGGAAATGTGCTACCTTCCAGACAGAATTGACCCCAGGAGGAGCAAAAGGGTTTCTAGCAAAACTTACACAGAGCACAGACTGGCTGGCCCATGCAACAATCATAAAGCCACTCTGCCCTCCTCCTGCTTGGAGCAATGTTTCAGCTTATAGAGAAACACCCGCTGGCTTCTTCGTTTTAATGTTGAATACTGTAAAGAATTTAACCAGATTAGCAGACCAGGGCCTGAATTTTAATGTCTTGTTTTTCCTTTTGTTTTGTTTTCTTTAAATGCCAAAAGCCTGCTCAAAGCATATGCAGGGGTGGGGAGAGGGGGAAATCAAGGCTATGCATGTCACTAGTGGTGTGAAGCAGGGCTGAAGCAAAGCTCACTCATCTCACATGGGGAGCGGGAAAACACAACCCAACAACCAGCCCTGGCTGCTGTAGACAGGTATCATTTGTACACATTCTCTGATGGAGTGGTGCTGTGGCTCAGAAATGTAACTAATATTATTGTCAAGGCCTGATGTATAGCAAACAGCCTCAGCTCTCTCCTGGGAACTGAAGTGTGTTCTCTAAAAGCACTATTTGTTTTAGCTTCCAGAATATATTCCTTGGAGGGATGTGTGACACTAGGCTTAGGAAGAAGAGGAACAACTATTCCACGCTGTTCACCAAAGGGCAGGCCATTGTGCTCTCCTGAGCTGTCCTTTTTAACCCCTCCCTGGTCAGCATCTCATGCAGTCAAGGGCTTTAGGACGTGAATGAGGACTATCATAGTGCAGTTTGGACGTATACTAGTGAGCTGCCTGGGGCAGTGTATTTAGTTCTTGGCAAGGGTGAATGAAGATGGTGTGGGCTTTGGAGAAGTTCCCCAAACAAAGCTCCCCTTTGTGCAAGCCAAAATGATGATGATCAAAACCATTGTGAGATTCAGAAAATAATGGAGTAAGAAAAAGAAACAACCAGTATCTTTTCCTCTTCAGCACTGGGCGCACACTGGCCCTTAGTATCTTCTTTAGACACCAAAGGAAAGGGATTCAGATATGAGGTCCTGTGATTAGCATGTAGTATGAAGCTTTGGGATTGGCCTGTCGTGGTGCAAATACTAGAAGCCTGGACTTCTTTCCACACCTGGTCAGCAGACCATGCCATCTTCGTACCACATGTCAAACTCCTGTATTTGCACTGAAGTATGCTCTCTTCCCTCTTCTTTAAATATTTGTTTATATCAAAGTAATCCTCTTGCAAGGAAAGTACTGTATTAATCAACATCACCCCCGCCCCCTGTATGTGGGAACAGAAACTGACATTGGGACATTTAAAGAAAGGCTATTCAAAGAAAAATTATAGGCTTTTCAATACTAACCCCCATTCATCAGCAAGCAAGAAAATGATCTGAACCTGTACACAGGATGCGTTTAACTTAGGGTCCAATAACTCATCTATACAATGAAACCCCTCCACACACAGAATGTGAGGGGGATATGTTCTGTTTCAACAGGATTCCATGACAATTCGATGTATTGGGAAGGAGGGGCACCCAAAATTCCAAAAACAATACAGAGGAACCTTTTGCAGCTTTCACTGAACTTTTTAAAAAGCTGCACAGGAAATGCACATATGGGCTTGTTGGGACAACTACACAAATCGTCCCACTGTCAAGAGAGGGAGGAGCTGACCACCTGATTGGTCGAATGTGTGCAGGTGCAGGGTGACCATCAAGTATCTGTAAGCGCCAGTGCTTTCTTAATTTATTTTTTAAAAAAATAGATATCATAACCCAGAAACAACATGGAAGGTGGCCTCTGGGATGGGTGAAGGGTTGGCAGCTCTCTCCACCTCTTCCTTGCTGTGGCCACCCTTCACATTGTCTCCGGGTGATGCCTTCTCCACTGATCCCACTGATCTCCCCCCCCCCCGGGCAAAAAATGACATGGCTGCCATCTTGATTCACGGCCATATCAAGGTACAAAAAATTGTGGGCACACATTGATGCTGTGGCGAATTTAGAATAGAGTGCAGGTAAGAGGTCTTCTCATATAGACGGGGCCTTTGCCTATCCACATGAAGTAGGCAGGTGATGCTATTGTATTTTACTGCCAAAAAGTCTAAGAAAAACTGGGAGGGCAACAAACAAAACATTGTAATGCAAGAGGCAAACAACAACTTCTTATATTAAAAAGTGAATGAGTAAAATATATCTATCCAAGGGGAAAAGTAACTGAGGGTTACTTTCTGAGTTGTGGTTGAAATGAGGACTGAATTAGGGACTACCCAGCTCATTGCTCATTCTTAGCCGCAATGTCACCCCAGCATTCAGATAAATTGCACATCTGATGATTCCTGCATGGATCACCTCTTCTGCAAGTTAAAGGATCACCCTCTTAGTATGCCTCTCAACCCTTTCATGAAAATCTTCAAGGCTGCATACTTCCTCTATGGGTAGTTTGTTCTGGAGCTGGATTAAAAGAATGAGCAACTTCTTATAACCCACAACCCCAAACTACCTTCTGCGATTTTAATCTATTTGTTCTTGTCATATAATTGGTGGACATGGTGAGCAGTCTTTTTAAGACCTTTTAAGTGTTTCTGTAGATACAACTGGAAATGGCCTTTTCAGCTGCAGCACCATGCTGTTGGCTTAGCACTCTGTCCCACTGAATGTCATATATACCTAGGAAAGCATGCATAAGAATGTAGAGCTTTAAATCATTTGCAGTCTGCTTCACCTTGCCAGTTCCTTGGTTCTTGGAAACTTTTAGCCTATAATTCTGAGTGTTGCAGACAGTACCCCCAGCCCCATTCTGATCCATTCATTAATTTGATCACATCCTTTCAATGGTACAATCTCTCAGTTATGTCCTCACCCATTTTATCTCTTTTGATATAGCACCATTAGACTTGTTCACTTCTGCTGTACCAGTTCAGGTCCCTGCACAACCTTCACAAGGCATCTTGAGGGTGAATGCATAAGGCAGAATCCCTCTTTCCCTGTCAGTTAAGTGTCATGGTTGATTTGCATACAAATGGGTAAGAGTTTTTCTGCTTAATGTTTAGTACAAGAGAGGTTTGTATCTCCATGACAACAGGGTATATGCTTACATGCTGCTTACAAAGGACTTAGGACAAACAAACAGAACTATACTTACCTTCCTTCCACCCAAACAAAAGGCAGAGTCTGGATTCTGATTTTTACAAGGCAGGCAAGTTAGTGGATTTTTTAAAAAGATGAATAGATGCAAAGGCAAAGCCCTGGAGATACGGCAGGGAGGCATAAAGAGAAGAAAATCTGCTAATTTACTCTCCTGTAAATTATCTACGCTTTTGCTGTGTTGTTGTTGTGTGTCCCCAAGTTTCCAACTTATAGTGACCCTGAGGCAAATCTATCGTGGGGTTTTTCTTGGCAAGATTTGGTCATTGGGGATTTGCCTGTGCCCTCCTCTGAGGCTGAGAGAATGTGACTTGCCCAAGGTAGGTGTCTATGACCAAGCGGGGATTCGAACTCTGGACTCCAGAGTCGTAAGACATTATCACACCAGTCTCTTTTCTCATAGCAATCATGTTAGTGAAGGAAACAAAACCTACTGGTATTGAAGCAATCACTATTCAACTGTGTGAGTGTGCTGCTTTAGCATTCTTGGTCCTTCCACACTGCCTTCCTACCTACTCAGTGCATGTGTGCCTTTTTTTTCTTTCTGCTTTTTTTTTTGGCCATTATTCCATAATTATGGGGAAATGATAAAAATATTTTCATTTTATTGTTTTTCCATAACTATGCAACCGCAGTAAAAATAAAAATAAAAGGTGCAGAGAGAAAAAACACCCTTGCTATGCTTGAGAATAGCAAGGGGGAAGGGGGAGAGATGGGGAGAATCAGGCCGCCTCATGCCTCCTGACTGTTGTCATGTTGTTACTGCTGTAGAAGGGACCTATTGTACAGGGAGACTAACGGAATAGGAGCTATATTAGGAGCCTATTGACTGGTTTTCCCCATCAATTAAAAGGTGCACTACAGAAACAAGTGAAATGCAAAATAGTAACTGAACAGACACGACATCGTGTGATAAGTACTAGCCAAATTCACTAATACCTTCCAGAATAGTAACCTCATGTGATAACCACTGGACTACAACTTGAAGGTATACAACAACAACATATCTGTCATTCTTGCTATCATTAATATGTCCCTTTTTCTTTTTTTAATATTCCCAATTACAGGTGCTGCTTAATTCTATACACCATGCTTGAAGAAGGAAAGGATTCAGTGGAAGCCTTGTTGCAGAAGTGAAACTTTGTTATATGCCACTGCCATGTCAGATCAAAACCTGGAAAAATTACTTTTTTGGACAGAAACTCCCATGTCCATGGACAATTCAGCATGTCCACTAGCCGGAGAATTCTGGGAGTTGCAGTACAAAAAGGTAACTTTTCTAAGCTCTGGCCATAACAAACATATTGGCAGAATACCCTAAATCTGCTGGTGGAATGGCTGCACAAGTGAGACTGCTTATGCGGTATGCTGTACTTCTGCAGTGGACCCAAGCTGATGCTGCAACTTTACACCAACCCTGCACCTAAAGCAAGAGATTTTCCTCCCAAGAGAGAAAGAGAGAAAAATTAGAGACCAGTCCATTAGTCCTGGGTGTCAGGGCTAATTCCCTAGCATCCTCCCAGATCCTTATTTGAAATTAAGTGCCTCCTCTTGGTATGTACGCTCTTTTGTTTCGCTTGGCCATTCAGTCTCCGATTCTTCGTCATGTCTTTTATTGTGTTAATCAAATAAACTGCTGATCCATGCCCAGCACTGTGTGTATAATCAACGTCTTCATTCTGGACCAAAGCTGCATATTAATCAATGTGCCTCTACAATGCATAATAAAATGATACCCGGTCTTGCAAATAAAGCCTTGGTTGGAGTTCAGTCGCTAATTTCCTCTTGTTGTAAATTCAAAGGGCAATTCCCATAGTGTACCATTTACTCTAAGTCCAAGATTCACCCCCACAAAAAAGAAAGAAAGAAAGAAAGAAAGAAAGAAAGAAAGAAGAAGCCAATGTATCAGTTGAATACATGTGTGTGTGAGTGTGTGTGAGAGAGAAAGAGACAGAGAGATTGAGGAAACATGCTAATACTGTGTATGTGAACCATTATCTTAGGAAGAGGGTTGTGTAGACTCACTGTATGCACCCTGCCCAGGAGTTGTGTGGGAGCTGTGTAGTGTAGTTTCTTTTTCTTCTTCTTTGTATGTTCTCCTCCAAAATAGGGTCTATGAAGAAGCATTTATGGATTCAAACTCTTGCCAATAAGGAAGCCTGAGATTTGCAGTTCTTGCGTTGTTGATGCCTCTACTGGCTGGGCGTTATGGAGTGGAAATATTATAGCATCATTTCCTGTGTTGTCTGTGTGTATGGTGATGTAGGGCCAGGTGTGTCCCTGTCATTGTGAGTTCACTGGCTGCTTTCATATATGGGTGCTGGTGGCACAGTGTAGTTGTGGGTGGGTTTATCTGTCATTCTAAAGCTGTTTTCACATTAAGTTGTGTGTTTTTTCCCATCCAGGCTGAGAATGCATTGGACACCATAGCCAACTGGCTGGTGTAATTGAGGCACATCTCTTTTTCAACCCTAATGTAAAGTAATGTGAAAATTAGACTGTATTTGTACTGAACTTGGAAAACAGGCCCTTGGTTTTATTATATTTTTTAAAATTTGTCAACAAGACTTAAGATCTGTCTTTAAAATATCCCTTAAGACTGAATTTCAAATATGAAATTTAAAATTTGTAGATAGTCAAAACTGAATTATAATTCTGATTTTTTAAAAAATATTTTTGAATCACTACAAAAATTCATTTCAGTTCTAAGTTGTAGCTGCCTCTGAGTGACAAGGAAGAAAAGGGAATGCGAAGTTCTGTTATACAGCTTTACCACCTTAGGAGTCTAGTTTAATGAGTAATGCATTTAATTCCATATGTCTAGTATCAGCACTCACACCTGCAGCTAGCCCTCACCATATGACGATTTATCTACCGGCAGCCACTGGTTGGAGTGGTGGGGTGAGATGTTCCTCATGCACAGGTCAGCAGCCATTCTTGAATTTGTCTTATGTGCTACTCATCCAGCTCTGTATAAAACAGGGGTGAATAACCTGTTTGATCCCAAAGGCTGTATCTGAGATATGCTGAGTCCCAAAGATCACACATGTACACAAACATGCGCAGCCACATATATAATTTGTATCACTGTGGGCATTTACTCAGCAAGCATACAAAGGACAGCTCAAGTAGATGTATACAGTACTTGAAAGTAAGTCTTGTTGCAGCAACTTTCAGACATGCAAAGCATAGGTCAGTTCTATGCATGGCTACTCAGAAGCAAGCTCTAGTGCTCAAAGTTGACCTGGCAATATCCTGGGCCTCTATAAAGGATTCTGGATTAGACCTGTTCAGTGATCAGATTAAGAAGAAGACTCTGCTCCCATGGCTGCCTATAGATTTTCTTCTGCTGTTTGGTTTTTACCTCCCTGCATTGCTTTGCTTTTGCCTCATCCCATCCTACCTGTCACTCTTGGAGCTGACTGGGGCTGGCTCTGACACTGTGGGCTTGAAGCTGCAAATAAAGGCTAAACTCCACCCATGTATTGAGCACAGATATATACACCCTCCAAACTTTTACTTACCAAGTAAGGCTGCCACTTCATATGCTTTCTTCTGCTCAATAGTCTCATAGTTGAGAGCTTCGAAGAATATATCCAGTACAAGGATATTCTCCCTTAGGAAGGGGGGGAAAACCAGGCAGTCAAGAGAAGATATATATATAGAGATGCATCAATTAAAACAAGCTTTCTGCTGCTCTCGCTATTTTTTTTTAATGAGCATAGAGAGAATGCAATATTCTAAGTCAATAGCCTGAGGGATGTGTGATGTCTGAGCAGTGTTCAGGCAACCTCTAGCAGCAAGAGCAAGTAATTCTGGCAAGGAAAAGGGGACCTGTGGCCTTCCATACATCATTGGGCCTCAACTGCCCTCACCTCCAACCTTTGGCCAGCAACACCTGACAGGCCATAGGTTTCCTACTAAGCTCTTTCTTGGTTTCCAGGCAATCCCAAAATACTGCCTTCACCCTGCATTTCCCTCGTCCCTCATGGATCTCCCCAAACGTCCAGCTGATTAAGAGTATGAGCTCTGTTAGTCCCCTTGAGAGGAAAGAGCAGGAAGATACATATACAAGTATATTAACAATTCTAAGATGAGACTTACTAGGTGTGTGTGTCTAAATGGTGAAAATACCTCTCATGGAATTTTCTGGGAATCCTACCTGTCTAAACAGGATCAAGCACCATTCCACACTATTTGGAAGGCGGGAGCCCAAAACGGCAAAAAGAATGGGGTAAAAGCCTTCACAGATTTCCCTGTACTTTTTCACAAAAAAGTGAAAAAAGGTGGGTGCACATTTTTGCTCATTTGGACTATGGAGCAATAAAAAACTCCAAGGGAAGAACAAAGCTGATTGGCCGGACAAGAGCAGGAGTGGGACTTGCTAGGAGGGCAAGCACCCGCTTCCGCCATGTTGAATTTTTGCTTTAGCAATCACTCACTAAGGCAATAAAAAGGATCAATATTTTCTGTTTCGCTTTAGAGAATTGTTCTATCACACCAGCAAACCTTGGGACCACTTTAAAAAAAAAAACAGTGACAGTGAAGAACTAATGCAAGTAAATCACTCGCTGCTGCCATCATGAATGTGAGGCTTATGGGGGCTTCCAAGGCCAGAAAAACCATGTCGCAGCTGCTGTGAGCTGCCAATACTATGAAGTATTTGGGATTTCCCACCCCCCTCTGTGTAGATGGGCCCCTGGGTCTGAACAGGGGTCTATCTAGTCTTTCTTTCTAAGCAGATAGACTAGGGGTCCATCTAGTCTATCTTTCTCCTATGGTAGCTGTTCAGATGTCACCAGGACCCCCAAAGCAGGACTTGAAGGCAAGAGCTCACTCCAGCTGCCCCCTCAGCACCTGGTATTCAAAGGAATACTATTTCTGACTCTGGAAGCCCCATACAGACTAAAGGACTGAGACATCTCTCCACTATAAACTGATAAAATCTCATGGCCCTTTAAAAGCCACCTATGCCAGCATCCGTTGATGATTCTTGTCACCGTGAATTCAAATCTTAAGGAAGGAAAGGGACAAGGAAGTGAGGAATAGATAGATGTTTGTGGGAGGGGGAGTTGGAAGAGACAGAAAGTTTTACCAAAGCTATTGGACAGACAAAAGGAAGATGGCATCAGGATTAAGAAACAGAACAAAATTTCCAGAATTAAGCTATGTGCAAGGAAGATGAAACTCAACAGAAGGGACCCCTCACTACATGATTAAGTTCATGGAAGAAATTCATGATTTTAGAAAAGATGTCACAGTCCAACTGGGAGATATCAATACCAAATTTAACGCCCTACATTCTCTGCTAACACAAACTAAAAAAGCAGTACAAGTAAATACAGAAGATAGTCAAGAACTAAAGAAAGACAATGAGGTGCTCAACACGGAGATTGAAAAAATGCGAGACCAACTGGCATTGGCAGAACTAAGAGAGAAAGAAGCGTGGATTCGATTAAGAGGGCTGAGAGAGCAACCGAATAAGGACATAAGAAAAAGAATAATAGACCTGCTTGTAAACTTGGATTGGGATGAAGAACAGGTGGGAAAAGAACTGGATCAAGTATATAAATTAAGACCCCTGACAGCCAAGAAAAAAAAACCTGCCAAGAGATGTGATAATACAGTGTGTAAGAAAATCAATGAGAGACTTCATATTGGAGGTGCACTTTAATAAAGGTATCTGGGTGGACGGAAAATTACTTGTCATAATGAAGGAAATTCCCACAAGACTATTAAGGAGACGAAAGGATTATCAATTCTTGGTGGAAGTTCTGAAAAAAGAAAAGATACCATTTAGTTGGGACAAGCTGGAAGGGGTGATATTTACCTACAAAAAAGAGAGATTTAAAATAGGCTCAATTGAAAAAGCAAAATAATTTATCAAAAGAAATAAGAGAGAGTTTGATATGACGAGGAAAAGTCAACAAGAGAATGAAGAACAAGATGGAAATATAGAGGCGCAAACAGAAGAAGACCAAGAAAAAGAGATGGAAGTAGGAAAAGAAGACACAAAGAGAAAGGAAGATAAGAAGGAAAAAACAACAACAAACCAGTTGGACTCATGAGAAAAGAATAAAGGAATAGAAACCGAAGAAAGGACTGAAAGGGGAGGGACAAGAGAGAATTTTAATTTAAATAAAAGTTAAATTTACTCACCTATCAGATATCTGTAACCAAATTTGTTACATGGAATGTGAAAGGTTTGAATTGTATGAGAAAAAGGAAATTAGTTTTCCATCATCTTTAAAAAAAAACTAATGCGAAAATAATGTGCCTGTAGGAAATTAGAATAAAAAACCCCCCATGAACATGTACTAAGACAAAAGAACTTAGGGGAGGAATTTGCATCACTAGGAGGGAAAAAGAAGAAAGGATTGGTCTTATATATTAAACCAAATTTGAAACCAAAATTAATTTTATCAGATGATAAGGGAAGATATATATTTGTTGAAATCACCATGGATAGAATTAAGTTATTAGTGGTTGGCACCTGTGCACCAACAGAAGGGAAACAATTTTTTTTCAAGGAATTGAGAAAGAAATTAGCACAAACAAACTATAAGAACTACTGCCTGCTTAGAGACTTGAACGGAGTGGTATAACCAAGCATAGACAGATATTCGAATAAGAAAAGAATAAAAAAGAATCAAGGAAAATTAACAAAAGAATTCTTCGATATTATAGAAGAAAATCAATTAATATATACATGGAGGCACAAAGAAGGGGATAGAAAAGAATTTATTTTTTACTCAGACATTCATAATTCATTTCCCAGGATTGACATGATTTGGATCAGTAAAAATTTAGTAGATTTCATTAAAAAGGTAGAGACCTTACCAAAATTATTATCACATCACAATCCAGTATCAATTGTATTGAAGTATGGACAAAACACAAACAGATGGAGATTAAATTAATCATTCTTATATAAAGGGGAAGTGGTTAAGAAATAAAAGAGAAACTTAAGGAATATTCTGAAATGAATTTTGACAAAGGAGTAGAAAATAATATGGTTTGTGATGCTGAAAAAGCAGTGGTGTGGAAATGATTTAGGCAATGGAACATAATAATGAACAAGAAAAAACAAGAATCAAGAGAAAAGATCTTAGAGGAAATTAAACAAAAAGAACCAAAATTAATAAAAACTCCATCGAATAAAAAAATTAAAAAGCAATTAAAAATGTTGCAGGAACAATTAGAAATGTTAATGTCAGAAGAGATGAAGAAGGAATGGGAAGAACTTACAAAAGAGGGAAAACAAATTCAATGGCTAAATTACTATGCTGTGAGGAGTAAAATGAAAGAAGAATTAAAGGAGAATCAATTTGAAGGAGAAATGTTGGAATTTGAAAAACTTCTAAATTCAGGTAATAGGCACCTAATGAGTTCCTTATATAAATTATTATTAAGATTTGAACAAGAGGACGAACAGGTGAAACACTGCATGGTTAAGTGGGCGGAGGACATAGGTCATAATATTTATATGGCACAATGGGAAGATGCATGGAAGAGAGGATTAAGGTTCACATGTTGCTACAATCTTAAAGCAAGTTTCTAGAAGATGATGTATAGGTGGTACATGTTTCCAGTTAAGATACCTAGCATAAATGCAAAAACTTCTGACGTTTGCTAGAAATGTGAAATTGAAACAGGAACCCTCTACCGTATATGGTGGAAATGTGAAAAGATAAGGAAATATTGGTATAAGATAAATAAAGAAATAGAGAAAATTGTGGGTTTTGAAATAGGGTTAAGACCTGAACTATATCTATTAAATATGATAAACCTAGAGAATAAAAATGAGAAAGAACATAGAGACTTAATAACTTATTTAAACAGTGCCGCACGAATTAGTTTTGGGAAGAGGTGGAAAACTAAGGAAATACGACCATTGTTGGAATGGAAAGAAAAATCAATGGAACTAGAATAATTAGACAAATTAACAAACACAGTAAGAGGTAACTCAAAAGAGAATTATCTTAAAAAATGGAAACTGTATCTAGAATACATTAAACAAAAAGAAGGGGAAATTAATGTAATGGGATTTGACAAATAAGCAGAGGTATATAGTAGAAAAATTGGTTTACATAATTATTATCCATGTGTATATAAGAATAAGGAAATATTTGATATAGAAGGTAATTTAAAGCCATGTCATAGGAAGGATGATATAGGTATAAAGAAGATATGATTGAGATTAATGCTATGTATAGTGGGTAAATAGTATAGTGGAAAATAAAAGGAATGTCAATAGTAAGAGATATACAATTTTTGTAAATTAGTAGATTATGAAGGTTTAGATAAATACTAATAGAGGAGTAAAAATAATAAAGTTTATGGGATCGGATATGATTAAGCTGGAAGTCATTTTAAATTTTAAATGGTTATATGCTTATTCAATGTCGGTGGGGAGGGTCGGGAACAAGGGATATGTTGTTTGTCTAATGTTAAGTACGTTTCGTGGTCAAGATGCATGTCTTTAGTGTTTGTAATTTTGAATTTTGGAAAGTCAATAAAGAATATTTTAGTAAACATATCTTAATTATGTGTTGTATAGAGAGGCACTTTCTCTTGCCATCTCTGGATCTATTTGCAAAATTTTAGTAGTAAGGCGGGTGGGGAAACTTTTCTCCCTAATCACCTTCACTAAGGCATACACCTCTCTCAGCCCATGCCTAGGGGAGATGACATTTCTTACACTGTAAGCATGTAACCTTTCCTAAGAAGGAAGGTGGTCCAAACCTGGAGTATTTGCTTGCCCCTTTCTGCACCTTTTTCAATTGCATTCAGCTTGGGAGATACCAGCTGCCATCACTTCCTGTAGCAGAGCTTGGGAATGTTACTTTTTTTGGACTACAACTCCCAGAATCCCCCAGCCAGCCAGCCCCACTGGCCATGTTGTTTGCTAAGTTCTGAAGTCTAAAAAATAATTCCCTTTTTTGTTCCAAGCTCCATTTCCTAAGCTCATACTTCCCCTTAGGCCACCTAAGCTGACAACATTGTGCTTTTCTCACTTGCTCACTTGCCTCCTGATAAACAGTGCAAGATGGTGGTGGTAGTGAACATGTATACATGAATGTTTGTGTATGTGTGTATTTTGAATTTGGACTGCCATCACACTGTTGCTACTATGAACCTGGCAATCTGAGCCAAGCACCATCTAGGTAAGGGACAGTGAACATGTTGCCCAATATTACTTGCTATTGGCTTGGTGCTAGCTAGAGCCAATGGGAGTTGCAAGCCAATGACATCTGGAAGGCCTTGCATTACTTTTCCCTGACCTAGACTGCAGTATGAGTCAGCCTGAACACCCAGTCAGCTGATCTTGAGGGCAAACCCTGGTGGGCCATGCTCAATAAAACCCTGGCCTCAGCGTCAACTTTGCGGTTTGAGCAAGTGGCTTCTAGTGTGAAAGTTTTGCCACACTCCTGCTCCCACAACTTGCTTTTCCCTGATCACTGCACTTCATCCTATCTGTGTCTTTCTGGATTCTTGATTCTGCCTGACTTTGACCAGATGCTTGCCTCTGCCTCTCAGATCCTTGCCTGCTGCTGTACAACTCAAACCCTTCTCTGTTTGGACCACCACTGTAATGTCCTGTCTAACTCCACTTCAGCCAACACAAGCTCTCAGCCTATTCAGAAGAACTTTATTTAACAAGCAGAGTAGATCATAGTACACCATTGTTGTCAGGACCAAAGGGTTCTCATAGTTACACAGTATAAGCCGACCCCCCCCCATCATGGATTCAGTATCCATGGTTTCAGTTATCCACATCTGAAAAAAATATGTTATCTCTAGGCATTTTGGGGTCCTCCAGTGTGGTTCTATGGTCAACTTCTGGTGTTCATCTCATTGAAAATAATAGGTTTTTCTATTATCCACCATTTCAGGTATCCATGGGGGGAGTGGGTGTGTCTTGGAACATATCCCCCATGAAAATCTCACAAAGTTCAACCATTACAAAAGCTTTCATTCCATTTGTCAGCAATTCAAAACATTCTGTCTCCTAAACTTACCCCTCCCCCCAATTTTCCACAAGAATGACCTTGGCCCACATCTGCTCATCATTCCAGGCTGTGGATAATACACAATCTTACTTCTCAGCACCCTCACAGTGCGTCCCATCATCCTTCATTACCAAACATATGCCCAAGCATAGAAATGAGCATGGCAGGACCACAGCTGGATCCCAACAACCACCCACTTCTGGGCCATTTGGACAAGCAGATCCTTCAGTCCTGAATACTGATGGGAATCCAGCTGGGCCCATAATGCACCATGAGCAAGAGATTCTCATCAGCTTGCATAACATAATGATTACTCCAGCCCTGCTTAGACAAGCTTTACTTACGAGATATATTTCTCAGACTTGTTAAACTTCTTCTCAAGGTACTTGGCTGAGGTCTTGCTGGGGATCTTAACCATGGAGAGTTCTTTATTGTAGCGTGTCAAGTTGCATGGCATTTGACACACACAGTAACCACTGTCCTTTTCACCAAGAACCACTGCAAGACAAAGGGAGAACAGATGGGTCACCTATAGAAGCAGCTGCCCCTACATAGGGACAAAAGAAGAACTGTCTTGCTGGCTCACACCAAAGGTCCATCTAGATCAGGGATGAGGAACATGTGGCCCTCCAGATGTTGCTGCACTGGCATCCCCATTATTCCTCATAACTGGTTATGCTTGTTAGGATTGATAGAGATTGCAGTCCAACAACACATGAAGGGCCACACATTTTTCCATGCCTGATATAGGCACAAGATACAGGGCTTGTTTACACTGCTGAAAAACCCCATACTTACCCCAAATCTGGTGCTGGCAGTCCAAATGACATATGGCTATGTCATCTGGTGTTGGCAGTCCAGATGATGACATATAGCTACTTCCAGGGAGAATCCAGAGATTTTTGACTCTAACCCAAGTTTCCCTGTACTAAGCAAAATTGGGGGAAAGTCCGCTGTTTCCCAGAAACTGGGAAACCCTGGAGTGGCTTCAAGTTCTGTTGGGGTGTGGACAGCTGGATTGGGTCCAGTTTGGTGGATCCAGTTGTCCACATGCCAAAAGCCATGTTATCTCCCTCCCCCGCACTGAGCAGTGCAAGGAAAGGGGATGGCCTGTGTTCGAAGCCACTGCCACTGCCTCCTCACAAGCAGGAGCTCCATGCCCTGACAGGTGTGCTGCTGCTTCTGCTGAGGCCAGTAATGGTTGCCTGGACATGTGAGGGCCACTCTACACCTCTACAAGCAGAGGGCCACTCTACATCTCCTCATTGATTGCACAGGTGCCACTTTCTGCCCCCAGCAGAAGCAATAGTGTGCTGGCAGAGCTCCTGCTCATGACGAAGAGGCAGCTCCACCAAGATCCATCCCTTTCCCAGTGCTGCCACCATCGCCTTGCTGGCCAAGCAACTGTGGAAAGCCTGCCTCAGGGCAGAAACAGGGCATCTCCTCAGGGCAGAAACAGGGCATCTGTGCAATCAACCAGGAGGGGGGAGAGTGACTACCTCCTTGTTGGTCACATATCTGGGTACTCCATTCTGGCCCCAGGAGCGGTGATGCCACTGGCCAGGCTCTCACAGGGAGATGCTTGGCTGGCGAGGCAGCAGCAACACCAGGGACAAGGGGGTGGGTCAGTGAGGCAGATGCTGTGTCACCCAGCTGGCCTCTGTGGACAACGATGTGCCATCATGCTAGATTCAGCCCAGTGTGTGTGGCTGCCATCATGGTCAATCCAGGCACAGTCCAGAGTATAATACTCCAGACTGACCCTGGATTAAGTGGCCAATGTAGATAATCCTACAGTTGAATGATGCCTATCAGCCCTTATCAGTATGGACAACTGCCAGGAATGATGGAGGTTGTAATTAAAAAAACACCTGCAAGATTATAGATCACCCACTTCTGAGCTAGCCCAGTACTCTCAACAATAGCCAGGCACCATTTTGTTGTAGGACGTGATGGATAAAGTCAGCTACTGGACAATTCAGTGTATAATTTATGTAGGGGCAACCTCCAAACCGCTGTTGGTAGGTCTATTAAGATCATCCTGGAGGAAGGCTTGAGTGTGGGTTATATATCAGAATGTGAATGACAGATTTTTGTTGAAATCTAACCCTGATTCTACACCTTATGCAAATTCCATACAGAGTTACCTCTCCCTCCAGATCATTCCAAAGTTTCTGGGTGGAGCTCACTTTCTCAATTTGTGCACCTTTTTTAAAAGAAAAACTTTAATAGCCCTGATTCCATCCTATGTTTGAGAATCCCCAAATTTCATAAATAGAATAAAACCTATTAAAATAGAGGGGAGGGATGTTTTCGTCATTATAGATGTAAGATCCCTCTATATCAATAAATCTCAAGATGATTCCATGGCCACAATGTATGTAGGCTATGCAGGACAGAAGAAAAGCATCTTCCTTCTCTTCTTATCACTTCACCTGCAGAAATAGCTTTAACTATAAGCTATTACAAGTTCACTAACAGTTTTTGCTGGTGAATTAGAGAACATGCTATGAGGTGCCCCCTGGCTGCCAAGATGGTCAATTTATTCAGTGGGTGTGACATGCAATTGTATGACCAACAGACTGCAAAGCAGCAATAGGAAACACTGGTACCTATTCCCAACATTTACTGGGTGGCCAAGATAAGCCCATGACTTCATGAAAAAGAACAAGGAGCATGAGGGACATGACAGTAGCAAATGAATTCAAAGAGCACAAAGAGACATCATGTAACACTTTAACACAGGGTGGGCAACTGTGGCAGGAACGTGGGACTAGTTTAGCCTCCACAGCAGGCTGTGGTAGTGCATTTTTGACCCAAAAGCCCACTTTGGGTTTGCATTTCTAGACTTTCCAGTTTACTTTTGACAGTTTGGGCAAGGGATGTTTTGATATATTTGGGGGCATTTTACAGGTATTTCGCCCTCCAACCTGATTTTAAAAAATGGGAGGGGGTGCCTGCAACTTTGGCAGCTGAAAAAAGACAGTGGAGCCCCATGCGTCCCATGGGCTACACTTCCCACATCCCTGCTTTAAAAGTGCAGCGTGGTTTGGCGTGTGTATTGCAGATGTGTTTCAAAAACGGCAGATTTCAAAAATCATATCAGCTACAAAAGATGTTTCTTGCTCCACTTTACCACCTGTAATAGCAGCTGTGTTATTTGTGCTATTCAGTGAAACCACCAACAAAACCTAAGTGGCTCTCTTAAAGAACAAATTGGAGAATATCTTTGCAAATAAAGAAGCTGTATGAGTGGAGCTCTCCTAGTGGGTCACTTTGTGGAATAAAGTGATTCTGATACACTCCTAAAATTGTTGAAATTAGAGAAGATAATAAGAACTTTGATATTAGAGAAGATAATAAGATGATAATAAGAACTTTGATGGTAAGAACTATGAAAAAAAGGTAACAAACCTATAGGTTGGTAAAAAAAAAATATAATGAATTTTAAAATTTAAACGCTGGGCCCTTCAGGGCTTAATGTAGATACAGGATTTCTTTTATACCTATACACAAAAAGATTTGGAATCTTTAGAGCTTTAACATTTAAAACTCACAGGTTTCCATTCACAAGTTTTCAGTCACCAGTGAGTTGCTTTGGAGAGTCTTTTATCACAAATTTCTTCAGATTCTTTTTTTTTTTAAGTATGCACAGGCTATAATCCAATATATAATTATTTGAAGGATTCTATATTTTATGTATTCTTCTTTATTTTTTACCACCTCCTGAAGAAGGCCTTGAAATATTAATAGACTGAAACATGTCAAGCTTTTAAACAATAAAACCTGACCCCGTAGCATCTTGAAATGTGTCTCTTTTATCTGGGGGTATTTTTTTTTAAAGCCTAAATGTAAAAAAGTTTCAAACTTTGCTTTGCAATTTCTAAGGGCGCTTTGGGAGGGATGACTCCTAGCACTACCAGTCAAAAGATACTGTGCAACTATTCTGTCTTTTCTTCCTAAATTGCCTTTTTAAAGAAAAAAATATGGAAAATATGGTGGAAAACATGAGTGGGTTGCAAATGCAAAATAACATTATCTGGACACCACACACCCAACATAGTTTTGTGAATGAGGCAGGGTGCTCACACCATGAAAGTCTTGCTTGCAAGCACCCTGAATCTGAAGTCTGGCTGATTAACTGAAAGACAATAACATCAGCCTTCCTCCATCTAAGAGTAGCTTCAACCAGGTATGTGAAAACAAAAATGTGAAGAGGGACAATGAAAATTTGAAATGTTGAATGCAAATTCAAATCTGCAATTCAAAGTAGGAAATCTGCATGTGTTTCATCCCTGAAATTCTTTTCTGCTCTTTCCAAGGCACAGCTCCATCATACCTAGTCCAAGAAGGCGATTAAAGACCTTCCCTCCATCCCAACTACTATCATCCTGGTATCGGAGGGAGAGCTTTAGCTCACTAAACTTTTATAGCACTATTATTCAACTTTCACTGCTCTGGCTGTCTCCTGTGGAATCCTGGGATTTGCAGTCTAGGGAGGTGTGTTTAGTATTCTCAGCCAGAGAGCTCTTTGGCCTCACTAAACTACAAACCCCAGAATTCCACAGGAGGCAGCCATAGCAGTTAAAGTGGAATAATAGTGCTATAAAACAGTGTAGTGTGATAAGGCTCAGAGAGAAAAAGCTGGCACAGCTCCATCATACCTAGGCCCAAAACCAGATGAAAGGCACTCCATCCATCTTCCCAACTGCCACTGTCCTAGCCTTGGAGAGAGAGAAAAGGCAGTATCTGTTGGACTTAATCCTTTCCCCCACTGCCATCCCCTTTTCCTTTTGTGCCGTGTCCTAATTAGACTGTAGGCCTGAAGGCAGGGAACAGTGTTGCTGTTCTTTAACTTGTAAAGTACCATGTACAGTGATGGCGCTATAAACAGAAAATAAATAAATAAATGGTGAGGATAAGGATGTGGCTGAAACCACAATGTTGTGGCATGCAATCTTGCTTCCTCAGAAGACTATGTGGCTACAGAAGGCAACAACAGTAGAAACAGATCATTGGGTTACCTGGTGTATCCCCTCTAATAGATCTTGCCTCATCAGTTACTTTCTTGCCTAGAATGATACTCTCAGGATGAATTCACTTCCTCCCATCCTTAGTCCAAAACTGACTGTCTCTAAGACACCTATGTAACTGTTGCATTCCAACTGTATCTCCCTATTTGTTATAATTCTGGCAACAAACTCTCATTTTTCATAGTCAACAAAAACTTTCATGGAAGCTGTGCTATCTTCTCTAGAAGCCATGCTCTTTAGTCTTTGGTGTGTGGGAAAAGATTGCTTTTGTCTAGTATGAAGAAAGGCACTCTCTGTACATGCACAGATGTGCTTTTCTTGTTATTCCAAAAATTTGAGGACATAGACACTGTTCCTCACAACAGACCCCCAATTTGAGGACACAGACACTATTCCTTTCCAGTCCTCAAATTCTGAGAAATGTGCAGCACTGGCAGTGTGAGAATCCCTTGTCCTTCAGAACTTACCTAGTGCTGGCTCTGCACACTCTTTATACTGCTCTGGCGTGCAGAAAGGAGCATCTCCTAAAGGGAAAATACACAAGGCCATTTTTAATGCACACTGTACAGTGAAGGATGGCTCTCTTTCTGAAATCCTTAGAAAGCAAGTCCTTGTTTGAAGGAGGGAACGGGAGCATGTAAGGTGCAACAGTTACAATTATGATCTATTTATAAAATCAAAGTCAGTTTCTGATAATCAGGGCCTTTAACTAAGGTCACAGATTGCCAGATAGTAAATTATTTGTGCAATCCCACATATGTTTACTATGAAAGAAGTCCTATTAACTTTAATGTGGATTACTCCTATGTATACAGGATTATACCTAAAGGCATATAGATTTGCATTGAAACATTTTTTCTTTAAAATCAGGGCAAAACTATGTTAAAAACAGTGCATAGCTGAACTTTAATTTCTTTAAATTTCTTGCTGCCAAGTCAGTATGACCCTCATCTCCACAGATCCCATATCCTCATCTTCACTTATCCACTATTCACAAAACAACCTCAGGCTTCAGGAGCGGTAGAAGGAAGAATCGTCTCCGCTGCCTCATGGCCAGGGAGAAGCCACCCTGAGTTCTCCTGGGTGACAAAACACAGCAAGCATTTTTTTTCTCCAGGGAGAAGCTACCCTGCTGCAGGCGCTTCATCACCCTGAGATGCTGTCCTGCCACCCCCTTCTCCCGGGTGACAAAATGCAGCAAGCGCTTCATCGCCGGAGAGTGGTTCCGCTGCTCCTCTTCTCCTGGGCAATCAAACACAGCAAGCACTTCATCGCTGAAGAGAAGCTGTCCTGCTGCTCCCCTTTCTCCCAAGTGGCAAAGCAGAGGAACTTCAACTACTCTCCCCTCCATGGGGCAGCAGGTGAGGCAGGATAGCAAATGCGTGAAAACAGAACATTCCCTATTACCTGTGGTTTCACGGATTCAGTATCCATGGTTTCACTTATCCATGTCTGAGAAAATATGTTCTCTCTAGGCATTTCTAGGTCCTCCAGTGTGATTCTATGGTCAACTTCCGGCATTTGTGTCATTGAAAATAATAGGGTTCCCTATTTTCCACAGTTTCAGGTATCCATGGGGGTGCGTGTCTTGGAATGGATCCGCCGTGGATACTGGGGTTGACTTGTACTGTAATGTGTGAAGATCTGTTCTGGATTGGGACTCTCACACATGTAGGAAAGACATTGTCATCTCCCCCATTTTTCTTCTTTAAAAACCCCTTCAGGTTGGGTCTAGAAATGAAAAAGATCAACTCCGTTGACACTGAAGAAGGACATATTTAACCCCCATGAGCTGGGTAAGGGGGCAAATTGGAGCAAAGAATCATAGAGTTGGAAGAGACCGCAAGGGCCATTCAGTCCAATCCCCTGCCATGCAGGAATAAACAATCAAAGCATTCCTGACAGATGGCCATCCAGCCTCTTCTTAAAGGCCTCCAAAGAAGGAGACTCCACCACACTCTGAGGCAGTGCATTCCACTGCCAAACAGCTCTTACCGTCAGGCAGTTCTTACTAATGTTTAGATGGAATCTCTTTTCCTGTAGTTTGAGTCCGTTGTTCCATGTCCTAGTCTTTGGAGCCGCAGAAAACAAGCTTGCTCCATCCTCAGTATGACATCCCTTCAAATATTTAAACATGGCTATCATGTCCCCTTTCAACCTTCTCGTCTCCAGACTAAACATGCCCAACTCCCTAAGCCGCTCCTCATAGGGCATGGGTTCCAGACCACCCACCATCCTGGTCGCCCTCCTTTGGATACGTTCTAGTTTCCTTCCACATTCCAGAAGGAAGGTTTGAGCCTCCCCTCCTTGTGTAGAGTCCCAATTCTCATCAGGCTTGTACATGCTTGCTCTGTTTCATCTGCATAGTACCTATTTAAGGTAATATGTAGTTTAGCCTTCAGACAGACTAGATAAAGAGGGGGGGGGGTTCTAGATGTAAATATGAGATGCACATGTCAAACCTCTGTAGCTATAGATATAAAAACACTGGCTTAATTTTAGAACCATGCTGACAGCAGGGGAGAAGTGTCTTCAGCGATGATGGCAGCTCATCCTCAAAGACATACCTGGCATGTGAACCATTTTGCAGTTGCAGTTCTCCACCACATAGCGGGTCTCACAGTCAATCCTGCATGCAGTGATGCTGTAAACAGGAAAGAAGTCCAGGCCAAAGTCCGATGAGCGGCATTCGCCCCACGGAGGCGGAAGGTAAGTCAGCTAAAAAGGAAGGATGAGAAAGCTAATCATAATGTGGCAAAATGAAATTCAACCCCTCCTCAAAAATAGGAAACATGAGATCTTCAGTAAGGATATTTGTCCTCCCACTCAAGTTAAAGAGTTTATGATAAAACGGCTAAGAATTCTGGTTATAACATACAGATGGATCAGTGAGAAAATATGTTGTTAAAGGGGTTGAAATGTACATTATGTTACAACCTTTAAGAAAATTTTTACAAAATGATGTATCATGGTGCCAGAGAAATTGTCTAAAATCTAACATATGTTGGAAATGTGAACAACATGAGGGGACATTTTATCATGTGTAGACATGTGAAAAAGCTAAAAAAAAATATGATTCAAGTACACACATTGAGGCAGAAGATCTTAAAAGATTAATATTCAGTTAAAACCAGAGCTTTTTCTTATGGGATTGAAAGCACTGGAAAAGCTGGAAAAGAGTCATGGAAGATTACTCCAATATATGACCATGGCAGCAAGATGTGAAAAGATGGAAAAATTCAGCACTACCGTACTCAGTATGGAAGAATGGTTGTTGAAACCAACAGATTTAGCAGAAATGGACAAACTGTCTGATTTGATTAGAGAAAGGTCACTAGTGACATTTCTCAAAGACTGGAAACCCCTTACAGACTTTTTGTGAAAAAACAGAAAATAACTTGATAATTTTTGGTTTTAATAATTAGACAGGCTACTGAAAGGAGGGAATATGTTGTAATTTGAGAGGGGGGGATAACGATATGTATGTATAACTGTCAAAAGGAAGATCGGAAGTTCTACTTCCTGTTCTATTCTTTTTCTTTTCTTAAATTTGTTCTGCACTTTTAGACTTGTATTTTATTATAGTTTAGGTTTTTAATCTTTTTTCTTTTAACCTTTGTAATTCTTAGTATATTTTTAAAAAATTCTTTAAGAAAAATATTTTTAAAAAACCAAGAAACCTGAGATCTTCAATAAAGATATTTGTCCTTCCCATTCATCTTTGCCCCCCTTCTCTGCCAGCATCAAATCATTTGAGAGATATTCTGTTGGCCATTTGTTTAACTCAACCCAGTGCTGAATTTATTTATCTATGTGTTCAATACTGGGCAGTGTAAGCAAAGTTCTTGAGATGATGTATAGCTCAAGTGAAAACATTTAAAAAACCCCAAGATAATTGAACAACTTGTGATAAAACCAAGACAAACCCAGGAGCAAACACCAAAACAATGAACACATAACAAAATCAAAAGTAAAAACTGCAACAAAGGATACAATGGTGTGGAACTCTAAAAAGCACCAAAATAGGTCATTAAATGTCCAGAAATATAGGAAGGTATTCACTTGGCAGTGAAAAGACAATCTTGTAGGTGAGCCTCTCTGGAACAGACATACCATTGATGGAGTGCTACCACTGAAAAGACCCTTTCTTTTGTAGCCACCTGCCAGTCTTCATTGGGGGATCAATAACCTTAGTGTCCAAGAGATAAATATAGGAGGAGATATACTTTCAGGGCTTGATAAAACAGTGCTTTAATTTGGTCCAGGATTGGTAGCCAGTCCAGATGGCTATGTATTAGCATAATATGATTGTATTGCTGAATCCTTCTTAGCATTCTAGCCACTTTGCTTTTGAGTAGCTGAAGTTTTTGGACCATTTTCAAAGGGAGGACTCTGTATAACCCATTGCAGCTATCCAAATGGGAGGTTATCAGCCATGAAACTCTGTTAGAAGTCACCACTCAGGTAGGGTTGCAGCAGATCTATCAAACTAAATAGGTAAAACCAGGCCTGAACCCAAATTGAAATGGATTTAGAAAATCCTTGCTTGAGAGTTACTTCTTAAGAACCTGCTTAGCGCTGGAGTCTTAAATTTTATGTTTTGCACTCTGGTTCCTTAGGGCTGGTTTTCTCTTTGCACTTACTCAAGGCCAACACAACTGACAGTGCCATCACACACATCAGTTGAAAGGGAAGGCTACTGTGGTTCACTGGAACTTAAATCCCAGGAAGCATAGCCCTCCGACTTACTGGGAGTCCTTGTTTGCATTTCCACAAAGGGGTACAGAGGGCTGTCTGCCCCTCAAAAACCAACACACCAGGTCTTCATCCCAGGAGCCAGTTCACTTTTATAGGCTTCCTGGTAGTTGTGAAACCATTGGCCAATCAGGTGCTTGACTGGGCAGCCCAAGGGTAGGGCTCATGCAGGTGAACACTGAGAAGTTTCCAATCCTGTCCACCTGGGATGTATAAAACTGGTCCCCTAGTGAGTGCTGTTTCAGTCAGCTCTGGATCTTCTTCCCATTCACCCTCTTTCTGAATGGTGCATATGATTTCACAGCTGGTGGTAGGGGATTACTATTTGTATTCATTGCTTTTTCTTTGTTGCAACTTTGGCAGATGTTGCCACGGGGCCAGATCCAGTTTGGAGAAATGGTCCTGTGTGGTCATCACTCCCTGTCTGGGGATCTCATTAAGGGACCCTGGCTGAGGCATTTTGGGACAAGCCCAGGAATTCCCACATTCTTTAAGTGACAGGGAATCATGTAGTGGCTTCAAACCATGTGGTATCCCACATCTGTCAATCAATGTGCCCTCCAGCATCTGGGATGGCGGATGTCTCATTCCTTGCAACATGCTGTGACACCCCTCTTCAGCTGTAACCTATGAAGTTGTGGATGTTATAGTCCAACAATGATAGTCCTGTGTTTTACTGTAGCTCTCCACCCTTGTCATATTGCCAAGATGGCAAAACAGGTACAGAACTGATGCCTTAGTGCTGTCTCCTCCCACACTTCCACCTTAAATGCAGACTTTCCGGCTTTAACATCATGCCATCTTTGCTGCTTACTTGGTTTAACACTGACCCTAGTGAAGAACTGTTTTGTGCTCATTGTTTTGTGATACTTTGGCTAGTCCTGATAAAGGTATGGTCTGACCAAGGAATTTGAAATGGCTGTAAATTATATACCATGGGCCTGATTTTAAAAATAAGCATTGTGAAGTAAGTTAATGATAAAAATGTATCTTAAGTGGATCTTAAATTTTAAGTAATGGTGAACCAAACAAAATACGATCAAGACAGAGTATGCCAATGTAGTATGTGTAGTATACAATTATATCAGTTTCATACCACTTCAACTTTCATTACGCTCTCCTATGGAATCATGGAACCTGGTGTCTGGTACTGTGCTTGAAATTATTGATGACAGGCACTAGAGCTCTGTGGGGGAGATTTCTAAGCACTTCACCAAACTACAAATCCCAGGATTCTTGGGGTGTCTCTCTTAAATGGAAGCATCAGTGATAAAATGCCATCCGTGGGCTTCCACACATCATTTGCATTCCTATGCTGAGATAACCGTGAGGCATCTGCCGCCATTTAGTCATCTGGAGAGGGGAGTGACACCCATATGTTGCAGACGGTATGATAAAGGAGAATAAATAATTGTCATCTCTTGTGACCTCCACGTCTGCTCCAGCTCCACTGCCACACACGTCTTTAGAGTTGTTTAAATTTGTGTTTGCAATGTAAGTGATGGGATCGGAAATGATGGCATGATCACGTATTCAGTTTCAGTGTGTTGTGCTTAGCCAGCCTTGGCTTTGAGCCATGTTGCTTCCAAGCCAGCCCAGCGTCTGTGGGAAAGACACTGACTGAATGCTTAATTACCCCTTGGTTTCTGCTAATAGCAAGAATGAGGGTTGCCTTTTCTGTAGCAGAATATCCACATACACATTCCTGTAAGGCGGACAAATTATAAACCCAGATGTGGCCTGAGGACAGCTATTGGAGCCAGACCTGAAGTGCAAAATAGGATCCTAAAGGGCAAGAGGATACGTCTCAGCTGATCACACTCTTAGGCCTTTTGTGACCAATCCAGAGATCTCAAATAGCTTGCTAATCACAGGGTTCGATACTGCACTACCCCTATCCTCCATTCTCTTCCATGCTTGAAGGAAGCTCTAAGTAAGGCTTCAGCACGCACACGCACGCACGCACACACACACACACACACGCACTCACAGCCCCAGATATCCCACAAAGAAAGGCCCCAAATGCAAAATGCATAACATCTTATTTCCATAGTAGGGCCAGTTGAAGACATTTTGCTTCTTGAGGCAAAGAACAAAATGACACCTCTCCCGTTCTACTTGCAGAAGCTGAATAGACTGGCAAACTGAATCTTACTTCTGCAGAGGTGGTAACAACAAAGCAGCATCTTCTGTCACATTGGGGAGGGGGAGGAGGATAGGCTAAGGGGATGCAGGGCAGGCTGCCTGGAACACCTCAACAGATGGAAATAGGCAAGATAGAGGCCACCATTACCCTCCTCACAGCACCCAGCATCTGCCACCTGAGGTGATCGCCTTCCTGTGCCTGACTGTAGGGCCCTCAGTGACATCTGGTAACTTGTGGCCATCCAACAAATGGGGGAGGGCAGGGGACAGAGCTAATGCTAGCAGGTTTACCAAACACCTGAAAGAAGGCAAGACACCCATTGACAGAAACAGGGAAGTTAATAGGAAAGGGTTAACACGTTTAATTAATCATTAATAAGCTAAAAATAATCCAATTCAATTGAATTTAAATTAGAAAGCAGAACTCAACTGTTAAGTTTAAGTTAAATTGCCATTTAAATGTAAGTTAAGTGCTGGAATTAAAAATCTAACTATTAATTAAGTTTAAGTTAAATTGCCATTTAAATTTAAGTTAAATGCCTGAATAAAAAGCTTTGCCACAATGAAACTGAAAAATGCCAACCATTATTTGGCTCTTACCACATCCCTACATGGATCTTGGAAGAGAAAGATGCAGGTGCATGAATATTTGAAAATCCCATTTCTCATCTGTCCCACTAAAACCTCTTCTCTAGAATTTCCCTTCTCTTGTCCCTACTCTTTCTTTAGTTTATTTATTCCCATGCGCAGCCCAGCAAAGGTACCAGAGTTAAGAGCTTCAAAAGTTCAGTTTCCTCAGATAGAAGAGGTACCTCTGTATTGTGTCCAGAGTAGAACAGAGAAGGACTATCCTGATGCAAAGAAGACTACCCCCTTCAAATCTACCCTTACAACTTGATGGCTTGTAAACAGCCATTTATCTGATCACTGGTGGTAAGAACTGGCTCCAAGCAACCACGCAGAAAACTTAACAGAGGGTTGGCTCATGGTCACCACTTAATATTACAGAGTTATTAGCATCTTCTACAAGCCAGAAATGACTAACGTCTAGACTTGTGTTGGGGGGGAGGGACGAGCAAGCTACTGAAAATGGTTGTATACTAGTCCATTTTATGCATCAAGGCACAAGTCAGTATTACATATAAGAGGTGATTTTGCTGGATCCCTCTAAAGTAGGGATGAAGCTTCCCAAGGTATTTTGTCAACTGATGCAAAGGACTAGATGGTGCACCACTCCATTCCTTCTACTAAACCTGACCCAATTGGCCACTGTACCTTTCTTCAACCCTGACAATGGGACAGGGTTGAGGCCATCACACTTGAGGGCAGCAAACTAGTTCGGTGATGCAACACAAGATACAGCCCTGTCCTGCCAGAGAAAGCAGACTGGTGGTGAGGGGCTGGCTGGGGAAAGGCTGCCTCATTTGTTGCATGAGGCAATGGACTCACTTTGTCTAACTGGAGGACTGGCCTTGACAGCAGCCTGCCTTGGTTTTACTAAGTGGGAGTTTTGTATGCTGGTCCTACCTCTGTTTGTGAAAGTGGGGCAGAAGAGGCCAAGCTCTCTCCCCCTACCTACACCTGTATGTGAACCTCTCCAGGTAAACAATGGGGTTTGTCTAGACGGTGAAAAAATTCTTCATGAAATGTGAGGAGAATACCTTTTGTCCTAATGAGATCCCGTGGTGACTTGCCATATTCAGAAGGAGGGGGCCTAAAAACTCCAGTTACTGCATGGGAAAAGCCTTTGTGACTTCTCCAGAGTTTTTTTTTTTTTTTTCAATGAGATGAGAGGAAAATGCACATCCCTGCTTACTAAGAAAACCAATTTGGATCACAGCGCATTCCTGGATAAGAGTGGAAGTGGAAAGCTGGTTGGTCAGATGTGTGTAGTGGGCAGGCTTGCCGGCAACAAAGTGGCCAGAACTGCCATTCTGGATTTCCGTGGCAGTGATCATGAACTTTTTTTGCTGCACTGAGCAGAACAAACAGCTTTTTCAGCAGAAAGTCACACTTGTGCACCTTAGATTTACAGGTTAAAAAAATACTGTTCAGCGGCCATTGGAGAATAAAAATGTGAGTAATTCACTCACGGCCATCGTCTTGATTTGCAGGCATGTCTCATTGTGAGCATCAAACATGGATAGCTTTGCATACCAGCGATCTTGCCAAAAAAATGTGGAGACAAATGAACGCTGCTGCAAATTTGCATTACCATGCATTACAGTATATCTTCTTGTCTAGACAAGTCCAAAGTTAAGGGGTGTCTCTCTATGTGTGTGAGTTTCACTGCTCAGCTCCCCACAGTCTCCAAGGTAGGTGACTTCCCTCCCCTGACAGCAGGTCATGCAGACAGGGAGAACAATCATACCATAACCCCCCCCCCAAATAATTACTTTGCTTTTGCCATTGTGTCCCGATCAATGGGCCTCCCTTGTCGTGTCTCAAGCAATCGCATTATCACCCGAGCGTGTCTCCATTAGCAGCATCTTAAACAAGCATTGCCGAAAAGAGAGATTAGAAAGAAGGGATGCTTCATTTCCTCAAAGCTGCTCGCTCACTTGTGCCAAGAGCTGTATTTCAGGTGCTGCTGTGCTCAGAGAAATAACGAGAGGAAACAATGCCACCCTCCAAGGGACCAAGCTGCCCAGTCTCTTCAGTCTCCTCTTACCTTTGGAGAAACTTACACATTGTCATGACCAAAAATGACTCAATTGCTGGGGCATGGGGGGCACATTCCCCCCTTGCAGTAAAATAATAAATAGTAATGAAAAACTCATTAGCAGTTAAGTACAGGTTGACCCAGTATCCACAGATTTGGTATCCACGGTTTCACTTATCCATGTCTGAAAAAAAATGTTCTCTCTAGGCATTTCTAGGTCCTCCAATGCGATTCTATGGTCAGCTTCCGGTGTTTGTGTCACTGAAAATAATAGGGTTCCATATTACCCACAGTTTAAGGTATCCACAGAGAGTCTTGGAATGTATCTCCCATGTATACGGGAGTCTACCTGTACACATTTCTATGCACATTTATACATACACAAGCACACTTTCCTATGACAAAACTAAGTGATATGTGGCAAAGCTTGGAGAAGTTACTTTCTGTGGACTTTGTTGTTCTGTGTGTTCAAGTCATTTCTGACTTAAGGTGACACTAACCATCATGGAGTTTTCTTGGCAAGATTTATTCAGAGGGTGTTTGCCATTGTCTTCCTCTGAGACTCAGAGAGTGTGAGGTTGCCGAAGGTTACCCAGTAGGTTTTCATGGCCAAACGGAGATTTGAACCCTGGTCTCTCAGAGAGCTAGGAGATTATCAGACCTGCTTAATACCCCATTTCAATCACAGAACAGGCTCTGAAAAGGTTTCCCTTTCGGACAACATCATCCCCAACCCGTGCTTCCCCCATGCTTCCCCCATGCTGCCTCCGTCTTTTTTTATTCACGGGGAAAGATCATTAATGGACCTCTTCTTGTGTTTCTGTTATATGATCACAGGACTGCGAACTGATGCCCCCTGATGGTCGTGCAATCAGGTATGTCTGTTCCAAACATTTCTGGGTATGATCGGGACATCCAGGTAAGTGACACCCTTTGTTTTACCCTTCCCGGGTTTACCTGTTAAATTTAAAGTGTGTTCGGTTGCTTAGTTTTGCTGTTTGCTGTTTGGTTTGGTTTTATTTTTTAAATTCCCTGCGTGATCATTCTCTCGCGAGAACGGGTAGGATTTGGTTTCCAGGAAGTGAATGCAGCTTTATGATGCTTGCATTTACTGCAGGAAAGCTGAGGGGAGGGGGAGGGGTTTCTCTCCTGCAAGAAGGTAGGTGTGCAAACGCTTTTAATTTATTCCGTGTCAGGGATGGGAGTGGGGTTGGAGTGTGCTAGCAAGGCAGGAACAGGGTATTTTAAGGTAGTCTGAAAATCTCCAATGCTCTAACCACTATTCCATACTGGCTCACTGTTTTATGGACTACCACTCACAAAATACCTCCGTCAGCATGTACGATTCTGGGAGTGGCAGTGAAAAATGACTTTTCCAAGTTCCGGAATGCTTTGATTGTTTTTTCCGGCATGGCAGCGGGTTGGACTGGATGGTCCTTGTGTTCTCTTCCAACTCTATGATTCTATGAATCTGACGTTGCCTTTTGGCAGTGCACCTACTGTATCATTGGTGGCTCACACCTGCCCTGATTGCATACACTGAGGAATACCTGCTGCCAAGAGGCAAGTAGTTCATAGACCCAGGTGTGTACAAAAAAGGCATGTACAACACATCACATAATTCCATACATTCCAACATTTCACCTAGTCCTAGATGAAAACTGGGACAAGTGTGGCCAAGCAATATCCAAATGTGGTCAAGATGGCAAAAGGTATTAATAAGGAAGAGCACTTAAGCTAGGAGAAGCAGTTTCCTTTTGCCTGAGTCTACAGGGAAGGGCAAGATTCGAACCCTTCCTGTCCTCTCCCCTGTGCTGAGATAATTGAGTGCAAACTACTTTTCCACTTTGAACTCAGTTTGCAGCAACTGAAGTAAGATAAGGATGAAGGGGGAAAGTAGGAGGAAGGAGAAGGTGGGGCATTTTAAATGTGTCTGATAAAATGGGACAACAGAGGATTAATCAAGACGTAAAACCCAGGCCATATGCTGCATGCATTGTACAACTAGGTTAGTTTTATAGGTGAACATCAAGTCAGTATGGTACAGCAGTTATGCTGGATTAGGGCTTGGGAGACTTCCCACTCAGCGATGAAGCTGTAACTGAGTCACTCACTATCTTTCTGCCTAACCTACCTCACAGGATTGTTGTAAAAATGGGGAGGAGGAGAGCAATCCCCACTGCCTTGAGCTCTTAGGAGGAAAGACAGGAAATGGATATGATAAACCAATCATGACCAGGTTTCTGTTGGCCCACCATGCTGCTGGTGAAACTGTGGAAGCGTAGGAGGAGGAGGAGGCAGGAGAGAAAGGGCTGGAGACATAGACTGCTTAGAGTCAGCAGATTTTGTCTGCCTCCCCTCATTAGCACTGGGCTGCTTTGGAAAAGGACTGTCGCTAGGACAGTGCATCAATGGGATTCTGGCTGCAGATGAAATGTAAGCATCCCCTGCAAATCTAACTTCAGATTACTGGGAAAACTCTATAGAGAGTCTGCACTTCCATCTTTCCATTATTTGGCTTTCCAGGGGGGTGGAATAAGAGAATAAATGAGGTTTTTTTTTAAACTGAAGCTAAATTATAGCAATGGATAAGTGGGAGTCCCAACCTACTTAGTGGCTTCCCACTGGGATTCTCCCACTGTGGAAAATTGTATTTATATTGTTATTTTGCACCCTGTTACTCTCAGGAGTGGGAAACTCCCAGGGGTGGACACAATGCCTCCCAAATCAACTGGGGAGTATGATCTATCTTGCTGAAGTTGCCACTATGATGGCAACCCCCCCCCAACAGAAATACGTTACTTTATTATTATTGTAGATTCACTACCAGGGATGGAGAAAGGCGATTCTGGAGGTTTCTTCCTCCCATGTCCTTGGCTGGTTATAGGAACTATTTCCTTGAACTTAGGTAGAAAGGAATGCGATGGTGTTATTTGGTACTTGGCGGCAGGCAGCAAAATATTTTGGGGCACCTCTGGCCAGACTATGGCTGGAATCCTGTTGGATAGTTCCAAGCACAGTAAACCCACTGAATCAATTTTTGAATAGTGAATCAACACATAGGTAAGTCCAATTGAGTCTGTGGGTCTCCTCTAGTAGAGACTAACTGTAAGATTTAGGTCAGTATGTGCAATGAAAGGGAAGCAACCATTCCAAAGTGTCTCCAGCATGCTGCTACGGCTGAGCCACAGAAAGGGGTTGTTTGTCTGTTCGTCCAAAGCTGCGAGAAGATAGCTCCAAAATTAAATAATAGCAAGTAACCTGTGTCTGTTAATGAGACATGGAATGGACTGCACAAACAGGACTGCTTCAGCAATTTCAAGATGTCAAAAAGTATCCTTGATGCCACTCACAACCTTGTCACTCAGGCTGCCATTGGCTCCAGTGCCAAGCGACCAGAAGCAAGTTTTCTTTTTCTGCAAAACCATCTCCCCAGCAGGGCCGCTTACATTGTTCTTTTGAATTTGCTCCCTTCACACCTCTTTCTCTATGGAGGATTTTAATATCATGCGTTAAGAAAATTGGTTTGGCTGTACAGCTCAAGAGACGTCTGGTTCATACAGACTCAAAAGTGGTGACACTTTCCTGGGACTAAATTACTTCAGGTTGCAAAGTGGGGATGGTGTGCTTGAATGTTTTCCCCAAGCTCAAGTATCTCCCTGCAGATCCAAATAGGGTTTGCCTGGGAGATGGACTCAGCCTCTGTTTCCATGCACAAAGAAGACAATCTTTTTCTTCCTGGGATACCTTTCAAACTTGTCACCTCCCTGCACCCCATCCCAAAGTGGTCTAGTTCAGGAGAACCACTTCATTTAATCTGGCTGACTAAGCAAGTGTAGTGTAGTAGTTGGGGCACTGGACTATGACTCTAGAGACCAGGGTTCGAATCCCACTCAGCCATGGAAACCTACTGGATAGCCTTAGACAAGTCACAGTCTCTCAGCCTGAAAGGAAGTCAAAGGCCAACCACCTCTGAACAAATCTTGCCAAGAAAACCCTGCGAAAGGTTTGCCTTAGGGTCACCATAAGTCAGAAATGTCTTGAAGGCACACAACAACAACAACAACAACAACGACAACAACGTAAAGTGGTCCTGCTTAAAAGAGGAGAATTGCAAAAGAGTAGTTGAATGGCTCCCCCCTTCCCATTTCTGCCTGCTGGAGAGATGTGTCTTTTGTCTTTTTAAAGAGCACCCTCTTGCCCATTCCACTCTTTCAACACACATTCATCCATTGTTCTCTCTGATTCTACAGCCTCTGTGAAAATGTTGGAAAAGCTAATTTACTGGACAACAACTGCTGCTCATTCTGGTGGGTGGGAGGGTGAGGAAGCTGTCATCCCCAAAAGTAACTTTTCCAAGCTCTGAGATTTCTGTTCCTGTTTCCCCCTCCATCAAGTGCCTCTTAGGAGGGACACCTGTCAATCCCACATCAGGCTTCCTCTGGGTCAGAGAGGGGAGAATTTGAATCCACATTTTCCTTTGAAAGGGAATTAGGCCCCAGCATCCATGATTTCATGGCTCCTTTCTCTTCACCCTCTGTGAACATTTCACAGGATGAGTCTCTGAGGCGCACTTCAGCCGTTCTACCCAATATTACCACAGCATCTCTAACCTGTTGCTTAATTGAGGCCTCTTAAATTTTTATGGCCGAATTGGCAGAAATGGCTGTTTTTAGGGAACGCTTCATCTTCTTTAACATGCCCGCCTTTGGCAGCATAACGAAGAGCAATAGAGTTCTGGAAGAAAGGGTTTTCTACACCCCTCCCCCAATTCCTTCCATAAGAATACAGTGCCAACAAATCATACCATATCGATCCTAGAGAATAGGATTTTGAACAGGAGGCTTTATCATCATAACCTCCTTGTTCCTTGTTCCAGTCGCTGCTGTGTGCCTGACAAAGTTGCTCACAAATACTGCCTGAGATTTCTCTGTTGTTTTTATGATGCAAGCCATGCAGGCAGCTTTGATGGGTGGTGGGTGAAGTATCTGGCTGGGTGAGGCCATGGAGAGCTACTGCGTGTGGTGTACTCCTATGTGGAACCTCTTGTACCCTCCCTCCATTATTAATGATGAGGACAAGCTGTGCCAGAAACAGTAGAAAACAGCAGCTGCCCCCATTAAGGCAGCTCATCGCCCAGATGCTGCTCACTCCTGGTTAAGCCTCTCCCTGAACCAGCCAAGGAGGGAAGAAATCCAGAAGCTGTGCAGTATAAGGTGGCTTGAGAGTCCATTGGAAAGCTGGAGGCATTTGCTCACCAAGCCTGCAGCAATTTGGTTAATTTCCTTCTTAATATATGGGTTTGTAAATCACTTTGTAATGAAATCAGAGTTAAGAAAAGCTACTGTTTTGGACTGTAACTCCCAGCATCCTCTAGACAGCATAGTCACAAGGATTCTGGGAGATGTAGGCCAAAAAGTAACCTTTCCAAACTCTATATATAGCAAGGATAGGTCAGGAATCCTTCTCCTGCATCCACAAGTTTTAAACCATTTCCCCCCAAATAGATTAAATTTGCAAATTTTGGTAATTTCTTCGAACTAAAACAAAATTTTTCCCCACTTGCTCCAACCAAATTCAATAGGTGGAACTCTTCCCAGAAGTAATAGCATTCCCCGCCATGCAGGTGGTAGAAGATAAATAGCCTTTCAGGAAAAAAAGATGGCAACCTGAATTCAGCACTAGCATGGTTCAATACATAGGCATTCAAGCATTCTGTACTGAAAGCTATGCAGCTGAATCTATCAGCTTGGGTTTTCCCCACATTTCTTTTTGAATCTCAATTTTTTCTACTCTGAATATAAAGAAATTTGCAATTTTTAGTAATTTCATATTAAAAAAAGACATGAACTGAAATGTCACCTTTACCTAGCCAGAAGTCTCATTCACTTCATAAATGTTGTTCCTTCCACATGAACAAGTGATCACACATTCCTACACATGATACAAATCATGGACCAGGCCAACAACTATCATGTCAGAATGCACAGAGAAGCTATTGAAACCCACAAACACCTGGACAACTTCAACAGGAAAGAAGAAACCCTAAAAGTAAACAAAATCTGCCTTCCAGTTCTGAAAAACAGTAGAATCGTAACTCAACACTTACAATGGAATTCCACCCAGGGACAGGGGGAATTCCAGCAGATAATGGGCCATCAACCAACCATTAGCCAAACAGACACTAATCCTCCTTGCATTTCTATACCCAGAAACTAACCATTCAAATACACAAATCTACATATACTCCCTAACAGGGGTTCACAGTATATAAACTCCACACACTCCTACCCAACCATTCTCTGAAGATGCCAGCCACAGATGCAGGTGAAACGTCAGAAGTAAACTCTTCCAGAAGACGGCCTCACAGCCCAGAAAAAAACCAAGGAAAATCTACAAATCAGCCTTAATAATAGTTTGAAAGGAAAATATTTTTCCTGAGCCGTATCTGCATTAGAAATGTAGAATGCTTCTTGATGGATGGTTCCAACTACTATTAACTCAAATGCACTGCTTAAATCATAGTGGTAAGGAATAAAAGACAGAAAATATGGCAGGAAAACCTGGGAGGGTAACAAACATCAGACCCCACCCCTAAAAAAATCTACACTATAGGCAGGTCAACTGAACCATAAAAAACTCACCCTGAAGAACCTGTAAACAGTTCCTTTCTCCCCCAAAACACATAATTCTGAGCATCTTTATTAAACTGCAGCTCTCAGAATTCTTGCATGAGAAGCCATATTCATTAAACAATATAAAACCAATTCACATTTGTAGCAGAGCTATGACATTTTCATTTTCAGCATGATTCCTAACCCATCAGTTTAGGGAAACAACGTTGATAGCAATTGTCATAAACACTGTACAAATGGATGGCACTTCTCATTTGAAATTCTAGCTGCTCCCCTCTGTCAGAATTGGGGTGGATGACAGTCTACAAACAGGTGATAAAAATTTTAAAGCACACTCAAAACCCTAAAGGCTAAAAATATCAGAATGGCAAATGGTTTAACCCTGACAACCAGCATCCAAGCCAAGTAAAAGGTTTTGCAGCACAGAAGCCCACATCCCTGCCAATTCCCAAGGCTCAGAGAGGGCACACATCAGTGTGGTATGGTACAGCCTGGCATCTGCTGGTATCCACTGGCCACGCCAACCAATCTTGTAAATCATCAGTATGAGAATATTCATCCTGCCAGAGTAACCATTTCTTCTAACAGAGCAGCTTAATGCTCTTCCCAAAGATTCATCAGCCATACGCCTCTTCCATGCTACTTTCCACCCACGCTCTTCACCTGAAACATCTCCTCTCTGCTGCCCTTTCCTCTACTCCTTCATGTCCCCTGTCAAGGCCGCTCGCAGATCATCCCAGCCTCACCTCATCTGCATCTCTAGCTGCCATGTGATTCTCTCTTTCCTTCTTGCAGCAGATGTGCACTTTTCATGACTACTGCTATTAAAGGTTTCCTCTAACCCAGAGAGAGATGTAACACTTCAACTCTACCGTTTTCACACCAAACATAATTGGTCCTAACTGGGGCAGGAATGATCTTACCTGTCTGCCTGAGGAATGTTAATATTAGAAAGTATGTGTGGGCAAATGAGTAGATGGTGCAAGAGACAATGGTGTGTTTTTCTTCTCTGTAAGCCTGGCTAGCAAGACCAGCTAGCTAAAACTTGAAAGTGACCCATTTTTTTTTACACTTTAAGTCCTTTTCAAGTCAATATTCACAGGCCACAAACTTCAGAGGAGGCTGTTTGCCCCAAATGGCCAACCTTAGGGTGCACACAGGTTGCTAAGGACAGGGTCAGATCCTTTTATCTTCCTGGGCGTAAAAGGAACAAAGCTAAGACACAGTATGTAAGGAAACTGGGACTCACCCTTTGTTCTTGCGTGGCTACAAAAGTTTGGAATCCAGGTGCTACGCCAAACCCAAGCTCCTGAACAAAGGGTGGCTCAGACTGGCTGTGGATCTGGACTTTGACTCCTGCTTCAAAGGTCGTTTCCTCTGTCAAGAGAATGAGAAGTATGAGTCAGTTCAGGAACATCTTGTGCTTTCAACAATCAATCTGCTGTGCATTACTCTGAAATAAATAAATAAATAATAGAGAATAAATAATAACAATAGATAGCTATTGTTATTGCTGCTATGTCATTATCATCATTGGTGATGATGATGATAATAATAATAACAATAACAATAACAATAATAATAGCGGCAGCAGTAACAGTAGTCCTATTTCACATCAAGAAACCTTCCATTATCCCTCACCACTGGCAATGCCAAAATGTGGACATGTTGTCTAGCTGGCATATGATAATCTTCACCTACTCACTGGGAGGGCACAAATGCTATGCAGTAACATAGAAGAGTAACACCAAAAGATACACAATGCCAAAAAGAGAATCATCTTAAACAGCATTAACCAATATTAAAGTTCCTGACATCCCTACAGCACTACCTCTGAGGAATAATTTACAATTGTTAACTTGGTACCAATTTCTCTGCGTGCATAGTGAGATCCTAGAATATACACAGCAATGTCAATACATTCTACTATCAATGTTTGCAGAAAAAGGCCTTCCGGGTAGACATTGCTCACTGGCTGCCCCATAACTGTGCTAGTCTCCTTCCAAATTTGCTGATGCTTAAGCTTGAGGCTATTATACATACACATAGGTGTAGCCGGGCAATTTCACACTCTGGATGTAAGGGTCTTATTATTTATTTATTTTAGGTATTTATCCCCTGCTCTTCAGCCACTAAGGCTCTCAGAGCAGCTTACAAATTCTTGTGGTTTCCAATGTGTGTTAGCTCATTGCCCCCACAAGGGGTACTCATTTTACCGACCTACAAAAGGATGGAAGGCTTGCAACATGGTGGCTTGCAGTACTGGCATTTAACCACTGCGCCACCAGGGCTCCCTACTTTATTAGGGGAGGCAGACTCTTTTAGATAGTCCTGTGTAATACTTCAGTTACTTTAAAATGTGGTGAGCTATCTATGCTATATTTTATTTGGGAAACCCTCCTGCTCATTCTGCTAAATGGGACCCTGGACATCAGCCCAAAGTCCTGCCCTTATAGCACTGCTATGTGTGCACAGACTGAATAGACTGAAAATAGGCAGCAAACATACCAAGATCTGTGAGCTTTTAGGCTGAAGGATGGAGATACAGTACATTATTTTGAATACTCCTTGTCCCCCTCCCCCGCCAATGAATACTCCCTGAAATAAGCATGTACGTGTACCTCTTTCTTGGTTCTATGGAGCCATCTATAAATTGAATATTGCAAACATAATTACAGTTTAAGTCCCAATACAGGTTGCTCTGTATCCATGAGGTTTCAGTTACCTCACTTACTGTGGATACTGAAAACCATGGATAATAGCAAATTTTATTTTGTTATTTTTTTAAAAGAGGACTTCCGGTACAAACGTACCATAGAATTGCATTGGAAGACTCCTCTCTAGGCATTTTCTAGCATGATTATATGATATGTGTCTATTTTTTCAGCCATGGATAATGGAAACTGTGGATAATGGTTCTGCAGATATGGGGGAGGGACTTGTATATGTTCTAACAACAATACAACAAATTATATATTAAATTGGACACATAGGCACTGTCCCAAAAGTTTCTAGCATCCAAATGAGGCACCAGTGCAGGACTTGATTTCAGGACTTTTCTGCCTGTGCTGCTCAGTTGTATTGCAACATTTGGATGCACATCTTAAAAATACAAAATAGAAGCAAATGCAATATAAAAATTACACTACCAAGGATTTACTCTTTAGTTCCTCCTAAAAACACATCTAAAAATACCGCTACCTTATTCCAAGTGAAAAGGGCTTAGCTCCAGCTCTCCCTCTCCTTTTGAATGCAGCCAGCAAGTATAGTTCCTTCCTTAGGGTTTCCCCACCCATTTTTTCCATCTCCAGGTTCCACTATGTCATTTTCCTGCACATATAAGCTAGATCTTCTAATCTGTTATGAATTTTATGCATGTATAGACTAAGGGGCTATTCCTATCACTTTCACTGATTCTTCCAAGTAAGGTTCAAATTCAGAAGAAAGCAGTTGCATGGGCATGACCTGGACTTTGTAGCCCAGGAAACTTTTGCACTAGGACTAATTCCTGAATAGGCATACACAGCTACTGAATACTTGCTTGGAAAATGGCCACATCGGTAAGAATAATATCTGGTCTTGCTCACATTGCTTTGACCCCACACTCTTCCACTCTGTTCCCCACCGGATATGTGGTGCAGGAACAGGGAACCTGCATTCAATCAAGGGATGCATTCCCTTTGAAATTGGGATTTACCCCTGAGTTGAAAAGGGTTCTCTATTCCTGCACCACATATTGCACCGGCTATCATACCACCCCTTGCAAATTTGTCATCAGCCAATGCTTTCAAAGACCCCTAAACTGTGATCTGTACTTAAAGTTCCAAGCTGAAGCTCAAGCATACGCTTCTAAGACGGAAAAACCCCCTAACAGTTCTTTGCAGAATTTTGTGTGTGTGTGTGTTTACATAGATTTCAGGTTGTGCTTTTCTGGATTTGAAGGAACAATCCTGTCCTGCTGCCAATTCATTTCATCTCCACTCCTCAGCCATCCTCAAGGAGCTAGCTATCTCCCTGGGTCACAGATGGCAAAGCTGTGCAAGCAATTCTATTTCTATTTCACATTCTCACAACAAATATCCACATTTTTAAAAGCCCTCTCCAGATCAGTGTTTGTTTAACCCCCCTTGACACCCAGCTTGTTTGTCATTTGGATAATTCTAGCTGTGCATTCACAAAATGGAGCACTAAGCAAGTATGCCAGATTTCAAGTCCTCTTTCACCAAAAACTTCTTTTAAAAGGCTTTTATAGACGTGGCAGAAAGGATAGCCTATTATACATAACCTTTTCAAGCTCTGCCGTTCTTTCTCAAAAGTACAATAACAGCTCAAAGATAAATAGGATTCGTGATTTTTCTTTTCTTAAAAAGAAAAACAAAATCGTAAGGCCGCTTACATAACGCCAAGCCGTCTCTCTGGCAACCTGCTGCTTCTGTGAACACCCTTAGCAGCCATGGGATTTCTTTTGGGAAAGGGCCTTCAGCCACTCAGGGAGCCACTATCAATAACAACAGGCTTTGAAACTCTGTCCTGACTGATCAATGCTTTAAGTATCTCAACTAATTCTTTTGCTGAGAGCATCATCCTGTGCGCATTTCTGAAAGGAAATGAAAACACCTTTCACTCAGGTTGGCAGAAGTGTGGCTGTTAAGAGATGTGTGGATATTATCATTACAGCTTGCCATCATTATTTTTTCATGCTGTTATTATGGCTCTCCAGTGTGCAAACGTATAAATATTAAAGCCTGTCCATAAGCCAGCTGAGGAAAACAGCCTGAGAAACAAGGAAGCAGCAGAAAAGAGGTCTTAGCAAAAAGGGAAGGGCAAAAACTGGGATGGGTGGATGGATGGAGATCTTAATCTCAAAACTGAGATGTCTCAAGGGTTTCGTGGAATTTAATGGTGATTCAAAGCTCAATCCCAGAGCATGCTGATCAGCTGCATTCATAGCCCATGTAATACAGCTGGGGGGGGGGTTTCTTCTGGTTCCTGAGAACCCCTAAGCTGCCCTTTTTAACCACTATCACCATGTGATACAGCTTTTTCTCAGTGTGCACTCGCACACCTGCCTCTGAGGACCTTGCTGCCTTATGAGATGCAATCTTGAGGTTCCTCTGCCTGGGAATTCCCTGAATTGTGCCCCCTGTTGATCTAGCTGCCACCACCCTTTGAATTTTACCCCCACTCTACAACACTGTCCAAAGGGAGACTGTGAGGTTCCTTCTCTACCACTTGCCACTTGCAGAGATTTACCTCCTCCCTCCCTTCTGTCCTGAAGAGAAGAGAAATGCCCGAGCAAACAAGGCATGTGTGCACATCAGCTGAGGAAGATAGAAAAAGCTTATTTATTCCAAAACAGAGTTCACAACATGCAGATAATCCTCATGGAAGGCTCCTCCCTTCCAGGCACATTCATAGAAGTTACAGAGATAGTTAAGCATTCAGCCAAGTGGGAAAATAACATAATCCCTAATGCAATCTAGCTAATACATTCCCAGATCTACTCACTGTCCATAGAGTTCAGCCTGTTGAAATCAGAAGGGCTGTGAGCCACATGTCTGTTTTCAGACCAGTCTCAAACAGCCTTCCTCCAGACGACGTGAGGTCATTGCCTCAGGGTGTTCCTTTGTTGTTTCTCTCTACCTGAGATGAGGTTCCACCCATCTCAGGATTCCTTTGCTCTTCTCTCTGCCTCGTGGCCCTGAGGCAGTATTTATTACCTCACCTTCAAAGCATCTCAAAGCTTGTCCACTCTGGAATTCCTGATTGGTCAGTGTCCCTTGTGACCTATGACATCTGTGATGATGCTGACCCAAAAGGTGATACCGTTCTCAAGACCCTAGTTAACCCTTTGTTTACCTGATTGCTGAGCTGGCAGATAATGGGAAATGGAGTCTCCCCATTATCACAGCCTGCTTTTCCTCCACCCCATTTTATCCTTACAACAAAACTGCAACGTTGACAGTGAGTGACTGCTCCATGGTCAACCAGTGAGCTTCCCAGCTGACTAGGGATTTTAACCTGGCTCTCTCCAGTCCTAAGCCAACATGCTAAGCACTGTACCACACTGGCTCTATGGGAACTAGGACCTGGATCTCCCAACTCAGTCTAATACTTTAACTCCTTTTTCTTCCCCTACACAGATTCAGAACACTTTAAAAATGAATGAAGGGATGGAAATGCCTAGAGTGCATTTGCCCAACTTACATTCCATCTCTTAGCCTCTTAGGGACAGGGAAGGGTTACCAGATCATGCTGCAAAGCCTTGGCCGGCAGCCTGTTTCTCAGTAGGATTCCCATATCCACAGGGGTCCGGTTCTTGGACTTACCGCAGATACTGGAAACCTCAGATAACAGCAAATCTTATTAAAAGTAACAAACCTCACGTTAAAAAATACCATAGGGTTGCCTTGGAGGACCTGGAAGATGTCTAGAGAGGATGCCTCTCTAGGCATTTTCTAGGATGACTCTATGGTATGTGTCCATATTTTGGTTCCGCGGATACAGACCGCAGATATTGGTTCCGCAGATACAGAGTCCTACTGTAATAAAAACAACAGGGGTCTGCCATCCAGCCTCGATACTGCTACATCCTCCACTTTCCTTTCCACCTTTATGTTGGCAGGTGGAAAGGAAGTTAGGAAGCATCTGTGTGTGACCTAGGAATGGCACACGGATACAGATTGTCATCTTAGTGGCAAGAGCTGATTATTTGTGTCTACTAGACAGAGGATGCTTCTATCAATAATAGGTGACGATGGCGACTAATTAGTCAACATTCCAGGAAGACCTTTGTGAAACATCAAAACTCTGGAAACTCACATTAGTTTCAACAGCACTTGTGCAAAAGAATTTCCCAGTGGATTATGCTCTCCTGGCTCAAATTTGTCTATTTCCCAGCTAGTGGCCCTTAGTGGTATAGCTGAGCTGATGTAGAGAGAGCATGTCTCCCAAACAGCCTCCTATATACACACACTTTCCTGTTCAGAAGGAGGTAAGGGAAAAGGGAGCTGTTCTGACACTCTTTCCTCCTAATCCACTTGTGTCTAGTAGGCGAAGAAGGTGAAGGGCAATGAGCAACTGGATGTACATCTGAGTGGACACCTCTCAGAAAGCAACACAGCATCTAAACAGATGCATACCTGAGATGTGGATACCTTCCATCTATGCTTTACTTTCAGTGGAATGTGTAACCCTCTTCCTATTTACTTCCAAATAGCTCTTTGCAGCTCTGCTCAAACTGCATCAAGGCAAAAGTGCTGGGATCATAACAGTCAAGAAATTATTTCAAGAAACATTTTCAAATCTGACTGGCTATGCATCATGTTATGCACAAGACCCACGACTGGCTGGAATCGCACACTCAATAAATTCTTTCAGGTAACACAAACAAAATGGCGGCAAAGAAGCAAGAGATTTGAATACTATAAGGTAATATTCACCCCCAACCCTTGGGCAGCTTCCACAATGAAAATCAAAATTCGGCACAATGCTACTTATTGCCTCAACATGGGCTTGAGCAAATGTAACCACTGATTCCTTCCAAATCTGTTATATTACATGGCTGCTGCTACTCCAGTCTGTTTTGAAATTCAGCGTTAGCAGTTAACAGTTTGATATGAGAGAACTATGTCAAAGAATACTGGAAAGGCTTATATCAATTGAAACATCCTTTATAGCCATCTATCTCCATTTGTATAACCACAAAAGGCTTCTTCCTTCAAAAGTATGGTTTCGATCATTTCTTATTTTCCACGCCTTGAATTTTAAGCTGGTAGTTGAAAATATACAGATGAGCTCTCATTTCAATTGGTGACACTCCAGTTTCAGCTGATGGCAGAATGGTAGGTGTACTCTTAGAATTTTCTGACAAGCAAGCCCAAAGAGAGGCCTGCTGTAAATCTCAAGAATCATTGATATAAAAGAAGTCCATCTTCCCTGAAGGGGAGCCCTCTAGATTTGCTAGACAATAGCATCATCATAATCTGCTATTATGGCTAATTGGAAAGCTAATGCAAGTTTGATAAAATACAGTGGGCCCTTGGTATCCGCTGGGGTTTGGTTCCAGGACCAACCCACCCCCAGCTTTGTGGATACCAAAATCCATGGATACTCAAGACCCATTATATACAATGGCATTAAAAATGGTGTCCCTTATATTACAGTTGTCCCTCCATATTAATGGATTTGGCATTCACAGATTTAAGTATTCACGGCTTGAAAATATTCTTTAAAAATTAATAATCCAAAAAGCAAACCTTGATTTTGCCATCTTATATAAGGGACACCATTTTGCTATGGCATTGCATATAATGGGACTTCAGTATTCACAGATTTGGGTATTCACGGGGGGGTCCTTGAACCAAACCCCAGCGAATGTGAAGGGACAACTGTAAATGGCAAAAAAAAGAGGTGTGATTTTGGGAATTTATTATTTTTAAAAAAATATTTTCAAACCATGGATGGTGGAATCTGTGGATGCCACATCTGTGGATACAGAAAGCTGGTTGTACTGAAAAGATGTGCTCCCAGGACAGAGGGCATACTTTTTTTTTAGACACACCTGGTCTCCAGAACCAGTCTTTTTAGAAAGTTAGAGATGGCAAAGAAGAGTTTCAAACATCTCCCATGGAGACTAATTTGAGATTTATTCAGAAGGAATTTGGCCTATAGCCAAGGCAGGTGCTTTGGATACATACCCTGACAACATAGTGAAGTGTAGGTGGTTAGGATCTGCCTCCTTCCCTCCCTCTTTGCTTCTATATTTGCAGCACTTTAGCAAATTATAGGTAAGACATCACCTGCTTCAAACAACTCCAAAGAGAAGTCCTCCGACTCTGCAAGGAATGCAATTGTCTTGCCTTTTGAAAACAGGCATCCTGTATAGATGTCATGACATATTCTGAGATAGGCAGACTGGGCTTCCAGCTGATCAGCAACTGGTTTTGCAGGAGGGCAACAATGAAAAAAATGCTATGGTAAAAGGTCGTGGGTGGATTAACTTCAGAGTTAATTTTGGAAAACTGAAAAACATAAAACCTCCCCTCTCCCGGTTGTTTTCAAACTAGCAAACTGTAGGCAAGACCAGCAGCCAGCCTTCCATCTTCTCCACTTCAAGTCACTTTGTGCAGCAAAGCTGATTCTTGACTCTGAGTAACAGAAGGTGTCACAACCAAGTGCATTATGCATGTCAGCTATTTTTAGCCAAGCAGATTGCACTCACAGTCAAAATCCAGAGACCATATGCCTTGAGGTGTATTATTAAAAAGCACATTTTGTAATATCTAGGACAGAAAGGCACTGTGTTTTGAGTCTCTATGGAGAACTCACCTGCTGCAGCCAAAGGTCTGGCATGTGGCATTATGTCCAACTTGACAGAAAACAAAATGGTAACTATGGAGAAACAAAGGGTACGGCTAGAGATACCATCTTTCTGAAGTCCCTTGGTTCTTGCTGAGTATTGGAAGCAGACTGGGTGAAGTGTACTGGCCTATAGTCTCTTTACCTTACTTCATCCCATGCCCATTGTGAAATGGCAGGTTTGTAAAATGAAACTTCATGATTTGGAATTCTCCTCGCATTCACTCTCGATCCCCATTTGTTTCCTCTTCCCTCTTCCCTTGAACTCTAGATTGTAAGCTCCTAGGGCAGTGGTACACAACCTTTGGTTTTCTAGATGTTTTGAACTTCAGCTTGCAGAAGCCCCAGCCAGCATGGATAAAGCTCAGGGATCCTGGAAGCTGAAATACAAAACACCTGAAAGATCAAAGAGTGAGAACCACTTTCCTGGAGTCATGGAACAACTTGAGTCTTTAAAAGCAGCCATGTAAAGCATCAAATACACTCTGTATTATATAGTCCATTAGATTATCTATATAAAGGGAAGTTTCCAATTTTTTTTGTTAACAGTTTCAAGTCCTGTTCAGAAGTCATGCCTGGATTCCAAATCTTTAATCTTTAGTGACCATAGCCCAGTTTACACACTACATTTTAAATGTTGCTTGATATTAATAATGGACATTATTTTACTTACTTATTTAGGGAACTAAACAATCCCCACTGTGTGCATGGTTTCTGTTTGTGCTTGTTCCCTGCTAAACAATGTACACCTTAGGCTTTTCTCAGCTGGGTATGGGATGTCCTAAAGCTTAGTGTGGAGATCCTACACATTATGAACAGGCAACAGATTAAGAAGATAGATGAGTTGTCACAATGCTAAAACATTTAAGAATTTCAGTGGTCTTAAGCAGACATGTGAGGTCCTGTTTTCAAGTAGCAATCCAACATGTAACAGCTGCATCATCCAAAAGCCACAGCAAAACAATAAAAGTACTGTACATAAACACATAAAATGCATAAACATGCAGGCTGCAAACCTCTGTATGCCTACTTAGAAGTAAGTCCTACAGAGATCAATGGGATTTACTCTTAGGCAAGTGTGCAGAGGGAGTGGAGCTTAAAACATATTTTAAAAAGTAGCATAGTAACCACATACCTCATAGTCAAATTGCATTAAAACACAGGCTATATTTCAAAGGAAGGAATGGGAAACTGTATTCCTTGCCTAAGAACAGCTTATGCAATTCATGACTTCACCATAAGTCATCAGATGACTCAAAAGAACATACATGTACACAGAAGATGTATGACATACTCCAAGATCCATATTGTGGTGACACTTTTATCAGACAGTCAAAAAGGCACAATATTCTTCATGCTAGCTTTTGAAGGTTCATAGATGTCTTCATCAGGTAATTTTTTTAAAAAAAAATACAGATGAAATGGAGAAAGGGAAAAGATGCTGATGGTGTTACAATCATCAATCCTCCATATTGCCCTGAGATGGTATAGAACAATGGTTCCCATATTTTGGTCCTCCAGGTGTTTTGGACTTTAACTCACAGAAACCCCAGACAGCTTGGCCAGTAGACATGGAATTCTGGAAGCTGACGTCCAAAACATCTGGAGGACCAAAGTTTGGGACTCACCTGTATAGAAGAAGGAGCTGTGTGGTCTATAAAGGAAAGATCCCCTATGGCCATAAGCTCATTGGGAACCCTGGGAGATTATAAAATTCCTCTGTTTGAAAACACAAAGACCCCTCCTTTTTGAAAACTCAGATCTGACTGTCCAGTTCAAGGCTCAATGTACAGAGTCTAGAGTCCCTTGAAGTTCCTGAATCTTCGTTTGTGAAGAAAAGCCAGAGAGAGAGAGAGAGAGAGAGAGAGAGAGAGAGAGAGAGAGAGAGAGAGAGAGAGAGAGAGTCCCTTGAGTAATCTCCATACTGGTGTACTTCAGGTAAGTAGTAGTGTTCCTAAGCATTAATTATATCTTTAACAGAAAATTTGGTAACCGATGCAGAAATAACATGGGGGGAAAAATAGGGATAAGTTCCTACACCACAAAAAAGAAGAAAAGTTCAACATGTTTCAGCAAACTTTTTATTCAAAACTAACAATATGCACATGTGAAATGAAACAACTAGGTCAGGTAAGCCTTGCATAAGCAAATAAAAATGTAGCCAGACTCTTAACTGGAGCAGGTTACAGAGACCATATTACGCCCCTGTTAAAAAAGCTCCACTGGCTGCCAGTTTGTTTCTGGGCACATTTCAAAGTGCTGGTTATGACCCATGTAGTCCTATATGGCTCAGGTCCAGGATATCTGGCAGACCATATCTCCCTGTAGGAGCCTGCCTGGGCCCTGAGGTCATCAGGAGAAGCCCTTCTCTCAGGACATTATGTCACTGAGCCCTATTGTCGTTGTCGCTGCAATCAAGTTTGCAAAAGTGAAAATATAGAAACTGGTTTGGCAGCCCACAGTCTGGGGCTGTTTCGGCGATCCCTTGGCTCTGTTCTGAACTCTCCCTTAACCCCTCCTCCCTCCCCTACTGCCTTTTGTGGTTTTTTATTTTTATTTTTAATTGTGATGCAATTTGGCAATTATAGGAATGCAATTTAGTGAAGAAAAAAACAACAACAAAAAGGAAAGGAAAGGAAAGGAAGTAGGGGGAAAAGAAAACCAGCCTGTTTGGGGATAGCAGGGCGGGGGGGGGGAGAGGAGGAGACTGAGAACACATGACTGTCCAATCTCGGGACTGCAACTAGAGAAACCTATCACACCTGAGGATTTATGGCACAGCTGCGCAGTTGTCAATGGCAAGGGATGCTCTAACCATACTTTGGAGGCACAGCAGCAACAATTTGGAGGCAACATCATGTGATAAGTATCACCAAAGGTGTTATTATCCAGTTTTAATTCTGCTTTAAAAGACTCACGTGATAAAGTCCTCTATCCCACCACTGTTGCAAGCATGGTTGGTGGGGATGGAACAGAGCTTTCTCAGTGGCTGCCCTTGGACTCTGAAACTTCCTTCCCAGGGAGGCCAAAATGAGCCCCCCTACTTGTTGTCCTTCTGTCTGTAGGCTAAAACCTTTTTATTCCAACAGGCTTTTAAAATGTAAAGTTTTCACTTTTGTATGTTTTAATTGTATTGTTCATTTAAATTGTAAGCTGCTCTGCATCTTAATATTGGAGGAAAGTGGGATGATACTACTACTACTTATTATTATTTTAGAGAACACTTCAAGGACAATTTTTCTCTTTTAATCTACTTCCATTTAACTCATGATTTCCAGTTTGGTGGCCAAACTTCTAAATCTGTGCCTTTTAACATGCTGGGAGTACCTGGTGAGGGAGGCTTATCTGCTTTCCCATTTTCTTTCTGTTTTGCTGTTCATGCACACCCAGTAAGAGATTCTGGAGGTAACTGAAGTCTACCTTGCCTGTTGTAGGGAGGGGGTTGGGCAGGGTGTAGAAAGATTTTCTGGGGTGGGAAGATGCTATGCTAAACTCATGCGCAGGCTAATGGTATCAGATACCATTAGATGGTCCTGAGATATACATCCTGTCTACACAAAGAAAAAATGGCACGTATTTATTTGAAAAATTGGCAATCTGTACAGACCACCGTTCGAATAAATACATGTCATTCAGAGGGGAGGCAGTAAAACTCACCCCAAAGTATGTGTCCTCCAGATCCGGGGCTTCCCCCGGATCAGGTGGATAAATCCGTGCATCTTCTGAATGTTCCTCTTGTCTAAACACTCCTATTCGCACAGATACGAACAGGTGTGTATCTGACTGGCTGGCTGAGTAGAGAGGGTGGGGCTTTGAAAGAGGGGAATCAGCAGTGACAGCCATTTTTTAAAAGGTATTGTGATGATGGCACCGCCACTGTCCTCCTCCTCCAATTCCTCCTCGGTAGGACCCCGGCCCTGGTTCCAGGCCAGCCCCCCCCCCGTTGCCCTCCTCCGGCCCTGCCTCCAGACCTTCCCCACTGCCGCCGCTGCCCTCCTCCCTCCTCCCTTCCCAGCCTCACAACCGCCACGGGCTTTACGAGGGGTAAAAAAATCATCTAGGCAGATTGTTCACATTCAAACGCCTACCTTTTTGGATTTTTTACCCCCTGTTTGTATTTTCGTATTTTTTGCCCCTCGTGTAGATGGGGCCATTTACATCTAGCATATTTTGGGCCACCATCAGTATGAGGAGTCAGTTTCTGCTCTTGCAGAGAGGGAGTGAAAAAATTGGAATAGCTTTTCTATATTAGAAATTATTTATAGTCTATGTACGGTATGTATCTGTTGGCTACATTAGTGATCACATAGTGATCTGAAGGTAAAATATATTATTGGTCTCCTTCAGTATGTTCTGTTCTCTTAAAATATGTTTTAAGAATTTAACTTATCCTAGGAATGAGACTTGCTTTATATATATTGTTCATACTGTCAATTATTCTACTGTAATTTTTTTTGCAATTGCATTCTTTGGATTTATTATGCATTGTTTTATATTGTCATGTTAAATTGTATTTATAAATATTCTCTAATAAAAAGATTTTGTAAAAAGGAGCTTCTTTGTCAGAGGCTTTGTTAACTGAGGTATGCCTGTATTATTAGGGCTAGAGATAAATTTGAACATTGGAGTAGGCATGCTATCAGGTATCACCACAATATGGACTTTGGAATCTGTCTTAGGGTCAAGATGATTGCTCCTCCATCTATATGACCTGCTGATTTACAGTACATCCCCCATATCCACGGGTGATATATTCCTGGACTAACCATGGAAATGCAAAAACGCAGATAATAGAAAACCCTATTGAAATGAATGACTTCTGGACCAAGCATACCATAGAGACATGCTGGAGGACCTAAAAATCCCTAAAGACACCACCTCTCTAGACATTTTCTAGGTCCTCCAGTGCAACTCTATGGTCACCTCCCAGCAGAAGTATACCATAGAATTGTGCTGGTGAACCTAAAAAATGCCTAGAGAGAACTTTTTTTTAATATCGATAAGTGAAACCATGGGTACCGGTCCTGCAGATACAGAGGTTGTACTGTGTATGGCAATAGCAGGTGTGGGGCATATACTGGTATGGACAATAGCAAATGTGGGGGATGTGCTGTCCTCTGGCTGCTGTTGAACTACAACTCTCATCAGACCTAGCAAGAACAGACAAAGGTGACCCATCCTAGGAGATGTAGTCCAACAAAATCTAGAGGTCCACAAATTCACCATCCCTAGTTATGGTATAGTTTGGACTTGTGGCAGTGGCAGGAGGGGGCAATTTAGGGTTCCCAGATAATTATAAGATCTGTTTAGCACAGACAATATAAATTGGGGTGAAGCAGACATTACACATCTTTTAAAAATAGCTTTATTTTATTGAACTTATATAAGAGATAGCTAAGGAAATAATGAGATAACTGGGTGGCTGATTGGCTCAACAGACAGAAGAAAATCAAAAAAGCACAGCAGGGCAATCCTATCAAACAAAATGTCACCAAGTTATAATTTCTAAGGTCAAAGTGTCACCAAGTCGTAATTTTTTAAAAAGCAAATGGGAGAAATTGGCATTATTGTACCAATAATCTGGTATGCTTTCTGGAATCTGTCTTTCACCTTGCGAGGCTACTCCAACTATGCTGGCACAACTTCTTCTGCAATTCATTTTATAACTGTTAAACGTTGAAGACTTTGAGGGCAACAAGTCCACAACCGCAGGTCATGCTCTACTTTTCCTCTCTGATCTGTTTAACATTGTTAGATGCAGAGCTTGGGAGAATTCAAGAGTCTGTTCATAACTTCTAAAGCACCTGGGTGGCCCTGGTAAAAGTATGACCATCATACTATGTTTTGTTTTATTTTAATCATCATGAAAATCAACTGCTTGCCACAACTGCAGAGATGAAATCCATACTTTAAGAATACTAGGCTTTTTGTTTCTAAATTAACACTTCACCAGCTAAGTATTTAACATTTGGAAAAAACATGACATAAACTCCATCCATGCCAACCATCTGCACATATAATCAAGAAACCAGGCACAGCTAGCTACTTGCTGCACACTAAACCTTGGAATCTTGCTAATTCTACTCTCCTTGATAATTGCTCCCTCAAACATTTCACATTTGTCTGTGACAAAGGCTAGAAGGCAACCATTTACCAGTGCTCTGCTTTACAAAGCCTATTCCTTGATGTGTGTGTGTGTGTGTGTGTGTGTGTCCGTCCGTCCGTCCGTCCGTGCACGCGTTCAAGCTGCCCCTCAATTTATGGTGATCCTATTAATTTCGTAAGATTTTCTTAGGCAAGGAATACCCAGAGGTGCTTTTGCCAGTTCCTTGATCTGAAATAAAGTCTACAACACCTAGTATTTGTTGATGGTCTCCCAACGGAGTACTAACCAGGACTGATTCCATTTAGCATCCAAGATTAGATGGAATCTGAAGGTGTTAGGGCATTTAGGCCTTATATTCCTTGATACATAACCTTTACTGTGGCAACCCTGGAAATCTTAAGATACTCAACAGTCAAAGACTCATGGTTAATCAGACTCATTAAGAAGCCAGCTGGAGACAAATGTCATGCTTAAACACAGCTACACTGTTGTTGTTGCTTAGCAGATGGGGAGCCCCTCTTCTATCCATCCCCTCCCCAAATCCTTTCCACTTTATTGTGTTCTCCTGACATTGTAAGAAGGGGAGGCAGGTTTTGCTTGACCCCCTCCTCAATACTCAAAGACTAATTTTGCATCTGCATTGGTGAAATAATTTTGGTACAATCACATAGCATACATCCTCCTCATCTCCCAAAATTGCAAATGGGGTTTTTATTTTAATTAATGGCGTTAGTAGGCTTCAGCTTTCCATAGCATTGCATGTCAATGTTTTAAATGTGTAGGTCTGATGGGCATCTCAACCTCTTATCTAAAAACCAGGGTGAGGGGTGGGCGGGGAAAGACAGTCACCTTAACCTAAGACAGAGTGAGCTTGGTGCCTTTTGAGGGCATCATGAAAGGAAAACCAAACATGATTTACTTTATTATTACTGTATATTTTAATGTGCAATCTGGGGGGGCGGGATCTGTGATTTTGTGTCTCAGGTGCCAGAGTAACTTGTTTGGCTTTAGCTATTAAGCACCTTGACCTGGGGGAGTATTGTGTAGGGGGGTGGGTAGGGGGGTGTCTGTACACACACAGGGTAGGAGCTTCCAACTACCGTAACTGTTCTGTCTAAGGCAGCAAAATGCCTTGGGCTGTCCTTAGGAGTTGGAGGAAGGGGGTTATTATATCATAATGATTCTTCATCCCCTAGAAACCACCGTTCAGGGATGGAAGGAGCCTAGGGATACTTTTATCACCCTTATGGAGAACATTCATCATTGTTGTCGAGCGACATTAAAGTGGCATAAAAACCATGTAAGTCCACACTGAACTGATACCTTGGGAATAATAACAACCAGTCTTGCAGCCTTCTTCCAACAATGAATTAGTTAATTATTGTAAAAAGTCCTCATTTTTAAACATTCTAGTTTTAGGGAACCATTACAGCACTGTCATCTGGCTGCTAAGGAACCCAAGAGCTTCACAGAATGTACTGGGCGTTTTAAATAAGTCTGTGACAAAAATGTCCCCCACCACTTTTGCAGGACCATTCACCCACCCATGGAAAAGTAAGTGTGCGTATGTGTGTGACCTTTTGTATGAGTGAGGTGGCAGAGGGTTTCCCCCTCCTTATTTAAATGCCAGTGGATGTGGGGTGGTGTAGAGGAGAGGAGAGAACCACAATGCTCTTTATGGTCTCCTAGTATGTGCACATTTTCTCATGGAGGTGAGCCAGCTTGCGCATGGGAATGGCAAAACATTAGCTTGTAGGATACGAAGAGCACTGTGGTTGTTCTGGGCTGTTATGAGACTTTTCTAAGTTAGAAAGAAAGAAGAAATAATATTGGATACCTATATAACTATGAAAAGGCATGACCACAACTCTCTTGAAATTCAACCCCACTTCCCCACTATCAGGATGGGGCAATTTTCAGACTTCCTCCATTTAAAAATAATAAACTGTGCAGCGCTAGCATATCACATACAGTGCTGCTCTGTCATATTTAGCCACACTGTTATTCACTAAAACAATGAATCCCAGCATTTATAAAGTGATCAGATATAGATAGGGACTTTGCAACTTGATCATCCTCACCACAAAACTGGTTAATTTGCACAACCACAGTTATCAATTAAGGACATAAGAAGAGCCTTGCTGGATTAGAGTCTCATCCATCTGGCTGTTCACCATGGGAAAGAGAGTGCTGGAATAGACAAGCCTTTGGTCTAATCATTAGATGAAATGTTCACCTCATGTTTTTCGCAGTGAACTACCAGAGGCCTCTTAGAAGCTCATAGGCAAGTCATGAGGCTAACAGCTTTCTCTGCCTCTATTTTTTGGGGGGAAGGGGAAAGACAGCTTATATTTCTGTCTGCTAAACACTCTAGCACTGTGGCACTGAAACAAACAAGATGCAGACCTACAAACTGTACCTCCAACAACATCACCTGTGATCCTCTGTATGAATTTTATACTATCTTTGCCTGATGAAGAAGCCAGTGAGATTTGAAAGCTGTTATTTTGGAGGAGAGGGGGGCACCTTCTGGTTAGACCAAAAAAGATATCACCAATATGTATTTTGGATTTTGTTTAATGGCCAACATGGTTACCCCCTGCATTTTCTCAACCCGAAGATACCTAATTCAGGCCACAAAGTAGGAAAATCTAAATTGATGAGAGTGGACTGTTTGTCATCTTATACAGGGACTTGATTTTCTTCTGCTGTTATCCTCTTGTAACTACTTGCAGAGAAAACTCATCTTACCACAAAGATGTGATAGCTTCTGCCATATGTTATAGCCACAGCAGATGTGGTTATAGCCACAAGTGGAAGCTATTTCCCAGAGCCTGGGAAAAGTTACCCTTCTGGACTACAACTCTCAGAATCCACAGGCAACAAGGCCAGATGTAATCCAAAATAGTAACTTCTCCAAGCTCTGCTATTTACAGTGAATGCTGTGCGATCTTTATAGTCCACACACCAATTGAGAGAAAGAAACTGAAGACACATGCAACAGATACCCGCAGCAATATACTGGGGGATAAAATCAGCAGTGTAGCAGTGTACACACCTTGTCAACATGACATGCAGCACTTGGTATCAAAAATGTTGCCACAACGTGTTGATATAAGGAGTTGTACACCCAGAAGAGTCACAGAAATGGCTGGAGAACTTCACATGCCTCCTACTCGATACACTCAAGTCGATATCCCTTTCCTTTTTGAAGTGAATCTGGTGTTTACTGGGAAAATTGCTTGGTTGGTTGTGGGCAGCACTCATTTACGACATGATCTCTACTGGGAAATCCACCTGACACCTACTCTAATATCATTAGGTCATCAGGCAAACACTTTTCATCTCCCTAGGTTTAAACATCTGTGATAAAAATTGTTTTCATTGCAGCTATTTTTAGTCTTTTTTCTTGCTTCCTTATTATTGTTGCACTTAGATTTCACTTATATTTTATAGTTAATCTTTTACAAACCATCCTGTTTTCTAGAGAAGGGTGAGAGCTACATGCTCATTCATTCACTGAAGACCTGCACAGAGGACTGCTGGAAACAGGAATCCATAGACTGTTTGGCAAAATTAACTGAAATCACACCAGGAACCTGCAGCTGAAGTCATGGTTACTTTTTACTATGTCACCCTTCTTGCTTCTCCAAATCCCAGTCCACCAGCAGCTCACAGCTATTACTCTCCCTGACCTCGGTGTGAAGGTTCTCACAGTTCTTGGCATCTTTCTACCCCTCAGAATTCCCTGCCTCCCAATGACTACTATTTCCACTCATGTTTAGGAAGGGACACAGGGAAGGGAACTTCGAAAAATTACTTTATGGACTACAGCTACCAGTATTCCCCATGCAACGTGGTCACTGGATGTCCATGCATTTAAAATAACAAAAATCTTTTCCAGGCTCTGTTATGTGTTTCAGCATTGGGTGTGCAATCTAGGCCTAGCCCTGATATGAGGCAGAGTGAGACGGCTGCTTCAGATAGATTTGGTGTGTCATTAAAATTTGGCAATTGTCAATTAATTAATTCATTAATTAGGGATACTTGTGAGATTCTCTGCCTCAAGTCCTCTAATAACTTGACAGGCCTTTGTTATTCTGTGTCTTGATGAGGGATGGGGGGAGATTCAGGCAGTGAAATGTCTGGGGTCAGCCCTGATTATAGTAAAAGTAAAGCAGAGGAATAGGGGGATGGGAAGTCATTACTCCTTGCATGTTCAAGCTTCTGGCACTTTTCCTTACTCTCCCTGGTTGTTGCATTGCAATAACAATGCTTAATTATTCTTGCAGCAAGCTGAATATTTATAGGAGCTCATATAATATCCATGTAAATAACCAAATCAAGTGGTTATGATTGTTATGGATATAAATACCCGTTGCCAGCGGCTTTCAGAGATGAGACAGCAGAGATGAATTGCTGCTGGAACATTGCAAGCCTGTTTGGATAAACACTGACATTTCTCAATCTCCCTCAGGGATGTAGCTGGATTGTATAGGATGGAACACCACAAAATGAGGCTCTTGGAACACCAATAAAACATAGGCTCTCAGGAGGCTTCCACAGTTGGTAGTCGGCCCCTTCCATTTCAGTTTGCTTTCATGCTTCATGTTTCTAGTCCCTAGCAGATGCTCACAATAACTAGAAGCTGCCTTAGTGCACTTCCATACATTATCAAACAAAGTAAGCCATATCGGTTCCTAAGGGGAAACAGCAAAACCAAGGGTCAGGCAACAGATCAGGCAAAATTTACATGAACATGAATTTGTGAATTCATACACTAAGACATAACGGCTACAAACCTAAGCTCATATATGCAGAATTCAGATGAATTTACCTCTAAGTAAATATGGTTACTATTGTGTTGTTCAAGCTTCCCTTTTGCTATTCATACAAATCAGCAAATATCATTAATTTTGGCCAGAATATGGGAGGAGGGTACATTAGGACCCCTGTGTACATGGGGGATTGGTTTGGTTCCAGGGCCTTCTCCCCGCAGATAATGAAATCCACGGATAATAGCGAACACCCCCCCCCCATTGCTGCTGCTGCTACTGAAGCCATCCTGGGGGGAGAAGAGAGGCAAGATTTCTTCTTCCCCTCTCTCACCAATCTACCCCCCCCATCGCCAACCACGGATAACTGAATCAGCGGATGGTGAGTCAGCAGATAAGGGGGTGCTACTGTATTTTAAAATTGACTAAACCTTGTAGCCAATGCATTAGAACAACTGAGATATGAGAAAAACTAGAGGTGACTTTCAGCACCCAGTGTGACCCACAGCCTTTTTATATATACTTAATTTCTACAGTATGAGATGTTTGGACCTTTGCACAGAGACTGATCTGAATTTGTTAACACTGATGCATGAGGACTAGTTCAGTGCTGAAGAGAAGGCACTCTGCACATGCTTTAACACTCTCTTTTCACTGTCACTCCACATGTTTCAGGATTTTTATCCTGCTACTGAGAATAGATTCTGGAATCCCAGGACAAATTAATTCAGTGTTTTGGGGTGAGCAACTGGTGCCCATGATTTAATTTGATTGGGTAGGTAACCAAAAATTAAGTCATGAATGCCATCTCTACGCCCCAAAACCCATAGGTTTTGGTCTTCAGTTTGCAGAATCCCTGATAATTAGCTATGTAAGCTCATGACTCTAGGAGTCGAAGTCAAAATATCTGGAAGGCCAAAGGCTAAGGAAGCCATCAATTCCTACATCATTATGTAGGAATAGACTTGGCAGTGAAGTCTTTCCCAGCCTGGCATCCTTCAGATATATTGGACTACAAATTCCATCATCCTCAGCCAGCATGGCGACTCAGACGGCACCAGATTGGAAAAGGCTGGCCCTAGAGAAACCTGGCTGGCTGATTTTAAAGATATGAATGTTGGACTGGACTGGAATGTTGATCCAATATTCCCAAGAGGATAAAACAGCCCCTTTCCCTAGGCTCTTGATTCCTGCACAGCTGTATCTCCTCCACACCTTTTTCTTTGCCCTATCTTCTCCCTGCTCGTTGCTTCTTGCCAGAATTATTATTTTTTCTTCTTTCTAGTCAGCTGCTTTCTCAGAACCCCTGAAGCACCTTTCCAGAACTGCAGGTGGCTCTGTGTGCATTTCCCACCCTGGGCTTGCTGTTTGGAACAGTTTCCTGACCTTTAGGCTATGTTCTCTCAAAGGCTGTTCTCTTCCCCTCCCTCCTCCATGCTTTTCTTGCCATACCTCACTCCAGTTTAGTGTTAGTTTTAGCTTCCCCTGATGCTCTCTCTCCCCAGAGTTGAGCAAGATGCTAAGGAATGTTAACAGCCATCTCCATGGTAACCTTGCCAGACTCACTCCCCTACTCTTGGACCAAGAGAAACAACCCTTCCTCATCACCAATGCTTCATACGCTCTCTTCCTGAACAGTAGCTTGTATCCATCATCCCCATCTCCTTGCGAGGCACCATGGACTGCTGTCTAGGGGCTCACCCTCCTTTTCCTGTTACCATGCAAATCCATCACTGTCGCCAACCTTGTTCTCAGCAGCTCGTTTTGAAAAAAGGCAATCAAGAGTTACAAACCTTGGCACTGCTGGCAGCTTACAGCACAAATCTGGCCAAAAATGTAGTTTCTGGCTTCTCTTAAGCACCCTCCAACCAAATGAGCCTGAGAATAAATATTACATTTCTGGGAAGAGAGATGAGGGTACTCAAGTTCACCTGAGAGCCAGGTCTACTACTGCAGAAGCTCTGTGTTTACCCAGGAAACAGGCAAGCCAAGGTTATTCTAGAGATGAGGGCAATGGTCTGTGCAGATTCTATTTCCACGAACGCCAATTTCTCTACACTCTTTTTTGCCACTAGGCTGGCAATGGGGTTGCCACAGGGTGGGATAGGGTAAGGGGCCATTTCTCTTAGGCAGCCTGATTTGGCCCATGGCCTCAGGTTGTTAGTGTTATCTCTTACTCAGAGCTTGGGGACAACAGTTCCCATAATCTTCCAACCAGCAGGGCTAATGCTAGGGGGGTTCTGAGAGATGTAGCCCAATCAGGTAACTTGTCCAAGCTCTTGTCTTTGGGGATTTGCACTGAGCTTTCCGGGTGAGACATAAATCAAAAGCTTCTCAATCTTTTCTTCTTCTGTTATTCTTTATCCTCCTAAGGAAACCACAGGAGATCTCTGTGAAATTTTCCATTGTTCACTGTTCTGCATGGCCCACGGCCTTTTTCCAGATATCACATGCCACTCCAAACACAGTGTACTCATAAAGAAAGACTAGGATGTAAATCTTCACTTATTTCATTCCCACATGCAGGACTAAAGTTTCAGATGTTTTCTTTCTGCTTAATGAGATTTTGATGGTTTTTGTGCATTTTCCAATTATTTTCTCATTTTGGGGGCTCTTTTTTGGCTAAAAAACCTCATTTGGACAAAAACACTGCTTTGGGGAGAAACCAATGTTTTTTTGCACAGAAAATAACATTATCTTTTTTGCACAAAATACTTTTAAAACCATTTTTTGGCAACAAGTTCAAAAATATGAAAAAAAATCTCATTACAATTTACCATTTTGTTTTGACAGGTTGTCTTGATGTGTCAAGATACCTTTTCTCATAGAGGATGAGAAACTATTTATTTAATTTATATGCTGCCCTTCTCCTGGAATAAGACCCAAGGCAGTTCACAAAAGCAGTATTTTTACATCCCTATGAAAGACTGCCTACAAGGGCCCAGGAGAGGCATTCTTCCTTCTAACACCAGGGGCTTTTGATACAGTGCATTTAGTTAGGCAGAACAGAGAGAGGAAAATGCCCCAGGGTGTTTTTGTGAAAAACCCTTTCCTGTTTCAATCAGAACAGCATAGGAGAAGGAAAGAGACTAAGAAAGTGAGGACAGGAAACACAGAGAGAAATCTTTCAAGCTGCTAGCAATATTATTGGCATATGACACTTTGAGTTATAATGATAGGGGAACATGCAACTCAAGCCACATGAATAAAAGTAATAAAACCTCACTACACCTTCGTGTTCTTGAGGGAAACCATTCTTCTCCTCTATTGTTTAGCCTCCCCACCCCCAGCCTATTTTATCACTAAAGGCCTTTCTGAATTACCCTAATTTCTCCTTACTGGACTTCCTAACTCTCCCCTAGTTGAACCTGACAATTCTGACCCTACCCACTTCTATCTTTTGCACTTCCTAAAGATAAGTAATTATAAGCACATGATGCAGTGCTTTGATGATGGTGTTAATGGTAAGCTCTCGAGTCTCCAAACATTCTGCAACTCCTACTGCAATATGATTTCTCCAACACCTTCTCATTACCACTATACAACTGCATTGTATGTAGGGAGCCAGGAAAATAACTGCAGCAGGTGATAACAAAATGGCTGTGATATCACAGAACATTCACAAACATCCCAATTGTAAACTTGAGCCCTGGCAGTTCTCTTCTTACATATTAAGACAGCAATCCTAAATGTATTTACCTAAGGATAACTACTATTTAATTCAGTGATGGTTATTTTGGTGTAAACATGCTTAGGACTGTGTTGTAAATATACCCTAACTCTAACCTGTGTGTGCAGAAAACAATATAGGGGTCAGGCCACCCAACCTGGTAAAACCCCAACAGAATACTGTGTATTTCCTCCAGTGGACATGAAAGTACAACCTGTTCTCAGCTTGAGTTCCTTTTCTTACAAGCCTCCTTCACAGGGCCTAAAAGTGTGATGCAGAGCTATGGCTCTTTGTCTTCTTATTGAAATGATCTTTTCCAAGCCTCAAATAAATAAAGAAAAATAATCTTCACTGCTCTTAAGGGAAGCTATGACAGCCCGAAGGCCCTGGAGAAGATTGGTGGGAGAAAGAGTGCCAGGCCAAAAGCATGACTCAGTGGGAACAGGAATCAGCTAAAGGGCGACATTACTTTGGCAACAGCAGCATTTCTTCAGTTCAAGTGTACCGGAGAGACCACCCTGTGCAGATGGAAGAAAATTACTTCCTCAGTGATACAATCAAAGCAGCTAACATGCAAATGGCCATTGCAGAACTCTGTTTTCCCTTAGAGATGGCAACAAAGAAAAGGAATAGACGTATACATGGAGGGTAGATCTGTCAATGGCCATGAGCTATCACAGCGAACTGAGGTTTCTCTATTTAGAGGCAGTCTTCTCTTGTTTAACAAGTGCCAGGAGCAAACAACAGGGGAAAGCAATTATAGGAACGTAAGAGTCTGCTGGATCACACCACATGTCCACTTACCCAAAGATGGGCCGTCTTTGGCCTCTGAGATGTGGTTATAATCTAGCTGCCAACACCTCGGATCTTTAGCTATCCTGGTTGGGGATAAAAGTGAGCTGAAGAGTCCAACAACAACGGGGGGGGGGGCGGCATAGGCTTTGCGCTTCTGATGGAGAGCCCACCATCCTGTTTCTAACAGTGGCCAGCCAGAAGCATCTAGGAATCTCAAAAATGGGACTCAGAGAATCACCCTTCTCTGCTCCTTTGCTTCCAGGGAATGGCATTCAGAGGTTACACCGCCTATGAACCTTGAGAGTCCATACAGCCTTCATACCTCCCAGTAGACTCAGAGTTTGGAAAGGTTATTTTTGGACCAAAGCTTCCAAAATCTCCCTACTGGCATACTCAGTGGTCATGCTTATGCTGGCTAAGAGTTTCTAGGACTTGTAATTTTACAAAGTAGCTTTCCCCATGCCTGGATACATCTCCACAAACTCCACTAATCTCCCCTTTTAAAGTCATCTTTGACACTTGTCATTACCACATCTTGTGGTAGCAAACTCCATGACTTAATTATGCTTCTTACTTATGCATCATGTGAAATACTTTCTTTTGAAAGTACTGTATTTCACATGATGCACTGCTAATTCTACTAAAGGTACTGTTATTTCTACTGGGTAACTGATCCCAAGTTCTTGTGTTTCATTAACAAGGCAGGAAGATCTCTTTCCCTGTTTTCTCCAGACCACAGATACCATTACTAAATCATCACTTTTCTGAGTTGTCTTTATGCTGGACTTGTGAGCATTCAGAAGCATATGGCTGGCCAACCTTGGAAACATTGGAGGATACTGTATTAGATGGACTCTGGCTAATTTTAAGCAATTCTTCAACAGCTGGTGTCCCAAACCCAGATGCTGTTTGCATTAGCATCCACAGAGGGCAACAAGAAAGCCAGCTCTGAAATATTGTGAGCACTGCAGCCTCTGTCATGTTTTCCTTGAGGAGTATGATCCACCATATACACTCCCACTAACAAGCGGCAAGTTCACATGCTAACTCCATTTATACTTTTACGTGTCCATTCTGCCACATATCTCATGCAACCTTTCCCCATGAGACTTATTCCCATCTGCCACAACCAGGATGGCCAATGATCAGGGATACTGGAGTAGTAGTCCAACCAGCACTGATGATGGGAATGGTATTCCAACAACTTCTGGGCATTATAGACTAGGAATTTAGCATATGAGATAGATGCACTGTGCAGAGGGAAGGGTCTACCCCACTTACTTCGACCTTTGAGTAGTACACTCAGTTTAGCAACCCCCTCATGTAGGTCAGGCTGAAAAATATGGAATGAGCTGGTTGTATGGACCAGCAGAGACTTGAACCCAGCCTTCTCCTGTCCAAATCTAACAGCAATGTTAGATTTCCATCCTTTCATAGGTCGGTAAAATGGGTACCCAGCTTGTGGGGGCAATTAGCTAACACACATTGGAAACTGCTTAATGCAGTGTAGATGTGTAAATTGCTATTGCTTTAAAAAAAAAATTGTAAGCCACTCTGATAGCCTTGTGGCTGAAGAGCGGGGTATAAATAAATAAATAAATAAATAATAAAAAATGTGTTGATTCTCAGTTGTCATTCCCCTTGGGTGTCCCTGAGTATAGGTCTGTGTGTGTAGTGCTCGGCTCACATTACCATTGCCAAGAATGGAAAATGTGTGACCTTCCAGAGGCTGTTGGACTGCTGCTGCCATAATCATAGCCTATGCTAGCTAAGGATGATGGGACCTGCAATCCAAAAACATATGGAGAGCCATATGTTCTCCTTACCTGATTTATGTGTACAATGAAAGGAAAAGTATATTCCTGCTTTGCTGTGACAGAACCATCAACTGGGGCCCTTTCCCATTACACTATCAGAGCACTATGATTCCACTTTAACTGCCATGGCAACATCATATGGAATTCTGGGCTTTGTAGTTTGGTAAGGTACTAGAGCTCTCTGACTTAGAATCCTAAATACCCTCCCATAAACTGCCAATGTTGTTGTTGCTGCTGTGTGCCTTCAAGTTGTTTCTGACTTATGGTGACCTTAAGGAGCACAGGATTTTCTTGGCAAGATTTGTTCGGTGGGGGTTTGCCTTTGCCTTCCACTGATGCTGAGAGAGTGTGACTTGCCCAAGGTCACCCAGTAGGTTTCCATGGCTGAGCGGGGATTCCAGAGTTCTAGTCCAATGCTCAAACCACTATACCAAACTGCTATACCCCTCTCTAAACTGCCAACTACTCCAGTCAGCTGGCAACCATCACCCAGAGGACTTTTTCTTCAACTGCCCCCAGATTGTGGAATGACCTGCCAGAAGAGATTCAACAGCTGGATACGTTGTCTGAATTAAAAAAAAAAATACAATCTCTTATGGCAGGCCTACCTAGATTACAGTACTTTTAAATTATTAATTTTAAAATATGGATTGATTGTTTTAATATATGTTGGCTTTAGATGTTCTTTTAACTGATGTCGTAGTTCTGTTTTCATCTGTTGTTGTCCCCTCATCTCGATCCATAGGGAGAGGTGGGAACCAAACAGATAAAAATACTGAATGTGTGGGTCAGCCCTCAAAATACCTTAGGTATGAGACAGAGGTGAAGCACTCATCTTGTCCCTCATTAAAGAAAAATCAGCTGGTGTTGCCTCATTTTCTATGGGTTCTGGTCTGTTGACAGGGTGACATCATTGGCCTTTTCTCTCTGGGAAAACACAGCTAATTGCCTGTATTTCTCCACTCATTAGGAAAAGGTCCAAGATGCAATGAGATGAGAGAACATTTGCATGCTCTCCTCTGGGTGACATCTTTTCCTGTCCTTCGTGAAGGCCAAGGGCAAGCAAGGCTGGCTTGGAGACAAGCTCTCAGGCCAGCATGCTCCTTTTCGTCGTCCTCCTCCCAGGGTTTATTTATCTGCTTGCCTGCTAGTGCTTTTAAGGATGTTATTCATCTAACTGGAGTTTTTATGTTCCCAGAAATATAAATCAAGAACCTTGTCACTTTTTTATGGCCACAACTAAATATTGCTACCTGGTAATGCAGCCTTTTAACATCATTTAAAAGAGAGCTGCGTCCTTCCTTTTGTGAGGCTGTTGGCGCCTCAGCAGAGGTTGTTTTATGGTGGAGTTTAATAGAGGAGCCCAAGATGAAGTCCTACTTAGAAAGAAGGGAGCTGCCATAGAGATTTACAAGTGAAAGAGCTGGTTTCTGGTGGCAGAGAGCAGAGCAGTTCACCATTCAGTTTATAGAGCAGGGACGGATGCTGGCCAAACTATGCATCTCTTATGCATGTGCAAGATGCAAAGGGGGGAAATGAAAGCAGTGGTCTGTATTAATTGTGTAGTTCTATACATGTCTACACAGTTGTACTTTTTGGGTTCAATAGGCCTTACTCCCTAGTACATGGCTATAGGATTGCAGCCTTATTTTGCAAGTTTTGGTCAAACAAAGTGAGGCTTTGGGTATAACTCACTTCTTTGGCTTTCTAATTTTTTGTTACCCTTCATCTCTCTCAGAGCTTGGAAGTAACACATTACAACTAACAATGTCTTACTTTGGGGGTGGAGTGGGAAAGGCAGTGAGGGCATAACAGCATTCTTTTTAAAGTAATGTAATGAAAGATAATACAGTATCTTTTATTTATTACATTTTTTAATGTAATAACTGCAGTTCCCTCATTCTTTTTCTTGTTACTTTAACTGGGCGAAAATGCTTTTCGGGGTTATTTTGAAGGGGCTTTCCCCCCAAAAAATTTAAGCCATTTTTATATTTTTAAAGACTCTATTCCTCCAAAGAGTCTAAAAAGAAATGAGAAATGGAATGAAAGAACTACAGAATCACAGAATTGGAAAGGATCACAAGGGCCATCTACTTAAACTCCCGCCATGCAGGAATACACAACTAAAACTTTTCTGAGAGATGGCCATTCAACCACTGTTTAAAAACCTCCAAAGAAGGAGAATCCACTACCCCTTAATTCTACTCTAGAATAGCTCTTACAGTCAATAAGTTCTTCCTAATGTTTAGGTGAATATCTTTTCTTGTAATTTAAATCCACTGGTTTGTGTTCTAATCTGCGGAGCAGTAGAAAACAACCTCACCACATCTTCCACATGATATCCTTTCAGATATTTAAAGGTGGCTACCATATCACCTCTTAAATCTTCCCTTTTCTAAGCTAACCATACCTTGCTCACTAAACCATTTCTCAAAGGGCTTGGTTTCCAGACCTTTGATCAACTTGATTGCCCTCCTTTGAATGTGATTCATTTTATTAGCATCCTTCTAGAACATGCCCAAAACTGAACACATTATTTCACATGTGGTCTGACCAAAGCAGAATAGAGCAGCACTATGAATTTTGTTTGTGTGACATTTGAGTTATTGGAGGTGGTGTTTCTATAATGAAATACAGTACTTTTAAAAGGTAAACTTCCAGGGTCTGACCATCCTTGAACATTGTGGCAGAGTGTAGGTGGTTGGTTTACTATATGAAGTGCATGATTCATGTGGCAAGTTATTCTGAATGATACAGGCAGAACAGGTGTGATGTTGATCTCTCATGGTAATCAGTGCTCCAACTCATTCTCACTACTGGCATTATTCTCTCCATGTAGCAGATATGGATGGGACAGGGGTTGAAGATGAAGCTAAAGGATGCTGCGTGAATTCATGGCAAGCAGCAAGCTTCAGAGCCACCTACTGCCTCCTGTGTTTTCAGGAGGGATCCAGGTTACAGTCCTGAACCTTTCTTTTATCCAGGGTCAACTGGGGGGAAAGTGCTTTTGGGGGAGCAATAAAAAAGATGGCTCCAAGGTTCCCCACATCTTGCTTGAGTAGGTTTCATACCAGGTCGATACTGATATTTTAACTCTAATATTTGGACAGTCTCAGCTCTTTTTAATCTTATGCGCCGAGAGGCAAATTAAGTGTTGCTATGGTAACCAATATAGCGGTTCCTCATTATTAAAATAAAGCATATGTGTATGTTTGGATAGCACCAAGCAGGTTTGGCCTGCTTCAGCACTTCAATATGCTAGGCCTAGTGCTGCTCTGACATACAGGTTTGCCTCAGCCATGGAACAAAGATAAAAGAAGCCATTTCTGGCACTGCTGAGATGGAGGGAATGCTGCATCAGAGCACTAGCATGGGATTGGCTCTTTGAACGTCACCTGATTATCCACACTAGGAGAATCAATGTCCCTAGTTGTACTGCCTGCTGCTCAGTTCTCCAACCAGCAGTCCTGGCATTGTTGGGCTTAGGCCAGGAATGTGGAACATATGGCTCTCTGCACAGTGCTGGACTGCAAGTTCCACCATCCCCCCCCCCATTAAGCTGGCAATTACTAATGGGAATGGGAATCCCACACCTGTAGCACCACACGTTCCGCATCCTTGGGGAGTGTGGATGTCGGCTTTGACTTACGATGGCCTTGTGTATAAGAGATTTCCAAGAGCCCTGGTCATCAATAGTCCTATTCAAGTCTTACATACCCCTGACCTTCAGAGTTCCTGGTTTGAATTCTCCCATGTACGACAAGGAGAAACCATGGCTCGAACAGTAGTTTGGCCTTAATAAGCAAAAAACAGAGGCTACTCCACAAAATGTTTAAAAGGTAGTGCAGACTATAACATGCAAGAGAGCTTACCATCTCTCAGCTACCTGTCACCAACACCCAGTACCAAAAGCATCTTGAATGGATGCCAACTAAAATCCTCTTTTGAAAACCCTCAAGGAAAGAGATTCTACCTTGGTGAACTTTCTCAAGAACCTAGAACCAAGCAAGGCGAGATACTGGAGGTCTTTGATGGGCATTTTTGTTGTTGTCTCCTGCCATGAAGTCAGCTTTGACTTACGGTGATCCTATGAATGAAAGGCCTCCAAGAGTGCTGATTAACAACAGCTCATCTCAGGTCCTGCAAACTCAGGGCCATGGCTTCCTTGATTGAGTCGATCCATCTGTAATATAACTGGGTTTCCAATTTTTAAAAATTAAAGTAAAGAAGCTGCTGCACATATATTTTTCCCCAAGAGAGCAAATGGCAGCTTGATGAAAGGCTGTGGAAGGGTCACATGTGAAAAACAGGTTGGGAAAGAGTTAAACCCCTTTTCCACACAAACTATAGTCTCATTTCAAACTTACCCCACAGACCTACTCTGGCTGCTTTCAAAATAAATGCAGAGACACAGAAGATCCAATCGTGGTTCTCCATCTGATTTAGCACTTAGAACCCACTCAGTATTCCCCAGCTTGGGTGAGCAGAGTGCAATAAAAGATAATGAAAGAAGGGCTGGCTTGGACAAAGACAGATGCAAAATCACAGCTCAGCCATGAAGGTCCTTGGGCAAGTAGCAATCTCTCAGGCCAGTCTACCTCTGTTGTGTGTTTTGTCATCAAATCAGCTTCACTAGCAGAAGAGCAAGATAAAAGTACAGCAAAATACAGCCTATCCAGCTGCTGCAAGGAGGAATTCTTTCCCCACCCTTCTTTTATCTCCCCTGTCCCACATTTTTGCATTTTCCATCCTGGAAAAATTCAGCCTCTTAAGCCGTGTGTGTGTGCATGCGCGTGCAGATTTGTGCATGTGCACACACATGCTTTACTCCCAAGCAGCTTTGGGGTCAGCTTTTCCTTGTCTCTTAGTTTTGTAGTACCTGGGCTATTCCTTGTCTGGACTACACCAGTGATGAGGGGAAAAAACATCTCCCACAAAACTAACTTGCCACCCTCCCTTCATTCTTTAACAGAGAAAAGGCTGCTGCATGTACCATAAAGAAACATAGCAAACGTGTATTGCGCTCAGTGGTGCATTTCTGAAAGGTGTGTAGCCAGGGGTGTAGTTATGGGGGGGGGGCAAAATCTTGGACCCTATACAAAGGGGAAAGGTGGAAGGGAGATGATAGATAGATAACCTGACAATGGAGACACAGGCAGGCAGGCAAAACAGTTTCTCTCTTACCTGTTTCTCCCCATATTGGCAAGTATTCATCCTGCTGAATATCCAGCATTATCTCCAAGCCATTGCCTGTCCCACCCTTGAATGTGGTCAACAGAGGATGCCCATCTTCTCCTGAGTTAAACATGTAGCACTTTCCATATTTCGTAAACACCTAAAGAAGAGAGAAAGAGAGGCAGGGAAGGTCGGGGGGCGGGGGGGAGAGAGAGAAGAGAGAAAACATTCAGTTCCACTGCTGAGTGTCTTTCCGATAGGTTCACTAACTATGGTAGACTCTGCAGAGAAAATTCCCAGCAACTAACTAGCACCAAAGGAATGCTAGTTTTAAAGGAGTCTGGAATTTCGTTACCACTATAGCGCCAACTGGATTGCTGATGCCTTGTCTAGACTTCTATTGGTTAAGATTCTTACATAAAGATTCTTACATAAATTCTGCCTAATCAATAGCCCCCAAGTTGTTGACTATATGAAGCACAGCCATCAAACTACTGCTGACCTCTTTTTCATTTATATTGTGCTTTTCCCTCTCCCCTATCCACCCAAAAGTCCTCAAGCCAAGTCATTCCCAATTAATCAAATTTTTAACGTATCTACCATACAGCAATAAAGGGCATAATAAGCCTAAAATAGAGCAGAACAAATATCAGTAGCAGAAATATCCTTACTTCTGCTGTACAACCCCACAAATACTAATCTCCAAATCCCAGGAGAGTGGGGCTGATGGGCCTCCATACAGAGAAAATTCAGGTAGGAAGACACCACCACAGAGAAGACCCTGCTTCCAAAAATCACTACCAACCTAACTTCTGATATTGAAAAAAAAAAAAGGTATACAGAGAAAGTCTTAACTGTAAGATCCAACCACAGGCAGAGAGTTCAGCTCTCAGCCTAGGACTCACCTCCCATGACCAACTATATACTTGTCCTCTCAGTTTTCTCTGTACTCTCGCCATGGTCCCCATGGAACTAGCATCATCTCTGGGTAACCTATGTTTGTGCCCTACTGATCTAACCAAGTTTACACATACAACCATCAGACAGACTCCAACTTAGAAGTCCAGGTTCCAACATTTTTGCACATGTACACACAAAGAATGACTTCACCAAGGTGCAATATGACTGCATGCACACGTATATATGCACAAATGCACATACTAATACAGCTGAGCTCCAAAAGCAACTGCCTAGTCTCTGGCTGTAGCATTTTACATACATTGCATACTGCATGTGTGTGTGTGCATGCACATGCATGTATGCACAGACATGTATGTATGTGTGTATAAAAACTGGGCACTCCTTTATCTGATTATTTGTATCCTGCCTTTATGAATTTATATGTATCCTGTCTTTCCCTTCAAAGGAAGCCTGCAGACATCCTCATACAAGAATAAACACAAATAAATCAAATGACAGCCAAACAGTGTGAAAAATTATTGCAATTAAATTGCAATAATACCCTATAACCCAATAAACTCCCATTTCAGAAATTAAGAAAACACCAGTTCAATTAATAAATAACACAAGATCCATAAACACCACATTAATAAATAAGAAATTAATAAGACAGACCCTGCAGTTTTAGTTAAAAATGTATTTACTTTATATACACATTCTGCCCCTAAAGAGCTGAACTCTGCAATCTGTATAAATAAAGTAGCTTAAGCAAATTTTGCATGTATCTCATATATCTACTCTGGGTTTTTTGCTGGCTTTAGAAAAGGAAGAAGAACTAAGCCAGGCATCCAATCCCTGTCTCCCTCTTGCCAAACATTCCCTCTAATAGTGAAGCTGGATGACCAAATGGGAGCAAATGCTAATCACTTTGTAAGTGAGATGGGGTCACCCCCAAATTCAGAAGACTCCCTAGCAGGGGTGTTGTTATGGGTGTGTGTGAGAAGATTGATTCTCAAATAGGAATTCTGCCACTAAATGAAATTGTCCTTTAGTTCCCAAATGTCTAGAATTGCATTAACTTAAAACTACAAAGTGAGCATTTAGAAATAAAGTTTAGGCATCAAAAGAAAAGAAGCAGGCAAAGTTACCAAGGAAATGTGAAGACAGTAAACATAAGAGTGTGAAGTGTGAATGATTTTCAGTGTCTCACTCTGGAATTCTAGAAATTTGGGGAAAGAAGGAAAACCTCTGGTGGGGGGGATAATTTTTATTTGAAGGGGCAGTGCTCTCATTTTATTACTCCTCCATTCCCTAGACATGCTGAAGTTTAGAAATTTGCTTTTCTTTTAAAAAGCAGTATTTTAAGATACCCCAAACAGTTAAACAAAGTTTCTATGAGCTTCCAAGCCTATGGAAATGGAACTTCCACATTTATACTGAACACTCTTTGCTGCTGCCTGTTCTTGGGGCAAAGGATAGTTGCCCAGTCAGACTCAGGCAAAAATCCAGGGGGCCGTTTACATGATGAAAATGTCCTGGGAAGAATTCGTGTCGATCCCTGGCAGTTTACACATACATCGGGTCGGGTACGTGATTTTCGGAAGGGAGGCCACCTTTTATCCCTCAACCTGCGGGACTTCCAGTCCCGCAGGTTGTGCCGGTTTTTAAAAAAGTCACTGGAGGATTCGGAAAATCGGAAATGTAAACAGCGTGGGACAAAAAGTCTCGGTACTGGGATGACCGGAAATGGTGACTGGGGGCGGGCTTAGAGCTCAGAGACCAGAAAAGGAGGGGTCAGTCACCCGTTCAACAGATCCAGCCTCACCAGCCGAAAACAAAGGCATCCCTTCCAGCTGCATGAAGGTTGATGTGTGTGTGTGTGCGCGCGCGCGAATGTACTCAATCACCTTTTTAAATGGATTTCTACACTGCATGCTACAGAGAGATCGTGGTGGGCAGATCCTCCCTGGTTCTGAACAGAGAGATTGTGGTGGACGGGCACAGTAAAATATTCCAGCCTCTGAGCGAATGAACATCCCTTAAATTTCCCCTCTATGTCTGTGTGTTTCAAAAGAGCCTGTTTGTAGCTGGTTTGAAGCATGAACTCTGCAGCTAATCTGTGTTGTAAGGGTTAACATTTTACAGAGGCAAGGGGAATACGATGCCTCCCCTCCCCTCCCATCCCCCTCACTCGGCTTGATTTCAAATGGAAAGCATTCTTTCGTTCCTGCGTCTGAGCGAAAGATCTCAGTCTGGATCTTTCAAAATGCTTTCTGCCTCTTCTGAAGGGGTTAAAATGTTCAAGAAGCAAAGGGGGAATAACAAACCTCTGCCCCCCCTCCCCCCCCAGCCAGCCAATAGCATCGCTCCTGGCGCGGAACTCTAAAGGAAGTGCGTCACCGAGGTTGTGAAAACACGAGTAATCGCATCTTTGATTGACAGCCAAAAAAAAAAAAAAAAAAAAATTAAAACCTAAACAAAACCGGAACTATGGACGTGTAAATATCAGTCACGGGACCACACGGGATATCCAGATCAGAGACATAAATCGTATAAACAGCGAGGGACGGATTCGTGATCACTTTGTCACGGTAGGCAACGCGACAATTTCTGTCGTGTAACTGGCACCCAGGATTTCTCCACTGTTTTCACCCACAGCTTTCATTCTCACCCCAGGGGAGAAGAAAGAAAAGGAAGGGTTGTAGAGCAGCCGCACAGATGTGTTGGATTACAACTTCTGCCATTTACATAGTGATGAAAAGAATTGTAATCCAACACATATGGAGGACACCATGAGGAACCAGAAGTATGACTCTATGAATTCAGACTACAGTTGTCCCTTCATATACATTGGGGTTAGGTTACAGGACCCACCCACCCCACCCCCTGTGGATACCAAAATCCATGAATACTCAAGTCCCATTATACACAATGGCATAGCAAAATGGTGTCCCTTATATAAGATGGCAAAATCGAGGTTTGCTTTTGGGATTATTTTTTAAGAATATTTTCAAGCTGTGAATACTTAAATCCGTGGATACCAAATCCATGGATATGGAGGGACAACTGAATCTAGTTCAAAGTGTCAGCAGATGGGACACAGAATGTTTGTTTGGGTGCCAGTGGGCTGGAGCAGCAAAACTAAGGAGGGAAGACAGTTTATGGTAGGTATCCTGGAAGGAGGGATTCATTTGGGTGGGAGAAATGCATACACAAAGATTTTAAAAAATCTTTCTCTCACAACGCAAGGATGCTTCAAAGGGAAGAAAAAGAAAAAGGGCATTCTCTTTTCCAAATTCTCCATGCCTTCAGGTCAACTTTGTTGCTGTTATGTGCATTCAAGCCAACTCTGACTAAACGTTTTTCTTCACAAGATTTATTCAGAGGAGGTTTGTCATTGCCTTCCTCTAGGGCTGAGAGAGTGTGACTTACCCACGGTCACCCAGTGAATTTCCACGGCTGAGTCCAACTTTGTAGCATTAAAATGTACAGGTTCCAAGCTGGCAGACATCCTCTTTCCAATTCTCTCTCCTGCCTCTTTCCTCCCTCACTCATAGAATCATAGAATCATAGAGGTGGGCCTGGTGGGTATTTTATATTCAAGAAAGTGCTGCTATGTGATACAGCCATCTTTCCTTATTTCCATCCCATCATAATCTTATCTTTCCTAAATGTGTTGTGTGTTAAGAGTTTTCTTAAATCAACATCTTCCAATGAAGGTTTCTACATGTTATTTCCTTTGCGGGCTACTTTGCTGAAGTGAATTAATTAATTATGGATTACCCCGGTGCCATTGAGCTAACTGACTTCTTGTGTTTTTGGCAGATCTTTGCAGGTCTCAGCATTTCAACACAGAAAACTGAAGGAGAGCTGGTGAAAACCTGAGAGGGGTCACCTACTGGTTCTGACATTTGTGGCAGGGGGTGGTGGTGGTGGATGTGCCCAGCACGAAGACAAAGGGCAAGCCAGGCCTCAAATGCCATTTGAGGGGTGCAGCGGTACCGCTCAAACTTGGGGTGCATAAGGAAGCCTGGCACAACACCCAAAGGGAGAGATAAGGTCTCTGGAAGCAGACAAACCAATCAAAGCTGCAGAGAGATGAAGGAGCTGCTCTAGGGAAGGGAGGGAAACTGTGTTGCTGTTGTAACTGCTCTCAGTTCTTTGACCCAGACTCTTCTTTCTTCTCAGAAAGGTCACATCAAAGACGTGGGAAGCATCTCAAGCCTGGGTGCTGCGTTTTCACCAAGATGCCTTTTTCCTCCAAAGGAACAAAGCATGGCTTATACTTCTGAACTCCAGAGGCACTCACCATATCAACACAAAACTCTAATATCCTTTTCAATCACCGCCTCATCTCTCTTCAGAGAGAAGGGGGACGAAAGAGAGACGAAGGGAGATTTCAGTGCACAACAGGCTGTATCCTCCTTAATGAGGCTGTTTGCAATTTCCCCAGCCACTGAGACAAAAGGCTATTTAACAGCCGCAGCTACCCTGGTCCACACCCCAGCTAAGCCAAGAAGAACCGCTTCACACTTTAGAGAGCAATTGTTTCTTGCTGCAGCTGAAGTGGTTTTTCTTGCAGTAAAAATACAGACGTGTGAGGGACATGCACGAGGGAGTCCTGAATGGCTGTATTGCCTTGGTCCCCTGTCCTCAGTTTTATTTAGCAATGTGTGCCCTTTGTGTGACCTAAATATCCAAAGGTATCAGATCCCATTTGAGCTTGGAAGCTAAGCAAGGTCAGCCCTGGTTAACACTTGGATGGGAACCTGCCAATGAATGCCAGGTGCTATAGGCTATATTGCAGAGGAAGGAACTGGAAAAATCACCTCTGAGTAGTCTTTGCCTAAGAAAACCCTATGAAATACATGCAGTCCCCATAAGTCAACAGTCAACAGGCTACTTTTCTTAGTTACTGGTTGGAGCTAGGAGCAGCGTGGGTGCAGTGGGACATAAATCCAAGTAGAGTAGCCCCAACTAGAGTAGATTCTTGAATCACTTCCTGGATCACATCAGTCTACTACACTCATGTGAATCGCACTGATTCAGCGGGTCTACATTGTTGGGAGTAGCATTTGAATTTAGTTCTGAAACTTCATTCCTTGGCCACAGGAACCTAAGCTCAGAATTCTACTGGTGACATATGCTGGTATAACCTCCCAGTGTTCCAGTACATGCTCCTTTTTAGTCATTCTGGAAGGAAGTATTCAGTACCTCCTTGTACTACAATCCTCCCTCATGCAGAACCCCAGTCTGAAGGTGCCATGGTGCACCCCCATGACCAATTGGTGGCTGCAGATGAGGAATACACACACACTATCCAGCTGCAGTTGCACAGTCTGGAAAAAGGAACCGCTGCACCCCCAACCTATTGCTGGAGGTCTTCTTGCTAGAGGCCCAGGAGGGCAACATCTGTTCCTTTTCCCCAAGTTGTGCAATTGCAGTTAGATGGTGCCAGGAAGCCCCTCAAGCCACTGACTGGCCATGCTGGGTTTAGACAGCACTGGCATGTCAGAGGTACACTGGTGTAGATTTTCACTCCATCAAAACTTGAACAGAATCTCAGCCTTATTCAGAACCCCCCCCCCTTTTGGGGGGGAGATTTTTGAGATTAGTCAAGAGTTACCCATACACTTTCCAACATATTGCTACAGCCAAAAGATCAAGAGGCTTGCTTTTTTTTTTTTTTTTTTAAAGGTAAAGGTAAAATCTGAGATTCTCACAAAAGTGAATTCTGGACTCTCAGTACCATACTGAGTGTTTCAGAATACATACAACTCTGCCTTTTACTTCCTGTTGAATTCTGAATCCACCAAATCAGTGGATTCCTAGGGAAACTTTTCCAACTCAGTTTGTGAATTTACCACAAAATCTCAACAAACCTCAGAGGATTCTGAGGCCATGGTCCTATTCTCAATCTAAATTCATGCTGTCCTGATCACATGAGTCTGCATGTCATACCACACATAGTGGGAAACATGCCAAAATGTATCTACCCACCTCTTCCCATAGCTGTGCATTACAGGGTCAAATAGGTAAAATGGGTCAAACAACCTTAGAAATAATACTAAAATATGGCATCAGGAATCATAGATTTGGAAGATACCACAAGGGCCATCCAGTCCAACCCCCTGACATACAGGAATAATCAATCAAAGCATTCCTGACAGATGGCCATGCAGCCTCTGTTTAAAAACCTCCAAAGAAGGAGAATCCAGCACACTCCGAGGCAGTGCATTCCACTTCTGAACAGCTCTTACTGTCAGACATGCAGACTCATCTTCCTAACGTTTAGGTGGAATATCTTTTCCTGTAGTTTGACCCCATTGCTCCGTGTTCTAGTGTCTGGAGCAGCAGAAAACAAGCTTACTCCATCCTCAGTATGACATCCCTTCAAATATTTAAACATGGCTATCATGTCCCCTCTTAACCTTCTCTTCCCCAGGCTAAACATACCCAGCTCCCTAAGCCACTCCTCATAGGGCATGGCTTCCAGACCACCTACTTTGGTCACCCTCCTCTGGACACGTTTCAGCTTCTCAATATTCTTCTGGAATTGTGGTGCTCAGAACTGGATACAGTATTCCAGGTGATGTCTGACTAAAGCAGAATAGAGTGGCACTATTACTCCCCTTGATCTAGACACTATACTCTTATTAATGCAGCCTAGAATTGCATTGGCTCTTTAGCTGCTGCATCACACTGCTGACTCACATTCAGCTTGTAGTCCACTAAGACTCTTAGATCCCTTCTGCATGGACTGCCATCAAGCCAGGTGTCACCCATCCTATATCTGTGCTTTTCATTTCTACTGCCCAAGCGTAGTAGAAATTTATCTCTGTTGAAATCATTTTGTTAGTTTTGGAACAGCTTTCTAATCTGTTAAGGTCATTTTGAAATTCGGATCCTGTCCTCTGGGGTATTAGCCACCTCTCCTAATGTGGTGTCATCTGCAAACTTGATAAGCATGCCCTCTATTTCCTCATCCAAGTCATTGATAAAGATGTTGAATAGCCCTGGGCCTAGGACAGAACCCTGTGGCACCCTGCTGGTCACTTCTCTCTACCCTTTGGATTTGGTCCATCAACCAATTACTGTACAAATCCACCTAACAGCTGCATTGTCTAGCCCTCATGTTACTGACTTTTTTTGCAAGGATATCATGCGGGACTTTGTCAAAGGCCTTACTGAAATCAAGATACACTACATCCACATATACGTTCCTTTCACAATGGAACACAGAATAACTGGAAGGTAATTCAGTAATGGATGGTCGCTTTAGTTGATGGAGACCACTAGCCTAGATGGATTTTGAAAAGGATTAGACAAAAACCCTTTGGAGGCTATATGTGTGTCAGCTGCAATCATTAGAGTTAATAAAGTCTTTGGGGTTGTCTACTCTAGATGGGGAAAATACTCCTCATAAAATTTGAGGAGAATACCTTTTGTACCACTGAGATTCCACAGTGATTCTCCTTATTCGGAAGGAGGGGGGCAAAAAACTCCAAAAATTACACGTGAAAAGCTTTTGTGGCTTTTTCCGAAGTTTTTAAAATAACGCATGGGAATGTGCGTTATCACTTGATTGGACAACTGATTCAGAGTGCTCCAGATTCTCAGTGAGGAGCAGAAGTGGACAGTGGATTGGCCGGACATGCATGGGGGATGGGCTTGCTGGCAAGGAAGTGGCCTGAAGTGCCATTTTGGATTTTTGTGTTGCCGATCCTGCACTTTTTTGCTGCTCCAAGGTGACCTTTTTAAAGCAGAATGTCACACATGCACACCTTTGCTTTAAAGTTTTAAAAATTACTGTGCAGCAGTGACAACATGTGGAGAAAAATAACGTGCTAATATACTTGGCCACCATTTTGATTCACAGGCATGTGCACTTCAGATACAGATAGCTTCACGTACTATCGATTTTGCCAAAAGTCTGTGGAGACAAATGAACAGTGCTGTGAATTTGCAATAATGCACAGGAATCAGCATTATATCCTCTTGTCTAGACAAGCCCTTCATGTGCAGAGGCAGAATATCTGTCATAGAGGTGCATGAGCTTTTTATCACACCCATGTGCACACACAATGGCATATGGCTGAGAAGTCAGGATTGCTTGGGTAGGGCAGAGACTTTTACCTTTCCCCCGCATCACAGTGGCAGTTATTTATTTATTTGTTTATTTTATATACCATCTTTCTCCCAGCACAAGATTCATGATGGATTACAACCATTTAAAAACACACTACAACTAAAGAACTATTAGTACAAAACATTAAACCACAATTAAACTAGAATTCTAGTTTTAAAAAAAACACCATCAGTTAAAAACAGTTTTTTTAAAAAAAATAATTTTCACATTTAAAATGCAAAAAAATAGAAAAAAAAAACCATTAAAATCTGTTGCAACATATTAAAAACTAAAAGCCTCCCTAAATAAAAAGGTCTGCTGCCAGTGGAAAGAGAGCAGAAAGGAATTCAACTGGACCTCCTGGGGAAGGGAGTTCTACAACTTGGAAACAGCCACCAAGAAGGCTCTCTCCCATGTCCTCACCAAACATGCCTGTGATGGGGATGGGACTGAGAAAGTTCTCCCCTGCAGATCTTAAAACTTGGGCCAGCTCATATAGGGAAATAAAGTATTTCAGAGCAGCCTTTCTCAACCTGTTTATCCTGGAGGAACCCTTGAAATAATTTTCGGGTCTCATGGAACCCCTGCATAAATATTATTCTATACACTACTATTACTTTTCCCCCACAATCACAATCTCTTGAGGAACCCCTAGCAACCTCTTGGGGAACCCTAGGGTTCCAGGGAACCCTGGTTGAGAAACACTGCTTTCAGAGAGTCTGGACTCAAGCTGTGTAGGGCTTTAGAGGTCATAACCAGCACTGTGAATGTACTGCTCATCCCAGCAAGCACTGGGATGGGGAAGACTGTTTCATGGCCCCTGAAGGAAGAAAAGGATAACTTCCTCCAACCCTGCTGTGGCCCTCAGCTGAATCACTGTTTCCCAGCTGCCATCTGCAGTGATCCCAATCAAGGGGACATGCAGAGGGATAATTAATTGTGGGGGTTCATAGGGGCTTCATGTGGCCCACAGGCCATGTGCTGTGCATTCTTGCTTTTTGAGAGGGAAGTACCATCTTGATATCATACTAGGGACAGCTTTTGTTAGTGGAAAGAGAGAGCTGGATCTTTGTTTGATCCAGTGGCCATGCTGTCTCGAGGATTCTGGGAGTTGTAATAAAAAAAATGTATCCTTCTGAGCTCTGCTGAACAGGCACTGAGAATATTTCCCAACCCAGGGACAAGAGGATACCACCACACCTCCACACTGAGGAGGAGGAAGAGCCAAAGCCGACCTCCCTTCTTCTCCATCTTCCTTCCATAGGTTTATTCTTCATTCTGGGTAATTAGCGTATGGGGAAAACAGCCATGACAATAGTGATTTGTTTAATTTACAATCCCATGCATGTGTTAGCTGTTCAGAGCCTGACCTCCTGCATTTCTTCAACTGCTGCCTGAATATTAGCTCTGTATTTCTTTTTAAGTACCCACTCAAGCAATGCTAAATTGTGCTGATGGTTGGAAAGGTGATTTAATGCACCTCTAAGGGCCCTGTATAGCCACCACCAGTCAAACAAAGGCATCCACCAATTCCCTGTTATGGCAAGCTGCTGATCAATCTAAAACAAAAGGGAATGGCAGGACTTCTTATTTTCCTAACATCCTGCCTTACTGGATCATAGAATCATGAAGTTGGAAGAGACCACAAGGGCCATCCATTCCAACCCCCTGCCATACAGGAATACACAATCAAAGGACTCCTGACAAATGACCATCCAGGCTTTGTCATAATTTTGGTGGTAGGAAAGTGAAGAGTTCAAAACAATTTGGATTCTCTGACAGCTTGTTAGGTCTATTCTTTCCTTTCCATTTCCACTGAAGAGAGAGAAGATGAAATTTAAGCATGCCATGAAATCACACCCACTGACCCCAAAGCCTTCCTCCCTTATGTATGCATGGTGATTAGAGGGGAAGGAAATGCACTCTGTTTATGATCAGGAGTTCCCATTCTGTTACAACTTCCAGCATGCTTTAGCACTGAAAATAGTCTTGAAGTCTGCAAGAAATTATACTCTCTGTCCATTCTGATTAGCCTCCCCCCATACATACTTATACCCATCTTTTAAGTGTTATTTGACCAAATGCTGAATGCTCCTGCCACTGACTGAGATTGGATAGAAAACCGTACTTTGATTCAGCTAAGCAAGACACACTTTTCTATCACATCTGAGTCCTTGTTTGGACAAACAGAAAATGGAACGATGCTGTTTCTGAACTCTTCTGGCTTGCAGGTGAGAAGACCGTGTGAACATTCAAGATATACAATGCTACATAGAAAACAAAAAAATCAAGAAGACATGTTTATCCTACATGACATATTAGCTCTGCAAATGTAAAGATTTCTCTCTGTATGGTAAAACACAATCCAAAGTATAATCCAATCCGATCCCGCCCCTCTTCTCCAGAAACGACAAAGTCTGGGCTGAAGCATACAGAACTTGGAAGTTGTCTTAACAACTTTGAGAAGAGGAGAGGAGAAGAGGAGACTGAGATGTGACATGATAGCCATCTTTAAATGTCTGAAGGGATGTCATGTAGAAGGAGGAAGCTTGTTTTTTGCTGCTCCAGAGACTTGAACATGAACCATTGGATTCAAATTGCAATACAAGAGATTCCACCTAAACATCAGAAATAACTTCTTTTTTTTAACTGCAAGAACTGTTTGACAGTGGAAAAGACTACTTCAGAGTGATGGATTCTCCACCTTCAGAGATCTTTAAACAGAGGTTGGATGGATATCTTTCAAGGGTGCTGTAGTCGTGTATATCTGCATGGCAAGCGATTGGACAGGATGGCCCTTGCAGTCCCTTCCAAAGATTACGATATATTTGTACTAACGTGGTACCTGTAATTAACTCCTGTTTTAAATAACAGAGGTGTAACCAAGTCACATAACAAATATAGCTTACAAAAAAAATAACTTTAACTGCAGTGTTACTGTAACTTCTTAGTTACTTTTATAGTTACAGGGGTGTGGTCTCAACTCAGTGATGGAGGAAGAATGCCACACAGTTCAAGTCTTGGCTTATCCTGTACCTCACCCACTGTTATTGTCATTAAGGCAGTTATGAAGTGGATGGGAAGAAGGAAAGTTTTGTATCAAAAGCCAGGTCAGCACCGTGTAGAGTACAGATCATTTTAAAACAAAGTTTTAATTACTTTTAGGCACTTTGAAAAATGCTAAAGTAAATAGTCACTTTCTAAAATTATCAATACAGGGAGGAATGCAGCCTTGGGACTATAACAGGAACTAATTCAATTTTTAAAGGAACTTAGCAAAGTCTGCGCCTACTAGACAGAGTGCTTGACAATAGGCAGGGAGGACCTGTTTCCTTCTGCCTATGTTGTGATAGGATAAACAGTTGTCCCTTCATATTCGCTGGGATTTGGTTCCAGGACCACCACCACCACCCCCATGGATACCAAAATCTGTGAATACTCAAGTCCCATTACATGCAATGGCATAGCAAAATAGTGTCCCTTATATAAGATGGCAAAATCAAGGTTTGCTTTTTGGATTATTATTTTTTTTTAAGTATATTTTCAAACCATGGGTACATAAATACGTGGATACAAAATCCATGGCTATGGAGGGATAACTGTACTGTGAATAAGGAACATGGCTGGAAATGGCCCTTCTGGCAGTAGAAGACTCTGTTACCTCTTTGTGAAAGCATACATATTTTACAGCCCCTTGTTTGGAGTGCTGGACTAATGTACTGTTAGGACTCAGAATGTTCCTAGCTTTCAGGCAAAACAATATTAACGTCAGCCCACGCCTCTCTTCCCCTCGGGCACTGTCTGAGGCTTTGATGAGTCCTTATTTAAATCAAGCATGCTTGTGCCGACATCCTTCCAACAAACCCCCCCAAAGCCTCTCATACATACAACATCCTAGAATTGTTTGACAACCACCCTCATTGGATGGTTGGTTCAGTCACAAACAGCAAAAATAAAACTGCTCCCCTGTAAAGATATCAGCAGCACAACTTTATGGGTTCTGCTCTTCACCTCTCTGACCTCATCGTTTCTGTAATCTTTTGGAGATTAAATCTGACATTTGGATCCTGGGTAATATTGGACTTGGCAGATATCCTACTCTACTAGGTCAAAGATGAACACAAACCCAAGCTGGGCACTAAGGGGAAATTGACAATGATGCTTCCTAGAAAATAGTGTCCATTTCAGGAAGGCATGGGGAGAACTTTACTGCTTCAGATCAGCACTTTCTAGGTTTTATGACAAGATTATGACAGCCAAAGCCAACCAGCATACAGACACTCAATAAGGAGCAGGGCTGCATTAGGCTCCCTAACAACTCTCTTAGGAAATAAAATGGGAACTACTGAACAGTGGCAAAACATTTTGGGCACCCATCCCAAACAGCTTGCACCCAGAAGATTACTTTAGCTTTGTCCTCCTAAATGATCTCTTTCACAATAATTTACTAGTCATTATTTAATGTGCCAATTTTAATTTACAAAACCACAAACTACAGCTGAAATACATTTGGGGGAGAAAAATTCTCATAGAAATTATCCTAAATGGGGTTTGCTGGCAAAAAATCTGAACAGCTAAATTGCTACTCCATAGTGCTGCAATGTTAAGTGAACACAGAATCACTTGCATACATATCTAGAATAAAGAGCTGAAGATGGCTTTCAATACCTAGTGACTACTGTACTAACAAGTACACATACATCCCACCTAGCTGGGGACTGAAAAAAATCTGTGAACAAGATCAAGAGAAGGAAAATAAGGACAACTGGCTCTATTACCATCTCCAGCTTCTACTGCTTCTGGCATAGTGTTTCCACTTTTCTCATGAAAACCGTGATGCAGCATTCAAATAACTGAGGCTATCATACTTTGGACATATGAGATGACATGATTCAGTGGAAAAGATGATAATGTTGGGTAAAGCTGAAGGCAGAAGGAAAAGAGGAAGACTACAGTACAGGTGGATTGAGCTTGCAAGACCTGAGCAAGGCTTGATAACACACAAAAACAAACTACAGAAAATCACAAGCCAATTGTCAAGTAAGAATTAGGGGGTAGAAATAAAACTCTGATCTATGTTAGAACATAATTATATTTAGGGTGGAGGAAGGTAATAGTGACAATATTTAATGCTGGTATTGTTGGCTGCCCTCCGTCATTTCCTAAAACCAGTCATGAGCCCTTAGGGAATTGCTAAGTCATTTTTTTAAATGATATTAAGATAATTAACCTTGAATTATAGTGGGGTGGGAATCATGTGGCCCTCCAGATGTTGAGCTGCAACTCTTAGTATTCCTTACCACCGGCTATGCTGACTAGGGCTGCTGGAATCTGCAGTCCAACGAAATCTGGAGAGCTTTGTGATTCCCACCTCTCAAGTAGAGGAAAAGGTAGGCAAGACTGTGAAGTAGAGTTAGACAAATTATGGCACCCTACATATTTTGGCCTTCAGTTCTAACCAGTTCCAGACTACATAGCCTATGGTGAGGGGTTATGGTAGTGACAGTCAAAAAAATATCTATAAAGCCATAATTGCTCAGCCTTGCTCAAAATAAAGAGAGTGTGGAAATCTTTTTCAGCCTGAGGGCTGATTTCAATTTTAGGTGAGTTCTTGGGTGGTTGGTATAGTCCATTGGTTGGCAGGGCCAAAAGGAATAGGGTGGGACCAAAAATATCACTGCACTTTACTTTTAGTATATTTAATCAGGAAATAAGTGTTAGGCATTCTGACCTTTTAGAATGGGGAGAAACCAATACAAAAGGAAGGCTGAGGACCATCTGGAAAAGCCCAGAAGGTTGGATAGTACCCCAGGAGGGCCAGATTTGGCTCCAGAGCCTGATGTTTCCAATCCCTGTTGTAAGCATAACAGCTAAAACAGCAACTGCTGCTCCAGAGACTAGGACATGAACCAGTGGATTAAAATTGCAAGAAAAGAGATCCCACCTAAACATTAGGAAGAAATTCCTGATGGCAAGAGCAGTTTGACAGTAGAATGGTCTGCCTCTGAGGGTGGCGGACTCTCCTTCATTGAAGGTCTTTAAGCAGAGCTTGGATGGCCATCTCTCAGGTGTACTTTAGCTGTCTGTTCCTGCATGGCAGGGGTTGGACTAGATGGCCCTTAAGAGGTCTATGATGCTAACTGCTCAGGCCTCCAAAGAGAGGTCTCTCTGGTCTCACAAGAGAGGAATGGGAAGGTGCTCCAAAAGACACTGAATCTGATTTCCCCTGATGTTTCTTCTCTAGCTGACATTTTTGTCAGCTGTCATTTCATGCAGAGAAGAGAATAAGATCCCTCCCATGAGAAGACTTGCACAGGAGGCAGTGCCTGTAACCTATTTGCTAATCGAAGAACCTAGCCCTGGCCCATGGAACCCTTCTGCACAAACTACACTATCTAAGCTGACCTTCAGCAGGGATTCTCGTTTTCTGCTTTTATGAAATGTCAGAGGCCAGAGTGAGGGACATTTGCTTAAGGATTTCTTACAGGGGGCTCAGCTCATCCTCTGCTTTGAGGCCCTGTGCAAGCCTGATTGATGGCAAAGACCTTCAAGAGAAGGATGTTTAACATTTTAAAGAGCAGTTTTAGGAAAGGATTCAATTACACACTTTACAGTGGCAGGTGTATGGATAAAAGCAAAGGCTGCCTGGTGTTAGGATAGTTTTCATCCACAAACAGGAAGCAGAAAAGGGGCTGCTGGGTCCTCTTACATTAAGGGATTCCTTGGTTCTGATCAAAACACAGATGTCAAAGAATCAGGGATAGGTTTCTCAGATGTCTACTAGCCCAACATCACCCATTGATAGCAAGGCTCTAGAGGTCTACACTCATATTTCTATATACCTATTATCTCTGTGTTGAGATGATATGAAAGTATACCAGTGACGGTGCACTTATTCACATAACACAGCATGCACTTGCATGTCTGAACTTGAAGCTGGCTGTGTGCGCTTCCTCTGCTGCAAGGCATTACATTGAAGGTAGTGGTTTGGCAATTTGGAAGTTCTGTTATCTAAGATCTGGAGTGACTCATTCAAACATGCAAGTCATCCCTAATGGCTGCTGCTATCATGATGATGTACACTTGTGTGTCAAGTAGCCTCAAGAGGAGATTTGAGTCCCTCTCTTGGGAAAAAAGATGGGATATAAATAAATATGATGATAAAGAGGATATAGGTTATGGTGATGATTTTCTAAACCAGTCTTTCCCCTCAATTTATCATAGCTGCCTCATTTGGCTCCACTGCTTCCTTTTTTTAGGATGAGGCTAAGTGTGGACAGGTTGACTCCATATCCACAGATTTGGTACCCATAGTTTCACTTATCCATGTTCGAAAAAAAACGTTCTCCCTAGAGATTTCTAGGTCCTCTAATGCGATTCTATGGTCAACTTCCAGCATTCATCTCATTTAAAATAACATGGTTCTCTATTATCCATGGTTTCTGGTATCCACAGGGTATGTATGTCTTGGCACATATCACCCATGGATACAGGAGTCAACCTGTATCTTGTGCTAAAGCAGGGATGGGGAACTTCCTGGTATCATGGAACTACACTGGATCACCCAAACCATTAAGAGCTCCAGCACTGCTGGAAACTTGTGGCAGCCACTGAATTTCCTTCCACTTGCACAGTTGCCGCTGAAAAATGGTTGCAACAGCAACAGTTCTCTGTGATGCAGAAAAGTGCCAGAGTGTTCCTTATAGACTGGTAATACAGAGTTGTCTCATTCCATCCTGGAATATACCTCCCACCCACCCACCCCTCACATTTTTTTATAGTGGTGCAAACGGTTGTTGATGTAGTTTTATTGGTGGCAGCAACAAATGAGAACAGCAAGGGTTGCAGAAAAACAGCTAAGGTGGGAAGTATAAAGGCTATGGGCCATCTCACCTCTGTGCTACAAAACCCAAGATTTAGTACCAAGGTAGCTCAAGCTCGTCCATGGAATGTTGAGTGTTCTGTAACCTATTAGAAATTAATGTGCCAGTGATTTATTAGTCTGGTCTGGGGAAAACACACACACTTAAATTATCAGCACCCATAACTGGGAATGCTGTAGGCATATGTGTTTATCCAACTGGGAAAAATACAAAGTTTTTCAAGAAAATATGAAAGTAGAAACAATTGTTCGAGAAGGGGCAAGCTTGTTTTCTGCTGCTTCAGAGACTAGGACATGGAGCAATGGGTTCAAACTACAGGAAAAGAGATTCCACCTAAACATTAGGAAGAACTTGCTGATAGTAAGAGCTGTTTGGAAGTGGAATACACTGCCTTGGAGTGTGGTGGAGTCTCATTCTTTGGAGGTTTTTAAACAGAAAATGGGTGGCCATCTGTTGGGAATGATTTGATTGTGTATTTCTGCACGGCAGGGGGTTGGACTGGATGGCCCTTGTGGTCTTTTCCAAATCTATGATTCTATGATTCTATTATTCTAAGGCCGCCTCCCAATTTCATGTCATTGTACAGGAAGATTACATGAGTGGGGACAGAGATATTACAGCCTATTTTGGAAGGAGAATTAGCCAGTTCTATTTCAGACAAAGGAAAGGTCAACATGAATAGAAGAGCAACTAACTATTCATTCTGCAAAGATTCTTTGTTGTCATTTTTGGTTTCCAGTGGAACTTCTCTTTCCAGGCCCCCTTCACCAAGGCTGAGGATCAACGGCCTGACTTCTGCTACAACATGCAGTCCTATGCGTTATCAAACCAGATCAGTCACACCAGATTTGCAAAAAGAAATTGGGATTCCTTAGCCAAAATTCTATAAGCCTCACTTGGCTTCTCTCACCAACAGCTTGTGCACCCCGTGTCTTTTCTTCTAATCCTCTTAAAGAGATCCCCAGCCAATAATTTCAGGGCTATAGTTCCAACTATTCCCCTTTCTTGTCTATACACTTGTGCTCTTTGTTTCGCTTAACTTATTTTAGAATGCATGGAACAAAACATTGGAATTAGAGGGAAGGTATTTCCTTTAAAACCTGTCATGAAGGATTCGGACAATGGGCTTTGGACAAGCCCTATATCACAGCAGGGAAACATGTGGCCCTCCAGATGATGATGGACTGCACCTTCCATCAGTCCATCAGTCCTAGATAGCCCTAACTAATGGTGAGAAATGATGGGTGTTACAATCCAGCAACATCCAGAGGGACACAGGTTCCTCATTTCTGTCTGGCCTTTTAGTTGACTCTGGTTCAAACCCTAATGATTCAGATCCAGAGTAACACAAGGTAAGAGTTGTACAGAGTAGCAGAAGGTAAACTGCAAAAAGGGCTTGATATTTTTTATTTCAGAATTTGACACTGTTCTTTGTTTATCCAAAATCCAGGCAGAGCTCAAAAAGGTTTTTTCTTTGGACTCAACTTCCCAGTTACCATGCTGGCTGGGGACCCAAGGGATTGTAATTGAAAAAGGAACTTTCCAAAGCTTGGTTCCAGGCCCCTCATGAAAGACAAGACAATTAAAATCCGACAGCACAGGATCAATCAACAAAGCCATCCCGGAAATATAAGCTAAAGAACCAGTCCTCTCGAAACTAATTGAACAATTCTAGAAAAAAAAGAATTAAAACAAAATCTCATGGAAACCTTGATTCAGCCATGCTTCCTTAGTTCCTGAAAGTAGGGGACCCCACTGAAAAGTTCCTCCTCCATTTTCAACAACCCCACTGACCAGCAAGCTAAGAAGACAGGCTGCATTTCAGCAGTTAAATTAGGATGACAGGAAAACCTGGAACAGATCTTCAGGAGAGAGTCTGTTTTCTAGCTCTGAAAGGCACCAGCAATGATTTCTTCCATTTGACTTTCCTTTCCTTCCTGGAAAAAGGGGGGGGGGGTGGCTGCACCATTTTTGATCTCTAGTCCTGATCTTAATTGAGTTTTAGTTTATGTCCCTGCTCACATGCAAAGCTACTTCCATCTTCCAGTAGTATCCTTTCTCCTAAAACCCAGCAGCCACCCTAGCTTAGCCTGAGAATATATTCTTTCCAAATATATCCCAATCAACAACTCCTGCCCCTTCATTCCAATCATAGGTAGATTTTAGAAGAGCAACAGGAACATCTTTTTGTCAATTGATGGATGGATGGATAGATGGATGCCTGCTTCCTTCTTCCTGTGGCACTCCCTTGGTAGCTTTTCTCCATTTCCCAGATCTTTACCTGTATTGCAACTGATTTCTCTCCACTTTTCATTACACCAGTAAAGTTGCTGCAGGGCAGGAAGAAAAATCTGGAATTGATTACATTGAGATAGAAGGAAAGACTGTCTACCAGCCATTTCAACCTGAGTTAATGCTGGGAAAGGGTTGGGTACATCAGGGAAGTGGTGCAATGTTCAGTTTTCAGCAAAATCCCCAACAACCCTACATGGAATTCAGGATTTGTGGGGAACAATACCATCTGTGTGATTAGCCTTTCTCTTTAATTTTTTTTTTGGGAGACGTAGGCTGCTACTTATGGGGTGGAAAGGGAAATGTATCCTACATATACTCAGAAGAGTTTTTAAAATATTCTTGCTGATAAGTTGAAATATTTTTTGGTAAATATAATTTCCCTGAAGCTGCCCCATAGCCACCATTATTCCATTGTGACTCCCACAAGGATATAATTTTGAGTACAGTTGTCCCTTCACATTTGCAGGGGTTTGGTTCCAGCACCCCCCGTGAATACCCAAATCCGCAAATACTCAAGTCCCATTATATGCAATGGCATAGCAAAATGGTGTCCCTTATATAAGATGGCAAAATCAAGGTTTGCTATTAGGATTATTATTTTTTAAAGAATATTTTCAAGCCATGAATACTCAAATCCGTGAATGTCAAATCCGTGAATGTGGAGGGACAACTGTAGTACTTTTGCAACAAAGCAAGCAGGCCCACAGAAAGAAAGACAAGCATTAGGATATAGGGTTCACATTCCACTTCTGGTATTTATTTACAGAATATCATTGGGAAGCTAGCTTCTCATTTAACCATCTATAACCATCTCATTTAACCAACTCCTCCTACCTATCCTTTCAGAATTCAAGTCAACACAGTGCTTGGAAAAGTAACTTGACTTCAAAGGGCAGGACATTGATATTCTTGATGGGGATGGACTTTGCCCTGCATGAAAAGTCCACCATGAGAGGGCTTTCTTGTTTATTGTGTCGTTCTCTCCAGAATAGCAGGCCATTTTTAAAAAAGGTATTGGTAATATTTTTTTTTAATTGATAAAATTTCTAGGCCCAATTTATACCAGAGCCCTACAAAGGGCTATAATACGAGGATAAACACAGATATATTAAACATTAATAAAATCATGGGGGAAATGCCCCAAATATTCATCCCAACCTGCTTTTCCCTGTCAATTAAAAGCCAGAATAAATGACAAAGCATTTTCCAGGGCTTCCAAAAGTCATAGGGGACAGCTGCCTGGATGTGCCATTTCAGAATATAAAGCTGCCAGTGACCAATTCAAATGTTTCTGTGTGATGACAGTTGTTACCCGCATACCATAACGCATTTGCTTGCAGCTCTAATACTCTTTAAGGCTCAGCTGCTCACAATATCCCAGCAACTCTGGTGACAGATCTCATATCACACAGGTAACAATACCATTCTGGCATTGTTTAACAAACACCACATGTTAATTTTAAAAAAAACAAAGCATCCAATTAAGAAACATGAAGAAAAAAAAACATAGGGAGGACTGCTTTCTTTGCACTTAGTTTTATACTGGGAGATGATTTAGTAAAGTTGCCTTTCCATATCCCAAACTGCCCTTTCTAGACAAAACAGCCAGAACATTTTACAAGTACCTGGCACAACCTTCTTCCTCTGAAAGAAAAACTTTCAATTTGTTTTCTCTATGGTACCTCAGCCTGCTTTTGGTCTTCTCCCCTCAACTCCACATATCAGACCTATGTAGTAAATGAGTTTTAGCCTGCCAAAATACAAAACAAGGAAAAATTACTAAGAGATAAGTAGCCTGATTTTTCTTGCTGGCTGCTAGGATGATGACATTTATATTCCAACACACCTGGAAGGCACTTGAGTTGGGACAGGCTGGGGAGGATGTTGTAAGGGGAGAGGGAAGGTTGTGGTGGTCATGGGTCATACCATATAAACAGGGTGAGACAAGTAGGGATGGGTGAATCAGTCTCCTGCTAGCCCATAGCACTGTCACATGCCTTCACTGCTTACCTGCTCCATCTTGCTTTTGCATCAGTGATTAAATATACATACATACATACATACATAGACACCTCAGCATTCATTTTTTAAAAAAAATATGGAGATCATTTTTGCAAAACACACTTTTTTTTTAACAGCCAAATACCCTCAGTCAGTGGCCCCAGAGCCACTAACTCAAAAGGTATATCTGCATTTGCCTATTAAGTTTGGACCATTCCCCCTACTTTCTTCCAGAAGCACAAGCTAAAAGTACATTTTGGTAGAGTTATGGGCCTGGGTACCTGAACTTTGAGCAACCAAGTAGCAAAGCTGCAAGGGAGAGGGTTCAATTTTAAGTGAAGAAGTAAGGGCAGGAGGAGAGTGGGGTCCTCAATTTTGCTGAACTTTTCCTTGCAAATCTCTTCCTGCCCAATAAGATGCTCCTCACTCCCAGGTACAGGCAAAAAGACTGCATGGGGAAAGATTTTCCAAACTCATTTGCACCCTTCTCTCCATGTTTTGCCATTGTTCACCGATTCCAGGTTTGCAGACCCACATCTTTACTGTATGTACAGTTCTATCGTTTGCCTCATAACAGCCACATGAAGAAGGTTGGACTGAGAGAGCACAATTTTCAACTGGTCCAATTTGGCAAGGATAGGCCCAATTAATCCTTTATCATCCCATTGTTTTCAGCTGTTTTTAAAATGCCCCAGTTTCTCTCCCCCTTTCCCACTTTTCCCTTTTGTCTTCCACTTCTTTCAATTGCTGCAAACTGAGTTCACACTGCAAAAGTAGTTTGTACTTGATTAATTCAGCAGTGGGGAGGAGATGAAGGGGCAGAATCTTGTCCTTCCCAGGAGACTCGGGCAAAAGCAAACTGCTACACCCTCTCCTAGCTTGTCTGTTCTTCCTCATTAGTAACTTCAACCATCTTGACCACACTCCGATATTGCTTGGACACATGTGTCTTGGTTTCCATTAGTGAAATGTTGGAGAGTACAAGAGAGGGAACTTCCTAAAGTCACTGCGAACTGCCAGGCTCAGAGTTAATATTTGGCCTTCCCATGTTTAACTCTAGCTCCATATCTACAGCCACAGCCCTGACTCTGTTATCTCTAATAGCATCTTCTCTGTTTTCCTTCCTCCCTTTTGCATGAGGTTAAAAGGCTTTACTTAAGAGTTTTTGCAATTGCCGAGATAAAACCGACCTTGATAAATTGGCACTCTAGGCTGCAAGCAGTGAAATGAAACTCAGCAATAACAAATGTAAATTATTATATGCTGGAAAATACAGACCAAATATATAGATACAAAGCTGGAGTACAAGGAACTGTCTAGGCCCCTTCATAAAATGAGAAAGATTGCAAAACTTGAGACAATTCACAAGATCAACATAAGTTTATTCTACTGTGATACTAGTATGAAAATCCAGCTGGGGCCAGGTGTGGTGAAGGACGTCTTTTTTTTCTTCTTCTTTTCTTACAGAGTACTGGGACACAAGAAGAAATGGAGGAGCCTTAGTCTGTCTAGCCATCCAACCTCCTACTTTGGCTAACAGTGTGTCTCCAACGTCCCTGGCTTTTTATGTGAGAACTTTAAAACTGAATTTGGGATGTGATTCTGTGGCTACTTGCATTTTCAGGACACACGGGAATGCCCACTCCCCCATGGGATTGCGCGTAGTCTGACATCCTCCTAATTAACAAGGAAGGTGTTAGGTCAACTGAGAATAATCCCCAAGACAAGATCAGTGTACCAAAAGGATTATACCCAGACAATGATAATTACGTGTCTTGCTATTCAGGTAATGAGTATGTCTGTACATATTTTGTGCTTACTCCTGCGTACCAACATAATCCTTACCTAATGATTAACAGTGTATACATGATCACGAGACTATGGGTGAGTCTATACAATCATAAAAAAATCCGTTTGGGGGGCAAAAAATACGAACAGCCTGTTGTTCGTATGCATATGAACCGGCTATACGATTTTTAACCCCCCTAAACTCCGTATGACTCCCTCTTCCCGAAGCTGGCTGGAGTGAGCAAGCCAAGCAGCGGTTTTAAATCTCCTGCCGCTTTTTTTTTTAAAGGTTCCAGCTTTGCAGACAGTCTGTTTTCCGTATTTACAATATAAAATAAAAATAAATAAACATATAAATTCACGGACTTACCAGACGCTCGCTAGCCAGGAATCCAACATGGCGGGTGCTCCCAATTCCCCTCTGTGCTAGTCCCGCCCCCTCTACTCAGCCAGCCAATCAGATTACCCTGCCTGTTCGTATGTGTGCGAACAGACCATACAGGCCCATCAGCCATCCGAACGGCGTATGGATTTCTCTTCGCAATCTGCTTTCTCTCCCGAACGCTGCATGTGTGTATTTCAGGGTGGAAAACCGCCCCCCCTCTTTTGCATTCGTGTGCATCTGAACAGCCGTTTGTACCAAAGCGCGAACTTCCACACGCTGTACGTATTATTTAAATCATGTAGATGGGACCTGTATAAACCACCCTTCTGTACCAATAAAGTATGCTCTACCATGACAATCCTAGAGGGCGTTTGAGCATCATTACTACATGATTCTTCATTAAGTTTCTTCTTGGAGGAAACAAGTAATTTTAACAATTTTCTTCCCAAAGGAAGAAAGTCTTTGAAAACCTTACAGTTTTCAAAGCCTATTCACAATTTGGGTCTTTTTCTGTGTAAAATTTGCACATGGATGTTTTGCACTGAAAACAACATTTCCTGAGCAGGGAATAACATTTTCTGTGGTGAAAATAATCTCTCTACACAGAAATATTATTTCCTGTGCAGAAAATGTTGTTTTCCATGCAACTCAGCCATATGTGAATTTCCCACAGGACAAAACACTATTATAGAATTTTCTGTGCAGGAAACAGCATGTTCTACACAAGAAATAATATTTCTGTGTAGAAATATTGTTTTCTGCATAGAAAGTGCTGTTTTCTGCAAACACACACAAAAACTATGTGTGAACTTTGTGCACAATAAATCCTGAATTGCAAAGATTCTCATCAGCACTGGATTCTTCTCATTGGGGTTTCTCAACATGTCTTTTGACAATTTTGCAAATACTGTACTTTTGAAGGTTTTTCCCGTCCCTACTGAAGATGCCAAAAACTGAACTTCAGACATTTGCACACAAAGCACTACTCTACTTGCTGCCTTATGACCTGGTTGCCCACCAGGCAACTGGTTTTCAGGTTTTCAAAAGTTGTGAAAGGAAGGAAAGAAGTGCAGGAGGGAGGAAGACAGACATGAATCTGAGGGCAGCATAAACAGACAATGGCTTAGGGTTCTATTGGGAAAACATCACTGGTGGTTTAGCTCTAGTTTCCAATACAAAAGTTAGTCTTGTCACCAAGCACAAACTCAGTTATCTACAACCCGCCCGCCCCCCAAATCTGGTATCCCCTCAAACTTTGTAGGAATGTGTTATCCTAGCTTTTGTAATATTTCTGCAGTTAGCCAAAAATACATGTATACCCAATTGGGGCTACCAGTTAATACCATAAAATACAACACGGTTACACTCTTGCTATAAACTTAAGATATATACAAAACAACAGAACTTTGACATAAATGTTCCAAGCAAATTACACAATGATGTGTCTTTGAATGTTAACTTAAAACCCTAATTTGATATATCAGTATGAACAAAACAGGATTGGTGGCACCAAACAGCACAAAGCTATAGGTTTTGAGGGAATATCAAATTTCAGGATTCATAATGAACTTAAAGAATTTCAAATAAACAGGTTGGGATTATTAGCAAATAATCTGGTTGGGATTTACTTAGTTTCCTTCCTTTTAGAAAAATCCACTCATTGAATAATCAAAAGGCAGCATATTTCAAAGATTCTTCAGAACATGTGAAACTTACGGAACATATAATTGAAGAACGCAGAAACATTATTTAATATGATTAGATAAATACATGGACTATAGGCCTACTGGGCTGCTACAAACCTTGACAGCTAAAAGTATTACTTCTATTTCCAGATATCTCTGTCTCAGCAGGTGTTGGCAGTTAATGAAGGGAACAGGCCCCACCATAATAAGTATTCCTTTCCCATCCAGCTGGCTAATAGCAGGACATAAGACACTCTTTTTAAAAACCTAATATCCCAACTCTTATCTCAAAATCAACCTTAGTGATCTTTTTAAAAAGGTTAAAGAGATATCCTCTAGAAAGTCCTCCTTTGCCATATCATTATGATGTCCACGTGACGCTCTTGAAGGTCAACGAAGTCCAAGCTTTCATAGTTTCTACCAAGTTGGTAAGGTTTTGAGTACAGCTCCTAGGGCAGACTGCACGCCTGCCATCTCACAACTGACTTAGCTAAATATGGAGAGGCTCCTCGCCAGAAGGTCGGCCACCAGGGGACAAACTGTCAGCAGCTGCTTTGAACAGGATGGGAGAAAAACAGCAAACGGCATCTGTATCAGGGATGTAAATCTTCATTTGTTTTGCACTTGAACACGAGAAGAAAGAAAACATCTAAAAACTTTCCTACACATCAGGTGAGATTATGAAAGTTGCAGTATATTTTTGACCTCCCCCCACTTCATTTTGGGACTTTTAAATTAACATTTCATTTGTGCAAAAAGATAAATAAAAAAATTGCAAAAGCACCACAGTTAGTGTAAACACATTGTATTTTTGCATAAAATACAACATTTTTGGCACAAACACAAATTCCATATGAAGTCCCCAAATGAGAAAAAAAAATCATTGAAATATGTGCCAAAATTCTCTTAGGGTGCATCCACACTACACAAATTGAGCCTGGATTATTAACCATGGCTCCTTCCTATGGGATCTTGCGATTTATCGTTTGGTGAGGCACCAGCACTCTTTGGCAGAGAAGGCTAATGACCTTGTAAAACTACAAATACCAGAATTCAACAGGAAGGAGCCATGGCAAATAATCCAGTTTGAAACGGGATTATTTGAGTAGTGTTAATTAGGCCTTACTGTGTCAGGACCCGTCAAAACTGCTTTTCACAACAAGGATGAGAACAGCTGAAAATATTCTTTCATCCCTAACATGCATTGATGAAATCAGTTTTTTGAGGTATTCAAGATACTCTCCACTTTAGCATCTCCCTCATTCTTTGGCCTTGTATATATCCCAGCCATGTGTGCCCTAAGTCTGAAATCCTAGTTGTGCTGCCAATTGTATCATAACACCTGATCACCTCTGAAGGGGTCCAGTTGAATGGCAAAATTCATATCTAGGCCAGAGATCAGATTTGGCAAACAGATCCCAATCCTCCCCTCTCCACATAGGTCCATCCCAGGAGGCTGAGAATGAGAACACAACCTTTTCATGTTTAAATATTAGTGAGACTATAAACTTTTAAAGGCCATTTGGTGCCTTTTATAGCTGAAATAATGGTTTTTACAGATCTGGGCCTGAGAAACCGGTCAGGATTTATTAAAGGTATGTTTTAAATCCTAGCACGACAATGTTACCTCAGCGAAATATCCGATACATGCCCTATCTTTCTTTCCACAACATCTGTTTCATTGTCAGTAGCCATTATTAAAGAGGAATAATGATGTTCCTGCTCAATCCAGCGCATATAAGTCCTGTTTGAATCAATGGACCTTAAGCATGGACAACAATAACCTTCAACTGTATCTTTTAATTACACTTTCAAATGTGCAAAATGCCATACTGTGCATTGCATTTCTTCACTAGTAAAAGCAAAAGGTTGGACTGAATTCAGTAAAGCCCAGCTCCTAAAATGAGATTCTGCTATATTCCTTGGCCCACAGATGAATTACTTTTCAAAATGGTGGACAGCTGGGCTCCCTTGCTCCTTCTTTCTGAGCAACATCACCTCATGAATCACTCAGATCATACATAGCCTCCAACTGTCCTGATTTGACAGGGACAGTCCCAATTAATTCTCTGGCCTCCCACTTTTTTACTTGCTTTCAAAATATCCCAGTTTCCTTCTTCTCCTGCTTTTTCCCTTTGTTTCAGCTGGCATCCATTGCTGCAAAGTGAGTTCAAAGTACAAAAGTAATTCGTTCTTAAATTAATACTGTAGGGAGAAGAACGACATCTTGCCCTTCCCAGTAAGCTCAGGCAAAAGCAAAGTGCTGCAGCCTCACCTAGCTTGTGGGTTCTTCCTCATTTATAACTTTTACCATTTTGATCACATGCTGATGTTGCTTGGCCACAAGTGTCCTGGTTTTCATCTGCTAAATCATAGAATCATAGAATTGTAGAGTTGGAAGATACCACGAGGGCCATCTAGTCCAACCCCCTGCCATGCAGGAATACACAATCAAAGCATCCCTGACAGATGGTCATCCAGCCTCTGTTTAAAGACCTCCAAGGAAGGAGACCCACCACGCTCCGAGGGAGTGTGTTCCCCTGCTGAACAGCTCTTACTGTCAAAAAGTTCCTCCTCATGTTGAGGTGGAATCTCTGTTCCTGGAGCTTGCATCCATTGCTCCGTGTTCTAGTCTCTGGAGCAGCAGAAAACAAGCTTGCTCCATCCTCAATGTGACACCCCTTCAAATACTTAAACAGGGCTATCATATCGCCCCTTAACCATCTTTTTTCCAAACTAAACATACCCAGCTCCCTAAGTCTTTCCTCATAAGGCATGGTTTCCAGACCTTTCACCATTTTAGTCACCCTTCTCTGGACACGCTCCAATTTGTCAATATCCTTTTTGAACTGTGGTGCCCAGAACTGGACACAGGATTCTACGTGAGGCCTGACCAAGGCAGAATAGAGCGGCACTATGACTTCCCTTGATCTAGACCCTATACTTCTATTGATGCAGCCCAAAATTGTATTGGCCTTTTTAGCTGCCGCATCACACTGTTGACTCATGTTCAACTTGTGGTCTAGTAGGACTCCTAGATCCCTTTCGCATGTAGTCTCATTCAGCCAAGTCTCCCCCATCCTGTATCTATGCATTTCGTTTTTCTACCCTAAGTGCAGTACCTTACATTTTTCCGTACTGAATTTCATTTTGTTAGCTTTGGCCCAGCTCTCCAGTCTATCCAGGTCATTTTGAATTTTGATCCTGTCCTCTAGGGTATTAGCTACTCCTCCTAATTTGGTGTCATCTGCAAATTTGATAAGTATGCCTCTAATTCCATCATCCAAGTCATTGATAAAGATGTTGAATAACACTGGGCCCAGGACAGAACCCTGTGGCACCCCACTGGTCTGTTTGGAGAGTATGACCATATGAAATGTCATCTCCTACCTGTGAAATAATTCTCCTTTATGTGAGATTCCCCTCCTCACTTCATCAAGGCAAATCAATTGCATCTTCTCCTCACTACAGTGTTAACATAATGTTCTGACCCCTGTCCCTTGAGAGTAAAAAAAGATTATAAACATTTTGTGACATCACTGCAATTCAGTCAATGGTAAGGCAGGGACTCTCAGACAGGTATAACAGAAAGCAATGATTCATATGCAGGAGCAATTCACCCCCACAGTCACCGTTTTTGAAAATCCTACTAATATCTTGAGGCCACAGAGTCAAGATACATAGAGTTTAATGCTTGCCTTCATTAGCTTTAAAAATTCAGGTGTCACCCCTGCTTCCTTCTTGGGCTGTCCTATTAATATTTAAGAGCTAGCATGAACAATTACTGCTGAACAGGCTTTTCCCCTCACTAAGCTTTGCTTAGAGTTTTACAGCTCCAGTACATCTTGCCAAACAGAAATGCTTGCCAATTGACTGGGCACTAACAGCGATGCCACTAGATTTTCTGAGGAATGAAACCCCTCAATCCTGCATCATTACTTCCTCGAACTCTCCAACTCTCCCAGTTTGCAGGAACAGTCTTATTTACCTAATCCCCTGTTGTCCCACTTGTTCAGCCACTTTTTAAAATGTCCTGTTTCTCTCGCTTGAACCCACTTTCCCTCTTTCTCACCAGTTTACTTCAATTGCTACAAGCTGAATTCAAAGTACAAAAGTAGTTTGCACTCAGTTAATTTAGAGAGGAGAGGGCAACGTCTTGTCTTAGCTCATTGGGTTTCCCCCTGTCCTTTTTTTCAGGCTTTCCTAAACTCAGTACAGAAATTTCAGGGTTTCCCTGCTTAAAATAGTAATTTTTTGCGTTCCTCCCCCATTAATAACTTTCTCCCCTTTTGTTTGGCCATACTCTTTTGACCGAACATGGAATGTTGCTTGGTCACGTGTATCCCACTTTTCATCTGTGTAACTTCAGAGCGTATGCTTCTTCCAGCCTTTACTACCTTCGCTAGTGAGGTCATCTAAACCTCATTTAAGGCCATATCACCAATTAGCCATCATTTCATCTAGTGGCAGTGAACCTTGTGAGCTAATTATACACTGCAGAAGAAACACTTCCTTTTGTTAATACTGAATCAACTGCCAAATAAAGGTCTTATCTATAAGGTCAAAATAATACAAATGGCATACGAACAGAAGGCGATCCATTCATAAGGACATTAGCACAAATATGTGTCATTTGGAAGGGGGGGCAGCCAAATCCACCGCAAAGTCCGTGTGCGTTGCGTCCGGGACTTCATACAGATTTTTTTGTAAAAGCTCCATAAGACACGTGAATGTGAGATCATTTGAACACTCGCATTTGCACAGATACGAACAGGCAGCGTAATCTCATTGGCTGTATGAGGATGGGGGCAGGGCTAGCAAACAGGGAAAGCGCCTGTAGCTGCCATATAACATTTTCGCCTAAGCGAGAATCCGGTAAGTTGATCAAACGGTGATCTTATACTCTTTTTTTCCTTTCTTTTTTGGAAATACAAACTATCGCTTGTGCATACCATGGAAAACTGTTTAAAAAAAAAACACCTTGCAACAGATTTAAAATCACTCACGGCTGCCATCTTGGCTAAGGGTCATGCAGAGTTTAGGGGGACTCTTTTGACCACGAAGACTGGTTGCATCGTTGTGAATGCCTGCTTTTTTGGATGTGTTCTTATCCCCCCGCCCCATATAGACAAAACCCTATTCTATCATATGACCCCAAATTCTAGTGTTGAAGTTAAAACTTCTCTCTGTCCCACCCATGATTTTATACATTTCTTATCAGGTTTTGAGTTATCTTTTCTCCCAATATAAAAGCCTCAACTCTTTATAAACACACAGCCTGATAAAATATACCTATACTGGATAATGTGTTTTAAAATCAAGGCTTACCAAAAATTGCAGATAACAAAATGATATGAAATATATACTGTAATCAATTATTTAAAAATGAAGGGATGGGAAATGCTAATTGGCAGGATTACTAAAAATAAAAATAGAAAAACTACCCAATAATTTCTAATACAATTATATCTATCCAGGACCTTAATTGTGCCATAAAGAAACAATCCAATTATATAACATAAAACATTTTTTCTAAATGGAAAGCCGGTTCATTGATCCATTTCAAACAAGTAATTTACTTCCTCATGAAGATTCTATTTCGTGTAAAGAAAACTAAATATCTAACAAAATAGCTCCACGGAAGCCCATGAGAAAAACAAAACTGTAAAAACATTTATAACATAGTCTCAATCTCACTTTGTAATGTAAAGCATTGGTCTCCTCAATCTAATACATTTAGCAAGATGAAAAATTAATTGGCTCCACATTTTAATTTCAGATTATCCGGTTTGTGCTTCCAGAAACTAAATGCAAACCAAATATAATTTGTGGTTGGGAATTTGTACAAACAGTAGGAAAAGAGGAAGACTGCATTACAGGTGGATAGGCAAGACCTGAGCAGGGTAACTGATGACCAGGGCTCTTGGAGATCTCTCATTTATAAAGGCTGCCATTACTCAAAGTTGAACTGGCGGCAGATAATAACAGCAATAAAGACTCCATCAGGGAAGGGATAGGCCTGATTTTGTAGGACCTGAACAAAACTGTTCTAATCTTAGACTGCCATATTTTGGACATACCATGAGGAGACAGGACTCCCTAGGAAAGACAACAATGCTTGGTAATGTAGAAGGGAGCTGGAAAAGAGGAAGACTGCGTTCTAGATGGATAGACTCAATCAAGAAAGCCACAGCCCTGAGTCTGCAGGACCTGAGAAGGGCTGTTGATGACAACTTGAAGGTCTCATTCATAAGGTTTCCATCAGTCCAAGTCAACTTGACAACAGTTGACAACAACAAACAATGCAGAAATACATTTCAGTGTCTGCCACACTATGGCTTCCAGTGTGATGCATATCTGAGTTGAAACAACCTTAAGCACTGGAAAAAAAATAGCACTTACAAGACAATGAGATGACCTAATGAGGCTAGTTTTCCCCATGTCATACTGAGGCACAGGTTAACAAGGTTCAGCACACAAGCTAAATTGTATTTTGTGCCTCTCTTCATATTAGGGCTTGACATTACATAGATTGAGCAAATAAATAAAAGACCACTCTATCAGCAAAATATTAGCTTATTTTTGAACTATTCATTTTAGCAGCCTGGGAGAAAGGAAAGATGTAAAACAAACAACTCAATAAATAAGAACAACAATAGTAAATGATACTTTGAGAATCAACTAGTTCAGGACTTATGGCAAGTACAAGAACAAGTTTAGTTACTGTAACTGCATTTTGGTCAGTCTTGGTAACCTACCAAAAATTACAGCCACTAGGCCCCGTTCATCTTTCATGGGAAAGGCAGGTACTTATGCTAACCTAGTGAATTTCCTGAAGAATTGTTCCCACAGTTATATTTTTCTTTTTGATTTACTAAAAAAATCCAAAACATACAGTACAAATAGATCAAAACAGGGCAATCAATAAACCACAAATACGAGCCAATTCATCTATAAAACCATAACAATGACATAGATCATAAAGGGTTAAAACCAGTGGTTGAAACCTATTAAACAACCGTTGGGCTGTACTATTTTGGAGTACTTGAAACGTATCAGAAGCACTGGCAAACGACACCCTTCCCCTCAACCTTAGAATTGTGGTGTTTTGATGTTTTTAAAATGTCACAGGTTCCCTCTCCTGCCCCCGGAGTGGTGGTGAGTGTCTCTGAAGGACAGAGTAACCATGCTCTTCAGCTCCAAATTCAAGAGGAGGACTGCGTGTTGTGTCAAACATGGAAAAGATACTGTTTTGGATTATTGCTCCTAAAATCTCCCATGCTGGCTGAGAGATTCTAGAATCTGTAGTATAAAATGCAGTCCAACTTTTCTAAGCTCTTGTCTTATGCTTGCCATCTTGCATTTTCAAGCAATGCCTCAGAGGCAAAAGTCAAACTCTGGGAAAGGACTTTGCCTTCTCTTCAATGCTGAAGGCGGGCCAGCCTGTCATACTAACACAAGGAAGGGTGGACGACTCGCCAAGGCAAGTGGAATTGTAGACTCCAGCTACTGCCATCTACATCCCAGTAGTGTGTTTTTTGAAGCTGTACTCAAGAGTCACAACTTTTGACAATACAGTAGGACCCCCATATCCACTGATTCATTATCCACTGATTCAATTATCTATGGGACACAAAACAGCACACCTACCAGAGTCTTCCTAGAAAATGCCTAGAGAGGCATCCTCTCTAGATGTTTTCTAGGTCCTCCAAGGCAACTCTATGGTATTTTAAACCAGAGGTCCCATTATTTTCAATGGCATTTGCTGTTATTCGCAGTTTTCAGTATCCACACCCCTCTCCCAGAATCAGTCCCCCATGGATACGTTGGTCCTACTGTATTAGGCAAGGTTTACATATGAACAGTTGTTCAAACATTTCTTTTCTTTTGGCTTTCATCCTGGATTTGTTAAATACTTGCCTATAACTACATAAATTTTTAAAAGGGGGAGGGGACTGTTAAAAACAGAAATAAAGCAAACTATTAACATATTTTCTTTAAAGACAAGTTTAAAAAAAGAAAAAAAGAAAGCAGCACTTAAACTGGCATTAGGCCACTCTTCTATGTACCAACAACCTCTTGGCTTTCTGAAACATATGTGGCCAGTTAGGTTACATAACAATGCAAGTTCACATTGAGACCCCATAAGGTCTGTCTTCATAGTATACAGGAGATGATTCTAAAAAGCTGGGCAGACTCACCACCAGGGTAGAGCTCGATGGTAGAGCCTGGAAGGATAGGTTCCAGTAGGAACCTGTTCCAGTAGGAAAGAAGCAGTAGGACCAGCCAGGTTGGAGAAACTAGGAGGCAGCTCACCTGGCTACTGGCCTGAGCAGGCTAAATCAGCAACAGCTGGCAGAGAGTAGGGGAGCAGCCAGTAGCTTTGGAAAAGCTAGCCGGAAAATTGAGCAGGAGAAACTGTCAGAAGCTGTCAGCTTGGTTTTGCTGGCTGGTCTCCCCCAACCTGGTGACTGTGGGACCAGGAACTATGTCAGGTAAGTGTTGTGAACAATGCAGCAACCTCAGGATTCCTTTTTTGGTGCCAGGCAAGTGCAATGGTAGCCAGACTTCCATCAAATCCTCCTTACATGCTACAACCAGGGAGACATTTTCCAGAGCTGGCCAGCCTGGGTATGTAGGAATTTCCCAGCCTCTGCAAGTGGGAAGCAATCAATTATGAGGTGAAGGTATATATAAGTACCCAAGAATTGTAGGGCCCTGTGGGGTGGGCTCTTTGCCTTGAGTAGGTGAAAGAAACAGTTTAGCCCTGTGCCTATGATATAATGAGGTCTCTGAATTGTGAATGTTGTCTGCAGCCATCAATAAAGAATTTCTGAACAGCATCCTACAGTTCAAGGTTATGGACTTCAAGGAATGGGGGGGGGAGTGTTTCCCTCCCTAGTTTGTAGGCAACTAGCTAAACATCATTTGTATTTCTTTGGCAATCCTAAATATACACTGGACTGACTATGTGACGAATGTTGCTGTCCTTGAGCAAGCAGGGATCACCAGCATTGAGGCCATGATATTGAGAACACAGCTGCACTGGGCAGGGCATGTTTCTAGGATGGAGGACCATCGGCTCCCAAAAATACTACTCTACGGTGAACTCACCACGGATCAGCGTAAGAGGGGCACTCCAAAAAAGTGATACAAGGACTCCCTGAAACAACATCTCAGATTCGGCCAAATTTCTCACCAACAATGGTCCACCCTGGCCTCACATCGGGAGGCATGGAGATGCACTATCCACAATGCTGCAGCCTTATTTGAGAACTCACACCGAACAAGTCTTGAAGAGAAACGACAACGCAGAAAGAATCACAACCCGGAAACATCACCCAAGGAGACCTCCTGCTGTGCTTTCTGCAACCGGTCTTGTTTATCTCGGATTGGCTTTTTTAGTCATCAGCGCGCTTGCAGAAAGTGCAGGATGAGTCCCTCCTGGATCTTCATTTGCGAAGAAAAGCCAGAGATATGCAGTATTTTAGTTACATACTTTGCTGACTTTGGGATCATTGAACTGTCTGGCTTAATGAGATCACAAGCAAACGCATGCAATTGTAACATCATTACTCTGCCCCACATTCAGACAAGGAAACTGAGTGGATTAAAAACCATCAGTCAATTCTGCCCCCCCTTGCTGAAATGTGTTGGCGTATGAAGGATTTTTTTAAAGAGGAAGTAAGCCTGCACAATTTCTGTTCATGTGCAGAACGGGCTGTGATGTCACTAAGGCTCGTGTTGCCCTTCCTCCCCCATGGTGTCACCTCCTGTGATTGTGCCTCTCCAAACACCCCTAGTGCCTCCACTGAGAATAGGTTACCAGTAGATTGTGTCAATTTTTGTGTGTGTGTCCATACCCATATAGAAAAATGTCAATTTGAATTTTCTACCTCAGACACCAAAATCCCTTGGGTCAGTCTGGTGTGACCTGGAATTCCTTTCTTCACCTCTAATAACAGTCATCCATAGAGACCAAAAATACTACAACCACATACTATCACAGCCGTAATCAGGATTTCTGGTCTAAAACGGAGCGAGTTTTCCCCCACTCTACTTTCTTAGGGCTTAGAATGTTTTTTTTGTTTTGTTTTGGACTACAGCTCCTAGAATCTCCCAGCCAGCATAGACACTTGCCCTGCTAGTCAGGGGATTCTGGAAGTTGTAGTCCAAGCGATTTACTTTCTCAAGCGCTGCCATTTTCCATGAAAAATAGACTGGGGATTTTGCCATAGAGTGCATGTAGAAATAATGCAGTTTGACACCACTTTAACTGCTATGGCTCCATCCTACAGAAACCTGTAGGCACCAGCACTCTTTAGCAGAGAAGGCTAAAGACCTTGTAAAACTAGAAATCCAATAGGATTCCATAAGATGGATCTACAGCCCTCAAACTGCATTATTTCTACAGTGTAGATGCACCCATAGAGAGGCCAAGAGATAGAATGACACCACTCTGCACAAACACAGAATCATGGTCAATGGTAGCTTTTAATTCTTACAAGGGGTCCACAGCATGTTATTCAACTCTTTTTCTGTCTCCATGGGTCAGCCAGTTAGATTTAGATAGCAAACCTCTCTATTACATCATTCAGAAGATTTTAAATTGACGGATACAAATGCATGCCATCCAACAACCTTTGCACAGTTCTGACAAGGCCCAGTCTGCCAGAGCAAAAAGGGAAAAGGAAACAACCGAGCAGCATGCACGGCTGCATCAGGGAGGTGTTTTAATGACCACGCATGACAACGATGTGCGGGGGGATAGGGGCTAAGCAGACACTTGTCCCTTAACTGTGGCAGGGAGTGGGGGAGAAAGGGTTATTTTGGCGTTCACCTATGGCATGCCTTTTGTGGGTTGAAAGACGGGCTTATCAAACTGCACCTGCAGATCACACGGCTGGGGTGCAGGAAGATGGGCTATCCTTGAGGCTGGCACTAGGATAGAACCCTCGATAGAAGTCATGTGGTTTGAGGAATTACATCCTAGGCCTCGCCTTCCAGTAGATGGTGCCTGGGGGGCATCCCGTTTCTTGGGATCCTCCTCAGGGCTCAGGTGTTTCACCCAGGGAAGCTGTGAGAGGTGTCAGCTCCAGCTTGTCCCACACTGGGTCTTCCCCCTGGTTCGCATACCTCAATAAATTAAAAAAAAATAGGTCAGATATTAAATAACGTGGCTCATATTTCAACCCAACTTTTGTGTCTTGTCTTGTTATTTCATGTGTTAATCATTAAAAGAAGGCAAGGAAGAAATGAAACCCTATCTCCTGTTGTTCAACAGAAGAACAATCATAACGTTTTTTCTTAGAAATAATGTCACATTTCTTGCTGTACACATTTGCACAAAAGGAGATCACCTAGAAAAGCAAATATCCTTGATGGTCTCCTTCTGAAAGTGTGTATGTGTGCCAGTCTGCACGTACACGTGTGTATATACACAAAGCTGTATTCTTACAATATACTTGAACTAAATTGAAGAAGGAACCAATTTGTAGAGAACATGAAGTCAGAAGCCTCAGAGTTACCACAATGAAGTGAGCTTATTACTGAAGACTTTGCTAAAGCAGTAAAGCAGAGAGGTTTTGTGCAAATTTCTTTTGAACTCTCTCTCCCCCTCCCCCGCCCCACTTATTGGTGTGGAAGCTAAATAATTCCCCAAGGGGCTGTAAAGCTGCTCTGCTTGGAAGACCTGAAGAGTGAATGGAATTAAAGATTGTGCACAATGTATTACATGCCTGTGGGTAACATATGGAATCCTCTTGGCCTAATCCGCTATCAAGCTGAGTGCAGCATTGATCAGGAAATTTAACAGGAGATCAATAATTAAGGAGATTGGCTTTCCTATTTCCTTCCCTTTGCCCAAAGCATTAGCCACCTAAGGACTTTCTGAGAAGTCCTGGCAGTGCTTACAAAAGGCTCTTTTGGGCAAGGAATGGAGGGGGAAATGGGCTACATACAGCAACAGCTCAGCCCTCATCTACATTGATGCAGCTGCTGCCTTATCTAAAGTTATGCAAACCTTCTTCTCAGTTGAAAACAGGAGGCACTGAAGGTAGACCTCCATCCTATCCCTGTAATCTGGTCTCCCAACTTTGTTCTGCTTGGGTTTTCTTAAACTCACTCATCCTCCTCTACAAATAAATAAGCCAGGTATCAAAATATATTCGACTTTAATATGGTCAATGTTTAAAGAGTTATACAGATAGGAACTTGTTCAGTTTTCTCACTGAACCCCATGGACAAAGTCAATAGTCTGAAGTCTGAGAAAGGGAAAAGAAGGGGCCATCACCAGCACATCACCCACCATGATCACCCTCACTCCAATTGCTCCCAAGACATGGCTTTACTCAGAGTGTGGAAGTTATTACTTGTACTGTACTCTGATAACTTGTTACTTTTTGCTGAAACAGCTGGAATAGTGTTGCCTATAAAGGCCAGGACTGAAACATACTAGGGTTTCTTCCTTTTACTCTTTGCTGGGTGTGTTCTAACTTTGCTGAAACAATGGAGGTTAAGGAGGAAAGGTCACATAGGTGGCTGTCTTGTGCTGCCTCTTTATGGGGTGTGGTAGATCAAATGAGGAGCAGAGGAGACAGCAATGGAGAGGGAGGGGGAGGAGATATATTGAACACATGAGCTACACTAGAGACTCAGGACTTTTTCAGACAGTACTTACTGAGCTTGCGAGAGAGGTACGGAGCTGCTGTGCAGCAGGGGGTCCGTTTAGGACACCGCCATCCCTCTCGCGAAATTGTCGGTGTCATTTCTGTATACAATTGGAGGCAGCTGCGCCATATTTTACTCACGGGCAACTTCCGTGAGTAAAATATGGCACGGTTGCCTCTGATCGTACACGGAAGTGACACCAATGATTTCGCAGGAGGGATGGTGGCATCCGAAATGGACCCCCTACCGTGCAACAGCGCCGGACCTCTCTCGCAAGCTTCTAGCATGGTAAGTACTGTCTGTCAGTTTAGCTGTTCCAATTACATCCCGTTTGGACTGCTGTAACACACTCTACGTGGGGCTGTCTTTGGAAACATTTCAGAAACTTCAGCGGGTCCAGAATTCTGCAGCCAGAATGCTGACTGAGGCCAGTTATAGGGAGCATATAACTCCTGGGTTAAAACAGCTTCACTGGCTACAGGTTTGTTTCCAGGTTCAAAGAGCTGGTTTTGACCTACAAAGCCCTACACAGCTTAGGTCCAGGCTATCTGAAATATCGTATCTCCCTGTACAAACCTGCAAGGGTTTTAAGATCTGCAAGGGAAGGGTTTCTCTTGGTCCATCACAGGTTCACTTGGTGAGGACATGAGCGAGACCCTTTTCAGCGGCTGCTCCCATCCTTTGGAACTCCCTCCTGTGGGAAGCTAGGCTGGCCCCTTCCCTGTTGTCATTGCACAGGCAGGCAAAACCATTTTTGTTCAAGTAGGCCTTTAGCATATAAGTGTGGCTTTTATTAGGGTATGTTTTTATGCTGTTTTTTATTTGTTTTTATTGTGTACATTTGAATTGTTTTTAATTGCTTTTAATTGTGATTTTAATTGTAAGCCACTTTGGGTCTCACTTTGGGAGAAAGGCAGCACAGAAGTGGCACTAATAATAATACCAAAAACTTTTTATAAGTTAGACTGCCTTTTCTGCTTCTTCCATTTCCCCCAAATCAAGCAGTCTATTCCTGCTGCTGTTAGAAAGAGAAAGAATATCAGTGTGAATGCATGATGTTGGGGGCGGGGACAGGTTGCTTTACTGGGTTGGCTGCTCCAAACAGTAGAACAGGGTATGCACATCAATTGACTGGGTTGGTGTAGGCTTACCATAATTCTCTGCCACAAAACAAAAGTACAGTTGTCTCTTCATATTCACTGGGGTTTGGTTCCAGGACCCTCCATGGATACCAAAATCCATGAATACTCAAGTCCCATTATATGCAATGGCATAGCAAAATGGTGTCCCTTATATAAGATGGCAAAATCAAGGTTTGGTTTTCAGATTATTATTTTTTAAAGAATAACTGGATTTCTAATTGCCGCTGCTGACTGGGTGACCGGGGAATAGACCTGCTGCCCCACTGGGCCATCCTGTCTCCCAGCAACAATCAAAAGGTGCACTGCTCCTCCCCCGGAGCTTCTACACAGGCCAGACTCACTACGTACACACACAAGTAAATTGCTGGCCTTATTTCCTCTTTCATGATTTTCCTTTGCTCTCTCTCTCTCTCTCTCTCTCTCTCTCTCTCTCTCTCTCTCTGCAACTGCCTGCTCTACACACTCCGACTCTGCCTTTTGCACACTGCAATCTCCCACCTTCTGCACTCACTCCCACATGACCCAGAACAAAGAGCCTGCAGACAGAAAGACTAGAGTTGGAATCCAGGATTTGCTGTTTGAAGCAGCCCAGCCAGACGGGGCAACTTTCTGTCCCTCCAATCTGGGATTTCCCTGGTTTTCCAGTACTTATGGCAACGCTAGGTTGGTGTGAACTATGAGAAAGAGCTTAGCAGAGAAGAGGAAGTTTTTGTGCACACCTAAGGTAAACTCAGGCATGGGATTCACAATAATTATTTGGGGGAAAGAGAGATGGGAAGGAAAAGTGAATGAGTAATTGATTCTGCACACTTCCCCAAAGTATCTGTGTGCAGTGCATGTGGAAACTGTGTGGCCAGCTATGCTGTGCATACACAGGTGAAGTGGGGGCAGGGTAGGTAGTCAGGGTAGGACACTGACTAGGATTGTGATGGGCAGAACCAGAGAGCATCCCCTGTATTTTTCAGTGGTACAACAGTAAGAACAGTAAGAATAATGATGGTCAATGGCAAAGGAGTGTGGGAGCTGTGAGTCAAAAGGTCCCCAGCACTCTTGTAATGAAAAGTAATTGACCAGAATGGCCATCATTTAACAGAAACTTTCCAAGAACTGAGCTCTACCAGTTAATGGAAGCAATAGTCACATACCCAAACCAACTGCATCTGTTATTGATATTTGTTTTATATTTCTTATATTTGAACTTTTAAGAACTGTTTAAATGTCTGTGCTTATTATAAGGATGTTTCACCATGTACAGCTTCCTGCAGTCTCCCCCGCCCCCTGCCTTTTCTGGTTCTATACTTTGGATTTATTTTTGAACTGATGATACCAATTCTACTCTACCCAATCTCTCACCCATCATAAAAGTTTTAAACTGTGCTTCCCCTCTGCTCTCTTCATCTCAAATAAATGGGTTGGGGGTGAGCCCTCAGAAGCTGCAAGAATAAATGGGAAATGATGGAGTTTATGCTAATTTCCCTGCTTTGCATAATTCATCTGAAATTGAGAATGAAGATTTGCAGCTTTGGAACAGGAGGAGTCTATCCTGCAAAATCCTTGATGATCGTTTCTCCTGTCAGTTATGTTCCCGATTACGCTCAGCTCCCTAATCCCAAATCTCCCATCAATTTAAGCTAAAAATAAATCAACCCTAAGTACTGACCCAACAAGTTGCTATGAGTCAATTATGTTTTCACTGATGACAGATTGAGTCTCTCTCTCTCCCCTCCTCCCTCCTCTCTCTGTGCCAGTCTAACGACATTTGCTTTGCTTGCTCCAGCTCCCTTTACAAGGAGTGGGGGAGAGAATGGAAACTCCATTAGCCACCAAGTGAATATACCAAGGAAGCATTATGCTAATTAAGTAATTGCCATAATAACAGCTCATGCATGTAAAGCAATGTTTAAGATGACAAAAGGTTGCTATGTTTCACCCTGATGGCTTTTCCAAGCTGAAGCAAACTACAAGGAAACCCATCTTTTTCCTCAAGTCCTTCTAGGGCTCAATCAAACCCCCAGCACCTTTGATGTTAGGGTTCATCTCTTTGGATATATGTACATGTTCTCGCTCTGTGTGTGCATGGTTTGGGGTGGAGCAGTGTGTTCAAAAGGCCCAGTAAAAGCAAGATGATCCTGCATAGTGTAAACTGGTTTGTGCTCATCAGAAGTAAGAAAATTACAAAATCATATGCAGACCCATTTTGAAAGCCACCATTTGAGTGGCAGGATTTTGATATACAAAGTTGTTCTGCTCTCCACATCTCTATGCTCTACTACCATTCCAAGGACCATGTTCAGGCTATAAACAGGAAGCAGCAATCCAACTAGACTGGGACATCTTGAGCCAGACCTGTGAAAGTGCTCTCTCAAATCAGAGCTCAAAGAAGTCACTTTTTAAAATTACAACTCTTAGAATTTCCCAATTAGGGCGTGGGGCGGGGAGGCAGCATACATCGTGGCAGCGGATTCTGGGACTTATAGTCCAAAAACTAACTTTTCTGGATACTGTCCTCTGACCTCAGAATGACAATTACAGCAGTATACAAGTATGAGAGAAAATCAGTAGGTTAGTAGAAGGAGCATATTTGCATGTAGAAGGTTCCAGGTTCAATCCTTGGTTATCTCCAGTTAAACATATCAGGTATCAGGTGATGGGAAAATTTTGGACAGTCATTGTAGGTACTGAGTGGTATGCTATGATAGCTTGGTCCTGAGAGTTGTAGTCCAAAACAGCTAACTTTTCCAAGCTATGATACTGAAAGAGAGGGAGATAATTCTCCGACATGGGGGTTGTCTATATGAGGCAAAAAAAAGCGGACTTCTCCACAGTAAAGGCAACTTGCAGCAGCTGTGATTCGTCTTAATGTTTTTGGGGGAGGGGGGTTAGGTAGATTGCAGGCATACAAAGCTATCCTCATTTGCTATTCAAATGGGCATGCCTGCAAATCAGGATGGCAGCTGAGAGTTGAATTACTTACGTTTTTACTTACCAATTTGTCACCACTGAACAGTATTTTTTGTAAAAAAAGACCAAAAACCCTATTCCCAAAGTGTGATAGAGCAATATTTTGCCTTAACAAAATAGCAAACAACCCCACAACCCCCTGTTTTATTGCATTAGTGCTCACTCGCTAAGACGGGGGAAGAAAACACATGGCGGTTCTGGGTGCTTGCCTTGTTAGCAAGCCCCCCCCCAGCTCATCCGGCCAATCAGCTTTCAGCTTCTGCTCCTTTGGGAAAGCAAATTGATCCATGTTGCTTGTCCAAATGAGCAGGAATGCACATTCCCCCTGCTGTTTCTTAAAAACTCTGGGATACGCCACAAAGGCTTTTCCTGCAGAGTATATAGTGGTATTTAGCCCCCCTTCTTCTGAATATGGCAATATAATGCAGGATGCCATTAAGACAGGTCATATTCTTTTCGCATTCCATGAAGAGTATTTTCGCCATTTAGACAACCCCATGGTATAAGGCACTTACTATGTCAATAAGAAACATTATTGAGCAAAAGAGAAAAGCTTCCCTTCAAGGGGAAATGTTCCTCCCATGCACATATACACTTCTAGTGTAAAACTTCTACACTTCTAGTGTAAAAATGAAATGGGTTCAGGATAATTTTAAGTGTTGCAGCATCTTAGAAAAGACTGCGGAAACAATGTTAGTTTTTGGAAGGAATTTTATTCTGCAACAGCTAAACTGAGAATCTGCAGACTATAAAAAAAAGCTGGAATAGGACCCTGTTGCAGTTGGTCATCAGTTGGAGTCTGATACTGATAGCAGGGAGTCAGGTCTGGAGAAAGAGAGAATGTATGGAAGACCTGGGACAACTTCCAGGTAAGATAGATGTTGCTCAGGCCTCCTGAATGAACAAGTCCAATCCACCTCAGCTCAGAAAGCATTTAAAGGAGAGAACTTGGAAGCATGTACTGCGACCTCACAAGGAGGGAATCTCCGGGTGTGCTATATTTAGCAGGAATGTAAATACTCATTTATATTCTTGCACATAAGAACAACAACAAAAATCAAATGTTTTTCCCTGCACAGCAAGATTATGAGGTTTTGTGCATTTTCCATAATTTTTTTGGCAGTAATTCCTTGAAGGGTTTTATTTTTCCTGCACCAGTAACTTTTTTGCACAAAGTATTGTATGTCTTTTCTGCATACCTTCTTTTTCACTATTGCTGTTACAGACCAAAAAATGCTAGTCTTCCCCACATTTGCACAGGGGCCAAACATCCCATAGTGACTGGCAATTCTTTCTGTACTGAGATACTTTTTTGTGTCAAAGACTAGAAAAACATCAAATATTCTTTACATTCCTAGTATTCAGGAGTGGTAATAAGGTAAGGCTGCACTGTTTCCTTATTAACAATTCAGCCTCCATATCCTCTTTCATCTTTTCCATCGGACTAGGCGAAACACAACTGTAGTCCCTACTGGGGGCTCTATATAGATCTGCTGAAAACCTGTGGGAAGCCTAAATTTATCACCAGGGTTAAAAAGATGCACTCACAGTTTTCAACTCAGGGTTCTTTCACACTACACAATGATAGCACTATGAGCATACTTTAATTGTCACGGTTGCATCCAATGGAATCCTGGAGAATCCACTACAACCTGCCCTAAAACTCTCTGGCAAAGAATACAAAATAGTTGCAAAAGCTCATGATTCCACAGGATGTAGAATTTAAAGTGGAACCCTAGTGCTACAGTTGAGAGTCTCACCATACTCCGAGGAAAAGTGGAAAAGCAGCAGGAATGTTCCGTCTTTCCTGCTGCCTTCCCACATGTTGTCATTGTCTTTTCATTCTGGTCCCATAAAGGAGGACTGAGGTAAAATTGTGCCTTTTTGCTAACCAGAAAAACCCATTTGCAAAAAGATGCAGTTTTAGCTCAGTCCCCCACAGGACTGGAACGGAGGGAGGCCAGAAGGATGCCAACGTCATGAGGGAAGGCAGCAGGAAAGACAGAACATACCTGCTGCTTTGCTACTTTTCCTCAGAGTGTAGTAAGGCTCTGAGTGGTGTGAAAGTGCCCCAGGTGCTTCTAAGGGAGTGTGGTGCCTAGAATTGTGGAATCCCTTCCCTGAGAGGTGTGAAACTTTAGCAGAGTCAAGTGTCAGATGTGCACAGTACTTTCTCTCATGAGCTATTCCTCAAGTCCTCCCTGAAGAAGCCCATGACTTATCCATCTCTGGAGGTGCCCTGCTTGCCCCAGAATTCCTGTCTGAGGGACTTGAGAGGCATCTAGAATTCTGTTATGTTCCTGTGTCCCTTGGCCAAGCCATTTCCAAGTTGTCCTAGGGCAAAGCTAAGACAGCCAAACCAGTTTCAACTCAGTTTACATTTGTAACCAGAGATATGCAAGGTATGCAGCTTCTCTTTCTTAACTGAGCAGGGATGTGTTGACACTGCAAAATTTTCAGCTTTCTTTCTTCTGTCTGAAAGCAATTGCGTCTGAGCAAGGAGGCTGCCAGAAAACATGAAAGTAGATTTCTCTGCCTGAGCTGTGAATCCTGTCACCAAGGCAGGCGGCAGGCAGCAGGCAGCAGGCAGGTGAAAAAGTTCAAGATCAATGGGCAGGCAGCTGCTCATCAAAACGCTGAAGAGGTTTGTTTGTCTCTGCAAACAGTGATGAAGAAATTTTATGCCTTGGCGCTCTAAGAAACCAAAGCTGCAGGAGATAAGTGGACAGAAGGCACAAACAACCTAAAGAATCCAAAGGCATCCATCTCACCCTGGGAGCTGCTTTGCATTTCCCTCGATCTGTGTTTCTGGCTGCATGGAGTCTCCGTTCTTGAAAAGTTGAGCTCCCATTGGGTCCAGGAAGCTATGGGATTATCAACCATAGCTTGGGGTATACCACTGTGGGGAGGTTGTGTGTGGCAGGGATGCAGTACAAGGAGAAGAAGGTGTGACCTCAGAGTCATGCAGGCACCCTGCAAGGCATGACAGAATGGAACAAGGTTGGGGAACATGTGGCCTTCAAGCTGTCGATGAACTATTTTTCCCAACAGCCCCCACTGTTGCCCATGCTGGTGTGAATTCATGGGACACTGAGTCCAACAACATCTGAAGGGCCACATAAGGGAATAACAGAATAACAGAAAGGCTCTACAGGAGGACAGGCAACCAGAGGAAGAGCCAGGCAAAACAGAAAGTTGAAGGATAACAAAACATCTCTAGGCTAAACTTAGGCTGGTAAGTATTTAATTTACAAGTGTTGGCTTCCAGGGCAAGGCATTAGCCAGGGGCAGATCATATGCACAGCCTGAGCAGGAGTATTTCCAAAGAGGCGCAAACCAGGAGGTCGATACTGACACACTAAGGAGAGAGCAAGAAAGCAGAGTCAGAGGGAGTCTGTATAGGAAAACACACCTTTGAGCAGCTGGTTGTTGTTTTTCAGATGTAGGCACCGGCTCAGTTCAGAGATCCCATTTCCATCGCCATGTTGCATCAGCTGCTCAGGACAGAGCAACAACCAAAGCTGTCACTTTGTCAAACCACAGTCTGCACAAACTCCAGTTCTGCAAACTCCATTTCAAGGTTGTGGGGTGCTCACCTGACTCTGAGGTCTAACCTTCCTCTCCTTATATAGCATTCCTGCCACGTACAACCTCCCCAGAGTGATGTATCACAATCTATATCCCATGGTTGCCCCAGCCTAAACTGATCCTGCCTTGCTGGCCACTCTCAACTGAGACATCACACCAAGCCATAGATAAGCTTCATTAATCCTCTTCTGATACAATGCCAGGATTCAATTACTATTTATCTTCCAGAATGGAAATATACTGGTTTATTAAAAATAAAAAAATAAAATAGCCACTCAATTACCCTGTTCCAATGATACATCTGCATTAAGCAAGTACAGGATATGCTGTTTCTGAAAGTGGGACTCATAATATGGAGATCCAAAATATGATTATGGAGTAGATGGATGTCTACTCTACAATTCTACAGTCAATGCCCACATATTGTTTATCTGGGCTGCCCCCACCTTTTAATACAGTGTACCCTGTCTTTCCTCCCCTCATAAAAGAAAAACACTAGATGATCGGTTAGTGTTCTTCAGCTCCTTTAATTCTGTTCCTTCAGTCCCTTTGTTCATGCTCCCTGTTGTTTCTGACTGCCTTGTTTTTATGTTCAGTACAGTATAACCAAACAAAGCAGTATGGCATCTATTACACATGCTTTTCACAGCACAATCTGTGATGGATATCTACTCAGAAATGAGGCCTAATACATACAGTAGTGCTTACTTCCAGGTAAGCAAGTGGAGGATTTCAGCCTTAGGTGCTATTAGGCACTCTGGGGACCATCTACTCCCTTACACTCTGCAGCCTGTCAATCATACCAGTGATTCTGGTTCCGGCTATTCTTGTGCTCTGTCTTTCTGAATATTATCATGTCAGCCAGTCCTTCCCTTCTGCAGACAAACAATTAGTGACTGCCCAGTAAAGGGAGGATATGGCAACATTGCTCTTTGATGCCCTGGCATGGTTCCACCTCCCATGCAGTGCCACCAATTCTCCCTGGGCTGGCCATAAGGCCAGATACATGTCTTTCCCTGGCTAAGCAGTTCCACTAATTGCACACTGACTATGTGTTCTCCTGACAGTTGCTTTTAAGAACCAAAGATAGCCACATGCTCTGTTCTGGGTGGTTTTATTACATCACTTTATTCATTCTTCCTAAAAGTGAGCTTTGCCCTGGCTTCTGATCTTGACTCTTCCCAATTCCTGCTCTTCTTCAAATTAACATTTTGTCATCTTGTTCAGAATCCTTACCCACTTTCAGGACCTACCTCTTGCCTTGGCCTACTCATAGACTTCCCCAAATGTTCTATTAGGTTCTAATCCCCATTCTCACAGACCTAATGCCAGAGTACCCTTTTCAGTGGGGACTCTGTCCAAGGACCAGTACTCCCAACTCCCACCCTCTTCAAACAGAGTGTTTGTAAGATGTTTTTCTTCATCACTGTAAATGTGGATGTCAGAAGGACAGAAGGATGAGGTTGATGGGCAAACATTTTAAAAAAACTGAGCAGAGTGCAAATGTGCCTTTCTTAGCGTATTCTTGCTGTGTTAGGAAGGTTTGTGTGTTATATTTTATAAGAAAGGAAGAAGAGGGCCAGTGATTCTTTCCATTTCTCTCTCTGCAACAAATTATTTCTTTTGTGACTGGGGCCATCACTAGGTACCCTTTGCTCCCAGCCTCAGTAAAGCTCAGAATTCACCACCAAAGCCTTGGCAAACAGAACAGAAACATCCCATCACCCACCCCTCCCTGGTCCCAGTGTAGTCACACAGAAAATGTTTTACACCATATCTGACCGTGCCTGCCTTTTTGATCAATTAATTACACATCTGAAGATGCTGTTGCTTTCTATAGTACCAGTGTGTTTGAGGCTCATTAAAATGCCTCCTGCCTTGATGGAAACTCCCAGCTTACAAAAGCACATGTAGAATACAGTTATACCCCTCACTCCACAAAACTCTTCCTCCAAACACTTTCTTGGAGGCAGGCAGCTTTGGGAAATATATGGCCATGGTAAACCCAGGTGCCAATTGATTTATGAGAACCCAGACAAAGATTAAATATGTCATGGAACCTTGGAGACCTGTCAGAGTGTCACAGCATCCATTGGCAACAGCCTACTTCACCAGACCCATCAAAGATGAAAACAAAAAAACACAGAGAAACAGACACCCAAGGCCTGGAGATTCATCAAAGATTACTCATCAGCCTATAGCATTCACTTTTATCTACGGCTTGAGGATAAGGAGATTAAAGAGAAGGGAAGGGGACATATGCTTCATGCATGCTTTACAACCTGCTCCAAGTTTCTAGGGAAGCAATGAAAAAGATGTAATACTACTGCCATTTATCATTCATATCAAACAGGTTTTTTTTTTCCATTTTGCAAAGTGCTTTACAATATCTAAGTGCACTAGGATATGGTGCATCATTAACAGTACAAACTCCCATTTTACAGACAGGAAACCAAAGCCGAAAGGACCAAAGCTGTTTGGACTGATGTTTGCCTGTGTGTTAAAGTGATTCCATGGAATCAATAGTAAAAGGTGGCATTTTAATCCAGATGTAAGCCCAGTTTCTTAACCACCAGGGTGCAAAGAAGCAGGCTAAACAGAAATACCAGATCCAAATGAACATTTCTTCCATACTCCAGTCCTACAGGACAGACCAGTAGAGTATTTCAGCCCCGATTGATGTACAAGGCTAATGTGAGCACTGTCAAGGCTACCCATCCCACCCAGGTGGACTTCAGATGACTTGGAATACAATCACTATCACTGTAGCCAGGATGGCTTATGCATGATGCTCAACCAAGCTGGGGAAGACTGGTCAAGACCAATGTAGATGGTACAACAAATGAAAGAGCAATACACATGGACAGAACAGGCAATTTCCAAAAGGCCAAGCTGCACTTTACAGTGTTTAGCATAGGTCCTGTCTATACGAGGGGAGAAGAATATGAGCATGTCCAAAAAGACAGGCATTCACAATGATGTGACCTGTCTTCACGGTCAGAACTCCCTAAACTCCACATGACTTGGCCAAGATGCGGCTGAGAGTGATTTACTTGTGATTTTAAATCTGCCACTGCCAATGTAAAAAAAACAAACACAACAATTTCCCATGGTGCACACATGCGATATTTCGTATTTTAAAAAAAGAAAAAGAAAAAAGAGTATAAGATTGCTGTTTGATCGAATTACCGGACCCTCACTTAGCCAAAAATCCAACATGGCGGCAGCAGGCGCTTTCCCTGTTTGCTAGCCCTGCCCCCATTCTCACCCAGCCAATCAGATTGCACTGCCTGTTCATTTCTGCACAAATGTGACTGTCCAAATGATTGCACATTCACATGTCATACAGAACATTTTAGAAAATCTGGACAAAGCCCTGGATGCTACACACACAGACTTTGTGGAGCATTTGTCTACCCCCTTCCTAATGACACATATTTGTGCAAATGTCCGTATGAACAGATTGTCTTCCGTTCACATCCCATTTGGATTATTTTCACCATTTAGACAGGCCCATAGATACATTCAAATAATTCCTGGAGACAAATCACTTCCAAATGCAAGTTGGAGATCATTTGAGTCAGAGCTATATCATGGCAAAAATCCCTGCATATGTAAAGCTAGCATATCAGACAGAAGACTAAAACAGAATAAAAACCTGACAAATTATATATCTAGATGCAGGGCATTTTTGAATCTTATGCCAGCACTACCTTGATTTGGAAGTAGTGCAAACCAAGGCCAACTGCACAACATTTTTCTTTTGGACATGAAACACCGGTATAAGAGCAGAGGGAATTGCTCCCACTCTTCATTTTTAAAATTTATTTTCCTTTAGTTTTATTATTTTCTCTTCTTCCTTGCTTGCTATTAACAAGATATACAATACCCATATATCTTGATTCCCAAGTGAAGTAGGAGGCAACCTTGGCAGCTGAAGTGTGCCTAGTCTGAAATATTGGGAGCAGATCTTAGGGCCCTGGGGAATTCATGTGTTTGGAGAAAGTGTGCAAAAGAAATTAAAAACTGCTTCTAAAAAAGTCTTTAATATTATAACCCATAATGCAGCCATACTAGGGATGATGGACCACGCAGACCTCAATGGTAAGTCCCAGGCTACTTCCTTGTCATTTTTCAGCTGAAAGGATTGGGTAAGAGATGAGACAGAGAAACTAAAGAGCCAACACAAGTCAGAAGATAAAAAAAAGGACAAATCAGTTGTGGGCAACTGCATAGGCTTGGGGGTGGGAGAAGGGTAGGAACCAATTTTCGCTCCACTACAGCAGCCATACCAGCATTTTGGTCATACCCCAGAACTGATACTACACCATTTTTAGGTCTTGTTTTTTCCAGTTTGTGCCCAGTTTTAAAGTTCTGATCTACTGTGGGGTGAAAAAGAAGCAAACGGCACTTGTAGGCAGTTTGGATTTGTTTGGATTTATTTCAGAGAGGGGGAATCTCTCCAAAATCACACCTTTTTTCCAAAGGAGTCTGAGGACTTGAGTGTATTCAGGGATGTATAAAGTCTGCAGCCCATACCTTCCTCACCCCTGGAATAAATGGATAAAAAGGCTAACCTGGGAGCTTTTTATGTTCATATGCTCTTATGACTAGCACTTTTCCTTAATTGTCAGAAGCCGGCACAATCTTTTAGCACATTAGAGCAGAAAGACATTTTTGCAAAAGTTCAGAGAAAGTGATAGCAATTGAGAAACTAGACTCTTGCGTCAAGAGTCTCTTGTTGAGACTCTTGTTGTCAAGGTTGCAAGCTGCGACCTAAGCTCAGACAGTGTGTGCACATTCTGGCTCTTCACTCCCAGAAAAGGATGAAGGGAATGCACCTTCAATCCCTGTCAGTGTTCTTCAAATTCCACTCATGATGATCAGAGAGCTGGAAAAAGGGGGAAGGGATCGATACTGTAACTAATTAAAGGCTATCAGAGAAGTATGCTCAGACAATACAGTATATGAAATATCCAAAATATTGAAAACGACAAAAATAAGACACTCTAACAAGAAGAAACATTAACAAAACAACCCCTCTAGATACTGGCTTTGTGCAAACCAATCCAAACACCGAGGCTTGTCTATACGAGGCAATAAAATGTGGATTGATGCATACTAAAGCCAATTTGCAGCAGCTTTCAAGTGTCTGCTAGGTTTTTTGGCAAGATCACAGGCATGCAAAACCATACACGTTTGTTATTCAAACCAGCATGCTTGTGAATCAAGATGGAGGGTGCGGGTGAATTACATTTTGATTGTCACCAGTTGCTGCCACTGAACCGTATTTTTTTTTTTAGTACAGTCATCCCTTGGAATTCTTGGGTTTGGAATTTGTGGTTTTGTGTATTCACGAAAAGCCACTGAGGCTTTGCTCAACCTTCGTTCCTGTGGGGGGGGGGGGAGCCGAAGGCCAAGCAAACCCTCAGTGGCTTTGCGGGGAAAGTGAAGCTTTCCTCTGGCTTCGTTCCATTTAGCAGGGAGGAGCCTCGGCTAAGGAAAGCCAAAAGGTTTTCATCAGCCCTAGCTCCCCCCCTGTCAAATGGAACAAAATGGGAGGAATGCAGGGGCGGGAGGATGCGGTGGGGGGATCAGGTGGGTGGCAGCAAGACTTTCCAGGCCCCACTGCCGCTTTTCCAGGGGAGCTCGTTGGGAGGGGGGAACAGAAAGTTATTCGTGTTTTTTTCAATTTTGTGGGGGTGCTCCACCTGGAACCCCCATGAATTTGAAGGAGGACTGTAAATCCAAGGTGCAGAAGTGCAATCTTCCATGTAAAAAACAGAAAAATGGCTGTTTCATTGCCTCAGCACACAATCACTATGGTGAAAATCCAACATGATAGTTCGGGCACTTTCCTTGCCGGCAAACTTCACCCCCTGTGCATGTCCGACCAATCATCTTTCCACTTCCACTCTTATTAGGAATGTGCAGCAAAGCAAATTGGTTGTCCCAATGAGCGGGAATGTGCATTTCCTTCAGATTTTTTTTTTTAAAATGGGAAAAGCTGCAAAGGCTTTCCTGCAGAGTATGTGGCATTTTTGCCACTCTCTTTCTGAATATGGCGGATTGATGCGGAATCTCATTTAGACAAAACAAATTCTCTTTAAATTCTCACCTGGACATCACCTGGAATAATGTGTCCAATTCTGGACACCACAATTCAAGAAGGATATTAACAAGCTGGAAGTGAGTCCAGAGGAGCAAGAAAAGTCTGGAAGCCATGCCCTATGAGAAGTGGCTTAGGGAGCTGGGTATTTTTGCCTATAGAAAAGCCCCAGGTTGAGTGTCCCTTATCCAAAATGCTAGGGACAAGAGGTATTTTGGATTTTGGAATATTTTGGATTTTGGAATACTTGCATGTACATAATGATATATCTTGGAGATAGGACCCAAGTCTAATCATGAAATGCATTTATATTTCATATACACCTTATAGACATAGCCTGAACATAATTTTATATACAATATTTTTAATAATTTTGTGCATGAAACAAAGTTTGTGTACACTGAACCATCAGAAAGCAAAGGTGTCACTATCTTAGCTATCCACGTGGACATTTTGGATTTTGGAATATTTCAGATTTCAGAATTCTGGATGAGGGAGACTCAACCTGTAATTTTATTTGCCTTTGGGTCAATCCTGGATAAGTTTTTCCAGAGGCAGTATGTACAAATCTGTAAAAGAAACATTATTAAAACAAAACATACAGCATGTACTTGGCAAGCTTGAGGTATAGTAGACCTCCTGATGTAAACTGACTACAAAAGTTGATGAACCAAGACAATGTCACTGAGGTTTTGAGGAAAGAAACCACAAAGCAAAAATAATTTAAAGGGAAAAAACCAAGGATATAGAAGGATATACATTCGTGCAGAAACATGGCAGGAGCATAGGTGAATCAAGCAAAGTCTATTAATTGCCCCAAAGCTTTTAAAGCTCTGCTCAAAATCAGAAGAGATTCAAAAGACAATCTCAGTAAAGAGCAGTAAAAAAGTGTCTTTCTCTCTCCCCACCCCGCTGCTTATCTTTGAAGTCCAACATATCTTAAACCCAACAGAAGACCTAGAAATAAGGAAAGCAAGAGGAGGAAAAGAAGGAGGTATGGGGTGGAGGGGAAATGCCCCTCCTAGGTTATCTTCCAATATTAATAGCCCTTATAATTATTTAACTTTTTCCTGCAATTCCATTGTTTTTCTTTTTATAAGTCCTGTTATGTATTCATCTCAGTTAAAGACCAGTTTTGCATTGACTAACAGGCCAGTTTTACATAAACTAAAAGGGTCATAAAAACTTTTTTTGAAATGTATGCTGGTTTTATAGTAATTTGGTGTTCTAAATCCAAAAATGACCTCAGATTTGCTCTATCGTGTATAGGTTTTTCACAACTTGCTTTGACATGTTCATGTTGTAATATGTGACTGAATGAAATTAGTATTGAAATTAGTAAAGGAATTTGTGAAAGAAATGCATGTGATAACGATATTTTTTCCCCTAGTTCAGCACCCAAAAATACACTAAAAACAACTACAATACTGAAAAAAAGTTCTTTCATCACAGGCCTGCATGTTGCCCATCTTTCAAACTTTCTTATCAAACTCAAGTGTCATGACATTTCATGGAGGGTACCAATTCCACTAGTTAGCATAGATGTGTCTTCTAATTTAATCTAATTTAATTTGAATCAGTGTTCTCCTCCTTTAGAAACCAAGTATAAACAGCTTATCAGAAATGTACATGGTATGACCAATGTGACTTGGCAGTCATTCAAAGGAGCATCTGTGAAAGGTCCTTGAACATCCATAGCAGTAACCAATTCACAAGGCATGCATAAAGTGCATATAGCATAACACCGTCGTGTAAGCCCAACCATACAGGATGCATGCATATAGATCTGAACAGAAACATCAAAAATATTTATTGAGTGTGGCCTACTTATTTTGCATTATTTTATAGCCATACCATTCAGAGGTAAATCCTCATTTTCACAACTGATTTTTAATTTGGGAATTTTCTAAAACAGGACAATACAGATCCTAAGTCATCTTCATTGACCTTGATGAATGGAGCATTCTACACACTTCTTCCAGTTTTCTTCTCACCCACTGTTCATTTTTATCCTCAAGGCACAACCTGGCTTCTCACATTCAGTACAGCTTCAAAGATGCATCTTAGCATTCATGACCTAAAGATTTTTTATTTTTGCTTCCAGGAAATGTAGTCCCTGTCCAATCTTTCCTTGTAAACCACATGCAATTATAAGTCCTTGCCCTTCTGGTAGGCTTCCCATAGGCCACTGGTTGGCCACTATAAACAGAAAGTTGTATTAAAGAGGTCTTTCACCTGCTCCAGATTAGCTCTTCATATTTAGGAATCTTAGTAAACCAAAAGCTGAACAGGAGTTAGCAGTTGTGATGCACCAGCTAAACAAGCCAGTTTGATTCTAGGCTGTGTCAATAGGAGTATAGTGTCTAGATCGAAGGAAGGAATAGTACCACTCTGTTCTGCTTTGGTCAGACATCACCTGGAATACTGTGTCCAATTCTGGACACCACAATTCAAGAAAGATATTAACAAGCTGGAAGCGTGTCCAGAGGAGGAAGAAAAGTCTGGAAGCCATGCCCTATGAGGAGTGGCTTAGGGAGCTGGGTATGTTTAGCCTGGAGAAGAGAAGGCTGAGTGGTAACGAGATAACCATCTTTAAATATCTGAAGTGATGTCATGTAAAAGATGAAATGTGGTGCTGGAGAAGAGTTCTACAGGTACTGTGGACTACTAAAAAGACAAATAAATGGGTCCTAGAGCAAATCATGCCTGAACTCTCCTTAGAAGTCAAGATGACAAAACCAAGACTGTCATACTCTGGCCGTACCATGAGAAGATATAATTCTCTAGAAAAGATAATAATGCTTGGTAAGGCAGAAGGTGGTAGGAAAAGAGGAAAACTGCATTACATGGACCATATGGATAGACTTAATCAAGGAAGACAAAGTCCTGAGTCTGCAAGACCAGAGCAGGGCTGTTGATGACAGGGTGACTTGAAGGTCTCTCATTCATGGGGTTGCCATACGTCAAAGTTGACTTGATGGCAGTTAACAACAACAAACACCTCCTTGCCCACTGTGCTCTGGAACTAGCAGCCAAAATGGACAGCAGGACTCTGCTGGAGGTGAGACATTAAAAAGCCTTATCACACAAGGGAAGGGAAGCAGTTTTAAAGCCTAAGAATAGTGTGCCCCGCCTTGTCTTATCACATGATGTCTGAGTGCTTCTGCTGTTCTTCTGTTCTGGTCCCGTGGAAAATGGTGTTAAACAAGAGCTTTGTTGCTAACTGGGAAAACCATCGTCTCCCATGCAGCCGGAACAAGAGAACACCTGAAGCATGCTGACATCGTGCAATAAGGCAAGGCAGAACATGCTATTCTTAGGCTTTACTTCCACTTCCCTTCACTCATGCGATAAACCCCTAAAACAGATTCCATGTGTGGTTACTGGTATGGTCCCAAACAATGCAAGCCATTTCTTACCCAAACCTACATTTTAAGTCTTGACTTAAGGCACTCTGATTAGATAATCATTATATGTATTAATTGAATCATTGTATGCCGTCTTTCCTCTGTCTCTTAAATACATCAATGTCCATAAATCAGGGATGTTGTTGGAAGAGATTCCAATAAAGGAGGGAGGCAGAATCCAGATATATGTAAGCAAATTGATCTCAGAACAATTTGTACAAGTGCTTGCCCCTTTTCTTTGCTCTTATGGGGTGTTTTTTTTTTCTTTTTTGTTTGTTTTTAGAAAGAGTTCCCCTCCAACAGTTCCCCCTAGGAGCACTTTCTGGAAATAAGCTGTCCTCCCTATATATTTTGTCCACCTGAAACAGCCAGAGGGCTGGCTTGGTTTGGCTGATGGGAGCAGGCAAAAATGACAAGCTGGTCAGTTTCAGGCTCCAAGATTATTTAAATCTGGCTCAGTAATAACTTGGATCTGACCACTTTGTCAGCTTTGCTCTCCAGCTCAGACTTCTTCTGGAGGGCTGCCTTTCTTGTCCTGCTGCTGCTGCTGCACCTCATCCCACAAGATGAACAACAAGATCCTGTTATTGCTTAGTGACTTGTGTGCATCAACTGACAAAGTGGTTGTGTCCAAGTTATTGACTTCTAGTTCACTTCTTGTTGGATAAAAGGCCTCTCCTGGCCTTAAAATAGTCCAGAGAGAGCCAAAAATGTAGAGGAAATTTCCCCTATCCCCTAGGGTTACTTGGGGGCATTTAAAAAAACACAGAGGTGTGGCCCTCCAAGGTTCCCAGGAGGACCAAAACTGCCCCATAGCCCCCAACAGTTGTTCACCCTCTGGTGCTCTAATGCCTGGTTCTGCTTAGTCCTTGGGAGCAAGGCACTATGGGAAATGATAGCTTAGGAAATCTTGTGTTTTTAAGCACCTAATCCAGTAGAATACCATATTCCACTAAGCCACAACTTAATACCACATTCTGCTAAGCCGCAACTTAATAGAATTTTGGACAATATGCCCTCAGTCACTGAGCTCAGGATTCACTGACAAATTTCAAGAAACACAGACAGTGTCTTCAGTTTCAGACTGGGGAAAGATCTGAGAGCAAGGGCGAGTAAGATCATCCCTACTGGCTTCACAAGTCAGATGCTGAACAGCTGCTTGGCTTAACAGTTTCAGCCTCAGACAGGATGGATCTTCCTTCAAGAGTCAAGCATCTCTAACCTTAGCTCAAAGTCACAGAAGGTTGACATGATAAAAATTACCAGTGCCTCAAAGGTCTGCCAGCCCAGGTTTTAGGTTCCTAAATGTAGACACTGCCTTTGACAGAAAACCCTTTTGCCAGGTTACAAAATGTGGGGGCGGCTTTCAGATGTGCTAGACTGTAGCTCCCATGATCCCTCACAACTGGCTATGATCACAGAGGCAATGGGGGTTGCAGTTCAACAACACACTTTTTCAGGGGTGTAACTATGGGGGTGGGGTGAAGGTATTGCCCCTCAACAATAATTCTGTACCCCAAAATGATTTTTTCCCCTTTGGTCCCCACACTTCTAGCAATGGAAAGAGTGAGACACTGAAAACTGTTCACACATATTTGCTGTGTTCATTTTCCTTGGCAACTTTGCCTGCTCCTTTTCTTTTCTTAAACTGTACAGTATCTCTCAATGTTGAACAAAAGTTCTAAGTTATCGTGATGCTAGAAATTTGATCACTGAAGAAAATATTTATCGGGTGGAGGGGCCAGAATTCTTATTTTGGAAGGCAATTCCCTCATCCCCCTCATTGCTATACCCCTGACCCTTGTCCTGGTGGGATGATCAGGAATCATGGGAAATACATTTCCCATGGTTCTAAAGACCTGGGTGTGCTATGTGTGTGGAAACCTGAAAGGTAAGTTTTCAACTGTTTCAAACTCGGGACTAGCAATTTAGTCTGCTGGTGGACTCATATGTTTCTTTATTTCAATCTTAATTTACAACACTATTGGTATGGTGATACCGCTGCTGTTGCAACCCACCCTGGACAAGGTCATGACACAGTGTTGCATTCTCTCCATCTAAGTGGAAGACCAACATCCTATGGCTTTCCCAACCTGATGGTCTCTGGGTGGGTGCGGGGCTACACCGCTATGCTTCCACTTTAATTGACATGACAGCATCCTGTAGAATGCTGGGATTTGCAACTTAGGGAAGGTCTGATCTTGGTAGCTAAGCAGGTTCAGCTCTGGTTAGTACTTGGATGGAAGACCACCAACAAATACCAGGTTCTATAGGCTATATTTCAGAGGAAGGAACTGACAAAATCACCTCCGAGTATCCCTTGCCTAAGAAAACCCTATGAAATGCATGGGGTCACCATAAGTCGGCAGGTGACTTGAAGACACACACACACACACACACACACACACACAAAGAGATGATTAGAATTCTCAGCCAGAGAGCTCTAGTGTCTCACCAAACTACAAACCCCAAGATTCCATAGGATGCCACCACAGAAATTAAAGTGGAATCATAGCGCTATAATTGTGTAGTACGAAAGGGCTCCAGAACTTTGTCCTACAGCTCATCTAAGGAGTTGCAATGCAACATATCTTTAGGGTACCTGGTTTGGGAGGATTGATCTTGTGGCTAATGGCACCCCTATGATGAGCCCCCTTTTTTGCTACTGCCACCCTCAGGGAAGTTGGAATGATAGAGGGAAGTGGGCAAGAGCCTGGCAGAACCAAGCTTGCACCTGGATGGCCTTTTTGTTGCCACTCTGTAGAGAGCTATGCACTTTAACAGTGCTAAATAAACAAACAGTACCAAGGCTCAGCTGTTTTATTCCGTAGTGGCTTTTCATGCATTTTTAATTAATTGCAGATTTATTGCAATGCTTTGGGTGTATTGTGTTTGTAAACCACACATTACCCAGAAGTTGGAAACTCTAGCAAGCACATGCAAAGGAAGCGGGGTGGGTGGCTGGGGCATGGAGATTTTCTAGAATAGGTGTGAAACACAGCATAAAGCACTGTCTACCAGCTTTATTTAGCCTCCAAATATTCACTGGCTTCCTGTCTAATGTCCCTATAGAAAATAATATATACATCAGAAATTCTAAAATGATATAGCTAATCTGAATCTGTTCTAGAACTATATACAAATAAGGCTAATTTCATCCTCCCAACCCCCTTCTTCAATTCCTTCCTTACTCTCAGCCATCAGTCAAAGCCAAAACCTATAAAAAGAGAGGACCAGAAGCTTTGGGAAGATAAAGCTTAGCAGTCACAGGCAGGGCCCTGCAGCAAGGTCTGGACCCATAAAAATACCAGGCCCTGTGTTCTTCTCCTGTTGCCCAGGTGAGTGGCTTTTATGGATTATTCAGTTAGAAATCATGAAGGATGAGGAGGCAGCAGCCCTGATAGCGCTAAGAGGAGCTGAACGCCCCAACATCTGTCCTGTTTTGCTTTTGACTGGAAAAGCAGATTCTGTCCTCTCTATCTCTGTATCCACAAGTCTCAGGAAGGCAGGTGACTTGGCAGAGGCCTCTCATTCGCAGGGAGGCAATGAAACACAGTCCCAGGCTGCCAGATCCTGCTGTTTTGGAGGAGATTGCTCTGTTGCCAGGGTTCTCTGATGAGAAAAGCAAGTGTTTTACAACAGAATCACTAAACAGCCAGAGGGCAGAGGGCAGGTTGCCACAATGGCATGGCTTCAGGGGAGGCTGGATCCCAGTATCTGTGGTCCTCTTCTACCAATAGGCACTAGGAACAGTTTAGTACTGGATAGGGTCTCACCCCAAGGCTTCACTTGGCATACAAGAGACTTTTGGTATGCTCTCAGTTTGGAGAAGAAAATCTCTCTGGCTTTTCTTCGCAAACGAAGATTCAGGAAGGACACATCCCGCGCTTTCTGCAAGCGCGCTGATGACTAAAAAGGCCAATCCAAGATAAACAAGTCCGGTTGCAAAAAGCACAGCAGAAGGTCTCCTTGGGTGATGTTTTTGGGTTGTGATTCTTTTTGCGTTGTCGTTTCTCTTCAAGACTTGTTCGGCGTGAGTTCTCAAATAAGGCTGCAGCACTGTGGATAGTGCGTCTCCATGCCTCCCGATGTGAGGCCAGGGCGGACCACTGTTGGTGATCAATTTGGCCGAGCCTGAGATGTTGTTTCAGGGAGTCTTTGTATCGCTTTTTTGGAGCGCCCCTCTTACGCTGACCCACGGCGAGTTCACCGTAGAGTAGTATTTTTGGGAGGCGATGGTCCTCCATCCTAGAAACGTGCCCTGCCCAGCGCAGCTGCGTTCTCAATATCATGGCCTCAATACTGCTGATCCCTGCTTGCTCAAGGACAGCAACATTCGTCACATAGTCAGTCCAGTGTATATTTAGGATTGTGCGTAGACAGCGCTGATGAAAGCGCTCGAGGAGTCGTAGGTGGTGGCGATACGTGACCCATGTTTCAGATCCATAAAGGAGGATAGACAGTACAATGGCTCTATACACACTGATTTTTGTGGTTTGCCTCAGGTGTTTATTGCTCCAGACTCTTTTGTGAAGTCTTCCAAATGCGCTATATGCCTTTGCTAATCTGTGATCGATCTCTTTGTCAATCTTGGCATCTGAGGAGATGATGCTTCTCAGGTAGGTGAACTTCTGAATGGACTTGAGCACAGATTTGCCGATGGCAATGTGGGGATGGAGGTGTTCATCCTGTGGTGCAGGCTGGTAAAGAACTTCTGTTTTCTTCAGGTTGACTTCCAGCCCAAACAGCTCTGCAGCTGTTGCAAAGCAGGATGTTAGGCGCTGCAGAGCTGCTTCTGTGTGGGCTACAAGGGCAGCAGCAGCGGCGAAGAGCAGCTCACGGACTAGATAGTTTAGAGTCTTAGTGTGAGCCCTCAGGCGGCTTAAGTTAAACAAGCTACCATCAATACGGTAACGTATATAGATGCAATCGTCTTCTTCAAGCTCTGCCATAGCCCTTTGGAGCATCATGCTAAAGAAGATTGTAAATAAAGTTGGTGCAAGAACACAACCTTGCTTCACTCCATTAGTTATTAGAAAGGGCTCTGAAAGAGCATCGCCATATCTGACTTGACCACGCTGGCCCTCGTGTAGCAAGATAATCATTTTAAGGAATTTAGGGGGACATCCTAGTCTTTCCAGGATCTGTCACAGACCTTTTCTACTTACAGCGTCGAAGGCTTTGGTGAGGTCGACAAATGTTACATAGAGACCCTTGTTCTGCTCTCTACATTTTTCTTGCAGTTGTCTAAGGGCAAATACCATGTCTGTAGTGCTCCTATTGGCTCTGATGCCACATTGGCTTTCAGGGAGAAGTTCTTCTGCAATAGCAGGAACTAATCTGTTCAGAAGTATCCTTGCAAGGATTTTTCCAGCAATAGAGAGCAGTGTTATGCCTCGATAGTTTGAGCAGTCGGATTTTGCTCCTTTTTTCTTGTACAGGGTGATGATGACTGCATCTCAGAGGTCTGATGGCAGTTCCCCTTTTTCCCAGCAATTCACAAGGAATTCGTGGAATTTTTCGTGGAGTGCATGACCTCCGTGTTTCCAAACTTCAGGCGGGATTCCATCAATCCCAGCTGCCTTGCCGTTTTTCATCTGCTGTATGGCCTTAAGGGTCTCTTCCAAAGTGGGTGCTATGTCCAATTCATTTTTCATCGGTTTTTTTATCATATGTTGGATAGCTGAGCCTTGGACTATTCGGTTGGCGCTAAAGAGACTTTGAAAATGTTCAGCCCATCGATTCAGGATGGAGGCTTTATCAGTAATTAATGTTTGACCATCTGTACTGTATAAGGAGCTTTGGACCTGATAAGTAGGTCCAAACACTGCTTTAAGAGCTTCATAAAATCCTCTATGATCACCCAGATCTGCACAGCGTTGTGTCTTTTCTGCTATATTGATCCACCACTTGTTCTGCATGTCTTGGAGTTTTTGTTGTAGTTTACTACATGTGAGGTGGAAAGCTGCTTTTCTTACATGGCAGGTTGGCTGGGCGAGGTATGCCTGGTGAGCAGTTCTCTTCTTTGCCAACAGCTCCTGGATCTCTTGGTTGCTTTCATCAAACCAGTCTTGATTTTTCTTGTGGGAGAACCCGAGGGATTCTTCTGCAGAGTGGAGGATACTGTTTTTGATATGTTGCCAAAACACTGTAGGAGAAGGATCTGTAGGATGGTCTTCAAGTTTCGTTTCTAGATTTGCCTGGAAGTTGTCTCTCATGGTAGCTTGTTGAAGATTGTTGACTTGGAGTCTCTTCCTTAACATGCCACCCCTCTTAGGTTTGAACTTAAGATGAAGATTTAGTTTACATCTGACGAGGCGATGGTCTGTTTGGCATTCTGCACTGGGCATCACTCGGGTATGATGGACATCACGAATGTCTCTCTGACGGACTAGAACATAGTCAATGAGGTGCCAATGTTTGGATCGGGGATGCATCCAGGTTGTTTTCAAGCTATCTTTCTGCTGAAAGATTGTGTTTGTAATAGTCAACTGTTGTTCTGCACAGAACTCTAGCAGGAGGCATCCATTATCATTGCAATTTCCAACACCATGCTTGCCTAAGACACCTTTCCAGGCTTCGGAGTTCTTTCCTACTCTGGCATTGAAGTCACCAAGGATAATAATTTTATCTTCTACAGGGACTTTTTGTATCAGGTGGCATAGGTCTGTGTAGAATTTGTCTTTCTCTACAGGGTCGGCTTGCATAGTTGGGGCATATATACTGAAGAGAACAACATGTGGGAGGCGTAAGGAAATAATGCGATCAGAGTGTCCTGTTGGCAAGGTTTCAGGTTTGGAGGCAATGGAGTTTTTAATCATAAAGCCTACTCCTGAAAGATGTTTTTTGGTTTTGGGTTTGCCAGACCAGTAAAGTGTGTAGCCGGCGCCATGTTCTTTAAGGCTGCCTTCCTCATGGAAGCGAACTTCACTAAGAGCAGCGATGTCAATATTAAGCCATGATAGTTCATGGGCTATTAAGGCAGAACAATGCTCAGGCCGTCCACTATCTTCAGAATCTTGCATGGTTCTGATGTTCCAGCATGCAAGTGTCAGTTTATTTACACCTTTGGAGGCCGGTGTGTGCCTTTGTTTCTTTGCCTTGGTTTGACCGCATCAGAAGATTCCCGTTGGCTGCGGCTAGCCAACCAGGTAGTTGGGGATGAGCTTTCATTAGGCCACCTTTTCTAGGCCCCTCTCCATATGGAGTAAGCAGTGCTCTCCTTAAAAAAGGCTGCTTGGTCATTCAGGATGCTGCCGAACAAGACTGTCATCTCCCGGGTCAGGCTTGAGCGACCAATGTCCTGAACCGCCTGCATGCAGGGTTGGGGCTGTGGCTTCCAGTGCATCTTTACACCTGCCGGTTTCGTCCCTCGCCTATCGCTACAGGGCTTTTTTTTGGAACTGGATTTGTCCTTCGAGCCTGTGCAATGGATTTTTCTGGTGGAGCGCACTGTGCACAGAACTGGCCTTACCCTTTAAACCAGAGATTCATCTGCCGTGGCCTTGCAAGCATGGACGTGGCAGTGAGGTCCTCGGGCTGTAGGTTTGATTAGAGTTTCCTTCTCTTAGATGGTTGACCTTACAGGGTTGGACGAGCACCATCTGCCCGGGTTTGGGATTAGAGTTTTCCTTCTCCTAGGACGGTTGCCAAAAGGCTAAAGAGCCCATCCTGCCCTTTGACGCTCTTTGTCAGACCCTTCGGTTTTGACCTGTCTGGCATGGGAGACCCTACCAGTGGCTATTATGCCACCGCCAGCATAGCTCAAAACATCATTAGGGTACGCAAGCCTCTCTCCCACGATAAGAAAATAATTTTCATGAGAAGATAATAATAATAATAATAATAATAATAATAATGATGATGATGTGAAGTCGAAGGCTTTCATGGCCGGCATCCATAGATTTTCCTTGGGGGGTTTTTCCTGGGCTGTCAGGCCATGTTCTGGAAGAGGTTCTAAAGTTTTTCCTCGGGTTTTTTTCTGGGCTGTTCTCAGAAAGAAACTCTTCCAGAACACAGCCTCACAGCCTGGAAGAAAACCCAAGGAAAATCAATAGTAATAATAATAATAATAATGTCATTTTTGTATCCTTTTTCATTCCTTTTAATTTTTTTAAAAAATCTTGGTTTCTTTTTGTTTTTTGTTTAGACTTTTGTTTATATTGCATTACATCATGACAGGGATCACCAGCACTGAGGCCATGAGATTGAGAACACAGCTGCGCTGGGCAGGGCATTTTTCTAGGATGGAGGACCATCGCCTCCCCAAAATACTACTCTACGGTGAACTCGCCACGGGTCAGCGTAAGAGGGGTGCTCCA